>JAHLEZ010000013.1:0-2544912 GCA_020726505.1 Leptodontidium sp. MPI-SDFR-AT-0119 | reverse complement strand
CCTAACCCTAACCCTAAACCCTAAACCCTAACCCTAACCCTAACCCTAACCCTAACCCTAACCCTAACCCTAACCCTAACCCTAACCCTAACCCTAACCCTAACCCTAACCCTAACCCTAACCCTAACCCTAACCCTAACCCTAAACCCTAAACCCCATGCTTCAATGTACATACACTTCTGATTTCAGACACGGTAATGAGTCTGGTGTCTGACTTGGTTGTCCTCGTGACTCCCGTACCGATGGTGTGGTCACTGCAGTTGTCGTTGAGGAGTAAGTTGAGTATAAGCGCGCTGCTTAGTGCAGGGGGTTTGGCTACTGCGACCAGTGTTGTACGGTTGTATATTGCTTTAAAGCAAGATTTGAGGGCTACGACGATTGCCAGGATGCAATATAAGCTTTTAGGGTATGTTGTCTGCAAAAATAAATTCCCTCTGCTACTTAGAAGGGGCACTTAGGTTAACAGATATAAAATGTAGCACCGCAGAAATTGGCATCGGTCTCATATGTGCCTGCCTCCCGACCTTTAAAATCCTCTGGTCCCGCTGGAAAAGCAATGCCTCCTCCCGAATCACCCGATTAACCTCGGAGGTTCATTTAAGCAGTTTAAAACCCCAAAGATCAAGCCCCGGACAGATAGACACGATTCTGAAGGACATGGAAGCAGGTGATGCAGGGTTACTAGCGCCTTCCACAAGAGCAAATGTCTGAATTTCGGCGTATAAATTCATAAAAAGTATTTTGAAATGCGAAGAGACTACAAGGCATATCTAAAGTTTCAGTTGGACCGTCTGTCTGGCCATTAAAGCCATCCAAGGTACCTTGAGCATTCTTCCTTCTTTAGATCTCATCCCTTCCTCGCAAGGTGGGATGAAGCTGTGGAGTGAGGGCGACACTGGCCAGCAATCGTACCCCATGGCTTTGGGGTTCCGATTGTGTCTGGCTGCGATCGTGACTTTCAATTGCCTCGCTGGACAGAATCGGCATAATTTTCATCGCCGACGATGCTCTTGATATCCAAGCCGGTTCGCCTGGGAAACTAACTTCAGTAGCTCTCTTACGCTAATTATTTGGAGTCGCACCTCGACGGCAAGATCAAGAAACGCTCGTTTGTAGACTCTAGTGCCTCCTTACCATAAGCAGGAGACCCCTTGAAAGGCAGCCGCTGTGAGAAAAGCTAAGCACTTAGGGTAGAGCATCGCCGATCAGGCGCTGGGTAACAATCGGGCGTGTTGAATTGAACTTGAGAAGTTAAATTGTTCGAAGCTCAACACAGAAACCGCATTTCAAATCAATCTAATATACTTCGTAATCTATCACCTCTGTTTTCAAAATATTGTTTATTTGCTTGGGGCGTTAGCCGGTGTGGGGTATTGTCTGGTGATTATGAATCCCGCCGTTCAAACTCTATCCTATCCGCTGTGTTGACACCCTTGCAGTCCCATCAAAATCTAGCGAGATGAAGTCCCGTAATTGGGTGCATTGCTTCGCTTAGTTGGATGCAATCCACTTTTTTGAAAGCTGGTTGTCAACACAGCCGGATGGGATAAGAGGTGACAAAGCCGCACGGGTTTGCTTTATAAACATTTGCCCGATTTCCGAGGGAGAAAGAAGGTAGCTTGACCTCCTTCTCTGGGAAGCCTTGTCAAACGCTTCCTTCAATTGGAATATCATCATCACAATCACGGGATGTCGGCACCCGGTGGGACCTCCATCTAAAAGAGCTTACACTAATCTTGGGCAATTGTACACAGAGTGTCCAATAAGCCAATCAGTCAGCCATCAGCTGAGGAAATATTTCAACTGATTGACTTGTAATTATATTAGAACTGATTGGCTTAGCTTATTAACTTATTAGCCGCTTATAAGCTAAATTTTAAGTAAAACGTGATTTTAAGTCACGTTTTCGTTGTATTTTAGTTTATATTTTCTTTGATTTTTAAGCTTGTATCACTTATAATTAACTTAATTTACATCTTAAAGTAGCTTTAACCTATAACAAAGTAATATTAAAGTTATATTTAAAGCTTTTTTATAACTTTTTAAGAGGGGGAAAAAATATAAAATATCCTTAATTTTAAGGCGTTTTGAGCGTGAAAATCGTCTAAAATACACCTAAAAATATCTTATAAAATACCCCGGAGCTTATAAGCTAAAGATCAGCTGAGAATATACGAGCTGATTGGCTTAGGGCAAGGGCTGAGCTGACTGACTGAGGCGAAATAGCCAGCTGATTGGCTAGCTTATAAGCCGGCTGGCTTATTGGACACTCTGCACATCGCAGTTCAGTAAGAGGGCCGCCAATGCTCTCCTTAATACATCGACCGCTGGACACGAACTTGAGTCGTGCAAAGGACTCCAGAAGAGTCGCATCCCACGAAAGAGCAAACAGCAGACAGACACCGACACTGAGAGCCAGGAAGACATACTTAGAGATGAGTATATGAAGGATATATCAAGCGGGAACCAAGTAGCGACATCATCACATGTTGGAGAGAGGCGAGGTTGTTCATGCTCGTGAGGGTCTGAGAGTGCTCTTCGCCGAGGACTTTCTTTGATAGCCGCAGCGTCTCTTCGAAGAGCGGCTCGGCCGCCTCGTACTTGCCTTGGCTGTCGAAGAGAGAGGCGAGTTTGTTCATGCTCGTGTGCTTTCCGCAACGACATCTGCCGCTTCTGCAGCAGAGCTGCTCAAGGGATATTCCATCTCCACCGCAAGTGGCTTTCCCTGACAGTTGCAGCATCCACTCTTGAGCCGTGCACACCAAAAAGAGTCCCTCACCGGCCTCGTATCTTTGGCCCAGGTCTGTATGCGAGGTCTTTACAAGTATACGGCAAAGGAGTAATTTCAGGGTTAGCAATACAAATAGTGTTTGCGTGTAAAACTTTGCTGCCTTGTGCTTTCATTAAACTAAAAAATATATTTGGACCCTGTTTCTGCTCCTGCCTCTGCTCCTGCCTGCCCAAGGCTTGGTACAAAATGATGTGCTTCGTGGAGTGGATTACGAGACAGATATTTGCAGTAACTTTGTCACGAGGAGTCCATGGCTTCATCTTCGCAGGCATCAACAAGAGCCGAAGATTTAGCATGGGTTCAGTGATCAGAGTAGATCAATAAGTGATTACACCAAAGAATTGTGGCCGCGTTCAAGCTCCGGCATATCCACCAGAGGTGCCGACCTGCTCCGATCTGAGATGGATTTGCGGGTATAGACGTGACTCAGGGTGTAGTTCGAGGAGAGTAGTTAATAAGGCCATCAAAGTCATAGAATGCAGCTTCACTTGAGCCTCCAGAGAGAGTGTCATGAACTTTACCGTGGAAAGTGTTTACCGCGGACCACTCTCAGGCTTATGCCCTTGTGGTCAGATTATTCTCAACCCCGTGCGTCCCTGCCTCATTTACGTCATAATCAAGGGAATACTCCAATGCTGATAAGAGAGCAGCAGTACAACTCTTGGTGTAGCCGCATATAGGCAGGCTGTTATTGCTGTTGCCAAGCGCCATCTTTCCGGCCTTGAAAAACCATTTGATATCTACTCCTCTACGGCGTCCACAGCTTACCAGCCATGGGTTGGAATCGCAAGACAGAGTAGCCATACCCTACAGACGCTTGCTACATCATATGCTATCGATAAAGCATTTCCTATTACAGCCCGAGCTTATCCAGCAGTATGAGATTACATCTGCGCTCTGAGAGAATTTGCCAATGGATTCAGAACTGATATCCTTCTTGCAGATGTGGGCTACGAACTGTGCTGGTTGGGATGACCGCGGAGCTGACCTTCAATGTGTCACATGTCGACTCGACTCTGCCCACAATCTCGCTGGATCTACTGATGAAGCCAAGAGCAAGATCATGGTTCTCATTGTTACTCGAGCGGATATTGAAGGCAACCCGAAGACAGCATACGAGGTGCTAGATCATCCCGGGACAATTGGGCACGTTGCAGTCTCCGGGCCACATACCCGCTTCAGCAACCTCCGAGTCCCAGCGAAGAATGTCTTGGCTCCTCCAGGTCATGGAGCTGAAATAATTGAGGTTGCCTTTATAGCATCTGCTGCCTTGGTCGGAGCCATGTCTGTTGGCCTCATGCGCCGTTGTTTTGAGTCCGCTCTCGATTTCGCGAAGAGAGATCATCGCAATGGAACAGCACCTATCATCACTCTACAAAGCGTAGTTGACTTGTTGCTGAACATTAAGATACGATGCGAGGCAAGTAGGGCGCTTACTTGGAAAGCCTGTTCTGCCCTAGAGGCGAACCCCGCCGCCGCAGAACTTGCATATGAAACAAAGATATTTTGTTCTGAAAATGCAGTTCAGTCTGTCGTTGAAGCAATGAATGCCGTAGGAGTGTAAGTTTGCCAGTCTACAATTAAGTCGGAAGCCCCAAATGATGTTCTAACATTGATCAACAGCGTGTCATATGGCGATAGCCAGCCTTTTGGGATCATGATGAATGATGCTCTCTGTCTTCCTCTATTTGATGGGGGTAATGTGGGCGTGAGAAGACGGCAAATTGAGGCACTATTTTCTACTGAAGATTACGATCCTTGGGCTTCCACTTTTGGAAAGACCTCAAGGACAGTGTTCCGGGGTCTAGAGCATGATAATCGAGCTGGGTCTAGCAATGCTTAAGGCGTTTTGTCTTTGTTTCCGAATTCGCGTCTACGCGACTCATTAATTTTGCACAGTCCATTGAGTTACGAAGAACATTTGATACCCTGTGATAATAGCCCCTACCACAGTAAGCAGGAGCCGGCCACCAAAAATCTAATTTACAAGATGGTGATCTAGTTATGCTCTATCGAAGAACAATCGACAACCTCAACTTCTCACGAGGCGTGGAATGGTTAAATGAATAATGGAAAGCTTTCCGCACTCTGGAGTCGTATATTTAGCTTTCGCCGTTATGGCTCTAAGGTTTGTCGCATTATACCTTCTTTTATAAGACTAGGAAGATAAAGAAATAAGAGAATTTCACAAGGATGCTGCTTGAATTGATAATAAGAATCATTTGAGGCATGCTCTTCTCTCAAATGAACGTCACATCTCAGCCAATGCCTCGGCTAAAGTCCCTGGTATCCACTCTCTGCTTTGTATAAAGTATGCAAGTACGCCCTGAGAAGCAGTCAGGCCATTGTTTAGGTATCTTTCTAGTTGATTTATAATATAGGCTACAATAGCGCCGCAGGTGCTGAAGCTTGGAAGCTTCTAGGCTATGATTACAGGGCTTCGCCACTGTACGCGCGGCCTGTAGGGCCGCGTACAGACACTTAAAGCATATATATACAGCATACCTAGCACTGTAGAATAGCCAGTCAATTCAATATCAATCACTGAACCAATATATCTCACTTGAGCGCATGAATCCACAACGCACTTTCGTCGTTGAAGCACAGGATGATATTTCCCAAACTCCTCGCCACGGTCCTTGTATTCCTTTGTCTCTCCCTCGTCCTCGCCGAATTCGAACATCTCGATCCTCGAAAGGAACGAGATCATTTCAATTGTGCCACTCCCGCTAGGCGTAAGGATTCCGCCGTAATCCGAGGAGTGGCAACTCGCGACCCGTTCTCGAATTACTCGTCGAACAGCTCTGAATGCAACTACGAATCAAGAGTAAAGCTTTACCCATATTTGCCGTGTCACCACCAAACGAGAACCACCTTACTTGGTGATTCCAACATCTTCTACTCATTTTCCTGCCTTTTCTTTAAAAACTATTTCCTAATGCAAAACCTAGTCTTTGTGAGAAAATCTAGCGTGTTCTTAATTCTAATTTTTATATATATTAAGAGAGATAAACGTAGTCTTCCTTCATTTCGTCCCGTAGCTTAATCCTCGCCTTAGTTATTCTTATATTTTTGCAGCTTAAAAGTAAATAAGCGGTTATTTCTTTCCTACTACACCTTCATAAGTCGCTATTCGTACGGCCTAGTTTATATAAGTATAATCTTATAAACCCATAGCCTAGCTTTAGTTAGAATAAAGAGCTAATTAGCTCTTTTTTAGTTCTAGGCGGTAGGTAGATCTTCGACCGTAGTAGCCAAGGGAATTGTTTCCTATAAGTAGTTGTATTTTAGCTAGGCATTCTTTCGTATTACTCTAGCACCGACTCCTACTCCTTGGTACTAACTTCTTTCGTTTTATAATCGAGGATTATAAAACTAGTTTTATTTGTATTTAGGGTTAACGTCGTTGCCTACTTTACTAACGAGTTAGTTAGCTCGTTTTCGTATACTTTCGTATGATCGGGGACCTAATTAATCGATATTGAGGCTCCTTTACTCTTGGCTAATTGCGCTGCTTGAATAGCCCGGATTTGGTAAGCTTAGCCTAGGTTATTTAATAATGTTTTAAGACGGTAAAGTCTCGCCCAATTATTCGAGTAAATGTAGTGTAACGACGCAATACCTCTAGCAGTCGAGTATGGGAGCAAGAGTATGGCAAGAGTAATATTATAGGTCTAATACGAAGGAAACAAAGAAGATACAGAATTCAAGGAGTCTGAGGGAGGCCCTCCTTATATGCTTGCGAATCGCCCCCGAAACCCCACCGAAAGTGGTCCTAGTCAAACCTAACCTAAACCCCTGAGTCTCCTTGGCACTGCAACATGTGAGTCGACCGTCACATGTAGTATAACTAGCTTAGCTTAGTTATCTTATTAGCGTACTCGATTACTTAGGTAATTCCTTTTAATTCCCCGTTATAAACTAACTAAGAGTACCCTAAGTTAATCATGCTCTTGTAGATTACTTTAGGGGTGCTCTTATTATAGTTTAATACTACGAGACTTAGTATCCTAGCTTAGTAAGTTATGAGTTGTTTCTCCGCAGGTCAGACAAAACTGACTCGTGATTCTCAGCCACACTATGACTTTTGATGCCCTGCTTCCGATTCTCCTGAGTACACCGCCTCCGAAAAATCTAGAATGGAACCTGCCTTTCAAGTTCGTTCGGGGTTATGGCCTTAATCCCAAGGAAATCGGAGTCATCATGTTTTTCTAGGGCATGTACTCTATGTTCGCGACCATCGTGCTTTTCCCAATCATTGTTCGAAGAATGAGTGTGTTGGATCTATTCAGGTTAATCACTCTCTCTTATCCCATTCTCTACCTCTCGACACCATATTAATATTAAATCTAACTTATATATACAGTAGTCAAAAATAAGGCCTTTAGATTACTGGCGACTTAATAAAGAGAAGTATAAAATATTATCTCTGGTTGCTAGGAAATATTTACAAATTCCGGCTAGCTCGGCCGCTAGTGAACGAGTTTTTAGTTAAGGGGCTTTTATTATATCTAAGCTAAGAAATAAGCTTAGTAAAAAGACTTTTGAGAAGATAATTTGCCTTAAAAGTTGGGGAATATTAGACGACGAAGAAGGAAAAGAATATAAAGCGGTAATAAAAGGCTTAGATATAGAAGATAATCCCTTTTATATTAAAGAAAAGAGTTAGTTGTTTAGTTAGTTATTTAGTTAGTTATTAGTTAATTATAATTTTATTTAATAAAAGTCTTTTATCTTTTATTTTTTCTAAAAAAAAAAATAGAGCTGAATAGTTGAATATTAGTTAACTAACTAAAAATAACTATTCTATTCAAGTCAAATATCTGTTATTCATATTCTATTCTATTCTAGTTAACTAGAATAGAATATTAGTTAACTAGTTTGAATAATCTTTTGACACGCTGCCTCGAAGCTTAGAGGGTATTCTTATCTAACGAAGTTCTCTCAAATTCAATAGCTGTACTACTTGGCA
This sequence comes from Leptodontidium sp. MPI-SDFR-AT-0119, assembly GCA_020726505.1. NCBI lineage: Eukaryota > Fungi > Ascomycota > Leotiomycetes > Helotiales > Leptodontidiaceae > Leptodontidium > Leptodontidium sp. MPI-SDFR-AT-0119. The sequence goes on along the minus strand of JAHLEZ010000013.1, from coordinate 2,537,149 downwards.
GGTCAATGGAGTTCGGATTTCTAGCAACGATTAGAGTCGTCTATTGATCAGTATCCTTTTTGACAAGAGGGGCTCTTGCAAATGGCAGATGCGTCCTGCTTGCTTGGTTCCCACGCCACGCAGAAGTTCCTGGCAATGAGGCGGCGGATAGGCCGATTGTACGAAGGATGATAGTGTAATATGAATGCCAAGTTGGTCAAAAGGTAATCTCAGGTTTGACATGGTGGGGAAGCTCAAGTCAGCCTGGGAAGTTTCTTCCTTACAGGGGAGATGAAAATCGTGAAGTCGAGAAAGGGAGTTGGACTATGCCCTTTTAGGGAATTATGTCAGACTTTTTTCTAATAATTAAGCCAACAAGGGCAGAGGCCCAAGTGTTAGTTCAGCTCCGGAGTGGACGTTTCAAGCTGCGAGAATTTCTGCTTAGAATTGGAGCTGGAGGCGGCGACCGGTGCGAATGTGGGCAAGTAAAGGAGGTTATCTGGCATTTTGTGCCCTATTGCCAACTGCATGGATATCTGCGAACAGACATGATCAGAGCTGAGGGCAGGAGGTGTGGAAATTTATCCTATATACTAAACGGGCAGTCAACTCTCCAGATTCCTGAGTGCGGATGGACCTCCAGAACTGTGTGCACCTGATATCTCTGTATTTATGTCCGTAGTCCGATTTTCATTGTAAGCATGTCGATTAGGGGCGGGATCATTGTCTAGGACACTTACGCAGAATTTCCAACAGTTTGTGCTTTAAAGGGTGTGATTGAGGCGGTCCATAAGATGCTGTGGATTGCAGGATAATACTTGAACCAAAGCCGGACAGGTTTCGCATGATTAGTAATTGAAGACGACATAGGAATAAATCAATAAATTAAATTACATCAAAATCAGATCAAATCAAATCTACCAATCTACTAATCCCTCGTACTGACGGCTTATATTGAAAGCAACTTCTCCACCCGATCTGTGATGTCGATGAATGGAAATGCAGTCCTGTTCCCTCCTGAGACGGCGTCAACGTCGTCTCCAGTGTGTAGCGTTAACATGTTCAACCCTTGACCGATCTGCACCACTGCCGTCGCTAAGTGATTAGGGAGTAACCCGAGAGAAGCCTTTTCTACAGTCCCCATAAACTCTGCCGTATTCCATTTCGCATCTTTGCTTCTTAACACCCTGATTCCAGGTCCGCCCGAGATGAGCCAAACGGTGTTGTTGTATTTCGGGGGTAGGTAGCTAGCGTCCGAGTTCAGGAATATAGTATTAGGGGTCATCGGGATGGCGACGGGTTTTCCTACAGGAGAGCGCATATCGAATTTCAGGAGCTGTCCGTCAGCATTATTATGTGTGAGGAGGGTCCAATCTTTTGCGGCCAACCCTCCAAAGCCATTTATGCTGGTATTCCGGGGCTGACTTAGAAACCACTCCTTCACTTTCGGGACTTTGCCCCTGCCGCACTTCTCCAGCTTCATAATGGTACCCGGAAACATTCCATTGACATAAACGTTTCCAGCAGGATCCAGCTCGACATCTGCAAAACCACCATACACTCCCTTGCTAGTATCTGTGAGGTTGATTCTCCAGAGCTCTTTCTTGGTCATGGGGTCCCAGAGCATAACTATATTCGGGCCGGAGATGTCGGAGCCTGCCGGTTGGGTTACGAAGGCAGCTCCAGAATTGGCGAGGATGGCGATGAGGCCGGTTTGCGTGTCGATTTCGAGACCGGAGACGAAAAGCCCGGGGGTGTGCGATATGCCGGGGAATTCAATGATGTCGACTACTGCTCTCTCGTAGGGGTCGATGACTGACATCGTGCCATTATAGAGATTCCTGTTTATGTTAGTTCCAGTTAGATGTCTTTATGCCCTAATAAGGACTTACGATACGTAGAGAAGACACGACTTAAAGTCGAACTCTCCGTTCTCGGGGTATAGTTGGAATTGCTCAATAGTGAAGTTGCCTTTGAACAATGGACAAGATCTCAATATGTTCTTGGCTCCGAACCGAGTGCTTGGGACAGCCAGGGCTCCTCGTAAGGCAGCCGCCGTGAGAATTAACGAAAAGATGGAATACAGCATTGTTGGCACAGTGTTGGTTGTTCAGGAAAGGTTTGGTGGATGAGTTGAAACTTGAAGAACCTACAGGGTCTAAGTACTTAGAGGCTTAACGCCCAGGAACCGTTTTCAAACGGAGTACATTGATCCTTCATTTTTAATTATTTTGACTTTTGATAATCAATGCTTTGAAATCATTAAATCCGCCCGACTCGGCGTTCTCGAAAGTCTAAACTAGTGAATAAGATTGCCGCTTATGCACCTACACTATTATGGGCTTTTTCTAGCAAACTCCCGTACCAATCACACGGACTTGATATTACTACCGTATCCACTCAATCAATTGGCGCCATCCACTGAAAAATCAATCTGAGCGGAGGATCATAACAAAGCCCCTAACCAGTTGAAAAGCTGCGGATTGTAACCAAGCCTCTATAGAAGGTTCGATTAAACCAATAAGTGAACAACTTCAACCCGATAGCCTGGGATAACCTGGGCAAATGTTCCACTGAAGCATCTAATGTTTCAATTGCGTTGTAAACAAATGTTCATATATTTGAATTCTCTCTGGAGTTGAGCCTATTATATAGCCTTGTCCTCGCGTTCGCAAGGTCTCTCTCAGGGGATAAACCCCGCTGTTCTTACCTATGTAACTAGTGAAATTGGCGTGAAGAAGAGTTGCTAGCAAAGCTACGAGAAATGTAATGACTTCAGCGACGAGTTTCAAGGAGGAATTGCGAGGAAGAGCTTACGATATTTGTACGAGTACAACTACATTATAAGACACTATCCCGAAGAGCTTTCATCTTCTAGTCAAATCAACGAGGGGGCTTCAAGTACGCGTATAGTATGCGGAGTACAAGCCAGAGGTTCTTGCCTTGCGATTAGCAAGACTTTGACTGTAGAGTATAAGCAGGTCCACTGATCGGTGCATAGTTTAAACGTAAAAACCCCTGCCTACAAAGTAATCCAAACATTTGATCCACTGAATGGCTCGTAACTTAAAATACCAGATCGCGCCAATTGATTGAGTGAGTACAATACCCCCTCTAGATAACGTTATGCTCCTCTAATAGGGTTTACGCAAGACATTTAACACAGGTCTTTTCCCCGGCGGCCCTTCGCAAGCTCCGGGGCCAGGGGACCTCGCTTCGCCACAGTCAAGACAAGCACGCCTCATTAGTGTCTTTCACGTGACCCTTTTTGTTTTATTAAAAATCGGATCCACAAAATGCCTTAATGTAAGGTAGATTACTAAGTTTGTGGGATGCGGCGCTAAGGCTGAAGTATGTCACCGCCTTGCTACTAACCTTACGAACCTGAAATCAGCTGCATTAGTCCATCACAAGATTTATCTGCCGCCCGTTTTTCCAGCAAATGCGGGAGGACTGGGTGAGGGCCGCCTTGGTAAGCTCAAATCACATGCATGCCAAGTGACAAGCATTTTATGTTTAGAGTTCCGAGTTACTCAGCTCGACCGCTTCTCCAGATGTGCATGTCAGCCTGTCTCCCCAGCTAAGCTGCTGAGGAAAGCAACGCAGGATTTCTAATTCCACAGAAGGGAGAAGTTTACCCTGACACCCAAATAAGCACAGATGGACTTGCCCACCGGAAGCTGTTTGCCTATATATCTTTCAAGTCCCCCTTGATCTGACCTCAAGAGACACACTCACCAACTTCGCTACTCATTATTCACCATTACAACTCCTAAACTACCCAATAACTCAACATGGCAACTCAAGTCGTCCTCATTCTTGGAGCGGGAGCCAACGTCGGCACGAAGACCGCCGAGGCGTTCGCAAAGAATAGTTACAAGGTCGCTCTCGCAACACGGACGATTACCCATCACAAGGACAACACCAGAGATCTCGTCATCCAGGCCGACTTCGCCGAGCCCTTGTCAATCAAATCAGTATTCGACGAGGTGAAAGCCAAGATCGGAACTCCAAACGTCATCATCTACAATGGCGCGTATTCTCGTCCCGTCATTGCAGAAGCCAAACCTACGGTACTCAATATGTGGAAAAGTGCGCTTTGCTGATCTTTTCTTATAGCCGCTGCCGCGAATTTCAATCCTGATCCATTCGCTCACACCGTCTCCAGCTTCGCCGCGAACCTCGCCGTGAACACGACGAGTGTATATGCGGCAGCTAAGGAAGCCGTAGCCGGTTTTGAAACCCTGCCATCCGACACGAACAAAACCTTCATTTTCACCGGCAACTTCCTGCCTTTCATGCCCATGCCTAGCCTCCTGCTCGATCTTGGCGTGGGGAAGAGTGCGACCGCTCATCTGATTCAGGGCTTGGCCACCGTGTACGCCGAGAAGGGTTTCAAGTGAGTCTAGAGAACCTCACGCACAGAGAATTGAAGGGGAAACGGGTGAACTAGAGCTGACGGTGACTTTCTTCTACCAATAGTTTCTACTTTGGTGATGAGAGGAAGGCAGATGGAACCCCGGCCAATTATGAGATCAGTGGGGAGAACCATGCCAATTTCTATCTGGAGCTTGCGTCAAAGAAGGAGCAAGGACCCTGGAATGCTAGCTTCGTCGGCTCAAAGTATGTTGATTTTAGCAAGAAGTAAGCTTCGCGAAACTCTGAATTTCTTGGTTCCGGGCGAGGACATGGTGTTTATAAGCTGGAATTCAAATATGTTGCTACATCATGCCCACTCGAACACTCGTTACACTCCCATGTACGTACCATATGCTAGTAATCAAAGGCTTGCTGGAAATGGCGAATATGTACGACATTCCAGCTGTATTTGGCAATCCGGTTCGCCAAAGTGGGCCGAGATACGACCAGAATGTGAGCTGAATTTGACACGTCTCGTCACACCCCGATCAGCCCACCCGGAAGAGTTATATATTTGTTGGCGGCACAGCATGTTGGTTCCAACAACAGCAACGGAAGCGGAGGAGACTCGGTCGGTCATAACCTCGAAAAACTTTACATCGCCTTTTTTCTTTTCAACCAGGAACTCGCAGCACGGCAGGTAAATTAGATCGTTTTTCAACCTAGTCTAATAACCTACTCTGCCAAAGCCCCGGTAAGTGTGCTTGCCATCTAACTAGTGAGCATTGGCACTTGATTTCTCAGCCCTTGCACTTGAATTCCATGTCATTAGATGACGGTCACCCTGTCTCTCGCAAGAATGGCTAGAAATCTAGCTCGACCAGGCGTACCCTCTTATTCATTCTCCGCTGGACCTCCCTGCGGACTTTGTCGGCCATAACTGGATCAGCACATTCTATTATGATGTTAGCTAGTGACCTAGGGATGCGATGAACCGACGCCTACGGGAGACCATCACCTTGCCTCGGTGGGATTCCAACTTAGTTTCGAGTACTTTAACAACATTCGAGGGGGGGGGGGGGGGGGGGGGGGTAAATATCTTCTTGATCTTAGAATGACTCCTATATTTCAAATCTTTCTTCCCGTAGTCCTAGATATAAAGGCAAACCTCGAGGATCTACGTAATATTAGCAAGCTAACAATTTTAGATAACGCATACGTACATATTTAGTATCACTATCGAGGAGACTATCCATTTAACTCTTAACCTATTGCTCTTAGCCTAAAAGAAAATTAGAAGCGGCAAAAAGACTTTTCTTCTCTTTAACTTACTTTTTTTATTTATTTGCTAAACGAGGAGAATCCGACGCGTCTGTACTTAGTAATTATTATATCCGCTAATAAGGTCCTTAATATATAGAATATAGCCTGCTATGCCGATCCCGATGGCAAACATAATTACTATTTCGTAGTCTCTAAACTTACGCTATATCCCGTATAATCCATTAATGAATACAAGAAGCTTTCTATTAGTACACCTATCTAACTGCCCGGTAAACCCCGTCCTTAACTTTACTAAGAGGAAGATTATTAACCCTTTCTAGCTCTAATCCCACCACGAAATTATAAAAAGGTGTCCTCGTAGTCCTACTAAGACCCTAAGTTTAGGGATTAAAAGAAAAATATACTAACTAGCCTTAACCTTTCACTTTCTAGGCATAGTAATATCGACTTACAATACGTTTGACGGCTTTATAAGCAACTTATTAAATAAGTAGGAATTTGAGAGGCGAGTTACTACCGCTTTTGTAAATAGCCTGCTAATAACAAAGTTTCTAAATACAAACATAAGCTAATAAAGTATCGTCATCCTAAACTACAAACATATGCCGATCTATAAAAATATCTCCGCCGGCTTTTTTAAAAATACGTAACGTCTAATAGCGATTAACGCCGTAATAGAAAAAAGCAGATATAAATTAAGAAACTATTCGTAAAAAAGCTTCCGCCCGTCACGAAACGAGAAAAGGAGAATAAACCTAACAGTAGAGCTCGCCTATGACTTAAAGTTAGCCAAAGATCTACCAAGAAGGTAACTAACGCAAATACACTATAACTCTAGAGGCATTAATCCCCGTTCATACAAATAATCGGCTTCCAGTTAACGATATAATCGTGTGTAATAAGATCTCCGTAACTGTCGGTATATACTCGTTTGTAAGGGGGTGGTATCAAAAAGGTGGCACGTAGCACGAAAACCCGTGGTTCGTATGCTTTGTTATGCCTTTTATTTTGTACGAAGGTTTGAAGAAGGAGCTCGAGGGAGAGCCCCTTTATATACTGTGGGAGGGACGAACCCCAATCCACACAACAAGAGGGTAGCATGTAGCGAGCCACCGGAGGAGATTCTAGGCTCTGTAAATAACAGATCAATCAAATCTAAAGATATCACATATCTAGAGAGTACGAATCGGCAAAGGAGGGGAGGGAAAAGGTTCTAATAAATAGAATATATCTGGTGTTGCGTTCTTGACGTTCTGTAGTCAAGTGTTGGCTCCTTATATGTGCGAAGGACCAGCGCAGTCATGTGACAAAAGAAATCAGGGGCTGTCCCCACCACATGCGTCCCCCCCTTCAAAGACTCTGCTCGTCCTCGAGCAATATATATCAAAAAGAAGTAAACAACCAATCAGAGCGTCTCAAATCGTCAGCAGGATGCTATGCAGCCAGTGCATGCAAAGTCCCGTGATACTTGACCTGTCACCTTTGAAGCAAACAATCGTCTCGCTTAGCACCTTCCTGCCCCCCTACATAAGGCTGGCTCTCCCCCACCAACCTTCCAACTTCAACTCCCCAAATACAACAATCTCTCCTCAACACCATTCTCTCCATAAAGCACCTCAACGCGTCTCGATCTCTTTCCTCCTTCTTTCCATCAATCAAACAACACCTCCTACACCTTCTCTCGTTGTAACACCTCCAAAGAAAGCAAACTTCCCCGCCAAGCTCATGTCAAGATCGACTTCACCATTACTTTTCCTACACTACCAAGGCAAGATCTTCTTCCACTCAACGATAACTTCAGCTACCATGACTCCAGGTATCCTCAAAGGTCCCTCTGCCGCCAATTCTTCGCCATTCAGTACCTTCAGGGCAACAACCTTGGCCTTCACCATCAACTTCAGCGCGCCATTGGAGCTCAACACCTTCAACTTCGCTGTTGTCTAGCCGTAGAGGTGACGTAGCAGAGAGCTTTTCCTTCCTTGCTTTTCTTCTTGCCAGCCGACAACTTCCCTTCACAACACCTGCGTTGACCTGTGCGTAGTCTCTCCTCAGCTTTCCGTACTTCGATCTCCAAACAACAACTTCAGCATGAAGTCAAGTCACCTCAACGCGGTAGGTTGACCTTCCACACCACCATCTGAGCTCTGCTAACTCGTCATAGACCTTCAAGAAGAGTCCTTCGTAGTCAGCCACCTTGGCGGTGCCATCAAAATCGGTTCGCTCCATCTCAGCCCAAGCGCTCTCAGCTTCAACACCAAAGGTCAACACCATGGAGGCCTCAACGCGTCTCAACTTCGTGAGTTATGCTCCCATCTCTTCTCTTGTACTTGACTGGCTATTCACAGATTATGCCAACACCTTTCCCACACCAATCGCAGTGCGACCACTGTCTTCAGTCCTCAACTCGTGTTTTGAGAAATAACCAAAGTGAACTCCAGGACTTCACCTTGACGTCATCCAGCTGAGTATCAAACTGTCCAACCTCTTCGCAGCGCCGGTGCTTACATTCTCTCTATAGGTCAAGGAAACGATGCCATCTGTCTTCTTCAGGTTCGTAAACCAATGGGAATCAAGGCCACCTCGTGCGACTACCCGCATCAAACTCCACCCCTTGGGCTAAGAACGTGCGTGTCGCGCCGTACTGATCTTCCCTTGGTAATGGGTCACTGAGTAGCTTTCGGGTCCCTCCACAGATACGCTCTTGTTGCACCTGCGCAAGTCACACTGCTGAAGATAGGTGGCATCATTCCGCCAGTCTCTCATCAATTGGTTGGTTGGATGGGGTGGAGGCTGGATCCGCCAACTTCGAAGGTTTATGGCAGAAAGCCGGGAGGAGTGGGCAAACTAACGGTCGTAATGCGTCGAGCAGGGTTGGGAGGCTACAATAGGTTCTTGGTTCTTGGTGTGGTGGAAATGGCCCCTTCTCTCCATGAAGGTAAGTCACCTCCTATTGTTGAAGCTAACAGAGGGTCTTTGAAACAGCTGAGCTTTCTGGGGGCAAAAGAGTTTAGTCAACTCAAGCACTGTTGAGCTGGCAGTAGCTAAGCATGGGATGGCATGCTGTGGGGTCCCGTTGGCTAGAGATCTTCTCGGAATGGTGGTTCGGTCATGGTTGAGGTCTCTTGATTACTTCAGTTCTTTAATGGGGGTTGAAGAACTTGTTGTTGATCTTGAGGTCGAAGCTAGACTTGACTCCTGACCGGTTGCTCTGTGGGTTGTTGGCTTTGTCCCTGTCCGTTCTACCTAACGACACCTCTCGGAATGATGCAGTAGGCGGTGACGAAACATCCATGAGAACACCTAGGGTCGCCCCCTTAGCCTTGATTGGTTGCTAGTACTCATTGCTGAACCTGGCTGGAGGTCGAGGGTATGGAGTCTTCATTGCTTTAGCGATGTTGATGCGAGCCTGGAATGGCGGCACTCCTGCTTGCAGGCTTGTCATGGTCACAGAGCCATTGTACCATATTTGAAAGTTGTCCATAACTTGCAGTCTCCTGCTAGCACTCTGAGTGCGAAGTATGCTACCTCTTGTCTACTAGCACTGGTGAACGGCAAGAGAAGTCCTTATTCTTTCAGACTTTCCGACGGGAAGGGACTGGGAGGTATCGACGTATATGCAGAAGGGGCCCTGACCTAGCAGGCGAGAGACTTTGGGCAGAGCTGATTGGGGGTAGTCGACTAACACTCGATCCCTGAAAGGTTCACCAGCTAGGGGTCGTCGGCCGATGGCATGCTCAGATCTCTAGCACGTGGGGTGGGGTTGGTGTTGGCTATATTGTGGTTGTTGACTTAAGGTTTCAGAGAGCACGGCTCTGATTCCGAGCGTGTTGTTGGCTCTTCGCTGGGAGATTTCCTAGACTTCTGCCTGCCTTACATAGATCGTGTGATCTGCTTACCGGTTCAAGGCTAGTTTGTCGATGGTGCTCTTGGTGTTGTCCTTCATAGATCGCTGTGCGCTACATTGGGTTGATGGCTCTGTGGGTGTTGGCTTTGTCCCTGGGAACAATGGACTTGCTCCGTTGTTTCCTCTCTTTTTATCAATTGCCGAGAGTTGGCGCCTGGGTATGTTGCGTCTGTATTCTTCGGGGTGTCTAGCACGTTGGACTCGAATTTCTGGCCTAGGCCACAGGTTCAACCTGCCGTTTTGGAATCTAGTCCTGCGGATCGAGCCCGACAACTGGCCCATTCAAACGAAGTTACTTTTTGCCGCCTAGAATATCGCTGGCTTGATGATGGCAGTCTCGTTCTAAACCTGTTGTATGTTCGCATGCGGCAGGTAGTCTATGAGGGCGCTGGTTTCTTGTTGAGTTTTGCTCCGAGAGATAGGTGTTCTTGTAGCGCGGGGCCAATGTTCTCTCTGACTTGCTCAGGGCTACATAGGCTCTTCTTCGTGTTTGTTGTAGTGCTGAGGTGTCCTGAATCGTGGTTCTTGGCAGTACGAAGTCGGTTTGGCGATCATTTTGATGATTTTAATGTGCGGCAGCATGTCGTCCCCCCCTTCAAAGACTGGGGGTGCGTCCTCGTACCAGCTCCTCAACACCAAAGCCTCAATACCGAAGTGTTAGCTTTAAGTTTCGTGTCGCGACGGTTGCTCGTGGAAGTGAGTGACAGTTATCGGGGCCAGGTTTATTTAGCTGAAGAAATGTTGTCGGCGACGCTAGCGTGTGGAGCGTGCATGTTTATTCCGAGTCAGACACTACTCGGTACTCACTGCGCTGCTGTGCTGATAATTCGGGGACTCTGATCACTATCCCATCGTCCCTAACACGCTGTATCGTCGGAATCGTAGGGTTCTCTAAGAATTCGGGGTCGTTGAGGTGTTGCAAATCAATGTCTGGTTCAAGGTTCAGAGAGGTCAGGTTGTCGTCTTCACTAGAGGCCTCTCCCACTTTATCACTATCGTTGTAAATGAAGTTGTTCCTCTTGTGGAAGAGCTTGAGCTTATTGCCGGCGAAGGTTTGTCGTAGCCAGGAGCCATCATCGCCGAGTTCCTTAAGTCTGTAATAACCTTTATCGGTGTAGGTTTCAGCGATCTCGTAGGGACCTAGCCACCTGAAGTCGAGTGCTCGGTTTGAGGACATGTCATTCTCTCGTACTGAGTCCCAGCGAAGGACTAAGTCTTTCTTTTTAAATGGTCTCTTCCGTATGTCGTGTTTGAGATCAAAGGCTTCCTTGCCTTCTTGACGACGCCGAGTCTTCCTGAAGATAGCCTCATCGATGTGTTCCTGTCTCATCTGAAACTGTGTAGCCCTAAGCTGTAGTAACTTCGATCGGTCACGAACCTCCTCAGTGAACAACGTTCTCCATGTTGGGTTTCTTGTCTCGATAGGTAAGATCGCCTCCCTGCCGTACACCATGTAGAATGGTGTGTAACCAGTTGGACCATGCACAGTAGTTCTGTCAGCAAACAACACTGCGGAAAGGTTATCAGTCCAACGTCCTTCCATTTTTGACAAGGCATTCTTGATAGGTCCATGGCCTCGTTCGATCATTCCATTGGCTCTGGCGTTATATGCCGAGATCTTGATTCGCTCGACCTCCATTTTGTTGAGTAGTTCCAGCACTTCCCCCATATTCTCAGTTCCTCCATCCACAACAAGTCTCCAAAACAACCCATGACGGCAAATGATATCTTCCCAGATGAAAGCAGCGATGTGTTTGGCCTCTCTAGTAGGGAGAGCTCTAGCTTCAGCCCATCCACTCATGTCGTCTCTTGCAACAACAAGGTAGCCTTTTCCCCTGTGTGGTGGCATGTAGGTAACATCCAATGCCCACTTTTCCATGAGTCCATTTGATGCTGTAGGGTAAAGAGGCTCCTCAAGACGCTTTGCTGATCGGAGTTGACAATTCTTGCATGTTCGGACGTATTCCATACAGTCAGTAAACAGTCCCTTCCAAAAGTACCGCGTGGCGATGCGGTGGTAGGTGCTTTCTCTCCCTTTGTGACCAGAATTGTTGTGGCAGCTCCGAAGTATGATTTCCTTCTCCTTATCAGTGTCAACAACAAGCTTGACAGCAGAACCTTTTGCAGGGAGCCTCCAAATCCGGCGACTGTGCACACCGTAGTTCAAGGCTTCTCGTTTAAAAACACGGAACTGCTTTCTAGTCATATCTTTGGGAGTCTTGAGTGTCGTCAGGTATCGGGCAATTTGCTGGTATCCTTCGCTGTATTTGTTGGTTAAGACAGGTAGCCCTTCTCCGTCAGAGCTTGAACCATCGGAGGAGCTGAGTTCCCCTTCGTCTCTTAGGTGTTGCACTTTTGCTTTCATGTCTAGCAAGATGTCGTTTCGTTTGCGTAGTTCAGGGTCCGTTGTTGCTTCTTCGGATTCTGAATTGGTGGGTTCTTCGGCGTTAGATGCTTCCACAGGGCAGATCTCATAGGCTCCCAACTCGGAAAGTATCCAATCCTCGTCCACATCACTCTCTTCCGGCGTGTCGTCAGCATGCCTTGGCCTCCTAGAGAGCTGATCGGCAACGACGTGTGTTGAGCCTTTGACATGCCGAACTTCGAAATCAAACAGGCGTATCCAAGCAAGCCATCTAGTAAGCAAGGCGCTAGGATGATCGTGGGCGGCTCCATTTAGTTGAGCAACTAGGGTGTTGGCGTCTGTTTCAATAACAAAGTGCACGCCAACGAGCCAGATCTTGAGCTTCTTCAAAATGTAAAGCATGCCTTTGCACTCTCGCTTGGTGGCATCATACTTGGCTTCGGTCTTGCTCCAAAAACCACTCTCGTACCTCGCAGGTCGTATCTTGTTCGTTAGAGGGTCTCTTTGGCCGAGGAAACCTCCCCAACCTGTGCCACTTGAGTCGACACCGACAACTATCTCTCCAGCACCCTCGCTGTAATCAATCCGACATAGAACCGGGAATGAGCACAACGCATCTTTTAAAGTTTGCATTGCTTTGTCGTGAATCTCTGGGTCCCAGAAGAATTTGACTCCTTTTCTAGACAGTGCGTACAATGGCTCAGCGATTAGTCGGAAGTTTTTGATCCAAATTCGGAAGTAAACAACAAGGCCTAGGAATGCCTTGACTTCTGTCAGGTTGCCTGGTGGGTTCCAGTTCTTGATCTTAACCAAGTGTCTTGCCGAAGGTTCTCTCCCCTCAGAGTTGCAGGCGTATCCCACAATGTCCATACCGTCTAGACAAAACTGAGACTTCGGTCCAATGGTAGCGCCTGCTCTCTCCAAACGTTCCAGCGTCTTGTCGAGGTTCTGAATGTGCTCTAAGATAAATCTTCGGATTCCGGGACGAGCTTCTTCTTGGTTGTAGTCTGTGTATGGTCCCTTAACTCCTACATCATCCAAGAATGGCATAGACACGCTAGGAATCAGTGGCTTCAGTATGCGAGTAATCGTTCTAACAAACTGAGCAACAGAGTTTGTAGCACCCTGGGGGAGAGTTGTGTTCCTGACTAGGCCTACGTTCGGAACATAGAAGGCAGTCATGTCTCGGCTGGACTTGTGGAGAGTTTGTTGATCATAGCCGGAGTACAGGTCAACGAGGCTAGCGACGTGGCAACCGGCGAATTCTTCGGAGAACTCATCTACTGAAGGTGGAAGATTGGCATCCCTTCGTGTGACGGCATTTAGCATGGTGGCTGAGTTAATGAGTCTGTATTTTCCAGATTCCTTCTTTTTCACCAAAAACCAAGCATTTCGGTATGGGCCTTCGGAAAGCTCAAGAACACCCTTATCGAGACGCTCTTGCACCATCTTCGTGACTTCCGGGACCAAAGCTCGTGGCAACGGAAAGTTAGGGGCTTGCCAAGCTTTGTGCTCAATAGTCTTGATGACGACTGGGGGAGAGACATCTTCATGGAATCTACCACATTCGGGCCAGTCGAACGCTATGGCTCCTTCTCTGTTAATCATCATTTCATCGAAGAGAGCTCTCTCTTCAGGTTGTAACAGCTTCCCGACGTCAAGTTTGGCTAGTCTCTCCGGCGTAAGTCGGGAGTTGCGGGGTATGCTAGTAAAGCGTGGTAGTAACAAATCTTGATATTTCCCCAACTGTTCTTGCTTAGTCCCTCTGTCTTTTGATCTCTCATACCAATCATCTCTCCCTCCCGGGGGGTCGCCTATAGGGTCGGCTTCGTCAACTGGCTGGACTTTCTTGGCTTTCGATTTGTACATAGTGTTGATCCGAGCAGTGGTGTTCTGAGTGCTCCGAAAGGGGTTCTTGATCGGGAGATCGTCATAGTTCTTCGTCCATTCGAAGGTAGGCGTGGCTTCAGTCAAAGAACCAGCTCTGAAAGCTCCAGGAAAGAATGGTTCCGCAGTTGACTTCTCCTCCGGGAATGTGTCTGAGATTGCCTCTTGCTGAAAATCATTGAGTACTGATTTCGGGACGCAAAACTCTCTTTCTAAGTACTCGATGAGAATAGTATCGCCTTCATTATCATCGCTCAGCACCGCTTCGTCCCCCCCTTCATAAAGCTTGCCCCCAAGCTTTAGTAGTTGAGGGTTATGTTGTGAGGGGTTGATCGAGCATTCCAAGGCACCGACAGCAGCGCTCGATATGCAGTCAGTTACTCTTTTCCCGAGAAGTCTTCTTCTTCGTAGCCATCTTCAGAGTCCGTTTGTTCTGAAAAGATCATGCCTATCCCGTTTTCTTCCCGAAGAGCTTCAGCGTCCTTGGCATCCTCCGTAGCATCGTTGGTTTTGACCGTAGTGACGTCTCTTGATCGCTGATCCCAAAACTGAGCCAGCACAATGCCTCCATCATAGTCTCTGGGATAGCGGAACGATACTCTGGCTTTGCGGAAGAATGGAAAGCCTAGAATGACCTTCATGCCAGGGGCGTCCATGATATAGAATCTGTTGTTGACAACGCAGTTGCCTATGGCAACCGTAACATTGTCAGCAAAACCAACAAATCGGGACTTGACTCCGGTGATTGTTTTCAGGGCCATAGTCTGACTTCCAGTAATAGGGAGCTCCAAGAGAGTAGCTGCTTCAAGTGTCATGCAACTAACTTCAGCTCCTGTGTCAAGGGTAGCTCTAACATCGGTGACCTTGGTTCGGCCAGGCATAGTGACAACAACCTTTGGTGCTGGCGAGAAGTATGAGTTTCCTGTGTCAGCTGTTGTCCCTAGTAAGGCTACTTCAGCATATAGTGGTTCTTGAGCGCGAGTGCGTTTCGTCGGAAGGTTCCCAAAGATGCACTTGCCAAGTAGCATCATAGTTCCAAGTAACACCATGAGGATCGGACCAAAGACCGGGATAGCGCTGACTACAAGCCATAGTACTGAGTTGTCAATGAGAGCTTCTTGTTGTGCGAACAATTGAAGTCGCCAGCGTCTTTGTTGTGTTCTGAACTTTGCCGCTAGTAGATTTCTTGGGATAGAGCTGTGGGTTGTAATGCGCTCTTCCCAATGCTCATACTTTAGCTTGAGGCCTTCCCGTTTGATTTCCTCAAGTCGTCGTCCATAGTTCGCAGTCACAGAAACATCAGTGGCATAGAGGTTCGGAAGAGTATATGGAGTGCCGTGAAGTGGTTTTTGACACACAATAATATCTTCCCCAGTTGTCAACTCTGGTTCTTCGAACTCCAAGGTACTAATATCAGCGATTGATTCCTTTTGCATACGTCGGTCAATCGTTCCAGTGGAGAGACGAGATACTCTAGGCGGGTCTATAAGGACCATGATTTCTCCTAGCGTGAGGTTTCCGGGAAGCTCCTTCTGTGCGAGCAATTTGTCCAAGATGTTGTCAAGCCTGTAACCATTCCGAGTCAACGCCTCTTGCACGCGAGGACTTCGGGATGACGCTGTACGGGATACAGGTCTGGGGATAGCCGATGGTGTTACTGGTGCCTCAGACTTCGAAGCTCTCTTTCTTGTTGTGCCACTAGCAAGTGATGTTTTGGAAGATGTTTTCGGTGTCGTGGTAGATGTCGTTTTCGTGCTCAGGTCAGAGACTTTGGACTTATTGCGGGCTAGAATCTGTTGCGGTGTTATTCTAGTCTCCGCTGGGCTGTCGACGTCCATAGCATCAGCGAACTTGACTAGTTCTTCAACATCGCGGGGTGCCTTTGGTTTGCCATAGGTGGATTGAGACTTGATCTTCTCTTGGAGCTTGTCCGAAGTCTTGTACGGCTCTTGTCTAAGTGCTCCCTTTCGCTGCCTGGTCTCGACCGGAGCTACCATAGCTTCAGAATCAGTACCATCAGTGCCATACGCCAGCAAATTTTGGATCTGTACTGATTGGTATTCGGTGCAGTCCCATTGACCAATGATATCCGAGTTGAGGTCCCCCGTAGGTTCTTCGATGAGCTCAATACAACCCATAGCAGGAACGGTCGGAGATTGTGTCCCCTTATCTCCCTTCTCCCTAGCAAGCGCAGCTTCTTTCCTTGCTTCAAGAAGCTCTTCAACTGCTTTGGCTCGACGCTCAGGGTTAGGGTCGTACGGGGTGTTTAAGACCCGCGTCAAGATGTAATGTCTTCTAGACCTTCCGTCCGAGGGAAACTGGACGGGGTATGACTTCTTTCCCTCCTGCCATGGGCCGATGCAAATGTAGTTGGTGTCGTCGGCTTCATGGATGATACCAAGACCGATCCATTTCTTATAGTCATAGCATTGGTTCATGTAGCCATGATACTCCTGGGGTCTCATGCCTGGCTGGTGTTGATTCATGCACCAGCGGCAACCATGATCATCCCTGGCACGCTTGTTGTACCCCAAGGAACTCGAATTTGCTGCACCGTAGTCGACGGCAGCTTGCTCTTGGGCCTCTTCAAAGAACATAAACATGTTGACCTCAGCGGTGAAGTTGGCATTAGAGGCTCTTTGAACCACTGCTCCGAGAATCCTTATGTGTTCCAATCCTTCAGTGATGAAGTCCAAATCTCTTGTGTTGACCCTGCTTGGGTTCCTAGCAACTTTCTCCAAGGTAGGGAGGAAATTAGGTGCAAACAGCTCCTCGTCTTGTTGCTTTAGTGCTCTGGAAATCTCGTCCCGTGCGGAGTTGTCCCTGTAGTTGGCAAAGTCAGACTGGTGCCGGGGTGCTGGTCCACTGCCACGAGGCGGAATAGCATAGGTCGTTGGCTGAGGTACAAAGCGCTCAGCGAACAGGTTAGTGCTGTTAGTGTTGCCCCATGCTCGGTCGGTGATGCCTTGCTCTTCAGCAATAGCGCTTAGCTCCCTCTCGGAGTTGAGGTGGGCCTCTACAGCAGAGTAGACCTTTCCAAATGGGTTCATGTTATCGATGTTCAGGGTTCCACCATTCTTGGAAGCAGCCCGTACAGCTTTGGTTCGTAGATTCTGAGGAAGAGAGAAGATGAATCTCACAGAGGCTTGCTTGTCAGTGAGGTTGCCACGGTTGATACAGTTGACAGCAACCTCTCTAAATGCCCGGAGGAAGTCGCGGCACTGTTCGGGAGTAGGCTCGCCGTCCCCTGCAAGAGTCTTGAAGTCATACTCAAGTCGGTCAAGGTAACCATTGGTATGTAGGCGGCGCTCCGTATCATCGCGCTGGTACTCCTGAATTACAGTATCCTTGAAGCTAGCATAGCTCCCCTCTTTGAAGCCTGAAAGCTTCCGAATGGTCCATGCATGAGCTTGAGTAGCGTACTCAGCAATCCATTCTTTCTTGACTTGATCACTGGTGACCATATAAGCTGTAAAGTATCGATCGAGAATCCGGAAGTAGTTGCTGACATCGATTCCATTGAAGATAGGGGCATTCAGGGTTCCGGCGATAGGCATAGGCTGACTGAGATGGATTTTTAGGTTCTTCAAGTCGTCCATAGTAAAGGTAGGGCCGGAGTATTGGTGTGGCCCTGTAAGATTGGCAGAATCAGAGCCACTAGTCCCTTGCTTTTCTTTCTTTCCCTTATTCCTCTTCTGAGAAGTCTCCGAGGTTTGAGAAGTGGTGTCCTCAGAGAGTGTAGAGGTGTCAATGCTTGGCCCAGCAGTGATTCCAGGTCCAAACGGAGGAGTTGCTCCTGTCAAAATAGAGCCAGGGGGCATTGCAATGTTGCCGAACCCACTCATCCCAGGGTTGCCGTAGCCGTAGTCGATGTTTCCGTTGTTCGACATCGTGCGTTGTCGTAGGAAGGTCGTAGTGAGGTAAGTTGATAGTGTCGTCGATTGGAAATACAGGAAAGTAACTGAGAATGCGGTGCATCGATCGCCAAAGAAATGTAAAGGAAACCCCCTCCCCTAAAACAGAAAGTATACAGGCTCTCGCTTACCCTGAAGCGAGATGAATGTCAATAACTCCTAGCGAAGGTTCAGGGCCGTGCTCCCTAGTCAGCCCCTGGCGAACGCTAATAACCACTAAACCAAAACAAACACGCCCTGAAGCTTGGGGCTCGTACACGGAAATTACAAAAACAACAAAAGCAAATACAACAGGAAAACAAAGTAAGGAGATCAACACTCGGCGTAAGCCACCCAGGCTTCAGACCAGCCTGGAAGTTCTATGTCTCGCCGAACACTCCGAAATACAGGCTCGCCAGTACTCCGCTTAAGCCTCCAATATGTCAATTTCAGTTCCGTTGTGGAGTCTCGACTTTTCCTAGCGTTCAAAGAATGCTAGTTACGTCTAGAAACACTGGAACCTTCGCTGAGAATGGAAACTAGTGCGAAGTGGCTAGGCACTGTGTCTCGGAACGATGGAATCAGAACAGTGGCCTGAGGGAGACAGATTTTCCAGTACTGCAGGTGCTCCCACTTTGTAGCTTTCCCTGGTTCCTCAGTAGTCTTCGTTCTCCCTAGGTCAAAGGTCCGCATTCTCTATGTTCGTCGTTTTGCCTTGAGGGCTGAGAGATAACTAACTGAATAGCTCCCTCAGTTCAGACAATTGTCGTTTTTCCTGACTCTCCCTGTATGAGTTAGCACACAGGGGCCTCACTGTTATACTTACCTAGTTCCTCCTCCAGTAGTAACTCACTCCCTGCGTCGGTCACCAAAAATATGTGGGAGGGACGAACCCCAATCCACACAACAAGAGGGTAGCATGTAGCGAGCCACCGGAGGAGATTCTAGGCTCTGTAAATAACAGATCAATCAAATCTAAAGATATCACATATCTAGAGAGTACGAATCGGCAAAGGAGGGGAGGGAAAAGGTTCTAATAAATAGAATATATCTGGTGTTGCGTTCTTGACGTTCTGTAGTCAAGTGTTGGCTCCTTATATGTGCGAAGGACCAGCGCAGTCATGTGACAAAAGAAATCAGGGGCTGTCCCCACCACAATACTAGCTAAGAGGTCACGTGGTACATGTGGCACACGTGACCCCGGCATTCAGGCTTGACTATACATCCCGACAATAACCGCCATTCGGCCCAACCATTAATAGCTTCTAATACTAGTCCATAGCGAAATTCCGAACAGCTCCGTCATAAGGCTTAAACGTAAACTACACAGGAGCGGAATAAGGTTTATAATCGACATTATAGTAACATAGGTGCCTATATCTAACCTTAAATCCACCTTAATGACTGTGACGAGGATGATGTTCGTAGTGATGTATACGGATGTAAGCAGAACCTCGAGACGAGTTGCCGTCCCTACGAAGGGAATTCTTAGAAAGATATATGAATATGCACTATGTCTTAAGAGAAAAGAGAAAGTTAACAACTATTTGGAAGTGAAAACACGATAGATAGCACGAAGTAAAAGCCATATTATAAAGATATAGGCAAAAATGAAGTAGTACCGCGATGATATGTCCATGTTACTAAGTTTAAAAACCCCTAAACGTACAAATAATAAGAACGACATAATTAATAATACTATGAGTATTTAAACTTTTAATATTAAAAAATTAAGAATCTCGACTCGGTCCCAGAAATAGCGTTATACCACTTGCTAATAATCACAACTATTAGTATTAGGAGGCCTATAGTAATTAACCTGCACAACCGCAGGGGTGATCGGCTAAGAGTTTATAAACCGAGTAATCACTCAAGTAATAATTTAAGCGATTATGAAAGTAATCATTCGAGTGGTCATCCAAAAGGTGGTCGCTGGAGATGCGAGGGAGCATTCGACATAGTAGTAACGATGTTGCAGCTTAGTACAAGTACCCACTAATATAATAACGGGTAAGTCCACCTCTTACTAATCTTTATCGGCGTCAACTCTAATCATGGACAAGCGAGCCAAATCAAAGCAATTTCGCAAGAGGAAAAACAACTTCTTTCGTCGGGGCTACGATATTAAAGTGGCTTATGACACGGAGGTTTTCATCCTCTTTAAGAGAAACGGCAAATTCTACACTTTCGCAAATACGAAAAAACTAATATAGCCAACCAAGAAAAATATCATAAGTCAAATATGCCCCAAGAGAAACTATTTTATGCCTAAGCCTCGGAAGCAACGTAATTTAATCCTTTCCAAAACAGCTGCGGACTACGAAACTTCGTCTCGGGCGAAGAAGAAAGCTTCTAAAGCACACGTAACCACCTCATGTTTATCAAACGCTTCTGAGGATATGTCTACCTTGCCCTTACTCGAGATTAAAGCCCTAGAATCACCACGACTAGATTTACTATCCTAGCATAGGGTGGGAGGTTAAAGGGACTTTATAATATCCCTAACTCGCTAAATGAGGTTCGGGTAGAAATGACTCGACCTTTATTATTTTGGGTTTTAATAAACAAATCAAAGAGTTTTAGGGAAATGAAAAACTATGCTTAGGTTTACATCGACATTCGTGTGAGATTTGACAAGTCGCTTTTAAATGGTATATTAACGAATCATATTCGACA
This sequence comes from Leptodontidium sp. MPI-SDFR-AT-0119, assembly GCA_020726505.1. Taxonomy (NCBI): domain Eukaryota; kingdom Fungi; phylum Ascomycota; class Leotiomycetes; order Helotiales; family Leptodontidiaceae; genus Leptodontidium; species Leptodontidium sp. MPI-SDFR-AT-0119. The sequence continues at coordinate 2,516,802 of JAHLEZ010000013.1, read as the reverse complement.
TCTGATGTGTGAGTAGTCCTTCTTAGCCGCTGTAGCAGGATAATATGAGTAGCTCGTCGGAAGTCTGGACATCACTCGATTATTTTGGGTATGTTCTATAATAACTCATTTGATCACATATAATTAATTATCTAGGTATAGTTATTTAATAGTTTCATTTCTTATCTACATATTCCTTTAACCTAGTAAATCTCCATCCCTAGTATCCTTCTCATTTATTTAGCTGCGGCAATATTATAGCGGCTAGTGGAACGATAAACTTAATTATAGGCAAGCTAGTAGGTAGCGCGAAGCTGAAGCTCGTGCTCGTTAGAATGTTGCTAAGGGCAAAACCGGACGGCGGCAATCTTGTATCGATGAGGAGGCTCGAGGGCAGTGTAGATGTGTAATTATTCGATAGTTAGCGTGTAGCCCGGGTTCTCAACCTGCCCCTTGGCGACGGTGCTCGCGATCTTCTGTGACGGGAGACTACTATGTTAGCAACTAAGGATTCGTCGATCTAATATGCTCACAATGATTTCGCTCTGTCTCCGCAAATTTTAGCGAAATACCCAATACTATCAAGCATATTGAATATCTGCTGGGAGGTGTAGGTCTATCGTTTGTCTATCAACATCTGCCCGTGGCCTTTCTGGTGTTTGAAGATCGCAGATATCTTTTTTAAGATACTTGTTTGTAGATAAGCGCTGGAGGCATCTAGTCGCTAACTTCCCATGAACATCTTTCTCGTTGATCCAGAATGGATTCGTCTCGCGCTTCTCGGTGTCAACGAGGAAGTCCCGGAACGAAAGATGAAACAATCGAATAGGGTGGCCGGCACGAGAGGGGATACTTAAGACTGAGTGGAGGAGATCTGTTCTGCTATCGACTGTACCTTCAGGGACTCCGAGTAGCAGATCCAGAGAAGTAGCGGAGAGAGGGCTGGCAAGAATAATTATCGGGCCGACGACTTGCTGGAATTCTTCCACTATACCTCGTTTCTCTGACTCCGTAACTCCAACTAGCAACGGGTTTAGGACCGAGAGATACATCGCATCAAGCTTAGATAATTGGCTCTTCGTGTGATACTTCAAGACCTTGGAAAGTTGCTCGTTAGGTTGGCCGCATCTTCGGTCACGAATAAATCGGCAAACAGTTGTAGCAAATATGAATAATGGCATAGCCATCTCGACCAGAACTTGGACGTTCGTTCGGCTGGGCCAATCAGCGGGTAAGTCCCCACCCCACCATTCCGGTCACCTTTACACCAAAATCAACGATTTTCACTTAATATCTTTATAAAACGTTATAAAATTAATAATATATAAGCTAGTTCTAATCAGGCAATTCTCTTAGATTTAAAATTTAAAAAATACCATACAAAAGTGACTAAAATTAATTATGATTAAACGAATATAAATACTTTAAAAAAGGGCGATTATAACCGATAAGACTACTGATTTAAGATTTTCAGTTATTAGATAATTCTATTAGTAGTTGTTAATATACATTAGAATAGACTCTTTTAGACCCCTGTAAAACAGTTATTTTAAAATTACAATATAACTACTAATAGAATTGCTTAGTAATAGAAAACCCGTTATAAAGACTATCTATTATTATATATATTAATTTCAAGTACTTATAACTATAAAATTAAAAGTTATTTTTAGTCACTTTTATATGGTGTTTTTTAAATTTTAAATTAACGAGAATTACCCGATTGAAACTAGCTTAAAGTGAATAAGCGAGGTCGTATATATACTATTAGCTTACATTTTTAATTCAGTGTACTTTTATTAATGTTTCATAAAGATATTATTAAGTGAAAATCGTTGATTTTGGTGTAAAAGGTGACCGGAATGGTGGAGTGGGGACTTAGTTGTCGGATTGATCTGAATGACTTGTTATAATTTTGTCGGATCGTCGCTAGTTCGTGTTCCAGGAATGCAGAGATGTCTTCCTTTACAACAGGTTCAGGAATTTGATGGAGAGCGAGTACTTTATATTTACTCTTTATATCCTCGAAACCAAGGCGAATATGCAGCTCTGGCCTGCTGGACAAAAAAAACTTGAGTTGTATCGAGGTTATATGTCGTACTTGTGGAAGCAGGCGAATTATAATCCCGATGTCCTCTTCTTGGTCACACTCGTCAAGGGCATCGACCACAATTACTATCCTCGAAGGCTTCTGCGTATTTGTTTGCATCTTGCGTAACCGTTGCAAGACGAGTGTTTCAAATTGAATTTTTAAAGCTTTCCTGGAAATGTCCGGGTCGGCCTCGATCGCTTTCTGGATATGCGGTGCCAAGGAGGGTACTTTCTGGACGAGCTGGGTCGCAATTGTTCCGATGAAAAATCCTGCGTGGCAACGATCACCTTCGCCCCTCCTGAAGAAGAAACTCGCGCCCAGGTCTCCCTTGTCGGCAAAAATTTGGGCTACTGTGCTATCGATTGTAGACTTGCCAATGCCCGCCATACCATTTAGCCAGAATAAGTATTCACTGCCGAGATCGCTAGCCCAGGTATCTATGTGTTGCAGAAGTTCCACTCGAGTACCTTGGTAGCATCTGGCATTATGTTCTTCGTCGTGGGAGTCGAACGAGGCATTATCAGCGGACCGTAATCTGTTAAGGACGAGTTTTTGTTCTGTGTTGCCAATCAGCGGTTGCTCCAACTGTTTGAATACGTGGTGCTTTTCGGCTAGTGTATGGAATGCCGCTGCGCCGACCCTTCGGGGAATTGATGGGTGTGGAAGTGCGGTTGTGGTTGTTGCAATTGACAATGGGGAAGCTCCAGGAATTGTCAGTTGGTATTGCCCCTTTTCCATGCAGTGTTTGCGGCAGTGGTCAGAGTTGAAGGTGAGTACATTCGCGCTCCAATTGACGTTTGGGTTGTGGTCTGTTAGCCATGGTTTTCCGAGTATGATACCGTACTTTCCAAGCTTCGTTACGTAAAAGAGCATCTTTTCCTTATGTCCTTTGATTTCCATGTCGAGTTTTACTACGTGGGTAATATCGCCAGCCGAGGAGGGTCTTCCATCGACTACATTCAACCGGCGACGGTTTCGTAGTTATAGAGCGTGAGTTGTTGGTATGCGCAAAGGATTCGTCTATAAACCCCTTTCCAGTAGCGCCTGAGTCAAGCATTGATTTGGTTTTAATCGAGGTGGAATTCTCCTCAATTAAAGTACAAGGTAATAACAAATGAGCTTGTTCAGTGTCTAGGGAAGAGAGTTGTAAGTCCCATTTCTTGCGTCACCTACGGCGACTTTCGTCGGAGACTAAGCTTTTCCCGTCTTCCATGGTGCGGTATCATACTTGAGAGAACGATGTTTGTCTGAGCTGCACCAATGGCAGAGCCCATTCGCCGTGCAATAGGCTTTGCGTGCTGCTCTTTCTGCGTCTGTTTGAGGTCTACGACCGGAGGCGACATCATTCGCCCCCCAGGTGATACTGCTCGAACGCTTACTTACGCGAGGCTGCGATTCATTGCCAGTCCGGGGTAATGCCCAAACATCTCTATGCATGCAGCTCCTCGGAAGCACATTCAAAAGCTGGGGTACTTGTGGTCTCCGCACTCTGCTCCGCAGCCTCTTCAGGGTCAGGTGCATTGGCACGGGCTATTGGCAACGTCAAGCCTTGCGTGAGACAAGTCGTATCAGCTATTTACTTCTCCCTCTCCTTCCCGCTGGGTACTGTGGCATGCGTCAATACTATCCCCCCCCCCGCCCCCCCCGCCCCCCGGTTTGAATGTTAAATGTAAAGAAAACTGGACCTCGTGTGGGTAGCTGCTAGGGGTGTCTATCCAATAATTCGGTGGATTTTCAGCCTCGAGCAGGGCTCAGGTGTCTCTCGAACCTTCTAAATCCACCCTGGCGTTTACAACAGACCTATTTCTGGCTCGTGCTTCAGGCTTTATCCAGGGGTCTCTGACCATTCAGCACTTGAAAACTAGGTCTGTAGCCCACAAAGGTTCACATTTAACATTCAAGCCGGGGGGGGGATAGTAGCACAGCTTTGCCCCACGTGAAGTAACGAAGGATTCCAGAGCAGATCTCAGAAGTGCAAACCACTACAACGAGCCAGGATCGATGCAATGGTGGAAAATTTTCCTTGGTTTTCCGCCCCCTGGCCTCTGCGAACTGCGATCGAAGCGGTGCCTCATCCGTACGCCGCCCAATGATAGTGGCACTGGCCGAAAAGTGCTGCAAGGGACATGTACCGTAGTGTACGAAAGGGGGTTTTCAGTGGGTCTCGTACACCATTGTAAGGCAGTAAGGTTATTCTTCCAATCAACAGTCTGAAATTCTAGAATTTTCTCCATAAATTTCCTCAAATGTTAAGGCAGAATACTTGGGGTGTACGAGACCCACTGGAAACCCCCTTTCGTACTTGTGCCGTGTCTTCCCTTCATTCCCCAACCCGATTCTCCAATCATTTTCACTGTGTGTCAGTCAGTGCCCTGCATAAACTTTGAGCTACATACTGTTCGCCGTCCATCGCCTCGACCCAGGCAACCCCCCAAGACCTCCTGCATCGCACCAGCGACCATTGAGTATCAAAGCGTGCGCCACTGGCCGGTGCTGTACTTCGTAGTATGGGTAAATAATGTACATTCGATGTCTGTGCACTTTGCCACGGCCTTACTTGTTCAGGAATAAAAGATGATTCGCTGTAGAGCCCTGGGTTTGTGGAACTATCTAGAAACCGCACAGACAGCGAATGTACATTATTTTGGGCATGTACCAAGTAACAGATGAATGAACCTTCGCCCTCTCCCATCTCTTACTCTTATATATCCTGGCCCCTATGATTTCTGCGCGCGCTTCTCGGAGCTTCCTTTTTCTGTTTCCTCCTTGCTTTTGTTGTTCTCTACACGTAGATTCGTCTAGGGATTAGATTACGTGCAGTATGAGCCTACTCGTATTCTAGTCCGTGTTATTAGGTTAGGGTGCTTTAGTAGTGCTAGGACAGCAGGCAGCCCCAACCCCGCTCGAGACTTATTTAAACAACTACCCTTCGTGTGCTATAAAGATTACTACTTCCCTTCAATGGCTTCAATTACTTAAAGTACATTTACTAATCATCTATTTTAGAATAGATAAAATGCGTTATCCCAACCATTAATACTTTAAGGTATACGAACACGACCTTACTAAAGATCAGTTCTATTCTCTGCCCCGATATCTCGTCTCGAAGACAAATCTCAGATTATCTCTAAACAAGTTATAGTTATAAAGATCAAGTCGGTAAGAGCCCTAACTTTATACTAGTTATAAAATCCTACTAAGACGTTCGCAGTTATATAGCCTCTTTAAGAAGGGCTTTACATTTACTACCTAAAAGATTTAAAGTCCGCTTATATTTATAACCTCACAATCACGATGAGTTTACTCATATTAATTTTCGTACTACTAAGATATTACTCTCGATTATATATCCTACGCAGGTTCTAGGGGGATGACTAAGTTATATTAGTCGTAGTTAATAAGCTACTTTACTTCTTTCACGCTCTAGAATTCATACTAATGTTTCATAGTCTTTATAATTATTATAATAATTACTTTAATATAAAATACGTTTTTCTAATTTAGTTTTTTTAATAAAATGCTAATTTATAAAGTCTTTATAGTCGGGCTTAGTCTCCACGTTTAGGACGTCAAAGCCGAAAACATCGCTACTATAATCAAAGTCTGTCTTTCTATTACTTAACCCACTCCTATACTAATAGCAAATTAGCTTTATTAGATAATGTAACAATTTTACGTCATTATGTAAGTCCTTCTTAAAGTCTTTATCCTTCTCTTCTACTTACGCGTTTTCCCCGTCCGCTAGATGTAAATCTCTACTTGGCTTATTATCGCCTATATACTTCTATACGGGATCGTATTCCTCATCCCCGTAATCGTATAATGTCGCCCCATCTCTCGTCTCTAAAATAAACGTATCGAAGGGAGTTATATCCCGTTACTAGATTTACTAATCCCCGGAGCGGTTTTTTCGATTCTAGAAGATATAGTAATACTAATATTGCCGATTCCGTGTATTTCGAAACTAAATATTAGGAGGGGGAAGAAAGTTAGTTTAATTACGCTTTTTAGTATTAAGGTTATATATATTTATCTCTTTCCTCTCCTTTTTATCTCTTCTCTGTTTAGGCATAGATTTGCTAATGAAATAGATTTCATAGAGTATGTTTCATAAGTATACTTCGCTTGAAGTCCACAATCGACACCCGCGATACACTAAATGAGACATATTTGTCCCCCTCCACCTCTCTTATTCTTCCTCTTCCTCCTCTTCCTAAACAGAGATCACAAGCTAATAGTAGAAATTAATAGGGGAATTTATAATATCAATCGCCTAGTCCCTCGCCGAACTCACCGTCGCTATTATCTACGTATATCTTCCCTCCCTTAAAGCGATCCTTAACTACTACATACGGCGCTACTTCGGCAGCGCCAAAAGATCTAAATATATTAGTAGTGTTAGCGTATAGCGCGGTGTTATTGTAAATATTAAGAATGGGCTAAGGACAAAAATGTAAGTTCCGAGTCGCAGCTAAAGCCATATAAGAGGTAGAGGCGGCGGTAAAAGGGGGAGTAAAAGCGGGAAGGGGATGAGCGTTATTAGTGAAAATAGAGAGGGGACGGATGTAAGTAATAGAAGGGAAGAGTTTAATAACGAGAGAGTCCGTAAGAGTTTCGAAACGGGACGAAGGGATCCAAAGTTCGACCCAAATCTAAACGGCCATAGAAATGTAAACGAAGATGAGAGCATAGACAGGGATGTCGAAATGGGCAGTATAAGAAGAGGGCGCTTTAGTGGCTGGCGCGAAATCGATAATAGAGAGAGCTAGAGAGGGGGATTAGGAAAGGGATTTTAATTTAGTGCTTTTGAGAATAAGAGGGTGACTGCGGTTAGTCGGAGGGTTAGGAGTAAAGATAAAAATGGGGACGGGAATGAGAATGAGAGAGCGAGGAGAGAGAGATCGAGAGCGGGGAGATGACTTACTTGTACCAATACCAGGTAGTTTAGTACGGAGATTATGGGAAGTAGAGAGCTATTTTTATCTCTGCTGGACAATGAAGGTTGGTGGCATTCCTGGGTCCGTGTGAGAGGGCGGTGTGGTTCTGTGACCATCGTTCAAAACAAAGAAAGCTGGTAAGGTGACGACCTAGTGTGGAGATCAAATTCAAGCGAGGTGGTGATGGTAACCCCCCAAAAAACCTCACTGTCTAGACTTGGCCTCTATAGTTAGTTACAGCGACAGAATGTGTTCAGGGTTTTCTACAGCGGCGCGACCCGTCCGCGGGGAAGGGCATGTCTTGTCGTGCGCGGAACCTTCCCGAACGCTTGGTACAGTCCATGAAATATCTGCCGTCACAGAGCCTCAAACAATTGTTCACTGTTCAAAAGACGTAAGTTATATACTTTCATTATTCCAGAGCGTATAAACATTAAAAGGTGAAATAATAAGAAATCAAAGCACTAATATACACAAATCGTTCTAACCCTCCCATTCCCCACACAACATCCCACAGCCTCAGCCAAAGCCCTCAGCTAAGTATAACCGTTCATAGCTTCCGTCGATCCCACGCCCTTGAAATCGCATTCGAAATCCTCAGATGCGGCAATAGCCACTTCGAGATGGGACATATTCACCTGGCATCCGTCTTAGATCGCTAGAACTTAAGCCGTTAATACTAGGTTTTTGATCTGAACGATACCGTTAATTGATTTGCTCCTCGAAGTCGTGAAGGAGGTACCTACCTCGCGACCATTGCGCCCCTTTCGTGCCCAGTCATCGAAGTCGTCCGGGCTGTAAATTGCTACTCCCTAAGGCGTAATTACCGTGCCCAGAAAATATCGCCAAACATTACTCCGCTGCTCGAGGTTCAACTTGTTATACTTCAGTTTGAAGTGGATCCGACTAGCGATTGCATCATCAATCTACTCTACCCAGTTAGTGGTGAGGAACATCATTCCTTAATAGTATTCTAGGGTTCGCAGGAACACGTAGACGAGAGCATTTCGATAGATATCGTGAGATGAGCGCTGTTCGAGAAGTACATCCGCTTCATCTAGGAGGAGGACCGCCTTCCATCGAGAAGCGCGTTTAAAGATACGAGGCAGACACTTTTCGACGCTCTCTACTGTTGTACTGAGCTCACCAGCAGAGACTAGCATGAGTGGCCTTCGAAGATGTTCGGCAATCAACTCAGCCGTCAAGGTCTTCCCCACACTAGGTGGTCTACTTATATACCGTGTTAATAGAATCACGATATTAACGCGGACTAAATACTAACTACAATAGAACACTAAATCCTTGCCCCTTTCCTGCTACGACATCGTCAAAGGAATAAGGCATGGCCCGCTTGACGTAGGCTTCGGAAAAAGCTTACACGGCCTTCTTCTTCCTCGGGGGAATATAAAGGTCGTCTAGCGGCGCCTGTTTCCAGTCAATCTCTTTAATATTAGCGACAGCCACTTCCGCTACGTTTAATATATTAGCCAAGTGGAAGGCGACACTATAGCAGAAAAGGACTAGATACTTACCCTATCTTCTGTCGCCTAAGCTGAACCTAGGAACGGTTGGGCTACAGATAAGCAGGTCGTCTCCCTTCACTTCTAACAGATCCATTCCATTGTTCTTAGCCGAGGCCGACATCTCTTTAGAATCGTCAAAATCGATCACATGCCAGCCAGTTAGTGAGCCCTTATTGGAATTCTTGATGCTCGGTCTAGCGTAATTCGGGTTCTCCTCTCGAAAATAAGCTGCGTCGACCACGACTCGGCTTTCGATAGGAATTTCAATAACCTAGTTTTTCTCGATGTAGAATCCCTTGCCTTTATACTCGCAGAGGTAGACGTCCATCAAAGACAGAAATTTCTGTCCGCATTCGGTGAGCTGGGCCCTGACTTCCCTTTCATTCCGGTGATATTTAAGGGGGAATATCTCTAGAGTAGTGATCTGTTTCGCACCACAGAATATCTCGATAACATACTCACTTGAGGTTCCCCCAAACACCTTCCCGTCAAAATCCAAATAGCGAGCCTTGACGTGGAAGTATTTTATCCCACCATTTGCTGTTTTCTCTTCCCCAAATTCGTACTTCACACATCTTAGCTGGCCAGTGCCGAAGCATTTTGTGTGTGCTAGAGTATTCGGCTTGTTGAAGAGCGTCCATAGGAGGTCGTACGTGATCTGATGCTTCTCGAGATGCGGGCCAAGGCGCTCGGTTGTCGAAGCGTAAGCTGCCCGGATAAAATCAAGTAGTAAATCTAGATAATCTAGCGTAGAACTATCGAGGGCCGCGCTTGGATTTTGGCGGCACTCCTCTAGATCGGTGAGGTAATGGTAGAGGAGGTTCTGCTCTACCTGTACTGAGTTAGTAGTTGCTCTGGCATTTGAGAACTTGGGAGGGCAGGGTCTAGACTTACAGAAGGCTTCTCTTCATAAAGGCAGATCCCGTGGACATCTTGCATAATCTTCCGGATGATGTCACGCAAGCCCGCAGATTTTATATCTACATATTAGATCTGATTCTTGGTCTCTTTGTCTAAATTGCTGTCAGAAACGGAGGTTGCATTCGAAACTAGGACCTACCAAGACGTGTGCGAGCGACAAAGACGTAGTGATCCAGCTCATTCACTTTATCAGCTGCCACCAGCTTCGCCATCGCCGACCTGGGATCTGGGGCTTCTCGTGAGGACGTGATCACGTCAAGGTGGTGGGACGTAGAAGCTCGCAAAATGCTAATAACCGCCATAATCGGCAAAGTTAAAGTGCTTTGCTCACTATTTCCCAGGGAGGATAAAAAGACCGCAATCAAATATTTGAAGGGACGTCCAGATCTCGACATGCTCCTCGCGCTGTATTATAGAGTCCAAGACTTCTCCAGGGAGCAACATGTAGCGCCGCCTGTATTCCGGATTAGAGTGTTTGTCGATGAGGGGTGGGCAGGCTTCGAGGAGCGCCTCGAGGAGCGTTTCGTGGTGGCTAGGGGCAGTGCTTGGTGGATTTTTGGTCTTTTTAGAGAGGGCATGGTACGCAAACTTTTGAATGAATGAGTTACTAAAGAGGAATTCTTTTTATTTGTATTCTACTACCTTAATCTAGAAATAGTGCAATCCAATCATCTATCTTCCCTTTATGTTGCGTACAAAAATCTTGCGAGACAATGCGAATGATGCACAATCAGAGCAATTACTTATACTTATGTGCTGTATAGCTTAGAAAGTGTATAGAATTGCCTATGACATCCGAGCATTCTTTATAAAGACATAAGAATCTACTATTAGCCAACTGTCTCTGAAGATACTGAACTCGAACGTGCCTCCTTAGATTATCTTTGCGTGAAAATAAACCCCGTTCGCAAAATAAGTAATATAATGTGAAGTCTATATATAGCCTCTTGTTTACTATTTACGTCCCTTAAACTTTTACTAGTGTGTCACCTCCTTTCTCTTGGGAAATCCCGTCGTTATCGTTAGTACTTGTATTAATATATAAATAGCTTTTCTTAGAATGCTACTTTAATTATACCGCTTTGAATTAGCGAGGCGTTTCTTAGCAGTAGCAAAGTTATACTAAAGTATAAACGAGTTAGACTCGTATAGTGAAAACCTAATCTTTATAAAGCTCGTTAAGCGGTTAAAAGAGTAATTTGGCTATTATAACCCGCTTCTCAAGCTCATACTCGATAGTCGATGGCGTGAGCACTTTTGTATTAAGAAAAATGCCCCGTATTTAGCGATCTACTTCATTAACGTAAATAGTTTTGTGGAAGTTATTAATTATATTATTAAGTAGCTTATTTCTTAATTTATTTTTCTTATAATTAATCTTGCGTTAAGTTTCGTAGTGTTTCTTATACTAAAACGTACCCTTAGCTGCCTTAATTATAAAGTAGCTGTCTTCCTTTATCTTAAGCGCGTAGCTCTTTCGGGCTTTCACCTTTTTTAGGATATATAAATAGTTCGAAATCTCCTTTTTTTATATATTACTTAACTTATCCGGGGCATTATTATAACGTTTAAGGCGGCCGACAGCTTGAATAAGATCCTCGCGGCGAGTGGTTCTAAGGTAAATAGCTTAATAATCGGCGTCAATAAACGAGAGTATATAATATCGTTTATATACGTCCTTACTATTTCCTATGGCGTGTTTTCTCTCCTCGGGGGTTAGTGCTTTTATATTGTTCACATTTAGTAAATTTATATCGGCAAGGGTCACATAAAAGATCGTTCTTACTATTCAATCGTTTCTTAGATCCTCTTCGCAAGTTATACTATTAGAGCCGTTTCCTAAAACGACAGGTGCGGTCAAAACGAATGAAGTAGTACCGGTGCTTCTCGTATATAAATGATTTCGTCTTCGATATTTAGACTTTAGTTAGCGTATACTCGACGTCACGGAAAATAAGTCATTTTACTTAGTCGTCGTCTTATTTTAAACGAATACGATCTGTTCCTTTCGGAATAATAAGATCGTAGATCTGTTATAGTAATGTGAATTTATTCTTAAATGTGTTGTTTGTAATAGCTAAAGCTATAATAAATATAATTAGGTAACAAATTATACTTTTATCGTCGCGGAACGTGAATTTTTTCTTATATAAGATTAAATAATTTAAGTAAGTATTAAAAGGAAAATAAATATGTACTTATGGCTTCTTCTTTTTACTTAACCGCTTAATATATTAAAAGTTAAAGATAAGCTGTATAATAGGCCGCCGTCCTTTTATTAAGGGAGGGAAGACTTGAAACTTAATATCTTCGTACAAGAGGGGTATCTTCCTAACCAAAGCTATAGGCCTTATAGACGTATAACTAGCGAAAATGTTAATCAGGGACTCTTATACTCGAAGTCGTTTATAAGGAAATTTCTCTTAATCACGAACTTAGAGACTGTTTTAAAGAACACATAAGTCTTTTACGTATAAGGCAAACTTCTCGACTTTTAAATTATTAAGACCGAGTATAAGAATTTACTATAAATTTATTAATATTATTAATTTTTTAAAAAAGATTAACAATAAATATTACGAAGGTCTGCTAGAATCCCCTTATCTACGTAACACTTTGTTATGCGTTAGTAGTTTATATTAAGTACGTACTAGTACGTAAATATAGTTACTTGCCTCTTAATACGCGAATTCTTCTTTTTCTTCCGCTAGATAAGGAATATCTTGAAGTTTTCCGCGGTTACACTTTTAAGAGTAGCCACTAGATCTCCCTTTCTTATTTTCTTATAATACCTAAAGTGCCGCTATTAGTAAGTATATAATATTAAATAATAATAGCGACTTATAATTTTCATATTTATTCTTCTCTTTTTATTATCGCCTTTGTCTTGTTATAGGGGTTTACTAAATTTAGGTTAACGATTACGAACTCGGCCTTGATCTTCCGATAATACTCGGCTTCTGAATCGAGGTAACGGTTAGAGCTATAATCAAAGTTAGACTTAGAATTAGAATCGGAGTTAGAATTAGAGGCGGCGCTGGAATCGTTAGTATTAAAAATGGGCACCTTCTGCCTTTTCTTGGCCTGTAGTTTAATTGCTTGAGGATTCTTAGCACTAAATAAATCTAACGGAGGGGTTTTATAACGGCTATAGTAAAGAGTCTTACGCTGGGCGTAATGTCGAGGCAGCTTTTGTAGTGAAAGAGACATAGTATTACTTAATAGTAATACTAAAGATATAACGAGGATTATTAATTATTATAACGTTAAACTTCTTAAACAATTAAGGACAATATCGTCTTAAGAAGAGGATTGTTTACGACGTCGTAAGGAGTTAATCTTAAGTTGTGTTATTATATACTGCTTATACTACTTCGTCTCCTTAGTAGCTTTGAGTATGAGGTAGTGGTATTTGAGGAATTAGAGGTACTTATTATAGTGTACAATTAGTCTAGTAATACGTCGATCGTGCGAGTTTATAAATCCTCGATTAGTAGTTTAGGAATATAAAAAGGTACGGGAACTAGAATAGAGGAAGAATAATTCGATAGTAAGGAGGTAATAAGTAAGAGGGTAATAAGAGAAAAACGACGGCGAGACTAATGATTTAAATATATACTTAATAGGGTATTAGGGCCTCTTATATAAATAACCTTCCGTTGTAGTTAACTCTTACTATTCTAATAGTTATAGTTATTAACTTAGAATAGGCGAGGGAAAATTTATTAGTTAGAAGGTGCTTAAGGCGGCGAGTGGGCTAATGTGTTAGAGCTCGTAGCTTAATATTCGAGCGCCTAAGCGAGGTGGAAAGGGTTAGTAAAACAGCGACTACACTACCCCAGAAACGGGGATGAAATCACTAACATCTCAATACTAATAATAAATTATAATAAGCCTTATATTTTTTTAATAATAAAATTACGTAAGAGAATTTAAAAGTTATAATTTAAATTCTAAAGTTATTTAATTTAAAGTTATTTAATTTATAATATAATTAATAATTATTTTTTTACTTATTTTTTATAACTAAATTCTAACATTAATTTAGAGTTATAAGTGCGCTTAAGAAATAAATATAAAATTATTAGTAAAATTAAAAAGTAGATTTAAATAAAATTTAAAATATTAAAGTATTTATATATTAAAATAAGAAAATAAAATTTATCTTATTGGTTATATAGTGTAGTAGTAACACATTGAGTATTCTTAATACTTCTTTATCTTTGGTTTAATTCCAAATATAACTCTTGGTAAAAATAACTTCATTGCTTATTAAAAGGATTAATAAAAAGTCTTATTAAAAGAGTTAATAAAAAGTGTTGGGATTTTTACCTTTTTTTTTCCTCCCGAAGCCTTACCGTCGTTTAATTACTTTTTGAATTCGAATATTAATAATAATTATAATTAAAAGTTATAAGTGTATTTAAAAACGTAATATAAAGTTATTAATTAAATGAAAAAGTTAAATTATTATAAGGTTTTACTTGCTAAAGAGTTAATAAAAAAACTCCTTTTTTTTTAGTATTAAAGCCTTATAACGATCTCATATTCTAATAAAATCTAATAACTTATAATATTAAGTTTATTTAAAAATTAAAAATTACTTATTTGATAATATTATTAAAATATTAAAGTAATATTTTAAAAACCTCGTTTAATTTAATAATAAGAAAATTATATTTTTAATGCTTATAGCTAGAATCGAACTAGCACAGTAGAGGAGCAAATGACATTTGCCTCAACGTGCTACCATTACACTATATAAGCTAAATTATTAAAATAAATATTTTTATTTAGTTATATATATCTATTAAAAAAAATCTTAAAAATAAATATATATTAGAATTATTTTTTAACTTTCTTATTTATAATCTAAATTTAATTATTTTTTAACTAAGCTATAAAACGAATTAAGTTCTAAAATTATATATAAGAAACTAATATAATATTATTAATTATACTTCGTAATAAGTAATATAAGATTGTTAATTAATTTTAAGGATTTACTTTTATATTTTAAATTTTATAAAATTTAAAAAGAATTCAAGTATACTTATAATTAAATAAGAAAATAATATTTATCTTATAGGTTATATAATATAGTAGTAACACATCGAATATCTATTATAAATATATTTCTTTATCTTTAGTTTAATTCTAAATATAACTATTAGTAGGAGTACGAGTAGCCTTTAGGTTACTAGTACTCCTACTTTTTTTTTACCTTTTTTTTTTTACTTTTCTTTTCGCTTAATCTTTAATACTTTATTTTTAATTTATTATTTCTTTATTAAACCTTAAAAAATTATACTTATACTCTAATAAGATTATATACTTTAATAGCTTTTATAAGTCTAAATAAAATAAAAAAGTTAAGTTATTATAAGTGTTTACTTACTAAAATATTTATTATGACTTTACTTAATTATAAGATATTTTTTAACTTTTTATTATATAAGCCGATTTTTATAATTTTTTAATAAAACTACTCGCTTTAATAGCATTTATAAGTGTACTTAAGAAACTTATATAAAATTATTAATAAAATAAAAAAATCAATCTACTATAAGCATTTACTTACTAATACACGTGCTCTAACTTTACTTAACCCTAAAACATTTTCTAACTTTTTATTACATAATCCGATTTTTATAATTCTTTAATATAATTACTCGTCTTAATAGCCTTTATAAGTACACCTAAAAAACCTATATAAAATTATTAACTTAATTAAAATCGGGCGCAGGTCCTTATTTTTAACGCTAAGGCGCTTGCGGCAACCCCCTGTTTTCGACGCCAAGGCCTTGGAGCGACCCTGCTCTGCGGCAAAATCTCAAGGCTTATAATATTAAGTGTTAGTCCACAGGTCCCTGCATAAGTATACTTCGGCCTGGAAAAGGGGGTGCGGGTTAAAGTCAGGGGTTAGAACTTAGTCGGACTAGTTTTAGTAGAGATTCGGTAGTGTTTTGTAATATATAGTCTAGCTCTTTTTGTACTCTCTTAGAAAATATATAGATTTTGAACTATATATTTATTACTTTATTATTATACTCGCATTAGAATATATTTACATATGCGGCGTAATATATAAACTAGTATTACACTGACACTAATTAATAGCAAGCTTATATCGTTAACTTTATTATAAATAGAAAAGGTCTCAGGCTATAAAGCGGATTTTAGGCTTTAACTTAAGGATTACTTTATTGTATTTTCTTTAAAGGGCATTTTACCGTTTTTAAATTATAGAGGGAAGGCAACTTCTCTCTTAAGACTCGACTAAGACTATTGTACGTTAGAGAAGAGCTATTATAATATAACAATTACTTTATAAAGATTATTAATTTAATATCCTTAAATCTAGAACTTTAGACTTTTAAGAAACTTATCCAGGAACTTACTAGATCACATACGAATCGTATCTAATATAATAGCAGATACTTTAGACTATACGCTAAAGTTAGAATTGACTTTAGAAACATTTAATAATACGGCTATATTAAGAGAAACGCTAAATCTTGGCCTAGCTTTTATAAGAGATGTAATAGTATATTTATAGAAGTTCTGTGAGTCCTTTTATAACGGCCGTATTAAGGGAGAATTCCTTTTCTAAGACTTTTAGGAGTATTTTAAGGGTTAGACGACAAAGGAGTTTAGATTAATTAAGGTTATAAAACGTATATACCTCAGGAACGACTTACGAGCCTTTAGTATATTTATACGACAGTAAAGGGGGACGAGGACAGTAAAGGCTTTAGTAAAGACAGTATAAGTTAAAGAAAATTTGTAACTAAAGAACTAAATAGAGATATAAATTTAGAACTACCCTAAATTAGTACCGAATTACATCCGGGAATTACTCTCTCGACTACTACTACTAATCTTAATAACACTTTAATAAAATTAACTCTTAATATCTTTATAATACTAACTAAAGGTAGTTATTTATTTTATAAAGGAAGACTCTCCTTTAAAAGGGTTAAGAGTAAAGCTTATAGAGACGATTTAATTATTAAGATTACTTAAGATCTCCCTTATTAAAAGAGATAAGGTCGAGGATCTATATAATATAACCTTCTCACTTATAGTCCTAAAGAAGGAGTTCTTATTTACTCTTAGGAGGGATCCCCTAAGTAATCTCTACTTATAGAAATTAAATAACCACGCGTTGTTAAATCCTATATTAACGCTAGTAATACACTTACGGGACGAGTTATTACTACTATTTAAGGTTCTTAAGACTACTAGACTATATACAAAGCCGATTCGGCTATTATAGTATATTATAAATTTATTGACCTTAGACTAGGCAAAATCGTTAGTAAACCTTACTAAGATATATACTAAGGAACTCTAATATAGCGGAGACAAAGACTACTTAAATAAGAAGCTCCATATTTTTGCTGACTTATATTAGAAAGTATTAATTAAATCTCAGGTCTAGAACCGAGCTTTTCCGTTAATACTACGAGACGGAGCTAGTTCGTATTATTACTAGTACTTCTAAAATAAGGGGTACTCATTTAATGAGCTTATTAGGACGACTCGCGAGTACTTTAAGACAAAGGAGAGAGTTAATAAGTTCCTTAGCCGGTGGTTTAGTTTAACTTTCTTATTATTTTAAGATAAGCCTTACTAGACAAGAAAACCGGTGCTAACTTAATTAAAGAACTTTACTAAGGAACTATAGAGTATTTAACTTAGCTTAAAGGACGACAATATATAAAACAATAAGACGCTCCGTGATAAGCTTATATAAGGAGTAATAGGGAACCCCCTCTTTAAGATGGCCTTATTTTAAGTACCCCTTACTTTTCTTACGTTAATAAATAGTCTTCACTTCGCCGTCGGCGTTAAAGTAACTTATAACTCGGGATCGAGGGTAAGTACTCTAGATTATATACAAATCGTTACTAGTCTTATGTCGTAAATAGGGCGACTTATTACTTTAATTATAAGATGAAATTTTTAAGTAGAAACAAACGCGGAAACAAATTCTAGCTTAGGCCAAGTTATATAAGCTGTATTATTTATAAAACGATAAATTACTGTAATAGTCGCTACTTAAATAAAGAGTAAATAGCGTTTAAGGTAAAATACTTCGCGGCGCGTAAGGCCGAAGGAGTGAAGGCCACGGATAAGACCTTTAGGAACTACTTAGCTTATATTAAGGGAATCGACCTTAATTTAAACTAGAACTAGACTATATCTGAACACTATTCGGGAAACTACTAAGATACGGATTTAAACACTTTAATAAATATTAACGACTCTTTAGAGAGTTCCGACGACGATAATAACGATAGCACCGTAAACTTCACGACTGTATTTATAATAAGTAAGGCATAATATAATATACGAGAAGTTATAGGCTAACTTAAGGAGAGGAAGGCTACTTATATTTTAGAAAGCAAAATCAAGAGACTTACTCTAAGCGAGGCTTATATAACGTAATAAACAGACAAATTCTTTTAAGGTCTATTAATTAATATAAAGGTATTTAATAAAAACATAGGAGGAATTAATTAGTTACGGGCATTACAGCGAATTTAAGATGTTAAGTTTAACACTAACTAGGCGGGCTAGAGCTAAATTACATTTAGTGCCGGTTCGCGACTATCCCTAAGAGTAGTTACAGTTAATACTCCGGCTAGAGAAATAGACTTCTAAATTATAGACGTAAATATCCTGTTTCTAGTTTACTTATAGTAATTAAATACGCTCAACGCGTAATACGATAACTTACGTAATGTCTTAATTTAAGGTAATAAGAAGCACTTAATTATACGGAAGTATAGGCATTTATAGTTACTTTTGGATCAATATCGTTAATTACTAGACACTTCGATTAAAACAATAAATATATGCTACTTAACTAAGCCAGAAATACGTCGGCTTTATAGGCGTTTCGGACACCCTTTAGTAAGACGTCTTTAGCACCTACTAAATTAAGCTGGCTATAAGTATAACTCGGAAGTTATATTAAGGGTTAAAGAGATGTGTAAGTATTGCCAGAAATATATAAATACTCTATATAAGTTCCACTTTAAACTATAAGACGACGTTGACTTTAATTATATAATCTACGTTAATATCGTGATATTTAGAGAACGATATACCTTTTATATAATAAATAAAGTAACGGGTTTTAATACGGCGAAACTACTCCGAAAGGCCCCCGGTTCGGCTACGGCTTAAGCTACCTTTAACGTATTTAAGTTAATATAAATTAATATATACTTTAGACCTCTAGATTTTGTCGTGTACGATTATAATACTAATTTTAATTCTAAGGAGTTTTAAAGTGTACTTAGATTTGTAAGTAGTACTCTTAAGTTAGTACTTATTAAGGTATATTATTTAATTAGTAAAGTTAAGCGATATTACCGCCTATTACGCCGTGCCTATGAAATCGTTATAGAAGAACACCTTAAGTTAAGTGACAAAGACTGACTATAAATAGCGGTAAAAGTAGTAAACAATATAATTAGACTTAATAGGCTTATCCTTATATTATTTGTTTTTAGCGTATACCTTAGAATAACAGAGTTAGACTCTCTAAATCCATTAGTCAAGTAACGTGCGGTTACGATTAAGAAAGCTATAAAGGAAGTATAGAAAATCTATATTACGTGTAAAGTTAACGATACGTTAGTTATATAAAACGGCCCTAGAACTACTTATATTTACGGTTTTTACTTTAATAATTAAGTTTTAGTGTATTAAGAGGGCAAAGGATAGACAGGACTTTACGATTTCTTAAGTATTAAGGGAGAATTATATAAAATCGATATAGGAAATAAGAGAATACGTACCTTCTAATTAACTATAGTTCGTTCCTTTAAGACAAACACTTTTAGTATTAAATAATAAAAAGAAAACTTACTAGAGAATATCTATAAGTAACATTTAGGATCCCTAATTAGAAATATTACTAAAATAACACCGAATTTACCCTAAATCGCTGTTTAAATTCTATTTACGAAATATATCTTAGATTTACTAACTATTAATAACGATTATAATACTAAAGTGTTTTTAATTAAGAAAGAGATAAAGAACCGGGAGTTATTTATTAAACTTCGTATTAAAGGAAAAATTATAGCGCTTAGACTATTATTTTAATAGTCCCGAAGGACGGAATACGAAGTACTTATTAAAAGGGGTGTTTTTGTACTTATTTATAAGAACAACCCTAAAGTAAAAGGCCACTGTATCTTTAAGTCAAGAATAATAGACGAGATCAAAGGCAAGGAGACGTTAGCTCTATATAAGAAGTTAAGACTAGTAATTTAATACTTTAATAATAAAAGAAAGAGAGAGATTTTGACTTAGTCTCTAATAATTTAATAATTTAATTAGTAGTTACTTATATTTTTAGCCGCTGCTGTTAAGTACTTAAATCGCCTCTAAAACTAGTCCGAATCCTATCTAGCTATTAAAGACATCACTTAAGCTTACGTCTAAGCAAAAACAAGGCTTCTTTAGGACATTTTTATATAGCCACTAGAAGAGATCGTAGAGGATTTCCCTCCTAATATAGTATTTATAGTAGTGTTACTATTATATAGTATATCTAAGTCCGGAAACTATTAGTTTAATATATACTATAAATATTATATAAAGAACTTATAAATAAAGACATTAATATACGACTTATACTTATTAATTAATACTAAAGACAACTATGACTTTAGAGTCGTAAGAATATAGACAGATAACACGTTAATTCTAGGAAATAAGGACTTCTTAGTAAGAAAGTAAAATAAGATCACTAAGGCCGGTTTTTTAACGAAGCTAATACGAGTACTACTCTTTACTAAAATTATTACGTTTAATAAGTATATTATCTCTATAGACGGGGATAGCCTCTATATAGTACAAAAGAGTCAGGGAATAAGGCTAAAGCCAGTTAACGTAAGAAAGGAAGACTATAAGAAAGTTTATAAAGAGTAACGAGCTTATATAACTTACCTTATTATTATTTATTAGCCGGAAGTAACGTTTAATCTCTTAGTCACAGTATAACACTAGGATTCGACAAAAGACGACGTCAAGGCCTTAAACTTACGCCTTAAATAGTAAATAAACAACTTAAAGAGAGGACTCTAATATATACTAGTTAACTTATAGTTTATAAAGGTTTACGTTTTTATAGACAGTTCTTTTATTAATAATAAAAACTTAAGTTTATAAATAAGTTTCGTATTAGTAATCAGTGTTAAAACAGTAGAAGATGCGTAATTTACCTGAACTAATAACATTGTATATATTAGCTTAATAAAATATAAGAGAGTAACTCGTGTAGTGTTTATATTAGAGTTGTATATTATAGTAGCTAGTATTAATATATTAATCTCCCTTAGTACGACTATTAATATAGTAACTAATAAGCTTAGTATCCCACGTCTTTTAACTGTGGTTTATATAAATTCTTTGTCCTTTTATAAGTATATTATTAAGCTTAAGACAACGAAAAGGAAGCGCCTAATAATTAATATTATGGCTATTTGTTAATTATATGAGTATAGAGAGCTAATAGAGGTTCGATAGATTAATGGCGCTAATAATCCTGTTGACGCCATAATAAAGAGTGCTCTAAATAAGGCTCTTCGGGATTTTATTAATATTAATATCTTTATTATTAAAATAGAGGGTTAAGTTTAACGGTCAATTAGAGTCGATTCGGACTAGTAATAAAGGAGTTTCTTACACTTATTAATTTTTTTGTATATTTCCTTATAACTCTTATTTATTGATTTATTACTTGTAATTATTTTTATATTTAATTAATTTACGAAGTCAGAAACATACTCGATTTAGTTCTAAACACCTTTTAATTTAAAGTACTAATAGGCGGCCTTGCGACAACACTTTAATAAGAATAAACTACTGGTTTCACTGTAAGGGGTTACTCTTATATAGTAGTATAAAGAAAGTGCTACTATAAAGAACTTACTACGAAGTTAATCTAAAATAGGGCCAAATCCTTTACTTATAAATATTTAAAAGAGGTTCCTTGTCTTCCTCCTCTACGCTATAGTGGCGACTTCGGCGAGGGCACTTAGTAAGAGGATCGTCTTTACCGCCGTCCTCTTTATTACGCTTAGTGGCGACAGAGGAGACGATAATAAGGAGCCGGTTTAAGACTAGTATTGTCTCTTATAATATAAAGTATTAATACTTAGGAGCCTTAATATTAAAAAGGAATAAGAGGGTTAACTTACTACTTACGAGCTAGCTAAGTTAATGATTTCCTGGCGTATAGCGCGTGTTTCCTTTAATAACGCCAGCGATAACTCCTTAGTAGTCTTTAGTACGCTAATAGCGGCGACTAATAATACCGAATTAATTGATTTAGTGGCAGTAACGATAGCTTCTTTATTTTTTGCCTTAAGGGTAGTAATTAAACGAAAGTACTCCTCGGCTATAAACTAAGGGATCTATTATATATTAATACTTATATAACTAGAGTACTTTCGGCGGTAATTTGGATATAATTTAAATTAGAAAAAGAAATAGGAGTACTTACTGAGTTATACTAAGATTTCTTTATTATATAATACGCGTATTTCTTACTCTTAGGGTTATTAAAGGAGTATTCGTAGGACGGGTTCTTTGCGATAAGGCGGACGCACCGAATACAATATTTACGGTAGGCGAGGTCGAGTGCTCTTGTGGGAATTAGTATAGGTACTATTTTAGTTAGTATACTATTTCCTTACTAAACTATCTCTAAAGAGTATACTTACTTTGGATTGTTTATTTAATTTAATATAGTCTTCTTAGAAATGTCAGTTTTTAAGTTATATTAAACGAATTAGAGAGATCGGAGAGTAGTATACGTACGGTTATTATATATATATTTACTAAGGAGATTCTAAACCTTTAGAGGGGAGGCGACATATATATATCTATTACGTTATATAATACTAAAGGTTCTTATTATTATTAGTTCTCGCTTAGCTTCGCTAAGGCATCTCGCTATATTCGGACCCCTTTTAAGGCACTTTCGGGACACTATCGGATTAAGATTAGACACTATTAAATACTCTATTGTTTTATTTGTTATTTCTTATATATTACTTATTATTTACTTCTACGTGTATTAGAAATAGTTTTTCTAAAAGAAGTTTTGCCTGTGTTAGTTTATAAGTCCCTATATAAGTATACTTTAGCCTAGAAAAGGGGGTGCGGGTCAAAGTTAGGGGTCAAAACTTAGCCGGACTAGTTTCGGTAGAGATTCGGTAGTGTTTCGTAGTATATAGTCTAGCTTTTCTCGCACTCTCTTAGAAAATACACAGATTTTGAACTATATATTTATTACTCTGTCGCTATACTTGCATTAGAATATATTCACACATGCGGCGTGGTACATGAACCGGTACTGCACCGACATTAGGCTCTTAGGCTAAGCGAGATAAGGGCGAGGATTAGCCGGATAAAGGTCTTGCTATAACGCGGCAAAGACGCGTTTTTACTATAAAATAAACGACACCTAGTAGGACGCGTTAGCCGGAAGTAACTTTTGCGGCATAATCGGAGCCAGGAGCAAATCAGCGCTAGGGATTCTCGCGTTACGGCGTAAGTTACTTAAAGCCTCTTAGGTTCTAGGATGAACTTAAATTACTAAAACAAAAGGTTTTAAACCTATTTAACCCCTCTTTTGCGTTCCTAATTCATTGTTATAAGCTTATCAAAATCCCGACGAAAGCAGACTGTAAAGCTTATCCCCTTAACTGCCACATACAACCTTTTTCAGGGTGTAGCGATGAAGCGGGGCGCTAAGGTTACCTCGGTTAAGTCCCCCCCCCCCCTTTCGGCCACCTCGCTTAATCCCACTACTTCTTATTTAACACTTAATAACTTTACAACGTATTTACTTCTATATAATCTTCCGTAATATCAGAATCTTCAGCTGAATCTGATTCTACAGGTGTAATCTCTTGATCTCTAGCTAAGATTTGAGCCTCCTGAATTGCCTTGGCATTCACAAACCGCGAATTTGGGCTAGTCTGAACCTTCCTACGTTTCCGCAGCTGTAACTGCTCTAACTTAGCTTCCAGTTGTTGTATTCGCATCTCTGCTTGCCCTAAAGCAAAGTCTTTTTGATCAAACGCCTTAATAGCCTTCCTGAATAGTAATCGGCGTGTTGGAAGATCGTCGTTTCCAGATTGGGCCATTTGGTCAACTTGTTGACGTAATTCTTTGCTAGCTTTTGGAGTATTCCACGTAATAGACGATATAGAATTAATCCAATCGACCTCGGGCTCCTTCTGAGGGGTAGAATTAAGAGCTTTGTTACTGTTTTCCAGTAGTAATCGGCTCATAAGAGGTTTGTCCATAGCTACCGGCCATAGGCCCGTAGCTTTCCAGCCAGCTTTAATATTTTCGGGTATAATAGCACTCTCCCGTGCCTTTTGATAGCAAAGAAGGAAGTTGCGCTTGCCAGTTGGTGTAGAATCAGAGAGTGATGCTAGTAGAGAGAGCTGTTTTCGGTAGGCTGTCTTAAGAGGAGAGAAAATCGACAAATCCAAAGGTTGTAAGACGTGTGACGTGTGTGGAGGTAAAAAGAGTAGATATATGTTATACTCTAAGCATTTCCATATATACTCTGTAGTTTCATGGCTCCCGTGGCCGTCTAGAATAAGGAGTCGTGGTGAATGATCACGTGGTTCCTTCTGAGGGATAAACACCTTCTCAAGCCATTCCAGAGCCGTGTTATTAGTAGTCCACCCATTCTCTGTAGCTGTAAAGTGCCACGACTCAAATACACTCAAATCAGCTGGAAACCACTGTTGTTGGACCGATTTCCCCTTATATATCACAAGTGGAGTGGTTCTAGCGCCTATAGCAGAGACGGCCTCAATAAATGACGTCCAACTTTGTGAGCCAGGCTGTTTCCGCTGTATAAAACGTCGATTCGTATAGCCAACGACAAATCCATTAAGGCCTTGACCTTCCATAACCCCTGCCTCGTCCATATTCCAGCGATTCTCTGGTGGAATAGCTTTGAGAGCCGGAATTGCCAATTTCTGGAACCACGCCTTGATAACTTCGGTTGTAGCGTTATTCACACGCACAGAATCAATACTAATTTGTCTTTTAGTACTGAGTACAGGATTACGCTTGAAAAACCGATGAATCCAGCGTTTTCCTAGCGGTAGGTAGTCCCCTTGAATTATGCAAAGTCGCTCTCCAAAAATCTTGACTTGTGAGTGAGTAACACTATGCCCCAAGGTCTCTTGCGTCAAAATCCATTGTGTCAAACGATCTTCAAGTATCGTAGGAAGCCTTTGTAAGTGACTAGCACTTATTTGACGATCATTTGGGTTGTTGAGGCGGCTTTGAAGTGTGCTCCTTAGAACCCCCCACTCTAAGGCAGCCTTACGTAAGGACTTGCCATTTGCGACTTCGTCAAGAGCTCGCATAACATCGTACTCAGTGTAATTGGGCTTCATGATGGTCTCAATCCAAATCTCAAAAATTAGAAAAATTGATTAGAAGTTGCGATAATTATTAATTATTAAAGGTAGGTAGGTGAAAGTGGCGGTGAGTTTAGCGAGGTGGCCGAAGGGGGGGGGGGGGGGACTTACAGCGTATTCTAAGGCCTGTGTGCTAAGGGATTAAATCAACAAAAATATTAATAACCCTTCTTTTCTTACTTAAATAACCTACTTTTAATATAATTAATATACCCAAACACTTTATTCTAGATCTAACTAATATTGCTACTCGTAAGCTAAAAGCACCTCTCTTAGAAAAGATAAGGACAGAATTTAAGCTAATAAAGCTTAATAAATTTAATTTTAAGATATATTTATTTAAAGACTATTCTTTAAATAATCCCATTACCCTTTTTATTTAATATTATATTCTTAATATCGTTAATAAGATCGTTTTGGCTATAAACTCCTACTAAAGGCTACTCCCTGACGATAAGCTTAAACTATAGTCTCGTGCAACGGTATAAGAGCCTACGACTCGAAAGGAGATTTACTTGTATTTAGTATTTTATATTTATATAACTATTTACCTTTTAAATAAGATTAATAACTATTAAAGTAAAAAGAAACTTAGTCTTTTTTACCTTATTACGAAGATATTCTTAAGAAATCAGTTCTAAGAGCGTTGTCAGCGATTTTAGCTATCGACATACGAGAACTTACGCTTGACTTGCATACCGCCAACAATCTCCCTGCCGGCGCAAGATGTAAGGAACTCTCCCGCCCATGAACCAGCAGACGATATCGCTGACAGCCGCCGCCCCATCTGTAATTCCGATATGATTCTGTTTCTCAGTTGCACCCGCACAACTCTTAACGAGGTATCGTGGCTTCTCCAATCCGAGATGAGAAACTATTCTCGGGGCGACGTACAAGTCACTGAACTATAGCTATGTAAGTAGACTGAGTTGGCTATCTCAATTTGGTGAGGGAATTCATGCAGATAGGTTGGCGGACACGTATAACCGGGATTGACGGCTCCAGCGTTGAGCTTTGGGTCATACTAGCATTGTCTGGATTGGTTAGGTTCTGATATCAGGCGGGCTGTGTCAGTAAAAGTTCATGCGGGTTGCTCAGGCTGAACGAAGCTTGTGACAACAATTTGAATAAAAAGCTTGGCTAGGGATGGGAAGGACGGAGGTTCGGGTGGTAATCGAGAGAGCTTTGGCGGCTCATTGTTGATGGTAGATGCTGGGTTCAAGCACCGTCTCTTCGAGGGCAGGAAAGCGTGGCAGGGAGCAGCAGATGCGATATTGAAAGCCAAGTAGCGGCCTGGCCGAGATTCGGAGGGAGTGAATTGAGTGGAAGGTGGAGTTCTACCAAAGGTTTATATCTGCAAACGTCGGCGCAAGTGCAATTTAGAATTTCTATCTTCAACGTCCATTGAATTACCCTCCATCCTAGCTCTGAGGACAATTAGAAATACGGCGAGAAACGAATAAAAGAACCACCACAACCAGGGAAGGGAAATAGAGGAGCAGGAGGGGTTTCGAATTTACCAGGAAAAAGCTTAGGAGAAGTGTACTCGTTCTCTCCATGAACAGGAGCGTTAGTGAGCGGTGTGGACCTCACAATTGCCATTCAAATTAGATCCGTTGATTTATTGGGGGCGTTGGACTTGCTCAACGAGCATAAGTCTGGTCTTAAGGCCGGGGCCGCCTAGCGATGTCCGACGACGCAAGTGATCTTTTGAGCCCAAGTCGAATCTTGGGAAGCCTGTGCATATGATCGAGCACTTTGCAGGGGAATCGAAGGACAGACTCGCGGTAGAAGATGCCAGTGGTCCAGTCGTACGAGCATGCGAGAACTCGCTCCATGCCGCCTTCAGTACCACACGCAATCAGAGCTTGTGGCGGCCAAGCAGCCGTGAGCAAGGTGACCGACATTGTTACAGTGTCCACAATTGTGAAAATCTTGTCCTCGCCCATGGGACTTCTGCTGATGCGTTCAAGTTTCCTCTCGGTGAGGTTGGGGCAAATGCATTCAGCTCGTGGTCGGGACTGTGCTGCACAGTTGCATTCTCTCCAAGGTTGCCGACCGATTATGGGATAGGTTATTATACGTCCATCAACGTCTTCAATACTATCTCTATTCGGAATAACGTTGTCATCCTGTCCCGCGACCACACCAATTTGAGCTTCAACATCAACGCCGGCCCCGTTCGCACCAAGTGGAGTAGGCTGAAGTCCAGCGAAGATCCTATTCTCATCCCCAGACAAAGCAAGCCTTGGTTCATGCACTGGCTCACCAGGTTCATGCTGAGAAAGCTTCGATCCATTTTTGCTCCAAGTAAGGAAGCCTGTTGATCCTCCAAAGAGCTTCTCTTCGATCTCGGTAATGCCCATGAAGCCTTCAAAGCTGAACAACCTTGGGTATACTGCTCGGAATTTCCGCCTTCGAAAGTGGCGACGCATGCGTTCTGTAACATCCGGAAACATTGCCAACCCGGCAATGGCGTTCTCGAACCGTCGCCATCTATTGACATTAAGAGCGGAGATGTCGGTAAAGTGCTCTAGTTCGATCCTAGCGCCCAAGGCTTTTTCAATAATGATCGTGTCGTTCTCTCCAATACCAGAAACTTGAATCATTGGTTCGATACTCCAGAGGCTTGCATTGTACTGGTCCACCATGGTCGTCCAGGGCGCGTGGCGACTCGACGGTTGTAGACAGACAAATCGTTCAATCAACCTATCGTTATCGGCTGGCAGAGACAATCTAGAAATCTAGTTGGTGTCTCATCGGCCAAGAGGAGGGATTGGTGGGCGGATGTGAGAGAAAAAGCCTTACCTCGCAAAAGCCTGAAGTGAGCTATCATACCTATTAATCGGCGGTCGAATTCGAAGCAATCCCATCAGCACATAACTCAAGTCTCCGGGGTAGTGCCACTGGATCCCCCTTTCTTGCCGGTCAATCAAACAGTGGAGAGCAACGTTGATAAACTCTAAGCGAGAGAGATTTGTGTTCGTGTAATGCTGTAATATCTGCGTGGAACTTTCAGAGTCCTCCCACACGCTTGCGGGAAAGTCGCGTTTGTTGAGCTCAAACCAGTGCACGGTCGAGGTATTCTTCCAGCAGACTTTGATCGGTTGGTCTGGGCCAAGTAAAACTTCGGGAAATGTCCAGACGCGAGCTCCCCATTCTCTGAGGCGAAGCATGATATCGGATTGTCCATTGGGAGGATTTGTTGCCATATTGTCGACAACTAGTTCTCTAAGTTTAGGACACTGCCCTTCAATCGAATCCGGAAGAATGACGACAACTCTTTCGGCGCCGCGGATTACATCGCTGATGCTATAGATCTGGTTGATGTTAGATGGAACAAGAGCAGTGAAGGTTGGGATCTATTAAAAGTACATCGCTCTCTTCCACCATTCTCCGCTCTTCCGGGGTTGGCGCTTCTTGCTCTGTAATCTCCATACAGCTAATTGAAACCCAGAAGTAGTTGAATCCAAGCTGCTGGGTTACTTTGTTTGCAACCCGTACTAGTTCGTTCGCTCGCTCGAAGTTACCGATGGGAAAGTGACCAAAATTAAAGGCAATGAACAGGTAGCGGACATTAGGCTGCGAAATATCGGTCAGGTTATGGAGCCAAAAGATCTGAGGGTGGTGAAATGTACTTACAGGAAAGTCGCGCACAGCTATTGGTGACCTGTCGCCTTGCGTCTGTATGAGCACACGGGGACGGATGCGTCCATATGGTCCGGTTCTACCCTGTTCGAGAGCTCGGTCACGGCGAACACGGTCCTCAATCTTGCGGTTCTCCATGGGATTCGATGCAATCCGCGCATATCTGTAGTCTTCACAACTGAAAGGTAGATAGTTCAACTCCGGTGTGAGACGTTTATTGGAAAACAACAGCCGCAGAGCGTGGCGAATGCAGAGCCAAATCTGGACAAAGAAATTGATCAGATTGCTTTACAGAATGCTAACTTGAGGGACTGCACTTACAAACCACAAGATGAGAGCAACCAAAGAGACCACCCACATGCCGGCATAGCAAACCCATGACACGGGAATAGCCCATTCTGCTGCTCGATGCGTGTGTTGAAACCAAACTTGAAGATGTGATCCTAGCATAGCGATTCGAACCGTATTAGTTGTAACATCTTTGATGTAGTTCCTCTGCCACGTGCAGTTTTGCATTCCCTTGAGGGAATTGACAGCTTGAACTTTGAGTGGAAATGGCGAGACGCCGTGTGCGGTCAAGGGAAGATCACACCTGCGGCGTCTTTGGGACCTTTGGTTCGAAGGGTCAAGGAGATATAGCTGAGAATCCGTGTATGTCAGGGGTGCATTTCTTGACCATGACCTTGGAATTCCAAACATTTTCAAAGTTTGGTTAAACCAGTCATCGTCCGAGCCATGGCGAGGTTGTGCCATTGTCCTAAATCAGGCCTTGGTGACACTGATGGGGTTGCTGTCGTTCTGATTCTTCGGTTCGAGGTCTAGACTTGGTTAGAGCGCTGCTCCTAAGAATAGGTGAGGTGGTTTACCAATCTTCGGATGGAATGTATCCCCCACCGTGTGCTCCAGCGATATTGTAACCAGCGTCTGACCGAGTAGCTACACTCGGCTCTGTGGTCGAACCCGAAGACACCTCTAATCCAATGGTTGTTCCTACACCAGGACCACCAGTGCCAGTATCTGCTGTCCTTTCGTTCCCCTGGCGATGTGCCTAAAATCAATTAGATCACTGTCTCTTAATTGGAGCGAATGAAGTTACGGTTCTATCTTCGTTTTCGGATGGAACGAAACCGCCGCCGTGACTGGAAGACTAATTCAAGTTTCGATTAGCTGATTGCTCACTAGTAGCCTAATATTACAGTCTTACCATCAAAGCAAGAAGAGAGACGTTAAAAGATCACAATATTTGCTAGCTTTGTCTCCGACAAAAATGAGGCGGGCAGAATTGCGAGGAAGTTGCAGCTTCTGGCCTTCAGCGTCCAGGAGGAAAGGAGGGGGTTCATATGCCCTCTTTCTCGCTCTACCTCGTCATTACTAACGCTAATACCATTACAGTCGCCAGCCTCGCCACGGGCCTGTTTCAAATTCAGGTCGCCTGATGCATCCAAAAGGGGCCTCGAGCAGCCATTTATTTCGTCTGGGCGCCCGACTTCCAATAAATCCTGCCCAATGCATCCAAAAGACGCAGCCTCGAGCAACTATTCATGTCACCCGGGCGCCCAGCTTCCAACAACTCTCACACCTAGCTCGCCCCTCGAAGAGTTCGATATTCAGCTTCACTAACCTTACCGGATGCGGGTTGATTCTAAGCGCTGAGGCGAAATTGGAGAAATCTGCAAGCATTTATTGGCCAGCAAAGAGTTTGGCACCCTTCAGCTGATGCGGTGCCAATATATCTGTGCATACAATGTGCACCGTCTCTGCATGGCCCTTGAAACCGGTGTGGAAGCAATGGTACAGACTAGATGTCTTCTGCCCATGGTGATTTCAGTACGTCGAGGTACCGTACCTTCTACGATGCAACCTTGTGAACTGCTTCCCGTACTTCCAGAGAACATGCGCAGCGTTATTTACAGACAGATTGTTCCAGAGCCTCAGATGACGAATGAGCGACGCAGAATATGTACCAGTCACCCACTATATTAGGTTCCCCATCAATTAAATTGACGCGGATACCAGAAACCGAGAACCAAGATTAAGTTTCTTACGCTACCTCGGGGTTCCCTTTGATTTCACACAGTAGCAGACTATTTCTACAAGTTAGTATCATGGCTGACCGCTCAATGCTCGAGCGGTACGAAGAGAGAGTTGTCAGTATCAGCAACGTGCCACCTAGCGCAATCGCAAATCTGCCACAAGATTTTAATGATGATCTGAAGAATGGAATCAAATCTCTCGAGTGGAGCAAAGGTAGATTTCTTATCACAAATATTGGCCGAGAATGACCAGAGCTAACTCATAGCAGGATCCGCCCAAGCCACTGTGACGGCAGTGCCCAACGTGGAAGCAATACAGCAACTTTCCCATTGTGACATAAGAATACTGTAGGGTTTTTTCTTTAGCCATGTTAATTGTTAATTAGGTTGCCTCCTTAGCGTCTTGTGGTCGACGGCTTACAACGAGAAGATTAGCACCGCTAGATTTGCCGAATCATATCAACACATATCCTGGATTCAAAATGCTTGTATCAGTATTCAATGTTCCCGACCAGTTTCTAGCAGAGCGCCTCCACAATGTTCCATATTCCTTTGGTTCCCAACTTCGAGAGAACGGAGTCCAAAGTGAGTCAATCTAAAGCCAAGCATCTTCAACTTCAATACTTACCCGCTAGCCTCTAGATATGTGGATGCACTTTTTGGTCAAAGGTATTCCTGCTAGCCAAAACGGAAACGAAGAAGAAGAACGCGCTTGGTTCAGGATGGCGTTTTACCTACAGTGGAATCAATCAAACAGCCAGCGCCGGAATATAACTCTCGTATGCTTTGGAGCTTTGAAGACCTTGAAACATGAATTTACGCAGATGAGAGGTGCACAAAAGTGGGAGACGATTATGGAAAATCCCTACATTCTCGTTACTTTCATTCTTGAATCGTGGTACGACCGAGTGGACAGAATTGTGTGGCGGGCCAACGACCGCGGCAGCGAACTAGAAACTGTAAGTCTCGATCTGAGTGTCTCCACAAAACGAAGTTCCTGCAACCGATTATATAGCTGAGCATCTGTTAGAAAACAGTGGAAGAAACAACTTCATTAGACTCTCTAACATTACGGGACAAGCTGGACAAACTCAAGAATCTCTATCGGCTCCTACAAACGGTTCTTTGGCTACGAGAAGGTCTCGATGCTTCCCTGCGAGCAACAGCTTTGGTCATTGAGCACTATCAGGAAAGCGACCTCCCGGCGGTTAAGACGATGAAGGGAAGAAATGTCTTGAAAGAGTTCGCATACCGGCAAGAAATGTTTCGGGCCACACAATTGAGGCTCAATTCTCTGCATGACAGGCTGGAGACTATCAATCACATTGTAAGTCTTGTCCCATCGCCTCCTAGGAAGATTCCGAAGCCGTTGTCTGAGTCTCATCCAACAAACCCAAAATTTAGATCAGAAATTGTCAACTGACAAGTTGATCCTGTAGTCATACGGCCTTGCTTCACTGCGTGACAACCACGCCATGACCCAAAACAGCCAAGCAACGCTCAGTATCAACGATACCATGAAAACAGACAGCCATTTCATGAGGCGAGATAGTTCCAGAATGGCACTGATTGCTTGGATCGGTATCATCCTTCTGCCGACATCACTGGTCGCGACTGTTATCAGTGCGGTCTCTGACACTGGAGAAAATGCCAGCAAAATGCCTACAAAGATGGGAATCCTGTTTGCGGTTTCGGTTCCGATGACGATAGTGCTCGCTGTGTGGTTTAAGACGTATCTTGAGCCGCGGAGTCGGCGAATTTGATGATGAATAGAAGAATATGATTCTTAGATGCCAGCCCGCAATCTTTCTAAAGGTGCTGTAAAGATCCACAAGCAAACGAGAGAGCAGACAACTGCTTTCACGCTATCCATCTAGTCTAGAGATTTCTTATGTCTTCTCAAATGCTTGATCTAATTCTATGCCAAAAAATTCTGGGATGTTCGCAAGCACCTTAAGAACGCTTATCGGGGGCCCGCGCAGTTGCGCCGCAACCCGCGACACCGCGCGCCCCCCTCGCTTAGGTCCCGTGACCTGCTTACCGGCCGCGGGCGGCGCGCCGTGAAATCGCGTGCGCGCCCTATAATAAGCGGCGCGGGGACTGCGCGTGCTACTTATTACCTCTCCCCCTCGCGTCCCCGTGTGTCAACAAACTGCCAAACCCCGCACCTCGAGACAGAGACGGACGACAGCCATAGACGATTCGTACGCCGCCGCGACGACGCGCGCGCAGGAGGCCCGCCGCGCTGGCCTGAAGGCGAAGAAGGACGAGCAGCCGGACAATACGGCACGCAGCTACCGGTCGAAGCAGCAGGAGTAGAAGGCACGTCCCCCTCCCTCCCCCTCGTGTGTATATATGTAGCTAGCTAATAGAGCCGCTCTTTAGAACTAGTGTAGCAAGCCGCGGCTCGCGCAAGACGGCTCGTTCTATACTTGGCCAGACGGCGAGCTCGTGACCCCAGACAAACTAGCCGCCTAACTAAAGGAGGACGTCCTCCTCCGGCGCGTCAAGCCAGCCGGCAAGCCGTCGACGAAGAAGCAGCAGAAGAGGAAGGGGGCGAGTGACTATGACCAAGAGGCGGCAGCGCTGCTCGAGGCCAAGAGCTTCGCCTAGACCCTCGAGGTCCCGCTCACGGAAATCGCAGAGCTGCTGGCGGAGGACCGCGAGGGCTACGTGCTCCCGGAGGCCTTCGCTCGAGAGCCGGGTACGACTGGCGATAGCAGTAGTAAAAGCGGCAGTAGTAGTAGCGGCGAGGGCTCGTTACTTACGAAAGGAACAGTTGACGCGTATATTACTGCTGTAATCGAGCTCTAGCGATTATAAGTCGCTTACGGTAGCCACAATACCGAGAACCCTCGCGGTGCGGCTGTCTGGGGCTTCCTCGAGCAGCGGGCGCGCCAGCGTGGCAAGCTTAATCAGGAGACCTTTAAGGACCGAGGCAATGACGGGATCTAGGCCGGCTACTCGCCCGAAGAGTGGCTGCGGATTTAAGACGTCTTACTCTCTGAAGCCGCGCTTATACCGTAGAACTTGCGAACGAGGCTCGACTTGCTCCTCGGGCACTATTACCTCTTGCGTAGCGAAAATCGGCGAAAAATAAAACTAATAGACCTCTCTCTACTCGATTACCCGCTAATAAAGGGCCCGACGCCGTGTAGCTGCCTCGTCACTCTCTTGCGAGACGGCAAGCTAAATAAAACAGCGAAAAAGGAGTTCATAAGCTCCCTTCGACATAAGGACTTATTATTTTATACGTAAAGCGCCCTCGTACAGCTCCTTTTCTGGCACTAGTATATCGCTAGCGAGGCGCCGCCGTCTTTCCGCCAGCGGAGCGACTAGTACCGAATTAAAGTGCTCGTTGGCTAGGACCGTAAGTAAGAGCTCTCGTACCCGACGTAGCTTTAAGAGACGTGGCGTGTCTTTAGCGCAGCCGGGGTCGTCTCGACAAAGAAGACGCACCTACCGCGGCGTGTAGGCGCGTAAAGCGTAGAAACGCACGGCAGCTCGCTCGCGCAGATCTCGTAAGCTAGCCGCTAGAACTAGAGCGTCCTTTACTAGGCTTACCTTACACACTTACCGCGGCAGTTTATACGTATCGTCGCCGGCTTTTTAACGTCTACTAGCGACTACTTCCTCGCGCGTGCTACCCACGAGCCGCCGTACGCCCTCCAGAAGCAGCTCTGGCCCTGGCTCAAGGAGTGGGAGGCCCGCTTTAAGGCGCGCGCGCGCCGGTGTACTTAGGCGCAAGGCGGCCTCGACGAAGATAACCTCGCTAGCGACGGGTTCCTTAAGCTCCTACGGCGCCTCCGCGTCGTCCTCTTACAAGACCTCGCTGTCTTATAGCCTCGCTACCCCGCGCTACTGTTTTTCGCTTACGCCCCTTTTTACGGGCTAGATTAAGACGAGTTCGCCTTACTCGTCTAGGCCGACGCTACAGGGCCGAGCGAGCCACGGAGCTTACTCCTCGAGCGCGCGCTGCCCGAGCTGAGTAGTGTCCTCGAGAGCGCGCGCGAGTCGATCCTCCAGAGCACGCAGCGGCTCGTCGACCGGCTCGAGGGCCGGCTCGAGGACCGACTACAGGCTCTACAAAGCAGCCTTGATGCCCTCGTATAAGGCCAAGTCCCAATTACTACGACAATAACCTCAGTCACGAGCTACTTAGGCACAGGGCCAGGGATATTAACAGCGGACACGGTAACAGCGCCCGTCTCTACGCCTACGCCTACGCCTCTCCCTCTCGCGCCTCTTATCGAGCCAGGCTTGCCAGCCGTGACAGCCCTAGCTCGAGTCTTTACAGTCAAGGACGCCTGGCGAGAGTAGCGAGACAGGCTACTGGGCCAGGTGGCGATCAGGGAGCTCGAAGAGCGCTGGGGGAGCCGCTGGCGGCCAGGGAATATAATCAAGGTCTAGTTTTGTCGGCGTAAGGTTATCTAGGACGCGGTCCGCGCCCGTATAGCGCGGGGGAGGACCAAGGAGGAGGCCGTCGACGAGCTCGAGCAGCTACGCGCCGGCCGGAGCCTGAACCAGCTCGTGGACGAGTTACGCCAGCGCCGCCAGCGCCGCCAGGAGGGCTAGGAGGGCCAAGAGGGCCCGAGCCTGCGAGGGAAGGGGAGGGGGCAGGGTAAACAGAGTAGGCGAGGCCGCGGGGGGCTCTAGGGGCGGCGGGGCGGCGCTTTGCGTAGTAAGCAATTAACGAAAGGGCTATAGTAGCTAGCTAGGACTTCCTTCTACTTAAAATCTACCTCTTTTATAGACCCTTATATTACGTGTCGCGAGTGCCCTCGGTCTTATACCTCTCTTAATATCACGTGACTTTTGCCTCTTAATATCTCGGCAACTACCTGTCTAAATCGCTCGCCTACAGGCCCATTTTGACGGCCGCGCGCGCGCGGTTCTAACGGTG
Organism: Leptodontidium sp. MPI-SDFR-AT-0119; assembly: GCA_020726505.1. NCBI lineage: Eukaryota > Fungi > Ascomycota > Leotiomycetes > Helotiales > Leptodontidiaceae > Leptodontidium > Leptodontidium sp. MPI-SDFR-AT-0119. Next base: position 2,481,281 of record JAHLEZ010000013.1, on the reverse strand, counting down.
CCTTTATTATAAAATTTAAGCCGGCGGTGCTCGAGATGCGGCCCCTCGAAGGCGCGGCGCACTTATTAATAGGACTTAAGTAATCGCATACGATTTCGCGTAACCGCCCCGCTAAACGCACCAACGATAAGTTCTGCTTATCAGAAGAGTGATAAGCAATGCTTGGAGATAATACCATTGACCCTAAAGGAGATGATAAGAAAGGTTAAAAGAGAATAGAACAGTAAAATACAAGGCAAAAAATGCCTAATCAGTATCTGCAAGAATAAGGACAACGTTTTCTCAAAGGCCAGTAGCCTCCGCGAGCATTTGAAGAGATACAAATCCTAACGAAAAGATCCAAGAGTTGGTATCGCATCAACGATAACAGCGCAACAATGTCAAGCCTGATGATAAAGCTGCAATCGATAAGGAGAACGAAGCTGACGAGTAAGGAGATGGGAAAACATCGTTTTTTCAGGCGGCGTAATGTATAATCATAGTACTTGAGATACAATAAGGTAACATAGCTTAATATATGCTTGGCAGGTGTAATAAGACATCGTTACCTGGCTTGGTATAATAGTAGAAATATGAGATTATATATTATTGCAGGGCTTAATACATGTTAGGCAAGGTGGGATGTGGTATTGTTGCATATCTTCTTACAATATTGGCGACATAATAAAGAGTATTATAGCATTGCCTATAATAACATTTGAGTTAATGAAGGGTTTACTACATGGCTTATGATACGCTTAGAGGATACAAACAGCTATTACTTCGCTGCTTATGATGTATTTTAACATTAAATTGCTTAATATTTTGCCCCAGACCAAGTTAGTGGCGGCGGCACGGATTAAGGAAGGCTATAAAGAACTAGGTAAGGTTTTTAATGTCGTTAAAGTGAAGGACAATAACGGGCTAGATATCGGCCACGATGATATTATCGAGCGCGAATAAGAAAGTCGAACTAAGGATAGATAAAACGATGATTACTCATTTCTAGCTATTAATGTCTCATGAAGGAAATTCTTTGGTAGTTTTTGTTTATTATTTAGATTTATTCGGGTTTACATCTGTAATTCCCCGCCCCACTCTTCGGGCCACCCCGCTTTTTCCTCCTACCCTTTAAATAACACTTAATAACTCTACAACGCTTTAACTTCTATATAATCTTTTGTAGCCTTAGAATCTCTTACTAAATCTAAATTAATAAGTACAATTTCCTGATCTCTAGTTATAATTTGAGCTTGCTAAATAGCTTAGATATCCGCAAACTTAGAGTTTGGGCTAGTTTGAACCTTCCTCTTTTTCCGTGGCTTTAATTAATCTAATTTAGCCTTTAATTATTATATTTTTAACTTTGCCTAACTGAAAGCCAGTGTTGATGTATATCAACGTACTTGAGTTTCGTGACTAACTTCGGGGCTTCTTTCATTAGAAGTCGAACCGTCTGCAGGTTATCACAGTGGACAGTTGTGTCAGAGTCAAGGTCGAGCTGTAGATATTCGAAGACTCGTCGCCACCAAAAGAGCCAGGCGCAAATATAAGAAAGAGCTAGGAGCTCAGCTTCAGTTGATGACGTTGTGACTATTCGTTGGAGAACACAGAACCAATCGATACAACCTCCGAATAACTAGAAAAGGCCACCCTCTGTACTCTATCTTCGTATTGAATCATCAGCGAATGAAGCATCGCTAGCTGCTAGAATGATAGGTGGATTTTCCTTGAGGGAACCGTATTCTAGTGTATAGGTTTTCGTGGAGTTCAAGTAGGCTAGGCACTAGTCGGCCGCTTCTTGGTGTTCCGGGCTAGGGTTTTGTAGAAATTCAGAGAGCTTCTGAAGTGCTCTAGAGTAATTAGGTCGAGTGATTGTTGCTGGGTAGCCAATTGAGCCGACCTTGCATTGATACAGGTGTTTTTCGTGTACCGTGGCTTCTTTATTAAACCTAGTAAGAACCTTTTTAGGGGACAAAGGAACCTTGGCCTTTCGGTGTTCCACATTGAATGTACGAGCGATTTTAGTAATATAAGAGTCTTGATAGAGCCAGATCTGGTGGTGTATTCGATCCCGTAAAATCCGGATCCTTAGGAATTACCTGAGTTCACCGATTTCCCGGAGCTTGAATTGTGACATAAGGCTAGTCCGAAAGCTCTTATAGGCTTGCTCGTCTAACGAGTAATATAAGATAACAATGTCGTTAATATAAAAGAAGATAATCAGCTTATTACTAGTAAATAGACAAGCGTACTCTGGGACTGGTTTTAAGCTTAGCCTTCTTATAATCCGATACAGCAGTTTAAACTAGAGAATTAGGGAGACTCGTAGACTATAAAGAGCACGAAGGAGTAAAAGTACATGTCCGGGGACATTATATCTAGGAGGGAGTTTAATCTAAACCTTCTTATTTAGCTTTACGTAAGGAAAAGCATTAATAACATTAAATTACTTAGCCTCTAGATTGAAGTAAGCTGCAATGGCCATTAGGAATCGAAAGACGCGTGCCGCTAGGGTAGCTGCATAAGTCTCTTCGTCCTGTTTAGGCTGCCACAAGTCGGGCTTTATATTTGAGAAGATAACTATCTTCATCAAATTTGTAGGTAAATACCCACTTGGTTGGAATGACAAATCCTACAGCTTTAGATTCCGGAACTTGAACAAATGTGCCTCTATTGTGAAGGTCTCCATATTCAAGCTTGATTACTGTAATAAACCCTTTTTAATAGTCGTGTTTTAGCATTTCTGCCCAATTAGAAGGCTCTAGTGGGAGTTGGGTCCGGTGGATTCGAGCGTGTTGATAATTAATCCCCGTGGCAAAGGCAACATAATAGGTTGAATTAAAATAAAGGTTTTTTAGACTGACTATGTATATCTCCTAAAGATCCTTTCGTCTAAATGATCGAGTTTGTAACCTTATACTATTATTAACTGCAGCTGGAGTCAAATACTCTTAACGCCTTTTAAGTCCAGGTTCAGGCGTGGATTCAGGAGATAGTCGAAGAGTTCCTAGACTATGCTTAATTCCATGGCCACTATTAACAACAATTGTATCGTTGTGTAAGTCTAAGGAGAGTTTTGGGGAAGAAGTTGGAAAATTAGAGCCTAAGTCTGGTGATCAAATAAGTGGTTTAATATTAGCTTTATCTTTTATCTCTTCAAGCGATTTCAACTCAAGTAATTGAATAAGCTCTTTATTAATATATTCGAAGGATATATCTTGCTAATAACGTTAAGATTCATTAAACGTCACGTCACGAACACTAATAACTCGAGTGAGTATTAAATCCCAGGTTTTAAGGATGTTTGACGATTCGTAGCTAACTAAATAGCCAATGTGGGTCTTTGGCTTAAGCTTGTCGAGCTTGTCAAGGTTGTGTTTGAGGGCGTAAGCCTTACATCCGTAAGTACGGATATGAGTAAACTTGGGTTGTGGCGATGAAATACTAGCAAGCTACTAAAGCTTTCTAAGAGGTGATTGCTACTTAAGGCGTCTAGTGGGAGATCTGTTAAGTATATACGCTACTACTGCGTAATACTCGTCCCACATTTGTTAAGAAAGATTGCTTGCTAATTTAAGCTTTACCGCCTTAATCCTTAGTACTCCCCTAGATTTCTTAGCAGCGCCGTTTTGTGCATAAACATCTGGCGCAAAAACTTTAATTGTAAGCCCAGTTTTAGTAATATAGTCGTTTTATTTATTACTTATAAAAAGTGAGACTTAATCGTCTAATCGTATAATAATAACTTTAAAGTTCTAGCGTCGCTTATAAGTTTTAACGCATTTCCTAATATAACTAACAAGGTCTCTAGCTTTAGTGTTATAAACACGCTTTACGTAGTAAAAGCCAAGAAAGTCATTATATATGTGAGAGACAAAGCCGTCCCTTATTAGAATAACATCCTAATATAGCCTATAAAAAGGACGATAAGCACGTACAAGGGTACGTCGAGAAATAAGCTATCTTACATCGTATTACTTACAGATCGGGCAGCTAAGGTTATACTCCCCTTTCACGGCCTTAATATTAGAGCAAGTATCTAAAAGGTGTTTTAATGCCTTAGTATATATGTGACCCGTTTAGTCGTGAGCCTGTTATATTGTCTAAATAGCCTTTGGAAATTGTGTCTTTAACAAATTTATAAGGTAAACTATAGCCACTAGGTTATACTCTAAAACTTATTATTTACAAATTCGGCGAGTTTTCTTAATCATTACACCCCTATATTTAAGGCACATGTTTTCAGAGTCCTAATAGATTTGCTTGTCGAAAAACCGGTTATAGCTTACTATATTGGTTATAAAGGTTAAAATAAATTTGACGTTATAAAGGAGCTAAGGTCTCTTTTTATCAGGAGTTCCTTTACATTTTAAGGTAATCTTAATTGTCCTATAACCCTTGATTTTAATTAGATTATTACTTACAACTAGAATATTATCTTTTGTTATCAGAGTAAATTCAATGAACCTTAATTAGTTATTACACACGTGTTTTGTAGCTCCAGAATCTAGGATATAACTGTATTATAAAGCGAGATGTAACCCATTTGTTAAGTAAGATTGAGGAGAGAAAGTTATATAACTTATAGGCAATAGGTTTTTTGTTTCTGGCGAAGAAGGCGATTGGCTAGTTTTGGACTAGTTGTTGTGTTTGTCTCGAATTCTCTGGAGTATAGTAGTAATCGCAGAATTCTTCGATTTCTTCTCTTTAATTAGCTTTTAAATTAAGGCATCGATCTTAAAGCCAGTTGGGCGATTCTACTCGAAGATATGTAGACACTTAGACCAAGGGTGCTCGGATGAACCGCAAAGACAGCCTTTCTTCTTTTCATCTCTATCTTTTTCATCAAGTGTTAGCGTAAGAGTGGTAGAAGGAGTAACAGTAGTAATAGGAGTGTTAGGAGTGTTAGTAGTATACACTGTTCCACGGCCAGACTAACGGGTGGTATTAATGTGTGTATTACGGTGCCAAGTTTTATAAACCTTGAGCACAAAGCGAAAGTCCAAATCAACTCCTTTAGCTTACTTGACTAAATAAGATTTAGCGAAAGAAGAAGAGATTTATTTAAAAGTATTAAGAAAGTGTAACACCGGGTAATTACCCTGAACATTAGGAATATTGAGTTCAAGATATTCATTATACGTCGTTTCCCACTTTTAAAGCCATTCGTTCGTATTAATTACCTTAGTTAACTTAATAAGGCTAGTCTATGTAGCGTGAAGTTCTATTATGCGAGTATAGTCCGTTTGTTTAAACTTATCCCGTAGCTTGATTATCACGATATATGTAGTTTCTCCTCTGGTGTAAATAAAGTGTTAAATTATAATAATCCTTTAAATTTCCATGCGTACCTTAATAATAGCTTCAGTGTATTTGCGATAAATTCTCTTATCGTCGTCGTATTCCACATTCATCCAATAGAGTTATTCCCTCTTATTAGTATTAAGGTCTAAATAAGTTATAGGTCGAAGTTCTCCATTTATACTAGGAACACTGGGCTTAATTATCTCTAGTGTAGGCCAAACTAGAGCGACTGGAAGTCCTAAATCAAGAATATCAGGGTTGATATACCGCTTAACTCTATATTCGTCTGTAATAATGAAGATATATTCCGACTAAGGGAGCTAGTCCTTTTCTAAATCCAGGATTAAGATGTTTTTAGGTTAGGTTGTTATACTATAATTGAGCAGATGGCACAGTTGTTTTAATACTGAAATTAGACAGGCACGTTCTTATACTAGTCTAGTAGACGTAGTATAGTCGATCTAGTTGATTAGAACGTTATTAAGAATCTAAGTGAAAGTATTAGAGGGTTAAATCGAGCTGAGTATTAAGCCCGTAAGGTTAACAGTAGGTTGCGCAAGGAAGGTTATAAAACGTAATAAACAACGGTGTTTATAAGATACGTTCTGAACTAAGAAGCTAGTATAATATAATAAACAACGAGTTTATAATAAACGTTTCGAACCAGTTAGAGCAAGCGGGGCTCATAACTATTAGTTGGCGGGGCTGTGTATAGTAAACAAGATTCGACTAATTAATTAAGACTACAGCTACTGAGGCTTTTATAAGCCATTTAAACGATAGGCAGCCGTAGGCTCAAATATTAAAGGCTAGGTAGAAATGACACTAATAATAGATGAATCAATTTTGTGATTCATCATGTGACTCATACCAACCAACAAGTCGCGACAGAGATATTAGGAAGGTCTTTGATTTTGAGGTCGCTGTCTCCGGAGCCGTCGGGGTTCAATGATAAACCAAGATTCCTAAAGGTCTTGATAATCGTCTCTCGATAGTCAGCATGAATTCGTCGCCAGGCCTCTCCTACCCATTGGGTAAGCAAGATTCTTCGGTCCTCAATAGAATACTCGTTTCTATTCCACTTCTCCAGGTTTTGATCGAAGTGGACCTCTTCCAGCTCTTTGATTATCGCCTTTAAAAGTGAGCTGATTGCGATATCAAGCACTTGGACGTAGCCAGTACAACCGCCGGGGATAAGAGACACGCGCCTGGTCATGACCTTTACCTGCTCGATTTCCCGTTTGTGTTGTATCTAGTGAGCATACGATGCTCTCACTCGTTTACCAGGTCCTTTAACCGAAGCAATAAGAGTCTATTACGTGTAATAGCGCACCCTAATTAGGAATAGTGCTGCTGCGCAGGAGGATTCAGTAGTTAACCCCTCTTCTTGCTAGTACATTATTATCTTCAGGTGCACTTTAATGAACAGTTGTTGACCTCAAGCCCACATCAACTACTTCGTTATAACTAGTGCGAGATACTTGTACACCCAGGACGAAAATGGCCACTCTCGACTCCCTAAAGCAGGCTCTTAGGCAGGAAGTCAAGACAACGACGTCGTTCTCGAAACAGTCTTTATCCGACAGATAGTACAGCGCCGGCTTTAATATCTTGGTGCGGGGACCAGGATAGACGACTTACTAAGAATTCGTTATCCCTTAGTTAAATTAGCTGCTAGCTCCTCTCTTCAACTCGTGCCCCCATATATCAGCATTAGAAATTGGGTCTGGCCCAAAAAGGGTACTTGGAAATCTTCCTAGAAGTCTAAGGCAGAAGGTTAAGAAATACACCGCATTCGAGCCTAACGGATTGTTTACTAAAAGATTAGAAGGATGGATTGAGACGGAGTCTCCCTTCCCTTGTATGGGAGCTCCGCCCAACGTTCATTAAGTCCCATTCGTTCCGCAAGACAATGTAGGAAGTAGTACCAATATCGGTACGATAAATAAGATCGAAATATACAACGTTATCCTATTTTGTTATAATATATATAGTATGAAGCCCAAATACTGGTTCATCGAACAGGCGTTGAGAATGCTTGTTAAGAGGCCACATGGCTGGATGGTTATAGTTTTTCACCGTGACGGGGCTCTGCGCCTCGATAGCTTGGTGTACCATCAATCTCCGAGCACTGCAACTCCATCGCAAGCTTTTGGCCCTCCCCCTTTGACCTTCGGAGCTGGGAAGCGCAGTGGTTCACCTGCAACCTATTCAAGTAGCAAAAGACGAGCTCGAAGCAACAAGTTTATAGGACTTCCTAAGATAGAAGAGATCAGCAATATAATCGATTACATTGCCCCAGCATGTGCAAAAGGTAACATTGATCTGGGGGAGCAGAAAGTCCTGGAAATCTCTCAAACTCGTCGGAAGAGGTTATTTCTGAAGACACTAGTGGACAATGTACATCTGAGTGGTTTACCGCAAGCTCGCAATGACCGCAACGAGCTTTTGAAGGCGACAAAACAGATCAACAAAGTCAGCACGATTCGTTTGGCAGATAACATAAACCAAGAGGCACCCTGGAACGTTACGGGAATGACCTCCACATTATGACATCACCAAGTCATTGCTGCTGGAACTATGGTCGACTGGGAGAATAGGGAAAGCAACGGCAGTGGTACGCATCCAAAAGGTGGCATCCTAGCGGATGATATGGGACTTGGTATGAATGCACGATCGCTCTCACTCTTCCGCGTTTCCTAACTGCGAGTAAAAACACACTTTAAGATCGTAAGAGCACAACTTTTTGCTAAGAGTGATCATGTAAAACCATTTAGGCTCTTTTATTAATTGCTCTTCGTCGACCTAATCGAGCGGACGTAAGGGAGGGAAGAAGTGCAACACTCGTTGTCTGCCCGGCCGGATTGACTGCGCAATGGATCGGGCAGGTCAAGCAGCACGTTAATGACAAAATTGTCCCTCGAGTCCACATCTACAAATCAAACGATCGCATGAATGGAACGTATTTAAGAATATTAATCTCATCAGTAAGTAAACATATGTCATATCAAATCGATGATGGCGCCACATGTTGTATAGTAACGAGTTACACGGAATTAACTAGTCCGTATAAGAGAGATTTCATATTTTTAGTGTATACAAATACTAAGAAATCTAATAGAATCCTATTCGAACGCCACAAGCAGCAACGCAAAGTCGAAGCCTAGTAGTAATGGATGGGAGAAAAACCAGCGGGATTGGCTGCATAGGCAAACATGGTTCAGGGTGGTACGTCCCTCTGTGGTCTAGCAGGGGCTAACCAAAAGCTATATTATTATTATTATTCCTTTTAACGTCCTGTGTAAGTCCAAGACTATAGTAGGCCCAAACTCTGACCGGGTATCACGGCTCGGCCATCCGTGCGGCCAGCAAACAACCCAGATCCCTCAACTCTGTCCGTTTCACCTATGAGAGATCAATCAAACATTACCTACGGCTCTTGGCTACCACGGATGCATATCCTATCACCAATGCCTTCCTGCTCGGTCTGCAATGCAGCCCACCGAGATAGCTGCCATCAAGAAGTGTCAAGAAAGCGATGGGAACGAGATTAAGAAGGCTGGGGTGGCAAAGAAGCTACAACACAAGCTCCAGCAGAGACAAACACAGACAGAAGAAGTTATCGAAGGGCAGGGTACCAGTTCCGAATCTCCGCGGTGGTCATGACCAAATACATGAGTGATATCGGAATTGCTGGTTACCGCCAGGTCGACAACTTGCTGAAGGCGAAGACGACATCAACGACCTGACCACTCTCGACGAATGTCAAGTACTCAAATTCTTCCTAAGCCCCAAGACTATATTCAAGATAATAACTGCCATAACCCGGAAGTCGACAATCTCAAGTTCAACTCTAACGTGATGAGATACATAGTTTCACATATGGCTACAGTAAACTGGAAATTTCTCTGCATTAAATCATGCCTCATCATCCAGCAGTGAATTAAGTTGTCAAATCATCATCCTTTACGTGCCTGTTCTCGCTCCTTCTCATGAATATCAACAAGTTTTCCCCATTATTATGTGTATCGAACAAGAGAAATTGACTTCCACTGACAATCTACATATTATCTATCCCTGCCGTGGCATCGTAACAAATTCCAATGGACCCCTTTTCCACGATCCTCCTGCTTCACTCTGCGGAATATAACCCTTCACCTTGCCTGCTTTAACGTCTTCCGATAGGGTCGACGTAGTTTTGCTGCTCTTGTTGCTCCTACTCTTTCGGTTCGTTTTAGCTTCATGAGAAGCCATAACTCCTGGGACGACGTGGAGAGGCTCTTTCCCTCCTGAGCGGGTGACGGACTGCGCCTATCTTGTCCTTGTTGCTCGTTTTGTGATTCCGTCCTTTTTGAATCCTCAGTCTGAGCATTTCTCTGATGGAGCTTAGCGTTAAGTCTCTTCACTTCCTCCTCGGACTTCTCAAGCCGGTCGTTCAGCTCCCTAATCTGGCGCTCCAGCCGCTTTATCGTTGCATTGGCTTTGTGTAATTGAATCTCCAATTGATGCTTCTCCTCGACGAACTCTTGGCATCGCTGTCTTAGGTTGTTGAAAGCTTCTTGCCACTGCTTATTCTTGCCATCTAGCAGATCTTTAGATGTGAGTTGTCTACTAGACTCGCTCTCCCACCTTCTGCGCTCCTCATTTCGACTGTTGGCGACAGCCTCGAATTGAGCGATTCTATCTTCCAGCCTCGCGCGCTTGGTCTTCTCTTCAGCAAGGTCTGCTTTCAATTTCTCGACCTGTCGCTGATTGGAATCCCTTGTTCCATCGTTACCAGTGATTTCCCGATATGAGTGTGGGGATAGCTCGGGTGGAGTCTCCTGCGCGGTCGACGTCGGCTCGTCCGAACGATCTATTGTGTCAAGGTCAGCTGCATCCTACGTTACCCAAGAAGTATTCCTTAAGGCTCACCCGTCGACCGAGAGCTACTATTATTTCCGTCTGTAGATGTCCCGTCACTGGCGCTCGGTCCCTCTGGCTCCTTGCCCTTCCGAGTCGGCTGCAGGTCTTGAGAAGACATCCACCCTCGTTGTGTCCCTGATGGCTCTCCTTGGTCCTCTTGGGGAGGACTTGGTGGAGATCCATTGACCCATAACGGGCTCCGACTCTGTGACGGTTCCCCAGGCATGTGCTGTGAAGTTCCAGCCGCCGTTGATTGTCTGCGAATTACGGGTTGCAGCCCGGGTGCGGCAGGCTGGATTAATAATGGTATCTAAGTCCTAGTCGGTTTCCCAATATGGGCTGGGAGTGGATTCAGTGAGCGTTGGGCAAGCGACTTCTGGTCCTCGAGCAATGAATCTTCCTTGTTTGAATTGATGCTTCGTTTACCTAGCATGCTCGTGGGTTGTCTCTGGCAACGAGACGATACCGCAGACTTGCTGTCAGTTATCTGAGGTCTAGACGAGTGCGCAAGTTGGTGCTCTGCGTGCCTTGGGCAATCTCTGTGAGAGTTGGTTGCCATGAGAATTTCCTCGAGGGTAAGAGACAAGTTTAGTGATGACAGTGTTGCTAAAGTTCGAGGAGACTTGTCATTATGAGGAGAAACGGAATAGCTCAACCCCGATTCATCAGGATTGGCTATCCTCCATACGGTTCTTGCTGTACCAACTATATCATCTGAGCATATTATTGTTCAATCAGTGGCCACATGTACTACCATACCATGTAATATTGATATGAGATAGCTCCGATTCGTTCGTTCGTCGTGGGGGCTCGCCGCGTAAGACCAATGACAGATAGCTTTGGGGGCTTGTGATCTGTAGTCGCGCTTACTTCTACGTGCTCGCCAAGCGACAGCGAACGTGACCCCTCGCCGCAAAATACCCTACTATAGGAGTCTTATCGCATATTGACCTTCCGCCATAGGATATCTCAGCAATCATAATACATAAAAACTACTTCCCTATGATCGCGCGGATACATTCTCAAGCATTCTATGGTTTACCGCCAAAAGCAACTGAAGCATCTAAAAATAATTCATCCAAAAATATTGACTGGAATATCAAGTTCAATCTCAACTACTTCTGCTCCGCGTAACATTCATAATCACGCTTGTTATATAAATGATGCCGGAGACGTGGGGTCTGATGCTTCTTTCGGTGAGACTATTCTGGATGACGCTTTCATGGATATGGACTCGACTACTCGGCACCAGTCTATTCAGAGCACTTTGACCGGCTCTGAGTTACTCGAATTCAGGGAACGAATCCCTTCGCCCTCGAAAGCGCAACGACACCATCCATTGAGCACGGAGGTTGGGGCGATGCCAGAAAATCTCAACTTCACAGAAAAGCAACTTTGGATATCCAGATCTCAGGATGAAGCTCGGCATCGAAGAAGCAACTGGTTCACAGAAGTTCTTATAGAAAAAGACAAGTTGATTCAAGATGCCAAGATGACTATTGAACAACTAGAGATTCGGGACCAGGACGCCAATGGATCGATTGAGGATCTTCGCATAAAGATCCAACAGCTGCGAGATGAGAATTCGAAACTGGTTATAGATCAAAACCAGGCACAGGACGACTGTGGTACAGCTCTGAGTCTCGCCCATAACGCAGTCGTGAGATGTAAGCATTCAACAAATAGTGGTAAGAGGGAGTGGGCACTGTTAGAATATGCTTCTAGCTCCCCAGAACGTTCAACTAAAACTCCGAGACTTGCGGATGTTTCGTGCCAGGACCTAGGGGAGAAGTAACAACCACAACTCTCTTAACCACAAAGGGTAAAATAAAAAAAGTAAAAAGGGTCAAGACAGCCGGACCTTCGTCTTTGTGTAGAGTGGTAGAGACACCATACAATCGTTTAGTCGCTGTGATAGCTTTGGCGCTTCTGTATAACCACAATTTTCATCATCACAATCCAGCTCCCTCCTTTGTGCCATGGCTATTGGCTCCCTAAATGGACACTTGCTTTTGGTGCACAGGCTCTAAAAAGAAACGTAATCTTATATAGAGCTTGGTGAGATGTCCATACTAAGTACAGATTGGAATTCAGCAATGATGGCGCAGTGGTTGAGCGATTTTCCGAGGCCCATCTCGGAAGTCTCATCTGCTGAAATGTACATTTCTAAACCCGTTGCCATGCTACACGACGCCTGGGAGTTCAAGACGACTTGGAAACGTTTTCGGGTCCTGACTAGTGGTTAATCTGATGATGATGATGTTCATTTACGCCCAAGATAGAGCGGAGCCCATAGGCAGCTATCGAAGATCCGCTAAGCCTACTCTAGCAGTGTCCAAACTCGGTTCAAAGCCCCTAAACAATAATAGTCGTAACAATCCTAAAACTATTCTCTCTAAGCGTTCTCTATTCCGTGAAATTGTCTTACCTACCCTATCCCTATTTTATAGCCCGTAGCCCGTAGGCAACGAAGACCTCTCTCTTGCACCTAATAATCCTTTACAAATGTCGAGTCGATACAAAGTAAATCATCCTATAATAGACCGAAATAGCTGACCACCCAGATGCCGGTAACTGCATGCGGCGATAAAGGGATTGTGCTAGATTGAAAATAGGCTGGAATAGATCGCATTAGTCGTATGAATGTAATAGCTGGCGCGAGCTATGAAAGAAGTCGTCACAGGGAAAGGGCTACACGAAGATACGTTATTAAAAGACGTGTCGAACGACGCGTGTAAAACGTGAAGTGGCCTTATACCCGCTCAGAGTACCTATTACTAATTAATATAGATTCGTCTACGCGACTAACAAACAGACGAGCGAAACGGTGTGTCTCACGAGTTACAGATCGCCACGGGGTGGCAACGATCTCTTGAACAGCGTCAAGATATAGGAGGCATATCGCGCGACGTCAGCGGCATCATCTTCTTCGACTCTATCGCTATTAGGCAGTACGGAGAGGAGTTTGTTGATGGGGCCACGGGAACAAACAATCCGGTGTAGGAGGTGTGGAATGAGGCCCAGCTGATGTGGGGACCGGAGCCGCTCGAGAGCAGGATCAAATACTTAGTCTCGATTGGAACCGGTGTCCCTTCGCTGAACCCATTTCAGGATGACGTTTTCCATATTGGCAAGACGCTCGTAGCGATTGCCACCGAGACAGAGCAGACGGCAGAGCGATTTCGGCGGGATAAATCGCACCTTGACAACATCGCGGGCTGGAGGACATTGGGCTCGAAGAGTCGAGTAAGAGGAAGGAGATTGCTGCGGCTACACGACGGTATGTCCAGGCTCAGGAGGTGTTCAAGCAGGTGCAGGCGTGTGCAGGCAACGCAAGACAATGTTAGTCAAGGCGCATTATTCATTAATCATGGCCAACGAATTATCTTCGAGATCCCCATATAAAGAGAGCCATCAAGCGATGCGCGAGGATACTAACTCAAGGTTAGATATATTCATACCGATCTCTTCCTTCCGAGATTGCTAGGGTCAATGAAAGGAAATTTTCAGTAGTCACCTTGAGTGTATATATTGACTAGTGTTTGAAAGGCTACATGTTTCAGCTATGTGGGTCGACTAGATCCTCCAAGAAGTTGGTATTATCAGCATCCGAGGCCGATGCGAATGAGGATACGCGCCACCGCCATTACCAGGCCTATGCTCGTGCATTAGAACAAAATCTTCCTCATCAAGTGCTATTGAGCTTTCCTGTCGCTCGTTCTCTATGATGCTTTAGACGGATATTTTCTTTTCTATATCGAGTGGATATCTGACGCAAAGGTGAACCCTTGACAATGTTCCGGACAGGTCAATGAGTTAACTTCTGCTAGGTATTCAAAGCGGTTATGGAATCGAGGACTCACGAAGCCCTTGAAGAGAAGTTCAAAGACAAGGGAACTGCCAAAATTCGAAACGGGGAGTTTCTCCTTTAACATTTAGATTCAAAGAGGAAGTTCAACTTAGAACAACAACCTTGGAATTTCATTATGCGACCTGGCCAGAAGCGTCATAAAAGCATCCTCTTCAGGGAGTCAAGGAATGTTCAGCAGTCTTGCCCGCACTGTGGCGCTGATAATGAGACCACCGAACGGCAGCCGACTACGTGGTAGGTTACATAACTATTACTTTCTCTCAAATTTCTCTGTTCGATAGTTGACAAGAAGCAGTGGCGGTTGTGGGGCGGGCCACTTATGAACGCATAGTTGAGCTTGTTGATACACAACCTAACCCTCAGAATAAGAGCAACCTAACATTTTCTCAGAGCACATCAAATGCTTCAAGCAGAAGCGTAATCAAGGCCTCTGCTCCCGAGCCCGATCTTAAACTTGCTTTCGGCATGCTCACTCTCACAAGTTCCGCAGCGACCGAAATTCCTGTCGTGAAGACACGCCCTGGAGCTAACAAAAGATCAACTTGGTTCAACTCTCCTTCGAATGTCGCCCCTATGCCCATCCTACCCACGATCAGGTCAATCTCACCCATTTCAGACGCTGTCGCAACACAGGCAATCGGTCGAACACTATCATACAACGATCTTTGCGCATCCACGAACTAGCACCAGTCAAATGCGGACGACGAAGTCCCCAAGAAGATTGGCCGACAGCTTTCAGTAGCATCATCAAACAACCACTATGCCGATATACATAGAGAGCTGGTTGAGCTTACCGGGAACAGCGGCTTAGCTTCTCCCCCGAAAGGCCAGAAAGAGAGTTTCTTCTCTCATCTCCGAAAACGGCGGGTTAGAAGGTTCCCAGGACGTCAATCACAAACGCCAATTTCACCCGAGTCGATGGATATCGAAGCACAAGCTGGATCTGGTCTATAGGCAAGCAACAGATCTTCAATAACGTCTCGCCCCCCCCTTTGGCCCACCCCCGCCTTTGGCTCACCTCGCTTAATTCTAACACTTCCTATTTAAGACTTAATAACTTTATTCTACTTTAACTTCTATATAAGATATTATAGAGTCTGATTCTCCTCCTGATTCTGATTCTTTAGGTTCAATTTAGTGCTTTCTAGTTATAATTTGAGCCTCTTTAATAACATAGATTGTCGTAAACTTAGAATTTGGACTAGTTTAAACCTTCTTCTTTTTCTTTAGCCTCAAGTGCTCTAATCTCTCTTTTAGCTCTTTAATCTTTATATTTGCCTTCTCTAATTCGTACTCCTTCTCATTAATCCCTTTTATAACCTTCCTAAAAAGTAAACGTTACGTCGGAAGTTAGTTATGTGACTTACTTACTAGAGTGCGAATCTATAAGTACAGATCTTTCCGCGCCTTTAGAGTCTATAACTTAATTAAAGTATTAGAAACCTTTAAAGGTAGTATTAGCGTATCTTAAGGCTTTAAGAGCGTTAGATCTGTTAATTTATTACTGTTTTCTAATAGTAAAGGGCTCATTAATGACTTAGTAACAAATATTAGCTATAAACCTATAGTTCTCTACCCTGATTTAATATTAGAAGGTATAACACTTTCTTGACGTGCCTTCTAATAGCAAATAAGAAAATTGCGCTTACTAATTAGTGTAGAATTGATTAGAGAACTTAATCTTTGTAGCTCTTTCTAATAAGTACACTTAAATATAAAGAAAATCGTTAAATCGAGAGGTTATAAGACGTGTAACGTATATATAAGTAAGAATAAGAGGTAAATATTATACTCGAGGCACTTCCAAAGGAATTCTGTAATCTCGTGGCTCTTATAGCCGTCTAGGATAAGGAGTCTTACTAAATGATTACGTAGTTACGTCTAAGGGATAAACACCTTTTCTAGTTACTTTAAAGCCGTAACATCGGTAGTCCACTTATTTTCGGTGGCTATGAAGTGCCAATTATTAAATATCTCTAATTGAGATAGAAACCATTATTGTTACATTGACTTTCCCTTGTAAATTACTAGTAGTTGTATTGAAACTTTAGTTGTAGAGATATACTTAATAATTATTGTCCAAGCACGTAAACCTAGCTGTTTTACTTAAACCTTGCGTATTTCGACACTCCTTATAACATATCTATTTAAACTATAACCTTTTATAATACCGGCTTCGTTTATATTCCATCGTTAATTAGCTAAAATAGCTTTAATTACTAGAATATCTAGTTTTTGGAACTAAGGCCGTATAACTTTAGACTGAGCGCAATTAACACGTACGGAATCGACATATATCTGCCTCTTAGTCTTAAGAACAGGATTACGAGCTAAAAATCGAGTCATCTAGTGTTTTCTGAGTAGTTTGTGGTCCCCTTAAAGAGCTAGAAGCCTCTCTCTAAAAACCTAAATCTATACGTGCGTAACTATATAACTAAGAACCTCTTGATTTAAAATTTAATTAGTTAATCGTTTCTCTACGACTATAAGTAGTCTTTACAAGTGACTAGCAGCCTCTTGACGTGGTTGAGTCATGGTGTTGCGGTGACGGAGTGTAGACCTCGGAATACCCCACTCAAGGGATGCCTTTTGTACTAACTTACTATTTACAATCTCCTCAAGCGTACACATGACATTATACTTAGTATATTAAGGCTCCATAATCGAAACAATTCATATTCTAAATTTCAGACAAATCGATTAAAGAATAAGGATATAATTAATTATTAAAGTTGAGAGGTATAAGTAACGGTGAGTTAAGCGAGGTGGGCCAAAGGCGGGGGTGGGCCAAAAGGGGGGGTGAGACGTTAGTCGTCGACCCGACGTGTGTACCAAGCCCAAACCAGAAAGTTGACACTTATGATGCCCTAAGCAAAGCTTTAAGAAACGTGCAACAGAAGCTCGAGGCTGGTGCGGCTCAAGGGTACGAGACACTGGATGAGGAAAACGAGTTACTCGACGAAGTCTTGTCTAGCATGCAGAATGACAATCGACAATCACGCCGTCAGTCGAACAGTACTCTTGGTGTTTCGAACCCTTATCCACCCCCTTCGCCGTCAGCAAGCGGGAATGCTGTATTATTTCGTCAGGGCATTGCACAAGCAACACCTTCGAAGACTCCGACAAGTAATAAGCAATCGGCTACGCCGCCTTACGATTGGGCTGAGAATGAGCGGGCTGCTTCTGCTGCTGCGAGCATTTTTGCGGCCCAGAGTCGCTTTTAGACAAGCAATGGATATCTTGTCAATCTGTAAATCATACGGTGGAAAAGGTTCTCAGTGCATATATTTCTTCGTCTATCCTTCCTCCCTCTGCCCTCTTTCTCAAGCAGCCACTCCCTACGGAGATGCAGACAACAAAGATGACCTGATGAGAACCACGCTCCATGAAGCGGGAGAGCTCCTTTCCCTGTGATGACCTCCTTTATAGCTCGCGCCAGCTCCTGCGAGTCGGACTTTCCCTGTATATTGCCCTTTGTCGTCACACTCCATGAGATGGCCGAGGATAATTAGTGCGGAGAGACCGCGGATCCCGCCGCCATCGAGCGCGAGCAGGCGGAGCCTTTTATCGGGCGTGGCTAAAGAACAACTGTTGTTATAGGTGTTGTGTTTTGTTGATTTGTCACTGGTTCAGCTTGGTCATGTATCGTCCCCGCAATTAGCCCTCCAAGAGCGTTTTCCTGTTTCGGTGAAGCGGCACAAGCTTAAGCGAGCAGAAAACAGTTGAGCAGCAAGATTTGTAATCTGGAATTAATAAACGAGATGCGAAACTGTGACAAGGAACCGAGATGCCGAAATATTGCTTTAGGTCTTCACTGGTTCAGCTTAGTCATGTATCGTCCTTGCAATCAGCCCTGCAAGATCGTTTTCCTGTTTAGGTAAAGCGGCACAAGCTAAAGCGAGCAGAAAACAGTTAAGCAGCAAGATTTGTATTTGCAAACATTTGTTCCCCCATTCATCATATGCTCAGAACCCAAAAAGTAGCAGCGACTAGTCCAGTCAATATCGTACCAGCACCCGGATACCCATGCTTCACGGCCATATTCGCCTGAGCTTTCGAGTTTGTGGTAGGAGTTGAAGTGCTGAAGCTATGCGATACCAATATTAGCCTCTGTGATCAAGTTGTGGAAGTTGAAGTGTGTTTGAAAACTTACCTCGTGAGAGTCGTGGTTGGAGGATCGAACAACAGTGTCGGAGTAGTTGCAGCACCAGAGATGGTGGTGGAAGACCCCAGCTTCGCTGTGTTTGGCTGAAGAGCAAATGTAGATCCGGAGACTGGTGTCAAATTGGAGGTAAATTCTGCGTAAATAGAAATTGCAGCGGATAGAAGAATCATAGAAGTTTTGTGGTGCTGCATGTTGCCCAAAATTAGATTGAAGGGAAGAGCGAAGTTGGACTTGATGTAACGTAACAGTTCACTCTCAAAAGAGGATCGAGAGTATATGTGATGTTTCTGGAGTTGAGATGGGTAGATATAAAGGGCAGAGGATGGTACTGAGATGCAGGTCCCAACGTTTTGTCTTAGACCATTCAACATTTCAGGGCTCGGCATCCCCGAGGGCTGAAGGGGTTGGTAGGCTTATTTCAAGAGCAATTACCACAAGGAGATGGACAGCTCGGCTTGAAACTGAATAGCAGTGATTGGAATGGGGCGCAGCTAGTATACTTAGATTAAGCGCCACCGCCCTCCATCAGCACGGTAAGATTGATATATCATTTCGATCATCTACCGCCCTTTTATCATGCTAAAAAAGATTTTATATTGAAGTCTGCATCTAATTTCAGCTACTCCTCATCCTTATTTTACTCACTTTTTTCTCTAATCTGTCCAAGAAAGCCATGAAGTCCAATTTCCATTGCATTCTCTTGCTGGCATCACTCACGGCGACCTTCGCTATTCCCACACTTAAGCCAAGATGTGATTACCTAGCCAAGAGTCTCCTTAATTCCAATGCTAATATCTAGTAGTTATCGATCTAAGACAAACATCACAATTGGAAGCGATTTCTCAGTTCGCAGCAGCAGCATATTGCGAAGGGAACACTCGGTCTGCAGGCCAATATCTCTCTTGCCTGCCTGGAAACTGTCCCTTTGTTCAGAATTCAGATGTATGGGTTACGGAAGCTTTCTGGAAGTGAGCGAAACAGCACAATTATCTGATTGGTTTCTGCATCATTATTCTAATATCAACATTAGCATCGGAGAGTCGAATACAGTCGGTTTTGTCGCCGTCGACGATACCAACCACCTGGTAGTTTTGTCTTTCCAGGGCACAGCAAACACGCTCCAAAAGTTTACTGATGCTGCATTTTTCCCAATATCAACGGATCTGTGCGGGACGGGCGATGAGCAATGCAAAATTCACCAAGGGTTTTGGCATGCATGGTTGGATGTTGAGACTGTTGTTACAGATTCGGTGCTGAGGACTGTGGCAGCTTATCCTTCATACAGGTTTATCACAACTGGACATAGTCCTCGGTGGAGCTTTGGCTGCTTTGGCAGCAACATCGTTGAGAAATAGAGGACTGTCTGTGGATTTGGTCAGCCACTGCCTCCGATTTCGATTGATGTGGAAAGCTAACTGAACATAGTACACTTATGGCCAGCCACGGCTCGGATTCAAAGCTATCTCCGAATACATCACAAGCCAAGCTCCAGCTCGAGGCAAACAATTTTCGGGTTACTCATGTGAACGATGTCGTGCCTCAGCTGCCACCCCCACAAAGCTGGTGGTTGGGATCATTACTCCCCCGAGTACCACATTCAAAGCAATACTGTACCGGTTACTGGGGATACAATAACAGAATATTCTGGGCTGTTCAACAAAAGCGGGAATGCTGGAACGGATTGGCCGGACAGTGTTGGAGAAGTTACGATCGCTCATACTCGATACTTTGGAAATATTACTGCTTGTTTCTCGGGTAAGAGGAATGCAACGGCGGATTTGATGTCCGAATTGGCATTTGTGGGAATACCTAGCTCATTTCTACAGTGAAATGGTCTGCTGTTACCTTTAATAGATGATATTCAATCAAACTATCGACCCTCTTTTTTTTGGGGGGGGGGGGGGGGGGGGGACTTATAGTCATAACATGTAAACTATATCCTTATTCTCGCTCACCATAAAAACTGTATACAAGGCATCAAATTATGGTTGACGTGGTATTATCTCATAACGAAGGCCGCAACCCTCGAATCTCAAGAGAGCACAGAGTAATGAACCTCACAGGTAAAAGATCAGGGAGTTCTTCAGGGTCGGGCTGTGGTGGGGCAGTAGTATTAGTCAGTTTCCGCCGCGGTGGTTAGGGTGTTGGTGGGGTAAGCTGCAGGGCGATGAAAAGTTCTCCTGGATGACTAAAAAGTGGAATGTTCTATTCGTTAACCATATGTGGTGTGGTATTGCTGGAAAGAGAGCGGTTGCCCAAAGTGGACCGACTACCTGCGCCTTCAACTTGCAGCCAGCCGCAGCCTCTGCTGAAGTCAATTTCAGCTATACGGAGAACAACGATAAGTGTAGTCAGATTTTAAAGCCTGCTGACAAAATCTCAGTATTTGGAAATGTTTGTTTACTTCTGGGCATTACTTAATAGCTCAATATCGTTAAATAGTTGTGACAGTTGCACATCGTCAACAGTACTTTCAGCATGCAATCGTCGCCTTCTGATTTTCAAATTCAGCAAACACCAATCTCACATCAATCGCTCATATCTTTGCTGGGAAGCCAAGTCCCCAAAAATATGAAACAGGAGGCAGAAGTAACCGAGGGTTGGGGGGTACAGTCACAGAGCTCGATTCAAGTACGCCCCCTTTGGTAAAACATTCTTTAGTCGATCTCTAACATACTCAAGAAACTCAAGAACAAAATCCGTCTCTTGCGTCTAGTTTCTCGTTTATTCGGCACCGTTCTCGCGGGTGCGACACTTTACCTAGAAAGTCGCACTCTGCACACATTTGCAACAACACATACTGTAAAACGTGGCAATCGAGGCCCTTGGGCACGCCAAACGACTCTGTGGCCATCTGTGGTCCTTGTAGCGGCTTCTGGGATAACTCTGTTCTTCGGTCTTCTCACAATGATGGCATACACTCGATCTTTTCGGTCTGCTGACCGAGTCAACTTTTACGGAACGATCATCACCACTACCATCGAAGCCGCGCATATAACGATCTGGATTATCGTCGCCGTGTTATACCGAACAGGGAAGACTGGCCATGATCTTTGGGGTTGGGCTTGTTCTCCACTGGCCAAAAAGATAGAACCAAACTTCGAGGGATTAGTGGATTTCTCGCGTGTCTGCAAGAGAGGGGTATGAACCTACCTTCATTTGCGTTCTTGTATAGCTTGAATATCGATGCTGACAATGGATGTTATAGTCTACGAACTTCGCCCTCAGCATAGCTAACCCTGCGGTTACGATCCTAAATCTTTGTATTTGGATTTTGGTGCTACAGAGAATGAGATATGTCAAAATGCAAGAGAAACAAGAGCAGAGAAATTCGACATTAGCACCAGGTGATTGCTGATTTCAGTGGTCACATCAAGAGTTTGGGTTTGGTTTGAGTGAGGAGCGATTTTCAGGAGTTTGGAGCCCAGCGGAATGAATAGATTTGTAGATTCGGATGATAACTAGATAACCTTCTACTGTATATAGAATTGAATGACTGGGACAAGGTCAATTTTGTGTGCACTTCACGAGATACAGCTAGTTCTTTTCTTGAATCGTGATACCTAACACAATTCAACCTGTATCAATGCTATTAATCAAACAACATCGCAAGTTGAGCATTTCCGACAGTGACACAGCTCCTGACCTGAAAATCTCATTCGGGCCATGGTGTTCCAGACACTGCCAGGATGCAGATCAACTTGAAATCTGACCCCATATCCACAACCAACCACACGCCACTTCAATCTCAATTTCCCAACATTTACAGATAATCGTGTCATGATTTGAGTTGTCACTTGTCCCTTGTCCCAAGAGCGTTTTCCCAATCCGTCAAAACTCGCTTCTACACTAAGCATGACTCAGCGCACTGACGCCTCGCCCTCCAGCATCCCATCCGATGCACCGACTCAAACCGAGAGCTAATTACCCCTTACCCCCCCCCCCCCCCCCCCCCCCCAGCACGGGTAAATAAGGTAAATAAGCACCAACAGAAGCGAGATCCTTCTGCTGACCAAGATCATCAGCCTGGGGCTACTGTGGCGTCCAATGCACCAGCAAGTCATTCCCTGTGATTCGTGCAACCGTCCTACATCTGGGAAACGCTCTTGCAAACCTTAGACAGGCATATTTAGACTTTAGGGAACATTGGAGCTTGTTTGTTCAGCTTGAGTCAGCATCCTTTTCGCTACGCTGAACCTCACGGAGGATTTGTTTTCTGACGTTCTGTAATGAGATAGAGATCTTGCTATGCTGCTCGAGAAATAATTTGAAATTGGACTATCAAGCTGCGCTTGAACTTTTTTCTTGGGTCCTCGCTAGGATCGGAAAGTGCAGTGATTGTTCAAGCTTGCGCTTACAAATCTCTTTCGTACTCTGTGTGGGCCACTGTTCTTCAACTTCTGCAGCGGTGGATATAAGTCACACGAGACAGATTGAAAGATTCCCCAACAGTTCTTAACGTTAAGTTTGGTCCAACCACGAATCATATATTTTGGTACTGCAGTACATATATCAATCCCTCCCCATACACCCAACACAATGTCCAAGCCAAGAAAGACATCATGGAGGCTTGTATTATCGTAAGTCTCTCACTCAGCTATCCCCGGTGCCAAATATCAAAAATTCAAAACTAAATCAACGATCAGATACATCCTCGACTGGGCACTCATGCTGTAAGTCTTTTAGATTGGATTTCATAATACCTCCAAAGCCCCCTGGTATCTCTCTCCTAACAAACCACAGCGTGGGCGGTATCATCACGGCATCCTTCCGTCTCCTTCGCGGACCCAAAACCGAATTCTCCCTCCTCGAACCAACGATCAACTTCCCATACCACCCTAAACAACTCATTCCAATCTGGCTTGCCATCACTCTCTCACCAGTTGTACCTACCATCATCATCCTCATCACCTGCATTGTCTTCCCGCCATCTTCTCCACTACCAAGCCGGTCTTCTGATTCTTCTTCCTCCACACCAGCCCGGAAATCCTCTCGAAGCCGGAAATCCCGTGCCAGCCACCTCCACAACGTCGCTCTAGGTTTAGGATACACGATTCTTTTCGCCTTCGGCATCTCAAATATCCTGGAGAAGTTCACTGGCCAGCCTAGACCAGATCTCATCGCAAGATGTCAGGTCGCCCCAGAAACATACCTGGATGACAAAATTATGTTATACGGAGCAGGCATGGTAAGTGTGGAAGTGTGTATGCAAACGGATAAATTTCTGCTAGACGAAGGGTGGGCGAGTTTTCCCAGCGGACATAGTTCTGGTACGTTAATACATTTCCAGCATTTACAGAGCTATAAACCCCATACTGATATCCGCGGCCACTTGCAGTTGATTTCGCTGGCCTGACATACCTCTCTCTCTTTCTTGCTCACAGAATTTCTGTCATTGGATCTCGAAATCACTACCAAGGAATGGAAAAACCCAGCGCACGAGCGAGCCAACCGCTATATAAACTACTCATCCTATTCATACCGATAGCGATTGCTACAGGCGTGTCGGTTACTCGAATACTGGATAATCGACATCACCCTTTTGACGTTCTATTTGGGTCTGCATTAGGCATGGGTTGTGCATTGCTTGGGCATAGAGCTGTACTGCGGCCACATCTTACGAGTGTTGGATATAGGACTGGAGGAGAGAATGGTGGAGGAGAAGGAGGCAGACGAAGTGAAGATCTGGAAAGTGTGCCTCTGGCGAGGATTGAGCGGGCATAGCGGGTAATGGTAGAGAGAGATCGGAATTGAGATTTCTTTTATAGATTTAGACGGTTTTGTGACGGAATGATATCCCAGTCAAGCACCTCAAGATATAATGTATAAAATATAGTGGTTATCTGTTGATAATTAACCAGATCCAAATATGTCACGATGCATACAATATCTTGTTATCCTTAGTTTTGTTTCTGATCATTTTGAATGTTGGTCGGGAAGCCTGCGAGGCAAATCAAGAGACAATATTGCAATCGACAGTAGGTAAATGCGCTTGGAAAGAACAGAAATAGGGGTAGATACAAGGATCTTAAACACGAGGGACTGACAAAAGACAAGATTTTATTTCAAAGGTCGAGAGAAAATAGAAGCAGAGGCTCTAGACACTGCAGAATAACAATCCAGCTTCTGTCCTCAATATCGATCTATGAGATAAACGTCAAGAACAAACCCAAGTATGTATCAGAATAAGAAAAGAACATCTCAAAATCTCTTCTCTCATACCCCACAACTCTAATTGCCAAACCTGCAAAACAACATACACCACAACCTACACCAACCCTCCCACAGGCCGTCTCATAGGTAAGATCTTCGTCTCTGGGTCCTTCTCCGGCATCTCCACAAACCCATGCCTCTTGTACAGTGGGACCGCCAGAAGTGTCGCATCGAGATAACATTCCCACCCATTCTCATCCGCAGCTTTAGTCCCCCAGTTGAGCAATAGCGCGGCAAGACCTTTCTTCTGACACTCTGGAAGCGTGGCCAAACTTTCGAGGACAATGGATCATAAGTTACCGGAAGGTGTGCATTTAAAAAGGTGGAGTTGAATGGCCCAAATGGCCTAAAAGTGACTCGAGCTTCAAGAATGAAGTACATGTATACTAAAGTAAACGAAACTTCAAAAAACTCACAATAATACGGCCTCTCCTCCATCGCAACACGATGCTGCCTCGCCATCGGATTCATAAACCCCGGTCCGAACACCTCAGAATCGGCCCCTTTGGGTAGAACCTCTTTCCACCTCTTCTCCCAGCCCGGGAACTTACCCCTCTCATGCCTCCCTCTGCTAGATAGCGAACGCAACAACCTTCCCTCTCCCATTTTTCACACCCTCATCCCCCGCAAGCTTTGCTTTCCAGTGCCATGAAAGTCGCCTTGGAGTCCAATGTCAACAAATCCTTGTCCGTGTCGTTAGCGGCTCTGGTAGGGTCCCATTGCCGAAGACGCGAAAGGGGGAGTTCATTGCCAATTCCAGCTGCAGGAATTGCATTCTGTTGCTATTCTTCTGAGAATCTCCTCCGCTTTGCGAAATACAAGTTCATCGATGTCCGTCAAAGGACTTTCTGTCCTTCGATAGGATAGTGTGTCCAAGGGGGTTTCTGAATGTTGGAAAGGGAAATAGGAACAGACAAGCCGTATATCTTCGGCGCTCGTGGGGGATCGAAGGATTTTGCAAGCCTCGTCCTCTCAGGAGGAAGATTTGGGACATCTCGCTGTGACTAAGGGGCTGTCTTATAACAGATCATGTGTTTAGCCCACTAGGTTAGCCTTTTTTCTTTCTAACTTTCCTAATTTATAAGACATATATATTTGCTACTATAGAACGGAAGGAAAAGCTTATTTATTTGTGCCTTAGGGACTTAGGTTAAATAAGCGACCTTAGCGACCTAGTCGATTATAAATGCTTCGATTATTATTAAAATTAGAGAATTAAACACCCTTTCCCTCTTAAAAACTAACCCTTGAGTTAGCTTACAAGTGAATCTTTTGCTTATCTTATAACTCTTATCTTATACTTTATGTTTATATTAAGACTTTTATCATTAAAAACTATCCTTATATATTTTATATTAAGGCATCTCGATTTGTAGTTAAGATTATATCCTCTCGATATTACGACAGGTTTTATATTACACTAATGTTACGGCTGGCAAGAGGTTGATACGGCGAGTTGACTCTAGCTGTGTATTTGGGCCTCTAGCTACGCTCAGAATCGAGAAGAAAAGACAAGGAGGAAAGGAGAGCTCTCCGTAAGAGAGGGCTCGAGTATATATATATAAAAGACCCTCCTAATGGGGCTTAGTGTAGTCGAGTGCTATTCACGTTAATATGTCGTAGGCTCGCCACTTAGTCTTCCCTATCAGGCTTAGCGCCGTCGCATAGCCAGCGATGCTACGAGCCCGTGTCGGTTAAAATACGAGGCGTATCGTAGGTCGTAACATAATCGATAACAAATTAAGGATTTAATAAACTTTCTTTAAGAATTTATTATAACTAAGCGTTTTAATAATCTTAAAGGCTATTATCGCTTATACTCTTAGGTTTTAAATGCCTTAATAGCTAAAAAGATCCTTAGTCTAGTAAACTAAGGGCGTCTTTTCCTTTTAGGGGTACTAGTATTATTAAGGAATAAGATTCTTAATTATAAAGTAAATAACGCGGATTTATAAACTTATTAAAAGTATATTAATTTTTAATGATATATTCTTAAGTTAACTAAAAGCGAGTAGATTATTAAAGCTCTTTAACGTGAGAAGGAGCTAATATTAATATATACTTAAGAAATGTATAAGCTCGTGAAAGAATACGCTTAATTAATAACTATTAGTAAAGTAATAAAAAAGAGGCCTATTATTATATCTTTTATAAAGAAAGCGGTCGCCTTAATTGAGAAAGCAAAAATCATCTATAAGAATAAAAATCCTAATACAGTAGCTCGTATAAAGAGACTAATACGGTAGCTCGCATAAAGCTCCGGCTTCCGTGTAAATCGCATAACAGTCCGGCCTTTATGCCTCAAAGCCTCGGAGGCTTTGGCTTCCGGTAAGAGAGTGTAACTCGCAAGCAAACACCTAATTAAGCTATATACGCGAATATAAGCGAATACACACGCGATTAACTAGAGTAGTTATATAGACCTAGAAATCCCTTCTTAATACAATTATTATTCACATTAGCATTCACTACTTTATAGGTTATAAGCCTCCGACAGCATCTTCTCTTATTCTACCTTAATTCAACTAATCAAGAGCTTTTACTCTACCTTAATTACACAACTGTACTTCGGTATAGCGTTATTACATTTATACTTGAGTTTTATCGACTAGTTCGACAAGAGCTCTTCTCTTACACACCCTACCTTTATGACCCTTTGTCACGGTACATGGTTAGCGGCACCTGCTACGCGAGCCCACTGAACGGCCAGGTGCGCTTCCTGTACACCTGTAGCTAGCTAAACTTACCTACTTGACATATATATAGCTAGCTTTCTCCCTCTCAACGAGAGGGCAGAGCACTTCTCAATTAATCTTCTGTTCCCCACTACTTCACCAATTGGTACTTCTCTACCCCTTGAGTATTCTACGTGATACCCTTTCAATATATAAACTAACCTACCTTTATTATCTTGCCTAACTACTATACCTACACCTCCATACCTCTATACCTACGGCTCTATATCCCCAAATACGTTAGCCGGCCTAACACTTCAAAAGTTCTCATACACCAGAAGGTATTTTACCTTATAAATTTGACACCTTATATTTGAGATATACTAAAATTATACTGAAAATTTCAGATTAATCGGAATAATCAAACTTCTTAAATTCTTAAGTTAAGTTATATATCTCCAAATTTTAATACAAATAAACTAATAAATTAATAGAATGTCTTCTGATAAAATTACTATAGCTAAGCTTAACGACTCGGCTAATTACCTTATTTGAGCACTTCGTATAGCGGCTTTTTTAACAAAAGAAGCTTTAAATTCTGTAATAACTTCAGACGAAGTAAGTAATGAAATTAATAATAAAGCTCTTTCTAATATCTAATTGCTTATAAAAGACGGCCTTTTTTTTATAAATACAGTATATTACTAGAGCTTTTGTAGCCTGGAAATCGCCAAAGAATCTTTGTTTCTCAAAAGGGTTTATCTCGGGGTTCTTAGTTTGCTGGGGGTTCTTTGGGGCTTATGTTCTGAAATGTAATTTTGTAAAAGGGTACTTGAATAAAGTCGGGCGGCTAAGCGGTCGGCTAAGCGGTCGGCTGAAGGCTAAGAGCCTTGAGTTACTTAAACAAGTAATAATTGCTTAGGTTCTTAATAACTTAACTGATAATTATAATAGATTAGTTTCTAATATAACACGGTTTTTAAGAACTAATATTAATTTATATACTTTAAGTCGTTATTTTTTTAATTTACTAGACGATTCAAAACGTTACGAATCAAATGAAGCTAATACAAATTAAGCCTTAATAACTTCTAGTGGTTATTATAAGATTATAACTCAATTACCTCGCTTAACCTCGCTTAATAAAGATTATTCTAAAAGCTTATTCTAGGCTCAAAGTAGCCGGAAATAGCTTAAACAAGCCATACACGTTTAATACAGAGTTCCGACTTCCACCGGTTACAGCCACGGAATCCAAGGCTTCTGATACACGGCTTTCCTAGGCTAAAACACCGGTTGTACAAAGCTCTGGGCTTTACGTCTCAAACTACCGGAAGCAACTACATTCGGTAAAGGCTCGTTTAAGCCTGTTTGAGCTCGTTTGAGCTTACATTTGCCTAATTAGGCTATTTAAGCGAATACATACGTGATAAGCTAGAGTAGTTATATAGAGCTAGAAATCTCCTCTTAATTGAATTATCATTCACACCAGTATTCTCTACTTTACAGTTATAAAAACAAAAAACCTTATAAAGTCGCTAAAAATAGCACTTAAAGTAAGAAGTATTATACTAATTATAAATAACACTCTTATATAACTTCTAACTGCGCTTTCGTATTTCCCGAGAAGGCCCTTAATAGGTAGAAAGGCTCTAAAACTATTAAATCACCCGATATTACCGAGAAATGGGCTCGGGATAAACGAGAGGATAATATCGATATTTTATATAGTAATAGTAATACTGTAAATAATACTAGCGCGAATCTGGCTAATATAAATTTTTTTAAATTGGATTTAACACTTTAATAGAAAATATGGTATTTATAACTACCTCTTCTAATAATAATAATAAAGCTAATAACAAAATAAGCTCTTTTGATGTAATTAAAGAGAATACAAGTATAAATAGTCAATTAAATATATTCGCATTTAATATAGCTGTAACAAAACATATGTGTTGTAATTTAGTCTATTTTAGTAATTTTAAACCTTGTAATATAACAGTAAATTAGTTAAAAGCAAAGCAAATACAAATAAAAGGGATTTGATAATATATTTATTAAATCAAATACTAATAATAAAAAATATATATTGAAAATTGTCTTTATATACTAGAATTAGGAATAAATTTACTAAGTCAAAGTCAATTAAATAAACAATATTAGCGCATTTTCATTAATACCTCTACTTATAATAAAAAATATTAAAAATGAAATAATAATAATTAAAACAAAAATAAATAAATTATATATCTTATAGTCCGGAAGAGAATCAGGGGTTCTTAAGGTTCTACGATCGAACTGAGGTTTTAGAAAGTATGTTTAGAAATTAATTAAAAAATGCGTTATCTTTTAAAAGAGAAGAGCTGAAAACTAAGTTTATATACCTAGAATACTTACGTAAGTATACACTAGACTAAAGAGCTGCGCTAATAAGCGACATACTCTTATAGCGAGCTGTAATCTTAAAGACTTAAAGCTTAATATCGAAAAAGCGCACGAAAAGATTAAAAGATATCTTATACGTATTTTAAGCAAATAAGTAAAGCTTCAGAAAAAACAAACTGCGATTATTATACAGTCGTTATATATATTATAATAAAAGAAATATAATACGCAGCTAAACGCGTATTCGGGAGCTTATTCGCTAATAAACGCGTACTTTTAAAAGTAAACAAATAAAAAAGCGAGTTCGTTACGTTCGTGAAAATCTTAAATAAAAGAAACTACTTAAATATAACGCGTTACTAATATAAAAGCATTTATATATTTAAGCTAAATCGTAAAAATAAAAATACAAGATAAAATTTATAAAACAAAATATAATCTGCAAGTTATAAAATTAAGATCCGCTATAAGACTTATAGCTCGGTTCGTAATAAAATAAATATTTAACTAAAGTATTAGTTAGTTACCGCTAATAATTGCGTTTAAATTAAAAAGTAACGCTTAATACTTTAATTAGCCGAACTACGTCGGGTTAATGCGTAGCCTCCCGTCTACCCGGTAAATGGTGTTAACTAGTGATCCGTGCGCGTAATTTGTAAAGTAAAGAATACTAGTGTGAATGATTATTCAATTAAGAGGGGATTTCTAGGTCTATATAACTACTCTAGCTTATCACGTGTGTATTCGCTTAGACAGCCTAATTAGGCAAATGCAAGCTCAAACGAATCTTTACCGAATGCAGTTGCTTCCGGATACGAAATGTCCCCTTCTTTTTATTAATCCAACCGCGGCATATCGAGCGTGGGATACAGAGCTTACGAGCTACGTATCAAATAGTGATTCTCTCGTCGGAGCCATCTTTGAGCTGTCGATACGTATTCTCTCAGTATAAAACCGCTGCTAACTTATACTCTCGAGAATAGGAATATCATTTTCTAATAACGTAGTCGTTGTACTTCGAATCAGTAAGACCATCGAGGTTATCCTCAACCCCTCCTTCGACGTTAATAATCGGCCGATTAGCACGTTCTAAATCTCCAGGCTCTCCTACACCTTCCTGATCATTCCGAATTCGCCATTCAGCCAGTGCTTTTACAATCTCTTGTTCGCTCACTCCCCCAATATACTTGCGGCCGAGAACACGTTGGGATCGAGGTGCTGAGTCCTTCGCAGGTCTACCATGGCGGGGGCGGGGTTTAGGAGGCTGTAAGAGGCCTTGCAGATTCAAGGTAGCTTGCCTAACAGGTAGAGGACCTGCAGGAATACGAGGAATTAGAGGCATATTAACGCTACTATATAATAAGGATAAGGGTTTAAAAGTCCGGTTAAAAGTGGCAGAGGGAGACATCTAGGAAAGGGTGATTTTGGTGTGGATTCAGCCGGAAATTATGATCCACAGCGCCACTCTTGACCATAGCGCCAGGGCCGAAACTATCAAAATACTACGGAAAAGTTATCCCGCCATGGCGTTATATTCCAGTCGATACGGCAGACCTCATAAGTGGGATGGAAGCCCTCGTTCTTTGTTCTGTACAGTTGACAATACACTTGATTTGCCCTAAGTGAATACTGCGTACGATTCTTGTTTACATTAATATCGTCGAGCCGGAGACGTGACTTCTAATAGCATAAAACCACCTCTTCTTGCCTCAAGCTGAACCTTCTCTCCTTAGCTTTGTATTCTAAGTTACAAATCGACATTATGCTTCTCCCTTGAGGCCTCTTTTCTCGTGCTGTCACAAGCAGTATATGGACTAGACAGCAATAACTGATGCTTGTGAAGATATGGAATTCTAGATTAAAGGTATTATTTGAGTACGCCACTCTCCGTAATAGATATGCAAACTCTGATGTCGCCCAGTCCGTTGAAGAGATTAACGTGGCTATCCAAGTAGAATTGTGGTCCGGTACGACACTACTACTTCCTCGTACGTCTTAGAGCGGATGACTCCGCTTCCTACGCGCTCAAAATATCTCTCATTTCCGTTATACTTGACGAGAACCACGTTCATGATGTCCCAATCTTCCCCATACGCAAAAATTCTAAGGGCTTTTAACACTGGGTAATCGTTCCGTTGATTCCACTTTGTTTTCTGGCGGGATATCGCCACAATCTTGAACTGCCCATCTCCAAGACAGATTTTCGCAGACTCGGCACACTGCACACCAAAAAAAAATCCACATTGCTTCTTGGAGTCGCGAGAGCAGATGCTCAGCCTTAGAGGTAAAGAAGAAGAGCAAGGCGTTCCGTGATCTTGGGATATACTGAACGCTGTTGTTTCGACGACCCACGCCTGAAATCGAAGGATGTCGACTGGGGAAAGGTCTCTAAACGCTGGCTCAGCGCTTCGAGCTCTGATAGCAACGCTCTCGGGTATGTCCAAGGAATAATCTTGGACGATGCCAGCGGAAACCTGCGTCACCTTGTCCTCAAGGTCATTGAGTTTAATGCTTGCACTTGAAGGATCATTCAAAAAAATCTCTAAGTTCTGCATCTCTGACCGAATTTCGGCAGTAGATCGCTCGGCGTGGATAGACGGCAGGCCGTAAATGTATGTAACTGGCCCTTCCCAGCCTATCCATGACCAGGATGGAAATACTGTGCCACGACAACTGCGCCTACGCGACAATGGGGTTTTTGAAATCCATAACAGAGAGGAAGCTAGAGCTGCTGTCGGAAGCCCAGCGACAAAACTACCACCGCAGGATTCTGCAAACACTGAACTGAACCCTGAAAAGGCATTGACCACATCATCTGGATACGATAAACTTCTAGCCGAATATAGCTCGACCAATTCGCAATAGATCGGTAACGCTTGGGACCAGTTCCGTGAGGTAGGCCTTGTGGAGGAGCCGACTCCTTGAGTATGGGATGGGACGCGGCCATCCAATCGAATGGTATTGAATTTGTTTAACTGATTGCGTTTCCGTCGACGCCCTTTAATGCCCCCTGTCTCCGACCAAATTGAGGTGTTGCACTGGAAATACATTCCCTGCTCTGACATATATAGACATCTTCTAGAAAGTAGTCTTTCCTGAAGCGTCCACCCACGGGTTTCATACTTTGAAGATTCCAGTACTTCGTCCAGAGAGGGCGGCTCTGAAATTAGGACGCGACCTCTGATATGGATAACAGGTTTCAGAGGTAATCTTGACCTTGGTCGTAGTCCAGGTAATGGCGCATTTGCATTCGTTCCATCGACAGCAATTAGAGCGAATAGAGAGTGTGAATAAATTACGTCCATCCGTGCCAAATCTCTATGCTTTGCTGGGGAGTCTTGCTGAATGCAAAGGGCATCAACCCAGAGATATCTCTCTCCAATGCGAGATACAAGCTCCATTGCGTCTTTTAAAACACTTGGAATGTCAGGCCTGTCGGAGGATAACGCTCCGTCTTTCCGGAGGAAGTCAGCATTTTCCGTATTCATCGTAAGCATTTTATCTCCGCCCCATACATAGCTCAACGCGACATATGCCCAGGCCGACTCTCCCTCAACAAGCTTCCTCTTTATAGTGTCCACTAAGGTCAGTTCAATGGGATAGCGGTATCTTGTAAGCGCAAAATCGCTGACATTGCATTCATCCCCATGTTTGTGTTTACAATGATGGAGCCAAGATCTGATGAGGGAACAATTGATCGAGTCGCCACCATCCCTTTGCGGTTCTTTTAGATCGCTATCGGAAGCCTAGGCTCATGAGTGTTTGATTGGATTTGCATTGAGAGTCTTGACGCACCTTTCGAATCACTCCTCGCGGCGTGCCGTCCAATGAAATGTGCATGCAATCCTTCTCGATTTTAACGATAATCAAGCGGCCAACAGTCTGAATTCCTTGTCGCTGAGGTAATAAGAGCTCATGCGGGATGCGTGGAAGCATGAGACTGCAGAGTGGGCAGTCGGAGACTCCTAGATGCTGGACCAGGCGTTCAACCTTTTGTCCTTTCACCAAGCTAAGGAGGAATTTGAGGTAAAGTTGTCGGCAGAACTTGCAGAGTGGCTTCTTGTCTCTTTCCCTTTCCTGCACTTCTCCTTTGGTCCGACACATCGCAGCCGTCTCGCCCAGAAGCGTGTCCCAAGACTGAATTCCGAAACGTGAACATAACATGTCTGAGGCCTGCAATTGCTATTTCCAGAACGTTGTACGGAAATATAACCAAAACGAAGCAGAAACATGCAGAAAACTTGTATGTGAAGGTCAAAAGAGATGGCGATTGCGACCAGGAAGATTCAATATTTGAAAGATCCGTATCTTTGAACTGTATGAGCAGCCTGACTCATGCAGGGGCGCGCACCGACAGCAAGCTAAGCCAGGGCTTCTTCCGGTTGGCCAGTGACAGAGCTATCTGCAGCTGCCACAGCACGACCCAGAGCGGTCTAGCTTTTCTCCGGGTGGAACTGCTAATGCAGATAATAGCACGGCAATCTCCCCTAAAGATCGCCACATAAGAAGCGCCCCGTCGCATCGCCGATCGAAACCAGTAGCTTGGTTTGCTGCTGCATACATCGTTTGTACCAACTGTCGCGGACCGGCCCAGGGGCTTTATTTCCTAAATCCGCAGGCAGGCGGCCTGAAGGCTTCGAAAGAACGCAGATGAAACACTCCTACCCTCACCGGCTCCGAATGGGACAATGATCTAAATCTGCAGGCGCGGGCGGTGTGATGATTAAAAATCACCAAAAGATGTATCAATCGACGACGGCATAGAAGACCGCGTAGGAGTTTTCTTCCAATTGAATCATCATTTCTCACCATGTAAGGCCATTACTGAAAACTATAAACTTCCTCGAGACAATTTTGTTAGACTACGATATGAAGCATACTGAAACCCTAATTGACTAACACTCAATCCAAATATAGCAAAATTTTGGACTTCTTATAAATCCACGTCTCTCCAACATCCCATCCATTTAGTCCTGAAAATAACTTGAGTGAAGAAGATATTCTAGACGGAACTCGAGCCAGCAAACACGTCCTTGCGCCTCTCTAGCCCCCTGACCTGTCTGAAGGTGTCCCTGGTACCCTTCCCCATCCTTGCTCTATACCCGATTCAATGTTCTTTGCCTCCCATCCTCAATTGAATGCTCTCGCTCTGGGACAGAGGAGTTGTATGACCAACAGTGACACCGGTAGCATAGGTGATGCCGCTAGAAGAGCTGCGGCGTAGTTCGGGTTGGTCGGTATCTGGGAATAGATTTGGGAAATGGTGCTTGGCGAAGGCCTTCAGGTTGGGTAGGCACGAGCAGATAATCCCCGTGTACATCTCAATAATACTACAGTTTGTCCCTGTTAGAGATTTTGCGAAGCTAGTAATGTTGCCATTACCTACCACCACAACAAGTTAGGAGTATAGCTCCAGGTACAATCCTTGTCCCCCAGTCTGAAAGGAATCATCACCAGCCTGGTGATGCTTATAGCACAGACACTATCTAAGATTCAGTTCAAGTTCTCTCGCAAATATGGATGGGGGACGTCACAATGAACCTGTCATAAGGATCAATGTTACTCCAATCTTCTGTCCTGCTGGTAGGTGAAGAGGCCACAACAACCAAACAGGCAGAAGCAACATAATGAGATCCGTACCAGCGTTCAGGGCAGCTCCTGCCAAGAAAACTTTGGAGATATTGACGCACTTTCCTGGAACGGTGAAGTCCCACAGTTTTCGAATGGGCTGACAAAGGTACAGGAATGCGAAAGTCCCGCACAGAGAGTATCCGACTGCAATAAACATGACCATGTATATCACGACTCGAAAATAATAATCGTGAGAGAGTCTCAAATAGAGCAGCAAGATTGATGTCTTGGTAAACAAGGTAGACAGGCTATAGGTAATACCACCGTAGATGCCAAGCTAGTGAAGAAATTAGAATGATATCCAAGAAGGCTCTTACTGCAGGACAGCACTTAGAATTACGCGCACGTTCATGTATCTCATAAACTTATAGAGAGGAACATCCCAAATATGCACTCCCGACCCGTTCCTTGTCTCTATAGTCAAGGTTAGGAGAAACCCGTAGGCACTGCGTTTATATCATAGACTTACGAACAACTTGCAAAATTGAATACGCAAGGGCGAAGAGCTTCAATGGGGGCGAGAAAACTTAGTCAAGTGACCAGCCAGCTATGAATTGGTACGTACTACTGCAAGAACAATTTTATCTATGTGTGGTCAGATTGACGCATTATGATTATTGGAAGGAAGATCTACAGTCATCCAAATGCAATCGCTCTATTATAAAGCGTTTGGTATACAATCGCATCGCCACAAAAGGGATTGCGATTGCCGGGCAGAGGAGAGCTACGATCACAATGCGGCGCCCGATGTATTCGGGATTCGTAAAGTTTGGGGTAACTCCCGATGGTGCGGGCCAAGCGCCGGTAATTACTGCTGCACTCATCGCAAAATGTGGAAAAATTTCAGGCATATGATCGTGCGCTGGTGATGCGTATGGGACGTTCAAGAATGTTGCTCTGCTGCATGAGAGGAGAGTGTTAAATAAATATAGATGGAGAAACAAAAGAGAGGATGCCACAATACGACATGTTCGGATCCTAATAAGCCACCGGTAAGCCCCGACTCAGCTAAGTCGATTTCTTCCTGGCGGTCAAGATGTTATGGAGTGCCTGACTCACGAGTCACCCATTCTGGGCTCGTTGCGTGCGTTCCGCCTCTCCACGCGCGCGATTTTCCAATTAGCGTCACGCCACGACAGGCCCGGATATGCATATCAAGGAACAGATTCACATTTACGTAATAGTCGGACTATTACTGTAGTAACCCTTCAAACCCGTGTAAAAGTCACTGGAATACAGTGTCTGAGCGCTATAAGCTACGTAAGGGGGTGGAAAGTATGTCTCGCCCACCCCCCTTGTTTTTGCCGGATTTCTATGTTGTATTTGGTAATCTCTTTATATTTTACTACCTAGAAGGTCCTCCCTTGCGAATTTTTACTTTCTTTAGATTTTGGGGTATAATATTAATAAAGGTTTTATTTTATTAAATATCTAAAATCGCAGCTTTTAAATCTTTTAACTTTACCCGCCGTGAGGTTTCTAGTTTCCTAGCCTTTACTTTAAAACTCTTTAAATGTTTTTAATTGGATTTAAATTAGGAGAAGAAGAAGGCTAATTAATTAAGTATATATAATATTCGAGTCGAATAGTATTACAAAATCTATGATTCGCAGTTGTATCCTTTTTCCTGTAAACGTTACTATTATCCTTTACGTAAAAGAAATCCCTTAGCTATTCGAATATCTTTTTTAAAGGCTCTTAAAGAATTTGATTCGTATACTTTTATTATGTAAATCCTTTACCCTCGTCTTCGTAAGATGCAAAGTATATCTTCGATTTGTAATTATATTTAATTACCGCCTACGCTATAATTGATTTGTAACTCTAATAAAAGATAAACTAAATATAATCTAATCGTCGGCGCTCTCCTCGTGCTCGGAAGATTTTCGTCTTCGTAGGAGATCTGTTCAAGTAATCGTCTTATTTGTAAACCTCCCTCTTCGCTAATATTCTTTTAGGCGGTCTTAATTCGCAATAAGAATGTTCTATCTCTTTATAAGTTATTAGTTAGCTTCCTTAACTTACCCCTCTCCTCTTATATTTCGTTAGTTTTAAAGGATAATACTTCCAAAGTAGTGATAGACTCCTAAGGCCTTTCGCAGCACGAGTTTTCCGATCGAGTGCTATTACAAGGGCTAAGTAGTTAACTTTCACCTTTCTCTTACTTTCTCTCAACCCCGTAGCTTTCTTCTAATACTTTATATAATTATAATAATAATAATAATAATAATAATAATAATAATAATAATAATAATAATAATAATAATAATAATAATAATAATAATAATAATAATAATAATAATAATAATAATAATAATAATAATAATAATAATAATAATAATAATAATAATAATAATAGTAATATATATATTTATATTTTAATAATATAAGTTATACTTAACCTTGGTTTTATCTCGATTTAAGACGAATTGATTGAACTGAGTAACGTTAACAAAGCTAAATAACTCGCGATTAGTGAAAATAAATATATTTGCATTACATACAAAAGGTTTTAAAACAAATTATTTTAAAAATTTATAACCCTATTAATAATATATTTTATTAAACAAATGCCTTATATACTAAGCTTGTTATTAATATTAATATTAATTACGTAACTTATATTAAAATCGTTTAATAATGCGGAAAAAACAATAAAAGTCAAAAAGCCTAGAAAAAAAATTTATTAATAAAATCATTAAATTTAACGAATTTAAAAAAAATCTACCGAAACATATTATTTATAATTTTCGTTTTTGTATATATATTTTATAAAATAATAATACTCTCGAACGCTATAAAAATATAATATAATATTTAAAAATAATCAATTAAAATATTTAAATAACTAAGTAATATAATTATTTATTTTTCTAAAAATAAATTATCTTTTTAAAAGGTTTTAAATTAAAAGCCACTTAAGTTTAACTTATAATTTAAAAATCGACATTTAGAATGTAAAAAACAATAAAAGAAATGTGATAAGTCAAACGAGTTCGAAAGTTATTATATCGCTAAAAGTATAAATAAGCTTCACCTTTTAAAAAGTCTTTCCAACCCGGTTAAAAACTATTGCTTGTACAACTCGGAGAACGGGTGTTTATCGAGATCATTGACATTGCAGGTCAACGTTAAAGGGTAGTTTAATGATGACATGATGAAGGATAAACAAGGAATCCTGTCACCAAATATTAATAACGCTCCCGGCTTGTGTGGAAGTTGCTACACTTATTAGGCAATATCTTCTGCGATTCCAGTATAAAGTTTGTTTCAGTAAGAAAAGCTGATCACGAGAATCTGGCTATTTGGGACCTCTAGTTGTTGATGTTGGGAAAATGTAAAGTTGGGTCGAACGAGGACTTGGTGATATCTTGCCAAAATTCTGGCAAAGTTCAGCCTACCGGTCTAGGGATTCGAGGAGCCGCTCGCCTAAAGTAGTTGAAATAAATCTAGTATTTGTCGTAGCTTTTGTGAAACGCTCCACCAAGCTTCCTAAACATCATCCTCCACCGTTTTGGTTCCTCGCATGCCGGTCCTGGAACTATTAAACTCGGGAGTTCCTCCTTTGCTATCACCATAAACTTTCTGCTCAATGCATTACGGCATTTTACCGGCTTGTCCAGCCTACGATCAACACTTCGAGGTTGGCAACTATGTGTCTGTTTAATGTGCAGACTCGACAATTTCATGAGGTTTTCCAAGACCCACCGCCATACGGTATCCTTTCGCATACTTGATACAGTACTGGAGAGACTATGCAGGATATAAAGAACGGTACGGCGAAAAGCCATCCAGGTTAAAGCAAAAATCAACCACACTTGCATACAAGCAGTCAAAGACAGTCATCAATACGTCTGGATCAATAGCTGCTGCATTGATAAGACTTCTAGCGCTGAAATTTCTGAAGCAATCAATTCCATGTTGAAGTGGTACAGTCGATCAGAAGTTTGAAGGGACGTCTATACTAAAGAGAAAAGCCAAGCACAATGTTGAAGAAGATACCTGGTCAAGAATATTAAGGAAGCCGTTTCCAAGACACAATTGCCCGATCCCAGCCTTCGTGTTCCGATGTAATGAATTGCCTTTTGACAGTCTCAGCTCTCAAGAGTGACCTCCCTTTTCGGGAATTTCTTCCACCCCGCAAAAACAGAGAAGCTAGAAGTAAATGTCAAACTTATCCCTTTTATATAAAAGCTCTCAAACTTGCACATACTTGCCACTGGTCATTGCTTCTTGTGCAATCTCATGCATCCCAACCGGGATTTCCACTTCCTTCAACTCCCCGTCAAGAGTGTAAGACGCGTAGTTGGGAAACACAAGCTTTCCTTCGATGGCGGGATCTCTCTTGTTGTTCGTGAAGAACCAGTTCGCATACGCAATATCGTGGGTATTTTCGAGGCAGCAGTCTAGAGTCACACCAGGCTGAGGGTTTGGGCATGTCGTGATATATTGGGTGCACTGAGTGCCAATAGTGTAGACCTGTGACCTAGATCCATGCGAATACCCAGCGGTATAAAAGTTGTTGCCAAGGGGCGTGTAGCCACAGCAATCGTTGGCGTTGATTTCGAAGCAGCAGACTGCGCTGGAAGGTGGACAGTTATGGTCAGCAGTGATACAAAGGTCGACAGCGAGTGCCGGGCAAATTGATGCCACGATGGCTGCTACCAAAAGAGCGAAGACTGCCATTGAGTTTAAGTCAGTTTATGAGAAGATGCTGGAAGTAAAGAAGTGTGAAAATTCTGGGCCGTTTGATCTAAGAAAAATGTAGCAACGGGGTTTATATACCTATTAAAAATGTCCAGCTATGAGTGTGGGATAGCGTGATCTTCAGATTATTCGTGAGGGATTTCCAAAAACGCCGTCCATGTAAAAAAAAACTTACTATGACTTCAATTACTCCAAGGCATTCGGGTTGAGCTATGCCCGTTACCGGCTTATCGAATGAGAGCTCTGAAACCTTGTGATCTCACACACTTATTATTGACAGTGAGTAATCTGATGTTTGGTTTGTCTCTTTCCATTACGGGTTTTCCCCCGAGACTTCAACAGTAAGCTGACTGCACCCCGAGACTCCGATAATAAGCTGACTGCACATTGAGAACTGCTTTCAGGTAACTGCTGACAAAGCTTAATATTAGTTAGCAAAGCTTAATATCGGTTGGCAAAGCTTAATATTGGTGGCGAAAGTAGTTAGATTACCCGAAAGCTTATCCTTACCGTACCCGCGTATAACTACTCAACCAATAAGATACTTGCGACAATTCCAAAATGCTGATGCTGCAAAGTGGCCGCTACAACCCTCCATAGTGGCCCAATAAAGATGGAGGAAGGTTATCAATCGCGCATGCACAAACGACCTTGAGAGCATAGTTAGTTATATCTGCACGGGTAGCTAGTCCAACCCCAATCACCAGCTTCGCGAAAACATCCGGTCAACTCATCACCATCAATGGCGAGACCCAGTATTTCATGAGTACCAACTCATACTGGATCGGCCTCTTCGCCAATAATGCAGATGTCGACCTCGAGAGTAAGCGCTTACGATACGTAGTCACTTAGTTGCTCAGAAAAACACGAGGAAAAAAGCTGATAACATAATATTAGCGAAATATCCTCGATAATTAACGCTGACCTATGAATGAAAACCACGGCTTAAGTTGCTGTCGGCCGAAGGTTACACAGCTGAGAAGACTCCAGGGATTGTGAAAGAGGACAATAGAAAAGATGCCGCAGGTGACGCAGTAACACCCTTCGGTTGTAATAGCATTCTAGTCTGTTCAATGCTTGATTCGTATAAGGTTAGACGGAAGAGGTGTTCCACTGAACTGACTCAAATAACTCGTATGTTTATTCTGTGAAGGTGTGCATAAGGTGACATTTTAAATCTAATGTATGTGATACGCTCTCTATTACAAACCATAAGCTCGTAGAGAAGGAAGTTTGAGCACACCCTTAGAAAGTAGAAAGAAGTATGATTGGTAGAGCGGCGACTTTCACAAGTAGGGATTAGAAGTCCAAACTGCTTTGAGGAGAAGTGTGGTTACACGCCGGCAATATCTATACTCGTTATAGTTGGGTCATATTGTGAAAGCTGTCAACAGAAATAGTAATGAGACATTTTTCCTTTACTCACATGGTCAGATGGCCTGATCTTACTTTTCTTTGAAAAGACTCTAGGCCTTTCAGGTTTTGATATGAAACCACACGTCGCCCTTATTCTCAATTTATCAAGCATCTTCAAGTAATCAATAGTACTCGACATACTCCGCCACCGAGATTCTAGCCCAAAATGAAGCCATTTTCAAACATTACTTGTGTATTTGCATTTACCGTCTCCCTCATCGCCCTCACAAACCTTGCCTCAACAGGCGTTGTAGTCCAAAGCGTCGAGGTCGTCCCAAGGGACTGTTCGCCCGTCAAATGGGTCGTAATCAGCTCCCACGAGATTCAGATATACAACGAAACGATACATGGCTCACCAAAGTCCCTCAGACTTTTCGACAAGCTGCCAAATGACTGTCCTGGTAATATTATCGCAATGAAGCGCTCAGAGCTTGAAGCTTCCCCAAGAAAAGACATCCAGCTTCGAGATACCCGTACAGGTCTCTCTACGTTCGTTTATAAGCGAGGATTCTGGAGCGTGGCAAAATCGATTTTCAAATATATACCATACGCGAGCGTAAGTCCAGAACCATCCTTCCCCCAAATGCTGTGGTTATCAGCTTACATTTTTTGTGTTCTAGGCAGTCATAGGTGCCTTCGATGCCATTGACTGTATCGTGGAGTGGAACAGTAACTCGTGGGCAGGCAAGACTGCTTGCGTGCTTGGCGCAGTCACCACTGTACTCGGCGTTGGGGACGCCTTCATGGCGGCCAAAGCCGCGGCCGGTTTAAAGGACGAGCTTGAAACCATCGCTGATACGATATGGGACATC
Source organism: Leptodontidium sp. MPI-SDFR-AT-0119 (assembly GCA_020726505.1). NCBI lineage: Eukaryota > Fungi > Ascomycota > Leotiomycetes > Helotiales > Leptodontidiaceae > Leptodontidium > Leptodontidium sp. MPI-SDFR-AT-0119. Next base: position 2,439,212 of record JAHLEZ010000013.1, on the reverse strand, counting down.
ACCCAGCAGGTGACGACAATTCACTCTCGTTCGACGAAAAGATCCGTGAACCAAACACTTATCAACCACCTCAATTCTATTGTCATTCCTGGACAGAAACAGTATGAATCCTCAAGCTCCCTCCATTTTACGGGAAGGAATACTGACTGATGAAACTATGCATTTAGTATGCATGATCACAGCAATGTCACCTTTCTACATCTCTTGATTGCCAACGAAACACACCCCATAGATGTCTGGCACCACTTGCCTCAGTTCAATACCTCAGCACCTGTAAGATCATGGTCCTCAATCGAGAACAATGGCACTTCACAACGTATTCATACCATGACACCACTTAACTGGTTTGCCACCAACACAAGTACTACGAGCGCAGCTGATGCAAGAAAACTACGATCTCGCCAGTCCTGCCCATCCGGGGGAGAGTCAGAGACAGACCAGACTCTTCAAATCTGCCTTTACCCTACCTTGGATGGAGTACCCGGCGGTGCTCCCACCGAGTTCTACTATGGATTTGATGATTACGGGACTCCCGCGCAAATAGAGGAGTTCACCTCGGATTTCGGTGGCAGATTCAGCGCCTCAAATGGACAAATGGAAGCTTACGTGGGATTGGCCGAAGATGTAAGATATTGAACAATCTGCTTTCTACCAAGACCCGCCGTATTATACAGGACACTACTGACTTCATCGCGATATAGATAGTGAAGGATACTGCCTGGGATACCTGTGTCTGTTACATGACGCAGAATAATTGGATTGTAACCGGCTCGGTGCAAGCGAGTTGGAACGGGGTCTATAATGGATACTCGCCATGTTGGAATCCGAACTGTGACAATGCTGCAAACCTGGGGTAGTACAGAAATGTGGAGAGAGAGTGCGACGCAAGGGCTCAGACTTCAAGCTGTTAACTTTATCTCCTTCACCCTGTCTTTACTGTCGTCATTCTATGCTTTGCTACTGGACTTCCAATTTCTTTGGCTGGAAATGATTTTCGTTTGTGCGTAGTAGTAATAACTTTAATTTTCACCCTCATTAGAATTACAGCGGAGGAGGTGGTGGTGCTGGAGGCGGCGCGCCTATATTTGTTAGCACCAAGACACATTCATTGAAATCGATTTAACTCAAATCAAAAAGCAATGTTTGACCATTAATAATTGGTCACGATGAAAACTCAACAACACAAAATCTGACTCACCGTCAGCAAGAGCTGAACTGCCCCTCTGCTCCTTCGATGTCTCCTCCTCTTCGCCTCTCTCGCGAGCGGTAAATACACATATAACACGACGAAATATGCTCCATCGAAATGTACTGTGGTATGACTCGAGCAATCTTCACGACAATAGCTTCGCTGAGTTGTAAAACCATGATAAAACCAGGTCCAGGGCCTTTATAAGGGATAGAAAGTGTATTCTACAATCCCAAAAAACAATCTCCTTATCCCTATCACTCACTTTCTTCCCGTCCATGGCATGTTTTAGCCGCTTGCCGACTTGTGAATCACCCCTTTATACATACGTCTAACCCTATGCCATCTCCTTCGCGCCGAATGAAAATACAAACTAATGTGACCAACCTTCCTCCGCTTTTTCCCGCCTATCTCCTTTCCCTGAACTCTGCGCGTTTCTTGGCCTTGTATCCCCCGTTCCTTCCTGCTCCACAGCTCGCATTGTTTCCTCCCCATTCCAGCGCTACCCGACGACAACAAATGTGACATATCGTTGTGTTTATCCAATTTTATCATCATTGGACTTGTGGAAGGGATCGGAGCAGTTGAAATGTCGAAGATATTGTCTCGGTCGAAGAGAAGGGGCCCGGTTATAAACTAATAGCTCTCCAGCTAGATTTAATATTTATACCTGTTAAACCTTTTTGCCGTGCGTTATAGTAATATAATAAGAAGTTGCGCTTGCTAATTAAAGTAGAATCGGTTAAAGATACTAATAAATTAAGATATTTCCGTTAAAATGCCTTGAGAAGAGAGAAAATAAATTAATTTAAAAGTTATAAGACATGTGACATATATTTAAGTAAAAATAATATAAATATATTATATTCTAAGTACTTTTATATGAATTCTGTAGTCTTATAACTTTTATAGCCGTTTAGGACTAGTAATCGGGGTTTTTAGTTACGGGGTTGCGTTTATAGAATAAAAACTTTTTTGTAGCTATCTTAATACAATAGTATTCTTTGTTTACTTATTTTCTATTATTATAAATTATTACAACTTAAATTCGTTAATATCTGCTAGAAATTATTATTATTAAACAGATTACTTTTTATATATTATAAGTAATATTATTTTTCTTGCTTATTACGGAAATATATTTAATAAATAAAATCTAGTTCCGAGAATTAAACTGTTTCCGTTAAATAAGACGTTAATTTATATATCCAATAATTAAGTTATTAACTCTAAGCCTTTTATGATTCCTGCTTCCTTTATATTTTATCGATTTTCAAGGAAGGAAAATTGCTTTCATTACTGGAATCTTTAGTTTATAAAACTAAAGCATAATAATATTAGTAATTATATTATTAACACATATAAAATTAATAAAATACTACTTTTTAATACTAAGCATAAAATTCCGCTTAAAAAATCGCTGCACTTATCGTTTTTCGAGTATATTAAGTCCTCTTAAAACACATAAAGTCGGTTCTTAAAAATCTGTAATTGCGTATAAGTAATACTGAACCTTAATATTTCTTAAGTTAAAATCTAATTTATAAGACGTTTTTTTTAACACTAGAAGTAGCTTTTGCAAGTAATTAACAGCTTATTAGTTGGCGTTTGTATTACGAGATCAGTTTTAAAAAGTAAAGTATAATATACCTTACTCTTTTGTAGCACGTCGTGCTGACTTGCTATTTTTAATTACACGAAGAGCTAGAATAATATCGTTTTATATGTATTTTAGTATTACAATCGTCTTAATTAATATTTTAAAAATCCACAAAATCGATAAAAGAATAAATTAATTATTAATTATTAAAGGTAAGTAGATAAAAAAGCGGTGTACTAAGCGAAGTGACCGGAATTTTGGGGGGGGGGGGGGGGGTTGTGACCGGAATGGTGGGGTGAGGACTTAACCACAGGGAAAGATTAGAGGTCCAGGATTATCAAGATCAAGATGTATTGAAAGGAGAGAAGAAGAGACAGAAGACTCTAAATCTTTGCGTCTGCCAAAATACCTTCACAAAGTTCTTTAGTATTCATCCTGATGCTTTCCTCCAAAGACGTCCATCCAGACTTTCCCATATCTCGAAGAAGCTGCTCTGCCCTAACTCTTGGCTGAATCTCGCTAAGATCCTGTCCAGCCTGGAAGTCCTCGGGAAATGTGCGTTGGGGATTCTGCTTCCGTAGAATATTCAGTATGATGTTCCAATTGAATGGCTGGGAGAAGCCGAATAGTTGCTCTTCTTGCACGTCCGGATGTATCGCTGCTGCAACATGGAGTAGCGCCATATCCTGTGCATCAACGAAAAACTCTGAGCATGGAATTAGTAAATATAGTAATATAGTATTTCAAGGCAAAGTCAGAGACGCATGTGGTGAAACACCTGCCATTTCTTCCGTCACTGTACGGAAGGGGGTTTGCAGTGGGTCTCGTACACCCTTGCAAGGCAGTAAGGTTATCTTTCCAATCAACAGTCTGAAATTCTAGAATTTTCTCCATAAACTTCCTCAAGTGTTAAGGCAGAATACTTGGGGTGTACGAGACCCACTGCAAACCCCCTTACGTACTATTCCATAGATTGAAAATCAGCCTAGAAGTAGATGTGTACCCTTGGTTCATTGGATCGAGAGCAGCACCAAAGACAATGGTAGGAAGCACTAGAGTCTAGCTTAGTAAATATGCTTTCTTATAATTCCCCACTTAACTTACCAGTATTGAGAACAAGATCTGGCCTCTTTTCTCTGTTGTCCTTGTGAAACTTCCATAGCTCCTGCTCGCTCTGGGTCTTGCTGGCTGCGTACACTATCCAGGAGCGATCTCTTGTATAGGGTGGATCTACCCACGCCGCCTTGACAGAGGTTTCGTTCCAGGTATCTTTTGTTACGACAGCTCCTCTGGTATCTGCTATCGGCACAAGGGCGGCGGTGGAAGATGATAGCATGACGAAACGTTTCACACTTGGTTGCTTGTATGCTGCCTTCAAGGCATTGAGTGCGAAGGCTATAGCTGCTGGAACAACTCTGTTTGGATCAGGGTCGAAGGACACTATAGATGTTGTGTGTATGATACTGGATACGCCTGAGAGAAAAATATTATTATCAGCACCAGTGGCAGATAAGAAGGGATAGGAGGGCATGAAAAGTACGTACCCTTCACAGCCAGATCATATGCGCCATCAACGGCTATATCCTCAACAGTTACTAATTCAAATCGACCTTCTCCATACTTCCGGGCGAAGAGTCTAGTGAGCCATGCGTTCTTTGCAGCATCCCGAACCGTGCCAATGACTGAGTATCCGAGTCGGAAGAATTGATCCGCAATATGCGACGCAAGGAATCCATTGACACCAGTAACTAAGACTGTCGAACCGCTGGGGATTGCAGGATTGTCAAATGGAATAGCCATAGTAGAGAATCGAATCAGTTTGGATAGAAGGAAAAATCGTATGAGTTTCTGTTTATCCCTAAAGATATGTATTGAGTTTGTATTAAACTCCTATCTTAAAGATCAAGTCAAAGCCCGAGCCCCATCCCCAGACCCTACCCCAGACAGTGACCCCGCACTCCACTTGAAAGTCTCCCATGCCTAATTTATAAGCTGAATCTTATCATACAGTAGACTTAATCGACTTCTGTGGGGTGTTGGGTCTTTCCGGGCCTATGGTATTTCATAGCAGAGGTCAAAGCTCGATGTCAAGCCTCCTTGGCTGAACCAGAAGCAAACTTCTCCCCACGTCTTTTTTGTTTTTGTTATGTGTTCATAGTCTTTTTAGCTGCTAAAAGGCGCCATATAAACGTACTATATATAGGATTTCCAGGCATAAAGCCTATTTCTTAGAATATAACTTGATTTAGTTAATAATACTGGTACCGTAGCCTTTCCTTTTGTCCTATTTTCGATACTGTGGCCTACTTGAAAGTAGGTATTTGACTTTGCGTTGCGACTAATCTAGGAATACTCATAGGCAAAATTGCCCTTTCTCGTACGGAAATAGTAGTATTATTATACTCGTATACTATACATACGGGTATTATTTTCTTAATGTTTTCTTCTTGATCTTTCTATTTTAAGCTATAAATCCTCGAGATATTTACGCCCTTGCTTTGCACTTCGACGGGCTCTTTCTTATTACTTCGTTTTTATTACCGGAGGTTTTAAAGCCATTATTTAGCGATTCTCTTGTCTTAAACGTTATGTGTGTGGTATTCGTATCATTCGCGGGGAATACTCTTTAATTTAAAAAGTATACGACTCGTTAATTAGAAATTAAGTACATTCGCGTTCGTATTTAAAAGAGAGAGTCCTTTAGTCTTAGTTTGTGAGCTTTCAATGACTCGTGTATTTTTTACTTCGTCTTAAAGAAGTAGGATTTTTTGACGGGATCTTAAAAGCTAATAAGAGGCTAATTGTTCTCGAGGAAGAAATGTGTTCTTTTTCGTAAGGAGGTAATTATACCTTAGGAATTCGCAGTCGAAGAAAATAAGGGTAATCGTAGTTTCGCCCTCATCGGCGCATTAAATTAGGCGTTGTATTTTGTGTGTTATCATTAATTTGTACGCTTTCGGTTAACGAAGCTTACTTGTCGTTGAAGACAAAGGTTTGGATAAGGATATTAACGAGGCGTAGTGGCGTATCCAGCTTCCCTTCTTCCAAACCGTTCATTAACTTAATCTTGGCTCTTGAGACACCAGTGTGACAAATGAGTAGAGTAGAGTAGAGAGTGAGCGCTACTCTACTCTACTCTAGTATAAATATTATACTACTCTAACTCTACTCTACTCTACTACTCTAGAGTAGTACTCGAGTAGTAGTCATGAGACTAAAATCTAACCTAAATAAAACTAATACGCGGGAGCTCTACCTAACGTAGCTTAATCGCGGCTTATCTCGATTAAACCTTTAGTGTTAACGCTTACTTAAGTACAGATATTTAATAACTTTATGACTAAGCGATTTATAAGTAAACTATTTTTATTAATTATTATTACCAGTAGCTTAGTTTATAATAATAATTTAATCTTTATATTAAAATTTAAACGTCCTTTTAACATAACTCTACTACTCTACTACTCTAGTTCTACTCTAGAGTAGTCAAAAAAGTTACTACTCTAATTCTACTCTACTCTAGAGTAGTACTCGAGTAGTAGAGTAGAAATTTGTCACACTGTGAGACACTACCTTTGATAGCAGTGCCCGAGGTTCGTAGAGGACACCGCGTACAGGTGTTGAGTCTTCATCCCCCTCCTCCCCACGTCTTTGTCATCACATCACCGCGGAATATACTCGGCGGTGGGGCTGGAAGAGAGTCCGTGTGGTACAGTACTTTACTAAGTCAGTGGAAGTCTCATAACAGCTTAGCATTTGACCTTCTTTGATTGGACTGTTCAAAGCAGAAGAGTCAGGTTTGCTAGGTATATTAAGTATAAATACATGTACTTCAGAACTTGGCCCAATTCTTACCTAGCTATCCGTTATGTCTCCCTCAGCCACCAACACTGATGTATCTACCAAAGCACCTCCATTGAGGAATCAATCCGAAGAGGCAAACTATGGCTTGATCTCCCTCTGGCCTGCAACCAAGGACATTATTGGTGGTGACATGCCCTGTCGCCTGGAAGGGGAGATCGCAGACCTGGTTGTCTTTGGTAAAATCCCAACCGAGATCAACGGTACCTTCTACCGGATGATGTGCGATCCCTATCTTCCCCCGCACCCAAACAATGTTCCCATAGATAGTGACGGCAGTGTTCAAGCATTCCGCATCCATGATAGACGAGCCGATATGAAGATGCGGTACGTCGAGACGGAGAGATTGAAACTCGAACGGCAAGCGAACAAAGCACTGTTTGGTCTCTACCGCAATCCATTCACACACCATCGATGTGTCCGGGGTGCTGTTGATTCCACTGCAAATACGAACCTGGTCTTCTGGGCAAACAAACTCCTAGCTCTCAAGGAAGGCGCCCTGCACTATGCAGTTCATCCCGACACTTGGAGACTCTGGGCTACGACCCCTTCGCGGCACAGAATATCAAGGCAAAGACGTTTAAGGCGCACCCAAAAGCTGACCCGTACACCGATGAGCTCGTAGTTTTCGGGTATCAAGCAAATGGTCTCGCTACCGACGACATCGTCGTATATTCTCTTGACAGAGACGGCGACAAGAGAGAGGAGCAGTGGATCAAATCTCCCTGGTCTGCAATGATCCACGACTCGGCCATCACCAAGAATTTTCTTATACTTGTCCTCTGGCCATTCGAAGCGAATATCGAGCGGATGAAGAAGGGTAAACATCACTGGGCGTGGAGTGGTAAGCTCCCCGCTACCTTCATCGTCGTCCCAAGGCGGAGGGATGGGCCCTTGCCTCCCGGCTGGTCTCCAGGTGAATATCGAACATACAAATGGAAACAATGCTTGGCCGTTCACAGCGCAGGTGCATGGGAGGAGGAAGATGGAACGATTTGCATAGAGACCTCTCGCGTATTTGAGAACGTCTTTCCATTCTTCCCAGCAGATGAAGCTTCTGACCTGGCTCCTAATAGCTCTAGCGGAACGAGATACGCGAGCGAATTTCGTCCGCTGGACACTCGACTTGACACAGCCAACTGGGACCACCATCCAGGGTCCGAGGGTCATAATTGCTCTTCCACAGTGTGACAAATTTCTAATCTACTACTTGAGTAGTAATTTAGAGTAGTAGATTAGATTAGACTAGATTAGATTAGTAAAAAATTGAAAAATCTAAGATTAGATTTAAAGTAGTAAGTAAATCTTACTTAATCTAGATTATTAGATTATCAATAAACTTATTTGATGTAAGTTAGTATATAAGAAAGTAATTAAGAGATATTAAATTTAAGACTAAAATAATTAAACCCTTTTACTTATAACTATGCTTAATAAACTAATCAATAATAAATATATCCTCTTTTAGAGTTATAAAGTAAACTACCTAGAAGAATCATTATCCGGTACTCGGGTAGAGCCACTCGCTAAGCCTCATTTAGTAAAGACCGCAGCGTTAAACTAATTTCGGCTAGTGTAATTATTATATAACTACTACTCAAGTAGTAATCTAATACTCTAGATTAGATTAGATTAGATTTAGAGTAGTATATAAATTTATTAGATTAAATTAGAGTAGTACTTACTACTCTACTCTAGTCTAATCTATTTGTCACACTGCTCTTCCATCTGAGTTCCCTCGGATTGACGAACGCATCCTAACTTCTGCGTATGATATTTGCTGGATCAATGTCTTTCTTCCAGAGGGATCTGATGGCGGGAAGAATTTCTTCTACGGCTTGAATGGGATTGCCATGCATTCTCACAAGACGTCAGAGACCAAGTACTTCTACGCAGGGGATAACTGCGTGGTGCAGGAGCCTGTTTTCGTCCCTCGTAGCAAGGAGAGTGCCGAGGGAGACGGGTGGGTCCTGGCGGTAATCGAAAGGAGAGGGTTGAATCGGAATGATCTCGTTATTATTGACACCACGAAGTTCGAGGTTCCAGTGGCTATTGTGCAGCTTCCTTTTCATGTCAAGGCTCAGATACACGGTAATTGGGTGAATTCTGACGAGAGGAGTGATTTGATCAGCCTAGACCGAACATTGAAAGTGGACGCAAAGATCAGTGGAATGGGGGCGCTGGAGCCGATTCTGTAGTTTTGTGCTTTGGAGTTTTGCTATTTATGTCGTTGAAGGTGGTAGAGTGATCTGTTCATTGAACACTCGGTAGTTCAGTCAATGTATTCAATCCTCTAACCTGTTGAAACCTACCTTTTATGTGAGTGCGGTTTTTTTTTTCGGTGAAAGCCCGGCGTTGCTGACTGCAGCAATGTCAGTAACTGGCCAGCTTCAATCCTGCGGGGCTCGAACCTCACGAATTCTCAAGCGTTTGAAAGTGCCCCGAGATAAAATCTATTGCTAGGATAATCACATACAGCTAGGAAGCAGAAGAGTATCAAATGCGTTGATTGGCTTGTAGTATTAAAAGCTATGGACACACGATCGCGGCGATTATGAGTAGTCTCGGCTGTCACTAGCGTGGGAGGATCTCGTTATCCTGCCACCTGACATACTCGTAACTTAAACCTGCAACAAAATCGAACAACAACAACTTCAAATAAGGATGTGCATATATTAAATAATCGCGAAGTAAAATCTTTTTTTTTTTTGTCGAAGGATTTCGTTTATATTATCGTAGTCCTAGTGTTACAAGAGGGTGTTACGATCATACCCACCGCGGTGCGATCACGTGTCGCGCTGCCCTAACGCACGTGTACTAGATGGCCAAGGCGGCACGGCTGGAAAAGACGCATCCCTCCCGCCTCGCCAAGCCAACCCACTGCAGGAACACCCAAAAAACCGAGCGGGTCAAGTCTTCTTTCTACTTCTCTTATCCGCATTCAACTCCTCTGAAAGTGAAGAAAGAGGGAAGAAGTAGGCAGAAAATAGATGCCCATCATCCCAATGACTCGAAATGGCGACCATCCCATATCTTCTTTATCCTCCCTCCTATCTATACATTTCACTTCCAAATCCCTCGTTCTCATCTATTCCTTTCACTCGCCTGACTTCTCTGCTTCCCCGCCGCTAGCCAGTATTTCGGCACCAAGCTTCTCTTCTATCTCTTACCGCTCGTATAAAATCTCACTAGTAACATACCGGCGTTATAGATAGCAAAAGTGAATTGCTAAATCCGTCACCCTTTATACGGTTGAGAGAGTAGAGAGCTTTGAGTAGCGTTGGGCACATCTTTTAGGCATGGGAAGTGAGGTTAAGACTGTATCTAGTATTAATACAAACTGAAGAAAAGAGGTTCCGAAGAAGCATCAAAACCAAATAAACCGCGTCACGTACAGACGTACGAAAGTAAGGTTCTTTTAACAAACGCTGGTCATTGCACTAAACCGAAACTAGGACTCAAAGCAGTTTTATTAGTCGTTTCCACTCGGCTTTAATCACAGTAAAAGCAGCCCATCCCGTCTGCAACCCCAACACCGAGGTTTCCACCAGGGTAAGAGAAGACGTCATGTACGTAACGACTATCATCGCAAGCAGGACCACTATTTAAAAGATTAGACATCACTCTATGAAACAAAATGGGGCATATGTTCATACCCGTAGAATTCACAGAAATTGTTTCCACCGCCATCACCATTGTAATTATCTGGACCGGCAGACTGGAGTCGAGACACCCAATACGGGTCAGGGTAAATAGCTAAATGCCGATACTATACGTTAGCTTACCTCTTTATACAAAGAACTTATTATTTTCCCAAATGATATAATTAAAGGTCATGTACTAACCCACGCCGATCGGATAAGCCCCCCAGTAGCAGCTGCCAGAGAAATTCAGGCCGTCACAGAGATAAACTCCTTCAGTGGTACGTTTATCAAGAACATCCCGCTTGTTCGAAGCTTGCATCGCTTCGACTTGGGCCTTGAGCTCTGTGTACGGGAGAGGGCCGATTTCGAGATAGCCTCCGTCCGTGAGTGGTGGTAGTGCTGTAGTAATGCCTGCAAAGGCGGCGACCAGAGAAATTGTTGTGAATAGCATTTTGATAAGTAGCAACAGCAAAGTTTCGAAGTAGAGAGGACGAAGATTTGGGATGATCTAGTAGAGAAAGGAGTGAGTTGACGGAACGTCAAATATATAGAGTTCTGTTCTACAAGCTGCAATGCCTTGAATTTTACCCTGGCTTATTTGAAGCTACCTTGTCCGCCGATCCCGTATAATAATACGCAATTATAACTCACCGGGACCCTGCTTTTGGCCCGCACTGCGCCTTCTAATGCGGTAAGACGGTAGTTAGATTTGAGCGTTGGCAATGGAAAGGCATGAGCAAGTCAGTAATCGGATGGTAGTAAATAAATAAGTAATCCGTCCTTTAGCTATTGGCCCTACGAGATACGAAGCTTTACCGCTCATTGGCGTACAGTGTCAAGGGGCAGTTGGTCAGCACTTACTCGTACTCAGGATAAAAGAATGTCAGCAAGGGCCACCCCTACCGCCACGCCGCCTTTAGTGTAAACATGTAAACAGCCCCCTTTTGGACTTGAATTTTGTTATTCAACTCAGTACATTGTATGCTAGCCGTTGTACATTTAGATCTACACAGTCTGACTCAAGTTCCTCGCCCGGTTTCCTTTTAACTCTGTTTTTTCCACCGAATGTGTTTCCCCATCATCACCCACGTTTCGTCAGTCCAAATGATCGATCCCTACTGTTCCTCAGTCCAATTGAGGTGCTCATTAGCCCAGGCAAGTCGGACGTCAGCGTGCTGTTATGTGAGGTCAGGTTAGAATAGCTCTCGAGCTCAAAGGCCTTGGCGATAGCGTAGACTTTACAGTCCCAGGTAAGGGCAGCGTGTAAATAGAGCAATTACATTGGCTCATAATCCCTGTTCGAATGCCTGTGGGTGGCCCTTGCTGATATTCTTTTATCCCGAGTACGAGTATGCGTTTTGGTTATGCTCTGACAAGTATTGTATAAAGATATCGTGGCCCCCAAATAAAGTGGATATTCGGTGTTCAAGGATTGCCCTTGGAGTATCTCGGCCCCTTGCCTTCCGCAGGCAGGACAAACAGCAGCGAGGAGTAGGAAAACGCGGGTAAGGACATACTGAAAAGATCCAAATGAAAGAAAAATGCTACCGAAATCGTTGAGATAGCCCTATTGAAGAGATGCTGTAGTTCCAAGGCTGAGCCACTTGACATTAAAAGTACCACGTGTGTAAGCGAGTATAGATCCAACAAAGGCTCTACTTCCGTAGAGGGATCTTTATTGGAGTTAAATTAGGGCTCGTACTGAGAAACAAGGCGAGGGAAGATCGGAGTACGTGCGAATCTGGAAGGAGCTAAATGAGCTACTGGAGTACTAAAATGGGTCTCCTCATGCATACTCAGGCTGTGTTTGCTGTGTGCTCAGGCGATTGAGGATTCTGGCTAGAGCTGCCCCCCACTCGCCAAGACGCGTACTGTGCTTATTTAGGTGCGGCGTAGCTATTAGGGTAGCCCAGCAGAGGGGGAATCTTAAGGCAAAAGGGCCGAATGCGCATAAATAGCGAACAGTATGCATTTGCAGAGGTGGAGTACTCGGGCGATTGAGGATTCTGGTTAGAGCTGCCCGGCACCTCGGAAGGAGGTATACTTCTTTACCCGCGGCATGGCTATTACCAGCCTAGAGGCCCCGCACGAAAAACAAGCTTTGACCAGTGAGGTGGCTGAGGCTTGGAAATAGCTTGTTTTTCAAGCCCCTGGCACTCCTGTGCTCCATCTCCTTTTGTCCAATTATCAAAGCGTGTTTTTGTATCCGTTATACTTCTCGATAGAGTTGCCGTTAAATCCGGACGATCGCTTAGGCTTTAGTTCCGTCTGGAAGTGTCCATCCGCATTTGATGAACATTCTTTCCCGGCGGCACAAGACCTTATTCTGGAATAGCTTCTCGAATCTCTGCGGTAGGATCCTCCTATCGGGGTAGCCCAGCAGACGGGGGATTTTAAGGCAGAAGGGCGGAATGCGCAATAAATAGAGAGCAGTATGCATTGCAGAGGTGGAGACCCCAACGGTGATAAGAGAAGAATAGCGAGCGCTGGCGGACGCGAAGTTCTTATCCCCTCAGCTGCGGCAGCGAACGTACTTTTATTTTACCTGATATAACCATACTATGGCAGGTAGGTCCTGGGAGCCCCTTAGCTCCCAGGAGCCATACTCCCAGGAACCGCTCGGTTCCTGGGACTACGCTGGCTCTGAGAACATTTCCTCCTGGGACCCAGTGGTCTCCCAGGCGCATTCGTGACAAGTTCCTCTTGCCATAAGAGACTAGCCTCCTTATATATATAATATATGAATACAAGTGGGTAGTAAAAGCCTTGTTTGTCCTATACATAACTACCTCCACAACCCCTGATAGACTTCCAGCACACAGACCAGTACATTACACACGCCTTGCCCGATGTGAGGAGTCGCAGTTTCGGCATGCGGGTTTGCCGAAAGAGTAAATAAACTTTAATTCCGAAGAAAAGGAATTCTTAAGAAAAAGAAAAAAAAAGAGATTTAACTTAAAATATCGTTTAAAATATAATCTTAAACCGTAGCAGGCTTTAGCAGTCTAATACTATAGGGCCTCGTATTACCGTGGGAAGTATTGTGAGATAACAAAGCATAAGTCTTCGAAATAGCGAGCATAAAGCCTCGAGCTGAGAAAGGAGAGATTTTCTAATACTTTAAGTGTCCCCACGTATTATAAAGGTTTACTTGCTTCCTTTGTGTTTCTCTACTCTCTTTGTCGAATACTCGTGCCCCCATATTTATTATTTTTGCTTTCGAAGGCTAAGAAATTACTAACTAAATAAGTTCCTTAATTTAAGCAATTATCGTTTCTTAATTCTTCCTAAACGCTTGTAATTAGCATAAAGGGCCCTTTTCGTATAACTTACTTAGTTTTATTTTCTCGTATTAGACTTACTCCCTACGTTAATCACCAAAAATATATAAAAGAGATAAAGCCCAATAAACTACACAACAAGAGAGGTAATATATAATAAGATACAAGAAAAACTCTAAGTATAGAAAATCGCGAATTGATTAAATCTAAAGATAATATATATCTAAAAAGCATAAAAAGTCGAGTAAGAAAAGGAAAAAAAGTGTATTAGATAATATTTATAAAAAGTTCTTAGTTATTTTTGTTGTTTTTAAATGTTAAGCTTTTTTATATAGAAAGAGCCTATCCGGTTAGGTGATAAAGAAGCTACCGAGAGCCTTCCCCACCACAATACCAAAAGTAAGCCTTAACTTAGGATATCTTATTCTTAAAGTTACCAAAGTACTTTTTTAAGAATAACTTTATTTTTATTTTTTAAGCATTATATTTAATATTTCTCTTATAATCACTAAAGGGGAGTCGAGGGTACTTAACTTTAAAAAGTTCTACTTCTAAAATTATAACTTAATTACCTCGCTTAAATAAAGCCACATACGTCTAATATGTTACGACTTACGATGCGCCTCGTATTCTAACCGACACGGGCTCGTAGTATCGCTGGCTATACGACGGCGCTAAGCCTAATAAGGAAGACTAAGTAGCGAGGATGCGACATGTAAAGGAATAACCCCCGACTACGCTAAGCCCTATTAAGAGGGTCCTTTATATATATATACTCGAGCCCTCCCTTATAGAGAGCTCTCCTTTCCTCCTTGTCTTTTCTTCTCGATTCTAAGCGTAGTCAGAGGCCTAAATACACAGCTAGAGTCAAGTCGCCGTATCAACCTCTTACTAGCCGTAACATAATATAAAGCTCTAACTTCTATAAGTTATAGCTATAGAATCTAAGGCTTTTAATATACGGCTTTCTTAAGCTAAAACAGTGGCTATACGAAGCTCTGGGCTTTACGTTTTAAACTACTTGTTACGACCTAGGATCGTACCCCTGATATAGTCGAATAACTGAATTAGCCTCTAACTAATTCATGTACCCTTTTAGGGCCGCTGGCCGGGTAGTAAAACTATTCCCTACCTTATAATACTCGCTTAATACACGAGTCGTCACAAATGAATTAGTTATTATAATTATTCGACTCTAAATTCGGCTTAGCGTAATTAGTAAAGGTTTATAATTAAAATTCTAAAATACTTTAAGTTTTATATGTGTGTTTCTCTAGCGTATTACCGGGGTATAGCCGCAAGTGAGGGTAGCCTACTTAATCGCAAGTGAGAGAATTATAAAGAACTATATAAGTTAAAAAAACCTTAATAATCACTTAATAAATATAATAGCAGCGCTTACTAGTTTCGGGGACGAAACTGATCTAAAGATAAGGTAATATTACGACTTAAGATCGTACCCCTGATATAGTCGAATAACTGAATTAGCCTCTAATTAATTCATATACCCTTTTAGGGCCGCTGGCCGGGTAGTAAAGCTATTCCCTACCTTATAATACTCGCTTAATACACGAGTCGTCACACTACCGGAAGCAACTATATTCGGTAAAGACTCGTTTGAGCTTACATTTTCCTAATTAGGCTGTCTAAGCGAATACACACGTAATAAGCTAGAGTAGTAATATAGACTTAGAAATCCCCTCTATAATAGAATCATCATTCACACTAAATCTCTTCTTTTCTATTGGGATAGCCTTAGCTGAGGGGCATTCTCTTACTCTAACAGCTTCTAAAGATAGTCGTCTCTCCTGGCCGAGATAAAGCTTAGTTTTATACCTTGCCTCTTGATTTCGTATAAGTAATACTTATACGAGCTACGGGGTTTAGTACTTAATGTATTTAAGGTAGCTTTCCCTTTCGTACGAAAGGGATATATAAAATATACTTAATTAAACTTCACTTGTTATATTCTTTATTACCTTAATATTAGGTATTAAACCTTAATTAAATACTAATACTAATTAGTGGTTAAATAACTATAGAACAATTAAGTAATACTTTTATATAACGACAATTAGAAAGACAGACCGGAGAGGCAAACTGATTAGACCTTACGTCGGCGACTAACAGAAGAAGACGATTCGTATAACAATCGGAAAGACAAACCGGAGAGGCAAACTAATTAGACCTTACGTCGGCGACTAATAAAAGAAAACGATTTGTATAATCTAAGGATTCACGGAACGCAAACACAAATTAATAACTTTTTATTAACCTTTATACGAAAAAAGATACGATAATTTTATTACTAGAGGTCACTTACTTATTAAATACGGAAGTATAAGGGGAACCTTTTGACTTTACGAACGATAAATATTAAACGCTTAAGCGAGTCAATAACCACATTACCTTAGCTCTCGTATAATACCGCCAAAAAGAGTTTTAAGACTACGGACTTTAAGAAGAATTTAAGGAAGGCTTTAAAAGATAAACGAAAGATATATTTGTTATTAAATCCCGGGAAGTTATTAAAGATCTTCGTATATACTTTCTTAATCACGGAGTATAAGTACGAGAGTAAAGGGGGTCTATTTTGTACACTTAAACGTTAATAAATGTTTTAAAAGAGGAGGAACCACATAAGTAAACAAATTAAAATCGAAGGACTTATACTTAACAGAAATCCTAAGGGCAAGACAGAAACCGGCAAAGTACTCTGACTTTAATTATATAGAGCGAACTATTAGCGAGACACGTTATTTCAGACAATTCTAGAGATTCTCTAATTATACGAACTCAAGAGGTAGAGGACTTACTCTTAGAGCTAATTTAAATAACTTAGCGATAGCCTTAAACGTCTAAATAATATCTAAGTCTTCCGCCTTATATTGTTTTAAACGAAAACACAGTTAGTTCTAACTAAACTTCGTACGTAAATTTAGTAAGGTCTTTATTACTAAACAAAGGTTAAACAACTAAATAACGCTATTTAGCGTACAAACGTTTTAGTCTTACGTTATATCCGGCCTTAAATAATAACCTTTTAAGTTAGGACTAAGTTTACGAAACTGTCAAACGACTACTAAGATAATATTTATACGAAGATAATCCACTGACCCTAAGAGCTCCTCCGCTAAAACCGACTATATTATACGAGTCTTGAATAATTATCTTGAACTTACGGTTATTAACGGACTTAATAAAGGTTTATAGTAATAAGAGTCGGAAGTACGGCGGAGAGTAGTACGATATCTTAGATATTTGTCTCTAAGTCTTCTTTGATTGTTATACGAAGATTAGAATCTCAAGTAACTAATATTACTTAATATTCTCGATTATACTAAAAGGACAAGTAGCGGATTTTTATTATGATAAAATTATAAGACGTTCGTATGATTTCCTTATAATAATTCGTATAACTCGGAATCACTTTAAGACTAAGGAGAATTAGTAAAAGTACTTATTTAAGTAAAGAAAGACTATATTAATCTTTATAATTGCAAAGAACTTAAAGAAGTCTTAGTTAGAATACTTAGAAATTATATTTAATTCTCTTTATACGGCGTAACGCGGCTTATTGAGGGAATATTAAATAAAGTATAATCTTCGCGATTAAGTATTAAACGTATGTCGTAAAGTAGAAGAGTATAGTCTAGTATTATATAAGCCTATATAAACATTTAAAGGGCTATACGCAGACTTATAGTCTATAATTACTACAGCCGTACGAACGAGGGAGGTTAGCACTTACTTATAGAATTGTTTGTACAATTATAATTACAACTTAGTAGAGAGACAATTCTATAAGAAGGCACGACGATTTCCGGATCACATAACACTAAACTAGTTCTAAAAGAGGACTTTTCGTTTAAGGAACCCTTTTAATAATCGTATGAATAAGAAATATATTATTTATAAGAAAGAAGGTTATTAGTTAATAAATTATCCGGAGGTAAAGTAAAAAGCCGCGTAGGCGAAGGTTAAGAATCACTTAATAACCGAGTTTAATAGATCCGAGGAAGTAACTCAGGCTTTCTTAAGCTTATATAAAGATTTCCCAGGGAAGTTTAATTGTATAATAATAAAAGAAGTACTAGAGGATATAGAGGAATAAAAGGACGAAGATGAGTCAGAAGGATTCTTTATAGAGTATAAGGAAGTTAATAGACGATAAATAATCTAAGTTTTAAATAACGAATCGACAAAACACGCCTTTTTATAACGAGACCCGACGAAGGATTTATATAAAGGCAAGGTATTTGTTATCGGAGATAGATATTTGTCTAAAGTCTTTTAAGGGATTATATTAAATAGTAGTACTGCCGGAATCTCTATCGCAGGAAAGTAACAAGTCCAAGCACTTCTGAAGCTTAACCCGTTACTAGAAGTTAATCGTACAAGTAACTAAACGCATACGATTCGATTTAGCAAAGGAGTAATAGAATTAAAAGGATTAATACTTATATAAATACTTATTAAGCAAGTGAAGTTTTAGATTATTTTAATAAATACCTTATTCCTATTATATATTTAAGATATAAACTCCCTTAGTGTATAATTAAATAACTTTTAGAATATTATAATTTAAGGGGATAAGAGAATTCTAATTGTACGAAAATAAGGACATTTATAGATGATAATTTATACGATAAAAGACACGTTTATATACTAGCACTTCACGGAAATAAAGCTTAAATAACTCTATTAACACTTTAAACATCCTTTAATTAAGAAACTATACTGCGTTCTTTAGCGAGTAAGACACAAGAAAACAAGCCTTCGTATAATTAAGAAGATCTCAAAGTTCTGTGAATAATGTCAACTTTATACGAAAAACTTAAGTCGATTTAGATTCTCTTTAAAAGACGATATCGAATTTAATTTCTCTATAATCGTAGATATTTTATATCTTTTAGAAGCAGTAGTCCTTTAAGTAGTTAATAAGGTAACCGGCTTTAATGCCGCTTAATTCCTAAAAGATAATTTAGTGAAGATAACGTAAATTACGTTTCGTACGTGTTAAATCGATATTTACCTTAAACCCTTAGATTACTTCGTATATAATGCCGGGACGAACTTCGTATTATTAGAATTTAGAGTAAATACTTATATAATAAACGTTGATGTAAAGGAAGTCCTAGTCGAGGTATATTAAAGTGTCGGGAAGGTTAAGCGGTATTACGCCCCTTTACGCCGATTATACGAGATTATTTAGGACGAGACGAGAAGCGAAAACTTAGTAAAAGAAGTAGTCCTTTAAATGGCCGTAAAAGCCGTAAACGATACGGCTAGTCTAAATAGACTAATTCTAATACTTCTCGTTTTCGGAGTATACCTTAGACTTTCGTACGAAGACTTATTATCTGCGGATATACTTATTAGAGTAAGGGCAGTCTAAATAGTAATAACGGAATTGTGAAAGATTTAAGCCGTATAAAAGATTAAAGATACTTAAAATATAAGGAACGGCCCTAATATTATTAAGACTATACGACTTCTATTATAATCTTTAGTGAAAGTATAGTAGGAGGAAAAGGGATAGACAGGCCCGTTTTCGTTATTATTAGTCACGGGGAAAGAGTGTATTATTTAATTGCCTTCGGAACTAACTTCTTTTCGTACGATAATAATTAAGCTGTTTTATACGGAAGAAATCGCCGAGGCCCTAGAGGACCGTATACGATTAAACTAGGTGTCTCCTTTAGTACGGCTAATTATTTTAATTCCGTTTAAGACAAAGTAAGAACTCGAGAAAGGACTCGTATGATTACTAGAAGTTTTCCTAACTCGGAAAGAACAATACGACTTAGACTTATCTCGTACGATACGAGTAGTAAGGAAAATCACTAGCCTTAGTCTTTTATTTAAAGAATCTTAATAAAAGGAAATTAATAACTTAATTACTCGAGGCGTATTTGAGTTTATATAATACGACCTAAGGCAACATCGTGGACAGATCTTTAATTCCCGGCTTGTTAATGAAATCAAAGGGAAGACAACTAAAGCTTTATACGAGAAATCTAGACTCGTGATTTAAGTATATAATAACGCGGGAAAGGAACAGATCCTTACTTAGTCTCCGACGATTTAATAGATTAGTTAGCGACTAATTCTGGCACTCTATTCGTCACTTGTATAAAAAGGGTTATTAATCTTTATTCGGGATATTACTTAGGCGTATATTTAGTTGATAACTTTTTAAATCGTACGATTTATACGAGACTACTAAAGCAAATTACTAGTAACTACTCGCCGGATATAATTATACTCGTACGAAAGCTATTATACGGTATCCCGGAATTAGGAATATACTAGTAGGGGACGTACGATACATATTATAAAGTCAAGTTATATATAAAAACATCTTCGTATAATCTATGCCTTTTAATTACTTAACTAGGAATGCCGTTTAGCGTAATTAGAATATAAACGGACGATACCTTAATCTTAGTTACTAACGAGTTTTAAAAGAAGGAAGAAAAAAAACTCGAAATTACCAGTTTTTCTATAAAACCGAAGGATTGTTTATTATACGAATTACTCCTTGCGTTTAACGGATATATTATATATAATCGAAAGGACTTCGTCTAAATCCTTTAGAAAGGGCAAGGCGAGAAGTTAGTTGAAGTTGACTTAAGAGCACCGGACTATACAAACTAGTATTGGGAATAACGGGCTCGAGGGGTATATATTGTAACTTTATGCCAACTTAAAGCTTTATACAACTTATTAGTTACGACTTAATTCTAAGAACTAAAGGATACCAACGTAAAGAACTTAAATAAGCGCATTTAATAGCAAATTCAAAACATCAGACGAGGATTAAATTATATTCCTTTAAACTTATATTATATAAAGTTATTTGTTTTTATTAACGGATCCTTTGCGAATAATAAGGACTTAAGTTCCTAGCTTAAATACGTAATAATTCTCGGCATAGAAGACGACGACCCCGATTCGAACGATTAAGACTCGTTTCTTTTTTCTAGAAATTTATTTTATTAAAGTAGTACGAAGAGTAAATAAGTAACACGAAGTGTCTTAGCTTCCGAAATCTACGGTATAATTAACGGGGTTAATATAATAATCGTAATAAAGAGTACGATTAATATTATTACGTCACAGCTTAAGATACTAATAATCCTAATTATTATTTATATAAACTCGTTCTCGCTGTACGAATACCTCGTGAAGCTCGGTATTACGAAAGAGAAGCGACTAATGATCAATATTATGGCTTTATATTAATTATACGAACAACAAGAACTTATAAAAATCTAATAAATTAATAGTTAAGATAACCCGGCGGATATAATAATGAAGTTAAACCTAAATAAAAGCTTAGAAAAGCTGATTAATAATATTTAAATTATTGTATAAGTAAAAGGATAAGTTAAGAGAAAAAAGAAAGTAAAGCTAAGGGAAGAATAATATCGTACGATATAATGATTTTATTTATTAAATACGTGTTTTTTTTTTTACTTTAGTTACTTATTTAAATACTATACGAAACAATAGTTATGTATTTCTCAACTAAACAAATAATATCTAATACGACGATCAACTATCTAACGACTAACTATTTAACGATAATCTAATAATAGATCGATTAAGGGAAATCTCCATTAGTTTCCTTCGTATAAGCTCCTATACGAAGTACTTATCTTAAGCACCGCGTAAAGGTTAAAGATAAGCTTAAGTCCATTTACTTAAAGGGAGCCTCTATACGATGCCCAGAAACTTAGCTATAAAAAGGAATTATGCTTGTAAATAAAAGGGAACACAAAAGATATATACGAAGTTATAAGATAATTAGAGTATCTCTGGATTTATCTTTTATTAAGCCCCTTCGTATAAGTCTAATAATAAATCCCTATAGTACCCTTTATATAATAACTACTTAAACCTCGTTACTCTTATTTCTTAAACCTCTGTTTTTAAATAATAAGTCTTTAAGAGGGGAATTATAACAAGCGGCATAATCTCGCTACTTGTAATTATTATAACTATCCCTAAAATAACCTTAAACTAAAGTATAGTTAGGAAAAGGCGTTAAGCTACGCCGGGAACATTTAATATAAAGAATAGCTTAGATAACACCTCTCGATTAAATTAAGAGGGCATTAACGTATGAAGGCCGATATATTATAAACTGCTAGGGTATAATACGCCCTTGTACAAAGGCGATATTACGTCCTAGCATAGCTAAGACTATTTATTATAACGTATTATAATATAACGGGCCTAGTTATTGCCCGCCGATAATAAGTATAGGCTAAGCGTTGGCGTTGGCAGTAGCTAGCGTGGCATTGACGGCGTTAAAGAGAATAAGGGCCTTATATAATGTTAGTTTTTAGACAAAAGGACTAGAGGTTTATACGAGAAGTTATATCTTGGGGATAAGGGCTAGCTTGTATAAAAAGAAAAAGACTAATATTATATAGTGTGGTATAGTGTAGTGTGGCTACGCAGGCGTTAATACTACCTTATTAATATTATAGTAGTTATGCGAAGCTAGTCTTGAGAGGGTAGACTTCGTACGAGGGAGAGTACTCACCTAGTTGTAGTAGTAGTAGTAGTATTGTGGCCTACGGAAGACTTATCGTTAGTATATAGCGACAACGAATCAGATTACCTTGTAGGCAAGGCGAAAAAGAGAGGCGCCGATTTATATAAGGCTATCTTAAGTCGTATAGAGAATATTTAAGGAGGAGGAGAGCTATATAAAAAAGAGAAAGGGGACTTACTATTACTATTACTATTGTTACTATTAGTTAAAGAAGAAGAGAAAAAGAAGAGAAGAGGGAATTTAGAAAATCTCTTTTGTGTATGAGAAAGGCTAATAGTTAGCTAGCGAGAAACGTACGAGGAAGAAACGAAGTCGTTCCTTTTTAAAGCGGTTACTATTTAATATAGTAAGTCGAAGTCATATAGGGCACGTGCTTTGTATAAAGGAAAAAGAGAAGCTAAGGATAATGTGCTAAGTTGCGCGCACTTTATTTAAAGGAGAAAAAAGGAAAATAAAAGAGTTTTTCTTTTAATAAAAGAAGAGTTACTAATGTTAGGATAGCCTTAACTAAGAGGCATTCTCTTACTTTAACAGCTTCCAAAAATAGTCGTCTCTTTTAGCCGAGATAAAGCTTAGTTTTATACCTTGCCTCCTAGTTTCGTACGAGTAATACTTATACGAGCTACAGGATTTAGTACTTAATGTATTTAAGGTAACTTTCCCTTTTATACAAAAGGAACACACGGAATATACTTAATTAAACTTCACTTATTATATTCTTTGTTACCCTGATATTAGGTATCGAACCTTGGTTAGATACCAACATTTTCACTACTACTAAAATCGATATATTTAATTTTAGCAAATAATAATCGGCGGTTAGCTAAAGATCGGCTATAAAAGCACGTATTAATTAGTCGTAAAAAGAGGAAGAAGTGCGAGTCTCTTAACGAGGGTTATTAATAATATATTAAGTAAGGGCCTATATAATAGCAGCGGCGATAACAAAGTTAACGAAGTCCTTAATTAGCTAGTCTACCTTTGCTTATTAAGTAGGGGTAAGGCCCTTTATAACGGTAAGTTCTAGCGATGCGTCGAAGAAGTTTTAGGATTTAGCATCCGAGTTCGAATCGGATTCCTTGAAGTTGTCGGGTTCCTTTATAAGGGTCTTGACCGAAGGGATAGGGGTATTAGTAAAGCCTAGCCGTAAAAAAGTATTTCCTTTTCTAAAGCTTCGCCGACGAGGGGGGGAAATTAATAATAGTAGTAGAGTGGGGTTAAGTAGTATTTAAAGTTATTAATTAGTTTATTAATTAAATATATAATTAAAACAAGAACGCGCGTTAAGTTATAGCAAGGCAAGTTAATTATAAGAAAATATCTAGCTTTCTTTAAGAAAGTTTACTATTAAGGTAAAAAAGTACTTATTTATTATCACGTAAAATACTAAAAGAGTAGAGAAGTGAGAATTAGTAAAGTAGTGGGGAGCAAAAGATTGATTGAGAAGTGCTCTGCCCTCTCGTTAAAAAGGGAAAAGCTAGCTATATATATGTCAAGTAGGTAGGTTTAGCTAGTTGTGGGTGTGTAGGAAGCACGCCTAGCTGTTCAGTAGGCTCGCGTAGTAAGTGCCGCTAACCATGTACGGAAGGGGGTTTCAAGTGGGTCTCGTCCAGCCTGGTATTTTCTTTCGCTACTTGTAGAAATTTGTGGGGAGAATCAGAGTATTCGACGTTATTCTATGGTTAACAGTACCTTGCCACTGACCACGGTGGACGAGACCCACTTGGAACCCCCTTCCGTACCGTGACACACCCCCTAGCTGTAAAGCGACCACGCTAGGCCAAAAGAAGACAGGAAAACAATATATAGTAGTACAAGAGTTTGTTTTATTTATAAATTTTCCTCTAGTAACTATAATAACCTCAACCTTAACCTCAATAACAATAACAAGAATAATAACTATGTCTTCTGTAAGTTAAATAGTGTTCCCTTAGTGTAGTGATCGAAGTCGAAGGATCGGGATTTAGCTGGCTAATCGTAAGACTAAATTTGTAAGGGCTAACTATAATAAACAGATCTCTTCCGACGCTAGTACTATTCCGGCTCGTGTCCCCGCCGGCCCCTCTTCCCCTGCCGCCGCCTCCGAGCACTCTGCCGTGGCTAGTGTACTCGCGGACATTTAAGGGTACACTCTAGACGATGTTTTAAGTTAGATCCCTCCCCCTTCCTCTTCCCTAGGAATTCCCTCCCCTCGGGGTTAAAGTTCACTTACTCCCTTTGCGGAATTAAGTTCCTCCTTCGCCGGAGGCTAGGGAGAGCCCTCTGCGGCCCCTGCTGCGCTCTTGTCTCCCGCCGGCTCTACTGGCTCCTCCGACGACGTCTTTGTCGACGCCGTTAAGACCGCTGAGACTAAGAAGAAGAAGTCAGTTCTTATTGCCGGCGCGCGCCGCGCGGTGCCTTACTAACACTGCGCTCGTTTAGCCCTTAGTAGCAAGAAGGGCAAGGATAGTTCGTTACTTGGCGTTTACTAGGAGAATACTACTGGGCGCGGTGCTTAGTGCTTTTAGTGCTCTTTCGGGCATAAATGTGTCCCTTACTTTACTAAGGTAGCTCCCTTCGCCACTTGTCTTATTAAGGCGATTAAGGCGGACGAGCCTTAAAGTGTAAGTAATTATAAGAACCCTTTTATTAAGCTCGCTGACCTTAAAAGTTTCTTAACTAATATTAGGCTGCTCTTTAGACAACTCTAGAGCTAGAGGAGGACGGGCGCTTGTGAGCGGAGGTAGTGTACTCTCAGGGCTTAGGAACCCTTATACAACCAAGTTACCCCTTATATTTACTTTAAGAGGTTCAGATTCCTAGAAATAGCCCTAGTAGTAATAAAGGGCGGATTTTGAGGGCTAGCCACCCTAATAACATTACTTTAACAAAGGAAACTTAAAGTGAGCATTACAGCTCTTGTAATATACTCGAAATAAGTAACAAAAAATACAAGAAACAAAGGAAATATACAATTCAAAAGAATGTAAATTAAATCAAAGGGAAGATTTTGCGAAAGAAAGATTAAGAAAACTATAGAGCAATAGAGATCTACGCTCTAACGTCCTTAAGGTTCAAAAGAGCTCGGAAATGATCGAATTATTAACGAGTAAAGTTCTTAATAAGTCCATTTGCCGGCATCTCTATCGTAAACAAATAAGTAATCTCAAAAGTCCCCTTAGAGTACTCCTACTAAAGCCATATATTCTAAATATTAACGTGACGTAACTTTATTATAATTCGCTCACCTTCGCTAATAATTAGTCGAATTGTTTACTTATTATCGCAGTAGATTTTCTAAACTTCTCTTAACTTAAGAAGGATCTCTATAAACAGCCTTTTAAGTGCTATTATTGCCTTAGCAGTTCTTTCGACTCCTAGTAACTCTACTTCAGTAGTTAAGGTAGTAACTATAACTTATAAACCAGCTTTCCAGTCAAAAACACCTCCGAAGAGAGTAGCGGTAAAGCCTTGGGATAATCGTCGAGTCTCGGCATCGTTAGCAAAAGAGGTATCTGAGGTAATAAACAGCTGAATTTCTTATTATTCTATTAAGTACTAAATAGCCAAGTATCAAGTACTCCAAAGGTATTTAATAGTCTAATTTACAGCCTTAATATACTCTTCGCTTGGATTTATTAAGAAGTGAGATAGTCGCGAAGTTACGTATATAATATCGGGTCTAATGAGAATTGCCGGGTAAAGTACTAATCCGACCTTTTCTTAGTACTCTTTTATTCGACTAAAGGGAGTTATGCCTTTATATTTAGTAAGCTCGACTCCTAGAAGTAATATACTCCTTAGTAATAATGTCGTTAGACTGAATTTATTAGCGATTTTCTCGATATATATGTCGTAAATAAGAGAGATTATTCCCTGTACTCGATTCCTAATAATCCTAACTCCAAGGAACTAGTCTACTGTCTTTATCTCGCGAAGCTTGTATGCCTAATAAATTCTAGTAATCACAGCTTCGGCTAAGGTAAGATTGTTCCTATAATAAAAGACTAAAATGTCGTCCACAAAGAATAACATAAATATCTTTCTCTTTTAATTAAAAAACATATAAGGTTCTTCCTTACTTGCGATTAAATAGAGCTATATAAGAGTCTTAATAAACTCCTTATACTATAAAGAAGGAGAGTCTCTTATGCCGTATAGTACTCGATTAACCTCAACGTATAAGCCATAAGAGCGATAGCCGTCTAGTAGCTAGTATAAGACCGGTGGCGAATCTTTACTCTGAACCGCATTAATAAATGCGTTAATAACGTCGAATTGCCGTATTTCTAAGTCAAAATGCGCGGCTAGAGCCATAGCCAATTAGAAACTCTTTAATACAAGGGTTACAGCGTACGTTAAAAGCACAGTAGCCTTGTCTTAGAGATCGCCTCGTACGACTAGCCTTAATCGGCATCGAGAAATATAACTATCTAGAGCCTCTTTATACGTAAAAACCCACATTAATAGCACAAGCTTTATTAATTTAGCTTCAGTTTCTTTCACGACTCTCTAATAGTCTCTAAATTCTAGGTTTTTAATTTCAAGCTCTACGTCAGCCTTAAACTACTCTCCGAATTAATAATCTGCCAGATCCTTCTAGGACCTTAGCTCTTTTAGAGCGTCTTTCTAATAAACTCGAGGTAACTCTGTTTTTGAAGTACTTAAGCCAAAGTCTAGCACTAAAATCTTCTTCGCTTCCTTTGATTTAAGAAGAATTACTACAAGAATCACACTATATAACGTAGTGAGCTCTTCACCCCCTTAATCCTTAAATAGATAAAGATTTACAAAAGAGGTATTAAAATACTCAGGGATTGCCTAAGTAGAATCGATCGTTTCCGCGCTTTATACTATCTCTACAGAACTCATAGTTATAAGAATCAATAAATTAACTCTAGCGATTCGATCACTCTTACGTTAACTATATACTCCTTTTCGCAGCGGTTTACTTACTCTTAACGAAGCTCCGGCGATTCGATCACTCTTACGTTAAGGTTAAGCTCCCTTTAGTTTTAATTAGCGCTTTTTCTTAACTAGAGAGGCCTCTCTAATTCCGATTCGCTTAGCCAGTTCATTCTCACTTAATTTTATAAGAGAGGCTTCATCCGCGGCGAGTACTATTAGCTCACTTATATACGCGGGGGCTTTATCTACTACTTGAGTAAGGGCTTCTTTTACTATAATAGGGGGAATATATACCGGAATTACTACTTATAAATAAGTACGATTCTTTAATATAATAGCTACGGGCATACTAGCGCTCTCTTTAAGCGGAAGTATACTCACACGGGGTAGTTCATCTGCGGTTAAATCCGCAGGAGGCATTTAAGAGACACTAGAGCTCTAAACTAGAAGTAGTGTACTCTCTAGAGACTAAAGTCTAAGACTTCTTTAAGCCTACGGTAAATTTGCTTTCTCTATCACCCCCGAGTTTAAGAGGCTAAGAGCACCGCTCGGCTCTTCGAGAGCTCTAGTTTCTGTTAAGTTTATATTAAACAGTCTAATTTCCTCAAGGATTAATTCAACGTCTTAAATCTCGTCTTCTTTAATAACTTCCACTACGTCTTTAGCTTTAAAAACGAACTGGCCGGCCTGTTTCTTATACTCGGCTAAGTTAAAGAAGACGTTCTCGTCAAAGGTCACATTCTATAAAATAATAACTCAGTGTAAAATTAGCACCTAGATCTTATATATATTACTAGTAACGTAGCTAATAAGATAACTAATATAAGCTTTAGGGAGCACCTTAAATACTCCTTTATTATTTCCTGCTTCTTAATCCTTAATTAGAGGGTAAGCTCGTGATCCGTAGGCGTATATCCTATTCTAGTCCGGCTAAAGGTCTATAGTCAATTTCTTGACTATAATTAGGTCGTAGAAGCGGAAATAACCGCGAAACCAAGTATTAAGGGTCTCGTTAGGCGATTTCCAGCCTTGACTCTCTAGCGGGCTTATATTATATAAAAACGCTGCCGCTTGAGTAACTTCTAGCTAAAGAGCTTCCGGAAGGCCTGTAGCTACTCGCATTGTGATTGACTTTTCGATAATTTCCTTTCTAGCACGCTCTAAGAGACTATTCAATTCGTGAGTATAAGTCGGACTCAATTCGATTTGGATACCTTACTATTGAGTCCACTTTTGGTATCTCGATATGCCATAAGGAGGGATTACTGCTTTCTCGTTGTCGTGCTTCAAAATACAGATATAAAGGCCGTACTTCCGTTTAATCTAATTGTCGACAAATTGCAGGATTTCTAATATCACCGTCAATAATTTATTTAGAGTCAGGAAAACAAGGATTTTTTTACTATACTCGTCTTTAATAACGAGCAACTAATTAGAGCCGTCGTAACTAAGGTCGTAGTCGAAAAGGTCTTACGTAAGTCTCCAAAAAGGTCGTGGAGATACGTTCTCTAAGGGCCTTCGAGAATTAACATTTGCAGCTCGAGCCATAGAGCAGTGCTCGCATTTAGCTCTATTTGTTCCCTCAATTTTGACGTTCCTAGCATTCTCTATTAACATACAAAGAGCCTTGGGGCCAAGGTGCCCTACTCTCGTATACTATACTTCTTCTGAATTTATACGTGGCTTAAGGTAGTCTCTCGATCTCCTAAAGGGTCTTAGTGTGCGCGTAAGGGTAAGATATAATAGCGTACTAGTATTACTTAACAAAATAGATAAAACAAAGTAGTTTAAAGTGTTCTTATATTTAAAGAAAACTAGTTAATACTTCTAAACTAAAGTGCGCACAATACTACTATTAATAGGCTCCCTAAGACGTAAAGTTACGTTAAAACCATTGATCCACAGGCCTACGTTTAAGAGCCTTGCCTCCGAGATAATATTAACATAAAAACCTTTAATAACTGCCACATTAGTGAGCTCTAAATCGATTATACCTCCCGGAGTAGTAAGCGCGTTCTTTAAAAGACGACGACCTCTACTAATAACGGGTAGGCTAAATGTGCCAGCTTTTATTATATCTTTATAACTTAAAGGAATAAAGGAGCCTAAGACTAATAGAGACTTATTATTAACTATATATATAGCACTACAGTTGTTAAGAAGAGTACTCTTATAGAGCGGATGTCGGCTGTTACTAAGCGCGAATATACCTAGAGTCTAAAAAGCGGAAGGGTCTATAATAACACATGTGATCTTTAAAATAGGTCTATTAGAGGTCTTGGGGATCTCAGCTCTTACTTTACTAGGCTCCTTAACCAAAACAGTCTTACGTAAAGCACTCCACTCCGGTTTATTTACTTCTTTGCGAATAAACTCGGCTTGATCAGGAGTCACTCGGTACTTTCTAGTGGTTTAACTATAAAGTGCGGCCTTAAGATAGTTATAAGTAGTCGGTTTCTAATAATATTTAGAATTTAAATCCGAGAAAGCGATCATATAAGGGCACTTGTAGTGCTCCTTATCTCGTCTACCGCCAAGGGTTACAAAAATGCTGTTTCCGAGGTAAAGGCTGTGCTTTTTAGTAGACTTTGCGTCTTCTATAACTCGCTAAAACTATAATCCGTAATATAATAAGGAGTGTTTCGGTTCCCTGACTTCCGTCCAGCTTCTGAGCACCTAATCCTCTATAATAAGCTCGTCCTTCCGGTTCTTAGCGAAAACAGGGTCCTATTTAGCTCCGATAGCGTTTAGGAACCTTTCCGTGGCCAGGGGTCCTAAAACAAGCTCAAAACCGGCTGATTTGCACTCGTGGTAAGACAGAAACCAGTTCCGACACTAAGTTATAACATCAATGCGACCGTCGTAGGCTTATTATATTAAGAGAGAATAGGTCAATTCGATGTCGCGCAGGTTAGTGGCCTTGGAGGGGGCGCAGTGCTAGCGAAGCTCCCGTACGATCTTCTGAATAGTGTAAGTACGCTCGTTGACCTAAGTCAAGGAAATGATCTCAAAGAGTGAGGGGTCAATATAGTTAATAACCCAAGTGTAAAGTTGATTATATTTAGTAACCACGTTACTCTAGTCGCTCTTTTCGACAATAAAGACCTTAAAGGCTCTATTGTATTCAGATTCGACTACGGAAAAGAGTATTACCAGTGCGCCGTCTAATCGTTCTATATTTTTCTTTTAAAGAAACTCAGTCTCTATGTTAAAAACTAGTGGATTTGTTACAGGAGACAGAACATCGGGTCTATTAGGGTCGACGAGCGGCTAAAGGCCTCTATTGTGCGCTTGAGCTTGAAATTCGGTGTTGAATTTAGTCCAGCCCTTCCGGTCCTTAATATAGTCGCTCCTGGAGTCGGCCATAGTTGATTTCCTAGAAATAGAGCGTAAGTGAAGACGTGCGGTGATCGTTAGAGAGAGTAAAGAAGAAGAGATAGAGTAGTTTTCTACTGAGCATGAATTGTCGGGGCTCTGAGAGTTATATAGCTCTTAACTATCACGTAAAATACTAAAAGAGTAGAGAAGTGAGAATTAGTAAAGTAGTAGGGAGCAAAAGATTAATTAAGAAGTACTCTGCCCTCTCGTTGAGAAGGGAAAAGCTAGTTATATATATGTCAAGTAAGTAGGTTTAGCTAGTTGTGGGTGTGTAGGAAGCACGCCTGGCCGTTCAGTGGGCTCGCGTAGCAGGTGCCGCTAACCATGTACCGTGACATTTATTAAATAAGCTAAGGTATTAAGGCTCGTTATTAACTTGATATAAGGGCAAGTCAATAAGGCGCAAGACCGGGTAAAATATAACGCTTTATAATAAAAAGGTATTAGTCTTTTCTTATATTACGGCTAGTAAGATATTAATACGGCGAGTAAACTTTAGCTTTATATTTAGGCCTAAAGCTATACTTAGAATCGAGAAGAAAAGATAAGGAAAAAAGGAGAGCTCTTTATAAGAGAAAGCTTAAGTATAAATACACGAAGGACCCTCTTAATTAGGCCCAGCGTAATCAAACGCCATTTACATTAATATGTCGCATACTCGCCACTTAGTTTTCCTAATTAGGCTTAGCGCCGTTACATAGCCAGCGATGCTACGAGCCGTGTCGGTTAAAATACGAGGCGCATCGGAGGTCGTAACAATAAGATAGAGATTTTTATTGTTTTCCTTTACTTAATACGTCTTTACTAAGGCATTATTAAAAAGTAATTCCTTATAAAGTCTTTAAAAAGTCTTACGAGTTTATTAGTTAACTTACTTAGTTTTAGTTTATTAAGGTAATAAAGTAAAATACGCTAAACTTTATTACTTCGTTAAACTAATAAAAGCTTAAAGTGCTTTGTAATTCTCGCTTATTATATAAGAAATAATAGTTTAAGCTTTCGCTTCAAATTAATAAGGATTACGAAGGGAAAAGGAAGGAATTAAGAATAAGATAGATGACAGGTTCTCGCGGGGGTAATAAGATAATTAAGAATAGGAATTAAATTATTTAGTTATATTTGCTATCTATTTACTACCGTCATCTTTATTTAGTGGCACCGCAAGGGGAGACACCGTTATACAAAGCACTATATAGCTAGTCTACTGGCCGGTTGGCCTCGGAAACACTCAAGTAGCACGATAGATGACGCGCCCCAGACCAAGAGAGGCCTACTCAGCCTCGACGACCAACTTCGTCGCTGATGCGCCCTTCTTGAGGATATCTAAAGCTTCCTGTATGCCTTCGAGACCCTTTGTTGGCACCACCTGGGGCGTCGGAGCGACCTTGTACAGCCCCCTTGCCAGCGCCTCCGGAACAAAGCCGCCGAATGTAATTGGCATCGTCTCTGCAAATGCCTCAGGGCCGCTTATCCCAAAAACCATCTTCACCTCGACACCCTCCGGGGCGTCTCCTGGCATGACGGGACGGGAGGACACAACAAAGAGCTTCTGGAGTCAGTTCTCGTCATTAACTTGGATCGGTGCGTGGACGATGAGAGCATACCTTTTGCTTGGCCTTGTGTGAGACTTCGCAGACGTCGGCAACCTTGCCCGCAGCGAGGTAGATGCCCTCACATTCGCCCTTGTCGAGCTCGGCGGCAACGTCATCAGTCGCGGTCGGACTGTTGTAATCAAAAACCTTGGACGCGCCAAGACCTTTCACGTAATCATTGTTGTGGGGAGAGCACGTCGTGACAACCTCGTAGCCAGCCGCCTTCAGGTACTGAATCGCATTGCTCCCAACCGCTGAGGCGCCTCCCCAGACCAAAACCGACTTGCCACGGCTCACTGGGGTTAGCTGGGGCCGTTCAAGGTGGAGGAAATCCTTTCCAAAGAGGCCAAAGGAGCTGGTTGTCATGCATAGTGAGAAGACGACAACATCGCGATAGGCCATGTTATTTGGGATCACGGCCGTCAGGGCGTGGTCGAGAATGGCATAGTCTTTGAAGCCGTTATTGATAGTGAAGCCAAAGACGCGATCCCCCACCTTGAATCTGGAAGCCGCGAGAGATCCGACGGCCTCTACGGTCCCCGCCACGTCCTGGCCCAGGACAACGGGGTATTTAATGAAGGAGAGAGCTTTGTCCTGTAGCATCGCGTCTGCTGGGTTCATGGCCCAGGCATGGACCTTGATCAGGAGTTTCCGATCCTCGAGTTCTGTGGGTAGCGGGCTCTCACGGATCACGGCTGGCACTCCAGGCTCATCCTGCCAGAGGATGCGGTTGACGGGCATGGCGGCTGCGTTGGAGGGGCGACTTGTCACGAGTCGGCGATGAGGGCAAATGGCTGCTGCCGTAAAGGCTGATGGTAGAGTTTTGATATTCTTAGGACAGGAGTCTGAACATGACTGAAAGTTGAAAATGGTTTATATTCCTAAGCGAGGCTTGTATCAGGGAGGGGGCCACAGCGGAGTTTAGAAGCGGACTTTATGTGTAATTACGGCACCACCACGCGCGAGGGGTTTGGAGGTTGTGACTGTTCTTCATCCCTGTATACAATCTTTATTAGCCTCGCAGATTTAACTATAGTGTGTAATAGCAGCGTAGCGCTTCCGTAGCGCTCTACTATAATAAAATATATTTCAACTTTATAATAAGTTCGTTATATAATATCGAAGTATTTAAGGTTTCGGGCTATGCTATAGCCTTTCTCTTTTAGTTCTAGAGTTACCTAGCCTCAATGCCTTAACTTTTAGCTATTTAATTATAATTTAGTTATTCTCTTATTCTTCTTTTCTCTTTAACTTTTACATCTATAATATCAAGCTTTATTAAAAAATTTGGGCAGGGGTTTATAAATAATCGCGTCATTGATTTAGTAGCAGCGTGAGAATTGATTTGATTTGATTTGATTAGAGTCACTTAATAATTAATTTAAATTATCTGTTATAATAAACTTTACAATTAAAAAGCACATAATTATTTGATTAAATCTGATTAATTTTGATTTCTAATTAAATCAAATCAAATCAAGCTTGGTTTTTACTTAATCAAAATCAAATCAAATCAAATCAGATTTAATCATGATTAAATTAAATAAGTTGATTTTTATTTCTCACGCTGTTTAGTAGCTGCGAATGGCGTTAACATAACGAATGGAGGTTAGTTTAAGTATTACTGAGCTGATGGAATGGAGCTGACTAGCGTAGCTATCGGGTATATTACTATTGGGATTGATACCATTGACGTTTAGACTAGGAGTTTCTCTAGTAGGCCGAGCAAGGCTTAAAGACGGTGGGGGTGTAGAGGATAGTAAGGGTCGGCGAGAGGGAGAATTTGGAACTGTTGCCACCTTTAAAATTTGTTTTCGTGAACACAACTTAGGTGTAAAGTACGAATAAGTATTTTTTACTTCTGTCTTAGGCTACACCATCACAACCCATTTAAAGATGAAAGATTTTAATACTTCACTTCCTGGTGTCGCGGCCATGAAAGCGGAAGGAATTATAGAATCCCTGTAAGAACTAAGAGGTCTCTCACACGTACACATGCTCGGTAGAGTAGCAAGGTCTACGAAGAACGTTCTTAATTTTACTGAAGTGCTTTTTACAAAGAAAATCAAATTACTTTTGTAAGCTACTGAAGTTGTATTATTCTATCCCCTGATACATGTCAATAAGTTGTGGAGGTTCTCCCGCGCTACCTTTCTGCAATTTCTGGGCTGGCGCTAGTCATCTGCTGGCAATATGTTTCGCATATTCCCGCGGACATCTGCAACGGTTTTTATTCTTGCGAAGGTGGCGTTCTAATTTAGCCTAGTGTTGTTCATGCCTTGGATCTTTCGGCTATTTAAGCTTTTTCAAGTCAAATTAAACATTGTGCTAGGTTCGAAAATCGGCCGAAAATGGTTTAATTGAAACGGCACAGCCGTGATACGAAAACGCGGGAAAATAGGAAAGACCAGATAAAGAAAGGCATCAATATCGTCCGACAAACGCACCCTTCAGATCAACCCAAACCATCCTCTCAGATCGGTTTCTCCACTTCAACATCCCGTGCCCTCGCGTCTTTGCCTTGATAAGTGGCTCCTCAAGCAGAGAGCTTCTTCACCAAATCCTCGCCACTGATCATGCCTCTCTTCAACAGCGCCGAGACCATCGGCAACCCATCCGCGTAAAGCTTCTCCGCGCTCAGTCTCAACCCCTTATGGGCCCCCTCTTCCTTGACGTACGTAAAGTGGAACGCACCCGGAACTTCAACATCCCACTCCCTGCCCTTGCCGTCCGTCTTCTTGTCTCCCTCGCCTGTCTCTTCAGTCAGCAAATCTTTCCTTCAAACAGCCCTGGCATTCTCATGGTGGGAAATCGAGGGACGGTAGGCTACTTACCGGGCACAAGAAGGTTAGCAAAAATCTTTGCACACCCAAAAAGTTCATAGCCCTTTTCATTCTCAAAGACAACTCCAAAGAATGGCTCGTGGAAGTGGGCAGAAAGCGGAGCGTATGTCTCGAGTAGTTTAGCCCAGGCGGCTTCGCCAGTGAAGGAGGCGCCCGAGGGATCAGCAAATGTGAAATCAGCGGTGAACCAATTAGTGTATGGTTCAGTCTTGGCACTGCCGAAGTCGAAGGCAGCTTCGTGATCCGTCTGTTATTGTGAGTGGGAAGGGGACATGAATAAGAGGAGGAGAAGCCTACCATCCAGTCGAAGACGGGGTGTTCCTTGAGGCGCTCCTCCCACCCAGCGCAGGTGACGATGTAAGCTGGTTGGGTTGGGTATGCCATTGTTGATCCTCGCTTGTATTTGAAGTTGTCTGGTGCTGTTCTGCGAATGTATTGTGCTTCGGTGAATTCAATTCAAGGACAATCGGTACGATTTATACATTCCATCTCCTCACCTGAACTTTTGGCTGAGCATATCCTCATTCAAAACTAGCAAATCACGATACATACTGCCCCAAGATTCTATCCTTCTTGCGGAGTTCTCCACTCCGAAGCCTCTGGCGCGGATCATTAATTCCCGCACCTCAGCTTTCCAGTTCATCATCGAATGAGTTGAAGCGTAGAAAAAAAACTCGATGAGGTGAGAGGTGACAACTCATGTGGCTGTACCAAAAACTGCTTAGGCTTTTGAAAGAAGAAATTAATTTCTTAGGGGAAGCTCGAAGAGCTGAGCAAACACAGGAGGATCGTTGGAGGTAACAGGATTGCCAAGCGTGGGCTGTGAATTCATGGAGAATGCCGATGGGAGCTGAGCTGCCCCGCGCCACGAGGTCAGCCTTATAGAGAGATTCTTTTAGTGATTGGCGGTTGTTAGTAACACGTACAGGAGCTGAAATGGCGGGGTGAGGAGATTCCGGAATGAAGATTTGGGAATCTTGACTATCGGACCTGGCTTTGAACAGTAGCGGGAAGTCGGCAATGCTGTATTTCGATTTGAAACATAAAATTACCAGTGCTAGAGCTAATACAATGACTTGCGTTCAACGAGTAGAATCCTAGGCCGACCGTCAAAAACAACCTTCAAGACACTCGTTGGCCTCATCGATGATGCGATCGCCAAGGGCGATCACCCTTCAGCCGCTTGGGTTCTTTGCTGTAGTATGGGCACAGGGAATTTTAGTGGCGGGATCTTGATGTTGTTGCGGGTACAGAGCTTAGGTAGTTCATCTAAAGTCACTCGAACCAGGAATCCTCGTTTCTGAGCCTTGCATGGGTGTGACCTGGGGTTGCATTTGAGAGTCCCTCTGGAACTGCTCTTGCTTATTAACGCCTCGGTGGATTTGGCCAAGACGAAGTTCCTGCTGCTCAAGCCTTTGCTGGTCGCATTTTAGTACCTGTATATCGCAGTGGTACTTAGACTCTCGGTCAAATAAACTTTTTCTGTGATTCCCAATTGGGATTCTCTATCAACGTGTTGTAAGTGCCTGGCAGCAGCAGCAATTTCCTTGGCCTGGATTTCTGTCTCGAGTTTTACAGTATCCGTTTCCGTTGTAGCGAGGTTCTCTTTCGCGGTTCGCAGCTCCCGATTTGCAGTTATGATATTGTGCTCTGCTCTCTTGGCTTGGTCTTCTCCGACATAAAGCTCAGCCCCCCTTTCGGACAATGCAATGTCCTGTTGGCTGGCCTTTGCGTTCCTCGCAATGAGAGCTTTCTCCATCGCACCCAGCTCTGGTTCCTGTTTGGTTGCCTTGCTTCCCCTGAGCTCGGCGTCCTGCGTACGCACGATGTGTGCACCGAGCGTTTCGGGACGGTCAAGACAAATGACATTTTCCCGTTGGGTTGGGATGCCGGCTCTGAGTTCACCGATGTCTTCTCTGGTGGCCTGAACGCAGCTGTCGATACGAGAGACAGCATTCAACATGTCAGATAACTATGTGGCATTAATTGACAAGCTGGTGGAC
This sequence comes from Leptodontidium sp. MPI-SDFR-AT-0119, assembly GCA_020726505.1. Taxonomy (NCBI): domain Eukaryota; kingdom Fungi; phylum Ascomycota; class Leotiomycetes; order Helotiales; family Leptodontidiaceae; genus Leptodontidium; species Leptodontidium sp. MPI-SDFR-AT-0119. Next base: position 2,402,365 of record JAHLEZ010000013.1, on the reverse strand, counting down.
TTGTTAGGCATAAAACAACCTTAGTTGATAGCTCATCTAGGGACAAGCGCTTGTCTTCGTATGCCTATATTCTCAAGTACAATTCTTGCATCTTCGTTGCTTATCCCTCCCGGGCGTTGGCAATAGACTTTTCCAACCTCAAACGAGTTGTATTGTCTAATCACTAAGCTCACGCAAATCTCGAAGGTCGAATATCCGGGTCCCGACTCTGATTATACTGCTCCCTGATCAAGATCAATCCAGGATTCCTATGTTCCCCCCCAGGAAGCTCTCGATAATCGACAGCTTTCCCATGTTTGAACTCTGAATCATGGAACCTATCCTGCGCTGCTGTTCCTACATAGTTCCCGAAATGTAAGTCTGTGAGGTGCTGGAATGACATAAATGTTGTTCACTGAACCACCTCGCATTGGCGAAAATGGACCATCCTCGACGGAGCAAGTAAGTCCACAATGGTTGACTATCGTAAGGGAATTTGCCCGAGCTCTGATAGATAGGTCTACCATTGTTGTCGAGAGTGCAAGGTGATGTTTCGATTCTGAAGAATTCAACAGTCAAACTCAGAAGCCCTGGAGAAGTCAGAATCATCCACGCCGTCAGACAGCCACTTACCTGCAAGGAGAAGACCTGTCCACAGAAATATAGCATTCCTTCCCGGGTCGTAAAAGTAAGTCCTCGATACTCTGACAGTAACAGGAGCAGCCAAAATTCCTATTGAACATAACTGAAAGGCTCCAAAAACATCCCTGTCAACCGCACCTGAAGAGGTTAGCGATGTACACAGCCGGTACCTGGACTTACCATTCACATGCCCAGCTGCCAAGACGATTCCATGCACAGCAGCGACAGCAGGAAAAAGTAATGCAGCAGCCAAGCAAGCATTTCTCAACCATTCAGCCTTACGAGCAAACACACAAGCCGATATGAGGACATAATATCTGAGTCGTCAGTAGAGTCGTCGGATTAAGGTTCGGGTCGGGAGTGGATGAGTGGGGTCTGGGGGAGGGGTGGAGGGGCAACTGACAGCACTCTCGACCCAGGTCCATACTGTCCAGATACAGGCCATGCGCACACCACCTGCAAAGCATTACTCGTAGCATCTGTAGCGGTCTAGTTGCTGAGAGTGTGCAACGAGGTAGAAGGAAAAGCTGGCATGGCCTCTCATGGTGCGATTCGATGAAGGTGGGGAGAAGCGGGCAACTCAGAGCGGGAGTCTAGCCCACGTTAACGATCGATAGGTAGGCAGTTTTCAGTAGAGAATAAGAAATGTAATGGAAGCCCGGGTGGCTTTAAGCTGGGGCTGTACCCTTATCAAGAGGCTGGAGAGGCGTTCTCCCAAGGGATCGACGCCCCTGGTAGGTGTAACGGTAATCTGAGGGTTATCCAGCACCTATGCTTAAGTATTAGTCCCATGACCCTTAACTTTCTAGAGTAAAGTTTTAGAGGGAGTTACATGTAATATGCTCAATTGTACACTTGGGACAGATCTCTCACATACCTTGCAGCTGGAAACTCGTCACAAGAAAATACAGCACCGAGCTTGACATACTCTTGAATGGTCCTCCCAGCATTATTAGGATCTGGCTTATCCCTTATCTTCGCCAATCGATTTCTGTCGACCACCGGAGGGAAACCATCCTTAGGAGAGGTTTGATATATTATTGGTGCCAAAGATCCAGTGACTGATCCTCCTGTTCCATAATTCCAATTCGGTTGATCAGCTTCTGGACAACGTCCAGCATTAGGGCCAGGTCTATCTGTCCTTGGAGTATTGATCCACGAACCCGTGGGGCAAACACTATCTCGTCGCGCCTTCACTCTTGAGTTCAAGCTCGTGGCTTTGGTGCCTAGTCGTAAACGGTCATAATGGAACTGTCTTGTCGTTGCAGCACCTAGATACTGTTTTGCGTTGTTACAGAGGGCGAGAACGAAGTGACAATTGTACACCAATTTTGGTCTTAGTGGGCCATAGTCCCAGACTTTGATAGTGGTCAGCAATTATATATCATAGCTCGATGGTGTGCACGTACCTTTATACGTAGTTGGCTCTTGACTGTCTGATTGCGAAGCTACCCAGATCTCCTCGCCAGCGGCTGATGTTGTTGTGGTACTTGGCCCCGGCCATACGGCGACGGCAACTATGCCTCCAACGAAGTACAGAAGTGAAAGAAAGCTGAGATACATGGTGACAGAACCTGACAAGAATCAGGAAGCTGTTTCTTGTAGCAAGCAACAAGCCAGAAGTATGGCTTACCTAAAGTTGAAAGTTCTCAGGAAACCAAGAGACGATAGACTCAAGGAATGAAAGACCGACGAATTCAAAGCTCGGCGTAGAGTGACGCTCAAGAACGGCGAGAAGCACGAGTGGGGGAAGTCTTAATACTGCCTGTCAAAATATCCAAGCAGTATCCCTTTTCGGTAATCGTTGCTGCTGACCGGTCACAGGGAACTCAAAAGTACCTCTATATGTACAGCGGGCGGGAACTTCCAAATTGGAACCCTTGCTGAGAGAATATGTATCTTAGCCCAGAAACCTGAGGGGTTTCCTGTCAATCAACCACAGTGCACATCTTCCTTGTGATCTCCAATGCTGTGATATTGAATTCGGCTTTGTGCTTCGTTTTGGTAAAGTAAGCCGGGCCAAGAGAAGCAGGTGCCTATTCTCAGAGTGTCAATGTTAATCTACCAAGCATGCAGTAAACAAACTTTGAACCTGGTCGAGAATCCCTGCTGCATGGACTGAAAACGTGCATCGGAACAAGAGCTCAAAGTGGCACTGCACACTATCTTCAACCCGCCCCCCCCCCCTAATTTAATTTTTGTCAAGGGTAGCAGACAGAGTAGCGCCGACAGATATGAAAGTCATGTGAAGGATACAACGATGTCTCCTTTTGATAATGCAAAGTCCTCTCCATCAGAGGTTGTCAATGAACTGTGAGAAAATCTGCTGGGAGTGTTGCTTGTGACACGGAAGTCCGCCGCTTCTATTCCAACTGACTATAGCTAAGTATTCGAGGTCTATAAGGCTCAAGTATCTCAAATCCGTATCTCGTGACTGTGGAATCAGCCCGATGAAAGGTCGCAGCAGTGTCACAAAATGCATCCCACAATTCTTCTCTGTCCTTAGCATAGTTGATATCGTTATCGAAAGTTGTGATGTGAAATTGCAAGTTGAAGTGAGCCCGGAGCGTGAACTCGAAGAGCCTGAAACTAAGAGGTGCCATCGGGTGATTATCATTATGGTTTGGGAAACCAGACTTCCGAAATATCTCGTCTTGTATGGTAGAGATATCGACATTTGTTGCCGTTCCATCCTCGCCCAGTATAGCGTTTGCTGATTCTTGCAACATAGCGGCCGGGTTGGCAATCAAATGATCATACTTACCGTCCGCATCGGCTGGCATCGATATTGTCTCAATCCCAAACACACCAAATGATATCATGGTCACTTCCCGCGTCGGCCCTGATATCAACTGTCTCGCCGGAGTGTTGTTATCATCGGGGTTCCAACGTCCATGGCCATATGCTCCATTGTCGTTGATGAATTTGCCATCCCGGAACAGTAGATGATAAGCTTTCAACATCGACATGACTTCCCACACGGCACTGACATTGGAAGATTCGGAATACTGCCACATATCAATAACGTGGCCATACTCCGTCTCTCCTCTGGTCCCCCAAACCACGGCATTGCGTCCTCTATGCGGCATGGATATGTCAGGGAAATGATTGTATTTTGCCAACCGTCTTCCATCCTGGACTAACCAGTCTGCAAACGCACCAAAATCAATTTTTTCTTCCTCCTCTGTGGCAGAGGCATTGAATACCGGGAATTTTTGAAGGTATTGAGCACCCTCTGGCGGTATGATGTAGGGCCAGTCCCAGTCCTCTGGCTCCTCATCTTGAGTATGATCGTACTTTCTGAAAACCGTACGAGGAACACTAGGGGGCCTCGCTGTATTCGGAGCGAATGGTTGGTTGTAAGTCCTATAGAATACTGCTCCTGCGAAGATCACTCTGTACATTGCCCTGTAGAATCGATCCCTCCACACTCTCAACTCAGATGGTGACTTTTTACTACTCATCTCATTCTGATGATCGTAATAGTAATCTTTGAAACCCCAATATGTCGATTTTAGAGTAAGATGCTCAATACATCTGAGCAGATGTTGCAGATTCAGAACGGCTCTCAACTCGAAAAGTGGGGCGGCTGGAGGCTTTCCCCAGAGCTCATCGATAGGAAATGGACTTGGTGGGTCTTTGCTTGCGCGAATGGCTTCTGTGACAAGATTGGTAGCCCGCACCTGCATGATTGTAAGTCTAGAACGTGATGAATGTCACTTCTCGGGGGCCGAATATTAGATTGAATGCAGAGAAAAGGACTCTTTCACCCACAGCCAATAAAGCGTATTCGAAAGCGGGTATCGATGTCTTCCCCACGTGCCAAACAATTGTTTCCTTGTGTGCCAGCCATATCGAATGGATTGATTTGCTTGCCGCGATGAACGGGCTCAGTTGTGAGAGCGAATCGCAATTCTTCAAGATGCGGACAACTATTTCGGGTGGAATTGACAGGAGAGAATTTGTTGCCATGGTTGTAAATCTCCTGCAGAAATGCAGCAGGGGTAGGTTCCGAACGGGCGTTGAGGACTCAAAGGAGAACGAGTATCCCGGCGAAGTTTGAATGCTATGCGAAGGGTCCTCAGTTGGTGAAGTTCGGATTTGTTGATATGAAGATGGAAAGGTCAGTTGACGGGCGAAGTTGTGGTGGGATACATGGGTAAATATGCACGTCGTACCTTGTCAGGCAGGCACCTGAATGCAAGGGCCAGGGCCCGGAAAACCCACACTTTGCCAAGACACTAGAGCGCTGAGGCGGGGCACTACAGGGACTGCACGGAAGAGAGTCGCGCTAGCCGAAATTGCTAGTAATACAAGTCGAGTAAGCAAAAGGAGAGCCTCAAGTTACGGTTGCAAATAGTGTGATGTCCACCTTTGCGAGCATAATAATTGCTTTGCGTTGTATGATTAAAAACAGTAGTAGAATACACTGAATTTCAATGATTCCCTGAAATTTTGATGTTCTTCGCTTAATTTAGGGTCGCGGCACGGGCCTCTTTCAGGCTCTTTAGGCGTGTGCGGCTGGTGGCACTCTAAGGGATAAAGAGAGAAAGAAAAAGTAAGCGGAAGAGCAAGCTTAAAAAGCTACTACGCAATTAATTACTAAAGAGGCTAAAGAAGCAGCAAAACAAAATAAAAGGAAGCCTCTAAAGCAAACAAAGGCTATGCCCAAACTTTAATTAATCGTGAAGTTACCTGTAATATATATGCCTCCTCAACCGACTCTTAATACGAAGGTGCCGGATAATAAATTATTACGTGAAAGGATTCGTAGAATACCTGCGCGATATATTTAAGAGTAACATTAATTAAATAGTTACTAAGAATAACTATATATATCTTCTTCTTAAATTTGAAATTTATTAAAGTATTAGTAGTGGAGTTATTACTTATTCAATTTTCACCTGTCCCCAAAAATAGGGTATGCACGTATGCGGGCCGTGCACGTGACAGGGAATACAAGTCCTGCAAATAGTCCGTGCGGGAACTCCATCGCAGACTTAACAGACCTTGTCGATGTTTGGAGGAACGTTTGTCACACAAAAATTTTCCCTCCGTCACGATTGGTAAAATGGGAGACTCTTCGGTTGGGCTGGACGAGGCCTTCGAGGCGGCACGGGCCGAGTTCGTGGGCGGGCTGAAGCGCCGCAAACTGGCCACCGCCCAGGCGCTGTCGAAAGCTGCGACGGTCGACGACGTCGTCGAGGCTATCAGGGGGATCGAGGAGGAGCAGCAGCGGAGCGGCAAAATGAGAGCCTTAGGACGGCTGAAGCCTATTGTCAAGGGGCTGCAGGAGTATGCTGGAGTCGTGGAGGTGTTCGTGCAAGTGAAGCCCGATGTCCTGGGCCTTATTTGGGTAAGCCATGGGAGCTAGAGAGATGGATAGAGGATTAAATGCTGACCTTGCTTTGGTGCAGGGTCCGTTGAAGCTCATTCTCAAGGTACGTTTGATGATGCTCGTAGTGGAAGAAGTCTTCTAATCCTTGTGTTTTTAAAGGCTGTGAGCGACGTAACCACCCTATTCGACAAGATGATGGAGGTCTTCGTCGACATTGGGAGGATTCTGCCTCAGTTCAAGAAATACGAGGAGATATTGAATGAGGGCCAGGTCCGGCCCATCTTGACTCTATTCTACAAGGAGATTCTGGCTATGTACAGCGTGCTACTCGAATTCTTGAAACATCCTGGTATGGCAGTGAATCTTGAGCCCTTTCTGTCTCTGCTATTCACTCGACCATATTTCCGTTCTAATATATCGAGCTCAAGGTCGAAACTCGTTCATCGATGCCGTTTGGCCACACTTCCGTGGCCAGATCGACGCCATCCTTGACCACATCAAGGACCATGAGAGGGTCTTGATGAGCCACGTGACATTAGAGCACGTTCTTCAATCTCACCGAGAGCGTCAGCGAGCCGTCAAAGCGGAAGAACAGGCGGAGGAGGCTCGGAACCGGCAGTATTGGAAGGAGATGGAGAAGGGTATCTCTCCACTCCTCTATGACGACAAGCTGCACGATATCCTTTCGGATAGTTGCCACGAGTCGGGACTGTGGTTGGAGAAGAAGATTCAGTTCCGTAGTTGGAAGGATGGAGTGGCCAAGAGCCGCTGCTTGTGGCTTTCTGGGATACCGGGAGCGGGTAGGTCTTCTCTTGTTATTTTCTTCCTGTCTTTTCTTTCCGTCTCTAACATCATTCAGGCAAAACGTACCTATCCGCAAATTCTATCCGCCGACTGCAGGGCGAAGGACATCATGTGCTCTTTCTCTTCTTCTCTCACAACGACCTTGCTCCAACCCGCACACAGACTCTGCACTCTCTCCTCTTCCAATTTCTCAAGCAAGACGCAACCCTGCGGGCGGAAGTCTTCAGGTCGTACTCGTCGAATGAGCAGAAGTTCAGCAGCGACCCGGAGTGGGTGCGAAGCCTGCTTTCACAAGTACTACGAGACGCGGAAACGTTCGTTGTGGTGGATGGCCTCGATGAGTTGGATGGAAAGCTTCGTGGACTCTTTGCCCGCGACATCCTTGCTGTCCTTGAATCTTGTCCTCAACTGAGACTGCTAGTCAGTAGTAGAGACGAGACTGATCTGAGGAAAGAGTTTACCTGCAAACGCGCTCTTCAGGTTTGCGTCCAAGAGCACAACTCCAGCGACGTCAAGCAATATGTCCAGACTGAATGTGACAGGCTCGTTGATAGCCTCAAAGAGTCTGGGGCAAGCCAGGAAACATGTGAGCAGATCGGGGCAGCTTCCGCCACGGTATTACAAAAAACGGGAGGTAAAGACAAGCTTTCTTTCGCGAGTTTGTTGAAATACAGGTAGCGATTCTCACACAAAATCTTAGGGATGATAATGTACGCACACCTCGTCTTTCGAGTTGCCAAGGACTTGGGAAATGAAGCGGATATTCGGAAGGAGTTTCTTAATCTCCCGAAGAATCTTAACGAAGCGTAAGTCGACAACAACCATGTTTTACTACTTCTAACTTACCCACAATTTTCTTGTAGGTATGGTCGCATACTTCGTCGGATCCAAAATTCTGATATTTCTTCCCATCTACGCGCAGTCGCCGTCAAGATTCTGTCCTGGGTTGCTTGTGCAGAACGACCTCTCAGGGAGGAAGAACTCCTGCAAATCCTCGTCATTGTGCCAGGCGCAGCCGACTTCACCAAAGGCCGGAAGGATTATCGCAAGATACTCCATGCCTGCGGGCCGATTCTTGAAATTGCGGATGGCCTCGTTCGCTTCGTTCACTTTTCAGGAAAAGAGTACGTACTACTTGCAATACTGCATGTTATTCCCGTCGCCTAACCAGAAACCAGATATCTCCTCGACAAGCAAAGCAACCATTTCCTGGATCTTACCGCAGCTCACATCGACGCCGCAACAATCTGTGCCACTTACTTGTCGTTCTCGACTCTGGATCCAGTCTTCGAAAAGGCCACCGCCGATGCCGATGCTATGAAATGCGAGATTCATCAAGGAAGCTTTGTCTTCCTTGACTATGCTATATTGTCGTGGATCCACCATGTCAAAATGATCAGCGAGGATTCAAAAACTGCCGATGCCACTGGCCTTGCTGACCTCATTGCTAGCCTTAAGACACTGCTACAGAAGCGAGGACAGTCGCAGTTCCGAAGGACGGCTTCCGCGAAAGTTCTTCTGCCCGTGTTTCGCATCTTCGAGGACTACGCCGACTTGCAATCCTCCCTATGTAGCGCTGCGTACTTCTGGGGGAGAGCTGAGCATTGCTTGTTGGGTGACGACCGTAAGTATCAGTGCCCTTGTTGTCGCTCGCGGGCTGCTGGGTCCTAACCTCCAACTACTACAGACCACCACGAGGCCACCACAAACGCAGATCCCACAAATCTAATCGTCGGTCTGAAGAGCTTCCGAGCAAGTTTAGAGACCATGATCTGCCCGGGCTCAAAGCACACTTCCCTATGCCGCTGTAAGGACCTATTTCAGCTCTACGGCAATGCTTTGTATCATTGCGATATGTGCCATTGTCTCGCGTTTCGAAAGGGATACGACGCCGCCTGGGCGAGGGATAATCACATACAAGCCCACACGCGTATATTCAGGTGTCCTGATATAAGATACACCGACGACAATCCCTCTCCAGACGGTGACGCCATGCAGTCGGAATCAGACACGGAGCTTCTAGAGGTGTCCAAGATTGATCGTTATCAAGTTCTCAAAGACGGTGTTTGCAGCGGCAGCCTTAACCTAATTCGCAACCTCTGGCCTGAAGAACAACTTCATTACGGCATTTTAAAGACACTATCGCAGCTTGCAACTGTCAATGATTCACTGCATATGGTGGAATTTATTATCTCCAAATGCGCGCCAGACAACCAAGAACAACTAAAAGCTGACGCGCTCGCTGTCGCGATCGAGATAGAGAATCTCGCTTGTATCAAAGCACTTCTCTCCATCGGCGCTCAAATGGAAATTGGGGCGACCATTGGTCACGAAGCTTACGGTCATATACCATGCAAGAGGTTGAGGGGGAATTTATTTCAAGATGGAGAGCGTGTACAGCTAATAGGTTTCCCTTCCGGCTTTTGTCGGGCTTTTGGTCTCCTCAGACCGGGGTTGATGAGTTTTTTGGTCGATGAATGTGAAATCACAATCCCCCCCGGCTTGCGTGATTTGCGTGATCTGTTCGCTTATGTAGGATTTCGAAATGCCAACCCAGATGAAGTGTCGAGGAGGCTAGAAGCGATGAAGACGTATATCCATAAAGATTGGGAAGCTAAAGGCGTTTATGGACATGGGCTTCAGGCGCTACTGAGGCAGGCGAGGGTGCATGAAAATGCACTCATCTTCTGTTTGGAGAATGGTGCGGACCCAAATCAGTTTCATACTGCCACCATGTGGCGAAGTGGACAGCGCCTCGTAGAGGCCTTACGGCTCCTACTCCGCTACGGTGCTGATCTAAACCATCTATCGATTGACAGAAAAAATGACAGACGCTGGATAAACCTTGAGCAGCAGTTGCGGTCGGGCTACGATATGAGTTGGGAGGAGTTCGTGAAGACAGCTAAGGCAGGTGAATCATTGGAAAGGGTCAGTGAACGAAAGAGAGAAGAATATGCTGCGAATACTAAGGGCCAAAGGCCCCCAAGGCCTAGCAGGCAAGGGAAAAAGTAGTTCTACGTAATGAATATAACTAAAGTCTTAAACGTGTTCCTCTTGTCCTTTCACTATATAGGGCCGGTTTTAGGATTTCCTTTGACTACTTCCTGCCCTTGTGAGTAGAATATTTTTGGAATTAAGAGGGGCTCAACCTTTATCGACAGATAATAGTTCCAAAGTCCTTGGCAGTCAGTATCAAGATAATGGGTTGGCTTTAGGTTCTGCGTTACTAACCTGAACCACGCTGTTATGTTCGTCGCCACGGTCCGTTGAGCCTCCAAAGGATGACGAAGCTAGTCTTAATTTGTCCTTTTGTTTCTGAAGCATGTACTAGAAGAGCAGTCTCAGAACTGACCATGTTTTGGGACAACAGCACACTTATTCTCACTTACCTCTTCGATCGAGTCTATTCCTCTCACCGCATAGCATCTAGAAACAACGCCTTTCGTTTGGCCGAGTCGGTGTATGCGATCTAATGCCTGCCTCTCGAGCATTGGATTCCAACCGGGCTCCATGAGATGTACTCGTGAAGCGGCTGTTAAGTCAAGCCTGTGGAAAAGAGGTTAGTTAACCGAAGCGTGGACGCTCTTTTGAACACAGGATCCCCTCAAACAAACATACCCGACCCCACCTGCTCCCAAAGTCGTAAGCAGGACTTCACAGGCAGGATTTGATTGAAACTGCTTCAAAGCTCTTTCTCGTTGAGCAAGCGATTTCGTTCCGTCAAGTCTTTGATGACTAAATCCTTGTTTGGTCAAGGCCGGGCCTATCAGGTCAAGCATGCGAGTCCACGATGAAAATACGACACTAATGGCCACTAGGTTAGACTTGACAATTAATAATCAAGGTAGGAATAATGAATATCACGCCTACCTCTTTGGCGGGTGCTGTCCAGCGTCCTGTGCCATTCGTTTATCCATTGTTAAATTCCGAAGCAGTGCTTTCACTTTGGAAGAAGGGTTGCAGCTTTCAGGCACAGCAGTTGGCGACGGCTCTCTCGAACGTATTGTCGCAAAGACTGCTTCATGGCCCATGTCACCAGCCACGGAGCAACATAACGGGCATATCTGCTCGTTGCTGGTTAGCTCTGAATGGCTCCGAGCCCGCCCCAGACATGCTGAACAAACTTGGTGAAAGCAAGGCAGAACCTCACTACCATTGTCGTCCAAGACAGTCGCGCCGCAGTTCTCGCATACGAGGGGCAATGGCGCGAACTCGGGAGCGTAAATGGCAGCGTTCAGCATCCAATCTCGCTCGGCCTCCGGAAGTAAAGCGAGTCCATGGTTGCAAATCTGTCGCAGTCGCAGGATGAGCTGAAAGCAGTTCATGGACGACTGGCGATGGGGCATGGCCGACGCGAAGCGCTTCTTCATTAGGTTGTAGAAGGCTTGTTCATCATCGTCGAGGATGACTGACTCGATGCGTTCTTCGCGGGGTGGAAGGTCCAACTCTTCTCCGACGGATACTTTGGTTCTCCTAAGCGAAATAGCTTTTACCAACATCCGCAATCGCTTCCATTTATGAGTCTCTCCCGTCGCATAAGACTGCACGAAATAGGTCCTGAAGGTGTAGGCTTCGTCGAAAGGGGCTACGCGGAGGAATGAAACAAGGGATCCTAGATCTTCGATGGTGTTTTGTATCGGGGTACCGGTTAAACACCATCGATGTTTGGCTTCGAGAGAGTAGATAGCCCCGAAGGCCTGTGAGGACCTGTTTCTGATAACATGCGCTAGAAGTCAAGGTTAGGAGCCTAAAACCTAGAATGGATACGAATAGTTGGTGAATAAGAAATATAGTTTGGGATGGACAATAGTTCTGGAATAGTGAGTGGGAAGCAGTTATTGTGAAGAAAAACAGAGAGAGAAGCAGCCAGCCGGAATGGAAGAAACGAAAGCTGACCTTCATCCAGGACGACTCGATGCCACCGAAATTCGTGCAAGCCACCTGAATGTTCGTCCTTCACAGCCTTTCTCCTACCCCTAGCCGCTTTCGGGCAGTCGGCCTTGAGGGTTTCGTATGTTGTTAACACTATGTCGTATGATTCGATCTGCTTGAGCAGCTTCTGTCTGGTGGGACCATAGTAGGTTGTGAAGGTGAGTGAGCCTTCTTTAAAGTGTCTTGGGATTTAGTAAGATCGGACCCGTATATTCCAATCTCTCATCAGACTTACTTTAGAATTTGACCCTTCCAATTGGTGAGGGCTTGCATCAAGTTAGATTTTTGTCCTAAGCAGCTCTAGGGATAGGGAACTTGTCACTCACTAGAGAGTGGCGTAACTATAAGCGTGGATTTTCCCTTCCTACTTGTCCTGGCCATTTCGTTCAATGACCCAGCTATGAGAGTCAACGTGGTCAAGGTTTTTCCGAGACCCATTTCCTCAGTCTGTGTTAGCTAAGTCCTTGGGGAAAGGTGTAGATTGGACATGACCTACATCCGCGAGCAGACCCCCGAGGCACGGCCGAGAAGGCTTAACCCCGTATCTGCAAGTTACATTATTACGAAACCTAATAACGTCAGCCCCAAAGAAACATTGCAATTTATACTACGTGATTCGTAATGTCCTGGCGGGGAATCCGCAATGGTCCAGTGCCAGACTTGCCTCAAATCACCCTCAATCGACAGGTCCTCGGTCCAGACGGAAGGAAACTCTGTATCCTGCAGCTTGCCCGACTCCTTCTCGACCATCATCGCGAGAGCCTTCTTTTGGAATCTGATGGATCTTGGTTAGCGCGAGGTCGTACAAGACGGTGAACAACTAGAAACTAACGTTTTGAGCTTTGTGTTCAACTTGGAGCTGGCCTGGACTTCCCGAAACTCTTCTGGCCCGGTGGCCGAGTCCAGAAGCTCATTTACTTCCGATTTCGCGACAGAGTCCAACAGGGTCATTATTTTCGTAGATGAACCCTTTGCCTGGCGGACAGGCGTATCCAGCACCATTGCGTTACCAATGGGCGGGGAGAACGATTGAGGATTTTGGTACGGTACCGAGACGTCGAACGAGTTGGGGAGCTGGAGATACAAGCCATGTTCAAGCAGGATGTCGCCAACAGTCTCGGACTCGCTGCTCAAGCCATACACGACAATGGAGAGTGCGTTTGGAGCCTTTATGACTGCTGTGATCGTGACATTGCACCTCGTTTTCAGTTCTTGCAAACCCTTGGCAACGCCTTTCCCGAGAAGCCCGCGATATGCTCCAGTTTCGGCGTCTTTGATCATACCGGCGCTACCACTGGTCGTGAGGGTTACCTTGGTGGTGGTAGCGTCCTTAATGGGATCTGACGTGATGAATTCGTCTTCCAGCTTGGGTCGGGCATTTCTGTTAGTCATGTCGTTGTAGAAAGGACCATGTGTCAGGGGGATTACCTACCACGCCAAAACAGGTGTCGTATTCCGCATCTTCCGCACGAGGTGGCTCTGGAGGGCCTTTCACAACGGAGTATGTGGCCATTGGCTCTAGGATCATGGGAGCTGGATCATCTGACAGGCCACGGGGTTTGATGCCATCTTGCGCCAGACCAAACACAAGATGTGGCGCAACGAGATTCGGCGCCATCAGTCCGCCGCCTCCTTGACCATAGGGGGGCCCGTTGTACATTGTGCGAAAAGCGTCCTGCCCTTGAGCTGAGCTTACCGCATATACAAGCCCGTCAGGCCTGTAGAACTCGGGTTCAGCTTGAACCTCTGGGATTGACGGCCCGTAGCTACTCGGAAACCCAAAAGAATCGGCCTGCATCTCGCCAGACACCAACCCGCAGAATTGGCTCTCAAACGGGCCAGCAATGCCTAAGCCACCACCATCGCAACCTAGAGCTTGGGCACCAAACGCTGACCAAAGCAGATGGTCGGAGTCAACGAGTCCAGTGAGGTTCTCTGCGCAGTCGTAAACCCCAAACTTGGAGATCTCAGGCGTCTTTGCCCTCTTTTGCCTCCCGGCATCTGCCCAGTCGTCGTTCCTCGTCACAGTTGCGGCCGTCTCATCCACATCATTCCGTGATCGCTTCCCCATAGATGGCGCAAGGCTCTGGGAGCCCGGTGTGAAATACTGTTCGCTCATGCCCAAACAGGGTCAAAAACGGTTCCCTCACGCTCAGGCCGACAGGGAACCGCGTGATAAGTATATGATTCGAAAGCGAAGGAGATCGGTAACGGGGAGAAAATTCTCTTTTTTCATCTCGTAGGTTGTGCTATGTCGAGCGCCAAGTCGCTCAGCCACAGCCACACCGGCAAGGTTGATTGACGAATGCCTACAACTGAGACGCAGTATTCCAAAGCCTCACGACGCTTTCAGACCAGGCGCTTGATCGAGACCACCTTGCCGGGCGATTTTGGGGAGAGTACGGCTCGACGAGATGCGTCGGCAGAGTTAATTATTAAAATATATAGCTCTATTGGGATTATGGATGAATAGAAGCAAAACAACAGTTCTCGTAGCATATGTGGGGGTGCAGCGGTGAGCGCTGGACGGTGTAGCTGGCACACTTTAGATCGATCTTTCTCACCAACAATAAACATTTCTAAACATGACTATACTAAGTGTTAATGTACAAAAATAGTATAATAATACATTGCCAGAGCGACGACATTACGAAGTAGGGGATCTTCGAAAATAACGCATCCGTGAGATGTACGAGTATCCACTGACGACAGGCTGCGATTTGCGGGGCTTTTGAGGCGTTAACATAAACGAAATAAAGTGGTATCACAAGGTGGCACTTTTCTGCCACGACTGATGTTTAGGAGCGTGTGAGGGTTTGAGTCAAGGTATATGTGGATTCTAGATACAAGACGTAGCGCGAGGAATCAAGAAGAAGATTAGCGATTCTTAGCGTTAAGAAAAGTAGAGCTAGATTACTTATACTTTCTTTTATAGGCTTAGGGGCTTTAAAATCAAGGTGATTTAGAATGCGGACGAAGTCCGCGTTTGGATTTTGAGTAAGGATCACCTTGATCCTGCTGGTTTATGATGTCAGGATTCGTGCACATTCAGCCCAACGCCTTGTCGCCTTGTCGCCTCCCTAGACGCCTCCTTAGAACGCCCTCAGCAAGCCAAGTATGAAGTGGCTTCTCAAGTTAACGATCTTGATGTTAAGAATAGAGACCTGCGGGGAACGCACGGTGGCAGAGTCGCTTTCCTCGCAACCAAATCCTTCCCTCCCTAACGACCGTAACAAGCGCCCGTGATGCTGAATTCGACTTTCTCACGATGCTTAGAAAAGCTTCATATCAAAGAATATGGGGAAGCCTTTTGAAAATGTTGAGGGAAGCCACAACATGCCCCCCATTCCTCTTTTGGTAGAATGTCCTCATGACCGCGGTGAATGCCGCAGCCCCGTGCGTTTTCTTGCCGTTTTGCTGCGCAATGCCAAATCCCTGTGAATCTTGGCGAAAGCCTACGAGGTATAAAAGAAGCTGCCTGCCCTCATCTCATCTGCTCATCTAGAAAAATGGAGTGTTTTTAATTCTCCCCAACCGCTTAAAATATTGGAATGATGACTACACCTGTACCTGGGCGTATCTTGGCGTCTCGAGAGAATCAGGGCCTGGTGAACCTCCAGAGCCTCGTCGATCAAATAGCGAATCGAACACCTGACACCTCCGTGCCTATAGTTCTCGGTGGGTTTCTATCCTATAATTCGCGTCTCCTTTGTGCTCCCTTTGAATTCCCAACCCTCTTTGAGGCGCTGCATATCGATTATTTGTTCTAGTTTCGGGCTTCAGTGGTTGGGGTGAAGCACTGTTCGGCACCTTCAATTACTGGGGCGGATTCGAGGACCTTCCGGCAGTACTCCATGCTGCAGGATACACGGTCATCGTTGTACACATTGGACCGTTGTCCAGCAATTGGGAACGGGCTTGCCAGGTATACGAGCAGCTTACTTCCGCAAATTTTGATGTGCCCAATGCCCTCCCTCCAACCACTATCCCTATCGACTACGGCACGGTCTACCCGGCACGTTACGGATACGCTCGGCACTCGAATTGCAGCAAAGCTGTTCTCTATGGCAACCTACCCACAGGTTGGAATTGGGGTACCAAGAGCCCTGTCCATTGCATTTGCCATTCGCAGGGTGGGAATACGATTCGACTACTCGTTGAACTTCTGAGAGGCAACTACGGCAACCTACATCCCACATACTTTACGGCCACAGACAATCGTCAGAATATGATCAATTCTGTTGTCACGCTGGGGACACCCCACAAAGGTACAACCATCACAGCTGTTGTTCAGGTAAGCAAGCCCTTTCTCGACCATTTGAACAGTTTAGCTCCCCTGCTCTGCTCCGTGCATTCTGCAGTAACTTAACTTTTGCTTATCAATAGTCTCTTTAGAACCTCCTACCTCCCGACTCTCTAGGCCTCATCACCCAATTTATTGTATCAGTATCGTTCCGAAGACCCCGGTTCTACGACCTACAACTCGATAATTGGGGATTTTATAGATTGCCAAACGAGTCGTTCCGTAGCATGTGTGCCCGGCTCCGACCACTTGTTCAAGTATGGTGGGAGGGACCCCAGAACCCTGTATTTCCGCCCCACAATGGCTTCTATGACAACAGCATCCCCGGAGTCAATGCCTTGAACGAGTTTGCCCCTGCACCAGCACCCAATACTTTCTACTTCACCATGTCATTTGACGCAACTGAAGACTTCCCGAACGTTAGGTTGTCCTCAGCCGATTTTGCGACGTTCCCAGTTACACTTCCACTCAGTCTTTTGAACTCGCACAACATCTCCGGAACCGTGACTTCGATCGGCTTGAATGTATTCCTCTCGTGGGTCCCAGGAGCCCCTACTCTCGTCAACCTCGCAAAGTGGGCTGTCCGAGTTGCCAACACCCACCTCGGTGCCTTAGGTTACTTCAACAAAATCCCCCAACCAGGGCCGAAAGTTCCTCGAGCAGACATGCTGCCAATTATGCTCCCGACGGCTTACGGCATGGGAGGTTATGAGCTTCCGGCACAGTTTGCGCAACTTATTCCAGGAGTATCTTCTGCTGAATTGCAGTCCAACGATGGCATCGTAAATACGGTCTCCATGAGAGGCCCGAACGATGCCCAAGTCTCAAATGTAGCGAATTTCCCTGTCCGATCTCTTGAACGTCATACTTCGGATACGACTGCCAAGGCCACGTACTGGCATCTTGGCATCAATAAGACGATGGATCATGGTGATGAAATTGGGGTCTTCACGGTAGGAGAGACTGTAAGTTGCATGCATTTCCCAATGTATTGTTGTGTCGATTGCAGCTGACGAAATACCTCCCCGCATAGTACGAGGAAGTCAAGCAAATGTATCTGGAATTCGCAATGCTTCTTGCCCGCTTACCGCTGCCATAAGGCAGCCCCGATATTTGGCTTCAGGCCTGATGACAGTCTGTTAACACGAGAGCCAAGCTGAAGGAGTGGCGGATACAAACACATATGAAAACTGTGGCTCTTCAAGCAAGCAGGCCTTGACTTAATTTTTCTACCTTAGTACAGTACAGAATGGAGATTCTACGAGCACCTGACATATCTCCAAACACATACGAACCTAAATATACAACGTAGCAAATTGCCCGATGGAATGCACAGCATGTCGCTGCCGTCATGCTAACTACCTTTGAAGGGGCAGTTAATGTGTTCTTCTTATACAAGGGCAGAATTTGGCGGTAGTATTTCTTTTTGGGTGACGCTTCACGGGTCGCTGCGTTTATTAGCGCCTTCATCATAATACATCACAAATGGGAAGTGGTAGCACGTGTCGTTAAGTCTTATAGCCTCCTAAACCCATTCGGAATTGCAAACGCCTTATTCCGACCTCCTTCCAATCTCCAGCGCTTCCTTCCTTCCTCATTAATATTCTACAAAAAGTTATTATTTTAAAAATAATTTTAAGCCTATGCGACGACCTTATCGCTCTTACGATAAAATACTAGTATACAAATCTATTAGTAAAATTATGTCCTTTTCTTTTAGAGAATCTTTTTTCCATCCCTTTATTAAGGAAAACTCCCGCGCTAAAGTCTCGTAATAAGGTAAAAGTAAAAAGTACTTCTAAACCTTCCCTTAGCAAGTCTTTAAATAATAATAATAACAACGGAGATAATTATCGCTCTTCTCATACTCCTCGTCTTTAGATTCCCAAATGTTCTTACTCTCTCTTTATTATATTTATCGCTACTTATATTAAGAAGATCCTTAACCTTTAAGAGAACCTTACGGATAATATAAATTCTAATCTTAAATTATAAGAAGTTTAAGTTTATAGCGCTTTTTAAAGGTATAATATATACTTTATCAACGACTTTTATAAGAAGGCTAAGATTCTTATATAAACTAATAAAATAACTCGTATGTTCTCAAAACCAGTATTCCTAAAGCATAAGTATAATAAAATAGGCTAACTTATAAATACTCTTAATTTAGTTAATTAAGTAATTAATTTTTTTTTAATTAACCCTTATAATTACAGTGAAAATCTTCCTTCTATTATTGATTTTAATTTTCATGTTTCTCATCTACGAATCCCCTTCGTTTATCTATCAAGACTATTGCGATACCGGAATTACACTACAAGCCGCTCAAAGAATCTCCTTCCTCGAGCCTACATACTCACAACACCTTAATAAGATTGAAAGGTGTTACTACCACAGTTCTTAGCAATCCTGCAGGAACACTGGTCGGTCTCAATGAAGGTGGGTACCAGGAAATCCAAAACCAGAGGGTCCTCTACCCCCAGTTCTTAAGAGGGGATAATACGGAACAACAGCATTGTATAGTGTTATTGCAGCAGCGGCCTCGACCGTAATGATTCCCTCCCTCAAATAAGCAGAGATGTCCGTCTTTGCGTCAGCAGAATCCAAGGGAGGCAGTTTCTTGCCGTTGATACGAACTCGAAGTGTGTTCTGAACAGGACCAAAATTGATCAATGCGCCATTGCCATCCGACGCATGCCATTTGAAGGTGGTGCTTTAGTATCCAATCCCAGAGATGTTCTGTAGCCCAGGAACTTCTGACCAAGACATGAGAGCTGGAAGATTGAGCGTCTTATTCCTCTTCGTACCGATTGTGGCACTGTCGTAGAAGCCCACTCCTGGTTGCCAGCTTTCAGCGATGAGCTTCCAATTTCCAAGAGTGATGGGAGACTCTATCTTTTGAGGGAGGATCATGATTTTCTTGGGGTTGCTGAGCGTCACTTTGCCCGATGTAGACGTGGCAGGTATTTTGATGCTGATGCCGCCTCGTGGGCTTGATGTGTAACCCAAGTTCAATGGAGCTAAAGTGACGTGATTTTGGAGGTTCTCCTCGTCCTGGCGTCTCTGAATACTACCAAGGCGCTCTCACCGGGAGTGAAAGTGAATGGTATGATGATTTGATTTGAAGTTGATACCGAATACTCGACAATTGGTTCCTCTGTTCCTGTCCAAGCATTGAGGCAGAATGGAGTCTTGCTAGTTTCAAAAGTTACCGTACCAGAGCTTGTCGCATTTGCATCGTTGAAGATGAAAACATAGTCCGTTTGTGAGCTTTCATCGCGACGCCAGTATGTCAACCACGACGCTTTCGAGATCTTCGTGCGGGGTTGGATTCCCATCGAGGCGAGAGTTGGTGCAAGTGGACCGCTACTAACTTGGCGAACGTTCTTGAGTGACAAAACGCGTTTGATGTTCTCTTATGCTTTCTTGAGACCATTTGCAGAAGCAATTTTGGTTGGAACCCCCCCTTGAATCACGATTGGTAGCCCCTGTTCGGCGTACTGAACAATCTTCTCTGTGCCAGCCAGAGTGAGCTGGTCAATTGATCTAAGAACCAAGACTTTATAAGCCGGTCCATCGGGTGTCAGAATGCCATTCTTCACTTTTGCAAGGGAAGGTCAAAGTTGGCAGGTGAAATAAATTCATAGCCATAGCCTGCTGGAATTAGCATTGTTGATTACTAGAGAAAAAGCAGAACCCACCTGCGAATGTGAGGTCTGTAAACTTATTACTGAAGCCATTGTCAAGGGTGTATTCTCTTGTCGCTTTACTCCAGAATACAACATCCCGCTTTGGAGTTCCTGATTGAAGCACCCACTGGGTTCGGCTTACGAAATCGTTCATTTCTTGGAAGCCATTCTCCTACACAGGTTGGTGTCTTGACCAAGGCTCACTGAAGAAGTAGGTGAAGGCTGTCACACCCAGCCACTAGAGTAAGAACAAATAGTCAGCATTTGGAACGAAAATCATAATTATTGGTAGAGATGCTCACCGTGGTGTTGGGATACTGCCCCGAGAAGCTTCCGCCGTGATAGACCATTTGATTGTTGCCCTTGTATAATGATAGACGTCAGTAGGGTTTTGCGTTAATGAACGATCAATTAATTTGTGATTGCATTACAGCGTGAGAAATGATTTGATTTGATTTGATTAGACCCCTTTAATCAAATCAAATCAAAGCTAATTAGATTATAATCAATTATTTCTCGCTTAAGGTATTGCCGATGTTTACCGATATTTACCGATAATAATAGTACAGAAACATAATTACTAAGAGGTTACTATACTTTTAAATAACCTCTAAATCTTATAAATACTACTTATAAAGTATTTGTTATACTTATATATAGTAACATTAGAGTTCTTTTACTTATTTTAGCTACTTAAAACCCCTTTATATAAAAAATTATAAGACTTTGATTAGCTTTGATTATAATTTAAATCAAATCAAAATCAATAATAAAAAATTGTAATTAAATAAAATCAAAGCTAATTTAATTATAATTGATTATAATTAATTAGTTTGATTATTTTTTTTTCTCACGCTGTCAGTTGGATAGATCGAGTGAAATAGCAAATCTTCTATCGAGAGCCCTATATACTCGGTGAATGCAAAGATTTCATCCTCAAATAAATAGCGTTCGCAGATATTGACGAAATTTAGATGCTGGATTTATTACTTAGCAGTGATTTTTATCTCATGCTTGCTGCTTATGAAAATATCTTCATGCTGAAGATGTTTCTATGTGCCGGGTAATAGGCTTCTGAGGAGTTAAACTTCAGGAAGCTAAAACTCAAGCTTGGAAGATAGCACAAAAGACATCTCAAGGTTCCCAATTAGGGAGATAAATAAGAAGCCAGAGAAGGCAGGGGAGGGACAGTAGTAGAGAGGTGGGGAGGAGGGGCAATGGAAACGAACCGGGATTTGGGGGAGCAAAGAGTGTTACCATTTATGTGGTGCGGGCTCCATGTTCGTATCTATCTCGCGCTGCTTCGTCAATCTTTTGGAGTATAACAAACTTGTTTGTTGGTGTATTGTATCCAATTGAGAGACTGTCAAGTCCCAAAATATCCTGTCTCTTCACAGGAATTGAGTGAGCTTTAAATACTATGAGCGTCAATGAAATCCACAAAATCGAAAATAGACCTCTTGTAAAACCTCTCCAACGTCGTCTGGTTGAAGGCCTGCACCCCGTAATGATCATCAAACTGGCCCCATTCCCAATTATTGACATAGGACCAACCCAGAAATCCCGTCACATTGACTTGATCCTCATGTATAGACTTCAAGACTTCGTTCAGCATAGACTGATAGAAGACAGATTGGGTTATTTCAACCCGTTCTTGCTCAATAGTCATGTCATATGCATCGAATATCGGGAATCCGATTTCGGTGATCATGATGCCGTCTTTGGCAGGGTAGACGGTGTTAAGATATTGGAGCACCGTGCGCATGTGTTGGTAAAAGATCTAGCATAACGCATTAGTTCGTGTTTCTTTGTTAGTAAGTGTGAAAGTGAGAGTATACCGATCCGCCAATCATGGTATTACTGCGTGTTCCTACTTCCCACCCATCACGGCCGCGGAGAAGGATTGTACAATAAGGGAACAATGGATTCAGTGGGTTGACTGCACAAGCGTCGATTCCTTCGGGAGGTGAGGTGTGGTAGGTTGTGGTATAGAGGTCGAAGGCCAAGTAATCACATGTTCCGTTTACATAAGCTAGCTCCTCAGTAGTGAAAGTCGGTGCCTTTTCTCCTATAGTTGAGGATACTGAGACAGGAATTGGCATCCCAAGGAAGAGGGGATTTGCGATATGGCCTACATCGAATTCTGTGCGTCTAATTGCGGCTGCAACGTCGGAAGAGTTCGTTGGATCTAAGGGCAGAGCGAAACCGGGAGAAAATGCCAGTTTGAGACTCCATTTACCGCTACCTTTGATAAAATCTCGATACCAGTGAACGACCTTTGCGTGGGCCATGACGATGTTGTAGCCTGATGCCCAGTTGTTGAACTGAGCAGCATCTACGGTTGGTTCGTTGAATGTGACCCAGGTTCCGACGCGATCGGAATAATGGACGAGAACGATTTGAGCGTAATTTAGGAATGATTCAACAAAATCCGGGTGATCCCAGCCCCTGCGAGATTGTCAGAACATGGAAATATTATAGAAACGAAGTTGAATAGCGTTGCTTACTGGAAAGAGGTGCGAGTGGCCAGAGGAAGTGGCGTATCAAGGTGCTGCAGCGTTACAACTGGCGTCATTCCATATTCCAGGACTGTGTTGATCAGATCATCATAGTGATCAATGGCCTCCTGGTTGACAGGGGATCCAGGGGCTGCAAAGGGAAGAATTCTTGACCAAGAGATGGAGAAAGCATAGGTTTTGACCCCAACAGCTGCCAGCCTAGCAATATCTTGCTTATAGAGGTAGTAGTTCAGAGTTGTGATATCTGGTCTACCACCTCCTTTCGTCGTGTTCACGCTAGGAATCGTGATGAGTTCAACATACGTCGGTCCTCTCCCCTCATTCTTGACTGCACCTTCGATTTGGACAGCAGCAGAGGTAAAACCATATAAAAAATAGCTAGGAAAGGTATAGGCACTAGTTTCTGGATCATCGACTGGGAATGGTAATGGAGTGGGCTTGACCACTTCCGATTTCTGCATTGATGTTGGCGAAGCTGTAGTGGTAAAAGGCGGCGCAGTGACACTGATGTTGACCCAGAGAGACGACCAAGCAAGGTTTCCAAACTTGTCTGCAGAGTCTGTTGGCGAAGCGATAGTAGCCCATTTTGTGGTTGTTTGGTTCTTAACTAAATGCGCAAGATCCTCAAAGGAAGGAGCATAAGTTGGGGCCGGTCCAGCTTGAGGGATTGGACTAGCGTAGGACAATGCCGGATACGTTGGAAAGGAGAAGGACGGAGCCTCAGCTGTAACATAGGGGCTGATCAAATGGTATGAAGTGTTAGAGCTGGTATAGAGCAATGTCAAGGTGAGAAGACTTACATCAATATTGGAAGAACATGAAGGGGAACAAGCGTCTGCAGTTGCATTTTGACTGTTAAGGGCGGTCCGAATTGAATGTGAAGCTCTTGGATTATCGGCCTCACTGAATGAATGGGCAACAGACCTGAGGGGCACAGTTCACCTTAAATAGTTCAGTCACTTTATTCCTGGATTTCTTGAATAGGTTGTGATGCCGACCGCTAGCTTGGTTGCGCTCCTCTTGGTCCATACGCTAACTCCCCTCCCTTAACGCCGTCAATCACTAATACGAACATTGTGTCTTTTGTTGGGCTACAAGTATTTTGCGTCTTCCCTTGCTCCCCTGTATTAGGCAAAGATTTATTAGACTGCCCGTCGGATATGGCGTATATCGTATATCCCAGGCCTAATCCGAGCGAGATGCCGGTGAAACCTTCTCCCTAGCGTCACTTCGTTAAAGATCGGCATTTGAGAAGCAACAAGCAACGCTACAAGTGCCGTCTAATCTCATTCCTTGTGTCACAAATAGCTATACCCTACATATACCTCGCACTCTGGTTGGCGCGCATGTTTTCGAGACCTGGGGTGCCCAACCCCGCACTCACCCCGCACTCAGGAAGATATGTCGGACTGTTGACATTGACATTCAGTGACGGGAGGACCTGTCCCATCACTCGATATCTGTCAATGCTCTCTCAAACAACCCTATCAATATGCATATAAGTACAAAGAAATTTAGACTTAAATAATCGCGGCATGTTAATATTTATATCTCTCAGAGGAATTTTATTTTAAATCGCGTTTCGTGGTGGAATCGGTAGGTGCTCAAAGCCGCAGTTTGGGGCTCGAGAATGCCAAGAGTTTTAGGCGAGAGCTGGCTTTCCGCCAAGCAAGGATACCCCAAATCGCGATGTTTGGTATTTTAATTATTACCCAATTAATAATACACTGCACATAATAAAAATGATACTAATTAATAAGTCAACTGTAATAGTTTATAAATATCTACTTTTAAAAGAGTTTAAAGTTGTGGTGGAAGGCCAACAAGAGGGTGCTGATTCTCTGGAATCGCGATTTTCAAAAAATTTGGTGAGGCTCGCGAAAATCACGTTTTCGCACTAGTTATCGACTCACATTTCAGTTAAATAAGCAAATATTTTAATCACGTGGCTAAAGCAAACCTCTTAACTACAACTTCGCTCCGCGAAAACACTCGCTTTAAATTATACGGCTAAACTATTAGCTAATTAAATAACCTGAATTCAGAAGTATCGTTAGATACCGAATAATCGCTATAACACCTGTTAAAAGTCAATAATAAGTATTTAGCCCTCAAAATATCTCTAATCTACGACCTAACTCGCTAGCGATGCGTCGAATCTTACTGATTAAAGCGTACTTAACTTAAGATTAATAGTAGATATAAGCGAGACCTCTTAATATGTAGTTACCGAATAGTAAATAAAGTCGGAAAAAAAGTCGCCGTAACAAAGAATACAATAAACGTTCTTAATATCACAATTATAACTAAAGTTATTCTACCTCCTCTCCGAATAAAGCGGCATTATAGCCTACACGTATAGTAAGCCTCCTCCGATTATATAATTAATTCCTAGTAAACTCCTTTAGTTTCACAAAGATAAAAAAGAAGTTTATTAATTTAACAAGCTCGATTATTAATTATAACGTAAGGCAAAGAATAAGCCGAGCTAACGCACACTTATATTTATATATATTACTCTCACCGATATAACTTAAGTATAGTAATTAGCTATATATAAGTAATAAAATAGCAAGAAGCGGGAAGTAAGAGCCTTCGAAGGGATTTGCAAAAGACTAAGGCAAATGGACTGGAACGTAATACTACGAATCGCAATCTAAACTTATAATATCCTTTATAAAAGCGAGCCTGGCATACGGCTACTAGGCCTATACTTTAATTATATCTATTATACTTGACATCTGGCAAATTTACAGAAGGAAAAGTAAATATGAGAGTAGTCTTCAAAGAGGACAAGGACCCCTTAATAAAATAAAGCACTATTAAGAGCTAGATAACCAAAGAACTATAGTCTTAAATAGCATTATTTTTACGAACGCTTTAATATATATGCTTTTATATACAATAGTATAATTAATATACCTATGATATGAACCTATAGAATTATTACGAGGTTCTTTTGTATAGTATCCATCTTATATCAATGTAGCCCCAGTAATTCTACCCTTCCTCATCCAACTTCTTACGACCTATTAAAAACTCTAAGCTCCTGCCTTCGCATTCCGCTCCTTCGCTATCTATCCTTAATATTAACACTGGGCCTTTTTATCGCTTCTATGTTTATTCAGTCGAGCTACGTACTCCTTAGTAGGAATGTTTAGCGGGGTATAAAGCGAGCAATGTCGCATTGCGGGGTCAGAATCAGAGCGGGATCCAATATCCAAACTGGAGACAAGAACTGCAGCTTATATCCGGCGTCGCCGCTTAAATAAGAGAAGCTGCTAGAATTAGCCTTGGATCGAATTGCGAGAAAAGGCACTGGAAGACGGCTAGAATCAAGAGCTACAAATCCCCAGAGAGGTCGCCGAGAAGCCCTGTGGAGCTCAAGCTAATGGTCAGGCCTCGATGAGCAATGCTGTTCCATAGCAGTAATTCAAGGCGCTCGCGATCTGTTCTGCTGAACTTCCCGGCCTGCTTTGTCGGCGCGCTTCTCAACCTGCTGAACTTTAATTGCTGTCGTCTTAATCGTAGTTGTTGTCGTTTTCAGGTCGTTCTGAATCGTTATAAGGGCCTGCATGACGGTGCTGTAGTCCGGGGCATTTTTCGATCTTGGTGAGCATAACGCTTATAGCCGCAATTATAGTCTTTATCAGCGGGGTGGGTATAAGCTGTTCCTTTGCGGATTCGATACACAGGAGGGCGTCCCCGAGGTATTTGCTAAAGTACGTAGCGTGCTCGCAGAGGTCGTTGGGCTATACGATTACTTTGGGCCACATTGATACTATAACGCTTGTGTCGCACTGGGCGATGCGCACAAGCTCAGGCTTTCTAATTAACCAAGAGCAGGGCTGCTAGATGTGGTTGGTGATGCACGAATCTAAAAACTTCGCTCTCGCATTTTGTAATAGGGTGTTTTTGGAGGTTCGCTGGGCAGCGGGGAGGTCTCAATTCATAATCGCATCCATTCCATGGCCGCCATGCACGTTGATAGAAAAGCATATAGAATTCTATCTGAGAGATCGTATAGAGTAATAGGGGAAATAGGGGCAGCGTGATCATAAGTACGCAGGTACAGAGATTAACGCAGCACATCCCATATTTCTAACACACGTGCCAATTTTGCACCATGTCACAGTATACGCAGAGTTCTGCTCAACACTTTGAGTACACTGAATGTTTTCATGCAAAAGCCTTATAGCTGGCCCTGAATCATGAGATTGTAAAGATGACTGGATTCCAGTCAAAGAGGGTTTGATTTGAATTCAATTTGAGAAACCAATCCTTCTTCTGATCGTTGGTTGGAATTGAGGTAAGCGTGTGAGTGACTGTCGAATAGCCATGGTCTGTCTTTTGCGAAGTCGACATTGGTAAATGAGAACTTGCATGCGGTACCATAAGCTTCCCTTAGATCCTCAAGCATAATTTGGACCTCTTTCCATTTGGTGTTGAAGTTGTGATCAAGTGAAGCGCCTTGTCTCTGAGTCAATGCTGCGGTAATTCATGCAGTGCTTTAATTTACCTTGGCATTCTTGATATCTGAAGGCGTATCTGGGTGGTAGAAATCTGTGGTCATTGCGAAACGAGGTGAAATATTCGACGAGCTTCGTAATAACCCAAATATAGAAACTTGGTTGTAATGTTTTGCGAGCTGAGGATGAGTCGTATATGTCATGAGTCTGGGCTGAAACCCTTTAACCACGTGATTTGGCATAGTCTCCGATATGTGAGGGCAAAGATTGAGGCTGAGGAAGTGGGTTACTCATGGTCCCAATCTGATTTGAAGTCGGCTTAGAGTTGTCCCTGTACGGATATGGTGCTCCTTGAAGGGGTGTAAAGGAGACGCGTACACGACTAGGCTATGTACCCCTGCCGACGCTAAACCCCACCAATCTCGTCTCGTATGTCGCATTTCTCGCACCGAGAAAAAGGCCGACCTGCAACCCACCAAGCAAAGCAGAACATTAATACAACCGCTTACGGATCCTGTGCCTAGCATTCTCTGCATCGGTTTGCTCGTTCTTCGCTCACGCGGTACGGATCACACCTCCACAAATCATGAATCTCAACGAGAGATCTGCGTACAACCCCTCCCGCCCCTCGTCATATGAGAGCCCGCAAGTCAAGTCGCATACGAGGAGACCGCATCGGAAGACAAAGACGGGTTGTTTGGTGTGCAAACGACGGAAAATAAAAGTCAGTAGCCACTTATGTCCATTCGCCAGGACAATAGACAGCCATATTGGAGAATTGCGCCAAGCAATATTGATCTCTATTCGTTGCTTCTTCCGACCAGTCTCCTCGCAACGGCGGAGTTCCAGGAATGATCTTTGCTGATATAACACTGCTGCTTCTAGTGCGACGAATCCAGACCAGAATGCAGCAACTGCATCAAGCACTCGTTGTCATGTGAATTCGCGCCGCCAAAGACATCCATTCTCTCTTCCAGTGGATACGTAGGCCCCCTTCCCATTATCGAAAGGGGAATCAGCTGACAGAGAGACAAGCTCGCTGCAAATGGTCCAAACGATCTGAATCTTGTTGATCTGGAACTATTTCACCACTTTTGTACCTCCACGGCCTTCACTATAAACCTAGACCCCACCATGTGTAGATTATGGAGTAACACCATACCTATACTTGGACTTCGACACGACTTCGTCATGCACAGTATCCTGGCTCTAGGTGCTCTTCACATAGCTCATGTACGAATTTTCCGGTGCCTCAATGCGCCCCGTATTGCTCCCAAGACAAAGACCAAAACCCTCCTACCTAGTCCTCAATGCTCTGTTTGATATTGAACTTCATGTAGATTCGCTGACTTCACTATCTTAGCTTAATCTAGAGAAGAGAGATATCTTTACTGGGCAAGCCATGATGCACCACAAAGCTGGACTAGCCAAAGCCACACCCGCACTCATGGAGTTCGCTGAAGAAAACGCCTCGGCAATGTACCTTTTCTCAGCCCTGACATGCCTCTACACCTACGCTACCCTACGACAAACAGACGAATCTGTCCTAGGTGGCAAGCCAGGTGTAGCAGAGTGGATAGTGCTCTCGAGACAAAGTTTTTCAATTGTCAGAATGGCGGACGAAACATTACAGACTGGTCCACTGGGTCCCATGTTCAAAGCCGGGGAGCGGAGATCCAGATTGCGAGATCAAGTATCGTATGACACTTTCTCAGGAGCGAAATGCTTGAGAAGGCTATCGGCGCTCATCACAGAGAATACCCCAGATCCCCGCACTGAAGAAGCATACCGTACCGCGATCGAAGACCTTCTCAAGATCTTCAATGTCGTGTTCGCCATGCCTATGGAGATGCGAGAGTCGTCTGACGTGTTTGGCTGGCCATTCAGACTGACAGACGGATATCTCGAACTTCTACAACAACCTACTCAAGAGGCGTTGGTAATTCTTGCTTACTTTTCTGTACTTCCAGAACTGCTTGGCTCGAAGTGGTGGTTGGAAGGCTTCGGTCGGCATTTGTTCTCGAAGATTTACCCCTTGATCAACGATGAACATCTTGCGTGGATTCAATGGCCACTTGACCAACTTGGATGGAGCCCGGATGAAGCAAAGCATCCACGGTGTAGGTAAGCAAGCACCGCCCACATAACAGCCAAATTTCCACCTGACGACTACCCAGCTACGGTACACCAACGAACGCGGGATCTTGAACCGGGGATTATCGCTTCTGGAATGCAAAAATGGTGGACTGCACACTTGCGTGAGTAGCCATGGCCTCTATCCCGTCACGGACAGAGCGATGCTTTGCATGCTGAGCTACGCTACGCTACTCGTGTTTAACATGTCACTTCAGTCGTGGACAAAGGCCAAGCCCAAAGCAAGAGGGCAAATACGTTTAGCGCAGAAGTTATGAAGTTTGCAGTGGTGGAGAATCTGAGCCGTTCCGCGCCAAGTCGATTTGCAAGGTCGCTATCGGAGGAGGGAAGCCTTGCGACTGAGTGAGTAGTGAAAGCTTCAGTTCTGTATTAACTTGAGTATAATAAAGCATAAATACCTGCTCTCTGGTCGTGCTCCCCAATCAGCCAACTTCTGTACTCGTTTGCATTTCGCTTAGGCTCCTCCCAAAATAATTCAAAAGTAAACAAAAAGGGCCCTCAACCCTCCAAAAAAATTTCCAGGTCACAAATCCATAATAAAGAAGCAATCATATATCACAGAGACAAAATTTCAGCCGGATGTCGAGTGCCTACATCTTTGTCGTACGTTGTGGTTTCAGTCGTCGAACCACCCGATCGTGTGCGTTAGAAGTGCCAATCGATCCTCGAGCCCAGTTTGATCTAATGAGGAGAACTAGTTCCTCAACTCCTGCTGGGTACGGATAAATCTCTTATTTTCGAAATTATACCCATGTAGCTGAGGACAGCAGGGATGGAGCCACGATTTCTTTCTGCTGCCCGTCGGTCTGTATGTTTATTTCATGTACTAGGCGAAAGGATTGTGGGATTTTGTGCTTGGTTTGAAACATCTGCTTCAAGCCTTAGATCTATCACGATGGCTGTCTTGTTGTTATTCTCCTGACCCGTGTATTCGCCTATCCACGCCCACGTCGCGAGAAGCTCACGAAGCTCCTGAATTTCAAGCCTACGGATCCTAACATCAATTGGCATTCCCATCGGGATTCACCATGATCGCAAGCGCAGAATATATCGGTTAAATCTGCTACACACCCATAAGCAATAGAGTAAATAAAGGGAAAGAACGAACACGCCTTCCCCTCCAAACCCGGCTCACTCACCAGAGTGAATCTCAATATTCCAAAACCCATCACTTCGTCTCGAGAAAACTGCGCTGTCCTTATTCACAGCGAGACCTACGACAGCGCAAGACACTTCAGAGTCCCCGACAGTATAGCTTCAATTCCTGACTTGGTACGGCAAAAGATTCGCGAGATTCTGGAATTATATCCACTTCCAGACGTCGAAGATGTCGCATTTAAACAGAGCATCTTGAGATCTTCAAAGACAGTTCCAAAACACATCCTTCTCCTTCCAGTAGAATCGATCGATAGATAATAGTTCCCAGAGAACAAACATCGGATGGAAATAGAGCGTAACGGCGATATGACCTCAGACTCGATACCTGTCGATGAGGCATCCCATCCCACACCTCCGCGCAAGGACTATGAAGATGATATTGACGAGTGTCAGTGAAGAAAATCTGCAAACGCTGCTGTCTGGACCTATGCTGTTGACCGTCGAATTCGAAGAAGGGATCAATTACATAAGAGAGCAAGTTGCTCGCAGTACAAACGATGAGGTGCAAATAAATTGGGAAGAGACCTCCTACTACTGGCCCATGATCAAAGCGGAAGGCGAGAAGCTGGTTTATACGCAAAGAAACTTACTTAAGTATAATATAAAATATATAATGTTTTAATCTTATAAAGCTTCTTAATAAATAAGTACTGATAGCACGTATTATTAAGGACGGATTATTGTATAAAATGCCTATTTTCTTTAATTCCGGAGCTAACGGTTATTAACTTTAAACATTAAGATTTAACCGAGATTATTAATAAAAAGTCTTTTTAATAATACTCCTTAAATAATATTTAAACTTATAAATTTATAACTTTATAATAAATAATCAGATTATTATAATTATTTAATTAAATTATAAATCTTATTAAGCTTTAAAGGTATATTTAAGTAATATAATATTATTAATTGTATAAAATATTTAAGTTCTCGTAAAGTTTTAATTATTAAAGTATTTATAATAAATTTTTATTTATAACAACTAATTCAATATAATGTCCCATCGAACACCCCGATAAGGCCAGCGGCAAGTTCGAAGAGTGAGAAATATGCTGATGGAGACATGGCGAATCATTTCACTCCCTCTACTACAAAACGTCTGACACAAGGTGCTCTGATCGATTTGGCAGCAACCTAGAATCCATGCAATGACCCGGCTTCTCGGTCTGCGGTTGCGTCTGTTTGGGCGAATGATCTTGGCGGCGGAGGCACATCTCAATTCAATCTAAATCCACCAACAGCTCTAAGTCAGCCCGAAACCAGTTCCTAGAGCGGTACGAACCTACCCGATCAGTGGAATAACTATATCGATGCAAGATGGCATAACATGAATGATCAAAGTCGGACTTCCAAGGGTAGGCTCGCAAAGAACATTTGGGCCAATAAAAAACGACGTAAAGGGAAAGTCATCAGCCAACAGTTTAGGGCGCAACAGGGCGTAAGCACGCCCGTCAACCAACAAATCAACCTAGTCGGTTAAACCTCTACAGCGTAGTCGGGCGAGCATAGCATGATATGACGCAGGAAATTCTGGAATGATGCGGCTGCCTGTATTTCTTTCCTAATGACCAGAGGAAAATCTGAACTTCTCCTACAACCCTAATTTAAGAATGCCGATATCATACCTCGACTACATTTTTGCACAAAGTCAGCAGCACCCATGTCTCCGAGATCTATGTCGATTTCTAGGCCAGGCTCAGACGACAGATCCGTGTCGGATTGTCTGTCTAGAATTTAGAGCGGTAGAAGGATCACTATCGCGATCTATACATGAAATAAGTGATCTCGCTACGTCGCTAAGAGACTGGAGCAGTGCCGACGAGATCGCCAGCAGTAAAGTTACCGGCCGTGTTCTCATTATTGAAGATCTGAATAACGATGTCGTCGGGGCTCTTGGCTCAACATTCGATATCGATCCGTTGTTCTTCTCATACCATATAGACCATCCAACATTTAACTCATTTGAGCCATCCTCGACCATTAGCCTTCCATCCAAGGCTTATTCGCAGAACTTTGTAACACTTCGTTACAGCCGGGCAATTGAGTTTATGGATATAGATTTTTCAAGAACGCTCATGACCACCAGCAATGTTACTCGCAAAGTCAAAATATTGCCTTCAAATTCAAAGCGACACATTGGCTTCAGACAACACTGTTGCTCTGTACTCTTCATGATAACGAAAAGTGGCACCTGGTTAGGTGAGGGACCACAGTCTGAAGGTTGTCTGCATACTGATGAGATTCCGACTAGGGCTCATTCTAGTAGACGCGATCAACACGAATAATTACATTGCGTCTTCAGGAAAGGAGTACACGATTCAATCCCGTCCATTTCAGGGGGGATTTGAAGACTTCATATCCCCTAAAACATACTCCCAGTGTCAGAGCTCAGATCCTACGGCCCTTGCTCATCTTAAACGAAGCTCCCTACTCGAAGATCTCCTCTTCTATTGGGGGGATGCGAGTCCATCCGTTTTGAAAGCGGACCATCCGACCTTGTTATCCATAGCGAACTATCCACTGAGGATTGTTGCGGGAGAGTGGAAGGTTTATGTCGAAGTGATGTCCTCCAGTATCAAACTACACGAGTATTCGACGGCTATCACAGCAGGAACGAACATCCTAACCCACCTGGACTCAGATTTGCGTTCACTGGAGACGTGGGGTAGACGACAAATGCAGAACGTGGCTAAACTCCGCCACATTATCCGATTTCTTAACTTTCACATTGCTTCAGAAATTGAACCTGGAGAATACGCCGCATTGGTAGAAGATTACGAGCATATCATCACTATGATCGATACTTACGGCAATAGAATGGCGAGCATGATTCCGGTTGTGGCTTCCCTGGTACAGATTGCAGATACTCGACGATCGCTGAAAGAAGCAGAGAATGTTACTCGGTTGACGAACCTTGCTCTGTTCTTCATACCATTGACATTTGTTACCGGATTGTTCAGCATGAACAACGATATATCTGCTCAGGGAATGAAACGATACTTTTCTGTCGCTATTCCCTTGTGTGTGCTTGTATTTGCCGTTTCCCGTTTGCTGCCGTTCATGAAGGTGGATAGGACTTGGAGCCCATTTCGAGTATTTAGAACGAGGAGAGGTGATATAAAACAAGTGGTGTAAATTACAGGTTCCTCCAGAATTGATTTTCTGGGCTTTAGCGAGATATGGTTTCTTTATGGCCTTTCCTCTAAAATTTTCCAAAAGATGGCTCAGACAATCTATACGAAACTTCAGTTTATCATTCTGCATATCAGGAATTGCTGCATAAGCTATTAGTAAGCTAGGCCTATTTGAGCCTAAGAGCCAGTTGTCCCCCTCCATAGCATCATCAACTCAATCAAGCCACGGAATATTATCATCTAAAACACATTTAATTTTTATCTTTTTGACTCCCTAAATCTTATCACTCCACAACCCCATCCCTCGTGTTCGCACCACCTTGAAACAGCTTTTTAGCCTCGTCGCGGTATTCGTCCTTCAAGCGGGCAAACACACCGACATCACAGGGTTGCAGTTTGTGGGAGGTGTGAGACGGGAGGCGACATAGGATAATACTATTCTCGAAACAAAACTCTAAGGCTTCGAGGGTCTCATGCATCCCGAAGCCGTCAGAGAGAAGTACCCGCAGCTTCTAGTTAGCCTGTCCTTAGTTTAAGGATTAAACATACGCTTGAGCTACTCCAAGCTAACCTTGGAGTCGGTGTACCTAGAGTTAGAGATTGCATAGTCTGACTTAATTACTGGCTTGGTTGCTTTCGCTCGTTTCCTTTGTATATAACACGAGGAACTAAAGCTGCTTGACTTATCAAAAGAATTGAACGAGGTAAGTTAGCGTAATAATTTAAAGGCGGGATTGATTTCTAGTAAAAGAGTGTACTAAAGAATTACGTGCGAAGGGCGGTGATATCAAAGGTTTTGACACTTTTCCGCCAAGTCGAGGATTTTCTTAGCTTCGTAATATAAATATCCTTAATCAGCTTTCCACCGCCAATAATATCACTCGATAAACATTACTCACAATAACTACGAATCTTCGTAAGCTACAAATGTATCTAATAAGAATCGGCTGTAGAAGAGCTGTTTTAATCTCATGGGGTTAAATGATTACTAAATTAGCCTTCTCTACAACCACATTATCCGATTGCGTCTCGGCGCCACCTAATTAAGTCGCTTTTGCTTTTAATTTGGGATTCCTTAGGGCTTCGTCTTTCTTACTTGTCTTTATGTTGCAGGCATGATCGAGAATAACGGACAGGAAGCTTGCGGGTTTCGACCCCTTAACGACAATTATATCGACCTCCTCAATTCGACTCCTCTCACAACCTCGAGACTGCTCCTACAACATATTCTTTTGTTTCAGGATGTAGAGCTTCTGGAGATAAATCTCCTACCATTCCCTCCTTGACCTTTTTCCCATCCTCCGAGATCCCTTCTCTGAGTCGACTCGACACTCAAGATGCAGCCCGATCAGTAGCGTCCCCGGCGTCCCCAGCGTCCACGAGGTCCGAACGAACGAACCCGCGGAGGAGACACGGTTCAATGCTAAATGTGAATTGATTAATATGCATAGGAATGGTATAGATAACTGACAGCTTGCGGCCCAACGCGAACGTTTAGAATTCGGGAGAATCCTTAACGGATAAACGAAAGAGTATCGCGGCTTGCAAGTCTTTGGATATGTCCCTCTAAACGTTATAGGGCCAGGCAAACTTCTAGATCAATGGCTCCGCAACGAAAGATACCGTTATCGATCGTTCTAGGAACAACTCAACAGTTCTAAGATCCACATGAAGAACCCTCTCGGATAGCGTGCGAGATTCATAGAGTCTTTAATCCTAGCCCTGGGTCGAAGACAGGCAATAAAACATGGATGAAGAAGTTGGCGGCTATTCGGTTCATCATGAAGGGCCACCTGGAGCTGAATGACTGTCTTAGATTATTGCCAGAGAATCTGTAAACCAACCGACACAACCCATCTATGAATGAATATGCGGCGGAAATCTACAAATCGTAGGCGAGAGTGTTAACAAAATGGTACCAATAATGGGGATGGCCTTACTCATGTAAGTGCGAATCATTCGTCGGGTTATTCTCTCAGGGCTGACTGTGTATAGTTTTATATTTGAGACAAGAGGACTGCTTGAAGATGCCGTTGTGTCCGTTCCATACCGATACGGAGCGAGCCAAATTCTTCCTGAAGATAATTTGAGAGAATGAAATCATAGTTCCGGGGTTCATCCAGAGAGTGCTACCGGCTGTGAATCTCCCGTTCTTGTATGGGAATGCAACATACCCAGACTCGACGAATCGACTGCACGGAATCGACCTCAATGCATTGAAGCGAAAATTGAGAACTGATTTCGAGTACAAAGTGTCATACCTCTTGAACTTCGTCTTCGAGGGCATGATCAACTTTGAGTTGGGAGATTTGGAAGGCTGTTATGGACTGTATCGGAACTGGGTAAGTGGAATTTCTCGTAGATAATTTAGTTTGACTAACATCTCATAGGTCACAAAAAAAATCCCGACCGTGATAAACAACCACATGATTGATAGAGTGCAAGTGGATCTGGATAACATTCCTCTCGGTAGCATTCCCAGATTTGCTAGAAAACACTTCTGGCACAATCTAGAGACGGATGTCAAAGGATTCGATGACCCTGACGCGGACGATGATAGTGACGAGGATGATGTGGACGGTGGTGGGGATGGTTTACATTTGCCCCCATCTCCTCGCAGGCTTCGTGGGGATCGGGGCAGAGGCAGAAACAGACGCAGAAATGACCGCGCAAGCGAACCTGCTCGAGGGGCCTCTCGGGCAAATGATCTTAGGGTCCTCCCGCCATCGACAAGATCCTGCTCCATCCTCCTCCCGCCGACAAAATCCTACTCCCTCACCCCGTCGACAAGATCCTGCTCCCTCCTACAATAGACAGGGTGGTGCGCCTGTTCGGATAGCGTCTAGAGCAGAAGCAGGACAAGGAACGGCGGCTGACAACAGAATGAATGATGGTTTTGGACAAGTAAAGGTAGAGGATGGTGAGTCTGATGGACTCTCGGATGTAGAGGACCTTAGAGATGACATCTACCAAGATGTAAAGGATGAGGCGAAGGATGAAGTAGAGGATGAACCACGTCTGAACTTATACTACGCCGACACGGAATCTGAAGATAGCGACGTGGTCTTCCTGTCTTCTAAGAAGGTTTCTTCATCTCGCGGTGATGGAGTTTACTCTAAGTCACCTTCAAAGCGTGCTCGTAACCGTGGGATTGGAGGTGGGGGCTCGCGCGGAAATGATTGTGAACAGGTGGATGCGAACATGTCGGGGGGGCGGGGGCTTGGAAACGGATTTCTTGGGGTTGCGAGACGTGGTAGGCGTGGGCGTGGTGGCGGTGGCAGAGGCAGGGGACGTAGGGGACGTGCGAATTAATATCGGGCTCTGCGGGGTGACAGTAAATAGTGTGTAGTTTCTCGATATTGCGGTTGGAGGATTCGAGGTGTGGGTATTACGTGATCGGTACGACTGCCTTGTCGAATGGAGGAATGGGTATTGTGTGATCGGTACGATTACCTTGCCAAAGTCCCAACTCATTAGTAAGCGAGAATAACACTTAACCCCCATTCCAGCTTCCACAATAACAGTATTATATCCAGGACAATTAATGGCTCGACGTAAACTTGGAAAAGAATCAGTTCTCACCAAGTTCGAGGTCGAGGTCTTCCCGCATCCGGGTGCATCTTACGAATGGGTACGTTTTGCAAACCGAAGTATTCTGGGTGCCCATCTCTATTTTCACTATAAAACTTCTTGTCGTCAGCTGAGACATCAGAACAAACAAGCAGATCAAGAACTTACCTGACGCCGCAACGTGTACTTTGAATTATTGCGATTCCCGTAGCCAAACCTGCATTGTACCACATCGCCGAAAGCCACCTCCATCAAGTCAGCGACCCAACAACCAACAATTGTGTCTCGGAACCACCCCTCCTGACTTCCCGGGAGGATGATCTTGAAAGCGTCCTTGACGTCGATAAACCCATTTGTGGTACTGTGCACAAGATTTGCAGCAGCCCACGGTTCTCCTTAGATACATCCACGGAAGTACCCGGCGCGACCTCTCCCACCCCGGAACGGGTCCTTCATGGAACCATCGACCTCTTCTGTGAATTTGGTTTTCTTCATAAAGTAATTGTACATGTCAGCAACTTCTTTCATCCAACTAAACACAGACAGGACTTACATCATCAACGCTTGACACTCATCCGAGAATTCCTCTCCTTCCTCGTCTCCGACTTCTCTCAAGACACGCCCCGCAAGAGTTGCCATTCCCACTGAAACTCTGAGGCTGTTCTAGGTGACAAATTTAGCCACGATTCCCTCGAAGTCTATGTCTCGGCCTAGGAAGAACCATATCATGGCTTCGAATGAGAGAAACGATGGGATCCCTCTAATGTCTGCCTCCGTGATGATCCGATCCTCTCGACCTCTGGAAGCTTTCTGTTTGGTCAAAGCCAGCCATGCACAAATTCCTTCTTCTAAGGCAGCTCAAAATGATGCATTGAGGCTGTCCCAACAGCATCATCTCCCGTCTTCTATCCACAGCACTGACAATCGTCTCTGTTCGAGAGGTCTGGGGCAATCCAAGGCGCTCACTGGATGTATACATGAAAACACCTAAACGATCCTCCTTTGTCTGAATTTCGTTCTTCAGTTGACCAGCTTCTTCCTTCGTGAATTCGGGTTTGTTGCCAAAGTATCTGCCGTTGTCAGCATAAATCTCGATCTCATCCAAATCAAAGCTAAACTTATACCATCAACGATTCACATTTGTCTGCAAAATTTGCCGCCTGCTCTCTCTCGATACTCTTAAGTTCCCATCCAGCCAATGCTGTTAGGTCAGTGGAGATTCGAACCCGGTTGTGTGTTGTCCAGGTGTTTGCGACTGGGGCGAAGTTCATGTGAGGACCCAAGCACAACCAGGCCATTTCAGCAGATGCTGGGAATAGAGGAATCGATCGGACATCACTGCTAGTCAAGGCGCCATGCTCTGGTTGTGTCAAGGAATTTCGCTCCAAGATCGCCAGCCATGTGCATATTCCTTCCATTGCGTTCCCAGACGAACCCCCATGCAAGCGCTGCATATGAGGAAATGGAATGTGTTTTCAAACATTGATAAGAGCTACTTTACGCGGAGTAAGGACACGCTTATATGATATAAAGAAATGGAAATCGACACCGGTTTAATTCCTTTGTTCTAAATACGCCCCAACACGTTTCTTCGTGATTTGGGCGAGGTTAAGATAAGTGAGGCTTCTTGCAAGACCCCTGCTTAGCGAAAAACAAGCCTAACGAATGGATCTGGAAGAGAGAAAGAACTACGTGAAGAACCAAGAATACAGGTCTGATCCCACCGCTTTTTGTGAACGCCTGAACGCCGTGGGTTGTACACAAACTAGTGGTAGCCAGGCAACCATGATCGCTAAGTCAACGCCTTAGCCTTCATGGGTTCTAACCCTTCCACTGCCCACCACTGCCTTGACCACCTCTTATGGGCCTGGGACATCCTATCAATGAGAGCTTGACACTGAAGGCGGGCATTAATCCATTCCACCTTGAGGTCTGGTAAGGATCACTCAAGCTCAATATCGCCGAATTGGATGCTTCCAGCTTCAGCAGCCTCGCCTTTCATAATTCCGTGCACATATGCCTCCCCGATCAACTTGTATCGACCATTCTGCATAGGTCGTAAGATGAATGGGGTGCTTGGACCAGAGATGATCCATACTTGGTCGCCTATCTGAGCTGACTCTGATCCAAGTCCAAGATAATTCCTATCCGTTAAGAATAATCGTCGGGATTCGATTATGGGTTTCGATGCGGCAATAAATGCATCTTTCCGATTCAACAATCTCATTCTTTCCTCATAGTCTGGCCCTCCCAGAATACGCAGCGTACCCGAAATCTGCTCCGGGTTAAAGAACGTGTCGCTAGTGTCCGCTAGGGAGACTTCTATCAAGGTAGCCAAGAATGCACGGCATTTCCGTGTTAATTCGTCTGATGGTGGCGTTTTGGGATTAAAAATCTGACGTTCGTGATTATCGTAAAGATAGAGTTCCCTGCATTCTTCATCATTGCTAGCGTCCTCCGTCGTCACTGATGCAAATGCGCCGGGATCGGCACGAATCTGATCCCAAACACCCAAGAGAAGCATTCGCTGCACTTTGGAGTGGCTTTCGGCATGGAAATGGTTACTGTCCGCTGGAAATCCTTCAAAGAAACTGACGCGGCTAATCAGCCATTCATTGAATGCCTGGGCAAGTAGCGGATCAGCAGGAGATTGGCGGGGTTCATTTGCAGAGGATTTGAAAGAGTCCGCTATCGTTGTTCTCCAAAGAACGCCAGCATAAGCAGCGCCTGATGCTGGATACGGTGTATTTAATAGTGGCTTGACCAAGTTCAAGATGCTAATCCAGTTGCTTGGACTTCCCGTGTTATCGAAAGGATCGGCCACGCTTTTGATAGTGTCAAAGAGACCCCCCCTAATGATCAGAATTCCCCCTTCGATTGGCACTCCTATTCCGGAGCTACCAGGCCCAGCAGGATCCCAATGAGGACTAGCATCTAAATGCAAAGGACACGGCTGAAGAGGGACGCTCTGGTCGGGGACCCAAGAGGGAAGGGTGTCTAGAAGACTGGGACTGCGATATATTCGATCTTCCACCATAGCTAGCAGGAACAGATTTTGACAGATTTCCAGTTGCCACTCAGCAAACTCTGTAAAGACCTTTTCCACTGGCTTTGTGTAATCGGGGATAGGGAGTCGGTCTAGAGATGACTGTACTAGATCCGTGACGGAACCCTCCTTGATTAAATTCTTTATCAGACCTAAAACTGAGTAGTAGTGGTCTCGTTGGTTGGTGGCGAGGAATCCTCTCCCAAGATTGATCGGCATAACCAGAACGTGCCAAGGAAGTGTAGAACCAACATAACCACGCGCTATTGTCTTCAAAGAGGAAAATGCGGCGATGGTGATTCCAGTAGGAGTAATAGTTCGCCTAGCCATGCGGTCTGACAGACTGGTAAAGTAGCTAGTGAAAATACCCAAGCGCCGCCATGTCTTCGTTGAGGAGATAAATTGGGAGCATTTAAGCACAGTCTCCCAAGAGATCTCTGAAGAGCCCCAGAAAAATATCATCCCTTTCGCAAGGACCGCTTCTTGAACTATCCAAGCTCTACGGAAGTAAGATCGTCGGAAAAATGCAACCAGAGCTTCCCAGTCCTCTGGCTTGATGTCAGGGTAGCTCAAATGCAGAGCTTGGTGCCGTTCGGTTCTATCCAGCGGGCTTTCTGAGAGTTGAGCGATTAAACGCAGTGCTCGTTCGGTATACCTGTCCTTCTTCCCAAGCCAGGCAATTACAAGCTGAGCTCCTTTATATATCTCATCCATGAGGCCCACCTGCGAACTGCGCTCCGCTGGATCCTGCTGGTTGATGCAGACCGCATCAATCCAGATGCGCTTCGGTAAGGGCGCTGGCCCCTCCGACGACCCCCTATGTTGCAGTTGGCGCAGCCTCTGAAGCGCATGGAAGAGATTCGCAGTAACGTGGATGGTGCGGTCATCGCAAATTATACAGTGTTGTCGTCGGTACTGGTCAGGAGCGATGCTGTGAAAGAGCGGGGCCCGAGGGTCTCCCCAAGTATATGACAGGGCATCATATGAAGGATTAATGCGCAGGTTGGCGACTTGAAGTGAACAATGGATCTCAGGTGAATCTCCTGGTAGAATTTCCAGTAGTCGTATGGAATGTTGGTCGGGCAAAGGCGCATAGGCGTAACGCTCATATTTCGTAAGGCTGCTACCGACGGTGGGAGATTCGATTGCTTGAGAGATATGAGATGTGAGAACTGACAAGAACATATTTGCGTTTGCTGGTCTTCTCGGGTATGCCTGGATGCTGTTGGTAAGAGTTTCAAAGAGATGGTCTGATAGTTTCTGGCGGTGTCCTCTATTTCGAAACATCAATCCCACTATTTATACTTGATTGAAAGCGGGGTTTGCGCTCCACCGACTAACCGCATGGATAAAAGAACCCTTTAGCTTAGTTTGGTGAACACAAAAGCAGCAACACGAATTGCAAAGGGATATCTATTTTTGATTAGAATACCACTAAAGCATAAGTCCTCCTCTAGTAATTTAATTATTTAAAATTATATGCTATGTAAATCCACCTCGAATAACGACTCATTCTAGCTGTCACCAAAAACACGTGATATGTTTGTACCCCTCAATTTTATCTCTTTAATTTTTAGGGGCTTTTATTTACC
Organism: Leptodontidium sp. MPI-SDFR-AT-0119; assembly: GCA_020726505.1. Classification (NCBI taxonomy): domain Eukaryota; kingdom Fungi; phylum Ascomycota; class Leotiomycetes; order Helotiales; family Leptodontidiaceae; genus Leptodontidium; species Leptodontidium sp. MPI-SDFR-AT-0119. The sequence goes on along the minus strand of JAHLEZ010000013.1, from coordinate 2,361,033 downwards.
GCTCTCAAAGAATCTAAGCGTTAATAAAACCTGATGTTAGTAAAAGAACAGACCTAATATGCTAAGGATCTGGCGCATCGTAAGTATCATCAAACCTCCTACGGGAAATGTAATGCTTCATTAGTATAAGTTCCGTACTTTAATACGAAAAGTAAGTTTAAATAATACCGGTTTTCTTAAGATAGACCTTAAGAACAAGTTCCTATTACGCTTACGCTAAAAGTTATTTAATAAGTACCCGCTCTCGCGTACTCTTAAAGAGTATATTAAATATATTTAAACTAAAGATTAAAAATAAGAACTAAAAAATAAGTACTATTGTATTTCCAAATCCTTAGTAAGAAAATTAAGCTTTTTCTCCCAAAGTTATGCAAAGGATTTACCCTAAGGAAAAAACATCCTTATATATGCCTTAAGATTTACATATCGCTCTTAATAATATACGAAGTTATAAAATTTATAAATAATACTTACTTTTAATAAAACCTAATTAAGGATAACTTAATCCCTAAGTCCTTAAACTTTTATATAAGCTAATATACCTCGTGCTTTAATACTAGCAAATGCCTCTTAATATTACTTTACTTAATCCCCTAATTATAATCGCACCTCTCGTATTACTAAAATAAAAGTAAATTACGATAATAGATCCGAACTTAGTAATAATATTATAATTAATAATAATAATAATAATAATAATAATAATAATAATAATAATAATAACGCTAATTTATACGCAAAGAAACTTATTTAAGTAAAATATAAAATATAAAATATTTTAACCTTATAAAGCTTCTTAATAAATAAGTACTTATAACACGTATTACTTTTATTAAGGACAGATTATCGTATAAAATGCCTATTTTCCTTAATTCCGAAGCTAACAGTTATTAACTTTAAATATTAAGATTTAACCGGGATTATTAATAAAAACTCTTTTTAATAATACTCCTTAAATAATATTTAAATTTATAACTTTATACTAAATAATTAGGTTTTCTTAATTATTTAATTAAATTATAAATCTTATTAAGTTTTAAAAGTATATTTAAGTAATATAATATTATTAATTATATAGAATATTTAAGTTATCGTAAGGTTTTAATTATTAAAGTATTAATAATAAAATTACTAAGTATTAAGGTTATTTTTTAACTTTCTTATTTTTAATTAAATTATACGTTTTTTTACGCTTTATAAGTATTTTCAAGAAATTAATATAATATTATTAATTATATAAAAAGTTTAAACTACGGTAAGAACTTATTATTAAGACGCTTATAATAACCCCCTATTTTTCAACGCTAAGGCCTTACAACGACCCTACTCCAAAGCAAAAATTCACGACTTATAATATTAAGCTTATAATATTAAGTAGCATAAATGAGTTTTTGCTCATTTCCGATCAATTGAACCTCAGTCATTCTAACTTCAAGAAACTTTATTCTAGCAATGCCTCAAACAGCCAAGGCCAATACCTATCAACCCCATACCTAGTAACAGCCTCTAACACCTTGAGAATCTGATAAACTCCAATAACCGTACTCGTACTCCCTATATCCACTAAACCCCTTAGCACCCTTCCCCGATCATCCTCATCTACAATATAACTAGCGTACAGCTCCCAAGCAGGCCCACGTATCACAATAGCCGGAATCGGCAGCATGTCGCTCATCTTTATGCCTGGTCTCCTCCGCTCGAAAAGTTGCTCCAGCCGCTGAAAGAGCGCGGAGTTCCATATCCCGATCTGTAGTAGAGGATCGTGCCCTGACACCGTCTTCTTCATCTCGGCGGACCAGAGTAGTGGCTTGTCCTGCAAGTATCCTCTCGTCTGATTGAGACCCAGATCGTCCGGACCGGTGGACTCACGATGTAGGTATGCGATCTTCTTCGCTTCTGTTTCAGTGGGTTCTAAGTACATCCCATAATCCACACGCTTGCCTTCGAGTGGGAATTCCACGATCCCCGGGCCAGTGGGAAGGAGTGTCTTGGGATGGATATTCATTGCAGTTCTGTTGAGCGTTAGAGGGAGAGGATATGAGGTTGTAGAGAACAGACTGACATGTTTTCAATCGTTGCCCTGTCGCCTGTCATAGATGCGGCTAAGTCGAGCAGAGGCCGGATAACCTCCTCTCCCCAACTAGCCTCCGACTTTCCATCTTCCACGCACCGAGTAGTATTCCGAACTACCCGCTGAACTACTGCTAATATCTCAAGCGACTGAGGATCTTTCTTATCGTTGAACAAATCGTCGTCTTGTGCGTCGCAGGGATCTAGATAAGGGGTAACTTGAAGCTGGCGGCACGTTAGCCATGTCTCAATGTCTGGCAGAGAGAGGGAGGAGAGGGGATGTACCCTGATGCTTCCATCTAACAAACCCTTCAACCGCCGCGCTTTCGTTGCTTGATTGCGCAGGTCTTCTGCCGCGTCTGGGAGCGCGACTCCTGTATGTCCGATGGCAAAGAAACAGGTTGGCGGCACCGCATTCTTGAGGTCCTGCACCTTTCTCGCAGGACTACGACTCCGCTTACTGGCAGATCCAGATGTGACGCTTGACTGGCTAAGGGTCGTGGCAGCTGTGAGTTTGGGGAGGGACGGGGTCGGAGTTGACATCGCGGCGGTATATTTCGATGCTATGTGACTTCGGCTTCGACCTCGACCTCGGTAGCCTTGCTCTTCCCCCCGGCCTTCGTGATCGAGCTCTTTATACGCCTGTCTTTGTCTCTTCGGGTGGGTATGTGGCCGCGTATCTTTCGAGAGCGTCGAGGAGAGGGGGGAGGGGGGGGGGGGGAGGGAGAAGATACTCGTCGCTTTCGAGAGGCGTTAGGCGCCTGGAGGTCGGTGTCGATGTTAACGGAGGCGCATTCGTCAGCATGGATACCTGGGGTTGTGGCTTCGGCTTGGGCGCAAATATCATAGGTATTTGTCTGAGCAGAATAGAGATCGTTGAGATCTTCGAGCCAGCCTTTTACGATGGTATCTTTCATCGTGGGAGGGAGGAAGGTTTGAGGCGCTGACGGAAGTGGAGGTGGACTGACCCGGCCGGCCCAGGCAGGCTACGATACGGTGCGATACGATGTGATTGATGTCATCTTATGCGAAGTTCGGGATAGTGGGATATGGCGCAGCGCGGATGGTGATAAATACCTAGAAGAGGCGTATCGTGATGTAAACAAACATTGACCTGGCGGGGATTCAGCAGGTGGTGTGGGTGAACCTCTACCTCTTCCCCGCATACAAGTCGTGGCTGGAGTGAACGCTAAGGTGGCTGGCTGGTTGAGGCTGAACCGCGGAGTGGCTAAGTGCTTCCCGGTGTTCTGATGTTCCGATCTCCCGAGCTCTATTCTATGCGGCGAAGTTTATATATTCTTATTAGAAAAAGCAATACCGACGGCATTACGAAGGTCGCGTTCAAAAGTCTGGAAACCTTAGGCACTTAAGCTTGAGCGATGTGACCCTATAATTACAGGGCTTTATAGGGCTCGCTTAAACTGATAGTTGGCTATGGTGGGGTAAATTTTGAGGGGATTCCCACACTCCCACTTTTTAATTAATTAAAATGGCTCCAGTTCAGTCCAAAATCGACGCTGAAGATCTCATTAATCTTGAAATTACTTTTAATAATGTTTGGGAAGACTGTGAATCTGCAGGTGATTCAGAGCCTGATTTGCACTCTCCTGAGTCCTCTACTCCTCCTTCACCTACCATAGCACCATCCGAGGCCTCAAACACTAGCTCTACCACGTCTAAAGCTAGTCGAAATAATACCATTGGCACCAGAATCAGAGCTCTCACTCTTTATGACGACAACGTCCACCATGAGGTCATTACAGCCAAAACTGGTGTGACAAAAAGCTCTGTTTGGAAGCTTAGAGCTAAGGCAATCTCACGTGGTTGGATGCCAGGGCAAAACTGCATTGTGGAGCCGCATCATGTGGATGATGCTCCTAGGTCTGGTAGACCTAAAACCTCTACTGTGGTGGCAGAGCTTATTATTAAGACAATGACCAAGAATTCCACAACTAGGGGATGGTCGACAGCTCGCATTGCATATGAGGTCAATAAGACCAAGGGAATTCAGCCTGTCTCACGCAGTACTGTGTACAGAGTACTAAAAGAGCATGGTTATAGAGTGTTTAAGAGGACAGTCAAGCCAGGTTTGACGATAGAGCAGATGACAGCTAGGCTAGATTGGTGTCTTGCACATAGGGATTGGACACTTGAGGATTGGAAGAAAGTTGTATGGTCTGATGAGACTAGCGTACAGCTAGGTGGGGTAAGAGGGAGAAGAAGGGTATGGAGACTTAAGCATAAGACGTACCATCGGCATGTGGTAGTGCGTAGGTGGAAGGGGTTTTCAGAGTTTATGTGGTGGTCTTGTTTTACTTATGATAGAAAGGGCCCGTACCACATATGGGAGCCTGAGAGTAGAGCTGAAAAGGCAGCTAGGACTAGGGACTTAAACAAGAGGAATAAAGAGAAGTACGCACAAGACAAGGCTATTTGGGAGCTTGAGAATAGAATACATCGCATTCATATTGACAGAAATCAGCCAGGCCCCAGAGCTAAGTTTGTGCATAATAAGGATACTAGAGCATATGTGGTAAAGGATGGAGCGGGCGGAATCAACTGGTATAAGTATCAAGAGAAGGTCTTAAAACCTAAGCTTATTCCTTTTACTTTGGAGTGTGAGAAGGAGTTATTAGGTATGCTGATTCAGGAGGACAAGGCTCCATCTCATTAGAATCGGTACAGTCAAGAAGTGTTTGATTTTTATGAGGTTATAAGGCTTTTGTGGCCAGGTAACTCACCTGACCTTAATACTATAGAGCCTACATGGTTTTGGATGAAAAGAGAGACTACTAAAAAAGGTCCCATAACCTCTCAAGCAGACTTGAAAACAGCTTGGATTCAATACTAGGAGGATTTGCCTCAAGAGAAGATTCAGGCATAGATAAAGAGGATTCCTGTACATATTAAAGAGATAATTAAGCTAGAAGGGGACAATAGATATGAGGAAGGGAGGAAGAAGGGTCAGCAAAAGCTAAGGATTCATTAGATTACAATACTATGAGTATATCTTCATAAATAAGGGGTAATCATTTAATTAAAATATTTAGTAGGCTTACAGGGCTGTATACTGTGCTTACAGGGTAGTTTTAAGGGGCACAGCCTAAGTTACAGGGCTTAAAATAAGCCTTCAGCGCTCAGACCCCCCTAAATAGAAATCTAAGTGCCTAAGGTTTCCAGACTTTTGAACGCGGTCTCCGTATTAGCCCTAAGAATAATCGCTAAACTAATGAACTTACTTAAGGAGTATAAAAATAAAAGAACTATTAAACTATTAGTATAAACGAGGTATTATTAAGTACTTAATAAAATAAAAAACTACTTATTATTAGAAAATATAATAAAAACTTAAATTAAGCTTTTATTACTCGAAGCTACTTATTATTTTTTATTAATAAAACCCAGGTTTACTTAAAACAAATTAACAAGGTTAAAAAGGAAGTTAACTAACGGACCGAATAGGGGGTTAATAAGGCTACTAAAGCGTTCTGCGCTTATTAATTTAGCCCTTTTCTATACTTTTTTTACTTATCGCTTTTCTTTTTTTTTAACGCCTCGAGAGTATTAAGCCTATCTAATTACTTCAAATATCGCTAATCTAGAGCATCTCCGGTAAGGCTAAGTTTTAAAAGGCTAATTGCTCTTTATGGCCTCGCCGAGTGTAGTAAAATTGTGTTGATTAAGCTCTAGAGTAGGATTGAAGTGCGATAATTACTATAACTGTTGGTTGAGTTGAAAGTAATAACTCTAGCCTTTCTCGAGGGCTAATCGAGTCTAAAATTCGACTCGTCGTTAGAGGTTGCTGTAAGAACTAAGATAATACGAATTAACGGCTTTGTAATTGCTTGATTAATTTTTTGTTAACTCTTTAAAATCTAATGTGTAAGACGATTATTTTGCCTTATATTATAGTGGGGAAAACTCTCGGTAGCTTCTTTATTACTTAACCGGATAGACTTTTTCTATATAAAAGAGCTTAACACTTGGAAATAACTTAACTAAAAACTTTTTATAAATTTTATTTAATACATTTTTTTTTCTTTTCCCCTCTCTTAACTTTTCATATTCTTTAAATATATATTATCTTTAAATTTAATTAATTTGCGATTTTTCCTATACTTAAAGTCTCTCCCGTACCTTGCTATATACAACCTATTTTGATATGTAGTTTATTAAGCTTTATCCCCCTTATAACATATATTTATTATTTATCTCATTATTTGTAAATTGTTAGCTTTTAATATAAACGAGGAAAAGTAAAGCTTATATTAACAATTATAAAAGAATTATAACTTTTATTTGTTATTACTTTTATTATATATAGCTTTATATAAGACACTAAACGTAATAAAAGGCTAATAATATATGTCCTAAGTGTGATGATTAGACCGTTTGGTTACGTGTTTAGCTACCTTAGGCTACTACCCCCCTATTCCTGTGTATATATAGCCTCTCGCAGAGCCCTTCTGGTTTTGCACCTTAATATTCTAAGTAATTGAACCACTGCTTTTGCCCTGCCGCTCGTTACACTAAGCCTAATATCGTTATAAATAACCTTGCTTTGAATAAATAGTCTTATTATAGAAATTTACTTAAGCTAAAAAAGAGATTTTAGGTTTATATTAGAGCTTAAGATGCTAATTTTGACTCCGCTTGTAAGAGCTGTGTCTGATATTAAGTCTGCCACGAGCTCTGAAAATGGCGCTATTTATTTTGTCGGATATAATGTTTTTTGTTATTATTAGTTTTATTCAACCGAGGTGTTACTTTTAGTGTACTTCTCGTCTGATTCGACTTTTGTTTTGGTTTTTAGTTACGTTTGATTAGTCCCGTGGGTTTTTTGATGTTCTTATCGTTCACGATTTAGCGATAACAAACGTAGATACTAAGATCTTCTAGTTTTTTTATTTTTTATAAATAGTTTTTAGATAGATTTTGGCGCCTATTGTGTTTTACTAGTTCAGGATCTGAATCAGGCCGCCGTTACTGAAAGAGCTGGTTCCTATTAGTCTAGCGTCCCCAAATAAATTAATGTATACTTTAATATATACATAATTAAGTTATAAAAGTTTGTGCAAAATTATACACTTATAAAGTTTTCGTTTAATCTAAGATATTCTACCCCTTACTACTTATATATACAATTAATAAATCCAATTTTTCTTCTACTTTATTTGCACTTTATATAACACTTTAAAAATAAGTATTACACTTAAAAAGCAAGGTATAGAGCTCACCCCGGTTTAATAAGCTATTATTTAGACCCTCTATTAAAAAGGCTATTCGCCACGGGAGATTTCTGGTAGGACCTTATATACTACGAAAACAATCGCACGATTGATTAAGTATTGTATAAAATCTAGTTTTATAACGTTTAAAAGTAAGTCAAGAAGTAGAAGGCTAAAGTTACTTAGTTCACGAGAATCTAGAGCTTTACTACACACTACTTTACACAAGCCACGTATAACCTTAAAATCGCTCGTAACACCGTCTAAATTAAGCTATTAACTCAATTATCATATAATCGCCAAAGTCCTTAAATCCTTTAGTAAAGCAAAGCGCCGACCACGTAAGAAGCTATATCTCACTCTCCTTTACAAAAAGAATCGCTAAATCCATTATAAAGCTAAAAAAGCTATTAGACAAGATAATAAGAAGGTGTATTAAAGTAATAAGATTATATTTAAAGTAACAAAGGATTTAATAACATTTAACGTTACTTGTAGGCTAAGAAGGGAATAGAAGTAGGCAAATTAAAATCTGCGACTTACTTTTAAGAGTAAAAGAACTATTATTAATACGTAAAGTTGTTTTTATAAAAACGAGATAGGACTATTATATTTACTCCCCCTAGGAGAGAATATAACAGCGAAGTTTTATAAATAGGTCTTGTAATACTACTTTATTTCATTTTATAATAAAATGCAAGCAAAATGCAGCAACGAAGTTATAATACAAGAAGATAATACTCCGTGGTATAAGGCAAAGATTATTACTAAATATCTTAATAATAAACACATTAATTAAATGACTTGGCCTTTATAATTACTAGATCTTAATCTTATTAAGAATTTGTAAAAACATATTAAATATATAATTATTAAACGACGACACAAGTGCAAGAACGTTATAGATTTGAGGTTTGCTCTTAAAGAGATTTAATTATTAATTAAGCTTAAGTTCCTTTTAAAGCTCTACGATTCTGTCCTACGAAAATAAAAAGCTTATTTAAAAAACAAAAGAGGAGTAATAAAGTACTAAAGGTTCAATTTAAGTGTATTTAGAGACCTTAAAATAAAGAAATGCAAAAGTTATAGCTTAATCAAGTAAAGGCTTTTGTTTGGTCACGTGAACACACTTATGTGACCTAATTATACAATGCTAGGACATTGAGATTCGGCATTGCCCCTTCTAATATTTTGACGACATAGAAAGATGCGCGAGAGTCGACACGAGAGCGTTTAATATAAAAAAGTATCTGTGAATAAAATTTTAAAACGAAACATAAAGTCCCTTTTTTTTATTTTTTTATAAACACGCCTGCCTGCCTTTCCGCCTTATAAAATTAATCACGAACTATAAAAAGTAAGGTTATAACCCCTAAACCCTATATTAATACTAAAAACACCCGCATGTATTATAGTATTATTTGTTATTACTTTAGACTCTAATTCTAACGCTTAAAAACTTAGAGACCCTTTACTCTTATTATATTTACGCTTGCCTAGTATTATAAGTACTACTTTTTATCTTATAAATCTTCTTCTCGTAATTATTATAATTCTTCGCCTATATATATCTCGCCTTACACTAAAACTAATAAAAGTAAAAGATTAGTACTATCGCCCTTATTAGCGAACTTACTGCCGCCCGTTCTTACCCCAAACTCTCGGGGTATTTGTTAATAATATACTAGTTTTTATTAGTGACCGTCGTAAGGACCTTACCGCATTTGTGGCAAGTCCTTCAATCCTCGGCGCCTGGCGGCTTCTGGACCCTATCATTGTGCTTTCTTGGCTGGGTAACTGTCTTAACAATGTGTTTCTCCTTCGAACACCCACTTCTACCTGGACCAACCACGACCATGATATCTTCCTCCCACCACGCTTAGTCATCGTGGCTTGATGTTGACGGTTCAGCCACCGGCACAATACTTGGGGAGCCACTTCACCCACCTTCCCCATGCACAACACCCTGCACTCGACTGGTTGGCGTACCGTGCAAAACGTAAGACCATACAACCTAACTATAAATATATGCCATCACAGAAGGGATCAAGATACAATATGCTCTGCACCAAATGCAAGTCCGTTAGCTTCGAGTCTGCGAACGGTCACGGATACCTCCATCATAATCTTCGCGAACTCGAATTGTCCGCCAACCAAGGCTGTCACTTCTGCATCATGCTCCTCCATGGCTTGTGTTTCAATTACGTGTCGAAAACAAATGGCTTGACCGGGAAAAATAAGGAGAGAGACAGTACATGGCTTGATCAACACCGCTCCGATCCTAGGCGAATCAAACTATGGATCACAGATAAGATAGGAACTCCGCAGAACAGTGGGCATTTGAGAATAAAGGGAGTATGGGCGGAGAGAAGCGTTTCGTTGATGGTGATGGACCTTGATGGTAAGTCTGTAATTTTCATGCTGACATGTTAATGCTCACGGGACACAGACGAGTTTTTGAGATTCTCGTCCCCGGATGAGGCGGACACGTCTACAGGCTCAAACAACAGCATGGGTCTAGTGAAGACCTGGGTGAAAAATTGCACTGAGCATCATAGCGGAAAGAGGTGTCGAGCAGCGGATCCGACGTACCTCCCAACACGCGTTCTCGACCTTGAGATATTTTGTGATGACACTGAACCTTGTGTCAAACTATGCGTGCCGCAGCAGCCCGAGAAGGCGCTCTACATGGCCTTGAGTCACTGCTGGGGAAACGTACAAAGTATTACGACCACGACAGGGAATCTATCAAATCATCAAACTTCAATCCAGAAGAAGCTGCTATCGAAGACTTTCCGGGAAGCAATCGACATAACTCTGCAGCTTGGCATTCGATATCTCTGGATTGATAGTCTATGCATTATCCAAGATTCCCTCGAGGATTGGACCAGTGAATCCGCACGCATGAGCGAGGTGTACTCCAATGCCTTCGCGACCGTCTTTGAGGTGAAGGCGTCTGATGGGAGCCAGGGCTGTTTCGCAAATCGCAACGCGATGATGAACCATCCCTGCAAGCTCGGGCTCCGCTTCTCAAATGGCAGGCCGGTCTACGCGGCTCCGGCAACAGGTAGCTCAGCGGGTGCTAGCGGCCCGCTTTATGGGCGTGCTTGGGTGTATCAGGAGGAGCTGTTGTCACGACGCTCTATTGCTTTTGCTGCCAACGGCGTGTAACCGAGCTCCCGCATATAATCCCACCCCTGCTACAAATCCCGCCCTATTAACATTCCTCACCTGACTTCTAAAAATCATAACAAATTAACCAATTGAGATATCGTTATGATTCTTGAGACAGTAGATCAATTAAAATTCATTCTAAATCTTCACTAATTTACTTCTCCTAAATATATCGTGTAGGCAATTTAATCTTCCGTCCTCCCCGACTTTCACGTGATGACCACCCTTCCTCTCCCCTCACTACTAGAGTCCTACAAAGAGCTCCTAAAGGCAACTTAACAATTAGGGAAGGCTTTGCTACTAGTCCCTTAGTGTTCGGCTTTGTTGACGTTAGTCCCTTAGCCTTAGCTGCATTGGATTTGGCTGGCGTAGGGCGTGCTTTTGGTGTTTTTGATCCCTCCGGGTTCGCAGCGGCCAAATCTTTTGCTAATTGCTTAGCAGCCTGCCTTTGTTCCTTTTGTTCTTGCTCCTGTTTCTTTCTGAGGCTATTCGCAGCTCGTTGTACTTTCTTACGCTCTTTTGCCTCCTTCTCTAGCTCGTCTAGCCTCTCTTTTTCAGCTTGGTATGCCACTGCCTTTGCTACTGCCTCAGCCTCCTAACATATTGCGCCAGTATTTTCCTCTCTACATAAATTAAGTCTCTTTCCTTTCCTGCGCTTCTTTTGCTCTAATACAAGTGCTTCCTGGAGGCCAATATTCTCGTGACGGAAGATTGATTTCTCTGCCGCTAGCGTGAGGAGAGCTTTAGCGGCCTTTTCAGCACGCTCCTTTGAGGGACTCTTTTGAAACTGGATTGTGAATTTGCGTATAGCCTTCGTAGTAAGAGGTGTTTTGACGTTTCTGGATAGTGTTTTTGGCGGTGAAATAGGCTTCCGGATTTTATTTAAGACTAATTCGCTGTCGATAGGCCAAAGCCCAGGCTTCGCAAACGCGTGTAGGATATTCTCCTTAGTGAAAGCTGCCTCCCACGCCCTCTTAAACATAGGGTAAAAGAGCTTTTTGGACATTTGGACATATCCGAAACCTTTGGTCATCAGGTTATTAAGCTCCTGGGAGTATGCGGTAGAAAGAGGCTGGAATAGGCCCATATTTAATGGCTGAAGGCGATGGGTAGTGTGTGGCGGTAATACTAAAAGGACGATTCTGTGAGCATCTGCCTAACGTATAAACGCCATATTGACATGACTAGAGTGCCTATCAAGTAGCAAAAGGCGATACTCGCGCGGCGACTTAGGTTTGGTGTGTTTCTTAAAGACCTCCTGGAGCTATTTTATACCTATAGCGACAGAACTCCACCTATTTAGAGAGATTGAAAAGTAACACTTGTCTGTAGGCTTCACATCTTGTACCCACGTGTCTTGTAAGTCTTTAGAGTCTCCCCTGTAAATCAATAGCGGAGGAATCCAATTTCCGACAGCTGAAATACACGCTAGACAAGTGACGAACTCTCTACTCCCGTCTTGCTTTGCCTTTGTAACACGCCCTGATTTATATGCTCCTAAGGTTATTACTCTCTTTAGCGCAGAGCAAAAGCCTAGTATAAACCCCTTTTCGTCGAAGTTCCATATGTTTTCGGGTTTGATCGAGTACTTAGTAATCGCGTTGATTAACTATAATAAGACACCACCTAGTTAGTTAATAGTCTTATTAAAAATAGTAAAACAACGTAAAAAGCACTCTACTAGCTGGAAAAACAAGATAAACATAGGTATATATTCTGCAGAGAACCGTAAGTTGTCAATACTCCGTAGGTAGGCACTTTTGAGCTTGGTTTTGTGTCGCTGGACAAACTGGCCTGTCTAATTCTTTCCTATAGAGCTTCCCCTGATTTCCTTAGCCAAACTCTTGACTATAGAACTCGTTGGAGGTATGCCACGGTCGGTAAGGTAATTGATTCTGTCGATTAATACCTTCTCTTGGGCGTGAGTGAGGGCTTGTTTCTAAAAGGCGGTGTTGTCCTTCCGAGAGCGAGTGAGCCCACGAATCCGCTTGGAAATCGATGTCCGGTCGCATTTGAACTTCGTAGCCGCAGCAGAATAATCTGCGAACTCTCCTGCTTGAATTACAGCAACAGCGGCGGAAATCGCTGCAGATTTGTCGACTCTACCCATGATTTAATACAGTAGTGGGGGTGGTGGATCAGCGATTTTTGGTGGGATTTTTAAGCGGGGTGGGATTATATAAGGGAGCTCGGTTACAGCCATATCGGTAACGTGAGGCACTTGACTAAATTTTAAGCGACCCCATCGATTTTCTAGTCCCCTCCCCCCCCGCATCTCACGATATTGCGCCCCCGCGTATAGATTCATCACTATAACGTTAAAAAAGCTAGTAAGTAGCTTAAATTAAAGGTAACTATTAGGGCTATCTAGCGACTAACTTTTTATAGGTGCGCTATGCCTGCGAGGCTGTTTGTAGTGACTGTAGCCTAAATTAAAGATGCTCTTCGGGAGCCGGGCCCCTTACCCTTCTAGTACTTGGAAAACCTCGCTAGAATCCACTATTGCTATATACGTACGATTTAGAAGCATAAGGAGCGACTAGATACTAGATTACTTACTTTACCGCTATTCAAAGGACTAATTCCTGTTATTACAAGAGAAATAGAAGCCGCTATAAAGCTTTTATTAGACGAGCGCCCCTAAATGTATTAAGACGAGATTTCGGCCTTCTTATATAAGGCCTTTAATAGAATATTAGTAGTATAATCAACGATTAGTGCTATGCTAAAGCGTATAAAGATTACACGGAAAAAACTCAAGGTTAAGGCCGCCTAAAAGAACGCTATATTACGGAATAATTAGCAAGATCGTATATAGAGCTTTATCGCCGATCAACTTATATATGTTAACGAATTAGGGAGCGACGAAAGAACTAGAGATAGGCATTATAAATGGGCGGTTTTAGGGGCAAGAGCAAAGGTTAAAAGGTGGCTCTAAAGTAAGGAGAGAGTATTAGTCCTTCCTACATATATAACGGAAGGATATATTAAATAGAGAACGTTTAAAGGCACTTATACTAGGGAACTTTTCGCTAAGTTTCTTATAGAAGATGTCCTACTTATTTATAACCTATTTCCACGCCCTCGATTAGTCGTTATATTAGACAACGCCTTAATTCATTATTCTTATCAGGAGTTATTAAAAACGACGTTCATTAGAAAAGTGGTTAAACTCTTATTTTTACCGCTATATTCTCTAGATTTTAACCTAATCGAAGAGAGCTTTGGAGATTTAAAGCTTTAGATTCGACGATACTACTATAAAGAGCGTAGAGAGTATGCCATATACTAAGATTTCTTAGAATAGGCGGTTATAACTTGTGGGACAGGACCAGATGCTACTTATTAAGCTAAAGGACATTTCCGTAACGCAGGGATCTTAGGGGTATAAAGAAACACCACCAAAATTAAGTGGGAAAAGTTATAGGGTAGTAGCAGTGTTAGTTATAGTAGTGTAATTAATTTAACTTCAAAAGTAAGGGGTAACGGGGTAAATCGGGCATAAATTGTAACTATTCTAATATCCAAAATATATATAACCTAGTGATAATATACGCGTTCTCAGGCTAATTGAAGGTACTAGCGATGTTTCCGTGCGTTATTCAGTTGATCCTGTTTCTATCTAACTTAGTAATTAATAAAAAAATCATCGATGTTATCCTCACTTACGCCGGCACTGTTTTCTATTATATTTACTCGCATCCCTGCGCTACTACTCATATTTAATAAGTTCCTAGCCACCTCTCTTCTCTCTTTAGAGGTCCTTTTAAACTCTAATACTTTACTAGAAATCAGTTGTGTAGTGCCGGCTTTCACTCTAGTAAAAATAACAAAATCTCTATTATATAAATCGTTAATATTTTCGACGTCTTAATTCCTTAAAACGTCAAAGGCTATATTAATCTTTGGAATCCGAGAAGGAATAGTCTCAATTTCAAGAAGATATACTTTGAAATCGATCAATAAGTCAGGTTGCTCTATAGTCGGCCTCAATAGTAATAATACCGGAACAGGGACATCGCGGGCGTTATCTAAATAGCTGTTTTGACTAACGTTTAATTGTGTTTTTAGTAGTGGAGGAGGAGTAAGGTATAGTCCTTAATAATAACTATACGTAAGGTAAGGCATAAAACTAGGGGGTAGAGTATACCACTAAGATTAAGGGTAAAATTATAAAGCTGGCTAAGTTAATATAAGGGTAGCTTATATAGTATTAACGTGAACGTGTACTTCTCTAGAGTTAGTGCCATCTTTTTTAGGAGCGATTACCTCCTTTTTTTGATCTAACTTCCGTATACTATGTGTTTTCGACTTATAGTTAGTCATTAATGCCCCCTCTCTAAATCCTTCTAACTATATCCCCGGAGGCGTTTCAATAGTAACTCTTGGCATATTAGCCCCTATAGCTTTCGCCTATTCTTACTACTTTGTTAGAGATATCTTATAGTGTGTTTTCTCACTCTTAAGAACGTAATAACAGCGGCCACGATTATAACAACCCTACTTTATATATATATAGTACTTAAAAATCAACTAACGATTAACTATTATTAAAGAATCGTCTTTTAAGTCCTTAGATTCCTTCTCGGCTAACTGTTTCTTTATAACGGAGGCTTTAGGCGTTTTTGAAGCCGAAAAGGAGCTGAATACGTCGTCTAGATCGTTGGTAGGATCAGAAGATATAAGAATAGTAAAGGAACGGCGTAGGGATTCCAGGCGAGCCTTATTCTTTCCCTTATCCTTTGGGGGTCTGCCTCTAATAGGGCCATCGTTAGTTGAAGTTTAATCCCGATCAAAGGTTTTGTATAAAGCTTTAACTGAAATCCGTCTAGTATATTGTTTGTCCCCTTAATGCGCTATAACCTATAATGCCACTAAAATCTCCTCCTATTTCTCCTCATTTGATACCTCGGCGGTAAAGCCTTTACTCCTTAGGATAAGGATCTTCCAAGGACCTAGTTTCGGTTTCTCTGTGCTATATAACTCTCTCTTTTCCGTCTATTTCTTGACATAACGTTTGTAGACCTCTTTACACATCTCTACCTAAGTAGCTCTCTCTATTTAATTAATATTAATAGTAAAAGTAACTGCGCTTTTCGCAGATCCGTCTATAACAGGAATAATAAGTATAACGACGAAGTGAGGGTCTTTGTCGAATTCGTGATTAGAATTAAACTCAGGGGCCGACTTCTTTCGATAAGTAAGAGGGGATTACTTAATTGGCGTCCCTGGGCCACTCGATACCTCTACAACATCTTGATCTTTGCTCAGAGTAACTGGCGCAGGCCCTGATTTAGGCTTATTAGGCTCTTCTATAGTCGTATTAGCCCTAGGACGCTTCCTATTCCGATTTACAGGCTCTTGGGCCTCCGAGAATGCCTGGAGGGAGTTCGCATTCGGTTTGCGCGCCCGCGGCTTTTTAGGGAGCGCATTAACGTCCTGACTCGCAATTTTTTTTTTGATGAACGTGTTTTAGGCATAGTCAAATTGAAGTACCTAAATTAGTAGATTAATTAGAGTTGTTGTTGTTGAATTATTTAAAGGTGTTATAATATGAGGGGGCTGGGATGCGGGGGTGGATTCAATAATCCAAAGGTTCGCTTAATTTAGTCAAGTGCCTCACGTTACCGATATGGCTGTGTACTGGGCTTGTCACACCCTTGCCGCCAATGAGCAAGATCCCGTGGGCGCCTTCAACTTCTCCCATGGTCGTGGAGCTTTCCAGCACTTGCTCATAAGCCCACTCGCACCGTCCGCGCATGTTAGAAATATGGGCTGTGCTGCGTTGATCTCTGTACCTGCGTACTTATAATCACGCTGCCCTTATTTCCCCTATTACTTTGTACGCTCTCTCAGATAGAATTCTACATGCTTTTCTATTATAGTAGCAATTCTAATTGTTTAGAAACCAACCTCAATACTACTCAGAATCAATTAACACTTGTTATAATCGATTCAACACACGTCATACGTTATATACCTCATCTACGAATCAAATCAAGCCTCTATAATACGTCTATCAAGTCAACTGTCGACCTTTCAGCTCTCTATTATGCCAGTCGTATCAAAGTCATCGGAATCATCGACTGAGTCGTCAAAGTTAGTCTACGACAACTTCTACGAGTAGAAGCTAGAGACACAAAAGGAACTCGCTACCGCTGGAATTTCAGAATAAGTAATTGACCCTCTAGTACTACCGGCAACAGCGTCTCTTCAACTAGCGTGGAGAAAGGAGCAAAAGGAGGCTCGGAAAATCATTGTTTCTAGTCTCTCTACTGTTATGTTTAAGAAGTACTAAGATCTCATAAACGCTAGAGACATAAAGGTACTATAAGACGCACTTCAAGCCGCAGGGACTGCCTACTCGTCTAGAGCTTAACATATCGCCAATATCAAGGAGGAGCTAGGCAAAGAGGTGTACAACCTGTCTATTAAGAGTGCCAACGACTACGTCTCTTGTCTGCGGAAGTATAGACTCAGGCTCTCTAGCGATACTCATCCATTTACTAATGCCGATATCAAGGCAAAGCTAATTACATCACTGCCAAGGCTAAGAGATTAGAAAATAATACGCAGCGCACTATAGAATAACCCTAGAGACTTGGAAGTAATGCTCCACTAACTAATTAAGTATTAACTATAATAAAAGGACGAGCTAAAGGTAATGCCGACTATAAAACTAACTGCAATAGAAGCCAATTAGGTGGCGAATAAGGGTAGAGGCAGGGGCAGAGGCCATAGAGGCTACAGAGGTAATAGAGCTAGGGGTAAAGGAGGTTAGAGAGGTAGAAAAGCAACAGGGGACCACAGGGATACATCAGGAAGGGTACAAAAGACCGCAAAATTAGATAAGAACTAATACGCGAAGTACAAGAAGTTTAGCCATTAAAAGAACAAATGTAAGAGTAGAGAGACAGCTAACGTAGCCGCAGATCAATTAGAGACCTTTAAACCTTGCTTTACGAACCGTACATACCTTACGGAAGAAGTACAACAGGCCTACACTAGTATTACGGCCGCAAATTAATAGAAACTAGACTCTAGAGCGACCAAACACTTCTCTAGTGTGTATGCCGACTTTACAAGCCTCAAACACTGGAGGGACAAGTAAATAAAGACAGCTAATAATTAATATTCATTTACGGAAGGCTATAAAGACGTACAAATCAATGGCATAATATTACATAACGTCTAGTATATGCCTGACTTTGGAAGTACTAGGCTACTGTCGATTAGTACACTTGTAGAGGACGGAATCAGCACTATATTCAATAACACAAGGGCAAAGTGTTACAAGGACAATAATTTGGTGCTCTCTGCGACGAAAGCTAATGGCCTGTACGTCTTGGACTTAAATACAGAAGTAAATACGTCGGAATTACTAGTGCCGGAAACACACACTATAGAGAGCTCATATAACGACTAAAATCAAGAAACGATGCCGGACCTAATACACAGACGGCTTGGCCATATAAACTACCAGGAAATAGTCAAATTAGAGGCAGTATCCGGGTACGGGATAAAGCTAAGAAAGCGGATAATCTATAAGGGAGAAAAGAGCTGCGAATTATGCCTAGCCGGTAAGATGAAGAAGCATTTCACTAAAAATACGGACACTAGAGCTAATACGCCATTACGCCGGCTACACGCCGATATCTCAGGAATCCAGTGCTAGTTAATTAGGGGGTACAAGTACTACTTAGTCGTCGTAGACGACGTAACACGGGTATACTAAGTACGGCTACTTAAGGACAAAACAGCTGCTGTAATACAGCCGGAAATCAAGTTATTAAAGACTTAACTAGAGCTTCAGAAGGGACAGGTAGTCGTGTACTAGCGGACTAATAATAGCAAAGGAGAGTTTAGAAACGCCTTTATACGCTAGCTACAGAAGCTTAGTATATAATTAGAGCCATCGCCACTATATAAATAGTCGCTTAATGGGGTATTAAAGTATTAGATATACTAATTGTCCAAGATAGTCAGGTCTATATTATACGACGCTAAACAGTCGAATAGCCTCTAGTACTATGCCGTAAAGCACGCAGCTAGGCTCAAAAACAGGAGACCGACAAAGGCACTGCCGTATTAAGGGGTAGAAGGGTTAACGCCGCTAGAGGCATAAGAAGGTACACTAGCCAGCTTGTCGCATTACAGAGTATTTGGAGTAAGAGCATAACCACTAATACTAAAGGCAACGTTCCCTAGGAAGCTAGAGCCAAGGATACAGCCAGGGAAGTACATTCTAATAGGGATAACTAGCTCACATATATATAGGCTACTAAATATAAAAAATCAACAAGAGTTAATATCTACTAACGTCAAATTTGACGAATACACTACATGGCTAATTACAGGCAAAGTAAAGACAGTGGCAAGACCTCTAAAAATTAGAAGGCCAGCTAACAGAGTTAAAAGAAGACCTCTAGTAGGGAGGCCAGACGCTAAAACAGGCTCTATAAGAAGACCTCTAGGGAGGCCAGACG
Source organism: Leptodontidium sp. MPI-SDFR-AT-0119 (assembly GCA_020726505.1). Lineage (NCBI taxonomy): Eukaryota > Fungi > Ascomycota > Leotiomycetes > Helotiales > Leptodontidiaceae > Leptodontidium > Leptodontidium sp. MPI-SDFR-AT-0119. The sequence goes on along the minus strand of JAHLEZ010000013.1, from coordinate 2,342,075 downwards.
CTGAAACAGGCTCTATAAAAAGACCTTTACAGGGAAGGCCAGACGCTAAAATAGGCTTTATAAGAAGACCTTTACAGGGAAGGCCAGACGCTGAAACAGGCTTTGTAAGAAGACCTCTAATGGGGAGGCCAGACGCTAAAACAGGCTCTGTAGTAAGACCTCTAAGGAGGCCAGACGCTGAAATAGGCTCTGAAAGACCTCTAGTGGGGAGGCTAGACGCTGAAACAGGCTCTACAGGGACACTAATTCAAAGACCTCTAGTAGAGAGGCTAGCACGTGATGTTGATGCGCGAAGGCAAAGAAGTAGTACTACGCAGTCGTCTAATTAGCGACTAGCTAACCTCTCTTCTAAGCCTACAGAGTCTAAGTATAGACGACAACTGAAGCCAAGACGCGTATATAGAGAGTCAATTACAGCTCTAAGAGCTAAAGGCGCGACTGTACTACTAATTCAAGACTTAGTTACGCTGGAGTAAGCTCTATAAGAAAATAAAGCTAAATAGATGCGCGTAATCAAGGAAGAATATAGCGCGTTGCGCTTTATTAAGACATATAAAATACGGTATAAAGAGCTATTAATTAGAAAGAAACTGATTACCTTAAAGCTAGTGTTGCGTAACAAGATACACTCAAATGAGTCCCTCGCACGCAGGAAAGCTCACATTACAACTAAAGGTTTTAAGTAATAGCATAACAGCGACTACTTCGACACGTACGCTAGCGTACTACAGCCAATAACACTTAGAGTACTGCTAGCTTTAGCTACTTATCGCGATTACGAAGCTAACCACGTTAATATCGATACCGCGTTCTTAAACCTAAAGCTAAAGGAGGAAATATACATAGAAATACTACAGTTCTTCGTCGAAACTATACACCCAGAGGTAAAGGGAAGGGGACACGCGTACCTGAAGCTTCTGCGGAGCCTTTATAGCTTAAAATAAGCACTTAGGGAGTAGTGGCTAATAGTGAAAACAGCTATAAAGACTACGTTTAGTCTTATATAGTTAAATACGGATCTAAACCTCTTCATTTATTAAGGCAAAGCTAAAAAGTCGTACGTACTCGTCTTTGTTAATAATATACTGATTATAAGGCCAAAATAATACGTTAATTACCTTAAAGGCCAAATTTTAAAGACATAAAAAGGCAAAGACCTAAGAGCCGTGACTATATTTACAGGACTCTAAATCGAACGGAATTAGTTAACAAGAACGCTTAAAATACACCTATTACTCTACACGTCGAAAGTACTAGAAAGGTTTAGTATAGCAAATGCGAATGAAGTCAGCTTACCGGCAACTGTAGGCACAGTACTATAGAATAGAGATAACGTAACTCAGTTAAGTATTAAAGAGACCTCACTTTACTAGTAGATTACAGGCTCTGTTATATACCTCTTAAATTAAACGAGACCAAACATCGCATATATCGTCGTCTAGTTAGTACGACATATAGCAAAGCCTACGAAAACGCACTTACAGTATATAAAGCCTCTCTTACGATACCTCAACGCGACGCTCAACGATAAAATTACTTATAGCGGAGGAAATACAACTGATTTCAGCCAATTCGACTACTTTACAAACGCTACATAAGGGACCGAAGGTGACAGGAAGTCACTCCAGGCATGGCTAATTAAGGCTAATAACGCAATCACTAGTTAGTCTGCCAACGTTCAGAAGTCGACAGCTCTCAGCAGCGAGTATTCAAAGATAATAGCTACTAGCGACGAATTAAGGGAAGTAGTATAAATACTAAAGTTATAAAAAGACCTAGGAATCACCCTTATAAAACCTCCGACTCTTTACCTCGATAATATAAGTGCTAAAGCCCTCACTAAGGAGCGTAAATTTACACTAAAATCTAAGTATATCGACATCCGCCACTTTTATATTCGCGATAATATGGTTTTAGTTAAGAAAATGACTATATAGTATGTACTAGGGAATAATAATATAGCAAACGCTCTTATTAAGGCGTTACTAGGCCCTGCTTTTGAGAGATACAAGGGTTATATAGGCCTACTATCGAAGAGCTAAAAGTGGAGGCTACACCGGAATGGAGGCTAAAATAGAGGCCGGAATAGACACATATGGAGGCTATAAGGGAATACAGACACATAAAAGACTTAGAGATAGCCAATTGGGGTACTCTTGTACTGTAACGCAAGTAGGAAGGCTGCGGGGTAGCTAAACTTCCTCCAAGAGGGAGATGTAAGCGCCATATGGCTGGGAATGCCATATTATAGGAGTTAATAAGGCCCAGGAAACCCGAATACGAGCCTTAACGTCAGAATACGAGCCTCAACGTCAGGGATACGAGCTTAATTAGAGAGCTCAAAATACTATACTTAGAATTCAATATGAAGCTTCAGAGTAGGGGGCATGTTAGAAATATAGGCTGTGCTGCGTTAATCTCTATACCTGCGTACTTATGATCACGCTGCCCCTATTTCCCCTATTACTCTGTACGCTCTCTCAGATAGAATTCTACATGCTTTTCTATCAGCGCAGCATACTCCCCGAGATAAACAACAACTTCTTCATGATCCTTGGTACCACGTTGTATCATATTACAGTCAGCGAGCACTTACAGTGCCGACCGATTGCTTGCCAGCTCTTTCTGCTCTCGCCTCAATTCTCCATTCGCATGCGCGCGAGGACCGCTATCTTGCAGGCATATGGCAGCATGATCTGCCGCGTGGGTTGTTGTGGACATGCTCATCGGGTAGTATCGATCACGGGCTGCAAGCGGGACCATATGTAGCTCCTTCTTGGTCTTGGGCATGTGCTCCCGCAGGAATGGCCGTCCACTATGCCTGGATGACGCTCATGACACGAATTGATTTGGCTCCGTGGCAGCCCGTCCTCAGAATCTGCAGCGTGGAATACGTGTTGAAAGGCAAGAACCTATATGGCGAGGTTAGTGTTGCGAGGTTGGAGCTGCAAGGTTTAGTTGCGGAGGTTAGGTGTCATAAGGACAATGTCTATGCTGATATTCACGGTAGTGGGGTTGAGGGGAAGACTCCTTTGACATTATCCTTTGATAGTGGGAAAGCGCCAGTCAATGTTCGGGCTGTTGAGATTCTTGCAGTTCTGACGTTAGGTTATCGAGCTGAGACATTGTGCTTGATCATTGAGCCGACAGGAGGCGCAACGTACTCTCTAGTGAGGCAGTATCAGCGCGTTGGAGTGGCGCGTATCGACTCAGATGTTTTGAAGCATCATGGCATAAATAAAATTGTGTATTTGGTTTGACCAGTTGTTGAGAATGATGTCTGCCGACCATGCTACCTGTAAGTGGCGAGTCTTTCTTGCAACTTGACCTAGATTTCCTACTACTACTACTACTACTACTACTACTACTACTACTACTACTACTACTACTACTATCCATAATTCCTGAATGAATTCATACTACTATTCATTTAGAAAGTAGGGGACAAAACGCCAAGCAATGCAAAAGTCTGCAAATGAATTCTAGAATATGAATTGCTGTTTTGATCATAGTACGTTTTTCTAGAAGTCCATGAAAACAGGCTTGGAACAAGTGTAGAGAGCTGGAGAACCGACTTTAAACTATTCTCAATATAGCCATCTAAGTAGAATCGCTATCACTCCATGGAAAGGGCTTGAAATATACCAATTTATTATTATCGTCGCGTTTTTGATGGGGGAAGAGGTGTAATAGTCCCAAACCCAGGATGTCGGGTTAAGCGAAATAAGGAGGCGCAATAGTGAGAACCGCCACACCCCAAGCACTAGACGTCCCTAGCCAAAATACGTTAGTAATCATTAATCCCACGCGTCCGTTTGAGATTCGACGTGTTAAAGCGCGTTAAGGGGTAAGTTTTAAAGGAAGCATTGAAAGGTAAGTTGGTTCGTATGTTTTTAAATTCCGCATATTTTTTAGTATATCTATTCAAGATGCATTCATTTGTTCATTTGTCCGAGTATCGAATTGTGGTATATTAGGAGTGCAAGGTAGGGGTGAGTATTAAAGGGATTAACGCTCATTTAATAGGAAAGAAGTATAGGAATGTTATAGCAACGGAAAGTGTGAAATAGAGAATGATGGTGTGAATGATGATTCTATTGAGGGGGCTTTTCTAAGTCTATATAACTACTTTGAGTACCAAGCTTTCGCATCGGTTATTAGCTTTGTGTCAAGTTATTAGCTTTGTGTCAAAGGCTCACATCGGTTATTAGCTTTGTATCAAAGGCTCGCATCGGTTATTAGGCTCGCATATGGCTAGTATTCTTATAGAAAGAAGGCGAATTGTCACGGAGTTGGCGTAGATTCCCGAAATTATATAAGACGAGAAGGGTTTACGAGAGTTCAAGTTTCTAGAGCTAACCACAAAAGCTATTCTAGAATTGGGGGAGCCTATGAGAGACGGAAAACGATTTAAGAAGTGTTCATATATTAGTCGATAGCGCTAAGGAGTATAAGGACATTGTCGTGCCGAGCATAATTGGACTAATCCACAATAGAGAGGGCGTGAGTCGCGTGTTAAGAGATAGGAGAGAAAGGTGGAGGATTTACTATAGGTGTGTGGCGTTAGTTGTTAGCGGTTTTTCGAAAATCGAGTTAGTAGTTGATGGTATAAGGTAGAAAGAGGGTAGGACGTGGTGGAGGAGGTAGGTGGTGAAGACATACAAAGTCGAGTTCACAAAACTACGTAAGTAGGGTTAACGTCCCACCCTACCCTTTCGCCCACCCCTACCTTTCGCCCACCTCGCTTAATTTTAGTACTTCTTATTCAAGACTTAATAACTCTATATTGCCTTAACTTTTATATATAAAACTATAGAATCTAAATCTCCTTTTAATTCTGATTCTATAAGTATGATTTAACGATCTCTAGCTGCGATTTGAGCCTCCTGAATAGCACGTGTTATTATAAACTTAGAATTTGGACTAGTTTGCACTTTCCTCCTTTTCTTTGGCTTTAATTACTCTAATCGCTCTTTTAGCTCTTTAATCCTTATATTTACCTTTCTTAATTCGTAATCCTTTTTGTTAATTCCTTTTATAATTTTCCTAAAAAGTAAACGTTGTGTTAGAAGTTAATTATGTGACCTATTGGCTAAGTTACGTATTTTAAAATGTATATTTTTCTTGCCTTTTAAAGTATAAAACTTAATTAAAGTATTAGAAACTTCTAAAGGCAGTGTTAATAGGTTCTAAGACTCTTGCAGAGGTGGATTTGTCGATTGATTACTATTTTCTAATAGTAATAGGCTTATTAAAGGCTTAGTTATAAATACTGGCTACAAACTAATAGTTCTCTACTTAGTCTTAATATTAAAAGGAGTAAAACTCTCTTAACGTGCCTTTTAATAATAAACGAGGAAATTGCGCTTACTAATAGGTGTAGAATTAAATAAAGAACTTAATTATTGTAGCTTTTTCTAGTAGGCACGCTTAAGGGGAGAGAAAATCGTCAAATCTAAAGGTTATAAGACGTGTAACTTATATAAAGGTAAAAACAAAAGGTATATATTATACTTAAGGTACTTCTAAAGGAATTCCGTAGTCTCGTAACTTCTATGGCCGTCTAGAATAAGGAGTCTTACTAAATGGTCACGTAGTTCTGTTTAAGAAATAAACACCTTCTCTAGTTACTTAAGAGCCGTCTTATTAGTCGTCCACTTATTTTCGGTTGTAGTAAAGTACTAGTTATTAAATACGTCTAATTAAGACGGAAACTACTATTATTAAACCGATTTTCCCTTGTAAATTATAAGAATACTAGCCATATACGAGCCTAATAACCGATGCGAGCCTTTGATACAAAGCTAGTAACTTGATACAAAGCTAATAACCGATGCGAGCCTTTAATACAAAGCTAGTAACTTGATACAAAGCTAATAACCGATGCGAGAGCTCAGCACTCAAAGTAGTTATATAGACCTAGAAATGCCCCCTCAATAGAATCATCATTCGCACCATCATTCTCTATTTTACATAAATTACAGCCGAGTTTGTAAAAAGGCTAGTTATAAAGATACACTTAATAATTAACGTCTAAGCACGTGAACCTAGCTGTTTTCTTTAAACCTTGCGCTTTTCGGCATGTCTTATAACAAATCTATTAAGGCCGTACCCTTTTATAATACTAGTCTCGTCTATATTCTATTGTTAGTTAGCTGGAATAGCTTTAATAGCCGGAACCTCTAATTTTTGGAACTAAGGCCTAATAACTTCAGAACAAGCGTTATTAACACGTATAGAATCGATGTAGATTTGCCTCTTAGTCTTAAGAATAAGATTACGGGCCAGAAATTGTAATATTTGGTATTTTCCGAGTAGTAAGTAGTCCCCTTAGAGAGCTAGAAGTCTCCTAATTAAAAACCCTAATCTGCGTATGTGTAACGCCACGACTAAGAGACTCTTAAGTAAGCACCCAATTAGTTAATCAATTCTCTACTACTGTAGGTAGCCTTTGCAAGTGACTAGCGGCTTCCTAGCGTAGTAAAGTGGTTGCATTACGACTGCGAAGAGTAGACCTTAGAACACCCCACTTAATCGATACCTTTCGCAAAGACTTGCTATTTCTGACCTCTATAAGCGTACACGTAACGTCGCACTTGTTACGACCTACGATGCGCCTCGTATTCTAACCGACACGGGCTCGTAGCATCGCTGGCTATGCGACGGCGCTAAGCCTAATAGGGAAGACTAAGTGGCGAGCCTGCGATATATTAATATAAATGGCGTTCGACTACACTAGGACCTATTAGGAGGGTCTTTTATATATTTATACTCGAGCTCCCTCTTATAAAGAGCTCTCCTTTTCTCCTTGTCTTTTCTTCTCGATTCTAAGCGTAGCTTTAGGCCCAAATACAAAGCTAGAGTCAACTCGCCGTATTAACCTCTTGCTAGCCGTAACAGTACTCGATATACTTAGGCTTTATAATAACGACAACTTACATTCCAAATTTCAAAAGAATTAGTTAAGAATTAGAAGAGTTAATAATTATTTAAGAAGGTAGGTAAGAGTGGCGGTGTGTTACGCGAGGGTGGGCGAAAGGGTGGGGTGGGACGTTAGAACGAGTGGAAAAGAAGAGTAAGGCTATTATCGAGAGCCGAGACGAAAATAAAGAGCCGAATTTATCCCCCAATGTGGCGATCCCGGGTTTTAGCGTCTTGGCAGGGTCCCCACCAAAGTGAAGTGTAAATAAAGTATGTAAATAAACTAAATAAATCGCAACTTTGCATTATAAATATGCTACTAAAAGCTTTAAAAAATATTGTGCCAGATTTTACCGATCCTGCGACTACTCGGCCGGCCTTAGACCTAATTAAAAAGACCGGCACGGGATTTATACTTATAGATTTACCCCCTTTTTAGTCAACTGTCAACTTACCTTCGAATATTAACTAGGGGTATATTTCTACTGTTTTTTTTAAGGGAATAAATAGAAATTATCGTCTAGAATATAAATCAACGAAAAGATATTAATCAAACGATGCGGCCGAAGCATTCTAAAGAGTAGGACTAGTACTTTATAACTATAGAGGAGGCATATGAATACCTTAAGATACGCATATATATTAGTATCTACAAATAGAATAAGGTTAAATAGTATTAGAAACCAGGGATTATTACTTTACCTTCGCATCTAGTTATAGATATTATAAGCTTAAAATAGTACGAGGCATTATATATTGCGTTCTGGTATTACACGGCAGATCTAAACTATAAGTTTAAAGCTATCTTTAATAAGGTAAGCTCTTAAAATAAATATCCGAGCATATATTCTAATAGTTTTTATAGCTAAAACCTTTGAATTCACATATTCAGAATGTGTCTTAAAGCTTTAGACTCCTAAAAGAGATATTGCCATTAACGAGGCTATGTCACGCTTTTAACGCCGCTCTTTTAACACCTTAAAGATTCCTAGTAAGCTAATTAATTAAGGATATAAGATTTAGGTCTTAGCTAATAAAGATACTTTTAGGACTAAGTTTTCCATCGAAAAGGCACTTAAAAGAAGCATCTAGAGAAGGGTAAACTAAGCCTATAGAAGGTTCCTTAGCCCCGGGCATTAAGAGACAACATATCCTCAAATGTAGTCGCATATATAATGTCGAGACTTCCAAATAAAGCAAAAGCTATATTGTTTATTTAAATAAATTTTTTTATAAATATTAAGCTATTACGCTATAGTAAAGAGCGTGGATGGGGTGCTACAGGCACGTGCACAGCTAAATCCGGTATCTTGAAGAAGTATAAATAAATAAAAGCCGAAGATGCTAAAAAGGATGCAATTCCCTAGGGTACCCTCTATTCGGTAGCTACTAAGGATAACGTAATTAATATAATAGCGTGGAAAGATAATGCTTTAGTACTCTCGATGTTAACATATTCTAATGCCATAGAGAAGGTAAAGAGACTTTGGAAAAGACCTTTAGAGACGTCTAACGCGGCAAGGACCTCACGTATATTCTTCGGACGATTCGCTAGAACCTGGCTTAAGATTCCTAAGTATGAGAACGCTTATAATCACCAAATAGGTGCTGTGTTACGACCTACGATGCGCCTCGCATTCTAACCGACACGGGCTCGTAGCATCGCTGGCTATGCGACGGCGCTAAGCCTAATAGGGAAGACTTGGTGGCGAGCCTGCGACATGTGGATGAATGGCCCCCGACTACGCTAGGCCCTATTAGGAGGGTCCTTCGTGTATTTATACTCGAGCTCTCCCTTATAGAGAGCTCTCCTTTCCTCCTTGTCTTTTCTTCTCGATTCTGAGCGTAGCTAGAGGCCCAAATACACAGCTAGAGTCAACTCGCCGTATTAACCTCTTACTAGCCGTAATATAAGAAAAGACCAGTACCCCTTCGCTATAAAGCGTTATATCTCACCCGGTCTTGCGCCTTGTCGACCTGCCCTTATAGCAAGCCAACAGCGAGCCTTAACACCTTGGCCTATTCGACAGATAAGTACCTCTCTGCCTTAGTAACAGACTGTCCCAGAGAAAGCTGGATATTCTCTCGCGATTAACCTGCCTTGCCGCAACTTAACGCGCGCCCCGTTTCGAACGCATATCTAATCAACATACTAATCAATAACCTCAAACACCTCTCTACCCTACCTTACCACCACTACCGACTTCTCCCCCTCGTCGGCGAAGCTCTAGAGAAAGGAGCGCCCCTATACGGCTAAGCTTTACCGACACCCCTATCCCTTCGGTCGAGACTCTCTCGGAGGAGCCGGAGAGCTTTAACAGATTCGACTTAGACTTAGAGGACAAACCCCAGCGCTTCTTCGACGCATCGCCAGAGCCTACCGATATAAAAGGCCTTACCCCCGCTTAACAAGCTAGGATAGATCAGCTAATCAAGGACTCTATTAGCTCTACTGTCGCCGCTGCTATTACATAAGCCCTCACTCAATATACTATCGATAACCCTCGCCAAGGGACTAGCACTCCCTCCCCTTCTGACCGATCCGTACGTGCTCTTACAGCGGACCTCCAGCCTACCGCCGACTATTACCTCCCTAAGCTAAACCCTGCCATCCCTGCCGTTGAGCCTAATAAGGTCAAGTACCCCCGTACCCCCTTTAACGACTATAAGGGCGAAATTGAATACGACGCTTAGAAGATGGACATAAAGCTCTTTATCTAAAAGTACTCAGGTAACTTCCTCACCGGCGAATCGCAAGTCCATGCCTACTTTAAGTATATAAAGGGAGAAGCTAAGACTATTATCCTTCAACGAATAGACCCCGACTTCGCTAGAGACTTCAACGGAGCCGCCGACGTCTTGAAGGCCCTAGACTAGCGTTTCTTTGACCACAACTGAGTGTAGGCCGCCAAACTCAAGTATAACCAATTACAAATAGGTAATATAACTTACAACGAATTCCGTACGAAGTTCACGACGTACGCGGCTACTAGAAAAATCTCACCTAACCGCTGGTTCGACGACGTATGCGAGAAGGTCTCGGATGAGCTCAAGTACAATATCCGAACCAAGAAGTATAAATTCGCCGGAGATTATACGGCTCTTAACAAGTTCTTAGTCGTCTCAGATCGCGAGCTGCGGAATATCGCTGCCGGACGAGCTAATAGACGTGCTATTACTACTGTCCGCGAAGCCCCTCGAGTCTCCTTCAACAATACTAGCACCAGCGACTCGCGCGGCATCCTAAAGAAGGACAGCTAGCGTTCGACTTCACCTACCCCGGCTACTCACGTATAGAGACCACCGACTCCAAGACAGTCGTCGGATGTCCGCCAGCGTACGCCCTCTCCTTCGCCCGTCCTACGCCGACCTAAGTCCCCCGTACCTCCTCCTACACCTAAGGACGTCTCTTCTGACACCTGTCTCTACTACAACAAGACCGGCCATTGGGCTAGCGACTGCCCCAAACGCCGTAAAGACCAGGCTCTCGATAAATCGATTTCCTAGTTAGTCGTCGGCGAGGATCTAGAGACTAACGAGCTATCAAAAAACTCTTAGGCCGTGGCAAAGACTCACACCTCAGCATAGGCCACAACTTATAGAAGGACTTAGCATTTAATTTCCGTGCTCTTATTAGAGGACGACAGTTCTTAGTTAGTATTAAACTAAGAAAGAATGGATTCTTTACTAAAACACTTACACATATTAATAACAGAGCGAATATTTTCGGTGCTATTAAAACTTCTTTCGTATACTGACTCGTCAAGTAATTTGATATTTCCTTTGTATCCCTCCCTCAGCTAATCGTCCTAACTAGCTATAATAGTAAGAAAGGCAAGCCAATTAACACGGCCGTCTTACTTACCTTGACGATCGACCGCCGGCGAATTAACTTCCCCTTTCTAGTGACTGACTTAGGAAACACTGACGTCCTGATTAGTCGGAAGTTCCTCGAGTATTACGACCTAAAGTAGTCATATATAAAGAACTGCAATCGACTAGAATAGCCATTAGACATGCCCGTCCAGCCGTACTTTGACCAGCGAGTCTTCGTCGATATCAACCGTTCCGACAAGCCAATCGTCAAGTCTCACCAGCTTGACGCGGAACGAAGGGATGCCCTTATAGACATAGATAACCACCGCCAGAGACAAGCTAGACTTGCGGCGCTCGACGATTCCCTTAAGACAAAGGCCCCCGTCCGACTTACCGCCAGTGTCTCGCCAACTCGACCCTCGAGCTTTGCTAGAGAAGTCAAAGAGCGCCTGTGGGTTATAAAAGAGTAATTGAACCCTTCGACATCCCGTGATCCGGGATCACCACTTAAGGACAAGAGAACCCGTAGAGCCTCTCTAGTAAATCACTAGATAAAGGTGCTCACTACGAAAATCTTCCTTATATTAGTAGCAGCGATGTCTACGACGTACCTCCGACTTAGGAGGGCTAAGAAGAATAAAGTACAAACCTTTGTGACATCAGTGCTTGAGATCGACTAAGAACTGACTCGTCGCCGGCGAGAGGCCTAAGACTAGCTAAGCGTCGAACTCGCATCGATAAATAGAGACCTGACCCCAGAGGAGGCCTTAGAGGCCAAGTACGCGCAAGATAATGAGCTAGTAAGTAAGAAGCTCCCGGTAAAGTACTAAGAGTATACTCCTCTCTTCTCCCGGCGAGCCTCCGACGAGCTACTAGCGCATCGCCAAGGTGTAGACCACTAGATCGAGCTTACTAGAGAGAATGACTTGTCCTTTGAACCTCTCCGGCGTATAACTAAAGAACAGCTGTCGGAGACTAAGCGGTACATTATCGACAACTTACACAAAGGCTTTATTAAGCCCTCTAGTACACCCTACGCGACCCCTATTCTCTTCGCCAAGAAAGCCGATGGCAGTCTCCGACTATACGTCGACTACCGGAAGCTAAATGCCCTGTCAAAGAAGGACCCGTACCTGATCCCCTTAATCGATAAGATAATGGCTCGTATTTGTAAGGCAAAGGTCTTCACAAAGCTTAATATTTAGCAAGCTTTTCACCGTATTCGTATGTCCCCCGAGAGCGAAGACTATACGACCTTCCGCACCTAATATAGCACGTACAAGTACAAGGTCCTTCCCTTTGGCCTTATTAATAGTCCGGCGACTTTCTAGCGATTCGTCAACGATATCCTTATAGAACACCTCGACGACTTCTACGTGGCTTATATAGACGATATCCTTATATATTCGTCCACTCCGGAGGAACATGAGGTCCACGTCAAGAAGGTCATAGCAATATTACAGGCACACGGACTTCAGGCTGATATTAAGAAGTCTAAGTTTAGTGTGCAAAAGACTAAGTTCTTAGGATTCGTTATTAGAGTCGATGGCGTGGAAGTAGACCTAGAGAAGATTAGTGTAATCAAGGACTGGCGATACGTCGATAATGTACGGGGTATACAGAGCTACCTTGGCTTCTGTAACTTCTACCGCCGGTTTATTAAAGACTACAGTCGCATTACACGTCCTCTCACGATACTCACCGGAAAGGACGTTCCCTTCGTCTTCGACAACGCCTGTAAAAACGCATAGGAGACTCTCTGGGAAGCCCTCCAATCTACGCCGGTTCTTCGCCACTACGACCCTACTAAGTAAACGCGGCTAAAGACTAATTCCTCGGATAGAGTCGTCGCTAGGGTTCTATCTTAACTTTAAGAGGACGACACTTTTTATCCTGTGGGATACTTTTCTAAGACTATGACAGACCCCGAGCTTAACTACTTAATCCACGACAAAGAGATACTAGCGATTTTCTGGTCATTTAAGTAATATCGCCCGGAGCTCTTAGGTACCCAGAAAAATGTCCTTATTTACATAGACTACCGAGCCCTAGAGTACTTCATGACTACTAAGGACCTTACGGCTAGGCAGGCTCGATAGGCTGAGTTCTTTGCGGATTTCTATTTCACGATTATGTACCGTACTAGGACGACTAATACTTTAGCTAACACCCTGTCCCGACGGGATCAGGACTTCACGGCTACGGAGGCACGCAAGCGGGCCATCCGCAGCCAATAGTTGATTCCGACCGACAAAATTGACTCGCGAGTCGCCAGCGACCTTCAGCTCTCCGCCGTCAATTCCATGGACGCTTATATCGATGTCGTAGAGACGATACCCCTAGCACTTATAGAGGCCATGATCCCGGACCACGATATTAAGACACGTGACGGGCCAGAGCCAGAGCCAGAGCCGGAACCTGAGCCTAATACAGGAGTACTAGTCGACCCAGAGACCCCTATGCCAGAAGAGCTGGACCTTAACTCCATAGTAACTTATGACGTCACGGAATACGATATTATTAATTAAGTGCTCGCAGTTAATAAGTCTTCGCCTTCGTTGGAGCTTCTCTAACAAAAAGCCAGGGAATAGTCATTAGATTACGAGCTAATAAACGACAAGTTACTTTTCCAAGGACGCCTAGAAGTGCCCTTAGAGCCGCTAGAGCTTCGCACGACACTTATCCGTCATATGTACTCCCAGCCATCAGTAGCACACGCGGGGATCGGGAAGATAAAGGCGCTACTAAGCCGTAAATACCATTAGAATGGCCTCTCTACAGACGTAACTCGATACGTAGCGAATTGCAGTTGCTCCCGGCAAAAGGCTAGAAGAGATAAGACTCCTAGTTTCTTATACCCCCTACTAATCCCCGCTCGGCCGTACTAACACCTTACGATAGACTTTACAAAGCTACTACTAGACAAGCACGGCTATAACTTCGCTATGGTTATCGTTGACCGCTTGTTTAAGAAACCGGTCTCGATACCTTATAACGACATAATTACGGCTAAAGGCATAGTTATTCTCTTCCTCGTCCATTGGACTCGACACTTCGGCATACTAGACTCTATTATCTCGGACCGCGGACCTCAATTCGTCTCCTCCTTTTAGAAAGAGTACTGTCGCATCCTCGGAACTAAGGTAAAGCTAACGACGGCGTATAACCTAAACGTCGACGGCTAAACGGAGGTAACGAACTAATATATTAAGCAGCGGCTTCGTCCCTTCTGCTACTACTACTAAGACAATTAGAGCGACCTCTTACTAATCATAGACATCGCTCAACTAACGTTACCGCACGAGTCCTTAGGCCGCCTGTCCCCTTTCTAACTACTTAACGGCGTTGAGCCAAGGACTTCTTAGGACCTAGTTAACCCAGAGCCTCCGGCTACAGCAACAGAGAAACTCAATCGCGAGAAGGCTCTACAAGTAGTATTACGAATAAAGGAGGTTACAGAAGTCGCACAGTCGTCCCTAAAGGATCAATAAGAGAAAATGGAACGACTAGCGAACCGTGGGCGACGCGCTGTCGATTGGGACGTTGGCGACTTAGTACTAGTCGACACTCGGAACTAGAATATCGACCGACCTTCAAGAAAGCTCTCCGACAAGTAGTATAGCCTAACTAAGGTACTCGCTAAAGAAGGAAAGAGTTGGAGAGTTAAGCTCCCAGAGGACTAGTAAATCCATCCTGTCTTCCACTCGCACTCGCTCCGTAAGTACATCGACAATCCCCTGCCTGGACAAGCCAGAGCTACGCCGGCACTTATCTAGCTATTACTTGAGCAGGATAAGTGGGAAATTAAAGGCATCCTTGGCTCTAAGGTCATGCGGAATAAGCTATTCTACCGTATTAAGTGGCTAGGCGCCGACGAAGACCTAGAGTAGTACCCATGCTCGGATGCTATAACAGCTCCGCATATAGTCAAACGGTTCCACTTAGAGCATCCTAACGCCAAAGGGCCGCCAAGAGCTCTCCCAAAATGGCTGGAGGCTTACAACGCCGGTATCGACGACTACAACGACCTAGAGGACGACACAGTTATAGCTACAACTACGCGGACGCAGTTTTTTGGGAGGGGGGGGGTAATGTTACGACCTACGATACGCCTCGCATTCTAACCGACACGGGCTCGTAGCATCGCTGGCTATGCGACGGCGCTAAGCCTAATAGGGAAGACTTAGTGGCAAGCCTGCGACATATAGATGAATGGCCCCCGACTACGCTAGGCCCTATTAGGAAGGTCCTTCGTGTATTTATACTCGAGCTCTCCCTTACGGAGAGCTCTCCTTTCCTCCTTGTCTTTTCTTCTCGATTCTGAGCGTAGCTAGAGGCCCAAATACACAGCTAGAGTCAACTCGCCGTATCAACCTCTTGCCAGCCGTAACATGCTGTCGATCGAGAGAACTAACTTAAGAAACTAAATACTCTTAAATTATTATATTAATTAGGTAATACACAATCCCTAGTTACTTAGGGAGAAGATATAGCACTTGTCAACGCCTATAAGCTTAGTTTTTACTCTCTTATACCGAAGAATAAGAAGTGAACTAACTAGACAAAGTTTAAAACAAAGATTCTAGAGCATTATTTCCAACTTACTACTACTACCCGCCTAAAACACAAAAGATTTATAAGCTCTTTTATTCCAACTAAGCTCCCGGAAAAAGAGCACCTTTTAGAACGCCGGCCGAGGCCTTAAGTGTGTGTTATATGTGCAAAAGAGGGCATATCCCGAGCTATAAAGAGGAGGATTTTAGAGAAGCTTTCGGCCAACGTGCCACCAAACATAAAGGGATCCAGGTGCAAGAAAGAAACCAGCTTTAGCTATAAAATCTGTGATATTGCCCTATGTAAAGACAACACTTGCTTTGCCCGGTATTATAATATAAAATGGAGATGTTACGCCAAAAGGATAATACCCCCCGATTTTTGGTGAGGCCTTGGCGCGCCAAGACGCTAAAACCCGGGACGCGAGCTGCCACATTGGGGGATAAATAGTTATGGCGTGTGAAGTGGGTGGAGTATTTGGAGAGTTGTTGGTTCTCAAATACAAAGCTTATTATCTCTGGTTCACATTTTTATAAAAGAGCTAGTTCTACAAAAGCCAAAAAAATTCTACTTCTCAATCCTACACCTTCGGCCCATTCAAGAGCATTCAGCTCGCCGACCGACGGGGATGTACATTTACTGCCTGTCTCATGGCTGCAATTCATCCACCCTGGCATCCAATCGAGAGTCCAACTGCAAGGAAAAATCTTCAAAGCTGCTTGCATATGCCAAGATGAAAGCCAAACCATTAATCAACAGAGTACAAAAATACAACGACAATATCTGGGGCTAATAAATTTACATTGTCATGGCTCGACCACCGCTCCTTTATCTCTCTGTCTCTCCCTCGAACGAATGCACCCATCTGCGCCCCCAACCCTCTTTAGTCTCCATCCAGGTCACTTTCAGGAAGGTGATAGAGGGGTAGTAGCAAGCAGAAATCTAGACGCCATCGCCACCGCCAGCCGGCAAGCACAGATTGCGTCACCCTCCAGCCACTTCTATACTAAACCCTACGGCTCAACCCACTGTTTGCGGGAAGTTATCCGTGAACATTGGATGTCTGCTACTGCAACAACAGCACGAGGCATCACAATCATTTTAACTTGCGCTGGACAATACAGGGTGGGCACTAGGTAGACTGAGCGTCATGTTTGGCTCTCAATTCATGGTAACCATGTTTTATTTACAGTGCTTTTCCAGTTTACAGTGGCGGGTAATTTCATTGTCTACTAACTATGAATAGAAACATTTTCCAAGAGCTACCAAAGAATCCTCCCAGGTTGCAATCCTTGGGTGTCCTCGCATTTTTCTCCGTTCTCAGTGTTGCAAGGCCTCATGTTGAATGGATGGCCCAGCTGCATCGCAAAACGGCGATCCGCTCAGTTTTTGCAACACTTGTAGTTGGACAAACCTGGGCAGAAACCTACAGATGTTAGTACGTACTTTCGTGGTTTCTTACCATCACTTACCTGACTGAAACGACCCTGCACAAGAGAGGTCAGTCCATTCACAGTAGGAAGAACCGCCGCAAGGGTTGACAGTGGTGTCGATCAGTCCAATCTGACAGCACTTGATATTGTTGGCATCATTGGGGCAGCCACCAGAAATATATGAGCCATCGTAGGCGTTACAAGTCGTGGTGGTGACGCAGATGCCAGTGCTCAAGTAATAGCCTGTGGCAGTGCCACTGCAGTGCCCGTTGAGAGCGCGTGCCTGGAGGAGCTCGGCGGCGGCGGCGTCTGGTACAGCAGCGGCGCTGACGAGAGCAGCAAGGGGGAGGAAGCTGGCGAGAAGATACTTGAACAACATGGTAGTGGATGTTTAAGAGGTTTTACAATTTGTCTTCTCAGCTGTGAGTGATACTAACGACAATCTTGGAGGGAAATTCTAGTCCTTAAATACCTTTTTGTGGCCTAAATAGCTGCACAGAGGGGAAACCCCTCTCAACTTTCTCGATCTCTAACCATGCCAGATGCAGGATAGCCTCAGAAGTATCTGTAGGGCCATGTGTTAAGACTAATCTTCCCCGCGTGGCATAATTTTCCCCTGGTTGATTTGGGAAGCATAGTTGGGCCACAGAGGGACTTATTTAACCACCTTCCTAATTGAGACCTACGTGCTCATAGAACTGCCCTGGGTACCAAGAACAGCTTGGCAGCGCTTCTACCACCATGGATACACTTACATACATACGTAAAGTCTGGATAAACTCATTTGGCACTACTTCCCATGCCTCTCATGTACTTCACACAATACCAACTACTGAAATAGGATAAATGCATCGCAGTACATGGCACTAGAATGTTTCTGGATCCAAATCAAGTTTAGATCCGGCCAATATCGCGCCAACTGAATGAAAGAGATCGGGTGCAGTGAAAGAAACTCCCCGGTCCTTTTACTAACCTCTTCCCTGTATTTTGGCTCTTTGTAAATAGATATGCGATGTGGGAAAGGTTAAGTGGTTAGTAGGTTGAGAGTTGCTTGTGGAATGCGGGGAAGTAGGCACAAGCAGGGCAGGCACAGGCACATCTCTTGGCGACCGTTTTGTTGAAGTGTGGTGCATCCAGAGATTCTGCTGCACAAGGATGTGTCTTTATTAATTTGTCACTGTGCATATTCTTGGCTATATTCTGACCCCACAATTTCTTTCATCACCTTGTTGTGGGAGATTGCTTCATGAGAAAATATTATCTGACATGCCTTGAAGTCGATAGCCCAGGTCTGCCACCACAAATCCGATCAAAGCTACTGAGAGAGTCCTCTAATGATTGTGGGAAAGACACGCCTAAGGATTCGGCTGATGCGGTTGACACCTTGGAGCCTCTGGATCGCATATGGCTGGTTCATTAATCTGCCGTAAATTTTTTTTCGACTTGTTCGGTTTTCACTCGGGTCGTTCTAGGTTTATCACTAGCTTATCCCTGTTATCTTTCGAGTAAGGGCATTGACTTCAATGAGTGGGCACCCTCCGAGACGGGACGGGCAAGTCCCAATTCTACGGTCAGCAACGGGCAAACAATGCGCCGACCTTCCCTTTACACTCGGAGGCAGAATCAGCGTACAATCCTGACCAATTGGGTTAACTTATGACATTTAGCAAGAACCTTATGTAATGAACCAAGCAATCAATTAAGGGACAAAGTACTATCGCGTCAAATACACGCTAGTGCAGAAGGGGAAGAACTAGGCTTGAGGGCAGTGATTCCGAAAGAGGAAAAGAGAATGGTTTGGGTGCCAGAACACCAGTTATGGCATAGCATATCCCGATCGAGATAGCGCTGGAGAAACACGGCCAGCGTGAGCAAAATTAATCAAGCTAATCGATTAATAATCAGATTAATTGATTTGATTAGATTAGAATTGGATTAATGAAAAATTGACTTGATTAGATTAGAATTAGATTAATCTGATTAATGACTAACTTATAATAATATTAAATATATATATTTGTAATACTACTAAGAAATAATGAACTAAATAATTAAGTAATTAAACAAGTAACTAATACACTAACTAATAAACTAACTAACAAACCTATTTAATAAAGAATAAGTTATTATTTTCTATATCTTTAACTTCTTCTCTTATGTCGTCTTCTTCTTCTTTCTCTTTAATAACTCCCTGTGACGCTCACTTTATAAAGACAGCAATCACGTGTAACAACGGCCTTATATATTAATACACGACATATAAAGGTAACAAGTGTCTCTTAAAATCTACAACTAGGTAGGAAAGAAGGTAAGGAGAGAAGAGCTCTATATACAAAGGGGAAGCGCTATATAGTGCGTAGGCTAACTCGGGGCGTGCTCAGGATGCTTAGGCTCTGCTCAGGCTTACTCAGGCTCTGCTCAGGCATGTTCACCCTCTGGTCAGGTTAAAGCAGCAGTTGCTCACGCCCGCAGACTAAAACGGAACCAGCGAAAGGGAAAATTAATGCTGAGTCTATGGGGATACAAGGACACTACTGCCCATGTCGGAGCCCCGCCTTCATCCGCCCCCGAAGATCCGTCCTGCACCCCGCATGTCGGCTCCCCATGTTGGATATATCTCATTTATCCCTCTTCTGCGCAGGGAGCTCTACAGGAGCTGTAAATACGGGGATTCCGTCAAGTCCATGATCTTGAGTACCTATGTGCGCTTCCAAAGCTCCTCTGCCGCTCCTCGTGGAAGCTGAAGATGGGCCGTTCTTCCCGCAGAATGCTGAAAGTGGAAAACGGAGCAGAGGCAATGCCCCGAACCCAGAGCAAACGACCAGGAGCAAGTCAGGGAAGAGATCTAGGTTGACATTGGCTTGCGAGGAATGCCGAATACGAAAGATCCGGTGTGATAGTGAAAGGCCAGGTGGATCCACTGAACTCATAACGTCCCACCCCACCCTTTCGACCACCCCTACCTTTCGACTACCCTCGCTTAACTTACTGCTACTCTTACTTACTAACTTAAATAATTATTAACTCTCTTAATTCTTAATTGATTTTCTTTGAAATTTAGAATATAAGTTGTTTTTATTATAAAGCCTAAGTATACTAAATACGACGTTGTGTATGCGCTTATAGACGTCGCGAATAGTAAATCTTTACGAAAGGCAGCGCTTGAGTAAGGTGTTCTTAGGTTTACTCTTTATAATCTTAACATAATAACTCTACTACGCTAGGAGGCCGCTAGTCATTTACAAAGGTTACTTATAATAATAGAGAATCGATTAACTAATTAAGTGCTTACTTAAGAGTCTCTTAGTCGTGGAGTTACGCACGCGTAGATTAAGGTTTTTAAAGAGAGGCTCTTAGCTCTATAAGGGGATTATAAACTACTTAGAAAACATTAGATAATACGATTTTTAGCCCGGAATCTTATTTTAAAGACTAAGAAGTAAATATCCGTTAATTCTATACGTGTTAATAACGCTTATTCTAAAGTTATTAAGCCTTAGTTTTAAAAACTAGAAATCCCGGTTATTAAGGCTATTCTAGTTAGTTAATAATAAAATATAAACGAGACTAGTATTATAGAAGGCTATAGTCTTAATAGATTTGTTATAAGGCATATTAAAAAGTGTAAAGTTCAAGGGAAATAACTAAGTTCACGTGCTTAGACGTTAATCTTTAAGTATATCTCTATAATGAAAGTTTCTATATACTTTATTATAATTTATAAGGGAAAATTAGTATAATAACAATAGTTTCCGTCTTAATTAGACGTATTCAACAAGTGGCACTTTACTATAACTAATAATAGGTAGACGACTAATACTACAGCTCTTAAGTAACTAGAGAAGGTGTTTATCCCTTAGACGAAACCACGTAATTATTTAGTAAGACTCCTTATCTTAGACGGCTATAGGAGTCACGAGACTACAGATTTCCTTTAGAGGTGCCTTAAGTATAATATATACCCTTTGTTTTTACTTATATATACGTCACACATCTTATAACCTTTAGATTTGACAGTTTTCTTTATACTTAAGCGTGCTTACTAGAAAGAGCTATAGAAGTTGAGTTTATTACTCGATTCTACACTAATTAATAAGCGCAATTTCCTTGTTTATTACTAAAAGGCACGACAAGAGAGTATTACTCCTTCTAATATTAAAGCTAGATAAAGAACTAGTGGATTGTGGCTAGTATTTATGGCTAAACCCTTAATAAGCTTATTACTATTAGAAAATAGTAATTAATCAACAAGTCCACCTCTTTAAGTGTCTTAGGAGGTACTAATACTATCCCCGGAGGCTTCTAGCACTTCAATTTAGTTATTTACTCCGAGAGTTAGAAAAGATATCTACTTATAGATACGTACCTTAGCGACGGGATTATATAATTAACTTCTAACATAACGCTTACTTTTTAAGAAGATTATAAAGGGAATTAACGAAAAGGACTACAAATTAAAGAAGGTAAATATAAGGACTAGAGAGTTAAAGAGCGATTAGAGCAGTTAAGGCCGAAGAAGAGGAGGAAAGTCTAGACTAATCTAAATTCTAAGTTTATAATAACACAGGCTATTCGGGAGGCTCAAATCGCAGCTAAAGATCGTTAAATTGTACCTATAAAATCAGAATCAAAAGGAGATTTAGATTCCATAGTTTCATATATAGAAGTTAAGGCAATATAAAGTTATTAAGTCCTAAATAAGAAGTAGTAGAATTAAGCGAGGTAGTCGAAAGGTAGGGGTAGTCGAAAGGGTGGGGTGGGGCGTTATACACAGATTCTAGTGCTGACCATCCCCAGTTTGCGGTGCCTGCTCTGCGAGATATGGAGCTTTCGCGAACTGTGTCTACTAGTCCCAAAGGGGCGGAGCAACATTCTCGCGAGAGTGAGTAATTGTTGTCATTACGTGACCTCCGCTTCCCTGCTTCCTCCCATGCTGACAATTCAGGTATGTTGACCAGCTTCAGAAAAAAATCGATAAGCTACAATCAGTAATGAGCTGTTCATATGTGCTGCCTCCCATACTTTTCATTTTTGTATTTCTTTGACAGCTTCTAAATGCGAGTCCAAAATATAGTACTGTTAACAACCTGTAGCATTTATCTTTCACTTCAACATCGCCTCGGGAAGAACATCACAATGAGAATCGTGCAAGACAATCCGCCTCTGCTGCTCCCACCTCCACCAGTGCTGCATCAACTCTCTTCAGCAGTGTTGATGACTCTCCCGACAACCACGATGTCTCCCATGCTGAAGTAGGACAAGGGATTGACGGCATGGGTAACCTTGGTATTGCTGAATGTGGGAAAGGCAATTCAGAGGTTTATAGAAGGTCTAGCACAGCAAGCTTTATGCGACAACTTCGGAATGCCGTGAAAGAAAAGTACAGACACCAGAGCAGCAAGCGGGACATAATCGAGGAGAGTTCCAAGGCTCTCGAGAGCCCTACCGAGAAGCACTAAGGCCGAGGTAT
Source organism: Leptodontidium sp. MPI-SDFR-AT-0119 (assembly GCA_020726505.1). Lineage (NCBI taxonomy): Eukaryota > Fungi > Ascomycota > Leotiomycetes > Helotiales > Leptodontidiaceae > Leptodontidium > Leptodontidium sp. MPI-SDFR-AT-0119. The sequence goes on along the minus strand of JAHLEZ010000013.1, from coordinate 2,319,881 downwards.
TGCCCGAGTTCGATATTACAAAATTGCGTTCTCCCACCGCGGCACCTAGCCGACACCATGTTGAAGTACTTTTGGATGCAAGGTCATGCATTGTATCCGTTTCTCTCCAAGGCAACCTTCCTTACTGCTTATGAATCTTTATGGAGAGGTGAAAGAGTCCTTTCTGACCAAATAATGACAGATTGCATTCTCAATGTCATCTTTGCGATAGTTTCCCAATTTTCGCACGACGATGCGGCTGAAACCAGAGAGACGACGGCAGATATGTACTTTAAGCGTGCTATGCAATTGCTGCATATCGAGATTCTGGGATCCGGATCTCTACAACTAATCCTGGCAGGGAAGGCGTACAGCGTTCCAATATCCCTTCCAATATGGAATTTTTTCGGTTAACACTCAAGCTGTATAACATATTGGAGGATATTCTCTCCACGTTTTATCCTTCAGGAGTAAGCGATCAGCTTACGTACAAAAAAGACAACTGTACCAGCGAAGAGATCCACTGTCTAGATTTGAATGCCATTTTGCGTATCGACAAATTGCTTAGTGAGTGGATGGCCAGTATTCCACCACCCCTTGTATCACGTCCTCCCGCAATCAACCCAGATATTGACGAAGGATTTTTGCGGCAGGCAAATGTTCTAAAGCTAAGGTGCCTATTTCTTCTCGGTCACTTTATATTACTAATAACAACTACTAACCAGGTATCTTCACCTGCAAATATTACTGTTCCGACCTGTGTTGTCACAACTTCTCTCGGCCTTTACGTAGCTACAAAGAAGTGGTGGTTCAGAACTCGAAATGCCACTACAGCTTGCAATTGCACTTCCATTCGCGAATAAATGTGTTCTTGCAGCTCAAGAAATTGTGGACATCACACACAGCCACCAACGTAATGACGGATCCTTCGAGCCACTCCCTGCTTGGTGGTACAAAGTGTTTTGTAGGTTCATGAATATCTCTTTACAATAACAAGGTGAACACTAACGCATTTTTTCAGACGTTTATTCTGCAGCCACGGTCCTCATTGCCGCTCGTATATGTCGACCTCAGCACTGCACCATTTCTGACACCTCGATCAAATCATCGTGGCTTCGCTGTTTCGAGGTTCTCAAAAGCCACACCGAAGTGAGCAAATCGGCCCGCTGTTGTGTTGCCGCTCTAGAGTTCCTTGATAAAAATATAGTGGTAGCGCCAGATCAGACAGCGCACGCTCCAAGACAGCAATCGAACACTGCCCCGCCCGGCAATACCCAACAGGTCTCCCTGGGTACTGCTTTCATTACGCAACAAGATGTCGCAAACTTTTACCCCCGACTGTCCAGCCTGAATTCGGTGATAATTTCTACAACGCGAACTTGATAGAGAGTCAGGATGTTGCGTGGCTGCACTCGGTACCGATGGACCTTTTCCAATGCGATAATAGCGATTTGTTTGGGAGAGCAGATGGGCCCTTCTTTAACTTGTAGACCAACTAGCACTAAGAGCACAAATCCTTGCCCATATTCTCGAGACCAGCACCTCAGTCTAAAGTGTGGGGTCTCATGCTGCTTCGTTTGAAATGCATTCCTCGGTTAGTTTCTTCTACGTCAAATACTTTGGGAACTACCTGAAATACCCTTTTGGTACCCTATTCTCCGGAGGGGTACCATCTGTCCCTTGGCATTCCATAGAAGGGAGACAATTATTTCATTAAATGGATACTGAGACCTACAAATCTTATTAATTCTCACTGCCTAGAACTTGGCAGCTGAACCCTGCATACCTTATATCACGACTTACGACACCCGTCCTACATTGACAGGCCCCCAGAACCACAGTACCACTAATCATACCCTTTGTACGGCGATAATCCATTCTATAGCAAGCTACTAACGGCCGAAAGCTAACACCAGCGAATCCATAAGTAAAGGATAATAAATAGTAGGATAGAGGTGGTAAGGTAGCGGTAGCGAGGCAGCGATAATCAGGTCTAAAGGAAAAGGGTTTTGTGCGCTAAGAAGAAAGGGAATATTATCTCTTTTTAATAAGACGCAACCAAATTTAGATAAGCGAGGTCTTGCTAACTTTAGAAAGGGTATCCTTCTAGAGGATAGAGTACCAAGGGTATATCATAACCCCCCCCCCCCCCCCCCCCCCGCGGCCCCTCCCCAAACACAAAAAAGGGGAGGTTTATATCAGGTTCTCGACGATAAACTAATCGACCTTGAAGGTGGTAAGTCTCCTCGGCTGCTCATTGAGCTACAACACATATATACCGGGTTGTTTGATAGTTTAGTGTTAGTAAAATTGAACAATAAGAAAGGGGGAGCCGGAGTTGGTACGATAAATCTTACCCCCATTTTATAGGGTTCTTGTGATATGGGGTTGATTGATTGATTGATTGATTATGTCATACACGGATCCAGCAGTCCGAAGGACTGCTATGCCGGCATAGTCCAGCTTCGGCGCCAGTTGCCGAAGTGCGCCTTACCGCATTTGGCAGACACACTTCACTTCATCACTACGAGAGTGACTAGTAACCTCCTCTACTAAACGGTCTAGCTCCTATTTATAGCTATATACTTAGATATAAAAAGGAGTACTTTGTTTAGTCTTTTAGGATGAAATCTGGCTCTTTAGCTGCCGCCACTACTAGCTATTTAGTGTCCTCGTACCTTCAGTCTCCCCCTAGTGTTCTACTTCGTCTTTCTATACTACATTATATCTCCTAAACTGCCTAAGGAGGTGCGTCCGTTCTATGAATCGTATGGCTTTTGTAGTTGATTTTGGCTCGTTTAAGATTGCCCTTAAGTCTATTCGTCTTTAGGTGCCAAACTCCCTTCGTCGTAAGTCCCGATAATTTCGGCATCTTAATAAGACGTAACTCACAGTCTGTCGTCCTTCGCCGCAATCGCATCCCGGGTCATTGAATTCTAGAACCTTCCTCTTCTATAGGTAGTCTCTTAAGCCGATCTTCTCCGTTCGCATTTAGATAAGTAAAGCACTCTGTTATTTCTTTAAGCCGTAGTATAAGCGGAGGACCTTATAAGTAAGTTCCTAGGTATGTTTATAGGTGGCTCTCCCTCTTTGTTCGGACTCCTATTGCCCTGCCTACTTTACTCTTACCTGCCTCATAACCCAAGTCTTAAGGGTTGCTTACAAGTGATATGTCTTTGTTTGTGTAGTACTCGGAGTTCCTTGGCTAGCTCTCGGGAGTTATTTAGTTACTGTCTTGGCCACCTTGTCTACTACTTTATTTCCCTAAATACTTATATAAGCTGGAATCTATCTTATTTCGATTAGCATCCCCTAAACTCTTTATAGCTTGTCTATTAGTAGTATCACCTCTATAACAATGTACGCACTTGACTTGCCGGTTAAGGTCTAAAATAACTTAATGTCTACTTAATTGTCCGTGAAAATGACTACCCTCTCTCTCTTGTTCCCTTTTTTTACGTTATTATTTACGATCTAAAGGGCCAGCTTAATGCCTTGTAGTTTTACAATATATACTGTCGAGGTTTCACTGTTTCTTATGTATATTATCTTCGTAGATCTAGTCAGGGGCGACACTACTACGGCTCCCACTTAATTGTCGATGCCGCTGTTATTAGTATAAATGAATATATAATTTAAAGAGTGTTTAAGAAATTCTTTGTGCTAATTCCTTACTATTTCTAAGCTTGAAGTAATCCTTATGTTTAGCCCCTACTATTATAATAATATAACGTAAGGTAAGATGAGTTTTTATTCTTTAACCGTGGCGCCTCGACGCTGGTGGAGACGTCTATAGATGTACTCTAGAGGACTCATGTGTAGTGTCTGTCTCCCCCGGCTTCTCGTGTTTCTAAAGAGTCGGAATCCTGCTAAGGTGGGCATTTTGTTCGTTAAGAGGATCCTACTAACTGTCTCGGCGCTTGTCTTCTAAATCTATTGCTCGATAGGAAGTAAGTGAAGCTCTATATTTAGGGCGGGGCCTGACGTTGCCTTGTACGCGCCTCCGATAATTTTGGCCGCTTTAGCTTAAAGTCTTTTAAGGGAGTTAACGGTCTGCTTTGTGTAGCCTTCTCTGCGTTCTTAGGCCACGGACTATGCTGAGTAGTTATACATTATCTAGGGAATCACAACCGCTTAATAGATCCTTCTAAGCTTTATAACGCTCGCTCCTTAAGTAAAATCGGCTAGGCTTATTAGAGCGCCTATAGATTTCGAGGCTTTTATAATTAAGTTCTAAACATATTGTTTTTAGTTTAACGCTGTGTTAAGTGTGACCTCGAGGTATTTATTACTTACGGACGGGCAGATTGCCGTCTAGTCTACTTGTACTTAGTAGTTGTCTTTTACTTGTCGTCGTCTTGTGTGATAAGTGAGCTAAAACTTACTTAGTACGAACACTAAAGTATATCTTCTTGTTTATGTGTTAGCTTTTTATATAGTTCTCGTTAGCCTATTACACGTTTCTTCCGTTAAGTTACCTTATCACAAAATTGTAATATTATTAATATATCCCGTTATAATAGTATTAGGCTCCTAATTATAGATTTCTACTAAGTCGGCGTTGTAAAATAAGTATAAGAAGGGTAATAGCGGTGACCCTTAAGGGATGCCGGTGGTCGTTTTATAAACTTCTAATCTAAATACGTCGAAGCTAATAACTGTGCTTCGGTCTATTAGAAAGCTGGCTATCCACCTAACAGTTCTCTTATTTATTTTGCGTTTCCGGAGATTGTGTAATAGCCTGACGTGCGAAACATTGTCGAAAGCCCTAGAAACGTCAAGTAGTAGGAGACTTGCTACTTATAGTTCGGGTGAGTTCTAAGCTTCAAATATCTTTTCGATAATAACATGTAATATATAGTTAGTAGATCTCCCCTTGCGTCCCCCGATGTGAGTGCTCGGTAATAGTTAGTATACCTCTGTCACGTAACTGATTCTCTTTGCGATTATCGAGTCTATTACTTTTCTTATAATATTTAGTAAGGCGATTAGTTGGTACGCTTTGGGTGTAGTGTAGTCATCTTTGCCAGGTTTTTTAAGGACTATAATAGTTAACTGTCGAAAGTGTGTCGGACAATATCTAAGCCTTAGGCTATAGTTAAATATTCTCGTGAGGTGGGGGGCTAATTAGGCAGCGGCAACATAGAGTACTCGGTTAATAATGTCGTCAGGCCTTGCTGCTCTTATTAAAGGCGTTAAGGTAATAGTTTAATATACCTCTTTCTTTATAATATCTAGGAAAGGGATCTAGTCTTAGTATTCGGCTCCGTTTATGTCTTAAAGGTCTAGTTTTAATAGGGTTAAGAAGAACGTGTTTTTAAGAAGGCGTGTTTTGTCTTACACTTCTATATACTTAGTGCCTATTATAAGGTCCTTCAGCGCCGGAGTCGTTGTGGCCGTCACTACCTCCCGATTTCTTGCCCACTTTATTAGTTTCCACATGTTCTCTAGACTCTTTATAGCTCTTTCGACCTGCTCCCGGTGACCTTAGAGTAAGGCTCTATAAATTATCCTTCCTTTCTGGTTTCGAGCTGTGCGGTAGGCCTCTCAGCTCTCCTCTGTCTGTACTCGGCTATTCCGGCGCTTAAGCCTTCGCGTCTTAAGTTGTATCTCCTTACATTCGGTGGTTTAGCTGGCCCTTACTCTTAGGGACTATCTTTTCATTAGCGTAAATTAGTTAATAGCTACTTATATAGCAACTACTACTTCTCTTATATATCTGTCTAATACAAGCTTTGTCTTAGGGGATCGAAGAGGTAGTAGCTCACGTGTAAAACGTATTCGGAATTCTTTCTCGTCTATATTAGACTAATCGCGCGTATTTACCTTTGGCTATTATATAATTCTAAGATCTAACTTAGTTGTGATAGGGAGGTAGTTAGAGTTATAATCTATATTATAGTCTACGTTATAAGTGATAACTCTATCCACGAGGTCTTACGTGCCGTAATAGAGGTCTATATAACTTTGTACATTTTTGTCGTCGTATGTGATTATACTAGTAAGCAGGAGACTGTTAAGTTAAAAGTCTTCGACGAGGTTAATTAAGTCGTCTAATTTTAGATCTCTTTCTCGTACCGTCAGGCCGCCTTAAAGCTCGTGGTATAAGTTAAAATCACCTAGGATAATTTGTTCTTCTTCTTAATAAGTAAAGAGTGCCGTTTTAAGGTGTAGGAGATAACTCGTCTTGTAGTCTAACAATCTCGGGGGGTTATATACGTTATATATATATATCTTTATTGTTGCCTCTATAGTTAGGCTTATTGTCGTGATTTTAAGTGTACTTAAGTCTTGTGTATAGTTTATAAATCTCCACCTATTTAGGTCTATTCTCTTGTTAATAAAGAAGTAGACTCTCGCGAGTGCTTCTTTATTATTATTAAAAAAGTAGAAATAAAAGGAGTGTGTAATTAAGTTATAAGTCGTCGAGATGAAGGGGTTCCTTTATAGTTCTTAAAGCGCTAGAATATCGTACTTTTAAATCCTTGGGTCGCGTAATAGTGTTATTATAACTACGTCCCTCGACTTTATAACGTTATATTATAAGATCTTTATGCCTTCTTTGTTATAGTTTATAGTTTATTTGTACTTTATTAGGAACTAAATAGTAAGTTCATTATAATTAACTTTAGTACTCGTCTTAAAGGCACGTGTAGCCTCCGCGGTCTCTGGCTGTCCTTAACTATAATTATGTCCTTGTTCTTATCTTATATACTATCGAGCCTGTTTCTTAAGTAGACCCTTTTTAGGGCTCTTCCTTTCGTTAGGGACTTACTCCTAGAGTTCTATCTACTTAATAATAGTGTTAGCGTCAGCGATAATAGCCTTACCGTAGTAGTACTTAGCCTGCCTCTCTAGGTTCTATTTATTATTACTGCCGCTTTTATTAACGTAGCGTTAATAATAGTGCGTTCTGTTAGTAGCCTTTCTTTTGTTAATAGGACAAAGTAGTATAGTTGTCGGGTATTATATACGGCTTTCACCTTACTTAACTCGACCTTTTAGATAGGGCATTAATTATTCCACGCCTTGTGTGCTCCCTTATACACAGTACATTTCCTTATAGCGGACTTGTTAACCTTAGTAGGGCAATCTTTCGAGCTGTGCGGTTTTATATAGTAACTACATGTTATACTTGCTTTATACTAGGTTCCTATGTGGCCGTATTTTTAACACTTATAATATTACTTCAGTCGGCACTATCTGTCGTATCTCTTATATTAAAAAGCCTCGCCTTACTAAATAAGACCCTCGTCAATAATCTTATTTACGTCTTCCGGATTAATAAACTCGACAATAATAGTCGAAGCTGACTTTGTACTCGCTGCTCTTAATAGCTATCTAATATATTTAATGTCTATATTAGGTATAAACGGTCTATTGTCGTACAGGAGCTCGGCCTTAATCTCGTCGAACTTCTCTATATTTATTAAGTTAGTCCTTATACTATACGCTAGAATTCCATATATTAACAGCCGTATACTTATACCTCTTTCAATCCGGTTTATTTAGTCGTTTACGAATTATTTCAAGGCCTCTATATCGTTTCTATTTGACGTCTTAATATTAAGGTCTCCGCTCTTAAGTTAGTTAACTAATATAACGCGGATCTATTTAATGTGTTTGTTTTTGCTCTATTTAATCACTTAGTTAACGTAGTTCTATAAGTTTCTAAAGTTCTTGGCTCGGAGGCTCTCAATAGTAGATGTGTCTATAATCTTTACAATAATCTCACGTTGCGCTTAAATAAATAATAATGTCTTAGTAAATATTGTGATTAGCTTACTAAAAGGCGCGGCATTACTACTTAATACTGACGTATATAAAGCCTTAAGAGACGGCGTGGACTAAATCGCCTTTACAATGTCGTTCGTCGCTTTAGCTATGTCATTTGTTTCCTATAGGAGTTCGGTTGTCGTCCTTCTAGTCTCGGCGGCTTCCTTTACTGCCTAATTAGTCTCCTGGCTTAGTATAGCGATCTACTAGTGCGTAATAGTATTCTACTAGATTCTCAATGCCGTGGATTATATTGTTTCTGCCGTTGTTTTAAGGTCGTTTTAGATAGTTATAATGGCTTATATAACGGCGCTAACGTCCGGGGTATTCTAGAACTTGGCAATAAGAACGCTTATAGCCGCGATTATAGTCTTAACTAGCGGCTTCGGCACCGGCTGATCTTCTGCGGAGTCAATACAGACAAGTGCTTTTCTAAGGTAATCGCTGAGATATGTAGCGTGCTCGCGGATGTCATTTGGCTATACTGTCACTTAAGGCCACGGTGTCGCCATAGTGCCTATGTCACACTAAGCAATGCGCACAAGCTCAGGCTTCTTAACTGGCCAAAAGGAGGACTGCTAGATGTAGTCTTCGCTGTTCAATTTCAAAAATTTCGTTCTCGCTGTTTGTGATGTTTTTCTTGTGATATGGGGTGCTAAGAGGGGCCGGACAGGGTCAGGATCAGGTGACCAGACTGGGTCAAACGTCAGCTGACCCCTTCGGAGCAAGAGTGAAACTTTACCTCGGTAATGCGTTTTACTCAGACGACTAGATAGGAAGGGCCTTCTATAAGGAAGTCCCCTCTCTGGTCCCTGGAGGGGCCAGAGATTAGTTGTTGTACTGATCAATATACACTATTTTGATCCCTTTGACTTCTTGCCTACCTTGAACCACCTCACAGTTCTGAATGGTCTCGGTTTACTCGTTGGCGCATGACGACACTGAGTTAATGGAATGTCCTCATAAGCCAAGAAATCTTAGTGAACTAGGAGTTCAAGTAATAGAGAAATAAGATTGAATTGATTGATTGCTCTTCTATCCCTTCCACCCTCAAAGCAAAGGTTTTGTCGGTGCACGCTGAAGTGGAGTACTAAGATAATTAGAGCTGTTGAAGTAGATGCGATCTACAGAAATAAATGAGGCTCCACCGGCGAAATGACGCAAGATTTGCTGCCTAAAGCTTTGGAAATTGAAGCAACTCACATCTAATATAAATTTCTAGCTGTAATTATAGAAAACAATGAAAAATGAAGATATAAAGACTAAAATTAGTGCAAATGGTACGGCTTGAAACACTACTGACATAAAGGCAAAGAACACTCTCTACAACTTCGCTATGTTACTCGAATATTCTCTATCGAACCTTTGGAAACCTTGTATCGACAGTAGTAACACTTCGCTGGGGGGTTATGGCTTTGTATAACGTGATGGCGAGCTAAATATCGAGTAGTATTCGGTGCAACAAGCTTACTACTCTAGTAGACTCGAATAGGGCTGTTACGACGGGTTTTTGAAGCCTCTACACCGATCAAATCTTCTACTAAAAGCTCCCTGAATATGCGGTGCGAACGCTGCCCCTCATGTTGTCGGCCAACTACCCTCGATTCTAGCTCCCATCTCCACAGTAAGAAGGCGTTGATTATAGCGGAATCAAGGAGCCAAAAGAAGTAGGGTAACTAGTTGCGCCGTATAGCCTACTTTGTGTTGAACTTAGCTCTCAATTGATCTGCGCGGTCTACACTATTTATGTTGTAGTTATAGTCGTCGATCGGAATAATGACTAGTAAAGCTAGCCTACTCGCAAAGAATCGCTGGAGCTCCTTTGCTATAAGAAACTCGACCTGATCTTTAGGCGCAGGTATATGAAAAGCCTCGCGAGTAGTAGCTGTTATAGTCGTAGTATCTCTAGGACGGCGTCGATTTCGTATTATATAGCCTAAATTATCGTGAATCGTACTTATAAGTCGTATAATAGCTTGATTTTACTAAATAATTAAGAGGACCAGCTCTTTACCTTTATATTATAGTACTTGTGTCTTAATCTCTCCTTAGTCTAGTATTTTACTATTATTCGTCTTTAAAATCTCGTCTTAGAATAAATCTATTATTATATTGCGTCGCATAGTCCTTATAGCACCGATTCCGTAGCTGCGAAGAGTCGAGAAGAGGTCGTAGCTCGTAAAGAGGTTGTTTATAAAGATGATATATTTATGTCGTTGGTAGGGGAGGTTAAGGGCGAGAGTTAAGACGTCGTAGGCAGTTGAAGTGAGATTAAGGTGAGCCTCCTGAGTTACTTAGATATCTTGAGTACTTGAGGTTTAATAAGTCAGTAAGAATACAGTTAATAAGAACGTTATAAATTTAACCGAATTAATGAGATAAGAGAGATAACGCGGGAATTAAGTTACTTTTAAATTAGCTTCCCTATTATTATATCCTTACTTCTCTTTACTCTTATAGTTCTCTCCTTTTATAAACTCTATAACTCTACTAAAAGACGGAAATCGATACAACAAAATGGAATTAACGACTTATTACACGATCCTAAATAGTATAACTAGTCGTATATGTACCCCTTATAACAAAGCGCCTAGTTTTTGAACCTATTAGGCTTAGGCTTGCCTAGAACCTTAGTAACGTGTTGACTTCGCCCTTAATACCCGATTATTATCTCGTCGTACGATATATAGGACTTAAGGGTAATAACAGCTTGGAATTGGGCTTATAAATGTGTATTTAAGGGGCTTAACTTGTGGTGCTAATCCGCGGGGATAAGATCCTAATTATCGTCGACATCTGAGATCTTAAAGAACTTCTTAATGTCCTTATACCGCTTGTATTTTATATAATAGACTAGAGACGAAGGAATCGGTGTTTCCTAGTGGGATTTGGGTCTACTATTACCCTGGTATTTAATAAAGATGAGGAGGGCTACGTATTCCTTTATTTCCTACGTACTAACTGGCTTAAAAGTATAGCGTTTAGTATCCGGATTCTCAGTCCTCTAATAAATAGCGTATTTGTTCGTGTATTCTGCGAAGCCCTCGAACTGTTCCTTATTAAAAAACATACGGAAAAAGCTGGCTGGATTATTGATTACAACCTCGTCCGGCAGATAAGCTACTAGCGGGCGCTCTAGTATATCTATAGGTTTAAACTTATCCTCAACTTCGGCGCTTTCGATAATAGTTTAATGAGCTTTTCGCAGGTGCTTCTTTTGCCGGTTAGTCTTAGCACTAAAGGTCGCTATTTGTTTAGTGATATCGTTATTAAACAAACCTTAGTTTCGGTAGAAATCCTCGTCGAATACATATAGAGATGATACTGAAGGGGCTGAAGGACCGCGATATGGAGTACTAACTCTTAGAGGACTAGACGAAATATTACGACGACGACGACGTGGTGGAGAAGAAGAAGGTAGAGGGGTTGTTAAGCGCCTACGACGACGAGGACGCATATGCGTGACTACAGGTGTAGAGCTATTATATCGAGTGCGATTTGGAGGGGTAGGAGAGCTAGGGGTATAACCGTTAAAGAGAGAGGTTAGAGGGCAGGTTGATAGCTTAAATGAAGTTCTAGAGGACATTTTAAAAGTAGGAGTAAAGTTAACAGTTCACAATGTAAAGGTACGGGAATTTAGCCCTTTTAATACTACAGAATCGCACCCTTTAAGTCCCAAATCACTTAGTCGCGTCAACGCGTCTTTAGAGGTAACTACGCAAGAGGTTAGGAAGCTCTAGTTTTTATATTAACTAAGGCTCGCCAGCGATATTATACTCCACTACTACTATATTCGACTCCACTCCACCGAGAAACCGAAAAACCTTTGCTTTGAGGGTGGAAGGGATAGTGGTTCACATATGACTCCTTGCTCTAATACCTGACTACTGGATAGCCCGACAGACAACAAATGGTCTGGCAGGTAGCCTGTCGGACGATATATAGTGTGGCAACTAAGGTCTGACACTATAGATCGTCTGACAGATCGTCTGACAATCTAAACCCCCTAATGGAGAACAGAGATTAGTTCTGCATTCTTCAGTTTACAACATTATTCTTAGAGACTATTGTAATTAAACCTGATCTGTACCGCCTACTACTAGACTCCTCACACTGGTATTGCAATTGTTGCTCTAAGAAAATGTAATTACTTACGTTGAGGTAGGCTTGTTGTGGTTAGTCCTTCAACAAAATTTCAAAAGGAACATTATTTGAACAGGTGCACATTGTACTTAAAGTTCAGTAAAATAAACAAATATCCTGCAGTTTTGCTTAATAACTAATCAAGTAGCAAGCTGGGTAAAGGGTTATATATTAAACTTAATAGCAAAATTGGGTTCGACGAAGTAACAATCCTTGGCCTGCAAACAAGGAATTACATTTTTGTTTATCCTAGAATTGCGTATTACGTAACTTTTATTAAATAAGCTTGCTCCCTCGATTGAAGATATCTAGAATATTTTCATTTATCCAAAACAAGACAACCAAGGTTTGAACCGGGTCACGTAATTTTTAGTTATGTTTGGCTCAATACAGTCTGGGCTAGGGATAGTCCCTTGTTCGTGCTACCGCGAGGTAATTGACCAAGTTGGACAAAAGAAATGGGAGTAAGCAGCCATACTAAGAGTATCCTCGACAGATGATTGGAAGGGGATTACATATACGACCTACATGGAAAAGATCAGCACTAGAAGTGAAGCGAGTTCTACCTGCAGAGTTACTGTCAGAGCACGACGCCCCTTGAACATAGGCTAGTGACCATAGGCTACTCCCCGCATCATCTAGGATGACTTAGTACTTCCACAATCTCTGATGGGGACTTTTGGCATTCCCATACTTAAAAATATGGCATCGCAGAACCACAGTCGCAACACCGTCTTCCATGAAAAAGATCTAGGCATTCTTAGTAAGTAGTCATATTTTCAATCACTCTAGCATCAGAGAAGGAGCCAACCAGAAACTCTGTCTATTTTTAGGGGATTCAAATTGCTGGCACCACACTTCAACAAAACGGTCGCCAAGAGATGTGCCTGTGCCTGCCCCGCTCGTGCCTGCTTCCCCGCATTCCACAAGCAACTCTCAACCTACTAACCACTCAACCTTTCCCACATCGCATACTCGTATTCCCTGTCACGTGCACACTCCGCACACGTGCACACCTTATTTCTGGGGGCAGGTGAAAATTAAATAAGTAATAACTCCACCACTAATAATTCAATGAACTTCAAATTTAAGGAGGAGATATATGTAACTATTCTTAGTAGTAATTTAATCAATTTTACTCTTGAATATATCGCGCAGGCATTCTACGAATCCTTCTACGTGATGATCCAATATCCGGCACCTTCGTATCAAGAGTCGGCTGAGGAGGTATATATATTACAGGTAACTTCACGATTAATTGAAGTTTGGGCGCAGCCTTCGTCTGCTTCGGAGGCTTCCTTTTAGCTTGTTTTGCCGCTTCTTTAGCCTCTTTGGCAATTAATTGCGCAGCAGCTTTCTGAGCCCGCCCTTTCGCTAACTCTCTTTCTCTCTCTTCACGACGAATCTCTTTTTGTAAGGCCTCTTCTACCTTACGAGTATTAGCCTCACTCTTTTTAGTAATCTTCTCTTTTTTTTCTTGTGTTACTTTCTCTTCTTTCTCTTGTTAAAAGGCTCTTACTTTACTAATCTTTAATGGCCTATATAATTCACACCTATTAGTCTCATTCCCTATAAGATTTATCTTCTTTCCACGCTTTCTTTTCTTCTTTTTAAACTCTAACGACTTAATTAAGCCTTTCTTAACGTGCTTATTAACTTCGTGGTCGGCAGAGAGCTTAATAGCGGCCTTCAAGATTAACTAAAGAGTAGCGGGGTTTTTATTGATTTAGTATAAGCGTTGTACCTTCCGCATTAATTTACAAGTATATAGAGTCGCCATCACGGTAGGTTTTAGGACTTCAGGGATTAGACGATTGATTTGAGTGAGAACACATTGCGGATTGAAGGGCCAGATCTCTGCTTTTGCAAATGCCGAAGTGATATTGTCTTTTGAAAAGGATTCCTCCCATGCCGGCTTAAATACACTCCAAAACATCCTCTTTGTTATACCCACGAATCTAATGCCCTCAAACATAATCATTTAAAGTTTCTCTGAGTACTTTTCAGCCAAAGGACTAAAATAACTAAGATCAAGAGGTTATAAACGATACGTAGAATGCGAAGGTAAGATCAAGATAATAATCCCAAACTCGTCACACTTGTCTAGAAAGGCTATATTAATATAACTAGAATGGCCATCCACGATTAAAAGACGACGGCGATTTCCTGCACTCTTGCGAGTCTCTAGCTCAAACACTTTTTCTAACTAACGCAAACTAAGCTTGTTATTTGACTACTTATTCTCTGTAGCTCTAAAGTATGCCGACTCGTTGGAATAATCGAAATCCTCAAGCCAAGAGTCTTGTAAGTCCCCAGAGCTCCCCTTATAAAGTAGCGTTAGAGAGCCCTTCTTTCTAAGTGCGGAAATATATACCAAAAGAGTTATAAACTCTCTGCTGCCATCTTAAATCGCTTACTTAATGCGCCCTGATTTGTACGCCTCCAAAGACATGATTCTAAGTGTTTTCGATGTATGACTAAGAATAAAACCCTTCTCGTCCCAATTGTATATATTGTCGGCGGTTATATGATAGGTTTCTATTACGTAGTTGAGCTAATCTAAAAAACATAGGTTATTAGCTGATAAGTTCACTTATTAATTACATAACAACGGATTAATAAAATCAAACTCAACTAGTTGGAAAAAATGTTCGTAAAGAGGCCTATACTCAGATTTAATACGCTATTTGTCGATATTTCTGAGGTAAAGGCTCTTTAAACGATCATTATATCGGTGAACAAACTGCCCTGTCTAGTTCTTTCCAATAGGCTTTCCGATGATTTCCTCGGCTAGATTCTTGACAATTTGGCTCGTAGGAGGCATCCTGCGCTCTGTCATTCGATTGATATACTTTATTAGTACTTCCTCTTGCTCGTCGGTCAAGTACTGAATAGATTCGGAGAGGAAATCGGCTCTAGGGCGAGTTTGGCCTTTATGTCGTCGCATAAGGGTTGTACGTCTAACTCCGTACTTTTTGGCTATCGCAGAATAATTAGGAACGTCACACAATTCTAACGCCGCAAGCGCCTTGATTATATCTTCTGTTTCCGTCATGTTGTGATTTTTTGAAGTGTTGTTGGTGGGGCTAGAATTGAAGAATTTGCCCTGTGTATGTATGCGGGGTGTGCACGTGACAGGGAATACGAGTATTTATCCACAAAGAGCCAAAATACAGGCAAGAGGTTAGTAAAAGGACCGGGGAGTTTCTTTCACTGCACTCTCTGTCGCTATGTGCAATAAAGTCTATTTTTCGAAATTTTCAGGATACGAAACTGTGAAGAGCGCATGCACGGGATTATCGAAACTTCGTGGCCAATCTAACTGGACTGCGTGTTTCCCCTGACCGTTTCTCTTACCGTGACAGAGTGTGAATGTTGCAGCATTATGCACAGTTTGTGAGTGCCAAGCTCCTCAATTTCTCGTATGCAAAAGTATAACGCAGCCCTGTATTCTTATTGGCTGTATCTGCACATGTGACTAACCTGATTTCTGAATTGTCTGACAAGAAGTAAACCAGTCATTGTGTTGAAGTGCTTTGCATCGGTGGAACCAGCCTCCATGATGACAGAAACTATTGAAATCCCATGCGTGCATTAGCATATTTCGGAAGCGGGCATCTAGGGCCACTTTGGGCTGAGATCACTATAAGCCACCTCGGAATACGAAAATGCCAAGATTGCTGCCTCAGCCGCACTTACTACCTCAGATGGAAAAATACGCTCATATTCTCAGTATAAGAGATTCGCAATTTCTTCTAAGGTGAGTCCTTTGAGCTTCCCAAAATCCAAGTGGAGAACCAAATTGAGAAAGTCTCTCGTTTCTACAAGGCTATTGCCGCCATGAAGTTTCATTCTTACGCTACTACTCTGCTTCTCACAAGTACGACACTTGTGTCAAGCACTCCTATATCCGCGGAATCAAGCCATTCTTTAGATTCCTCGAAGCGAGCTATTACTATCAGGCAAACAGACAAGGCCGCCGCCGTACGGGAAGCTTTTCTCCACGCATGGAAGGGATACAGCGAAACTTGCTTTGGCCGCGATTACTATTTCCTATTCACTAAAACGGCGGAGCCATGCAATGATTATGAGTATGACAAACTACACCATCCAAGAGGTTGTTATGAATTATGCTAACCCTTATATAGTCACCACTGGGGCAAGTACCTCGTTAGTTCAGTGTATTTTGGCCATATTAACATTGCAAAAAAGGGTTGAGCGCAGTCAGCGCTCTGACCACGGCCATCGTTATGGAAACACCCGATGTAGTCAACCAAATCCTTCAGCACATTTCAGGGCTTGATTTCTGGTCCGGAACATACACCGTTGATGGCAATACTTACAGAAGGGCTATGTCGACCGCCGGTGGCACAACTACATACCTGGCAAGCATGTTGAGTGCTTACGATCTACTCCGAGGGCCCTTCAAACACTTGGGAATCAAGGTACGGTCTTCGGTAAAGTCTGCACATTTTTGGGCGCTAATATGTTCTTTAAGAGTTCCCTTGTCGACATGCTTTTGTCCCAGTCCAAGACAGTTGCAAACCGGATGCTGAATGCCTATGACTCCAGGGACAACATATTCGATGGTTACTCATGGATTGACCGAAACGCGTCTAGTGACCCTCCCTTGTCGGGATATGCGCTTCTATCGGACGCAGGATCGATGGTCCTAGAATGGTGCCATATTTCCGATCTCACAGGAAATGCTACCTACTGCAATATTGCACAAAAACAGGAAGCCTTGCTAGTTAAACCGAAGAGGCCGCCGGTTGCAGAAGCCTTCCCAGGGCTTCTATCATCTTATGTTCAAAGAGAGAACTTGCCAGCATATAAGTACGACGACGATGTGACCTGGGGTGCGGATCACGCCTATTATACCACGTTGCTGAATATGTTTGTGTATGATCCGAAAAAATATAAAGCATTTGGAAACTAGTAAGTGGTTTACCTTCCGATTCACTTATTCCAATCACCCTTTACCATACCCCGAAATTTCCCAATCTCATGCTGAGTCTGCCCTTCTCTCTGCAGCTGGAAAACGGCGGCAACCTCAACTCTCAACAACCTCATCCGCCCCTCCGAAACCCAAAACAACCTCAACTTCCTTGTGATCTTCGACGACATTGAGATTAAGACTACTGAGTATGAAACCAGCTGCCACGCAGCCGGGAACCTCATCTACGGCGGCACGCTACTCTCTCAAAACAATCTCATCACCCTCGGCACCAAACTCCTCCGCACCTGCCACCACATTTGGAAAAGCATGCCGACCGGCCTCCCACCCCAAGACTACCAACTCTCAGGCGCACTACTCGACTATCGCGAGGCCGGAGATTTAGTTCCGCCCGATAATTTCACCTTCGCACGCGAAATGTATAACAAAAAGGGATTCTGGTCCATGTTTAACGGGTACGCGTTACAGAAATCTACACCAGAAAGTTATTATTATGCGTACCGCGCCACCGGAGATGAGATCTGGAGGGATTGGGCATGGGAAGCGTTTCTGGCAATTAATAAGACAGCGAGAGTGCCGGGTGGGTTTGTTAATGTTGACAGTGACAAGCTGGATGGGTGGAAGCCTGATGAGACAGCCGAGTGGACGAGGCAGCAACAGCCGGCATTGTTTGGGACGCTGAAGTATTTGTATATGGTGCAGAAGGGGGTAAGCTTCTTTACTCTTCCATTTTCTGTGCTGGTGCCCCCCCCCCTTATGATTAACTTTCTTTTCTGCTTAACTTGGAAAGGAGGAGGCTGACGATAAATGTTGTAGGATGCCCCGTGGCAGGTGAAGACGGGCAATGGGAATAAATATGTGTACAACTCCGAGGGACATCCGTTGAAGGTGCAGACCTAGCCAGCGCCAAAAGCAGCGCCTAAGGCGGTTTTGATATGATCTCTCAAAATGAGCTCCTACTTCATACTTAAATATTCTAAGCTTAACGAGCAACAATTATTTTACTTGAGGGGGCCAAAACCCTGGTTCACTAGTGCTCACCCTCCTTGACCTTTGCTTCAACCCCAACCCACCACAATGCGCTTCCTCGCCTCCACTTTCACCCCACCCTCACTTTCATAACAACTACTGCCCTCCCTTCTGAGTAGTATCTCCTCTAGAGACAAGGCGCATCTACACGGTACCCACAAACCGTTGCATCGTGACTAACTCCCCACTACGCAGTTGAGTTGTGCCGCCGGGGAAGATTCAACCGCCAATTCGATAGGGGAGAGCATAAATGCACTGTTGAAGGATATGTGAATTCCTGCATTTCTACACTGATTTTGTGTTGTGGTTTGGAGGTCTCTATATAGTGGAGAAGGGATGAGTGGAGTATCTTTGGGGCCTTTCTTGAAGACAATGTAAGATGAGCGATGAAAAACTGATGAGAGATAGACTTGTTCATGGGCTGGGCTCTTTGCTGGTGTCTTCTGGATATCATGTCCGACTCCAAGCGGAATTAGCACCCCCCTCTAAGGGAACTTTGCATCTTAAGTGGCTTTAGCGAGTACAAATTTGTTGCATTTTATATAGCATATTAGAAGACTATGGAATCTAGTCTATACGCACGATTGCTATGAGTCAATTAGTAAATGGAACACGAAATTTAGGATCTGAATTGGACTAAGTAAATCATTATTTCAAGTGATGAGTTGCGTTGCCGGGCTCTTGGTTATTGCTCGTTTAAATACTAGGATTTCACCAAGATGGATTTATTTCTTCACACCCTGGCACGGGAAGCCTCTAATCATAGATATACCATTTCTATCTCGATGGGACGCTAGATACAATTATCTGTAGATCGTCCTTTTATGTTACACTACTGGAATGAAATTTCTCAGTGGTAGGTTGTATTCATTCTATGTTACCTGCCAAATTCAATTCGGCGGGGCGAACGGGCCGAAAGCTGTCTATTTCGTGTCTGTCCTGTAGAAACTTCAGCCGCAGGTGACTTATATATTAAAACCATTAGCACTAGCTCCTAATACAGAGCACACCCCCGGCTGGATGCACGTTGATGATTAAGTCCCCACCCCACCATTCCGGACACCCCCCCATTCCGGACACCCCGCAATTTTACCACTATCTACAATAACACTTAATAACTCTATAACGCTTTAATTTCTATATAATCTTCTGTAGTATTAAAATCTCCTACTGAATCTGAATCAATAGGTACAATTTCTTGATCTCCAGCTGCAATTTAAGCTCTTTAGATAGCTTAAATATCTATAAACTTAGAATTTGGGCTAGTCTGTACCTTCCGCTTTTTCCGTGGTCGTAATTAATCTAATCTAGCCTTTAATTACTATATCTTTATCTCTGCTTAGCTAAGAGTAAAGTCCTTTTAATCAAAAGCCTTAATAGCTTTTTTGAAGAGTAGTCGACGTGTTAGAGGGTTATTATGTAATGATTTAGACAAAGTGTTAAGTTATAACCTGAATTCTTTACTAGCCTTTAGCGTAAACTACACAATTAATAATTCCTCTATTTCCTTAATAGTCTAAAGGTCCTCCGGGGCATTAATTTCTAGCTCCCGATTACTATTCTCTAATAGTAATCGGCTTATTAGTGGTTTTACTATACTCACTAGCTAAAGACTAGTAACTCTCTAGCTAACTTTAATATTTATACCTGTTAAGCTCTCTTGCCGTGCCTTATAATAGCATATTAAGAAGTTATACTTACTAATTAGGGTAAAATTAGTCATTGATGTTAATAAATTGAGGTGTTTCCGGTAAGATGCCTTAAGAGGAGAAAAAATCGATAAATCTAAAGGTTATAAGACGTGTGACGTGTATATAAGTAAAAATAACAGAAATATATTATATTCTAAGCACTTCTATATAAATTCCGTAGTCTTATGACTTCTATAGCCGTCTAAGACTAATAATCGGGGTTTTCCGTCACGTGGTTACGTTTAAGGAATAAAGACTTTTTCTAGTCATTATAATGCGGTAATATTGTCTATCTACCTATTCTCTATTATTATAAATTACTAGGACTTAAATTCATTAAGATCTATTAAAAACTATTATTATTAAACCGATTTCCCCTTATATATTATAAGTGGAGTCGTTTTCCTGCTAATTATAAAGATACACTTAATAAATGAGGTCTAATTTCGAGAACTAAGTTGTTTCCGCTAAACAAAACGCTATTTTGTATGCCTAATAACTAAGCTATTAACTCCAAAACCTTTTATAATTTTTACTTTATTTATATTCCATCGATTTTTAAGTAGAATAGCCTTAATAACTAGAATCTCTAATTTGTGGAACTAAGGCTTAATAACATTAGTAGTTATATTATTAACACGTACAGAATTAATAACATACTACTTCTTAGTACTAAGAATAAGATTCCGCTTAAAAAACCGCTATACTTATCGTTTTCCGAGTAGTAAGGGGTCCCCTTAAAGTGCACAAAGTCGGTTCCTAAAAAGCCGTACTTACGTATAAGTAACACTAAACCTTAATATCTCTTAAACTAAAATCCAGTTAGTAAGACGATCTTCTAGTACTATAGGTAACCTTTGTAAATGACTAGTAGCTTGTCGATAGGTGTTTGTGTTACGAGATCGGTCGTATAAAGTAGAGGATAGTACACCCCACTCTTTTGAAGCTTATCGTATAGACTTGCCATTTTTAATTGCGTGAAGGGCCAAAACCACGTCGTCTTTAGTATATTTTGGCATAATAATCGTCCTAATTAATATGCCAAAAATCAAGAAAATCGATAAGAGAATAAAATAATTATTAATTATTGGAAGTAAGTAAGTAAAAAAGCGGTGTGTTAAGCGAGGTGTCCGGAATAGGGGGGTGTCCGGAATGGTGGGGTAGGGACTTAGCCTACTCTCAGCCTCACAGGGAAACAAAGTTGCTTACTGCATTGGACCGGGGTGAATCAAAATTAGACAATACCCAATCTACTAGTGTAAGACCTGCTTAGCTGTCGTCAATTTCTCTCTGTCAACTGTAGTTCACTGCCGCATAACTTCCAAACAACTTTCTATACTTCCCTTTCTCACACAATCCCCTCGTAAAAGCCTCATCACATATGCACCTCCTCGCCTCTCCCCTGATTTCCTCCTTCACAGCCTCTCAACACCACAGCTCACCCCTCCGGACCCAATCTTATCGAGCGATAAAGCAGAGGCATATGATTTAAATGCTTCTGTGCCGACGCTGCAAATCTCTGTATTTGTTACCGAGCCGCCTCCTACTACTTTAGATCCACTCAGAATTAATTGCGCTGCTAGACAAGGGCTTCACTGCTTCTGCTGGGTGGGAAAGCTAACTGCGCTGTAGAGGGAGATGTAGGTTTTGGAGAAGGTGAGAGAGAGTGTATAAAACAAAAATGCTCTAGGATACGCTTATTCATGGGCCCCGGGGAGGGGCATATTTGCTGCTGTTATATGTGATTGAGAGGTTTGAAAGGCCTCAGACCTCGCTTGGTGGTACTGTGAGAATAGGTGAGCCAATCAGAAGAGAGGAAGCGCAGTAAGTGAGGACACGTGATTAGAGACAAAGTAAATTGCTTGCTTGAGAAAAGAGCTATAAGGGCTCTTTGATAGTTATATACATAATAATAGCTTCTCTAAAAGCTTCGATAACTACGTAATCGACTTCTCAAGAAGATTCGACTACGTAATCGAATACGAGAGTAATTTCCGAGCCGCGTAAGTAATAGAGATTGCTTCGGCTATTCTCCAGCGTAGAATCGGCACGAGTTACAGAAGTCAAATCTAACACGCCCTCTTAATAAGTGCCGTAATAGCTTATAAGCTTATATATAAGTTAACTTTAAAGTAAAGCTTATATTTACAAGAATAAGTTTAATATATAAAATATCCCTTTGCGGAGGATAAGCCAGTTATAAGGAAATAACCGTAGTACGCCCTTTAGAATCACAGTCTATTTTCCTCCATTTTTAGCCTTATTCGGCTAGTCTTAAATGCCTTATGAATTTAATAAATTTAGGCTTGTTTAGCGGCTTTATAAAGCCGTCGGCTTTTTGTTTAGACCCTTTTATATAAATTAAGTTTATTTCGCCTTAATTTATGAAGTCGCGAACGTAGTGATATTTAACGGCAATATACTTAGTCCTCTCGTGGAATTAAGAGTTATTAGCCAATAAGAGAGCGCCGTTATTATTTATATAAACAGGGAATTATTCTTGTATATAATAGCCTAATTCGACTAGAAGCTGCTTTATATAAACAGCCTCTTTAAAAGCCAAATTAATAACTATATATTCGGCCTTAGTAATACTTTAAGCTATAATACTTTATAACTTGCTTTTCCAGTTTATTAAGTAACTAGCTAAGTAAAAGCTTAAGTCGCTAATCGATTTAGCCTTACTAATATCTCCGGCGTAGTCGGCGTCGTAATAGCCGCTTATATATTGACTAGGGCTTTTTTCGTAAATTAGCCCCAGCTTTTTTTAATCCTTTTAGGTATTTAAGCACGTTTTTAAGGGCAATTATATAATAGGCGCTAAGGTTACTAACAAATCGAGCGAGCTTTTTTATCGCGTAGTATATGTCGGGTCTAGTAGTTAGCGTTAAAAATAAGAGGCAACTTATGATTTGCTAAAATAAATTTATTTCCTAATATTATAAGCCTTGAGATTTTGCCGTGGAGTAGGGTCGCTCTAAGGCCTTAGCGTCGAAAACAGGGGGTTGCCGCAAGCGCCTTAGCGTTAAAAACGAGGACCTGCGCCCGATTTTAATTAAGCTAATAATTTTATATAAGTTTCTTAGGTGCACTTATAAAGGCTATTAAGACGAGTAATGATATTAAAGAATTATAAAAATCGGATTATATAATAAAAAGTTAGAAAATGTTTTAAGATTAAGTAAAGTTAAAGTACGTGTCTTAATAAGTAAAAGCTTATAATAGCTTTATTTTTTATTTTATTAATAATTTTATATACGTTTCTTAAATACACTTATAAAGGCTATTAAGGCGAGTACTTTTATTAAAGAATTATAAAAATCGGCTTATATAATAAAAAGTTAAAAAATATCTTATAATTAAGTAAAGTCATAATAAGTGTTTTAGTAAGTAAATACTTATAATAACTTAACCTTTTTATTTTATTTAGACTTATAAAAGCTATTAAGGTATATAATCTTATTAAAGTATAAGTATAATTTTTTTTAGGGTTTAATAAAAAAATAATAAATTAAAAATAAAGTATTAAAGATTAAGCGAAAAGAAAAGTAAAAAAAAAGTAAGAGTATTAATAATCTAAAGTCTACTTGTATTCTCACTAATAGTTATATTTAAAATTGAATTAAAGATAAAGAAATATTTATAATAAATATTCGATGTGTTACTATTATATTATATAACTTATAAAATAAATATTATTTTCTTATTTGATTATAAGTATACTTGAATTCTTTTTAAATTTTATAAAATTTAAAATATAAAAGCAAATCTTTAAAATTAATTAACAACCTTATATTACTTATTACGACGTACTAATTAATAAAATTATATTAGTTTCTTATAAATAATTTTACACCTTAATACGATTTATATTTCAGTTAAAAAATAATTTTAATATATATTTATTATTAAGACTTTTTTTAATAGTTATATATAACTAAATAAAAATATTTATTCTAATAATTCAGCTTATATAGTGTAATAGTAGCACGTTAAGGCAGATGTCATCTGCTCCTCTACTGTGTTAGTTCGATTCTAGTTATATATATTAAAATTTTAATTTTTTTATTATTAAATTAAACGAGGTTTTTAAAATATTACTTTAATATTTTAATAATATTATTAAATACGTAATTTTTAATTTTTAATTTTTTTAATATTTTAATATTTTTTTTTAAATAAACTTAATATTATAAGTTATTAGATTTTATTAGAATATAAAATCGTTATAAGGCTTTAATATAAAAAACAAGAGTTTTTTTTATTAACTCTTTAGTAAGTAAAACCTTATAATAATTTAACTTTTTCATTTAATTAATAACTTTATATTATGTTTTTAAATATACTTATAACTTTTAATTAAAGTTATAATAAATTATTAATATTCGAATTCAAAAAGTAATTAAACGACGGTAAGGCTTCGGGAGGAAAAAAAAAGGTAAAAATCCTAACGTTTAATATAAAGAAGTATCTGTAAATAAAACTCTAAAACGAAACATAAAGTCCCTTTTTTTTTCATAAACACGCCTACCTGCCTTTCCGCCTCATAAAGTCAATCACGAACCACAAAAGTAAGGTTACAACCCCCAAACCCTATGCCAATACTAGAAAGACCCGCATGCACCATGGTATCATTCGTCATTACTCTGGACTCCGAGTCCGACGCCCGAGAACCCAGAAACCCTTCACTCCCGTTGCATTTACCCTTGCCCAGCATCGTAGGTATCGCTCCTCCTCTTACAAACCTTCTTCTCGTGATCATTACGATTCCTCGCCTGCGCATATCTCGCCCCACACTGGAACCGACAGAAGTGAAAGATCGGTACCGTCGCCCCTGCTGGCGAACCTGCTGCCGCCCGTTCCTGCCCCGGACTCTCGGGGTGTTTGTCGATAACATGCCGGTTTTTATTAGTGACCGTCGCAAGGACCTTGCCGCATTTGGGGCAAGTCCTTCGATCCTCGGCGCCTGGCGGCTTCTGGACCCTATTATTGTGCTTTCTTGGCTGGGTAATAGACGAAGGCCGCAAATGCTGCGAAGGCTTTGGCCGTGGAACAGGCCGACTTGTCACCGGCGACCAAGCCTGTGGCGACCAAGATGATACGTCACCATCAGTATTAGCATGCGCCGGAGAGACAGTTTGCGCCATCTCTCCGCTGCCACCAGGGGTCACATTAGGGCTCTTAGAAATGCCCGGTGTTTGCATTGAGATCGGGGTCGAGATCCCGCCGCGGGGGTAGTGAACAACTTCTCGCATCGAGTTGGACAACAGTCGAAGATCCGCAGATATTGACGAAGTGGGATTGGACTTGATGCAGCCAGACAAGGAGAGGAGGGTAGGTTGTAGGCCATGGTACACAGCCATGTAAGTGAGGCTCTTCTGCATCGTCCAGTGCTTCAGAGCTGATCTCAAAAAGACCGATCCAGTCTCAATGACTTTGCGCATCAATGACTGATCCCACGCCTCATTCAAAGGCATCGATGACAACGCCTATCCGGAAACCGTCAGCGTATATTTAGAGTTTTTCATCGCGGGGTTTACCTTGTGATACATGAAGTTGTCAAGCTCGGCCACTGTCCGAATTCTGCCATCTTGAATCTTACTTCTTGCCTCCTCCACAAACGATGGAAAACTAATCCACGACGGAGTTTCAAGCTGCATAGGAGCAACGTAAAACGCGTCGATCAAAGAAGAGAATCTTCCTGGGTATTGCAAAGCATGTCCGTGCAAGCAATAGCCTTGAAACACTACCCTCAGTTTTAGCTCAAGATCAGTCTATATAAAGCAAAGTCACATACCAAGAAGACCTGCCATAAAGAAACAAAATATTGCTCCCAGTCGAAGATAAGCTGCGACTGTGCAGGATCTACTCTCTTCCTGGAGCTCTGGTGCAGGAACCGGACCCTTGTCACTAGTTTGAGCTTCAGGTTCTGGGAGTTCGCTTGCTCCATCAGAAGCAGGATTGGTTCCATTCTGGTCAGTCCCTGTCGTTTCATACACAGCAGTGTTGTGAGTCGCCGGTGGAGACTGAGCTATTTCCGCAAACTGTCTGGCAAAAGCACGAAAGAAGTCCATGTCGTTTCCAAAGTCTTCAACTTGCCCGTTAAGGGGTTGCATTTCTTGGCCCCAGAGGGAAAGAACAAGTTCATCAAATACGCCTCTGCGGGACTCCTCGACAGCAAGGAATCGCCACCTCCTTAAATCCATGAGGAAAGCATCATAATCCCCAAACTCTTCGATAGAGGTAGTCTTTCGCATCGAACTAGACACAAGAAGCAGGCTAATGACTTGCCGAAAGTCTGACGGAGCACGATCTTTTCGCAGACGTCGCATGGCTGTTATGCCCATCTTCCACAGGGTACGGCGATCTTTGAGCTGGTCGCCCAGGATTTTGAGCCCAGGAGATGCATTGAGGTTCAAACTTGCTGCCAAGAAGGACTCGTGCTCGACTTTGAGATTCTCGCGCAGACCCTGCATCATTGTGGCCGAAGGTCCGTTGACATCATCAGCAGTTAATGTCCTCGGTCCGTTGAGTATCGCTTGTACGTCCTCCAGACTGCCCCTTCGAAGGGCCATGTACAAGGGAGCCCGCAAACTGCCAAGGTCGGTGATGTTACACCGACATAGAAGATATCGGGCTATCTCCAGTTTCCCATCCATGATAGCCGTCTGAAATGGCCTCTCCATGAAGTACGGCCCATCATTTGGATCGACCTCGTAGCTGACCAACCGCTGGACAAAGCCCAGATCACCCATGGACACTGCCTCTCTCATTGGAAATTGTACCCGCTGTAGAAATCTGACTGTATCGAAATCTCCCTGTCGAAGTGCCAACTCTACGGATCGCTCTTTGAATCCGGAATATCCATTTTCGGCAAGGCATTTTTCGGCGAGTTTGTCGAACTTGCAGGAGACAACTCGGAGAACTTTTTCGGCATTTTCAAAGCTGACGCGTTGTTGATATCGTTGTTCCTCGTCCGGAGTCATGAGTCGAAAACTGGTTGGTAACTCAGGAGCTAGCATCTTTCGAAGCCCAATCCGGTATGAATAGAAATTGATAAGTATATCTCTCCATCCAAAGGCTTTTTTCTCTCTGGCTTCTTCTTTGGTGGATGACCTCTCACCCCCGACAGAGTAGAATAGATGGTCGTCGCGGGCCTCCACGTCGGTGGCCTCTGGCAAAAAGGCCGAGTGAGAGACACCCTTCGGTATCTCATTTATTGCTTCCACTTCTCCAGTGATCTCCTCTTTAGCTGCCTTCTCCTCAGCAGCGTCGAAGGCCTTGTCCAGTAAGTCCAAGTCTCTCTCAAAGGCCACCTGCTGTAGATCCTCCCAATGGGATAAGGAGAGAATTTTGTTCTCGAACAGCATTTCGAAGCCAAAATTGCCCAGATATCTGGCAATGTCCGCACTCTGGAGAAAAGCGTAGGCAAAGAGTTTGAGCTCTTGCATGACTTGATCATTAGACGAGACTTGCAGTTGTTTGTCGCGGATATATTGATGTAGCCTATCATAGTTTCGACAGATTTTGTTAAGGCTAAGGATTGTGTCGCTTTTGTTATCGTAAATGTCCGGACATGCCTCACGGATCGCTTTGCGGAGTGTCGGACTCCAGATGTCGATGCTGTCATCGGTCATTTGAGAAGGCATCCAAGCGGTGAAGCTGATTTCTGTAGCAGATGCTGACCAGTCCGACAAGGGCAGCGGTTTGATGGTGCCGTTGGCGGATGAGATGTACCAATCGCTTCAAGAAATTAGCATCTTGTTTTTACGCTAGCCGTGGGGGGCGGGGGGTTAAGTGATTTGATAGAGAACCTACCCGCTTACGGGCTTGAACCGAAAAGGTTTGGCATTTTCGAGATTCCACAGGTCTTCTGTGGAAACTTCGCCCAATTGATCATCTTCTGGGCTTTCCTGCGATTGGCCAAATTCGCTGGGGAATTCGTATGTGATCATTTCGTTATCGTGTGCAAGGCTAAGAGGGGCGGGGCGATTGGGCTAGAGACTGACGAGCACTTGGCAGCTCTGTGGCCGATTCCCCGGTGGCAAGGCTGAGTGAGGACAAGGGGCGGGGCGCGAATCTGCCTTGTGGGTGAGTTGATTAGATGTGAAAAGGATGATGTCGACAACAGACAGACAAGACAATCGATACAACAACGACGATCGATGACTGTAGAGCAGAGTAAAGAATGGAGAGCGACGATATGGCTGGTGATGGAGGAGGGGAAGGAAAAGGAAGAGAACGTGGAGGGGTTCGAGGCGCATTTATTTATGGTCGGAGTGGGGCCAGCATAAGGCTGGCTGTCTTGTCTGACCCTGGCCCAGGCCGGAGGCGCATGCTGCAGTATTCCTAAGTAGATTGATTCCTAGATTTCTGGATCTGGGATTCATTCCTTCCTCTTTAGATGCGGCAGAGCTGCGCTTGAGTAGAAATGTGGGTGGTTGTGCATTGGCACCGGATCATCAGATCGCCAGAAAGGGAAGGGGGGAGGCGAGGGGAAGGTTCCTGGAAAAGTGGGTCCTGCCGCCCGGCTGGGCTGGAGAGGCGCGGGATTAAGGGCACGTGGCAAGCGTACAATTACCTGACATCGTGGTTCCCGAGTCTAGGAATCCCAACAACTAGCAGCTATGATCTTAGAGCCACGCACAGGCAAAGGAGATTTCACCATTGACACAAACCAGATCAACAAATCGTGGCAGCTGAGGAACTCTTTTACGAAGATTCCTACATGGATCCTCAAACCTGAGAAGAACATCCGACAACTCATCCAGCCAAAAGAAAACACGAGAGCTTGGCAACAGCTTCGATCGATATTTCCTCCTCAAAATCGACAACGAGCGGCTTGATTGGCACAAACGTTCTAGGAATTCTCACAATTCGAAACAAGCTTCACTTATCCCCTGGGCTGCCCTGGGAATGATACTGTAGAAGCGACGGCAGGCAAGGTAAGGGACGGATGGACTTGATAGAAAAGCATGTAGAATTCTATCTGAGAGAGCGTACAGAGTAATAGGAGAAATAGGGGCAGCGTGATCATAAGTACGCAGGTACTGAGATCTACGCTGCACAGCCCATATTTCTAACAGGACTGATAGGTCTCGCTTCTCTAGGGATCGTCGGGACCCCCCAGGGAATAGCCCAGGAATAAGGCTCAAGCCTATCAGGAACAATCGTTGGTAGCGAGCGGCGGCTGGATGGGAGTCGGGGCTAGCTTGGTCCCCGGCCGTCTTTCAATCGGCACCGTCAAGTCCAAACGAAGGGCAAGGTAAGGAAGGTACCTACCACAAACCCCATCAATATGTCAACAGATGAATCGCCACAAGGTATCTCCACAACTCCTGTGTACGGTGCATGTTTGGGAGGTACCGATCTATATCCCCTTAACTGCTGCATCCACGTCACCTTTAGCGCTTAGCCCTGTACGGCACGCTAGAGTGGCCCCGCATTACAGGGCCTACAGGGCCCGTGCCCGGGTAAACAAATATGTAAACAAAGAGCTTCTTCCCACCTAAATTACCTATTTTTGAAGTATCCAAGAATGCCGGAATCGACTGTTTAAGACCCCACCGATGCAGGGACCCTAAGGCCTACTCAAAAACCACTTCAGGCTCATAGGACGCATTTTGAGCCTATAAATATACCTGATTTTGACATAGAGCTAAACTTACCTGACGATGTCTCTCTAAATGATCCTATTACCTTATTTACACAGTATTACACGCCAGAAATGATCGATTGGATGGTTAATTCTACGAACGCTTATAAAAAGCCGACTCAGGATTTGCTTAATAGTCGAACTAAGAGCTGGTTTCTTACTTGCCGCAAGGAGCTCTACTTCTACTTTGCCTTTTTGATTTATATGACAGTCTTTCCACTTAATAAGCTTGAGGACTATTGGAATACGAAGAGAATTACGTTATATCACGATATTACTAGGTGTTTTTTAAGAGACAGGTTTGTGGAACTTCGGACGAGATTTAGAATAGCACATCCGTCCGTGAAAGACGATTATGAAAAGGTTAAATATCTCTTTTATTCTCTTATAGATTTAGCTAATTTTAAGTTTAAGTTGAACCTATGAACTCGTATATTCAAGACGTTAATACTCGCATATGGAAACCTGGCCGAGATCTTGCTGTGGATGAGGCTATCAAGCGGTATATTAGTCGATCTAAACTTATAACTACTGTGCCTGGAAAGCCAATTTCGACCGGTCTCAAGATATAGGTAGTTATATAGTGTGGTTTTTTTCTCTGATGGGCGTTTCATAGGCCAAGGAGAAACGGAGGACCCGTGGGAGTATAACAACCGAAGGAAATCAATAAGACTCAATTAGTGGTTCCGCACTTATTAGGTCTCCTTCTAAAGGCTTATTACCACGTTTACTTTGACAACTTGTTTACCTCTATATCGCTCTTTAAATATCTCCGTAAGCTCGGCTATACTGTAACTAGTACGGCACGTGTTACCTCTGGAATCGTCAAAGATTTGGTTGATCTAAAGACAAACGACAAAGGACTAAATGCTATGCCTTGGGGAACCGTCTATACTTTCCTTACAGAGTCAAATATAGTTAATCAAACCGGCTTTAAAGACAGTGCCTTTGCCCTAGCTATGTCGACATTCTGGGATAGGGCGAAGAAGGTATTACGGCTGAGAAAACGACTTAAAAAGACATCTAGCAATATAACAACTTCTCGGGTTCCTTTTGGGGATAAAACAATAAAGCACCTTTGGATTCCTTAGTTATACGACGCCTATAACCACAACATAGGATATGTCGATATAGGCGATTAGTTACAGGGTCATAACGCCGGCCTACGTCGTCTCCGGAGAGGTGCCGTATAAGGCCTTTATCAGTTTATCCTTTTAGTCGTTTTAAGTAACTATTACTTAATTACACAATTCTGTGGCGTTGAGAATAGTACTATTGATCTCCGGAGTCAAGACGATTTTAGAATGTAACTTATTGAGGCTTTAATAGCCATAGGGAAAGATGCCTTTATAAAAGAGAGTACTTTGGAAGCGCTGGCGGGCTCTAGGAAACGCCGCTATTCAGGCATATCCTAAGACGCCTTTAAAGTACTTGTTTATCTCTATAAACAGGTCAAATTGGCAGGTAGATCTGACTGTTGGGCATGTAAAGGAGGCCGGCATTACGAGTAACCAACCAAGAGAGTCGCTTTGGCTAAAAGAGTTATTAATGTTAGCCGTGATACTACTCGGAGGACAACTATCTTTGGTTGTGAGTAGTGTGGAGTTAACCTTTATAATAATAATCAGTGCTTTGATTTGTACTATAGAAAATCATTGAATTGAAGCATTTATAGCCTATTTTTTAGTGGGGGACGCTTCTTAGTGATGCTCGCTTAATTTAGTGTCTCGCTTCAGGCTCTTTATAGGGCCTTCAGCGACGTGGATAATTCCGCAGTTAAGGGGATAGTGTTGCGGTGTATCACAGCGTGCCCTGATCGCTGCAAGGCTAATAATACCTATTTATTTTCGCGGGTTGACTTGAATATTAGATCCAACTACATTATGAGTTTACAAGGCGAAAAGTGCGCGAAATATACACGATCATCTAAGAAGAGAGATAAGAAATTGCTTGGTAGTCGGGTTGAGGAGGAATTCAGGTTGTAAACGGACAGGAAGAGAGTCTTTAGAAAAAAAATCAGTAAATCCGCCTCCTTGAATATGACCGTCATGCTCCACTGTAGGGGGGACCACTTATAACATGGCGTGGATCTATTTTCATTAGGGTCTAGTTTAGGATCCTTCGGAGCTTGTTTAGGCTCCTCAGGTCTTATCGCCAAATCTTGACAAAAATGATATAAAAAGGCCCAACCCATATCCAGCCTAATTGGAGGTCAATTACGTGAGTGAGAAATAGGTACTTCTCAAGACCCTGCTCAGGGGGCTGCTCAAGTTGCTGAGGCGAGCTAGGTACGTTAGGTGAGGACAGGATGAGCCAAGGGTGATTAGCGCCTGAGTAAAAGCGGCGAGCTTCCTAACCGGCCTTGGGACGAAGAAAGAAAAAAGTTATGTTCTGTTACCAACGCTAAATTGCGTAGCGCCTTTAACGCTAGGCCTATCTTGGAGAAAGAAAGAAAAACTCTTAGTGAAGTCGACAAAGGGGGTGGTTATTACATCCGCTCTCTAACAGATACGAGGAAGCCTTTGATTTAAGGTGGAGGGTGAAGGGCCGAATACCGCCGAAGTCTCATCATCCTCTCCTTCTTCATCGTCTTTCTCATCACCTTCTAACCTCGTCCATCGACTTGATACAAGAACTAAATCCACCCGAGGTTTTCCAACAGAAGCCTGCTTCTCCGTTACAAATACTACCTACTACAGCTTCTACTAGCTTCGCTATCGCCGACATAATATCTGGGGCTTCTTATAAGGAAGTGATCACATTAAGGTGGTGGAGGGAAAAAGCTCGGAAATACTAATGACCGCCACGATTAGCAAATTCAAAGCAATCTATTCATTACCTCTCATAAAGGATAAAAGACCGTAATCAAATATTTGAAGGGACGTCCAAATCTCGACATGCTCTTCGCGCTGCATTGCAGACCAAGACTTCTATACAAAGTAACATGCAGACCACTTAAAATTGACTGTCGATTCTAAAGCCTGTGGGCTCTAGCGGAAGTTCGAAGTACCACTAGGTTTAGTCAGTCCCCCTGGAATTGGAACTGCCAGTCACTATTAGGAATAACACGTTAGATCTGCTTCGTTGACGGCATCCGCTACTTAGGCAGGATAACGGCTAAGATCTCGCCCTCAAGAATAATATCGCATCTAGCACTTGGTCATCGAAGGCTAAGCCCGCAGATTCATTCGTATCCACATCTTCGATCGACTTGGTCAAAGGCTATTATTGCATGTTAGAATCGATCG
Source organism: Leptodontidium sp. MPI-SDFR-AT-0119 (assembly GCA_020726505.1). NCBI lineage: Eukaryota > Fungi > Ascomycota > Leotiomycetes > Helotiales > Leptodontidiaceae > Leptodontidium > Leptodontidium sp. MPI-SDFR-AT-0119. The sequence continues at coordinate 2,287,403 of JAHLEZ010000013.1, read as the reverse complement.
CCTTAAACGCTGCTTCATAAGACGTACGCTTGCGATTCCTTTCCTTCAGTCCATCTATGCCCAAATATATATCGCGTCATAGGTCGAACCGTTGCCGGATGCACCGCGCAACGAGATGTGATATAGTGATACAGCAGGTGGCAGCGAGGATGCAGGAGAGCTGCGGATAGGAGAGTCTAAGCTAAATACAAGGTATCGTAAGAAAAATTAATGTAAATTGCGTCTGCGTCGTCGTTGTTTCTTAGCTTTGTATACCTCCGTAAGGCCTCATCCCGGGCCATATAGCAGACTTGTAAGATAGCTATTAAAGCCGCTCTTATTCGCAGTTCCTAGCTCGTCTATATGCCCGGAATGCCTAGTAGTGTGTGACTAAGGTATTTCGGTTTAACTGAGATTGTTCTTGGTGTGAGAGTGTGCGACTAGATTTTCGATTATATCTCAAGCGGAAGCTTCGGGAAGCATGGGAACGAGTTAGAAGGGTTAACGTTCCTTATCCTTTCGAAAGGTATTTTAATATTTAATCGCTAGAGGATAATAATTTTAAGTTATTAACTTTAGGAATAATATTTGTTTATGCGTATTTCTTGTCTAAGGGAAAAGGTTATAGACTAAAGCTTAAAACAAACCTAGCACGGCAGTTGTAACCTTGCCTATCCTCCGATTCTAAGTTTGGGTTTCAGAGCTAAAACCAGTCCCTTTAAGCCTTCGCAGTAGTCAACCTATTCTTAGTAAGGTAAAAGCTAATAAAGAAACGCGTGACGAATCCACAAATAAACACTAAGATTGGCAAACACACAAGATCCCTTCGTGCTTACTGTAGCTGCACAGCACGGGCTTTGGCTGCAGGGCTGTTGGATTCTTCCGATAAAGTAGAACTTTTAGCTATTGTGTAAGCAGGGTGTTTAGATGTTTAAGCAACAGGTGTGCTGTAGAGGTCATGCTTCGATAAATGGTGCGATTGCAAAGGCGGGGAAGCTATACCAGGGACCGTTTTAAAAAGTCTACTAATTCTTGCTGATTATATGGTACTGCGCTTAGTCGCTCCGGAATAACTTGCTGCGATTCGTTGCATTCCAAGGCTTGAGATGGTTGGCTGACAGAGAAGCGGAGCAAGAGGTATAGGAGGATAAGATAAGAGGTTTAAGGACAGGCTTCTCGAGCATAGGCGAATCGTAATATTACTTCTCTCGGCAAATCGAGGAGTGTGGTTTCTTATTAGGCTAATTACGAATTTTGTACTATTGAAGGCCGTATATAGAGTCCGCTAAGTACCTTACTAGCCACGCGCTCGCAAAAAGGCTTAAGGGAATAAAAGTTCTCTTAATAATTAGGCAAACTTATACCTTTATTTATATAAGCGCAGGCTTAGGCTCGAATAATAAGTGTCTACTTTACGCCTTATATATGCAAAGTACTTTGTGTTTTGGTTTCGTATTTTTATACTACTTGGAAACTTCGTTTATAAGGTATAAGTAGTTTATAAATTAAGCGGATTTATAATTATAAAGGTAATTATAAAAGCAAGAGATTAAATTATAAAGTACTACTAACATAATATAATAAGAGTATAAGACGAGGTGTGCTAGGGATCGCCGTTATTCTTTACTAGCTAGCTTAAGGTTTAGGTCCTATAGCTTAAATCTTTCTTTTTAAATCTATAAGATTATTATATATTATATTATAAGCCCGGAGTCTTATAAATATAATTAAGGGGTTTCACTAACTCACTGAACCCTCTTAATATAGGAGTAGCGAGTGTTATACTACGAAATAAGATAAATGGCGAGAAGCTAATTCAAACCTAAACTATAATTATAAAATTAATAAATTCGAATTAGGAGCTTTATACCGATTCCCAAGTATAAGATTATAAGCCGCAAAATTAGCTTAATGCCGCAATACACTATTGCGATATACTTTATTAAACAGCCTAATTATAAGCCTTAAGGTCTCTAGTAAGTGGTTGTGGCCCTCGATTAAGCGTATTATAACGTTACAGAACAGGGTTATATATTACCGAGTACGGCTTTATAGGCCTCGAATTTAGAATATAAATATAACTTACACTGAGACGTATTTTTTAAGAAATATTTATAGGCCTTAAATTTAGTATATTTAAGTTGTGTGTAACGTAACGTATTAGCAGAACGGCTTATAAACACTTATAAGGCCTATAATATAAAGCGACACCCTTAACTTGAGGTTAATTATACTACTACAAGTTTAAAAAAGAGCCAATTAAGTTGCGACAACTTATATAAGTGCCAGTTATTTGGCAACCATTTCTAACAGCCAACTAATTTTGCTCCCACACGTTATCGAGAAGCCAGTTGTTCTGCTACACCTTTTCCGAGAATCTATATTACTATCACACCTTTGTATTTTCGTCCTAAAAGTTACGCCTATTACTATTAATCAAGGAATCTTTATCACAAGTAATAACTCTTTCCTTTCTTATATTAAATAAACAATGTAAACATTTTTATAAGATAAGCTACTATTAAAAGCTTATATATAACTTTTAATGTTTCTTACTAGAGAACGCCTGGTTTGTGTACGAAATCTACTACCGTGGAAATTTCCTCCTTAAATAAATACTATTAGAGGTTAAGTTATTGTTTGTAAGCAATTTCCTATTTAAAAGTAAAATAAATAAAAGTCCGTACTATAGCCTTCTTTACTTGTGAAGATTACCCCCGATTCCTTAAGCTAATTATATAAACCACTCCGCTTAACTTATTATATACGTAAGGCCTACTACACTACTTTAGGACTTGGCTAATAGTTAATTTCTACTTGCCCTAAAACAAATCCTTATATATATACTTACGAAGCCACTGCCTACTAATCGAAACCGTCCTCGCTATATAATTACTACCCTTTAGGCCAAAGCCTATAGTAACCTCCTATTTAACAAACGTACTATTGCCGCTCGTCGTATTTACCGAGAATCTTAATATTAAAAAAAGAGGTTTGTTATATACGTATATAAAGGACTTAAATTAAGATCGCTAGGTCGTGAACTTCGACGTGTTACGCGAATACTTCCCGAATTACATATAAGAGCAAATATAAATAATAAGAAATGTGGCGAGAAAAATTAAATATTACACGGCGCAATCAGTAAGGAAGGGTATAATAGCAATAACGTTACAAAGGCATCACTAAGTATAAGCTCAATATAAAGTCCTAATACTTAATACCTAACGATCGACTTCGATAGGTTAAGTTGGCTTAGTAAGTGTACTTACTAGTGTGAGATTACAAGCTAACTAATAGATCTAAGGTCGAGGAATACTTTAGAAGAAGGAGGTAATTAAAAAAGAAAAAGAGAAATAGTTAGTTAAGCTATCGGGTGTTATAAGAATAATCCTAAAATATGTAAGCGAGAACCTTAATTAAGAGGATTTACGTAATACCCTTAAGCGCTTTACGAAAGCTATACTCTTTTTTATAAAAGGCTACAAAGAGAATCTATATACTACCTTAAACAGCGCTGTCTTTTACAAGGACCACGAAGAGATAATAATTATAAAAGATATTAATTTCTTTTCGCTTTACAAGCACCACCTTGTGCTATTCTTTAGGAAGGTATAATTAGCTATTCTATTATTTCTAGTCTATTACTAATACCGCCAGATACACGTCAGGTACATCCCCAATAGCCAAGTAATTGGCCTCTTTAAGATCGCTAAAATAGTTTATATATTCTCGCGGCGACTTTAAGTCCAGGAACGGCTCACAAAGCAGGTTTCCTATGCCTTCTCCGAATTACTTTAACCGCAAGGCGTTAGCGTAATTATAAAGTCTAATTACCTTTATATAATGATACGTAGGGTACAAAAGACTAAAACAATTACTACTAGTAGTCATATACTTGGCGTGTTATAGTTAATAGCTTAAATAAAGAAGGAATTTTTAAACTTCGTTAATTACAAGTAAAAGTGCGTATTTTTGCGATTAAATAGTTTAATTAAACTAAGCTATATGTAATTCCATAGCCCGTTAAAAACAAACACTAGTCTAATAAGATAGGGTTTAAAGATTTATAGTAAAATCTAGGTAATTAGTTAATTTAATCACTGCTATAAACTACCGTGTAATTATTGACAAACCGCTATTAAAATGAGAGTTAGTGAAGGAGTATTATTACGGCTGGCAAGAGGTTAATACGGCGAGTTAACTCTAGCTTTGTATTTGGGCCTAAAGCTACGCTCAGAATCGAGAAGAAAAGACAAGGAGGAAAGGAGAGCTTTTTATAAGAGGAAGCTCGAGTATAAATATATAAAGGATTCTCTTAATAGGGCCTAGCGTAGTCGAACGCTATTTATATTAATATATCGTATACTCGCCTCCTAGTCTTCTTAATTAGGCTTAGCGCTGTCGCATAGCCAGCGATGTTACGAGCCTGTGTCGGTTAGAATACAAGGCGTATTAAAGGTTATAATATTACCCCCCCCCCCCCTCTTAAAAAAATACGTTCGCGTAGTTATAACTATAATTATATTATCTTTTAGGTTATTATAATCGTCGATACTAGCGTTATAAGCCTTTAGCTATTTTAGGAGAGCTCTTAGCAGGCCTTTAATATTAAAGTGCTTTAAGTAAAACCGTTTAATTATATACGGAGTTATTATAGTATCTAAGTATAAGTATTACTTTAGGTCGTTATCAGCGCCTAGTTACTTAATATAGTAAAATAGCTTATTTCGTATAACCTTAGAGCCAAGGATACCTTTAATTTCCTACTTATTTTACTTAAGTAACAGCTAAATAAGTGCCGGCGTAGCTTTAACTTATCCCGGCAAGGGGTTATTAACGTACTTATAAAGCGAGTGTAAGTAGAAAACGAGGTGAATTAACTAGTCCTTTAAGAGCTTAACTTTCTAACTCTCTTCTTCTTTAGCAATTACTTTAATAAGGCTATATTACTTATTAAATAGCTTTTTTAAGGGTTAGTTGATATTTTAGTTCCGAGTATCGACTAGTACTAAGTCACTAACGTCCTAGTTGACGGCGCGTCGCCCACGGTTCGCTAGTTATTTTATTTTCTCTTGTTAATCCTTTAGGAACAATTGTACGACTTTTATAACCTTTTTTATTTATAATATTACTTGTAAAGCTTTCTCGTAATTGAGTTTCTCTATTGCCGTAGCCGGAGGCTTTAGGTCAACTAAATCTTAGGAAATCCTTGGCTTAATACTGTTAAGTAGCCGAAAAGGGGATAAGTTACTTAGAGACTCGCGTGGTAGCGTTAATTAAGTAATTTTTATAATTAGTAGGAGGTTACTTTAATTGTTTTAGTAATAGTAATAAAAGGGGCGAAGCCGTTACTTAATATATTAGTTTATTACCTTCGTTTAACTATCGACGTTTAGGTTATACGCCGTCGTAAGCTTAACCTTAGTACTAAAGATACGGTAGTACTTCTTCTAAAAGGTAGAGACGAACTAAGGTCCACGGTCCGAGACGATTGAGTCTAGTATACTAAAGTAACGAGTTTAATAAATGAGGAAGAGAATAGCTATGCTTTTCGCCGTAATAGTATTGTTATATAAAATAAAGACCGGCTTTTTCGACAAACGATTAATGATTACTATAGCAAAATTATAACCCTTTTTATTAATTAGAAGTTTAATAAAATCTATTATTAAGTGTTAATATAGTTAAGTAGGGATTAGCAAGGGATATAAAAAGCCAGGGGTCTTATCTTTACGGGCTTTTTATCGGGAATAACTATAGTTTGCTACGTATCGAGTTATATCCGTAATAAGGCCATTTTAGTAATATTTGCGATTAAGTAATGCTTTTATTTTTCCGATCCCCGTGTATATTACTAAAGGTTAGGAATATATATAGCGAATAAGTATCGTGCGAAGCTCCGACGGTTTTAAGGGCACTTTTAAGCGTTTTTAAAAAAGTAACTTGTCGTTTACTAGCTTATAATCTAATGATTATTTCTTAGCTTTTTATTAGAAAGGCTTTAGCGAAGGCGATTCCTTATTAGTCGCGAGTACTTAATTAATAACCTCGTATTTCGCGATATTATATACTATTATAGAGTTAGGGTTAAGCTCCTCCGTAATAGAGGTCTCCGGGTCGACTAGTACTCTTATATTAGGCTTAGGGTCTAGCTCTAGTTCGTTACGTGGCTTAGCATCGTAATCCGGGATTATGGCCTTTATAAGTGCTAGGGGTATAGTCTTTACGACTTTAATATAAGCGTTTATAAGGTCGACGGCGGAGAGTTAAAGATCGCTAGCGACTCTTAGATTAATCTTATTCGTCGGGATTAATTATTAACTATAGATAGCCCGCTTATATACCTTTGCGACCGTAAGGTCCTAATCATGTCGAGACAAGGTATTAGCTAGCGTATTAGTTGTTTTAGTGCGATATATAATCGTGAAATAAAAGTCCGCAAAGGATTTAGCTTATTAAGCCTGCTAAACCGTAAGGTCCTTAATAGTTATAAAGTACTTTAGGGCTTAATAATTTATATAAACAAGGACGTTCTTTTAGGCACTTAAGAGCTCCGGGTGATATTACTTAAATAACTAGAAAATCACTAATATTTCTTTATTATAAATTAAGTAATTAAGCTCAGGATTTATTATAGTCTTAAAAAAGTATTTTATAGGGTAAAAAGCATTATTTTCTTAAAGTTAAAATAAAATCTTAGCGACGACTTTATTAAAAGAGTTAGTCTTTAGCTGTGTTTACTTAATAAAGTCGTAATAGCAAAGAACCGGCGCAAACTAAAGGGCTTCCTAAAGAGTTTCCTAAGTGTTCTTATAAGCGTTATCGAAGTTAAAGGGGACGTTCTTTCTAATAAGTATTCTAAGAGGTCGTGTAATGCGACTATAATCCTAAATAAACTAGCGATAAAAGTTATAAAAACTCAAGTAGCTTTATATACCTTTAATATTATTAGCGTATTATTAGTTTTTAATTATATTAATCTTCTCCGAGTCTACTTTTACGTTATTAACTTTAATAATAAATCCTAAGAACTTTATCTTTTACACGCTAAATTCGGACTTCTTTATGTCGGCCTAAAGTCCGTGTACTTATAGTATTACTATTACTTTCTTAATATAAACCTTATGTTCCTCGGGGGTTAACGAATATATAAGGATATTGTTTATATAGGCCGCGTAGAAATTATTTAGGTGCTTTATTAAAATCTTATTAATAAATCGCTAAAAAGTCGCCGGACCATTTATTAAGCTTGTCACATTTTGACTATTTGCATGCCTCACTCTTTTAAAGGCAGAGTGAGAGTAGGTTTATATACTGTGGTGGGGATGGCACGTGAGAGCTTGTCAGCTGACTTGACTACCCCTTTATATGGCCGGCTGCCAGCTGTAGAGTTGCATCCACAGAACATATACAACGAATACTACTTTTGGCTCTTTTGTCGATACGATTAGGCTTTGTCCCCTTCACAATACATAAGAGAGAGTTTCGAGAGCTTTCTATATGTTTACAAATCAAGGCTTCTAGAGCCTTCCGTATCCACGTGATTCTTGGATCACATGATTTCCAACAAAGCTAAAGGAAAGAACCTTGTATTTGTACGTGTTATATTATATACGAAAAGTCGTATAGTCTTTGCTTTTAAGGGACATGCGAATACGGTAGAAAGCTTGCTAAATATTAAGCTTCGTAAAGACCTTTGCCTTATAAATACGTATTATTATTTTATTAATTAAAGGGATTAAGTATAAGTTTTTCTTTAATAAGGCATTTAACTTTTAATAATCGACGTATAGTCGGAGATTATTATCGGCTTTCTTAATAAAGAGAATAAGGGCCGTATATAATGCGCTAGAGGGCTTAATAAAGCCTTTATATAAGGGATGCGAAGACTCAACACCTGTACGCGGTGCATCCTACGAACCTCCAGCTCTCTTTTGAGAGTCTGCAGAGCTAAGATTGAGTCAATTCGAGTTGAAGTCGTGGTTTGGGGGTTCTTAGTTCTTCGAAAGGTTTAAACGATTACGACCGGAGGAACGGTTAAAGGACGACAACGCATAACACACGAAATAGAGGCCTTTTCACTCGAATTTAAGACAAGCCTCACATAGGCAAAACCTATTCGACTTATCGACTCTACTACCTGCGCGCTGGCAAGCCGGCATTTCGAATACCCTCTGGGGGAGCGTAAAAATTTTCACTTTAAGCCCTACTTTTTTCAGCCTCATTTTTTAACACTTCGACTACTTCTTTTCGGCTTCTATGCCCTCTGCTAAAGGCTTAACCCTCCGGGCACACTAATACGAGCTACGACCGGCGTTGACTATTAAGAAAAACGACGAGAAGAACTAATAAAGAGGAAAAGTTAGGGCCGTGAAAGAGGATTAATTCGAAGGGGAGGAAATAAGGGTAAAGGATTTAAGACTTAAAGGGGGAAGAGGGCTATCCTTTAGTTATATGTTACTTTCTTATACTCATTTTAAGAGAATATTCCTAAAGACATATTAGCAATTATATAAAAAAGGATAGTGTATATATATAAGAAGACACGCTAGTAGACTAGCCGTGCTATATAGTTTATAACTAATACAGCACGTTAAAAGAAAGAAAAAAAAAGCCTTTATATAAGTTATTAATAATATATCGCTTAGTCTTTAATAGCTGTTTTTTAGTTATACGCTGAAGAGGTTTAAAGGATAAGTCGTTTTCCTTAGTAAGCTCGATTTAGTAGTTTACACCTTAGCGATGCTTTAGTAGCTCGTTAGAGGCTCGCCGGGAGAAGAGAGAAGTATACTCTTAATACTTAATAAAAAGCTTCTTACCTACTAGCTCGTTATTTTACGCGTACTTAGCCTTTAGGGCCTCTTCTAAAGATAGGCCTGTGTTTATTAATATAAGCTCGACGCTTAATTAATTTAAGGCCTTTCGCCGGCGACGAGTTAGCTCTTTGTTAATCTTATATATTAATATTATAAAGGTTTTTACTTTATTCTTCTTAGCTTTCTTAAGTTAGAGGTACATCGTAAATATTGCCGCTACTAATATAAGGAAGATTTCTGTAGTAAGCGCCTTTAGCTAGTAATTCGCTAGAAGGGCTTTACGAGCGTTCTTATCTTTTAGTAATAATCCCGAATCATAGGATATTAAAGGGTTTAATTAATTTTTTATAATATAAAGGCGCTTCTTAACCTTTCTAATAAAGTGTGGTACAGAAGTGGAGTAGAGCCTTGCGATCAACGTAGGGAGAATTAAAGTGCTTGATTATTGTCTAGAATATATAAGGAAATCAGGGGAACACGTTATTCTCCTGAAAGTAGTATAACATAGCAGAAACTATATCTAGCGTAGTACACAGCTAACTGAGCATTAGCCCGTGCCTGTACGACACACCCCCTAGCTAAGTGACAATAGTAAGCCACTAGTCTTGTGGTTGGCTACGCTAAGTAAGAGTAATATTAAAAGCAAACTATCAGGCCACTAATTATACTTGTACTACTAAGTTAAGTAAACAACCGTTCTATTTAAACTGGCGCATCCCCTACTTAATTCTTGATCCTGTAACCACTTTATATTATATAGATCGACTTTTCGATTTATTAACTAATTAACTAATTAATATTATAGGTGTATTAAAGCGCTTTGCCTAGGCCCTTAAGGCTAATCGTTCGACTACTATTGTAAGTTATTAAATTGATTTTTATTAAGTTAATCGTTAATTTTAGGGCTATATGTTAATTTAAGTATTACTAATTATAGTAAGCGAAGAAGAAGAAGGAGGCCAAGAAGGCTCTAAAGGCTGCTCCTACTCTAAAGAGAACTACTACGGCTACTCCGGTTGTTTATACTCGTGCTCCCTGAGTTAAGGGAGATAAGTGTTTAGTTGTTTATTTAGGTTACATTAATAGCGCCCTTTAAACTAAAAGCACTGGCGAGTACTTTAATATAATTAGTCGGAGTACTCGTTGTTTCGCCTGCTTATCGGGCTATTCTTATAAGGCTACTCCCCCTGCTACCTAGGCCCCTTTTCTCCTCTACCGCACTATGCTCTTAAACGACGCAAGTAAGAAAGTAAATTCCCTTAGTTGTTCTTTTTTAGTGTGTAATTACTAATTATTTTAGGAATTAGAGCGCCTGAGAGCTCTTGTTTTTGCTGCCCTTTAGGGTGAGGTTACTACTACTACTACTACTAATAGAGCAACCGGCTTAGGAGAAGGTGACAAGGAGGAAGAAGATAAGGGTAGTGTTACTATTAAGGAGTCTATTATATTATTCTATCTTAAATTTTCCGCGAAATTAAGGCTAAATCGGTTGATTTCTTTTAGATAAAGAGAACTCCGGCAGTACTCCGGAGGTTAATATATAAATTACTAGAGAGTAACTTACTACTACTACTAATGCTCTATTCTCTCTAGAGCTTACTCGTGGACTTATTATAGTGGGGACAGCCCCTGATTTCTCTTGTCACATGACTACGCTGGTCCTTCGCATATGTAAGGAGCTAACACTTGACTACAGAACGCCAAGAACGCAATACTAGATATATTCTATTTATTAGAACCTTTTCCCTCCCCTCCTTTACTAATTCGTACTCTCTAAATATATAATATCTTTAGATTTAATTGATCTATTATTTATAAAGCCTAGAATTTCTTCCGGTGGCTCGTTATATACTACCCTCTTATTATATAAATTAGGGTTCGTCCCTCTTATATATTTTTAGTGACTGACGTAAGGAGTAAGTTATTACTAGAGGAGGAACTAAGTAAGTATAATAGTAAGGCCCCTATGTGCTAACTTATATAAAGAGAGTCAAGAAAAACGACAATTGTCTAAACTAAGGGAACTATTTAATTAGTTATTTCTTAGCCCTTAAAGCAAAACGACAAATATAAAAAATGCGGACCTTTGACTTAAGGAGAACGAAGACTACTAAGGAACTAGGGAAAGCTACAAAGTGGGAGCACTTATAATACTAGAAACAAAAAGCTCTTCGGACACTTTTTCGGGACTCTTGACCCCCCTGCCTTTGAACCACACCTGTTTCCATCTTATAAACTACCTCCTAACCAACCGATCTCCTTGCCCCTAGGCCTTGCAGTGGTATATTACCGCTGTAATAGCCGGGAGCTATGGAGCCCCTATTCGACCCCTTCGACTCCTCAGAGCCCCCCACACCTACGCCAACGCCTAGAGACCTAGGAGAGCTTCCTACTAGGCTATCAAGAGTAGTAGAATCGACCGAGACTACTCCTAGAGCCCCTAGAGACCTAGGGGGCTCTATTTCCAACTCCCGGGGGCAAAATACCCCTATTCGGCTCTTATCGACTAGTGCGGCTCAACTGGCCCCTGTAAAGCGCGGACCATCAAACAACCCCACCAATAACCAACACATCAACAAGACGCCAAGAATCAATACAGACTTTAATGGAAAATATCACCAAAACCAAACCTACTTCCAAAGTAGTCAAACCGGTAATACTAGCCAAAAGCTAGTTCTTGAAGCCAGAGACCTGCTAGTAAGAGCATACTCAGCTACTAAGTCACGGGACGAGCAAGGGAAACTACTTGATTTACTTGAAATATTCAGGGAATACACAGAACACAATAGAATCAAGAATACAACTTCTATTCTAGCTTCTCAAGTAGCTAACTTAGAGAGAGCAACAAAGAAAATCGAAACACAAGCTACTAAGTCAACTACTTGGGCCAAAATAGCCGAGAAAGCTCACTTACAACAACCAACAACAACTCAGGTCAACAGCATAGCAACTAGTAGTACTAGTAATAGCGGTGCTAAGGGGAATAGGGCTAGGGCTCCGGGTAGCCCTAGGAACCCTACCGATAAGGGCAAAGGTAAGTTTGCTCTTACTAAGAGATGCACCCTCTTACAGGCACGGAATGTCCAAGCAAACACCTTCTCTTCTATTACTACGCGCAATTTGCTTAATTCTGCTTTTAATAAGAAGGGAATACAAGGACTAGTTGTTTCTTCTGTTTCCCTTTCTTTAAGGGGTAATTTAGTAGTTACTACTACCCCTGATTTTGATGTTGAGTTCTTGATTTTAAACGAGTCAATTATTAAGGGGGTGCTTCCCGATTTGATTTTAATTCAGAGAGGAGAGCCATGGTACAAGGTTGCTATTTATGGTATCCCTATTAGGGAGTTTAATACAGAAGAGGGATTAAACTCTAAGCTAGTCGCTGAAGAGATTCAAACCTTTAATAAAGGTTTTACTCCCGTAGGAAAATCCTTTTGGACTACTCCTAAAGAAAAACGCGACTCAGGCCTAGTACAAACAGGTACTATTGTAGTAGCTTTCCCAAGCCAAGAGCAAGCAAAAAGAGCTATATCAAATAGGCTTTATATTGCGGGTATTTCAGCTAAAGTAGTAAAATACATAACTACTCCTAGTACTTCTCAATGTACTAGATGCGCTGGTTTTGGGCACTCTGAAAGCCTTTGTAAAAGGAATAAGAAGTGTATTTTATGCGCAGAAAACCATACAAGCAGACAACATAGTTGTAATACTTGTAAATCAAATACTAGGTGCTTACACTTAAGTATAAGATGCGCAAATTGCAATAGTATTACTCATACGGCTGATTCCAAGCTATGTGAGGTATACTTAGCAATAAAAAATAAAGCAAATAATATTAGTAGTACTAATAGGCCTATTATAGTAGACGAACCAATCACAGTTAATGATAATTGGTCTTAAAATACTACAAATCAATGTGAATAAGAGTCTCTCTACTACAGAGCACGTTCTTCAGTTGGCTATAGAGCTAAATATATCAATATTAGCAATTCAGGAGCCTTGGACTATTGGTAATAATATTGACGGCTTTCGTAGCGTCTTACACCCTAGTTTTAAACAAGTGCTCCCGAATTACGGTTCTCTTAGGCCTAGAGCTTTATTTTATGTACTAGACTCAATTAGTACTACTCTAGCGCCTAGCTCACCACAAGACCCTGATTGTATTATTTTAGACTTAGTTGAGTATAAAACTCAATTAATTAATGTTTATAATGCGACTCACCCTGAGTCGGAATCCCTTAGTAGTATTAAAACCCTACAAAGAATAGGTTTATTACCAGACTTATTCTCAAATAAAACGATATTACTAGGGGATTTTAATATACATCACCCGTGGTGGGACCCCATTACACCGCAAAGCGGTAATACAGGGGTATTATTAGACTTAATTGAAAAACACTCTTTGAGCCTATTAAATACTCCCGGGGAAGGAACGTTTTATAGACCACATATGGAGGCCCCTTCTGTATTAGACCTTACATTTGCTACTCAAGGAATAGTAAACCAAGTCGAAGATTGGCAAATATTGCCTGATCTAGGTTCAGATCACTTTGGGGTACTATTTACTATTACATTTACTTGTAGTAGTATTAGTACTAGCCCCCTAAAGGTCCCCCGATTTAATACAAAGAAAACAGATTGGGTAAAGTTTAATAAAAGTCTTAATAATTATTTTCAGGACTTTAATTATAACCCTAATTCTAAGTATACAAATCAAGAGCTTGATGACCTAGGGGAGCTATTTACTAGGAATATAATTCAAGCGACTAAAGACTCTATTCCTAGATCTTATAAGTCAATTGCTAGTAAACCTTGGTGGAATGAGGATCTTAAAATACTACGGAAATTAATGCAAAGATATTACCGTCTAAATAAGGCCTCAGGGTATACCCTCTACTTTCAAGAACTAAAAAATGCTAAAAACCTTTATTTTAATACTATTAAGGTTGAAAAAAGAAAGCATTGGAATAAGTTCTTAGAAAAAGAGGATTCCCAGTCGATTTTTAAAGCTATGTCATATACCAAAAACAATACTAGCTCTCTTATACCAAGTCTTTATAATTTAGAGACTAAGGAATTAGAGTCGACTTTCCAACAAAAGTGTAATATTTTTAGAAGTACTTTATTTCCAGAACCTCCTATTTCAGCGCCTATTGATTTAACGTCATATATAAGTAGTAATACTTGGAAATGGCCTCTTTTATCTAAAGCAGAGCTAAAGGATTCATGTACTTCAAAAATTAAGGGCAAAACCCCTGGACCTGACTTAATTACTCAAGAGATTATAATTAAAGCTTATTTAGCTATCCCAGAAGTCTTTTTTATAACTTATTCAATACTTATAAATCAAGGGTACCACCCTAAGTGTTGGAAAGAGGCTACGGGGTTTATTCTTAAGAAACCAAAAAAACCTGATTATTCTAAACCTAAGGCATATAGAGTTATATCACTACTTAATTGTCTAGGTAAGGTTTCTGAAAGAATTTTAGCTAAGCGCCTAAGTTACTTAGCTGAAACAACTACTTTATTACACGATAGTCAAATCGGTAGTAGACTTAAAAAATCAGCTATTGACGCAGCTTTACTTTTACAAACAGAAGTAGAGATTAATAAGGCAAATAAGCTTAAAACTACTACTCTATTCCTTGACGTCAAGGGAGCTTTTGATCACGTTTCCAAGAATCGTCTTATTCAGGTTTTAACTCAATTGAAATTACCGATAAGTCTAATTTTGTGGATTTCGTCATTTTTAGAAAACCGTACTTTACAACTTGCCTTTGATAATAAATTAGAGGAATTCCAAATTGTAAATACAGGTATCCCTCAAGGGAGCCCTATTTCACCTATTTTATTCCTTATATATATTCGAGACTTATTTAAGTCTAAGAATATTAAGCCAATATCATACATGGATGATTTAGCATTAATAGCCTCTTCTAAAAGCTTTAAAAAAAATATAAGTATTTTAGAAAGAGAAGCTAGCTTATTAGTCAAATTAGGGGAAGAATATTCTATTAGCTTTGATATTGAAAAAACAGAGCTTATTCACTTCTTTGGAAGTAAGAATACCCTTAATATTACACTTCCAAATAATACTATACTAGCTCCTAGTAAGCTAGTTAAATGGCTAGGAATATATTTTGATTCAAACCTTAAATTTAAGAATCATAGGTCAATTAGAGTTTCCCTTGCAAAGCAAATGTTTTATCGTATAAATCGACTCTCAAATATTACTATTGGGCTCTCCCCGTTTGCAATTCGTCAATTATATATGGCTTGTGTTACTAGCGTAGCCGACTATGGTTCTATATTATGGTGGAAAATCAATTGCCCTAATAAGGCTATGATTAGACCATTTCAAGCTTTACAAAACCTAGCTACTAAGAAAATATTAGGGGTCTTTAAAACAGCACCTATAATTCCATCAGAGCTTGAAGCAGCTTTACCTCCACCTAATATTAGACTAAATCATACAAGTCGGCGCTATATTCTCCGCGCCTTAAAACTTAGTAAAAAACACCCTATTAGGCTCGAAGTTGAAAAGGTTATTACAAGAGCTAATGAGGAGTATGACTTACTAGGTATTTTACCTGAGTCAATTACTACTATTTCAAGCCTAGTTCATTCAATATATCATATAATTGACTTTAATACTTTAGAAGTAATAAGGCACTTTTATTTCCCTCCATGGGAAAGAGAAGTACCTTATATTTTTAGAATATCTAAGTTGTCTAAAGAAGACGAAGCTAAGGCTCACTTACAATACTTACAAAGTATTTGTAATAGTCGGAATACCTCTATTTATACAGACGGCTCTCAGACTCCTGAAGGGTGCGGAGTAGGCTATAGCGTAGCTGTTTATACACATACACAAGGATATCCCCTTATACCTACATTTACAAAAATAGGTAATTTAGGGGAGGCCGAATTAGTATATAACGGCGAGCTAGAAGCTATTACACAAGCCATAGAATACGCTAGTAGTACGGCGAAAGAAGGGGATAATTTTACAGTCTTTTCAGATAATCAAGCCGCTCTCTTAAGACTAAAAACTCCCTCAGATAACCCGGGGCAAAGCCAACAAATTAGAGCTATATTAGCGTCTAAGGCTATTAATAGTCTAAATGCTAGTATAACTTTAGCTTGGGTCCCAGGTCACTCTGATATAATTGGAAATGAAAAAGCAGACAAATTAGCTAAAATAGCTACTATGTCGTCTATTAATTCTAATAATACTTCTTTTGCGTATTTAGGAGTTAAACTAAGTAGTCAAAAGAAGAATGAAATTGGAGCTAATATAACTCAAAATATCAATTCTCAAACCCTAAAAACGTACTCTAAAAAGTATACATGCAAAATAGCTAAAAAGCTACTTTTACCTACTAGTATTCTAAGAGAAACAAGCAGCTCTTTTTACCAATTAAAACTAGGGCATGGATACTTAAAAGCCTACTTATATAAGCTAGGGCTAGCGTCTAATAACAAGTGTAGATGTAGTAGTATTGAAACTGCAGAACACTTATTACTTAGTTGTAAATACTATAAATTAGAGCGTAAAAAACTCTATTCTAGTATCAAAAGCAACTTAGAAATTAGGACTATTACTATTCCCGTTTTATTACATACGCAAATTGGAATTAAAGAAATACTAGTATTCTTAAAAGAGACTAGTATATGTACAAGGAAATGGCACCAAGAGAGGCTAGGGAGTGAAGAAGAAGAAGAAGATTAGGCTATTAGGCCTTAATTTGTACTTTCATTTAGTTATTTCCTTTGTTTTTTTGATTTTAATTTTCTTATAAGTTATAGGGAGAATGTTCCCAAATGTACAGTCGCAGTCTAATTCGAACTGAATTTTGTATATAATAATTAGCCACGCTAGTAGACTAGCCGTGCTACATAGTTTCTAACTAATACAGCACGTTAAAAGGAAAAAAAAAAAAAAAAAAAAAAAAAAAAAAAAAAAAAAAAAAAAAAAAAGTTATTGCCAGATCCGAAGTGCACTTATGGATATCCCAAGACTTACGTTGGCTTCATGTTTGTCAAATGTTTCACCAGAGTATATTACATGCGCAGGTGTATCTCTAATGATTCCAAAGTAGCGCTCGCCCCTATTCTCCAGCGTTTTGCGTAATTTTTTGTCGTCTTTGTTGTCTTGATAGCTGCTTGGGAAAACTTCAAGTGATGTGATCTCTCTTTCGCCTTTGAAGTCGTAGATCTTGAAGGAGTGATACTTTCGGAATATATGTCGGCCGGTGTACTCCAGACACCAAGCTTTCACGGCCCAGCACGGCATGCCTGGGTGAGATTCGGAATGGTAACCTCTTCCTAACTCAACTGATGAAATAACGTATCCAGCTAATGTATCACCGAACTTGGGTTTGGCGTACGCATCAATGCCAGGCTTGAGTAGTAGCCATAGCATTTTGAAAGTTGCGACCCCAAGAGCATATCTCTGCATCTCGGGCAGGACAATTTTCTGATGATCTAGAGTCAGAAATTTCACTAGAACACCAATGTCATGGGCCATTGTTTCGTAGTCTTGGGACTCTTCTTCCAGTTCCGTGGTGGTACCAATGGTTTTAGGAGCGCCGAGGTGTCTGCGAGATTGCTGCTCGAACGGGCGACGACCAACGTCTGTTGCTTTCTTCTTACAGTCTTCCATAATTTGCACCATTTCATCATAATAATGATGGAGCACCGGATACGGGTGACAGACAAAGACTCGCTGGCCAGTAAGTGTCTGGTGTGGGTAGTATTTCACGAGCCCTCGAAGCATCTTTTGTATGTGATGCGATGAGATATACATTCCAGGTGTCGAGGACCTGGCAATTTTGAAGTCTCTCCCGAGGATGAACGGTTCAAGTGTTGGATCTGGCACAAATGTCGCTCTAGATTCTCCCTCCTTGCCCGTGATATCAGTCCCAGTCACATCAACAAAAACATCCATCACGGAAGTTTGCAAATAATCCTGAAGATCGGCCGAGTCATCGATTCCTGAGAAGGGCTTTTCTTGAAAAAAGGACTTGTCTTGGCAACCTATTTGAATGCATCGAATCTCGTACAGGATGTCCACAGGTCTGGGTTTTGGCCTTGCTTTTTTGGTTTGGAAACCGTTCTGTGAGGCACTATTATAATCCCTCATCTCCTCATCTTGTGGTAATGATGTTGATTCTCTGGACCTCTTGCGGGAGTATCCATCCCCGGCGCTGGACTCTCGATATCTGTGGTGAGACATGGATGCGACCGAGAAGGTTCGTGGAGACAATTGATTGCGTCGTATATGGTATTTTCAATTTCTAAGCATCAAGGGGTAATGAATAAACTTGAATGAGAAGTATCTGTAGACGAGAGTATCGCTTCCTTAATGATTTGCCGTTAACTTGGGATGTAGTGACGAGAGATTGAATGTCTGCTGAAAAGCTCGCATGTCTGCCAGCACGCGTCAGGCTGGCACAATCGGTAGGCAGCCTTCCAGTTAGCCCATTGATAGTCGAAATAATTTTGGGGGGGGGGGGGGGGGGAGGGGCTTAGATGTTACGCCCGGCCTAACGTGCAATTTGGTTGGGTATTCACAAGCCACCTAAGCCGCATCATGTCCCGCGCTCTGCTCCGCCACCAACAAAATATTGCAAAAAGAAAAGACATCAGGCTTGGTCGCCTTTTGCAAATTTACTCGAGTTGCTCGGTGAGTGCTCGAAATGCTTTCCGCTTAGTTGGTTCGGCACAATCTGTCGTCAGGCTCTTCTCGGGCATTCTCAAGAGTTTCTCGCCCTGGTGTTGCTGGCTCGCCTATGGTCCTTGCAGGAGAGCGAAAACGGATGCTATCACGACATGGTGATAGGTTAGGAAGACCCCTTTATGCTGTCCAGTAAGATATTAATTATAAAATATGGAAACTAAGGCCGATTTTTTTTTTGATGGCCAGAGGAGGACTCTCTAAGCACAAACCAGCCAACTTATCAGCGTGCTCAGGAGGCAATATCTGCCTGAAACTTGGGCGAGGCTTGGAGGCTTCAACCACTTCACTTCGATATTCCATTCCTTTACATTCAGCTCTAAAGTTTGCGAAGTCAGGTTCACACAGCCTGATCAAGGCGCTCTGCCATTCTGCTGAACGATTAAGCAGTTATTTTGCCGCGACTCGTACAGTACTGCAGATACAGGCCATCGTTTTCAACCTTACTCCCCCGGCCTCACCGGCTGCAACGGGCCATCCTTTATTGCCCATAATATACCTCTAGTCAAGTTTTGATATTGATTGCAAACGATACCGACTCTACCAGGTCGCCTTCTCTCATGTCCTGGTTACAAAGCATCAGTTCAGCAACGTTCAACATACGATTAGGCATGCGTGGGGCGTGCCTCCTGACCCCGATATTTGATACCCCAAATCAACGTCAACACAAATTCAACGATGGTTCAAGCGACCCTCGTAGACGACGCGGTGTAGATATTCCAGTCCTGGATTAGAGCCTGCCAGGAAGAGCACCGGGAATGTGTAGCCTATGAACCTGGACCATTTTTACCAACCCGCCTCTTGGACTTACGAACTAAAATCGTTCGGCTGGTTGATAGTTGTGATCTCAAGGCGTCAAGTGGACAGCAATATGTCGCTTTAAGCTGTTGTTCGGGATGCACTACGCCAGAGAGTGCGAAGACGACGAGGAAAACATTGGAGGCACGTCGGGCAGGGATCGAACTGAAGCTTCTCCCAAGGACTTTGAAAGACGCAATTCACGTTACCCGATCATTGGGTATTCCTTTCATATGGATTAATGCATTGTGTCTCATCCAAGGTGACGAAGAAGATTGGCATAAGGAGTGCAGGATGATGGCGAAAGTCTACTCCCATGTTGTTCTGACCATTACTACCTTAAGGGCAAGACATTATGATGAAGGGTTTATCCCTCTAGCCAGACCATACTTAAGGATTGGATTGCATGATATAGACCGTCTCAACTTTGCAATCCAGGGAGAGATGACATCACTTCAAGATCCGTTATATCGCCGAGGCTGGGCTTTACAAGAGCACCAGCTTTCAACCCGGATCATTAACTTTAGCCAGGAGTATTTTGTGTGGCGCTGCCGGGAGAAACTTCTTTGCTACAATACCAAGCTAGATTGGCTATCGAGGTGGTCACGTTCTTTTGATATTGGAGCGTGTTTAAGCTCTGAATCATTATCGCGCCAGCTACGATGTTTTGATCTTGCCCACGCATTTCAAACTAGCGGTGAAAGACCAATACCTAACCAACTATGGCAGAGTATGGTTGAGGACTTTTCAGCTCGTCAATTTACAGTCTCTACGGATAAGCTTCCAGCATTGTCGGGACTAGCCGTTGTGATAGGGCGGCATTTCCAGTCCGAATATCTGGCCGGTCTATGGAGGGATGATCTGAAAGCTGATCTGTTATGGGAATCGATTCGCAGCCCGGGGGATTTTGCAACTCATCCGGCCTTCACGTCGTATTATGCACCGTCGCGGTCTTGGGCTTCGACGAATTCTCCTGTCAAATTCCACGAGATCGAAACACGAATGGACGAAGACTTGGATGGAGAGGGAGAGATGACCACTGAAATCGTCGAAACACATATCGAGAAACAAGGGCCATATCTGCTGCCTGGTTGTTTCATACTCCTACACACGCAGATATGGTCCATGGAAGGAGTACTGGAATATAGTTCTCAGTTCTTCAAATACAATTAGACAACGGAACAGAAATGGAGCCAGTATAGAAGAGAATAGGGGTGGACTCGTTCGTCCGGCGCATTGTATGGAGCCATCCTGGTAAGTCTGTCTGCAGAATCACCTCGGAAGCTGAGAGGCGGTATTCTGGTCTAGTGCTAGAGAAGACCAGTGGGGCAAATAACGAGTATAGGCGAATAGGGATAGTTAAGACTATCTCAGAAGGATTTTTCAACAATATTGAACGCTCAGACATTCTTCTTGTTTAATGAAGCAGGAAAAGACATTATTCGAGAAAAGCTAAATGACTTCCTTAATAAATTACTTACACGAAAAGCACCCATTAAGGGATAACTATGCTTTTGTTAAATTATACCCGAGTCGTGAATAATACACTAGCATGCTTGGCCACCTAGCCGGGGGAAGTCGTTTCTAAGGTACTGAACTTTTCAAGACGGCGTATTAACTTTATTAATAGAAACAATTAGAGTACTACAGCAACCTTATTAAATGCGGGTTTATGGTCCTCTGGAACCTCTGTATTGACGTCTTTAGGCAAACTAAATTGGTGCTAGAAGGCATTTTGGACATATAGGATTGACAGTTGAAAAGCTATAAATTTGACAAAAGATTACTCAAGTTCCTAGTGACCGCTGCAGCTACCAAATGAAATCTAAAAGATCTTTCTGATTCCTTTCCAAACTTGCAGCTGCAATCGAACTTGTAGTGGCCAGATAGGTGTTTGGGAGCAGCTAACATCAATCGGTTAAGGATCTTGGCACCGATCTTATGAGCGAATATAGAGGCAGGGTCGTAGGTATAAACATAGCCTTGAGGACATAATACCCCAAGGGCTGCTAGTTCATTCTTCGATTGTTCTACAGCCGTATTGAAAAGGATTTCGAGGGAGAAAATTCTAGCTTTATCCAAACTAGTACATTTGCCGACCAATTTGTCTATGTTGTCTGTTAGTGTTGTGATGAATGACTCCAAAAGCTAGATTAGTTCAGTTCGTTTTTGACTGAATAAGTACCCACCCCCCCATTCCGATCACCCCCCATTCTGATTACCTCGCTTAGCACACCGCTTTTTTACTTACTTACTTTTAATAATTAATAATTATCTTATTCTCTTATTAATTTTCTTGATTTTTAGAATATTAATTGAGACGATTGTTATACTAAAATATACTAAAGACGACATAATTTTAGCTCTTAATGCGGTCGAAAATAGCAAGTCCTTACGATGTGCTACAAAAGAGTGGGGTATATTATCCTTTACTTTTTATAACCGATATTATAATACAAACGCTTATTAATAGGTTACTAATCATTTGTAGAGGTTACTTATAGTATTAAAAGAGCGTCTTATACATTAGATTTTAACTTAGGAAACATTAGGGTTTAGTATTACTTATGCGCAAGTACGGCTTTTTAGGAACCGACTTTGCGTACTTTAAAGAGACCTTGCACTGCTCGGAAAACGATAAGGATAGCGGTATTTTAAGCGAAATCCTGTTCTTAATACTAAGAAGTAGTATTCTATTGATTTTATACGTGTTAATAATATAACTACTAATGTTATTAAGCCTTAGTTCCACAAATTAAAGGTTTTAGCTATTAAGGCTATTTTACTTGAAAATCAATAGAATATAAATGAAGTAGGAATTATAAAAGGTTTTGAAGTTAATAGTTTAGTCATTAGGCATATAAAACAGCGTTTTATTTAACAGAAACAACTAAGTTCTCGGAATTAGACCTTATTTATTAAATGTATCTTTATAATAAGTATAAAAACGACTTCACTTGTGATATATAAGGGAAAATCGGTTTAATAATAATAGCTTTTAATAGATCTCAACAAATTTAAATCCTAGTAATTCATAGTCATAGAGAATGTTACGGCTGGCAAGAGGTTAATACGGCGAGTTGACTCTAGCTTTGTATTTGGGCCTAAAGCTACGCTCAGAATCGAGAAGAAAAGACAAGGAGAAAAGGAGAGCTCTCCGTAAGGGAGAGCTCGAGTATAAATACACGAAGGACCCTCCTAATTCGGCCTAGCGTAGTCGAGTGCCATTCACGTCAATATGTCGCAGGCTCGCCACCTAGTCTTCCCTATTGGGCCTAGCGCCGTCGCATAGCCAGCGATGCTACGAGCCCGTGTCGGTTAGAATACGAAGCGCATCGTAGGTCGTAACATTAGGGGATTAAATGGTGTAGAATGTGTATATGTCTGGCTAGTAGCTAGCTGTACTTCTAGTCGCTGGAATAAACGGATGTCCCCCCCCTGACCTAATCTAGGCTTCCTACAACCTCTAAATTTGTATTAGTAGATAACCTAGGCAAGACAATCGCTCATACGTATTTATTCCATATCTCGCAGGACTTACACCAAGAGTTTAAAATCGAAACCGGAATCGAAAATCATTGGATAATTGTGTTATAACTCTGCACTCCTCAATTTTTTTATGCCTATGTCGCTGACGAAGTTAACCCCTATTTCCTCCCTTCTTAGGTAATAAGGTAGGTATTATAAATGTATCTGGATTCTCGGCTGGTTAATCGATATAACGATTCTTGAATTTCGGGGGTAGCGGAGCTAGATCTTTATCTTCGTAGTCTTTGTGTTGAAAATCGCTAAGGGTTAAAGTATAGCGGGCGTTTTTGTTGTTTAACGTCCCACCCCACCATTTGGCCCACCCCCCTGTTACGACAGGTATGCTTCGGCTAGGGTTCAGCTAGGTCAGGGGTCCGCAGCAGGTCCGACTCCCCTCTGACTCCCTATATATATGGCTCCCTCCTGTAGAGTAGCTCTGTAGTTTTGTATTCTAAGTGAAGTCAACCTTCTGCGTCCAAGGCTCTTGTGTCGTGACACCCCCCATTTGGCCCGCCTTTTATACCAAAAAACGAGATTTTTGAGTGCAAATATTTAAGGAATTAATTAATAATAAAACATAAATTTTTTATATTTATATTTGTTATAAAATATCAATTAATTTAACGAAAGGATTTTGGGATCTATTAATATTTATTTACGTAATATTAAATTCTAGTTTTTACATAGTAAAAACACCGAAATTCACTTATTAATAACTTTATAAGTAATATTTCAAATATTCTAAAACTTTTAATAACGTAAGTTCAAATACTAATCTTGAATTATTTTGAGTTTTAAAGTATTTGTATTAGTAATAACGTTTTCATTAAAGATTTAAATTTTCTCATACAAATTTTTTGTATAGGGTTTTATATATCACTTAATAAAAAAAATAACAACTAATTCAATTGACTTTAAACTTAGGAATTTAAAGCTTCTTTATAACATATAAGTTTATTAAAAGTTTTAAAAGTACTCGTTAATAATTAAAAAAGTTATTAAAGAAAATTCAAAAATCATTTTTACACCAAATTTATTAGCGAAAAAAATATTCAACTTTAAGTACTTATTTCATAAGATTACGTAATACTAAATACATGAAACTTTCATAAAATTAAGGACTATCTTAAAAATAATCCGATTCTTTAGTTTTAAGTTATTCTATTAGAGTTTAATAAAGTTATTAGTTATTTAAAGTGGTGAGTTTTGGTGTAAAAGGGGTGGCCAAATGGTGGGGTGGGACGTTAATTATTCTTTGGTTTCGCTTGGAGTTGAAAATGGAGAGGGCTTCCGATAACGGAATAGCCTGCTGGTTTGAGTGTTCCCTTAAGCCAGGAACATAGGTAAATATTTACTTACTCTATCTATAAAATAAATCGCGATTTAATTATAAAAGTGCCTTAAACGATAAAAGTGAGACAACAGTACCTTTGATCCAACAAAATTGGGTTATTGGATCAAAGGAACTGGGTTCTATCCACCTTATACGATTAAGGAGGTGAGGTGTAGTGAAAAGGTCTATGAAGGTACTCAGGCCTCACTCATGCTGTTCTTTGGGCATTTTAGATTCGATACATAGTTATAAAGTCAACCTGAATACCGTAATATAAGTATAGTACGCTACAAAGATACCATACGCGACCCCGTCCATGATTTTGTCACTATATTCACTAGGACCGGGTTGGAAAGGAGCGCGTCCAGGATACCAAGGGAGAAAGTCGTCCGCAACAATCCGTGTATAGAGTCCTCCTAACCCAGCACCTACAAATCCCGCGTATGTGTCTTTAAAGCCTGGCCCTCTACCGCTATCTTCATTTTCGAGCGTAATCTAAGGTCACCAATAGGTAATCGTACTCCGTTCACTTCCACTCTCTAGGATTTGGAGGCCCGGAGTTTGCCATGCGCCCGCCGGCCAGCCATAGCGGCTTGATAGGACCTTCGTTGGGAAATGGAGGGTCATTGGAGCCTGTTGGGGACGGGACAGATCTGAAAGCCTCTATGGCAGCGAAGGCAGCACTCTGACCTCTGGCAGCAGCCCAATCACTTGGAGTTGCTTGTTGGAAATCATGTGATCTAAGAATCACGTGGATACCGAACGCTCTAGAAGCCTTGATTTGTAAACACATGGAAAGCTCTCGAAGCTCTCCCTCATGTATATAAACCTTACTCTCACTCTACCTTTAGAAGAGTGAGGCATGCAAATAGTCAAAATGTGACATTGCTTTTGATCCGTCACGAGCATCGATGCGGGCTCCGTGTTTTAGCAATAATTTGCAGATCTCTACATGCCCATTGGTGGCAGCCCAATGTAGCGGAGACCAGCCGTCATATTCAATAAGATTAGGATTTGCACCGGATTTGCACCGGCTTCAAGAAGAAGCTGCACACTTTGTGTGGCACCCATCTCTGATCCCCACACGAGAGGGGTGTCTCCACAGTCTGCAACACTGTTGATGTCCTCTTGTCTTCGAATGTATTCTGCCGTGAACCACTTTAAGTTGAAGAACGCACAAATATGGAGCTTTGATGTATCGTTTGGTGCTGCTGTAGAACGGTGCTTTATCCAATAGTAGAGTCTGATCAGCATGTCTCGATTTAGCTGGCTCCGTAGCAATCCCAATACCTGGTCAGTAATGTAGACATCTGGGTCCTCTAAGCAGCCCAAGTGCGAGCCCCAGTACTCTGTGGCATAGTTCAGGAACGGCCACTTTTCCGTGGCGACGATCATTCGGTGTTGTGTTCTAAGTGGTTGAACTTGGTGGAAAGTATTGCGTTAACCTCAGACAGAAGTCTAGATTTGACCAGATACTCTAGACAATTGTATGCCATCTGAGCCTCAGCGTGATGGAGATTGCAATTGATGCCACCAAGCTGGTCGATCAATCCACGTGAAACGAAAGCTTGGAGAAAAGTCGCGGACACTCTGATGAACAAATAAAACCTTATCGCCTTCAAATGTGATTAACGAGCTGCAAAGAGCATTTACGTCTCCTGCGAAGTCATGCCAATTTGAGATTCCTAGCTCGGTGCAAAGTGCGGCTTCGAGCTCAGTGATGGTCATCGTCCGACGGCTGACGAGCATAATTCGAAGTATTCGCCATAAATCATCGCGCCTTGCTAGCGGTGTGCTGCTTATTATTCCTTCATATGTAGCCGTTAAAGTGCGGGGTATCGCTGAGAGGCGAGCGGCAATCGCAGCATCTGTTAGACGCTCGTCGCGACGTTCAAGCCCCTGAAGAACCAGGACTACCCATAGAAACATTCCCCAGGCGTTCGTCTCAAGGAAATGTTTGATGGCAATTTGAACGTCTGGGCCGAGGCGTCTACGCAATCCTAGCTCCGCCACTCTAGTTTCGATCAAAGTACTGATATCTCTTGTTGTTTGAGAATTTGTGATTTGAGTATGCTTCGACGGAGGTATAATGTCAAAGATATCATTATCGGGTCGACCTGTAATGAAGACTTTGAAGGCAGATACTTGACGACTAGAAGCCTGAGTCGTATTCTCCTCGAGAATTGAACGGAGAAAGACAACAAGGTCTCTCCGTGTATCGCTTGAACACTCATCAAGACCATCGAGCACTAGGTACGTTTTTGAGGCTGACCGATCTTTAATTTGGCTCATCATGTCAACAAACACAATTGAGAGTGAATCCCATGACCAGACAACAGTCCCTCTTGTCGCAAGGATATCATACTGGCGCCTGATGGAGTAGTATAGCGATGGCATCTGATAAACCAATTGGTTGATGATAGTCCTCAGTGCAGTAGCTGCGGTTCCTTCTCCTTCTACATTTGATTTTTGAAAGAAGAAATAGAGCAATCGATATGTTTCCTTGTCCACAGCAGTCGCCGATTTCTCAAGGGCATCCAGGACATGAGCAGCGATGGTCGTCTTGCCACAACCGGCGTTTGCTGTAATGTAGAGCAAGTCCGAGTAATCTCCATTCTCCCACGTGTAGAATTCAGGAAGAGCGAGGAACCATTGGCATGCCAAGTCGTATTTCGTACTGAGACGGTTCCGAAGGATCTTCTGGTCAGTTGGTGAGAGGGATGCTAGACACAGTCTTGCTTCATCTGCCAATAAATTAGAGGGTAGCATGTAAGATTAGAAGGAAAATTGCGCTGCTACCTTTTGTATAAAGGTCATCTACGGTTATCACACATTGACCATGTTTCATCACCACTTCGCTATTTGCAATGCTTGAATTCTTGATTGACTCATCCTTGTCATCCTGCATCTGTGGAAGGATCAGAAAGAACACATTAAGAAGATCAGATCTACGGATTACTTACGCTCAAATGTTCCAAAGCATGAAGAAGCGCAGGTAGTGAGGTATGTACCGCACTCGTCTGGAGTAGCCCCGAGGCCTCAGATTTGTCGAGTCCAGATGATGTGGATGCAGAATCTCGCAATGTAGATACTTTCTCTGATATGCTGGAAAGTTCTAATCGAAGGCCAGTCGTAAGGTCTCTCAGTTGTAAGATCTCGGTGATCAAAGTCGTCACATCTTGAGCAGTTTGCCTAACAGCGGGTAGCTCATCAACGACGGCTGCAAGGCTATCACCAAGAGCGACTATTCCTGTGTCGATGCCATTCAAAATTTCACTAAGGAATAAATGTTAGTATTTAGACATATCATAGGCTCAATCGCTGGTTTACGAATTGATGTTGGCAATGCAGAGAGCAAGTGCACTTTTATCCTCCTCCAATCGGGTGAAAATGCCCAAGATCTTGTTCTCTTTCGATACGTCACTATTGATTTCCAGTATCGTATAATCTTTCCATCCTCTTCCTTGGCACTAAGCCCAATAAGCAGGTTGTTCAACCTAGTTGCATCCTTGAGACAGCCGTTCAGCAAGGACTGTAGGAGAGCCGTCCTCAGCGACTGGTTATTACTAATCAGCTTGGCCATATTGATCAGGCCTTGAACTTACGTTTGCCTGTCCTTGACCCCACGTGGGCGCATCGTGAATCTTGGAGAGAATTTCGACGATTTGAGCGCCTTTTTGGACAAGTTGGAAGGCTGCAGCCGCGGCTCCGAGGGCTTCCATATTCATCGACTGATTGAGAGGGGGGCCCAAGGCTAGACGTATCAGACTCGTATAAGGATGTGGTTTATTTTGAAGACTCTTGATCGGTGACGAACGGATGAAGTATGCTGGACTTTGGCAAGACGTTGCTTTTGGAGATTCTCTCAAAGTTAGGCTGACTTCAGGTCATGCATGTATGACTAATCAAGAGACTAAGACATGTTAGAATACGGTGTACTGTTTCGACCTCCTTGGCATATTAGGCACGTGTAGTCACGGGCTGGATGACTTTATTAAGTATGGCTGCCTATGGATGCTGAGAGTACTGCTTGAGAAATTATATAGGGACTTGCTCTTACGGTCAAAATGAGGCAACTCTTCCTACCAATTTGTTGAGATGATTGGTAACTTCGTATGGAAGACTTTCAAAGAGCGAATCTTTTAAGAAGCCAACGCCTCCGGACTGTGTTGTCACAACTTTCATAATTACTAGCGACCAGCATACCGAGAGGACATCGACGATCTCGTTAAAATTACGGATATCACATGTTGAAGGCCTTATATTGCGGGTGGAGGCTGATCAAATGGGCAGGATCACATATCGGACACAGCCTTGAAAGGGATCAATAATAGCCTTCATAGACGGCTAAACGCAAGAGTGCCCGCATTGATATTATTGGTGAATATTCCTTCCCATATAACTACTGCTTCCTCTAGGCTCGGAGCCATTACCTTTAAGGTGCATTTGGTGACTTGAAAACCCAAATTCTCCACCACAGCGTCACTCACCCTATAGAAAATGTTTCTCGCAGTCTCCAGAATCTCGTTCGCGCTTCCAAACTTGACGAACCTACAGGTGGCCCAGGTTCCTAGCTCGGACGCCCCATCCTTTGCGCCCGCTACTGCTTCTATAAACCCATTCCTTACGTTATCGACTACCCCGTTGCTGTTTTAATAGGTTCGGCCATGCCCGTCCCTCTTTGCGAGGCAGAGTCGGCAAGTAGTGAGTACAACAGAGAATTTACAGGCACTTACATCGCAAGTGTTAGGCTTCTGTTTGATTGCTATAATGGTTACGATAATAGAGCTATTTTTCAGGTAGTTTTATCGTATAGAACTTTTTGCTCATAACTCTCATCAAAATGTTGTTGAATATCCATCAAGTCGAACCAAATCATCCGTCAACCAGTAACAGGACGCAATGACAGTCAGTACTGATGACGGTAGTGCTTGAATATTTTGGAGGATTAACTGCAGGTGAATTGACACCCATGGTCTAAGGTGGTCTGACATTAATCTGAGAGACGGATGCAGACTGAGCTGTATTTTTAAGCGATTTATTTTTAGTTTCAGCCACTCCAGTGGCTTTTAGCTAAGCTTCAACAGGGCTGAAGAGGGGGATCTGTCAGCTCTAATAGCTGCAAGAGTGGCCTGTATGCTGGGGTATTCTTTCCTAGGTTTTGAGGGTATCAGCGTTGTTTTCAATCAATCACTTGGTTATATGCTCATTAGTTAATATACCTGCATTCCTAACAAGGTACACAAGACGGGATCTTACGATGCCGATCTAGGCGTGCTATTGGGAACACTAAGCGCAGTCAAAGATAGAATCGAAACAACAGAGCTGGCTAGGTGACAGCAACGCACGGGGATGGTTATTAATGAATAAACTCAACAGCGGTCAAACCCTCAAAGAAAGCCTAGGAAGTGTTAACAATTTAGTGCTGCCGTTTTACGAAGTATAGAGATTCTAACTGATATCGATTGCGATAACGCCGAGACACTGAGCAGTTGGGGGATGGGGGATGGGCAGTCACATGACTTAGGGTCATCTCGTTCCAATTGCGGGAACTCCAGTATCCTCTCAAGAGATAGATATTCCTTTCGCCGGCTCTAATTAGTACTGTATTACGAAGTCACTCGGTTTTATGGTCGCGCTTAGCTCGTATAATATGACCCGAAAACATGCATTTGGTCAGGCTGCCAGAGCCGACCGAGCCACCACAACTGAAGCCAGGGCCGCAACAAATCGCTAAAAATACACTTCAGCAGCCAGCCCCATGGCAGTGCCGCTAGGCGGAGTCCACTACCCCGCACATGATTGACCTCTCCCTGACAAGCAGAACTGTCATGCCTGTTGGACGACTCGTAGGATTGGCTCACCTGAGGAGCCATAGGGCTGACCGGAGCTGCGCCGAAAAGCTGGAATTCCGAGTTTGCACTCATCATCTATCAGCCTTACCATGAAACATCTCTCCGGCTCTCGCTTTGAGGTTATTCGGGCGTGCAGTGTGAAGGCTGCTTCCCAAAGGCACAGAAATAGCACCTGCATTGGAGCCTCTTTGAATTCGTGGTATCGTGTATAAAGGCAGGTGGGTTCTCAGCAGGTAGGACCTCTATCTCATCAGCATCAACAACATCTACACAGCTTCTCATTCCTGAACACCAAGCATCTACTCCAATAAATCCAAGCAACACCTACCACCAAACTTCTACAACAGCAGCCATGCAGTTTCTCACTGCCGCAACCGCCCTCGCCATCATTGGCCTCACATCCGCCCTTCCATCACCAGCACCAGAGCCACAATATGTCCCAACTGGCTCCGACATCATCAAGCCCACAACTAGATCCCTATACGAAGTCTGGACCGGCGCCGTCCACTACAACACCCCCAACGGCAAGATCTTCAAAGACGGCCACTCGTCCGATATCACCACCCTCCTAACTTTCGATATCCCCGCCGCCACATACGGCAAAACCTGCGAGTTCCACTTCGTTCTTGCCTCTGAGGCTACCTCCAAGCTGTCTGGCAGCGCGCAATTCGATGTCTTCACTTCCCTCGCTCCTGCTACACATAGCACTACTACATGGCCCTCTGGCAATCTGAGAGACCAGCATGCTGGTCGTATGCAGGCTTATTTGCCTGGTGAGGCGAAGTGGGTTGAGGGGTTCCCAACTTATGGGAAGTCTTTCCCTTGCCCATCTGGACAAACTCTTGCTGGTGAGTTGGTCGGCACTGGGGATGTGGATGATATTGAGTGGTTGGCTGGCAACTCTGGTACTTATATTAAGTACTATTAGACTTGCATATGAGCGTTTCATTTTCTTTGTTGGCTTGTTTGGAAATTGGTGTCAAAGGTTTATAGGCATGGCAGGTAAAACGGCTTGGAGGGAACTTTGTATAGCGATTTGTGATTTTTAATCTAGAAGATTCCTAAAATGCCATATCAGTGTAATTACTATGAGTTCTTTTTGCCTTGTAACGATGTGATTTCCTGCTTCTTTGGAATTTGCTTGATCTGATAGCAAGTGCACCAGTATATAAAACAACCCCATTATTCTGAAATTTCTCAATGAGTTTCTGGCCCGCAGGACTTATAAGCCAATCCACAAATTTGTCGGCAGCCGTTTTATTAAGCCCCTTGCACTGACCAACACATGAGCAAGATTCAATAGCAGATCACCCAGATCATCACTTCCGGCCATCTAGAGGTTCATATTAACCTGTGCACTTCAATAATCTCTCGATTTCATTTTATTTGAATGGAAAATTTCAACTCATAGATACGGTCATTCTATCCCTAACCCACGGCTCGACCGAAAGCCAAGTCCCCGGATCTGTCAGCGTATATTCTTCTAACAACGCCGACGCAGTAGAGAGCTTTGGCCTGCTCCCCACGAATCACTTCGGGGCCAGGAAGAAGCGCTCTGCTGAACAAGCACTCCTGCTGCTGCAAGAACACATCTACAACGCCTGGAGATCAAAAAAGGTCCTTAGTTTGGTCAGCTTCGACGTGGAAGGTGCGTACAACAAGGCATACAAGGACAGACTATTGCAGAGACTCGCAGCAAGAGGTATCCCGCCGGCCCTAGTGCGGTAAATTAATGCCTTTTGCTTAAAACACACGGCAGCTGTACTAGTTAATGGCCACACCTCTTAACAACAGCGACTGCCAGAAGCAGGCTTGCCGCAGGGTTACCACTTTCACTAATACTATTCCGCTTCTTTAACGCCAACTTAGTTTAACACAAATTGAATGCAAATAGGGGATTAATGGCTTTTGTGGATGAGTATAACGCGTGGGTTACAGGGGTCACGTAATTAGTCGGTCAGTACGCTTTCGGTAACAGTTATATCTAAACCTGCCCATCACATCATTGCCAGTACATTCATCTGATGTGAGCCGGAAGTAGAATATATAAATATATATATATAGTACCGTCCTCCATATAGTGAGAGGCCTTCCCTCGACATGATTTTTCCAACACCCCATGCAATTTCACGACAATATCACTGCTAAAGAACGAAGTCTAGTTAATAACATTTGCGTACGTAGATCCGGGCGCTTACTGCGGGGCAGCTTGCTAGAATTTATTAACACATCCCTTGTAGGTATTGACAAAGAATCTAGTACGCTGGACAACCGTAACCAGACGAGACTTAGGAGCGCTATCGCGAGACAACCAGGAGACGGTACGAAACTCTTTTAAGCTCACAATCAGGCAAACGAATTTATGAGAGCAATCATAACATCGTGTCTGCTTATAGGTCATCAAACGCATCCAGGAAGTGCTCGCCTGGATTAAAGACGAAAGACCGGACAATCTTTTCCAAATCATTCGAGTGATAGAAGCATCGCAGCGCCAGGGCCAGTAACATAGCGCCAACATTATGAAGTCGAACCCACGTAAAAAACGCAAATGTATCGGCCATAATATATATGCTAGCGTAGAGAAAGGGCGGGATACAACAGCCGACCGAGGCAACGAAAATATGCCTACGGATCAAGTTGAGCCAAAATTACAACCTACCCTCAAGCCCTCATCTTGCAGGGAAAATTGTACGCCAGAGGAAGGATCGAGTCGGCCGCCCCTGGGGAAGCCGCTGCTCTTGACCTCGTTGAATCTTAGTACAAGTAATTCCAAACGCTGGACAAAAAGAGGAACAGGTAGTCCACCACGCTACTGAAGAACCGGAAGTCAACGAAATAAGCCACATAGAAGAAGAGAGCTGCGACGCTGTTTTCAAAAGGCTCTCAACGCTCTCTAATGCGTCAACTATTGTTGAGCAGACACCCCCAGAGTCTACCTCTCACCGTACATTCCTCGAGTCAAAGTTCGGCCTCGCAGCTAATTAGGTACAATTTGTTATCCAGAGTGTCCACAGCCCTAAATTCTTTCGGAAGGACCTATCCCTATTTCTTTCGAAAAAATACCTCTCATGGCAGGAACACGGCCTTTGGCACCAAGAGCAATACCGACTCACAACATCGAACTCTGACACGGTAAGTCGGATTAACAATTTGCTTAATACGGATCTGAAGAACGAGAATGGGACTGCGGTCAACGAGCTTCGTAGGCTCATCATACTTCACCTACTTTTGATCGAATTTGATCTCCTCAAGGTGTCTTTTGAAAATTATGTCTTACCTGAAGGGAAGAGAGCTGCGACAGTAGCTATTGATATAATCGTGCAACCGCAGGAGCATGATCGAGAAGTAGGAGGCTGAAGAAGATAACAGACAAGCTAGACGTTGTCACAATTCTTGTCGCGGGCCGGCACCTTACGACCCTTATACAAGGGTCGACGATGAATGATAGCATGTTTGACTGCTTAGCTTTCTACGTCATGGAAGAGTTTCCATACGTCTTAAGGATTACCGAAGCCCTACACCGTGTTGTCAGAAACCTTGTAGACAACGTTCCCTTGCCGCCGTGGGAGGAATTTCAGGCGCCACTGGAGAAAGTAGAAGGCCTAAAGCTTATGAACGACAGTCGAACGTCGAAGACCGATAACTTCAGCACCAAATCATGGATCGACGAGGTCAAAAACACAAAGACCAGTTGCTGCCTTGACATCACTTCTCATGACCTCCGCACGCTCCTACCCGGACACTGCCTCAACGATGTCGTTGTCAACAGTACCTTGGAGCTTCTGGCAGGTGAAAGTAGTGTTTCCAGTGGAGTAATCTATACGTGGAATAGCCTCCTATTCACGAATATTGCCGGAGGAGAAGATGTCTCCCAGTGGACTATCAAGGCCGCAATGAATAGTCTCTTTGACTACGACTTCCATCTCGTTCCTATTAACCTCACCGGCCACTGGATGCTGGCGAAAGTGGACTTGTGGAATAGAGAGATCACTACTTATGACCTTCTATCGCGTGATATTGGACACGAACACCTATACTGCTAAGGCCATCACCTGCTCTTATAATCGCAGAGCACTGGCTGACTTTTGGTTAGGACCTCGAGAAATGGATTGGTGATAACGATATGGTTGATGCCGTCCCTCGGTCGGCTTTCCGGTACATTTGCTGCAAGGTATGTCCAGTATTCGTGGCCAATATGAAATTAATGCCTATCACGTATCCAGGAAGTGCCACACGAGCAAAACGGGTATGATTGTGGAGTCGTCGTACTTTGGGTGGCATCCCGACTCATACGGAATCTGACCCTCGATGGAGCAGAGGAGGTGAACTGGACGCAAGAGCGGGAGCGTATAGCTCGACTCCTTCACCAAGCTTACAATATCGTTCCGGTGGAAGACAAATATCGTTATATAACTAATAGGTAGCAGACTAAACTGTGATATATTTAGTAGCTATTACCTTACACACACAGTTTATTAACGCCCGGCGGCTGGGCCGAAAGGGCCACTATCACGACTCTACTCCTACATTTCCTAAAGTAGATCCTGATCTCCTTCAAGCCCATACAAAACTCCATTTGCAGCTTACATACCTTCGAATCACCCTCCTGCCTACGGAACACCTGCCTACGAAACACCCTCTGCCTCCGAACCACCTTCTACCTCCGAACTTTCTTCAGCCTTCGTCTTCCCTTGGATAAATCGACTTGTTACAAATATCAACGCGCGCCACCTTTGTCCTCATCCTCATCGCCATCTTTGAGCGACTATAAGTGTGAGACATCCTGCTGAAAACATCCTGTTGCATCCAGCATTACTAATATTTGCGTACAGGATAGCCGAATAGGAAAATACAACCAACGGCGTACACGAACAGTGCAGTGCCCAACCCTCTGCGCTCTCGCCACATATTATACAAAGATCTCGTGCTTTCATCACCGTATCGATATCCCTTGAAATTCGCGACTCCGCACAATCGGAAGCGGCATTAGAGATAAGGGGACCTGGGGTGATGGAAAGGTTGATCTTGAACATATAATCGCAGAGATGGACCTGTTTCTTCATGGCCTGCAACAGCTCAATAATACACCCAAAACTGTGAAGAGTCTAATGAAAGATGTGAAGTCTATCAACGCATCACTCGAGTTGCTGCAGAATGTGGAGGGTAGAGAGTGGGGTTTACTCGGCGTAGGTATAGTCCAGCAGTCAAAGGCGACGTTTAGCAGCTGAAAATCTCTCCTGACAAATTAAATCTTTCTGAAGTAGTTTGTTTACAGCAAGAAGAAAAGACTCGCTCACACTCTGAGCTCATAGCAGGTATGGCTAAAAAATCAAAGGCCATTTGAGCTAGTTGTGGCCACTCGGGCTCTCGCAACTTCCAATACTCCATAACTCCCACATGCTCAACAGGTAGCTCTTGAAGATAATAGAAATATTGATCTCTCCTACTAGAAACAACTGTGTTGCGTGGCCTGGTGATTGGCGCCGCGGCGTTGAGGATGCTCTTCAGGTAATCCTTTTCTACAGAAGGTACGGCAAGAACTGGTTCTAGAGATAAAGTAACACGAGGAACAACTGTTGCGCCTTTGTATTGATCTTCCTATAGTTTCTTAAACTTGAATTTCGCAGAGATAAGGAATAGAGCCAAATTCCCTTTCCAATTCTTCTCAAAAAAGGACCACTTATACAAAGGATGGAGAACCATTGACGCTTGCCACGCCAGAGAATCGTCGATCTTTCTGTACCACTTCAAGCATGCTTGCCAGACTAGAGTAATTGACAGTTGTATGCCTGTGTGGTCCTTGAATTGGTGCTGTTTTTACTGAGTTTCCAGAGCCTCAAAGTGCGTCATGATCTTACCAGTTGTTCCGAATGGTACACGAGCCGATATTGTTAGCGCTTGCCTACGAAAGTCGTTTATCTGGCCGCGATTGAAGCGTGTCGCTTTACGGATCAATATGCGGGTCCGCGAGGGAGCTTACGGTGCGGAGTTCGTGGATTGGGTCAGCCGTATGACCCTACCCAGGAGCACTCAGTTACAATCCCCGATTATATTTATCAACCAATTGGAGTTTCGCTCTTGATTGATCACGTTTACCCGCGAGACCTCCTGTTACGGGCCGCAAGGGACCCTAATACATTCAGCGGACGATGTATGCTCTCGACTTTGAATACGACTGTTACGGAGCTCAACGGAATGATAATTGATCGTCTCCCGGGTCAAATACGAACGTATTAATCCATAGATACATACGTTACGGACGCAGACGTAGCAGAAAACGAGTTAAACCAATTCCCTGCGGAGGTTTTACGGAATATCGATATGCCTTCGTTACCTCCGTCACAATTACACCTTAAAGTCGGTACGCCTATTCTCCTTTTACGGAGCCTCAATCAGCCGGAGGGCCTATGTAACGGGTCCCGCTTGGTCGTAACGGGTTTACGGAGGCATTGTATTGAAGCCCGATTGCTAGGAGGCGACTTTGACGGAGAGTTACGGGTGCTACCACGTATTAAGTTGACCGCAACGGATGAGAGCTTAGGTATTGAACTTGCAACAACGCAGAACTCGGTTTCGGAACGCATTCTATGGTCCGTTAGTTACCTGTATAGATCGAAAACGGGTCCGTAGATCAAAACTTACTTGATTATGTTGTTGCTGAAGAAAGGAAACTACACGAAGGGAAACAAGGAGCTACCTATATATGCGTAGCCTATCACATATCAAATATCACGTATCAGGTTGACTTTACAGGTGTTGTTTGCCTAATATTGTCATTGTTTGCTATTGTTACGGACCGTAGCGAGGTCCCGTGACCCCGGAGCCTGCGGAGGGCTGTCGCGGCCAAGACCTCGTATACTTCTATTCTACGAAAGGGGGTTTGCAGTGGGTCTCGTCCAGCTTGGTATTTTCTTTCGCTACTTGTGGAAATTTGTGGGGAGGATTAGAGTATTCGACGTTATTCTGTGGTTGATAGAACCTTTCTGCTGACAACGGTGAACGAGACCCACTGTAAACCCCCTTTCGTGCAATATACTTTGACGATCTACAAGCCTCTTCTGTGCTTCTCTACGAGCTAGCCATATTGTGATCCCTCCTGCTGCACTCCAACGGCACCCGATTGTTACACTATTGCGGTGTGAATGTACTTGAAAGCCTCGCAAAGGTACGCTGAATCTTGGAAACCAATAGCGTGCCAATCTGAAGATTTCGCTGACTTGCTCTTGGGATTAAGTGCTGCTGTGGAGTTGTGAAACTCGATAATATTTTTCTCGGGTGAAAGATAGTAGACGACTGGATTTGGAGGCACAACAGGATATGGCCTGGGGTTGTTAAGGGTCATTCCCAGTATTGAATAGTCTTTGACCATGATGGCCTGAGTGCCGGGGGTAAAAGCGCAGCTTTTGTATTTTGCCCCAGAACGCCAAAAGAGTACAAAAGAAAAGGACACCGCCGAGATTACTCCATTTCCCTCAGTCCCCAACCCTCCCAAAACACAATAAGAGCCAAAGGTATAGCCACTTGTAGCCTAAGCAGCGTCCATCATTAACGTCCAAATATAGAAGAGACATCTAAACCAGAAGAAATAAGATCTCCACCTTCCGCTTTCATCTGCATCATAATAATCATCTCGCCACTCTGACCACCAGGTCCTCGTCCATAAACCTGCTCCCCAAAGAGTCTCAACTGCATTGGCATCAGAGGATTTCCATAATGCTCAATCAGCCCCCTCTTAGCCACCTTGTGAGCTAGCGAGCTCCAGCCATTGTCACTGCCTAGTCCTAACGCGATACATTCTTTGCCCTTGTCTGTCGACCACCAAGAAGGCAGTAATCCAGTCCTAGACTCCGCCAATCCTAGAAAGCGCACAAATCCAATTCGCCCATCCGCCGCCCCGCCATAGAGACTCTCCTTATTACGATCGCCCTCGAGATTGAAATTATCTTCCATGCGGAAACGATACGTGTCGATTAAGAGTTTGTAGACGTCTTCTTCAGGGCGGTCGTGCATCCATGTCTTGCTATTAAGGCGGTGGAAGGGCTTGTCAATGGCGATAGTGAGACCCTTGGGAAGTGAAGTGGAGGCTGAAGCACCAGGTGCTGTGTTCGAGGTACTAGCATTCCAAGCCGAAGCAGCGTTGCGAGCACATACTTGTTTGTGAGTCTTCCAATGTGCTCTCTGGCAGTCGCGCGAACAGTAGGCGGTCGTTTGGCATTTGGCGCAACGTTTAAGGGGAGTACCAGAGTCGGATTCGATCTTATCGCACGTGGCGCACTTTGGAGTGGTGGTTGTGCCAGCCATGTTAATGTTATGAGGTTGACCGGAGGACAGGATTTCAGTGCGGAGCCGGGTAGAAAAGGAAGCACTTAGACGTCATAAATGTGTCTTTTTTTCTGTGCTGGGAAAGCCTTGGGGGCAAAGGGCTTGAGGCCTGGCGCGTTACTTTAGGCACTCGGGCCAAAATCCAAGAGAAGTCTAGCGTTTTGGGATAAATGTACTTCCGCTCCGAGATCATGTTACCTTTTTGCACACGATACCAACGTTTAGACTTTATGATATTCTTGATTATGCCATCATATTTCCACCTTCTTAGCTCTGGTAGAAGATCTTGGACCTTGATTCTGAGAAGTGGGGGCTTCCCTTTCAGCGCCCGGCGATTTGCTTGAATTACTGCCGCGATCACTGAGTGCACTATCTTCGTCGATTCTCTGAGTTCCTCCTGCTCTTCTTGAGACATATGCTGATCAGGCACAAGCCCATAAAGAAGTTGGTCGATTTCCGATTGAAATTCACTGTGCTAGATCCCTTTGTAGTTTCATCTCCTCTGGATAGGAAGCGAGGTCATGTTGGTGATCAACTCACCAGAACTTGTCGAGCTTTTTAGAATCGACAACTTGATAGCCTGGAAGATATTAGCTGGATAGAATTAGAAAGGTTCAAGATATCTTACGCTAATATAGCTACTCGAATGGTTGGGTGCCCTGTGGATTTTGGATTTTGCCGCCGTCTTTCGGCCAGTTTGGCTGCCCGCCTGTTGACATTTCGGAACCTGCCACAGGTTGTTACCCAGTACAAGTGCAGCTCAACTACCCATGGTATCGATACCTTGTTCGTTGACGGCTTGCGAGGCAACCAGTGTCAAGCCTTGTGTCTTTCGCACTATGTAACTAATATCATTGCCGTCATGGTTCTGTTGTCGTACCGAATAGGAACTTGTCCCTTGGCTCTGCGAGAGGGACAACGGCCCCAAGGTCGAGTTGGGCGACAGAGTTCTGCTCAATAGATTTAAAAGAGTAGAAGTGTTGCTAGAGTACTAGCTATTTTCTAGATTACTTGTGCTGTGCGAGGCGCCCCGGTTTAGTTCGGGACTAAAGTAACTTGTGGGTTGTTGTGGATATGTTGGCGGAACAGTAAATGTCGACGTAGTGTACGAACCAAGTTATTAGAAGAGGAGTTGTTTCCAGTTGAAGGCTCTACATTCCGATATAAGGATTGCTATAGATTTGTTTCTCTAGGAGTCCGAGGCGTATGCTCCGAAGCTGGTTCGGGGTAGCGATAGTCATACTCGATTACCCCAAGCTAGTTATATCGCCTAGAAGTTTAAAAGCCACGGTTATTCCAGATCCATTTAGACTAAGAGGTTGATCTGTCGGTAGTTTTCCCGCGAGAATTAGAAGAATGAAAGGCCATGTTGGCGTGGTAAAGTATATATGGATACTATTCCACGCGCAGTTGCGTGGCTTATGGCTGATGGGCCGATGAATGCTTCTTTTATGCCCGTGGCTTGCAAGTGTAAACACACATCCTTTAAAGAGCCTCATACGGAGCGCCCATTAGCTAGAATGGTATGGCCCTCTTTGACTTGCAGCTGTAGAAGTTAGTGCGACGACCTGTAGCGCAAAGTATATCCATGTCGACTCTATTAGTGCACTTTAGAGGAATAATTCGGCTGCCGTTCTATTGCTTGCCGCAAGTCCGAGAGGATCGCTATTTGCTATAGATATAGTGGTTGCAAGAAAGAACCTGATATCCACGTTGTCTACGTATTTTATACGTCGGAATATAATTCGATTATAAAGTGACTGACCCCCTAACCATAGCTAGCCAGCTTCGACGCTTCGCCACTCTTAGAAGGTGTTCAGATGCCCTCAGTCATGTCTTCACCTAGCACAACTTCAGCCACGCTTATCCCGTTAGCAGCCGCCTGTCGAGACATATATGTGACACGGGCTGGATCGAAAGCTCCAATCCAGCTTGCTATGAAGTTGCTGTCGCACTGTTGGGACCTTATGCCTTCCGTGCATTCCTTATATCTGGAGGCCCTGCTGTCATCGCAATCCGAAGAATGCGACTAAGAATCCCGCGGACTAAGCCTAAAGGTGATTTGATAATGTGTTAGTCTTATATTAAGTGCAAGCTAATTTTTAATCCAGATTTATGATTTTCTAACTTCTAAGGTAGTAAGATGCTACGTGTCTAATGTCGATGTATTGGGCTTTGTGGACTAACTGACATCGCGAGGCCCACCGTGAAACCCATTGATCGTTGAGACATTTCCTCCGCAGTCGATTTTAATAGAACTGCTTTGGAAACTAGTCCCCCTGGGGATGGGCTCCTTTCTTTCGAAGACTAAGCGCGAAAAGAATCATGGCGGTGGACAACAAATCGAAGTGAGAGGATCAGATCACAGTAGTAGAGTGGACAACATGGCAGGAGAACCCGATCCGGTTCGCTTTTCTGATGCAAGCACTGCAACGCATTGCAAGGCTGCAGAGAGCAGCGACAAGCGCCCGTATTGACGGTCGGCAGAAACGTCGTAAGGCTACAAACAAGCGACAAGATGTATGGATTCGAGACGCAAATTTCATGACCGAGATACAACGGCTTGAGGCAAAAGGGAAACTAAGCGGGTTTGAAGAACTACTAAATCTAGCTTCTTCATGTTAGGCTACTCGTGATAGTCTGGGTTAGCTGGAGCAGGAAGCAATCGATACCGAATAGCAATGGGAAGCAGTGTAACAAATTTCTAATCTACTACTTGAGTAGTAATCTAGAGTAGTAGATTAGATTAGATTAGATTAGATTAGATTAGTAAAAAATCTAAAAATCTAAGATTAGATTTAGAGTAGTAAATCTTGCTTAATCTAGATTATTAGATTATTAATAAACATATTTTATATAAGTTAATATATAAGTAAGTAATTAAGAGATATTAGATTTAAAACTAATGTAATTAAACACTTTTATTTATAACTATACTTAATAAACTAATTAATAATAAACATATCCTCTTCTCTAATATTAATTCCTTCTTCTTCTTTTAAGTCTTCTTTAAAGACACCCCAGCTTTTCAAAGAGATTATTAATTCAAAAGTCTCTTTACTAAGCCTATTTCTTAGCTTATTAATAATAAGAGCCCCTTGACTAAAATATCTCTCCGAAGACGCGGAAGTTGCCGGTATTTGTAAATAGTTGCGAGCTATTAAAGATAAAACTGGAAATTTGTCTTTATTATTAAGCCAAAATGTTAAAGGTTGAACCTAATAAAATAAAATATTAGTATTTATTTTAATAAGATAATAATATAGTAATTAAAAACTTACAGTTCTATTTGCTCTTCTTTCGTCGAAATATAAAGTAAATTCATTAACTTCGTTGTTATCGTTGTTTTCTATATATATATCTAAATCGTCGTCGTCGTTTCGATTTAAATTTATGTTTTCGGCTTGTTGTAAAGGAGGTAAACTTAATAAATAGTCTTGTTTATATCTATAAAAGTTAATAAGTCATTTTTTAATAATTATTCTTTAAAAGTATAACTTACATATTATATATTTCTCTTAATCGATTAAATATGTCAGTCGATTGACCTCTGTTAAGGCCTATAAGCTTTAAACTGTCTCTTTTAATTCTAGGATCTAAAATCAAAGATAAATATAAAGCTTTATTATCAAGGTTTATACCCTGCTTAGGGTAATATTTCCTTAATTTAGCAATGCCTTTGTTTGTAGCGTCTGTAAATAGAGGATCCTAAAAAAATAATTAGCTTACTTTATTAGTATTTATTAGGTTATACTTACATTTAATTCTTCTCGAATAGTTTCTAACCGATTATATATGTTATATTCCTCTAGTATTAAATAATATATAGTCGGGTATTTATCGGCTTGTAATTTCGTAGTAGCTTTTATAAAGATATTAAATATCTTAAGGCACTTTTCCAAATATAAAATCTCGGAGTCTCTTAATAAAAGAATAGTTTTATTCTTTTTAAAAGCTTTTGACTCAGATAAGCTAATAACGATTTTAATAGCCGGCCAAAGGTGTAAAAAGTCTTTAAGTATATTAGCTGTTGAAGACCACCTTGTTTTTTGATTTAAAGTAATATTAATTAGTATATTATTAGTAATATATATCTTAATAAAATAACTTACCAAGTTAAGGTATTTTAGAGTTTTGTATATTAAGAGCTTGTATTTGGCTCTTTAATAATCTCATATTTTCTTGAGAATATTTAACTCCAATTATTATTCTTCGAATTCGATTCTATAAAGAAATATCTAAATAATAGTTAATTTATTAATAAATAACATCAATTTATTATAAGGGTAAACTTACTATTAAGTATATCTTCTTCAATTTCGTCTTCATTTTCGATGTTATAAACATCGTTATTATTAAGGTTATTATAAGCCTCTTTTATAATGGCTTTTAAGATATCTTGTACTACTAAGTTTAAAACGTGAGCAATACAAGATATATCGCCTTGAAAAGCTATTCCAGATAAATCATAATAGCTTTTTAAAGCTTTTATTAAAGTATCATTAGAACTAGCATTATCTCTAGTAATACTATATAAATAGTTAGTTATATTCTTAATAGACTAAATAGAAAACGTACCTAGTAATATTATATTTAATATTATAATCTTGTAACGTTTGTAATAAGACTTCGAATAAATAAAGGCCAGAGTGAAGCTCTTTTAAATCCTTTATTACTAATAAATGAGACTTTAATTAAAAGTCTTTATTAATGTGACGCTTGCCCTAGAAAGACGGCAATCACGTGTAACTGACGCCTCACATATTAATACAAGAGACATATGACGATACTAAGTATTAACTTAGAATCTACAACTACAAAAGAAAGAAGGTAAGAAAAGAATAAGTTTATATACAAGAGGTTATTATACTTAATATCATAGTAATCTCGGTACGTCCCGATTGGGCAGTACTAAGTGGAGCCGGTGGAAATGAGGCTCTAGGCAGCGACAGTCGTTACACTACCCCCCCCTCTGGAAAAAGCTCGTCCTCGAGCGTTAGTTTATTTCCTTATTATTATCGAGGTCGTCGTAGTCGTTAATACTATCTTCTTATGCTTTAATTTATTTAGGTAGCTTAGTAAGGGGTCTTACTTGCTCGGGGTAACTAAGGTGGAAATCCCTGACTTTATATAGAGCGTACTTAAGGTTAAAAGCGTCGTACTAGTTTAAGTTAACGTCTTAATTAAGTTAAGTAATATAGTAAGATAGAGTCTTGCCCTTCTTACGGCAGGTAAGTACTTCTTTTAGTTCTTACTCGTCGTCACTTGTAATATTAATCGGCGAGGGGGCATCTTATACTTGGCCTAGTAAGGGATCGTTAGGGTCCCGGCGAAGCTTATTAGCCGGAAAGACGTTATAGACCTTTATACTCGCTAGTAATTTTAGGTAATATAAGTGTTTTACCTTCTCGAGTACTCTAAATAGTCTATTAGTTAGTATATTTAACTTCTTAAATAGACAGAGTGTCTTAAAGTAGCGTATATTAAGCTAGA
The DNA here is from genome assembly GCA_020726505.1 of Leptodontidium sp. MPI-SDFR-AT-0119. Lineage (NCBI taxonomy): Eukaryota > Fungi > Ascomycota > Leotiomycetes > Helotiales > Leptodontidiaceae > Leptodontidium > Leptodontidium sp. MPI-SDFR-AT-0119. The sequence goes on along the minus strand of JAHLEZ010000013.1, from coordinate 2,243,537 downwards.
CTAGGCTGTCTTTATTAAAGTCGATATTATAGCGAGAGACGTTATAAGACCTGGCCATCTTGGCTTAGGCCATAGTAAGGTTCGACGGAGTTATATCTTATATTTTCTTATAGTGTTAAGTATAATTAATAGCTTATTAAGTGTTTAACTTGTTAGTAGGGGTCACTAAGTCTAGCAAGTCAATTTTCTAGTCTTAATTTGTGCGTGGTGTGTATTTATAGACTACCTCAAATAAAAAGAGTCCCCCTAAGGAATCGTATAAGAGAGACATTTAGGCGTAGTTTATAATAAGGAAGTACTCTAACTAGTCGTCTTAGTAATACGTAACGAAAGGTCGGAGTCGTTTCTACAGGTATTAGTTATATACTTTAGTCTAGCCGTCTATTTATAAATAGTCAATAGCAGACAATTATCTCGTAGTTCCGAGGATCTTACTAAGGGCGGTCTAAAACCTAAAGACAAACTAGGGGCCTCTATTAGAAGTAATAGTTAAGGGAGCGCTAAAGTAATAATATATATAATATATATATATAATAATTAGCTTTCGAGTATTTGTCGTCTTTTAGTAAGGGATATTAATTGCTTATTTACTGAATTTATTAATAAAGACGAGGACGTTATCGAATTTATACTTGTTTTTAGTAAAGGAGTAATAGTCCACGGTAATATATTCTTATAGTCTAAATAGAACGAGGAGAGGATAAAAGAGTCCGGGCTTTTTATCTTAGGGGACTTAAATTCGTTAGTAAGTATAATAGTTACAGTAATATTATTAAACTGTCGACGTGATTCCGTGTTACTAGTACTAAAAAGAGAGCATTTAAATCGTCTTCTTAACACTAAGGTGCGCTATAATGACTTAATTATAGACCTCTCAGATAAGGAGGGTTTAGAAGTGATTAATATTAGGGACTAAGAGGCGGCCGTCGTAGAGTAAGAGGTTACTCTTTAGGCTGAGTTTACTTAGAGAGTCTGATATAACTTATTTACGTAGAGCTTATAAGAAAGGAGTAGTGCGATTAGCCTCTAGGATTTATTATACGACGGAGAATATTAGTGTAAGGGCAGCGAGCTTAACGTCGGCCACTAGCGCGTTAGTGTCGTTAAGCGGTCGTAACTTTATAGATAGTAAGTTAAGGTTAACTTAGTCTTGGCGTAAGAGTTATTAAAAGCGTTAAGTCTTTTTTATAAAGTTTTATTAATTTAACTTATTTAGTTTATAAGAAAGTGCGTTTATTAAGGGGTTATAGATTTTAGGGCGGTACGTGATTATGAAATTATAGTCCGCTAAAAGCTTTACTTATTGTGCTTGCCTAGTATTCAATTACTTAAAGGTTATAAAGTATTTTAAGGCCTTATAGTTTGTTATAACACAGACTTAGTAAGGGGCTTTTACTAACTTAGTACGCTAGTGCCTAAAGGATCTAATAATAGTTAATATCTCTTTGTTGTGTATTACGTAATTAAGTTTAGTAAGTAATATAGTCTTTAAAAAGAAAGTAACAGGGAATTAGTCGTCGCCGTATTATTAAGAAAAGACTTTGGCTATAATACTATTATTAGTATTCGTCTTTAGGAGGTAAGGTAAATCTTGTTAGTAGTGTCTTAAGAGAGGTGCAGACGTGAAAGTGTGTTTTAGGAGGTCGAAGGCGTCTTTGTACTTTATAATAAAGCGGAAGGGAACGTTATTCTTAATTAGTTAAACAAGAGGTTTCACTATAATACCGTAATCGCAGATAAATCTCTAATAAAAGTTACAAAAACTAAGGAAGGATTATACGCCTTTAATAGAGCTAAAGTAAGCCTATTCACGAATAATAGAGACCTTCTTAGGATTAACTTTTAAGCTAGAGGTTAATATAATAAATCCTAAGTACTTAGTTTACGTTACTTTAAACTCACATTTCTTTAGGTCGGCTTATAACTTAGCGTTGTGTAAGTGTTAAAACACTTTTTTAACGTGGAGTTAGTATTATAAGGGGTCCTTAGAGTATATAAGAATGTCGTCTAAGTACGTTATATAGAAATTATTAAGGTAGTCGAAGAGAATATCGTTTATATAGCGCTAGTAAGTAGTAAGTCCATTAGTTAGGCTAAATAAGAGAACTTTATACTTATATACGCTATACCTTGTGCGGAAGGTAGTGTACTCTTTTAATATTAGGTTTATTCGGATTCGATAAAAGGCTTGACAAATATCTAATTTAGTAAAGATACGAGCGTTAATTATGCGAGCTAGGGTCTTATTAATTAGAGGTAAGGGGTATTAGTCCTTTTAAGTAAGGGAATTTAGTACTTAGAAATTAATATATAACCGCAGGGAGCTATTTAGCTTCTTAACAAAGAGGATAAAGGCAGCGAATAATACTTAAGACGGCTTAATAAATCCTTTGTCTAAGTTATTCGTAATATATTCTTTAATAGCCTTAAGTTCTTTAGTCGACATCTTATATAATAGCGAATACTTAAGTACTTTCTCACCCTCCCCTTTTAGTTTAATTTTATAATTATATAAGTAATAGGGGGAGAGAATATCACTTTTTACTTTAGAGAATACGTGAGTTTAATTAGCGTATTCTAGGGGAACTATTAGTTTAGCGTTTAACTCTTAAATAGAGAGTGTAAACTATATAGCTAACTAGCGGTAGTAAGTGAGTTCGATAATTAAGGTTAATATAATAGCGGCTTTCTCTCGCTCTTAGCTTTTTTAGTTAATTAGAGTGTTAATTTCTTATAAAGTTATTACGAATATCTTATTTTTAGACTTCCGTTTTATTAATATATAAAACGCTACGACGCTAATCGAGAAGATCTTAACGATTGGACGTCGACGAGCTTTCTTACGTTACTTTATAATTAGTAACTTATCTCGTAGTTAAAGAAAAGAAGTTAAAGAAGGAGGAGCTTTTATAGTCGAGTCGTGTACGAGAGAGAGTTACGTTTATATCTTTTAAAGTGAATTAGCGTAGTCCTTAGTATATATTTTACGCGTGGAAAGAGCGAATTAAGAGGAGTTAGTTTAGTCTCGGGGGTATAAAAGCTCGGCAATTCCGCTTTTTAGCTTAGTAACTTCTATTCGGGCTAATTTAGTTAGGATATATATATTATTTAATTATAGGGACTATTATATATATTAACTAGATTAGTTATTTAATATACTTCTTAGCTAAGGTAGAGGATCGTTAGTAGCGGAGTACGCGCGCTCTTTAGGCTTTATTATATATCGCGCTTATTAATACGAGAGCTTTACAGTATATAGAGTATTAATAATAAAGGTAAGTTTAATAGTAATATAAGTATCGGGGATTAATTAAGGGCGATATTATATACTTAAAAGGCGCGGATCTAAGTATTTTTAACTTTTGGAGATTAATATAAAATTTATTATTAATATAACTTCTCTAATTAACACAGCGGCGCGGTTACTTTTAGAAGTTACTATATGTTTCGAAACGAAATATTTATTAAAAAGTATAGTAAAAGAAGATAGTAAGGAATGCGTAAGGGGTTTTATACTTACGACAAGAAGGAAAAAAGAAGTGGACGAAGTACTAAGTGTTAAAAAGATAAGGGGGTAAATTTCCTCCACTAGCGCCGTGGGCTTAATTCTGGGGGAGTATAAATTCTCGACTTTATATTTTTAACACGATTATAGCGGATTTCCTTAATCTTTTTTTTACGACTTATAGTAGTTCTGTAGTTAGAGATTAGTTATAAGTATAAGCTTAATAACTATATATTTATAGAATTAATATCTTTGGCATCTAATATAATTCGATTATACTACGCGGGATACTGGGTTTAATTTTCTATTAATATAATTACTGGTTTTTTAGACTTAATAACAATCGAGGGATTAATAATAATAAGTTCTAAGGTTATTAAGAAAGTAAGGGAGTAATTAGTATATATATCGAAATTTAACTTAGCGCGCTGGCTAGAATTAGCTATAGAATCGGAAAGTAACTTAGGATTTAAAGAAGAGGTAATTACTCGATTTCTTCTTATAAACTTTCTGGTGAACTTTATTAATTGTGGTTAACTTAAGAAAGAAGTTAAGTCTAAGGTATTTATATTTAGCGCGGGAGGTAAGTATAAGTCGACTGTCAAAGTCGACTCCGCAAATTAAGTATTATAGTGGCTTTAAAATTCACGTAACTTAACGTCTCTACGCTCGGCGTCGCGTTAGTGGCGTTAGTGAATCTTATGTATACGTAAGTCTTAGACTTTAATTAGTTTACTATAGCTTACTGTTAAGGGGTAGTCTAATAGCTAAATAAGCCGTCGTTTAATAACATTTAAGAGCACTTTATAATACTTTAGTTATAACCTTCTAATAATTACTTTATAGTTTCTTAAGTAAGTAATTAAGAAAGGAGTAAATAATTATAGACGCTTATCGATTATTAAATTTAACGTAATATAATAGCTAATAGTCTAGCTAATTCGACTATTAAATCCTTTAATAAGGACAGGTAAAGGTAGTAAGTGAATTAAAGGTTTTAAGAAGAAAAAAAGAGACTTTAAAAGAGAGTAATTAATAAAATAATAATTATTAACTCCGGAATTAAGAAGTGTAAGTAACTTATACGTAAGTCCGTTCTTAAAAAGAGTAATACGGGTAGTAAGTGCTAGTTCGCTAAGAAGCTTCGTAAAATTAAGATGTCGTATATCTCGTACTATACTTAGGAAAGAGCCTTTTCTTAAGCTAGGTCTTTTGTTCGTGGAGTAAGTTCCTTCACTAGTAAGTTGTCGTTGTCGTCTATAACTTAGCTATTAGACATAAGATTACCGTCGTCGGCGCCTACTTCTATTTCGTTAACGCGGGAGGCATAATTACGACTAAAGGGCCGTTAGGCGAAATGCCGTAGGGCATTTACTAATGTTTAGGCATAAAGTGTGTCGGCTCGTATAAAGATTTATTAACTTAGGGGTTAACTAGTCTCTCGTCGCTAGGACGAAGAAGTAGTAGAAGCTTGAAGTGACTTTCCCGTGGTCTCTAAGGAGATATTAACTTAAGACTAGGGATAAGAATTTATACTTATTACTGAGGGGCTAAAGCGACTAGCGTAAATAGTACTCTCTATAATCTGTCCTTAGTCTTCGGCTTAAACTACTCTTATATACTCTTCTAAAGTTTTAGCTCTCTAATACTTATAAAACAGTTACTTACGTAGGCGGGACAGAAGCTTGTCTTATAAGTCTATTTTAAGTATTAAGTTATTAGTTACGCCGCCTTAGTTAATAAGAATTCTAAACTATTAGTAAAAGTCTTAAAAAGTTTATTTTATAACTTTTATTTTTAATATAAAGTAAAGGTTACGCGTTGTCTATTACTTATAGGGGTTAGTCAAGAATTTGATCACTTAGTTAACTAAGTTAAGCGTATTTATTAGGTTTCCGTTTTTATTAAACGTCGGGGATAAGAAGGAGGGTTCTAGGAACGTGCGAGCTATTCCTTTTGTTTATGTAAGTAACTAGTCTTTCCGGTGGTCGTCGTCGACGAAGTATTCGTCGTACCGGCGCAGGGCGTTCTAGACTTAGACTTCTTATAAACGTAGATTATAGTCGACGCCGTTTAAAAGCTTATTGTTTAGGTTAAGAATCTTCTCGATTTATGAGGCCGTAGACATCTAAGACAACCTAAGGAAAGAGGGGGAACGACGACGTGAGATACGAGGAGGTCAGTAGCCGTTATTACTATTGTCGTTTAGTAATCTACTAAGATCAGGAGTACTTTATACTTTACCTTTGCATTTATTTAACTTAGGGGCAGGAGTTTTCTTAATTAAGGGGTGAAGGGGTATATCCCCTTCTTAGAAAGTTATAGATCTTAAGGCGGGTCTACGTAATAAAGGCTTGTCGGTTGTTTGTCGCTGTTATTAAAGAGACAGCTTTAACTGCTGGTTTTTTATACGACTCTCCGTAAGTTACTCTTTTAAAATACGAAGTCGGCTTTCTTATAGTGTCTCTCTTATATGTGTCCTTATAGGCTTTATATTACTCCCTGGCGTATTAGTGAAAGTATTAACTATAAGATTATTAGTATTAGGAGAGTTAAGTAGGAGGATAAAAGAAGAAGCAGACGACATATTAACGTCGTCTATAGCGAGTCGCTTAACTAGAGGAGGGACGACTTTCGGCTTGACTTAGCGAGTTAGAGGGAGAGGTCTAGCGAAGAGAGGGTTTTGACTTCGTTGTGTTAAGGCAGAAGTCGGGGAGGAGAATAAGGGTAATAATAGTAAAGTAGATATTGATTTCGCTATTAGTAAGGGTTTTAATGCTGCTATTCGTTAAGTTACAAAGTTTAGTATAAGCCTTTCCTGTATTTGAGCTTCTAAGTCGTAACTACTTATCCCCTTAGGTGCCACCAGGAACACCCTCCTGAAGGCCTTGTAAGACTCCCTGTACCGAGCCCCTAAGAAGCGACAAATAGTGTTCGCTTCGGGCTGGAACACGCTATTCGATCAGTAGTAGTCCCGCTATACCCTTTTGGGCGTAGCGGCACGTGCCCCGTTGGGAGGGTGCTTATGGCACCTAAGGGGATAGGAGAATTAAGGGGCGAGGGATATTTACTGTCTTCTTAGACGTAAAGAAAAGAGTTATAAATAATATAACGCTTGCCTTAAAAAGACGGCAATCACGTGTAACTAACGCCTTACATATTAACATAAGAGATATATAATAATACTAAGTATTAACTTAGAATCTACAACTATAGAGGAAAGAAAGTAAGGAAAGAATAAGTCTATATACAAGAGGTTACTATGCCTAGCACTATAGTAATCTCGGTACGTCCCGATCGGGCAATACTAAGTGGAGCCGGTGGAAATGAGGCTTTAGGCAGCGACAGTCGTCACAATTAATATAGTAACTATATTAAGTTAGTAATTTATTTATCTTAATTAGATTTTAATAGTACTTACATTGTAATTCCAAGATAAGCGTCTTGATTAATAGCCGTCTAAGCGTCTAAAGTTAGACTAAAAGAACCGTTTGTTTTAATGTTTGTATTGAGCTCTTCTTTTATTAAAGATTGTTTCTCTAAATAAAGAGAATTTAAATCTTCTTTAAGAGCTTGATAATATAACTTCGGAACTTGACTATAAAGTATTAGTGTAATTACTTTATAAAAGTTATAATAAGACTTACTTATTAAGATAAAATAACAACTTTTTAAAAGAGTTTAAAGTAGTTGCTCGGAACGATATATTGTTTAATATAATAAACTTAAAAAGAAGCTTCTTAAATCTATTTATATCAAATACTTGTTCAAGAGATTTAGGCCGTTTAGCAGCTCTTTGTCTAATAAAAGCGTCCGAAATAGTACTAGTAATTCCTTGTGAAGATTCGGTTACGTCGGAATCTATAAATAATTATTAGCTTAAATCCTTAATATAATTTAAAAAAATACGTACTATTGTCTATATTATTTAGAACTCTCCTTATATTAAAAGCTTTATAAGAGTTTTTATAATGAGCAATATAATTACTCGTAGACTCATAAACTCTTTCGTTTTTCCAAGTTTTACTATTAATTAATTAGTAAATATTTTAATAAATATTAATAAAGAGGCTATATAACTTACTTGCAACTAGGACGTAAACATTTAATAGTAACCGTTCGATAGTTTTCGATATTTTCCGGATTTTCTTTAGGAGGATTTAAAGTCTTAGAAAATAGCTTTTTTTTATATAATAGGGCTATTTTCTAATTCTTTAAGCTTAAATTCAGGAGAATTTTGAGCTATATTTAAGGCGACGGAGGTTTTATTAACCATTTTAAATAATAAGTAGTAGAATAAGATCGATACTTATATAATAATTTAATAGTATTAAGTAAGATAAGTAGAATACTTTAAATAAAGAAAAGTAAGCGTTAGTAAAAGGGAACGACTTATTTATACTTAATCTTTAAGTTCTAGTATATTCTATAGCTTAAAATAATTAATAATATAACAGAAAGCTTTAGAAAGTTGATTTATAATCCGAATTATAAATCAAAACATTTCTAATATAATAATTATTAATTTAATTAATAAGTTATAAATAATATTTAATTTATAATGTAACTACTTACTAATATTACTAGCTTTATTAAACAATTTCTTAATTAAAGTTATATTTATAAAGTTATTAAGTAAACTACGTGAGAAGAATCACTATTCGTCACTCTGGTAAAGCCGCTCGCTAAGCCTTATTTTGGTAAGGACCGTTGCTTTAGACGACTTTTGGCTAGTGTAATAATCACATGACTACTACTCAAGTAGTAATCTAGAGTAGTAGATTAGATTAGATTAGATTTAGAGTAGTATATAAATTTACTAGATTAGAGTAGAGTAGTGAGTACTACTCTAATATAATCTAATCTATTTATCACACTGATGGGAAGGTTAGATATGGAAGCTTCGCGAGGCAGAAAATAAACTGTACGCCCAGTTCGAGAATGAGTTCACAATGGCCGAATCGTATCCACCCAGGCCACCAAGCGTTCGGTCGAGTAAGTTTCGATCATCTTCGGACCTCGACGGTCAACATGAAGCAGTATGACAAACAACGCGGTCTGAGCCGTACGAGTCTCCTTCTTTTCTGGCCCGTGCTCGTGCTGTTTGCTTGTCGGGAAGCAGACAGCGCGTTTTCTGCTTCGTGCCACCACACCCTTCAGACACTAATCATCAGACTCATCTTCATTTCGACCCCGGAAAAGGCTCGAGCCAACCAATAAAACACCAGCCAACATTTTGGATATTTCCATTAGGCAATTTCTGTATTTGGAACAGGCTTATCTCCCGAATAAACCGTCTTTGCCACTGTGGAGTTACGAAGGCATTTCCATCATGCGAGAGACGTGCCACGTGTAGCCAATCCACATTTTCTTATGCAGAACAGCGGAAGGAGTTGGCCAGCAAAAAACTCCTTGATACCCAATTTCATCCGTGAAAGGAAGCTCAACACCTCGACAGCTGCAGAAGACTATTTGCAGATACTTGGTAGTATGGGTAAATAATGTACATTTGATATCTGTGCACTTTGCCACGGCCTTGTTTAGGAAGCAAAATACCGTGAAATTAGAAGATGATTCGCTGCAGAGCCCTGGGATTGTGGAACTATCTAGAAACCGCACAGACAGCGAATGTAAGAGTTGTGGCCATTGCTCCCGGTCACCCTTAAGCGAGAACATCAAAAGTTTAGTGTGAGAGGTCAAGTATAGTGAAAATGTCGAGAACTTGGGCTCAGGTTAAACTGTAAAGAACTACGTGAAGAGCTAATAATACAGGTGTGGCCCTTCCTTTATAAACATAGTACGACGCAATAAACATACTAGTGGTCGCTAGGGCAACGCCCTAGCCCATCATGGGTTCCAACCCTCACATTTAGAACTTTAGACTTTTATAGAATTCTAATCAAATCTCTTTATACCTGGTTATCATATAGAATAATGATTAATAATACTTATAAGTTAATCATAATTTATGAAATTCTTAAGTTTGACATTATATTATAAATTAGCCTTATCGTTATAAACTTTGGAAATAATAGTAAAACTACAAATTTGTGTGTATTTCGCTTGAAATCACATTTATATGTATTTAAAACTTTTATATTAGTACAAAACACTATTCGACGCTTATCGCTACCTGGAACTGTCGAAACAGTCTCTTGGAAATGGACAGCTGGGGCCCGTACAAGTCTTCCTGTCTCTTTATCTCGAATTCGAATGACATGTTTACCCTCGAAGACGACGAGGTTTCCCGGCCTTGCCTTCTCATCCACGTAAGAGTTGAACTTCTTCTGACTGCCGGCCCTGTACCAGACATCGCACCCAAAGGTTCAAATCCAGGAGCAATCAAAGACTTCGCCTTGTTCTATTTCGTAGGGGGTCTGTGTTTCCGACGATTCAACAGGGAGGATATTGCATATAAAATTAGCGTGCTTGACTGCTCCTGGCCAGAAGTTCTCAGGGAGTGAGCGGTTATTCATGAACGTAAAGGCACGGTCATGTATCGTGCGATTGAGTCGTTCTGAGGCTCCATTTTGCTGTTGACTCTATAGTCGCCAGATTGAAACCTTCATTAAGGCTCATATCATCCACATCTCCAAAATTGAGTTGGCCTTCAAAGCGGCGTACGAACAATCATTGCCGAGTCGGAGTGGTGGAACTGGGAAGACCCTAGAAAATGCTGTTTTATCCCTGGTTTAGTCTCGGATGGTAATTAAAAATAAAGAGACCACCCCCTTGGTAGAAAATCTAGGGTGCATTTATGTACCTTTACCACTACTAGGTTGAGACAGGCGGAAAAAAAATATCCCATCTGTTCTTTATATAACGTGGTTGTACAGGACCCTGTGCACTCCCCCCCCCCCCCCCCACTTCAAAATACCATTAAGCAACCACACCACATTAAATTGACTAAAGCTACTCGGAATCTGATGAGCTAGATATATTTATAACTACTTGACAAGTTCGTGCATTATGACCAGTCTTTTGACAAGTACCACAGCGTCGTCCAGTCGATTTCCCCTCGTTTTGAAAAGCCTCCCCAGCGCGCTTATCACGTCGTATCTGCTCATCCACCTCCCTTTGAGACAATATATCATGCGCATCCTCAACAGCAAGTGCACCTCCTTGGCGGATACAAACTTTTTTAGCCCTACGGCGTTTGCTAAGGGCTTCATTTGCTGCTCGAAGTATACGGACTTCGGTAGTTATAAGAGTTAATTGATGAGCTAATAGCTCTGTACCCTTTGCTAATGCAGCGACTGTTTCAAAAATTGGAGTTGGCGAGCTTTCTTGGTGTCGAGCTATACGTTTTTTAACCAAAATTGTCTGTGAGAGAGCATCGGTTGGGTTGCGAGGGTCCTGGGAGACCCAAGGGTCGGCGTCGGCAGAGGGGGGTTGAGTAGGAGTCGGAGTCCGTAACTTAACGTCAAGCTTTGATATTACAGCCGGTGGATCAAAAGGTACTAAGCCAGCTCCGCGGAATCCAGCCTGTGCATTTTGGGCTGTCTTGGAGGCTTATAATAGCTCTATTTGATCTAAATAAAGTAACCTGGGTAACACATGACTCGGCTTTAAGATTTAAATAAAGCAAATTAAGTACTATGTTAACTGATTCCACTTATAAGGCTCGATAAAGACTTCTTTTCATTGTTACAAGAACATCAGAAATGGCCCCAAGGTCGATTAAAGCGTCTGAAACACGGAAGACACAGAACGAGATTACTTAGCATAATTAGATTTTGCGCTTTTACTGTTACGGACGCTCCTGGGCGAACCACTGGGCCCCAGGAGGAAATGTTCTAAGAGCCGGCGTAACCCTGGGAATCGAGTGGTTCCTGGGGGTACGGCTCCTAGGACCTACCTGTACTGTGGCATTGTTATAATAAGTAAATAACCAGAGGGCAAGTGGCCTCGGATCATGCGACCTTAGGTCACGTAATGAATCTCAGGATCTTGATGAATCTCTGGATCTTAGGATCTAAGAAGATTTAGTAAGCATAAAGGGTTTTATATAAAACTAGTACGTTTGTTATTAAATAAGAGCTTCGTGCTTAAACTTTAAATAGTATTTTTACTTATACTTAGTAATTGTCTTACCTTGTACGTGATACACTTACTTCTCGACTATTGAGATTAACTAGCCTTCTTATGTTTACCAAGTAACGTCTAACCCCCCCATTCCGGCCACCCCCGCATTCCGGCCACCTCGCTTAACCTCACCGCCACTCCTACCTGTCAACTTCAATAATTAATTAAATTTTAATCCTCTAATCAATTTTCTTAAAATTTGGAATGTAAATTATTCATATTATAAAGCCTCAATATACTAAATATGACGTCATGTGCGCTTTAGAAGAAGTAGCAAATAGTAAGTCTTTACGAAAGGCATCACGTGAGTGGGGTGTTCTAAGGTCTACTCTTTAAGGCCGTAACGTAGTAACTTAGTCATATTAAGAAGCCGCTAGTCACTTATAAAGATTACTTATAATAATAGAGAATCGATTGACCGATTAGATTTTGAATCAAGAGGCTCTTGGCTATAGAGTTACGTACGTATAAATTCGGATTTTTAGAGAGAGGCTTCTAGCTCTCTAAGGGGACTACAAACTACTCGGAAAACACTAGATGACACGATTTCTGGCTCGTAATCTTATTCTTAAGACTAAGAGGCAAATATACGTCGATTTTATACGTGTTAATTACGCTCGGTCTGAAGTTATACGGCCTTAGTTCTAAAAACTAGATATTCCGGCAATTAGAGCTATTCTAGCCAATTAACAATAGAATATAAACGAAGCCGGTATTATAGAAGGTTATAGTTTAAATAAATATATTATAGGGAGTGTCGAAATACGCAAGGTTTAAGTAAAACAACTAAGTTCACGTGCTTAGACGACAATTATTAAGTGTATCTTTATAACTAGAGTTTCGATATAACTACTAGTAATTTACAAGGGAAAGTCGGTGTAACAATAATAGTTTTTATCTTAATTAGAGATATTCGATAATTAGTACTTTATGTTACGGCTGGCAAGAGGTTAATACGGCGAGTTGACTCTAGCTGTGTATTTGGGCCTCTAACTACGCTCAGAATCGAGAAGAAAAGACAAGGAGGAAAGGAAAGCTCTCCGTAAGGGGGAGCTCGAGTATAAATATATAAAGGGCCCTCCTAATAGGGCCTAGCGTAGTCGAGTGTTATTCACGTCAATATGTCGCAGGCTCGCCTCTTAGTCTTCCCTATTAGGCTTAGCGCCGTCGCATCGCCAGCGATACTACGAGCCTATGTCGGTTAGAATACTAGTACGAGGCGCATCGTAGGTCGTAACAAGCACGGAAATTAAATACTAAGTCCTTTTATAAATTATAGCCTATATTAAGATATAAGTCTTTGCCACGGCCTAAGAGTTTTTTAAGAGCTTATTAGTCTCTAGTTCCTCGCTAACGACTAACTAGGAAATCGACTTATTAAGGGCCTAGTCTCTACGGCGCTTAGGGCAGTCGCTAGCCTAATAGCCGGTCTTGTTATAGTAAAGACAAGTGTTAGAAGAGACGTCCTTAAGTATAAGAAGAAGTATAAGGGACTTAAGTCGGCGTGAGACAAGCGAAAGAGAGGGCGTACGCTAGCGAACTTCTAACGACTATTTTAGAATCAGTAGTCTTTATACGTAAGTAATAAAAGTAAGTGAAGTCGAACGCCAGCTGTCCTTTTTTAAGATACCGCGCGAATCACTAATACTAATACTATTAAAGGAGTCTCGAGGGGCTTCGCGGACAGTAATAGTAATACGTTTATTAGCTTGTTTAATAGTAATATTCCGTAACTCGCGATTTAAGACAGTTAAGAACTTATTAAGAGTTATATAATTTCTGGCAAATTTATATTTCTTAGTTCGAATATCGTATTTGAGCTTATCTGAGACTTTCTTATATACGTCGTCGAATCAGCGGTTAAGTGAGATTTTTCTAGTAGTTACGTATATTATAAACTTTATATAAAACTCGTGATAAGTTATATTATTTATTTATAATTAGTTATACTTGAGCTTAATAGTTTAGACTCGGTTATAATTAAAGAAACGCTAGTCTAAAGCCTTTAAGACGTTAGCGGCCCTATTAAAGTCTCTAGCGAAGTCGGGGTTTATTTATTAAAGAATAATAGTCTTAGCCTTTCCCTTCGTATATTTAAAGTAAGTATAGACTTGCGATTCGCTAGTAAAGAAGTTACTTAAGTACTTTTAAATAAAGAACTTTATATTTATTTTTTAAGTGTTATATTTAATTTCGCCCTTATAGTCACTAAAGGGGGTATAGGGGTACTTGACCTTATTAAGCTTAATAATAAGAATAGCAAGGTTTAACTTAAGAAGGTAATAGTCGGCGGTAAGTTAGAGGTCTGCTGTAAGAGCACAGGTTAACTAGTTATAAAGAGGGGAAAGAGTGCGAGTCTTTTAACGAGGGTTATTGGCGGCATATTAAGTGAGGGCCTATGTGACAATAGCGGCGACAGTAGAGCTCACAAAGTCCTTAATTAGTTAATCTACCTTAGCTTACTAAGCCGGGGTAAGGCCTTCTATCTCTATAGGCTCTAGCGATACGTCGAAAAAGCGCTAGGGTTTGTCCTCTAAGTCTAAGTCGAATCTGTTAAAGCTTTCCGGCTCTTCCGAGAGGGTCTTTATTAAAGGGATAAGGGTAGTGTTAGTAAAGCCTAGCCGCACTAGGGCGCTCCTTTCTCTAGAGCTTCGCCGACGAGGGGGAGAAGTCGGCAGTAGTAATAAGGTAGAGTAAAGAGGTGTTTGAGGTTATTAATTAATATATTAATTAAATATGCGTTCGAAATAAGGCGCGCGTTAAGTTGCGGCAAGGCAGGTTAATTGCGAGAGAATATTTAGCTTTCTCTAGGATAATCTATTACTAAGGCAGAGAGGCACTTATTTATCGAATAGGCCAAGGTGTTAAAGCTCGTTGTTAACTTATTATAAGGGCAAGTCGATAAGACGTAAGACTAGGTAAAATATAACGCTTTATAATAAAGAAGTACTAGTCTTTTCTTATGTTACGGCTAGTAAGAGGTTAATATAGTGAGTTGACTCTAACTGTGTATTTAGGCCTCTAGCTACGCTCAAAATCGAGAAGAAAAGATAAGGAGGAAAGGAGAGCTCTCTATAAGGGGGAGCTCGAGTATAAATATATAAAGGGCCCTCTTAATAGGGCCTAGCGTAGTCGAGTGTTATTCACGTCAATATGTCGCAGGCTCGCCTCTTAGTCTTCCTTATTGGGCTTAGCGCCGTCGCATAGCCAGCGATGCTACGAGCTTATGTCGGTTAGAATACGAGGCGCATCGTAGGTCGTAATACTTTATAGCTACTAAAAATAAGTGAACTACTAATAGTACGGCTTTAGAGTGGCTAGAAAAGGTGTTTATCCCTTAGACGTAATTACGTGACTATTCAGTAAGACTCCTCATTCTAGACGGCCATGAGAGCCACGAGACTATAGAATTCCTTTAGAAGTGGCTTAAGTATAATATTTACCTCTTATTCTTACTTATATATATGTCACACGTCTTATAACCTCTCGATTTAACGATTTTCTCCTCACTTAAGCGTGCTTACTAAAAAGAGCTACAAAAGTTGAGTTCTTTAATCGATTCTACACTAATTAGTAAGCGCAACTTTCTTGTTTATTATTAAAAGGCACGTTAAGAAAGTGTTACACCTTCTAATATCAAATCAGGGTAGAGAACTATAGGTTTATGGCTAGTATCTGTCGCTAAGCCGCTAATGAGCCCTTTACTATTAGAAAACAGTAATAAATCAATAGATTTAACGCTCCTAAAGCCTCAAGATACACCGATACTACCTCTAAAGGTTTCTGATACTTTAATTATATTATAAACTCTAAAGGCGCGAAAAGATTTATACTTATAGATTCGTACTTTAGTAAGCGGGTCACATAATCAACTTCCGACGTAACGTCTACTTTTTAGGAAGGTTATAAAGGGATTAACGAGAAAGAGTACGAATTAGGGAAGGTAAATATAAAGATTAAAGAGCTAAAAGAGAGATTAGAGCACTTGAGGCCAAAGAAAAAAAGAAAGGTTTAGACTAGTCTAAATTTTAAGTTTGCGATAATCTATGTTATTAAAGAGGCTTAAATTGTAGTTAGGGAGTGTCAAATTAAATCTAAAGAATTAAAATCAGGAGGAGAATCAGAATCTATAATATCTTATATAGAAGTTAACACTGAATAGAGTTATTAAGTTTCAAACAAGAAGTGTTATAATTAAGCGAGGTGGCCGGAATGGGGGGGTTAGACGTTAAATACGCGACCGTTACATTTACCTCGCTTTTCTTATAATATATACTTAATAACTTAATAGCCTTAATAATTAATTATATTAAATAATAATAATTAAGTAATTTAAGGTTAGAAAAGTATTTATATTTATTTTTCTTATTAAATAATAAGTTTGCGATGTTATAATTAGCTTTAATGTAATAGCACGGATTTCCGTAAGCGAGCAGTACTGGGATCAGGTGATAATACTCTCTATTAACGCGAATATCGAAGTGAAGAGCCCTTTCCCCGAGGGAAGGTTACTCTCCTTATATCTTCGACATCGTCTAGGCTATTCCTAATTAGACTTAATTATATGACGTATACGTTGCGTACGTATTACGTAGTAGCGTTGTAACGTTACATACGTATTACGTATTAGCGTTACACAGCCTCACTTAGTCGAATACTAAGTGGGTATACGGCATAAATCGCTCATCCGAGGTCCCGAGCTCTACCGAGCTTCCGAGGCTATTACGTCTCTTGTGACGTCTTAGACTAATCCTATTTAGGCATAGTAAATGGAGTGGGAACCACTACCTTTACAGGAAGGCGACTACTTTATATTACGCTTATATTATTCTAAAAGGTTTAATGTGCTTAGCACTTCCTAATTACATAATACATTGCTTAGCCCTATCCTATTAACACAAGAGGTCACAGGTCAGATCACTAATCCTTTAGATAAATTAGTAGTAGAAGAGTTACTGTTCTAAGACTATAACTACAGGTGCTTATATGCATTTACATGCAATAGGTGTGACGTCAAGCAGTTGCAAAGTAAGGGGTTAATATGCTTAGAATATTAAGGTGCAGAACCTGAAGAGTTCAGCACGAGGTTATATACACAGAATAGGGGTAATACCCTAAGGCACGCAAAGGCCACGTCGGCACTTGACTAGGCTAAGGCCACGTATCGTCACAATAGGCAAAAGTAGGCAACAAAGGAAACAAATAAGTCAATTATTATATAATAAAGTCCCGTGACTCATTACAAAAGAGTACCAAACGGGTTAAAACAGCTCTCCGTATTCTAACATATCCTTTAGGTGGGGCTCCGAATTTTCGGGTAAGTGCGGAGGGGAAGCCGATTTTGTAAGCGACTGTAATTCCGCCCGCGCCAGAATCTGGCCACAACCTACTTCATTGACTCCTGGGTTTTTGCTCTAATAATGACGCCCTGGTCGAGCTTGTTTACTTCACTTTTGGTCTATCATTTTGATCAGATTTTGGCTTAGTTCTAGGCGTCTGCCATTGCGACTCCTTAAGCCTGCACAGGATCATGGCCCCCACATCCAAGTGCTAGCGACGCGCACTTTCAACGGCTAAAGAAAGAAGTAATATAAGAAGAGTAGGCAGAGATATAGTTTGGTACAATGTCGTACATTGCCACTTGTAGTCGTCAGTAGTCTCTCTAATCGTTAGTGTTATCGTCATTTGCATTATAAGTTAACGAGAATGTACTGTATGCACAAAGGTTTTTGGAACGTAAGTTTACCAGTGTCATTACAGTACAGAGTGGAGCCAGTTCTTGCCGGTTCTGCGGTCCCCATGTTTTAACGATTTTTGATTTTTGATACAGTATATAGTATAGTTGTGTGGAGCAGGATATACAGTCACGAGAAGTAGTAGTACTGTAAGTTACTTGAGCAAGTGGGCAAGCTCGTTCATCATCGCATAGTATATTTTGAATACGAGAGTACATATCGTGGTCGCCGCGATAACTAACCCCCAAAAAAAGGAAGTCATAGACCAATCTTCACAGATTCTGTTTCCATAGCCGCCCTGTTTTTCTCATGCTAAACAAACAATTTGCTCTTCTCCTCATTATATAGAAACTCTTCCTTCGCAGAAAGCTCTCTAATTGTTCCATCGCAATCGACATCAATCAGATCCCTAGTCATGCTGTCTTCTATCGCGTCTCGCCATTTCTTGAATCCTTCACAATCTAGGAAAAAGTCAATATCTGAAAGGCCCGACGACCACAGGAAGGCGATGAGACAGATGACGCCGAAGAGACTGATCAGAGTGATCAGAATTATCAGAGTGACGATGAGACAGATGATGAAGAATCAGAGGAATATGAGGGAGAAGATGAGGATGAAGATGAGGAAGAAGAAAAAAATATCTTGGGCGATGAAGAGCAAAGTAGTGACGGGGAATCTCACCAGAGCGGACTTCAAAGTCACCTCGCGAAAGGGCAATCCTTAGTCAACAAGCCTCCGCGGAAGGCTCCTCGAAAGAGAAATGCTCAACAGCTGGAACGCCTTCGAGAGTACAGAAAGGCCTATCAGCGGCAATGGCGCCAAAACAGAAAGCGTGGGGTTTATCTGCCAGTTTATGTGGACAACTTCGTCGCTCATACATTACCCCATACGACCCCCGAGCCTTGGAGAGCAAAATCATATGCTCAGGAACAAGGATATTGGCACAAGCGACAAGAATTAAGAATGAAAATCAAGAAGGAAACCTGGAAACGGGAACAACGCCGGGGAGAACAGTAACTGGCATAGAGTTGCTTATCGAATCCCTCCGATTAGAGCTGGCAGAAGCCCAGATTAAGCTTGTGGAATCCGAGAACATGGGAGGAGGACGTATGCAAAAAGTTGAACGACTGCTAGTAGAAGCCCGAATGACAAATGCCCAACTGATGGAGGACAACGAGAGCTATCAACTTCTTCTCTCCGAGAAGACATTGACGTGAGATTTCGCCAAGAGCGAGTTCATAGGATCAGCCTCCCACAACGCAGATGCGCTGAGCGCTCTAGAAGGCAGATCCGCGCCAGCAAGCCTAGCAGATGAGTTGTCAGAAGCAGGTGAGGGAGAAAGCGAGAATTACAAACGTCTGGAATCTGAATTGAAGTCCGCCAAAGACTCCAACAAGGCCCTAGCCCTCTATATTAACAAGATCATCGAGCGCCTCCTCCAACACCAAGATTTCGAAGCCATCCTTGACCAATCCTCCGACTTCAAGCCCGGGGCGAATACCGACAAGGACCTGCCTCCTCCCCCGAAAGAACAAGCAAGCGGCGCATCCATCCTCCAGCGCGCAAAATCAGTAGCCATGGGCGGAACCCGCAGACCCCGTCCTCAATCCCAAATGCCAGCCACGCACTCCGCTCTCACAGACCCAGATACCGCACCCAGCATCCCATTCGGTCTTGGCCGCTCATCGAGTTTCCGAACCGGCCGCCCAAAATCAGAACAATACACTGGCGGCGCCACCAGCGTCGTAAACCAAATGTACAAAGGCGGGCCCGCATCCCCTCCTCTTCATCGGCCCCAAACACCACGACACTCTCAATCCTTCTTCGCGCCTCCCCTCGTCTCAGGCACAAACCCTAATGCCACCCACCGCGTCCCCAGCGCAGGACAAGTCCCCACTGCAGGTAACTTCCCCGGCATGAAGATCGAGAGTAGCAGTACGAGCGATAGTGGCGATGTGTCCACCCCGCCAAGTAACAGTCCTCCCCGCGCGGAGTAGGCGACTACGTTTGCGGGTAATAAGCCAAGACCGTTGAGATTAGTGCAGGATCATCCGGAGGACAGGAAGGTTAGTGGGGATAAAGATAATAAGGCTAAGAGGGCCAGTTGGATGGGCTGGGCGTTTGGGAAGAAGGACGAGGAGAAGGTGGCGGAGGAAAGTATCCAAGAATAATTTTTGAGAGGGAGAGAAGAAGTTTTTGAATGGAGAGTGCAGATGGGGCAGGAGGGGTTGGATTGAGGGACTTTGAGACGATGTGTTTGATGCGATGTGATGGAGGGAATTGGATGATGGACGTTGGATGGACGAACGGATGGAGTTGGATTCTTTTAGCTGCATACAGTAGGTAGGTAACCGACCCCGTGGGAATACATAACATAATCAATCGCCAAACAAACAAAGCCAGCCCCCTCTTCTCGCTTACCATTTCTTAAAGTCTATTTGCCCAGTTAGCTAAGTACATCATGCCCTCTCTCTCGCTCAAGTGAGCATCTCATACCTGATCTCGTGGACTGTCGTTATTTGCTCATATTTGCACTTCTTTGCCTTTCCCCTTGTCGTTTGCTTCCTTCTCTTCGAGCGCTGCTTTGATCATGTCTGCAATCACGAAATGCCACGTCTTTTCAGCGAAGTCCGCAGCGCATTGAGTGGGCTTAGCTCCAGCGTTGAGGAGAAGTTGCACCATATCTAACCGACCACAATCTGCTGCACCTTCAAGAGCTGTCCTGCCTTTCTTTTGCGAGCCCGGAGCGTTTGGATCTGCTCCCATTTTGAGTAACATGAGAGCTATGTTCAGGCTGCCCATTTTAGCAGCTGCTTGAAGGGCAGTGACCCCATATTCCATTGCCGCAGGCGCGTTTATGTCAGCACCATTATCTATGAGCAACTGAGTAATTTCAAAGTTGGGATTGTAGTGGCGGATAGCTGCTTGAAGGGCTGTTCTCCCAGAGACGCCTGTCGGGACGGCATTGATATCCGCTCCTCTATCTAGCAACAGCTTGACCATTTCGATCCGTCCGTGTGAAACAGCAGCTAGGAGGGGTGTTTCCCCCCACCTGGCTGCAGCAGGAGCGTTGATGTTTGCTCCTCTGTCTAGCAACAACTTGACTAATTCGATCGACTGGCGCGAGACAGCAGCTTGAAGGGCTGTTTCCCCCCACCCGGCTGCAGCAGGAGCGTTGATGTTTGCTCCTCTATCTAGCAACAGCTTGACCATTTCGATCAATCCGAGTGAGACAGCAGCTTGGAGGGCTGTTTTCCCCCACCCGGCTGCAGCAGGAGCGTTGATGTTTGCTCCTCTGTCTAGCAACAACTTGACTAATTCGATCGACTGGCGCGAGACAGCAGCTTGAAGGGGAGCGTCTGTCGCAAAAGCATTTGCGTTTGCTCCACGGTCAAGCAAAAGTTGAATCAACGAAAGACCGACTTTTTTATTTCTAATAGCCTTCGGTAAGATCGTGCTTGCACTAGCAGCTTTGGTCTGGCTTGTATCTGAGAGAAGCAGGTGCTCAAGGGTTCTGTGATCGCACTTTGCCGCAGCCATCTCAAGTGGGGTTTCCACCCATCCCAACACGCCGCTGAATGTCCTTGGCGATTCCGCACTTTCCCCGTAGCGTAATAAGCAATCGATCATTTCGAAAATTGAGTCTGCACGGTTCCAAAGAGCCCATTGGAGTAATGATAAGCCGTGCGATGTCTTTCCTTTGAAGTTTGCCCCGGCTTTGCCAAGTTCCTGGATGAGTGTAACATCCTCCAGATAAATGGCAAGCTCCAAAGCGCAACGGTGAGACACAGGCCCTCTGGCATTGATGTTTCGGTGGCCACATACTGCTATGAATGTCGAAAGAACGTCTTTTAAGTTCCCGCCTGCCTCCTCACATATTATTTCACTGGTGTCAAGAATGTGACCAACATCAACTCCGAGAGCAAGTATCTCTTGTACTTTGAGTGGGTCTTTTCGTGCTGCCGCAAACTGGACGTCGACTATCATGTGTTGAACATCTCTTTGAGAGCTGGCTCCTGCCTCTCTCAAGGCCGATGCTATGTCATGACTCCGGAGTGTCTCCGCCACGGCCAGTACACTAGTGCCGTAAACGCCGACAGCGGGAGCATTGACGTCAGCGCCATGTCTCAACAAGCTTTCTATGACTTCGACGTAACCTGCCTCGACTGCCGCCATCAATGCAGTAGATGGTATCAACTGTATACGGAGCTTCAGGACCTCGTCTTCTGATTCCTTAGCATCTTGGCCTGTGGCATTGACATCGGCGCCGGCCGCTATCAACAACTCGACAATATCCAGATGGCCTTGCATGGCTGCGTCTCGTAGCGGGGTCCATCTGTATTGACCAGTCTGCATAAAATGCTTTCCAGAGCTCGTAGCCAGCAGGGCGTTGACAATTCCAGTCTCTCCCATATAGGATGCTTGTTGTAGCTCAGTTCGTCCGACGTAGTATCCTTCATCATCATCATCATCATCATCATCATCCCAGAACCCTCGAAGAGAATCCGAACATTTCGCACCCAGCCCCAGTAATATGTCCACCATTTCGATGTCTCCATTCCCTATAGCACGAGATAGAAAGCTTTCACCTCGACCAAGCACTGAGTAGGCGTCTGAGGGATCGAAAGAGGCTCCAAAATCCGTCAACAGTCGTACCAGGTCCACATTGCCGCAGCCGGCAGCGTAATAAACCGGACTATTATACTCCAACACATCATCGTCATCTTCTTGTATGTTGTCATGAATTGGAGCGTCTAAATCTGCGCCAGCATGAATAAGAATACTGGCTATTTCCACGTTGGAAGTTGCTCCAAGAAGGGTGCTTGGAACCGAGTACATGAGCGAGTAACGGTTCTGATTAAGTCTGTGTACCTTGGAATTGACATCAATCCCTTCGTCCACCAAATCCTTGACCACATCAGTCCAACCGAGCTCTATTGCTGCACATAGCAAATTCTCTCGTCGTCCGTGATACAGGTGTCGATTCTTATCAGCACTCATCAATGCTGTGAATGCTTGTTTGTTGTGCCCCCACCTCGATTGTTTAATCAGGGTCTCGAGGCATGCTTGTACAGCTGGATCTTGCAACTCGATTAAACTCTCCAAGAATCTCGGACTTTGCTGTGAGATCCATTCGAGGATTTTTGTCGTCTGGTCTCCTCCGAGCATATTGTTTGACCCGAATTGTGCGACAAAAGTCATGAACTCCTGCAGTGCATCGGTGTTAGATGGGCCAAGGAGTTTGGCAATCCTGTCTTCGGTCTCACCATCGTACTTCTCGATCGTAGCATTGCGATGTTGCCGAACAATCGTCTCATAGCTCTCGACTGTTGATACTGTTGAAGGGCTGTAAGGATTCCCTAGAAGCTCGGCAATGGACCTGGCTGCCATGGACGGCGCGGAGAGAGGCGAAGGGGGAAATGATACGGTGTGGCTCTGAAGTAAAGTGTCTCTTTGAGAAGAAAGTTGCCGTGACCCTGCTAAAACATCGCATTAGCAAACTTCTTCCCGGCAGCTCGAAGATTATTCCCCCGACCTACTCCAGTTCGCGAATAGGTTTCCTAGTCTCAATGATGGGAGGTTGTTAGTCCGAATATTCCTCAAAAAGCGTTCGACGAAGGCCGGTGGTGTAGCAACAGAGATTCCCTCAGGTGATGGCGCATTCGGATCTATGGCTTTGTCAGAACTGCAAGTGACGATTCAGATATAGAACTTACGTGCAGAGAAGATCCTGTTCAAATCCGACAGAGTATAACGGCCTTCCTCCTTCTTGAGTCTCTTGCTTAGTATCTCAACACCATAAAGGACGACTCGAGTCTCCTTGCTGGCTTCGTCTCGCTTCCGCTTTTTGCGCAAGACATGTTCCCATTCATCGGAAGAGAGGTTTTTTCTGAATTTCCACTCCTTGAACTTCCTCTCGTATTGGTTCTTCCTGAAATTTTATATCAGTAAATTAATGTTTAGTCAAGGAGTGTCGACTTACGATGCAATGAAACCGAAGTCCTCCTTCATGTGCTCCATCAACTTGGCAAGTGTCGAATTGAAATAGAGGCCTCGCAACAGCTCTTTGTGAGCGCTCCACTCATCTTCTGCAGGGGGCTTGATAGACTCTCTCTTTCTTTTTACGAAAATCATCGTGTCTTTTGGAAGCTTGCGAAATGTATAAAGGATATTTATCGTGGAGAACTTGGACAGTCAGAAATGCGAAGTTCACCGTGACTGAGAGAGGGAGAGGAAGAGAGGGAGGAGAAGATCTCTCCGAAAGGTATGAATCAAAGTCTGGCTGTTTTCCCTCCAGGCCCTGGGGTGTCGCACGGTTCTGCATGTTAACGCTATCCCATTGGCTCAGGCCAGAATCTTTGCGGCTGAGCCTGCAGCCACTCCTTCCACCAGCAAAACAACCAACGAATCCACAAAAGTTGTGAGACACTAGCCCAGGATGCAAGCAGTGCCGAATGCCCCACCAAAGCCTGCAGCTGCTACCCTAGCTCCAGCTCTCTGTTTTCATTCGTTCATTCCAAAATCTTGAACACAGCAGAGCGAGCCTGGATGTCAAGCCGATGCAGTGTATACCTTGTTCCATCCCTGGTGCATGCTGAGTGACGAGGCGTCAAACTTTCACCGCGACCAGGCTGGCATCGGAACTTCATCTCATGCGTCCTTGCCAAAATCTTAATAACTTTCTTCCCCAGAAGTCTCAATTAGGAGTGAACTCTCAATATCTCCACGGCCCCTGACAGCTGTGGCACATTTCAGGTTGTCGCTTGTGGTCTTCCCCCGGAGGTCAAAACTGCCCTGGACGGCCTGTGCATGTTGCCCTTATTGGCTGAGGCCAAAATATTATCAACAGCATCGCCACAGCCATATCCATCGATTGACAGACTCCAAAATCTTGCAACATCACCGCTGCATGGTCAAATTACTTGACTGATTCCAAAATCTTACCAGGGCAGCTTGTCTCGCGGCACTATAGAGTAACGTCCCACCCCTAGATTCCGCCCACCCTTTTACACCAAAACTCACCACTTTTAATAATTAATATCTTTATAATTTATTAATAAAAAAAGTTAAAACTAAAGATTTGAAATATGTTTTATATGATATTCTTAATTTTGTATATCTTATTCATTTCATATTACGTAATATTACAAACTAAGCATTTAAAGTCTAAAAAATTTCTCTCATACAAATTTGGTGTAAAAATGATTTTTTTAAATCTTTGAATAACTTTTGTAATTATTAATATAATTACTTAAAACTTGTAATTAAATTGCGTTTATTATAAGTCATTGAGAATATCAAGTTTAAAGACGATTCTATTAATAGATATATTAAACTTAAGTAAAGTATCACGTGCCATACAAATAATTTGTATGAGAGAAATTAATTACTTAAGTACAAAATAACTACTAGTACAAGTACTTTAAAACTTATAAAAATTAAAGATTTATGTATAAACTTTATTTTATTAAAGTTTTATATAATTATATAAATTATTAAAGAAGTTATTAGTAAGTGAAATTTGGCGTTTTTTGTATGTAAAAACTTAAATTTAATATTACGTAATAATTTACAATTCAAATTACTTTTGACTTTATAAAGCTAGTCTATAAGTACTAATATATACAAATATAAAAAAATTATAACTTTTTATTAATTAATTATAAAGATATTAATGCCTTAAAATCGCGATTTTTGGTGTAAAAGGCGGGCGGAATCTAGGGGTGGGCGGAATCTAGGGGTGAGACGTTAGTATCATGCTTGATATAAGTGCACCTTGTTCGTGCCTCTTTTCTTTGAACCGACTTCCACCAAATCTCAACACCACCATCAGTACCCGCCCCTTCTCAGTACCACATCTCAATACTTTGCTTCTCTGAACTGTCTTATTGCACACGTAACTCAGCACTCCCAGGGATCACCTGCCAATCAGAATGTGCTTTGCCTTCTTCGAAAATATCTCTCGCACCAGAATTCTTTAGCTGAAGAAATTTAGCCGAACTTTCAAGTCCAAGGTACTTGCTCCATATCTTACATTCTTCAATCCGGCACAATCCTAACGAACCAAGGAGCCAGGCAACCCCTTCCTGAAGACCGTGAAGCTCTTCAGCGCACCCCTCAGCACCTACATTGAGTGCAAAATAGTACTCGATACCGGATGCGACCTCAACCTAATCTCGGTTCAAACCCTTCGTGATATATCCATGTTCAACAGCATAGATCGACGCCATGAGAACCTCTGCATCTGTCTCAATGGCGGCTCACTCTCGTCAGTCGGCACCATAACACTTCGTTGGAAGGGAAAATGGTTTCGGAAAATCTTCATCACGACATTTCATGTCATCGACTGCGACCGATTTCCGTTTTAGGTTATTCTTGGGGCAGAGACAATCATTGAGCATGGCATCGTGAAATCCGCAGGATTTGGCGGTAAGCGCATCGTCACTCTGCCGAAGAAGACAAAGGGTGTGTTAGCATTGTTTCCGAAATTTTATACGACTTGAGCTAATAGTAGAGAGAAGATGAGAAGAATGATCTTAAAAACAGGCATGATAAGCACAGAGAGGATGCGGCTGCTAATGATGCCGATGTCGACGCTGATATTCGCGAGAGGGAAGAGGCCGCTCGCCGAGACTGTGATGGAAAGGGCGGCTTGAGCTCAGGGAGTTCAAGCAGCTCAAGAAGGGGGAGCAACAAGAAGGACAGCTACTGAAGGATTGAGAACATCGGGAATCGGGGTGGGTGGTCGAACTGAGAGGTTTGAATAGTATAGATCGGCCAAGTCAACTTACAAAACAAATTCCGTCTTCACCACTATGCACTCGTCGACAACAGGAAGTAATTAGCACTAGAATCGAGTTCAATCAGTTCATTATTCCATCATCACAATTTCTCTCTTTGCCTTAAGTGATTTACAGTCCACCACCAAGTGACCCACCCCCTTTCATTCCCAGTCGAAATGAATACCACCTGAACAGCCGCAAAACTATCACCAAATAATTAGCAGTAGCTATATCTCAACACCAGCAGTCAATAACTCACGTAGAAGTCGCAATGAATATCTCTCCCCTCATCGCACTCGTAAAAAATGACAACGCAGTCGTAAACGTCAAAGTGAAGAGATCAGAAGGATGTGGGGCATGGTGGAGCTCAGCATGTTCAGATCAGTCTGCGGCTGTGAACGGGAGGAATATCTGCATTTCATTCTTCATGTGTACGGAACTTGAATGCTGTCTAAAATGTCTTTGCACTTTAATACTTTTTAAATGTTGGTGGCAACACCTTCTTCAGTTTCAGAAGAAGCCTTTCTTAGAAATGGCTGTGTGGTGACGGTAAAGTCCCTGCTGCTGAACACGTTGCCCAGCCGTTGGAAAATAACTAACCACCAGAAGAAGACACAATGCTAGTTTAGAGCTCGAAACTCGACCTTGTCTTGTGACTTCCAGGGAACTGGAGTCGTCCTATGTCTACCATGTCCCCGATTGAAGGTTGACTCTCAAACCAGGCTACGGCGCCCCGCCTTATCCCCTTAACTCCCAGAAGCACCCAAAGCACCCTCCGATTCAGGGGGGTTGCCATCACTACAGGGCCCGTGCGGTGCGGGGCAGGATAAACAAAAACATCAACAACTCTATTTTCCCACTTATTTCCTCACCAAAATACCTTACCTTGAATGCAATACCATGGCCGAATACGCAACACATGATCCTACCGATGCAGGGACTCTCCGTCCAAATGCAGAGCCTCTACAGAATACAGGTGCTACTTTTCACCCCATGGAGCTAGAAGACTTCGATTTTGAGGTCCATTTGCCTGAGGATTGCTCTCCAGAAGATCCTATTTCCCTCTTCACTCAATACTACAACGAAAACATGATTGATGCAATCGTTTTAGCTACAAACTCTTATCAACTAAGTTGCTCAGAGAATGACTTACTACCAAACTCTCGTGCAAAGGATTGGTTTGATACTTGCCGCGAAGAAATCTACCTGTATTTAGCCTTCTGTATTTACATGACTGTGTACCCTCTTAATACTATTGAGGACTACTGGAATACGGCTATTTTAACTCCTTTTCACCTGATTACGAAGGTCTTTTCACGCAATCGATTCCAAGCTTTACGACGACGATTCCGAGTCTCAAGTGACGAAGATGCCCATGTGTTTGAAAGAGTACCCTCCCCACCTAATTTTAAGTGTACTGGACTAATATTTACATAGACGGAACCGCTTAATACTCATATTCAAAACGTCAACTTGAAGTTCTGGAAACCTGGCCGTGATTTGGCTATCGACGAAGCTATTCAACGGTACACAGGCCGATCAAAGGTTATTACAACGATACCTAATAAACCTACTCCTACCGGCATTAAGATTTGGGTGATTGCACAGCAAGGCTTTTTTTTACGGTGGCTTTACCACCAACCAGGAAAGGGTAGAGGTGCTTTTAGAGTCAAAAAAATCAAAGGTCTAAACGCCACACAGTCTGTTGTACCATCACTTTTGAATCAACTTCCAGAGGCTATGTATCACGTCTACCTTGATAATCTCTTTACGTCTACTCAACTACTCGAATATCTCCGGAAAGAAGGCTTTGCGGCAACTGGCACTTGCAGAGTCAATTCAGGTGTTATCCAGGATCTCGTTGACCTTAAGAAAACGCGGCAAAAAGGGCCCAATGCGATGCCCTGGGGTACTACAGTTACTTTCCCTACAGAGTCGGAAAACGTACTTCATGCCGGCTTCCAAGATGGGGCATTTGCTCTAGCTATGTCAACATTTTGGGATAGTAAAACCAAGGTTTTACGGGTACGAAAACGACCAAAAGAGACTGCCGGAAATGCAAAGGTCTCTCGGAAACCCTTTGGAAATCACCCTACCAAAAAACTCGCCATTCCAGAGCTTTTTGACGAATACAACCATCATATGGGAGATGTTGACGTAGGGGATCAACTTCAGGGGCATAATGGAGGCCTTAGGCGTTTACGAAGAGGCCCAATTCAAGCTCTCCATCAATATATACTCTTAGTAGTTCTCACTAATTGCTATTTGATATGTCGATACTCCGAATACAAGCTTCAGAACGTCAAATTAAGGTCGCAAGACGATTTTCGCCTTCAGCTTATTGAAGCATTAATCGCTATGGGAAAGGATGCGCCTGGATCCCGAAAACGACAGGTTTCAGAGCTATTTGGAACCTCTTTATCAATCCCTCTTCATTGCCATGAGCTTGTCAAAATGCCGACGAAAGCAAACTGTCGAACATGCCAAGGGGGAAGGATTAGAGACAGATCAATCAAAAGAGTGGCTCTAGCTGAAGTTGCTAATAATTCTGGCCGATCTAGTAGAAGAGTCACTTCTACATTCGGATGTAAACAATGTCAGGTCCACCTTTGTAAAGCAAATAATTGTTTTGCGTTGTATCATAATAATTAGCTGTAGAATACACTGAATTTGGATGACTGCCTGTAATTTTAGTGTTCGTCGCTTAATTTAGGGTATCGTTACAGGGGCCTTCAGTGGGTCAAAACTCTGGCAGTTAAGGGGATAAGACAACCTTGCTTATTTTTTTTTTCAATGTAAACATGATTTTGTTTTCCGCATGGCCTGCTCGTCAGGAGAAACCGGTAGTATAGAGGCACATAGGTGTCAGGGAAGCTCATAGCTCCTCCTCACCATCACCTTCCTCGGAAAGCGCAGTGCCCAATACACTCACATTCAAGTCGCTTGAGTTCAGTGCTACACTCGAATCCGCAGCAGAAGTGTCCGTCTCTTTCGGATTTTTCGCGGTCTTCCCTCTTTTCTGAATCAACAGCTTCCTGTTTGGTAGCCTCGTCTTCAGCAAGTTTGGCTTTTGTGTATTCGCTTTGACAGTCATTCCGAATTGTATCTGTGAGAGGGCCAAAGATTGGGTAGCAAGGCTAGGGAGGGTAGCTGAGCCGAAGAGTATTACGAAAACAAATTCAGGGCGAAATATATTCCCGTCAGCGGCTTGCCAGAGTCATCCGAGTGATGTTCAGGGCCGGACGCAAAAATCATGGAAAGGTTTGAGCGAGGACGGAAGGAAATTGCGAAAGTGACGCATCTTATGGTTGGGCGCCTACAAAATACCATTTGTGTCCAGCGGCAGCTGCTTGGTTCACAGCCAATGATATTCCATTTTGGCAGGTAGGCCGAGGGCGAACCACACAGAGAGGGGTTCTGCTGCGCAGCAGCCGGCGGGCGGTGTTGATATCCCTTAGCTTGGTTTAAGCGAGGCTTTGTCGCCGTTATACCTCTCATTTAAATAGCGATTATACTTCATTAGATTATTTTTTGTCTTAGCTATTTTCATAAGATTAAAGTTCAGAGCCTTGAGTTTAATTTTTATAAGATAAAATTAAATTTAAGCGTAAGTTCTTTTAGATGCACGCTTTTGAAAATGCGAAAGTTTTGGTGTTCCTCGCCAAGCTTTCAAGCTAACGGATTTCAATGCCGCCCGCTTTCGTATCGCTTTAGCTGCTAGCGAGAAGGCCAAGAACCAGTGACCTTCACAACAAATGCTCAGCGCACCTGCCTTGTGGCGAGGGGCTTTTGGCAGCGAAGGGGATATGCGCTTATTAATTTAAAAATGCGCTTATTAATTAATATATACTTTAATATAAGATTACGTAATTAAATAAAAAATAAACTTTTTATAAATGAATTAAGTTTATATAATGTTTTCAAAATAAAGTAATAATTTTTAATAAATAAATAAATTCGCTTATATATACTTATTAATTTAAAAATGCGCTTATAAACTTTTGTTATGAATATTATAAGATTACGTAATATAATTAAAAGTAAATTATTTTGTAAGCTAATAAGATTATATAAAGTTTTACTTCATTTTTGTATACATTAATAAGTGTTACGACAGGTATGCTTCGGCTAAGGTTCAGCTAGGTCAGGGGTCCGGAACAGGTCCGACTCCCTATATATATGGCTCCCTCCTGTAGAGTAGCTCTGTAGTTTTGTATTCTAAGTGTTAAGTCAACCTTCTACGTCCAAGGCTCTTGTGTCGTTACAATATATATGCGCTTATTTGCACTTATTAATTTAAAAAGTATACTTATAAGATGATATAATTGAATTAAATATAAACTTTTTATAATCTAATAAAGATTTTATAATATTTTAAAAAAATACAATAATAGCTCTCTAATAAGTAAATAAATACGCTTGTAAAAATTAGTAATTTAAAAAGCCTTAATTATAATAATTTAAACGCGATTTTTTTTACTCGATTTAAATTAATAGTTTTTATAATTACTAATTCGCGCACCAATTCTATCACGTGCCCTTTCAGGCACTAATTATCAAATCAACAAAAATCAATAATACTTAATACTTATGGTTTAACCTTCTCTTCGCTAGCTCCTCTTAATAGCCAATCAAACAACTACTATCGTTGATGTTGCACGTTTAATGTAGCAACTTTCGAAAACCGATTACGACTCTAAAAGCAAACTATTCAATACAAGCGGAGTAACCCCGATGAGCTTCCATCGGGAGCTGATCATAGGCGAAGAACGAACCCTTCCTGCCCGTATTAAATCACAAAGATCTTTAGAGGCTGTCACTATATAAGGCCACCCCCTCCTCTTTATCTCTAGAAATTACCACTGCTGGTTTTATTCGACGTTCACTTCTTACTTTTACAAAAAACTCCCCCTCCATTATCTTATGACTCGTAGACCTCTTTGCTCATCTCGCATTGTACCCGGATTCAACTTACACAGGCACGCACTGAAAATCCATCCCCTCTTATATTTGATACACTAGCTAGATCAGGCGGCTTTTGCTTACTTCTCCAGCTCGCTTTTTTTTGGAGGTTCTGCCCTTGCCCTGGCTCTTCAGCTATTCGGCTTGAACACACTTGAGTTATGACTCCTGAGTGTGTTTGTTTCTGCTAATACCACTCTTGCAAGAAGCCCTGCTCGTCTCCATCTTCGTGAATATGTAGCAGGTGTTATAGGGCTTAAACAAAAGAGGAAATGTCGAAGACATATGGTGAGACATCACTGAATTGAAGCAGATCAACCGAGCTCTGGGAGGAACAACAACAACAACAGTAACAACAATAACTGGTATTGCAACTTTTGCTATTTGATATTTCCGACGAAACCCAGTCAAGTCCCACGAGGAACAGGATCGCCAAATGGCATCACAACGTTTGCTCCCAGTACAGTGACTTCGAGATTAGAATGAGGCCCTTTCGGGTAAGTCCTGTCATCTGGATTTTTGGCCCAGCCTCCGTTCCTGATTTGCCCGTGATCATCTTACCACAACAAAACTTCAAGCAAGGTTGGGGAGACTGAACATCTGACTGTGTGGTTTTTTGCTTGAGGACTAAAGAGATCACAAGTAGAGTCAATCTGTGACAGAAGTATTGAGATTCGTGTTTGTAATGTCGTTTCATTTCTCGTAAGGTCGTGGACATCATGAGAATCCCGGAGTCTAATACTAAAGGACCCCGGAGCAATGCTACCAAGGAGTGGCCCCGATGATGAAAGAAATAATAAGGAACCAGCACCGAGAAAATCTACCAGCGTGCATCACCCGAGTAACTATCCCATTCAGACTGAGCAGCCTCTGGTCCAGCATCAGTAGCATTCTCAACAAACTCGTCTCCGCCAGTACCATTTCCACTAGATAGCACAACGTCTCCAGTGGGGTTAGTAGGGACAGCATCTCCAGCAAACTCATCATCGTTGGAGGCAGCAGGTGCTGGAGGAGGAGCGGTGCCCCAAGTGTCAGGAACAACTTCGGCGGTAACAGTGCTCTCCTCGACACTCAACAACATCCGAATCGGTCGTAAGGTCAGACTTGTTCAAACCACGGATATTGGAGAACTTCAGGAACTTCTTGGCGACTTGATACTTATCCGAGTGAGCGTGGAAGTGATGGTAGGTGTCACATTTAGGAATACCCTTGTTAGGGCAGTGGCCTGGGCCAGAGATGACCATATTCCCCACAGTTGAGAAAGTGGGCCTCGGGACAAGAGTTGGCATGGTGTCCTCGCTTGGAGCATGTCCCGCATTTGAATTGCAGCTTGCATGCATCGGCACGGTGGAGTGTGTTGCCACAAATATTGCAGCCATGGCGCGAAGTGTTTGTGCAATCGAGTGCGATATGCTCGAGGCTCTGACATTTACCACATTGCTCATCGATATCTGCCTCGTAACCATAGACACAGTTCTTCATGGTGCACCACTTGTAGACCATCTTGAGGGACAATACGCCCTTGGGATCGGGTGCAGTGCCTGAAGTGTCGGGGAACAACTTGGAATTGCCGATGATGCATTGGCCATGATGAGATCGAGTCAACGAAACATTGAGATTATGTCTATCGTTTATAATCCCTCCACCCATGGTGCGGGAGAACTCAGAGATGATCACCGAAGATTGTCGGCCTTAACAAGTAATAACTATCTTCAAAATGATGCGAAGCTTTAACTCGTTAGAAATATCCAGCCTACGGATAAGTCTCTGGAGAAAGCGGAAGGCATGGCGGTAGAATGCGAGGATTCTAACCTGTCCAGTGAAGCCGCGGCGACAAGGTTTAGTCCCACAGTTATAATTATTTAGGGGAGGGTTTTCATTTTCTCGCACTGTGGTGTACTGGTGCGGGGTAGCGGAGAGAACGGCTCGAACGGGAGCCCCTCTTTAATCCAATAATCGTATTCGCAACAATGTGATGTTCATCCCCAGAACTAGTAAATACCCGGTTTTGTAAATTTTTATGCGCCCCAATCGTTCTTTTACATCTTGGGAAAGTTTCGGAAGCCTTTCCGTTTTAAATAAAGTTCATCTATTCATCTCCAGAACGGGTAAATACCCCCGTTTTTACAATTTATGCGCTCCAATAGTTCTCTTACATCTTAGACAAGGATATCCTGTCCCGGAAGAAGCAATGTCACCCAATTTTCCGGGAGGTGATTTAGGTTATGCTCAACTCTATAGATGTGGAAAATGCGTAACTTAATTGGAGGAATGAATTTCTTCCCTTTTTTTAGTGTAATATTGCATGAGAATCAGCAGGTCTTTACAAACAGGGGGATTGACAAGATCCTTTTCAGGGGTTAGTATTTTTATACCCTAGCTAAGGCGGCGTTTCCGTCTTGAGTGCCTACGTATCTCTCACTACATAGTATATAAAGAACCTTTAGTCCAGCATTTTCCCAGAGAATTTTTGCTACATTTTTAGGTTGTCAATACACGGGTAACTAGTGAACCCCTAAGACCATGCTCTCGATAAGCGTTTTGAAAGCTGTTTTGGCTAGTCTTATGTTAATCAGCATACCTATCAGCGCACAGGTCTCACCTATTGTCTCGGAGACTGGTGTGCTTGCCTATCAATTCTCGCTTAGCAATGTCACTCTCACATCCAGCCGGTGGCAGGAGAACGAAAGACGTACGCTCACTTACCTCAAGTACGTCGATGTAAACCGGATGTTGTATGTCTTCCGGTCAAACCACAAGTTGTCGACCAATGGTGCTTCCGCCAATGGAGGATGGGATGAGCCCACCTTTCCGTTCCGCTCCCACATGCAAGGCCACATTCTCACCGCCTGGGCACAGTGCTGGGCCAGTCTGAAAGACACCACCTGTCGAGATCGTGCCATATCGTTCGTTGTTGAATTGCGAAAGTGCCAGCAGAACAATGGAGCCGCAGGTTTCGCCGCTGGATACTTGTCGGGTTTTCCAGAGTCTGACTTTGATGCCATGGAAGGAGGTACGCTCAGCAACGGCAATGTTCCATACTATGTAATCCACAAGACTCTCTCTGGTCTTCTCGACGTGTGGAGAATCATTGGAGACAGCACGGCTAAGACTGCTACCATCGCTCTTGCGGACTGGGTTGACAATCGTACTGCCAAGTTATCCACCTCCACAATGCAGACAGTTCTGGGTACTGAGTACGGCGGCATGAACGACGTTCTAGCTCAGATCTACCTCATGACGGGCACCAGCAAATACCTTACCGCAGCTAAGCGATTTGACCACACGGCCCAGTTCACTCCTCTGCTGAATGGCCAAGATCAACTCAATGGTTTTCATGCCAATACCCAGGTCCCGAAATGGATCGGTGCTGCAAAGGAGTACAAAGCAACTGGAACTACTTCATACCTGACAATTGCGAAGAACGCCTGGACCATGACTGTCAACGCCCACACCTATGCCATTGGAGGAAACAGCCAGGCTGAGCATTTCCGTGCACCAAACGCAATTGCTGGATACCTCAACACAGACACTGCTGAGTCCTGCAACACTTACAACATGCTGAAGCTTACACGAGAGCTGTGGATGACTGATCCCACCAACACAGCCTATTTTGATTTCTACGAGCGTGCTCTTCTTAACCATCTTCTGGGAATGCAGAATCCGTCTGACAGCCATGGTCACATTACTTACTTCTCCTCGCTTAATCCTGGGGGAAAGCGAGGCTTGGGTCCAGCTTGGGGCGGTGGCACTTGGTCCACAGACTATGACTCGTTCTGGTGCTGTCAAGGGACTGGTCTCGAGACTCAAACTAAGTTCGCAGACTCAGTCTATTTTTACGATTCCTCTACACTTTACGTCAACCTCTTCACCCCTTCCGTGCTCAACTGGTCCGCCCGCGGCGTTACTGTCACCCAATCCACCACATTCCCCATCTCCGACACCTCAACTATTACGATCTCAGGCTCGAGTACTTTTGCCATCTCCATCCGTATCCCTGGCTGGACCTCAGGAGCATCTATAACTATCAACGGCGCAAATGCGGGTGTCTCTGTGAACGCGGGGTCGTACGCCAAGATATCCCGCAGTTGGACTTCAGGAGATGTGATAGTGGTCAAGTTACCAATGTGGTTCCGCAAAATTGCCGCAAACGACAATTCCAATGTTGCAGCAGTGGCGTTCGGACCCACGGTTCTCTGTGGCAACTATGGCTCTACCGCACTCTCCTCAAATCCTTCGCTTTCGTTGAGTACTCTGAAGCGCTCATCAGCGAACTCATTGACATTTACGGGAACTGCGAACGGGGCCAATGTCAGCTTGGTTCCGTTCTACGACGGCCAGGGATTCAATTACGTCGTTTATTGGGCCGTGAGCGAATCTTTCCCTTCTGCACCACCCGTGTCTACTGTTGATTTTAGGTGATCCAAGCGATCACGTGAATG
This sequence comes from Leptodontidium sp. MPI-SDFR-AT-0119, assembly GCA_020726505.1. Classification (NCBI taxonomy): domain Eukaryota; kingdom Fungi; phylum Ascomycota; class Leotiomycetes; order Helotiales; family Leptodontidiaceae; genus Leptodontidium; species Leptodontidium sp. MPI-SDFR-AT-0119. Next base: position 2,208,025 of record JAHLEZ010000013.1, on the reverse strand, counting down.
GTGGAAAGCTCTAGGATAGAGCTTGATTTGTAAGGCATAGAGAACTCTAGAAGCTCTCCCTCATGTATATAAACCTCTCCTCACTCAGCCTTTAGAAGAGTGAGGCACGCAAATACAAGAATTTGACATCTATCACCACAAGTGGATCGAGCAAAACTCTCACCACCACCTCTCGAGTTTCAAGCACAACAGGTACAAGTACAGCAACGGCTTTTGGGGCTTGTCAGAATATCTAAGGCTAGTGCGGTGGCCAAAATTGGGGAAGCCGTACCTGTTGCAGCCTTGGCACTTGTAAGCTCTCAGACTTCTGAGCGTCTAGTTTGAGACGTTATGCTAATAAATTTTAGGCACGTTCTCGAATGGCTGGTCCTCACAACTTTTGTAGAAGAGCGCAAATAGGGGTTAAGGAAGAGGGACTTTTTGCCAAGATAACGGGTCGATGTTGTTTTCATAGCGATGGAATTATCTTGAGGAAAAGTATGAATCTGCACCAATTCATCAGTCCCAGCAAGAGCTTAGTTGCAGATCTACACACATATGTCAGCTAAAAATACTATAAGGGCGTAAAATACAAGTTTAAAATAACTGACCGCTATGATCAAAGCAACGTGTACAGAAGGTCCTTCTACTTTGGAGATACTTGGACTGTGAACCTTTTAGGATATCTCGAGGTAAGCTAAGCTGGAACTGCGCATGGTTTAGGGACTTGCAGAATCTTTAGTAATTTATCACATTCACTTGTATACCATGCATTTCAATTCTGGGGCATCTTCATAGCCCTCTGCCTCCCAGAATTCATATCTCGTGCAAGATAGAACCACCTGGAGAGAGACCGCTCCCACACCTCTTCCCTCCATTTTCTTATATTACGGTCACCCAAACTGCCTTCTTTGCCATCGCTCTCTCATGCCTAGGGTACCGGCTAAGATTTCCGCCAGCCATGGCCATTTCTAGTGTTGGCAGTAGTACATTATGATAGAATTATCCCTTCGTCCGGTGAGACATTGCCCACGCTAGCGAGGGTTACAACTGTTTGCATAACGTGATTTAAAAATCGAGGGGCACTCATATAGAAAAGCATATAGAATTCTATCTGAGAGAGCGTACAGAGTAATAAGGGAAATAGGGGCAGCGTGATCATAGGTACGTAGGTACTGAGATCTACGCTGCACAGCCCATATTTCTAACAACTCAGACTACCCAAATCGTTTGAGTACACCTTGCCTAACCACTTCTAAACCCGCGCCCCTACCTCTTACGCCTCAACGCTACTTCTAAGATATGTGTAAAGTAGTAAATATCAAATTGCTTATTAGAGCTTTTAATACATCTAATTTTTAAATATCATAGAGGCAAGGTCAAGGTGCTGTTTAAAGTGGCGCGGCATTAGTATTTGAGGCTCAAAAATCCGAGCGCGCCCTCTGGGCTTGACTTACCATCGAGCTAAATCACGACTTCCGCCGTATTAAATATAGCTTTATAACCACGCCTTTAGACGTAATAAAAATTAGATGTATCGAAAGCCCTAGTATGCAATTTAAATTAAGCTAAGTATTATAATATATAAATGTTGTGTGAAGGTGTAAGAGGTAGGGGCGGGTTTAGAAGTTGGCCGGGTGAGGTGTACTCGAACGATTTGGGTAGTCTGAGTGACCCGCGATTTTTAAATCACGTTATGCAAACAGTTGTAAGCGAAGAGAGGCAACTAATCCACTTATCAACTGAGCCTTATGATCTGGCAAATAACAGCTTATCTTTTAACTCCCTACTAAGCTAGACTCATCTTCAGATTCACCCACGGCTTAACTTGCTACCATGGACTTTTAAAGACGCAGTGTTCATCTCTCGAGCACCTGGCTTTTAGTGGCTGTGAATTGACACATTGTGTATCATACAGAGCTCGCCAAATGAGAATGAAGACCCTTGCTACCACCGAAGATATGTCGGCCAACTTCCTCAAGCCCCGCTGCTTATTACACCAGGAACCTATTGACCCATGTATTATTACAATCAACAACAGGAGCTTACACCTGGGCTCCTCTGCGTGAACAAGGCTGTCCACCGCGAAGCCAGCTCGCTGTTCTACGCCCAGAATCGCTTCGATTTTACCATGGCCACCTCTGAGGATGTAGCCTAGTTCCTCGGGACAATCGGCCGCAACAACGCAGACTATATCCGACGTGTCTATGTCAACTTTCCGAAATTCCTCTGTCTAGAATTGGTTAATGTCACCTTCGAGGAGGGTAGCATCTGCATCTTCGAACATCTAGAGCGGCTGCGCCAATTTGAGCACGCTCACGATGTCCTTATATAGCACAAATGCCATGGAGCTTAAGTGCTATACGATGCCGATGCCAGCCCCTTGCTGTCCGGCGAGAAGACCACGGCGATGACGGGGTCCGAATGGCCGTCGACCATCGGCGCTGGGTGAACATCATAGAGGCTGGCACGTTCGCCAACAAGGTCAAACACGACTTGGGTAAACTCTGACTTAGCTATTTGCACGATATTCATAAAGTGAGACTATTCACAAAGTATGAAAGCCAACCGATCGTTCCCCCACAAGTACATTTGTTCAACTTCAGCCAAAAGCCAAAAGAACTGGGTTACTTGGTAGTGAACCTGCATTGTCCAACTAAGAGCCACCGTCCACATTCTTCTTCTGCAATTTAATGTGCTTCCGGGTAACTGACTGGAGTGGTGGTGATTTGCATCCGCTGTGATGATGCCGGACTAGTATCTATTCATATTCCTCGCCAATTTGTACACCTCTGGTATTGGAAACGCGGGACGGCCAATTCTCACCGCAAAAGACTTTCAAGTCCTCAAGCAACGAATGTAGGTGGCCTTGACCGAACTTTCCTTCATGGTGCACTGAACCCAGCGGCCAGTTGCAATGGCACGTTACCACATCTCCTACTGCATTACAAAAGATGGCTTGCACCTGCTTAACTTGACAAAAGGGTACCCAACTTCGTATGCCATCTGAACCCTGATATTATAAGCCATGAGATTTTGCCATGGAGCAGGGTCGCTGCAAGGACTTAGCGTCGAAATCAGGGGGTTGCTGCAAGCGTCTTAGTAGTAACTTTTTGCGGTAGCTTAAACCTTTTATATAATTAATAATATTATATTAGTTTCTTAGATGTACTAACAAAGCGTAAAAGGACCTATAATTTGATTAAAAAATAATGAAAATCGGATTATAAATAATAAAGTTAAGAAAATAACCCTAATACGTAATAATTTTATATAAGTACTTTAATAATTAAAACCTCGCGATAGCTCGAATATTTTATATAATTAATAATATTATATTGCTTTCTTAAATATAGTTTTGAAGCTTAATAAGATTTATAACTTATTTAAGAAGTATTAGTAAAAATAGTCTTTATTAGTAATCTCGATTAAATCTTAGTGTAATTCTTATAAGAGTTATTATAACGAAATAAGTTAATTAAATATAAGTATTATAAGTATAACTTAATAATATTAATATTATATAAGTATTAATTATATTTTTTTAATAAAATTAAATAATTATACTCTTTATATTTTACAGTAAGAGTTTAATAAAATACATTTTAGGCTATATGGCGTAGTGGTAGCATATCAAGGTACTATTAGCGACCTTGGTTACAGTAGTCCGATTCCAATTATAGTCGTTATTTTAATATTTTAATAATATTTTAATAATATTTTAATAATATTTTAATAATATTTTAATAATATTTTAATAATATTTTAATAATATTTTAATAATATTTTAATAATATTTTAATAATATTTTAATAATATTTTAATAATATTTTAATAATATTTTAATAATATTTTAATAATATTTTAATAATATTTTAATAATATTTTAATAATATTTTAATAATATTACTAAATTAATTTTTGATTTTTAATTTTTTTTAATATCTTTATATTTTTAAGTAAACTTAATATTATAAGCTTTTAGATTTTATTATAAGATAAGATCGTTATAAGGCTTTGATACTAAAAATAAGGGGTTTTTATAAGCTCTTTAGCGAGTAAAGCCTTATAATAGTTTAACTTTTTATTTAATTAATAATTTTATATTGGGTTTTTAAATACACTTGTAGCTTTTAATTAAAGCTATAGTTAGTTGTCGCGCACTAGCGCAGTTCTTTGGTCTGGTGCATGCTTGCGTAAGCACTCCAGGTATATAAACCCAGTCTTTAGCTCCTCTCTTTAAGAGGACAACGCTCAATTTAATCAATCTTTAAACACATTTTCTAGAACCTTATCTGATCGTAGAATCTTTTAAACCCCTAAGCTAATGCTTTTTTTTTTGTATGATAATTAAGAGCTACACTTATCTTATTTAAGCTACACGGCGCATTTATAAAAGAACTTTTAATTAATAAGTTCTACGATTATTTAACCTTTACCTTTAATTCCACAATTACACATCGATTATTTAATATGTCTTCTACAAGTATTAACGAACCTATTAGGCTCTTATCGTCTAAGATCTTATGTAATAAACTAGAAGATTAGCTAGTATAGTTTATGCACTTCACGCTTATAGCAAATATACTTAGACTGTAGTCATACGTCGACCTTAATGGAAAAGATACTGCGTTTTTATCCGAAATCTTCAACACCACTCCTTTAATTACTAAAGAGCTCGCGGAGGAAGCTAATACTAAAAATAATATAGACTATTAGTTCTTTATATATACTTACGGAGAACAACTCAAGACCTAGGTAATGAATAATTAAGCAGCAATTTTAGGAAACGCTAGGAGAGCTCCTGGATTCTCGAGCATCGTAGTAAGCAGTACAGCTATCGTTAGCCCAGGTTTCGAGGGCGGAGGCAATTAAACGTTTACGCCTCCAACCCTTAGTATAAGGGGGAACTTTAGAATATTTAAACCGCTCTTAGCGTTACTAATAAGGCCTAATCTTATAACCCTTGAGTTACTTTAGGAGTAGGTAGAAGCTAAGGCTAAAGAGCACGTTCTTTAAAGTGCAATTTAGTAGTCCTAAGCTTTTAATTACCTCAAACTTTACGACTAAATCAAGAGGAGTATAATTAAGCAATTTTTTAGTATTGTAGCAGCTTAAGTAGTATAAGAAAAGCGCATAAATATTTAAGCGATTCTTCGCTTCCTTAAGAAGGTGCTTCACTAAACGGAAATGTCGATTTAAACTCAAATACGAAACGACTACTAGGAATCCCTTAAGACTAAGGGAAAAAGTAACCCTCGCGCATAAATTATGTCTTACTAAGAGCTTATTCAGAAAGCTTAACTATATAAGGTAACAAACGTGGAAAGAACAATCGGCATAATTAACTTCTTAGTTACGGTAGGGAACTTTAATTGCTCGTAGGCAAAGCGCCAAAGTAAGAAAATTCAAGAGTACGAGACCCTTAGTCTTTCCCCTCCTTATACTATTAATTAACTAGCTCGATTCTTTTACGCCAATAAATCAAATCCTTAGTACTAAGTTCTTTTATTAAGCCATAAAACCCAAGATTATAAATACTTTACTACTCTTAGCGAATAATTGTTTAATAATAAAGCGACGTTAAAAGGCGATAAGAACACTCGCAAACCTTCAAAAGGGAAATCCCCTAAGAAGTTATGCCCTTACTAAAATAATTGAACTTATAGATAGAGCCCTTTAAATTGCACTTGATTTTAACTTGCTATTTATAAGAAGGTTTATGTAAAAGACCTTAATGAAAATGTCAAACTAAATCCTCTAATAAATAACGCTATAGTAAAGTAAATCTAATAGTACTTTACTAGCAGCAAATAGAAGGGATTACGAGACTAGATTAGATTAAACAAACTAATACTTTAAGTTACTAAGGACGTTATTAAAAGCGCCGGTAATAAGGATAAAAGTAAGTCTACGTTTCTTAGAAATATCTCAAATAAAGGGGTAAAAAGCGGCACGCAAGCACAAGTAGTGATTGTTCTAAGCCTTGCAAAGGATTACTAACTTAGTGTTTACTTTATGTAGGACTTAGCCTACCCTTTATCATCGAGTACTCTTTTTAATAATTGTAGTGTAACTAATTTAGTTAACGATCGTTCGCTCTTAGAGCTAAGATTATTTGTTAAGTCTAAACCGAAGGATATTATGAAGTATAAAAGCTCTTAATTTTTAATTATAAAACGCGGAATTCGCGTTATAAAGGGGTCTCTTAAGAACTCGGATAGGGAGTTATTTAATTTAACCCTCTACGACGTTATTATTATAAAAGGATTTTATATTAACATTATCTTCGAAGCTTGTTTTTATAATAATAGGCTTTAGTACTATAGAATAAACTACACTTTACGCTAAAAGAAGGAAAATAATCTTATAAGGGACTACTTAATTATACGACAATTAGTTCGTAAGCAAAACCTTATATTTTTTGAATTTAATAAGCTTTTTAATTATTCGTCGAATTCTCGTGAGATCCCTTTTAATACTATAAGTACCGTAATATTTCTAACGCTTAAACGAAGCATTAGTAAATTCCATAAACTATTATAAGAATATAAGAAACTAAGAATAAATACGAAAATATATTAGCATTTACGCTTTAGATACTTAGGGCCAAATGCCTTAAGAAAGTTAATAAGCTTAGCCAGGAATGTCAAGATTACTAAGGTAATAAAGAGAATTAAGTGTAAGTATTGCGCTTTAACTTACGTATTTTAAGTAATCTTTAGACGCCTAATCGAGAGACAATTACTTAAATTATTTTAAAGAGTTACTTAGGATCTCTTCGATTATTTAATTAAATTTAGGAATAACTTTTGACTTCTTTTACTTAAAGATAAGTACAATGGATTACTCGTGGGTTATGCCCTCTAAAATAAGGAGTATAATATAGTCTTTAAATGTATCGAGAGCTTTAAACGCTAGGTTCGTAAGTAGTTTAGACTCTTAATATACAGACTAAAACACGATTAAGAAAAGGTAGTTATTACTATCCGCGGGTTTACGAGATATAAGAACTAGGCTAAGAAGCTTAAAATTAAACTTAAGCTTTTACTCACCTTAACCCATAAGTTAAATGGCGGCGCCGAAAGGGCTGGCTAAGAAGTAATTAATAAGGGAATTAAAATAAGGCTCTTAGTAAATCTCCCCGCGAAACTAGTCATCAAATGCGCATTAGGAGGCATCTACTTATATAATAAGAGCCTTAGGCGCGTAAATAATTAGTAGTTACCACTAGAAATACTAGATTAGTGGTTTCGTAACTACTTTCAATAATATAATTCAGTACTCGTTGCGAAGCTTATTATAAATCTTAGACCAAATTAAAATAAGATCTACGTCTTCGAGTACAAAGTATATCTATTAATAATAAAACGAGCGAAAAAGTAAGAGAAAAGAGTATTTAAAGTAAATGCGCGTGCGTATATTAAATACTTAATAAGTTTTTATACTTCTAATATTTACTAAATTTAGGTGCCACGTCTCGACCGAATTATCGTTACGCGTAACGTACGCTTTAATAAAGACTTATTTTACAAGTCGAGTCAAGAAGAAGTAATAATTATAGTTAAGGAAGCTTAGTCGATTTGCGATCTTATCGAAGAAGATGAATTAGTCGTAAACTAGGCTAGAATCTTAGAGAATATTGCTAATGATAAGACTATCGAGGAAGTGATAGCTATAGTTAAAAGCGCTTTAATATTACTTTCCGAGCTCGTTAAGGGACTAATTATTACTTTAAAGAGTTAAAACTCGGGGGTAAAGGATGCTGGAGAATCGAGCATTATAACGGGACTTTTGACTTTTAAAGTTACTTTTATATTAGACGATACGCCGGTTAAAGTATCAGTAAAGGGCAGGAAGCAGAGGTCGAGTGCGTACGACTTAGGGCTTACGCTAGGTATAGAATAAGACTTAGAGGGATCGCGTTTAAGTGAGAATATACAACTCATAGATTAAGCGTCGAATATACTACAGGACTAAGCTAAAGGTTCGTCTCGAGCTTCTAAACTCGAGATTCAAATACCGTCATATACTCCAGAAGCGAATTACCTGCGAGTAAAGTTATTACTACTAAAAGAAGTACTAAAGGAATTAACTAAAAACTTTAATTAGGCAACTTAAGAAGTTACGGATAAAAGTCTAAAGTAATTAACTTCTTAAGCGCAAGCTCTTAAAACCTCGGATTCGTTATTAAAAGTAGTAACGCGCTCTTAGACTAAAGCGTTAAGAGCTTAATTAAACGTACAAGGATAAACGAGAGTAATAACACGCTCTTAAATAAAGGTTAAGGCCGCCACGGCTTAATCTAAAACTTCAAGTACTCGAGAAAAGCTAATAAGGAGCATAAGAAAAAGAGGGAGATTACGTAAAGGAGGTAAAAGTAGTAGAGTATTTATAACACTTATTACTATCCTTAAAGAAACGCGCTCTTAAAAGGGCAGCCTTAATCTTGGGGGTAACCTAAACCTCGGGGGTGTAGACTTTAACGAGTATACCTTAACTAAGTATAATAATCTTTAATCCGAAATTAACTAGCTTCTTTATAAGTTTATACTTAATTAATATATGTCTTAAGAAAAATAAGACGATTTTAGGGAATTAACTAAGATAATATATTTAGTAATCGCGGTAGTAATGTAAACAAATCGCCCGCTATTAAAAGAGAAGCTTTCACTTCTTAAAGTTAAGGTTTAAGATTTTTTACTAAAGCTAAAGAGGTGGAGCGATCTTAAGAACTACCTAATAAGAAGGTGATTTCTAGAAGATTATAAGTTGAAAATAGGAAACATAAATAAATATAAATGCTAGCACTTATAGAAGTACAATTCAAGCACTATGAATATACTTGTCTCGCTTATGTAAGTCTTTAAGTACAAGCCTAATAAAGACGGATATATCTCAAGATACCGCTTTTAAATAATAGTTCGGAGTAATCTCTAAAGTGAGGTAATAATTATATTAACATACGCTAGCACGCTCTTTACAAAGTCTTTTAAAATCGCTATAGCGCTCGTAGCTTATTTTGATTTGGAAATTAAGTGCTTTAATGTAATTAATGCCTTTATTAATGCCTTAAGAGATATAGACAGTGAAATAGTGTACTACTAATTTCCACTCGATTTCCAATAGCCTGGCTAAGTATTGCGAGTGGATTACGCACTCTACGGAATGCGTGATTCCCCTTACCTTTAGTACAAGTATATAAGTAAGACTCTAACTAATCTAAGGCTCTCTCCTTACTTAAAGAAGCCTTATATATTTACAAATCCTAAATATAAAATCTTAGTTCTCTTTTACGTAAATAATATCCAGGTGCTTTATTACTAAGATGATTAGAAGTTCAGATAAAATCTTATTAAGCGTCTAAACTAGGCATACAATATATATAATCTTAGAGATATTAAGTAATTCCTAGGGATTAAAGTATTACGTGATCAAAAACACAAAACGATCTCCTTAGTTTATAATTAGTACCTTAAAAAGATCACTCGCAAATTTAAGTAAGCAGATAATAATTGTCCAACGACACCGCTATTATAAATTAATCTTGTTAAGTATATAGGACAAGCTTTTAAGAAATACATTAAAGTATACTAAGAAAGAGTAGGCTTCGTCTTATACGCAGCAATTATTATAAGACTAAATGTTATATATGTAATTGCCTTACTCTCACAATTCGTAACAAATCTTAAGCCTAAATACTTTACTGTAATATATTAGCTTATTTACTACTTGTTTAGTACGCGCTTCTTAGGCATTGTTTACGATAGGCATTATGGCAAAGTAATCATTATTGCCTCCGACGCCTCTTTCGCTAATAATATAAAGATACAATAATTATCCCAAGGTTACGTGATCTTTCTATTTAGCGGGCTAGTGATTTAAAAAGTATTAAGATAAGTAATAATTACTACTTTAACAACTAAAGTAAAACTACTTATATTAAAGTATATAAGTAAAGAAACTATGGCTCTTTAGCGCTTCTTTAAAAATCTGGCTTTTAATTTAGGTAAGACGTGGGAGATTTTATATAATAATTAATAAATCATCAGGCTCGTTATAAATAATACTAAAAGGATCGCGACAAAGCTGTGCTATGTTAATATTTATAATATATAATTAAAGTAAAAGCATACTCGCGGATCTTTTAAAGTAATATATCTTCTAATTACTAATATGCCTACTAATGATCTTACGAAGAATTTGTCTCGCCAGAAATTCGAGCTTTTTAGAGCTCTCTTAAACTTTAGTAATCACAAATCTCAAGTTAAGAAGCTTTAAACACATTTATTAAAAGTATGTCGAGGAATTTTATACTATTTTTATTTGTAAAAACTTTTTTACTTAATAAATTAGGTATCTTTGCAGCTAGAACACCAGAAATCCACCTAATTTTGCTTAAATCTTATAGTAAATTCGGCTAAACTTAACCAAAGATCTTACAAATTTATAAAAAAAAAAAAAAAACCCAACCGAAACTCCACGTAAAAACAAAAAGATTTCTGTAAGCCTAATTAAATCTTACTTAAACTTAAAGTTCTTTAAACTAAAGTATACTAGTTATATTTTTAAATATATCTACTATACTTATAGACTTTCCGTGCTTTCTCGTAACTCTACTAGCTTTAGTTTTAGCCTTATTATTCGAGTTATCTTTCTTATTATACTTAAAAGAAGGCCGACGTGAAGAAAAGGGAACGATCTCATTAGTTTCCTCTTCGAAGCTCGAAGACTTGCCCAAATAATTAAGGAGGGTCTTAATAATAACGCGATATTTCTTAATAAACTTAAAACAGTTAACTTAATAATCGTTAATAAGTTATTAAAAAAGGAATTCATATATCTTCTAATTATTAGTATTAATAGCGCAAACTAATCTCTTACTATACTTTAAAAGATTGTTAGTAGCGGGAAAGCATAAGTAACTACTAATGTAATTAAAGTAGCGATTACTAACTAAAGTAGTATTTGCATAATAGTATTCCTAATCTCCTTTGCCATAAGCGGCAGCTTAGATGTATAGCAGATAAAGATTAGCAAATTCGCGGCCTATAGTATTGTTAGTATATACTTTAATACTCGATTAATAAGAGTGAGATTTAAATAAATAAAAAGAAATATATACTACGAGTTCGTCTTACTAACGAAGATCCCTTAAAACTTTTACGAAACTAGTAAGGAGAAGTAAAAACACTAGCGCGTTTGCGAGGTTAGAGATTAAGAACTTTATCAAATACTTTTTTAAGAATCTTTAAAGTGCTAAAAGAAACTTAAATAACTATCTTAGATAGCGTACAAGTAGCGCAAATAAAAAGTAAAGATTTTAGTAAAGAAAGGCGAACAAAAGCACGACGAGAGCGGCGAGGGACAAGTAAAATATTATCGTTAGAGTCAAATGCGTCCGCAGAATAGAGAAGATCGCCCAAGAAGACAATAAAACAAGAGAATATAAAAGGAGCAAAGAAAGCACTATTAGTAAGCTTATCCTTATTATTATTAATCTTACTAAAAATATTCTTAAACTTATTATTATCGTCTTCTTAAATAAGAGATAATAAAGCGGATACTTTTGTAGTAATCATTTATTACTTAAAGAGTTAGTTTAATACTTAAAAGTAAGGGGGTAAGAAATGAGAGTATAAAAATAAATAATTAAAAATAAGGAAATAAATACTTATAACTTAGAGTTTTTAGCGACGTTGTTCTTATATAACTTCGCGCTTTATATTAGAGTCACCTTTCTCGCGAGCAATCTAGCGATTCATTTGATTAATAAGAGCCCTAAAACGTTCTTATAGACTTTTAGTAGTCTCAGAAGAAGTGGATTTGTTAAGCATCTTAAAATGCTCGATAATAAATTTAATAATGTGAAAAAAGAAGAAAAAAACAAAGGGGCAAATGTAAAGGTATATATTAGTATTAGTAATACTAAAAAAGGGTTACTATTAGTAAGAAAAGAGGGCAGTATTTATAATTATAGGCGGAAAACTCGCGATTACTAATCGCGCGCATAATCCACTAATTAACACTACCCACCGGGTAAGTAAAAACCTCTACACTAACCTGACGTAACTTAGCTAATTAAAGTATTAAGCGCTATTTCCTAACTCAAACGCAATCACTAGCGATATCTAATTAACTAATTAATACCTCAATCGCACTTGTCTTACTATAGACCAGGCTATCTATTCTATAATAAGATCTCAGCCTTATAATTTGCAAATCGTACTCTCTTTTTAAAAACTTTATCTTATATTTTATATTTATAATTTAAGATAAACATATAAATACTCTTGTGTTTATAATACGCCTTATTTACGTATTCTTATTTAATACTTAAGATCTTAACGCGACGACTTGTGTTATTATTTACTTTTTAGGGGATACGCGTTTATTAGCGAACAAGCTCCCGATTACGCGCTTAGCTACGTATTATACTTTCTTTTATTACAACTTACTTAACGATTACATAATAGTCTTAATTAATTTTTCCTAGAGCCTTATTTGTTTACTTAGAGTGCGTATAAGGCATCTCCTGATCTCCTTAGTGCGCATTTTAATAGCAAGCTTAACGTCTTTATGATTATAGCTTACTATAGGGGTGTGTCGCGCATTAGCGCAATTCTTTAATTTAATGTATGCTTGCGTAAACATTCTAGGTATATAAACCTAGTCTTTAGCTCCTCTCTTTAAGAGGACAACGCTCAATTCAATTAATCTTTAAACACACTTTCCAGAACCTCATCTAATCGTAGAATCTTTCAAACCCCTAAGCTAATGCTTTTTTTCTACACGACATTAGTATTAATATTCAAATTTAAAAAGTAATTAAAAGACAATAAGACTTCGACAGAAAAAAAAGGGTAAAAATCCCTATACTTTTTATTAACTCTTTTAATAAATAATAAAGTTATTTTTACTAAGAGTTATATACAGAATCGAACTAAAGATAAAGAAGTATTAAGAATATTAAATATATTATTATTATATTATATAACGTATTTAATATTTAATATTTATTTTATTATATAATAACTTTAATATTTTCAGTTTCATAAAAACGCTTATAATAAGTTAATTCTTAGAATTTACTAATAACTTTAAATTTATTTCTTAAATATAATTATTATAATTTTCTAAATAAAATATAATAAAGCGAGAATTTATTAATAACTTTATATTTGATTCTTAAATATAATTATAATCTTTAATTATAATTATATTTTAATAATAAATATACTTAAGCGAAAATAAAACTTTAAAAATAAAAAAAAGTAGGAATAGTATACTAGAAGAAACTAAGAACGTTATAGTTAAATCCGTGTATCTCGTAGATTCTGACAATCGAGAATCGTTAACTTCTTTAGAGACGGTTTTTGTAGTTAGTGAGAGTATCGAGTCGTACTTAATAATTAAGGGAGAAGTAATAGCGGAAAAGCTCTTTGATAATAAGGTAAAAACGACACAATCCTCGTAGTAACTCTTACTAGTTTTATTAATAATATTAACATATATTAATAGATCGAGCGCTTCGAGAAGTATATAAACTACGATATCGGAAACAGCTGAAGGTTATTAATTATAAACGGCTATTTCTCTTACCTCTTTAATTACTTTAAGTAGTATACGTAGACTCATAATATTATACTCTTCCTTCTTCCCTCTTATTCGACTCACTTTTTATAACCTCTCGATGTCGGAATATTTGCTCTTATAAAGGCATATTAATAAAACGCGGTTTGGGCCTCTATTTAATTTAGAGATGTAATATTCGATAAGGTCGACTTCTTCGCTGCGTGGGAGGAGATTCGGGAGAATATAATGAAGAAGATAATCTGCTACGGTTAGTCGACGGCAGGTCTTTTCCCCCTTAATCCTTAGGTCGTTCTTAACGCCATGGCGAAGTTTAATAGCGAATCTGTGCTCTCGAAAACTTAACTAATATTAGCTTCGACTTTAATTTCTACCCCTCTTCCTCCTTTATTAGCCCCACCTTTGCGCCTACGAGGCGCATCGTAGGTCGTAACAATTAATAAGTCGTAGGGCCAGTCCTTTAAGGCGGTAAGGGTGGATTTGCGGTCGCTAGTCTTTACTTACGGGCAATTCTATATAGTAGCGTCACGGGTTACTTCTAAGGCAGGTCTTTATATTCTCTTACCCCCTAATATAAACTCTACGTGTAATATAGTATACCTAGAAATTTTATAAGGTCTTACTTAGTTTTCGGTTCATTTACGAGCCATTTACGGATTGCTTTTCCATTATCTTACCCGTAATTATTTATAATTATCCGTAAGTGTCCGTAATTCCTCTCATTTTATCTTAAATCTCACGACAGCGAGCGACAGCGAGCGACAGCGAGCTGTTCAAAACTCGTCTATCTTAAGAGTTGTGGCCACAGCTCGTGGGCTCCCCTAAGCGAGAACATCAAAATTTTATAATCTTATAATTTCGCGACTTATTAATAAAATTTCTTAATTTTAAGTTTATATATAAATAAAAGAGTATTATTTTTAATTATTTAATTATATTCTTAAATTTATAATTTATTATTAAATTATAAATACATTTATATAACGGTGTTATTGTGTTATATTATATTATATTATATTTTAATTATTTTAATTAAATATTAATATTTTTAAGTATTTATAAATATATATTAATCTTTAAGTAAATATTTAATATTACACTAAATTTAATATTAAAATATAAATTTCTTATATTATTATAAACTTTTAAAAAGATATTAAAATTTCAAATTTGAGTATATTTCATTTAAAATTTCTGTTTTTATACTTATTTAAAACTTTTATAATTATAATAAAAATTTATATTTTAAGTTTAAATTCAAATATATATTAAAGCTATACGTATTATTTTATAAAGTCTTTTTAAAATAAGAAACTATTAATTATTAATTCTAATAATCGAGTTTAAAAAAGATAAATATTTAACGTTTTAATACTTTTATATAAAGTCACTAAAATTTAAACTTTAGCTTATAAATTTAAAAATATAATTAAAGCTTCTTTATAAATATTTATTTTTTTATATTATTATGGACTTTTAAGAAAAATTATTAGAATTTGAAAAAGTTATAAAATTTTAAAATCAAAGGGTTTTTTGATATTCTCGCTTAAGGGGGCCCACGAGCTGTGGCCACAACTCTTACATTGCAGTAAATGTGGATATTATTGTTAAAATACGGCTCTCCCATTAGCTGCAGCTAGGGGATTGGGGGCTTTTGATTAGCCGCAGCGCTGGCCCGTCGCCCTGGCAGGAACACCAGAATCCTCGACCTTCTATCTAGTAATACCCGCGAGTAGCCGCCACGTGCTTTCAATACACTAAAACGCGTTTTGCGGTCCGTACTAGCCTGTAAATATCTTTTGACGAGTCCGTATTACGTTGATTAGCTATATTATATTGGTTGTAATGGATTCTTCTCCTCCGAAGTGGTGTAGGGCCTGTAAGCCTTATCGTCCGGCCAGCGATTTCACCCGTAATCGTGTTGGGAGAGCTTACGACGATTGTAACCGCCATCGGGTATGTCCGTAACTCGCGTTCTAAGGCACTTACTAACTAATATAGCCAACTGCAGCTTCTCTACGACAACCTCTAGGTGAAATCGACCCGAATGCTCCTCGACAGACCCGTAGCGCGTCAGTTGCACGTGTTGCGGACAATCCTCGACCTGCAAAGCGTCGCCGGCGGACGAATGCTCAAATTGCAGCCGATAGAGCGAATGCTCCTCCTCCTGCACCTCGCCGGCCTGTAGGCAGACCTCCGAATGTACTAGCTGCGCCAGCACCTGTTTCCGGCTTTGGATTTCGGTCCGTATATGTGTTTACGGACCAGTATACCGTCGGACGGATGAGGCATGAGTGTATATATTGCACAGCACGCCATTGGATCGAGGAAGCAGGGGCAGATAAAGACTTCGAGCTTTGTTGTAAGAAGGGGGATGCTATGTTAGAATATTTACGGCCGAGCCGCGACGGGCAAGACCTCGTTCTGGCAGACTACAAGTCGGCATCTTCGTAGTAGGGGTGGGTGGTGCGCTAGGTGGCTGAGGGGACGGTGGAGGGTGAAAGGGAGGGGTGAGAGGTGAATGTGAAGGCGGGGGGAGGTGGTGGCATTTCGAATGGTGTTTGAAGAGGTGTGGTGAGGTTTGAGGGGTTGAGAGTGACTGATATTGTCGCCTGATTGGTTGGAGACGATGATGATGATGATTAGTAAATCGTGATCTGGCTGATGCTCCGCAAGTCGATGTCAAGATTCAACGAGACTGGGAGGTGTGTTGAATTTTGTGGTGAAAAGAGCTTTCTCTTTTTGCTTGAGAGCTTATGAAGAAATGTTCATGTGCTGGTTGTAGGTTTGACTTCGCTGAAAAGCGAAGTGGAAGCCTAGAATTCACGTGACATTCCGCAAAAGGAAGAATGGTCCGGATGCAAGGTATGTGTTTGTCGAATCCCTCTCAGATTTATTCTCATAGCGACTATCCCTATCGAAGACATAGAGCTTCTAGATTAAGCATGCAGCAAGAAGTAGGGAATAAAACCACAACATATCGATTTATTCTATCAAACAGTGGTTTCGAAATTGGCCCCTTAAAATCTTCTCCATCCTCAACATATCCATATCAGATCAAGTATGAGATGTCAGTCAAGGATTACCCCACTCCGATTTCCTCACTACAGGACTCGTGAAACTCCTATTCAACCTCCTAATCGGCAACTCTTTACTCACTTCCAGCGGCACCCCCGCCTGCTTATCATCAATATCCAACCCAGGTTTCTCCCCCTCCCCCGGCATCACGACCTCAATACGGAGAGCTGGATCTTTGGAGTACACTCTCAGACCGACCTACAGATTATCGGGATTAGATTGTTCTATTAAAACGTCTGAATGTGCCAAGACTAGTAGGAAATTGGTAACTGAAGGAACTCGATTGTGCGAGGCCTTGTCATGGATTCCGAGAGTGGAGAAGAGAATCCGAGAATACACTTACAACACAAACTGCGTTCCAGGGATCAGTAATGTCGATGTTGTCGTCTTCTTCGAAAGGTCCAGGTCGCTCTTTTGGTCGGGGCCCGCGAGGTGGGTCGTAGGAGAGTCGACGGTAGTCGTCGGAGGGGTAGAAGCTGTTTATGGAGTCGGTGTCCGTGTGGTATTCTGAGGATGCTGCTGAGCCGAACTCTTGATCGGAGAGGAATTCGTCTCGGTCATGAGGAGGAACTTCTGTCTGGGTTGCGTTGCGCTGGGTGGGATGCCCTGGCGTTGAGGGACTCCTGATAGGTAGGAGCATTGAACCTGGCTCAAGTTCCGATGAGACGTTTTCAGCGATAGATGGGAGTTCTTCCGGCTCTTGGACTAATGGGATGTTCTGCACGGTAGAGAATGGCATTTCGCTTGGTCCTTGTGCTGTGCTGCTCTCGGCGCTGTCTGTTTTGTACATGGCTGGTAGAGTAGTTGCGCGACTTGGCCGAGGATCAGCATGTCCCGCAACCCCCCTTCGAGGTTGCTTTGCGACCGAACCTCTCCTGGCAATCGCGGTCCTCTCGGTCCTCTCGACCTTTGGCTCCTTGGGATCGAGCAATGCGGCCCTATGAACTTTTTCCCGTTTCATGTATTTTCGCACATGTCTCTTCTGCTCCTCATGCCTCAGCTTCCAAGCCTTCCGTTTCTCCTCCCCCTTTCTCTTCTGGATCCGCGCTTCCATGGTACCGGCGCCTTTGGAATGAGCAACGTTGTATGATAATCCCACTTGAGAGAATTTCTCATGGTATCTGTCCGTGGTGTCACGACACATTTTCTCCACCACGTCCTCCACAGATGGTGCTTTTTGGTTGCGCTCCGCAACTACCTTGACAACAACGGAATACGTTCCATCCTGCAAATCGGGCAATTCCGCAACAACGCTCCGAAACATCACAGAATTTCCATGACTGCGTGCAATATAGTCGTCTCCACCCAGGTTGTCGGAAGCGTGCAATCTGAAATTCAGTTTAAAGAAGTATTGGCCTTCAAGACCTCGGAAGTAGCGATCGTCGAGTTGCGAAAGAACAATTACCACGTGGGAATCGGCGTTAGGGGGTTTCTTGAATGTGAATTGAAAGGTTTCGTGGTAGCTAGCACTCCAGGGGACCTCGATGCTCGTCCATTGTTGGGCGATTCTCCATTCTGGCTCCAGGAAGAGATGAGTTCTGTCGATTACTTCGTATTTTCGAAGAAAATCATCGTAGGAAATCCACTACATGTTGTTAGTCTCAATACCTTTTCTATCAGGGCGGGATTTGGAGCGTGTTTTGGCAAGTTGAGACCGCCGCAGATCACTTTTAGACATGGCTTTAGAGCTGGATAGATGTCTGTACCCATGAAAAGGCGGGGAATATCGAAGGACCACTGAGGGGAAGAGCTTACAAAAACGCTGTCAACTCCCTGCTGGTGATTGAGTTCCTCGAGAGTTTCCGCTGTCCACTCTTTCGACCCATCACTCCAAGCCCCCTGCCAAGATCCATGTTTTGGAGTGCCCCATGGATTCCTACTCGAGTCAGACTGCGGTACACCCAAACTCAAACATCTAAAGATTCTCACCGGAGTTTCAACAGTCGAGTCTGTTTGGAGGCGCCGTCTTTATCCTCCAAATTGATCTCCCTGGCTTCCATGATGGTATACGAGTGCAATTCCTCAATGCCTTGGCGCTTCCAGTCCTTGTGAATGGCGTCTAGGACCCCGGTTGCACAGCTAAACAGGAACTTCTTTTTCACGTTTTGCAAATCGTTGTTCCAGAACTCTTCTTCGTTTAAGATGTCGGATGTTAGGAGTTCCGTTGTGACTCCTCCTGTGAGATCTTCGAGGCCCTCTCTATGATTTGAAATTTGTTAGGCTCGAGAGTCACTGGTTATAGTTTTTAAGAGAGGAGGTGAGAGAGAGGGGTGAAATGGAAGCATACCCTGGCCAACCACCGTTCATCGAGTAATAATCGCCATGAGCTTTAGCATAAGCTTTCTCAAATAGAGGAAGCCAAGTCTCGTTCTCATTTCGACAGTGGCCACCCCATAGAGCCTTCGAGCCTGTTTGATGGAGCTTCAAGTGCTCTTTCTCTTTGTCCTCAAGTTCGCTCTTCTCCAGGACATACCGCTCAAGTGAGAAGCCCCCGTATTCCGTTTGGGAATCCCAGTCGGCAGTTGAGAGATACAGACTGTCATCAATGATTGATGGTATCCACTCGCCATCTGCTCTCCAATTAACTCGCGTCTTATTCTGCTGAAGGTGGTTGCAAACCTCGATAAAACACAAAGCCATAGACGCCAATGTCTACGATCCCGGGGTCAGCCACGCATCACAAGGCAGTATTTCGATACTGACTCTCATTTTTGGCTACGCATAAGCGCGAGATCATCTCGGGCATGGTTGCCAAAGCAGTCAGCGATGCCATGAGCCAACAGTTTCCAACTTTGCCTTGGATGATATCCGCTACTTTGGTTAACCCAAGCTCAATATTATGGGGAAAGATGCTTACCGGAAGATGCCTTCTCAGGTGAAAATGTCTTTTTGCTCTTGTCGAAGACTTTCTAAATAGTCCCAGTTATTATCTATCGTGTCGCTAGAGGAGTATAGGTCCATCACTCACATCGACACGTTTGACAGACTTGGGTAGGTGAGGATTAGGTCGAATATCAGGCCCATCTTTGATAATCCACCTCGTAGGATCCGCCAAAGTACCCAGACAGATCCCCTTTCTCGACTTGAGATCCAAATCGATATCAAAATGTGGATCTCGGTAGCGCTGATTGACCCTCTGGTGCTCCTTGACAATCTTCTCCACCTTCTGTCTACACACCTTAGCCGCCTCGTCGAAATTCGCAGCTACCAGTTGCCCTTGTTCTGGAGGCGGAGATGCTTGTTGGTGGTCTGCTCCATCTGGATCGGAGACGGGCAGGACGGTGGTGGCGGCACTGAAGATTTTGACGCTGGAGCGCGCCCAGGATTTGTTGATGGCGTCTTGGGGTGGAATCCATGGCTGGCGTTGACGGCGTATGCGGATCACCCGTTCGGGTTTTGCTTCGAGTCGCCGGATGATTGTTTCCTTGGTTTCGTGGACATCGTTGCTGTCGGAGAGGTTTTCGGAGGACATTAGGTGCGGGCGTTTGAGCAATAATCACGTGTCCCTTATCTCTGAAAGAGTGCAGTCAATCGAGCAGCTTGTAAGAACAAATTCTTTGATGGAGGTCGATTGGAAGAATGGATTCGGAGATCTGATGTCGACTGTGGAGAGAAAATAGAGCACTTCAGCTCTCCGTCGTCCACGTGTCGTTGCAGCTTTAGTTTTGCGGCTGAACCCCAATCTCGTGGGCTAGTTGCTTTTTTTTCTCGCTTGGCGTGGATTGACATGGATTCTGGACATGACACGGCTCACTCCTATACGCACCACACGCCTCCCGACCCAAGAACGAAAGACGAGAAACACTCACATATGCCTATCGACAACATCCCCAAACCTCCTCACCACCCCCCGCAATCCACATCTGCGGCGCAAACCTCCTCACCACCCCCTCCACAGCCCTCTCCCCAATCCCATCCCCATCGCCCTCTCCCTCACCGCCAGCCGAAGACGCAGCAATCAGCTCGTCGATGCTCTGCGGCACCGAGCGTCCGTCTCGGCACCCGACATAGACGTGGGGTCCGGCAGCTGTGCGCTGCCGGTAGATCTTGCGCTTCTTAAAGGGCCGGAAGAGGATTGTTTGGGCGGGCGGGTCGGGAGTTGGTGTGGTGGTCATTTTTTGAGGGTGGTGTTGTAGGTTGGGATAAACGTGGGGACGTCGAGATCGAGGGATGTTTGAGCGAAGGCTGATTGCATAATCTAGTGTAGGAAGTCCCCCAGAACTGCATTTAGATGTGGTTAGGATGGGAAGTACTAGCGTGACGCAGTTTAGACGCTAAGAATGGTTTTGAGTCTTCTCAGCGATATACAACCACAACTTCCACGGCCGCGAATACTAAACTAGAAGGCGAAGGGGAGCGGAAGAAGGAAGTGGAGATCCAGAGGCAGTCGGTTTCGTTGGGCAAGCTGCAGGAGATCGACCTAGGGACAAAGCGCGAGACAAATACTCGGGCGAAAAGACGGCTGGGCGGCCGGAAGAGGGGGTCAAGAAGCTGCACCACTCCACGACACCACGTCTGTCCCAGCCAAAAAACCACGCAGCTCCAAAGCCAATCCCCCCCTGCGATTCCTCGATCCCAACTTAAGTCACAACAGGAGTCAAAACTTTCGAGTTTACTTGATGTCGAGCCGCCACGAAAACTCTACAGCTCCCGAGACAGGCTCAAGAGAAACTTCTCCATTTCGAGAACTCTCACATTTACTCTCTCTGAAGCAATATGTAACTCCAACATCAAGTTCCTACCGAAACTCCACCATTCCAAGGCTAATCGCACACTGCAAGTCCTCAATTCAAGTTATAAACTCGTAAGTTTCCTTTAACCGCGAACAGTCCCACCATCAACGTCGTTGAAGCCACTAAAGTAAAAGAACCATGCCCCACCGTACATCCCACTGCATGTCTCACCGCATCTCCAACCACTCCAGTCATGCCAAATCGTATAACTTCTTTTCGCGTCGCTCGTTTATAACTTCCTTTAATAATCCCCCTTAGCATTACTCCCCCTTGCTTTTGTAAAAAATCATATCGAATTTTATAGGATTTAATTATCGATTATCTTTTAAGTCGGGTCGCTATTATTAACCCTTATTTTAATAATAATTATATTACTAATTATAATTTTTTAAAATAATAAAGTATTTATTACTATAAAAAAATTTTAAGATTCGAAAATTTAATAATAAGGATTTTGTTATTTATTTTTATAAAATCATTTCATTAATAAATACTTAAATAGTATTAATATTTATAAAATATTTTTTTATAACTTAGAAATAATTTATATTTTAAACGCTTTTTTAATTTTAATTTTAAATTTAACTTTTTAAACACCTAACTGTTTCTAGGCCTAACCCTGTTTACGTGTATAAATTATTATTGTGACGACTGTCGCTGCCCAGAGCCTCATTTCTACCGGCTCCACTTAGTACTGCCTGATCGGGACGTACTGAGATTACTATAGTGCTAGGCATACTAATCTCTTGTATATAGACTTCTTCTTTCCTTACTTTCTTTTCTTTATAATTATAGATTCTAAGTTAATACTTAGTATCGTTATATATCTCTTGTGTTAATATATAAGGCGTCAGTTACACGTAATTGCCGTCTTTTTAGGGCAAGCGTCACATTATTTATAACTCTTTTTTTTACGTCTAAGAAGACAGTAAATATCTCTCGCCCCTTAATTCTCTTGTGAGTAGTTACGACCTAGAAGCTTAAATACAGGAAAGGCTTATACTAAGCCTCATAGCTTGACAAATAGTAACATTTAAACCTTTATTAATAGCGAAGTCGATAGTTACTCCGCTAGTCATCTCCTCCTTTTCTTTTCTAACTTCTGCCTTTACTTGACGAAGTCGACAACCTCTCTTTACTAGAGACTTACCCCCTACTTAAAAAGTCAAGCCAAAAGCTACTTTTACGATAAAGCGCAATATGTCGTCTAATTCTTCTTTTATACCCCCTAGCGGTCCTCCGTATACTATTAATACTACACTTTAGGACACACTTATAGAGACGGACTTAGAACGGCGATTCCGCCTTCTAGAGGAATAACTGGCTAAAAGCCTAGCGGAGACAAGTATATTAAGGGCTACCTTATATACGTAGCGGCCCCTCAGCGACTTTAGGAACTATAAGTCTACGAGTAAGTCTATAACCTTCTAGTCTAGTGAATCCCTTTAACCTACTGTTAAAGAGACTCCGGCTCTTAAGTCCCCTTATAAAGTAAGACTAATACGAAATACCCTTACTCTTAGTCCTAGTAGACTACTAAACGACAATAGTAATAATAACTACTAACCTTCTTGTATCTTACGTTGTTATTCCCCCTCTTTCCTTAGGATGTCCCAGATGTCTACGGCCTTACGAATTAAGAAAATCCCTAACCTTTACGATAAGCTCTTAGACGGCGTTAACTATAGTCCACGTTTATAAGAAGTCTAGGTCTAAAACGCCTTACGCCGGTATAATAAATACTTCGTCAATAACGACTACTGAAAGGACTAGTTACTTACACAAATAAAAGGAATAGCTCGCACGTTCTTAGAACCCTCTTTTTTGTCCCCGACGCTTAACGACGACGGAAACATCACAAATGCGCTCGACTTAGTTAATGTGGTGGGGATGGCACGTGAGAGCTTGTCAGCTGACTTGACTACCCCTTTATATAGCCGGCTGCCAGTTGTAGAGTTGTATCCACAGAATATATATAACGAATACTACTTTTGGCTCTTTTGTCGATACGATTAGGCTTTGTCCCCTTCACATTAACTAAGTAGTTAAATTCTTAACTAACCTCTATAAGTAATAAATAGCGCGTAACCTCTATTCTATATTAAAGATAAAAGCCGTAAGACAAACCTTTTAAGACTTCTACTAATAGTTTAGAATTCTTACTAACTAAGGCGGCGTAATTAATAAGTCAATCCTTAAAATAAACTTACAAGATAAGCTCTTATCCCGCCTATATAAGCAACTGTTCTATAAGTATTAAAGAGCTAGAACTTTAGAAGAGTATATAAAAGTAATCTAAGCCAAAGACTAAAGGCAAATTATAAAGAGTACTATTTACACTAGTCGCTTTGGCCCCTTAGTAATAAGTATAAATTCCCACCCCCGGTCTTTAATTAATATCTCCTTAAGGACTACAGGAAAGTCACTCTAAGCTTTTACTACTTTTTCGTTCTAGCGACGAGAGACTAGCTAACCCTTAAGTTAACAAATCTTTATACGAGCCAATACACCTTATGCCTAAACACTAGTAAATACCCTATAGTATTTTGCTTAGCGGCCTCTTAGTCGTAGTTATACCTCTCGTATTAACGAGATAAAGGTAGGCGCCGACGACAGTAGTCTTATATTTAATAGCCAAGCTATAGACAATAACGACAACTTACTAATAAAAGAACTTACTTTACGAGCAAAATACTTAGCCTAAGAAAAGGCTTTTTCTTAAGTATAATACGAGATATATAACATCTTAACCTTATAAAACTTCTTAGCGGACTAGTACTTACTACTTATATCGCTCTCTCTAAGAATAGACTCACGTATAAGCTGCCCGCACTTCTTAATTCTAAAGCTAATAGTTATTATTTTATTAATTACTCTCTTTTAAAGTCTCTTTCTTTTTTCTTAAAACCTTTAATTTACTTACTGCCTTCACTTGTCCTTATTAAAGGATTTAATAATTAAACTAGTAAGACTATTAGCTACTACACTACATTAAATTTAATAGTTGACAAACGTTTATAATTATTTACTCCTTTTTTAATTATTTACTTAAGAAACTATAAAGTAATTATTAAAAGATTATAGCTAAAGTATTATAAAGTGCTCTTAAATGCCGCTAAACGACGACTTATCTAGCTATTAGACTACCCCCTAATAGTAAGTTACGGCAAACTAATTAAGGTCTAAGACTTACGTATACATAAGATTCACTAACGCCACTAGCGCGACGCCGAGCGTAAAGACGCTAAGTTATGTGAATTTTAGAGCTATTATAATACTCAATTTATAGAGTCGACTTTAATAGTCGACTCGCCCTTACCTTTCGCGCCAAGTATAAATACCTTAAAAACTTTATTAAAATTAGTAACCGCCGAAGTAAAGACTTATAAAATATTTAGACTTATTATTTACTTAAAGTCTACGACTTTGTGTTATAGTAACTATAGTAGCCCGCTATAAGACGGTTCTATAGCAAATTCTAGCCGGCGCGCCGAACTAAATTCTAATATAAACGCTAACTCTCTTTTAATAACTTCGAAAACAACTACTATTATTAGCTTTATACTCGCTATTAATCCCCGAGAAGTAACGACTACACTGTCGTAAAATCAAGGTCACTAGCTAAGAGAACCCCTAGTAAGTTCTAGAGTCGATAATATAATTAAACTAATAAATAATAATTATTTAGAAATCTGTGTTAGCTTAATATTTATAAACATTAAACTAAAGTATAAAACTCCATCAAGAATCTAAAGGGCTATCTTTAAGGTTATTAAGTCTAAGAATAAAAGCGCTACTAACAATTTATACTCCCCTAAAGTCAAGCCCACGGCGTTAGTAAAGGAAATTTACCCCCCTATTTCTTTAACACTGTTGGTATCTAACTAAGGTTCGATACCTAATATCAAGGTGATAAAGAATATAATAAGTGAAGTTTAATTAAGTATATTCCGTGTGTCCCTTTCGTACGAAAGGGAAAGTTACCTTAAATACATCAAGTACTAAACCCTGTAACTCGTATAAGTATTACTCGTACGAAACTAGGAGGCAAGGTATAAAACTAAGCTTTATCTCGGCCAGGAGAGACGACTATCTTTAGAAGCTGTCAGAGTAAGAGAATGCCCCTCAGCTAAGGCTATCCCAACAAACACTTAATACTTCGTCTACTTCTTCTTTCCTTCTTGTTTTAAATATAAAACCCCTTACGTATTCCTTACTTTCTTCTCTTATTACACCTTTTAATAAATACTTTGTTTCGAAACATATAGTAGCCTCTAAAAGTGGCCGCGCCGCTGTTTTAATTAGAGAAGTTACGCTAATAATAAATTCTATATTAATCTCTAAGAGTTAGAAATACTTAGATCCGCGCCTTTTAGATATATAGTATCGCCCCTAACTAATCCCTAATACTAGTACTACTATTAAACTTACTTCTATTATTAATCCTCTATATATTATAAAGCTCTCGTATTAATAAATATAACCTATAATAAAGCCTAAAAAGCGCGCGTACTCCGCTACTAACAGTTCCCTACTTTAACTAGGAAGTATATTAAATAACTAGTCTAGTTAATATATATAATTACTCTCACGACTAGACTACATATACATCCTAACTAAACTAGCCCGAATAAAAGTTACTAAGCTAGAGAGTAAAACCGCTAAGCTTTTATACCCTTAAGACTAAACTAACTCCCCCTAATTCGCTCCTTCTACGTATAAAACACATACTAAGGACTACGCTAATTTACTTTAAAAGATACAAATATAACTCTCTCTCGTATACGACTTAACTATAAAAGCTCCTCCTTTCCTAACTTCTCTTCTTTAACCACGAGATAAGTTACTAATTACACAGTAACGTAAGAAAGCTTATTAATATCTAATTATTAAGATCTTTTCGATTAACGCCGTAGTGTTTTATATATTAATAAAACAGAAGTCTAAAAATAAGATATTCGTAGTAACTCTTTAAGAGATTAATACTCTAATCGATTAAAGAAGCTAAGAGCGAGAGAAAACCGCTACTATATTAGCCCTAATTGTCAAACTCACTTACCGCCGCTAGTTAGCTATATAATTTACACTCTCTATTTAAGAGCTAAACACTAAACTAATAATTCCCCTAAAATACACTAATTAGACTCACGTATTCTCTAAGGCAAAAAGTAATATTCTCCCCCCTTATCGCTTATACAATTACAAAATTAAGCTAAAAAGAAAGGGTAAGAAAACACTCAAATATTCGCCCTTATATAAAATATTAATTAAAGAACTTAAGGCTATTAAAGAATATATTACAAATAACTTAGACAAAGGATTTATTAAGCTGTCTCAAGTACTATTTACTGCCCCCATTCTCTTTATTAAGAAACTAAATAGCTCCCTATAATTATATATTAATTTCCGAGTATTAAATTCCCTTACTTAGAAGGACTAATACCCCTTACCTCTAATTAATAAGACATTAACTCGTATAACTAACGCTTATATCTTTATTAAATTAAACATTTGTTAAGCTTTCTACTAAATCCGAATAGACTTAATATTAGAGTAGTATATTACTTTTCGCACAGGATACGGCGTATATAAATATAAAGTTCTTCCTTTTAGTTTAACTAATAGCCCTATCACTTATTAGCGTTATATAAACAATATTCTCTTTGATTACTTTGATAATTTCTATATAACGTACTTAGACAACATTCTTATATACTCTAAGGACCCCTTATAATATTAACTCCACGTTAAAAAGGTGCTTTAACGCCTTAACGACACTAGGCTATAAGTCGACCTAAAAAAGTGTGAGTTTAAAATAATATAAACTAAGTACTTAGGATTTATTATATTAACCTCTAGCCTAAAGGTTAATCTTGAGAAGGTCTTTGTTGTTTATAAATAAACTTACCTTAGTTTTATTAAAGGTGTATAGTCCTTTCTTAGTTTTTATAACTTTTATTAGAGATTTATTTATAATTATAGTGTTATAATAAAACCTCTTATTTAACTAATTAAAAATAATATTCCCTTTCGCTTTATTATAAAGTATAAAGACGCCTTCGACCCCTTAAAACATACTCTCACGTTTATACCTCTTTTAAGACACTACTAATAAGATTTACCCTGCCTTTTAAAGACGGATGTTAGTAATAATATCGTAGTTAGAGTCCTTTTTTAATAGCACGGCGATGACTAGTTCCCTGTTACTTTCTTTTTAAAGACTATACTACCTATTAAGCTCAATTACCCAATATACGACAAAGAAATACTAGCTATTATTAAATCCTTTAGGCACTGGCGTGCTAAGTTAGCAAGAGCCCCCTACTAAGTCTGTGTCGTAATAGACTACAAGGCCATAAAATACTTTATAACCTTTAAGCAATTAAATATTAGACAAACACAATAAGTAGAGCTTTTAATAAACTATAATTATATAATTATATACCGCCCTAGAATCTATAACCCCTTAATAGACGTACTTTCTTATAAACTAGACGAGTTAAATTAATAAAACTCTATAAAAAAGACTTAACGCCTTTAATAACTCTTACGCTAAGACTAAGTTAACTTTAGCTTATTATTTATAAAGTTACAGCCGCTTAACGACGCTAACACGCTAGTGGCTAACGTTAAGCTCGCTGCCTTTATATTAATATTCTCCGTCATATAATAAATCTTAAAGGCTAATTACACTATTCCTTCTTTATAGGCTCTACGTAAACAAGCTATATTAAACTCTCTAAGTAAACTCAGCCTAATAAGTGACCTCTTACTCCACGACAGCCGCCTCTTAATCCCTAATATTAATTACCTCTAAACTCTCCTTATATAAGAGGTCTATAATTAAGTCACTATAGCGCACCTTAGTGCTAAGAAGACAATTTAAATACTCTCTTTTCAGTACTAATAACACAGAATCACATTAATAGTCTAATAATACTACTATAACTGTTATACCTGCCGATAAATTTAAGTCTCCTGAGATAAAAAGCCTAGACTCCTTTATCCTCTCCTTATTCTATCTTGACCCTAAAAACACATTATAGTAAACTATTACTCCTTTACTAAAGACAAGTATAAGTTCGATAATGTCCTCGTCTTTATTAATAGATTTAGTAAATAGGCTATTAACATCCCTTACTAGAAGATAATAAATGCTTAGAAGCTAGCTACTATATATATTTATTATATATATTATTACTTTAGCGCTCCCTTGACTATTACTTTTAATAAAGGGCCCTAGTTTGTCTCTAGGTTTTAAATCGCCCTTAACAAAATCCTTAGAACTAAGAGACAGTTATTCGCTATTAACTACTTATAAATAAATGGCCAAACTAAAGTATATAACTAATACCTATAAAAACGACTCTGACCTTTTATTATGTATTACTAAGACGACTAGTTAAAGTACCTCCTTATTATAAACTACGCTTAAATGTTCTTCTTACACGATTCTCTAGGGGGACTCTCTTTATTTAAGGTAGTTTATAAATATATACTATACACGGATTAAGACTAGAAAATTAACTTATTAGACTTAGTTACCCCCGCTAATAAGTTAAACACTTAATAAGCTATTAACTATACTTAACACTATAAGAAAGTATAAGACATAACTCGGTTTAACTTTACTATAACTTAAGCTAAGATAGCTAGGTCTTATAACGCCTCCCGCCGCGATGTCGACTTTAATAAAGACAGCTTAGTCTAGCTTGACATACGCTACTTTAAAACACTTTATTTATTTAAGAAGTTAAATATATTAATTAATAAACTATTTAAAGTACTCGAGAAGGTAAGACACTTGTACTACTTAGAATTACTAGCGAGTATAAAGGTTTATAACGTCTTCCCGGCTAGTAAGCTACGCCAGGACCCTAACGATCCCTTACTAAGCTAAGTATAAGACGCCCCTCTACTAATTAATATTATAAGTAATAATAAGTAAGAACTAAAAGAAGTACTTGTCGTAAGAAGGGTAAGACTTTATCTTATCGTATTACTTAACTTAATTAAGACATTAACTTAGACTAATATAACGCCTTTAACTTTAAGTACACTCTATATAAAGTCAAAGATTTCCACCTTAGTCACCTCGAGTAAGTAAGACCCCCTACTAAGCTACTTAAATAAATTAAAGTATAGAAAGATAGTATTAATAACTACGACGACCTCGATAATAATAAAGAAATAAACTAACGCTCGAGGATAAGCTTTTTCTAGAGGGGGGGGTAATATGACGACTGTCGCTACTTAGAGCCTCATTTCCACCGGCTCTACTTAGTACTACTTGATTAAGACGTACTAAGATTACTATAGTACTAAGTATATTAATCTCTTATATATAAACTTTTTCTTTCCTTACCTTCTTTCCTTTATAATTATAAATTCTAAGTTAATACTTAGTATTGTTATATATCTCTTGTGTTAATATATAAGGCGTCAGTTACACGTGATTACCGTCTTTCTAAGGCAAACGTCACAATTATCTTTATATATTATATATTAATATATAAGGCCACTGTTACACGTGATTGCTATCTTTATAAAACAAGCTTTACAAATATACGACCGTTATACTTTAAGCATCTTCTTATTAGAAATACTGACTTACGTACGCTATATCTCTTTTAAGAAAACCCGCGCAAGTAACTAGCCCGTTAGCTAATTGTCGGTCGAACTCGGGTGGTACCACGTATTCCGGTAAAGAATCGACACATTTAAGGGGTAAAATCCTGTGTGGCAAAATGTGTATTCAAGGGAAGGAGAGCTCTCGTACAGAGCTCTCCTTAAATGCTCAATAAGCGAGCATGTGACTAGAGCGTGACGATTATTAAACCAACACTAATACTATTAATACCTTATTCTTTTTTTTAAGGGCAAGTCTTATTACGACGACGTAAATATACTCACTCGACGTATTACTAAGCTTGGGAAAACCTTACGAGTTAAGCTTTTTAATACTTTTATTAATAATTATAAGGAACTTAAGGTTTTCTTACTTTAGGTCGAATTTTATTAGTACTTTAACAATAATAAATTCCTTATTATAAAAAGCTATTATATTTGGATTACTTTGTACCTCTAGGGCGAAATCATGCGATAAGTCGAACTATTCCTTAGGGACTACTTCGAAAATTAAAACGCTCGTGGAAATATACTTATAATAAAAACTATATTTAAGAGCTAGAACGAATTTAAATGCAAAATACATTGTATATTTAGTAATATTAACGAGGTTAAAATAATAAGACTCTTTTATATAGCTTAAAATAAATTGGTAATATAATTACTTACGTTATAAAATTTCAAAGATATATTAATAAAATTAATTAGAACTCGCAATTCCTTTTTAGTTATTATAAAAAGAGACTTAAAAAACACATCCGCTTAGGGCTTACTTAAATCAAGTCCCTGATAGCGGATATTATTACCTTAATTAAATACATAATTTACATTAATAATTAGATATACGAGTTTAAATAAGAATAATAAACCTACGAAAGAAATAATAATTATAACTTTACACGGGAATGTGGTGTTGGACCTGCTGTTTTCGGCGGGTTTGGTCGCTGTTTTACGCGGGCTCGAACCCCCCGCAACCTATCACGTGTATCGTCCTAAGGCGCCTGCCAGCTAATCCTCGTAGCGTCTAACATCCATCGACCGACCTCTTTTGTCTTCTGCTTCTCTAATCCCAGTTCTCGATTTTCTGACTTCATCTCCCCCCGTTTTGGGGGGGCCTAGGTGGTCATTATAGCACTGCCCATCGGTCGTGCTCACATACATACCCTCCTCATCCCCATCGCCCTCCCCTTCTCCCTTCTCTTATATCTCGACTTAACACCAACGATATTCTACTCTCGGCTCCCCTACCACAGGACTAAACGATCCTCCTCTATTCACGATAGTCGCCAGGAACTATACTACGGTTAATCTGCGACTGCCCCTAACCTCGAAGTAAAATCTCGCACGCCTTAATAATCGTGTTAAACGTCGTCGTCTTAAACCAAAGATTTAACCACGCCTTCCCGAATATTACTAGAACTTGATTAACTAACACAACAAGACGACTGTTAAGCCTAACTATGCCGATATTACGAAAGATAACCTTCAGGACATCATCGACAAGTTTAATAAGTAAAAGAGTAAATACTCGATCTATGGCGTGGAGTACGTAATTAGTCTGACTTTAAAGTTAGGTTTTGTGCACATTTACTTAAGGGTCCACCTTGGCGCTCTATAATCCGGAACTGTTCGAAGGGGACCTCGATAGCATTTTGTGGTACAGAAGTGGAGTAGAGCCTTGCGATCAATGTAGGGAGAATTAAAGTGATTAATTGTTGTCTAGAATATATAAGGAAATTAGGGGAACACGTTGTTCTCTTAAAGGCAATATAATATAATAAAAACTAAATCTAACGTAGCGCGCAGCTAACCGAGTATTAGCCCGTGCCTATATAACACACCCCCTAGTTAAGTGACAATAGTAAGCTACTAGTATTATAATTAGTTACGCTAAGTGAGAGTAAATACTAAACTAAATAATTAGGTTATAACTATTTTTATATTACTAAGTTAAGTAAATAACCCTCTTAATTAAAGTGGCGCAGCCCCCACTTAATTCTTAATCCTGTAACCTCTCTATAATATATATAGATCGACCTTTCAATCTACTAACTA
This sequence comes from Leptodontidium sp. MPI-SDFR-AT-0119, assembly GCA_020726505.1. NCBI lineage: Eukaryota > Fungi > Ascomycota > Leotiomycetes > Helotiales > Leptodontidiaceae > Leptodontidium > Leptodontidium sp. MPI-SDFR-AT-0119. The sequence continues at coordinate 2,175,959 of JAHLEZ010000013.1, read as the reverse complement.
ATTAACTAATTAATAATTAATTAATAAATCAATTAATTAATACTATAAGTGTATCAAAGTACTTTACTAAGGCTATTAAGGCTAATCGTTTAGCTACTATTATAAGTTATTACGTTTATTAAGTTAATCGTTAATTTTAGGGCTATATGTTAATTTAAATATTACTAATTATAATAGACGAAAAAAAAGAAGGATACTTAGAAGGCTCTAAATGTTAGTCCACAGGTCCCTGCATAAGTATACTTTAGTCGGAAAAGGGGGTGCAGGTTAAAGTCAAGGGTTAGAGCTTAGCCGGACTAGTTTCGGTGGAGATTTAGTAAGGTTTTATAATATATAGTCTAGTTCTCTTTATACTCTTTTAGAATTAATATAAATTTTTGAACTATATATTTATTACTTTATTACTATACTCGTATTAGAATATATTTATATATACGGCGTAATACATAAACTAGTATTACACTGACACTAATTAGTAATAAGCTTATATCGTTAACCTTATTATAAATAAAAAAGGTCTTAGGCTATAGAGCGGATTCTAGGCTTTAACTTAAAGACTACTTTACTATATTTTCTTTAAAAGGCATTTTACCTTTTCTAAATCGTGGAGGGAAGGCAACTTCTCTCTTAAGACTCGACTAAGACAATTACACGTCAGAGAAGAGCTATTATAACACGACAATTACTTTACAAAGACTATGTCGTGCAGAAGAAGAATAGAGGTTTATATGACGACTGTCGCTGTCCAGAGCCTCATTTCCACCGGCTCCACTTAGTACTGCCCGATCGGGACGTACCGAGATTACTATAGTGCTAGGTATATTAACCTCTTATATATAGACTTATTCTTTCTTTACCTTCTTTTCTTTATAGTTATAAATTCTAAGTTAATACTTAATATCGTTATATGTCTTATATTAATATGTGAGGCGTCAGTTACACGTGATTGCCGTCTTTTTAGGGCAAGCGTCACATTATTTATAACTCTTTTCTTTACGTCTAAGAAGACAGTAAATATCCCTCGCCCCTTAATTCTCTTGTAAATAGTTACGGCCTAGAAGCTTAAATACAGGAAAGGCTTATACTAAGCTTTATAACTTAACGAATAATAGTATTAAAACCCCTACTAATAATAAAGTTAATATCTACTTCGCTATTATTACCCTTATTCTCTTCCTTAACCTCTGCCTTTACACGACGAAGTCGAAACCCCCTCTTCGCTAAACTTCTCCCTTTAACTCGCTAAGTCAAGCCGAAAGTCGTCCCTCTTTTAATAAAGCGACTCGCTATAGACGACGCTAATATATTGTTTACCTCTTCTTCCGTCCTTATACTTAACTCTCTTAATACTAACACCCCTAAAGTTAATACTTCTACTAATACACTAGGGGGTAGTACAAAGTTTACAAGGACATATATAAGAGAGACACTATAAGAAAGCCGACTTCGCATTTTAAAAGAGTAACTCACGGAGAGTCGCCTAAAGAACTAACGGTTAAAGCTGTCGTTTTAATAATAACGACTTACGACTAACGAGCTTCTATTACGTAGATCCGCCTTAAGCTCTGTAACTTTTTAAGAAAGGGACACACTCCTTTATCCTTTAATTAAGAAAACTCCTGCCCTCGAACTAGACAAAGGTAAAAGTAAGGTATAAAGTACTCTTAATCTTAGTAGACCACTAGACGACGATAGTAAGGACGGCTACTAACCTCCTCGTATCCCACAGTATCGTTCCCTATCTTTCTCTAAGATGTCTTAGATATTTACGGCCTCACAAATCGAGAAGATCCCTAACTTAAATAATAAGCTTTTAAACGGTATTAATTATAGTTCACGTTTATAGGAAGTTTAAGTCTAGAACGCCTTACGTTAGTACGACTAATACTTCGTCGACGACGACTACTAGAAAGACTAGCTACTAATATAAACAAAAGGAATAACTCGCACGTTCTTAGAACCCTCCTTTTTGTCCTTGACACTTAACGACGACAGAAATATTATAAATGCGCTTAACTTAATTAACTAAGTAGTCAAATTCCTGACTAACCCTTATAAGTAATAGACAGCGCGTAACCTTTATTCTGCGTTAAAGATAAAAGCTATAAGACAAACCTTTTAAGATTTTTACTAATAGTTTAGAATTCTTACTAACTAAGGCGGCGTAACTAATAACTTAATACTTAAAATAGACTTATAAAATAAGCTTTTATCCCGCCTACGTAAGTAACTGTTTTATAAGTATTAAAGAGTTAGAACTTTAAAAGAGTATATAAGAGTAATTTAAACTAAAGACTAAAGACAAATTATAGAGAGTACTATTTACGTTAGTCGCTTTAGCCCTTTAATAATAAGTATAAATTCCTATCCCTAATCTTAAGTTAATATCTTTTTAAGGACTATAAGAAAGTCACTTTAAGCTTTTATTACTTTTTTATCTTAGCGACGAAAGACTAATTAACTCTTAAGTTAATAAATCTCTACACGAGCTGACATACTTCGTACTTAAACGCTAGCGAATACCCCTTAGTATTTCGCTTAACGGCCCTTTAGTCGTAGTTATACCTCTTGTGTCAACGAAATAGAGCTAGGCGCTGACGACAGTAGTCTTATATTTAATAGCTAAACTATAAACGACGATAACTTACTAGTAAAAGAACTTATTTTATAAGTAAAAGACTTAGCCTAAGAAAAGGCTTCTTCTTAAGTATAATACGAGATATACGATATCTTGACCTTACGAAGCTTCTTAGCGGATTAGCACTTACTACTTATATTACTCTCTCTAAGAATAGACTTACGTATAAGTTGCCCGCACTTCTTAATTTTAAAGTTAATAATTATTATTTTATTAATTACTTTCTTTTAAAGTCTTTTTCTCTCTTCTTAAAACCTTTAATTCACTTACTGCCTTTACTTGTCCTTATTAAAGGATTTAATAGTCGAATTAGCCGGACTATTAGCTACTACATTATATTGAATTTTGTCGTGTAGGTTATGGTAGGCCGGCTAAGCGAGCCCAATCAAAGGCACTATGGCCAATCCGCCCGCGACCTCTATATTCAGGGAGCTTGAATAGACCATACGTAGAGAATACAACGATTAATTACAGTACTGCGCATACCTTAATAATACGTTAAATACGCCTCTGTGGAGCCTTTAGGCGTGCTCTTACACGACAGTTATAAGCCCTGTAAGCTATTAAAGCTTCTTAGTCGCATGTACGCGCCGACGTGGCTCTATAGAGGTATATAGAGGCTTTCTCACCGCTGCCTTACACACGTACTAGTAGTATTTAAAAGCCCGTCAATAATCCTTAAATTACTAAAACCTCTTCGAAATCATTATTTATATACTTAAAACCGACAATGTCACTTCTAAGGCTACTTACGGACTGTAATTTAAAGGCGCGGAAGGATTAGGCGACATAGTACTTACGCTTGACATTTTATACTGGCTTTATAAGTACACTAAATATAATAGACCCTAGCGCTCCTGCGACAGGCCATATCCCAAACCACCGACCTAAGGCTCTAACGCTTAAAAGTACTACGTAAGAGGTTATAAAGACTTAATTGAGCTAGTATTACGTTAATATTATAACTTAGAAAGTAGTAAACCTATAACCGTCTTTAACGCCTGAGTCGTCTGACAACGCGTGGGCTACACTTACCCTAGCTATATTAACAGATACCCTAATAGGAGGGACAAGTCTAGAAGAAGCTAGTCCACCTCTATACTTGACAATTATAGAAGTGTAGTAAATCTACGTAACACAAGCCAGGGAGTACTAGTACACGCTTGTTAAATAGACGAGCTAAAACAATAAGTATATAGCTCTATATAACTGGCTCTTTAAAACAGTAGACGATTCGCTTTTAGACTTTATAATTAGGGAACTAGTCGGCAAGAGCGACTTAAGCTTATAAACGTTAGTTAATATACTTTAGCGTGACATAGTACTATTAGAATCGTCGGTCCTTACAATAGTAGTCACAGAATACGATAAGGTTTTAAAGGAGGTATATAAGGGAAAAGTCAACGTTAACTAGTAAATAAAGGACTTCTTAAAGGCTTATAAGAATACTAAAGCGTACGACATACTTGAAGTCAAGGGTATTGTGGCTTTAAAGAAGTGGTTACGTGTTATGGGAGCTTACATGTACCTTGATTAGGTAAATCTTATCCTTAGTACAGTTATATACGACGACTAACTTAGAAAGGAGCATAGTGTTACTCTTGACGATTATATATAAGTGCTCCTAGGCATAGACTAAGAGTATACTATGTTTAGGAAGCTTAGGCGTTAAGGAGGGGGTGGCGGTTAGTACTTAACCTTTAGAGGAATAGATGATAGTACGTTAGGCGTAAGCTCTAGTAGATCTCACTCTCGCGGCTAAGGTAATTTATGCTTATACGACATAAACAATAAGCACTTCTTTAAGCCGCTTAAGTGCTAGAGACTACGTTATATAGTTAATAGAACGACTATTAAAGACATAAAGTATATACTAAACACTAACGAGGTAACTATAACTTATAAGAAGTTAGAGACTATAGACTTTAGGGAGCTTAAGGCCGCTATAGCCAAAGAAGGTTAGAAGTACGTTGTAGTAGCTAAAATTACTAGAGCTAATAACACTAGTACCTCTAAACCTACTACTAACGCCAAAACAGCCGATGTCATTGTACTTGTAAGAAACAAAGATAAAGGCAAAGTTACGTGGGAAGGGATAAGAAGTATTAATATAGTTATACTTAACTTAAACCTCCTTAACGACATAATCTAAGACGACACTCTTAACACTAGTATTTATAGTACTATAGAGTTCTAACGCCACCTTTTATTAAATAGTACTTTAGTCGATAACTGTGGCGTAACTCACTTAGTTAATAATATTAATAAACTAGTCCCTAGCAGCTTTAAACGTATTATAAGAGAATTAGTTGACGTGGGCACCTTAAACTTACTAATTATTAAGAGAGGTACACGCATCTTTAAAAACGCTATGTATAGACCTGCCGGACCGTACACTAGGGACTTGACGTTATTTAATGTGGCTGTTGTAGAGGGGTTTAATGTTAATATTATCTTAGAGAGCCTCCTCGTATAGTCGGGGGTGTAATATAATAGTGTTGACACGACTTTGTGCGTAAGTAATACTAAAGAGAGCTATATAGTAAGAAACTTATAGTATAAGTAAAACCTTATAGTATTTAAATATAAGCTAGTTAATAACTACTCGCGCTCTCTATAATTACGTGTATTTATAAAGACTCGTAGATCTCCTGCTGTAATAATGTACTCGACAATTAATAGACGACTATACCCTTTTAAAAAGTATACTTTTTAATTATCTCGCCGGTTCTTACGACCCTAGAGTGACATAGCATAGATATGGCACTTATAGGCTAGTTACCTTGGCAAAATGGCCCTAGAAGCTCTTGTGAAGTATGCCCGTAATGTCTAAATCGATGGAATCACTAGTATATAATATAAAAGCTATGTTACGACACACTTAAATTAACGACTATCGCGTAAAGAGTTAGATAATAAGTCCCCGAGACCTTTCTTTAGAGTCACATAGGACTTGTTTGACTACTTTATAGGCTATAATGGCATATACTAGCTATTGTTAATTAAAGACAAATACAATAGAAAGCTTTTTGTATTTACACTCACGAGTAAAGCTAACGAGTCAATTATAGGAGTGCTTGAAGCATTTGAGGCATAGACTAGACGCTAATACGGTCTAGCCATATACAAAGTCAAGTCCGATAACGACACGTCTATAATTAACACAAGATACTGGACCTAGTACGACTAATAGGCGTTAAACAATGGCATCGAACTAGAGCTTACTCTTGTCTATATATATAAGCTAAATAAAAGTGTAGAAAGAGTTAGTGGGAAGTTAATTACTAAGGCCTTAAAAATGATAACAGGCGTTAATCTACTATCTAAGCTATAGTTAGAGGCTGTTTTAATAGCTATATACCTTTATAATATATCGCCACTAGTTAGGAGAGCTATGTGATCGCCAAATGAAGTACTAGAGGTATAGTTTAGGTAGTATTTTCGGTAGTACGACTTACACATAATAAAAAGGTTATTAGTCGATTTGAGACTTGACTAGAGTAACATTTTTACGTATAGCGCCAAAGCTTACGTGATAATTAAAGACTGACAAGCTCTCTGTGACAAGAGAGGCTTTAAGGTTAACCTAAGGGGGCACGTCAGTTACTTAATTAACTACTGTGTAACTAATATATACAAGATCTAGATACCTTTACTAAAGCGTGTAATACGTACTTAAAACGTTGTTTTTAATAAGGCACAGTTTTATAGTAAGTAAGTAGTAATCGACTAATTATTACTAATACTTAAATAAGTCGTTAATATACTTATAGAGCTTGAGGCCACTTAGGACGCCGAGTTAGCTATTAAATATATAAGGGACGAGTATATAGAGGTAAAAAATAGTATTAAATTGAATAGGCTACTATCTAACTTAATAAAAGTCGACGAAGTTTCTATAGAGGTAGTTTTATATATAATTACTAAGGCGGGACTACTTATTCCACGAGAGTACTAGAATAAAATAATATTATTAAATTCACGAATTAACACGTTAAGGGACGATATAAAACTTAATAAGGATAATATAAAAGTTTTAGTAATAATAAAAAGCCTAAGTACACTAAGACAGACTCAAAGCCAGACACAACGAAACGAACATATCGAGCCTAAGAGAGGTGCCCCACGTGCGAAACTACTACGTTAGATTAAGGGTGTACGCAAATTAATACCTTAAGTTGTAATTTAAAGTAAAGCACGAGACAGCTAAAGTCAATTACTGCGCTAAACTAAAGTAACTAATATAGGCTTAAGAAGTGTATTATAGTACAAAAACACCTCGTCTAAGGAAGATTACGACAATAAGTTAGAGGAAGAATAACAACTACTCCTAAAAAATACACTATTAAAGACAATAACATAGCCCCTATTAAAAGAAACTATATCTCAAGAGACCTTAGACGAAGTATTATAAGTACTTAACTAAAGTCAACTACACCCTGTCACTTAAGCTCAGCGGAGAAGGCGAGCTAGAGAGACAATATAATTAAATAGACAGTTAAAGATTAAGCCGGGAGTATATTTCTTTATAACAAAGGAGCTCTTAAGCGCCGAGTTTATAAACTAAAAAGATAAGAACTATACACAAATTATATCCTTTATTATAACGTTCTAAAATAAAGACGTAACGCGAGAAGATAATAAAGACTATAGAACTATATATATTATCTTTATAACTATAGTTAGTAGCGAAATAATTAAAGCACAAGAAACTATAAGCTCTAAAATAATATAATTATATTAAGTAAAGCTTCTAATAGTATTAAAGTATTAGTAAAACCTAGACTAATACCCGTAGGGAGAACGCTTTTAGGAAGACGCACGTAAGGAGATAGAGAACCTTTAGGCTAAAAAATATTAATATATTGTGCTTAGGGCAAACGCCAAAACGACGCCTATACTATTAAAATAAGTGTTTACTTACAAAGTCAACTTAATTAGACAGCTTATACGAACTAAATCGCGTATTATAACTAAGGGTGACTTATAGGAGGATACTACTATATTCTCTACGTACGCCTCTATACTAGTAGCGAGGTCTTTTTGTATTACGATGGCCCTAGTAGCCTAATTTAACTTGGAAGTTAAGTAGTATAACGTCGTGAACACTTTTATTAATATAAAACGAGACAAATAAAGTACACTCGTTTATTATTACCTTCCTGACAGTTTCAAGTAGCCCGGCATAATTATAGAAATTAATAGAGCCTTATATAGCCTACGCGACTCCCTAGCCTTATAGTATAGCGACTTCTTAGTTACACTTAGAAGCCTTAATCTAGAGTTACTTATAGAAGAGCCCTATATATTTATAAATAATAAGCGCACAGTGTTTGTGGCCTTTTACGTAAACGACATATAAGTATTATACTACAAGTTAAACCTCGTTATAGCGGCTAAAATCACTAATAGCCTTAATAAAGCCTACGAGTTAACTATAATAAGTAATATAAAGTAGTTTTTAGAAGTATAAATTATACAGGATAGACATACGAAAACAGTCACGTTAATTCACGACACGTATATAAAGAAGGTAGCCCGGAAATTCAGCTTAGTAAATAGCAACTACCCGAGTACCCCTCTGCCGTACTACGACTTAGTCAAAAACACTAGCAAAGCAACGAAGGCACAAATCAAGGAGTACTAAGAAAAGGTCGGATTTGTCTTGTACACGGCTATTATAATTAGACTAGACGTAGCTTTTGTAGCTTTATAGCTATCGTAATTCTTGACGAACTTAAGTTAAAAGTACTTATAGGCTATTAATTAGACGATACGTTACTTATTTAGTACACGCTTCTTAGGGATCGTTTATAGCTGTTAATAGCGTGAAACGCAGCTTATAATAGCGTCTAATGCCTCTTTCGTAAATGATTTAGAAACTAAGTGTTCTTTATAAAGGCTCATTATTCTTTTATTTAAGGGTATTATACTCTAGAAAGTATCTAAGTAAGACACAGTTACTACCTCGACTACAGAAGCTGAGTTCTTAGGGGTAGAACGAACTGTAAAAGAAGATATAATATTATAGAGGCTCTTTAAAGAAATGTACTTTAATATAAGGTGCCTTTAGAATATCTTCTGTGACAACTAATAAACGATTAGGCTTATAGTTAGAAAGAACTAGTGTATATTAACTAAGCTTAGGCACGTTAATATTTAGAATATGTGGCTACGCTAAGAGTATTAAAAGGGCAGTTTTGAGGTTATATATTTACTTAGTAGTGAGATATACGTTAATGGCCTTACTAAAAACCTCTTACGCTAGAAGTTTGAGACTTTTGTTATATTACTTAACTTATAAGATATTAAGGCGTTAGTAGAAGAACTCAATTAAAGCTTATACTTTATTATAAAATACACTCTTTTGTTTTCCTTTGTATTTTTTAAGGTAATATAATCACGTCAAGCACGTTCTTTTTAAGTTATTAAAGGGCAGGAATTCTATTCCGGCCGAAGCCACAATTAAACTAACGTAAAGTAAGTATATAAGGGCCTGTTCTTAAGTTACTTATAAGGTAATAAACTATAACTCTAAAGGGGTACGTTCCTAAGCCGTTATTAAGTCGCGAACTAAACTACTAATAAGTCCACTAACTCTACTAGTAACTCCTTAATACGGCGGCGGCGGGCGGCCACACTACTAGTACTATTAGTAGTAGTAGTAGCACTAGCACTAGCACTAACAGCACTAGTACTAGCACTAACAATACTAGCACTAGTACTAACCCGAACAGGTGAGAGGATTAGGCGGGGGGCGGGGGCAAGGGTAACAGCGAGGGCAGGGGCGGTAGCGGCTAAATAACTAAAGTCAGTCTCTTTAAAGTTATTATAAAGACAAAATAAATATACTAGGAGTAGTAAGAGCCTCACAGACCGCGGCTTAGAGGGATTTTAACTACTATTTAAAGTTAACTAAACTTAAAACTACAAGAACTAAAGTCAAACTTATATAAGTGCGCGAGGTACTACGCTTCTCCTTTAGAAAGGCGGCAAAAGCCACTATAATAGTAGGCTTAATAAGACTGGCGTAACTATAATTCTGATTATAGTACTGAAAGTACTAAGCCGAGTTAGCGGCATCTTAATAGATACTAACAGGGAAGTCACCTTTTAAGGCAGCTTTAACGTATGCTAAATAAGGGACTTCTTTATTAACACTTACTTTAGCGCGGCGGCGAGAAGGGGTGGCAAGGGCAGTAAGAGGGGGCGTAAGAGAAGGGGTGCGGCGGCGAGGAGTAGCGGCAGACTATTATAGTTAGTTAATATACTTTAATTTACTTAACTTTTCAACTTTTTGACTTAGACAACGTCGGAATTAATCTTAAATTAGTAAAATATAAGGGAAACGTACTTTCTTTATTACGCGAGTAACGGCGAGGTTAAAGCGCTGAGAGGCATAGGCGGCTAACTTAGCGGCGGAGACACGACTTATTTTGAATTTAGTATACTTATAAAAGGAAGTTATAATGAGGGAGTAGTTGTTTATATACTCTCGTTTAGACGTTTAGTATATTTACTTTAGTTACTATTTATTATTTTCCCTTACTATCTGTCGCTTTTATATTATTAGTTATATATTATATGTCGATTTCTTATTATCTATTATATTTATTAAGTACTTATTTACTTCGCTAAAGCTTAGTATTGTCCTTAGCGAGGGGGTGTGTCGTGTAGGTTATAGTAGGCCGGCTAAGCGAGCCTAATCAAAGGTACTATAGCTAAAGCGCCCGCGACCTCTATATTCAAGGAGCTTAAATAGACTATACGTAGAGAATATAACGATCAATTACAGTACTGCGCATACCTCAATAATACGTCAAATACGCCTTTGTGGAGCCTCTAGGCGTGCTCTTGTACGACAAATTTAATAGTTAATAAGTGTTTATAATTATTTACTCCTTTTTTAATCACTTACTTAGGAAACTATAGAGTAATTATTAGAAGATTATAATTAAAGTATCACAAAGTACTCTTAAATGCCGCTAAACGACGGCTTATTTAACTATTAGACTACCCCTTAATAATAAGTTACGGCAAATTAATTAAAGTCTGAGACTTACGTATATATAACATTCACTAACGCCACTAGCGCGACGCCGAGCGCAGGGACGCTAAGTTACGTGAATTTTAGAGCCGCTATAATCCTTAACTTCCCGAGTCGACTTTAACAACCGATTTATTACTTCTAGACTTTATACTAAATATAAATATAATAGATACTACAGAGTATACCCCCACCACTCTCCCTCGATATTACCGAGCTATATAAGACGGACGTGTGTCTTACCTTATTAATAGTCCCGATTCCGTAACACATACTAATTCCGTAACATATTCTATTTTACGATTAAATCAAAAAGACGGAATATATATTAATAACTCCCTCACTTCCTTAGTAACCTTAAAACCTATTATTATTAGCTCCTCGACTATTACTAAGTCTAAAAAACCAGCGATTATATTAATAGAAAATCAAACCCGGCATCCCGCGTAATATAGTCGAATTATATTAGATGCCAAAAATACTAATTCTACGGATATATAGTTATTAAGCTTATACCTATAGCTAATCTCTAACTACGGAACTACCGTAAGTCGTAGAAAGAAAGATCAGGGAAATCCGCTATAGTTGTACTAAAAGTGTGGAGTCGAGAATTTATACCCCCCTAGAATCGAGCCCACGGCGTTAATAAAGGAAATTCACCCCTTTATCTCTTTAACACTTAGTACTTCGTCTACTTCTTTTTTCCTTTTTGTTTTAAGTATAAAACCCCTTACACATTCCTTACTTTTTTCTTTTATTATACTTTTTAATAAATACTTCGTTTCGAAATATATAATAGCCTTTAAAAGTGGCCGCGCCGCTATTTTTATTAAAGAAGTTACGTTAATAATAAATTTTATATTAATTTCTAAGAATTAAAAATACTTAGATCCGCGCCTTTTAAGTATATAATATCGCCCTTAGCCAATCCTTAATATTAATATTACTGTCAAACCTACCTTTATTACTAATCCTCTATATATTATAAAGCTCTCACATTAACAAGTGTAATATATAATAAAGCCTAAAAAGTACACGTACTTTACTACTAATAATTCCCGACTTTAACTAAGAAGTATATTAAATAATTAGCTTAGTTAATATATATAACTAATCCCACGACTAAACTATATATATATTTTAACTAAACTAGCCTAAGTAAAAGTTATTAAGCTAAAGAGTAAAACCGCTAAACTTTTATACCCTTAAGACTAAACTAACTCCCCTTAATTCGCTCCTTTTACGCGTAAAACATATACTAAGGACTACGCTAATTCACTTCGAAAAATATAAATATAACTCTCTCTTACACACGACTTGACTATAAAAGCTTTTCCTTCCCTGACTTTTTCTCTTTAATTATAAAATAAGTTACTAATTATAAAGTAATATAAAAAAGCTCGTCGACGTCTAATTATTAAAATCTTTTTAATTAACGCCGTAGCGTTTTATATATTAATAAGACAAAAGTCTAGAGATAAGATATTCGTAGTAACTCTTTAAGAGATTAATACTTTAATTAATTAAAGAAGCTAAGAGTAAGAAAAAGCCGCTACTATAATAGTCTTAACTGTCGAACTCACTCACTGCCGCTAGTCAGTTATATAGTTTATACTTTCTATTTAAGAATTAAACACTAAACTACTAATTCCCCTAAAATACGTTAATTAGACTCACGTATTCTCTAAGGTAAAAAGTAATATTCTCCCCCCTTATCGCTTCTATAATTACAAAATTAAGCTAAAAAGAAAAAGTAAGAAAACACTTAAGTATTTACTATTATATAAGATGTCGACTAAAGAACTTAAGGCTATTAAAGAATATATTATAAATAACTTAAACAAAGGATTTATTAAGTTGTCTTAAGTATTATTCGCTGCCCCTATTCTCTTTGTTAAGAAGCTGAATAGCTCCTTACGGTTATATATTAATTTCTGAGTACTAAATTCCCTTACTTAGAAAGACTAATACCCCTTACCTCTAATTAATAAGACCTTAGCCTATATAACTAACGCTTATATCTTTACTAAATTAGACATTCGTTAAGCCTTCTACTAAATCCAAATAGACTTAATATTAAAGGAGTATATTACCTTCCGCACGAGATATAGCGTATATAAGTATAAAGTTCTTTTATTTAGCTTAACTAATAGCCCTGCCACTTACTAGCGTTATATAAATAATATTCTCTTTAATTACTTTGATAATTTCTATATAACGTACTTAGACGACATTCTTATATACTTTAAGAACCCCTTATAACACTAACTCCACGTTAAAAAGGTACTTTAACGTCTTAACGACACTAGGCTATAGGCCGACCTAAAGAAGTGTAAGTTTAAAGTAATATAAACTAAGTACTTAGGATTTATTATATTAACTTTTAACTTAAAAGTTAATCTTAAGAAGGTCTTTATTATTCGTAAATAGACTTACTTTAACTTTATTAAAGGTGTATAGTCCTTCTTTAGTTTTTATAACTTTTACTAGAGATTTATTTGTGACTATAGTATTATAGCGAAACTTCTTATTTAATTAACTAAAAATAACGTTCCCTTTTACTTTATTATAAAATGGGAAGGCGCCTTCGACCTCTTAAAATATACTCTTACGTCTATACTTCTTTTAAGACACTATTAACAGGATTTACCCTGCCTCTTAGAGATAGATGTTAATAATAGTGTTATAATTAGAGTCCTTTCTTAATAATACGGCGACGACTAGTTTCCCGTTACTTTCTTTTTAAAGACTATACTACTTACTAAGCTTAATTACGTAGTACACAATAAAGAAATATTAACTATTATTAGATCCTTTAGGCACTAGCGTACTAAGTTAGCAAGAGCCCCTTACTAAGTCTATGTCGTGACAGACTATAAGGCCTTAAAATACTTTATAACCTTTAAGTAATTAAATACTAGACAAGTACAATAAGTAGAGCTTTTAGTAGACTATAATTTCATAATCACGTACCGCCTTAAAATCTATAACCCCTTAGTAGACGCACTTTCCTGTAAGTTAAACGAATTAAATTAATAAAACTTTATAAAAAAGACTTAACGCCTTTAATAACTCTTACGCTAAGACTAAGTTAACCTTAACTTACTATTTATAGAGTTACGGCCGCCTAACGACGCCGACGCGCTAGTAGCCGACGTTAAGCTCGCTGCCTTTACACTAATATTCTCTATTATATAGTAAATCCTAGAGGTTAACTGTACTACCCCTTCCTTATAGGCTCTACGTAAACAAGTTATATTAGACTCTCTAAGTAAACTCAGCCTGGAGGGCAACCTTTTACTCCACGACGGCCGCCTCTTAGTCCCTGATATCGATTACCTCCGAACCCTCCTTATACGAGAGGTTTATAATTAAGTCACTACAGCGCACCCTAGTACTAAGAAGACGATCTAAATGCTCGCTTTTTAATACTAGTAGCATAAAATCACGTCAATAATCTAGTAATACTGCTGTAACTATTATATATACTAACGAATTTAAGTCCCCCGAGATAAAAAGCCTGGACTCCTTTATCTTCTCCTTATTTTATTTAAATTATAAGAATATATTATAGTAGACTATTACTCCTTTATTAAAGACAAGTATAAATTCGATAACGTCCTCGTCTTTATTAATAGATTTAGTAAATAAGTTATTAGTATCCCTTATTAAAAGACGATAAATACTCGGGAGTTAACTATTATATATATTTACTATATATATCGCTACTTTAGAGCCTTATTAATTATCACTTCTGATAGAGGTCCCTAGTTTGTATTTAAGTTCTAGACCGCCCTAGGCAAGATCTTTAGAACTAAGAGACAATTGTCCGCTACTAACTACTCGTAAATAGATGGCTAGACTAAAGTATATAATTAATACTTATAAAAATGACTTTAACCTTTCGTTATATATTACTAAGACGACTAATTAAAGTACCTCTTTATTATAGACTACGCTTAAATATCCCTCTTACACGATTCCTTAGGGGGACTCTCTCTATTTAAAGTAGTCTATAAATATATATTACGCACGAATTAGGACTAAAAAATTAACTAATTAAACTTAGTTACCCCCGCTAATAAGTTAAATACTTAATAAGCTATTAATTATACTTAACGCTATAAGAAAGTATAAAACATAACTCGGTTAAACTTTACTGTGGCCTAAGTAAAGATAGTTAAGTCTTATAACGCCTCTCGCCGTGATGTCGACTTTAATAAAGATAGCCTAGTTTAACTTGATATACGCTACTTCAAGACACTTTATTTATTTAAGAAGTTAGATATACTGACTAATAGACTATTTAAAGTGCTCGAGAAGGTAAAACACTCGTACTGCCTAAAATTACTAGTGAGTATAAAGGTCTATAACGTCTTTCCGGCTAGTAAGTTACGCCGAGACCTTATCGACCCCTTACTAGGCTAAGTGTAAGATGCCCCCCCGTCAATTAATATTATAAGCGACGACGAGTAAGAACTAGAAAAAGTACTTACTTACCGTAAGAAGGGCAAGACTTTATTTTATTATGTCACTTAGCTTAATTAAGACGTTAACTTAAACTAATACGATGCCTTTAACTTTAAGTACGCTCTATATAAAGTTAGGGATTTCTACCTTAGTTACCCTAAGTAAGTAAGACCCCTTACTAAGCTACTTAAATAAATCAAAGTATAAGAAGACAGTGTTAACGACTACGACGACCTTAATAGTGACAAGGAGATAAACTAACGCTCAAGGACAAGCTTTTTTTAGAGAGGGGGGGTAGTGTGACTGTCGCTATCTAGAGCCTCATTTCTACCGGCTCCACTTAATACTGCCCGATCGGGACGTACCGAGATTATTATAGTACTAAGTATACTAACCTCTTATATATAAACTTATTCTTTCTTTACCTTTTTTCTTTTATAATTATAGATTCTAAGTTAATACTTAGTATCGTTATATGTCCTGTGTTAATATGTGAGGCGTCAGTTACACGTGATTACTGTCTTTCTAAGGCAAGCGTCACAGTTTAGGGGGTAAAAGATTCTATGATTAACTAAGGTTCTAGAAAGTGTATTTAAAGATTAATTAAATTAAGCGTTATCCTCTTAAAGAGAGGAGCTAAAGACTAAGTTTATATACCTAGAATACTTATATAAGTATATACTAGACTAAAGAACTGCGCTAGTGCGCGACACACTCTTATAGTAAGCTGTAATTATAAGGACGTTAAGCTTACTATTAAAATACGTACTAAGGAGATTAAGAGATGTCTTATACGTACTTTAGGCAAATAAATAAGGCTCTAAGAAAAACTAACTAAGACTGTTATATAATCGTTAAGTGAGTTGTAATAAAAGAAAATATAATATGTAGCTAAGTGCGTAATCGGGAGCTCGTTCGCTAATAAACGCGTACCCCTTAAAAAGTAAATAATAATATAAGTCGTTACGTTAAGATCTTAAATATAAAATAAGAGTACGTAAATAAAGCGTATTATAAACGCAAGAGTATTTATATATTTATCTTAAATTATAAATATAAAAATATAAGATAAAGTTTCTAGAAAGAGAGTACGATCTGTAAATTATAAGGCTAAGATCTTATTATAAGGTAAATAGCCCGGTCTATAGTAAGACAGGTGTAGTTGAGGTATTAATTAGTTAATTAGACGTCGCTAGTAATTACGTCTAAGTTAAGAAGTAGCACTTAATGTTTTAATTAATTAAGCCACGTCAGGTTAATACAGAAGTTTCCACTTACTTAGTAAGTAGTGTTAATTAGTAGACCGTGCGCGCGATTAGTGATCGCGAGCCTTTCGCTTATAACTATAAATACTACCCTCCTTTCTTATTAATAATAACCCTTTTCTAATATTACTAACGCTAATATATACCTTTATATTTACCTCTTTATTCTTTTCCTCTTCTTTTATATTATTAAATTTATTATTAAGTATTCTAAGATACTTAATAAATCTACTCCTTTTAAGACTATTAAGAGTCTATAAGAACGTTCTAGGGCTCTTACTAATCGAATAAATCGCTAGATTGCCTGTGAGGAAGGTAGCTTTAATATAAAGCGCGAAGTTATATAAGAATAACGTCGCTAAAGACTTTAAGTTATAAGTATTTATTTCTTTATCTTTGATTATTTATTTTTATACTCTTATCTCTTACCCCCTTACTTTCGAGTATTAAATTAACTCTTTAAGTAATAAATAATTATTATAAAAGCATCCGCCTTATTATCTCTTATCTAAGAAAACAATAATAATAAGCTTAAAAATGTCTTCGACGATATTAATAATAATAAGGATAAGCTTACTAGTAGTACTTCTTTTACTCTTTTTATACCCTCTCGTTTTATTATTTCCTTAGGTAATCCCTTTTATTTTATAAACGTATTTAACTTTAATAATAATATCTTACTTATCTCTCGCCGCTCTCGTTATACTTTTATTTACTTCTCCTTACTAAAATCTTTACTTTTTATTTACGTTACTTATATATTATTTAAGATAGTTGTTTAAGTTTCTTTTAGTACTTTAAAGACTCTTAAGAGAGTATTAAATAAAGTTCTTAATCTCTAATCTCGTAAGCGCGTTAGTGTTTTTACTTCTCCTCGTTAGTCTTATAAGAGTTTTAAGGGATATTTGTTAATAAAAAGAACTTATAATATATATTCCTTTTTATTTATTTAAATCTCACTTTTATTAATCGATTATTAGAATATACACTAATAATATTATAAGCCGCGAATTTACTAATCTTTATTTATTATATATTTAAGTTATTACTTTTAGTAAAGGAGATTAAGGCTACTATTATATAAACACTACTTTAGCTAGTAATCGCTACTTTACTTGTATTAGTGGCTATATATATTCTCCCGCCACTGACGATCTTCTAAAGTATGGTAAGAGACTAGTTTACGCTATTAATATTAATAATTAAAAGGTATATGAATTCTTTAACAAATCATTAGCGATTATTAAGTTAACTATTTTAAGTCTATTAAGAAGTATCGCGTCACTATTAAGACTCTCCTTGAGAATTTAAGTAAGTTTTCGAGCTTTAAAAAGGAGACTAATAAGATCATTCCTTTTTCTTCGCGCCGTCCTCCTCTTAAATATAATAAGAAAGATAACTCAAATAATAAGGCTAGAACTAAAGTTAATAAAGTTATAAGAAAGCGTGGAAAGTCTATAAGTATTATAGATATATTTAAAAATATAACTAATATGTTTTAGTCTAAAGAGCTTTAAGTTTAAGTAAGATTTAGTTAAACTTATAAGGATCTTTTTTGTTTTTACGTAAAGTTTCGGTTAAGTTTTTTTTTTATAAATTTATAAGATCTTTAATTAAGTTTAGCCGGATTAGTTATAGGATTTAAGCAAAATTAAGTAGATTTCTAGTGTTTTAATTATAAAAATACTTAATTTATTAAGTAAAAAAGTTTTTATAAATAAAAATAATATGGAATTTCTTTATATATTTTTAATAAATATATTTAAAGCTCTTTAACTTAAGATTTATAATTACTAAAGTTTAAGAGAGCTTTAAAGAGCTCGAATTTCTAGCGAGACAAATTCTTCGTAAGACTATTAATAAGTATATTAGTAGTTAAAAGATATATTACTTTAAAAGATCCGCGAGTATACTTTTACTTTAGTTATATATTATAAATATTAATATAATAAAACTTTGTCGCGATCCTTTTAGTATTATTTATAACGAGCTTAATAGTTTATTAATTATTATATAAAATCTCTCACGTCTTACTTAAATTAAGAGTTAGATTTTTAAAGAAGCGCTAAAGAGCTATAGTTTCTTTATTTATATACTTTAGTATAAGTAGTTTTACTTTAGTTATTAAAGTAGTAATTATTACTTGTCTTAATACTTTTTAGATTACTAGCCCGCTAAATAGAAAAATCACGTAACCTTAAGATAATCGTCGTGTCTTTATATTATTAGCGAAAGAGGCGTCAGAGGTAATAATAATTACTTTATTATAATGCTTACTATAAATAATGCCTAAAAAACGCGTATTAAATAGGTAGCGAATAAATTAATATATTATAGTAAAGTGTTTAGGCCTAAGGTTTATTATAAATTATAAGAGTAAGGCAATTATATATGTAATATCCGGTCTTATAATAATTACTATATATAAAATAAAGCCTACTCTTTCTTAATATACTTTAATATATTTCTTAAAAGCTTATTTTATGTACTTAATAAGATCGATTTACGGCAGCGGTATCGTTAAATAATTATTATCTGCCTATTCAAATTTACGAGCGATCTTCTTAAGGTACTAGTTGTAAACTAAGGAGATCGTTTTGCGCTTTTAATTACGTAATACTTTAATCCCTAGGAATTATTTAATATCTCTAAGATTATATATATTATATACTTAGTTTAGACGCTTAATAAGATCCTATTTAAGCTTCTAATTATCTCAGTAATAAAGTACTTAAATATCGTTTATATAAAAGAGGACTAAGATTTTATGTTTAAGATCTGTGAATATATAAGGCTCCTTTAAGTAAGGAGAGAGCCCTAAATTAGTTAGAGTCTTACTTATATACTTATATTAAAAGTAAGAGGAATTACGTATTTTATAAAGTGCGCGATTAACTCGTAATACTTAGTTAGGCTATTAGAAGCTAAGTAGAAATTAATAGTATATTATTTTACTATTTATATCTCTTAAGGCATTAATAAAGGTATTAATTACGTCGAAGTACTTAACTTCTAAATTAAAATAAGTTACGAGTGTTATAACGATTCTAAAAGACTTTGCGGAGAACGTGTTAGCGTATATTAATATAATTGTTACTTTACTTTAGAGATCACCCTAAACTATTATTTGTGAGCGACATCTTAAGATATATCTGTCCTTATTTAGCTTATACTTAAAGACTTACATAAGCGGGACGAGTGTGTTTATAATGCTTAAATCGTACTTTTATAAGTACTAGTATTTATATTTATTTATATTCCTTATTTTTAACTTATAATCTTTTAGAAACTACCTTTTTATTAAGTAGTTCTCAAAATCGCTTTACTTCTTTAGTTTTAGTAGAAGATCTTAGACCTTAATTTTAGGAAATAAAAGCTTCCCTTTTAGTAGCGGGCGATTTACTTATATTATTACTATAATTACTAAATGTATTATCTTAGTTAATTCCTTAAAATCGTCTTACTCTTCTTAAGACATATATTAATTAGGCATAAGCTTATAAAGAAGTTAGTTAATTTCGGATTAAAAATTATTATACTTAATTAAGGTATATTCGTTAGAGTCTATACCCTTAAGGTTTAAGTCATTCTTAAGATTAAGGTTACTCTTTTAAGAGCGCGTTTTTTTAAAAATAGTAGTAAGTATTATAAATACTTTATTACCTTTACCCCCTTTATATAATCTCCCTCTTCTTTTCGTGCTCTTTACTAGTTTTTCTCGAGTACTTAAGGCTTTAGATTAAGCCGTGGCGGCTTTAACTTTTATTTAAGAGCGTGTTATTACTCTCGTCTATTCTTATATATTTAATTAAGCTCTTAACACTTTAGTCTAAGAGCGCGTCACTACTTTCGATAACGAATCCGAGGTTCTAAGAGCTTATACTTAAGGAGTTAATTATTTTAGACTTTTATTTACAACTTCTTAAGTTACTTAATTAGAGTTTTTAGTTAGTTCTTTTAATACTTCTTTTAGTAGTAGTGACTTTACTCGCGGGTAATTTACTTTTAGAGTAAATAATAATATTTAAATCTCGAGTTTAAAAGCTCGAGACGAACCTTTAGCTTAGTCTTATAGTACGTTCGACGCCTAATTTATAAGTTATATATTTTTACTTAAACGTGATCCTTTTAAGTCTTATTTTATACTTAACGTAAGCCTTAAGTTATACGCACTCGACCTCTACTCCTTGCCCTTTACTAGTATTTTAATCAGCGCATCATTTAATATAAAAGTAACTTTAAGAGCTAAAAGTCCCGTTATAATACTCGGTTCTTTAGTATCCTTTATCCCCGAGTTTTAACTCTTTAAAGAAGTAGTTAGTCTCTTAATAGGCTTAGAAAGTGATATTAAAGTACTTTTAATTATAACTATTACTTCCCTAATAGTCTTATTACTTATAATATTCTTTAGGATTCCGGCCTAATTTACGACTAATTTATCTTCTTTAATAAGATTACAAATCGACTAAGCCTCCTTAATTATAATTATTACTTTTTTTTAACTTAATATAGAAAACACGTTTTTATTAAAGTATACGTTACGCGTGATAATAATTCGGTCGAAATATAATACTTAAATCTAGTAAATATTAAAAGTATAGAAACTTACTAAGTATTTAATATATACACGCGTATTTAATTTAAACGCTCTTTTCTCTTGCCCTTTCGCTTGTTTTATTATTAATAATATATTTTATACCTAAAGATATAAATCTTATTTTAATTTAGTCTAAGATTTATAATAAGATTTATAATAAGCGCTAAATTATATTATTAAAAGTAATTACGAAATTATTAATTTAGTGTTTTTAATAGTAACTATTAATTATTCACGTGCCTAAGGCTCTTATTATATAAGTAAATCCCTCTTAGTACGTATTTAATAACTAATTCTATAAAGAGATTTATTAAGAGCCTTATTTTAATTCTCTTATTAATTACTTTTTAGTTAGCCTTTTTAGCGCCGTTATTTAACTTATAAGTTAAAGTAAGTGAAAGCTCGAGTTTAATTCCGAGCTTTTTAGCTTAATTCTTATATCTCGTGAATCCGCGGATAGTAATAACTACTTTTTCTTAATTATGTTTTAGTTTATATATTAAGAGTCTAAATTACCTACGAACTTAGCGTTTAAAGCTCTTAATATATTCGAAAACTATATTATACTCCTTGTTTTAGAGAGTATAACCCACGAGTAGTCTATTATACTTATCTTTAAGTAAAAGGAGCTAAGAGTTGTTTTTAAATCTAATTAAATAATTAAGAGATCCCAAGTGACTCTTTAAAATAGTTTAAGTAATTGTCTCTCGATTAGGCGTCTAGAGATTATTTAAGATATATAGATTAAAGTGTAATATTTATACTTAATTTTCCTTATTGCCTTAATAATCTTAATATTCTTAGTTAAGCTTGTTAACTTTCTTAAGGTATTTAGTCTTAAGAATTTAAAGCGTAAATACTAATATATTTTTATATTTATTCTTAGTCTCTTATACTCTGAAAAGAAGAGATTTAGTGTGAATGATGATTCTATTATAGAGGGGATTTCTAGGTCTATATAATTACTCTAGCTTATCACGTGTGTATTCGCTTAGGTAGCCGAATTAGGTAAATGTAAGCTCAAACGAGCTCAAACGAGTCTTTACTAAATACAGTTGCTTTCCGGTAGTTTGAGACGTAAAGCCCGGAGCTTCGTACAACCACTGTTTTAGCCTAGGAAAGCCGTGTATCAGAAGCCTTGGATTCCATGGCTGTAACCTGTGGACGTTAGAGCTTTGTATCAGACGTATGTGGCTTGTTTTGAGCTATTTCCGGCTAATTAGGCCTAGAATAGGTTTTATTAAGTATATATACGAGCTTTAAGCGAGGTAGTTATATTATAATCTTTATATACTCTTGTAATAGTTTATAAAGTTTACTAATACTTTATTTAAGAGTTAGAAATATTACGGTACTTATAATACTAAAAGGGATCTCACGGGAGTTTAATAAATAGTTAAAAAGCTCGTTAAATTTAAAGAATATAAGGTTTTACTTACGAATTAACTATTATATAATTAAGTAGTCCCTTATAAGATTACTTTCCTCCTTTTAACGTAAAGAGTAGTTTATTTTATAGTACTAAAGCCCACTATTATAAAGACGAGTTTTAAAGATAATATTAATATAAAATCCTTTTATAATAATAACGTCGTAGAGGGTTAAATTAAATAACTCCTTATTTAAGTTCTTAAGAGACCCTTTTATAACGCGAATTCCGCGTCTTATAATTAAAAGCTAAGAGCTTTTATACTCTATAATGTCCTCTAATTTAGACTTAATAAATAATCTTAGTGTGAAAATAAGTGAGCCAATCAGAAGAGAGGAAACGCAGTAGGTGAACACGTGATTAGAGACAAAGTAAATTACTTGCTTGAGAGAAGAGCTATAAAGGCTCTTTAGTAGTTATATATAATATTAGCTTCTCTAAAAGCTTCGACGACTACGTAATCGATTACGTAGCTCTTACGGACTACGTAATCGAATACGAGAGTAATTTCCGGTCCGCGTAAGCAGTAGAGATTACTCCGGCTATTCTCGCGTAGAATCGGCACGAGTTACCGAAGTCAAAATCTAACACGCCCTCTTAATAAGTGCCTTAATAGCTTTATAAGCTTATATACAAGCTAGCTTTAAAGTAGAGCTTGTATTTACAAGAATATATTAATATATAAAATATCCCTTTGCGGAGGGTAAGCCAGTTATAAAGAAAATAACTGTAATACGCCCTCTAGAATCACAGTCTATTTCTTCCGTCCTTAGCCTTATTTAGCTAGTCTTAAAAGCCTTACAAATTCAATAAACTTAGGCTTATTTAGCGGCTTTATAAAGCCGTCGGCTTTTTGTTTAGACCCTTTTATGTAAATTAGGTCTATTTCGCCTTAATTTATAAGGTCGCGAATGAAGTGATATTTAATAGTAATATACTTAGTCCTCTCGTAGAACTGAGAGTTATTAGTTAATAGGAGAGCGCCGTTGTTATTTGTATAAACAGGAAATCTTTCTTGTATGTAATAGCTTAATTTAGTTAAAAGCTGCTTTATATAAATAGCCTCTTTAAAAGCTAAATTAATAGTTATATATTCGGCCTCAGTCGTACTTTGAGCTATAATACTTTACAGCTTGCTTTTCTAGCTTATTAAGTAACTAGCTAAGTAAAAGCTCAAGCCGCTAGTCGATTTAGTCGTACTAATATCTCTAGCATAGTTAGCGTCGTAATAGCCGCTTATATATCGACTAGGACTTTTTTCATAAATTAGCCCTAGCTTCTTTGATCCTTTTAGGTATCTAAGTACGTTTTTGAGGGCAATTAAGTGATCGGCGCTAGGGTTACTAGTAAATCGAGCTAGCTTTATTACCGCGTAATATATGTCGGGTCTAGTAGCTAGTGTTAAAAATAAGAGGCAGCCTATAATTTACTGAAATAGATTTATTTCCTCTTTATTAGCCTAATTAAGATTAGGTTCTAATTTAACCTTAGAATCTATTAGTATATCTTTAGGCTTACAATCGGTCATATTAAACCGCGCTAGTACTTTCTCTATATAGCTCTCTTGGCAAAGCTTTATATAACCTTTGTCTAAGTTATACTTGATATTTATACTTAAGTAGTCTTTTATTAGCCCCAAATCCTTTAATTTAAAGAGCTTTTTGAGCTCTAGAATAAAGGATTTAATATTATCGACGTTTAGGCCAATTATTATTAAGTCGTCTACGTAAATAGAGACTATAAGCTATTACTCCTTATTAATTAAGATACAACTTTCGGTAGTCAAGGCTTAAAAGCCGAGCTTTTTAACTAGGACTTCTTTTAGCGTAATAAACCAGAGCCTAACTAACTGTTTTAGCCCGTATAAGGCTTTATTAAGCAGGAGTAGTTTACTAGCGTATTTTTAGGCGTTTATACCCTCTGGGGGTACGATATATAGAGTATTTACATTAATATTACTTTGTGTAAAAGCTGATATTATATTAACTTTTTATATAACCTAACTATAAAGGACCGCTAGGGCGAATATTAGTCGCCAAGCTATTTGTTTTACTACGCTAGTAAATGTGTCTACGTAATTAAGGCTATAGAGTTGCTCGAACCCTTTAGTAACGAATCTAGCTTTGAATTCGAAGTAATTAGGTGATTCTTTAATTTTATACACCCACCTCGTTTTTAAAGGCTTATAAGCCTTACTAGCGTCTTTTAGCACTATTTCCTAAGTCTCGTGACTTTTTAGGGAATTGGCTTCTTCTTCTATAGCTTTTAGCTAGTAGTCCTTGTACAGAGAGGCCATAGCCTCTTTAAGGCTTTTAGGCTCGTATATTTGAAGGCCTTTTTCTCGTTTAATAACGATTTTATTAGTCTCTAGCTCTTTAGGTAGCTTTATTAGCCCCTGTTTTAGATCTTCGTCTATTTTAGAGCTTATTAGAGCCATAGAAGCTAGTCTCTTAGCGTCTTTATAGACAGAAAAAGCTTCTTTTTCCTCTTTGATTAACTAGTCGTTTAGCTGGCGAATAGCCGTATTAGAGCTTAATTGTATTACTAGCTAATTTTCTAAAGAGTTATTAAAGTCTTTAGCACTAGCACTAGTGTTTCTAGTTACGACGTTAGGCTCTTAGCTCGAATAATCCTTTCTAGGCCTTTTAATAGGCGCTTTAGGCATTTCCGGACTAGCCGCATTAGGCCTTTTATTAGCCTTTAACGTTTGAGGAAGCTCTTCTGCGAATAAGTCGGATTCGTCTTCAAAATCCGTTTTCTCGCCCTCTAATTAGTCAATAAGCGACTTTTCGCTTATATTACCTTTATTAAGTATTTCGTCGTTAATACTACTTATTAGCTTAGTAGTATCATCGCTAGCGCCTTCAAACTCTTCAAGTGTTTCGACTGTGTAGTCGAATTCGGTTTCCTCCGTTATATTGTCCTTAAGGATTAAATCCTCTTTAATTAAGACGTTTTTAGAGCTTATAACGGCTCTTTTACTCGGTAAATAAACCAAGTAGTTATTAAAAGACTCAAAACCTACAAGGATACCCCTGTCGGATTTACTAGCTAGCTTATAAGCTCTTTTATTCTCAAGTACATAAGTTAGAGAACCTAGTATATAAATATAATCGATTGTCGATAATTTACCGCATAAAACTTCAAAAGGCGTCTTCTTTATAATAGAGTTATATAACCGATTCTTAATATAAGCTATCCCTTGTAATACATATAGCTATAAAAACAAGGGTATCCTCTTAACCTTGTAAACGCTAATTAGCCGTTCTATTAAGTATTTATTTAACCTTTCGGCTATCCCGTTTTAAGAAGGGGAATAAGGGCTAGTGTATTCACAAATATACCCTTTTTACTTACAAAAAAGTGTCTATTTATTAGACTTAAATTCCCCTGCGTTATTAAGCTTAAAAGCTTTAATATTCGCTATAAATTTATATTTGACGCTATTTTGACTATTAAATTGATTATTAATTATATTATAAAAGTCGATTAAGACGTCATAGGCGTCGGCTTTGAGTTTTAAGGCATATAGCCATATAACTCGTGATCCTCTATATATAATTATAAGGATATAGCGCTCTCCTTTAAGTCCTTTGATTTTAAAAGGCCCCGCGATATTAATATTAAATATAGTTAAGGGTAGCGCATCTGACATAGGCTTTTTACTACTGATCACGTGCATTTTGCCGCTATTACAAGCGTTACAGTCGACTAGCTCTACGTCTTTTTGTCAGATTTTCTTTAATCTATAGCTCTTCTCGATCGTTCTAAGAATCGACTCTTTATTTATATGCACTAGCCTCTTATGATAAAGGTCTAGCGGCGTATTTGAGTCTACCTAATATATTACAGGCTCTAAGACGTCGTAGTCAACTTCCGCTTAAACGTAATAAGCGTTATAGTCCTATTTAGCCTGTAATTAGCCCTTTTTATACTTTAATAAAGCACCGTTCTCGGTAAAGTTAATTGACCAGCCTTTTTTAGTCATTTCCCGTGAGCTTAATAAGGTCGTTTTTACCCCCGGAATATAGTTTACCCCTTAAATAACTACTTCTAGGCTATTATTGCCCTTTATAGGAATATCTCCTATGCCTAGTACTAGTAATACGTCGCCGTTAGCGATTATAACTGATTTTCGAAGAGTAGGCTTATAATTAAGAAGCCATCCCTTATTAGGAGTATAGTGCTCGCTAACACCGGAGTCTAGAACTAGTCTGTAATTATAAACGGTTCTAAAAGCTTAATTTACAATATCACGTTCTAATTAGTCGGAATCGGATTCGCTTAAGTCTTCTACTACGGTATTTATAAAAGTACTCATAAGTAGGGCAGGTTCAAGCTACACTTTAGGCTTATTATTTGCCCTTATAGGCTTTCTAGCCGTTATGTGCTTATTTGGCGGCGAATTAGTCTTAGATACAGTTATAATAGCCTTACTATACTCTGTTTTCTACTCGCCTTTTGACTCCTTAGCCTTTTTGGCCTTATTAGGCTTTTTATTCGGATTTTCCGAATTAGGCTTTAGCTCCGGGTGTTTGACCTAACACGTAGACTCTATATGTCCCGTGATCCTGCATTTATTATAGTATTTTTTATTGCCTCTACCGCCTTTAGACGCTTTATTAGCGTTAAGGTCAGCGTTAGCGCCTATGCGAGCTTCTTCCGAAATTAGGTCGTTAATTAGACCGTCAATATCGATATTCTTAAGATCACCTGACATTTTCTCGTATTTATAAGACGAAAAGGCGTCAAAAGAGCTCGGCAAGCCTTTTAGTATTAGGCTAGCTATTACAGGCTTAGGAATCTCGCAGTCTAACTACTTTAGGTATATAGCGCTCGATTAAATTACGCTAGTATATTCGTCTATACTCTTATAAGAGCTGTAATTAGAATCGACGATTTGATTTATATAGCGACCTACTAGCTCAAGTGTTAATTAGCCAAAAGTAGCTTGAATAGCGTTCTATAACTTCTTAGCCGTATTTTTGTCTTTAAATCGCTCTTGATTTTCCAGCGATATTATCGACTTTAGCGCCCCTAGCGCTTTTTAGCTTTAAGTCTCAAAGTAGTCTAGCTTTTCATAGTATTTTATAGCTAACTCTTGAGAATAGGGGGCTAATACGGATCTACTTCCTTTAGTACCCTTAGCGTAATACAAGGATTAGTCCAGAGGCGAAGCTTTGCCGGAAATATAAGGCATATAGCTATTAATTTCTAGGAATAGACTAGCGGGATTTATCCACTTAATATAATTAGATTTCCTTACTAGTTTCTCTCCCTTAAAGGCAGTGGCAGCCATTTTGAGCTTATCTCAATTGAGTTTAGCTTCTTTCCCTTGATTCCTTAGGCAAATATCACTTATAGTGATTTATTAAACTATTTTAGTCTTTATAACCTCACGTTGAGGCTCCCTCTTTGATTTAGTGTGCCCTAAATCGATTTAAATCGATATATTAAGGTAAAAGTCTTACTAAGGACTTATATATTACCTTACTAAGGGTTTCGCTTAATTAGTATTATAACAGGGTTCCCAGCGGTCTGCTTAGGCTCTTATTATAACGCTAGCGCCACTACTAACTTAGTTTATCTCACAGGAAGTAAATAGGCTCAATTAACTATAACCCTCTCCGAGGATGGCTTCTTATATAGCTAGAAAAGCCTAAAACCACTGTAATTTGTGCTAGACTAGTAACAATCCGGACAGCCACTCCTTAATACAGCCACGCTAGTACGCTACTAATAACTACTACTAGCGCCGTAAAAGGTATAGGCACCTAGGAATGAGAAACTTGTTATAAGACCTAGAACCGCAATCTAGGTGGCTACGCACGCTTATAACGTCTAGGGACTACTAAGTTATGATTTCCTTAAGGTTTAGTCTCAGGGTCAAAGGCCTCGGGTCCGTAATACGTCCTAATCGGGTTAGTAAGGGCTCAAAGGGGACTAGCTTACTTTAATTAAGAGAAGCTAGTATGGCTTTCTCGATAAGCGTTTAAACAGAAGCAGCGGTAATATTAGTCTAAGTCTAATTAGTAGTCTCAATCGGGAAAAGCGTGTTAGTAACTGATATTATAGGCTACCTTAGCGAATTACTACTATGTGAGAATAAGTGAGCTAATTAGAAGAGAGGAAGCGTAGTAAGTGAACACGTGATTAGAGACAAAGTAGATTACTTACTTGAGAGAAGAGCTATAAGGGCTCTTTAGTAGTTATATATAATATTAACTTCTCTAGAAGCTTCGACGACTACGTAATCAATTACGTGGCTCTTACGGACTACGTAATCGAATACGAGAGTAATTTCCGGTCTACGTAAGCAGTGGAGATTACTCCGGTTATTCTCGCGTAAATCGGCACGAGTTACCGAAGTCAAAATCTAACAAAAAGTGCCCTTAAAGCCGCTAGAGCTTTATATAATACTTATTCGCCACGTATATTCTTAACTTTTAGTAATACACGTGGGGATTAGAAAGATAAAGGCGTTATTAAGTCGCAAATACTATTAGAATAACCTTACTATAAATATAGCTTAATACGTAGCTAACTATAATTACTCTCGACAAAAAGCCTGTAAGGATAAGACTCTTAGGTTCTTATACCCCTTATTAATCCTTACTCGGCCGTATTAACACTTTACGATAAACTTTACGAAACTACTATTAAATAAAGAGAGCTATAACTTCGCTATAGTTATTATTAACCGCTTGTCTAAGAAACCGGTCTTAATACTTTATAACGATATAATTACGGCTAAAGGTATAATTATTCTTTTCCTTATTTATTAGACTCGACACTTTAATATACTAGACTCTATTATCTCGGACCGAGGACCTCAGTTCGTCTCTTCCTTTTAAAAGGAGTATTATTATATCCTCAGGACTAAAGTAAAGCTAACGACGGCGTATAACCCGAACGTCAACGGCTAAATAAAAGTAATAAACTAATATATTAAATAACGGCTCTATCCCTTTTGTTACTACTACTAAGACAATTAAAGCGACCTCTTACTAATCATAAATATCACCTAATTAATATTACTATATAAGTCCTTAGGCCGCCTGTCTCCTTTCTAATTACTTAACGGCGTTAAGCCAAGGACTTCTTAAGACTTAATTAACTTAAAGCCGCCAATTATAATAATAAAGAAACTCAATTACGAGGAGGCTTTATAAGTAGTTTTATAAATAAAGGAAGTTACAAAAGTCATATAATTATTCCTAAAGGACTAATAAGAGAAAATAAAACGACTAGTGAACCGTGGGCGACGCGCCGTCGATTAGGACGTTAGCGACTTAGTACTAGTCGACACTTAGAACTAGAACGTTAACTGACCTTTAAGGAAGTTGTCTAATAAGTAATATAGCCCTGTTAAAGTAATCGCTAAGGAAGGAGAGAGTTAGAGAGTTGAGCTCTTAGAGGACTAGTCAATTTATCCCGTCTTTTACTCGCACTCACTTTGTAAGTACGTCGATAACCCCTTACTAAGACAAACTAAAGCTACGCCGGTACTTATTTAACTGTTATTTAAGTAAGATAAGTAAGAAATTAAAGGCATCTTTAACTCTAAGGTTATGCGAAATAAGCTATTCTACTATATTAAGTAGCTAGGCGCCGACGAAGACTTAGAGTAATACTTATACTTAAACGTTATAATAGCTTTATATATAATTAAAAGGTTCTATCTAAAGCATTTTAATACAAAAGGCCCGCTAAGAGCTCTCCTAAAGTGACTAGAGGCTTATAACGCTAGTATTGACGACTATAACGACTTAGAAGATAATACAGTTATAGTTATAACTACGCGGACGTAGTTTTTTAAGAGGGGGGGGTAATATTATAACCTACGATACGCCTCGTATTTTAACTGACACAGGCTCGTAGTATCGCTGGCTATGCGAGGGCGCTAAGCCTAATAGGGAAGACTAAGTGGCGAGCCTGCGACATATTAACGTGAATAATACTCGACTACGCTAGGCCCTATTAGGAGGGTCCTTCATATATATATACTCGAGCCCTCCCTACGGAGAGCTCTCCTTCCCTCTTTGTCTTTTCTTCTCGATTCTGAGCGTAATTAAAGGCCCAAATATAAAGCCAGAGTCTACTCGCCGTATCAACCTCTTACCAGCCGTAACACTTTAATAAAGAATAGGCAGTGTCTAAGGCAAGATACTTTGCGGTGCGTAAGGCCGAAGGAGTAAAAGCCACGGATAAGACTTTCAAGAGCTACTTAGCTTATATCAAAGAGATCGACCCTAATTCGGACTAAAACTGGATTATATCCGGATATTATTTAAGAAGTTACTAAGATATAAATTTAGACACTTTAATAAATATTAACGATTCTTTAGAGAGTTCTAATAATAATAATAGTAATAGTACTATAAACTTCACGATTATATTTATAGTAAGTAAGGCACAATATAATACATAAGAGTGTTATAAGGCAACTTAAGGAGAGGAAAGCTACTTACATCTTAGAAAGCAAAATTAAGAGACCCGCTCCGAGCGAGGCTTATATAACGTAATAAACAGACAGATTCTTTTAAGGTTTATTAATTAACATAAGGGCATTTAATAAAAATACGGGAGGGATTAACTAATTATAGGTATTATAACGAATTTAGGATGTTAAGTTTAATACTAGCTAAGCGGGCTAAAGCCGGATTACATTTAGTACTAGTTCGCGACCGTCCTTAGGGGTTATTATAGTTAATACTCTAATTAGAGAGATAGACTTTTAAATCGTGGTCGTAGATATCCCGTTTCTAATTTACTTATAGCAATTAAATGCACTTAACGTATAATACAATAACCTGCGTAATATCTTAATTTAGGGTAATAAGAAGCACTTAATTATATAAAAGTAAGGGCATTTATAGCTACTTTTGGATTAATATTATCAATTACTAGATACTTTTATTAGAACGATAAATATATGCCACTTAACTAAATAAGAAATACGTCGGCTTTATAGGCGTTTCAGACACCCTTTAGTAAGACGTCTTTAGTACCTACTAGATTAAGCTGGCTATAAATATAACTCGGAAATCATATTAAGGGTTAAAGAAATATATGAGTATTACTAGAAATATATAAATACTCCACATAAGTTCCGCTTTAAGTTATAAGACGACGTCGATTTTAATTATATAGTCTACGTTAATATCGCGATATTTAGAGAATAGTATGCCCTTTATATCGTAGATAAAGTAATAGGCTTTAGTACGGCGAAACTACTTTAAAAAGCCCTTAGTTTCGCTATGGCTCAGGCCACCTTTAACGTATTTAAGTTAATATAAATTAATATATACCTTAGACCTTTAAATTTCGTTGTGTACGATTATAGTATTAATTTTAATTCTAAGGAGTTTTAGAGTATACTTAAATCTATAAATAGTACTCTTAAGCTAATACTTATAAAGGCACACTATTTAATTAGTAAAGTTAAGCGATACTATCGCCTACTACACCGCGCCTATAAAATCGTTATAAAAGAGCACCTTGAGTTAAGCGACAAAGACTGATTATAAATAGTAATAAAAGTAGTAAATAATATAGCTAGACTTAATAAGCTTATCCTTATATTATTTATTTTCGACGTATACCTTAGAATAATAGAGTTAGACCTTTTAAATCTGTTAGTCAAATAACGTACGGCTATAATTAAGAAAATTATAAAGGAGGTATAAAAAATTTATATTACGCGTAAAGTTAATAATATATTAGCCACGCGAAACGGCCCTAAAACTACTTATATTTACGATCTTTACCTTAATAATTAAGTTTTAATATATTAGAAAGGTAAAGGATAGATAAGACCTTACGATTTCTTAGGTATTAAGGGAAAATTATATAAGATTAATATAAGAAATAAGGGAATACGTACGTTCTAATTAACTATAGTTTATTCCTTTAAAATAAACACTTTTAGTATTAAATAATAAAAAGAAAACTTACTAGAGGATATTTATAAACAATATTTAAGATCCCTAATTAAAAACACCACTAAAATAACACTAAATTTACCCCGAATTACTATTTAAATTCTATTTATAAAACATATCCTAGATTTGCTAACTATTAATAATAATTATAATACTAAAGTGTTTTTAATTAAGAAGGAGATAAGGGACCAGGAGCTATCTATTAAACTTCGCGTTAAAAAGAAGATTATAGCGCTTAGACTACTATTTTAGTAATCCTAAAGGACAGAATACAGAGTACTTATTAAAAAGGGTGTTTTTATACTTATTTATAAGGACGACCCTAAAGTAAGAGGCCACCGCATCTTTAAGTTAAAAATAATAAACGAAGTCAAAGGCAAAGAGACGTTAGCTCTATATAAGAAGTCAAGACTAGTAATTTAATACTTTAACGACAAAAGGAAGAGAGAGATTTTGACTTAGTCTCCGACAATCTAATGATTTAGCCAGCGGTTGCTTATATTTTTGGCCGCTACTATCAAGCACCTAAATCGCCTCCGAAACTAGTCCGAATCCCATCTGGTTATTAAGGACATCACTCAAGCCTACGTCTAGGCAGAGACTATAAGAATACTAGCCATATGCGAGCCTAATAACCGATGCGAGCCTTTGATACAAAGCTAGTAACTTGATACAAAGCTAATAACTGATGCGAGCCTTTGATATAAAGCTAGTAACTTGATACGAAGCTAATAACCGATGCGAGCCTCTGATACAAAGCTAGTAACTTGATACAAAGCTAATAACTGATGCGAGAGCTTGGTACTCGGTACTCAAAGTAGTTATATAGACCTAGAAATGCCCCCTTAATAGAATCATCATTCACACCAAGTATCACTTCTTTTCAGAGACAAGGCTTCTCCGAGACATATTTGCATAGCCACCGGAAGAGATCGTAGGAGATTTCCCTCCTGGCACGATATTTATAGTAGTGCTACTGTTATACGGTATACCTGAGTTTAGAAACTACTAGTTTAATATATATTATAAATATTATATGGAGAACTTATAAATAAAGACATTAATATACGACTTATACTTGTTAATTAGTACTAAGGAAAGCTATGACTTTAGTGTTATAAGAATACAAATAGACGACACGTTAATTTTAGGAAATGGGGACTTCTTAATAAGAGAGTAAGATGAGGTTACTAAGGCCGGTTTTCTAACGAAGCCGATATAAGTACTACTTCTTATTAAAATTATTACGTTTAATAAGTGCACTATTACTATAAACGGGGATAGCCTCTATATATTTTAGAAGGGTTAAGGAGTAAGGCTAAAGCTAATTAACGTAAGAAAAGAGGATTATAAAAAGGCTTATAAAGAGTAACGAGCTCGTGCGGCCTATCTTGCCACTATTTATTAGCCGGAAGTAATATTTAATCTCTTAGTCGTAGCGTAATACTAAGATCCGACGGAGGACGACGTTAAGACCTTAAACTTACGCCTTAAATAGTAAATAAACAACTTAAAGAAGGGACTCTAATACGTATTAGTTAACTTATAATCCGCAAAGGTCTACGTTTTTATAAATAATTCTTTTGCTAATAATAAAGACTTAAGCTCACAAATAAGCTTCGTATTAACAATCGATGCTAAAACGGTAAGGGATGCGCAATTCACCTTGACTAGTAATATTATATATACTAGCTTAATAAAATACAAGAGAATAACTCGTGTAGTGCTCGTATTAGAGCTATATATTATAGTAGCTAATATTAATATATTAATCTCTCTTAATATTATTATTAATATAGTAACTAACAAGCTTAGTATCCCACGTCTTCTTACTATTATTTACACGGATTCTTTATCTCTTTATAAGTATATTATTAAGCTTAGTACAACGAAAGAGAAGCGCCTAATAATCGATATTATAGCCATTCGTTAATTATACGAGCGCAGAGAGTTAATAGAGGTTTAATAAATTAATGGCGCTAATAATCCTACTAACGCCATAACGAAGAGTACTCTAAATAAGGCTCTTCGGGATTTTATTAACACTAACATCCTCACTATTAAAATAGAGGGTTAAATTTAACGGTTAACCGGAGTCGATTCGGACCAATAATAAAAGGGTTTCTTATACTTATTAATTTTTATTATTATTTATACATTTCCTTGTAACTCTTATTTTATTAATTTATTACTTGTGATTATTTTTATATTTAGTTAATTTACGAAGTTAAAAATACACTTAATTTAGTTTTAAATACCCTTTAATTTAAAGTATTAACGGGCGGCCTTGCGACGACACTTTAATAAGGACAAACTACCGGTTTTATTATAAGGGGCTACTTTTATATAATAATATAAAGAAAGTACTACTATAAAGAACTTACTACGAAGCTAATCCGAAATAGGGCCGAATCCCTTACGTATATATATCGGGAAGAGGTTCTTCCTCCTCTTTCTCCTCCCCCGCGCTATAGCGGCGACTTTAGCGGAGACGCTTAGTAAGAGTATCGTCTTCACCGCCGTCCTCCCTACTACGCTTAATAGCGGTAAAGGAGACGACAGCGAGGAGCCGGTTTAAGACTAACACCGTCTTTTATAATATAAAGTGTTAATACTTAGGAGCCTTAATATTAAAAAGGGATAAGGGGGTTAACTTATTACTTATAAGCTAGCTAGGCTAGCGATTTCCCGGCGTATAGCGCGCGTTTCCTCTAATAACGCCAACGATAACTCCTTAGTAGTCTTTAGTACACTAGTAGCGGCGACTAATAATGCCGAATTAATTAATTTAATAGTAATAACAATAACTTTTTTATCTTTCGCCTCGAGGGCAGTAATTAAATAAAGGGACTCTTTAGTAATAAACTACAGAATCTATTATATATTAATAATCGTATGTCCGGAGTACTTTCGGCGAGGATTTAAATATAATTCAAAATAAAAAAGAAAATAAGAATACTTACTAAGTTACACTAGGATTTCTTTATTACGTAATACGCGTATTTCTTACTCTTAGGATTATTAAAGGAGTATTCGTAAGACGGGTCCTTTACAATAAGGCGGACGCACTGAATACAGTATTTGCGGTAAGCGAGGTCGAGCGCTCTTATAAGTATTAATATAAGTATTATTTTTAATTAACACACCGTTTCTTTACTAAACTATCTCTAAAGAGTATATTTACTTTGAAGTTGTTTATTTAATTTATTATAATCTTCTTAGAAATATCAGTTTTTAAACTATATTAAACGAATTTAAGAGATTAAAAAAGTAATATACGTATAGTAATTGTATATATATTAGCTAAAGAAGACTTTAAACCTTTAGGGGAGGCGACATATATATATATCTATTATATTACATACTACTAAGGGTTCTTATTATTACTAATTCTCGCTTAGCCTTGCTATTACGTCTCGCTATATTTGGACCCCTTTCGGGACACTTTTAAGATACTATTAAATCGGGATTAAATAATGTTAGATACTCTGTCATTTTATTTGTTATTTCTTATATATTATTAGTTGTTTACTTTTACGTATATTAAAAATAGTTTTTCCAAAAGAAGTTTTGCTTATATTAATTTATAAGTCCTTATATAAGTATACTTTAGTCGGAAAAGGGGGTGTAAGTTAAAGTCAAGGGTCAGAGCTTAGCTAGACTTGTTTTAGTAAAGATTTAGTAAGGTTTCGTAATATCTAATTTAGCTCTCCTCGCACTCTCTTAGAATTAATACAGATTTTTGAACTATATATTTATTACTTTGTCACTATACTCGCATTAAAATATATTCACACATGCGGCGTAGTACATGAACCGGTACTGCACCGACACTAAAGGCTACTCCTACTCTAAAGAGAGTTACTGTGGCTACTCTTATTACTTGTGCTTATACTCCTTATATTAAGGGAGTTAAGTGTGTAATTATTTATTTAAGTTATATTAATAGCGCTCTCTAAACTAAAAGTACTAGCGAGTACTTTAATATTATTAGTTAAAGTACTTGCTACTTTGCGTATACCTTAGGCCACTTTTATAAAGTTACTCTTACTATTACCTAGGTCCCCTTTGTCGTTTATAAGGCGGCGTTATTAAATAATACTAAAGAGAATGTGAATTCCTTAATTACTCTCCTTTTTAGTATATAATTACTAATTTCTTTAAGAACTTAAGCGGTTAAGAGTTCTAGTTCTTGCGGCCTTTAAGGGTCACGTTATTACTAATAGAGTTACCGGTGGAGTAACTAGTTCTGTTAGTTGTGCTTTAAGTGCGGCCTCGGCTACTCTTTACGTTAATTCCTCTTCTAAATTAGCGGGTAATAAAGAGACTTCTCTAGGAGTATCTCTGGCTTCTCTTACTACTCTTGTGGCTACTTTTCTTACTACTCCTGCGACTATTACTCTTATTATAACTATAAATAAAATTAGTAGAGCTGCTATTACGGCCGCTAGTATTAGTGTTAGTCTTACTGCTTTTCGGGCTATAATAGTTAATAAGCCCCGTGGAGTTACTCTTATATTAAAGTAAAAGGCTCAAGCTGCTCGTATTAAGGAGCTTATTAAAGTAATTATTAATATATTAAGTAATGTGGCGGGGACAGCCGCTGATTTCTTTTGTCACATGACTGCGCTAGTCCTTCGTATATAAAAAGAGCTAACACTTAATTATAGAACGTTAAGAACGTAACACTAAATATATTCTATTTATTAGAACCTTTTCCCTTCCTTCCTTTGCTGATTCGTACTCTCTAGATATGTAATATCTTTAGATTTGATTGATTTGTTATTTACAAAGCCTAGAATCTCCTCCGGTGGCTCGCTATATGCTACCCTCTTGTTGTGTGGATTGGAGTTCGTCCCACCCACAGTAACTTAGTTCAGGAGGTTTTAGGCCTTTTAATTAAATACCGTATTATCTGGCATATAGCGCCACTCTCGCTGTGGCCGCCATCTCGATTATACCGCCAGGTCTAATTGTATCACCTTAACTTCGCGTATGTTATATCGCCATAGCGGTATAAGATTTCCAAGCAAAGGTACTTACAGCTCGTGTATTTTAGGTGTAAATAAAGGAGTTTAAGAGTATATATTCTAGTGATATTCTATCTATTATTTCTCCTTAACATCTATTATGTTACGGCTGGCCAAAGGTTGATACGGCGAGTTGACTTAAGCTTTGTATTTGGACTTAAGGCTACGCTCAGAATCGAGAAGAAAAGATAAGGAGGAAAGGAAAGCTCTCCGTAAGGGAGGGTTCGAGTATATATATATGAAGGACCCTTTTAATGGGGCCTAGCGTAGTCGGGGCCTATTTATTCACATGTCGCATGCTCGCCACCTAGTCTTCCCTATTAGGCTTAGCGCCGTCGCATAGCCAGCGATGCTACGAGCCTGTGTCGGTTAGAATACAAGGCGCATCGTAGGTCGTAATATTACCCTCCCCTCCTAAAAAACTACGTTTGCGTAGTTATAGCTATAACTGTATCGTTTTCTAAGTTATTATAGTCGTCGATACTAGCGTTATAAGCCTTTAGCCACTTTAGGAGAGCTCTCGGCGGGCCCTTGGCGTTAAGATACTTTAAGTAGAACCGTTTAATTATATGTGGAGCTATTATAGTATCTGAGCATAAGTACTACTTTAAGTCTTCGTCAGCGCTTAGCCACTTAATACGGTAAAATAGTTTATTCCGCATGACTTTAGAGCCAAGGATGCCTTTAATTTCCCACTTATTCTATTTAGGCAGTAGTTAAACAGGTGCCGGCGTAGCTTTAGCTTATCTCGGCAAGGGGTTGTCGACTGTCGTGCAACACAGGTATGCGCACGTGCCTAGCCTACGTAAGCAGGCCAGTTAGTTATAGGGGCAGTTGCAGACAGGAGCTCCCTCTTAGAAATCAGACACTTTTTGCCACCACGTTGCAGCCACCATGAGAGCCATGCCGGCCGTCGATTAGAGAGACCTTTTGCACGACAGTTATGAGCCCTGTACGCGCTGTTGCGTAGTATTGGAAACTGCAAAGGCTTTAGTTGGCGGTTTGGTAATGGTTTTGTGGAGTAGCGGTAAGTTGTGCAATGTTCTCCCCTACGGAAACAACTCTTCAAGATTACTACCTTCGCATACCTTAAACCACCTTCGTAGACTTCAAAATGGCTACTTCAGCTCCGACAGTTACCCTTACGTCTAGACGAGAGATGTTTCCGCCGTAGCTAGCAGAGCTAAGGGCTCAGGCAATGGTCCGGGGAGCATGGCACCATATTGACCCCGACGGACCTGATTCTCCACACATAACTAATTTAGAGCCTGCGCTACCTCCGACGATTGAAGAGCTCATACACATAGAAGATAAGCACAGGCAGAACACGTGGGAAGTGGACATTCGGGACATTCCAGACAGGCCAGCGATTTTGCTAGCACGCTTCAAGGATGTGGAAAAGGAGTACTAGGCGTACCAACGCGACTACAGCATGCGGCATACGCGCTGGGCAGCGTTAAATCAACGGTACCAGGTACTGTGGGAATGGGTGAACCAGTCTGTGCCGCACATGCTTTTGGAGCCTCACAAGGAACAATTGATCGCTGAAGAACGCCTGACTCTCCAGAACCTGGTGCGGGAGCTTCAAAAGAAGTATGCGCCAAGCCCTGAGTGGTACAAACAGCACAGGAGAGACGCATACCTGGAGGTGTTGGAGACTGGCAAGGGCTCAATGGACCAGGCTACATGGTTAAACAATTGGTTCTAAGCTTTGGCTAAAGCTAAGTCTCTAAAGCTGGACATTATTAAAGGGACTAGTGCCAAACAAGCGTTTTTGGAGACTGTCGCTGTAAAGATTGCACCGGGATGGGCCGATGACCAGCTCCGGAGGTTGCTAGAGGCCGACGCCATGGGGGAAAAGCCTACTCGCACGCTTGAAGAGTACGGCCGTATACTGGAAACCTACTTGCAATCGACTCTTGCATCTAGAAGAGCCCTTGATCGAAAGGTTACTGGGGGTGGCGGGACTTATGTAACACTAGGAGGACGTAGCGATGGCACAGATCAATTACTAAATTGCCCCTGCCAAGCTAAAAAGACACGTCACTTTTGGTCTTCCTCCTCGTGCTCTAGGCTAGAGCTAGCTTTGACGGGCCATACCGAGCGTCAAATACAGCTCTCAGACGACGACAAGAAGGCAATTTGCCAACGTTTAGAGCTCCCGGCCTACAAGAAGTTACGGGAAAAGCTCCAAGAGAAAGGTTAGCTAGGTTCTGGCACTGGCATTGGCTCTGGCACTAGCTCTGGAAACGGTGCCTCCAAGAATGGTGCCAATGGCAAAGCGACGTGGGATGGCGAAGGATCGATAAATGCTTGAAAGAGAGTAGGGCATTACCTAACACGACAGAACTAAAGCTCTCGTCAAGCTCCTGCGTTGTACAGGGTTGTGTTAGAGGTATGGTTGGCGGTGGCCATGCTAGCTAGGCGCAGTAGGGGTCGCTCCCGTGCTGGCCTCAAAATACCTGCTTTGGTGTATTTACACCTGTTTTGGACCTCCGAAGCCTGACTAGCTTAGGGGGTGGCCCACTTTGGCCGATTTGGTAAGGCCCATTTTGGCCGTTTCGCCCTGGCATATTACTTGCTAGAGGGCACTTCGTTGTTTTGACCTTGGTATACGTACCGAAAGGATCAATTTGTCTTTGCTTTTGGCTCTTTAGGTACGGGTTGCTCTACGGAAAGTCTACGGTGTTTCGCAATGGAGGGGTTACCTAAATAAGGTGCCCTTGTTCATTCATTTAGAGCGCCGGAATGAGACGGCACCACTCAAAGCGACGCGGACACGTGGAGGGACGTATTTGGAGGTCAATTAGCTGTTGTTTCGGCTTATGTGCCACTACATGGCGTACTTGCCACATTTTCTATGTATATTAGACTCTTGTTGATCTAGGGGGTGCACCTTAGAGCTCTGTTATAACTGGGGGGTGTGTCGTGCAACACAGGTATGCGCACGTGCCTAGCCTACGTAAGCAGGCCAGTTAGTTATAGGGGCAGTTGCAGACAGGAGCTCCCTCTTAGAAATCAGACACTTTTTGCCACCACGTTGCAGCCACCATGAGAGCCATGCCGGCCGTCGATTAGAGAGACCTTTTGCACGACATCGACGTACTTACGGAACGAGTGCGAGTAGAAGATAGGGTAAATTGACTAGTCCTCTAGTAGCTTAACTCTCTAGCTCTCTCCTTCCTTGGCGATTACCTTGACTAGGCCGTACCACTTATTAAACAGCTTCTTTAAGGGTCGGTTGACGTTTCAGTTCTAAGTGTCGATTAATACTAAGTCGCTAACGTCCTAATCGACGGCGCGTCGCCCACGGTTCGCTAGTTATTTTATTTTCTCTTACTAGTCCTTTAAGGATGATTAGGCGACTTTTGTAACTTCCTTTATTCGCAAGGCTACTTATAGAGCTTCCTCGCGGTTGAGTTTCTTTATTATTATAGCCGGTGACTTTAAGTTAATTAAGTCCTAAGAAGTCCTTAGTTTAACGCCGTTAAGTAATTAAAAAGGGGACAGGCGGCCTAGGGACTTATATAGTAACGTTAGTTAAGCGATGTTTATGATTAGTAAGAGGTTACTCTAATTATCTTAGTAATAATAGTAAAAGGGACGGAGTTATTATTTAATATATTAGTTCGTTACTTCCGTTTAACCGTCGACGTTTAGGTTATACGCCGTCGTTAGCTTTACCCTAGTCCCAAGGATACGATAGTACTCCTTCTAAAAGGAGGAGACGAACTAAGGTCCTCGGTTTAAGATAATAGAGTCCGGCATACTAAAGTGTCGAGTCTAATAGACGAGGAAGAGAATAGCTATGCCTTTAGTCGTAATTGTATTATTATAAAGTATCAAGACTAATTTCTTAAATAAGTAATTAACGATAATTATAGCGAAGTTGTAGTCGTGTTTATTTAATAATAACTTCGTAAAGTCTATCGTGAAGTGTTAATACGGCCGAGCAGGGATTAGTAAGGGGTATAAGAAGTTAAGGGTCTTATCT
Source organism: Leptodontidium sp. MPI-SDFR-AT-0119 (assembly GCA_020726505.1). NCBI lineage: Eukaryota > Fungi > Ascomycota > Leotiomycetes > Helotiales > Leptodontidiaceae > Leptodontidium > Leptodontidium sp. MPI-SDFR-AT-0119. The sequence goes on along the minus strand of JAHLEZ010000013.1, from coordinate 2,134,545 downwards.
TTACGGGCCTTTTGTCGAGAGTAACTATAGTTTGCTACGTATTAAGTTATGTCCGTGGGGAGGCCGTTTTAGTAATATTTGCGACTTAGTAATGCCTTTATCTTTCTAATCTTCGTATGTGTTACTGAAAGTTAGGAATATATATAGCGAATAAGTATTGTACGAAGCTCCGGCGGTTTTAAAGGCACTTTTAGGCGGCCTTAGAAAAGCAACTTATCGCTTGCTAGCTCGTAATCCAACGACTACTCCTTAGCTTTTTGTCGGAGAGACTCTAGCGAAGGCGAGGTCTTGTTAATTAGGAGTACTTAGTTAATAACGTCGTATTTTGCGATATTATATACTACTATAGAGTTAGGGTCTAGCTCCTTCGCAGTAAGCGTCTCCGGGTTGATTAGTACTTCCGTATTCGACTTTGGCTTTGGCTTTAGCTCGTCACGTGTCTTAATATCGCGACCTAGGGTTATAGCGTTTATAAGTGCTAGGGGTATCGTCTCTACGACTTCGATATAAGCGTTTATAGGATCGACGGTAAAGAGCTAAAGGTCGTTAGCAATTCGCGGGTTAATCTTATTAGTAGGAATTAACTATTAACTGCGGATGGCTCGCTTACGTGCCTTCGTAATTGTGAAGTCTTAATCTCGTCGAGATAAGGTGTTAGTTAACGTATTAGTTGTCTTAGTACGGTATATAATCGTGAAGTAGAAGTCCGCAAAGAACTCAGTCTATTGAGCTTGCTTAGTCGTGAGGTCCTTGGTAGTTATAAAATACTTTAGGGCTTAGTAATTAGTGTAAATAAGGACATTTTTTTAGGCACTTAAGAGCTTCAGGTAATATTACTTAAATAACTAGAAAATCGCTAATATCTTTTTGTCGTAAATCGGATAGTTAAGCTCGGGGTTTGTTATAATCTTTAAGAAGTATCCTACGGGGTAAAAGGTGTCGTCTTCTTAAAGTTAAGATAAAATCCCAGTGACGACTCCGTTAGAAGAGTCGGTTTCTAGCCGTGTCTATTTAATAAGGTCGTAGTAGCGAAGAACCGGCGTAGATTAGAGGGCTTCTTAAAGAGTTTCTTAAGCGTTTTTATAAGCGCTATTAAATTTAAAGGGAACGTCTTTTTTAATAAGTATCGTGAGAGGTCGTGCGATACGATTATAGTCCTTAATAAACCGGCGGTAGAAGTTATAGAAGCTAAAGTAGCTTTATATACTCTGTAAATTGTTAGTGTATCGCTAGTCTTTAATTATACTAATCTTTTCCGGGTTTACTTCTACGCTATTAACTTTAATAATAAATCCTAGGAACTTAGTCTTTTATACGCTAAACTTAGACTTCTTAATGTTAGTTTAAAGTTTGTGTATTTATAATATTGTTATAATCTTCTTAACGTGAACCTTGTGTTTCTTAAGAGTAAACGAATATATAAGGATATTATTTATATATACCGCGCAGAAGTCGTCGAGGTGTTTTATAAGGATATTATTAATAAAACGCTAGAAAGTCGCCGGACTATTTGTAAGGCTAAAGGGAAGGACTTTATGCTTGTACGTGTTATACTAAGTGCGAAAGGTCGTATAATCTTCGCTCTTAAGGGACATGCGAATGCAGTAAAAGGCTTACTAAATATTAAGCTTTATAAAGACTTTTGCCTTATAAATACGTGCTATTATCTCATTAATTAGTAGAATCGGGTACAGGTTTTTCTTCGACAGGGCATTTAACTTCCGGTAGTCGACGTATAGCCGGAAATTGCCGTCGGCTTTTTTGGCGAAGAGGATAAGGGCCGCATATAGTACGCTAGAGGGCTTAATAAAACCTTTATATAGGTTATTAATAATATACTACTTAGTCTCCGACAGCTATTCTTTAGTTATACGCTAGAGAGGTTTAAAAGACAAGTCGTTTTCTTTAGTAAGCTTAATTTAGTAGTCTACGCCCTGGCGGTGCTTTAGTAGCTCGTTAGAGGCTCGCCGGGAGAAGAGGGGGGTATACTCTTAATACTTTACTAGGAGCTTCTTACTTACTAGCTTATTATCTTGCGCGTACTTAGCCTCTAGGACTTCCTCTAGGGTTAAGTCTCTATTCATCAATACGAGTTCGATACTTAATTAGTTTAGGGCCTCTCGCCGGCGACGAGTTAACTCTTAGTCGATCTCATATATTAATATTACGAAGGTTTCTACTTTACTTCTTTTAGATTTCCTAAGTTAGAGGTACGTCGTAGACATTACTATTACTAATATAAGGAAAATCTCCGTAATAAGCGCCTTTAGTTAGTAATTCGCCGGGGAGGCTTTATAGGCTCTCTTGTCCTTAAGTAGTAATCTTAGATTACGGGATATTAAAGGGTTTAATTACTCTTTTATAACTCGTAAGCGCTCTTTGACTTCTCTAGTAAAGCTCGAGGGTCGAGTTAACGAGATACTAGTAGTAAGTCGGACGGGGGCCTTTATCTTAAGGGAATCGTTAAGCGTCGTAAGCTTAGCTTGTCTCTAGCGGTGGTTATCTATATTTATAAGGGTATCTCTTTGTTTCGCGTTAAGTTAATAAGACTTAACAATTAACTTGTCGGAATAGTTAATATCAACGAAGACTCGCTAGTTAAAGTACGACTAGACAAGTATATTTAATGGCTATTTTAGTTAATTACGGTTCTTTATATACGACTACTTTAAGTCGTAATACTCGAGGAACTTCCGATTAATTAGGACGTTAGTGTTACTTAAGTTAGTTACTAGAAAGGGGAAGTTAATTCGCCGGCGATCGATTGTCAAGGTAAGTAAGACGGCCGTGTTAATTGGCTTGCCTTTCTTATTATTATAGCCAGTTGGGACGATTAATTAAGGGAGGGATATAAAAGAAATATTAAATTGCTTGACGAGGAGGTATACGAAAGAGGTTTTAATAATATCGAAAATATTAACTTTGCTATTAATATATATAAGTGTCTTAGTAAAGAATTTATTCCTTCTTAGTTTAATATTAATTAAGAATTGTTATTCTTTAATAAGAGTATAGAAATTAAATACTAAGTCCTTTTATAAATTGTGACTTATATTAAGGTATAAGTCTTTGTTACGGCCTAGGAGTTTTTTAATAACTCGTTAGTTTTTAGATCTTCATTGACGACTAACTTAAAAATCGACTTATCGAGAGCCTAATCTCTACGACGCTTAGGGCAGTCGCTAGCTTAATAGCCGGTCTTATTATAATAGAGACAAGTGTCAAAAGAGACGTCCTTAGGTATAAGAGAAGGTATAAGGGACTTAAGTTGGCGTAAGATAGGCGAAGGAGAAGTCGTACGCTAGCGAACATCTGACGATTGTCTTGGAGTCAGTAGTCTTTATACGTGAGTAGTAGGGGTAAGTGAAGTCGAACGCTAGTTGTCTTTCTTTAAGATGCCGCGCAAGTCGCTAGTATTAGTGTTATTAAAGGAGACTTAAGGGGCTTTGTGGATAATAGTAATAGCACGTTTATTAGCTTATTTAATAGCGATATTCTATAGCTCGCGATCTAAGATAGTTAAGAACTCGTTAAGAGCCGTATAATCTTTAGTAAATTTATATTTCTTAGTTCGGATGTCGTACTTAAGCTTATCTAAGACTTTCTCGTATACGTCGTCGAATTAGCAGTTAGGTGAGATTTTTCTAATAACCGTGTATGTTATAAACTTTATACGGAACTTGTTATAAGTTATATTACTTATTTATAGTTAGTTATACTTGAACTTAGTAGCTTATACTTAGTTATAGTTAAAGAAACGCTAGTTTAAAGCCTTTAAGATATTAGCGGTTTCGTTAAAGTCTCTAGCGAAGTCAGGGTTTATTTATTAAAGAATAATAGTCTTAGCCTTTCCCTTTATACACTTAAAGTAAGCGTAAACTTACGATTCGCCGGTGAGGAAGTTACTTGAGTATTTTTAAATAAAGAGCTTTATATTTATCTTTTAGGCGTCGTATTTAATTTCGCCCTTATAATCGCTAAAGGGGGTACGGGGGTACTTGACCTTATTAAGCTCGACAGCAGAGATAGCGGGGTTTAGCTTAGGGAGGTAATAGTCGGCGGTAGGCTAAAGGTTTATTATAAGAGTACGTACGGATTAGTTTAAAGGGGAGGAAGTGTTAGTCTCTTAGCGAGGGTTATTAATAGTATATTAAGTAAGGGCTTATGTGATAATAGCGGCGATAGTAAAGCTAATAGAGTTTTTAATTAACTAATCTACTTTAGCTTATTAAGCGGAGGTAAGGCCTTTTATATCGGTAAGCTTTAGCGATGCGTCGAAGAAACGCTGGGGCTTGTCCTTTAAGTCTAAGTCGAATCCGTTAAAGCTTTCCGGCTTTTCCGAGAGAGTCTTAACCGAAGGGATGGGGGTGTCAGTAAAGCCTAGCCGTATAGGGGCGCTCCTTTCTCTAGAGCTTCGCCGACGCGGGGGAGAGGTCAGCAGTGGTAGTAAGGTCGGGTAGGGAGGTGTTTAAGGTTATTGATCGGACATGCGTTCGAAACAGGGGCGCGCGTTAAGTTATAGTAAGGTAAGTTGACCGCGGGAGAATATCTAGCTTTCTCTAAGACAGTCTACTACGAGGGCAGAGAGGTACTTATCTGTCGAATAGGCTAAGGTATTAAGGCTCGTTATTAACTTATTATAAGGGCAGGTCGATAAGGCGTAAGACTAAGTGAGATATAACGCTTTATAATAAAGAGGTGTTAGTTTTTTCTTATGTTACGACTAGTTAAAGGTTAATACGGCGAGTTAACTTAAGCTTTATATTTAGACCTAAGGCTACGCTTAGAATCAAGAAGAAAAGATAAGGAGGAAAGGAAAGCTTTTTATAAGGGAGGGTTCGAGTATATATATATGAAGAACCCTCCTAATGGGGCCTAGCGTAGTCGGGGCCCATTTATTCACATGTCGCATGCTCGCCACCTAGTCTTCCCTATTAGGCTTAGCGCCGTCGCATAGCCAGCGATGCTACGAGCCCGTGTCGGTTAGAATACGAGGCGCATCGTAGGTCGTAACATATTATATCCTCGTCCTCCTCTCCTAACTCTTCGGAAGAGTCTAGCTCTAAGTCTAAGTCAAAAGCACTCTCTATATCATTCTTAGTATCTATTATAACGTCGGCTTTATTCTTTACTTGTGTAACCTCCTTCTCGTGCCTTGAAATATACGTGCTTTAAACTACAATTGTGTCTCTATTAATGTTATCGTCGTCAAGAATAATCTCGAGATCAGAGGAGGGAGGGAGAGAGGTGTAGTCGCCGACAGTAATATCAGGGAGGTCTCGAATCTTTAACTCGTTGTTTTCAAAGCCGTTGGGGTTTAGCGATAAACTAAGGTTTCGGAAGGTACGAATGATAGTGTCTTGATGCTTAGTATATATACGCCTCTAGGCTTCTCCTACTTATTAAGTAAGGAGGATTCTGTGGTCCACGATAGTATACTTATTATTTTCCTATTTCTCGAGGTTCTAATTAATGTGAATCTCTTCTAGTTCCTTGATTATTACCTTTAAAAGTGAGTTAATAGAAACATCTAGTACTTAAACGTAGCTAATATAGCCGCTAGGAATAAGAGACAAGGTAACATTTAATCTCTTGAATTTAGTACATATCTTCTTATTAAGTCTCTCTTCTTATAGTCTCTTTACTTTTATAATTATAGATTCGTTAGTAGGCACCTTCTTTCTAGTGTGTTTGTGAGGGGCAAAGGCGTCGAGAACGAGAAGACGAGGTTCTTAATCTAAGAGAGTATATTCCGACGTATATACGTAGTCTTGTCGAATCTAATTAAGGAAATTAATAGAGTTGGCGTATACTTTATTATTTTAAATCACCTTTACACTAGTATTGTACTGCTTTATCTCTAGCTATCGATTCTTGTTTCCCTTCCCCGGTTTTCCCTTAAATATAAGAAGAAGTTTACACTGCGCCACTTTATCTACGAAGACGATAACTTGTAGTGTAACTTGTCGCTTTTCTTAGTCACCTCTAACTGTTCTTAAGGTAATAGTTCTAGCGCCTTTAAAGGCGTACGTACGGCCTTTCTAGAACTCAAAAGCGAGCGGGGTTTAGTTTATATTCGAGATCTTAGAGAGCTTATACTTTCTAATAACAAGTACAGTTATCGGGCGAGGTTTTCTATAGTCTGAATTAGGGTTAATAATAATGTTCCGACGATTATATTACAACTAATGAACAATTGTGGCTCGTAACTCTTCGGGGGCCTTTTGAGCTCGTTTGGTGCCTGCGCGGAAAGAGATATTATAGTAGTGTTTAAAACTAGTTAACTAGCCAGCGGACCACCGGAAACCTAAGTACAGATTCAAGCCTCCTTCCTTACGAATTACTCACTCAGGATAAAGCTCACTATACACCTGTTTCGCATTCTGAATTAACTATTTCGCAAATATCGCTCGACCTTTAAGGCGTGCCTTATTAAACTAATACTTTAGCCTTAACTCTATATCTAGCTCCTTTACTTTGCCCTATAGCTTACGGACTCGGAATGTACCCTTCTTTTACTATAAAATCTCGCTCTTTTTTTTAATCTAACCCCAGAATATTAAGCGTGGGATATAGAGCTTACGAGCCGCATATCGAACGGTGATTCTTTCGTCGGTATTATCTTTAAGTGTTCGATACGTACTCTCCTAGTATAAAATCGCAGTTAACTTAAACTCTCGAGAATAGGAATATCGCCGTCTAGTTACATAATCGTCGTAGTCAGTATCAGTAAGACTATCAAGCTTATCCTTAACCCCTCTATTAATCTGAATAATCGGCCGGTCGATACGCTCTTAATCTCTTGGCTCTCCTATTCCTTCCTTATTATTCCGAATTCGCTATTTAACTAGTGCCTTAATCGTTTCTTGTTTGTTTACTCCCCTAATATACTTGCGGCTAAGAACACGTTAAGAGCGAGGTATTACTTCTTTTATAAAGGGGCCACGGCGAAGGCGAGGTTTAAGTAGTTAGAGAAGGCCTTATAGATTCAAGGTAGCTTGCCTTAGTAGTAAAGGACCTGTAGGAATGCGAGGAATTAAAGGCATATTAACGATATTATATAAAGGTACAATTAGAAGATAAAGAGTCTAGTTATAGTTAGCGGAATCAAATATTTAAAAGGAAGTGTTTTAGTAGGGATTTAGGGGGAAATTATAATCTACAGCGCCACTCTTGACCACAGCGCCAGGTCTAAACCTATTAAAATACTACCGAAAAGTTAATTCGCCATGGCGCTGTATGCTAGATAATACGGTATGTTACTCTCTTTTGTGTGAGGCGAGGCTTAAGAACCTCTAAATAACTAAGTATCCCTTTATAATTTACTTACGTTACGTTACTTTTACTATAAAAACAAACAACTATTAAAAGTAATTAAATCTTTTAAATACTATAAATTTCACTCCTGAGCTTAGTTACTCTCTAAGTAAATAAAATAATAAGAGAATTTACAAAGTAATAATAAATATATAAGAAAATACATTGTGTATTCACAGGGTAAGTTAATAATTAGAGTACCTTTATAATAAAGGAAAGGTAAAGAACGTGTATAAAAACTTACTTTAAAGTGAAGCTTCTAAATTGAGTTACTTTAATTAAGTACGAATATCCACTAAGTTAATGAGAGTAATAAAATTCTCAAATTTCTGCTAAAAGAGGTTCTTTATAAGTTTATTAGCAGGTATATAACCCGTAAGTAAATATTCGACTGAAAAAGTGCCCTTTTAAAACTCTTAGTATAATTATATATTTTAAATATTAACGTAGTGTAGCTTAATAAAGATGCGCTAATTTTCCCTAATAATTAATTAAATCGTTTATTAATTATTATAAAAGATCTTCTAAATTTCCCTTAACTTAAGGCGTAATTCTTAAAAGAAACGTTATAAAGCTATAATCTCCTTAGTTGTACACTTAACGCCTAAAAGTTTAGCTTATATAGTCGAAGTAGTAACTATATCTTATAAGGCCGCTCTCTATAAGATTAAACCTCCAAAAAGTATTATAATATAACTATTAGAAAACGCCTAATATTAAGATCGTCTATAAATAACGCATCTAAGGCTATAATAAGCTAAGAGTCGCGTAACTTATAATTATAAGTGATCGCTAAAAATCGGGTTCTAAAGAGGTAACGAATAGTTTAATTAATTACTATAAGGTACTCTAAAGAGAAGTTAGTTAAGAAGTAAGAAAGTCTTAAAGTTATAAACGTAACGTTTATATGTAATATAATTACTATATAAAGTACTAAGTTAACCTTCTCTTAATACTTCTTAATTTGAACTAGGGTTACTTGCCTTTAATTCTTTAGTAATTTAACTTAAAGTAATAAAGTACTTAAGTAATTTTTATTTATTAAGTTAAATCATAAAGTAACCTTATCTTTAAGTAGTAAGCCCCGAACTTCCTTATGTTACGACCTACGATGCGCCTCGTATTCTAACCAACACTGGCTCGTAGCATCGCTGGCTATGCGACGGCGCTAGGCCTAATAGGGAAGACTAGGTGGCGAGCCTGCGACATGTTGACGTGAATGGCACTCGACTACGCTAGGCCTCATTAGGAGGGTCCCCCATGTATATATACTCGAGCCCTCCCTTACGGAGAGCTCTCCTTTCCTCTTTGTCTTTTCTTCTTGATTCTGAGCGTAGCCTTAGGCCTAAATATAAAGCTTAAGTTAATTCGCCGTATTAACCTTTAGCCAGCCGTAATATAAGAAAAGACTAATACTCCTTTGTTATAAAGCGTTATATTTTACTTAGTCTTGCGCCTTATCGACTTGCCCTTACAATAAGTTAATAACGAGCTTTAACACCTTGGCCTATTCGACAAATAAGTACCTCTCTGCCCTCGTAATAGACTATCCTAGAGAAAGCTGGATATTCTCCCGTGGTTAACTTACCTTGCCGTAACTTGACGCGCGCCCCTGTCTCGAACGTATGTCTGATTAACAAACCGATTAACAACCTCAAATACCCCTTAACCCCACCCTACCACCTTTACCGACTTCTCCCCCTCGTCGGCGAAGCTCTAGAGAAAGAAGCGCCCCCGTACGGCTAGGCTTTACCGACACCCTCATCCCGTTAGTCGAGACTCTTTCGAAAGAGCTGGAGAGCTTTAACGGATTCGACTCAAACTCGGAGGACAAACCCTAGCGTTTCTTTAACGCATCGCCAAAGCCTATCGATATGGAAGGCCTTACCCCCGCTTAATAAGCTAGGGTAGATCAGTTGATCAAGGACTTCGTCAGCTCTGCTATCGCCGCCGCCGTTACATAAGCCCTCACTTAATATGTTATCAATAACCCTCGCTAAGAGACTAGCACTCCCTCTCCTTTTAACTAATTAGTGCGAGCTCTTACGGCGAACCTCTAACTTACCGCCGACTATTACCTCCCTAAGCTAAACCCTACTATCCCTATCGTTAAGCCTAATAAGGTCAAGTACCCCCGTACCCCCTTTAGCGACTATAAGGGCGAAATTAAATACGACGCCTAGAAGATAAATATAAAGCTCTTTATTTAAAAGTACTCGAGTAACTTCCTTACTAACGAATCGTAGGTTTATACTTACTTTAAGTGTATAAAGGGAAAGGCCAAGACTATTATCCTTTAACGAATAGACCCCGACTTTGCTAAAGACTTTAATAGAGCCGCCGACGTCTTAAAGGCTTTAGACTAGCGTTTCTTTAATTATAACCAAGTATAGGCAGTTAAGCTTAAGTACAACTAATTATAAATAAGTAATATGACGTATAATAAGTTCCGTATAAAGTTCACGATATATGCGGCTACTAGGAAGATCTCGCTTGCCCGTTGGTTCGATGATATGTACGAGAAAGTCTCGGATAAACTTAAGTACGATATCCGTACTAAGAAGTATAACTTCGCCGGAGATTATACGGCTCTTAACGAGTTCTTAGCCGTCTTAGACCGCGAGTCTCGAAATATCGCTGCCGCGCGAGTTAGTGCGCGGGCCCTTACTACTACCCGCGAAGCCCCTCGAGTCTCTTTTAATAATACTAACGACTCGAGCGACATCTTAAAGAAGGAAAACTAGCGCGCTACTTCCCCTACGCCGGCTACTACGGCTTAGAGACCCCCGACCCCGACTCCTAGATAGTCGTCGGATGCCCGCCAGCGTACGCCCTCTCCTTCGCCCATCTTACGTCAACTTAAGTCCCCTGTACCTCCTCCTGCACCTAAGGACGTCTCTTCCGACACTTGTTTTTATTACAATAAGACCGGCTATTAAGCTAGTAACTGTCTCAAGCGCCGTAGAGACTAGGCTCTCGATAAGTCAATTTCCTAGTTAATCATCGGCAGAGATCTAAAGACTAACGAGCTATTAAAAAACTCTTAGGCCGCGGCAAAGACTTATACCTCGGCATAAGTCACAACTTATAAAAAGACTTGACTTTTGATTTTTGTGCTTTTATTAAAGAACAATAATTCTTAATTAGTATTAAACTAGGAAGGAATGGATTCTTTACTAAAACACTTGTATATATTAATAGTAAAGCTAATATTTTCGGTGTTATTAAAACCTCTTTCGTATATTAACTCGTTAAGTAATTCGATATTTCTTTTATATCCCTCCCTTAGTTAATTGTCTTAACTAACTACAATAGTAGAAAAGGCAAGCCAATTAACACGGCCGTTTTACTTACCTTAATAATCGACCGCCGGCGAATTAACTTCCCCTTTCTAGTAACTGACCTAAGTAATACCGACGTCTTAATTAGCCGGAAGTTCCTTGAGTATTACGACTTAAAGTAGTCGTATACGAAGGACCGTAATTAGCTAAAATGGCCATTAGACATACCCGTTTAGCCGTACTTTGACTAGCGAGTCTTCGTTAATATTAATCGTTTTGATAAGCTAATCGTTAAGTCTTACTAACTTAACGCGGAATAAAGGGATGCCCTCATAGACATAGATAACCACCGCCGGAGACAAGCTAAGCTTGCGGCGCTTAATAATTCCCTTAGGACAAAGGCCCCCGTCCGACTTACCGTTAGCGTCTCGCCAACTCGACCCTCGAGCTTTACTAGAAAAGTCAAAGAGCGCCTGCGGGTTATAAAAGAGCAATTAAACCCTTCGATATCCCGTGATCCGGGATCACTACTTAAGAACAAGAGAGCTCGTGGAGCCTTCTTGGCGAATTACTAATTAAAGGCGCTTATTACAGAGATTTTCCTTATATTAGTAGCGGCGATGTCCACGACGTACTTTTAACCTAAGAAATCTAAAAGGAATAAGGTGAAAACCTTCGTGATATTAGTGTATGAGATCGACTAAGAGCTGACTCGTCGCCGGCGAGAGGCCCTAAACTAATTAAGTGTTAAACTCGCATTAATAAATAGAGACTTAACCCTAAAGGAGGCCTTAAAGGCTAAGTACGCGCAAGATAATAAGCTAGTAAGTAAGAAGCTCCCAGTAAAGTACTAAGAGTATACTCCTCTCTTCTCCCGGCGAGCCTCTAACAAGCTACTAGCGTATCGCCAAGGTGTAGACTATTAAATCAAGCTTACTAAGGAGAACGACTTGTCCTTTAAGCCTTTCAGGCGTATAACGGAAGAACAGCTGTCGAAGACTAAGCGATACATTATCGACAACTTACATAAAGGCTTCATTAAGCCCTCTGGCGCACTATATGCGGCCCCTATTCTTTTTGCCAAGAAAGCCGATAGCAGTCTCCGGCTATGCGTCGACTACCGGAAGCTAAATGCCCTATTAAAGAAAGACCCGTACTTAATCCCTCTAATCGATGAGATAATAGCACGTATTTATAAGGCAAAAGTCTTTACAAAGCTCGATATTTAGCAAGCTTTCTACCGCATCCGCATGTCCCCCAAGAGCGAAGACTACACGACCTTCCGCACTTAATACGGCACGTATAAGTATAAGGTCCTTCCCTTTAGCCTTACGAATAGTTCGGCGACTTTCTAGCGTTTTATTAACGATATCCTTATAAAATACCTCGACGACTTCTGCGCGGCTTATATAAACGACATCTTAATATACTCGTCTACCCCCGAGGAATATAAGGTCCACGTCAAGAAAGTAATAGTAATACTATAAGTACACGGACTTTAAGCCAATATTAAGAAGTCTAAGTTTAGCGTGTAAAAGACAAAGTTCTTAAGATTTATTATTAGCGTCGATGGCGTGGAAGTAAACCTAAAGAAAATTAGTATAATCAAGGACTAGCGATACGCTAATAATATACGGGGTATACAAAGTTATCTTAGGTTCTATAACTTTTACCGCCGGTTTATTAGGGATTATAATCGCATCGTACGACTCCTCACGATACTAACCAGAAAAGACGTTCCCTTCAAATTTAATAGCGCCTATAAGAACGCTTAGGAAACTCTCCGGGAGGCCCTCTAATCTACGCCAGTTCTTCGCTACTACGACCTTACTAAACAGACACAGCTAGAGACTAACTTTTCCAACGGAGTCGTCACTAGGATTTTATCTTAACTTTAAAAGGACGATACTTTTCACCCCGTGAGATACTTCTCGAAGACTATAATAAACCCCGAGCTTAACTACTCAATCCATAATAAAGAAATATTAGCGATTTTCCGGTTATTTAAGTAATATCGCCCGGAGCTCTTAGGTGCCTAGAAAAATGTCCTTATTTACACTAACCACTAAGCCCTAAAGTACTTCATGACTATTAAGAACCTTACGGCTAGGCAGGCTTAATAGGCTAAGTTCTTTACAAACTTTTATTTCACGATTATATACTATATCGGAACGACTAATACTTTAGCGGACACTTTGTCTTAACGGGATTAGGACCTCACGGCTACGGAGGTACGTAAGCGGGCCGTTCGTAATTAACAGCTAATTCCGATCGACAAAATTAACCCGCGAGTCGCCAGCGACCTCTAGCTCTCCGCCGTTAATCCTATAGACGCCTATATTAAAGTCGTAGAGACGGTACCCTTGGCTCTTATAAACGCCATAATCCCAGATCGCGATGCTAAGACACGTGACGAGCCAGAGCTAAAGCCAGAGTCAAATACAGAAGTACTAATCGACCCGGAGACGCCTACCGCGGAGAAGCTAGACTTTAACTCTATAGTGGCGTACGACATCGCGGAATACGACGTTATCGATTAAGTACTCCTAGCTAATAAGACCTCGCCTTCGCTAGAGCCTCTCTAATAAAAAGCTAGGGAGCAGTCGCTGGATTACGAGCTAACAAACGACAAGTTGCTTTTCCAAGGTCGCCTAAAAGTGCCCTTAGAACCGCCGGAGCTTCGCACGACACTTATTCGCTATGTACATTCCTAACCTTCGATAGCGCATATAAGGATTGGAAAAATGAAGGCATTACTAAGTTGCAAATATCATTAGAACGGCCTTACTACAAACATAGCTCGATACGTGGCAAACTATAGTTGCTCCCGACAAAAGGCTCGTAAGAACAAGACTCCTAGTTTCCTATACCCCTTACTAATCCCTACTTGGCTGTACTAACACCTTACGATAGACTTTACGAAGCTACTATTAGATAAGCACGGCTACAACTTCGCTATAATTATCGTTAACCACTTGTTTAAGAAACCGGTCTTAATACCTTGTAACGACACAATTACAGCTAAAGGCATAGTTATTCTCTTCCTTGTTTATTAGACTCGACACTTCGGTATACCGGACTCTATTGTCTCGGACCGCGGACTTCAGTTCGTCTCCTCCTTTTAGAAGGAGTATTATCGTATCCTCGGGACTAAGGTAAAGCTAATTACGGCGTATAACTTAAACGTCGACGGCTAAATAAAGGTAACGAACTAATATATTAAGTAGCGGCTCTGTTCTTTTTATTACTATTACCAAGACAATTAGAGCGACTTCTTACTAATCATAGACATCGCTTAACTGACGTTACCGCACGAGTCCCTAGGCCGCCTGTTTCCCTTTTAGCTACTTAACGGCGTTAAGCCGAGGACTTCCTGGGACTTAGTTAACCCAGAGCCGCCGGCTACAGTAACAGAGAGACTCAACCGCGAGGAGGCTTTACAAGTAGCCTTACGAATAAAGGAGGTTATAAAAGTCGCATAATTAGCCCTAAAGGACTAGTAAGAGAAAATAAAACGACTAGCGAACCGTGGGCGACGCGCTATCGATTAGGACGTTAACGACCTAGTATTAGTCGACACTCGGAACTAGAATATCAACCGACCCTTAAGGAAGTTATCTAATAAGTAATACGGCCTAATTAAAGTAATTACTAAGGAAGGAGAGAGTTAGAGGGTTAAGCTCCTAGAGGACTAGTAAATTCATCCCGTCTTTTACTCTCACTTGCTCCGTAAGTACGTCGACAACCCCCTGCCGGGACAAGCCAGAGCCACGCCGGCACCTATCCAGCTACTGCCTAAGCAGAATGAGTAGGAAATTAAAGGCATCCTTGGCTTTAAGGTCATGCGAAATAAGCTATTCTATCGCATTAAGTGGCTAGGCGCCGACGAGGACCTAAAGTAGTACCTATACTCGGATACTATAACGGCTTCATATATAGTTAAACGGTTTCACCTAGAGTATCCTAACGCTAAAGGCCCGCTAAGAGCTCTCCTAAAATGGCTAGAGGCTTACAACGCTAGTATCGACGACTATAACGACCTCAAGGACGACATAGTCATAGCTACAACTGCGCGAACGCAGTTTTTTCAGAGGGGGGGGTAATGTTACGACTTACGATGCGCCTCGTATTCTAATTAACACTAGCTCGTAGTATCGCTGGCTATGCGACGGCGCTAGGCCTAATAGGGAAGACTAGGTGGCGAGCCTACGACATGTTGACGTGAATGGCACTCGACTACGCTAGGCCTCATTAGGAGGGTCCCCCATGTATATATACTCGAGCCCTCCCTTACGGAGAGCTCTCTTTTCCTCCTTGTCTTTTCTTCTCGATTTTGAGCGTAGCCTTAGGCCCAAATACAAAGCTTGAGTCAACTCGCCGTATCAACCTTTGGCCAGCCGTAACACCTTAGTTAGAATAGCTAAGGCACTTTTAATTATACTATAAAGCTCGTTAATATAAGCGGCCGAAGCCTCTTCTTTAAGAGTAAGAGCCGGAGCTCCACTAACACTAATAAGTCCACGAGTAGACTCCGGAAAGAATAGAGTACTAGTAGTAATAGTAAGTTACTCTTTAGTAACCCGCGCATAAACCTCTGGAGTATCGAAGGAGTTCTCTTTATTTAAAAGAAATTAACTGATTTAGCCTTAATTTCGCGGGAAATTTAAGATAAAATAATATACTAGACTCTTTAATAATAGTATTACCCTTATTTTCCTCCTCCTCGTCACCTCCTCCTAAGCCGGTTACTTTATTAGTAGTAATAGTAATAACCTTACCTTAAATAACAATAAAAACGGGAGCTCTTAAGTACTTTAATTCCTAAAATAGTTAGTAATTATACGCTAAAAAGGAACAACTAAGGGAATTTACCTTCTTACTTACGTCGTTTAAGAGCGTAATATAATAGAGGAGAAAAGGAGCCTAAGTAATAAGGGGAGTAACCTTATAAGAGTAGCCCGACGAGCGGGCGAAATAACGAGTACTCTAACTAATAATATTAAAGCACTCGTTAGTGCTTTTAGTTTAGAGGGCGCTATTAATATAACTTAAACAAACAACTAACCGCTTATCTCCCTTGACTCGAGGAGCACGAGTATAAGTAATGAGAGTAGCCGCAGTAGTTCTTTTTAAAGTAGGAGTAGCCTTTAGAGCCTTCTTAGTATCCTTCTTCTTCTTCACTTACTATAGTTAATAATATTTAAATTAATACACAGCCCTAAAATTACGATTAACTTAACAAAAATTAACTCTATAACTTATAATAATAGCCAAACGATTAGCCTTAACGGCCTTAGTAGAGCGCTTTAATATACCTATAGTATTAATTAATTAATTTATTAATTAATTTATTAATTAATTTATTAATTAGTTAATTAATTGTTAATTAGTTAATTAATTGTTAATTAGTTAATTAATTGTTAATTAGTTAATTAATTGTTAATTAGTTAATTAATTAGTAGATCGAAAGGTCGATTTATATATATTATAAAGAGGTTACAGGATCAAGAATTAAGTAGGGGATGTGCTACTTTAAATAAAACGGTTATTTGCTTAACTTAGTAGTACAAGTATAATTAGTAGCCTAATTGTTAGTTTAATAGTCACGTTTTTAGTCACATGCTCGCTTAACGAGTATTTAAGGGGGGGCTCTGGTATAAAGCTCTCCTTTTCTTGAATACACATTTTGCCACACAGGATTTTACCCCTTAAATGTGTCGATTCTACACCGGAATCAGTAGTATTACCCAAGTATAACGACATTAATCAATTGCGAATTACTCAGTAGTTAATTAACAAGTTAATTAGTAAAACTCGAAGATTCTCGAAGCAAAGTCTCGAAGCACTCGTTCGATGAACCTCTTGATACTTACGAGAATTCCGAAGCCGGCAAGACTCTTACGAGTTTAAAGAGCGGACACGTTTATCTTCGACCTCTTTACTAAGCTAGTCGAAGCTCTTCTTTCGAGCCTTTGACTCGAGTCTTTCATAAGCCCAGAGTAAGGGATGAGAACTGCTTGATTCGATTAAAGCACCTCGAATTACACGACCTCTTCGAAGCTCCTCCTCCTTCGAATCTTCCTCTTTTCGAACCCCTTTCGGAACCTCCCTCTTTCGAATTACACCCCTTTTTCTCCGCTACAACGACCCCCGCAGCGATGAGTTTGAAGCCGGCGAGATTCTTTCTCGAGTGGATAGCAGGACGACTACCTCTTCTTCGAAACACCCTTTTCCTCTCTGTCGTAGACGACCTCCTGCGGCAATGCGTCTACCTTCGACCTCTTCGCTGAGCTAGTCGAAGCTCTCTCCTTCGAAGCACCTATTCGAAGGACCTCTCTTCTTCCTCAAATACACACCTTTTCTCCGCTGTAACGACCCCCGCAGCGATGAGTTCGAAGCCGGCGAGATTCTTTCTCGAGTGGAAGGCAGGACGATTACTTCTTTTCGAATACACCCCTTTTCCTTGGCCGCAGACGACCTCCTGCAGCAATACGCTAACTTCGACCTCTTATTAAGCCAGCTCGATCCCCTCTTCTGCACGCCTCAGAATCACTAGCTATCGAGCTTCCTTTCGATACCTCCTTTTTCCGACTTTTCCCCTTTTCTTCGAAGCCACGTTGCTCGATTCGGAAATTAAGTCTTAGCAAGCTTTGTGCGCTTTAACGACAATTTCGCTTCAGTACCGAATCAACCCGAATAGCCGACAAGTTCCACCGTAAGGGGTCCTATACCGGTTATATCAACTCCGGTACTAAGGCTTTCGAGAGTATAAATAAGAATAAGGAATAATTAGCTTCTTTGTATTTAGAGACTCGTCGTTATTTATTCGATTAATTACTAGCTACTAAGTTAGTATTTGGTTCGAGGAAGACGTCTCTCGAAAAGGAAAAACTGCCAGTGTTGGTTTAATAGTCACGTTTTTAGTCACATGCTCGCTTAACGAGTATTTAAGGGGGGGCTCTGGTATAGAGCTCTCCTTTTCTTGAATACACATTTTGCCACACAGGATTTTACCCCTTAAATGTGTCGATTCTACACCGGAATCAATGGTACCACCCGAGTATAACGACACTAATAGTTTACTTCTAATGTTACTCTCGCTTTGCGCAGCCAAGTATAATACTAGTAACTTACTATTATCACTTGACTAGGGGGTGTGTCGTACAGGCACGGGCTAATACTCGGTTAGTTGTGTACTATACTAGTTTTGGATTCTGCTAGCGTATACCGCTTTTAGGGGAACAACGTGTTCCCCTGATTTCCTTATGTATTTTAGACAATAATCAATCACTTCAATTCTCCTTACGTTGATCGCAAGGCTCTACTCTACTTCTGTACCACAATTCGGTAATGCGAGAGCACAAATTTAAGAGTAAAAAACACAAGAATAGTTACGGGAAAGTAAGAGAAATGTGGTTAATATAATAGAGTAACGGAAGGTTCGTGCGAAAGCCTTAGAGAACGAGAAAGCCGCTTAAGCTATAGCAAAAGAGTAACTCCGTTAGTAAAAGATTGTAATTTAGGCAGCAAATAAAAATAAGTAATAAACACGCAAAGATGTTATTAAAGCAGTTATATAAGAGCTGTTAAAAGTAATCTCTCGTGCTAGCTACTAAGCGCGGGAAAGCCTTATTAAAAAGGAGGTTTTAAAGCCTCTTAAAGTGCACGTTAAATATAAAGGTGAGATTTAGGAGGCTCTTAAGCTAGTTTACGAAGTTATTAATATCTACATCAAATAGAGGCTCGAATACACAAAGATACTACTTAATTTAAAGGGGACTAATAAAGATTTAGAGTATTTACGCCTATAAAGGTTAGGTCGGCGTATTAAGGCGTTGATATCACTGCAGCAATTCGGTGATAAGGAGGAAATTAATCGATTAAAGAATAATTATTTGAATATTAGTTAGTTAATTAATTTTAAGGTTTGCTTAGTTAAGAGTCGCGATTTATTTAAAGTAGTTAATTTCCCTACTAAAATCTTGCTTTTTGATACGCGTTTGCTTTTTGCTGAGCCCCACCTGAAGGCGCAGCTTTGCCGGAGGGTGGTGATCCCGATCCCACGATTATCCCTTCTCCCTTTTGCTTTACTTGCTTCCTTTCTTAGAAATGCCGGGGTCTGGGGTAGTACTGCCTGGTAGCATTACCTATTCCTATTCATGACCAGGTCCCGGTTCTGGGGACGTCGGGGGTACTACCCGGTTCCATTGCCTATGCATGGCTAATTCCCGATTTGGCCCCCCCCCCCCCCCCCCCCCCCCCCCCCCTTAACAAACGTTAAACCTCAGGAAAACTGGATCTCGTGTGGGTAATCATCTAAGGTGTCTATCCAACAAATCTGCTAATTCTCAGCCTCGAGCAGGGCTTCAAGTCTATCTCAAACCTTCTACAGCCACCCTGGCCTTTACAATTGATCAGAATTTGGCTCGTGCTTTGAGCATGTTCAGGGGAGTCAACCAGTCAGAAAAGGCCTAGCCGGACTTCAGCCAACAAAAGTTCACGTTTAACGTTTGTTAGGGGGGGGGGGATAGTATTACCTGGTAGCATTACCTATGCATGAACCAGTCCCTGGTTTGGGGCTGGGTAGTATTACCTGGCAGCATAACCTATGCATGAACCAGTCCCCGGTTCTGTGGAAAAAGAGGCCAAATATAGAGGATGACGCTGGGGGGAAGATGATGAAGGGCAGCCATTTCTGCTCCCTCCCTAAAGTAGCATATACCGGAAGTGAGAACGAAAGGAACAGTGTCTAGCTACTTTGATGATGGCCACGTTTGTTGAAGGTGGTTCCTGTAGGAGCTAGCCCCGCCAAGCGCCAAGTGGCCATGCCAAGGGTCGGTGCCGCTCTGGCCGCCAGTTACCCGAGCTTTAGAGCAGCGCGAGATTCTGGCAAGTGGATCGCTGAATACAGCGACCAAACCGGCCGAAAACAGCAGCCACTTGGCCGTTTGGTAGTATAAAATAGTTTAAGATCCACTATACGGAACACCCGAAAGTAATCCGTGGGATAGCAATGCTTTTGCTAAGTGTGAGCATCTGATTAACTCGAGACACACTACAGTCGATTTAGACACGTCCGAGGTCGAGTGAGTGGCAACGAAACCGCATTTTGACCGACCACAAGTACGGAGCCAGCTAGGTTTCATCTCCATCATCCCCACTTCGTGTGAGGGGGAACCGAGAAACTAAAGATAGCAACAACTCCCTCCCGCAACAATCTGTGAAGAAAATTCTATTCTACCATTCCTTCTGGCGGACGCACATGGGTCTCTTCTCTTGAACAGCAAACTGAGGACGCCGACGAGATGCTCTTCCATGTCATCGTGCGATGGTCGCCCATGCGGTGTACTGTCCTGTCTCTTTCTTTCGCCATTATCGTCTTTGCGGCTGTCTCGCGCGCCGCAGACAGTTGCTTCAGAACTGACAACTACACCGTGACGCGCGGGAGTCCCTTCATACTGACGTGGGAAGGGGACGGGAGCGAACACGACCTCAGCCTGTTCACGGAGGGTGACGAGTCCGTAGGCTTCATAGCCAGTTGAGTCCCCCTCATCTCGGCCCATCGCCGCTGTGCCTTGCTAAAACGCGATAGGAAACCTTACACAAACATCACTTCTCTGGACACCTCCGCTGAACATCAGCGACGGGCCCTACAAGTTTGGGCTATTCATCATCAGACGAGCCAGCATTTGCTACTCCCCGATATTCACAGTTCAGGGTGCAGCTGATGTACCGCCCTTGGAACTGTCCGGTCCGCTGGCCGTCAGCGCTGTGACTATTAACCAGTTCAGGACAACCGTCACCGCGACGGTCGCGCGCTTTACGCCTCAAGATACAGCAAGTATGGCCTCAGTCTCTCAAGCCCCCTCCTCTGCCCTGAGCCGGCCTCCTGAGGACGATGCCGGCAAGAAGGCATTGCAGATCGGGATTCCAGTCACGGCTGTGATGCTGTTCCTTGTCCTGGTCGTCCTGGGTGTGCTCCTGTGGCATTCACGGCGCCAACGCCAGCAGAGTCGGATACTGGAGGTCAAGCTCCTTAGCACCGATGGTGACGATGCCGCCAGTATCCCCTCCCACCGGACGGAGCCACCTCCTGAAGACCCAATGCCAGAGCTGGAGACACGGGGAAATGCAGCTGAGATGGAAGGTCGAGCGCAGCTATACGCTATTGAGATGGGAAATGAGAGCGAGATCAAAGCAGAGATGGACTCTGTATCGTGTCAGACACCTGTTGAGCTGCCTGGCGATGTTCCAAAAGAGTGGCTTGCTGGTGTGCGTCGTCGTGACTCGTACGTCTCAGCACTTTCGGGCGAGGGGACGTTACAATCTCTCGACCCAAGTACCATATCTCCTCTCTCAACAGTAAAGCATAGGTCTTAAAACCTATATCCAAGATTAATTTTCTAATATATTAATCACTATCAAGACACTCTTGTTTTAAACGAGGTTTACATTGTCAAGCATGCAAGTCCATTCACCAAAGGAGACAAGGTTATGACCCGGGATGAATTTAGCCTTAGTGGGGTTTTGAAGGGGCACTTAAAAAGCTTGTCCGTTCCCCGTCGAGCTCCTTGATTTCCTAGTCCACGGCGTCTCTGAGAGCTGGCCAGTGAGGGCTATGGAATAGCATTTCATCGGCCCAGGAAACGGGGAAGTATTTCTGCCATAGAATAGGTACAACATGAGTAGAGGGTCAGTCTGGGGTGTCTATGTAATCGTCAAGCCCCAAGATGGGGTGCAGGAACGACCCTGGAATCGATCCTGGAATCTTCCTGCATGCTGCTTGTGTAAGTAAGGGGTTAAGCGACTGTAGCCTGGATGATTTGGGGAGAAGTGGGCTTTCGGGTTTGACGCCTCTGGCTTTTTGCAGGTCGTTTTACGGCATCGTTTCGCCCAAAGTTTAGCCTCACCGCCCTGTTCTGCCACTCCGAAATACGTGGGCAGAATGAAAGCGGTGAGACAAGGATTTGGGCATGTACCACCAATCTTATCAGGACCTCTCAGAAATGCATACCCTTTCATGTAATAGTGATATATAGTCAGAACTCGATGCACTCTAAGGAATTGATATGAATAGTATTAATCATCGATTTTATCGTGTTTTCAATGCGATATTCACTTTCTTAGTTCAACACTATCCGATCCAATTGCTGACGGCTGACGAGGCCATGGGCATATTCGAAAAATCCTTGGAGTGCATACGGCCACTGCTGACACGACGACTAAAGAGGCAGACTCCTTGTAACTAACAAATCAGATCAAGGGCCGGATACCTACTTGATGACAGCGTCCTAGCATATCTTTTTGAGTTGCTACTAATTCTGTAGGATTTGTATAGGAAAATGGCCATTCCTATAAAGAGTTCCCTTACTTTAAAGGCCTATAACTTTGCAGAAGCAAGATATAACTCCAAACTTCTCGCTTTATATAATAGATAAGCTTTTTATACATAACTTTCCCCTTATAATGTCTTTGTTATACGGCGTGGCTGGCAATTTTTGAGTTGATACTATTTAAGGTATGAAAATATAGAATTGGAGAACCCCTGTAACAAATGGTATCAAGTTGATACCAGCCGCAGAAATACGCATAATAAGAGGTGTTTAATCAGTTCAACAGTTTGTAATTACAGTTGGTATCACAATAAAGCTTCACAGTTGGTACAGAAATCTCATGGTATTTTATCAGTTGGCATTCTCCGGAGACAGCTAGTATGCCAACTGTTCGTACTATCCCCGACACTGCATGGCCCCTTTCACCACGATTACGTGGGCGAGACTGGAACGTACATGATACTTTGGCAGCAAGAACGGTTTAGTTGGCATACTTGTAGCAAAGGCGGCTGTTGGTGGTTATGACGTCGCGAACACGAAGATCTTCCGCCAGGCCACCCATGAGCAGCATGTCATCCAAGGAAGCGGGCACTAGCTCCGTCGAGTTAAGGTGCGCCGCCTGACCGGCGTATTCAAACTCTCGGTTTGAGGGGTTCTCTTGCTGCCACTTCCACCATAGACGATCAATCTGGGCATGGTGCAAGAAGAAAAGGGGTTCTAAACATATCAGCAAGGGTCTTTGTGCGACGGTGTTTGTAAATCGAGACTGACCATTTGGGGACGTAGTTGGGTTCATCTCTCCACCCAATACAGAGTGAATCGTGCCGTGAGGACCACCCTCCAGCTTTAAACGGTACGTTTCAAAAGTCTCCTCGCTCTGCACAATATCGATATACGTCGCATTATAAAAATTGGCCGAAATTCTTGACGCTTCGGTATCGCCATCGGTCAATGAGCGGAAAAAGCAGTGCTCCTCTTGAATGACTTCCGTGACGCTGAGGGCAATATACGAAGGCCTAAGCTTTGAGAAGGGGCCGGAGTCTACGCATCGAATCGTCTGGCCACTGGTCAAGGTTTCGGTTCGCGAGTCGCTTCCATCATAACCAAATCCCAAGGTCGACGACATAATGGGAGATTCAGCGAACTTCATGACATCGAGAGTCCAGTCCCAGTACCTGCGGGGTAATTTGTCAGTATACAAACTTCCGAGGTATGCAGCATACTAACGTTGCGGCGCCCTCATATCCGCATTCACGAAGCGCATCCTCGTAGACCTGTCCAAAGTACCTGTGCCATGGAAGGAACCCGGCGACGTGGTGGACTTTAGACTCGGGTCAGCAGTGCTTAGAGGCTCAGCAAGTCAACTTTCACTCACTGATGGTATTATACTTCTGATGCACATAGGGAAAATCGTCGTACAAGGATGTGTTGAGGCCAATTCGCGAAGGCTTAGTTTTCAGGCACAGAACAGCGTTAATGTAGGTTTGTTGAACTTCAGGTTCGAGGTCGCGCCATTCAACTCTAGTGACAGGGTCAACGCAGCGTTGCTCATCCTGTCGACGAGTGACAGCAGCAGCAGTGAGCCCAGCAAAGGTCGCAAGGCGAAGGAAATGCATTTTGAAAGGTGGAATTTGACTTGTAACGAGTGACAGAAAATAGAGTGAGGGACACACTTGAGCAAGAGAATGTAAGTAGCGATGTTGCAATATCCAAATCCGTCTCAAATTTATGAGTTATTGGCTTTATACTCCTCTCACCGGAGGCCAGAAGATCATGGTACCCACAAATGATCCAACAGCATTCATCGTGAGGCGGCTTGCTTCGCCGGCTTGCTTCGCCCCCCTGCTAAGGGCCGGAGATGAACTTGTCCGCCGTAAATGCGGATGTGGGGGCTTCTCCTCTCGTATTCAACAACCCCTGAACGTGAAATATTGAGGAGGATATCTTTCCCCACAATTTCCTCCCTGTTTTAGATACCTGACAAGGAATGCGAAATAACCCAGACGTCGAGGTAAGCACCTGGCTTGCTTCACAGTGGAACAGGCTAACATGGCATATACTCCGCTATTCTCATCTTTTCTTGATGAAAGGAGCTGCTCCAACTGCAACAAGTAGTTATCTATGCTCATGACTTGGGTGGCTGCCGAATTGAGCAACGTGACCAAAAAAAACTCAAACTAATTGAATAGAACCAGAGTACTCGTCGGTTTCCTGATTTTTTTGTTTTTTTACCGACCTGCGCAAGCAGGTCGGTACCACCAACTTGGACATACTAGCAACTTAGACACGGCGCTTTCGGCCTATTTAATTACTTTAAAAATCTAATTCTGCTTCGTTTGACTTAATTTTTTCATAGAAAAATGCGCTATAGTTGAGAGTATAATTACTAAATAAGTGCATTAGGGTTAGGGCTAATTAATAGTACGTTGTTTTGATTTAAATATGAGTTTCGGGTGTAGATTTGGCAGGTCTTGGCGCCTCGGGACATCCCGTAGTATTGATAGGGGTGCGAACTCGCGTCTGGATTTTCTCACTAACACGTAAAAACGCGATTTATCTTACCTACACATACACGGTTCAATCTAGACTACGAACTACGCCTACTATGGCCAAATCTACGCCTCAAATCAAGTATAGAGGGTCTAGGAAGGGCAAGAAGAAGACCCCTTTGGATGTTAGGATTGCTCGCATACGGAAGATGCCCAAATATAAGACCCCCGTATATATGAGTTAGGAGGCTAAGATTCAAGCTACCTTAGAGGCATATGAGAACCCCGACGACACCGAAATTACTAGTCTACGTATCGCCGCTGGCGTTTTCAGTAGAGTTAGTTACTCTACTTTAAACTACTGTTATAAGAAGAGAGATAGTTCAAAGACTTTAGCTGAGAATAGTAGCTATAATAAGAAGATGAACGAAGCTTAAGAGGCATCTTTAATATAGTATATTAATATTGTTATTGAGAGAGGCTTTCTTATGAGATATGATATAATTGTTGCCGCCGTAACTATAATATTAAGTCTCTTTATAGAAATCTTCTAGCGAATTGGACAGAATTAGGCCAGAAGATAGGTTAAAAGAATGGACGTTACTGGCCGATATTATGCTTTACGGACTACTCTAATAGACCAAAAGCGTAAAAATTGTATGACGATTAAAGAGATTACTAGTTACTTTAAAAAGTTAATTGCAGTGATAGCCAAATACTTAATACATTAGAAAGATATCTTTAATATAGACGAAATTGGCTTCCGGGTTGAGTGTATTAGTAGTACAACGGTTATTACGCACAAGAATATTCGGAAGGTACGTTTTCCCACTTAAAACACGCTTATCCTAATAATTAAGTGCGTATTAACTGTTTTTAGGTTTATACCTGTGACCTTGTCGATCGCGAGTCTATGTCAATTATTGAGTGTATCTCTGCCGCTGGCTACGCTATTAATTACTACATTATTATGCCGGGGGCTGTTTACCTTAAGAAGATGTTTAATAACAACTTACTACCAGGCATAAAGATCTCTTATAGTAAAAAGGGGTACTTAAGTGACGAGCTCGCATTAGAATGGCTCAAACACTTTAATTAACAAACTAGAGGCCGCCAACAAGGTCAATATCGTCTCTTAATATTTGATAGCCATAGTAGCCATATGACATACGAGTTTATCTCTAGGTGTAAGTAATTAAAGATTATACCTTTTTATTTAATTACTTACTTAACATATACTACATAACCACTCGACGTAGCTTGTTTTCAATCTGAAAAGCATTGGCATAGACGAGCAATTAAAGATAAAATTAGAGACAATTATAACGCCTTTACTAAATACACCTTTCTTTAGTGCCTTCACCAAATTAGAGCCAAAACCTTCAAGAAAGAGACGATTTAGTCAGCCTTTAGACATACTAGCATATGGCTATTGAACGCGGATGTCATTATTAAAGCTTTTAAGCTTACCTAAGATACTTAAATAGGCGACAAAGACGCCGGTGGACGGGTATATAACTATACCCTAGATGATTTATCTAATGTAATTAATGTTCTTGCATCTAACGAACCTGTATTACGCTGGGTACTAGCTAATAATTAGTTTTGGGAGGCCGAAACAGCGTCAGACGAAGAATACGATTATATCCCGTGGACTTAGAACGATGGAGCTTTCGACGATAAGCCAGAGGACGGAATTGAGCTCCTATAGCTCCCACGTGACGGAAATATCGATATTACAGACGATTTAATAGCTCCACTTGCAAGTTCTCGTATTGACGAATTGCTTAATATTCAAGATTTAATGGAAGTAGCAACTCTAGAGTAACCTTCGCAACTCAGAGGTGTAGAAGACTTTGGGGATTACGGCTTTGGAAAGACAGCGGATGATCCACGTTAGTATAAGAAGACGCCATTTTTTGATACCTTATATAGAGCTAAAGGAATTAACGCACACGCCGAATTCCTTGAAACCTACGAAGATATATTATCGTTTCTATTAAAGCGACTCTCAAATAAGAAGTTCTGAAAAGGTAGTACTATTAATGCGATATTAGCCGACGCCGCGCGCCAAGAGCTCACTTTAACTGTTCTAAATAATACCTGGGGTAGTAAATCCCTTGTGCTAAATGACGGAGATAGTGCCAAGAGAGTCAAACCTCGCGGCGGGGGCTACGTAATCTCCTTTAGGGAAGGGTTGCGAATTATTGGCGAAAGGAACAATACTACTCAGGAGTCCAAACTTATGAAGCTTTGTAGAGAGGCAAATATTGCTAGAAATATATTAAAGTTAAAAGAAGAGAAAGTGGCTAGAGCTTTAGCTCGACAATAAAAGAAAGAAGAGAAAGAAGTTACGAAGGTTTAAAAAAGAGAGGAAAAGGCACGTATCCGGGAGGAGAAAGCTTAAGCTAAAATATAACATAAACTTAATAAAACCGCGAAGTTATAGGCGTTAATTAGTACTAGAAAGAAGCCTAGGGGTCGAAAATCAATAATAATTAAAGGGGAAGAGGCCACATAGTAAGAGCCTGTAGTTATAGCCGCATCCCAAAGACTAGTCCGCGCCAAGAGACCTACCCAAAAAGTGATTAAGATACTTAGTAATATAAAGCAGGAGGAAGGCAGTGATATTGAGAGTCTCCTAGGGTCAAATTCGTCTGCTGATTCTGATTCTGACGTCAATTTGAGTAATAATAGTAGTGGTGGGCCTATAGATTACGATAATTATAATTAAGGGGTATCTAAGTTAGTGTTTAGGTGTGTGATTACATAAGCGAGTGTATCCCAAAACCCACTTACTTTGTTTAATTATAAGACATAATATAACTCAAATGACGTCATCTAAGTTGTGATTAATATAGAATTTTATTCCGGATTTAATAGTCCACTTTATAAGTTAATTGTATTAGTAGTAAAAAAGTTATTCTTGATTCCTTACTCAATTTGCCGTGTCCAAGTTGCTGGTACGTCCAAGTTAGTGGTACCGACCTGCTTGCGCAGGTCGGTAAAAAAACAAAAAAATCAGGAAACCGACGAGTAGCTTTAAGTTGAATTAAATTGAGTTGAGTAGATTTTTTTTGACTTTGAGTTGAGTTAAGTTTATTTCTACTTTAAGTATACTCTAAGTAGACACGTGATAAATATACATTTTAGAACTAGTAAGAATTAAGCTTCTAGTAGCTTCTAAATTCATTAAATAAAGCAAATAAATACGTTAGTAAAGAAAAGAAATTAATATTAATTAATTTATTCACGTAGAAAGTAGAGATTTGTTTTATCTTAGCTAATTGGACGTAGCTCGCTTAAGTAGAAACCTCGGCTATCCCTAAGCTAGTTCCGAATTAAGTGTAACGAACCGACTATTTCCTATTCAATTAGGCTTAGAGTATACTTTAAGTAGGTATAAGTTAAGTTGATTATGTCAAATATTACCTTGAGTTGAGTTAAGTAGACCCTCCTACTCAATTCAACTCAACTCATTTCTCACGCTGTAATTGAGAGCGCCAATGTTCGTATTTCACGGGGGAGCACGCCACGGGTTAGAAAGCCATCACTACTTCGTACAGGGCCGAATTATCCTCCATTTCACGTCAGTGCGGCTCCGATGCTTGGCAATGCTGCTTTCACATTTTTCCTAGTATTTTATACTACTACCTTCCGTCAAAATCACTTCGATATATCGATCACCTATTCCCCGAATTAATTCTCGAATTTTAGTATATATAATAGCTTCCCAGGCCTTACGAACTACGTTCGTAAGGCGTGGGTAAGATTGGTAAAACCTTAGGGTACCTTTCTTAAAGATAATCCTTAATATAGTTCTAAATTATCTTAATTGGATTTAAATCAGGTGAATTTACAGGCTAAAAGATAGGTATAATCCTAATTACTCAGAAAATAAATATTGTAAACATAGAAGCATGCCTACTATCGTTATTTTATTAAAATAAAAACATAGGAAGATTTCTTAAACAATAAACAACGTGTTTATAAATTAATTAAGTAATCTGATTATAATTATATACTGTACTTAAGTAATTACTTCAGTAAAAATTGTGTTACTTTAATTTAATTAAACAAAGACGTTACTTAAAATTTAATTTAATTTGCCTTCGAAGAGAAAGAGAGCGCTCTGCTTTGGGCTTTTTTTGTTTAGTAATATCTTAAAAATCTTGTGGCGTTTAAGCCAGTGGCGCACCTCACTGTTTTAAACGACTCGCTGTAGTTAATAAAATGCCTTCTAAATTAAATAAATATTATGTGGTACAATCAGGTGAAATTAAAGAGCGCCACTTTTCGCTTAATTAAATGAGAAACTCTAACTTTTCCCTACGCATATATATCTTAATTATTTAATAATCTTCTTATAATATATCTTTAAATTTTTAATAATACCTCGTGAGCTAAAGATAAAGCGAAAGGAGTTAACTTTAGTTTAAAAATCCAATATTTAGACCCTTTACGAAGAAGGAAACAACGTATCCCAGATTTATATTAAAACTAGCTACCCCCACTCTACGATTAGTACCTTCTTGAACCAGTATACCCTAGCACCTACTAATGGCTTTGAAAATAGGCCAAGAAGAGGGGCTATGCGGAAAATCAAGCCGCAAGGGGAAAGAAACCTTCTAAGAATAGCAAATTAAGATACCCAGACAACTCTTAAAGCTCTCGCCACGCCGTTCAAATTAGGGGTCAAGCTTTACCCTCGCACAGTCGCTAAAATCTTTAAATTCCACGGCAATACTAAGCGTCGACCTCGCAAAAAGCCTTTCTTTATTAAGGACTATAAACGACGTCGTTAAGCTCATTGCAAATTCGAAAAAGCTATCCCACGACACAATCGGAAGGTATATTAAAGTAATGAAGTTACTTTTAAGGTAAGAGAGAGTACGTGTACGTTTTAGGTGACTAGAGGGGCTAGGAGGGAAGAGGAATACGCCGCAAAGAACCTCCGACCTACTTTTAAAAGTGGGCGAACTATAATCAGTGTATGAAGTTGTTGTAACGACACAAGAGCCTTGGACGTAGAAGGTTGACTTAACACTTAGAATACAAAACTATAAAGCTACTTTATAAGAGGGAGCTATATATATAGGGAGTTAGAGGGGAGTCGGACTTGTTCCGGACCCCTGACTTAGCCGAGGCATAACTATTGTAACACTACCCCCTCAGGAAGCCGAAGCTCGTTCTTGCGCTTTTTACTCTTCCTTTAATTCGATATTATTTTTATACTTATATTTAAGAAGCATCTCAAGTATAATATTAACTCTTATAATATTAACCTCTTTTTTTAAGCTTAATAATTGTCTACCTATATCGGTCGTAAGTTGACGTTATATATAAACTAATATCTAAGAAGAGCGAGTAATATCCTTAGAAATCATGTAATTAACTTAAACTGGCTAAAATTAGACTCGGGGCTAAATTGTTTATATTTAGACTAGTTCCTAAGGAGATTCGGAACGTAGTAAAAGTACTAGACAGACAGAAACATACGGTCGGACCGCTTCAAACACAGTAAATTTAGAAATTAAGTATTATAAAGATTCTGTTTAATACAATATATGCGCCTAATTGCTAGCGTTCTAATGGGCCCATTTTTATCCCGATCGGGCTAGCGGGTAAAAAATAATACTTATAAAGGTAGAGTCTTGGCTTGATTAAAATATTTTGAGATTTTTTTTTATATATATAAGTTTTTAAAAAGCATTAATATATATTTTAGAAAACCTTTTGCTTCCAAATTCACCTAAAATACTAACGGAGTATATAGTAAGAAAATATTTCACAGTTTATTAATTAGACTCACTTCATATTTAATATTTTTAGATTTTACATTTATTTAAGAGCTTAGAAATTAATATTTTAATATTTATAAAGTAAAAAGACTTAAATATTGCTTTATTATATTTTCTATAATTATTTAATAGCTTTATGAGTCTTATTGCTTAGTCATTAGCGTGGTTAAGGCTTGGACTTAGCTTAAGAGTCTTCTTTTTATCTAGAAATTTCTTCTTCTTTAAATATTCGGATTTTCGTCTAACGTCGTCGCTTAATTACTATAGCAAATCAAGTACATATTATATGTAAGTAATTAACTTATTCTAAAGTCTATTTTTAGTAGCTAATTTAAGTTAGTCGTCTCGGGGGACTTTGATAATAGCCATCGATTTTCTATTAGTGGATATTATAATATCGATTATCGTACTTCTTCCTTTTAATTAACTCGCTTTCGACTTGACGCCGGTTAGTCTTTTTTCTTTTATTAACTTATTAATATGTTATTAGTTTACTTTATATATTAGGTTTCTCTTTATTATCTCTCTCGAGGAGGTATAAGTCGAAAAATCCACGTTAAGTGGGTTGCCGAAGGTAGTAGAGCTCCAATTGAGGCTTTATTATAAGCGGGAAAAAGGGTTAAGGCTAAGGTACTTTTAGAAGGTCAAAAATAGACCGCTAATAACGATTTAGGCCAATTATATCGTTAGATTAAAGGAGTTATTAGCTTTAAAGAGGCTAAGGTAATAGAAGATTCTTTTACGGAATTAGAGAGAGAGATTTTAGACTCTAATTTTAATTATTATTCATTATAAAGTACTTTTATAACTACTGAGCTAGCTGCTGCGCTAGTAAATAAATACAAAATCTAACCAATGAAATTAAGCTAATTCGTCTACCTCCCTTTGTTTCTCCGGCACTATATTAAATTCCTTCATTATAGACTCCGAATTAGTCTTATATAGCCGCTCTATTTCTTAACACACTAAGCAGCTTGTTTTATACTAAGCCCCTTTCGGTAAGCGTCTATAAAACGTGAAGCTCTATTATAATACCTTCATAGAGTATTAAGAGGACAAGAATTAAGAGCTTTAAAACAAGCTTCTCGAGCCTAAATTAAAGAGATATATTAGTAAAAAGAATTAAAAGGGTAAGTTAGTTATAAAAAGGGTAGGTAAGATGTGATATACTTCTACGAACGTCTCTTTCTATACTTGTCGATATAAGTTCTTATAATAGGCCTAATATATCTTAATCGGGTTTAGCTTATAATGAAACTTTAGTAAAAAGAGGCACTTATAACCCCTAGCTAATAGTATTTCTTCTAAAGTTGACTTTTACTTAAAGAAGTCCTTGTAATTAATTAAAATTCTCGCTAAGCAACAAGTAGTCTTCGTAATTAGAGGCTAAGAAAGAATAAGGTGACACTTCTTTTTAGCTTTACTAGTACACTTACTAACAAGGCACTTTTTACTTATAATTTGTTAGTAAGTAATTGAAATTTTAAAGACTTACTTACTTATTAGTAAGTACCCTCTTTCGGCAAGAATTTACTTTAACCCCTTTAGGACTTCTTCGATTATAGTCTTTTTAACTCTCTTCTTATTAGGGTGGCCTTCGATTAACACTTTAATAGCCTTCTTAACCTTATAATTAAGTTCTTAAAGAGTACTAACTAACTCACGAGCTCGCTTAGTCTCAGAAATATTAAGAGGAAAGTATATATTCTATAAAGTCAGTTAGTACTTCCTAAAAGGGAAGGTATAATTAATTTACCTTTTAAGATAAAGAAGTGCCTCCTTCGCCAGAATTTATAGTAAAAGCGTTTAAAGCTTTACTTCCTTTATTAACGTAAGTACTTAATTAGTCGAAAATAAAGACAATTACTTTATTAGGGTACTTTTCTTTAAATATATTAATAGCCTCTAATACTTGTTCGAGTAGTTATTGTGTATCCTAATAAGGAGTCTTTTAAGGGCCACCGGGATAAATGATTTTCCGAGTATCTTTTGAGTTAATCATAAGCTTTCCTTTAAGACTTATAAAGTCCGAGTAGTAAATAAGACCTCCTTTTGACTTAGAAGACATTTTTTTTTAATTCTCGTCAAGCCAAATTCGCTTAAAGTACTCTTTAGCGTGAAAACAACTCTTGTCGTAGTAATATATAACGTGCTCTCTCTCTCTAAAGGGTAAGTTAAGTGTAATAAGTTATAGTACTTTATTTTTGTCCTCTTCGTAATTCGTTGTAAGAACTTAATATTCAGTTATTTTTAGAAGAAATACGTCT
The DNA here is from genome assembly GCA_020726505.1 of Leptodontidium sp. MPI-SDFR-AT-0119. Lineage (NCBI taxonomy): Eukaryota > Fungi > Ascomycota > Leotiomycetes > Helotiales > Leptodontidiaceae > Leptodontidium > Leptodontidium sp. MPI-SDFR-AT-0119. The sequence goes on along the minus strand of JAHLEZ010000013.1, from coordinate 2,102,057 downwards.
TGTCGATACTCGATTACGTCAGCTCTCTCGTGGCCGTCGACGTAAACACCTTTCTTTTCTTCTGTAGCGTAAAATCCGAGGCGATTTAACTACTTATAAGTAACTGTTTTCCCTAGCGGCTTTTACTCCTTTAGTTTTTTACTGGCCTTTTTGCGTATACCGGTAGTCTTTCCTAAAAGAGGTTTCTTACTCTTCTTAGCCGAGGTAAGTAAATAAAGTATAATTTCCGTATTAAGAACGTGGCGGAATTTCTTTAGTGTAACCGTAGTAAGCTTTTAAGCTAATAAAAAAACTACGTACGACAAGCTTTAAAAACATCTTCGTTATCAAGGTAAAAATGATTCTTTTACTTACCGCCACGAGTTTCGATTGGTAGAGAGCCGTAGGTTCGATAATAGAGATATAAAGCTCTAATTTTGCGGGCAAGCGTTTTTCCGTCTCTAGTCGGGTAATTACTCTCGGCTACGAGTAAAGAGGCTTTAATTCGACCTCTACGAGGACTCTTTTTTAAGAGATTTTAGACGTATTATTGAATAAGTGAATATTTAAAGTGTACACGAGGAAGTAAAAGAAGGTGCTTGTTATTAATTTGTTCCTTAAGTGAGGTAAGGACTCCCTATAAGTCTTTGGCGTAAAAAAAAACTTAGAAGAGAACGTAATAGAATCGCTAATAAGTGAGTCTAATAAAAGCTCGCTTCGTCTACTGTCGATAAACTCTACGTCGTTTAAGTTGTCTAACTTAATAGAGATATCTTCGGCTTTAATTTCGGCCTCTATTTGAGCATTAAAGTCTGAATCCTCGTCGTCGCTAGAATTGATATCTTCGAATATATCTTCTTCTTATAGAGGTTAAGGTAGTAGTAAAGGTTTTGGCTTAAAGAAAGCAAAGAAAGGTTATTAAGATTTATTAATCGAAGGCGTTTAATTAACCCGTTAAAGAGATATTTAACGATTTAACTCTCTTTAAGCTGCCTTAACTCGTTAAATAGTTACCGAAGACTTTTCCTTAATAAGAGCTAGTTTACTCTTATAAGAGCCTTTAGATTCTAATAATAAGTTAGTTATATATATATTAAAAGAAGTTAATTACTTACTAAGGATTAGCGTATTAATTACTTTCTTTAAAGGTACATAAAAGTTACCCTTTAAGTCGATTATTAACTGACGAAAGAACTTAGAACGTTTAAACTCGTCGGCTACTTTTTTCTAAATATTTAATTCGTCGCTTTCTTCTCTGTCTAGCCTATCTGGGCCTAACTCTTTAAGATCTTGATCTAAATACTCGTTATTACAAGTAATATCATCTTCTTCTTCTTTAATCTCGCTCTCTAATTCGCTAATCGCTTGAGCTCTTTCCTCTTCGGATTCTGAATTAATTTGACTACTATTAAAAGTAGTAAGTGTAGAGGTGTAGTTTAGTTTAGTAGGTCGTAAGGGTAAGTGAAGTGTGGCGGAGGTAGAGCTTAAAGCTTGAGATTCTAGTGTTTTTTGACAAGGACGCTTTGTGATTGGCCTAATAAGCGATCTAGGAGGTGATTTCGCTAGCGTAGCACTTCGATTTCGCTTTGAAGGAGCTATATTAGCTCTTACAAAGGTGTAGTAGTTGTAGTAGTTATAAAGGTAAGGTAATATAAGATAGGTTTAACGTTAAAGTTAAAGATATTTCGCCTCGCTTAAGTGTTAAGCTAGAACTTTACTTTATAAAAAAAAAGTAAAAACTCAACGTTTTTAAAAACTTTCTAATCTAAATTACGTGCACGAGTAAGGGGAGTAAAATGCGCTAATTAGAATCTTTTTGTAGGTCCTAACAAAAAAGTTATATTTATGTAAAGAAAATTGATCAAAAATTCTGAAAATAATTTGTTTTTAATATATTTAAGTATAACTTTTTAATTATATAGTAAAATAAAAAAAGAGAATAAGCTAAATAGTCTTATATAATAAAGCGTAACTTTTAATAAAAAAATAACCCCACGTATTTAAAGTCTAAAAACTTACCGTGTTTGAAGCGGTCTGACTGTAGTAATTAATCGATCCACATTAGAAGTAATAAGAACGATTAATACTTATAAGAGAGGAGGAGCGAGAAGTTACGTTAATAAAGTTAATTATAAAAAGGTCTATTTTATTAGCCTTTTAAAGGTTATATAAATAGCAGTACTAAGTTAGACTTATTCTGAAGGAGTTACTAAGAGTATATATAGCCGTAAGGAAAGTTAGTTATAATATATACCTCTTATAAAAAGAGACGAATTTAAGATACTTTAAAAAAGTCGTACTTAATATATCGTACTCTTAGAGCTTGCGCTTAAAGTACTTAAAAAGTATAGCCGTAAAGTGTCGATTTTCCTCTTATTGTCTTAATTTTAGTCTCCTACTTCGCTAAGTATTACTTTAAAGGAAATTAGAAACTCGTAGAAACTATTAGTTTGAGCTAGCTTATAAAGCTTTACCTTAGCTTACTAAACCTTGTTTTCGACTTTGTTATGCCTATTAAGTTAATTTAAGATTAAATAATAATTATACGTATTTGTAAGGTTGGCGTGTTTAAGGAGCTTTAAACAAAGGGCAGCTAATCTAGAATCTAGCCGTAAATAAACAAAGGCAAATTAAGCTTGCGAATTACTAATTACTTTGCTATCGACGCTAAGGACGAGCTAAAGCTACGTTAATTAAGTGTTATAGTATAATTAAGTGTCGTTAAACTTTAGAGGATCTAAGAGCCGACACTTAAGCCTCTTAAAGGCTACTTCGGATCGCGCTCGGACTTACTCTTAAAGCGGGGTTAAAAAGCTTTATAAAGAAGTAATTATTAAAGAGAAAACATCGATTTAAGCGTCCTTATAAGTAAGCTCATTAGTGAATTACTAGTAAAGAGCTTATAGTTGTTATTAGAAGTTTATAATAAAGGAAAGGAATCGAATTAAAGAGGAAGGTTTGATTCGGAAGTGTTGTGTAGTACTAGAGGTAACGGGCCAGATACGGAGGAGTCGTATATAGGTGGGAATACGTATAAAGAGTAAAGGTAAGTAATATTAATAATAAAATCAACGACTTAATCTAATCAAGTAGTAAAAGGATAGTAATAATAGTAGTAGTAAATACTCTAAACACACGTAAAGGAGTTTTATATAATATAACGACACAAGAGCCTTAAATATAAAAGGTTAACTTAACACTTAAAATATAAAACTATAGAGCTATTCTATAAGAGAAAGTTATATATATATAGGGAGTCGGAGGGGAGTTAGACTTGTTCCGGACCCCTGACCTAGTCGAGGCATACTTGTCGTAACAACTATTCAAACTTCTAATTAAAACGTGATTTTAAAATAAGATCTAATATAAGTCTAATTAATATAATTAATAAAAAACTGATTCTTCTCCGGTAATAACGCTATTTCATCTTCTTCTTCCTCTTTTCTAAAAATGCCCCAACTTTTAAGTGCTATTATATATAAAAACATATCTTTACTAAGTCTATTCCTTAGCTTATGAATAATAAGTGCCGATAAACTAAAATATCGCTCAAAAGAAGCTGAAGTAGCTAGAATTTGTAAATATTTCCTTGCTATCAAAGATAATATAGGATACTTGACTTTATTAGAAAGCTAAAAATCTAAGGGATTTATCTATAAAATAATTAGTATATTAATAATAAAAATAAGTTTTCTTTTAATTAAAATAACTTACGTTTCGACTAGATCTTCTTTCTTCTAAATATTAGTCTAATTCGTCAATTTCTTCTTCTTTGTTTTATATATATATATATTATCGTCGTCGTCGTCGTTGTTAAATTTGACTTTGGTAACTCGTGCTAATTTTACGCTAGAAAATAGCCGAAGAAGTCTCCACTGCTTACGCGGCTCGGAAATTACTCTTGTATTTGATTACGTAGTCGAAGCTTCTAGAGAAGTTAATTACGTAGTTGTCGAAGCTTTTAGAGAAGCTAATATTATGTATATAATTACTAAAGAGCTCTTCTCTTAAGTAAGCAAGCAATTTACTTTGTCTTTAATCACGTGTTTGACCACTGCGCTTCCTCTCTTCTGATTGGCCCACCTATTTCTCACAACCACGTGATTATTTAGTTCGATTACTTATTCTGAATAGCTATGGCAGTCATAAGACTACTAAATTCTTGTGGAGGTACTGTAAGTATAATATATACCTTTTGTTTTTACTTATATATACGTCACACGTCTTATAACCTTTGGATTTGTCGATTTTCTCTCCACTAAAGGATACCTAGTAAAAAGAACTATATATATTAAGTTCTTTAATTAATTTAACACTAATTAAAAAGCGCAACTTTCTCCTTTATTATTAAAAGGCACGCAAAGCTAATATTACACCTAGTAATATTAAGGCTAATTAAAAAGCTAGTGGGTTAGGGCCAGTCTCTATTACTAAGCCTCTAATGAGTCGATTATTACTAGAAAATAGTAATAAATTAATTAAACCGACTTTTTAAGAAATACTTACCTTACTTTTAGAGCTTCTAAAAACACCTTTACCCTTTTTTACTTTAAAGGGCCAAAGAGATCTTTACTTAGGATTACGCACTTTAGCGAATTCGTTATATAACTAACTTTTAACTTAACGTGTACTCTTTAAGAAGATTATTAAGGGGTTTAACCAAAAGGATTTTAATTTAGGGCAGGCTAATATATAGATTTAAGAGCTAAAGGCTAAATTAGAGTAGTTGAAGCTAAGGAAACGTAAGAAGGTTTAGATAAGTCTAAATTCTAAGTTTGTTATAATATACGCTATTTAGGAGGCTCAAATTGTAGCTGGAGATTATGAAATTAGAGCTATAAAATTAGAATTAGAAGAAGATTCAGATTCTACGAAGTCATTTATAGAAGTTGATGTAGCGTAGAGTTATTAAGTAAAGAATAGAAGGTACTAAAATTAAGCGAGGTGGGGGGGACTTACCGCGCGAGACTCGCGATGCCATTTATCTCGAATTATGGCGCTCCTCCGGCCTTCGACAACATATTACTATGCATGGATCCCGGGAAAGCTGACATTACTGTCGTTGGCAGTGTTTAAAGGAGTTCGAGGTTCAAGACGAACTGCAACAGGATATTGAAGAGATGATGATCAAACTTCAAATCCCCCCAGGTGAGAAGCTTATGAGAGACCAAGATGAGAAACCTCCGCTCTATTGTAGACGCTTACAGTCTCCATGGATGGACCATTGGCCTTGCGGCGAGCAGGGTTTTGAGAAGCACGGGATTTGGGCTGTTTGGGGCCCTACAACCTCAATTCTCAAGTGCTGGAAGAAACAAGGGGCGATCGAACAGGGGCGGGCCTTGGTCAAGCCCCTATATTCCGATGTTGCTGTCGTGCAAAATCATGTAAGTAGTTTCCTCACATATTCCGAATGTTCAAGGCTTTTAACGCGCTTTAGCTCTGCGGAATGCCTGCAATCTATCTATGAGTCAACAACATTCATATTCACCGACTTTCGTGCGCTGCAAATGTTCTTTGGCTACTGCGCGAACAACCCGGCCCTGAAGAAATTGCCAGAAATGCCTACGCCTCCAGCATTCTTCAAATACACTCGAAGCCTGGAGCTGTCTCTGAGTCCGGATTTCCCTAAGCACTTGTTATGCGCTAACATCGATCTTCCTGGGATCGAGCGCCGACACGAAGTCTACGACTTTCACTGGTTGCGTCTCGATCAGTTCGAGAATCTAAAACGAGTCAATATCTGGATCGCATCGCGGTCGATCTCGTGTCGGGTGGATTCAAACAACAGTTTCCGTGGCATCAAAGAGTTCGATTTCGAGGAGTTGAGAAAGCTGCTGACCCCCTTCAAAAATATCAAATCATTTACGATGAGTACACCGCTAGGACCAAGCGTAGGGCCCGAAGAAGGTATCGTGAAAGGCGTTATATCTTCAGGTGGTAAACTTTACAAGCGAGGTTCTGGAGACAAATTCCATCCATTTTTGACCTACATAGAGCTAGATAGGGTCTTCGATGGTCTGATCTATACTAGTCCTACAAGGTATGTCTATCTTAATGCTACACTCTCCTCCGCTTCGTCTAATAACGGTTTTGACTGTAGGGAGGTTCGTCTTGCGCGTAACGGTGGCGATCATGACTTAATGAAGGAGGTTTGATATTCGACGAAAAGGTGCATAGTAGCATTAGACAAAGTCCTCCTTGATTCTGGTGTCTATATGTGCAGTGCGGTGTAATATGTTGTGTTCCCAAATTGTTTTTTAATTTTTTTTGAAGAGCTAAAATAGAAAGCAATCCTAGCACCAGATCTCCACTCTCCGTGATCAATCAATGCGGCACGATTTGAATGTGATACATACTGAAAGGCCGCATCTGATGATTAGATGCCCACACCCTCTCGTACTACTAGATGATTAAACTCGTAAGATATTAAGACTATACAAGGTAATTAAACTCTTGATTCGCATATGTAAGTGCTGCTTATTGATGCACCTCTGACTCTGCTTAATATATATGAACACCTTGGAAAATCCTCAATCATACTCTCTTTGCTCTCTAATTCCCGCCGGATTGTTAAAAACCATAAACCTAAAACCCCTATATTCGAAATTCACCCCGAGATCATCTCTCAACCTCATACCTCCCCAGTCCAAGCTCCGCCTTCATAAACCCTCAAAACTACCCCGTCCTCCACAATCTTAACCTTAGGAAAGATCCAATTCGGATTCTTCTTTCTCACCTCATCGAAAGAATCCACCATCCTTTCCACCCCTTCTTCCAGATATTCAATCGAATCCTGCCCCTGCAAGACGATGAACTCTACCTCCCTCAAAGCGTCGACTCGACTTAGATACGAATTCTCCAAGTCTAGACTAAAAAACAATAAATGCTTCACCACGGCTCTCAAGAGTTGAATCTGCTTCAAGCTTTCCGACGGATTGAAGGGAATATCTCCAATCCTTTCCACGGTGAAGACATCGATGGAGAAATTGACGAGGGCGCACTTGTGGTCGGGTGGGTAGTTCTGGGCGCTTGAAGTGTTCGATACCCTGGTGGTAGGGATTTGGGAAAAGTGTTCCAGGGCCTCCAGACGCGCTTCTTGGTTTGCGTGCGCGAGTGCGGGTTGAGGGGCTGTCGCGCGGATGGTCGTGGTGTGGTGCTTGCGCGGTTTCAGAATTTTGCGTGTTTTTAATCTGAAGGTTTGAACAGGGTAAGAGATGAGGGCAAAAGACCATATCTTCAGACGCAGCTCGATGGGCAGACGAGGGAATGGCATAAACGAGGTTGCTGGCGAGCTTGAGGCCATGTTCGGTGAAGGGAGGTACAAGGAGCGCTTCGTTTTCATAGGCGTGTGAAGTCGAGGAGAAGGCTCATTCATATAAACGGTTCAACTGATGTGAGGTTGAGAACATCGATGGGGTGTGTTGTGTAGAAGGATCAGGATCAGAGGATTAAGTTCGGACCTATTTTATGTCTACTGGAATGAGGGTTGGCCGTTTTTCGTCGGTTATGACATAACCCAGAGATTATGGCACGTGCACGCGCGAGGGACGCGTCAGAAACAAGAACCCCGTAGCTTGCGGAGGGCCGCCGGGGAAAAGACCTCGTTTGAAACAACTCATCCAATATACATTAGTTGAGATTGTGTCTATTGAATGGAAGCTAACGAACATCGCAGCGAAAGACATGTTAGGGCGGCATGTCGAATAGTGAGCTTTGCAATGCGTTACGCTTTCGCCTTATGCGTTTCTTTAACCTACTTTCTTAGATATCTCAAAAATTTCATTGAGCTTTAAAATATCCTCTGCAGCGTCTTTCTTCAATTGTTAGCTAATACCGCCTTCTGACTGTGGCATCCACGGTCTTAGTCTCATGTGTAACTTGCTTAATTTTTTGTTTTACACTTCTTGTATATTATTTAGAATATTCCGCAATATGGATATGGTGCGGTTGCTGCCACCGAGACTTCAATCATTAATATAAAACCCCTTAGACATTTTGCCTTACTTCAAAATATGCCTAGTGTTATAAACAAAACGTTCAAGTGCTTCACAAAATACATATTATATTGATAACAATAGAGTGCTTAGCGCTGCCAAAAGTTGACGAGGAAGAGATCTTCACTAATGAGAAATCTAATAACTATTCCAAGCCAAGACGCTAAGATCTGTTCTTTTTTTTTCAACAAAGGTTATTGTGGCAATGCAGTCAAGTGAAAAATCAGATATAGTACTGTTGTCATTGTCGCATGATATCTATTTGCTGTACTCCACACTCTCACAAGTGACTCCAGTCAAGTTTCTTGAAGGCTTCCTGCACTCCTACAAAATCTTCATCCTTAAGTCCCAGATCAAACTTCGTCAAGTTCTCATCTCCACCCCAGGCAACCTTGCTGTCAACATCATCCCAATACTTCAACATTAGCTCCATTTCTCGTCCCCAAGTGGGCCACAAACTGTCGTACGCCTGCGCATCCACGACCTGCAGATATACTGATGGCTTGCCTGTTGCATTGCTCCACATCTCAAGCATCTTTCCAAGGGTCGTTTCTTCCATACTGGCTAATACGTACTTCCCCTTCGTGAGAGAAGGCTGTGCCAAAATTGCAGAAGTAAAGACACCGACGTTGGTACTGATGTCACCAACAGAGGAGATGGGCAAGCTTGGTGGGACAGGTCCCAGTTGGATGTATTTGCCTGTGGAGTTCTGCGATTGATCTTAGTCTCAATAGCGGAAAATGGTCATTAGAATGGAGGAACTCAAACTTTGAGTTATTACTCACCAACAGGTTCGGGCCTAGGACGGGATACATGAGATTCTGGGCATAATATCCAACACGCAAGAATGTGGTTTTTGAGTATAGTTCCGCATCTGCCTTAATGAATTCATCAACCACTGTCTTTGCTTCAAAATGTGGAACGACGTGTTTGCCCTTAGAGATTTTCTTAGCATCAGGAAGAGTACTCCAGATGTAGTGTTGAAGAGTCTTGGTTTTGGATGCCGCGGTGGCCAAGTTTCGGCCTTGCTGCCCTTCAACAACAATCGCTGCGTCAGGCCCATCCGCACTGAAAGTTTCGAGAAAATTCGTCACTCCATATATTACTGCAGAGCCCTGGTGCGCATTCAGTATCATTAGAGTATTGCATTGGTGAATGAATGAAAGTCAATAACATGAGCAAACGCAGTGAAACCTACCTCGAACGCTTTGACAAGAGATCCTTCATCATCAAGATCGGCTGCAACAACCTCCACACCTCTCTTAATGAGTGCTTTAGCTTTCTCGCTTTCAATATTACGAGTGACACCGCGAAGTTGATACAGTCCAGATTTTAGGGCTGCTTCTATCACGGAGCCACCTTGAGCTCCTGTTGCACCCATGACTGTGAATATAGGAGCCATTTTGATGTTGATGGTTGACGTTGATGTCAATGTTGATTTCGATAACTCAGATAGTAAACGAGAACAGCAACCAACATCAATAAACAGGAAAAATGTCGTTCATGCAGTATTCACGGCTAGATATCTTCAAACCGTGAGCTGCGAGACCTATGAACATAAGTAAACCTCTAACAAGTTCTGGATCCGTCTTCTCCGCCGAGGACCCACGTAAGGCAGATATTTGCTTATCAAGTGTGGACTCCGAGCATTTTTCCCTTCCCGAGATTCTGACGTCGTGATGACTTACCAACTCCATCCGGTAGGTGGCCTGACATAGATTTGAAAGCGGTCAGTACCGAGTGAAAGCCAACCTTGCATAAGTGTGGGCCCTGGAGGGAGGATCCTGTGGGAAACTAACATCTCGCAGAGACTCTTACCACCCAGTAGTGAGGCATCATTTTTCTTGACTGCCCCGAGAGCAGAGGTCAAGGATTTGTTTCATACGAGTACTGTTTAAGGACGTGCAGTAGCTCAGATCTGGAGCTGGTTCGGGGCTTACAAGCCCACTTCAATCTATTTAGACGAAGGGAAGCGAATATACTAGTCCCAAACCGTATAGTGACAGTTTTTATCCGTGCTTTTCAGTCGTCACTGTACGGAGGTACAGTACAGTCCTGGCCTAGTGTCAATCACAACCCCCCCTGCTTAAGTACTAGGCGATAAGAATCTTTGATGAGAAGTTCCCCACTGTTCAGAGACCCGCACTTTTTGTACAAAGAAAGGTTGAGGTGAAACTAGGCTCTGATTGACTGCGGAGGCGACACCCTCTGCTAAGAATGTAATGCGTAGCACAAGAGGCCACCGCCCTTAAAAGTCACAATGCGCCGGGTTGGCCCCGGGAATGACATCTTCGTATCCGAAGTACAAGTATCTCGTCTGAAGAGTATACGGAAGTACACCCCTGCTCGTTGCTCGACAAAAGGGAAAAGGAACCATCCCAGCCCCACCGATTTTGGTCCATTCACAAACGAGATATAAACTCACATGGGTGAGTGACTCGAGGCAATATGTAACGTCGAAGAGTTACCCAGAAGTTTCATTATCAATTTCAGTCTGCTGACTCGTGTGCGGAGGAAGCGAGGGATGGGAAGCTACTGCAGGTGCAAGCTTAGATGATTAATTAACCTGAGGACGTAATATCAGCGCCCTCAAGGAGTTGCATCAAAGCCTTCATTCTCACCCGCTGACTCGCGTGCGCAGGAAGCAAGGGATATGAGCCACCAGAGATAGACTAACTCTCTTACAAACATGACGAGATGGAGTTAAGACTAGCGGATTTAGCTTCCTAACCCCGCGTGGGATAGCTGAAGCCACTAGAAACCTAATTCAGTCTAGCCACTGCGTTGTGTTCTTGAAATTTCTATTGTGGTGGAGAAGGCCCTTAGTCAGTTTTTTTGTTACCTAATCGAATAAACTCTTTTTACATAAAAGAGGTTAGCACTTAAATACTACTCAATAACATAGCACTTTTATAAAATTATATTTAATACCCTTTTTTTCTCTTTTCCTTCCTTAACTTTCCACCTTCTTTCGATATATAATATCTTTAGATTTAATTAATTTGCGATTTCTTAACTTAGAATCTCTCCTCTACCTTATTATATATTACCTCTCTTATTATGTGATTATTAGTCTTCATCCTTCTTACATTATAAAGAAGCAAATTATCTTATAAGTAGACTAAACAATTGCCTTCTTTAGTAAAGCTATTAATGTAAAATATAAACGAGGCAGGTTATTTTAATGATATTAATCTACAAATTAGCGGCTTATATACTTCTTGCCCTCTTCTAAGTAATAATAAGGCTTTACTTTATATATATATTAATTATAAGTACAATAACCTAACTATAAACTTTTTTTAATATTATATTATTAAATATTTAAGAAGTTAAAAAATTAAAAAGTTACGACTTAGCCGGACACTTTTGCTTACCGCGGATACTTTGCTTTCCCCACTATTAAGCGAGCGATGATAGGGGTAGTCAACACCCACTATTAAATAAATGACTAGTTAAGCAGGTGTCTACTAAAAATTAGCCTCAAAGTCTTCATACTGCTAGGCAGCCAGAAATCTTCTGATGCCAAGATACATGGTATATGCGTAGGTCTCAAAAATACACCTAATTTATTTGCGTCTACCACACGGGAGGTTTGAGTGCCATCGGGGAAGGCGATCCGACAATTACCCCTTAAAATATTCCTCGTAGGACCTAGACCTAACGGGCAATCCCGCAGTGCTATTCCTTACCCCCCTTTCCTTTCTTCAATATAAATCCATCATTCCGACATCCAAAGTCGCTCATCACCAACTATCTTCTGCAATCTTCACCCAAAGCTCACACGCTCCGACTTACTACAGATTGTTGTGCACCAGAAAAGCAGATATTATGGCCAAGGACGTTACTTTCCAAAATCGAGGTGTGCGGATCGCCGCGCATCTTCATCTTCCAATGACTTTCAGGAAGGTCAGAAATACCCCGCACTCGTTGGGGTTCATCCTGCGGGCGGCGTTAAAGAGCAGACCATCGGGCTTTATGCACAGCAACTCGCTGCTCGTGGTTTTGTAGTCCTTGTCTATGACTCCTCCTATCAAGGCGCGAGCGGAGGAGAGCCACATCTCCTGGAGGATCCGACAACGAGGGTGGAAGACGCCCGTTGCGCGGCGGATTTTCTGACCACCCAGTCCTTCATCGATACCGAACGAATGGGTGTCTTTGGCGTGTGTGCCGGTGGCGGGTATGCTCTCGCCGTTGCCCAGACCGAACGCCGGTTCAAGGCCGTCGCCGGCGTCAGCGCGACACCGATGGGCGAAGCGGCCAGGGGGTTTTTTGGACACCCTATCCCTCCTGCCGACCAGATCAAGTCGCTCGAGGCAGCTGCGGCGCAGAGAACGGCGGAAGCCAATGGAGCGGCCCCGATCTATATTCCTTTTGTCCCCGAAAGGCTGGAAGACATCGACGACAAGACACCCACCATGCTTCGAGAGGGCTATGAATATTACAGGACACCTCGCGGCCAACACCCAAATTCCAAAGGTCGCTTCCTGATGACTAGCATGGATAAGATGTTTGCCTTTTCGACCTTCCCCCTGATTCCGACCCTTTTGACACAGCCCCTGCTTCTGATTGCTGGCAGCGAGGCGGACACGAAGATCTACAGCGACGAAGCATATGCTCTGTCCAAGGGGCCGAAGGAATTGTTCATTGTCGAGGGTGCGACACACATCGCGCTCTACGACAAGCCTGAATATGTGGGCCAGGCCGTCGAGAAGCTCGCCTCGTTCTTTGGCCAACTCTAAACTACAACTCTAAGACAAGACAGACAGCCCAGGTTGTCGTGGCTGACTTCCTAAATACGAAGGAGAGGAAGAAAGAAAAATGAGCGTCTTGGGCTTTGTCGAGAGTACGGCCACCATTCTCCTGGACAAATTTGGTATTGATATATTCAAGTTACGTTTTGTGAAATGATGCATGTTTCTCTTGTTACTAGCACTGAAGGGTATTCGGATGGTTACACTGCGTGTTTTAGTTATTTCTATGCTAAAGGCTCCAAAATGTTACACAATATTTCGCTTGGATACTGAAAATCAACCCTATGGCTTTGATATCGTCTCGCGTTATTTCAGGATCTACAATTGCCCGATCCTCCCTCGTCATGTATACTTGCTCTTGAGATATCTCTGTCACATCCATTAACTAAGCCCTCAATTTTTCCCGCGAGAGCTGTAGCTATAAACCAATCCCGTTAAGTACGGTAAGTGTATCGCAACGCTAACGCTGTTTACTACCATTAAAATAATCTTGAGCTCATACACTAAACGGAGTAAAAATATATGCAGTGTTGTATAACATGTTGCAAGTTATCCTGTTGCTGTGATGCGAAGATTGATATTATTCTATTTACAACTCCCTACAGGATTAGGGTTCAGAATTTCTGCTGAGGCATCGAAGAGGTAAAGAGCGCGGCCTATTGTTTAAGCATGAAAAATGGGATTGGTAAGCTCCTATCTATAGCCCTATTGGAAATTGATCTTCTCTCTCTTCGAGAATGCCTCCAAGGTGGTCAATTGGCCTTTCGCTTGTTTGAGCCCAAACTCAACATCCTCCTTTGTCGACTCGCCATAATACCCATATTCTCTATAAGCCTGATACATAGCAGTCAAGTCATCTTTCACTCCCTCCGGCATCCACGACCTGAACACGTCATCAGGCACCTGCTGGTACGTGATGGACTTGCCAGTAGCTTTAGACACGATCTCTGCGATCTCAGTCCAAGTATAGATTCCCTGCGCCGCAGCTAATGTCTTGCCCTTGAATCTCTCAGGCTCTTCGAGAATAGCAGCAATCCAGTTTCCGACATTGCTAGCGTCTATTAGCGGCACCTGCGTGTCAGGATTGCACAGGGTCGCAAAGACATAGGTGCCATCCTTGGCGGGGGATGGCATCGGCGGCATGAGTCGTGTGGTGAAGTTCTGCATAAAAGATCCAGGCGCATAGAAAGCCGACTTGATGGGCAGGCTGCGGATATATTGTTCGATTTCGGCCTTGGTATCGAAATGATTGACGTTCAATTTACCGTTTGAGATGGCTGCCATGTGCGGGAGTGTGCTCCAGATGAGGTACTGCGCTCCGGCTGCGATGATCTCTTTGCATAGCGCCTTTGCTTGCGCTGTCTCAGCGGCTCTGGTGTTTCCTGTTAGGGAGGTGGTTGTCATGGCGAACACAGTGTGGGCGCCGGTCACTGCGACAGACAGGGACAAGGCGTTGTCAAGATCGGCTTCGACAATCTCGGCGCCTTTAGATTTCAAAGCCTGGGCTTTTGGATTCAAGGCTGAGCGAGTAATGGCTCGAACAGAGTATTGCGCGGACAGCTTCGGGTCGTCAAGAACGAAGTTGGCAACTGAACCGCCTTGATTGCCGGTTGCGCCAAAAACAACAAGGAGTTTCTTAGACATTGTACCGACGGTCTGCATTTTTAATTCTCTGGAAAAGAAGGTAGACTTAGCAAGGTCCAAATGAGCAAGCACCTATGGAGAAGTATGTGAGCATATATTTACGCTGGCAAGGCGTTGTTGATTGAGGTGAACCAAGGTGGCTCGGTCCTGGGGTTTTGTTGGTTGGTGTCGGCGATTGCGGTGTTTAGAAGAGACGCTCAACTGCAGCTAACAAGCATTCCTCTGGACTCTAGTAACCTTAAAGTTATATTAATTGGCCCAGCTTCATCTGTGCTCAACATATCGCCGGACACCCTTGTTAGAGACATTTTACGAGCATTTTTTTATCCCCTTAACTCCGTATTGCAGCTATTTTTAAATGCGTTGATAACGAATCGGCTCACTTCAACTAACCAAGAACCACTTGCGGCTATTCCTAGGGATTTTCTTGTTATACAAGCGAATCAGAGGTGTCTTTTAAGTGAAATAGGCGAAACTAGTTTATTAAGTTACTAGGGTATAATATTTGTGATAGTATTATTTAGGCGAGTTTTTACTTTAAGGCACTGTAAGGAAGCTAGAATTATGCCATCGATAACTATTCTCAATAAGGTAATGCTTCCGCAATCTTATTTAACAAGCTGGTAAGGATTAGATGGTAAGGTGCAGACTTGACGTCACCGGAACTCTTTCTTCTTTGGGACTAAGCCACTTCGTACATGCATTGTTTCGACTCCAATTTCTAGCCCACACAGCGGACAACGGACATCAATCGGACAGCGAGCAAGCAAACCTACATTCGGGCCAGGTCTTGTAGCGACCCACGAGCATGCCTCCAGTAAGCAAGACGCAGACGCACCGCCACTCAGCTTAAACGATACACATCCACACTACATAGCCCACATCTGCTACCATTGAGATGGCAGAACAGAACATTCATACATAAAATTCCAATAGGCAGCAAATGAGAGAACTTTTTCACGAGCAGTTTCTTGGGAGGAAGCTCTGGAGGGGACTCTAATAGTACCACATCGCGATCACGTGGGTAAGGCACGGGACAGGGTAGAAAAGAACTCTTCCTCTAGCTGTTCATTAGAAGGAAGCTCTGGAGAAAACTCGACGAGTACCATCTCGCGATCACCAATAAGACGCACGGGATAAATTGGAAATGAAGAGGACCTCTCCAAAGTAACCGAGTTTATCTGCGTCGTCCTTTGGGCAGCACCATAATACCACTTTACAAATTCTGGCTGTCGGAGACAGGCCATCGGGGATACGAGCACGACCTTGCACCAAGTAGTCCGTATTTCCATCAGCCGACGGAGAGGAGGTGGTTGACGAAGAAGTTACGGATCCTGGGATAGACAGGTTGAAGCCATTTACAGCCGATCTCTGCTGAAAAATATTCTACTAATGAAATGCTTCCGAGATGTGTTTGGTGAGTAGGACATGTTCTGTAAAGAATTGCTTGATCAGGGAGCATCACCTAGACGCTGGTATGTGGAGGTGGATAGTCGAAGATTTGGCGTAGCGAAAGAAAAGACTAAACGATTGGAACATCTTTTGTCCACACCAGACTAACTGGCTTGACGTTGGGGATCGGTGAATGTAATCCAGATAAAATGACGTCTCCGAATAAGATCAAGCGTAAACTTGGACTTTGACTAGTCATATATCATATCGTACCCTCCTGCCAATTAAATCGGCGTCCCGATATTGAACTGGGCTCAGCTTAAGGACGCCGCCCTTGCCAAGAATCTCAACACCTTAAACTATAGGTCTAGATGACGATGCCGATGCCATATTTGCCGAGTTGGCTGTGAGAACTCGACTCGGATGGTTAATTTCATAGAAACTAACCTCAACGAGTTGGGGTTGCAAGAAGTTGAGGTTTGCAAGGAGCTGAGGTTTGCAAGGAGTTGATATTGTGAGGAGTGAGGTTAAGGTTGCAAACGAAGACGCTGTTGCCATGTTTGCCGAGTTGGTTATAAGAAAACGACTCGGGGGCTGATCTCATAGCAATCACTAAGGTTATTAAGACTTTAACCCTTAGTAATCTTAATACTTTGTAGAACTTGCCACCGGTCTAGTGAGTCTGCGCTCCCTCATGGCTCGGATAATTCTCATTATGTTGGAACTCTCTGTCCCCACGAAGACTGAGTCTAGTCTTTCGGATTCCTCCAAGGCACTTGTTACCTTTTCCAGGCGCTTCTCAATGTACCGCTTGTCTGCAGCGTGCTGCTCTTCCACTTATCACCTTTTCCAGACTCTTCTCGATGTACCTGTTGTCTACAGCGTGCTGCTCTTCAGCTGCCTTCTTCGCTGCCTCATCAACATTAGCGAAGTTATACGAAGGGTATGAAATAGAATAACTTACCTCACATGGAAACAAACCATGAGTAAGCTGGTGTAACTTTTGCTTATCACCAGTGACAGGATGCGGGATACAAGCCAATATTGATCGCCAGGAATTGCAAGGGTGTTGTTTGAGGGTGCGACATATGGAAGCATCCATAGGTGAGCTCTTGAGACGTGAGCCAAGGTTGATCGACGACGGTTGTGAAGGTGTTGTTAGGGGATGCGACATGTGAAAGCATCCATGGGTGAGCTCTTGAGACACAAGCCAGGGTTGATCGACGAAATATGTGAGGGTGCCTTTTGCGGGCACTTACAAGAGCTTTCCGGAGCGTGAGATGTGAGAGAGGAAGGGAGGCAGAAATATCTAATTAAGCACAATAGTTAGTTATATGATCAAAAGATAGAAATGAATTGAAATAACGGTGAACCGAGAACCTTAAACCGAGACCACAGTAAGAGCGAACTGGGGGAAGATAGTCTCTCCCTATAAGGGCATGGACAGAACGCAAAAGAGAGAGAGAGGACTTGACAGAGAGGACTATCACTGCCTCATGAGTAGAATAGTACGCAGCAGGTCAATGGAAAAATGGAAGATATAAGAAAGATCACATAGTAAAGAGGACCATCACCGCCCATAAGTATAGAAGTAAACAACAAGCCAAAGAAGATACGAAAGGATAAGGATAAAATTCTGCGAAGAGGACCACCATGGCCCACGAGTAGACAGCGTGTCAAATGAATAGACTAGAATAGAATAACACGTGATTATTCTATTCTATTCAACAAAATTAGCTCTTATTCTATTCTACTTAACTAATATTAGGTTATTATTCTATTCTAGTTAAATAACGCCGAATAGTTGCTGAGTAAGGGGCTAGCTAGCCAATCAGAGCCTCTCGCTTAATTTAAGGCTCGGGAGGTACTGCAACTTTACCTAATTTAGAAAGGTTTCTCCACTAAGCTAAGAAATAGGCTTAGTAAAGAGACTTTTGAGAAGATAATTTGCCTTAAGTTGGGGAATATTAGACGACGAAGAAAGAAAAGAATATAAAGTGGTAATAAAAGGCTTAGATATAGAAGATAATCCGTTTTATATTAAAGAAAAAAGTTAGTTATTTATTTAGTTAGTTATTTACTTAGTTATTAGTTAATTATAATTTTATTTAATAAAAGTCTTTTATCTTTTATTCTTTCTAAAAATAGAGCTGAATAGTTGAATATTAGTTAACTAACTAAAAATAACTATTCTATTCAAGTCAAATATCTGTTATTCATATTCTATTCTATTCTAGTTAACTAGAATAGAATATTAGTTAACTAGTTTGAATAATCTTTTGACACGCTGCGAGTAGAAAAGTGAACAACAAGCCAAAGAAGAGACGAAGGGATAAGCAGATAACTATGCGAAGGGAACTCTACGAAGAGGTCCATCACCGCCCTGCGAGTAGAATGGTGGATAATCTGCTAGGGAAGAGACAAGAGAAATGCAACGTACCTTTGGATGATAGTTCCCTGATTGGGACTCTGTACTGTACCATTGTAGACGGCGATATTCGTGGACGAAGGAGGCGATAGTGTTCGTGAAGGAATGAGATGGCGATGCTCATGCACGATGGACATGTCCTCTGCTTATATCCGTATCAGGTTCTGAGTCTACAAGCCATCTTCGGTGACATGCTGATGCGTCGAAATGGCGCCGAGAACACCGTTGGGAGTGTGCGGTGGGAGGAGGTGTAGATGTGTGGTGTATTTTTGTCTATCTATCTCATTCGATCTGAGCCGTTTGAGAGGCTGCTGCTATTTGAGGTGGGATTTGGTATCGAGGCCGAGTGACCTTATGCGGCCGTACTCGAAGAGAAGCGTTCATATTGCAGGCGCAAGTCTTGGAGACACCAACCTCCAGGTTTCGGGTTGGGATGTTGTGATGTTGTTGCTGGTGCGGTCGGGCTCTGTCTGGGGTGAAGAACACAGAGGCAGGCGGCACGGCCACCTGCTCCGGGGCTAGCAGAACGTAGTTTGCAGAGAGCTCGACAAGAGCTTTCAGCGGTGCACCTCGCGTGCCGCTGCTGCCCGAGGTGTTGATATTATGTCTGTCGTTCATAATACCTCTACCCGTAGTGCGGGAGAACTCAGTGATGGTCACCAAAGATTGTTGGCCTTGACAAGTAGTGACTGTCTACAAAATGATACGAGACTTTAACTCGTCAGAAATATCGAGCCACGAACGAGTCTCTGGAGTAATTTGACTTTAACCCCGTACCGAATGGCTCCTCCACGTTCAATGCTTGATTTGTGTATGTCGCCGTTTAACCTCGTCCCTTGTTCCTATCCGCCCCGACCCTTTCCGTTCGTCGTACTTTATTAGCCACATCTGTGATATCACCTAGCGCTTTCCTTTTCTTACTTGTAGTCGAGGAAACCAATGGTAGATTCTAGGCACGAGAAGCTTCTCGTATTGCCTAGAACATAGCTGATGACAGATCGACACAGAACGATTCTTGGTGAATATGTAAAGCACTGTCGTGGAAGCGATAGGGATCATCGAATTTCTGCAAGAACTCATCTGCGATGGTCGCGGTGTACTGCTTTAAGCTAGTGACCAAAGCTTGAGGCGTGCGGCTCGAATCACTTCGCTTGCCTGTTGAGCTAGTGCGTGCGGTGTGCTCTGGGACGAAAAGAGAGACTTATGAGGCAATATATTAGCAACTTGAGGCTGGATTAGTAAATTGTTAATCTACCTTCTGTGGCGTCTTGAATGCACAAGATAATCTTGCTCCTCTCGATTTTTGAGCTAGAGCAATCAAGATTGCGGCGTAGAGGGGGTCGAGAGGAAGATCTTTAATATCTTAGACTACTCGCGTGGCATACGAAAAGGACCTCTTCCGACGGCTGTGGAAGTTGTGTCGCTGCTCCGAAGACCAAGTTCTATCTATGTATGCCTATGCCCACGCTAGATCCGGAGATAGTTGTTAATCGCAGAAAACGAGGGGCAGACGGATCTTTGCCACTGCACGGCCATCGTATTGAAATGATAGGTTGTTGCTTCAAGGGTGGCAATTAGCTATGGTTCAGCATTGCATTAGTAAAAGACGGGATGCAGACCTTTGTAGTTGTGATCTAGTTGCCGCTGCGGATAGCTTCGCGAACAGGCTACGCATCTACAGGTCTCTCGACTTTCTCTTCCTACAATCTTGGACTTCAATAACAGCTCCCCAGATATCATTCCAATCTAAGCCATGAGTAAGGGGAACATTCTGCCCAGCTTCGTCACCCAAGATTTCATGGCCGAGGGGCAGTGCGGGTGCGCGGGGGTGAAGCTCGCAGCTCAAGTATTCCAATTGTTCCTTTCATTCCAGTGGGTGGGTATACCAACGCCTGGAAGGATTTGCAACTAGAATTTCGTGGATTGATCCTCTTTCCGGGGGGGGGGGGGTGAAAAGTGAGCTTTGAGGGCGGGAAGACATGGTGTAGTTGGTATTGTTAGTGTTGTTGTTGTGTTGTGATTTTGTCGCGATGATGCGACCCGACGTCTTGGTAACCTTCCGGGGGTCGGACCGAGGCGAAAGGTCTTTTCAGGGCATCCATAAAGAGGGCGAATGCTTCACCTAATTAGGCTCTCGCTACAGGCCTGTTTTGAATGGTAGTTAAGGGGATAAAGCATGTGCCTTTGTTGTTTAAGCCCCAACCCCACCTCTCAACACAACGTACCTAGGTAGTCAAGGTAGCTATACTTTTTGATCATATGCTATCTTATTTTATATATTCATGACTTCTATTTATTCAAGTGGGGCACCCACACCTTTATTAGCTTAAGAATCTGGAATCTTGATATATTGTGTTGCGTCTGTCTTCACAGCCAGCTTATGCTTCACTGTGGCTACGGCAGCAACAATATATCCATCAACAGTTGATCACTTCAACCGCCGTTTCCCAAATCACGCAGCAAACACTATACACGCGCTTGCGGCATCGCTTCGAAATGCAAGCGGCAGCAGTTGGACAGTCCAGCACCTCGAAGCCTGCTGCGCCATCATTCAACCCTGCCGTACACTGCCAATCCTAGAGCCTTACATGCCCGTTGCCCGCAACAAAGTTGACGCCTACTTTGCTAAAGTAGCAGATCTTACGAGCCTATCCTCCTCGCAGATCAGCAAAATAAGCCACGTAGAACTGCGTACAAACGGGGGCGTCTTCGACTCTTTCTATGTTGCGTTGGCTGATGTGTCACGTTTGCCAGATCTCACCAGCACCGCGAATGACCGCCCACAAAGAGATCGCAAGCCTATTAATCGGCCAGAGTACGATGCAGGTTAGGGGCTTTCATCTCCAGCTAGCGTTGTGATAGAGGGAGGTCGCGCACGCCACCCTGCATCATCTCCTTTCACGCCTGGCTCCGATCCTGGGTGGGACTATGACATTCTGCTTGACCGCATCAAACACGAAGCAATCTCCGCAGATCTAGCGGCACGATTCAGCTCATCTGTACTCGACCGTCTGTCAGGCCAGAACTCCCCAAACTCCCGCATCGAGTTCTCAAGAGCTCCAAAGACATTCAATTCAGGCTTGAGTCCTTGAACATATCCTGCACTTGCCAAGACGATGGCTCAATCATACTCTCTCTTCTTCCTCGTATTGCTCTGCTCCCATCCGGCGTTCAACTTGCGCTTCAGAGGCTTCGGATTTTGTGCGCTTGGCCCTACGTCGTCGAGAGGCACTCGTGGCTTGCTGATAACGGGACTTTGCAGTTCGTTCGACTCTAGTGCAAACGATAAAACTTGCTGCTGACCTAGTAGGCCGGCGAAATTGAACCATGGGGTTTGATAGATCTCCATCTGATCTACAATATTCTTCCACCCTTCAACAATTGATGTAACGTAGGGCCGCGTCGTCTTTGCCGTGAAGATCTGTACCCATCTCGAGTATACTACTAGTATACGCACCTGAACAAACTTAGCATTTGCGAGGATGTGATGCGAGCTGTACTTACCTCAAGGGAACTTCTGAACGGCTGTGCTGACGCCTGGTTTACGGCCATCGAAAATAGGGTGTAGAGCTCTGCGGAAGTTATCAAAGTCTCCGATTGACACTCCTTTCGAATTACCACCGCAACATACAGGCATTTACCATCACTGTTTGTTTTATGTTGTGATGTCGCCATCATTTCGGGTTGCACGCCGCGGGAATATGAGTCGTTCTGGACACGTATTTTAGGCTTTCTGCACGACCTTAGATTAGCAAGATTTGTGCAAAAGAGGCTAGATGCTAACCTTTCAATGTGGTCACCGTCGGTACATTGCCGTGATAGGTTCTTCGTAATCCAGCCCACCAACATTGAGGAGACGTATTTGGAGCAGAAGTCCGCTGACATCTGGAGACTGAACATTGCCACCATACATTGCGTCTGCTGGCAGCAAATACGGTTCGTTAGGAAGTCTGCGATGATGCCAATGTTCTCTGAACCAGCCGGTTCATACGTCTGATGGATCGTGATGCGCATCTGGGCGAGTTGTGCTTTTTGGGGTTTTGCGTTCTGCGCACATTTCAAGCCGCGAAGGAGGATGCGAACTATCGTGAGCCAGTGAGGTGGCATTGTATTAAAGAAGAGAATTCGAGGTAACTAGTTGATTATAGGCCGCGGAGTCGTTGCATTCGTTTCGTTTTAGGTTTGTTGTTATCGGATGACGATCGCCTTCGGCGCTTCAAACACCAAGCTGGACGCGCGAGCACGTGACAGAGGACAATGATATGCACAATCGTCACAACTTGATAGGCCCCAGGCACCAATTTCCAACACGTCTTCAATTTTCCTCCCAGCCGTATGCATCATTATTTCTACTTGAACTTTACTTCATGTATCGACACTTCTCAACAACATCTGCTTTCTTTCGAATCCAAATTGCTATTTCCCTCGTTATGTCTACTCCTTCTAATTAACACACAGGCATTCAAGGACCTCTTCCAGTCATGGCTCCAAGACTCTTTGGCCTTCAGAACAGACCCTCTTAGACCAGGAAGTTTATGGGAGAAACGTGAGATAGGGACGTTCCAAATTCTACGGTGCCCTTCAGAGAGGGAAGTTCCTGTTCCCCTCAGACCTTATATCTGTGAAGCTACGGCTTGGGTTGGAAAATGTCAGGATATAAGATCTGCCATCGAGCTTTTAGGGCGGAACTTGAGGAATCTCACCCATTACGAACTAGCCCACTCCGCCGGGAAATTTGCACCATTCTTCACGCTTTTGGCACAAGTTCTCGAGACACCTATCTTTTCTGATCCTCGGCGAGAGCTAAGATCGCAAATCGCTGAGTCTTCCGCGAATCCAGCTGGCTCGGTGATTTCGTCCTCGTCTCCGCTGCCTCCTTCACTGCCGTCAGTGCCATCATCTCCTATTCAGCCCCCGAGTAAGAAAATACGCCAGCACCGCTCTTCTGATAGTTATATTCCATCCGACCAAAGTGACCAGTCAAGTTTTAACCATCGGACCAAGTCAGAAATGACCACCAACGCCTGCATATATGAGCTTTTGCGGTGCGTTACTGAGCTTTTGAGAGGGGGAGACGAGCCTCCCGTTTATTTAGAGTGGAGTATTACACATGATACTTTCATTGTCGAGGCAGGAAAACTCACATATTCTACAACGAATGATGGCAGCCTTGTACATAAAGCACATCGTGATGGCTACTGGCAGCGTGCCTCAAAATACTCTTACTGTAGTATTGAAGTGAGGTCAATCAAGGGCCTGGTTTTACATATGCTTACGCAACACTTTAGGCTAAGTCCTGGCACGACGTCGATGAAAAGCCCTCCAAAGTACAAGCGCAGGAAGCTGCACATCTCGTAGGCATGTATTCACAATATACTAGCGATGGAAAGGCCCTAGAGCATGATATGGAGTAAGTTTGCTCTAAATATACTTATATAATACTAATACTATTTATTAGCTTACTACTTGTATCTACCGCCTAAAATATCTTTTCGCTAGTTCTTGGCAAATTCCCTACTTAATATGCGAGATATCTAGGAGATAGATATTAATCTAAAGATAGCGTATTCGTTAAGCTAGTCAAATGTAGTATATTTAAGTTATCCCCTTAGGTGCCATAAACACCCTCCCTATGGGCACGTGCCGCTACGCCTAAAATAGTATAGCGGGACTATCAGTGATCAAATAGCGTGTTCTAGCCTGAACAACACACTATTTCTCGCTTCTTAGGGGCTTAGTACAGGGAGTCTTACAGGGCTTTCAGGAGGGCGTTCCTAGTGGCACCTAAGGGGATAAGAGCCTTCCGACTTAACGAGCGTCTTTACGCTTATTATTACTCTTTACCTTTAATAATAAAGTATTAGATTATTATTATAAAGAGTTAATAATTAATAATATCTTATTAAAAGTATATTACAAATAAAGGACTATTATTATTTATTTATAATATATATAATATAAGAACTCTAATTAATAGTCACTATATCTTAGATATTATTAGTTCTCTTTAAGAGTCGCTTAGAACTCTTCTCTTAAATAGGGTTTATTAAGTATAGTTCGAATTGTTTTTTTTTATCTCGGTTTAATATTTTATAATAATATAAGTTATCTATTAGTCTAAAAGTTACTAAAATATTATATTAATTAATTTATCTTAGTCTTACTTTATAATTTAATTATATTAAAACTTAATATATATAATTCTCGAATAAATATAAAACAGTAGTAAAGTAAAGCCGGAACCTTAGTTTTTAGTTAAAGAATCGGACCTTTCTTTAATTATTCTAGCGTGTATCGCAACTTTAATAATACTTTAAGATATTTTAAAAGAAGTATCTTTATTAAAGTAATAAAATCCGAGTACTTTGCTTAAAAGGTAGTTAAGTGAGTGAGGTATTCACTAATAATATGCTATACGACCAGTCCGCTGTAGGTATCCGTAATAACGTTACTTATAACTTTAACTCGCTCCTAAAATAATAACTTACTTAATACTAAGTGTTGCTTTCTATTTATACCTAGTAATTTCTCTTATTAATACTTACTTTAATCTCCTAGAATATTTACAAAATAGCCCGGATCTTCTCTTAAGTAACGTATATAATCCCTAACGCTTAAAAGCTTCGCATTTACTAAAGCCCAGTGTTCGCAGTAGTGTACGTTCTGTATTACTAGCTCCGTATTCAGGCGGTCTGATACATACGACGTACCGTATTCCTGAGACTGTACGTATTGGTAGGGGTAGTGATAATACTGTACTGTACGGCAATATACTGAAATACTAGTAGAATACTGCGCTAAACTAAATCAAGTTTAATTCGGGGGCTTCTTGGCGTAATTACCCCCTTTTTTACCCCATTTTTACCCCTCATGCTACCCCTCATGCTACCCCTCCATATCCGCGCTAGTATACTAGTATACTGCGCAGTGGTATCTAGTATAGAGATAATAAGCTAATATCACTTCGTATTTTTTAGAACAGTCCTATATCACTCCGTATTTTTCGGAACGGTCCCATATCACTATAGTGGGGCGTATCAATTATACTACATACACTATTGCGAACACTGCTAAAGCCTTAAGGCGGTTAAAGTTAAGCCGAGTAAGGAGGCAATAGTTATTAAAGTTAGGTATTCCGCATCATCTAATAATGGCGATAGTTCTGGCCTGATTATTGCTTTACTGATTATCGCATTTAGATCTATTTCATGAAGTATAAAATAACAGAAGGCACATTGTCATTAAAAGAAGTCCTTCACTTAAGGCCTGCCCTGTGTTGATATTCAGCACTAGAATTATTCTTGCAAATTCAAAGTACGGATTGAAGGACTGCTATCCTGTCGTGAAGAAGTGGAGTATCTTTTTGGTAAATTATCGGTTACATTCTTGATCAACGTGATTCAATCTTTCAGGTCATCGTTCGTCACTTGAGTAGCCACTAAGACATCTCTCTTGCGTAAGAGAACTGACTTTTCATGTGCCAAAAATAGTTTATTGAGGCACACTAGCTTCCCCTCTTATTGTAGTAAAGAATGACAAAATTCAGCCAACAATTCCTTGCGAATCCCTAAGGCTTATCATGGATCGAGAACTCCTTCGCCCCAAGTCTCTTTTCACAGACGTCTAACAGCTGCATCCGCATTCATCAGCATTATTGCAGTTCTTGCCGCAGCTCTGCTGCTGGCTGCACTGTCCCCAATCACTACAAGTGTTCCATGGTCCACTTCCATCGCCACCAGCAGTCCAGCACCACTGTCCACCATCACCGCAAACTTTCCAGCAGCGCTTCTTGCCGAGATCGCACCCGAAAGGGGCACTTGAGACACATCCTCGAGCTTGGAGGGGGCTCTAGAAGTTAGGGAGTTAGTGCTAGGTCCGATATTGCCAATAGAGTCAGATTGTGAGATGTAGTATGGATTGGGGATGGCAAATTTGGAGATGGGTTTCACGTACCTTTTGATCGGAATAGCGTTCCCATAATGTTCCTGGAGGTGGGAGAGACGAGTTGGCGAGATCAGGAGCGTCGCCTTCGTTGCCGGCTGATGGAGCTGACAGGACACCAGCGGCTTGAATAGCGAGGAAGAGGATGCTGGAGAGTTGCATTGTTGCTAATTGGATTAAGGGTTGTTTCAAAAATGGAGTGTTGGAGGTTGGAAGTATTGTGCAGAGGCAATTGAGTTTTGTTTTGCTGTGTTGGGATTGTGTTGGAGACGATTGTGTGATTGTGATGATGAGAAGAGAATAGAGAGGAAAGCTCGACACTTATATACATTACGGTCAACCTAAATTCAATACCATTCAAGACCTCTGCATCTTATGATATCAGCACTAACATTCCTGTTTGAGTACCTTCAGAAGACTTCCCCTTCGCCTCGGATGAGTCTGACCTGGTACGAGCAGAGCTCACTTGCTCAGGGTCTGCCAAGCTTCCCGGTGTACATAAACAAATGAAAGCAAATATTTCTCGACTAGATTGGCCGAGTCGTACGATCTACGGGGATACAGGAAGTGAACCTGCCTTCTCAGGATTACAGCCGGCGGGGCCAAGAAATACCTGCAAATACTTCCTCGTTATGGAGCTGCTGTCATTTGATGGATGGTTGAGAGGCCTCGTGATCGGGAGGCAGTGTTACGTTGCTTACGAAGAATGATATGCTTGTGAGACTGTACTGTACGTACATTGTACAAACTCAAGATCATTCTCTGTAGGATCTACCCTGCCACATCAAAATGATCAAAGATTCTGACATGTCCCTTCATTTCTGCATCCATCGATCTGCCAAGCCGCGGGGATCGTGCGTAATGTCCGTCGATGGGGGGAGGTCAGCGTATTAATCGTCAGCTCGCCGTCCAGTAGGCTTCCTGTTATCGCTTTCGCTCTCAGTCAGAATAAGCGAATGCGGATTGATTTTTTGCCCGCAAAATCGCATTAGATTTCTTGAAATATCCTTAATTATTAATTATATTAATTTTTATATATACTTATTTTGTTATGTTGAGTTTTATATGTATTTTTAACTATTTTCCCACCAAAAATTTGCGCAGTCCAAATTTTTGTGTTCCTGATTTTTGGTGTGTTTCTCACTTTTTCCCACCAAAAATCGTCGAAAATCCGCATTCGCTTATTCTGACTGAGAGCGAAAGCGATAACAGGAAGCCCACCGAAGGCGAGCTGACGATTACTTCGCCCAGCCTAGCCTCCGCCCAAGTCAGCCTGCCTCCGCCTAGCTTCAGCCTAGCCCGGCCCTCCTGGTCAGCCTAGCCTAGCCCTGACCCCTAGGCTAGGCTAGGCTGGGCTAAGTAAAACGCTGGGGGAGGTTCGAGTAAACTTGATTTTCCGACCCAATCAAAGCTCTACACAATAGCAGAGCGCACAGTAGCTTCAAGTGCGGCGACTTTACATTGGCATCTATTATGCTGACTATCAATTGTTTATTCCAGCAATTCTACTGTCGTCTGAGTCATTCTGTCAGCAATTTTGGGACATCTAACATCGACGACTGTATATACTTCAGGGCCAATGCTACTCGTACATGCGTCGTAACTAAAGATGTAAGGGCAGATGATCTAATTAGGAGGTAAATCGAAGTTGGAAATCTGCATGCGGCTGCTTTGGAACCCGGATGCAAAAGCGGCCCGGTCCCTGTCCCAACCTTCCTCTTTCAATAGTAATTAGCCGCAGTAGCTATAGCTGAGTTGCATAAACAGGCTATCCCCAAGTATACCTTATGCTTGAACGACCATAGGTACTCAGCCCAGCTTGGGTGCCAAGTTCAGCTTGCTAACAATTGTGGCTGTATTAGCTGCGCCTGTCCGAACACGGAAAAAACAAATTAGAAATGCTGGCCTTAGGTGATTGAGTTGTGGATCAAGATACCTAATAAGAATCCCGCAGGGCTATCAACTTGACGAAATGCAATAAGTGTTGCGCTGTACTAAGCAGTCAGCTATGCCAAAGGGAAGCAAGTCAAAAACAAGAAAACTTTCCATATTTCACGAGACAGATATCGAAAACAGAAGAACAAAAGTACAGTCAGCTTCACCCCGCGAGTTTTACTTGCATTGCTGTGCGTAAGCAAAACTGATGCTGCATTTACCCCCTGAGGAAGGCTTGCTTAACTATTTGCACCGTCTCTTTCACTTGAAAGCTTTCGGCCTTTCTTGACGTAATTAGACAACGTATCATGTTCAGACAAGGAATTACACGAGATGATTTGACAATTGATGACTAGCAGAGAGATTGAATGATCACAGAAGTAATTTTGAGGAAGGGATGGCAGCATAGAAATCTCGTGAACTGAGGGCTGGTTATGCGCTAGCTTTTCAAATATACTTTTTAAAGAGCTAAGTTAGTAAATAAAGTATCTTAGGTTTCCTTTCATCAATTTAGGAATATATTTCCTCCTCTACTGAAGATGTAGATCTCATGCACATAAGGTCTTCCTTCGCGCCGGATAAATGCTCTACGATATTATAGCTCGTAAATGCAGGTCCTGCCGTATGGGACGATTTTGACATAAAATTCACTGGAACATGCAAAACAAAACAATTGAGGAACGAGGTAAGCATGATACGTACTGACTGTCGCGCCGATTCTTCGTTTTCTCGTTTCCATGTCCATGATAGGAGACACAAGTTAGAAGTCACCCACGCTCAAACATTCTCATCCACTCTTCCTACCCCACGAGGCACCCGGACGAGAGGTCAGTTTCTTCAGTCATGATGTTTTATCTCGTCTTCAAGGACCTCCACAGGTTCCACTGAAATCACGCATGCCCAACGTGCGTTGGGTGGGCAACCTTGAACCTCACTTGGAGGTCCGCCTCGCGATTCTGCTTTCCTCGAGAGATTCCCCTTGATATTGTTTCTTTTTGTTTTTGAGGATCTCCATAGGAAGCGCCAATTTGCATTTCTCGTTCTGCTGTGAGCGGTAGTATACTTCCCAGAGACTCTGGAGTACGAGATGCGAAAAAGTCGAAGTCCCTCTGTTTATTCCTCTGTTTATTCCTCTGTGTGATCGTTAGCGGACGAGGAGGGACTTAAGTTCGATTCAACTTCAATACGAAGTATAGGAATTGGCAAGCATGCCTGTGAAGTTATGACGTCAAATCGTATTTAGCCGCAGAAATTTTCAGAAAACGTTATTTCTTAGGGAATCTAAGGGGTGAGTCTAGGCTAGGAAATTGAGCTGCGGTGCGTGCCATCTGAGCTCCAAATTCTCTTCTTCTTCACTCGCCAAAAATACGTCCCTTCGTGTTTCCCAGGATCCCCAATTTGATGCATGCCTTTTGACATCCATGACGTAGATCTCTATTTCTGAGTTATTCTTCTGGGCACAATTTGGATCCAACCTCTTCCGTCCTGGATCTGTCATAGCCGAGGAAAACGCTCCAATTAGCGTCCACAGCGGCTTCAACTCCTGTGGTTCATATACGGTATCTTCCCTGAGTTGAGGATCTGGTTCCGGTAACACAATGCGATGGGCAGTCATGGACCAAAAACAAAACCATCAGAGAAGTCAACGGGATTCGGCATCCCGTTCAAGGGTATCGACCTCGCACGGAAGGATTGTTTGCAAGAATAGAGCAATGGACCGATGTTTCCACTGGTACAATGCATTGGCGATCTATTTCAAATGCGAACAGGATTTCTCTCTATGGTTGCGACCCAAACAGTAGAATCTTTGATCCTGAGGATCACAATAGAATCTTCAGTTGGCTAATTTGCCAGTCATACGATGATCGAGGAAATGCCATGATCTATCAATACAAAGCAGAGGACTCCACCAACGTCGATCTCAGTCAGACTTGCGAGTCAAATCGAGACGACAAGACCCGGGGTGCGCCAAGATATATCAAGCGCATCAAGTACAGAAACATGGTTTCCAGGCTTGTTCGGCCAGATCTTTCCCAAATGAACTGGCATTTTGAAGTCGTATTCGACTACGGAGAGCATTTTGGAAATTCGACAATAGAATCCAGTCCTTGGCTGGCCAGAAACGATCCATTTTCATCGTTTAAAGCGGGATTTGATGTACGAACATACAGATTGTGTCAAAGGATTCTCATGTTTCACCACTTCCCCAGTGAGCTTGGCGTTGGAAAGGATTGTTTGGTGTCTTCGATGGATCTGCAATATCGCAACACGCGACAGAATTCTGCAGATACGAGGAAAGGTAACCCAGTGCTTACATTGCTCGCGGCGTCCGCTGCGCACACTACCTATCAACGAAACGGGTCGACGTATCTTTCCGCCAGCTTCCTACCCTTAGAATTCGAGCACTCACAGGCGGTTATTTCTCAAGAGGTTAAAACTGTTGATTTGAAAAGCCTCGTCAACATTCCATCGGGACTGCGGGAACTAGTTATCGATTCATTGACCCGTACGGTAAAGGTATTGGTGGTATACTGTATGAAGACGATCTTGCTTGGATGTATCATCCCAATCTTGGGAAAGCTCATTTCGCTCCTGCCGAGCTTATTCTTGCCAAACCATCTCTCTCGAACCTTCAAATGGTCGATGTGGATGGAGACGGCATTGTTGATCTCGTTTCACTCTCAAACCTAACAAAGGGGTTCTTCCAAGCGATCCCAAATGCACAAGAATGGGGAGCGTTTCGAAACTTCGCGTCGATTCCGAACATTGACTTTACAAATCCAAATATGGCGATGATATATTTGACAGGTGATGGCTTTGCCGATATTCTTGTCACTGAAGCAGAAGCATTCACTTGGTATGCCTCGCTGCAGGAAAAAGGCTTTGACGAATCCGTTCGAATCTCAAATCCTCTCGACGACGAGCAAGGACCCAGGCTTGTTCTTGCAGATTCAGAGTTCTCAATTTTTCTTAGCAGACATGTCTGGTGATGGACTTGTAGACTTGGTCCGTATCAAGAATGGTTAAGTTTGCTACTGGCCTAACCTCGATTACGGACGTTTTGCGGCCAAAGTGCGAATGAACGTTCACGAGCGCTTCGACTATAACGATATTTTCGATGGTCGGAGGGTGTGGGTGTCTAGACCTCGCTGAGTAGATGCGGCGCCAGATATGGACACAGTACAGCTGCAACGAATTGAAGGTAGTACCCAAGTCGGACCCCGAGCCCGGAGATATTGGCATCTCCTATAATGCCGCATGACCCTAGGTCGATGTTGGTGTAGTGGCTGCCCGACATGAGGCGCTAAGACTGAGAGCGAATTGTTCGGTTGGAGAAATACTAAGTAGGCTTTGTACTGTTGCCAGTACAACCTTTGCAAGAATTTGTTGAAGATCCGTGCGAAAGTAATATTCTATCACTTGATAAAGACTAGTCGGTCGCCCCGTATTTAAGAGTGTGTATGTGACAAGAGTGTGCCAGGGGCCTCGGGCGCTTCAGCTCTCTCAACATTCACAACTCCAAGATCGGTGATCTCCTCTCCCGTCTAAAGCTGGCTTAAGCCTTGCCCGCTCGAAATACGCCAAATGTCTCAATCAATATCTTTTTGTCCCTTTTGGGCTAAAAGAATCGAGAACTCAACACTAGCGCTCCTCGCAAATGATTTGACTGGCTGCCGCTGCCAGCTGAACTTTTGGGGAGGCTTGGCTTGCCAGCATTCAGGAATTGCAACTCCCTATGAGGCTGAAGTCTTTACTTCGCAATTTTCTTCTCGCTCTGGAAATTGAGAGAACTGGATTTTTGAAAGACTGAACTGGCACAAGTTTGTCCTCGTCATATATCTAATACTAACGGCTAACTGATTTAACAGTGCTCCGAGGGACTAGTAATTTAGTTTCCACCATCCCGATAATAGGGATTGTCTCAACTTGGTGATACAGAGTGTCCGCGCAGAAACCAGATTCTCAGACGAGGCAGGAAACTACAGCATCATTAGCGATGGGGACGTGTATGGCATCGAAATACGCCTGAGTCTCTATCTCCAATAGGTCTCCGTCATCATTACAACATAGCTTGAACCAAATGAAGCGTGATCGGTGCGCACCGCGACAGACATCGTCACCATTGTGGTGTTGGCAAACACATCCAAAGGTTCCGGATCGGCTGGAAACATTGTTGCGCTCGAATGGTAGATCGTCAGCTTCAACACGTTCGTTTTGCAACTCGGCAATGTTCCCTTTTCTAGGGAATTTATTGCCCAATCTACTTCCATGATGATGTTGCTGTGGTCGGCTATCGCCTTTGCGAATTGCTTGGTCTGGTCCGCTGGGGTCAACCTTGGGAAGAAAGATGGTTGTGATGTCAAAGTTTTCTCAGTCAGCATCTATCATGGTGCTTGGCAGACATTTCTTCGAATAGTTGCAGTCATTGGATGCATACTAGGCATGGTGTTCAACATGATTGGGATCCTGGCGATCAGGTGGAACCTGACGACCGCCTTTACTCAAAGGCTCAGCAAGGAGCCGAGTAAACGGAGAAACCTTCGCCCCCAGCTGCTCTCAACAGCATTCCAAATCGTTATGGGAGCCTTAGCAATAGTGGTGACCGAGATAACCGAGATGACCATCAAAATAAACGACTACCAGATGTCGGAGCCCTTGGGCTCCAGCCGGCAGCTGCTGCCCTTTTCGATTGCCGTTGTGAATGTGGTGGCGACAATAGGATCAGGATTTCGGAATCTTGTGCAATAAGGATCGCTTGGAACCCTTCTCCCAATGCGGTTTATCGAGTGGAGTTCAAGTTGAAGTACCTTGGGGACAACTATCCTAGGGAAGACAAATACACTGATATCAGTATCATTGTAAAACTCCTTCCATTTGTGCGGCCGAACCTTCTTTTAAAGAGTGAGATTGTGTTTATATACATGAGATGTAGGTTCTAAGGCCTTTCATGCCTTTACAAATCAAGATTTTCAAGAGCCTTCCGCGATTCACGTGACCATCCACCATCGAGAAGAAGTCCGGGGAAAGAAATGATGAATATCTCGCCGTACGCAAAGGTCTTTACATTACCCAGATGCTTGTCCAATTATCTCGGAGCAATTGGACATGCACCTCTCTCCGTGAAATGCCACGGCCATCAAAAGCCAGAACCGGGCCGATAAGTCACGATTTTGAAGAACATCCAGTGAAGATAGCAAAAATGCATCATGTGGCATCTCGTGGAGAATCGGATTGTACACGTACAACAGTATGACGCAGAAGGCGGTACAAGGTGAAGATACTTAGATATGGTAGAAATGCAATTCTTCCAAACCTACGTTGTTGTTTGTCAACCTCCACCACGGACACAGAGTGTACTCCCCATTGCATTTTCCAAGATGGAGACCAACAAAAGCAAAAGCTTCAAACCCAATTGGCGATGCCTAATAGCCTATCTCACAATGTCCCTCGCCCACTGTCAATGCGGATTCAGCACAACATCCATCTCCGGCTTCCAAGCCATGGTGGGTTTCCTCAGCGTCTACGGGCATCCCGACCCAAAAAGCAAAACAGGCTGGAACATGGGCACGACGCCTCAGCAACTCGCAGCTTCCTTCGTCAACTTCGGTACCATGATCGGCATCCTCTGCGCGCAGCCCATCGGGAATTACCTCGGTCGGCGACAGGGACTCTGGCTCGCGAGCGTCGTCTCGGTGTTGGGATCCGGACTTCAGCTGAAATCCTCGAATGTGGCAGGCCTCTACGCAAGGAGGATTATCATCGGGATGTCCAATGGCCTATTCATGGCGATCGCGAAGGCGTATACCGTCGAGAGTGCGCCGATGGATCTGAGGGAGGGGATTGTCTCGCTATATGCTGTTTGGATCTCCTTCGGCTGTCTACTGGGTGCGGTGACGAATACATTCACGGAGCATATTCATACCTCGTGGGCCTATAAGATACCGCTGACATGCCACATCGCTATTCCAAGTTTGCTGGCCATTTTGCTTGTCTTTGTACCGGAATCGCCTTGTTGGCTGCTGAAGAGCGGGAAAGTGGGTGAGGCGAGGCGTTCGCTTGCTGTTCTCCGAGATCGTACACCCGCACCGGATATCCTCGAGAAGGAGATGTTTGAAATGGGTATATGCATCGAAGTACAGCAGGAACGGGGTAGGAGAAGTCAGTACCTTAACCTCGATATCTGGCGGGGTTGTAGCCGGCGCCGCACAATCCTCTGCCTCGCTGTCATCCTCTCCAACTCGTCATCGGGCATATGGCTCATGCTGTCCTATGGCACAGTGGTCTTCCAACTCGCTGGTATTAAACAAGCTTTCCAGGCATCCATTTACAATAACCTCGCTAACCTACTCGGCACCATCATCGGCCTCTATCTCTGCAGCAGGATGAATCGACGGACCATGTTGATGACTGGCCATTTCGTACCGGCGTTGTGCATGCTTGGCGTCGCTGTATCTTTCACATTCGATTCAGAGGCTGGATATGCTAGGATGGTCGTCTTGGTCCTTTTAATTGCGCATGGTTTCTTTTATTATGCGTTCTCCTCTGTCCTTTCTGCCCCGCTGTGCAATGAACTTGTCAGCTTGAGGTACCAAGTCGTCACAACTGGGACTGGCACGGCAATCAACTACGTTCTTGCTTGTAAGTGCTCTCTTCTAGAAGTAAGAGTATGGAACTGAGGGAAACGGCTGGCTAAAATGTGATTACTACCTGTAGGGCTCATCGCATTCACGATGCCGTACTTCATCAATCCACGCGAACTTAATTGGGGTCCCAAAGTCGCTTACATTTGGGCTGCAGCGAATGTCTTGACTGGTTGTAAGTCTGTCTGCATCCTCGACCATTTGATTTGAGACCGAAATGAAAGAAAGGCATTTACTAATGCTTGTATATTTCTCAAGGCTTCTTCTTCTTCTTTTTGCCCGAGACGAAGGGTCTTACAAACGAGGAGGTTGACAATATCTTCCGGAATCCAAGGCCTGCTTCGAGGACTGAAGGTGGGAAAGGTGGATGAGAGTTGTGGCAGCTTGATAGATCCTCGATAAGGCATTGGTCGGAGTGAATGAAGTGGAAAAGAGTAGGTAGATACGAAAGCAGACTCTCTTGAGAGATTGCGGGGGGGTACATATTTTCACTATCAGCCGCAGGTTCCCACGAAGGAAAGAAACCTAGCATCGTTGTTCAGAATACAATTTGAGGGGGAGTATCTCATTTATTCAAACGTCTTCGACGATGACGAGGTGCCTGCGACATTACGCTGGCAAGCAAGGCAAGCACCAATCGGAGGATATCTTACTCTCTTCATCTAGTCTTCTACTTACCACGCAAGCCATTTGGCAGAACGTGCAAGAATTATTTCCCAGTTTACAAACTAGGTGGGAAACGTGACTTGCCTCTCTCAATTCCCTCAGCAGCAGGGGGGGAAAAGCCGGGGGAATCGAGCATTATATCCTCCCTGCGACGTGCAACAAAAGATTTGGAAAAATTGGTTCTGTCGTCATTCGGAGTCATGATTGAAGAGCCGAATGACGGTGACTCGTCGATGACGAGGTGTGGAAAGGCTGGATGTGGCAGTGCACGCTACGAAGTGGAGTGGAGTGGTCCAGAACCCTGCTCAGTTGTCAACAAGCCACAGTCTCAGCCACAGGTGGCGATCAGATCAGATTAAGCGGAGAGAGGGCGAGGATGTGCCGAGTTCCGAGAGACGGAGTGAGAATGACAATGGATTCTTGAAAGGGGGAGTAATTATTGCGCACTGGATTGGTATTAGAATGTACTGTGTGCTGTAGTGCAGACTAACGAGTAAACACATAAGATAGGACTTGAAAGAGTGTTTGTAAGTGATGATGTAATTAGTGATTTCTCTTGGCAGGTAAAGTGTTGGAAGTGTTCAGACATCCACATCCAGGACACCAGCTCAAGGTACCTAGGAAATATCCCGAAATTCGATAGGGCTAAGCTCTTCTTGGCGAGAGTATTGATTGGAGGGAATAAGTATGTAGAAGTTGAATATCAAAATAGAAACTTGATTTGGTAGGGCTTGGCATGAAGCTGGGAGATTGCGAGCAAGTCTGTCTGTCCATCTGGATGGTGCTTTGTTTTAGCTCGAGAGCTGAGATGCTCTTTCTGCTTTCAATTGTAGCAACCCCCGATTGACATCCTTCTTCACTACAACACGTCAATTTGGAACATCATCGAAAGAGAAGCTCCGGTCGTGCCCTCTCTTTCTCCCGCTTCCTCCCCCTCCCCGCCTCTTCCATCTGTCTCGAAGTACTTTACTTCTACTTGCCGCACACCGCAACATCGCGTTCTATTCCGATTCGATATCAGTGACGCTGTGAAAGTCAACAATCCTCCGCCTCTGCGATACACCTCGCAGAATCATTCAATTGAACGTCTAGTCAGTCATGCGTAAGTCCCCCTTTCTTTCTCGTTTTGGCACGGCTCTTCCTCTGGAGCGACCTGGATACCTCTCGAAGCACCAAGACCCAGCCAAAGGCACACAGTACCTCGGGATCAGGATCAGGTTCCACGGACAACTGTCATGGTACATACACGTCGAATGCATCTGAACGAGTGGCCCAAACATAGATTTGCGGATGTCGTGCAATGCCACGCCAATACCAACCATGCCATGCATGCCATGTCAGATCGATCTCTCGGCGCCGACAAACAAGAAATCCCCAAGGCATCACAAGCTTCCGCCACCAGAAGAAGGGGGGCTTCTGCATCTGGTCAGCATCACGCTCAACTCAACTCAACTCAACGCGTACGCATCATCATCATCATCAGCGATAATCAATTGATAGGGTATCCCGATCAAATGCTCGAATCAACATGGACAATCCTCGGAATACCCAGAACTTGGCTCTTGTCGTCAGCTGTGGAGCGTGAATGTTAATGCTAGGCCAATCAAGTGGCTGCGCCTCTTCGCCTTGTCCCTTTGTTCCCCCCACTCCGGCCCAGTCCACTCCACCCCACTCACTAGGGACAATCCACTCAACCTCCACCAGCTATTTCAACGTCGTCTCCTCCGCCTCCCCCCTCGACTTGTTTCCTACAACATCACTACGGCTCTCCCTCCCACGGACTTCACTCCAACAACAACATCACCTCCTCCATCACCACCACAACCACCCCCCTCCTCCGCCGCCGCATTCTACATCGATGAAGAAAACTTCGCCTGATTCTAATTCATCTGCAGATCGCATTCGTTCTTGGGCTCGAACCAAAGCGCATGGCACCTCTCCTCTCTCCAAATCGAGCCGACCGACTCTCCCCATAAGCAATCCATCTACCACCACCACTCACACCACTCAGCAGACCAGGACCAGCTCCAGTCTTCGAAATGACACAACCAACATTCCTCCCTTCCCCTCCACAGACATCAACGGCCTCGCCCGCCAGTCTTCGAAACCCACGTCCAACAATGTTGTTGAGAATACCTCTTCCGATAACCCTCCACCAGCTCCACCTCCGCAAGTTGATGGGGAGGGGGCTGTCATAAACAATGAGAAGCCTGCAAAGAAGAATGTTGCTATGCGATTTTGGCTCACAACCAGATCCATCCTCTTGTCCAGCTACATCAACTTGTTGTTGGTCTTCGTACCCATTGGTATTGCCGCAAAGGCTGCCAAACTCAGTCCGGGCATCATCTTTGCAATGAATGCTGTTGCTATCGTACCTCTCGCAGGTCTACTCAGTCATGCTACCGAAAGCGTGGCCAAGAGAATGGGAGATACAATTGGTGCACTAATGAATGTTACATTTGGCAATGCAGTTGAACTCATCATCTTGTATGTCCTGCCCTCCTTACGCTGCTGATTAAACCCCGCTAACTTCCACAGCATGTATGTCTACCTCGCAAGAGATCAAGATGAGAAAGAGAGAGAAGCCCTCTTAAAGGCATTATCAAATCAATCGAGTCCCATATCATTCGGCCTTTCTTTTGTTTCCCATGCATTCGTGACCCTTTTGAAGACCCATGCTCACATTCCATCTTCCCGTTTACAGTATTGCTCTCGCAAAGGTTGGTCATCTTCCCTGATCGATCCGGCGTTTACTAACTAACCCCCCCAGAATGAAATCCGTATCGTCCAAGCCTCCCTACTCGGTTCCATTCTTGCAAACTTGCTCTTGATTCTAGGCATGTGTTTCTTGATTGGTGGACTACGCTTTCGTGAACAGGTATGTGATGCCGGAATCCGGGAATCCGGAAATCTGGAAAGTTTCAAGCTGACATTCGCAGATCTACAACAGTACTGTCACGCAGATGAGCGCGTGTCTACTCAGTTTGAGTGTCATGAGTTTGTTACTTCCGGTATGTCAACCCTTCATCTCTGGCATCAATCGCTAACCCTCCAGACTGCTTTTCATGCCTCATTTGCCGATGAACAAACGGCCAAGGCCAATTCCGCTGTCTTGAAAGTCAGTCGTGGTACATCTGTGGTATGTCCCGTCAGCGTACATCATGGGTCAAATCTGACAATCTAGATCCTCCTCTTCGTTTACGTCCTGTATCTCCTCTTCCAACTCAAGTCTCATGCATACATGTACGAGAGTACACCTCAGCACATCATCGACGAAGAACTGGCTCCAGGTCCCGTCGCCCAATGGATGGAAACCTCCTCGGACGACTCCTCTTCATCCTCAAGTTCCGACTCTGAACACTCGAGTGGATCCAACACGACAGCGAAGCGGTTCAAGAGAGTCATGCGAGGTGGTAAACGCCGTCGCAAGTCTAGCTCTGGATCCAAGGAGACAAATGAGAAGATTCAACCAAGTCGCACCCCATCTTTCGGCGCCGGCTCTGTCTCCCCCGTCAACACCGAACACGTTGCGGATGAGAACATGGGCCATCGTCTTGGTGCAATCGATTTCGGCGAAGAAGGTGATGATGAAGATCAAAACCAACGCAGTCGAAAGAACTCCATCAGTCGCAAATCCAAGAAAGAGATCAAGAAGGAACGAAAGCGCCAAGAGAAGAAGAACCGCAAGGCAGCTCGCAGAAATGGGGATGATACTGTTGCTGAAGGAATCGAGATGAATGAGAAAGCTCCCGGTGTCGATGCACCCCGTCGTGTGGATTTTGCTGTGGAGCCTGAGCCTCTTTCAGAGCACACAGATTCGTCTTCAAAACGTCCATTCAACATCCGAAACATGACCAGTATCCGTCCTCAAATCCCCAAGACATTTTCCCAGAATGTCTTCATGCAGCCATCGCCAACTCTCTGCCCCGTTCCTGCAGGTCCTATTCCCAGAGTCCGGTATGGCATTCGTCGCACCAATTCCCTTCCGGATCGTCTCAATCAGACAGTCTCTGGTACTGCAACTCCTTCAACTCGCATCACACCCAATCGTGTAAACAGTCTTGCCATTGCGGTCAACAAGCCTGAAGAGGAAGACGATGAGAACATCTCTCGCACCACCGCCATGATGCTGCTTCTCATCTCTACTGGTCTCGTCGCCCTCTGCGCTGAGTTCATGGTTGACAGCATCAATGCTGTTGTTGAGGGTAACTCTGGTATCAGTGAAGCCTTCATCGGTCTGATCATCTTGCCAATTGTTGGTAACGCTGCTGAGCACGTCACTGCCGTCACCGTCGCCAGTAAGAACAAGATGGATTTGGCCATTGGCGTTGCTGTTGGTTCATCAATTCAAATCGGTACGTCCCATTTCTTCCCCATCTTTCCCCCCCCCCCCCCCCATCAATTCCCCCCGACAGCACAAGCTAACCCCCCCAGCCCTCTTCGTCACTCCATTCGTCGTCCTTCTCGGCTGGGCAATGGACAAGAACATGTCATTGTACTTCACTCTATTCGAAACCGTCTCCCTCTTTGTCTCGGCCTTCATCGTTAACTTCCTCGTCTTGGACGGTCGGTCCAACTACCTCGAAGGTGCACTTCTCTGTGCTGCCTACGTCATCATCGCTGTGGCGGCTTTCTTCTACCCAAATGCCGATGAGCAGAGTAGTCTTGGTGGTGCGGATGTCGTTGCGAAAATGGTTAGGAGTTTGACTGGAATGTAGGGCTTGCGTGGTGTGCCGTGGGATGTTTGGTAGGAATTTGATGGGAGGTTGACCTGTGGATGACGCGTTGCTTTTGCTTTTCTTTGCGAGACTGAACGCCACTGCTGGCTGGTCTATCACACTCGTTTGGCTTGGGTAGTCCTCTGTCTTTTATTCTTGCCCTTGCTATCCTCAGATTGATCGACTGGCTGCGCTTTAGATAACACAAAATGCAACTTCGTACTTTCTTTTACCTCGCGTCCATGAAATTTTAAGATCCAACTGCTCCTTGTCCACTCTTGAGTACGAGGTTTCCCACCCGCAACACATGTGAGGTCCTTAGGAATATGCGAGATTGGTCCACAAGGGTGGGTAAT
Organism: Leptodontidium sp. MPI-SDFR-AT-0119; assembly: GCA_020726505.1. NCBI lineage: Eukaryota > Fungi > Ascomycota > Leotiomycetes > Helotiales > Leptodontidiaceae > Leptodontidium > Leptodontidium sp. MPI-SDFR-AT-0119. The sequence continues at coordinate 2,061,609 of JAHLEZ010000013.1, read as the reverse complement.
CAGAAATTCGTGCCCAAAGCAATTGTCATTAGAGGTCTTGTTTGAAGTCGTTATTAAGGAGAGTGCGTTACAAGGGAAAGAAAGATATCCGTGTTTGTTAAGTAAAGGACAGACACCGGTGGACAGATAAAACAACGAGCCAAAAAGGGAAGGGAAGGGAGAAGTGATGAGCGGAGTTTAGGAGGCGATGATGATGATTCAAATTGAGTCTAGTCTCCGAAGACTATTCATTTTCAGAAAGTTTTATCTGATAACACAGGCGCTCGCTCAGTCAACTCAATTACCTAGCTAGTCCTTGGGTATGCCCGTTTAATCCTGCAAATGGTTTGGGGCGGGTCTTTTGGAAGATTCTCTGGGAGAAATATCCTCCGCTTTCGTTTTTTTGAGGGGAGGGGGGGATTTCTCTTTGAATACCTTACTCTTGTCTACTGTAGAGTCAAAACAGCCATGGATGCTACTATTCCGACTTGCTTCCTCATCTCCACTTCGAGTCCCTCAGTTGCAGGAGTGGGAGGTTTCCCTGTTAGACATGACTCCTCCGTTTCTCCACGATGCTTCTCCTTTCTATACAATTTCACTGGAAATGGATGTTATATGGTTGAATACGATAAGGTTGAATTGGTGTTTGTTCGGTAACTTGTGAGGCTGAATCACTAGTCACTTGCTCTTTCACGAGAACAAACGCTTCAAATCATATGGCCAAACTATCAGCTGATTGGATGATGACACCGCCGTTAGATAACCTGGATTCAGACGTGTTAGGATTACTTGTGTGCTAGCCTAGCCAGCACCACCTTGAAAGCTCTCTCTCCAGCATTGGTATTCTTCTTAATCTAATATTATATTAACGTACTTAGTAAATGTAATACTTTCAATCAGTTACAGGCACTAGCGTGCCTTACTGAGGGGTACCCTAGCCCCCACCTCCCAAATGAAGAGGGACGAGCGAACGGAGGGAGGTTTTTCTTGCTCTTATACTTTTCCTAATACCGTAAATCTCGATTTATATTCTAAATGACAAAATAAGTTTCCTCGGGAAACTCAGTCAGGTATTCAGCATAGATCACTGCTACGCCCACTCTTCTGTATGTTTCCCCATCGCCTCGTCGTGCGACCAGCAAAACATGCTCAAGTATCTCGAAATACCTCGCGTTGTCAAACCGCTCGTCCTCATCGCTAGACCAATCGTCTTCGTATGGATCGTATTGATAATCCTCACTCATGCTCTCGCGATCGTATTTAATTCCCAGCGCACCGCCTCTACTACTATCGTCCCCGTCTTGCCTGTCATCTCCCCAATCGTCCTCCCAGCCACGCCCCCAGCCATGCCTTGCCAAACTCTGTGCAACAATAACGCAAGCTAGGTCTCTAACATCATGGCTCCCTTCCTGGTCATAGCGGATCAAACCCACGACGCTCTCGCTCTTGTCTCTGATTTCGTGGGTTGTGCTGAGTTGGTCCGGTGCTATGGAGCAGATTCCGTCGAACGCGAAGAGCGGTGCTTCGAGTCGATAGCTAGGAGGGCCGGGCAGGTCATTCGGAGTTGATTGATAAATTCTGATGTTTTGGCACCAAGTATGGTTTTTAGGGGGGTTTCCGTAACAGATTCTTCCCGTATAAGCCATCCAGGACCACGACGGAACATCTGGAGAACTGCTCGGGAAACATATTGGTTTCATCGGCTCCCTTCCCAAGCGCTTCCACAAGAGGCTTTCACCAAGAAAGCTTTGTGCAATGCCGTACGTGAATTTGGTTTGGTAGAAACTCGCCATTCTGTCTTGAAGCCCCGAGATAGCAATCGGCCTATCCGATGGAACTGTAAGAGCGAGGGATGAATACCGGGCAAAGATATTTGAGAATAAGGTCTGTTTGAGGGTTTTGTCGAGCCGTAAAGCGCCTTGGGGGAATTGAGAGTCACCTAACCAGTTGGAGAGCTTGAAGATTTCCCCAAGGCTTTCGCAGCGAATCACCGATCCGCACTCCCAATATATTTGCGTGGCTGTGAAATGCAGTGTCCGGGGGGATAAGGCTCGTTCTTGAAATGCCCATCCACGCTGGCTAAGAATCCCTTCTTCGACATCGTGATCAAAGTTGTCTGTATTTCTGCCAATATAGACACTGAACGGACCAGCTTTGCCTATTCCCTGGAGTTTAACGGGTCGGTGACCCGAAGGGTGACGGTCAAGGAACCCTTCATGGCTGTTTGCTGCTGAGGTAGCGGCAATTGTGCAGTAGGCGTTCGCAAGGACTGTTTCCATAAGTTTAGACTCGTGATTCCAGTCGTCGTCGTTGTCATGCTCGTCAGCTTTCTGCACTATGCAAAGTGAGTCGATCCACAAGAACCGAATCCCGAGATTTCGAGTAACATAAACGGCGTCCTGGAATGATTTTGGTAGTTGGCTGAACTCTATCCTGTCCAATCGAGCTTCCAAGTTGGCTCTAGTGGTAGGAAAAGTATTGGCCCCGCCCCAGCAATGAGACAGTGCAATGTATCTTCCCCGTTTACCGCCTGCAACGTAAAGCCGCAGCTTTTCTGGGTCTCTGGAACTTCCAACATCGAGTACCCTTGTTGGCAACTCATGTTCCTTGGAGAAGTCTCTCGAGTGATCAGGATGATTCTTATTGCAGTCGTCAAGCCACTTCTGTAATAAGAGGAATTGCAGCTCACTCCTCGGATCGGGCAGAGTTAGAAATTTTATCGGAACACCCATACGTGCCGCTGTTGAACCAGGATCTGTAAATATGCTTAGAGACTGGCATTGAGAACTATCAGCCTTTTTGCACCAGACTTTGCCTCGGTGAATGCTAAGTTCTCCGAATCCATCATCCCCCGCTGTTTCCGTGACCAAAGGAGCTATCAGGGCGCAGAGTTCGCAGAATTCGGTTGGCTCTGTTGGCTGAGAAAACGTTGTCCTATATTTCGTGACGCTTCTTTGAATAAGATCCCCCACAGGGATTTGACGACAATATGTGCATAACTCCGAGAGTGTGAGTGCTTGTGGGGACAGGCGCCCGACTTTCTTTGAAAACGGAGTTGTAAAATCTGGGATATGATCATCCGACAGCGAAAAGAGCTTTCGACGGGCCTATAGCCAGTGTTCGCAGTAGTGTACTTTCTGTATTACTAGCTCCGTATTCAGGCGGTCTGATACATACTACGTACTGTATTTCTGAGACTATACGTATTAACAGGGGGAATGATAATACTGTACAGTACGGGGATATACTGAGATACTGGCAAAATATAGCACTAAGCCTAAAATAGACTACTAACTCTCTAAATAACACAGTACCTTCGTGATTCTAAAGTATATAAAAGAGCTATAAAAGAGAGCTTAATAAAAATAGAGATATTATAACGTTACGACACTTAGTCGTGTAAAAACAGAAGATCTAGGCACTCTAAAAACCTTAAAAACACTATAAAAACAAGGGAAATATAATATTTAAGGCATTTAAACTCAACTTAATTAATCTCCACAATCTTATAGCCGCTCGGCTTTAGCCAATATTTCAGACATTCGTGCGCTTCTACTAATGTTATCCCTATGCGATTTCGTCGGTCTATAATAGTAACTTTAGTGGCAAAAAAGAGGCGTTTATATTTAGATAACATAATAAGAATCGAAAGTATGTCGAGAGCTATTTAGTGTAATTTAAGGTAAGTAGCCGCTATTTTAAGCCACTACTTGCGAGGGTCGTGTTTCTTATACTCTAGAATTAGTAAAGTAGAGAAGTAGAGCGAATATTCGTCGAGTGTAGTCTTAGCCTTTTACTTACGCTAGAGGTAAGCGACGTAAGTGTTTTTAAACGGCTTATTAGCTTAAGGTTTTATAAAGGAGGAGGGAGATTCGTAAACAGAAGGCAGATCTTATTTCTAAATTAATAGTCATTCTTAGTAAAAGAAAGAAAATCAAGACTAAAGAGAACCTTATAAGAGTACTCCTAAAGGCGCTAAACTTTGACCTTCCAAGTATTAAGCCATTTAGGGTGTGCCACCTTCTATTAATCCTCGAAATATTGCCACTTTTTAGAGGGATTTAATACGACGGCTATAACGTAAGCTAGAGATTTATTTATTAAGGCGTAATAGTTATTGAGTTTAGACTAACTAGAGTTAATATAAGGTAAAAGAAATCGGTCCTTAGAATAACTATCTTTGCCGGTCTCGAAATAATCCAAAACGAACTCTATAATAAGGAGAACACGATCTAAAATTACGCTATAGCCCTTTATAAAAAGGATAGCGTCATATATAGTCTAAAGAAAGAATCTAATCTTATATAACTCTTAAAAGTCTTCTAGGGTTAAATAATCAAGAGGTTCAATAGTATCTAGATACCGGGAGTAGAGCTTTTATAAGGCTTTTTAAACGTCTAGATTATCTAAGACACTTACTAGTTTATACATAAAAGTCCACCTTGTGCCGTTATCCCTTAGAAGCTTCTTCTCACTTATATTAACTTAATAGTTATTCTTTAAAGTACTCTAACTAAACCTGACCGCATAGTTGTGAGCTTTACTAATAGCCTTTTTCTTCCGCCACAAGGCAAATTCGAGTTTAGTAAGGGCGTCAAAGGAGGAGTAGTCGTTATTATGCTCTATGAGAGCGTCGCCTTATATTTTAAATAGAAAAGTATCACTAACGAGGTTAAGTATATAGTTATAGTAACGTAATTAGTGCTCTTTAAGGTCGTAATCGATTCGCAGTTAATTAAATAGTCTTATAAAGAGAGAGAGAGAAGTCAGTGAGGGTGAGAAGTTAAGAAATTAGATATATTTAAGATGCGAAGTATTACAGGATTTAGCCGTATTAAGTAAGCGGTGTGGTTTTACTATTAATTAGAATAAAGAAAAAGAGCCTCAACTTATTAATCGAGATCCCTCGTAGTATTATATCGTTAACTTTAGTATTATCTATTACTTAATAACCTATCTTTTCTCTTATCCCTCACTTTATTATTACCTCTATCGAATACTTCGTAAGATTATCTTAATCATGGCTCCCCTAAATCTCTTTAATAGTTAAAGGAAACATCTCTAGGTCGTTATATTTATTAATAAAGTGAGAAATCTAGACTATAATAAGAAGCCTATTAGTAGAAATAGTTATATCGTAAGAGATGTAAATAAAGGACTGAGCCTTCGTAATAATAGATATTTTCTTTACTCTCTCTTTAACGAAGTGACGAATAATCTAAGTCTTAATTATGTTACTACTAGAGGGAAGCTAGGCACTAATATCCCTATTAATATAAGCTATTATAGCTCGGAATTCTTCGCTTTCGACGATAGAGAGAGGAATAGAATTAGAGGTAAACTAGCGGACTATTAATAGCTTAAGGACGTGTGGATTAGTTATATACTTAGCTTTAACCTTATCCTCCTCTAATTGACGTCTCTTGTAACCTTTAAACCTAGTAATAGTGTCTATAGTACTCTTAATAGCTCCCCGAGTACACTTCTTTCTCTCCTAGCGTAGTAAGTCCTTCTCGATATAGTGATTTCTTTTGAGGTAAAAGCTAATGATTTTAGTGCCTCTAGACTCGCAATATTAACGACTATAGTAAGTATAATATTATTTAATATTGTTTTAAGCGTTCCAATAGATATACTATGGATTTTCGTTTAGTATATAGTCCTATATAAAAGAAGTACAATAGCGTAATAAAGACTTGTCCTTAAGGTAGTTCTAGTCTAAATTCTCGTCCTTAGGAGCCTAAGGTTCATTTGGAGGGTCTATAAGTAGGGCATCTTATTATTTATTGCTTTCGATATTTATAATAGTACTAATAAGGTCTTAAGAGAAAGAATCCTCTACTTAAGAGATATCTAGCAATAAGAGCTTACTTTAATTAAATTGACCTCTAAGTATATATTAACCTTTATCTTTCTCTGTCAGATTAACGATTTCTTATAACATCTCAACGATTTCAGGAATAGGCTTCTCTTACTTCTCCTTTATATTAAGGGCATACTTAAAAGACGATTTAGAAGGCACATTAAAGAGAATTGACGAATTAGAGCTTTAGGACGACGATATAACGACAGTAAGGTAACTTAAGAGGTAATAAATCAGAGGGCGACAACTAAGTACTTGAAGATATAACTAAAGAGATGGCTAAAGATATAACTGATTTAATGCGAGGAATATAAGCGGTTTATATGGCTCTAAAAGTAAGTATGCCCTCATTTGTATATTCGGTATCTAGGCATTAGAATGTCTTACTTTTTAGGTAAGAAACTGACTAATTTCTATATCTAAGATCCTCAAACTTACTTACGAAACACTGATTACGAGTCTGCGAATATCCTCATTTCTTTCCAATTATCTGGGCATTAAAATCGACTAATTATCCCTCCTAAATATCGAAATTTCTAAGCCTAAGGCATACACATTAGGGGTTAAGACAGGTCTAGAGGAGTCGAAGGATAAAGCTAATATATATCCTCATACTCGGAACGATCTAAGCATACTCTAGGCACTGAAATCTATTAATTTCTTAGCCAAAAACAGGTAATATAATATCCGAATCACATATTTAGGAGTAAGTGGATGTTAAAAGGTATAAGATGGACGTATATCTTCATTTTTACATCCTCTCGATATGTGCTTAGGCATTCAATATCACACGGAATACTACCGGAAACAAGGCATATCTAATGCCTAAGATATATATAGCAAGGCTAGGCACATGAGGGAATCTAAGGGAATCGCTGGGCTGTATCTAAATAGTCAGTTCCACGGCTCTAGCCTCTTTTAAAGGTTTAATAGCCTCGTAACCTCTAATAAAATTAGTTAGAGAATAAGGAGATCTTTATTAAGGGCGAGTAGGCGTCAAGTAAGCTCCCAACTACCTCCTAGCCCCCTGTATTTACAGGGCTTTAGCCTCATTCTACCCCTCCAACTACCCCTCCAACTACCTCGCTAACCTTAAGCTAGTACGCTAGTATACTACTAATATATTAGAATATTAGAATCTTTAGGCTAATATCACTACGTATTTCTAGGACCGGTCCCATATCACTCCGTATTTTTCAGCATAGTCCTATATCACTGAAGTGGGGAATATCGATTATACTGCATATACTACTGCGAACACTGCCTATAGCCATAAGTAAAGCGCTGTCAGCTATTCCTCCGACACAGAGAGCTTCTATTCTTAATTTCCTTACTTACTCTCTGTTTCCTCTTCGCCTCTTCCCTTTTCCTCCACTCATCGCGCTGTATCATGCGGCCGTGTCATTAGTGTTTTATTCAATGCGAAGACACTGGATTGGTAAGAGATCCACGAAAATCTTACCATCTTAATAATGGCTTTCCTAGCTAGGTCTGGCCCGGGGATCGTCATGGTTAATAACGTGATAATCTGCCAGCGTATATTCACCACATAACATATGATCAAGCCCATGGTGATCAAAAACATACTTCTCCTCGACAGTATGTTGAGGGTTGCGACGACCCAGCGCGCACTTATCCAAAGCACTGCGCAGATGATTAGGCAGATTAGGCCGCCTAGACTGTCCACAATTTGAATAGCGACCCCTCTAAAGATCTTCAAATACCAGGTGGTCAAGCCTGTGACGATCAAGATCGTGATGATGCTCGCCGTACTCTCCATAATGCGCCACGTAACCTGGATCGTAATAACCAAGATGAAGATCGTCACGATCCTGATACGTCTGCGAGTCTCAAGCAAGGAAAATGCGAACATCAGGTACAAGAAGATTTTATCCACCCTCTTCAACCAATCCATAACCTTCTGCTTCTGCTTCTGCTTCATGGGCCACGAAGAATATCCTCGCTCAACGCGCCTCGGGGCTCTCGGCCACGGTTTCGCCTGCGCTTTCGCCTGCGCTTTTTGCCGCTTTTTTCGAAACACACTCTCCATGTTATTCATTTTGGACGTATAGTGGGCTCAAAAGATTTGAACGAGGTGTGGTAGCTTCGTTGAACTGTATGTATATCTGAGAATGGTATTTTCGCGAGTACGATTAATTTGGTGATGTTTCTGTGTCGTCAGGCCGCTAAGGACATCGCCGGAGGTAATTTATTCCGGTCTCTCTCCTACGACCTGCGTGGCAGTAGCCCGGAGGCTTAGTGGCTTATGGCGTCACTGAGGGAAAGCGATTGGCTAAAAATTACATAGAGGGCGAGAGGAATGAACAGGACGAGTCTTGCGAGTCGCTCTAGAAACTAGGCGTAAGATTTGAATAGTTTTAAAGAGACTAGCCTTTCAAGACTTTTAGCGACTTTAATATAACCTAGTAACTTGTTATGAACAGGTGTAACATGACCCTGAGGCGGCGGTTGGGCTGTAAGAAGAATGTGGTACGGCGAAAGGGAATATCAATCCTGAGTCTGTGAGTCTTCAGCCCCCGGAACCAGGGTCTTCCCAATTACGCATAACTCTCCACCATTCCAATCCTCAGCCGCTTCCAACGTCTTGCTTGTCTCAGTCACAGCAACCGGCTCAATTTCCTGATCTTGTTCGTCCAGCCACCCTTTCTTCCAGCCAGGGAAGAACGTCCGCGTAACAAACTGAACGATAACCACTATAACAAAGCTCAGGATAAGCTGATTCAGTGCAGAGTTATCAGAAACGAATAAGCTGCGTAAGATCATCTTTGCGAGCGAGCTTTCATTTGGCCTCGTGTCCACTTTAACAAACTCGACATTCAGCACAGGCAGAGGTATACGCGGTACTTCCGGCTGTAGCGAATAAAAATAAACTCTCCCACGCATCGATGGTGGCAGTGCCAGGTTCAGCCTCAAGAGAAGATCTCTTATCAAGTCCGACAAATCTTTAACGGAATTCCAGAGCATGAGTTTCTCAAGAAACGTTAAGATGGATTGTTGGTTGTGGCTTGATGCCATCAATCGCCTTTGAAAGTCGGGGGTTGTGGTTGGCATTTGGTGGAGGGGGATTGTGACTGTTGGGCCTGGCGAGCAGGTCTCGTAGCAGTGCGGCATGGTTGGTTCTGAGGTTTTTTGTTTTGGGCGGAGGGTTTTGGCTGTGTGGTGGATTTTGATTTTCGAGGGGGGAGATTCTGAATATGGGTTTTTTAATTTGAAGATTTGGTGGGTAATGATGTGGTTTGGAATTTAAACTAGAGATTGTGGTTTGATCCAGTCGGCCCCGAGCTAGAATCCAAAGCTTGAACTTAGCCCTACAAGACCGAGGATGATTTCGACTAGGGCAGTTGCCTACCTCCCATTTATGTGAAAGGATTCTACGGATTTGTGATAAAAACTCGTGTAAACTTGCTCTCCTCACTTGACGACGGCATTAGATATATTTTTGGTCCTTTTGCCCTCAAATTTTATTGCATATGGTTGATTCTTTGCAATCAAATATCTTTTAGGTAAGACCACTCAGTGCTAAACCCATTTTTTCCATTTGTTTTAACGAAGAGTTCGCTTATTCCCCGGTCTCAGATTAGTTCTCGAAAAGAGAATAATCGAAGAAGCCTGTGAGTTAAGCGAGTGTAGTGACCGTCATAATCGATTATCTGATACTTAATACATTAACAAAAAAAAAAATGTATGGAGCCATAACCACATCTTCGGAGAAGTTATTATAAGGTGTAATAAAAAAAGATTTATTTTCCAATGGGTGTTGTGTAAGTAAACGGCAGCTGGTTGGTTAAGGTCAAGTTGTAAATGTAGTTCAGCACCTTGCATAGCAAACGTTTTTCTTACAGACTCAGTCCATGTGTAAATGAGATACATGTGATCTCATAGGCAATTCTGCAGTAAAGCTGATGCTGTGTGGTTAATTAATTGTAAATCAGAGTCAGGAATTCAAGCCCCTCATTTGGTGGTTTTGGCGAACGAAGATGCATAGCCTCTTGGCAGGGAGAGGATGCAGCGGAAGGACAGTACAGCCCAGAAGGCTTCCCGAGTCCACGATAATAGTTATCAGTTAACAAAGGTGTTCGTTCCATAGGGTAGTAGGTTCCTAATAACTTGTTCCTTCGTGATTTCAGCTCCTCTGAGTAGTAAATTGCATTGCCACGCTGAAAGTGGATTCAAGTAAGCAAAGACGGAAACGCCGTTGGTTCTGCTAAGCGAATATCAGGTGCTGAATGCATGTTTTGAAGTAAACCAATTAGCGAACGTAAACTGGATGCATATTCAAGTCTATGCAAGGCTGATGAGGCTGTCCAAATCCCGAAGGCTTGAATCTCTCGTGAGATTTACGTCACCACCCGCCTCCGACAAAATGTCCGAATTTATTATCTGTCAGCATTTCGGGACTTGAACTGCATTATTCTTCTCCCGTATTTTTTTCTGTTTCTAATTTAACCTTTTTTTATTTTTTTAGAAGACAGTTTATCCAAACCCTAGTTGTTTCGTAACCACTACTCTGCCATGAGGCCAAAGCTCTCCCCCCTCTTTCACCCCTCCAAATTCGAACCTGTTTCTCCTTCGACTTCTGAATATTCACCACCACCGTATATCTCCACTCCCGAAACACCCACATCAACAGCATATCCTTCTTCAAACCCATCATCCACACTCCAAATCCCAACCTCTCCAAAAAGACGATCAAAACACTCCATATCCTCGCTTAACCCCTTCCGCATCCGCGCATCTTCAACACCTCAATGGTCGTGGTCGAATGCGCAATGCAAAACATGGCTTGCAGCGGTACTCGTGGAGTACTGTGGGAGAGATAGAGAAGGGGCAAAGATGACGGCTAATAATGTATTTGCGACGGGCGGATTTGGTCCAAGTTTGTATCTCATGACGAATGAGACTTGGATGAGATATCTAGGCCCAAGGGATGGAAATTCTGTCCACAGTCTGCTATTGGGATGTAAGGATAAACGGGGAGCCGTGCCGAGGAGTGGGAAGTTTACTTAGCTGGGCTGAACTGGGGAAGAAATTATGAGAGAACAAGGAGACAGAGTCTTGTACGATTACTTCAGATTGCAGATTATGGCTTGATCAGTATCAGGACACAGCGTGGAGTGTTAACGGCGATAAAAATTAAAAAAAAGAACAAAGTAGCCAAACTTTCCTAAGACTTTGAGAATTCAAGTCACCGACAGAAGAAAACCGAAGCAATTTACTCATCACCAATTTCAAACCTCATCTACACAAGGACAAATAGCAGAACGTCTTTTCGTGAGGCTGTTATTTCTACTCCGCTCTCATCAATGTATTCAGTGAGAATAACTACGCAAACCTCACCTCAGCAAGTTAACGGTGAGACAAACTCTCCGTAATAAGCCAACATCAAATATTTTCATCAGCTGGCAACCTCACTTCAACACCAACTGGCATCGTCCACATTCCTGCCTCAAAGCCCATCATTTATACATCCCCTATGCAGAATCACTCTCCTCCAGACTTCCTCTAGCATCGCCTATATCACCAGCCTTCTGCGCCCTTTTCAAATCCCTCAGATGGAACCACCTGATAGCCAGGACGGTAAGGAAAGCACACAGACCAAACCCAGCTGTGACGTAATTACCCATCACGATATACGGTTGTTTGTTGGCGGGAAACGTGAAGATTGGAATCCAGGCCGTGAAGATATATGCGAAGGCATTCATCTGCCAGTGGTTAGATTTGTGTTTTGTGCGGACGACAAGGTGGGGATGGAAAATTAGGATGAGAAGGTAAGAAAAGGGAAAATCACCATTGCTGATACATATGCTCTCTTCTCAGGGTCTTGCCTACTAGATTCATTGACAAATGTCCATGTAATGCCAGCAGCTGTGTTGCCGAGGGCGGTAAGATCTACTACTTATCAGCACTTCGAGATTAGATAAACGACAAGGGAGGGGAAACAAACAATACAAGACCCATCTTTGAGATTTCCATTCCGGATGAACGGGTGTAGAGGCCAAAGCTATGGGAAGAATGATCGCCACCGTGCTAGCGAACAGCATACCGGGCCATCTGGCTGATCCAGGCAAGCTGTCAGATACCCAAGAGTTTGCCAAGGAGCCAACGATAGCTATAACATTAATCTAAGAAATCAAATTTAGCTTCTAGATTTAAGACGAGGACCCAGTAAATCGTCTTGCAGGTGGAGAGGAAGAAGGTGTGTACTAACGCCCAGAGGAATTATGTTGATTTCAGCAACGGAAAAGACAGGCGTTTGACCTTTGACATTGTATGACTTGACCCAGAAGATCACTATTCGGATTAGAAAGATTAATGTGAGTGGAGGGGGACATTATACGCCCTAGATCCTCCGGCCTGGCCGAATTGGGCTGCGAATGTGAAATACAGAGGGACTTTTGTTTCTTTGTAAGCATTTGGCCAACCGAGATGGAACGTTCTGAAAGATGCTTACAGACGTAGACGTGCCACGTCGTATGCCACTTCTTGATATCCTTCCACTTGAACAACCCTCTGAGAACCCTTGAATCTGTGGGAGGAATTCTGGCACGGGCTAGCTCAACTTCTTTCTGAGTGAAAGTCCTGGAGAGATTCGTCAATTCCAATGAACAGGATAAGCCGTAGAAAGGAATCATACCAGTTGGCCTTTGCTCTAGATGGAAATTGTGGCATTGCAACTGCTGTCCAAACTGCACATGGAAAAGAGATGCAGCCGCAGATGCTGGATCTGTCAGCTAATGTGCAGTTTGATTCGAGTCAAGGAGAGTGCACTTACATATACATCCATCTCCATCCAGCAAGATTGGCGACCCCATCGAGACCAGCATATACAGCCGCCATTAAGAAGCCAGAGAACAGAGGCCCGACTGAGGTAAAGACTTGAATGATGGTATTTCGCCTGGCAAGCTCGTGGGGTTTGTAGTAACTCGAAGCAACATACATGACAGCAGGGAAATGGCCAGCCTCGAAGAGTCCAACGCTTCAGATCAGTTAGCGACAGGCATGAAGGTTTGTTACGAAATTATTCAAGACCTACAAGAATCGGAAGACATAAAGCTGAGTCGTGTTGTGAACACCTGCATGGGCAAATGTGAAAACAGTCCAAGACAGCTCCAAGAAAGCGATGTAAAGAGGAACATTGACTCGGGTGAGGATCAAGTTCGAGGGCACTTGACCAAACACATAAGCTGCGCTCCAGATGGCGTTGGCATAGTTGAGCTCTTTTCCGTAAAGCGACAGGTCTTCCTTCATCCCACTGTCTGTATTACATGTCAGACCAAATCCAAGTATTTCTGAGGCGGACAACATACTAAAAGCATTGGTGATGTTGACTTGATCAAGATATCGGCACATAACACCAAGAGCTGATGCCGAGATGAGAGTTAAGTCAAGCTTGGTGAGAAAGCGGGCTTCATCCTTTGGAACATCGAGCGCTTGAGTTGGTCAGCGATCGTTTTCCACCATTGGCAGTTTCAGAGCTCTCACTGGACCAGAAGTAGGACCTCCATGTTCTCTTAGACTCGACGTAAATTGGAGTTTCGTTTTCTGGGAACTCAGACTTGGCAAGGACTGGCGATTCTGGTGCTTCTGTGATTGCATCTTTCACCGCTTTCTCGTCCGGGTATGCCATCTTATTGAATGTAAACTGAACCGAGAATATTCTGATGGTTGCTCTACATGTTTTTGTTTAGGAATTGAAGTTATTCTTATGGTAAACAACGTAGCGAGCGAAGCGATGTCGTCTTTCTACCCTCTCTGAGCGACATATCAGAAGTGGGATTGGGCGTTTGATTGTGATTTGTCTGACCAATAAACACCAAAGAAAAATCTTAAGATAACAAACCCTGTGACGTGTGGCTTGGGTCGGAGCGGATTTGATTTGCGACCCTGGGAGAATTTGCACATGAGGAGAGAAGTGCGCCGCATTGCGTGCTCGGGTCGGCTGTTCCTTGCCGACCTGTTCGTAAAAGTTCCCAGGCCCACTGCCTTGGGACAAGCTATCTACTTACTCGCACATCTCTAACGACGATAGAGAAGAGCTTATCTGCTTGGCTGGTGGTAAGCAATGACAGTAGCGCAGGCCAAGGAAGCAAGTTAGCTGTTGCTGTAGGGGGCGCGAGTTCCCTTTCGTCTATCCAATGTCATTGTTTACATGTAAAGTAAGAATTCCCGTGGAATTCATGAGGCTTAACGTTATGTTCTGTTAGGTAACCAAGTCAACGGCAAGATGTTCGGCTTGAAGTACTGTAATTACTTTCAAGTCATCAAGACATGGCGTTTTCTGCTGCGACCAAGACACGACCGACGACTGTGTGTTCTGGTATGACTGAAGAGCGACGGCTGTCGATTGGAGGCCGACACCAAGGAGCAGCGGTTCTTGAAGTAGATCAATCAGCTGTTATTTGCAGGCTTGGCGAGTGGGTGAGATAGGCAGTAGGTCAATTGAATTTCCTCGCTTTTGTTAATAAAGTCGCACTTGTTTTGGGGTATTTTAGACACACCGCCCAACATCCACTCAATCCCCCGAATCCGAACCCACGTACCCACTATTGGCCTTCAATTTTCACCTCCATGAGCACAGCTAGAAGTCTTTTCCAGACCATTGTGCTATCCGGATCCGCTGTCCCCGTCGTCAAGGTCGATCGGTTCCCAATCACAACCACCCCTGTTTTTGCTCTTGTCAAGGCAACATTCATCCGCCTGAGGTCTTTCAGAAACCCAATCTCGCCTCTCATATTACATCGAACAGTCACGAATATGACGATCTCCGCTTCTCGCCCTTGAAAACCATCAATACTAGATACCTCCACTTTGCTGAATTGCGCCAACCGGCCCTTCAAGAGCTCGGCTTGACGGCTGTAGGGCGTCAAAACTGCAATGGGGGCTGGCTTAGCTGGGTCACCCTGTACCTCTTTCTGTCCCTTTGTGGATGCTGGTAGTGTATTGAGTAGTCGGCAAATTGAGTGACAGACAACAGCTTGACCTTCGTTTGACTTGGACTTCCGGCCCAGGTCTTCTGGTGTCGAGCACTCCGCAAACACCATTCTTTGCACAATGCCATCTCGAGGCGGCCAGGGAAACTGCGATTCTGGCATCGATCTTTCTGATTTCATAATACCAGTCGAAAGCTTGCCACCATAGAACTCATCAGAGCTAAACCTGCATATATCTTCATGCATGCGGTATTGGGTGTCCAGCATGACTTTGGCAAGTCCGAGTCCAGAACTTTCTAACACTGTTTGTTTGTATAGCCTTTCGAAGAGAGAGACATCATACTGAGTCAAAACAGCATACGACTGTACTGTGGCTCCGAGCTGGACATGGTCACCAACTAAAATGGCTTTCCGGCAGCCTTTCGTAAGAGGAACGAGAGATGCTGGTTCTGTTTGCTGAGAAGCCTCGTCTATTATGACAGTGTCGAAGAGTTCCGATCGAAGAAGACCTAGACCTGCTCCGATACATGTCGTGAAAATAAGACGGCACTTCCGGATCTGATCTCGAGCTTTATTCATTGCGGAAAAGTTGGTGTGAAGCTCTTTTCCGAGCATTGCATCACAGGTGTATTTTCTGAGATCTTCTGCTACTTTCCGAACCTGATAGACATTAGTCATTGGCCATATATATTGTGTAGGCTTTGAAACCCAGCTTACATCAGTGGATACCCGGAGCGTGGTGTTCTCTTTGTCTTGTGTTTCAGCTAAATATCTTCTCATTACGTTGTCGACCGCGTTATGCGTTGGTGCCGTGACGAGTATCCTCTCAACTTCCGTCGATTCTTGGAGCTGCTTGATAATCTGGACAATCGTGTATGTTTTGCCGGTTCCAGGCGGACACCATAAGCATGTCAGGGAACTGACCATAGCTGCTCTGACTGCTGCATTCTGACTGTCATTTAAATTTTTGTTTGGAAAACTTTCGCTCAAAGAGCCCTCCTGAAGGGATGCCTCCTGAAGGGATTCTTGGGTAGCTTCTTCTGAATCAAGGAAAAACCTAGATATTTGACAGCATTCATCTGGTTGACTAGCAAGAGCATGTACAGCATCGAACATGGCCTTTGAAGTCACGAAAGATCCGCAGTTAAGAAGTTCCCAGGAGCATTCCTCGAGGTACGAAGGAGGAGGATGAAAGCAACGGAATGAGGCCTGGCCAGGCTGAGAAGTCTCAACAAGAGCGTCCATTGAGAAAGGCTTTGTGGTCACAGAATTTGCGGGGGCTCCCACAACAGTTAGCCTGACATGATCGGATGTTGTCAGGGCACCCGAGGGGGCATCCAGTCTTAGTTGGGTGTCAACGGTCCAGAAACCTGTAGAGTGGCGAGATCCCAACTTCAACTGCAGTAGATCTTTTCTGGAGACCTTGGCTTCCGCCGCCTCTGAAATATGATCGAGAGCTATCCCGGTTAGATTTCGAATAAAGTGTTGGCTTGTGGGTTTGCTGCCACGAAGAAGCCTGTCGCTGTGGGGTTCCAGGCTCTCCAAGAGTAGATCCAGTGCCGAATCCGGTGAGCGAACGGTGAGAGATATTAGTTCCACCAATTCCTCAACCTCGGTAAGTGATAGGGTCTTGATTTGAGATAGCAGTCTATTGAATGGTCCCAAAACAAATTCTTGATGCTCCCCAGCAGCAAGGACGTGAGCTTTCAAAATGTGGATTGCCGATTTCGCCAGTAAGGCGCATATATTTGTAGATGATGAAGTCCAAAGTTCCTCGACGCTGAAGGTGACTGATAAGAACGGAGCACTTGGTAGGAGGTCAATCATGGCCTCCAGTGCAGCTTGTTGCTTAGATTCATCGAAACTTCGTTCTCGGATGTGAAGCAAGAGATATTTGTAGCATTGGAGGAGTTTTGCGTTTTCCCTTCGATCAAGTAGCCAAGTGAAGAGGACGAGATATTCCTTATTATCCAGATTCTTCAGTCCTGACATAATGCTGTTTTTCGCAATCTGGACAATATAGTCTGGTTCGGCGGACCAATCAACTGCACTGAGACTGGGAAGGATATACTCTCTCGCATCCCGTTCAAATAGCGGCATCACCTCTCTTGTATCCACAAACTGAAGCCAGAGATCTAGGTTTTGCATAGATTTCACATCGCGGTTACTTATGACGTAGATTTCCTGGCTCTGTGTTAGTACGCTTTAAACGGTTGAAACTGGGCACTTACAGCTCCCAAAATCCCGGTTCTGTTTACTCTGCCGATGTGCTTCTGGAGGCCTCTGCTAAACTTGTCCAATGCAACACTTGCTCTACAATCAAAGTTGATTCCAGAATCCAGTGTCTCTTGTCGCCCGTGTCTCCTCGCTCTTTCTGTCTCAGCATTCCGGTAAGGACCGTCGTCCGACGCCGCATTGGCGAGATGTATCCAAGTGTTTCTTCGAGTACCCTGAAAAAGCTGAAAGACATTGGCATCGCAATACAGTCGATAATCCTTCTTCGTTGAAAGAGATAGACGCTGAGTTGTTTCGGTGCCCTGGGAGTGTGGAAAAGCAAAAAGACGTACTCGATCATCAACTTGACCCTCCTGGCCCCGCCCAATCTTTTGTGGAACATATATTCCCAAAGTCAGCCGCTCATCAACGCGAACAGTGATGAACTTGCGATGAAACGTTTCCATGGACCTTGCTACTGTATCCAGGAATCTGGCGAGCCGGTCTTGAGATGACTTGTATATACATTTCCAGCGCAGGCCAGGGTATTG
Organism: Leptodontidium sp. MPI-SDFR-AT-0119; assembly: GCA_020726505.1. Classification (NCBI taxonomy): domain Eukaryota; kingdom Fungi; phylum Ascomycota; class Leotiomycetes; order Helotiales; family Leptodontidiaceae; genus Leptodontidium; species Leptodontidium sp. MPI-SDFR-AT-0119. The sequence continues at coordinate 2,044,051 of JAHLEZ010000013.1, read as the reverse complement.
AAGCTTGAACGGCTGCAACTCCGAAGGTTCGACTAGAATGGATTGACACAAGGAGTTCATCACTAAGCTGGATGTTTCGAAAGAAGGTGGCAGTTGGCTCAAAACCCAAGCCTTCTCACTAGCAGTGAGGAGGTTTAGATCGAAGAAATGCAGCCAATCTTCTAAAGTAGAGTCATTCATTCGACACCATTTGTGCGTCAATCTGATGAGCTCGAATTCGGATACTGCCATGTCATCACGACTCAAGAGTAGCTGCATTGCATCGAAGTCATAGCCATCAAGATTTGGAGCAGTAACCTGCCTTGAGCTTATAAATTGTTTCGCAGCTTCGTGTAGAGTGTCAAGAATGAACGGTACTGAGTCCATGGGGACCTGGGGCGGGCTCTCAAGGGCAATGGGAACTTTGATGCGATTGCCGTCCACGCACATGGAGAACAGCCGGTTTAGCTGTTGGCACTCAGCACTCATAGGTCCCTTAAGCCTTGCCCAATCGAGATATAAATTCTTCACACGCCCGAGGGAAGCGTTTGTCGACCGCGCGAAATATTCAAGTCGATCTTGATCTGAGATTGGCTTAAACATCATTTGCTCCTTCCCGCCTGGATACTCTGCAGGCTGAGCAAGCTTTTCTGGAATCAAGTCGCTGTCCCAGCAGACGAAGACTGGCCTGGTGTTAGTTCCACCATGAATGTCAGCAGAGGAAGAGAAGACGTGGTAACTTACAAGTATCCCCATCAAGATCCCCACCAGACAACATGTCAGCAGCAGGCCTCTTTCCGCACGAAGGGAAAACAATACAGTCAACGAGATGTTCCAGTTCATCCCTAGCGACAGCCTTGAACTTTTGTAGATCTCCTGGGTGGAGGCACGGGTTTCTTGTGACGAGAACATCCATCCCGTGGAGAGCACGTGGTTGACCGTCACCATCCTGCGTTACTTTCACAGCGCATTCTCCTTCTTTCAACACACCCCATGCGTCACAAACTCCAAATAGGAGGCGTGACTTGGGAACTAGAATTCTGCATCTCTGTCCGTCCCGCTTGTTAAGAGTCCTCGCAAACTCGGCACTTACCAGCTTGGCCACTGATGGCTGGACCGATTCCAATGACTCCATGAGTAACTTCTCGGCCAGTTCGAGCTTGTTTGAATAGGTGAGGAAGCGGAAGGCGGTGCGAGGATCCTGCGTGGCATTATTTAAGAATCGAAAATGCTCTGCCTGCTTTTGTAGAAATATGTTGGTCTCTATGCCGAGGGCGTGGAGAAGTAGAAGAACTTCGTCATTGAGATATCCGAATCCGTAAGGCTGGAAAGGTCAGTACGAAGCAAAGGAAGTAGTCATGGACAGAGGAATCAAGCACCTTAGAGTAGTCAACGACCGAAAAGGAGACGTCGCTTCCACCACTGAATTTCTTCATCGATTTCCGAAGCTTCAATACAGTCTTACCTTCCATTGTTGGGTCCACTTCAACTACCCCTTTGTAGCCTCGATACCTGATCTGGAATACCGAAGGTGTATATCGAACGTTTCGGAAGCCGATTTTGACCCTCCGGGCAAGTTCTCGTGCGAACCGTGGTGAGATCAGCCCACACCCATCCGTGAAAACGTAGTCATTGGTCTCAATATCGGGGATATCCTCGCAGCGGGCTGGGTCGACAGATGTGGCAATCTGAGCAACAGAGAAGAGCAATCCAATGCGCTTTGCTTTCTTTGCAACTGTCTTCATTTTGGAGAAATCGCCAAGGGCCTCGATCTTGCGGCTAATCTGGGATTTCGTACCTGCAAACATAAAACAGGCTTTTGATTTGAGCTGACTGTTGCTGTGGCCGTAGAAGTTATATTGGACGCCATTGAGAATAATCCCAGTTTGCAGTAGGTTGACAATGTAGTCTGCGGACTCCCTCGCCGTCGCAGGTAGGGTCGACGCATTGCCATCGCCTTCGATTTGTGACGGTCTCGGGACTCTGAGACGGAAATCGGGGAACGAGACAACCAGGAATTGATCCAATGGATCTGATGAAATGGCCCGGTTCAAGGCAGAATTTTGAAGTCTGAGTTCAATTTGTTGCTTGGTGCTGTTTGAGACAACAGTGACAGCCTTGATGACGCTGTTGGAGTTCAGGGTATTCGATTTTGGCAGCGTCGGGACTTTGTACGACCATTCCTTGTCTTCTGGTGTGACTGAATGCTGGAGGATGAAGGAAAAGCCTTGGATATTCCGGTTAGCCATCGTGACTGGATTCAATCAGAGGGATCGGAGGAGAAGGCGAGAGTGGATTGTTAACAGATTGTAGAGTTGGTCGTAAACATGAAGATTGAGAATCTGAGATGAAGGTGACACAAGCATGGCGGGGAAGGAGAGTTGCACGTTTGCTCGCAAACGTCTGGCGGAAGGGCGGGCGCATTCGCTTCCATGCAGTTGATAGGTATGATGAATGGTAAAGGTTGCATATCTCTTACCACACCGACTTTAGTATTACTCTGCTCTAATTCAACATAATACAGTCATCCTAGAAAAGAAACGAGAAGTTACGATGACCGAAAGACAACAGCCACCAAGCATTTACATCGTCGGCGCCCAATGCACTGGCAAGACAACTCTCGTCAAGGCTCTTGAAGAATATTTCTCTTCAGATGGCAGCCTCAAAACCGATAGCGGACATCCGATACTTCGCCCCGACATCATCACAGAAGTCGCCAGAGGGGTGTTGAAAGAGCACAGCTTCATTGCGGATGATATTACCTCCTCACCAGCTCGGGCTCTGGCCTTGCAAGATCTGATATTGAAAGCCCAAGTCCAAGCGGAAGCAGCCGCATCCTGCCACGGTGGGTGGTTCATCTCGGACAGGTCTGGTGCAGATCCTATTGTCTACGCAAAGAAATATGTCAGTGATGCGGCAGCAAGAGATCTACTGTTGTCCACGGAATGGCTGGAGTTAAAAAAGGGGATGGAACGGTCTGTGGTAATCGTTTGCGAGGCTGGAGCAGACTGGCTGACAGACGACGGAGTGAGGCTCATGCCAGAAAGCAAGGATGCTTGGATTGGGTTTCATCGATTGTTCTGTGCGTGCTTGGATGACTGGGGTGTGGGATACGAAGTTCTTCCAAGCAGCATTACAGTGCTGGAGGACAGAATCGACGCCGTGTTGGGATTTTGGCTTGCTAAGCAACGTCGAGCTACATGAGAATAGAGGCAAAGGCGTAAGGGGTCTGGTTGTAAGGAATGACAAATCGCGACATCTTTTACTAATACACAACCATCGGGGGGTTTGGTTCACCTTGAACCCACCTTTCCTATCGAATATCCAAGGATCTCCTTCAGGCCTGCTTTCCTGCCGTGCTTCACTTGGATCTGAACCCAGACAGAGATTGACAGGGCTATGACTACCACAGCATTGAATATGGCAACAGCAACAAAGAATTGCCAGATGTTCGGATTCGAGGTGTCTCCGGAGATCTGTGAAACATTCATTCCGTATATTCCGGTCATGATAGTGACTGGGGCAAAACTGTGAATCGTCAGTATTACGCAATTCAACTCCAGTTGTTCCATCTTACATGTATGTGAACGCATTCGTGAGAGAAGTCCATCGCGTATCCGCGTTTCTCCTCTGGATGGCAGCCATCTTTTCTCGAATCTGCCAGAGGAGATCCGTCTGGTTGACCAAGTGCTTGAAGTCCTCTTCGAGAGCAGTTTGACTTTGCTTCGAGATGGGTTCGTCTCGACCGGGCCATCCAAGACTACCACCTCTCTGCACCACAGTCAAAGATTTCTTAATCTCTTCGGTGTGCCCAACACTGGTATCAGATATGCCTTGGATACGATTATCCTCCACCCGAATGGCTGCGATTATCTCGTTCCAACAATAGCAATTGAGTCGAAACAGACTGGAGACGGCGTAAAAGGGAGATGCTGGCACATGCAATACATCGACAGACCGAAAGGATTTGAGGTACAGTTCTCGGAATGTCCTAGGCTCGAGTGAGGCAGGAGGTGGAAGTTCGGAGCCAAAAGCTGGAGGGTCTGTGAGAATTCGAGGGGATAAGTTGATCTTCGTGGAAGAGCTGAAGAGGATGACACCTGGAAATCATTAGCCTATCGTTTTCACTGCCCACGCGACGGTAATTACCAGTCCATTCATTGCTGGTCTCACCTGGCTAGAAAGGGTGGGTAGGTCAGTCATCGTCAATTCCAACACTTTGTTTTCATACCTGGATGTAGACCAGCACTCTGAATCTTTCGGCATCGGTCGTACTTGACGTCGAAGGGTCCAAAACTCCGAAGTCAAGAGTCAAGTATGGTGCTCGATGCCGCTGCGATGGTGTGAAAACATGGCTGTTGCTGTTGATGCTCCATTGGAAAAACCGTGGGTCCAATTTTAAAGCCCCTCCAAGAGTCTCAATTAAGGCCGGTGACGGAGTTCCTTGGTATTCCACTGCAAATATCCGCACATTGGCACCTCCTCTGTTGTCTGCAGCCAGAAAACCCTTCAAGTCCAGCTCACTGTGGATATCTGGCCAGTGTTTGACATCCTCCGAGCCCTGAGAGATGTCGAGTACGGATACGACCAGCGCATTCTGTGTTGTGTGGGTGCCCAGATAACTGTCCAAATTCTGCAGATTGTTCCATCCCGCTGCTACCAACGTTCGGATATACTCATGGTACGGATGGGGAGGAGTCGCCCATGCCTCGAGAGGGAGATTCGACTTTCGGCCCCGAGGAGTGAAGCTTCTCTTCACAGAATTGAAGCCCGAATTGATGCGGTGCTCTACTACATCGATTGTATGGCTTCGAACAGGCGGTTGATGGTCCTTCTCGTGGGATTCTTCGACTGCTGGAGTCTGAGGATGATGTGGTGAAGGGGATGCCATCTCAGCAAGTGGGAGTTTCTACATCGGAGTGATGTTGTTGACGTGCCAAGGCGGACGCCATTTTAAAGGCTGACAATTCTGTGGGGGCCCGAAACGCGGGGTAGAAGCGAGCTCCTGCTCCAGGTCAGGATTCGAGGTCACGACCAACACAGGGTAATTGACCTGGGAGAAGAAATGAAACTGAAATGTTACTTACCTCGTGGTGTCGGATGTGGGTCTTCATTTATTTGCCACTTAAATTCGGAAAACATCACAAGTTTAGTAGTTTAGACTCTGCTGCAGTCTCCACGATTGTTTTGTTTGCTATGAGTTCTTCGAAGCCAGGATTTGGTCAAGGGGGAATTTGAACAGGGAACATTGTCTCCAACCTCAATAAAGTCCCTGTCGGAAGGTATTGAGGGCGCGCTCTTTCGCTTTCATACCACAGCATCAATGGAAAAGAGCTCCCTCTTGATCAAATACGCCGTAGCTCGTAGCTCATGTACAATTCCAAATGTGTGACACTTGCGTCAAAAGCTGCATGGGGTCCCTCGATACTGTCCTCGTCAACATGGGAATATCGGGGACATGAGAGACTGGTGGTACTATAGAACTGTGAAGGTAGCTCTGAGGACAGGATCAACGACTAGCACAAAGACATCCTTGTTCCTCGCACCAAAATGGATTTCGCGATCAAACATGACCTGCGATTCTCCTCCAACAGCTGGAATGCTTGAACGCCAACGCTCCGATGTATTTTAGATTCTAGTCCTGCCATAAAAGTATGTAATTTAATGAATCCGATGAGAGCTTTGGTAGACTTCCAGTGTTTTCGTCCTCAGCTATATGAGAAATGAGGATGTGTTGAGGTCGTCCCTAGTCCAGAGCCGTGTTGTGCGAAAGGCGAATGAACATCACCTGAACTTTGTCCTGTGCTACTTCATGTATTGTCATATCAATTTCGGGATCGGCAGTCTGGTGCTTGAGTCTGAATCCAGCTTTAAGATGTGCGTCGCAACAGTTAAATTGGGAGTGTTACCAAAGATTTCACCATTCTCACGGCCTTGGAGAACTAAACATAACTTGAAGGCTTATAGGTCAGTGAAAAGACCGTACAAAATGGTTCTGGGGAGTGATCTAGGCTATTTGGATTGAATTGAAAGTGAAAGATGAAGAATTTCTAAGCTGCAAGGAACCAAATATCAGGCGAAGTTGTTGCAAAAGAGCATCGTTACCAAATACGTCGATCGCTCGATCGCTGGTAACACTGTATGGCGACTTGGAAACTCGCATCACACAAATTAAACGCAAGAATACCGATATATTAAGTGCGTACAAAGCGATTATCCACCAGGCCCTGAGCAGCGCAGTCACGGTGGTTATAAACGGAGCTAAACCCCCAGACATGTTCAGAAAGTCAACTCGGACTAACTCAAGTCACTTCTACCAATTGATCTCCTAGTCTGCTTTCAATGCCACCTTTGACTACAATCATTTCTACAATTCAGAATGCATTTGACATCCTCCATCATCGGCCTATTTCTGGCTACCTCGAGACTGGCTGCAGCCCTTCCGCAGCCTGGACTTAACGTCCAAATTACTGTACAGGTAAGCACTCTGTTTGACAAAGTATTCAATACGGCATCGCACCATTCTGTCTTCAACTCCAACTCTACGGACTTTGTCCAGAAAATGCAACCTGGGGACCGTGCTAAACGAGATCCCAGGACGATGTACTCAACACCGAAAAGGCAACCAACGGAAACTTTGCCAAAGACCTGCGCTTCTCCGACGACAATGTTCATTACGTCCAAAGGTACGATTTGGCCTCACTGTCTTCTCCGCGCTTCCAGATTGTATCATCCTGCAGCTTGCTACATGCAAACGAGATCAGTGACACATCTTCTGGCCTATCCACCACCATTAAAGAAAGGAATCTGACTCTCTACTCTATAGTAATGCCGAGTACGATACACTGATGCAAATTCCTGGAAGGCTCATCGTGGTTGATTTCAAGGCAAACTGGTGTGGCCCTTGTCGAGCTGTCGCTCCTTTTTTTTCCCAGTATGTATTTTTGAATCTTCCAAGTTTTGGGGTCCAGGCTATAAAGTTCAGCCATTGAACTGAACTACTTCTTGTCATCATGGATCATTCTCTTTCCCCTTTTGGACAAAGTCTGATTGTTGATGAATCTTGCTGTAGATATTCCAATGATTACTCTCAGGCTGTCTTCATTGTTGTTGACATCGAAAAGCTCCCAGACCATCCAGAAGTCAAAGAGATCCGCAGCGTGCCGACGTTCAAATTTCGCAAGAATGGCTCACTTCTCGCTGAATTTGCTGGAGCTAGTGCTCAGAAGCTGAAGGATACTATTGTGGCCAATCTTTAGAATTTCTTGGCATCTGAACAAGCAGGGAGTGAATCGCTGATGTATTCACGAGGAAATCGTGTTGAGGGAATTGGACTATACTTGCGGGTTGGGGGAGTCCATAGTTTGTTTTGAGTTTCGTAGTCATTCAAGGTGGTTCTCTCGTGTCGCTTCAGCTGCCTCTACCGATGATATTACTTCTGATTGTCATTGTAGCCGGGTTGCGCTCCACAGATCATGCAACGCAGCCGGAGGTTGGCTTGGCAAAATTCGGGCAGCAGTCAAGCTGCACAGGGGAAAGTTGGAGCTTATGATGAACATTCAAGTGACAGATAAACTAGTGATAGAGACTTAGTAATTAAACACCGGTCCCTTTCTTTGCAGGAAAAGCAAAGTATCTCTCGTCATCTTGTCTCCATGTTGTTGTGTTGCGGACTGGTGGTTGCTGAGAATAGCCGAACCTCAACACTTTTGCCTGCTCCCAGTGAGCCGAGGCAGTGCAGCAGCGCCACTTTCTTTTCCGACCTCTTCTCCGGCATCCCACATGCATCACTGATCTGGCTATGCACACGGCTTTATGTTTCGAACGCATACAAGTCATACTCGGAAGTCTCTTTTGTTGTCTGGCCGCTTTCTGACTTGTTGAGTCTCCCGTGTCAGCATGCTTTGCCTTTGCCCCAAACCCCGGAAAACAGAGTGTTGCCTCGGTGGCTTGGCCGCGTTCATGTGCATGATACAACAATGAGCCATACCCGTTCATTTGATTCATATGCTCCTCGGTGTTATTGATCTCTTTGCGTTTCCTTTCTCTTTCGTTTTCGCATCTTTCGATCGTCCTCTCACGCATTTTCCTCACGCTCCAACTTATTGGTCTAAATTCTCCTCTTTCGTGTCCACCTCGCTTCCACAATGTCTCATAAATCCACTACCTTCGAGCCTCGCATGTCTAGACTGCCACCATTCACAGTACCAGTTGCACACTCCCCTTCCATCTTGGGTCAAACAGTCCCTCGACGGAATGCGCGAGCCTCAGGAGAGCTTCTCTCAAAGCCAGATGAGAATATCTCCACTCTATTCGACATTGTGGAACAAAGTGCCCTACAATACGGGGATCGAAAGGCTCTGGGGTCCAGAAAGATCATCCGAATGCACAACGAAACAAAGAAGGTAAAGAAGCTCGTGAATGGGGAGCTTCAAGAAGTGGATAAGAAGTGGTCTTATTTCGAGCTTAGTGGGTATGAGTACATGAGCTTTACGGGCTACCACAAGCTAGCGCTGGAAGTTGGGGCAGGGTTTCGACAACTGGGCCTTGCTTCACCAGATCGTGTACACATGTTTGCCTCAACAAGGTATGGTTCTGTTTCCATCTGCTTAGTTGCTCGCTAACCTCTCAGCGCCCATTGGCTTGCAACTGCCCATGGAGCTATATCCCAATCGATGCCTATCGTTACGGCATACGATACTCTGGGAGAGGATGGACTACGGTATTCCTTGACAGCAACCAAAGCCAAAGCCATCTTCCTGGAACCACATTTGCTAAGCCTACTGGTGAAAGTTCTGAAGGATGCAAAAGACATCCAATTCATAATTTACAACACAGACAGCGAGCACACTGTCCGGGAGCAAGACATGGTGCTGCTGAAGTCTTCGTTTGGTCACATTACAGTCTTGAGCTTCGAGGAACTGCGCCAACTTGGGGAAGAAAATCCCATCGCCACGACGTTACCTTCAACGGACGATTTGGCTTGTATCATGTATACTTCAGGCTCCACGGGTGTTCCAAAAGGAGTTGAGCTGACCCACAAGAACATTGTGGCATCAGGTACGATCCCCTTTTCCGCAGCTGGCACGAGGAAACTGACAACTGTAGTTGCTGGAATCAACACAATTCTGGGCCCACACATTAGCCCTGATGATGGTCTTCTTGCATACCTCCCCCTCGCCCATATCTTCGAAGTTCTCCTGGAGCATGTCGCCCTGTATCGAGGTATTACCTTGGGCTACGGTTCTCCTAGAACTCTTTCAGAAGCCAATTGCAGGAATTGTGTCGGTGATATCCGGGAGTTCAAGCCTACTCTTTTGGTTGGAGTGCCTGCTGTCTGGGAAACTGTAAAGAAAGGTGTGATAGCCAACGTTGATCGTGGCGGTCCGGTCCTAAAGGCTGCATTCTGGAGTGCATTCCATACCAAACGGTAAGCACTCTCCTATTTTCTAGTACATGGCTGATAATTTAGGACGCTCATGTCGAATGGTCTCCCTGGGTCAAAACTTCTTGATTCTTTGGTATTCAACAAGGTCAAAGCTGCAACAGGAGGTCGTCTACGACTCTGCTTAACTTCCGCTGCCCCGATATCCAGAGAGACCCAAGAGTTCCTCTCGATGGCTATTGCACCATTAATCAGTGCATACGGATCGACAGAAACAGCGGGGTATGTATGCTTTTCTTGTTAAGTTCTGGCTGACTTTTTCAGTATGGGCGCTATCTGTGATCCCCTTTCCTGGACCATCGATGCCTGCGGCGAAGTCGCGTCCTCCGTCGAAATCAAGCTTGTTGACTACCCAGATGCTGGGTATCATGCCACGAACTTGCCCAACCCGCAAGGAGAGGTATGGATTCGAGGTCATAGTGTCGCGAAGGGCTATTATGAGAATGCCGAGGAGACTTCAGCAGCATTTTCGGAAGGCTGGTTCAAGACGGGAGATATTGGGGAATGGGACCGAAATGGCCACTTGCGGATAATAGACAGAAAGAAGAATCTTGTCAAGACTCTGAATGGGGAGTATATTGCTCTAGAGAAGGTATGTCGTCAATTCCCGGTCGTCGAATCAATGCTAATGATCAGCTCGAATCTCTGTACCGTTCGGCAACTATCGTGGCCAACTTATGTGTTTATGCCTCGACCTCGGAGTCTCATCCTATTGTTCTCGTTCAACCAGCGGAGCCTGCTTTGATCAAGCTCGCTGATACTCTTGGTGTCAAAGGCCATGGAATTGGTGATTTGGTCCACGAGGAGAAGATACAGCGAGAAGTGTTGCATCAAATGCAGGCGATTGGAAGACGGTCAGGCTTGGCTGGTATTGAGATGATTGTGGGTGTTGTTCTGGCTGATGAGGAGTGGACGCCTCAAAATGTAAGAGATGTCCCGATGTCTCCTGCTCTCGTAAGACGCTGACCATGCAGGGCCTGGTGACTGCGACATTGAAGTTGAATCGAAAGGCACTTTCTGATAAGTACCAGAGGGAGATTGAGGCCGCGTATGTGAAGAGTAAGGAATGATGGGGATATCAGGATTGGGTTTGAATAGCGCCCGAACGTCGTTAATAGTCTTCTCAAGCAGGTGGCATTTGCCTTGTGATTAAGTAGTAGTGTTTGTAGTTGGGTAGCGGTGCGTTTTGATTGGCTCTAATGGGAACGCGGGGAACTTGCTGCCGTCAGCTTACTTTCGTGCCATTTCGTCGCTTCATCTTATTCCCACTTCTTCATCATCACCCTTATCTCTCGTCTTCATCCCAACATCCCCCACTTCTGGAGCTCGGTGCCATATTGCACATATTATCGACTGAATCCAACTACAGCCCCACAGCTCAACAAGTTGACTACAAACCTCCCTGCATAGCCCTACCCCGCCATGGCCAATATTCCTACCTTTTACCGCATCTTCTTCCTTTACATCGATCCGCTTATCTGCCTCTCCGGAATATACGTCCTCTTCTTCGACCATGCAACTTACATCGCAAACGGTGTCCCTCATGCTATTTCGGTGGATGTCGTCGATCCACTTGCTCATTTTTTGCTTGTTGGACTTGGATCATACGCCCTCTGTATCTTCGGGATCCAGATCTTGCTTCTTCGCCAATTCCCCGATTTGAAGATATGGAAGATTGTTATGTTCAGCATTCTCTTGACAGACCTGGGTCTCTTATATGGGGTCTACGCTGCCGATCCGCGGGGTTTCTGGGATATTGGGGGCTGGACAAGTGGGGACTGGACGAACAACGGGATTTTGTTCACAGTTGCTACAATTCGGAGTTTGTTTCTGTTGACAGTTTGATGCCACATTATGCATGAAAGCTGAGGTGGAACTGGGCCCGCTAGAACTAAATGGCTTCGAGTGTCTAGCGTCCTGGAAACCTCGGCTCAGGGTTTGGCCTGTCGAGCTCTCTTTTGGATCTGGGGTAAGGAACCAACGATCCGAGCCAGGCCCACTGAAGGAATAGACCACGAGATATAGCGGGAGGGGTCATCTGTCATCGGGGAGGGAGACCATGTAGATTGAACAGGAAATAATCCAGTAACACCTACCTGTTTGGGTCGTCGCGAGCAACGGCTTCAACAGCACATCTCGACGCCATGTCCTTGTGCACGAACCCTCAAATGTAACATTACATCCTCCCCACTTATACGATCAAGTATCTTTATCTTTCTCTAATCCTACCCCTCAATTGTCTTTTGCCTTATCTTAGAACAGCATCGAGCTTGCTGTGTCGTTCGACGCCAAGGAACAGCTGGGCAAGCGGCGTAACCGAACGAGTCTAGACGTTACACATCGGATCCGATATGACCAGTAAGTAGAAATGCAGAGATTAGAAAATATATAAAAGCATCTGTAACTCGAGCAGAGCGAAGAGATGCTGCTACTCTTGATTCTTGAGATCAGAGGTGGCGTACGCCTCCCGCTCGGTAAACCATCTGCCGATAGAATCCCACTATTGACATTTACCCCTCCTTTATCCTGTGATTGGTTAAGAGAGGCACAGTAGTTACCAAAGCGACAGCAGGGTTTCCTAGATATTTCGTGTATAGGCAGGGATACGAGATGTGTGGCAGGTGTGATCATTTTGTTTCCTTGCATCTAAGATACCAGACCAATGTGGTGTGCGGGGTAAAGTAGTTTTTACAGTTCCAATGAAGTGATAGTCTCTAAGTCACTTGCATGTTTACTATCTAACGTTGAGATAGGCGACATATCCTGATTGGCACTTACAGCGGTCTTGCATTAGTTGGGTTGCAGTACGTAGACCCTCGATAACGGATATGTATCCTAGAAAGCCAGGAACATGGTGTTGGGGCTACACAGGGTATTTGGAGGCAAGATAGGCAGTGTTAAAGTAACCCTTCCCCTCCGCCGATTCATTGACCTCGTCAATGCCCTGGAAGCTCGATTTGCTACCACTTCTAGATCTTTAGTGTCAAGATATCGGTTTAATTTCTACACTCATTAAGGTGCGTTTGAGTGTCACCATGGACGATAAAGTGTCTCCCGGTGATGTCAAAGTCCTCGACGTCAATGAGAAGACACTCTACACAACTACTTCACTTGACGACAGCTGGACCGCCCCGGACGAGTGGCATCAGCGTCTTGTTGCTGAATATAGTGGACAGCATGATGGGAAGAGCGAGACACTGCCAGCAGGATCCGATCCCGAGCGTGTCGCCACCGCCATTCTTACCTTGAACGAGGAGGAGTCTCTCAAAATCCTCAAAGACCTTGTTGAAAACTGTCATAATGATTACACCATTGACCACGTTCTGATTGAACGTTGCAAAGAGTTGCTTGAGGGCAGCGCGGCCTGTGAGCTGGGACATGATGATTGGGCATATGTGATTTGCAAGACGGCTGGTACTGTCCACAACTGGTCTCCATACGCCGAAGTCAGGGCTGTCACATTGCCGTATGATGATCCAGAGGAGCCATGTGAAAGCATCAGGGCCTATGTTGTTGGATTCTTTTGGGTCTGCGTCGCTTCAGCAGTCAACACATGTAAGCTTTGTGACGTCTCGGGTTAATATATTGCTGAACACTCCCAGTCTTCAGTCCTCGCCAACCTGGAATCTCAATTCCGGGTCAAGTCATTCAACTTCTGATTGTACCAATGGGTCGTTTTCTGGCTCTTGCCCTTCCCGATTGGGGTTTCCGCGTCAGAGGCACCCGATACACACTCAATCCCGGACCATGGTCCTCCAAAGAGCAATTGCTTGCGACAATCATCTCTCAAGCAAACACAATTGGCAATTTCACTGGCTTGCTGGTCATGCGTCTTCCAATCTTCTTCAACCAACGCTGGGCAGGTTTTGGTTTCGCCATCGTCCTTGCATTAGCAAATCAGATATTTGGTCTGGGAGCGGCTGGGATGCTGCGTCGACTCAGTGTCTATCCACAAGAAGCAGTCTGGCCTGCCGTACTTCCTACTTTAGCACTGAACCGGGCGTTGATTAATGGCGAGAACAAAGGAGAAATTATCCGTAAGTTATTTGGCCGGTGGAAAGTTCAAGTACTAACGTCTTTTTAGACGGTTGGAGAATCTCTCGCTACAGATCTTTTGTGATTGCCAGTGCCGTATTTCTTGTCTACTATTGGGTCCCGAATAAGTTCTTTCAAGCTCTCCGACTCTTCAACTGGATGACTTGGATCTCGCCTCAGAACAAGAATTTGGCCATTGTCACTGGATCGTATGGTGGAATGGGCTTCAATCCATTCTCTTCCTGGGATCCCAACGCATCGGGTTCGGCTGCCATGAATGCACCATTCTTCGCTCAGCTCCAGCAGTACTGCATGCGTGTCATTGCTGGGCTCGTGATTCTCATCATGTACTACACGAACATGTCTTGGGCAGCATATATGCCTATCAACTCAAACTCGGCATTCGACAAGCATATGGGGTCTTACAACATCAGCAGGGTGCTTACACCTGAGAACAGAGTTGACCTCGATGCATATAAGGAGTACGGTCCCCCTTACTACGCTGTCGCCAACCTCTTCGTCACAGGTGCGAACTTTGTCTACTACACTTTCTCGATTGTGTACGTCTTCGTAAAGCACTGGGCTCCTTTGAAGAAAGCTTTTGTCGGCATGGTTGTCAACACCATCAAGCGTCGATCAATTTACACAGGCTTCACAGATGGACAGACTCGAATGATGAAGCCCTACAAGGAAGTCCCAGAATGGTGGTACACAATTGTCTTCGTATTTGGGTTCGTTGTATCCGTCGTCGGTGTCGCTGCATGGCCAACACAAACGCCGTGGTGGTCAATTCTTGTCGTCGTCGGAGTCGGCTCACTCTTGACAATCCCTTGGATCATCATTGAATCTATCGCAGCTACAGGCATCTCACTCAATATCATTTGGCAAGTTCTTCCTGGGATTATCTGGCCTGGGCAGCCACTTCCACAGCTGATCATCCTCATGCTTGGAGGTGCATTCGAGCAGATGGCAGGCAGTTTTGCTGGTGATTTAAAATACGCTCACTATGCCAAACTACCACCCCGAGCTGTGTTTCGAGGACATATTGCCTCTTGTGTTGTCAACTGCTTCATCTATTGTGGTATGCTTGAGGTCATGGTGGCCTACTTCAACCAGGACAACACGCTTTGCCAATGGAACAACAAGCAGTACATGGTCTGCAACTATGCCAATTCTGTCTTTTCTTCAGTCATATCCTTTGGAGCTTTTGGGACAAACAACATGTTCGAACTCTACCCGGTCTTGCCTTGGTGCTTCTTGATTGGTGCAATTCTTGGATTACTTTGGGTTGTGGTTGAGAAAGCAGCGCCTCGGATTCGGCAATACATCCAGTCACGCATGGATGCGAAACAAGCAGTATCATTCGATCGATACGTGTGGAAGCCAACTGCTGCGATTATGGCGACTTTGAATCCAGCGGTTGCTTTGTCTGGTGCATTGCAGTGGGCTGGAAACACCAACCTCTCTTATGCGACGCTAGGAATATTCATTGCTTGGTTCTTCCAGTACTATCTGAAGCGTCGCTATACCGCCTGGTGGGGGAAGTACGCTTACATGATCTTCGCTGGTTTGAGTGTCGGTGTGGCTATTTCTGGTTTGATTGTCACGCTCGTGTTTAGTTTTGGAGTGGGCAAGAATTCAAACTTCAACTGGTGGGGAAATGATGTTGCGTTATCAGGGGTGGATTACCAGCTTTACAATAACAATGCGAGCTTGCTAGCGGTACCTGAGGGTGGATTTGGTCTGCCTCCAAGCAAGTATCCTCTTCGTTGGTAATTGGAGAGCACGTTTCAGACATCGCAGCGTTTAAGAGTTAGTTGACCATGCACCTGCAGAATTGGAACTGAAGTCGTCTGAGATCTGAGTAATCAACCTAAAGTATTCGAGCTTGGGAGACCAGCTTACACAAATATAAATTTCATTCAAGCCGCCACATTCCAAGTTATCGCCAGTCGCCAGTCGAGCTACTTCTTTATGTCCCTCTTATTGTGTGTTCTCTATATTCGTTCTAATCTAAGGATTTTTCGAGAGGGCTTGAGGGTAGTACTTCGTATCGTCCTCACGTGTGACTCGAAAAGGGGGCGGGGGTATTTTTGTTTTTGATTAAGCAATGTCCTCTAACAGGGCAAGAAGCACTCCCAGATCCTCTTGCTGGTGTATAGAATAGTTAGAATATAACTTGAACAACGATTTCATGTTCGTCATGAATATCCGTTCTACCACTCTAGACCCTCACAGTTTATCCTAATCATGCTGTAATCTTGGTTTTCCTAATACCGCTTTCGTCCCATTCCACGTCAAAAGTAGCGACGTCGAAAGCGTTGTTTCCCCAACACTCCTTCCACTTAACCTCTTCGTCGATACCCCAACCTCGCTCATCGCTATCGATCCAACTGCGCGAGCCGGTCCCATCGCCTGCTAAAATCACAGTCTTTATCCCCAGTTCTTTTGCTTTGTGCACCAGCCCTTTGATTTCCTCTAGGCGATATGAGTGACTCAGAAACGCACCCTGCAAAGTCAACTTCCTCAGCCCTGGAAAGACAAGATCCTTATGCTCAATAGCCTGTTGGAGTGCTGACGGGATCCAAGGGACACAGAAAGTCGGATCTCCCAGATGGGTAATATGTAGCGTTTCCAACGAAGCTGGGAAAATACTCCTCAGGTCAGCTTTCTCATTTTGCTTGAAGCCCCCCAAAAACAACGCCGAGATATTCAAGCATCGTAACTCTTTGAAATTCGCAAGTGACACAGCGGTCAAACTGTCCTCACCATCCTCAGCATTATCAGTGACGTACTCAGAGTGCTCCAACACGAGGTTCTCCAAGGTCTTCTCAACAGCAGTCATAGAGTTCATGATATCTGATGTCCTCAGAGGATACCACGCCCAAGCATGCCCAACTTCATAAATGAATGTCTTGAGATTTCTGCATGACTTTAGGACTCGGTCAAGATCCAGACCGTACAGTTGACTTGCCCTCAACTCGAGCTCCTCCACAGGTGAGCTACCCGTGCCTAAAGCCCCCATAGCTTCCGTGACTTTAGTTTGATCGTTGTTTCCCATCTGGTATCCATGAAGACGGCGAATCGAAGGCAGTTCCAGGTAGGCCCCAAGCAAGTCGGGTGAGTTTGGGTATTTCTCATCCCAGCCAGACACCAGAACGTCGGACAGCTTGGTCAATACATGGTTTCTGTCAAACGGAGCCTTTCGTTTCGCAACCCTCTGAAAGAAACGCAACAGCTCGCGCCCAGCATTCGTCATTCCTCCCACAATGTCCAGGGAACGCAAATTAGGCAGCTTAGAAATCAGAATGACAATAATTGAACCCTCGTCACTGCCATCTCGTACGGCGTTGAAAAGTTTCGCTTTTCCCTCCTCGATATCTTCCACATCTCCTACAGCTCCTCGCAGGAGTGCATCAATATCCTTCAGGTCGGCGGTTGATGGCCACCCTTTCCTGAAGTCATTGTCTCCCCCTTCATCGAGAGGTATGAGATCATCCTCCACCGAGCCGAAAACATCACGGATAGACAGGCTGCGGACCAGTGTGGCGAGATCGGGGTTGTTGAGGAGATGGTATGTTAGAGGGATGAGAAATTCAACTCCTGTATCGCTGGACGCTCGGTTGAAGTCAATACTAGCATACAATTCGGGGATTACAAGACGGTTCATTGTTCGAGAAGCGAGGGCCAGTGAGGGCAATGAGAGACGTTCCGTGAAAGACACAATGCGGACGAGGAGTTCTTCGGACAGTGATTCTAGCGAAGTAGTCATGATTATTCGGAGTGGAGATGGAATATTTCAGATATTTCGGTTGTGGTGCTGTCTGTTCTACGAGAGAGTGTTGGAATGAAGTTGTTGTGCGGTACTATATTCCCCTTGGAAGGTTCATGCCTAGATTCCCTGTGCCGCTTAATGAAGTCATTGGGCGGAAGCTGACTTCGTGACTGAAGCCTTCTCATTCGTACACTTCCACGCCCAGCCCCGCAGCATTTCAGGCATGGCAGTCTACATCACACTTATGCTAGGTTGTGGATATTGTGACAAACAAAACTCAAGGCCTCCAGATAAGGTAATGGATATCTCCTGGTCAATGATTACAAACTGTTTTAGAAAAAGAAGAAAATTTCACGTAACCTATTTTCGAAGGCACTAAGATTTGAGAAATCAACATATCGACTGGAACCGTCAGTACTGGACCAGGAAAATATTGTCGAATATGTTCCTGAATCTGTGGAGATCTGAGGAGCAGAGATTTTATGTTGCAAAAGTATACTTGCACTTGTCGTCGAGTATTGAATAATACGTTTACTTCAATCGCAGTCTCAACCCAGATTAATCCACAAGCTCCTCACTCTCAATGGCCTCTTTTCCGGGCGACCACTTGTCCTGCAACGCCTTATCAAGAGCCAACTCGTACACATCTTTCTCCCACCATTCACCCCAGCTCGTCAAGAAGATCCTCTCTGGATCCTCTGGGAAATCGTCTCTTGTGAAGGCCGCCAGAATGGACTGGGCACCTTGTCCACATGATCAGCATATGAATCACAACAGGTGGCGCATCACACTACCTGTTTCAACAGACTTTGCGTCTTTCAACATCTCTTCTGTAGGCGTGAATGTGGTGTTGCGAGCTAATCCAGTGTCCGGAATCAGGCCTATCCTAAAATCAGCAACCGAATGCAGTCAAAGATTCGCAGCAGAGAAGCGCACCAGGCGAGACAGCAACAATACGACAGTCTCCTTGCAACTCTCTCCTCCACCACTGCGCGCCCAATAACTGAATGAATTTACTCGCTGGGTACAAATCCATGAACCACCCTCCGCTCCCAACCTTCACGATGTCATCTAACGTCTTGGGATCCTTGACCATCCGAATTGCGCCAGAGGACACAACCACGATCCTGGTCTTAGATTCTACCAGCTTCTCTCGTAAGAGGTGTAGGAGATAGTGCTGCGAGAGGTGATTGACGATGTAAGGTTCGTTGTACTTCGAGCCGTTGATGCCGGGCTCGTTGGCGGTTTTGATGAGAGCTGCATTCAAGAGCAGAGTATCGACTCTCTCATTTCCCAGATGATTGAGAACATCGGAGGCAAACTTTTTGACGGTTCGCAGATCGCTCAACTCGAGCGGGAGTAAAGTCATGGAATGCTTGTTGCTGTCATAGCTCAGGCTATCGTAGGCGGTCTTGACGTTGGAGACGTTGCGGCAGCCAAGGATGAAGCGATAGGGTTGCGTCTGTGAGAGGAGCTGTTTAATGGCTTCAAACCCCTAGGCACTGTTCAGTTACTGGTATCTAGGAACAGACAAATAATGGGAGAAATTTGGTGTCTTAGAATGCTTACCAACCCGGAAGTTGCACCTGTTGCAACCACCGTTCTCGCCATTGATGACATGGCTGAATCTGTTGATGCAAATAAATGAAGCTGATTAGAGCCGGTCTGTGATATAGACTCACTTCAAAATAAATAGACGATATAGTGCTTGCGGAAAAGATGATGATAACAAAGGATGTGAAGGAAACCTGAATGTGAACAAAGCACGATGTGGATGTAAGACTTTAGTGCCTGCCGCAATCGGACTTAATTTAATCCCGACCCCGTGCTACTCGACCTTCAAGGCCTTTCAAGACATTTGTGTTCCAAGAGTATCAGCACAAATACCTATTTCTTAGTGAAGTTCAAAACACATTACATATTCTAGCAATGGTTTCGTTGCTTTTGATGTCGCCAAACTTTGCAAAAAATTAATAGCAGGTCTTGCTGGGCTCGATTCAGCAACGCAATGTGCGACATCATGAACCAGGACTTTGACTTAAATAGGTATGTAGGAAATCGGGAGGCCATTAGTTCGGAAAACATCTCACTGTGATTCGATCTTGGTCGAGGGCGGTGAGCAAAAGCAACACAACGAGAGGCGAATAGTGGAAGGAGGAGTGCTCGAATAGTTTTAGCTAGTAGCTGCTGGCACTGCGGAGGAGAGATAGTCAAAGATTGACTAGATTTATCTTCCAGCACCTAAGCAAGAATGATGATACCTCTCGCTCATGCGAGAAGACTTCGAGTATCTCCTTTCACTTGAACTCTTGGTTCGTAGCTGGATCTAAGCCGTTGTCAACGGCACCTCCATCCCCAATTATAATTGACTCCGTAATGAATGTTTGAGGTCGCCTTCCAGATATGTACAAACTCTTTACCCGCTCCTTTACACTTGATTGGCAAGAGCTGTCATGGACTTGACCCTTCGCGGAGGAGAGAAAGGGAGATCCACGTTCTGAGCGAGATCTCCTATCCTACCACATTCGATGTGAGATGCTTGGGAGCGGGTGTACAGAGGCACCTTACAATTTAAGAAAATCCACATCACTTTATGCTTGAAGATATATATAGATGTTAAATAGCTTTCTCTGTCGAATTAGAGCCATTGCATGCAGCCAAAACGAGAGAAATGCAGGTCTATGAATCCATTGCATTTGCCGCCGAAGTAACACTGTATTGTACAATAATCGTTCTCGTCTCATTCTCTTCTCGAGTCCCTCAGAGTTTTCAAAACACCACCTACATCCCCATTCACGCCTACTGCGTTCTCCATATCCCAATCTACGACACCGGAATTCTCCAGCCCCACTCTGATCAACTTGACCCGTCCCTCCCCTCTCCCAACTAGATCCTCATTCGGCCATCTCAAAACCCCAACCGTCGACATCCCCACTCCTAGCTCGAGGATGACCGTCGAGCGATTCTTCTTCTTTAGAACATTCCTCCTAAACTCCTTCCACCTCCGTTCACCTTCTCGAAACGGGAGCTCGGTAAACGCGCTACCAGATCGGACACAAATCATCAAACCCGCACCACAGAACGTGCATTTGGGAACCTTGCTCGCATCAGTCAATTCTTGAGTGACTGGGTCGAGGAAAGAAATCGCAGCGTCCAACAACGGAGCAGATTTGAAGTAAGCATCTTTTCTGCATGGTTTTTCGCATTGTAAGAATTCGTATCTTCCCTGAGGTGTGCTCATGCTTTCCTCGGCAAAGCCGTTCTTGACGAAGAAGCCATCTGCATTGCTCGTCCTAATGTGCACATTTTCATCACCAAAGCTATTGGCAATCTTGAGTAAATTGGCGTATACTTCCGACTGTGGCCAATTCCGAATCATAAGCAAATGGTTGAAGTAGTATCCCCATTTCACCTGATCGCTTGGCCAGGAGATAGGCCCGAAAAGGTCGTATAGCCGCCTGAATCCGTACTTTTTGTAGCCGTGCAGGTGGGTGGAGAAGAGAGATGTTGAGGTGTAGTCTAATCCCGTGGATGCAGAGAGTCCTGCGCCAGCGGATATGATGAGAGCATCAGCTTCAGCAAGCCAGTTTGCTGCTGTATGTATGGATGTACTTGTTTCAATAGGATTTGGAGCGGTCGAACTCGATGTTGGACCCGACGGCGACAGAAGCTTTGAATAGATCTCAAGGTCTGTGTCTAAGAACACATCGAAGATGATATCTGTGATCGTGGTGTTGGGATGTTCATTGATCCACTTCTTCATGCTCTCGACTGCAATGTGCGCCGCTAAGTTTTGGGGAAAAGCGAAGATGCCTGTTGAGACGCAACAGAAAGCCAGGACTTTTCTTCCATTTGCCATCGGCTTCAACTCTTCAGCGGCATCCAAACAACTCGCATAGGAGCTTCGCAAGTCGTAGATATCATCTTCATCCGGTTCCAGACCTTGATCTAACTGTGGACCGACAGTATGGATCACATGCTCGGCTGGGAGACAGTAACCCTTCGTCACCTTCGCCAGCCCAATTGGCTCTTCACGCCCTTGAGCATTCATCAGAACCGAGCATTCATCTCGAAGACGTGGACCAGCTGCTGCATGGATTGCATTATCGATGCATCTATGTTGGGGTTTAAAACAGCCCAACATTCGAGAATTCGCTGCGTTGACGATTGCCGTGACCCCGGAGAGGGTTGTGATGTCGCCTTTCCAAACGGCTACATTGACGCTTGTGCTGCTTTTTGAGACTGGAGAACGGAAGGAGACAAGAGGTGAGATTGAGGATGAGTGTGTTAGTAGCTTTTGGTTCTTCTCGTGTTGTAAGACGGTGTCGATGCTGGTCAGAATTTGCTCGGGGATAGGTGGCGAGGGTGGGCGGATGCAGAGAAGTGTTTTCATCACTGCCAGTTGATCGAAAGTACCCATTTCTCCATTAGGATACCGATGGGCGAGAGCTGCTGCCATGGAATGAGGAGCTTCATCCAAAAGAAACTCGAGTGTTTTGGAGAGATGATCAGGGGGGGTGGTCGCCATGTTGGAGTTGGAGTTGGAAATTGAGTTGCCGTCCATCATGCAATTTGGAAATGCGAGGTTGTATGAGTTAAGAGAGAATAGGGGCACTGGAGATATTAATACAGCAGAAGGCAGGAATATAACAAAGCGGCTCAAGTCTTTTTGATAATAGTCGGGAAGGCACATCCTCCAGACATGACTAAGCCGGCTCCCACCCCCATAAGATGCCGGTATGAAGCCGAAAGGGAAGCGTCAGCTCCAAGGCTTTGTAATTCCATCAACTCCAAAGTTAAATAATAATAACACACATAGGTATGGACAGCGCTGCAATACCTGCATCACTCACGAGACCATCTTCCCTTTCGCATTCACAACGACATCCTCCCAATTGCTCGGTCTCTGTCTCCCACCCGGTGCCACTTCATTCAACCATCGCTCACACTCTCTACCCCATTCCAACAAGCCCAACTCTGTTCCCCATTCTCCCATGGCCATGATACCTACTGGCACGCTGCCTTTCCCTTTGGTAGGTTCCACATAGCCCACAGGACATGAGATTGCGGGGTTGCCACAGAAATTTGCCAGCCAAACATATTCCATATTCCTGATACTGGTGTTGCCGTCCGTGATTCCATATTTCAGATCTCCTTCTGAGGCAATGGGCCATCCTGCCATGGGTGATGTGGGCGTCACGATGACCAGACCAGGGTACTTTTGATACAAAAAGGCGAGGTGCTGCATCAACATGTTCCGTAATTGTTGTGCAAGCAAGTAATCCTGAGCGGGCGTTTGAGCGCCGACGGCAAGAAGAACCTGATTTGCAGGGTTGAGTTCAGCAAGCCAGTTGGATGGATTGGAGGGCTTAGCACGTGCTCGTACTGCCATCTCGGATAGAATGGTAAAGGCGTGTGCAAGTTGGCCTTCCGGGGCGTAAGGGATGGTGATTTCGACGACTTCGTACCCGAGCTCTCTCCTGTAGTATGTCACGACTTCGTTGCACAGCTTCAATACTGCGGGGTCGGCACGTTCAAACCATTCCTTGTAGATACCGATAATCTTTGGACGATGAGAGGAAGCTTTAGGGCAGGGTTTTGCGAACAAGGAGCAAGTCGGGTCAGATGGGTCGGAATTGGCCATGGTCCGATATGAAACTTCCAAGTCCGAGATGGTGGCAGCGAGGGGACCACTGACAGTGACAGTGCTTCCTAGGTCTTCGAGGCGGTTATGAGAAGGCTTCAATCCATAGATACCACAGAAGGAGGAAGGGATACGAATGCTTCCACCGCCATCAGCTCCAATTGCGAAAGGTACAAGACCAGCAGACACGACATAGCCAGCACCACCTGAAGAACCGCCAGTATAATACTGATCATTGTGAGGATTTCGCGGGGTTCCCCAGTTTGGGTTGTTGTTCGTTGTGTCAGCTCCGAGCTCGTGCATGTTGAGTTTTCCAATAATGATACCTCCCGCATTTCTAAGTGTCTGAACTGGCCACGAGGATTTCTCGGCAAGCTTGAAAACCTGGTCGTTTGGCTTTCGGCCGCTTCTGGTTCTGTAGCCAGCAACATCGGTTTCATCCTTGATGGCAGTTGGAACTCCGTCCATGATACCGAGTGACGTGCCGTTCTTGTATCGAAGGGTAGATGCTTTTGCCTCTTCTATGATTTCCTCGACATTACTGTCGATGAAAGCAACTGAGTGGTGGGACTTAGGGGAGACATCTCTTCTGATGAGTGGGAGAAGTGATTCGACAACAGCCAAAGGCGTGAGCTCGCCAGAAAGGTACATCGCATGGTATTCAGCAACTGATCTGTAGCGGCCGGGGAAGTTCTCCGGGGGCATTTGGAAAGACTCCGCCTCCAGATCACTGGATTCAGAGGTACAGCCGCAGTCCGAAATTGGGATGACAGTAGGCTAGAGATGTTAGACATGCAGCACAACATTGATCGCGCTACTTACGTCCCATCGTTCCGGGTAGTCTTTCAGGTATGGAAGTCCTCGGAGGCCATTAAATCCAGCATTTGCCCACAATGTTCTCTGGATGAATTCAATCTTGGAAACGCTAGATTCGTCAGCTGATGAATCAATGAGGGGCGAGATTGTTCATACATCCATGCCCCAATGACAAGCAGGACACCCGTAAAGACCGGATTCGCATCATCTTTCTTCTTGTAGGGAGTTACTGGAGCCTCAACAGCTCGAGGATATCCGAAGAAGCGAGGGGTGGTATGTTTTGACTGGTCCATGATTGAGATGGTCGTGGATGAGACACTATTCCTGAAGTTAGATCAGATTCATGAATTGATGTACTGAAATGATGTGAGAAGCTACTAGATTTGAAATAGGGCCGCGGACGAGTTGGGATACTGCATTCAAATAAGAACTGAGTCTGACGTGAGGCCAGGAGAACTGAATGATCAGATGGCAAGGAGGGGTTTTGGAAGCTTCAACTGACAGTGGGATTAGTCAAGCGGATAGCATGCAAGCATGCAGACAATTGACGTCCGTTTCTTCTTGTAAACTTTATGCGAGAGTTTGAATAGCAGCTTCTGTGATTCGTATTTTTTGGGAACTTGTGCAGATTCTCCACACGACGGAAAACGGAAACGGTGGATGGTGTTGATGTTGATGTTGATGAAACCCGGAGCGGAATAAGTTCCTCCGAATTGCCGCCACTCCGCCTGTTGATTCCCAGCCAGTGATCTCATCTAATTGCGCCTCGCTCGGTTTGCTGCACATCTCGCAAGTGTGAATAACCGGATTGCACAGCCCACTGCCACTGCACTGCTGCTGCCACTCCCACTGACATCAGGAAGAGGAGAGAAGACTACAAGAGAGGCATTAATCTCTCACATCCAGGCCAAGTACATCTTCTCCGTTTACCTTTGTTCTGCTCCCGTCTTTGTCTCGGAATGTGTTTCGGTAGCAAGCTCAAGGGCGACGACCCATCATCAAGACTAAACAACGACTACAACGACCATCTCAACTCTAGACCCGTAGAATCGAAGCCCTCAAAGACATCAAATACAATGCCTCAAGGCAATTCCTACAATGCGCCGCCAGGGCCTCCACCCTCGCATCAGTATCAAAGTCCAGAGATCTATGGTGCCCCAGCTGGACCTCCACCAAATCGGAATAACGAATACTCTGCCCCTACAGGACCACCACCAAACCGAAGCAACGAGTACTCTGCTCCTTCGGGTCCACCTCCAAATCGCCATAACGAATATTCTGCCCCATCAGGTCCTCCTCCGAGCCATAGTAACGGCTATTCAGCTCCAGATGGTCCTCCACCATCTCACTCATACGATGCGCCGCCCCAGGAGCCATACCATGACTGGCAAACAGCAGTCCCTGATACCTCCCTCCTCCCACCTCCACCATCCATGGGCAACCAGCGAAGCTCTACAAACAATGCAACGGAACAGCAAGCAGAGCTAGGAGAGATATGGTGTACACAGAATCCCATGACTGGCCCAGCTACCTTCCCAGAGGCAGCTCTTGAAGCCATAGCGAAAGGAGAGATTGGAGTGATTAGACCCCGAGACTACCAAGGCAATCTTGAACGACCAAGACCGGGAGTGTGGGCAGGAAAGACAAAGGCCAACAACCCAGACAACTGCATAATAACGACGATTCCTCTCTACTCCGTCCTGGCGCATTCCCCTCTTCGAACGGCAAGGACAAAGACGATTTACTACGAGGTCAGAATCAACCGTAACAACAGGAGAGAAGTCAGTCTAGCAATGGGATTTGGCGCGCAACCATATCCTACGTTCCGTCTTCCGGGTTGGCATAGAGGGAACTTGGCTGTACATGGAGATGATGGAAGCAAATACATTAACGATCGCTGGGGTGGCAAGGACTTTACACAACCTTTCAAGGCTGGAGAGACACTGGGTCTTGGCATGACCTTCACGGCTAGGAATCTGGACGCGCCACCTTCTTACGATGCTGCTCCAGCGCAGACGATGTCTACGAATCCGATTGATGTTGAGGTCTTCTTTACGAGAGATGGCCGGAAGGAGAGCAGTTGGAATCTACACGAAGAAGGAGATGCTGAAGAAGATCTACCAGTCACTGGATTGGAAGGCTTCAATGATCTATATGCTATGGTGGGCACATTCGAGAATGTGGAGTTTGAGATTGTGTTCAACCACGGTGAATGGATGTACCATCCGTAAGGAAGAGCTTGATCGCCTTCGGCGTTCCAGTCCTTTCCTGGAATCGAAGCAATCTAGTTGCGAAGTTCGGATGATAACCTATACGTTGATGTTCTTGTTTTTATAATGTTTTGTAATCTCAACAGAAGCTTTTGAAGCACGGAATTGCATCCTCTTCCCACCCATGACCATGAGAGGCTGGTTGGTCAAGTGGCACCAGGTCTCCTCATCCACGTGTGCGGAATTCTTTCACGCCTTGGAAGGCAAACATCATTCCGACATTACATTAAATTCATATTCCAAACTCCAGCTCCAGCGAACTATTAGAAAGACAACGCATTACACTTTACTTGTATCCTTCGATCGTCTATAAGACCTACTTGTCGTGGAACCCATCTCACTCCCATCAATAGGCTTCTCCCTCTCCACTCTCAACTTCTCCCGCTCCTCCGTCAACTTCTTCAGCCTCCCTTTTCCCCACTCACTAGCCACCTGCTGCCTCACGTTCTCAACAGCCTCCTTCTCGACAAAATTCTCATTCTCTTCTCTCCCCGCCCCTCTCTCACTTTTATCCAACATGCTCTTCAACGGATACCTACTCCTCAACCCAATCTCGAGTTGTTTATACTCGCTCCCCTCAGCCTTCACATAATGTTCAATCTCAACCTCTTTCGGCACCGCGCCTTCTTTGCGATGCTCTTCCATTAACAGAGCAAAGATAGCCTGGCCATCTGCACCGAGCCAGGAATTCCACTCCTTCCACTCTTTCATATACAGATTCGGACCCCAGCCTCGGAAACCACCCGCAAGTCGATGTGCAACAGGTGATGGACGACCACCGTACACGATCAGGACTTCGGTCAGCCAGGCGCGGCATTGGGTGTTAGACCATCGCCATTGGGGTGTTGAAGCGGCCGTGATGTTCTCGACGTCCTCCCAAATCTCTTTCTGTAGACTTTTGCCGCGTAGGTGTGCCGGGAGGGGTTTCTGGATGGGGCCTGAGGAGTCGCTGGTAGAGTTTTCGCGATCGCGTAGGGCGGGGTGAGAGGAGAGTTCTGGTGGTCCTTCTTTTTCTTGTTCGGTGATGTTGATGGGTGATTTAGGTGCTGAGTATGGAGGGGGTGCGGGTTGAGAGGATGGGCGAGCAGATGTGGTGGGTTTTGCCCTTTGGCCTGAGCAGACTTGACCCATTTTCGATTCGTGATATACACTGCCGACAAGAAAGAGTCTATGTATATGTATATGAAAACTAAAATGAGAAATGAATGAAAACTAGAATAAGAAATGAAGAAGTGGAAAGTGCGATAAGAAAAGCTCCTACGCAATAACTGCCTTCAGAGGTAAGATAGCTGTTCAATCCACCTCACCCTATCTATCTGTCGTCGCTTCCTCAAGTTGAATACTATCACCCACTAGTTCATTGGTGTTTGGTCCAGATTGTTCGGTGTTCATGACGTTGGAGCAAGTCTAAACTTTCGGTCATATGTGTGACGCTTTTCCCGTGTCACAGTCCTTCAACGGGCGCTGAGCTACGAATAGATCGGGCTCGTGACGATGTGTGCCGTGTTTAGCGTTCCGGATTTGATCCCCCTTAATATATCTCACGTGATCTCGTTTAAGGTAAACAAGAATTACTGCGAGGGTTTGTGGAAGGCTAGTCGTAAGGCTGTTAGTTAGCAGGATAGGAGTCAAATGACTACACTTCGAAATGCACATTTTGTAGTGTTATCGCTTGGTGTTAAGGCCTTTTAAAATTAAGACACGGTGACGGTGATTATTTCATCATACAGAGAGGTCCAACTTCTAAGCGAGAGACGTCCGATAGTTTCAATCATCATAGAATGATACACTTAATTCGATCCTCGTTGGAACTCATCAATCCCTTTTAGATATCATAAAAACTCCTTTCCTGCCCTCTAAAAATTCGCCTCCTACTTCTCAGCCTTTTCCGTAACACCGTAATGTTGCAATTCCTTAGGAACGGCACTTCCAAGTTTCTCACTTCCGTGATGATGGGATAGATAGCTTGTCCCGGTTCACCAAAGTAGAATCTATAGGCCTCGGAATGTGTGGTGTCTCTGGAGAATAGACACGGTCCAATCCCGACGAATTTCTTGGCCGTCTTTTTGGCTTTCCTAGGTGACCATTTGAGGCGTACGGTGTAGACCTGGTAGAGCCGGGCGCGACACTGGTCGCCGTTCCATGCCCATTGGGGGATTGAGAAGGCTGTGATTTCTGGGAATGTTGGCTCCTCGGTAGCTCTGCCCAAGAAGATGGATCTGAAGGAGAAGGATGGTGGTGGAGGGTCGGCGAATGGGTTTCTAGTTTCGTTGTTTTTGCAGATTGGTTGATATTCTATCCAGGAGGACTTGATGTAGTTGAGGAGATCCATCTTGATGACAGCGCTGACTGAAGAAGTTAAGGGCGGTTAAGTTTGGTTGTACAGAGTTGATGAGGACGTTCAGGTGGGAGGAATATATATGTGTACTTAGCGTATTCGGATCTAGACTGGACCACTATCTAGACTAACCACCATTCAGACTTCAGAAAAAAACCCCAACACGCACTATTTTACTGAGAAAATTTCCACAGCCTGAACCAGCTATAGCAATCTCCACTAGCCGGATCTAGTCGATATAATTGGCATGCTACATTGTACTAGAATTTGGCTTCGAAAAGTTAATAGCTTCTATAGCCTTGTTAATTTCCTAATCAGCTAACAGGGTAGTTCAAGATAGCGCCTGTACCGCTAATACATGATAATACGTAAATCAAGATTCCTTTCTTGTATTTGCACCTAGCACATCTCCCCCACCGAGTTAGAAAAAGACATGCAAACTAATACGTTACTAAGGAAGCAATGAGCAAGACGAAAGGATCCCCGACTCCAAGTAGCTCGCCAAAAAAAAAAATTTGGCATAATATCCCATAGCGTTGCCCATTTGATACGACTCCTCGGTCCAGACCCAATCATACCAAAGGCACGTTCTCTTTTTCTTGTAGTTCACACTTCATACCTCACAATCTCGACCCCTCCTTCGAACAACAACTGCCTTCCTTCACCAGCGTACTCGTCAAGTTCCTATTCGAGGGGACATCCAAAGCGGGATTCTCAGTGAAGAAATCCACGGGTTTGATGTGCAGCTGCATGATATCCACGGGCCTATTTGAAAACTGTCAGTAAAAGCACTCCAGCTGCAAGATATTAATGAGTGAAGACTTACATCACAGGCCAATCCTCGACTCTAGGATTATGAGTTAGGCCGAAACAACTCCACACCACCACATCCGTGTTCTTCACGTCGTCCCTCCTCTTCACTGCATCGCTGACACCACCGATTTCGTCTTGGCTTTGCAGCGTGTACCTACCACCAGCGTAGAGTTCACCATCTTTATATTTCGTCACCCAGACGTGATGTTTCGCGAATTGTGCACGGCGAGCTTGAATCGAATCCGGTTGGGCGAGCAAGACTTGCGTAGGCATGGGGGTGAACTTGTAACCCACAGGATGACCACTGACGGGGTTAATCTTGTTGGGATTGATCATCTTGATGACTCTGTTCAGTTGCGGCGCAGCGTCTAGCCATTGCGATTTCTCGATTGGGTTCTGTACGACTTCGTAGAAATTACCTTTGGGGTTGCGGTGTGCTGATGTTGGGACCGGATGAGATTCTTCCGTCAGGACTGTGTTGTTTGCTCCGTCGATGGCGGGGTCGATGCGAATGGCAAAGACGTGTTGATGATTCTGCGCGAGAACACCCTGTGATACGACATTGCCGTACGGGGATACCTTACCGGCGTCGATGGAGACGACGCTGACAATGCCGGTTGCTCTGGCTTCGACCATGATGCCTCCAGCTTGATCGAATTTGTATGCGAAGATGTATTCGTAGTTTGCGAGGGTTATGATGAATTGGATCACTAGCTCGCGGTGGCGTGTTACGACTGCGCGGCCTGTTCTCCAGTTGGAATGTTTCCAGGCGATTCCGTTATCTTGCTCGTGGAGGCAGACGACGTTGGGACTGACTGTGGTTGTCCCGTCCCCAGCTGTCTTGACTGTATCGAAATACTAAGAAAAGGTTAGGCTATATTCATGAGAGAATTTCAGACCATGAACGTACCTTGATGTGTCCCAAACAATCGCACCCAAGCTCCAAGTTATTTGCACAAATTCCAGCGCCTCCGTCCCCAAAGTCAAAAGCCTGTTTCCGTTGAAATGGGGCTCGTGGATCTGCATATGGGACGGTCTATATAGTCAGTACGGACTAATTGTACGGATTGAGTAGTTCCTACCATCTCGCTAACACTCAATCGGTACATCACACTTCTCCCATCATACCTGATATCATGAAGAGTGGCACCTTCACGGTAATTAAAGCCGACTCTGAATCTCCACTTCTGCCACTCGACCAAGCTCTCATCTGTGACCTTGAACGAGGGACCATCTGGTTGCACAACATTGAGCTGCTTCAAATCTTTCCTGAGGCCGCCAGGGAGAAGCTCTGGGACGTATTCGGCTGGTTGGTAGCGATCCATGAGATTCCCCGTTGCTGTACCGTAGCTTAGACCATCCTCTTCGCCTCCAGTCGCAAGGTGGTCAATTCGAATGATTTCACGAGTGCGAGCGTCCATGATGGGAATGAGTGGTAGAGGGTAGGCGTAGAAATTGGAGTCGGGGTTCCCAGATGTGGTGTCGTTGGCGAAGCACAGAGCTTGGAACGTCCGACGATACTCTTCGCCTTCGTCGGGACCTGGGAAGATTAGAAAATGTTCCAAGCGACAATGAGACTCGCAGGTGTCAAATAATAGAATTCACCTCCATATGGCCAAGGCTCGACGACTACTTCATATTTCTTTGGGATGTTGAGCTTGGCAATCTCTTCCTTGAATAGCGAAGAAGCTGCGACGGCAGTGGCAACATCATCAAATTCCTTTCTTTGGAACGAATTAACTTAAGGGTTGCAAACCAAAATGCCTGAAAACACTCACAATGTCAACGCAGCATGAGCGGGCTTCTCAACAACCGTCTGGTTGACGACAACGCCACTCCGCACATCGATCAACGACTCGCAATACTTGGCAATCTTGTCTCTCCCAATGACATCGTAATTCGCACGTGCCAATCGAGCTGGTCTGGGCGTGTTAGGTTGAAGTTTTCCAGCACTCTCCAAGTCCAGAAACGGTTGAAGTTCTGCTTTGGGAGGCTCCTCGAGAGCGATTACTCGGAAGTCAATGATGGAGCTTTTGTGAGAGCCGAGCACGATGTCCCGGACGCGATGGGACTCCTCGACGCTCAGAGGGAAGAGAGGATGCGGTTGGGCTTTTGAGACGGACATTGTGTTGTGTGTTGGATGAGATGGTGGGTGTGGAGGGAGAAGATAGTGCTGAGGAGATGCGGACTACTTTGTACTTATATGTACGACTCAAGATCTCACCAGAATCGGGTAAAGGAACAACGTTTTGAGAACGGCTTGGCGATCACAACTATGCCGTCTTAGGGAACTGCTGCCGAACAGCACTTGTGGGATGGCCTGCCAATCTATGGGTAGAAGGAAACCAGTGACCGGATCAAGATTGATTGCCATTGCTTCCCGATGTTAAGGTTGTTGGGATCTCGGTTATGTGCCTGTTACCCGGAGCTCTCTCCCCGGATTGCCGCCCTGGTCCGGCCGGACCCTTCTTTACCTAATACTCTACCCGAAAGGAGGGGTGTACTACTGGACGCCTAACTGTGTTCGAAACTAGACAAGACAAGTTATTGAATGCCTCGGATTAGAATTCGGAATAGTACCCGCTGATTAGCATAAAGAGGCTTGACCCCGGAATTTGTTATTGACAAGGCAGCGGAAGCAGATCCGCTGATTGTCGTTGTTATCTTCACTTTGGGCCCAGATACAGCAATCTAGATCCATGGCAGTGGAGGGAAAAAATAACACTTAAAGGGAGGTGCCGCCAACTCTCAGACCATTCTTACATTAGAGCATCGTGTTCGAACCCATCATCACAGCATCAAGCAACAAACCACTCTTCAGAATGGCGCTAAGCGAGATGGACACCGAGAAAAAGCTTCCCCAAGATGCACTCCCTGATGTTGCCAGTGGAGATTCGGACTTGATCCCTGGAGGACATGTCAATGAGCTTCGACGGGACTTCTCAATTTGGTCGCTCGGCTCGTTATGTCTTTGCCTTATGGCAACATGGGAGGCTCTCACCAGTGTCGTTGCTGCTGCGCTCACGAACGGAGGTGCGCCATGTTTGTTCTACAATTAGTAAGTCCCATGTTTCGGCCCATGTTTGGACCGCACGAGGTTCACGAGCGCAGACGATGCATTTGGGGCTAACTGTAATGACAGCATTATATCATTTCTCGGCACTGTAGCTATTGCAGCCTCGTTGGCGGAGATTGCTTCGATCTATCCCACTGCTGGAGGCAAGTCTCTTTCTTCCTTGACCATCGTCACCTCAGCACGAATCTGCCAGACGACTTTACAATACTGGAGCTTCAAGTATCGAGTTGCTGCTGACAAAGAACAGGACAGTACCACTGGGTGGCTGCTTTGGCACCAAAGAATCAGATGCTCATTGCTTCCTGGTTCACTGGCTGGATTTCCATCGGGGGGCAAATCGTGCTCACGGCATCTGCGGCGTTCGCAGCTGGACTACAGTTTCAGGCCCTCATTACCCTCAATAATGGAAACTATACCCCCGAAAGGTGGCAGGGAATGTTGTTCTACTGGATGATACTGCTGTACTCGGCCGTTGTGAACATCTGGGGCTCCAGGGTCTTGCCGCACACAAATCTTGCGTCAGGTTCGTCTATCCCCACTTAGAAGCTAAGTAACGGAGCGAGGCTTATACATCACAGGAATACTTCACATCGCAGGATTGACAGCTATCATGATAGTGTTGGGCGTAATGGCACCAAAGCACGATGCTCATTTCGTATTTGCTGAGGTAACGAATAATAGCGGATGGTCGAACGATGGCATCTCCTGGCTTGTCGGCCTCCTCAGCACAGTATATCCCTTCCTTGGATACGATGCAGCATGCCATATGGCCGAAGAGATGCCACGCCCTGAGCGCAACGTCCCAATCGCCATGTTGGGAAGTGTGCTGGTGAATGGAATTTTGGGGTTTGGATATGCACTCATGCTACTCTTCTCGCTGGGTGACCTCGGAGAGCTCCTCGAATCTCCGACCGGCTTCCCATTCATGCAACTATTCCTCAATGTCACTGAGAGCAAAGCTGGATCAACAATTTTGATTCTTGCTGTGACTTTTATTGCAGTCGCCGCTAATGCCGCTGGATGTACCTCGACATCCCGGACATTCTGGGCCTTTGCTCGAGATTCTGCGACGCCCTTCCCAGAGTACTTTGCCCACGTCAACACTTCATTGCAGATTCCCGTACGCTCGGTTGTACTTGTCACCGCTGCGCAAATGCTTCTTGGCTTCATCTACCTGGGCAACAGTACAGCTTTCAATGCCATTCTGTCTATGGCGATTCTGGGCATGTATACATCTTACTTGTTGCCAATTGTGTACATGACATTCTATGGCCGGAGGAAGCTGGGCGTTGCTCAATTTGGCCCGTTCAAGCTGGGCAACTCGCTGGGACCTGTCGTCAACATTGCCGCAATTTGCTGGCTACTGGTGGCAATTGTGTTTAGCACATTCCCAACTTTGCAGCCTGTGACCCCACAAAACATGAACTACGCTATCGTCGTCATGGGAGGATGGCTGGTAACCGGTGTGGCATTTTTCTTCACCTCTGGCAGGCGTAGGTATTCGGGGCCGATTATAGATTAGTACTTCGGTACTCTGAAGCGAGTTGGCGACTTTGTAAGCGTGGCAATGTTCTAGCCTTGCTTTAAGGTGGATTGGTAAAACTGTCATATCGGCAGTGGATTTGATTACCCCAAATTGAATTAGCGACATTGTTTGGTGCTTGAAAATTTCATCCAGCGTAGTTGTTGATACCATCCAGTCCGAATCCGCCATCAAGTAGGCCGCGGAGCTGGACGTCGAATGCAAAAAATTCATCAGAGGCATCCCCAAAATCTCGAAGGAACCCCCAGTCTTCATTCACGATTTGGGGGACCTGTTCCATTGCGGACGAGTGATATCCATTCGATATTGGGGCCGGCGCAGGCGTGGCTGTACCGGATGGGTATTTCTGACTTGGGTGGGAGCCTTCTGGTGCTAGAAAAGGGAGGGAGTGTTAGATTTCCAAGTACCAAGATTGCTTCAGGACATGATGCATGCATGCCAAGCCGTGCTGCTATGCAAATTTTAGGGGATAAATAACTCGGACTTTACTCACTAGGAGACCTTAAGGTTCTGGGGTTTGAACTATTCAGAGTTCGAAGCTCTTGCGGAAGGTCAAACACTAAACAATATCAGTTTGCATCTTCCAAACTAGATCAACAATGAACTTACTGTCAGCCAACATCTGGTGACGAGCGCCAGCACTTTTCCAGGACTTCCCCAGGATAGAAAGCCATCGAATACAGAGTTTCAGACGTCTGCTGGTCTCGGGGGTTGGTTCTTTCGACATCTTAGAATGGTACAGTAGGGTGCTCGCCGCAGTGAAGACGCTGAAAACCATATCGCAAGGTAATCCGAGTAGACGGTCGATGTACTTCTCAAGAACTATGCAAATGTTGTTTGCCGCTTCCAGGCATACGTCCAGTGGATGAGGTGAGTCGGTTGATGCAGGATTCGACGACCACCGAGCGATGAATGGGCGATGGAGGAGGATCGTACAGTGCCAGTTGATCTACTCGTGTCAGAAGGTTCACCGTGCAAAGGGTGTGCAACTTACCACATAGTTTGTAACGGCAGCGGGAACTGATGTCAAGTCCTTACTCAAGTCAAGCCTCAGCGGGGATGCTTCCATTTCTCTCTCCCACTCTTGGAGGACTGCCCAAAGTTCCATTCTCTTCGCTTGTCCGGCAGCTTGGTTCTCACGGATTGCTTTCCGGGCCACAATACCATAGATCTCTCGCGAGACCCTCTCAAAGATCTTGGAGAGTTCTATAGTCGAATGAAGACCAGAGAGAGTCCGCAACTTGATGGATGTGTTCCTGAATTGACCCGAATTATGTTGGCCCCCAGCCTGGGCGGACATCAACTCGAACTCGTCAGCTTCCGAGACCGACGGATACCGACAATCCGTTTCCTCTGCTCTCAAAAGAACGGGCTTGCCCATATCGGAGGAGATCATCTTATCCAGGACATAGAGATTCCACCAAAGTCGGGACTTGACTTCGACTTGGATCGGGTCGTCTGATTCATCTTGGCGATGGAGGCGTAAATCTATTGCCATACCAGCTGCAAGAGAGCAAAAGACAGCGGCCTGCGCATACTCTGCAACACCATGCTGTTGTAGGCAGAGAATCGTCAGAACTTGACAAGCTGTTATCGACGGCGAGAGCGCATTTATCATCTGCGGTTCCTTGTTCCCATCACTCCCTTGCTGGAGGATGTCCAATGCCTCTTGCAAGAACTGTCCGGGTTCGGGATATTTCTGGACAATCGTATTTGGGGCATGTTGCATTGGTCTATCCACGCAAGAGGCAATGCAAAATATAGCTGCCACTAGAGCTGGGTGCATGATATCGGTTGGAGACCCATAATCCATAGACTCAAAGAGCCACCAAATGTCAGCATTAGACTCTCTTGCTGGCAGGACATTAAGGATCGAGATTGCACTGGGACCAACAGTGAGAGTATAGAAGGTCACAGTCATCAGAGACAGTCCCAAAATGATGAGAAGAAAGTACCCACTGTGTATAACGGTTTATAGAGCATCGGCCATAACGGGTGCAGGCAGTTGAAGTAAGTCTGCAGTAGTCGCGAAGAAAGCTCCGTGGAGACATTGCGTACGGAACTGGGTGCTGGCCGAGGAGGTATTCGAGTAGTTTGGTTGTCTAAGACATTGTATGGACTTTGAACAGCAGGTTTATGAGGTTGGTCGTCTTGGGAGTGGTAGGTTGGAGGGGGAGGGCGTGGTCGTGGACTTTCTCCAATGCTTGTTCTCGCTCTGCTTTAGAAGGAATCAGCAAATGTATAGAGGTCCGGGTAAATCATCTCTCGTCGTCCTAGACATTATAACTACGATTCGAGTTCAATGTCTTCGTCTCGCGCGGGACATTGGGTGGTTTCCCTTCACCCCTCCCTCCCCCGCCGGATCAGACTAACCTGCGCTTTGATATCCCATATGTGCAGTCAATCTGCTTGTATTGACAAGGCGTACAGATTGGGTAGGTGCCATCGCACTGTACGAGAAATATTAGTGATCTGCCACTGGCCTTCGAGGATGAGGAGTAGGGAATCCTTACTTTGACCTTCTTAAGCCCACAAGGCTGACAGGCCTGAGAGACGCGTTTCCGCGGCAGTGGCAACTGTGGATCCGACATAGCGCGCAACTATGGGAACTAATCTCATGAAAGTCAATGTTCTTGCGTGAATATGCGGCTTTTGCTGGGCCGGGAGCAGTGCGTAACGGGTGTCCTGGATACTGGAGAGAAGGTTTGAGGGCGTGTTGTCCGATGCGAGTCGTCCGGATAATCTGGAGAGAAAGCCGCCGGGTATTTCGGGAATGACGGCCGCTAATAATAGGTCCTGTTGCATGGGAGTGCTACACGAGTACTTCTCAAAATAATCGAAGAGTGGATGAAATCTAAGGTTGTAATGAAATACATAACTCTATAATTAAGGTAATGTTGTCATGTCTCAGGAATAACCAGTTCTTGCCAACAGCAGCTCTCAAGTCCGAATGCCTTCGCTATCAGTTCAAATAAAGAGCCAATTCCTATATAGGTTCTTAGATGCGACTCTCTTCATAACAACCCCTTGAATGTACCTCATTCTCATCCGATAGTCACCAGAAAAGACTTGGGATTCCCATTAACAAAGCCAGACTGATCAACCCCGCCCCCACCAGCCGGGACATCATCATAAGGGAACGCGTAACCCCTCCCATCGATATTCGCCTCATGAACAAGTCTAGCATAATGATTCGTGACAGGCAACTGGTAATAATCCGAGACCTTCTCGGCATTCGGATGGACCTGCTGATTCAACAGCGTCGTCCTGTTGAAACCAGCACTGATTCTCGCAGTCAGAGGTCCCAAAGCCCCAGCATTGTTCGCGAAGGGGCCAGAACTGCATCCGAAGATATCTGCGGTGGATGGTTTGGTGAAGGAACCTATGCCTGGGAATTCGAGCTGGTCGTTCCCGCAGTGACCGTTGACTTTGCCCCATTGGGCTTGGGTGTCGATTGCGAGAGGGCATTTGCTGTACATGTCCCAGACTTGGTTGACGTAGGGTTCGAAGTAACCTTTGAAGAGGTTTCCTCCTGCCATCACAATTCCGTTGTTGGGACTCATGACACGTAAAGGCTTTCTGTCAGGAAAGGACGGTCAGCTGCGAACTTGAAAATTACGGAGACACTGTAACATTGATGAGTATTACCCATTGGCTTCATAAATAAGCTTGCTCCAATCCTTGTTTTCTTGGGCTCGTAACCCATCAACAACATGCTGGAATCCATCGGGCTTCAACCCAAGAACCTTCTGCTCCGCCCCATCTTTAGGTGTGAAAGTCAACGAGACTGACAAGCTGACAAAGTCAACATAACTAATGTTGGCGTATATAGAATTGTTTGCAAATGTGAATTCACAGAAGTCCCAAGTTAGATTGATGTTGGGATCTGAGGGGTTTGATATCGATGGCTCGACTAGAGCGGGGCCTGGATTGACGAGGAACTTCACCAGAACGATTAGCAAATCTTTGGCATGGTTGTATGTAACATCTACAGGCAATCGCTACATTTCTGAAAGACCGGGACGGAACTCACCTTTAACTCGTTATCCACCGAGAACCAAATCCTCCCACCGGCAAGTTGAGGGATAGTCACAGTAATGGTACTTCCAGGAGCACCCAATTTAATCGAGCAATTCTCCGCTAACGGTTGAAGGATCTTTGATGGTGAATCAGGATAGTACGGAGTTTTTCCATCAGCTTTCATCACACAGACATGGTTCCCTTTTTCGAGGGCAAGGCCAGTGATGTAGGCATAGACGTGATTTGACTTGGTCCGGTTTTGAAGCTGGATGTCCATTGATGGAGACATGCTTGCCGAGGGTGTTGGTGGTGTGGATGCTGCCGATTTGGCGGATTTGGCTGCACTGAGGATTTTCTAAGGATGTGAGTCTATGTTTTGAGATCTTGAGGAAGCGGACGTACGTACCTGGAATAACGGCATGGAAGTGGTGGCTGGAGGAGCGAAGGATGACGGGTTTAAAGGAGGACCCAATATTTTGAAGGGGCAGCTCAAGAAAGTGAGTAGACGGGCAGCGATATTTAAATCCGATTTCGTGTCTTCGTCAACCTGAGTACTCGAGTTGATGTTCCACAGACAACAGCCTCGCTAACTTCCTTGAGCGTCTATGCAGTCGAGATGGTTTTGGTTTTGGTATCGTATCACCAAGCGACTATCGATTGCTGGCTTACCAGGCTTTGCGGATAATGAGAAAACGAAGACCTTTCAGGTGCATTTCAAAGACAGATGATGTTGGCGCCGAAATATACATATCAGAATCTTGGAATTCTTGGTCTCAAGGTAGCGTCATTATCAAGACTTCTTGCTGACTAATGAGGGGTGGTCCTCCTGATCTTGGAAAGAGACGAAAAGGAGACAATGATAAAAACAGCCACTAAGGGTCTTTATCAAATATATGGCATGGTGTAACAGCTAAGCAACAGAACTGGGAAGCCATCAATTACTCTTTGCCGGAAGGTACCGCAGAGTCCCTGAGCGGGTGATGATTACGCTTGCGAAATCCCTTCACGTAAGCTGTAGTACAGGTAGGTTTTCCTGTAGCCCTCATTGCTCCATGAAACAACATACTGGTAACTAAAGCTGACGAAATGTAAGAGATCCTAACAGCAAGAGCACGAAAATGGATCCCTGAACTCACCTTACTCACGTGACAATAGACAAGATATTCCACAGCTCTCATTTTGAGTTTGCGGAAGACACTCTTGATAGTGAATGTCTATCTTTAGATATTCATAGATTTAGAGTCTACGTTGGGACGTCAGTGACTAGTAGGGACAGACCGGGCCAGAGGGTCGATTATGTGAGCGTGGAAGTGGCTGGCTTTCCGGTCCCTGACAAGGATCGAAGTTCCAATCCTGTAATCACGAATTCCCAAGTGCTCAGAATTTTTCTATCCAAGCTAGACCTGGTTTAACTTCCAAATCGAACTTTGCGTCTGTTTTGGCCTCGTCTTGGGCGAAGTGCCTCTTGCTCCATTCCAGCTGACAGAAAAGGAGTTCGCTTACAAGTCAACAATTGCACGGACGACAACAATACCACCAGATATACTTGAACTTGGCTGTTGCCTGAGCTCTTGACAGCTACTTTTCAAGTTTTTGAATTTACTCGTGCTTGTCTGGAACAGCGTCATCCTTACTCCCCTGTTCTGAAATTGGAATGATGTTATGTTTTACTTCAACGAAACTCAAATCTCCAGGTGATGCAAAAGATTTCGCAATCACGGTGCCTCGATTCAAAGCCAATGCTCCCATTAAACTCCGCCAATAGCCCTAAAGTATCGGATCCATGTTCCAATAAACGGGTCAGAAGCCTCCAAAAGGTGAAAATCGTTATCCGATCTCCTGGTCACCCAACCAAAGTTCTGCCGCAAATACAGAATCTCTCCATCGACCTTGAATATTCATCCTAAGACTCTTTCCACGTAACTCCGAACCGGAAATAAAACGGTAACCTTCGCTTCACGATCACACGCTTCCGTTTCGAGTTAGTGAATATCTGGACCGCAGGAGAGTGTGGCTAGCGACGACCCCGCACTCTTCTGCTTCCCCGAAACCGAAATATTCACACGGAAGTACATTTCCATCTTGTCAAATAGACCAATAAATATGAAGATGCTCCCTAGCCAAGACCTCGTCCCAGAACTCGATTGGTGACTGATCATGACAGACAGGCCATCGGCCTGGCCGAACTACTCTACGAGTACATAGATCCAAGTGCAACTCCTCGAAGATATCACCGTGAATCAAGAACCGCCCCAGGATTCCTCACTGGTGACTAGATACTCGACTTGCAAGAAAAGGATTATTAATCGTTCAATATGACACTACAATTCCTCGATGCGCTCGTTGTTGGCACTGGCTTCGGTGGGATCTACCAGCTCAAGAAGCTGCGGGATCAAGGACTAAAGGTCAAGGCCATCGACAAAGCGACGGATGTTGGAGGAACATGGTATTGGAATCGCTACCCGGGGGCCATGTCCGAGTGAGTTCATATCTACTCCATCATTTGTTACAGCAGCTTAAGCATGCTACAGCACGAATTCTTTACTCTACAGATTCTCCTGGGACCATGAGGATCTTGTCGAGTATCCATGGGACACCCAGTATCTCCAAGGGCCGGATATCTTAAAGTACCTCGAACACGTGGTGAAACGACATGGCCTCCGTAAGGACATGCAGTTCGAAACCGAGCTACTCTCCGCTGATTGGAACGAATCCGAGAGCCGATGGGTTGTGGGACTGTCAACGGGGGAGACTGTGAGCGTCAAATATCTAGTGACGGGACTTGGGCTCCTCTCAAAGACCAACTTCCCAGCTATCCCCAACCTCGACAAATTCCAGGGAGAGCTTTATCACACTGCGAACTGGCCCAAGGATGCCGATTTGAGAGGAAAGCGTGTTGGGGTCATTGGCAACGGATCCACCGGCGTGCAACTCATCACTGCTATCGGCAAGGCGGACGAGGTGAAGCAACTTTTATGTTTTCAGCGGAACCCCCAGTACTCAGTCCCAGCTGGCAATGGGGTTCTCTCTCCCCAGGAGCGCAAGCAAATCAACGACAACTACGAAGAGATCTGGGACCAAGCCAAACAAAGCCTGTTCGCTTTCGGGTTCGAGGAAACAGCTCGGCCGACATTCAGCGTAACGCCCGAGGAGCGGGAGAAAATCTACGAAGAGTCGTGGCAGAAAGGCAATGGTTTCCGCTTCATGTTTTGGACGTTTGGAGATATTACTGTCGATGAAAACGCTAACCTTGAAGCACAACAGTTCATCAGGAAGAAGATTCGGCAGACAGTGAAGGATCCCGAGAAAGCTCGCAAGTTGTGTCCAACCGAGCTGTATGCTAGGAGACCACTTTGTGATTCTGGTTACTACGAGCAATTCAATCGCGACAACGTCGATATCGTAGATATCAAAGCCAACCCGATCACAGAACTTACGCCTGAAGGAATCAAAACTTCGGACGGCACACTGTATGATCTCGATGTCATTATCTGCGCCACTGGGTTCGATGCCATGGATGGGAACTACACTCGGATTGCTATCAAAGGCCGAGGAGGCGAAAGTCTGAAAGAACACTGGGCTGAGATGGGTCCTACTTCATATCTGGGGATCATGGTCCCGAACTTCCCTAACCTTTTCATGATCGCGGGTCCGAATGGACCTTTTTCAAACCTGCCTCCTGCAATCGAGACTCAAGTCGAGATCATCTCTGATCTAATTGCCAGGGCTGAAAGACAAAATTCTGTCAATGGCTCTGCCGAGGCCAATGGTACAAATGGTGCAAGCAGAGTAAATGCCAATGGGCACCCTAATGATGGCGTAAAGCACGGAGTGATTGAGGCAGAACGCGAAGCGGAAGATAAATGGACGCAGCGCAGCGAAGAGCTCAGCGCGGCCAGCTTGTTTAGAAAAGTCGACTCGTGGGTATTCGGGAAGAACATCCCTGGCAAAAAGAACGCAGTCATGTTCTACTTTGGACAGGGTGGGAATTAATTAAATTAAATTAAAGTAACTATACTTACTTTAAATTAAACTTAAGTAACTTAATCGTTAATTATATTTTAATTTAATTTAATTAAAGTAACTTAATTATGACTTAAGTAAGAGTTACATAATTTGAAGAGGGGCGCTAAGATAAGAAAGATAACCTTAACCCATTGTACGTTCCTCTTAGCCAATAGATAAGGATTTAGCTTATCTTAGCTTCCAGAACCTTCGCGAACCTTCAAAAATGACAAATCAAACACCTAACTTATTAATATTATAACTAATTGATTCTTTAATATTCTATTGCTTATTAAAGATATATTAGTAATAAAAATAAGCTTATAAATCATTAGAAGTATTAGAAATTAATATTTCAATAGAATAATCTAGAAATAATTATATTAGTATATATAGAGATAAAGTCTCGTTAGAAATCCTTTTTTTATCTTTATTAAATAACCTTACAACTAAAACACTTAATAACAACTCTAATTATTATTACTACTATTACTTTTATATATACTTAAAGTATATAAATCTTAAAGAATGTCTTATTCTACTACTACCCGAACGAATATTACTCAAAATCAAGAGGATTTTAAGCTCTCTGATAATCAACCGCTTATATTTAAAAGAGGGTTATTTATTAAAGAGCTAGACCCGATTCAACAAGACCCTACACAGCCTCGGACAGTTACAGTTAGCTGTACATATAAGAATTATAAGTAAGTTATATTAATCCTAATTTATATTAAGTTATATATTAATTTAAATTTATAGTAAAAAGTTTCTAAAGCAACGTGTATCACATGCTACAAGTAACTATATATCGCATTATAAACATAATCATAAGCTAGTATCGCTAGGCTTATTAGATAATGATATTAGTAAGTAATCT
This sequence comes from Leptodontidium sp. MPI-SDFR-AT-0119, assembly GCA_020726505.1. Taxonomy (NCBI): domain Eukaryota; kingdom Fungi; phylum Ascomycota; class Leotiomycetes; order Helotiales; family Leptodontidiaceae; genus Leptodontidium; species Leptodontidium sp. MPI-SDFR-AT-0119. The sequence goes on along the minus strand of JAHLEZ010000013.1, from coordinate 2,001,412 downwards.
TATTCTAATTATTATTATTAATATATACTAATTATAATATAAATAAGCTCGCAAGCTAGTAACTCTTCTAGTATTACTAGAGATCTACTAGAATCTCAAGGCTCTATAAGCGACTATTTAAGCTCTTCTAGAGCTAAGAAGCGAGAATTAAGCGAATTTAATAATAAAGAGTTTAGAGTTAAGATTTTAAACTTTATATTACAAAACAACCTTTCTTTTCGATTAATCGATAGCCCTACTTTTAAAGAGCTTTTAAGATATTTGAAAGAGTAAGTAAATTCTTTATATTATAATACTTATATAAGCTAATTATTCTTTAGGGATATTCCAACAATTAACAGAAAGATTCTAAGAGACGAATTAGATTCTGTTTATTTAAGTGCCTTTAATAGCTTTAAAAATAAGCTTAATAATCATAAAGAAAATCAAGGCACGTTTAGTCTTACTTTAGACGCTTGGACTGCGTCCAATCAAGACGCTTATTTAGGTATTACTATGTAAGTAATTAACTCTTAAATATAATATATATATAACTAACTTTTTTTATTACAGACACTTTATAAGTAAGAGCTTTAAATTAGAGTCTTACTTATTAAGAATGGCTATACTCGAAGATAGGCACTCCGGAGCTTATATGTGCGAAGTATTATTAAATACTTTAAAAGACTTTGATATTAAATATAACATCAAAAGGTAAGTTTAATACGTATTATTTAAATTATGATTACTAATTCTTTATAGTATTACTCGAGATAACGCATCTTCTAATAATACCCTAATATCAAGCTTTATTAGAGCTTATGATTTAGAGGCTATTAAATTTCAAGGAGATATAGCTTGTTGCGCGCACGTGCTTAATATAGCTACACAAGAGATAATAAGCTCTATTGTTAAAGCCGAAGATTCTATAGAAGAATTAGACGCTATTAGAGCTATTGAAGAAGAAGAAGAAGAAGAAGATCTAGAAGAAAGGAATATATTTATAAGTAAGTTTATATATCTTAAAATTATTAAGTATAAATACTAATAAATAAAAAAGGTCCTAATAATACATACTCTTTATGGAAACGAATTCGACTCATTATAATAGCTTTTAAATATAGCTATAACAATAAACAAGCTCTACTAGCTCAAATTAGAGCTTTAAATATAACACAATTTCAAATGCCTCAGCTAGGTAAGTAATAATAATTATTTTACTCTTAATAAACTTACTAATTAATTATAGATACTACAACTCGGTGGTCTTCGACTTATAATATGCTTAACAACTTTCTAATTCTTTATCAGCCTATTAATATAGTTATGCAAAACTCTAATAATAAGGCTTTTAAGAATAAGAAGTTATTAATCTCGGAAGAAGAAATAATATACTTGAAAAATACTTTATTAATACTTAAGGTATTTGTTAAGGCTACTAATAAACTTCAAGCCGACAAATATCCTACTATATATTACACGGTTCCAATGTTATACAATATTTATATACAATTAGAAAGGATTAAAGAGGAATTAATAGTAAGTTATATTCTAATAATTTTATTATTATATATACTAATATTTATAGGAATTTCCGCCTCTTATTAAAGCTATTAACTTAGGCGTAGCTAAGCTACGTAAATATTATCCAAAAAATCAATGGCTAAATTCGAGCGCTCGAACTAAGACTTTATATATAAGTCTATTATTAGATCCTCGAATTAAAAAGGATGGATTAGTAAGCTTAGGCTTGAGTCGAGAACAAATTATTGATATTTTAGAAGTATTAAAAGCAGAATATACTTCGTAAGTAATATATCTTACTCTTATAATATTATACTAATATTTATTATAGGGAAAAACGAGACTATTATATTAGGTTACCTGCTTTACCTAGAGCTGAAAACCTTAATATATATAGTGAAAACGACGATTCAGATAATAATATATATATTAACGAGTCTGAAGACGAAGATTTAGATGAATTACAAGCTTATTTAAGCGAAAAAAGACAAAATAAACAGGTAAGTTATAATTATAATTATATATATTAAAAAATTTACTAATATTATAATAGACTTTACCTTTAGCTTACTGGGAGTTAAATAGCTCTAATTACCCTATATTAGCTATAATAGCTAGACGCTATTTAGCTATTCCAGCTACTAGTGCTTCTAGTGAAAGATTTTTTTCACAAGGGGCTTTAGTTATTAATAAGCTAAGGAATAGATTAAATAAAGACACATTTAATATAATAATGTGTTTAAGAAGTTAGGGTACTATTATAGAGGAAGAAAAAGAGGCTAATAAAGAGCCTAATACAAATATAGAAGAAGCAGAGTTTATATATTAAGAGTTATATATTAATTAAATTTGTTATAATAAATTAAGTAAAAAATTAAGTAACTTTTAAGTTACTTTAATTTAATTAAGTCAAGTTGTTATTCAAATTTTAATTTAATTTAATTAAAGTAACTTAATTTTTATTTAAGTAACTTAATTTTTTCTCCCCACCCTGACTTTGGAGGTCTTGGGCCGTACAGGAAGGAAGTTGCGGCATTGGTCAAGGACAACATGAAGGGGTTCAGAATTTCGTAAATGCACGAAAACATGAGGCTTCAGATTTCATAGAGGCTTCTATACATCTATTATGTTAATTCGATTCTACTATTTTGTTTTCTACTTTCTCCGAGTTCTTTTAGGCTCTATTTCATTAAGTTCAGCTCAAGCGACTCCCCATCTTCTAAAGTTAGAAGTTGGAAACGAGTTTCATGTTGTTTACGAGATTGAACTATTATCTACTGTCCCATTTTCGAATGCCTGGCCAAGAATGATTGTTATAAAATTACTTCGTTTTAAGTGTTCCCCCTCAGTTTTACAGCAGAAGATGTCATTGTGTACTGGTGATATCCGCATCGAACAACTCGGGTTCGCAGAATACCAAGACTCCGAATAGGCTATAGCCAAGAGCCCGAGAACCAAGACTCCATATCTTCGACTTCATACCCGAGTTACCAATATGCATGCGGGATGATTACATATATTACTAGGACTTCTTGAGCTATATAATCGTCTAGCAACAGAGGTTGTGGCATTCGGGTTGGAGATTTCCGCTCAAAACTCCAACATTCCCAAGACCATCGACCTTCAAACTCTTCCTTCTCGGCCTCGCTTCAACGAACAACATGACCGGCAAAACCGTATTTCTCATCGGACCTGGATTCATCGGTCTCGAAGTGCTCGCAGAGCTTCTCAAAGATGGCTATCAAGTCACCACGTTAGTCAGGAGACAAGAAGCAGCGATCGACTTGAAGAAGTTAGGAGTGGAAACTGTTCTAGGGAGTCTAGCCGACCTTGACACAATCTCAACAACATCAGCATCCTCTGATATCGTCATCCACACCGCAACTGCCGACGACCAACCTTCTGCAGAGGCTGTCCTGGAAGGCATCACCAAACGCGCCGCAGCTGGAAAGAGCACGATCTACATCCACACCAGCGGGTGTAGCAAGATCGTGGATCAATCCCACGGTGCGTATCGAAGCGAGAAAATCTACGAGGACGATAAACCAGAAGATATCGACGCCTTGCCCGACTCTGCCTTTCATCGCAGCATCGACCTTGCTATTCTCAAAAGTCGCAAGGCTCTGGGGACTAAGGCGAAGATATCCATTGTTCTCCCGCCACTCATATACGGTGTGGGTAAGGCATCAGGGCGATTGTCGGTTCAAATTCCTACGATGGTTACATTCGCTATCAAGCATGGCTATGCTGGATATGTAGGAGCTGGTAATTCGGTCTGGAGTCACGTTCATGTTACCGATCTGGCCCGCGGTTATTTGACGATTCTTCATTGGATGGAACAAGCAAGTGGAGAGAAGGTCCTAGAGAATCCGTACTTCTTCATCGAGAATGGCGAGGAGCATTCATGGAAAGCATGTGCTGGGGAGATTGGAAAGGCTCTTCACAAGGTTGGCAAGATCCAAGATCCAACTCCGAGAGGGATCCCTGAGGATCTGTACGGCGATGTTTTTGGAGAGTGGTCGATGACTATAGTTGGTGAGAACTCTCGTAGTCGAGCGAACAGGCTGCGTGCTCTTGGGTGGAAACCAGTGGAGAAGCCATCTTTGGAGTCATTGCATGAAGATGAGATACCAGCCTTGTTATTGAAGGAGGGTTGAGCTCGTACAGTTTTTCTTTCTTTGCGGTTGATGGGCCGCTCTGGTTTCACTCTAAATTTCCGACTTTGGCTAATTCTCATACTTTTCCATTTGTGAGAACGGCATGAGATTTGTGAAAATGGTCTTCAAATCTAAGTATCACAGTGAGCAATGCTCCGACAATAAAGCTTCTCAGCATCTTCAGATATCTTGATATCTTGGGTAAATCGATCATTCATAAAAGCTACGGTTCATCTCACACTCTATTGGAGTATGAAGCTCTGCCAGTCGCAGGACTATGAAACTCACCTCGAGATTTTACCTCCAGGAGAAATTTCCATCCGTTTGATTATAATTATGAAATATAAATGTTTAAAATGTCAACACGTGCGTCGTGCATGCCAGATTTACAGGTTGCTGCCTGGACGCCCAATCCCGCTAGCCGAAGCGCACACTAACCAAACAATCAAAATACCAATCTAGGAAACAACTTTCTATTAAATTAACCTACGAGAGATTCTCATACCATTTTCATACCCAACTACTGATCTCGAAAGATGGTTGACTCCTCACGATCTCATATCTATCCCCCTCTCGACAAGTCGTCGAGCAAAATCCGCCTCATTCATCTACAGCCTCGCTCAAGAAACAACAACATAATATGCCGACTCTGCATTGTCGACCTTGATGCCGACAACTTGAAGTACGAGGCACTTTCATACGAATGGGGAGAAACCAACATCAGCCGGTCCATCTTGCTCAACGGGAAGGAATTCTCTGTGCGAGAAAACCTCTGGCCAGCGCTGACTTATCTGAGACATGACGAAGTCGAGAGAGTACTTTGGATCGACGCCATATGCATTGATCAAAGTGACAAAGGGGAAAGAAATCACCAAGTCGGGTTAATGGCACAAGTCTATTCTCGCGCATCGAGGGTTGTTGTATGGCTTGGAAAGGATGGTCAGGAAGACTTCACGCGGGTTGCAAGCTTTATAGACATGTTAGCCGAGGAATCGCATCTCAATGACCTCGTCAAGGATGAAACACAGGCCTTTCTCCCTCACTATGTTCCGAGGGTAGATTCTTGGCCGAGTACAGCAGCGGCCAGATGGAGCGTCCCCGTAAATCTGCTACATGGGAGTGGCTCCAAGTGGATGAGTGAGGACGAACATCGTCGTGGCTGGGAAGCATGGGACAATATTTGTCATCGGAGCTACTGGAGCAGACTTTGGATCCTTCAAGAGCTGATCCTGGCCCGGACTCTTGTCCTTAGATGTGGAAACGTTGAGCTGGAATGGGAGAGCCTATACCGGATTTTCCACCGCCCGCGTACTTCATCTGGCAGGCTAATTCACTCGTCTCACGCTATTATACCGGTCCTTATATATCAGCGAAGAGTTCCTATACCGCTCCTTGTACATTCTGGAATATATGGAAACCCCGACGGGCGAGCAGAGACGTCCACCACCCTAGCGAACCAGTTTTTGATGTACGGTGAGGCGAAATGCGCTGATGTTAGAGACAGGATCTTCGGCCTTCTAGGTATAAGTCCTCAGTGTTGCCGAGACAGTATACCGGTAGACTATAGCCTGTCAACTATCGATTTAGCCCTCTCTGTGATAGCTCATGACGAATCCGAGCACCGGTCTTTTCGCTCAGCCTCCTTCAGCTCAAAGCTAAGGGCTGATTCGTATATCGAGTATCTGGAGTGTGCGAACGATGCACATCGGATCATTGCAGCAATCGAGGCTACTGATGGGCCACTTTGGCCTCCATTCGGTTCTCCTGAGGAAGAACAGGAGCTGTGGCGGCGTCATGATAGCAGTGTCGTCACGTTCATACAGGATGGGCAGCTTGTACAGAGCAGGATGTTTGGGATGGAAATAGTCAGGAATAATATGTTTGTGAAACATAGATCTTTTAGCAAGTTCCACTGAACTTGGATACACACTCGAGACCTGCGAATCTCAGCTGAAGATGGGCGTACTGTACACTGGCATGGAGTGTACCACAGCCCTAAGACTAGGCTCATTAATTCTGGGCTTTTGTGGTACGCAGTGTTGCATAGATTTTCAGCTCACTTGGTCAATATGGCGTTAGCGAAAAGTCCATGCTTGCGAAGTCATAAATCAAGTGAGCAAAAGTACCACTCGAATCCTGCACCGAGTTTCTTATTCGGTGTCTTATATCAAGGCATGTCATGGCCACACTAAGTATATGTACACCGTCTTCGAGCAGCTCCCCCAATCGATTCGGCAAAGAAAAAGAAGATGTCAATTCACCAACTCCTCAAGTTCGCTGCCATCACAGCTCTATTTTCCAGCGTTCAGTGTCAAAATGCAACTACGTTCGAATACGGCTTCCTCCTACCCAGCGGCACCAGAATAATCCACGGCAGTGGAAGTTTCGTCCGAGATGCATATCCCCCAGAACTGAATATCCCGGCTACACTTCGCATCTTGAATCCAGGACATACGGTTGACCCGATGACCCCAAGTGTAAGTATTCTTCGCTCTTCTCTCCGTATCTCGTCCTTCTCAGCCAAAACAAAAACAATCGACTGACGATTGTATTGTCACAGTGGTCTGGCTCAATGGGCATAGTCGAGTTCAACACCACCGTCCGCATGCCACGACACGTCCACCTCGCAGCCAAGAAACACGGAAAAGGTCAACGTCTCGTCGCCGAGCGAATAACCGTCATAGGAGGCGTAGCAGTGACCGAGCAAGCCGGAAAGCTCTTTGTCGTACCACCGAACAGTATGGTCATCGCTGCAGCTGGCGTTCCGCACGCGTGGACAGCTGCACCACCCGGAATCGACTTCCAAGCCCTCGGCCTCTCGGGCGACGAGAAGCTCTTGTCGACGGGGAAGTTCACGGCGGTTTTCGAGTATGAGGATAATACGGGTTTTTATGCTACTGCGCAGACGGACGTGATCAAGAAGGCAGAGGATTATGTGGCAGCTACCGATTTGCAGAGTATCCGCATCCCGGGCCTATCAATTGAGGAGTTGAAGAAGAGGGCCCGGTGGGTTTGGGGGAGGGAGGCGAGGAAGTTATAGGATGGCGATGTGGGTAATGGGATAGCGAAGGGGGGCGGTATCTGGATATGTTAGCTGGAACATCTTAATATTTACCACTTTCTTTGAAATCTTGCATCTTTATCTACATAATCTTCCGCACTCTTCTCGGGGTATGAACTAACTGCTGTGTAGGTCATTAAAATCTGAATTGGCAGCTCGCCGATAAATGTACAGCTGATTTTGGTTCAAATGATTAGACGACTCCATACCCTTCCAGAGTTTAGCTTTCTAAGCGAGCTCCTATCAACAAAAACTCCCCGCTGCAATCCAAAAAGAGCAAAAGTCGAGCGAAAGCCCACCTTATCGCCTCCCCATTGTACAAGCCGCATCAAATAAATCCTTTGGCCATATCTTTCCGAACCTGACTCGTATCTAAACCCCGACAACGAGAGATGTTTATCGGCTGGTAGGTACATCGCGAACCCCAAAGTACATGCCAAATTTATCGATTCCCCACTTACATCCAGTCTAATTCCGGCCAAAAGAGGCATAGCGTAGCATTCTACATCTAAAAGCCCTACAACCAGCAGTCCGACCACGAGGAAAGTAAGGTTCTAATCTAGCTATAACCGACTAACTTTGAGTTTTTAAGAACACATCAATGTATTATAAAAGCATGAATAAACGAAAACAATTCCGAATCTCGATTCAACATCTGTTCCAAAAGCAAGACGAGAACCAAAGAGTGATACGACCCCTTTCTCCCTAAAGTCCACATTAACAAATAACGAAACCTACAAAATGACAACCAAAATAGCCAACCTGACAACAACAACAACAACAACAACAACAGAAAGTAAACACATTCAACTCCCACTGCACCACTTAAGAACTAATACCCCAACTCCCAACTCCTAACTCCCAAGTCCTTCCCAACTAACAAGAAACCAAGAGCAACATACAGCTTATGACCTTTACCATCCAGCATCAACCTCACCTCACCCCACCCCTCCCCTCGCCACTTCATCTAATCTAATCGAATACCTCCCCCAATGTAAGCCAAGCCACATCAAGTAAAGTTAAAAAAAAAAAAATCACGAATCTCTCCAGTCCAGGCCTGCAGGGCACATTTGGGCAGCAGAGTTAGAAACAAAAAAAGTATGATTTATTACAATATCTTCGCTCTGCTTCACCTCACTTCACTTCACTTAACTACGCGCTGCGCTATCCTCACTTTCCTCTCCCTATCCATCCATCCACGCCTCTCTCTCTCTCTCTCTCTCTCTCTCGCTCTCTCCACGCAGCCCTTTCCTCAATATACTTGCTTTCTCTCTGCCTCCCTCCCTACTTCCACTCAAAACCAAGAAATACAAATCCACCCCTCTCTCGATATCTATCTTTCATTCTTCTCATTCTTTATACCACTCCACTTCACTCCACACTTCACTCAATTCATCCTTCACAATCCACCCATCTCCCCAACATCCATCCATCCACCCATCCATCCTATGCCAGTAAGAGAGAGAGAAAAGAAAACAAAGAGAGCATCGATAAATCCCCCCCTTCCCCGCCCCCTCCCCCAAAAAAGTACGACGAGTTTGTTTGTTTTGCATTTCAATTACACCAGCCAACACCAGACAGGTAAAAGAGAACCTGTTAAAAACACCAGGCCCAACTCCCCAAAAAAACGGAACTCGGAACACACCACACGGGGAGATGGAGAGGGGGAAAAAGAGCAAATGAGGTCCCCTCCGTCTGTCTCCACACCCAAACCAAAATAAGAAAGAAGCCATCACATGGCCTCTCCCCTCCTGCAGTCTCCAAAAAACAAAGTAAATGTAAACACAAACAGTCGAAGCTAGGCGATTATTCCATCCCAACTTCCATCCAGCTGACCAGAGCCAAGCCAAGCCAATTCCATTAAACTTCCACCCCACAATTCTCCGAGAAGGGTTTGAAAAGGATACTGAACGTCAAGGTCCCCCAATGCAAGCAATTGATCCAATAACCGCTTAGACGGTAAACTCCTGACAAATGCCATCACATCTCCAGTTCAGAATCGAGGTATCAATAGTCGTGATCTTTCTGCTGATCCAGGAATTATTGCCCACGATCTCTCCCTCTTCTCCGGAAGAAATCCATGACCTTCCTCGCTGCACCACTGCTGCCGGCATGATCGGAGTGTGTAGGTCCATATCCGTTGTTTTGCTCCTGCTCGTATGCATCGGCAAATTTACGGTTGTTCTTTTGGAGCACACCTCGTGCTGCTCTGCCTTGTCCTTGAGATGATTGTGGTGTTTGTCTCCTCCCTGCTCCATCATCGTATGAGTTGAAGCCTGGTGGATAAACACCTCTGCGTTGGACGGTTTCGTTGAGGGAGGATTCAGATTCGGTGTTGAGTGCGGATTCACCTTGGCGGAAGTTCATCGGTGGGAGAAATTGTGGAGGGGCGCCGGTCCTGGGATCAGAAACTCCTTGTGAAGTGTATCTCTTTTGGACTGGACTGGATGTGCTTGTTCCTCTGCGGTCCATTGGGCTATCACCACGATCGTAGGCTCCATCTGAAGTGTACGGGATAGCTGTGGCGCCAGAAATATTCCGGCTATCGGCAGTCCTGCTCGTCTGGGGAGGGTCGATGTAGTTTGCATGGCTGTCTGGACGATCGTCGTATTGATCATCAGGAGGAGCACCAGGGGTACCGTATTCCTTGCCGATACCGATTGCCTTCAACGAGAAAGAAGCTGGGAGAAGCGAGAATCGTCTTGGTTTATCCTGCAGAGTTGTCGTCTGCGACCCAGTGATGCTACCACTCCTCTTCTTCCCGAATCCGAAAGATATCGAACGTCGAGAGTCCATCGATTGTCTAGGAGTATCTTGTTGTCCTTGTCCCACGGCGCCAGACATGCTCACAGGTGGATATGATTTCTTTGGCTTCTCGGATTTGTCCTGGTCTCGCTTTCCTCCGAATATCGAGTTCGTTCTGCTGAAGATACCCCCGATGGTATTCGATCTCTTGTGTCCCTTGGAATCCTGTGAAGTAACTGAACCCTCATTTAAGCCTGCCACCTTGGCAAATTTGGCTGGTATCTGGTTAGCACTCGGTCTTCCAAAGGCTTGATCCCCATCCATCATCGGCGCAGAGATATTGTAGTGCTTGGTGTTCTTCGGCTGAGACATACGACCTTGAGCATTCGTTCCTGCAACGGTTGGAGCAGCTGGTTGACTGTAGGATCCACGGTCACGTAGTGCCAATGATCCAGGCCTGCTACCTGAAGAGGTCATTGAGCCACCTGTATTTGGTCTTGCAATGGAAACTGGAGGTGCCGCATGAGCTGCGAGATAATTAGCATCGGAAGCAGACCGAGGGGGCTGTCGATCAGGTCGAGATGGGGGAGGCATGCCTTGCGGACGAGATGAATTCGATCCCCGTCTGCCTTGGTTTGCATATTGCTCCCTGGAAGGAGGATCCTGCGGTAAGGGCTTCTCGGTGGAAACGGCTCGCCTCGTCTGCTGTATTGGCTGTACCTCCACAGGCCCTGAACTTCCAGCACGCGCTCTTGTCCTCGAAACGGATGGCGCAGCAGCGGCAGATGGCTCGCCACGTTGGGTTTGCGACTTGGGTGCCACATATTCGACCTGGACGGTTCTTCTCTTGTTGTCCTTGGAGGGTTTTGGGTGTGCCTCTGGTCCATCTGGGTCCACATTTCCGTGTTTCCTCGAGAGGTCTCCAACCGCAGCAGGCGACTTCTGCGTCTTCGATGGCTCTCTAACAGATGCGCTTCTGTTGAGTAATGGTGCATCCTGCTGATCATCACTTCCAACGGTGGTTGTTCCAATCTGGTCTGTGGTTGTTGTAGTGCTGGTGATGAAGCCTACAACATGAGAATACTCGCTCAGCCAACTATGTCTCGCAACTTCGAACAGGTCTGCTCTCTTTCTTGGATCAGGTACAAGTATACGGCGGAGGAGGTCTCGGGCGTGTGGTGTGACATATTCGGGGAAGGTAAGAGGGGTCGAAACGATGTATTTATAGAGGAGGTTGATGTTGTCCCCTTCGGGGTTGGCTGGATCGTCGTCAAATGGGAGGTAACCTGCAAGCATTGCGTACTGTAGATTGTTAGCAAGACCTCACCACCAACAGCATTCAGAACGTACCAAGATCACTCCGCAACTCCAGACGTCAACCTTGCGACCAGTGTATAGTGAATCACTGACAACAAGTTCCGGAGCTGCGTAGCAGGGACTTCCACAACTGGTCTGCATCAGATCTCCTCGTCGATGCCCACCTGGAAGAACCTTATCCAATTCCATTCTCTTGACATAGTCTCTGCTTGCCAAGTTGTACTCGATGTCATCCCCCAATTCATCATCTGGATTAAAGGTGTTGGCAAAACCAAAGTCGGTGATGATGATGTTACGGTTTCTGTCCAGGAGTAAATTCTCCAACTTCAGATCTCGGTGGACAATGCCCTTCTTGTGCAGATATCCAACTCCAGAAACCAGTTGTGCGAACAGCCGTCGAGCAGCATTGTCCTTCAGGTATCGATGATTCAGGATATAGTCGAAAAGCTCTCCCCCTGAAGCATACTCGAGAATTATACCAATCTGCTTTTCCGTCTCAACCATCTCATGTAATCGAACAATGTTGGGGTGGGATATTTCTCGAAGGATAGCGATTTCTCGATAGATCTTTGCAAGCCTTGTAGGATTCGTTCCAACATTCTCCCGGCGTATGAGCTTGATCGCAACCTGGACACGTTAGCAAATTTTCTAATACGCCTGCCAATCAACATACCTGGACACCTCCTTCTTGCTTCCAACCCATCTTGACTTTGCCGAATTCTCCTTCTCCCAGGGTATTGCCCAGGTAGTAGTCACCGAATTTGGTATTCTTCTCCTTCTTGCTTGCGCTGTGGTCATGTCGACTTCGAGGCCCTCGGGCTTGATCATCGACGCCCTCACTTCCAACAACACTCAGGCCCCCAGGTGTAGAATGCGTGGTTCCAGGAGAAGATGGGATTGCCTCTGCCATGCGTTCTCGTTCCCGATCTATATCTACTTCGGGTTTGCTGATAATGACTCGGCTCAAGACTGCGCTGGCTTCCCTTGAAGGCCCACTGGGCGATTGTGCAGCAGCAGCTGCCATGGCCTGTCGCTGAACAGCGGTCGCGGATTGGGAGGTTCTTGGTTCCCTACTCCCGCTCGGTCGGTGTGGTATACTCTCTGGAGGAGATTGCTGAGCTCTCCGTCTCCTCGTAGCAGCATTAGCGGCTGCCACAGCTGGATCCTCACCATTCACTTGTGTATTCCCATTACTCCTTTGCCTGTCCACCCGCTCCTGGCCATCACCCGTTGTAGCTTGTCGAGGTGAATTCGAGGATTCGTTCGCATACGCAGTTCGTCTTGTCCGATCTGCGGTGGTAGCAGCTGCTTGTGCTGCCGACCGATTAGATGAGGTTCGGGCTGAGACAACTGGCGGAACACCGCGCTGGTGATCACCTGGGGACATGGTCGGGTATCCAGAGGGAGCGGTCGCCTCAGCAGAGGAAGGGTTATTTGACGACGAACCCCTGGAGGTCATTGAAGCCGGGTTTGGGTTGCTCCCAGAAGGTGAATAGTGCTGCTGTGATGTAGAATTGTTCGCAGATGCGCCATTGCCGCTGGGTCGTCTGGAGGGTCGACGGGTAGAGGAGGGAGACGCGTTCGTCTGGGGTTGACTGTAGTAGCCGTCTCGAGATTGAGACGAGCCTGCGGTGTATGGTCTGCTGGAGGTCGCAGCGACTGGAGAATGCGATCCGACTGATGTTGGCTGATGTGGTGCAGCTTGGAGAGCGGCTGAAGACATGTCTCCCTCGGTGCGCACGGGATTGTAGGTGGTGATGTCTCGATCACCTTTTTTTTTTTTGTCTTTGCTGGTGGATCTGGGATTTGATTTGGCCTGGCAGACTCAGCAGGAAAAGGAGGTCCAATCCGGTTTTCCACGGTGCGTTGCTCGTGCTTGTGATAGCGAATGTGTCGCCTCTATCGCCAATGAGACAGGCCAGCTACCATTGTTGTGGTGCTGAGGGCGAGGTCTCTTGACAGCAGCAGCTGGAGCCCTGATAGAATAGGGTGGTGGTGGAGGAGATGGTGGGTGTAGGAGGAGAGGAGAGGAGAGGCGGGTGGGTTTGTTGATGAGGTCAAGTCGCAGCCGGTCGGCAGGGCAGGGGAGGGCAGGGCAGGGCAGGGCAGTTTGGGGCTGGCTTGGGTTGGGTCGGCCAAAAAAAATAACACAACACGGTGAACGGGGACCGGTGCAATGCAGTGTAGTCAGTGCAGTGCAAGCAGCGCAGGTCTGCGCAAGTAACGAGTACCGAGTCTTTTCTGTAGTTGGCCTGGCGTCAAGTGGTAGGGGAAGGGGGCCTGAGATGGATGGACCTGTTTTGGTACGGGAGTAGAATCGAGATTAATGCCTAACAAACAACCTCAGAGGTAATGTAATGTTGATACGTGAGATTGTACTGTAGGTGTTAGGGAGGATAGAGTGAGTGGTTAGGTAAGGTAAGGTGGATGTTCAGCCTCTCTGCTCTGGTCTGCTCTGGTCTGCTCTGGTCTTCGTACTCAGATCTTGTTGTCCAGTCAAAAAGCGTATTTCTTCCTTGGTCTTGTTCTCTGGTCTGTCTGTCTGTCTGTCTGTCTGCTTGCTTCTGCTTCTGATTCCCCTTCTCCTGGCTTGTGCAGCGAAGTCCTTGCTTGTGCTGTGGTGCGTGCGGTGCAGTGCAGGTGGTTGGTGCAGTGCAGTCCTGGCCTGGTAATTTCCTTTTGGCTTTAGCGAGGTTTGAGATCCTGCAATAGGGGGGGAGAAGGGGAAAGCGTGAGTGAGTGAGCGAGTGAGTGAGTGAGCGAGCCTGGGCTGGGCATGTGAGGGCTTGGAATATGCAGACACAGAACAGAACAACAACAAAGCTCAAAGCCCTGGTGGTGAAGGAAGGTTCAATGCAGTGCAGTGCAGTGTAGTATAGGATTGGATGGGATTGGATGAGGCAGGACAGGACTGGACTGAACAATTGAGGGCTGATGGATAGATATCCGCTTGGACTTACTATGATTGGCTGAGCAAAGCAAAGCAATGCAATACAATGCAATTCAGCGTAGTATTGTCGCGATTGACGTGACGAGCGCGGCTGTTTGTATCTGCGACGCCAAGTGTAGAGCAGGTCGTGGCGTCTGATATTAGCAGAGATTGGGCTGATGATGACGAGGGTGATGTGAGGATGAGGGTATGTGAGGCTGGATTGGGATAAAGTGAGCGAGTGCAGTGCAGTGCAGCTGAACTCTGTACGATGCGAAATATCCAGCTGGGCGTTCCCTTAGAAGCCAGATATGGAGATATCCGGTAGGTGTGTGTTGACTTGAAGTTGACAGGATCCAAATTGCCTGATTTCGGGAGGTATGGATGGTCTAGTACGGAGGTATGTGGTACGGGATGAGATGAGATGAGGCTTTAGGTAGGGATCGTGACCTGGTTGACGACTGGATTAGATGGATAGATATATTGATATCTCCCTCCCTCTCGAATTGGACTCCCGCCCTGATTGATCACTTCTGCCAGGTATAAGATGAAGCCGCAATCCTCTCTCTTCCAAATCAAGATCTCGTCCTCGGCCGTACGAATTCGATATCGATTATCAACACCAACGAGGCGAGGGAATGCGAATTGGAGAATCCAGTGGAAATTATTTCGGGAAGATCGATCCAAACAACAACCAGAGAGGACGGAAAGGGATGGAGGTACAGTATTGCATCAGACTTTTTTTCAAAAAGGGGGAATAGAAAGTCAAGAAGGAGGTCGTTCATTCATGCTTTTGTTCACATATTACTCTCTCCGTCCCTCATCCCTTCAACACGCTCTTCCCTCCCATATTCGTCAAGCTCATAGCATCACCACCAACTGCCGTATCCCACCCATCCATCCCATCCCAACTCAACGGTACCCAACCCGAAGCATGCATCACAGTCCCAGAAACAACCTTGCATGCACCTCCTCCCATCCTATCCTCTCCCTCCACCACTAACCAACCACATCATATCACATCACAACCGTCGCGTCAACACCCGCGCCTCGACTTCAAAGGCATAAAACTTTGTTTACTTGCATTGACGTGGCATACCGCCCATCCACCCATCCCATCCACAAAAAACACGACCCCACAACCAATCGTCCATGTATCTCCACAGGGATAAACCTGAAACGCGGCCTGTCAAACAGCCATCATCAGCATCAGCATCATCATCAGGCAGCCATAAAGCCGAGTAAGTACATTAAGTAATAACGGTCGCTGATATACCGAACGATTGAAAGAGAAAGAAACAAATCTCCTCCAGTCAAGAAGCAGCGCATAAATAATATTTCCGAATTCCCGAGTATTCCTTGAATTGGGGATTTTCTCGGTTGGAGATCAAATCAAATCAAATTCAAGTCATAATCATAACGGTCCTTACTTGGAAAATTTGAACTCAAATATCCCCTCAAGGCAAAACAACAAAATCCATCTAAACGAAAAGTGCATTTAATACGGTACAGTACATTCCCCATCTCCCTCGGGCAACACAAATAAATAAACAACCTTCCCCATCCTTCGAAGTGAAGTGACAAAAAAAGCAATGGCAGCTCATCCCATCCCATCTCCCACCCTCACGGCGCAAACCGAAGCAGCGGCATTGACACCGGAGATGAGGCGTTGTTGGCTGGCGTTCACACCCCAGAACCCCAAGCCCATGCCCAAGCACATGCATGCAGTTGCAGTCAAATCTGCAAGTGTTCAAGGACCAATCAGATGCCCAGGATCTCATCCACTTCACTCCACATCTTACCAAACCAAGAAACATCTTAATGGATATCCTGGCAACTGAGGCTTGAAAATCCGTTCTTCTATTTTAAGGTTTTCTCTTTTTCGTAATCTACCAAGGGTTGGATTGATTCTACAATATGGATGTGGTTTGTGAGTCCTATCTTTCGGGCCTGGTGCGTTTGTTTATGAGTGTAATTTATGTTAGTTAGCATGGGACGGGATGTAGAGGTTTCCGTTTCTTCTTCAAGGAAGGTGTCGTACAGGAACCGAGGCTGAACTTAAATTCCCAAGCTACAAGAAAGATACCTTCCCGTACGGTAAGTACCTAGGTACCCAGCCTTCTGATCTTGACCTTCCTCCCGAACATCAAATATAATATGACCCCTTCACGAGTTGGTCAAAAATCAGGCTTCACCGTCTCTTTCTATGCTTCCTCGTCATCTTACACCGCAATAACCGCTTCCCTCCATTGTCACCTCGGCTTCAATGAACGTCATAAACAGTCTACACCGTCTCTGCACCGAGTCATTCCAACTCGGCCTCTCACCTATCATCCCATCACCCCCATCCCATCCCATCTCCAACCCTCCTCCCCCTTCCCTCCAAATCAAACCCACCCAAAAACCAAACATGCAAACACCCAACACCACCCCATCAAAAAAAACCCTCCAAGCCTCCCCTCCTACCTAGGTAAAGGTAAACAGCCAAGCAAGAACCCGTACCGTACCTGAACCTACACCCCAATCAGGCATAGCTTGACAAACGGACTCGTGGGCTACGGGAAATTTGCGTGAGATGGGCTCGTTTATGCGGGTGGGGCTGCGGGCGGATCTGGAATTCTGGAATCAAGGAATCTGGATCTCGGGCAGGGGATGGATGGGATCACGAGTGGGATGGGATGGGGTGAGATGGAAAAAGGGGGCGGGGGAGGGTGATGCCGAGGGTTGCCGAGGGGGATAATTGATAGCTTAAGTTTTCTTGAAGAATGAAGGATGATGATGATTCTGAGCTGAACCCGAGATAACGACATCTCATCTAAGAATTACGATAATACTTCGTATGTCGTTTAGATAGTTGGGTGTTCGATAAGTATAGAGGGAGTTAGCAAAGCCGTGGCTGTGAAGGAAACTATATGCAAGGTGGGATTTGATTTCTGGAGTTGTCTGGTTAAATGCGAACGAAGCTGGACGCCTGATCACCTCAACCAAGCGTTATTTGCCCACACCTCGAACTTTGAAATGGGTACTTACTTGTCTGGAAGTATGCTCCTTTGCTGGGCTGGCTTGCCTCGTTCTGGAAGCCGTGGCAGCCGAATTACAGTTCTAAAAGGCTTTGGCCAAGCCGCGATTGTTCTTTTTTCGCGAAAAGGCGAAGCAAGTAACTTCAATGTTCTGCTTATTATTTGTTTCCCCTCATCAACACAACTGCTGTTATCATGACGGAATACGAATCCGAGTTAACGGCTTTGGAATTTGTTGCAGATGTCCTCCAGCCAATCAAGCTAGTAGTGTGGGGGTCTCGCAATACGCTATCTCGGCGTCCCCGTGGTACATGGGGCAAGTACTCTTTGCTTTCTATTCCTGCCTATCATCATCTTTGGGTTCTTCTAACGCATATTTAAAGTGCTATATGCTTGGAGTACGCGATGACGAAATGGATCTAGCAGCGACGAAGCTGGCAGATGTAGGATTCATCCGTCAGCACTGGCCCTTTGGTTCCACGATAGATCCTGCCACCCGCAAGGACGACAAGATCTTCCAACGCGTTCACGCAAATATCGGACTTGCTTTTGCGAATTTAGATGCGAAAACAATTCGATTTCACCACCCTGATGAGAACAAGTTTGTTCAGCGTACCATTCTTAGACCCAGTAGCTACCTCCGTCTGAGCGCTTCTGAGTGCGCATCCAAGCACGAATTTACACCTCCTGATCCTCCATCACAACCACCATTTTACGTCCACGGAAAATCTACACTATCCCAATATAGTCAAATTACCTCGGAGCATCATTGCGGTTTACCTGGAGGAAAGAGAAGACAGCAACATCCGGAACTGGCAAGCGAAATTGTCAGGGTGGGCTCTCGGATATCTATATGCTGTTATTGAGAGATGATGTGTTGGATAATTGCGAGGATGTAATGGTCAAGGAATGTTTTAACAAGGAAATCAAGAGGGGTTCCGGAATACCGAGGGTTAGGGAGAAATGGGGCAAACCCAAGGCGCCGATTTCCAACGACCTCATCAAGGACTTTCAGTAGATCAAGGAGCGTTACGCTTGCAGAGATGTGCAAAAGTGTGTCTATTCAGCTGTGACTTGAAACAGATTCCGATTAGCTCACAAATTCTCGAAACTCGTGAACAGATTAATCTAATTCATGTCCCAGCTAAATCTGTACATGTTTCTAAGATATAGTATCTAAACCTTTGCATAGTACTCGCTCGTGTGCGCACCGGAACAGATGGATGAGAATACTTCTGACGGTTCAGGAGTAGATAGAATAGTGATAACGATCGAGCAGCGGAGATGACAGTAACTCCTAAGAAGGATGCTACTAAGTACACATTGGCCCGCAAAAGGTGGCAAGAGCTAGATTCAAAAGAACCTGCCATTTCGATCCATATACTGCAGCGTTCTCGCCTGGCATTCGCTCTCCATCTCTCAAAAGCTCCACGAACTGCCTTCGGCCCGTCGATATCTAGTACGACAAGTAAGCAGACTTAAGCCGGCATGAGCTGAAGTTGAGCTGGGCCTAAGCTAGCTTAAGTAAAAGTAGGGCGAGATCACTTGAACTTAATGAGTAGGAGGTGTCGAGATTCCGGTCAAGCAACAGACATTCTCGTAAACTTCGTCAGGTCTGAGATCTATTCCTCCGCATCCTTTACCGGGTGCGGTGCCTACGTAGTGAATTCCCTTAGGCATAGAAGCACTAGTTAAGTGATATTTCCTTTCTGGACAACTACGCCTCGCTAAACTCACTGGAGCTGTTAATACCGTCCTATCTCGAGGTGTCGTGCCGTGAACCCATGCCCCATAGAGCAAGGAGAAGTAGAGACTTCCTCCAAGTAAACATGGAGACCAGACTGCTGGGTAGCAAAACGCAATTTATATGTACAAGCGCCAGTCCATTGATCTACCAAAGCAAAACATTGACTTCCTCATACCCAAGTTTCGTAATCAACTCCCATCTAAAGACTTCCTTACTATACATTCGTACTCTAATTTGCCTCTACCATACTGATTTCTACAACAAGAGCAAGCTCACACCCATAACAACCAAACTCACCATCCAACCACCCCTCAACAAACGGTCCGCACCCGACTCCTCCGCCTGTGTCACTGACCGGCTCTGAGGAGTCGTCTGGACGGCATTTAAGCAGAAGAGTCGACTGTCACTCCATCCATCCAGATACGTTGTATTCTTCAACCTACACAAAACACAAATCAACCACTTCCGCACATACAGAATCTCATCCTGCCTCTCAACTCACAAATCTCCAAAGCCTCATCATCTCCAAGGCAAGAAGGAGGAAAAAGCACCAACTCATCAAGCAACAGTCAAAACCGGCAACGTATTCCTAACCGCCCTATCATACGCCGTATAATTATCCGTCGCAACCCTCTCCCCCTCACCCCAAGACAAGAAAGCCTTATCCCTCGCCGTCGAATTCCCCACATTCAACACTGGACATCCTGCACTCCCCGGCGGGGGCGTCGCATCCGTCGAGTTCTGCTACAGGAAGGCGAGGAGACAACACCTGTCCATCGACCTCTGCAGGGTGAGTCCGAGGCGGTGGCTACTAAGGCGCCGAGGGGCAGGAGACGACGCCATCGGAGAAGGAGCGGCCGGAGAGGGAGTAGGCGTTTGAGCGGGAGGTGGCGAGGAGGTGGTCTTTGCATTTTGAAGTGAGTGTTGTATTGCAGGTACCGTTTTCCTGTGTGGGAGTAAGTTGAACTGGTACTCGAGAACGAACTACGGAAGAGGAGAAGGTCTTACAAGGTACGGTATATCTGAATATGTGAAGAACTAGAGCTCGCTTCCTCGCGTGGTAAGGTAGTTGGAAAAGAGGTAGTACGTACCTTTCTCCCATCATTCTTGTACTTGCCAAACTCGTTAAAAACGAACACACATGCTGCGAATAGTGTTTGAGAGCGAGAAGAAAGGTTCAGTTCCGGACCGGATGTATGGTCAGCATTTCCAGATTCTGCTACACTCTACAATCTCTTCTCTTCAAACCAATGACAATTCAGATCCCATCTCTTTCGATACAAATAAGAAATCTTCAATCAGTTCACTTTGACAAAAAACCCTTTTAAGACCAAACTGAACAAATCTTGAAAGTCCCAAAACTAACCAGAACTACTACAACACAAATCCCCGGCCACAGAAAAAACAACACTCACTCTGTAACCAAGCCCAGCGTCTGCTCAACAGAGCTCCTATTACTCTCGAAATCGATGTCCTACCCCACATAGCGCGTCCAAGTCCAGGCGGACTCGGGATACGAATCGTTGATTCTGAAACCGGGAATGGCCGCTGAGCCTGAGGCGTTGTAGACTCCGTTTGGGAAGGTGGAGTTGGGTCCGTTGAGGTTCTGTGTGAGGAGGGTGGTGAGCTTGTGTAGTTTATTATGGTGGGATATGGAAGGGCAGGTGAAAGAGATAAAAGGGAAGGGGTAAGGGGCTTACAGTGAAGTTGCTTTGAGCGTGCGTGGTATAGAAGAGAGAGAAAGCCGCGGCGAATGGAAAGGTCGAAGAGGTGGGTAGAGATATCGACATGGCTGTGGCTGATCCTTCTGTAACTCGAACGATATATTGTTTCTGTACTAAGTAATACCTTACTCTCCCATCCACAAAAATTAAAGCCAAGCTGAGTCAATTAAAGCGTACAGTACAGTCTAGTCGTCGTTGTAAGAACACAACTCAGTTATCAATGGTCCTGTGACCTGAAGTCAAACCAAGTAATAGCACACGTTAACATAATCTCCCAGAAACCGGGGAAGGCAACTACCAAGTATAAATACCAGCACTTCAACCGTCAATCATAGATAGCACGAATTCCAAGAAACCCCACGTTAGACGTTCCTCTTCCCCAAACCAAGGACAGAAATAGCTGTGCCTCTGCCACCTGTGTAGAAGCTCGCTTGGCTAACGATCTACCGCTACCAAACAAAGTCTTGGGGAGATCGACGAGGGTAGCAAGTGAGAGGGTCTGGGGAGAATAGTGCGGGGAGTAAGGTTTGAAGGATCGGAGGGCTGAGTTGGTATCAACGGAAAGAGTGTACTTAGTGTGCGGCCGCATTGGTGGTGTTTATCTCTGGGGACATGCCTGTTGGTGCGGGAAGTGTGATTGTTTGAGTGAGTTTTACTGGATTGGATATCTGGCTGGAGAGTTTGTAAAGTTTGGATAGTGTCTGAGTTGATGTCATCGTTGTAGGTTCAGGAGTTCAGGACAAAGGAGGAGCCAGGAGCCAGGAGCCGAGGAGCCCCTACTAACTGAGCCCCTTGTTTAGCGGGAGCGAAGAAGAAATAGAGCAACAAGCAGGAATCATCCAGAGAGAACAAGTAGGAGTTTTACGTATATAGGCTTTTGATTGAATGCGCTTACATCTTGATCGAGATATCATACACATCTAAGCCGACCGCAACGCCCGTCAACGTCGCTGCATACGCAACTAATATTCCCATCGCTTGTAGATCAGTAACATGCAGCGTGGGAACCGTCAAATTGACCAAACCTGTCAACAGGTTCGCCACGAGGAAGATTGCTAGCCCGTTCCTGTTGAAGGCTTCTAACACGCGACTCGTGCTGGTTTTGTAGACTTCCTCCTCTTCTCTCTTAGTAGCCGACGTCTTATGCGCGGTTGGCATAAAGAGGGTCTCGACTAGACAAAATGCTGTGAGTTGGGTTGTGTTGAAAGCTGCGATCCAGAGGAAATATGGCAGGTTTGCCAAACGTCGTGATACGGCTAGGGAGAGTCCGTAGGAGTAGTTCGTGCTGGCCCAGAATAGCATGATCCAACCTGCAGACCAAGCCGACATTTTAAGCAAAAGCCTCTTCCTCTGCTCTCCGCCTGTATTGCCCTGTCCTCGAGGGAGAACCGAAAGTCCCAACTCCTGCCCAGCTAGGAAGATTGCCAGGTATCCGAAGAAACTGAATATCCCTTCCCGGTTCTTGTCGAACAAGTTCGTTCTCGGAGCGGTAAGCACAAAGGCTTTCAAATCGGTAAATTCCAGCGCAGCCTGGTATGCCAGTCCGAGTGCAACAGCTAGGCCGGCATAGCTCGGCAAGTACTCGAATGCGCTCTGGAAGAGTGCAACGAAGGGAGGTAGGAAGCCCATCGTGAAGAAGAAGTTCCAATGTACACCGTACTCCGTAACGTGCTCCGCATAATCTAGACCCTTGACCGAGTACAACCTTATGAGACCAAGAACGATCAATGGCAACGAATGTCTCAATGACTGCGACAACCTCTTCCCTAGAGGTGCTAACTTCTTCCCAGCTAGCTGTGCCTTCAAGATTGGTCTGGCAGCCACAATCCCCGCTGAGAAGACAAATGAACCAACACCCACATCCATCAGGGACGTCCCCCAATTCTCCACCTTCGCAAACCGTCTTGGGAATATCCGGAAATCTACGGCCAAAATCGCAATACATGTAATAACAATCATAGCGCCTCTGTACGTCGTCACAAATGCTTTCTTGGGCAACGGATTCGGCGTCTCGTTGCTGGCTTGTTTATTGGTTGCGGAAGGAGGGAGCTTGGCTTTCTTCGGCGGCGGAAGTCGAGGGAGGAAATATATGATGGGTACTGGAGCTAGGAGTATGACATTAAGGAGGAGAGGAGTAGATGCGTAGAGGGTTATGGCAACGAGGATAGCAGCGACGTTGAGGAGGAAGTCGACTGCAAAAGCGAGAGGCGTATATGGTTTGAAGAAAGATTGGCGGGCTTGGAGCGTTGACCAGAGAATTACTGCAGCCTTTGAACATTCCATTAGCATGTTTACATGTAATGTTAGACATAATATGACGGATACACAGAGAAGGTCATGAGAGAAATGAGGAAGCCTACCGGCGCAACAGCAGTAACATAATTGATCTCCCCAATCTCTCCACCCGTGAGATTCGAGACAAAATCCTCTTTTAGAGCTTTGTAGCTCGCTGCCATAGCTTGCTCCGCCGCCCGAGACATTCTGAGATATATTGAAGGAGCGTTGTAGGAACGATATCCTGGGAATAAAGAGAGACGTGTGAAGATGAAGCAGAAGATGCCAGAAATCACATCTCGAGGGTCGCGACTCGGAACTGATGTTATTCCGTCCCGAGGCAGATGGACTCGTGACTTCGCGACGAGAAAGTTCATCGATCTCCATCCATCCTTCTGAGTCTCATCATCAACAATTCAAAAGTCCCAGAATTCCTCCATTCCTCGATGCCGCTCTACTCTGTGGTCTTCCTCGCGTTCATATGTTATGAGACTTATCTTGCTCCATTTCAGCTGCAAATTGTCTCGGTTCTATTTCATGTTTCTGAACTGTCTTTACTGCGCTCCCGTCTGACTTCCTCCTCGTCTCAGGGAAACAGCCCGATCACCCCGTCGATTGAATTAATTGACTGGACTTGCGTTGTGATATTGCTTTTTGTTCTTGGAATTCATTCTACAGGTTTCTTAGCTGTTCTCCCAAGCGTTGACTTCGTTCATGCCGTTCGGCTCGAATTGGGTCAAGCAGTTGCTAGCCCTGACGAACCAGAACATATTGCCGTGGCGCCTACCTCCGTACTGCCTGTGGGATCCTCGAGTGCTAAGCTCCCAACCATTTTGAACCGCCTGTTGACTAGAAATAGATGTGTTTCAAGTATCTCCTGGTTACTGAAAGTACAGATACCTCCGGGGCCATCTATGCGACGTTTGTCCTACACACCATGGTGTGCAATCGTGGCACATGATAGCTCAATCTTCTTCTCCATTCCCCCGGAATCATCTCATGTTCTGCCGAAATCCTCGTAGCTTGATTATCAAGGTCAATTCGTTCCGGAGCAGAATTCCGGATCCTTTCCAATGTGTTACACTTCTTTGGCACGAAGTTAGCCATTTATATGAAGGAACATTATCTTCCCGTAAATCCCCAGACGTCAAGCTGCCTGGCACGAAGAGCATGTGAGAGGGATACGAGGTGTGGATACATATAGTCATGTTGTGGTAACGCAAACTTGGTCTCGACTCATCCTCATCATCTGCTTCATAGATTCGTGGCCTGTCCGAGCACATGCAAGTCAGTCTCTTGAGAACCCCTCTTCCCGTTCTTCGCCATGGTCTCACACAGAGGATCAAGCAGCGCCGTCCTGCCAAGGTTCAGTTGAAAGGTTGATATCTCCCAGCGTCACATGATATGAAAAGACGTTGCTGATTCGACGAATCAGGCTCCTTATTCTACGCATCGATGCCTGTGAAAGACGAGCCAATCACGCGTGTCGTACATTTGAATCGGATTTGTCTCTTTGTTAGTCAGCGGCTGTCGCTAACCTCTGGCGTGGACAAGTGTCCTTTGTTGATTTTTTGGTAACGTTTCGAAATATGGGATTGGCTTCGGATGGCTTGCAACCACGGCTCGGTCCCCACGAACCGTTGATAACATACACCAATCTCATCTGCCACTTCTCCGAACAATTTTGACGTGTCGACTCCTCGAAACAAGTTATCAGCAGCCCTCTCCCGTAAAGAGGCCACAGGTCCTCTTCCTACACGCTCATGACTTTCTCGGGAAATGGCCCCCTTCCGTCATCTTATTATGAGTCAGATTTCGGTCGATTTCAAGTGAATCGTTACAAAATATCTCGAGATGTGGAACTTCCACTCCCATATGGCTGCAAACGGTCTCGTATGATTCACTATCTCGGCTTCATGTAAGGGATGGCTCAAACATCAAGCTTCTCTTTGTCCTAACGAGAGCCGCCAACCACGCGTTGGAATGCTGTGTCCCAAGGCTCTTTGTATATCTCAACTACCCCATCGCTACTGGCTAGGTCATGTCCATCACCAAAGCTCTCATTTTTCTCATTCGAGTTTCTAGGGTTGTGTTTCGCGTTTTCAAAGTTCCCCAAACAGGCAACCAGCAGCATCAACTAGAGGGCGCTCGTCGTCAAGTTGGTTAAACGCAAGTCACGAATTCGTCGCATCTGCCTAGCTATTATCGACTTCAAAATCTACATTCCACCCTCACGCTACAACGACTTTTACGATTTACGAAATGAATGATCTCTGCTACCCAGCAATTGATAGACGTCATCACAACGAATCACAACCTAACAAAACCCGTCCTGGTACTCCATACATGCAGCTACGGAGACAGTCGAGGCAGGGCTCTATCACTTTAGCAAAGTCAAGGCCGCCTCTGCTGAGTCCCAGTATTGTGGCAGCACGTGCGTATTATGGCGAGTCTACAACCCCAATCGGACAAGATGTGGACGCAAAGCTGAGGCGCGGAAGCCAAATTCAAGGACAGGTATTTCCGCGAAGACATTCCGTTTTGTCTGCACCGAAAAGTCTGGCAATGCAGCTGGAGAGTTTCAGTTTCTCAGGAGGAAGCCATGACCTCAATACTGTGCTGGAAACAGAGGAGACAATGACCAAAGTCAAAGTCGAGGAATCGTCAGATGTATCTATGTCGGATTTGGATGATTTGAACGAAGTAACACCGCCTCGACGAAACTCAAGCATGTTATTTGGAGCACCGCAAGAGGCCCTTCGCCAGGTTCCATTCCAATACACGCACGATCATCTCAGAGATTGGGGGTTTGCATATTTGGGAAATTCAGCAACCGCAGATGTTTTTGTCAATCCTGTGAGCCTCCGTCGACCAAGTATGGCTGTTGGGAAAGACGAGGACCTCGAAGTCAAGGTGACCACGGAGTTGACAACAATCCGAGCAAGAATCGTACCAAATGGCAAGGGCCGGAAGCCATTCTTGATACAGAGAAAGTTTGACATCGATGAACTCAGGAGATGCATTCCCAAAGTACCCAGTCAACCAGGCGAAAGCGGGAGCCCACGGGTTCTCAGAAGATCGAGCAGAGTTCGAAGGTCATCGACTCAAACCGCTATCGAGACTCGTGGCAAAGACAGTACCAACACAAAGAAAAAAGATAGAGCTCTATCTCTGGGGAAAGGTCCCCTCCCCATTCGTGAGCATTCAGATTCCCACCGCTTCTTCTCCACTGACATTCGTTTTGCTCCAGATATAGAATATGCACTTCACTACCTGCCCGTGCTAGGAGCTTTGATGCTGTCTGGACACGTCAGAAAAGGAGATTCCATCGACCTACCCATTCCTTACCCTGAAACCTGGCGGGACGTTCTTACATACATCTACACTGGTCGAGGACCCCTCACAACAGCCATGAAAGAGAATATATGCTTCCTAGCCGGCCACGCCTAAATCGAACGAAACACGCCGAATCGCGGCAGCTCATTATTGCATGAGCGTGAGCGCATACTTCTGTTTCTTTTGCTCCTGTGCTTTGCATACTCTCTGCTTTTTTCATAAACCCCTGGTGATATTGCAGATGTTCGTTTTCGGAGCCCCACATTACATTGCATGAGGTATGTCACACCTGCATGCCGGAAGCCGGACTGGCAACACCACATTACCGTACAATGTGTATCCACGGTACGGACAACAACGCACCGTTTCCCGAACTTGAGCCAACCCCTCTGGTTCCCGAATTGGGGCATGGATTACGATTCGAATCGTCCATTTCGGTACCTCCGCATCAACGGCAGTGAATCGGTGGTGGATCAGAATCGAGCGGGCGTGGGATGTCTCTGCTTCGGACGGGAAGAGGTTCCACAGAGGCCTTTGGCTCTGGTCTTTTCTCTTTCGTTTCCCTCCTTTGCGCTGCTTTGCTGTACTTTTCATCTATTTTCATGACTTGATGGCTGCATCATGCTTGCTTTGAAGGACCACGTTTCCTTGAAATGATAACGACCACTGTACGCACGTCTATTTGTCGCCCGCTTCCTCTTGCAACGTTTTATTACAACTGACGAAAGATATGGGGGTTTTTTTATTTATCAATACAGGGCCGAGCCATTACAGTAGTCACACAGTGTAGCACTAGATCTAGGCAATCTACGATGGCATCTCACAACATGATCTCAGACCTGCCGTGACTCCCTCAATTCCAGCATCCATTCTATCGGAGCAAGCAGATCTCGTCTCCAAAGCGCGCCGCCCAGAAATTCGACAAACATTCACGATCTGGGCCAGATTCACTCACTCCGATCCCCAACAATCCCCAGAATCTCGAATACGACGATACGGTTTTGGTATGGTACAAGATCGCCACGAATGACGAGCATGAACCTCACGATCCCCTCTGCAAAAGCACTCTCATGCACAGCATACGTACCTACCGTCCCTTACGCCTTGGCGTCTGTCTAGTGAGCCCCTGTTCAGGATACAAACACAAAAACAAGGTAAGGCAAGCCTTGGACTATTGACGGAGGATGTAGCTGCAAGGATGCCAGACGCCACTATTTTTCAACTCGCATCGATTTCTTCAAGCGGACTTCTCGATTTCTTCACTCACAAACGCTGTACTTGGAAACATCTCCGTCGATATCTGTCCTCTGCATCTGACACCACATGTCAAATATCAAACCACCTCATCGTCAAATCGATCCAGATGGCGCGGACATGTTACCCCATCTCGACTCGACATCAGCATCTAGCCAGCCCCCTCGCTTACTCTACCCCTCCATACATACATACAGTACATACAACAGCCCCCCGCATCACTCCACGCAGTAATATATTTAATCTTTTGCTTTTTGCGCAGGAACCGCCGGCTCAGATGTCCGTCGGAGGCGTCTGGCGTTTCTGCAGCGGAGTGAGCCAGGGTGTGGAGTGAACCCCAGTAGATGGGGGTGATTTGATTGTTTCCCTGGCTCGAGTGAGCTTGACGTACATGAGATGCTTCAACGTCAATTGATCAATCATTTTCTCGTCACAGAATGAGTATCTCTTGCATAGGAGATATGTGTGCGGAAATCTCTGCGCTGCGAGTCTTGAATTGCTCGACCATTGAGCAAGCATTCTACGGATTGCATGGTCAAAGCAGACTTCTGGTGGAATTCAAGGCAGCAGATTTTAATTCCAAAATTCACTGGCCTAAAACTAAATTCGCTTTTTAATAAATCCATTAGTATTTTATCATCGTCATATTTCGCACTACACCCTCCCTCGGTACAGCATTTCCGTACATACTGTCAGTGCAGGGGGATTGAACCTACACCTAGGTACCCCGCAGTTCCATTATTGTCAATTCCCTCGAAACGCCGCTGCACGCGATGAAGAAAAAAACCCAAAAACTTCAAGCCCTGCTCCTTGTATGTCACTTCTACTTCGTACTTTTCAGGGCAGTTGTTCTTGGTTTCGAGACATTTCAATACGAGAAACATCGTCACAGATGTCTCTGAAGCCCCTCTCTGGCTCTCCCATGCCAACCACCAGACATCCGCATTCGACACCCTCTCCCCCTCCCCCCACTCCCTGAGACCGGCACTATGCAGCCACTTGAGCAGCTAACAGAAACCCAATCTTGCTTGCATCAAAGACAAGAGCAGCTCAACAATACACTACAGGACTAAAGCCGTTTTAGTTATAATGCATTATGAGCTGTTTGAGAATGCTCAATGCATCAGACAACGGCAAGAAGAAACCAAGATCCTGAATCCGATCTGATCTTGAACTATTTTAGCTTAGGAGGGCGGCCGTCTCTGTCTTGTCATGTCACTCACTACTACTTTAGAACCTAGAACCTAGACCCTAGATCTCACAACCTAGCAAGCCGAACTTCTTTCGGCACAGACAATTCGCACGTCCTGCCGTCTTTGTCCGTTCTGTCAATCTCTAAATCGACTTCCGAGTTCTCTAAATCTAAACTCAGTCTGGTCTTCCACCTCAAGCCCGTTGTCAAAGACTTGAAGACCCCTTCCTCGTCCTCCTGCTCAAGAACTGTCCCTCAACCACGATTCTCCTTCAACTCCGAAAGGAATCTCGATGAATCTCGATCGATCTCATCCCCCAAGCAAAGTGGATCTCCAATTCTAGAACGTTCCTCTTTTTCCTCTCCCTCATCCCTCCTCTCCTCCTCCGTTCATCCATCCAGCTATCCCCCCACCCCACCTTCGAGTATGCAGGTCCCTCCGATCGAGCGTCCTACATAACCACTGCACCCACTGACTGCACTTTGCAGCACACACCACTACACAGTATCCCCGCATCTGCATTGCATTGCATATGCATGTAAATGCATGAGTCGAGCGTACATGTGCATGTGCATGTGCATACAGCATGCTCTCGACCACACACCCTCTTGTCTCGCTCCACCTATCCACCTGAGACAGAGAAATCGTAGAGTAGCCAGTAAGAGGAGTCTCATATGCCCGCTGCAGAAGTGCGCTATCTTTCAACTGTTTCTCTTCTCTTCCAATCTCGTCTGGTTTCGTTTCGTTACATAGCTTGGCTCGCTGGTTGGCTGGCTGGCTGGATGGTTGGTTGACCCCTCCAAAACGGAACATCCACATCCATCATCCACACCTCTCTGAGTGAGCGCGCGATGATATTATTCCGTTCCAGACGAACACTTTCGTATTTGGCGTATTCATCACTACGATTCTATCATATCTCAATTCAATTGTTTAAATCCCAATCTAATTAAAGCCATCAAGACCGAACCATTGATCAGTGCATCCACGCCACAACAAAAAAAAACATCAATCAAATCAACCAAGCGAGCCCAGCCCCTCGTTCTTCAATCCAACCCCAAAATCCGTACGTCACATTTCGCTCCACACGCGACATGTGAATATGATACGTCTATCCCACGCATTGACTCGTTCAGGGTTACATTTTGGATTTTCTTCCTCGTCTGAGTGTCCTATTACTAAAACAATCAACGAATCGACCCATTTTTCCTACTTTGAAGCCTGATGTCTCTCTGGCTTGTCAGCCTCCAAGTCCACTTCTAAGTACCAACAAAACACTCGACTTGACTCGCACCCGAACATTTCCTTTCGGCCCGGGTGAAGAGCATGCCCTAATCGGCCTTGGTGATGTATTTGTGCCGTCTCATCTTCAGAAGAAATATTCCGATATCAAAGTCTAGGTAATGTCCTTTGTTGCCCTCGACACGAGGGAAAGAGAATAGACGGCCTCATTCTCATTCTTACTACACCTTCCTACAAAACATACAAGCGAGATACCCTATCTCACCTCACTCCACCCCCCTTATCCATCTCATCGAAAAGTAAGCACATCCCCATTAGGAAGACCATACATATGCCAACTCTAGAAGTAGAAGGTAGGTAGGTAGATACATTTCCCTCCCTCCCTTCCCTGTCTTCTCTTCTCTTCTCCTTGAATCTCATCTACTTACCTACTCCTTAGGTACAGTGAATTAAAGTACAGTACAGTACACCTACCCAAATCTCATCGGCCGATCCTCCACCTCCACGCCATCCCTCCCCTGCTCGCTTCACCCACAGCATACCCACTCGCTTCGCAGCTCTTGCTTCCCCGTTTGGAGAAACAGAGGCTTGTCATCCCACACACCACACCACCAAGCTCAACCCCCATGCCATGAACTCATATCTCTATGTATATATGTATGTATGTACATATTGTATCCTCAAAAGGGACGTCAATCCCCCCAAACCCATGCATCCACACCCTGCATCCGCACCCGCACTCTCTTGCTGCAGATGCAGATGCAGATGCGAAATGCAAACACATGCATTAGCTCGGCCGTGGAGTGTGAAGTATGCGCAGGGATCATGACACGTTCACACCCTTCATACCTCTCAATTTTTTTTTTTCTTCCTATGATTGCTGAGGAGGAAAAGGTTGGTCCATCCACTCACTCCACTCCACACACCTTCGATATGACGCTCGTTCGCTCGCTCTGTTGATCACTTCAACCCAGTCCATCCATCCATCCTGTCCCCCGCGGCGAGATCTTCAGGAGAAAATGTAGATATTCTCTTGAATCTCGGATGATCACGATGATCATGATCATCGTCAGAGCCTCCTCCCGCCATAAGTACGGTACTGTGTGTCAAAAAAAAAAAAAAAAAAAGGGGGTCTATTCAGCCAGGCCGGGCTTAGCCAAAACTCTCTTTTTCTTTCTGCTGTCGGTACTCGAGTCCCTAACTAGGGATACATGCTGAGTTTGAGCCTCAATGGGGGTCCATTTGGATGTTGGTCTGTGTGGGGGGTCCAGGCTGGGCGCTCTGGGGCTGGCCAGGCCCAGAGTCTGTCAGGGAAGACGGGAAGTCTGGATTCTGGATTCTTCATTTCTAAGCGTTATTTAAATTTCAAATTGGGACTGAGTGAGTGACATGGGGAGAGTTTTTGTGTATAAATTTGGTGCTTTTGGCTCAGATCTCATCTCATCTATAGATGATGTCTATCCCGAAGGCGTGCCACTCTTCCCGTTCCACCTCCGTCTCCCACCATATCATCTCAGCAGAACCAAAGTCCAAAGTAACTCTTTCAAATTTTCTTCTCTTTCTCTATCTCAAAACGGGGCCAATTTTCGTTCCACACAGCGGCGGCGGAAAAAAAGAAGTAGAAGCAAGATGAATTGAAGAATAGGAGAAGAGCGAGCTTTTTGGAAAAATTTCGCCAGCTGAGCCGAATAAGGTAGCTGATCCAAAAAAAAAAAAGAGTCTTTGCCTCCCAGAGATATACAACCATGAAATGAGAAAAACAATGAGAGAAGAATTTTTTTTGCCTGCCATCCAGATTTCCAGATCACACGTATGTGACCATCCGTCCCGAGCTAAGGAGAGAAGTTTTGATAGCCCAGTCGACAGGGAGAAGTAGTACTGTGGGACCTACTGATCTCCCTCCCAGGCGAAAAGAAGAAAGAAAGAAGTAATGCAGCAAAGGCCACAAAAACAGAGTCCAAACTCCATCAATGCAGCCGAACCAGAAGCGAATAAAACAAAGACCTGTAAATCAAGATGATTAACTCCCTATATCCACCATTGACCTCGTAAGGCCAAGGTAGAAATGTCCTTCCGTCCCTTCGTGAATCGTAAAAGTCGTCGCCGAAGAATGGGAAATGAAATTGATGCAACAGATGGAACCACAATTGGATTTATGCTGCACTAGCGTCCAAGGGGAACCATCACCATTGAACTAGAATTCGAATCGTCATGATCGTAAGAATCGTCCGAACTGTCGGTTCTCGCCTCCATTAAGTCACCGTCACTGTCTGACCATGAGTCGTCCGAATTGGCCGTCATTTCGACCGTTGAAACGATCATATGCTCCTTCTCGTCTGGAGAACAGATGAACATCTTTCCATCGTTGTAGCGAACAAGACCGGGGTGATTGCCGGGTGGAAGTGTGATGCTTTCACTTCGGCGACCTCTTGGACTCATACGCTCACTGTCGTTGGTGTCACCGTCTTCACGACTACCCCATGAGGTCTGGACTTGGTCAGTAAGAAGTTTTGAAGGTAGAAGAGCCAACATACCATGCGATGCGTGATACCAGCATATATTTTGATGAAGCCGTGGAAGTAGCCAAACATGATGGAGAGAGGGAGGAAGATAATGTCAAATGGCTCTCGTCTGAACAGACCGACCAACTTGATGACCTTGATCCACATCATGAAGATACACTGAGCCCACATAGCGTAGTAATAACCATTCCCAGGTAGATCGTAGGCCGCTCTGTGCAGGGCATATAGAATCCAAGGATCGAAGGCGATCGAGAGAGACGTAAATGTGGCAATATGCAGGGCATAGGTCGACCATAGTTGCTGCCTTTCCAGATGTCAGCGGGAAAATACCTGAAAAAGGAAGCTACTTGCTTACGTTAAGACGTGCCTCTCCACGAACAAACTCGTGTAGTTGCTTCGCCAGTTGCTACGAGCCCAGCGAGAACATTGATATAGGAACTTGATGTTGTTCTCAAGAGTAGTCTCAATCTCGCACTGAGGATTGTACTGGATCCAAGTCTTCCATCCTTTGGCAACCAGCCAGCGGGTAACAAAGTTGTCATCGTCAGCATTGAGCTGATACTGGCCCCAACGCTCAGTTTTGAAGCCATCCAAGAACAGGGGGCTTTGAAGAATCTCAGAGCGGAACGCACAGGTGCGGCCGGACATGCAGGAGGTCCCACCATCGATTCCATGTGTCGCCGAGATTTCAAAGTTGCGTCGCTCAATGTAGGCAGCCCCGAGCCAATTGAAACAAAGTGCGTCAAGCGGTCCAGAGCGAATTCGCTTGACTCTTTGGTTGGGTCCAACTCCGCCAATCTTCGCATCTTCGAACGGAGCGAGCAGCCAGGGCAGAATTGTGCTTGGCCACGTGACATCGTCGTCTGCCATGATGATGATGGAAGTCTGGACCTTGGGGATTGCCTCGCAGACCTGAATTCTCTTATTTGCAATCGGCACGTGGAATGTGCGGATATTCGACGCCTCCAATGACTTTGTGAACTGGACGAGTTTTTCATATTTATCGGAAGTCGTGACCAGGAGAAGCTCGTAAGGCTGGCAGGCCAGGATACTTTGTATTGACTCCCTCAACTCCTCGAAATTGTTGTGTATGGTAGGGATGATGACCGTGACATCTTTCGCAGTGTAAGAAGGATTTTCGGGAATTGAGATGGATTTGTAGCACCAATGGCTGATGAAGTTGACGATTGTCCTGAGGTAGCGATGAATCCTAGGAAGAGTTAGTTTTGAGTTGTAGAAGATTTGGATTCAAAATAAATGGTTTGCTTTGAAAATAATGGCATTTGCTATCCCAAGGTATAAATGAGAAATGGAGCTTACCAGAAAACCCAGAAAGTCATTCCCCATCCCACGAGATCCCAAAAGTCGAACATTATGAATTTTGGCCTGGTAAGAAGCCCAAGCTGCGCGGAGACGGTCAAAGTTCCAATTTGGAGATCGCCTGAAGGAATATGCAACTGGTTTTAGTACCCAGGCCGGATTGCCACTGTGGAGTATTTTGGAGGGGCAAATATTGAGGGGTCATGTGTTGAGGTCGAGAAGTGGCAACTGAAAGGGCGCAGAGAGATATAGATGAATCTGAGGCAATTGGAGGGGCTTTGAGGAGAGGTTTGTGTTGATTGGTGAGGGTGAGCGTGCCGATTCGTGAGGGGGGAGAGGCTGATGGCTGGTTGGATGTAGTTTTTCGAAGCTGCGGGAGCGGGAAAAAGCAAGAAATGCTGGAGATGGTATTGAGGGTGTTTTTGTATGGAGTGAGTCGAATATTTGGGATGAAGGAGAAAAAGTCAGCCGCGTTGAATGCGGGCGGGATGAAGCTTCTTCTTTTGGAGAGGAGGAGATATATGCAGAAGGTCGAGTTCGGGCCAATTGGGGCAGCAAGTCGACAAGGTCCGCAGAAATGGTGTTTGTTCACTGGATCCAGCAGTGAAATGCAAAGCCAGAAAAGCCCCAAAGTTCAAGATCCAATTGGAAATGCAAAGGGTCCAGATTCCGTATCCGCAAAACACAATGCAACGCAACGCCGAGCCAAACGAAGACAGACGATGACGAAGATGGGGCAGGCAAGCAAGACAAGAATTGGCTGTACTGTATGCGGCAAGCAACGACGACTGGCAATGGATGGATAATGATATGATATGATATGATATGATATGAGGATATGCGGGCGAGGCGCGAACAACGAAGGACCGAGACCAAGATCACCAAAAGACCGTTAATTCCCAGGTGCTGGAGCTCAATTGATAAATATACAGAACGGGCGAAGATGCTCTTGATACAGCTCGGTGCACGAGAGTCGCCGAGATGTCATACTTCCTGTAAGCTCTCCTCCCCCACAGGGTCCTGCGGAGGTCTATATAGTTCAGCCACGGACATGCCAGACGGAAACGGCACCATGATGGAGAAGCAGGCTGCAGAAACGAGCGTTTAAGTCGCGGGCGCGAAACCCGATCAGTCATATTGTGCTTCTGGTGGGTTGAAGGGGAGGGGAGTGGGAGCAGACGAAAAATAGTTCCTAGTAGCCAGAACAACGAACAGTTAGTTTGACATTAGTCGGCGGATACTAGATTGAGTGATGGAGGAGGGACAGGGGAGGGGCAGGGGAGAGGAGGTAGGGGAGAAGAGGTAGGGATTCTGAGATAGAGGGGAGTGGAGGGGGAGGAGGAGGGGATGAGTGCAGGGCAGGGCAGGGCAGGGCAGGGCAGGACAGGACAGGGTGGGCTGTGCTATGCTATGCTATGGTAGGGGGTTGAGTAGTAGTGGTCAAGTGAGGTCAGTGGTGGAGTTGGTGGAGGGTGGAGTGTGGAATGGTGGAGTGGATACAGTAGGTACATGAGAAGGCGCTGACTCTCGCAGGAATAGGCCGGCCAGAGTAGAGTGGATTGGTGATGGCTGATAGCTGATGTGATGAATGGATGGATGGAGCAAAGGTCGCGCGAGAAAACAATAATAATAGAATCATTAATAAAATGACAGAATAAGAAATGACAGAACTTTTGAGATACTGAGACAGAACCCGTTTGATATTGAGAAGTTGTCGTTTTTGCTTGCTGACGCCACCATAGCAAGGATACCATATGAAGAAGTCAGTAGTCAGTCATTCAGTCAGTCCGCAAGGCTCATGTACTGTACGGAATAACTTCGCAAAGAACGATGTGCTACTTCAGGAAAATACATACTCCGTAAATACAAGGGGAAATGGGCAAGGACTAGTAGATGGCTGAGGGGTCTGGCTGATGCCGAATCTGAGTGGAGTTGAAGGCGGTTGACGGCCGTTGGTGGAGTAGTTGAAGAAGAAGGCTGGCCAGAGAGGCAGGAGAGGGGTTCTGAGTCGCTACAGCGTACTCTACAACACGGTACGGAGGACACTACTACGCACACTACTACGCACACTACTACGGAGGACAATTCTGTTGTTGGTCGAAGTCCTCTGATATCCATAGGGTGTTTCCTACCGAGACATCTCCCCATCTTCAGCGCCCTAGACTGGCCAGCCAGAAGACAGAGACAGCCTCTACCTACCTGCCTACCTATGAATAGCTTTCTTCGGCGGATCAGGAACAATCAATCCAATGAATGCAACGAATGCAAGAATGGACGCAACGCACTCACGGCATTTCTGATACACTTCAAGTACTAAAGTCTCGTCGTGTCCAGAACAAGTCCAGCCATCTGCCCCAGATAGAAATGATCAGCATGAGAAAGGCGCCCGGCAGCGCTGAGTCCATCTTGCGATCTGTACAAAACACGCTACAGCGCACTGCTGCAAGCCCGCTGTCCCGCAGTCGCAGCCCACAGTGCAGTACATTGCACTGCAGTGCAGTGCAGTCTACAGCACAGTACGTACCCGCAGGTAGTGTTCTGCAGGCGGGGATAGCAGGCTGAATGGGTGGACTACAGCGAGCCTGTGTTGGCTTGGCTGGGATGAGAGGGAGAGACAGTGCTGGGACGAATCACTTACAGGGGACTTGGCCAAGGTAGGTAAACTAGCCACCAAGTCCCTACCTATTTAGTCCTTTCTGTTTCTGTACAGCAGTAGAGTAAAGTAGAGTACGATGGTATGGAGGCAGAGTAGTTACTCGAGCCACTGCAACCCCATCCAAGCACTCAATCACCAGGGTCTCGATTGATTGCGTACAGCCACCAGGATGGCGTGAGCATTTACTACTGCACTGTCCTGGACGGATTAAGAATAAATTACAAGGACAGGGCTCCCCTCCTCGGTTCGGTGGCTTTATTCATCGAGACTCGGCCGCTGCAGCAGAACGTTTTTGTACATCTTTTGAGAACTCTCACTCACTCTCAAGGAAGGAAGGCCAGCCGGAACTTCACTCCCACGCTTTCTGCATCAAGCCAGCCAAAAGAATTGAATGATTGGAATGGAATGGAACAGGAATTACCTCCTACACACTGACTGATTGAGTGAGGCCAGGCTAAACGAACGAAGGCGTTTCGCTTACTGCTTCCCTACTGTATGCAATGCAGACGCCATCGACGCCCGTCTCGATGCTCTGCAGCTGCCATGCCAGTGGGAGGGGTTAAAGAAGTGGGATGCTAGTCTGGGCGGACGGTCTTGGAAGATCGCTGAGTGGTGCATCGGTGGATGATATGATTCTATTCGATCTCTCTTTCTGTAGCGACAAGCTATCCCTACCATCCCAGCATGGGGTGGTCAATGACCGTTGAGATGTGTAGCGAGCCCAGAACACAGAGAGGGGAGAGAAAAGGACAGTCAGATTCAGTACGGAACGAGAGACGCCTCTGGTTTCCATTGCTTGACTCGATCTCATCCATTCATCAGCATAGGATACGTAGTACGGCAAAGGGCTCGGTTCGGGATTACTAGCAAAAATCTCATGCTGGCACGAGGGCTCGTCGTTTGACATTCCATTGCCATCCAATCCATACCTATCCTCCCCGACTGAATGATTAAGTGAAACCTTTACTAGATCAGAAGATTCATGCTATTACCTCACCTCACCTCACCTCACCTCACCCACCCCCACGAATACCGTTTCTATATTAAAAAATACCAAACAAGAATAGGAAGGAAAGGGTCCTCAGCTATTGCAGCCCGTCGCTCAAGGATTCAGATGTCGAGCATGAGAAAGAAGAACTCCGAGACGGGACAGGATAGGCAGAACGTGGTTCCCACAATTCGAAATCTTCGGTTCGTTTCGTTACGCTTGCTGCAGTTCGTCCGTCCGTCAGCAAAGTGACGCGATGAGCTGCAGCTGGCTCATGCATGCTGAAAATTAGAAAGGTTAAGCTAGAGAACAAGAGGTATTCGTGGTCTGTCTGATGGGGTATAGTATGGTGGAATCTGGGTAGGTATGCTATGGATGTAAGGATGTACTGTACCTTTGATATGCGAGGTACTCCGGATACATCACAGAAAGGTAGGTAGTCACGGAAGGCAAGACAAGGCCAAATAAGCCATCCCCATCTATTCATTCTCAATCAGGCCAACGGAAATACTCTCATTACGGAGCAAGACCCTCAAAATCAATCGATCCAATTGTCTGCTCGCACTGCCACCCAGTCATGGTTCTCTCTTACTCTTCCCATGCCTGTCTTGCCTTGTCCTGTCTTATCCTATCCTATCCTATCCCGTCTGGTTCTGGTTCTGATCAATCCAATTTGTAAATTTCCCCATTATTGACCCCACTCTGCCTCTGCCTCTCTGATTGGTGCCGAAGATTCCTGTAAGCGAAATGGTAGATGCATTCAAACGCGCTCTTGCCGCCTGGAAATAAGAAAATTAAAACCTATGGATAGCGGAACCGCACTTTAAATCTCCTCACTCGGCGACTACCTACCTAGTTAGTTTGTTTTAGTTGACTGTCAGAAAACTAGATGCGGTTTTGACTCTTCTGATTCGGCCCGGCATTACTAGCTGGCCAGCCAGTTAGTTAGTAGCTGCTTGCTGTCTGTGGATGGATATCATGGATGAAGGGACTTCCTGAGACATTTGATACGGATACCTCTGGGCGGGGTAGATTAGCTACCTACTGGGTACCTCGGGTAGGCTCTGTCCAAGGGTACAGCCAGCGCTAAGAGGGGCATATGGGAAATGGAGGGGCAGCAACACCACAGGCTGGCGAAGCGCGGTGGTCCTAGCTAGCTAGGTAGCTAGCTATGGAATTCCTATGTACGATACGATATCGTACTTCCGCTCACGAGATGAATAAGACCACGAATAAGCTGACAAGAAAGTAGAATATCGGGGATCGTCAGTAAATCTGCGGCCTGCCCTCCCCAGTTCGATGAAGAGTAAGGTACGAAGCAAGGCAGGCAATGCAAAGCTCCTTACCTACAGGTATGCAAAGCGAGGCATCCGAATCTTCCTTGCCTCACTTTCTCCTCATCTCCACTCCGTCTGTCATCTACGAGTACCGCATGGATCCATTATCCGTAGTACTGTATCTGTCAATCCACCTTCCCACCTCTCTCACCACCGCATAGTGATTTCCGGTCCGTGGCAAATGTGTTGGGTGGGATGGGTAACCTGCTCTCCAACACACGGCCCAAAGCACCTCATCAAGTCATTCTTGCGACTCGAGAATTCGAAAACAGTCAAATCCAATAATCCAAGAATGCAATATCGAATTTTTTTTTTGACAGCCCCGGGATACACACACACAATTTAGCCGCCTTGCCTCACATTCCCTGCATCTTCACCCACGATCTGAATCTGGTACCAGTACGGCGACGGTACGGAAGCACGACAGCACATCCCCAAATTAACGAGATATGCATCAATTCATCCTCTGCTTCTCTCGTCCCTTGCTCTCCCTCCTTAACCCCCAGTAAGAGCATCAAAGCGGGATCGACTATGCGTGAGGTACCGAATGCAGTTCAAGTTCAGGTACTCCGTGCATGCCTACAGGAACTTGCCTAGGTAGGTAGCTATTAGCTACTGACCTCCGTCTGTACATGAGCACATCTCCGAAGCTGCAGTATCAGTCTCGCCATCACATCACCAACTAACTACTTTACCTAGTCGAGCTCCTCTCCTCGATTCCTTCAGTCGCCGAATCTCCATCAAGAGAAGAAGAAAGAACAGAGAGAGAAAAGAAGAACCCCCATCTCCAATTCTCCTCCCTTCACATCCAATCAACTAGTTCATCCTAGTCCTTGTCTTTCCCTCCCTCTCGACTAAACTACTCGATTAAGCTAAACCAAACTAGACTAGACATAAAACTAAGATCGAGAACTAGCACGACTAGCTGCTAACCAAAGGTGGAGGGGAGGCAAGGTAATGACGGATAGAGAGATGGAGCTAGGGCTAAACCGCGACCGATTGATTGCGCGAGAGAACAGACCGCGGGGCGCTTGAAGTCAGTAAGGTATTGCGGGAAATGGAGTGGAGTGGATAGGTATGAACACTCGGTGGCGTGTGCCCTGCGTATTGCCTGAGAATCGCATCATCGTCGGCGTTTGATGAGGTGAGGTGAGGTGAAGTTGAGGGGTAGAGCAGGCTGGCCGGCGGCTCAACAGATTGAACTGGACTGGAGAAGAAAGGTATTTTTGTTTTTGGGGGGGGGAAGGGGGGTCTTTGGTTATTCTCGATTAGATAGCAAGAGAAAGATTCATCAGACTTTGATTATGTAAATTGTACAGAGGACTGTTTTCAGTTCTCACTCATTCCCTTCCTGTTTATAATATCCAAAATGAAGCCGAACCAACCTCGAATGCTCAACTTACACTAACTCGGTTGGTTGGCGAATACCTACATGCGTACATACAAACTAACCTCGCCGAAGCTTATGTACCCACAGACTGACAACGATCGATCAAAACCAACACTAAGGTACCTACCGTGCCGTCCTTCTCCGACCGACCTTCCAAAGGCGGAGAGAGAGAGAGAGAGAGCACGAAAGGACGGCGGGTTCCTTTCCTTCTCATGAGCTTCACATGCCGACGAACCCGCTCCCTTCGCCATCAGCCATATGTAGCTATACAGAATGTCACAGTATGTACTTTGCGCTGTGGGTAGGTAAGTATATCGGGCCTCATCCCTAGGATCTTGGAAGCTACTCTACTCTACTCACCCTACTGTACTTGCTTCTAAGAAACATATGTAAGTACAGAAGGGGTAGGTAATATCCGAAAATACAAATCTAAGTAAAAAATTCCAAAACCGATGAAGTTCGTTCCCCTCCAAAACCCCCTCCTCTTCCCCCTCCGCGCCAAAAAGTGTCGATAAAGAAACGGGATCTCCTCCAGCCACATAACCTAGCATTCGTAGTCCACAGTTCCACAGTTCCACAGCGGCTCGGACGCTCGCTTGCACGGTTGCACGGTTGATTCGGTCTGGTCTGGTCCGTACTTGTCTGTACCTAGTACTTACTGTATGCAAGTCACTCGAATTCACAAGAAGCTAAAATAAGCGGATCGATTTGAATCGAGGTCGGTCAATTGTTATTGCCATCGGCCCGCTTTGGTTTCGCTAGTATCCTAACGAGTTTGACGGATAAGCTTAGGGTGAGGGATGATGGTTAGAGATATGGGGTGTGAGGCTAGAGGTGGGGTGGATTGTCGAGGACTGACTGATGGAAGGGGATTATTCAGGTGAGGGATGGCTTAGTACTACGTTTGAAAGTGGGAAAGGAGTAAAGAGTTAATTAGGGGGACCTAAAATGATTTGGATTCGGAGTGAAGATACAACGACCTCGCCTCGCTTGAGCTCGTATCATCATCACCCACCAGAATTCCATTCCGCATTCGGCAGGTGAGTGAGGGAAGCTACAGCCAAAGAGAATGGTCAATCCGACTCTGAGTATCAATAAAATACCAGTATCATCCGGTTACTCTAAACACGCATATAATAAAATTTCCATTCCTCATTTATTTATCACTCAACCTAGATCTCGCATCAAGAATAATTTCCCCTCATAGACCAAGTTCTTCCGTCTTCCCTTCCCGCTTCTTTGTAGAATTGAAGATATCTCACACCACCACGCACACATTCCCAAACAAGAAATTCCCAAAACCAAAATCAATATCCCAGAATCTAGACCCCCGGAATATCAAACTCCCCTTCCAGCTCCCTCCGTCTCCTCATATCCTCATCCTAATATCTCTTCATCTCTTCGACACCCAATTCCAACGATAAATTTCCAATCGATCGGCCCCCTCATCTAAATCCAGAAACCAATAAATAACAAAACAATAAAACGAAGGAAAAGCAGGAACGATTTTCCGTCCCGTCCTTACTTTCCCCTCAGTGCAGTACCTCCGGAAGCTGGCTCACGGCCCGGATTATCCATCGGCCCTCACATCATCTCACATCACATCACATCACCTCACCACATCCGGGTTCATCTCATGCACGAGCTTCTACTTCTAGAAGGAAAATCAACCTCCGTTTTCTCCAAGCTGAACGAGTGGAACTGGGAAGAAGTACTAGGATGAGATGAGATGAAATGCGATGAGATGAGATGATGAGATGGCATGACCATAACCTCGGAACTAACCGAACTGGTAAATGCGGAGGGAGACATAGCGCCCAAGGCTTCAAAAGAATAGAATTGGAATGAGAGCGGGATACCGGAAGGATTATTTTTCCTTCCCCATATTGAAAAGTGAGTGAAGATCAGGCGGAGTGAGTGCATATGAAAGAAAATTCTTGGATATAGCGATGAAGGAGGAACCAGGGAAGAAACTGGGGATTGGGGTTACTTAGTAGTCATTCCTCAGCTTGATAAACTCATATTACATTTTATATTTCTGAATCGAGATCTCATTCTCTCCTCTCCTCTCCTCTCCTCTCCTCTCCTCTCCTCTCCTCTCATATCCTCTCCTCTCATATCCTCCTCCCTCCTCGTCTCTCGTATGATCCCATCGCTTAATTCGCTTGCTTCAACTCACACTCTCAATCTCACACTCACTTACTTAAGGAGCCGAATGCGCCGCTTTCATTCACAGTACAGCGGGGAAATCTACTTGTTACCCCTCTCACATTCAACTCACAATCTTCACGCTCCCTTTTACATAAGACATGCTAATAAGAAAGAAAAGACAGATCATCCGTCCAGCTCTTCTCAGGTGGACTTATCTTAAACCGAGAAAGTTAGATACTCTGAAGGGACGGCAGTGAGAGATTGAACGAACAGAGTGCGTTGTTTGAACTATGGTGCTGGGTGCAGGAGATGGCGGTTGGCGTTGCATTGCATCGCGTTGTATGCGTTATGTTGCGTTGGTCTGGATCTTCGGCCAGCCAGGCCAGGCCAGGCCAGGGCTAACTAAGAAGCTTCTCAACTTCGCTCCTCGGCAATTGCGAGAACGGTCGAACGGTCTATTCCAGGAAAGGAAAGTGGGAAAAAGGGAGGATTGGATCTCTTCAAAGGATGATGGTATCATCGATTTTGACTTTGATTTTGGCTTTGACTTCCGACTTTTGACTTCGATTCTGACTTTGGAGATGATTGTTTTTAAGAGTCCGTATCGGACCATACTTTTACTGAAACTGTACCCTTACCAGCGATCTTATCGACAAGTATATGATCTGACAACGGGAGAGATCGAGAGATCGTCTCCAGGTCCCCTACCCTTCTTTTCTCTTCCCGCTTCGGCCATCCTGCGTCGCCGCATGCTGATCATGAACCTTTCAAGACCATGGTACACATATCCAGCCTGGATCCTGGGATAATTGGCACAGTACCACAAGTAGAAAGTGCCTGCTACCAGTGAAGATCCAGAAAGATTGCCCACCATTAACGGACAACCTTGCCATAACCCCACCTCTCAACAGTGACTTGTCCCCCATTTATCAAACAAATCCCTTCCTTCTCCCCCCTCTCTCTTTCAAAGAACATCCAAGCCGTGATTTCGAAACGAGACATGCTTCTGTCAAAGACTGCTGACTGTCTATCTGGGTTTTGGTCCCCGGACTTGCCGGGAAGAGGGATGGATGGGGAAAGCGATAAGAGGAGTGGAAAGGGAAAAGGCACAGTAATAAAGAGGGGTTGGAGGGCTCGACTGGCCAGTCATCGTTGCGCAAGAGAGCCCAGAGCGGGCCATACGGTAAGCTTTTGATACGATAGGAGGAGAGAGAGAAGCCAGACCCATGGCCAGGTCCCAGACATCCGCCTGCCCACGCCCGCCCATACCCACCCAAGCCCAGGCAGAGCTGAGGCCGACCAGAGCAGAGGTCGTGCATGTGTTACTGAGGCTGATTGTTGTTGATCCAACGACCACCACGATCCACGACCGACAATCCCATATCGGTACGGACTCTGACAGACAGCAGAGCACGACTCTCTCCACGACCGATCGATCATTCGGATCCTTTGCTGGCATCCTGATTGTTTTGTTGGATCTGGATCTGCTCGAGAAGGAAAGGAGGAAGCCTGGGCTGGGCGCTGCACATTCCATTCGGGCTTCGTACGCAGAAGGAAGGCGGTGCAGCATCGCCGAATAATCCCTCACGATCCTATCCTCTACCCTCATCTCGCTGTCCGACTCTCGTAGGCCTTTGTATCGATATCCTCCAGCAGTGTATCTTATTCTGGATCTGCCAATTCTTTGGAGAGAGAAGTCGCAGAGTTGTTGCATCGAAAGTCCAGCAGCAGCAGTACTTCACCGCAAACGCTACCATCCATCCATCCTCCTCCCCGCCGCCCAGATCCTCGAATTATACGGCCTTGACAGCGCAGTGCAGTGCATCCCAGTGCATCGATATCAACGCATCAACCACCGATTTCATCTGCATCTTCGTATGCTGCTAGTTGTGCCAGTTGTGTAGATATCCAAGTCGCCGTCGCAGCAAACCATCCACTGTACCGCCGTACCACCGCACCACCGTACCACCTCAAGCCCACCACATCCGTCCCTATATATCTCCACCTCCACACATCGGCAGTCGCGCAGTGATGCGAAGTAGTTGTATATGAGTACCGGCGATCTGCAAAGGGGACGGGGCAATTGCAATTGCCCTTGCTGTTGTTGCCGTAGGTGGATATCGCAACCAGCACAATGACCAGCTACCAAGGCCACACGGCCAAATCGCGGGGGACGAAAGTGAAGCCCATATT
Organism: Leptodontidium sp. MPI-SDFR-AT-0119; assembly: GCA_020726505.1. Lineage (NCBI taxonomy): Eukaryota > Fungi > Ascomycota > Leotiomycetes > Helotiales > Leptodontidiaceae > Leptodontidium > Leptodontidium sp. MPI-SDFR-AT-0119. Next base: position 1,956,853 of record JAHLEZ010000013.1, on the reverse strand, counting down.
GAGGAAATTGACGCAAAGCGAGAAGAATTCGCTGGACCTAGACCGGTCTGCTGCAGAGCAGGATGGACTGGGCATCGAGTACGGGTATGGCAGCGGGTATGGCAATGGCTCTGGGTCTGGGCCCGGGACAGCCTCGCGCTCCTCCCATGACGTCCAGCTGCGACGAGGCTACCACCACCGCTCGACCAGTGGTACTTCCCAATTCTCGACTGCCACCACCGGCAGTGGTCATCGTACGGGCTCCTTCGTCCATCCCTTCCAGCAAACTCCTCGTCCCTACACTCCTCCGCCCATCGCGGCCTCAGCATCTTATCAGAACTCCCTCCGCGAAAGTGAACTCGACAATAGCCCGGCCCTGACTGAAGATGAGGACCAGAACCAACTTCGTTCCCCCAGCCAGAGCCAAATTCACCCCTTCCGTTCACCTTCGAACCTCTCTACCCATACTTCCCCACCATCAATAACAGGCGTCTCGTCTTCGCCCAATATCTCTCACCCACAACCCCTTCTGCGACTCCAAACCAACAAGCAAGCCAGTTCTTCCAAACTCGCGCTCGCAACATCGCATACATCTCTCCACAACAACACGCTCTCCTCAGATATTGCCTCTCCCTCAGATACCATGTCTCCTGCCTCTGCCATCCGCAATTCCCTCGACAAGGGATTCCGCATTCGATCTCGCTCAGAAGTAGACACCCACGTCCGGTCTGAGACCATTCAAGAAGCTCGCCGCAAATTCCAAGAGAAGGAGCAAGCCAAGGAGGAGAAGGCCGCAAGAGAAGAGATCAAAGCCCTGGAGAAGCGTCAACAGAAGGAGGCTCGTCAGATGGAGCGTGGTCACCGTCGTTCTTCGGCCAGCAACGACACCCGCTCCAAGCGTTCCAAGTCGGATCTCACCATGCAGGAGAAGGATGTCTTTGTAGGCAGGGACTATAACTCGGTTCTTCAGCAACAAACTCCTACCTTCACTGGTGTTGGTGAGGAACAGCTGTATCAACCTCGCAGATCCGGCACCGCCAAGCTCAAGACTCATTCGGCCTGGACCAAGTTCGTCATGTGGCTCCGGACACGCTTCATCCGCATGGGCAAGAAGTGATGATTGTTGTGAGCAGATATTGAGTGTTGGTTGGGTGTGCAAGACACGACGTCGTTCGTTCTCCAAGTCAACTGCTTAGCGACCTCCAACCTCGACTCTCACCACTCCTCACATATCCTCCTCTACTCTTCACGGCAATACGTTCTCACATATTCACGTTTCACGATACGGCGTTCACGGTTCCCTTTTACATACCACGGTCTCGTCTGCTTTCTTCACTTCACTTCTCTTCTCACATACACTGGATGCATGGAAGGAGTCTCCTTGCCTGGGCTGGAGTGGATAGGTGGGGCTTGGATCACAGCACAGCACATCACATCGCATCAACCACGACAAAACAAAGCACATACAGCGTCCACATAGGGTTTGAGTTGGTTTTTTTCTCCCGCCCAATTTTGGGTTCCCTAGTTCTATTTCAAAGCACTACATCAGCGTGGCGTTTGGGTTCAAGCAAGCAGGTTTCACGCTTTACGTTTCTTTCCAGACTGAGGAGGCAATCTGGGAGGGTTTGCAGATTGTGTTTTGTCTGGATGGGTGAGAAGGTTCTTCTTTCAGGTGGAATCTGGCTGGAGTTCACCGTTTTCAATTTCGACCTCGAGATGCTTTACTTCGTTATGGATGGGTGGAAGTTTGATACAAAGGTGGTTTGGTGTTTCAGTGCATGATACGGTGGTTTGAGGCATGCTTCTTTGATTGATTGTCCCAGAGTCGTGGATGCGGCAGATAGTCTGATCTGATCCGGTCTGGCCTGGTTTGGTTCGTGGCTCCCTCGTGAGTTTACACAGCGGATTCGATGGGATGACAGTCTTTGGCTCAACTTGAGAGTGAAGACGAGAGCAGGGTTAGGTAGAGCAATGCATGGCGAGCTCCCTTTGAAACCTTTTGTTCTTGGAGATTTTAGGATTTTGTGACTTTGATCGTGACCGTGATTTCCCCACCCCATTCTATCACAACGGTAAGCTTTTTGCTTTTCTTCTTCTGCTTTCAGCGGTGAGCCAACGCTCCCTCCCTTTACCCACCCCTGGTCCCAACGCGCAGATGGTATATATCTCCTCCCCCACCCCCAAATTTTCAATCCATGGTGCTCGTTGGATAGCTCCTCTCGCTGTATCTGTATCTGTATCTGTCCATATCTATATTAAACTATAAATGAGAGGTGCGGGGTGGGATGTAAGGATGAGAGCAAGAAAGTGCGCGTTTGATTTTAGGGTGTACTTCTACTCTTTCTTGCTTGCTTGTTTGCTTCTGTGCTTGTGCTTGTGATTAAGGAGAGCTAGCCTATTATATCTTTCATTTACTTGTTCGTCCTGTATTTATTCATGGATATGATATGATATATCCCCCCCCCCCGGCTGGGCTCGTTAGGCGAACAGGACCAGGACCAATTTATTTAAATGAGATAGCATGATATGATACGTGTTCTTGACAACCTAGTAGTGATTATAAACTGAGTGGTAATCTTACTACACAAAGAAGTGCATTGCTTCTGCCTGGCTGGCTGGTTATTAGTACTGTGCGCATTTCGTTCTATAGGAACTTGGTGGGGTATGGATTATCATCTTACGATAGATTGGACATGTTTTACTGGCTGATGTTGAAACAAGAGAACGGAAGAGAGCAGAGTAAAGCTCGGCTTAAGTTCAATTAGGTTCTGGAATTAGGTTCTGATTTCATATCTCATCTAAAGCTAAGACAAGACCGGGAACGAGAACGAGAACGAGACTAGCAGAGAGATTTGGGATTTTATGAATAATAAACAAACTCTTGATAGTTATGATAGTGATTTCTATGTAAACAAGTAACTGGCTAGGGGGTGGGGTTGGAGTATTGAGTCTCTTCGGTTAGAGGGAATGTGAGGTTTGAAGTCTTCTAGACACGATGATGGGGGCATTTTAACCTTCAAACGCGGACCAAGGGGCAATATGGCCCACTAACTAGCGGACTGTTCAATCCGAAATTGGAGAATTGCGATTTTCAAGTCCCAAGAAAATGCCATAAAATAACTTGATTCTTGGATGTTAAAAGAGAAGTCCAACACTAAATCATTCCAACATCATCTCACTCACGCAGAACAAGAGCTGCTAGTACAAGACTTCTCATATCTACATAACTAATAAAGGTCGACCTTTCTAAACCTGAATTGAAGATGGAAATCTGAATCTAAATCTATATATATTTCAAATACTATGTAAATGCTTACAGCTTGCTCGTGTTGACAAAAACCTTCTAAGCGAGCAGCACCCCCTGACTTACAGCTACTTGCCTTCCCAGCTGCACCGCACACAGGGCTTCGCACTCCCAGCTGCACTGTCCAAAAAGACAGCACCGTAGAACCAGATTCAGATCAACCTCCTCGGTCTGCATGTTTTGGCAAACACATTCGTTTCTTATGCAGCTTATGTGTTTAATCTGTCTAGATTGAGGAGCTCAGCGTCTGTGGTGGTTACAGCTGTTGTTATTAACGTTGTGCAGTTGCTGGGGAATGTGACGAGATAAGAGTGAAGAGAAACGCGGCAAAAGAGTGAGAAGGAGGTAGGAGGTAGGAGGTAGGAGGTAGGAGGTAGGAGGTAGGAGGAGGAGAACGTGGAGTCAAGATACGATGGGCGAGAGATTTTGTAACACGAAGGAAACTAGAGAGTCTCCAGCGAGGAGCGATTGAAACGATGTATGAGTGATTGGATATGTATATTTGGGAGAAAGAAAGATATGGTCTTAAGTCATGGCTTAGTCTCAGAACTCTGCAGGTTTCATTGATGTTGTTTTGTTTGTGGAGCCGCGCTTGACTGTTGAGACGTGACTGACAAGTGCACTCCATACTTGAGAGCCATTCAGACGATTCTTCTCGGTGACATAGAGAGTGCTGTCTGCCAGACTAGAGAACTGACTCGACTCGACTCGCTCTGTTTCGACGAACAAAATAAACGATGAATAAGAGGACTCCCCTCGTTTCCGTCTTCCGTCCTTTGGCAATTTTCTTCACTCATCCTACGACTTTGTAATGTCAAAGCGGTAAAAAATCTCTCAGCCGAGTATTCTCTCATCTTCGCCCCAGCAAAGAAAATTAAAGGCTCTTATGAAGAGGCAGTTCATTTACAACTCTCTCTACGCCTCCAGGCTGGGTCTCAGAAATGGCACCAAGCAACCCTCCAATTGCCTCACCCACACTTCCCTCTCAATAGACGCAAGCCAAACAGAGACCCAAACCAACATCCTCTTCAACATGACCAACCAAAAGTTAAGTCATGTATCAACGAAAGAACTTCGCCAGCTCAAGATGCGGAAGTTCGTCTACAGCGTCGAGATCCCGCTGTTGGCGCTCAGTGTGGATATCTATGTTGGTTTGGAAGGGGAGACCATCTGGGGAGTTTTGGATTTGCCGCGTAGGGTTATGTTTGGGAGGGTTGTGGGGTGGTGGGATAGGATTTGGGTTGTTGAGGGGGCGGAGGATGTTTGACAAGTCAGGGAGGGCCTTTAGAAGGATGTGTAGAGTAGATATCTCGAGATAGTTCGAACGAAAGGAGGGATTTACAACCAAAAAAGTATCATTCCATCTCAGGTATCACGAGTATCCCCTCCTAGATTACTCCAGAATTAAACTCTCCCCATTCCCCAACTCCTCAAACCGAACCTCCTTCAGCCCCTCCATAGCACTCCCCTTCAACTCCTCGCCCTTCTCCTCCTTCGCCTTCTCAATCGCCTCCTTCAAACTAATTTTCTTCCGGTCCAAAAACCAGCTCACAATCCCACCACCCTTCTTCACCTCATCATGCGTGCCAACCCAATACTTCGCTCCCAATAACCTCTGGACCTTCAGTCCGTTATGCGCACCCATATTCAATTGTGCTCCTAGACTGATATCCTGCAATCCATGCAACAAAGCTAATGTCTTGATAGCAGGCTTAGCTTCTGCCACTGGAGCCAAATCACTCGGCGAGATGCCATGCGGCGTGTATATCACAGCTTCTGCCCCTTCAACCCCCTCCCCTTCCCCAGAATGAAACGTAACCATCACAGCAGAATGATAATACAGTAAATCTTGCCCCGGATACGCTACCCTACTCACACCAACCCACTCAGGCAAAGGGCTCAACGAACTCTCCCTCCAATCACCACTGAACCGCGGTATCTCAGTCACGTAGGCGAAATGTCTCCATGATTGGATCGCGGACGCGGCTTTAGTGGATGCGAAGATTGGGATGGAGGGGGAGGCTTCGAGGAGTGTGTCTTTGTGCATGTGGTCTGTGAATTCGTGGGAGATGAGGATGACGTCGATGGGGCTTTTTGTTGATGTTGGCTGTGCTTTGTCGACAGTCTGATCCTCCGCATTGATCTCCTCGTAAATATCGGAATCGACGCTGAGTCCTTGAGGAGGAGTATATGGCATATGTCCCCTCGCCACATCCTCAATTCCCCTCACAACATCCTCGACCTCTGTGATCGTCTGCACGACACTCTCCTCGACATGCCACTGCTGGCTAAAGAACTTCGCGACATCGCTCTGTCCGCCGCGTAACCATGGATCAATCAAGATGTGGTAGTATATCCTCCCATTGGTAGGCGGCGCAGACTCGGGGTAGGGAATCGAGAGGAGCCACGTCGTGTCTGCGTTCAGATGTGTGAGGAGCGGTCGGCGCGAGGAGAGACTTCGAGTGATGGATTCGCGGAGGGTGGTTTGGAGTTGTTTGGAGGGGTCAGAGTCGTCATCGTGGGAGATGTCTTCTACGTATTGATGGAGGGAGGTTGGGATTGCGGAGTGCGACATTATAGGTAGTAATAGGAGACATGGTGAGAGGAGGATTGAGTGAGGTTACAGTGAGGGAAGTATTGACGAGCTGAAGCAGTTGTGGCGTTGATAATTCGATTGGTGGCGAACCGGTGGCCCGTGCAATCCGGGGTAATTCTGAGAATGCGGAGTAAACCTCAACTCTTCTTACTCTTCATCTTCAACACTTTGGAGTAAAGTATATCTTCAAGTGCATGTTCACTTTCTTGCCCAATGATGTCAGTATGATCTTACAAGCAGCTACTTTTTCCACAACCAGTCCTGGTTTGATTCGTCCTTCCTAGCTAAGTCATCATTCGGCCTCGCGTCCTCGAAGCCGTTATCCCCGTCCGGAATATTACACCGCTCTTAGATCTCTTCGAAATAGGATTCTGCCATTACAGTTCCGCTTGATATCTTTACTCCTGTGACAACTTTCATTGGAGCTGTCGTGTAAGTTGTCGTGCAGATCTTGAAGGTGGCTTCAGATTTCGCTTTTCAGCGGACTTTCGGTGTGAGCTCAGTACTGACGAATGTAAATCTTGGCTCTGGGCATCGTATATATCCAGAGTTACCCCCTAAATTAGGGATCAGAGGAAGTACGCAAGTCTCTACAGAACATCTGCTCCATCCCCAAAATCATATCATGGCAACTTCAATCCTTCTCCAAGGGGGAACGGTGTTGGTTCACGATGAGAACGATCATGTCAATCCCATCAAAGCAGATATCTTGATCGAAGGGAACACCATCTCAAAGATCGGAGCTGGCATAGCAGCTACCTCGGGAGTCCAGGTCATCGATTGTACAGACAAGATTCTGAGTCCTGGCTTCGTGGATACACATCATCATGTTTGGCAGACCCTGCTCAAAGGACGCCATGCCAATGATTTGTTACTCGATTATTTCGGTCATGGTAAGGATATGTCCTTCAATGGAGGGTTGATCAAGCGGCTGACTGTTACAGGCAATTTCACCAAGTCCATTCATACTCCAGAAGACCTCTTCTGGGGTCAGCTTGCTGGCTGTCTAGAATGTCTCGATGTTGGCACAACAACAGTCGTGGACCACGCACACTTGAACGACTCGCCAGAGTCAAGTAAGTAAGCATAAAAGTCTTTCCAGTACTTAAAGTTCACAATAAACAGCAAAGGCAGCCATTGCAGCAACTATATCCTCGGGAATCCGATCCGTATTCTGCTACTGTCCCACTGGGCGTGTTGAATCCTGGAAGCCATTTACCCTTTCTCAGAACCCACTGGCGCCTTGGGTCATAGACCTATTGGACGAACTTGCAGCTAAAGCTCCTTTTGGCGATGATGGAAAAGTGTCTCTAGGCTTTGCGTTTGATGATCTCTACCTACCCAAAGAAGTACTCGCTGGGATTTATGGACGTGTCAAATCTCTCGGCATCAAAGTTAACACAACGCACTACGTCCGCAATGCACTCACGGGTGAGTTTTTCTTCTGCTCTCTCTTTCCTTAAGAGTATATATTAATTGATAACATATTAAATTATTACTTCAGGATTCTCGTCTATGATCGAAGCCCTCGATTCCTACGATCTGCTAGACTCCAGCTTCCTCTTCTCTCACGCCACAAACGCAACACCTGCCGACGCAGCCCTCCTCGCTAAGACCAAGAGCCATGTTGCAACAACACCTAGTACGGAACTGCAAATGGCACAAGGTCAATCCGCCGCTTTCCATCCTACGATCGACATCACCCCTCAGTGTGGAGTCGGTATTGACTGCCAATCCAACCAAAGCGCCTCGATCCCGTCCGAGCTCCGCTTACTCCTCCAGTCCTCGCGTGGGGTTTACAATCAAAAATTCATGGACGGAGGGAAACTTCCCAAGAAGGTAACCCACACCGCCGAAGAGGCGTTCAATCTCGGAACAGTAGGCGGTGCACGAGCAGCGAAGATGGAAGGCAAGATCGGGACATTGAAAGCCGGCGCTTATGCCGATATCCTTGTTTGGGATGCGTTGAGTCCTAGTATGGTGTGTGGAGCGCAGCATGATCCTGTCGCTACGATTGTTTTGAATAGTAGCCCACGGGATATCGAGATGGTTATTGTGGGTGGGGTTGTGAGGAAGGAAGGGGGTAGGTTGAAGAGTGTAGATGTTAAGTCTGGGAGGGAGATGTGGGGTGGTGTGGAGAGAGATGTGCTGGAGTGGAAGGATGTTAGTAGGGAGTTGGTCAAAAGGAGAGAGGTTATTCAGAGGAAAATTGAGGGGATTGATATGGAGGAGGCGAGAAGGGGGGTTATTGCTGCGTTCCACATTGATGAGAGTCTCGTCGTCGATAGTATTTGATGTTTTTTTGCTAAGCGAGATGATTGAATTTGTTGAGGTAGCATCTTAACTCAATGTCGTATAATTTCTCCGGGACTTTCGGTCAATACTATTATTATTAGTTTATTTATTATTATTATTATTGAAAATTTTAAAAATAAAATAAAATCGCAAATTTTATTAATATATGTTACGGTTGGCAAGAGGTTGATACGGCGAGTTGACTCTAGCTTTGTATTTGGGCCTCTAGCTACGCTCAGAATCGAGAAGAAAAGACAAGGAGGAAAGGAGAGCTCTCCGTAAGGGAGGGCTCGAGTATAAATACATGAAGGACCCTCCTAATGGGGCCTAGCGTAGTTGAGTGCCATTCACGTCAACTTGTCGCAGGCTCGCCACCTAGTCTTCCCTATTGGGCTTAGCGCCGTCGCATAGCTAGCGATGCTACGAGCCCGTGTCGGTTAGAATACGAGGCGCATCGTAGATCGTAACAATATATTTCGAATAAAACTATTAATATTTTATTAATAAATTTAAATTTATAATGTATAAAAATTTCTTAATATAAAAAATAATTAATATATTTATTTGGATTATTATTTAAATATTTATTTAATTTAAAATTATATTCGATCGATTTATAATTTAATTCTATTAAAAGTTAATATAAAAGTAAATTTCTTGGAATTAATTTTAATATCTATAAATTACGTAGAAAGTTACCTAAAGAACTAAGAATACAAGATACCAGATCTCCTAACATATCCTCAATCTAACCACGTGATATACTACCCTACTATACTAACTATTCTAAATACTAAATAATAAACTCAATTTTCGAGATTTTAATTGAATTCTTCGAATATAAAGCCGTTTAAAGGAGTTCCTTAAGAAATAGAAAATCATCGTCTAATTTGTTATTATTATTATTACTAAGACTATATTTACGACTTAAATTAATAAATCAGAATAATTAATTTACTTTAAATGGGATTTTTCCACGTATTTTTAGTTCTCGCTATCATATTTCTATCGGCTTCAATTTAATATCTACAACGCAGGAGAGGGAGTACAAGCCAGCATACTCTGTAGCTACTTAAAAGTAAATAGATTATACGGCTGGTTTTAGCAGACTAAAGAGTACCAGAGTTGTAGAATAGCGTATTTGATAAAGGAAATACAAATCGAACAAATCTCGTGCTCTCAAAAGCAGCCATGACGAAACGAAGTAAGCAAAGAGAAAATTAGTCAAAGAATGCAAAAGATACTCGACAAAGGGAATTAAGCGGCTTAAGTAGTAAACCCGTGAGCACTTGTCGGAAATGGATTAGTCTTGTCCTTACATCAGCTTTACCGCTCCCAATTGCTGTAAACTATCTTAGAAATCAAACAATCTAGTCTTGGGCATGAATTCTCAGTTCTCCAAGCTCCTGCGCAAACGCAGATCTGCCAGAAAACCTGGCTTACCAGTAAACCGAGGCATTTTTGAGTGCAATCACGCCAATCGTGCAGCTCTCAACGTCAAGCACGCCGCCAGTGGGATTACATTCCAGATCACCGAACTAAAGTTCGCTCTCTCTTCATGCAATCTCCAGCCTTCCTTATCTCCATGAAGATCCAGAAATTGGGCTTGTGATCAGTGCCAATCTTGCTCGAAATCCGATCCATCAACCCCCATCCCGTGGAGCTTGTGGCCATCCGCGCACAGCTGAGCTCAAACGAGCTTCCCTTTGCAGAGGTGAGACTCCGCAGCGCGTACGGTCCTTCCACAGCAGCGTCATGAGCCAAGGATCCTTGGGCGTCCCTCGATTACCGGGCTTCCTGTAGGCTGCTAGTAGGTGGTTTCTGGTTATCCGGTTTGTGAGGACCCATGGGGTTCATTAATAGGTCACCAGGTCGAAGGCTGGATACGACGGATTGAGTAAGAACTGTAATGTAGCCTCGAAGTTCCTTGTCTTCCTGGGCGTCCTCCTTCTCGAGGCGGAAGCGTTCATCCTTTGACATGTTGGCTCGGCGAAGACGGCGAATCTCGTTTTGGATGGAAAGCATGACCTCCTCAGGACATCTGTTTCGCTCAAGAGCATGCTCGGCCTTCCGTACATAACGACGGGTGACATCTGTTGCACCGTCTACCGAGAAAGCAATACAATATGACATCTTCTTTCCCCATCCATCCGAGTACATTCGTGGGTTATCCCAAGCTTCTTCGCAGGCATCGACATGGATCCATCGATTTTGCATCATGGAATAGACCTCAGTCCATACGTGGTCCTCGTTATTCCATACCCATCTTACACGGCCACCGACAGCGCGGCATAACATACTAAAGACGTTGGCCCATTCTCCTTGTCGTCCTCTCCGTGTTTGAAGCAGATACCAAACATCAGCGTATCGTGGAAATCGCTCGTGGGTACCGCAATTGCTAGCTGAGCATTGGTATAATTCAACTCGATGGGCACCGTATGCTGACTCTTCTGGTGTTGAAGGCGCCATCCCTTGCGCAATCGTGGGCGATGAGCAGACTGAGCATGGAGGGTTGTTTACCCACGTAAAGAACGATCGCTTGAACCATCTAGTTCGAGGTTAGAATCCACTCTGCGAATACATTAGGAGTAATATACCTTAGCAATGCGCGGATGACGCAGTCTTGGTATCCCCATTCGGGGTTTCGTCCATCACCTATACTCTCTGCCTGTGCTTGGAGCACTTGGCTTTCCTCTTCTGCCTCGCGGTAAATCCGATCTAATGGAATGACCTGCAATGCTTCGTCCAACAAACCTGGATTTTCGTATTTCATGGGTGTTGACGATAACGAGATCAACAGGTTTCGGAACTTCTGCGACTGCGCATCGGCAAGTGGTGATGAACTATATGATGGTGGTGGGTTGAGAGAAGAAGACGCTAATGCTCGAAGGCTAGATGACGAAGCACGTTCTCGAGGTGATGGAGAATCAGTTGGTGGTCGCGATCGATCAAGTTCATTTAGTCTTTTCGTCCTTAATAATCCTTCGAACTGGACTTGTAAATCATTTGCCCACTGCTCCTCGTGTCCTCCCTCCTGTGATCCGAACCCTGGCCCAGAAGTGTTGAGAGAGGATCGAGGGGTCTCGCGAATTGGCGTTCTGCCTCGTTGTGTAGTCGTGGCACTCGAGCTTGAAGCTTCGCTGGGGTCTCGAGTTTCGACGGGGAGATCCTGAGCAGAGCCGTGGTGTTGCGAACGTTGAGTCTTCTTTTGCGGCGTGGAGGCACCGGACCTAACAGCAGAGTTGCGGCTTAACTCAGTCTTCTCGGAATTGGCGGCAATGCTGTCCAATAATGGTTGAGTGAGTATGCCACCGCCTTTGGCGTCCTCGTATGTGTCGTTGATCCTTGAAGAGCTTGCCTGATCCTTGTTGGACACGTTTGATTCGGTTAGAGAGTGTACCTCGAGAACGAATTCGGTCTCTCCACCACTAGCAGCTACGGCATCCTTTACCACATCTCCCGAATCGTCAGCTTCGTCTGGGATTTCTTTTACCTTGTCGGCGGAGTCCACTTCTATCTCAACCTTTCCATCACCGCCTTCAGCCGTTACAAGTTTCCCAGTCTCATGGACTACTCTTCTTACTTGTGAGCGTAGCAAGTCCCTGATGAACGGGTCTTCTTCCAGCGCCATGTATTTCTTCGTAGGCAGAAAAGCCCACTCGGCGAATGGGAGGGCAGGACTTGTCCACACAGGATCATCTACGATAAGCCCATCTGCCGACGAAAGTGACCGGTAGTCCCAATCGACCATCTTTGGTTCACCCATGTCCTGGATATAATCCTTGGGAACTTCAGACTCCGAGGTAGTCCGTTTTATGGCTGAACGATTGCTACTGCTGGCCTTAGAAGATGCCTCGTAGTCTTGGTCGGGGAGACATAGAATGGCAAGGGCTTTCAGATGAGTGGCCACATGCCTCAAGAGAGGATCCAGGCGTCTATTGGCATTCGTTTCTCCCAATTCGATTCCTTCTGGCAGGCAATCGCACAAAGGGCAGGAAGTAAGGACGTTTATCGCTGGAGTGGCTGCAGCCTTAGTGAGAACTGGGAGTTGGTTCGGGGTGAAACTGTCCGCATGTTCGTTGGACATGTGCCTCTCGAAATTTTCCTTGCTTTCGAAAGTTTGGGGCGAATGAATTGGGGCAGTACAGGACCATTGCATACTGTGCTCCCATTGAAGGTGATTCAGCCAGTCTTTAGAGCTCCGAAATAGAGTGGTTGGATGCGGGCAACCCTCGCAGACACAGGCATAAGGCTCCAGATCTTCCATAACATGGTGCCTATCAGTGGAATTAGTGCAGGTAGTCATATAAACTCACGCTCTGACATACCTCCACTTTATCTCATCCAGAGCTATCTCTGATGTGAGGATCAGGCAACAAAATGGGCATTCAAATTCTTTAGCGTCTTCAGGCACTTTCGGGGCTGGAGGGTATTCAAGATTAAAGTCTTGTGTCACACCTTCGTTCCTCGTTGATGTACTTCTTGTTGAGAAATCAACCATCTTGAATCGATCAGGATCGAGTGCTGATGCTGTCGTGTGTGAGAAGAGATTGGTTCGAGTGACGGTCGGGGCTTTAGCTTGTGATGGAGTTGCGTTCTCTGAGGGTATCGCTCCCTCTTGGACGCCCTCTTGCATTCGAGTTGATATATATGGTAGAGGTCTTTCTGGAAGTATAGTAGCCTGGTGTTGTAATGCTAGCTTCTGTTGGTGCCTCTTGAAGTACAGAAAGCGCTTTCGTCGCAACGACATGGAGGCGCCTAGAAGTTTGCATAACCTCTCGCTTGCATTCTTGTGCCGATGCTGTACTATCTGAGTAGCATATAGCTCAAAGATGTGGCCCTTATCATTCCCGTGCTCGTCCTTCTCTTTAAATTCTGCGGCTTTTGAGTTTCTGCTCAGGGTAGCAGACTTTCGAATGGCAATAGATAGACGTTGCAAGCGATCAATCGTAGCTCCTGCGGTTTTCAACGCCTGAAGAGAGGGCGATATAGGGTTTGATTTATGAATGTTATTTCTAAGATGCTGGGCGAGAGCTTCTGAGGAGGAGGATGATTCCGATGAAGAGGATCCAGCGCTTGACGAATCCGATTCAGGGGCTGCACTGTCTTTCAACTCGACCGCTGTAGATATTTATAAACACTTATACTCTCAGTTCTAAGTAGAATTGGAACAAGAAAACATACATCGCTGTAAGTTGAGTTGTAAGATGCTCAGTAACTGCAAAACCATACTCCGAATATCAGGACTATTTTGAAGACGAAAATCCAAGGAAGCCCGGCTGAAGGAAAGAGCAGCAATGTTAGCCGCCCATAAATTGAATCTTATCAGTTGATTTTGAGCCATTTCCAGAGCTAGAGGGTCCCGTAAAGTGGAAAATGCATAATGGAAATCATTCAGGCAAGTCTGTGAGCTTTCGGCTATGAGGCTGGGGGCGGCTTGTGTTTTGAGAGGAGGTGCCATCTTTCAAAGCTTGTTCCAAGCCTACCCTAATAAGGGAGAGCTCTCATCCAAGAGTTTCCAAGGTTGCTTTGCGACGTTATAAGAGCTTTTAGAAGTGTTCAATGTGTTATCTGTTGGGTGACAAGATTCAGCTGACAGGAGTTCAAGCGCTAAAGCAGATGCGGGACCGCGAGGCTATCACCAAATGACCTTTGGAGGACAGCGACAACGGAGAAAAGAACAACCTCAAGTCACCTCAAGTCACCAAGACACCACGGATATCGACCAAATTATGGCAGAATGGCCACCTCCCGTCGCCATCTCAGCGACAGCAGCGACAGTGGAAGCAGTGACGACAGCAGCACCGAGTCCGATGATCCCCAGACCTTCCAACCTCTGCCCTTAGCATTAGCAACTCTTCCCTGGTTTGGAGCCGCCGCAGACGCCGTGCTTCGTTCAGAGGATATCCTTTTGAATGCAATCAAGGTGTCATTCTACACGAGCTTTCGCTTTGAGGTTGTAGTCCTCTGCCTTCGTCTGGATTTCGCTCGGGGCAACGCTGCAGATCAGTTGCCCAAGGAATGCATAGGAGTTCTCGAAGAAGTTTTAGCTATTCTGGAAGGTCTAATTAGCTGGGACTTACTGTCTGCTGCCAAAACAAAGGTACTTGCAAATGCGAATCGACTTGCGGTTCTGCTGATCGTTCCATGACTAACTCCACTTAGAGGTCGAGACCTTCGAACTACCCGAGACTAGAAACCCTCCTACAGTACCAAAAGGCCCTTGTGCAGGACAGCAAGAACATTTCCGAATCATATAAATTCTTGGAAGTGGGAGAAAAAGAGAAGAATTGGACGAGACTCCACAGTCGAATTGAAAGAAAGAACAAAAAGTTGGAAAAATTGCTTAACAAACTCCGTCGGTCACCTTCTATTACCCCAGCGACTAAATCCACTAGAAAGCCACCTTCTTCCAAGATTCGAAGGCTAGGCTGTGCTCTTCATGATGTCTTATCCCGTCGTTGGTCCTGCACCTGCTCGATGCCTCACGAGGCAAATGTTCGACTCGCAACAAACCGAAAGTTCGATAAGTCCAATGAACGCATAGAGTTCGAAATCTTATTGTCTACAAACTGTCTGCCTTACAGATGGCAGGAAAGCAGCTTCTGCGTTCTTGTCCCAAAGGTGTAAGTTGCTATTTGTAGCCCAGAAGGCTTGATGCAGAAGAGGGCACTCGCTGACTTTCCAAGCCAACCGACAAAGACCAAGATCGAATTCATGATCGAGGACACAGACGAAGACATACCAGATTACCCAGTCAGAGAAATCATCAGCACCATCTGCCATCCCATCCAGCAGGCACAGCTTGACCAGTTTTGTCTGAATGTTCTCGTCGATAATGGAGACATATTCCAGATACCCCCATTGAAAAAGAAAGGTCTTATCGCCCTTTCCAACCCAAATGTAACCCTGGCGTCTCTTCTTCAAAGCCACAGGATATTCTCGCAGAAAGAAACGAGAATACTGGGTGTGATATTGGCATATGCTATGCTACAAATGTGCGAATCACCTTGGATGAACCGGGAATGGGACAAGAACAGTATTATGTTCTTCTATGAGTCTGCCAACCCATCAGCAGTTGATATACGACGCCCATACATCTCCAGTCGGTTTGAGAAGGCGACATGCGACCAAGATCAACAGGCCCTACACAGAATTCATCCACACCCAGGTATTCTTGCCCTTGGAATTCTTCTCCTAGAGCTCGAATTCAGGGCTCCAATCGAGTCTTACAGAGAGGCTTCGGGCTGCGGCGGTAAAGTCAACGTCAATACAGACTACACTACTGCGCTTTGGTTGCTTGAACAGTGTGGTGACGACGTTTATGAGAACTACAAAGCCGCGATACAGGCTTGCCTTGAGTGCAAGTTTGTCGCAAAGGGCGAAACCTTCGAACATGAAAGGTTCAGAAAGACTGTTTATGAGAGCATCGTTGTGCCACTCGAAGATGAGCTTCTTTCTGGTTTCAAAATATCAGTCGATGATTTGGACGAGCTTTTGAATGCCCCAGCCGTGAGACGTGGCATGTTACCCTGTGGAAATGCTTCAATGTCGCGGCGATCTCCTGACTTTAACTACTTCAATGTAATGTCGGTGCCAATGACCACTACACCTCGTCGAGGGCCGTCAGTCTCGCTAGAGCTATTACCGCCATTCATTCCACCATTGCCCGAAGCGCCCTCACTTCTCCCACGATTCAACCTATTCGACGATGAGTTGGGAGGGTTAGCATCAGATAGGTAAGCAAAGAGAACTATCATCAGTTGTCCTCACGCTGACAAGCTAAGTTCAACGCGCTCGTCTGATAAATGGTTCATGGATTTTGAAAATCATGTTCTCGATCTGCTCGAAGACCCTGAAGATTCCAACGGAAGAAGAGCCAGGGTTGCGATACTTGACACTGGGTTTGACCGAAAAGATCCAGTCATCAGAGCAAATTCGGAACGAATCAAAGGAACGCGAAGCTGGGTTGAAGGTGGGGAGGCCGACGAAGATCTAGCTGGCCACGGAACCCATACATTAGCCTTGCTTCTGAAAGTGGCGCCTGATTCTGATATCTTCGTGGCAAGAATTGCGAAGAACAATGATCTCGAGAATCCAGATTATGTAGCAGAAGTAAGTGATATGGGAAAATGTGAATGACTTTTCCTAACTGAATCTAAGGCTATCCACTGGGCTGCGAATGACTGCGATGTAGACATTATCACAATGTCTTTTGGATTTCCAAGAAGAATCGACTCCATTCAGAAGGCTATTCAAGTAGCTCATTCAAAAAATAAAATCATGTTCGCCGCAGCATCAAACAATGGAGGAAATCAAGGCATCGCTTACCCAGCAAACCAACTGTCTCGAATTATTACTATTAACTCTACAGATGGCCTTGGTAACGGCTCGACTTTCAATCCGACTCCTGACTCACGGAGTGAGAATTTTGCCACATTGGGAGAGGCCGTAGAGTCTTCATGGCCTTTTCAACTTGGTTTTGGTTATACCCAACGAAAGTCCGGAACATCATTTGCAACACCAATTACTGCGGGCATTGCGGCTGTAATCCTCCAATACGTGATGCAAAAGTTGCCTGCCGACAAGTATCCAGAAGCAAGTAGGCTGCATAGTTGTGAAGGTATGAAGGCTGTTTTGAAATTATTGGCTGAAGAGAGGAGAGGTTATTATTACATTAAGCCGTGGAAGTTCTTGTCTTTGGAGAAGAGTCATTCGTTTATCTGCGAAAATATCCTTGAGGTCTTAAGGGAGATATGAGGAACGTTTCAAAGGCCGAGCGACTGGAAACTGAATCAAATTGGCCATCATAAGATTACAATCGAACAGGAGTACAGTGACTCCAATTTCTACTGTTAACAGTAGCCGATTGACCACGATCGTATACCTCCATACGAATTCCAGTACTTGAGTTTTATTGAACTTTCTCCCGGGATATTTCAGAGCTCCGACAGGATTGGCGACCTCCGCAGGGCTGTGCTGCATGATGCACGGTTTCTGACGAATGGCTCTCGACCACATGACAGACTCATGCATGGAAAATCACTAGAACCCGCCTTGCATATCAGCCTCACTCAGTATCTTGAGAATGAAGAAGAGGAGTCAAAGGAGAGTTGAAGCTATTCCGGAGCAGGGTCCTCGACCTTATTCTCCGCCGGTATCATGACAACCAAGTCCTATCTCCTCGTTCGAGACTTCGACAACGCCCCGGACGATGCCATCCAACTGGGACACATCCTCTCAGACCCTTCTGACCCGCTCTCCTCCCTCAACGCAGACGATCGTCTAGAAGTCCCCTCCCCCATCCTCAAATCCACCTCCAAAACAGGCTTCACAGCAACCCGTGGCCAAGTCCGCGACGGCAAATTCGGAATATGGGCCCAGATTCTAGAAGGCGCGACTTTCGGAGGCAGCGTCAATTTCTCCCGCATCAAGAATGATACCTACACTATCGAAAAAGTAGATACTTCATTTATCTGGCTTGCTCCTGCAGCAGCGAAGTCTTACATCCAGCAGAGCGTAGATCTCACGGGCGTTAAGAGGTTCCTGGAAGCTGGAAGGTTCAGGAAACCAGTGTATATGATTACTGGCGTCAAGGTAGCAAGGGGCGCGAGTGTGAACTGTGAGGACAAGGGAGAGAAAGGCGGAACTGTGAAAGCGATGGTTGATGGGACGGGGATTGGAATCCCAGTAAAAGCTGGGCCGGAAGCAGAGGTGTCGAGTAAGAAGGTTAAGGATACGGCGTTTGAGGGGAGTGATGATTTCGTGTTTGCGTATCAGGTGAGGAAGATTACGTGCTCGAAGAAGAAGCCATTGAAGGATGAGGGATATGCAAAGGGAGCGATGTTCGAGGCGGGGAGTACGGAGTCGAAGGCTGGGCTTCCGCTTGAGATTTCGGTGGCGGGAGAGGATGTAGTGGGTGGGGATGTTGGAGCGCAAGTGATGAGTTTTGATGATGAGATTGATGGTGAAGATGATTGCTGTGCGATCGTCAAGTAGGCAGACCAAATGTCTCGAGTTGTTATATTTGAATATCGAAGCGTCTTAAATATTATCAAACAATGGCCTGCTGGTCCTTTTTTCCCCGTATATCTTTCCGCGATTTCATTCCTTTCTGCATGATAAGCAACAGCAACGGCGACAACCCGACATAGAGTAAGCTGATGATCGTGTATGACCAACTTGTACCAACCGCGTCTATTCCCGGCTGAATGATTGCAGACATCGCTGCCCCCATGAGACACCTCACCGGCCAATTCGCCGCGACTGCGGACGCAGCTTTCTTGCGATACAAATCCGAGATGAGAGTATTGAAAATATTGATTTACGCCGATATATCCAACTCCCAACACAACCCCAAGAACACAAGGCACAGCTTTGCGATGTCTCGCCGGCTGACAGGATCACTCATAGCACGGGTTGAACAGCCTGTTTACCGCATCGGTAGTGGCTTGCTAGCCTGCGGACGGCAAGAGAGTTTCACCCCACCTTACTCGAGTACGAGTTTACGCCAGAGTGTTGTCTTCAACAACCCCTTCTGAAAACCCGTCACAACAATGAGTAGTCCTTATCCGCCCCAAGACTCTTTTGGATTCGATTTATATGAGCAAGATGATCCATGCGATTCGTGGCAAATAGAAGGCAGAGAGGTAGTCCACGGAGCAGTGAATGCAGGTGCCGAAAAAGATACTTGCAGCCAGCAACAAACACAAATGCGGCCGGAGAAACTTGCTTTTTGTCAGCTAACTGACTGGGATAAAGAGAGAGCTTACAATGACGATCCGCCGAGCTATATACACTACACAATCGAGTGTAAGGTTACAGTGAACAACAGAATGGCATCAAAAGATACAGAGCAGGATGTGGTTCTACCACCGTCTGCGTACGGGGGCTTTTCCTACAAGATAAGTTAGAGAAGCTAAATCCGTGCACCTAGATTCCGGCTCCCCCATTCCGGCCACCTCGCTTAGCGCCCACTTCAAAGCTTAATCAATTCGACCAGCGTCTTTCCTGTCGTCCCTATATCCAAGGGCGACCTTTTGGGGATTTCCTCTGGCAAGATTCGATTCTCAGAGCACTGTAATATTGCCACGTCAATTATAGGCCCTACACGGCATCTTTGGTTGGATTATTCACAGGTTACGGGGACCCGAACCAGATGCGGGGCGCTCGGCCAGGTTGCGAAGCAAATGTGCACTTAGCTTGTGAAGATGTCAACGAAAATGTGGAGAGAGGTCCGTGTGAGTCCTAGAGAGTTCTGGTCTTGGCCATTCATGAAATTATGCCTTTTGAGCCACTCATTCGTGCGCCTACTTCAGACGAGCAATTCGTACTTCACCAATCGCTTGACTACGCAAGAAGGGACTTTTTGGAAGAGCCTCTCTGACGGCAAGCAAGGGGAGCCATGGCATTAAGGCTCATACATCTCCTTCAAGTAATGCTTTTGCCGCAGAGGTGTTTTTAGGAGTCTGTTTATTAGACCAGAATGAAATTTTGTAATGATATCGATTGTCACCTTATCCGTATTGTCAAAACCGTCAAAGCCCTCAAATCGGTGAAATTCCAAAAACTTTGTTCCTGTTTTGAAACACCCGCCTGCACCTACTAATTGTCAACTCAATGTCATATAATTTCTCCGGGACTTTCGGTCAATACTCTGGTGCTTTCTTCTTTTCTTACCCAGTAGCTGCCGTTTACGTAGATTACTAAACCACCTCCATCTCGCAAGAATAAAAACGAAGCAGCATAGCTGAAAATAATTTGCCATTGGTGCAATTAGTTCTCTCCGGCGTTCGCCTTTCCCACCCGCTATCCCTTGTTTTCTCCCCTTGTAACTACAACAACAACAAGAAAAATCGATGAAATTTATATTACTGTATTCCACCTAGTTTAGGGAGTATCCCTTCATTCGTCCGCTGAGAAATTTGCCAGTGCTAGCAAGGGCATAGACGAGAAGCTGTTATTCGCCAGAGGATGAGGCTCAACTAGGACCCATTCTTACACCAATTAGAACCCTTGCTTTGCTCCCCTGCTTAGCGTTGGCAAATGTCTCAGCGGACGAAGGGATAGAGCCAATTTTTTTTTATATTCGATTTGCACCTCTATTGAAGAAGTTTTGTTGTGTTGAATTTGGGTGTTGCGGGGGACTCCCTGTCAACAGGGGGTAAAACATAACAGCTGTACCTACTGTAAGTACCCCGTGAAACTTGCACGGGGTACCTCTTCTGCTCCCTGCACGGGGACGTCTCTTGTTTTGATCAACGCTCTTCGTACCGATAAGAACGAAAACGAAGATCAAAGAAAAGACTACGGAATGCAAAGGCGGCCCGAATTGAAATCCGTCCATTTGAAAGCTTGACGAGAAACACCAACCCCCCCCCCCCCTCTTTTTAAATGCGTGCATCCGAGGAATTTCACTATTAAATTGAATTTTCTCTAATAGAGGTTAAATTTTAACATCTAAATGTCAAATGCATAAAATATCTAGATTTATTGACTCTGCAAAGACGTACAATAACTTTTGGAGTCGAGGGTCTTGTTGCGGATTTCAATTCGGGCCGGCTTCGTATGGTTCGGGTTCGGTTCGGTAAATACGAAGTAAACAGCTTCCCTTCTCACATCGAGCTACAAGGCGAGACTACTTCCAATGATAATGTTTTCCAGTCACCCTACGCGAGCAAGCTGACCAGCGTGAACCCCAGGTGTTAACAGCCAGCCATCTTCGCAAGATACTGTATACGAACACGTCAAGCGCATATCGGTTGTTCCCCCCGACAGAAGAGATCCGATGATTAAGTTCTCCCCGCTCTCTCCACAACCGTTTCTGTGTCACCCCACTTCCCCGTCCTCTACCCCGTCCTTGATTGGCTCCACTTCATCTTAGCCGACTCGCCTCGCCTCGCCTCGCCTCCCACGCTGCTCAGGTCAGGAACGAAATCTCGCATCGCTTTCTCCACTCGGCCCACATGAGACGGACTACGGAGGTACTTCGAAGTATTTACTGCAGGCCGTTGAGCCAGCCAGTCAGAATCTTGTATCATGTGCCATCAGGTTAGTAGCTGCATGTTCACATGTAAAGCTTACTTGTCCGAGCGAGCCCTTGGGCCGAACAGTCCTAGCGAAACCGTGGCTGGTCTTCCTGACACGGCACGAATGAAGCTAATCTCGACGCAGTTACACACTTGCCCCTGAAGGCCGGGGCAGTTTACGGCACATATGAGGCATTATCAGAAAGAGATCCGCTCAATTGAAAAATTTAACAAAACTCAAAATATATCGATCAAGACATTGCCAATTCGCATGTTGTAGGCTCATCGCGAACGGGCTTCACAATGAGGCTCCACTGTGGAGTAGTTATCACAGTCCTGGCCTTACTATCCGCTGTCGGTGCTCAACAATGGTCTATCGCAAACATCACGAAATGTGGGGTATGTTGCTCCATTTATATATCTATATCACGCCCGACCTCTGGCTAATGGGTTTGCAGCTCTCTTGTCTAGTAGTAACAGTGCCAGCGGCCAATTGTTCGCTCGCGGATACAGCTTGCCAATGCGAGAGTAAAATTCTCCCGGTCTTGACGGTGGCATGTCTGTTGGAAAATTGTACAATGCACGACCAGCTCGGTGAGTTTTTCGGTATGTCTATATTTTCATGTGTTGTTGTCTAATGGTCTATCTAGTTGTTGCGAAAGTGCAAGCTGCCACTTGCCAGCTGCCGCATCCGAATCGCTCTGGTGGGCTTATTGTTACCGTTGCTACTTTATTCGCCATGACATTTCTTGCAATTGCTTTGAGGTTGATATCAAGAACGTGGGTGTCTGGCACAATTGGAATCGATGACTGGATCGTCAGTCTGGCTTTGGTACGCATCAAGCTCGTGGATGAGCAGATATCTCTCGCTGGTGCTGATATTGCATAGCTCTTATCTGTCCCATCGACTGCCTTCACGATTTCTAGTAAGAGGTTCCGTTCCGCCTTGTTGTTAGGAACTGGCTGATTGTTTTAGTGGCGAATGAAGGCTTTGGTAAACATATTTGGGATCTTGCGGATGGCAGTCTATTGCATATCCTCCGGAGCTGTAAGTTCCCATACCTTACCGAGAAAAAAACATTTTTAACTCTTGATCAGTGTATATAGCCGAAAGTTTCTACGTCATAACCCTCGCCGCAACAAAGATCTCCGTACTACTCCTCTACCTTCGTATCTTTCCGGACAAGTCGTTTCGAACCGCTATATTTGCGACAATTGGGATGATTGCTCTGAGCACGGCCATTATATTTTTCATGACGGTCTTCTCCTGCCATCCTGTTGCCTTCTTTTGGAACAGGGAAATTCGAGGAGGGACATGCATGGATGTCAACAAACTGGCATACGCAAATAGTGCTATGAGCATTATCCAGGACCTTCTCATTGTCATTCTTCCCCTCCCAGTGCTTGCGGGGCTGAACATGGGGAGGAAGAAAAAGATTGGAATCGGCTTCATGTTTGCCGTTGGAAGCTTGTAAGTGTTGCCTAAGCTTCTTCCCTTCCGATAGATGTCTAACAGAATCAAGTGGTTGTGTGGTGTCGATGATCCGCCTCAAGTCCTTGCTATCCTTTGGGAATTCACTGGACCCATCCTGTAAATCGCCTGCACTCACTCACAATCATTTCCCCCAAAAGCTAACCTCTTTCAGGGGACTACGTCAACGTTGTTATATGGACTATCGTCGAACTTGCCGTTGCTATGGTCTGCTCGTGCTTTCCCGCACTTCGAAGCCTCCTCATACGCATCTACCCTCGAGCATTCCTCACTTCGATTGGCTATTCTAGCGATAAACAGCTGGCATCAATACCACCAAGTTCAAATTCAGGGCGTAGACGTGCAAACAATGAAGAAGGCTTTGTTGAGCTTCAGCAGATGAATGAACCACAACTATCAGACACGCCGCCAGAGGTCCCGCCGAAGGGAACCCCCGGTGGTGTACGCTACAAATGAACTGCGGAATTAGGCTGGGAACTTCGGTGCGCTGTAATGCATTTGGGTTGGATCGTTGGTGTGTAATCTAGAGTGTAAATGTAAATAACTCAAAATAGAATATGATTGTCGCCGAGACCCCGGTTATAGAGCCCTCTCTCATATGTCTAACCGCTGAATTATCACAGATCCATTGTCCGGTAAATGGATTCTAGGGAGCGGGAAAAAGAGAGAGTAAATGTTCAAAGCGCAGCCCCCAGTCTCATGCTCCGCCGCAAAGTTTGTTCAGTCCTACCTCCAACTCTCAGTAGAGAACTCAATCTCCTCTTGAAGTCATCTCTCTTGGCTTTCTCAGTCTTGTCATCTGACTCACGTACTGACAGCGTCAGCAAGGTAAGGGTCTTTGGCATCGTGATTACTACAGACTTTCGTTCAGAAGGTACCCCATGAATTTCCAAGTGAAGTCGCTCAAGTCTTTGGCAGTCCTCAAGCAAGCGAAGCTCGGAAATCGTCGTGCTTGATGTTGCCACTCAAGTGAGATAGATGTCTGAGTGAGCCTCTCACAGTGCTGAGTAAGCTCCTGGTTGAATCGAACTCCGGGACGTGGGAGAACTGATTCATACCATAAAATACGGCAGAAACTTCCTCAAACATCTTCTTTGAAGCGAGAAAAAAAAAAGGAAAGAAAAGACAAAAAAAGGGGGGGCTAGCTTTCCGCGAACATTATCCTGCCCCCATAGATACTGCACACTCCAAAACAATGTCACCATTTGCCCCTGGACATTCAGCTAGAAACTATACCATTGCCTCAAGACGGCCAGTACCAAAACGCTCCGCTACATTTTCCAAACTCTGTTCTTATCAGTATCAAAGGTCACGAGGAATTAACTTGATCCGACTCTAGGTAAGATTGAGATACTCCTGTATGATCCGATAAACTCGCCTCACCCACTTCAATTTATCGTGAACACATCATCTGTCAATTATAGCCGAGAGATTTTTGCTTTCAAAAATTGAATTAACTCCAGTTTAAACTCTCACAAAACCGCGATTTGGTTGGGAACGATAGGCGAGAGTTGCTCCTTCCATTCATTCCCTTTTGATCACCACAGGCCATTCAAGTGAGAGATCCATGAGACCATCCACTGAGCTTTAATGTCAGCGCTGTTAACTTACCCTGGGTACTTAGGTTGGCGCCTAGGCCCTCCATGGCTGACAACTGTGATCTAACCGAGTCGTGATTTGTGAGGGACACTGGAGGGGGAAAGGTAAATAAGGATTTTAGCATGTGTGAGAAAGTTCGTTGGCTAAGTACGTACGTACTTGGTATTGTCTTTGGCTACCGAGGTTTCGATTTTACAAGAAGGAAGACCATGTAAACCAGAATATCCTACTTCATAGGTACCGCCGTTGGAAAATAATTGTTTGGTACCGAGTTTGGCGCGTCTGGTGCTGCCGCCTCTCCATCCCCGGGAACATCAATCCCGACAACGACGTCCATCAGCTCCGGAAGATATCTCCCAAGTTTCCCATTCTCGAAGGCATGCATTTCCCCCCTCAGGCTTTCTTCATCAATGTGATGACGCGAGATGATCCTTTGGTCCGATAGGTCTTGTGTCGCCCTGTGGCCTGTACAACCCTTTAAACACAAGGCCTGGTATGTTCTCGCCATAAACAATCGTCCGCTTCATGCTCATCAACGTGCCGGCGAATTTGTGGTAATACTCTCGCGTGGGTGCTCTGGCTGGTTTTCGAGTTCGACGCTCCATTATCTTAGCTATGAGCCAAAGAATGCCGTAGATGAGGAGGTAAGCTCCAACACAGATTCCGAAGGAGGCGAAGAATGACTTGACTGTCAAGACTGGCTGGTAGCAGGTGCCTGTTGGTGGTGATGGTGATGATGTGGAAGAGATAACCGTCGTGTCTAAGATTTCGGACATGATGGTTGAGTGTTTTGAGGGTGCGAGTGATGATGGATTTCGAGATGTGTGCGGGATACGGTTGCTTCCTTGCAAATGCACTTCGAAATTTGTTAATTGAGACAGCCGGAGAAGTCTTGAAGAAATTCTTGGGATGTTTTAAAGATTGGAATCAAGCTAATTTCCAAGCACTAATTTAAAAGTGGGTAGGGCATGTTCAGGATAAAGTCATGCCTCATGACTTTGGAACTCGACATGAAAAGAACATATTAAAAAATTGTGAGAAACTTGTTGTTTACTTACTTGATGTAAGGATTGGGATTCGAAGATAGTAACGAAATGGGAATTGCGGTGCTTAGCATTGACACGTAAGAGTAATTAAAGAAGCATTCTTTAAGCGAGTAAAACATATAACCTGAGAAAGTATTTCATATATCAAGTGGGATTTAAAATTAATCAGTTTTCCACCAACTTCGGAAACCCTCGTAAATAATGTAAGCTAAGAATAAGTATCAAAGCTGGTCCAATCCGAGAAGTTGCAGAAGTCCAAATGCGAGCCAAGGCGTCGTGGTGGTGTGAATAGCCAACAAAGTTCCTAGGGAATCTCTTCGGCCGTAGTCTTCTTTCTAATAAAATCTTAGTAGGAACTGCGAATTCTCTCAGTGCATTGTATAACAAATGAATACGATCCAGAGAAGTAGATCAGAAGAAGGCTCAGGAACAGGAGGAAAAGTTGCGCAAGA
Source organism: Leptodontidium sp. MPI-SDFR-AT-0119 (assembly GCA_020726505.1). Taxonomy (NCBI): domain Eukaryota; kingdom Fungi; phylum Ascomycota; class Leotiomycetes; order Helotiales; family Leptodontidiaceae; genus Leptodontidium; species Leptodontidium sp. MPI-SDFR-AT-0119. Next base: position 1,931,062 of record JAHLEZ010000013.1, on the reverse strand, counting down.
TTCCGTGTGCGCAAAATACAACTTTGTTACTATTCACTAATAGTTACAAGCGAGTGCTCGAGCACAGGTATAAGTACAAGAAGGACACTAGCCAAAGAAATTAGTAGATGAGTAAAGTAATCAGCCGTGAACCAGTTGTGGAAATTTTAGTTTTTGAACAAAGCAGCTTTGCAAATATCTTAGAACTACCGTGTGACTCCCCCATTAGCCAAGAAACATTGAAGATTGAGATCAGAGGAAGGTTTAGTCTGGATATAGTGACGCAACATTTGATGCCAATTGGGTTACCACATACACACCGAGCAAACGAAGTACACAACATTAAAACCCAATTCAGAAACAAATAGAGAGTTCAAATTTCATGGAAATCTTCATGTGGCTTCAAAACAATCGGAAGTGATGGATGGCGGCCGGAAGATAAATTGAATGAGAGAAGTAACCCGACTTTCGTGACGAGTTTTAATCCACAGACATGCAATCTAAAACCGAAACATCACGACATCATCGTCATTCAATGATGCAACTATTCGTTTCTCAACCCCACTGCTCCGCTTGATTCTTCAATTCGTGCCAGAGCATCCAACGAAGTTGTTCCCGCTTGCACCAGTATGCGTAATGGCGCCTGCATACTCTCCACTGGTATTGATGATACATCTATCAGCACCAGGAGACCCTGTTTCCGCAACAAGATCAGCTTCAATGCTGATTAATCACTCCTCAGTAATTCCTTTCAATTCACCAAACTCACCTCCAGTATAAGCCCCGCCCTTCTTCAACGGAAACTCCTGATACGGCCCAGAAACAGGAAAGTCAAAGCCCTCATAATTATTGTACGTGTGTGGGTAGGTTGAGCTACCGGCAGTGGTGTCTTGCTGGTAGTAGTTGTATGCTGCGTTCTGGCAGTTTCTGGTGTCGGTGGCGGTGTAAGATGTGCTGCCGCATGTTGTGGCTGATTGGCGGGTTTCGAGGCTGACGGCGAGGGGAAGGGGGTTGGAGAGGGCGGTTGTGAGGAGGAGGGCAAGGGGGAGGAGAGACTGCGAGGGTTTAGTGGGGTTTGTATGAGATCGATGGAATGAGAAATACTGAGACTGAGATGAACATCTTGGATTCTTGGAGCGGAGTTGGGATGGAGGTGATGAGATTCAAAGAAACAATTGAAAAGCTTTTGACTAAGAACCCTCTCTGACCTAGAGTTGAATGACCCTGAAGCCAAACGACAGCAGAGGAAGCACCTATTATAGATTTCTCGTTCAGTGGGATGGTCCGCTGTTTCCGAGGAATGAACGACCAACACCAATCTGAACTCCTATCTCCCACACATGCTCCATTCATCAGCGATTCGAAACCCATCAATCTGATCCCCTGCATAAGTCTGACTCCAAGTAATAAACTTACCTCATATTGGAAGGTATCAAACAGCCATTGTCCAATCTCTTCGTCTTCCCTCTTCTCACCGGCGCGCTCCGTCCAGCCCGTCCCTGATCGACATCTCCCTGAGTCCTTACCGACAGCAACCCCACAGGAACAACCCAATTTCCGAGCTATCCATGGCGATAACGAGAGGATCTCCACATAAGGGAGATATCTGAGATCTGATGCAGTCCAATAGGAAACATCATGCACTTCGACTGCCGTATGATGTGCAGTGCGAACGGTAGGCGAAGGAGGAGATCAATAAACTTTAACCGAATACGGCAGGTGGGATGGATGCACGTGTTGCCGGGATGGCGACATTAGGTTCCTAGATCCTCAGGCTTTGTAAGGGACAGCTGGTTGAGAATATTAGCAGTGTCGATTCAGTTTTGTGGATCTCGAGTTGAGATGAGTACGGGTACGAAGGTAAGGGATGAGAATCTCGCAACGTGCTTTACGGCGCTTGAAGAACATACCTTTCCGAGCTTCGACAGGTGCCATTTGACAGCCCTTTCAATTTTGAGGAGAATCACGAGCTGCACATATGTCAAAAATAACCAGAAACAATCCAGCACCAGGCATGGCATTCGGAAAGATCCTATCCCAGAGAAATTGCAATGTTTCTCAAGTCGTCACCGAATTCCGCAAATACATAAACAAAGCTGCAGAGGAAAGTCCGAAGTCCGTCCAAGATGCATTGTGGTCTCATGGAAAGACATCTCTAAGGTCGTTGCGGTGACAAAGCCCGAAGAGCAAGACCATCTGGTGCAATTCTTGCTTGGGCTGAGGGAGGAGGAAGGACGGGAAAAGAAACTGCAAGTTGAGGGCGAGGCGACTACGCTCAGCAGCCTACTACTCTTTGGGCGAGAAATGCGATATGTATGGAATGAAAATGAGTTGGATGAAATTCTTTATGAAAAATTAGGCTAGGTCAACTGACATCAATAGCACTAGACGAGAAGAGTTCACAGTCCCTCTCTTTTGTTCAAATCTCTCAGCCTATAATTCCCACCTCTCTTTCAAACCAATCTTCCCCCCTCAACAGTTCTGCTACCGACCGCCGTTCTCCTCTGTCTGCCAGCAGCTCGCTGGTGCATCTCAAATGCCGCATATATCATCCACATCGCCGCTGCTTGCAATACAACAGCCATCGTTTCTCTGCGGGCGAATTGTCTTCCAAAGCACTGCGCATCGACCAAATACAGAACAAGGAGTAACCTAAGCAGTCGCCTTGCTTCGACACAGCCGTGAGGCAGGCAGCGAAGGCATTACGATTTACTCAAGTTGGCGCCAACTCAGCTTGAGGATGAAGAGACGAGGAGAGTCATTGAGGAGGCTTTGAAGCAAATAGAGGAAGTGAAGGGAACATGACTTGAAGATTGAGATAGATGATAGAATTAATTCCTGGGAAGGCGGTGGTTTGGTAAACATATTTTACATCTACTTGCTGGAGACACCCAGAGATTTCGTTTCTCGACCTTGGGAGTCTGGTGCTAAAGCTCGATTTAGCACTTCAGCACATCTGCACATGAGGGACATTCAATTAGAAGCCCAAGATTTGATCTGACTGAGCATGCGGAGCACCATTATACTACTTATCCAGCGCAGCCTGGAAATCGAACAACTTCTTCTCCGGATCCGCTCGTATCATGCTAGCATGTATCTTCGCAACATCAATTTCCGAGCCCATGAGAGTGCGGATTTTCTTTGTGTTCGAACCCAGGGCTACTTAAATGATCTCAACAAGGCGTTCTCCCAATACTGGATGTCTGAGGTAGGCTTGTGCTTTCTTCGAGAGTGATGATTCCGTATCCAGTGCCATTGGATGATTGTGCTAGACCGACGATCTGTGGAAAGATGTACCAGATCCAATGAGTCTTCTTCGCACCCTGTCTCATCTTTGCAAGCGCGGTGGAATATTTTCGTACTTGGGCTGTGACGAAGCGAGTGAGATCGAAGTCATCGGTGAAATCCATTGTGTACGATGGTTTTGAGCATTGAGGAAGTTTCTGTCCGACTGTTTCGTTGCAAAGGATTCAAGTCATCAGGTGATTCAAGTATGATTTATTAAGGAATCGATTTCGAAAATTCTTAATAATTTTAGTTGAGAAAACTTCTTTAATATACACGCGATTATTGAGGACTGCTCTAAAACACGCTAAGCTTAAGTGGGAAACTCGAAGAGCTCGCAGTGTTTAAGGAGCTATAACTTTTGTAGTGTATATGTGGCAGCAGCTCCACGATTGATTGAGTGAGCACCTGCAGAGCGAATTTGAAATCTTGAACTGTGTTTCTAGCTGTAGGCTTCATTCTTCAGAGTGAAGCTTGTGAGCTCTGGTACCTTACACAAGCGTCGCTTGCTAACTGCTTCAAGCGAGCCAATTATTTTGTACCAAACCTTCTCTATTAAACAACGAACGAACGTCCAAAAAAAATACGGCTATTATATTACTGATCAAACAATTGCCAAGGATGTAATACAATAGATAGATGGAAGTGATGAAGTACCAGGATCGTAAATCGAGAAGGTTGAGAATAAAGACAAGTCCTATGGATAATCCGATTCTTTCAATTACCCCGTTCCTTTGTATTGACTTCAAAAGGCTCCCTCGCTTCCAGGTCTGTTTGTAAACGTAACATACTTATGACCTTGACCTGGCGTCCGATGCTAGTAATTGATCACCTGTGTGCTTCACTAGCGTTAATTCGGAATTTCTCCGTTGTGTGTATTCAAATGCTCAGCATGTGTTAGCGGGTACACTGTAGGAAAGAGGCTGCTTCAAACGGGTTGATGAGGGTCTAGTCTCTGGATTTGCGAGTCGAGTCTATGCGATTATCTCGGTGACTTGCGGGGGTACAACCTTAACTTTATCTACTTGAACCAAGATCACGAAGCGTCATGATGTCAAAGCCCATGCCAAGACGGGGGACTCTATTCCTCAACGGATCTGGTCAAATACGATCAATCCAAGCCCATGCTCATATACCACTCGTCTCCCAACTTAGCACCGCCACGAATCCGAAGAGCAAGTGGCACCCACACTTATATGCATTATTTGCTTTGATTGTACACCAATTGGATGCTTAGTTTCTGTCAGTGGCTACGAACAGTGGATGGATGATCCGATGACAAGGAATGACAAATTTTGACTTGAGGTATACTACGCTAAGACACACCTAGTCAATGGATTCAGGATCGCTAAGAGAAATCTGCAAACCAGCTAGTTCAAAGGACAGTGGTGAACCGAAAGCAAAGCCTCCCCAACGGTTGAACTTAATTTTTATTCCCACCCCATAACGTTTCCCACAAGGAATGAAGCGGCAATATGACACTTGTTTCCATATCTCGATGGAAAGACTTCTGTCGAGAGTCCAAGCTACTTACACATGAATGGCTGTAGAACTGATGGTCAAGGCAAACACGGACCACAGATGCATACTCCTTGCCTTGCTCGGCCACCAAAACCCCTTCTTCTAGGATATTTCGAGCTGTGAAATAGTCGGCTATGTCAGGTTCCATCCCGTCATGGTTATTGGCACCAGGATCTCCCAGATCAGCAAGTCGCTTCCCTAGCGCCAGCTCGATGAGTGCAAACCCAAGTCTGGTCAAAATCTGCTCTTTAATGAGAACCCATAATGTGGAAGATGATTTTTTGTGAATGGAGAAGAATTTCTTTTTGATGTAGAGTTGTGAGTCTTCCGGAAACTGTCCATGCCCTTGAGAGATCGAAAGGTCTCTCCAGGTCCACTCGGGATCAATCCATCCCGTAGAGTAGTGGTGCAAAATAGCAAAACTCAGCTGTAGTCCAACTCTCATTCGGACTCGTTTGCTCACAAACTGGTCCTGGAGAAAGTCATGGAGAGATATGGGGATTTGTGTCTTGCCATGCTTGCCGCTGGACTGAGAAGGTTTAACAGTGTACCTCTTGTTTTGAGAAGAGATAGTACTTGGCTCACGTTCGGGTAAGTCCTGGCTCTCCTGGATCGCATTGCACATCTTTCTGAAGTGCGTGCACAGATCTTCAATGGCGGCAGCATGTTCCTCGAAGCATTCTTCCACTGTCATCTGACATATCCCGTATGAGCCTGTCTGAGCTGCAGGTGCTTTCTTATGACTATTTTTGGAAGTGAAACTCCAGAAACTATCTTCTCGCCCAGTACTGGAGATGGTCAGAGCAAATAACCACAATAGCATCACGTATAAACTTACATAGGCAAGTCCAGGGAAGAACTTTCTTGAGTGCACCGATCATGTTTCTCCGTATCATATCTAGAATAAGACTCCGGAGTTTCGAGTGGTCCTGAAGCGATGTTGGGGTCAGTCGACTCGGCGTTGGAAATGAGCAGTTCTAAGGATGCAGTTGTGGTGGCTGAACGTTCGTCAAGACTGTCATCGTGTTGTCCCAGAACCAGTTTGGGGAGTTTAAGGGTCACTAGATGTGGCGTGTCACAGGAGCATGTGTATGTATTGTACATTGCTTTGAAAATGTTGCTGGAATGCGTGAAGTCGCTCTGTCCAAGACTAGGGAATTGCTTTTTCTCCATTTCGGCTGAGATTGGAATAAATGGAGAGCAGAGCAAACGCTGCAAATCATCGTTGTATTCCCTCAAGTTATTGAGGCTCTGTTTCAAGTGTTTAAGTTGATGCCTGGATGGTTTGTGAGGTGAGAACACCCCACGAAGAATGTCGCGTGGCCTCCTTTTAAGCTGCTCGGCTAAAGTGTCAGCACAGAAATGTACTGAGCTACAAAAACGGACATAAAGATGGCTCACCAGAGGGCGGCTGGGTCTGAGCTCAATGCTCATTGACTTCAAAATTTGGTAGATGTTTGCGACAATAGCAAGTATGTTCTGCATCTTGCTATATCCCAAGGTCCGTTTGAGATTGGCCTGAAGCTCTGGCTTCTGCCAGTGGTCATTCGCGTGTTCTCCATGCTGGCCGCGATGTCGCGGACTGGCATTATCCAGGTTTGCCCTCTCTGCCTTAGAGACAGTATCCCCAACGAGCTGATCAACTAGCGCATTGAAAACAATCTGCTCAGTCGCAAGTCGAGTGATCATATGCCTAACTTCAGCTTCCTTCGTGGTAGCCTTGAATGCTTGCCATGCATCAATAATAAGAGGATACAGGGCCAAGACAACGCCTACAATCTCAATACCGCCTGTCATTGTCAAATTTGTTTTTCGACTCTGACAGCAGGCTATTGTCAATTTACCGAGGCGTTTTGAGGTGATGCCTCTTCCACGAAAACAGCGCAGAGTGAGAAAATGGACATGTTTTAGTTGAAGTTTGAAGTGGTTTACCGCCGCCTCCGCATTTTTTGCCAACACAATTGCGGGCTGAGTCATCACGTCCTATCGTATCCTGGCATTGCATTGTGGGCAGAGCCGGGCGCGCTAGCTGGGCAGTTGATTTATCATTGGACAGTGAGGTTGCTGCAAGGCTTCAAGGCAGATTGGTAGGAGGCTTAGGAATTATTGGGCTGAATACATTGCAAGCTCATTCTTGCTGCTGGTAGACCATGCTTCGGGGGCCTCAACAAGCGTGACTGATTCTTCTCGGATTTGCGATTCAAAAGCGACTCATCGCACACTAAGTCGGTATGGGCGATGCCATTATCAATGCCAGTACGTTACACAGACCCTCCGCACAGCTTTCCACCCTTCTTCCAATGCCTCCACTACATCCTCTGGAAGCGGTCCCTTCTCCAGATTTGTCAAGTTCTCCTCCAGCTGCGCCGCACTGCTTGCTCCGATGATGATGGTATCGCCATAACTTCGATCGAGCAGAGAATGATGGGATATCCATCTCAGAGCACATTCGGCTTCTGGAAGATCATACTTCTTAGCTACCTGCAGACGAGGCAAATTAGCATCGCGCCAAATCCGAAAAGGGAAAAATCTAGGATTTCTTACCGATCTCAGGATATCCAGAGCATCAAAATACTCCTTATTGAAGTACCGCAATCTGTAATTCTGGGCCTGCTTTCTCTTTGGATCGAATCTCGAACCTTCCTCAATACCCGTGTCTTCAGTCAACATGTTCCGCGTGTATCTTGAAGTCAAGTAACCTCCAGCCAACGGGTTGAAAGCATACAGCGCAATGCCGTAATATCTCAGACACGGGATCAACTCAGGCTCCACGGCGCGATGGAACGCATTGTACAATCCCTGGTAAACAGCAGGCTTGACCCATCCGTTCTTTTCGCATATCTCGCACATCTGAGCCACTTCCAACGAAGCGTAGTTGCTGATACCAAAACGCTTGAAATAGCCTCCGCTGTAGAGGTTGTTGATTTCACGAAGAGTGGTCTCGAATGGCGTGCTCCTTTCCGGCGCATGGAGGTACCACATATCGATCTTGTCGGTCTTGAGACTCTCAAGCGACTTCTTTAGGGCGATTCGAAGATGCTCAGGTCCATGGGTGACTTTGGCATCTGGAGCCAGGTCGAGGCGCGATGCTTTGAGTTTGGGGGAGAACTTGGTTTCAATGACGAGTCCGCGGTCTTGCCAGTTCAGCTGGCCGAGGTATTGCTCAGAGCTTCCTTCACCATAGATGAGTGCGGTGTCGATTTCTGAGTGGCCGTGTTTTTGGAAGACGTCCAATATGGTGGAACACTCTTCCAGGGTATGTACGCGAGCTGCTTCGACACCTGTCTGTGTAAGAGGGTGGTGGACCAATAATTGGGTGTTCAAATACCTTTGGTGCCAAATGTCATCGCACCAAACACAATAGGAACAGTGGTCTTGGCAGAATCTGCCATGTTGAGTTGATTCGAGTTTCTGGAATGGGCGTTTTAATAGTGTTCGCTGAGCTGGAAGCAAGAAACTGCAGTCGGCCAAAAGTCGTAGGACCTCTAAGTACTTCTTCTCAAACGTCAAACGGCGGTCTGGCATTTATAAACAAGGGTCGTGAATCATCCTGTGAATCAAATCCAACTTGTAGATCTAGAGGCGCAGGTGAATACCTAGATATCCCGAGTAAGTGGGGTACGGCTTTATCGCATGGTCTATGTCCGAGCCAACGGCAGGACGGGTTGCATCATTAAACAGGCCAAACTTGAAAAAATTGGATGGTGAAGCTTACCCCGATTCCCTTGATACCTGACTCTGGTAGGCGCGACTCAGCTTCTTCAAGCAGGAGTTTCTACAGTTGGCTCGGTCAGTCTCGGACCTACAAAGTGTTTGTTATGAGTGATGACTAATCTCTCGCTTAGTATTTCTGGTGGCAAAGGTAGTGAGAAAACACTAATATTAGGACGGCAAAGGAAATCTGACAACTTCTTCATGTCAGTGATTACTACATGACGAATAGATCGGTATTAACGGTCTTTAGTTATTAGCAAGTGATGTACAATTAACCCCAAAGAGGATCTTATCCGCTGGTAGGTTTCGCAGGATATTAGGTCGCAGCACGAACATTAAGGATAAACAAATGTCTGAGTTTTTCTGTTCCATCGAAACAGGGAAAACGCTTAGCTTCGAGAGCATATTGTAGATGCGTTAATAGCGGGAGAGGGACTTTTCAAGGACTAGGAAGCCACCGGAAAGATCCAAACGGAAACGAAATGGGACAGGAGGATCAGGACAAGATTTCCTCATTTGACTCTACCGTTAGCTCATAGTGATTCTGTACAGTTTGACAATTATTAGAGAAAGAAATTGGAATGAGAGCAGCTTTTAAGAAATAACGCTGGATATCTGGTATTGCGGCGTTTTGGCTCCCTGCACGTTCGTCTTTTTGAAGATGAACAAAGAAAAAGTTAAGGAAGATCCCCAGCTCATACGTCCTCTGGCCTCTTCAAAAACAGAATTAAATGAAGCGGTATTGAGAAGAATAACTTCTGTGTATTAGTAATAATGTTGAATAGCAAAATATACCGGTAAAAGATTGTCCACGGTGCATTTTGCTAATAATTGGAATGGCAAAAAGATATTTCTTCCCTTACATGTTCTTTTGGTTTCTAGTGAAAATGAGTGGTCTTTGAGGACCCATATCAACATATGCTTCCGGATCCACCCAAACACCACAAACTATGTCCAGCCTGTTCAAGGACGTAAGTTAACGTGCCTTCCCACAAACAATCTCGTTCATCCTCAATCGAGCATCCTCCAGCATTACCAGCCTAAAATGGATCCGAAAGGCCTTAGAACAACCAAGCAATGACGGTTACGCTTGTTGCGGGAACAATCAGGCGGCTAGTTCTTCGGAGCCTGATGCCAATGCAGATAGGGCATCTTGGCTCCTGGCCGAGTGAAGGAACCGTGCAACTTTTAAAGAGCTTACAAAGCCAAAAAGGACGAAGAAGATAGCTATTGCAGACTGGCCTTGAATTATTAGGCGTAAAAGTGGTTCGTTGAAACAACGTAACAATTCCATTGTATCTAAGCGATGGGTTTTCAATATGCTCAGCAAAGCAGCTCGTTAGAGACAACAACAAGTGATGCTATCTCACGAAGGCTCTGAAATAAACTTTGTTTAATGGACAAGCAATCAGTACGATAAAACGAAATACGTGCGTTGGTCCAGCTATACATGGTTTTGGCGTGTTTTCGATTTCACAAGCCCGTCATGTATTCAGGGTTGGCTATCAATGTTTCCCGCCCGTGTTACTTCTTGGAAATGGCTTGGCTGGTCGGTTTCTTGGCCCGAGGCGTATTTCTCCTTGTTCACGAGTTTTATTCTGCTCAGTCCAATTTCACATTTGATCCTCAATACAAGCTTGAATAGAGATCATCACCTCGCGGTAAAAGGTCAGGTAAAAGTGTATGGATAAACGTCTGGCTAAATATATGCTTAAAGCCCGGGTAAATATGTTGTTTTCTTCTAGTCTTCAAGCCTTCGCAAGCCTTCGGCTATTCTTCTAGAAGCCGACATAAACCCCCTTGCTGTACTGACAGGCCTGCTGGGGATGGTTCTTAACCGCAAAGTTGAAGGCTCACGAAGAACCCACAGTCAGGAATGGTCACGAAGCAATTTCTAGGGATTGAATCACTGCCAAATTCTATATTAATGAATACTGCAATGCCAACAGTTACATAGAATTCATAAATCAAATAAATACATAACGCCACAAAATGCTTTCTGTTAGTTCTATTTTCACCCCAGAGGAGATACGTGTGTACGAATATGACGTACTGGTACCCCACCTTGCCCCGGAATACGACCTGCTTACATGACATTATTTGTTCAGGCCCGAGCCTTCAGTTGCACTCCATTTTTGACATGTTCAGAACGGACGGCGTCCAAAGATATTGCCGAGTTACTCTTGCCATTCACTTGTATTGGTGACTTTTTTCTACTTCTATATAATGGGAATTTCCATTTCTTCATTTAAACCTCGCAAGGTTTTAACCAAGTTCTTCGTTGGAGATTCCTGATTCTAATCAGATTTCATACATTCATCATGCTTATTTCACCTCTTGTTATCGGGGCCATCCTCGGATTTCTCGGAACAGGCCAAGCCAAGAATATTTCAACACTTGTTGACCTAGGATATTCAAAGTATGAAGGCGTACACGGTAGTGACGGTGTCAGTCGTTGGTGGGGGATACGTTACGGAGCCGCACCATTAGGGGACCTTCGATTCAGGGCTCCACAGGATCCTCCTTCAACTGGTAACCAAGTAATACTTGCCGACAAAGTATGAATGAGATCTTAGCACCTGAGTGTTGATTCTAACACATTTAAAGCATGCGCCTTCTTGTCGAGGCAGTCAATATCTACTCTTCGACCCTTTACAATCAGAAGACTGCTTATTCTTGGATCTTTATGCACCAACCGAGAAGAAGGACCGTCTGCCAGTGTATGTCTATATTCAAGGAGGCGGGTTGAATTACGCAGGCGCGAATATGGATGCAACCAAACTCGTAGTGGCTGCAGATCATGAGATTATCGTTGTCAATTTCGGCTACCGTGTCGGTCCCTTTGGATTCTTAGCTAGCAAGGAAGTGGAGGCAGATGGTGACCTGAACAATGGAATGTTAGACCAAAGGAAAGTCCTTCAATGGGTCCAGAAACACATTGCCAAAGTACGTCTCTGAGAACCTTCTTCCACGGCCAAATTAATAGAATCCCAGTTCGGTGGTGATCCAAAGCGCGTGACCCTCGCAGGGTCCTCCGCAGGATCAGCTTCAGTTGGCATCCAACTAACAGCCTACGGAGGACGAGACGACAAGCTGTTTGCAGCTGTGCACCACGAAAGCCCCTCCTTCGGATACGCACGCACAATCAAAGATTCGCAATACCAATATGACGCACTCGTCGAGCGCGTGAATTGCTCTTCCGCGAGAGATACACTGAAATGCCTGCGCAACCAACCAACCGAGACGATTCCAAACAACAATCCTCTTGATATACCGGCTCCTGGTGGCGGCGGTGGGCCAGCCGTTTTCTTGTGGTCGAGTTGTATTGATGGGGATTTGATCCGGGATCAACCATTCAAACAATTTGCCGCTGGGAACTATGTGAAAGTCCCTGCTATTTATGGGTAGGTCTTGCATATTTCTTAAAAGTCACGAAAGCTGAGTTGACATCTTTGCAGAAGCGATACAAACGAAGGCACAGTATTCACACCACATACCATCTCTAACTACACAGAAATGAACAACTTTCTCAAGAACAACTGGCCCAAACTCACTGCTTTCCAACTAGCCAGAATCGACTTCCTATATCCAAAAGCAGAGCAGTTCCCCGACCGAGGACCGTACTTCCGCACTGCTGCAAACGCCTACGGAGACCTACGGTACACATGTCCCGGACTCTACCTCTCCTCTAAATTCGGCGACGATGGAGTGCAAAATATCTACAACTACCGCTGGGACGTCCTCACCGAGGCCAACGCCTTGAACGGAGATGGTGTGACGCATACTGCTGGTGTAGCACCCACGTGGGGATTATATCTCCCAGGGTCTCCAGAGGCGAATATCAGTCCCTACATCCAGTCTTATATCACCAGTTTCATTAGGACATCGGGAAATCCCAATTTGTACCGGTTGAAGGGGAGTCCCGAGTGGACAAGGTATAGCGAGCAGAATGCAAAGCGGATGCATTTCCCCAATGATCCCTATGAGGTGGGGATGGAGAGTGTGACGAGCGGCCAGAGGAAGCAATGTGGCTACTTGAGTAGTATTTCGCCTGCGATTGGTCAATGAGTCGGTATCAGCATGAGCAAGGGCAGCTTTCAATCAAAATCGGGCGAGCGGCTATTTTGCAATTGTTGTTTTGGTTTTTAAATAAAGATGACCAGTTTGCAAAGCACATAGTATAGACAAACAGTAACATGAAGTAGACGTGCTGGAATACAAAAACACCGTTCTCGTATTAATTCCTCGATCACCACGTCGAGTAAATTGCATGTCTTGGGGCAAATGTCATTCCATCGGAGTGATCCTGATTTGAACAAATTGCTCATTTCTCCATATATTACGAGTTGATAGTGTGGTGGGGATAGGCACGTGAGAGCTTGTCAGCTGACTTGACTACCCCTTTATATAGCTGGCTGCTAGTTGTAGAGTTACATCAATATCACATATCATGAATACTACTTTGACTCTTTTGTCGATACGATTAGGCTCACGCCTACAATAGCACGTCATATGAGCTATCACAGCTCTTGCACTTTCTGGGGTCTCGCTACCCCGCCTCGGAAGCCGAATAGCGATGTGGGTTCATTAGTGCGCAAATTCGGGATTTCTACCTCCCACTCTCCCGGCACCATTTTCGTCTTTCTGATGCCTCCTTCGTACACTTTACCGTTTGTAGAATGTAGACCGAGAATATTAGACCGCATGACAGAACGCCCGGTGAAGGTGTATGGGTCCGGTTGAATACCCCGCATGCTAAAGATCTGGTCACATCTCCGATTATTAAGTTCTACAATTCTCTACAAAAAGCATTTAGCCTACAAATTTATTACCGAACAGTTTTCAATGTCATATCAATCCGAGAATTTCATCTTTTGGCAGGGGAGCTTGCTTTGAGCCGGAAGATCGGTTCCTGGTGTTACCAACGCTGTCGTACCCAAGGGGTTTTTCTTAATGGAAGTTGGATTCGTATTCGTACTTTGTATATAAAACAGATGTTTTTCCTTTGCAATGTCTATCTTACTGGCATCCCTCTGGACCAAGATCTCATTATCTGTTTTGCATTTCATTATTCGCAATGCGGCTTTTGCTGTTAGCTGTTGGGCTCGCGGTTGTCTCTGCGCGTCAGGTAATTCGCGGTCAAGGTTCAACTGGGACGTTCAGCAACCCCGTTATCTGCGGAGATTTCCCGGATAATGATGTATCCGTCGGTGCTGACGGTCTTTTCTATTACTCGGCATCAAACATGCACTTCTCACCTGGAGCGCCGATCCTACGATCTGCCGACCTTGTCAATTGGGAATTGATTGGTCACTCAGTCCCGACTCTGGATTTCGGAGAAAAGTACGACCTCGGTGTTCCCCAGAAAAACTCACAGGGATACTGATTAGGAATTTGGGCGTCAACTCTGCGGTATAGAAAGAGTAACAAGACATGGTACTGGATTGCATGTGTCGATTTCAACAATTCATATGTTTACACCTCCTCCTCCCCGACAGGAAAGTGGAAGCAGTCTGCAACCATTGGGAAATGTTACTACGATTGTGGTCTCTTGATTGACGACGATGACAAAATGTACGTTGTTTGGGGAAGCCACATCATTAGTATCAGTCAACTGTCACCGGATGGCTTGTCAGAGGTGAAAAGTCAGGACGTTTTTACTTCTCCTCCAGGAACAGAGTTAATGGAAGGGAACCGCTTGTATAAGAAAGATGGGCTCTACTATGTCCTCAACGACTATCCTCAAGGCCTAGCAACCTACATCTGGAAATCTACAACTCCATGGGCGCCATGGACTTACAAGCTCTTGCAAGCCTTTACCCCTGCACCAGTCGAGGATGGGATTACACCACATCAAGGCAGTCTCATCAAAACTTCCCATGGAGATTGGTACTTTCTCTCGTTCACATGGGCATATCCAAACGGTCGGATGCCAGTCCTAGCTTCTATCACCTGGGGATCGGACGGATACCCCATCCTGACCTTAGTGAATGGAAGCTGGGGAACGACATACCCAAACCCATTGCCAACTGTCAAAACACCATCCTGGACAGGGACCGACACTTTTCGAGGAGACAAACTCGATGTGAGTTGGGAATGGAATCACAATCCTGACAAGACCAATACCGTGTGAATGACAAGCTCATTCTCTCTGCCGCTACCGTCACCAACGACACCAACGACCTGTATCTCGCTAGAAATACCATTACGCATCGCGTACACGGCCGCTTTCCAGTCGCAACAATTGTACTCGACACCAGCAATATGCACGATGGCGATCGTTCCGGTCTCGTTGCCTTCCGTGACTGTGAGTTCCTTCACGCAGACTTCGGACGTGTAGAATTGGTGGCATAGCAACAATGACAGTCATCGACAGAGCTTTGGCAATGGCTTTCAATTTACAATTATCTCCATCTTGTCTGCATATCGAAGTTTCGATTGTCTACTATCTAGAATAATGGCATCAAAAACAATGACTCGGAGTCTCGTACTATAGAGATGGATTAATCTTGCTTTTTGCTGAGCCCCACCTGAAGGCGCAGCTTTGCGGTGGTCTCCACGCCTGTTCTCGCTAGCAGACAGGAAATTTCGTAGTAACAACCGTCACGTGCCCATTGCAACTTTCAATCTTTCATTCCAGCTCCAAACAGGGATTTCATTTCTACTTGTGGTGATTCTTGGCCTACGTCGTGAAAGGGTATTCGAGGTGGGCGAAACTCTCTACACCACACACTTTGGCTTCATCGGCCGCCGCTACTCCGTCTTGCATGTCTGCCTGTAGTGTATGTAATCCTGAGGCACAACATGCAGGCGAATTGAAGCAAGAAGCTCTCCCGCGGCAGACGGAGCGGTCAATCGACCTTTCTGTGCCAACATACCAACCACCTCTCACCCCCCGTGAATGCTGAACCCTCTTCGATGGCAGCCAACGCTTCCTCATCAATAATCATGGTCAAGCAACGGCCAGGCTGCATAGCCATCGGTTTCTCCGGAGAGATCTGTAGAATCGATGATTCTCACGTGGTCAAGCACCCGAAATATTTTCCTGGCCATCCCACCTACAACAAACAGTACCGCGACCTTATCACTCTGGAGAGAAATATCTACGAACGATTGGGAGATCATAAAGGCATTATCACCTACCTTGGAATCGCAGATGCAGAGACTGGGGCGATACGATTGGCCTATGCCAATCAAGGTGATCTCTCGACTTACATTGGAAGCCATGATATGCCGTCTCAGTCTTTTCGTAATGGATGGGTTCAATTGCTGGTGGGAACTTTCTATCACATTTATTGTTGCAAAGTGCTTCACCAAGACGTCAAACTCAACAATATCCTTGTGGACAACGACTGTTTGAAAGTTATCGATTTTGCAAACGGCGCACTTTTTCCACTGGATGCTGGTATGGAAGCGACTTGCACTGACGATCCTTTGTCGCGAGTCGATTTGCTTTGCCTTGGCTGCGTTATTTACTCTATTATAACGTGGCAGGTTTTCACCTATGATTTCTTCGAGGAGGGCCGCTGGCCGATGCCAGCAGAGCTCCCACCGACAAGCGGTATTCCCTTTGGGGACATTATCAAAAACTGCTGGGATGACAAGTACAGTACTATTGCATCGCTTTACAAAGATGTTGCCGCTTGGCTACCACAGAGGCATTAAGGGGGCTACGAAGCCGTTGGAGGCTGGGATGTTGTCTCCCTCATAGCCTCATTGAGCGGTCTTTTCTAGATGTAGTCAGTGACTGATGTGAGTCATTGGCGCTGTCATCCGACATGCATTCCTCCCAATGCTTATATATTACTGGCTCACAACACGGCTCGTTGGTTTTAACCCCGCTCCTATCTGGAGCGAGCTTTCACCTTCACTCGCGATGAACAGGCGCAGTGCCGGCATCGCGCAAGCTCGAAATGCAATGGACGACAGATCTAGGATAGTCGTCATACGGAGTCACGAGGGACTCATGCAGCTAAGAGCAGGTTCGTGGGTTTACTTCGGAAGCCACATAATGAAGATATTACAGGCCTCACGACGTCAGACCTTGCCACAGGCCAGCGGACAAGAAGCGGGTATATAAGGACGATTGGACCCTGGGCATCGTTCTTCAAACACGTCCTTCGAACTCCCCTTCAGCATTCATCTCTGAGACATTTCCATCTAACCTAAGGTACATTCCCAGCTTCCATGAATCTCAGTTGCTAACTACGGTCGTCCTCAGAAACACACCTGAGAAGCCTCGTCCAAAACAGCAAACATGTGCTGGGTTGAGAAATAAATCTGGTACACCTGGAAATGCAGGCACTACGCGCCCGATATCTCAAAGGATAGGATTGATTAGTGCACGCTTCCCGATGCTAGAGGCTCTCTATGCCCCAACCCGACGCCGACGTCTAAGGCCTCAAGCCGCGGCTATGCTGCCAGAATCGAGTGTCCTGACTGCCACATAAGTCAGACTCAACTTTTTTTTTTCGCTGGTTCCGTTTTAGTGTTTGGACGTGAGCAGCTGCAGCTTTAACCTGAGCCGAGGGTGAGCATTCCTGAGCAACCTGAGCACACGGCAGAGTCAGCTTGAGCATGCACCGAGAGGCCATTTTAGCTCCCAAAGGGGGCTCGTTCTGGCTCCCTTGATGCTCGGTTACACTTTCCTCGTCTTGTCTCCAAGCACAGATCCCATTTTGGTTCCCTTGCGACCGAGATTCCCCCGAAACCATTTTAAGATCTATATTCGCTTATATACACGTGATAAGTAAGCCTCATCATTCCATAACGTTTATCTACAAGGGCGATTTTATATGATACGAATTTCAGTGGCATTCAATTTACTCCTCTCTGCATTTGGATATTTTAATACTATACTTTCCCCGCGTGTTTCTTTTCTCTTTCTCCTAGTTTTTGTTCTGCTTAACGGTAAGGGACCAAGGTGCTCCGACGCGGGTTTGATTCCTGTGCATAGTAATATTCTACGCACATGTGACATTACTTCGGGAAGGGGCTTGTACCAGTTCTATCTCGGCGGCTAGTTGCATAGCTGCGGCGGATGACTGGGATGACTGGTTCGCCGGTTGATCGTCATGAAATTCATGCAGCTGCGAGATTGCCCTACCAAAGGGTACCACTGAGGTTCAAGAGAGGGGTCATGCGTGCCATGTAAGGGACAACCTTATCAGCTGGACTGGGCAAGGGTAGGGGGAGGGGGGGAGGTCAGCCGGTAGGCATTAGACAGAGATGGATATTCATGCAGTATCGATGCCGCATCCAAGGAGTCACACCAAGGGCCAGTAGTCCTGGGAGATTCATATATATCCTAGCAAGGCAGAATCACACCAGCGGCACAGTTCAACGACAAAGGGTACAGGATCAGCTGGGTATGGGTCAAACAGAAGTAGAGATTCATGCAACGGCAATGCCTCGTCCAGAAGGGGTCACACCAAGGGCCAGTAGCACTTGGAGAGCAAGGTAGAATCACACCAGCTGCACAATTCACCGACAAAGGGGGTGCAGGGTTGCTGGTATGTTTTCTGTGGCTGATCTCATTCATGCAAAGGTTTAGAATATCCCTTGTCTTGCCTATATGAAACTTTCACTTTGTTGCTGGCGGCAAACGCTGGTCATCAATATGTCCCTGAGCATCCTGCTAGCTTAGCTGATCCCTCTGAGTCGGTCAGTCATTCCGCAAGAGGCAGGCTCAAGGCAGATTGAGGCACTGGTTCATGCCAGCGCTCAGCTCGACCCCAAACGGGAAGATATCTTAGAGGAGTGGCTGCAGTAGTGCTTAGCTCAGGTTATCACTCGACATAAGGCGAGTCAGACCGCGCTTATCTTGAAGGAGAGATAGCAAATACCTCAAGGCACCCCCACGCACATTTGCTCACTAGACTTCACGAAAATTGGCTACACTTGGCTTGATCACTTCTTGATATGCCTGTACAGACATCAGAGGTCAGAGAATCGGGGGTTTGAAGCATCACGCTCGTCAATGCGTCGTACATCTTAAAGCTCGTCCCTGCATTACTATCTCTTCCGGGCAACTGACAGGCTATGATCCAAAAAGACAGACAATAACCAAACTTCTTTGATCATCCCCAATTCCTCAAGATTGCCTCAGTAGACAAGAACTTGTTGAACACTCCGTTCTCGTTCCTCCTCAATGCATCAATCGAAACTGCCTCCCAGAGAAACTTTGATCCCTCCCTACCACAAAGCCGAAGATTGGATAGTCCCTCCTTACTCCATAGAACGACCAAGTGGTCTGCTGGGACGATGCCAATCTCTCCATCCTCATTACGAGCCATCCACCACAACCCATTATAAGATGAAAGTTCGAGCAATTCATGCTTCTTGAAAGAGAGGTCGTTTGAGCACCAGAGGGGTGCACTATATGATTCTCTGGCCCAGGCTTTCGCGACTGTCTTTCCATAGTAGAAGAGTGGATATAGATTGTCATCAAACTCAATGTCCAGCCTACTCCAAAGACGAGTGAAAGAGGAATGCGTTAGAGTCTGTTCCCATATGATCTCCGACTCAAGGACGAATGCATCAGAGGAGATGATGCCCTTCTTGGCATCAGCGTTCCGAGCAGGCCACCATTCGCCACTGCCTAGGGCAACCTCCAACCTCTCATCTTTGGCATACGAAAGTTCGTTCGGCCGTTGAGCCTTGTAGCTTTCAATCGCTCTGGCATTATACGTGTACTTCCTATCTCCTGCTTTGGAGGTCGAGAACAATCTTCCAATTCCACGAGTACGTTTACTGGCTTCCCTGGTAAGCATTCCTCGAGCGCCTCTGCGTGGTATAGCAGTTTTAGTCCAAGTCTCAATGATCTTGAGTTGAGTCGCAGTTGGCATCTTATGCCCACGATCTTGAGCCACCACTTCACGTTGTACGACCTGCTCATCTTTCAGATCATCCCCAGTCTGAGACACCGAGTCTCCAACACCTACTTCCTCCAATGCCGCTAAATCTTCTCCGTGCTCCACAACCCAATTCAGCAGCTCCTTGATTCTGTCCTTGTTCTTCTCAAACTCTTGCTTCGACACGCCTTCCAATGCCAAGTCTCTCTCAATCTTTTCCCAGGATATCGTGTCGTTGTTCTCGTAGGCACTGAGCACTGTGGGTTCCTTTTCTCCTCTTCTCTCTTCCTTCACAGACTCTCTGAGCATCACTTCTATCCTCCCTAAGGCCGGCTCCATTCTTCCCAGTGCCGAAAGGCTCAAGCTTCCGACGAATGCATTGATAACATTTAAATGAAAATTCAACCTTCCCCTCAATTGTGCCAGATTTTCCGAGACAAACTGAATTCTTAGCCAGGCGTTTCGTCCCATCTTATAGTACCGCTTCACCAGATCTTGCAGCTCTCCCAAGGTGAACTCGAGATTCTCCTGGATCTTCGTCCATTCTGGAATCCTCTCCTTGCCTTGCTTGATCAGCAACGAGGTAGGATCTTGGGCTTGAGTTGCCAGGCCTGAAAGCACGGTGTGAATGGAGCTGAGCTCGCGACATATCTCCTGAAACTCGCCAGGTGCATCTTTGCATGCATTGTAGAGATCAAGCACAAGTCTCCCAACGGCGAGAAAATCACCCACTCCGACTCCGAAGGACATTTCCAAGGCTCGAGAGAAACGAGATCCCGCTATAAAGTCCGGATCACCACAAGTACACCGTGAATCCTGGACTACAGATTTGATTTGGAACGAAGTGTTGTAAGTCGAGGCCTAGACTCGATGAGATACAATCACATCGACGACGTCGCAGATGCGAAGTTGGCTCAGCTGAGGCTGAGACATTACCCCACGAGATGGAGCTAGGCTGAATCTAGACTTCCACGTGAGCACTCTGAATCCTGCCATGCTATCTACCTCGAGCGTTTTTAGATCGAGAGCGTAATACTATTTAAACATCAATTATTTGTCATTAAGCTTAAGAACTTGCTTTTAAATACGGCGTGTATATAAGCTTTAAAAATCGCGTGAATTAAATAATTATAAAATTAATAAATTAATTACGACAAAGTTATCCGTAACGTGACCATCCCGGACCACCCCATGACTTGCCCACGTGACTATACTAGCCTATTACTCGATCTCCCCAGTACGTGCACGGGCTACCGATTTTTACAACCACTACATTATATCTCTACTATTGGAGCTTAACTTGTGAGTTGATACCCTACCATTTACTTCACATCAATACTGATTTTGAAGTATTACGCCTCTCGTCTCAATCTTCGGCAGGTGAGACAACGTATAGGAGACGAGGCTAGCCAAATTCGTCTCGATGAAGCGATACCTCTTCAGGTGGGTAATTTACCTAGGTAGGTAGCCTCGGTCTATAAATGAGAGCCGATTCAAAGTCCTTAAATCATTTGAGAACATTAACTTTAAGGAAAAGCCGAGCTCGGGTTTAAGTAGGCCTTAGTTTTGATCATTGAAGTGAATTGTACAGGTAAGAAAGCGGCTCGCTTTATTGGAGACGAATTTGGCTAGCCTCGAAAGTTGAGGGGGGAGAAGACCAACATTGGATAATTGGATAAATCAACACTGCTGTATAGCGAATTGATATCCTGATAACATTTCTTCCAACATCGTCCGGCAGAGGGGAAATGCTTTCATTCTCTTTTGCTACAAATTTTTTTTTTGGGTGGGGTAGAAAGTATCTCAAGCATTATGTGCAAACTCGCGTGTGGCCATGACAATCCAAGCTTGAATGCAACGAAGAGATTCCTTCCATTTAACGAAATTGAGCGGCGAGACTGGCCAAATTCTTCTCCGGTGAAGCGAGTTGCTTTCACCTATACAATTCACTTTAAATATTAAAACTATGGCTTACTTAAACCCGAGCTTGGCTTTCCCTTAAGTCAATGTTCTGAAATGATCTAGCGACTTTGAACAGGCTCTCATTCATAGATATATCCAGGTAATAAAGAGAGCGAAGGCTACCTAAGTATCTGAGTAGTCACCACTTCACCGGAGACGAATTTAGCTAGCCTCGCAGTATTGCAGTGGGTCAGATTTTAATGGTGTGATGAATGAACTTTCCTTTCATGGGTGCGTGATGAATACGAAGCTATCTTAGTTATACAAGGCACTAGCATATCATGCTAGAACCATGGCACGGTCGAGGGACTGAAGACATAGGTCCTAAAGCGACCTTCAGACGTTGGACCTCAACCGTAGGTTAGACCCACAATACTAAGTGTCCCATTTCAGAGATGGCCGGTTTCTTTTGTGAAGATTCCGATTGGTCTCTGGCCTAGGGGTTTGAGTGCCAACGAGGGTATAAGGATAGATTTCCCTACAATTCTTCCGCTTTGTTCGCAGATCAAACAGCAGGCCATCCATCGTTACTTCGAAGATTAATATTTCCAAGAACTCCTTCACTGTTGACGCACTCATCATCTCCCGGCTTACATCAAGTGTGAGAAGGGGTATTATCTTTTTCAGGGCTGTGGTCACCTCATGAATTCTCACTCAGTCCACACTCATGGTCGACATCAATGTATCGAGGACCCTAAGCATATACCTCGACCGGGCCTGTGTCCAGATTGTCAAAGTGCACGTTTGTAAATCATTGATAGGTAGCTTACATTTATGTTGTTGATTTATCACTGCATTTCCTGTTCGCAAACTCAATGAAACCATAGCAGGAACACTATGCCCGGAATCCTGCGTTGTATTTCCGGAAATCAACAATGTTCTATTCCCTGGTACGTACGGTCTTGGAATCAACTTCAGCAATCTTATATATACTATAGACAAAGTGGTACACTTGAAAGAATGATGCTGGGGCGATGGACGCGGAAGAAATGCGGGAGAGCAAGTAACTTTGGGGTAGTCAAAGAGATCTTGGTTCAGAACTTTCATTACAGCATTAACGATGTAACACTCATTTCTATGAAATCAAAGGACCTTCAGATACCATGACCTGCTTGATCATTCATTGCCGACGAACAATCTCCAAAACCTCCGGTGCTCATTTCCTCATATGCAATCGCGGCCTTTAGCTTCATCTGTATCGCCGGAGGAAGTTCCTGATCGGACTGAAGCTCCATCGAGACTTCTCTTACAACCTTACGTCATCCCATCCGGGAAGGGGTCCAGATAGTGACAATATTTTTCTAAGTATTATCCCACAGAGACTTAACTTTAGCAATAGTGCCAGAGGGAACGACCTTAGGCTTTTTAGCAGCAGAGAGCGAAACATTTCTAGCATCATCCTGCAGATCGATCGTGAATGTAGAGTTGCTCTGAGGCATTCGCACAGTCTCTGCCGTAGCATCTATCTTAGCCACAGTCTCGTCTAGCGGACTCATTGTAAGCGAAAGTGCTCAGAGGTACAATTTCGGAAGGGGATGTCACCTAGTTCCTGGCCGGTGCGCTGTGGAGTTTTGAATCGTGAAGATAAATTGTTGGATGCTGATAAAGGAAGCTGGTGAGGCTGGGGCGAGAAGGGGTATTCATGACCGTCTGTAGCTTTCATCTGCCAAAGAAAGAGTAGTCATGATGCAATCCTCCTGTTGTGTAACCTGTGAGGCAGGAGCAAGCGCCGCATTACTTCCGCAAGTGATTAGATAGGCCATGAAGGAAATAAAGAAGAAACCCATCCTCACAAGGATGGTTTTCCAGGATAGGAATGACAGTTGTAGGATATTTGTTTTCAAGTATCTTAACATCTGCTGTATATTCTCCCCCTGCTTGAGAAAATTCCAACAAGCCACCCCCGGATCAGGCTGGTTTTGATCGACTGTCAAAACCTACGGAAATCCAGTTCTCCAGAACCATACTCAGAATTAATGACACGAGTGAAACAAAGAACATTGAAAGCAGAGACGCGTTTCTTGATGCCAATTAGAGAGACTTAGTGGAGTAAAACGGGACAGTCCTGCTTATTTCTCGTCCTTTTACTTTTTCCCCGCCTCCCCCTACAACTAGCGGTTTAACTAGTTGTTTCAAGGCGTCAGCTAGGCTTTTTGAGACTTTGAAAATATTGTACTAATGCGAATTCGTCTGAGTGCAGAAAAATTAGAATTCCTACTGGTTTTTGATTGAATAGTCAACAAGTAATAGACAAAGAAAGAGTCCACAATCCCTCCGGCACTAACACCAAAAGTCCCATCCCACATCTGCGACTTACAATCTGTAATAGCCAGCCACTGGATTAGCTCTAGGAAGATCCGAAGATGAAAGGGCCAGCTCAGAGCTGTCAAGCTCTACTGAATCTCTCTCTATTATTACCAGATGCAGAGTCGTGCGGGACCCAAAGACTCGATCCTAAACAAACAAAATACATTAAACAGTAAAAACGAAGAAGAAAAAGGCGAAGAGATTTGAACGTTCCAAAAACATTTGAAATTTTCGACTGCACAGCAGACATGCATGTACATATGTATGTACAAGAGTGTAAAAAAATGGATATATACAATGAAGATGAAGCTTTCTCTCCTCTTTTTCCTTTCCCATCCTCTATCCTCCTCTCGATATTTTTCTTCTCGTTATCCCCATCTCATCTCATCATCCCCACATGAGAAAAATCATAAAGCGATCAGCAAATCGCTTACTCGCAGTCCTCATACTCATCATCAACGGGAGTCGTAACCGGCGCCGCAGTCTCAACGGGAGAGGCAGTTGGTGTCTCGACAGGGGAGGCGATAGCAGTGCTAGTAGCAGAAGCAACAGGAGCAGCCGACGTCCCGACAGCAACTGGAGCAGACGTAGCAACTGGGGCACTGCTCGAAGACGCAACTGGGGCAACAGTAGCGCTGGCAACTGGAGCAACAGCAGAGCTCGACGCAACAGGCGCTGGAGCAGGGGCAGCAGCAGCGCCACCGCTAACGTAAACATCTGGGCCGGGGATCTGGTAGACGTCGACGCCGTTGTAGATGTTGATCAGGATTCCGGGGTCGGTGGCGGAGTAGGCGCCTGGGAAGGAGACGCCGGTTGGGGTGGCGGATCCGGTGCCTTGGACGTGCACTTGGTAGCAGGACATGTAGAATTGGGCGCCGCCTGAGGAACCGGCGGCGTGCAGGGCGATTTCTTCGGCGCGGATGAGGTAGTCTCCTGTGGCGATGTCGGAGGGGACGGTGAATGTGCGTTTGCCGCAGTTGGCGTTGAGGATGTCCTGTGTAGGGGGTTAGTATGTGAAAGTCTGGAAGTCATATTCTTTGTTTAGAAGGGTTTGAGAAGGACGTACATCGGCCCACTTTCCAGTGGCGGCATCGTATCCATCCTCAGCGACCTTGAACCATGTACCGGTTGTTCCGTCGGCGGTGGTGGCGTCGTCGACCTTTGACATGTAGATTATGACTGGGCCGTGGTGAGCACCTCCGATGGCTTCCTCGGAGCAGTCACGGGTGTTGTGTTGGTGCATCTCGACTGTGACTTCGCCGCCAGCTGTGTATTTGTCAGTGATACATTCATTGCATTCCTTCTCATCTAACTGCTTCAAACTTGGCTATCATCAAGCCTAGACTTGGATAGTGGTGGGAAATATAATTTGAAGAAAGGAGAACGAACCATTAATAGGGCAAATGCCAGCAACAGCTGCAGTTCCAGCATTGCACACAATATCCTTGCTCGTAACATCGGAGACGGGCGAGTTGCTAAGAGGCTCACGAACGCAAGTCTTTGCCTGATCAACGCCATCCACCCAAAGTTGTTGCCAAGTGGCGTGTCCGAGGACGGAAGAGGCCGAGGCCAGAAAAAGGAGGGATGTGGTGAAGGTCTTCATTTTTCGAGATGTTTGTCAAGTTTGTATTTGTATATAAACAAGTTTTCCGTTGGTTGGATTGGGTTGGCGGAGGATGGTAAAATGCGTGTTAGGGGGTGGTAAAGAATGGAAAGTTGATAAACTGGTCAACAGGTAAACGAATGAACAAGCAAGACAAGGCAAGCAAAGCAGAATGAATGAATGAATGTGAGAGAGAACGGGAAGGATATTTCACTGCAGAACAAAAAAAAATAACAGCAAGCCACTGGACTTAAGTACTCGTACCTCAAAGTCCCACGACCCCTCAGCTCCCCAAGAGAAGTATTGAAACGACAGTAATCTCATCTCGCAGGCCAGGCCATCTTTCGTTTCGTCTGAACACACGCATCGACACCTCTTGGCAAACCGCCCAATAGATTAAAACATCGTTTCGTCTAAACGAAACGAAGGCTAAGCGAACCCGCGCTTAAGCAATACGGTGCAATCCTGACAGCACGCCAAGACGCGCCAAGCCAACGTTTTTTGCTGTGTGTGAAACAGACTGGCTGGAGTTGGTGTAGTGAGGTGGCGAGAGCCGCATGGGTGCAGCTAGTTAATATATTTCGTACAGAAGCAGCGAAGCTAAATTGCTTGTGGCCGAGATTGGAGTTATGCTTTTGGAGTGAGAAGGGTGCGAGAAGTGCTTGGATGCGGGTATCTAGACTGCTAGAAATTGAAAGGAGTTAGGAGTAAAGTGAAGAGAGAGGCATATGAGTGGTGGATTTCCTGCCTCGGTGGGAGGGAGAGGAGCTTGGTGGAGAAATAAAGACTGCAGACACGTGGGTCGATAAATAGTTGCCGCTCATGAATGTGGATGTCTCGTCCGGCGGTAAAGATTCAACCTGGTTAATTGAGGATTCGGTAAAGGGGTTCCGAGATCTTGGAATTTTGGACGGGGAGGGAGGAAGAGGATGTTCAAAAGGGCAGTTTTGAATTAGGTTGGACTGGATTGGTTTTGAGTGCCGCATCGAATCAGACGGAACCGAATGCGATTTCGGGAGTTGGATTGAGTCTTTACTGGGTTGGATATCATGGTGTTCTTGAGAGCGAGAAAGCCATTGGGACCAGGCTGGGTAGATAACTTGGATTCATAAATAAATGTTTCCATATGGGCGCCTCCTTTGGATGCCCAAGCCCACCACCAAGACCCGGGAATTGGGGATCTGGGAAACACTTTCGTCGAAACATGCTGACGCCGGTTTTGCTGCGGTTGAACGTACTGGGGGTTGGAAAAGGTGTTTAGGACTTATTCTGATATCCTGGATATCTAACAACGTACCTACTCATCAATACCACCCCACTCACCATCATCAGCCTCCTTCTCCATCTCCCTCTGTCCCACGACACCTCCCTCTTCAGCCTCAAGTTTGGCTCTCCTCCTACTCCCCTGAATAGCCCCCTTGCGGTTGTTCTCCAACTTGCGCTCATAACCACTTTTAGTACTAATTTGCATCTTGCCTTTCCCTTTACCCTTGCCCTTGCCATCCTTCTCCTTCCCCGCCCCCAACCCCCCACGTCTAGCTTCCACGCCATACATCTTCAACTTCTTCTTCTCGTCTTTGCTCGGCTTGGGCAGAACATCCAACAGCCATTTCTGCATCCCAGCTTCACTCGGCTCTTTGCCAGCCTGTTTCTCAGACGCAGCAATAATGTTCGCTACGTTTTTCACATACGGGATATCCTCTTTCGTGTAGAACGTCACAGCGACGCCTCCATCCCGTCCTCCTCGACCAGTACGACCTACACGATGGATATAACTCGCGCCTGAATTGGGGACATCATAGTTCACTACTCCATTCACGCCGCGGAAATCAACACCGCGGGATAAGATGTCGGTGGTGATGAGGATCCAGATCTCGCCGGAGCGGAAGCGCGTCATGACTTGTGAGCGTGCGGCGTCCGAGAGATCGGAGTGAAGGACTGCGATGCGTGATGAGCCGCCTGCTTCGGCGGGGATGTCATATAGGAGTTCGGAGTGCAGCGCTACAGCACGGGGGATGGTTTGCGTGAAGACTAGGAAGGGGGGACGGAGGGAGATGGTGCTTGATGAAGTGCCTGCTGTTGGGTGGAGGAGTTGGCGAAGCGCGAGCAGTTTGCCGGGTTCGGTGGCGGCGTAGGTTAGGTGGTGGGTTATGTTTGGGATGGCGGAATCTTTGAGGCCTACTACTAGACGGAGGATGGGTGTGGAAGGGAGGGAGAGGAGGTTTCGTCGGGTGGTGATGTATGATGAGGCGAGGGTTTCGATGTTGGAACCCATGGTTGCGGACCAGAGTGTTACTCGGAGGTCGGGGTTGGTACATGAATTCCAGATACCGAGTGTTTGGTCTCTGAATAGAGGATCGAGAAGGACATCTGCTTCGTCCAGGACGAGAGTTCGTATAGAAGGTAGCGGTGCATGTTTCGTCGGATCTCCAGTTGACAAGGCACTGAGTAGTAGTCCAGGTGTTGTAATCAGGATATCGCCCTTGGAAATAGGTTGGGAGGGCTTCTTCTCGGCCTCCTCCTCATCATCTTCCTCGCTCGAACTCTCATCCACCTTCCCACCACCCTCTACAATCCTCATCCCCTTCCGCATGCCAACAACCTTGACTCCAGTTCCCAGACTCAGTTTCTTCGCCTCATTGACAATCTGACTTGCCAGTTCCTTCGTCGGCGCAACCACAATAGCTTCCAGTTCATGCTCTCCTTTATCCTCCTTTCCCCTTCTCCGTTGTATGATCTTGTCCACAATAGGTATCAAGAATGCCAGTGTTTTTCCACTTCCAGTCGGCGCAACAGCCAGTAAATCCACATCAGAACTTCCCAGTTCAGAGTCCCCCAATGCAATTCCCGGTCGTAACAGGAGTGGCAGGCTTCCCATCTGCACCTCCGTGGGTATCTTGTATCCTTGCTGCACCAGATTATCTGCCATGCGACCAGAAATATCGTAGGTACTCCGCAGATCTCCAAAAGCAACCAACGGCTGCGGGTATAGTTGCTTGAACTCCTCTTTTGCAGGTTTCTTACTAACTTTCGCCTTCTTGGACTTCTTGATCTTCTTCTCGGGTGCCTTTCCAGACGGGAGAAGAGTGACTTTCAGCCTATGCGATTTGAGAATCTGTCGACATTCATCCTGGTCCAGCAATTTGGCCTCGGTCGTTGCGTTCGTCGCATTGTCCGCTGGAATAACTTTCTTCACTTTCGGGGCGGTATTCTTTGGCGCAAAGAAATCAACATTCTCTTCCTCCTCATTCAGGGTCTGCTCTTCAATCCTCTCCCCTCCACGCTTCCTCTTCTTCCCTCTCGAATCGGGTATCGCATCGTGGTATAATTGAGGATTGGCTGAGATGCCAGCAGATGGCAGCTTGGCAGATGCATCTTTGCCAGCTCCGGGTCTGTTTGTTTGTTTTGTCGATCGCGACAGTAGTTTGAGGATATCCATGTTGGGCGTGATGAGGGAAGCTTTCGAGAGGTTCGGATTCTATTATTTTTCTTTCTCTAGATTATTCTGCCGCTGTCACCTCACCGCCTTCGGATCCTTGGCGATCATGGTTGATCTCTCCCTCTTTCCCCTCGCCTGATTGTTTCAAGTGCCAAGGTTAAATAGACAGCGTCATCCTGTTCATCCAGGATGTTTTCTTCTCTCTATTTTCTCTCCAGTTGTCAGTTTCGCTCTCAATATATCCCGAGATGGCGCAAACAACTACCAGCAAGTTAATTGTTTCCCTTGGTCCTCCCCGTCCAAGTGTTTCTTTCACATCCACAGCAACATGTGCCACATCCACCATCTCTGGAGTGACGGCCTGTATTGGAACGCCTCTTTGCTTGACCAGTCCTCAGACTGTGGTTGGAACGGCTATAACTCTTGATCCCAACGGCCCGTTCTTGGTCTGCACCAATGCCACACTTAATACTTTCGAGTCAACGACGAGTGGTCCAAGTAAGCCAGGTGGGATAGCTTCAGTATCTTTACACCATACTCCATTGGATTCGAGTTCATCCGGGACTGCTGGAATTTCAACTCCTTCCATAGCGTCAACATCTCCATCATCTCCATCTCCACCTTCATCCCCGGCAGCAACCCAAAGCACCAATGCAGCGGGTCAGCATGCAAGTTTACCTTCTGGAATCTTAATCCCAGTCTTTCTTGCATGGCTTGGGATATTCGCCGCTTTCTATCCTGGATAACTTGAAGTCTCATGATGGCCGAGTTTATACAATACGAGGTTCTCACCAGTACGAGTTAATGGGAGGACTGCTTCCAACTTCTCGGCCTTCGTCTCCTCTCTCTTCTCGCCTCATGCTGTCTAACCCATCAAATCACCACACCATCACATCCAGGAAATCCAGTCCAGTCCAACCCAACCCAACCCAGCCCATTCGAGCCAACACACCGTACGACCCAACAACATGTCACCGCTCCTCCCATCCCATCCCGTCCCATGGCATCCCATCCATCTCCAAAAAACTTCCTTATCGGACTTCCTCCGACCCCATCACGTGTCCCATCCATCTCCAATTGATGGCGCTGATTGGCGCGGATAAAGGTCTTCGCCGGGTAAATGCACGAAGCTTGACGTCCTAGCTCTGGCGGGGTCGCGTTGAAGCTGAGTGAGTCTCGTGGGGCAGAAAAAGCACTGGGCTGTCAAGCCATGAGTTATCCTACTTTAACTTAACTTACCCATCAGCTTCACTTGCTTTTAATTCTTTGAAAATTCCTCTCTCCTCTTCAACTCTTTTGGCATATACAAAATCTACCGCTCTATCTACGATACATACACACCAATAGCAAAAATGGCAGAAACTACAGATGTAACCTACCCCTCCACGATCCATCCCACTTCACTTTCACACCTCACAGCACACAGCTAACCACCACTTCCCACAGAACCTCTCCTTCATCCTCAACAAACCCTTCGACGTCACATTCGCACAACAACCGAAGCCCGAACTGACCTCTCCCCACGATGTCCTCGTCGCTATAAACTACACCGGTATCTGCGGTTCCGACGTCCATTACTGGGAACATGGCCGCATTGGATCATTCATCCTCAAGGAACCTATGGTGTAAGTACCTACCTCCCATCTTCATCCACCCACCATCCCCCCCCCAAATCACCTACAATTCTCTTATACTAACTTCTCCTCCCCACACAGTCTCGGCCACGAATCCGCAGGCACCATAACCGCCATCGGCTCCTCCGTCACAACCCTCGCAGTAGGTGACCGCGTCGCCCTCGAACCCGGCACACCCTGCCGGCGGTGCGAGCCCTGCCTCAGCGGGCACTACAACCTCTGCCCGCTCATGAAATTCGCAGCAACACCCCCCTTCGGCGGCACACTCACCGGCTTCTACACGTCCGCCGAGGATTTCTGCTACAAGCTCCCCCCACATGTCACATTGCAAGAAGGTGCCCTCCTCGAGCCCCTAGCGGTAGCAGTCCACATTGTCAAGCAAGCCGAGCTCAAGCCCGGGCAATCCATCGTCGTTATGGGTGCTGGGCCCGTCGGTCTACTCTGCTGCGCAGTTGCGAAAGCGTACGGTGCGTCCGTGATAGCTAGCGTTGATATCCAGCCCGCCAGATTGGAATTCGCGAAGGGATATGCAGCGACGCATACATTCACGCCGGCGCGCGTGTCTGCTGAAGAAAACGCCGCGAATCTCTTGAAGGAACTCGGTCTCCCATCCGGTACGGACGCTGTCATTGACGCTTCGGGCGCGGAACCTTCGATCCAGACTTCTATCCATACTGTGCGTCGTGGAGGCGTGTATGTCCAAGGCGGGATGGGGAAGCCTGAGATCACATTCCCGATTATGGAGCTGTGCACGAAAGAGGTTACGTGCAAGGGTAGTTTCAGGTATGGTAGTGGCGATTATAAGCTTGCGCTGGAGTTTGTGAGTAAGGGCCTTGTGGATGTGAAGCCGCTTATTAGTAGGACGGTGGAGTTCACGGATGCGGAGCAGGCTTTTAAGGATGTTAAGGGGGGGCAGGGGATTAAGGTTTTGATCAAGGGACCGAATGAGAAGTAGGCGTGTGCGGGTGGTGTGGTGCGGTGTAAGTGATGCTAGTGTTGGTGTCGGGAGTTGGAAAGTCAAGTTTGAGGTTAAGTTGAGTTGGATATATACGACGGCTATCTTCATCCTCATCTTCTTCAATACCAATCATCTTGACTACCTAGGAGCTATTCATGCAATAGTATCTAGCATGGCGGACGCTTTCATGTACATCCTTTTCAATCTTCAGTCTTCAAGCTCCAAGCCTCAGTCATATAAGTACCTCTAGGCATTCCCCCTTCTTCTCACATCTCCTCCCAGCAAATCTTTTCTATCTCATCTAGTATCTCTCTATTGGAAGAGGAATTTTCAAAAATGCATGTTGCCCCATCCAACCCCCCTCCTAGAAAATCCCCCACCCAAGATCCCAGCGATGGTAACCAACCCAATGCCTTCTATCCATACATCATCCCCCCCCCCTCGTGTTCTATTTACCTGACTAGAACGATGACATACATTTACATCGACTCCAACACCCGATTCTAGAAACACAAGTCGCAAGTCAAAACCTCCTTCATCTTCATCTTCATTCCAGAACTCCCATCATTGGTTTGACTTGACCTGACTTGACTCGACGTTTCCTGCACTGACTTGAGAATACTCCAACGTACAGGCAGATACATCACATACAGAAGCGCACCACCTCGACCGCAACCGCAATCGCAATAGCAATCACCATCCAACCTGACTATCAGGTATCGCTTGTAAAGAGGGAGGGAAAGATAAGATAATCCAGGGTAGAAGCAGGGGCTACAATAAAATGCAATGCAATGGCGAAACCCAAGCTTCCATCGCCTTTCTCCTCTATTGTGACGGTGTCAGCTTGGGCTGTCAAGTGAGGGAGGGTGGTTAGTGAGGGAGTTCTACCTTACGTATCACAAGTCGTGGTAGATGCCACCTTCGCGAAAAATCTACATGGACGCTGACGACGATGGCAGGAAGTGTGCAGCAGAGACGGTAGGTATTTCGTGAAAGCAACCCATGCATCATATTACTCATACAGTCAACAGTCATGTCGTACTACTTGGACAGCGGGATGAAAGGGGACGCATGCGCTACTCAGAAGGAAACTCGTTATGTTGTGTTTTGCCTAGTGGGGAATGATCAACAGCCGTTTCCACCATGAACCCACCCTCCCTCCCTCCCTCTACCATATTCGAGCCCATTAGAAATAGAGACCAGGTACTGTACTTCGTAGCCCAGCATCACACTGCTGAAGGAAAGGTACAAAAGTGCCACTGGAAAGCGGATAGCCACCCGATAACCCACCCTCTTTCCTCCATAGGTAACTAACCATTGTTATATTCCTAAATATTACTTACTCTCTTAAGCAAGAATCAAAAGTAAGAACCTGCACACCCCCCAAAACAGAATCAACACCCACCACCCCATCACTCACACCATCCCCAAATACCTCGTAGTCAAAACCGTCTCCCCAGCTGCTCCCTTAACCGGAATACTCACCGTCTCACCAGGCACAAGATCCACGAGATTATCACCAAAGACTACACTCTCATCTTCACACTCGACCGCAACACCTTTAACCGGCACCTCAGCACTAACCTCCACAGACTTCCCATCCGCACTCAACACAGCCTTCAACTGCGACGGTTTCTGCAAATGCACGTACTTGAGCGGTTCAGGCCAGTTGATATACCGCGCAATTTGCTCGCCGGAGGAATACAAGTACGCCGCAACAACGGTGCGGGATTCGTCGCCTGCGGTGTTGACGGGGACGGCGAATGCTGAGATTTCGGTGCTGCGGTTCGAGGGGAGGGAGAAAGCTGATTCGATGGTCTTGGAGTATGTTTCCTTGCCGGTGATGACATCGAATGCTTTAACGACGACGTCGGCTGTGATGTCTTCCAGGGTGAGGTTGGAGCCCCAGATTTCAATCTCGGTTTTCTTGTCGATGTAGGCGCGGGTGTGTTTGTCTTTTGGGATGAGATGCTCTTTGCGCGTGACACCTAGAGATATGGGTGCCATTTCGCGCTTGACGGTGTAGAAGGCATGTTTAGGACGGAGGTAGTAGTCGACTATTGCCCAGGATGTGACGGGCCAGCAATCGTTGATCTGCCAGACTAGAGCTCCACCGCAGTATTCCTTCCCTGGCCCTTTCCATTGACGTTTCCACAGGCGGTAGGCGCTGGCCAGACATTCGGCTTGCATGAGTTGCGTGGAGTAGATGAATTGCTCGAGAGGATCGGGGGCATAGCGGAAGTTCTCGACAAGATATAGTGCAATGCGGCGTTCATGGCCGTCGGCTTTGTTGTGGAAGTCGACGGTAGATGATTGTGCGAAGCGGTCTGGGTCATCTTTGCCAAGGGGAAGGAAAGCTTCGATGGTTTTGATATTGGGGAATGCTTCCATACCGAATTCGGAGACGAAGCGTCCAACAAGTTTGTCGAAGTTTTGGTACTTTTCCTGAGAACCGTGCCAGACGTTCCATTGATGGAGATCACCAATGGTAGGATCTGTGGTATTTTTACCACCCCATGGACTACCGAAATGATAGAAGGTGTCCGGAATGAGCTCATTGCATGCGTCAAGGAGAATCTTCTCATAGATGTATCTGGCTGGGAAGTCTGTCTTGAGCCAACTCTCAGAATCCTTGTTGTCAAAGTCGTATGTGAGACCCATAGACTCTTGGTACTGATAATCTTCGTTATTACCAGCCCAGATGATGATGGATGGATGATGACGGAGAAGTTTCACGTTCTCTTCAGCCTCTGTCTTGACTAACGCCAAGAACTCTGGGAACCCAGGGTAATTTCCACAGCCGAACATGAAATCTTGCCAAACCAGAATTCCGAGTTCATCGCAAGCATCGTAGAAGGCTTGCTCCTCGAAGATACCTCCACCCCAGACTCTGATCATGAACTGGTTACCGTCTGCTACCAACTTGACCCAGTCATAATACTTCTCTTTGCTGATGCGAGGAATGAAGTTGTCAGCTGGAATCCAATCACTACCTCCGCAGAAAACTGGGATGTTGTTGATTTGGAAGAAGAAAGTGGTTCCAGGCTGGTCCGTCATTGGTCTTTGGATGAGTTCCGCTCTCCTGAGTCCGAACTTCTTGCTTTGGGTGTCAATTTCTGCGGTTCCCTCAACCAATATTGCCGTAACAGTGTACAGCGGCTGCTTGCCGTAACGAATTGGAAACCACAGAGCTGGATCATCAATCTGGAATTTGTGAGAGGCATGGCCCTTCTCAGCCTTGACAGTCTTCGTAGCTACTTCTTTGCCGTCCAATGAGATGTCGAACTTGATCTCAGTTGCTGAACCCTCAACATCTGCTTTGGCAACGAATTCTGCAGACTTCAGTGATTTGTAAACATTGCTTGTGAAATACAAATCCGAGATCCTCGAAGAGAAGATTTCGAGGTTGATTGGTCGCCAGGGTCCGCAAGTCATAAGAGTTGGTCCCCAGTCCCATCCCTGTCAATAGTCAGTACATTTCCTGCATAATACAAAGAGCCTCATACCCAGTGATATTGCGCCTTTCGAACTGCCAATCTGGAGGTATCACCGTTCCAGCATCCCCAGTGGTGATCTGGATATTTCTCCACAATTGCACATCCCTTCAAGTACGCACTCTCGAAAGTGATCTCGAGCTCATTGTCTCCTTCCTTCTTCAAGAACGTTGTCACATCCACCCGCTCCGGAATGAACATACTTTCCGTCTTGAGAATCTCCTTGCCATTCAGAACAACGGTTGCATATGTATCCAGGCCATCGAATGCAATGACCGCCTTGACAGTTGCCCGATCTTTCTCCGACAGGGACGGAGATGGGAAGGTGGTCTTGTAGATCCAGGGTACTTCGCCTATCCATTGTACGTCGTTCTCGTTCTTTCCAATGAATGGATCGGCAATTATGTTGTTTGCAATGAGGTCCAAGTGGACGTTGGTGGGGAATTGGGCAACTGGTAAAAACTTGGAGTCTTTGTTTTCTGCTTGCTTGAATGTCCAGTTCTTGTCGATTGGGATGATGGTATGTTTCGACATCTCTGGAGACCCTGACTGAGTTGGAGGATTCGAAGAGAAGGCGTGTTCCGTCCGCATGTTGTCTGTATATATAGATGTTGAAGGAGGGGGGAAACTGATTGATTGGCAACCGCTGGATTGGCTCTGGAAGCGCAGGTGATCTCAAGAAGGATCAAGATGGGGGTCTCGAAATTATTCCCTTGTGCTCCAACAATCCTGCGTCCAGAAATTTCTCGGGAGGAGGAGAATATGTAGTGGAGGTATATTTGAAGGAAAGACTAGCGGAAGCCCTAGAATGGTGGAACGTCTCTAGCTGCGGGGTGTTGATCCCGTCGATTGTTGAAGACTAGGACCGAATATCAAAACCAGCCTGCCTGTCCATGCATGGTAGCTTCGTAAAGGCTATCTTGACCTGGGCGGAGTATTGTACAAGGAGTGGGATGTGATGGATGTACAAGGATAGGGATATGGATCTCCTGCTTGGGATGGCATGGCGTGGCGTGGTGTTGTGTTA
Source organism: Leptodontidium sp. MPI-SDFR-AT-0119 (assembly GCA_020726505.1). NCBI lineage: Eukaryota > Fungi > Ascomycota > Leotiomycetes > Helotiales > Leptodontidiaceae > Leptodontidium > Leptodontidium sp. MPI-SDFR-AT-0119. The sequence continues at coordinate 1,895,286 of JAHLEZ010000013.1, read as the reverse complement.
TGTAGCTTCGGGGAGAGGCGGCGGTGGACACATGCTGCTGGTCTGCTGGGAGGGGGGCTGCTGGTAGAGAGGGGAGGAGGAGGGGTGACGGATTCCGGCCTGCATCTCATGCGCGCGCTCCTTGAAACTCGGTCGGTTGACAGTCGATCTGGGCGGGCGTGGGCATTTGTCGTATTTCGTGATACCGCGGCAGAGCAGGAGATATTTCGATTGGACCGACTCGAGGAGGATGTGAAGGCAGGGGAGGGCGCCGGGTCGGGTAGGATGATGTTGTTGTTGTTGGGAAGGGGACGGAGGAGACGAGGCGAAGAGTGAGGCAGGCTTAGTTGCTGTGATAGAGAAGCAGGTAATCTCGAACTGCCCTTAACGCGACTACGGAGTACAGTATTATTATGGCGGGGAAATTCGGCCTTCCTCACCAGACTTGCCTCTACAATAATACTCTGTAATATCTAAGTTTTACTGTATTTCGTACTTTATTGTTCAATTGTTCCAGCCGAGCTGAAGTTTACCAAATGTTCGGTACCAGCCAGAGATAACGAAGTAAGCAGGAAAACACGCGGACAGCAAGCCAACAACGCAGGCCCGCACCGCCGCCAGCCCTCACCGTGCTATCAACCGGAGACAGAACAGGACTGTCCTATGCTGGGCTGAGCGAGGGTCCTCAGCTAGCCATATCCTCCCCGTCGTCATTCCAGATTCAGCTATTCCCAAGCCGTTTCGAGCCTCATTCTAGCCACTCAGGGCGGCCTCAAGAATCAACATGTACCTGCGTCGGACGAAGATGCAGACCCCTCTTCGGAATGCCTGGCCGAGTCCCAGAACCTAGGGTCTTGTCAGTGAGTGGTATTTGGCCTCCCAGCAGCCGTTTGCAGCAATGGAAGGTTTCCAGATGCAGCCACATCTAGTCGTTGGAGGTCTAGCAAGATACAACACGACGTCAGATCTACCACTGTCCTGCGGCCTGCATTCCAGCGTTCCCGCGGTTTCACAGTCATCCGAGATCCTACTGGCCCACCCGTCGAGTCGAGTCGCTGAAAAGAAAAGGCGGAAGTGTCGCTCCTTAGGAAACCCAGCGCGGAGGATCTCCCTCCGCATGTCCCGTTGGGGAAAACACGGCTGAGTCTGCCGACGACGACCCAAGGACCTCGTCTTCCCATTGTTGCAAGACGAGAAACTTCTTCCCTCAACTCCACTTCGATAGACGGCATAGTATGGGTCGATGTTACCTTTCATGGCTTATTGAGTGGATAGGATGGTTGTTTGCCATCATGTGCTGCCCTATCTATCGGCTCAGCTATGGATATATTGAGTCCGTTGTCTGGTGGCATCCCAGGTTTCTCCGCATCCGCGTCTTTTGATTTTTTTTCTTCTCATTTTCATGTCACTTCGTGTGGGGGTCATCCAGTTGTTCTGTTCTGCAGTGCTGTACCTTTAATATCCAGAAGATGGTACATATACATCGGCAGCAACCAATATCTGGCCGCCCTTACTGATCTGCAGACTCCAACATTACACAAGCACAACTGTATGCACGCACCAACAAATCCAGAATCTACCACAGAAATATTTTAAAGGCTTCTCTAGCCTACCAGACTTCAAGACGGAGAGTCAAAGCTCAGTCTGCACTCTCGGCGCCAAATCGTGGCTGAAAAGCAACCCCATCCAACACTACCTCATGTCAAAGATGCAAGCGCGTATTGATTTGGACGCGGAGAAGCGAACTCCCTCTTTTATTTCTCATTCCGTCGATTTCTTGCTTGCAGTTCGAATCATCTGATGCCGATTTCATTTGCAGGCTGAATGAAACACAAATACACAAATTTCTACATGAAACAAGTATTCCAACTCAATCTACCGCAATCGCAAGATCACCAGATATTCACCACCGCGCTTAATGTTTTCCAGGCTTGCGAACATTTGGAATGCTCCCTATTCGTGGAAGTTAAATGGGGTGCCAAGGTGCTTCACCACGTGAACTCTATTCTATATCTCCCCCCTCGTGGCGTCGACAGTCTGCCTTGGTCACTCATGGGAAAGCTTACCAACGAAGCTTCATACCATAATTCTCATGCTTGGTTGTGCCATGAACATATTGCTTCTATTCATAAGGGCTGAATCATATCTTATCAATTCGACATAGTCGTGGGGGTTCTCTTCCCTTCCCTTGCGATCCATGGTATCCCGATCAATTTCATACCCCACACTCTCAATTCAAGATAAGCATACCCCGCAAGTTCGGGACAAACAGATAATCCGCTTGATGTTAATCTACACATAGTGCGAGGGACACGTGGGCAGCCCCTGGATAATCTTCACGTCGCCTTATCCCCACGAAGTTATATTCCGTCCATAAGCAAGGTATTGTTCCAGCAAAGTGCTCGCTCCAAGCGAGTTGACATCCCCTGTCTCAACCCCGAAGAGTTTCTCACTGGCGAGGCTTCGTGATGCAATCTCTGTACGACGCAGCCACGTGAGCCTCCTTGTTTCATTGGCTAGAAGTCTGGTTTGTCTCGTTCTCTCGCCTATCAGCTCTCTTTTAATCACCTTCTTTCATGCGAATGGTTGAAGAGATATGTTTATATATTCCTGTATACCCCTTCTGACTTCACTTCAATCTATCAACAACCTCACCATCATCATCAGCTCTCATCAGCCCCCATCAGAACCTCGTCCTCTCAAATCAAAGGCGGGAACCCTGGGCCGATTATCAATACCTCTACCCCTCAATTACAAACGGTTCCGTCGCATTGATTTAACGCAAGTCTCTCTTGTCTCCACAGTAACAGGTGCGGCAATTACTCAAATGTCACAAACGAGCCCTGCGACACTGTTTTCGCAGATAGAAAAAGAAGTTCTAAAAAAGAATTGTCGTCCTAGTGAACATATTCTCACCCATCCACAGTGTGGAGACATATCTCTCTCGCTCTTCATCCGCCAACTGCCATACTTTCCCACCCCGCAAGCCCCTCACCGTCGTCAAATTCCAGATCTCTAGAGTCTGCATACCAATCCTTTTTCGTTCCTGGTGATGTCTCATACGCCCCTAAGCATGAAGACGCATGGGACGCCAAAACATCTTCTGGAGAATCCGAAAGTGGGGCTGGCCGTCATGAGATAGCTGAATATCGTTCAAGCACAACTTGCACAAGCACAAGCACAGCTGAATCGATATCGAAGTCTTTCTGCTGTCTTTCTTGGTCTCGAGTGGTGCCACGTTCTCATATCCATCTACTATTAAAGGCTGATGATTTCTATTCCCCCCAGCCGACTGGGTTGTTGTCGGCGCTTGGGAGGTTTGCGAGGAGACAAACTTCACCCTAGATATAGAAAGGATCTCGCGATGTGTTTAATATTAAATGCGGGGTAGCTCTTAACACTTGTCCTGTTTTAATATGATCCATTCGTAATTCCCTTCATTCCCTTCCTCCATATTGTAAGTCTCACAGTATCTCAACTCCTCAAGAACAATTCACCTACCATTCCCGCCCGCGAATGAGAGAGTGAACGTATGAAGAGGAAATGAGAAAGAGTTGAGGGATAAATACCCTTAATCTCACAATAGAGTAAGGAGCAAAATTACCATGAGACCAACGAAGAGGTCAATCATAAGATCCCGCCAAGGGCCGAACTTATTTCCCTATTTTCGGGATGGCGATGTTTTGTTTCATAGATGAGCACCTCTTTTCGTTTGCAAAACGTCCGCTTGGGAATGAGTCAATAAAGATATGAGACCTCACCCGTTCTCAGCGAGCGGTGTTGTCAAAGAAGCCAATTGCTATTGTCAATGAGAAATCTACCGTCATCTTTTCATCTATTGCTCTCGAAACCCGAAAACCTTGCAATATCCAAACTTCAGGACAGACTTGTTGAGAAACTTCCTCGTTTCAAGGTGGCTGACGAGAACTTACCTAATGTTCTTGCCGTTGCTGATTTTGAGTGTTCCATTCCTTCAAAAAGTCATCGGCTCTCTCCTCGTCGGGACCGACCATTCCTCGCCTCTTTATCCTCTTTCTTGATGTTTGGTGGAGGAGATGTGTAGGGAGTAGTGGGAGTATTATATACTCTACGAAGGAAAGTCAAGGAAAGTAGTTAGGAGATGGAGAGCTCCTGCCAGAAGTTGGGTAGAGTGAATTCGACATATGAATTTCCACCTCGACGAATCTTTTTTTTTTTTTTTTTTTTTCTTTTTTTCTTCTTCTAGAGAATTGGAGATTTTGTATAAAGAGGTAGTTTGGTGGAGGAATGGAGGAAGGCATGATTGGGGCTTGGATTCGCTACTATGAGCTGATGGAGGGAATTTTGAAATGGGCGGGGGCAAGGAAGTGTGAATGTGGAGGATGAAATATAGCTGGTAGCTGTGAGTTGGAGTGCTTTGCCCCTACGTTTATTAGAGGGAGAAATGCTCTTTTATGAATGGCAGATTAAAATTCTCAAAACGACTGAAGCTGCCATTTCTTTGTTGCCATATAAGTTGTTGTTGCCAATGTCAAATTTTTTTTATCTGGCTTGCTTTGCTTGGATCATCCCACGTCTGCTTGCCCACATCTTCGTTGAGGAGAAATCTTTTTATTTCACATTTACTCGAATTTCAACGAGAAGCCCCGATCATGTCGCCGTATTTTAGGAACTGCTTCCCTAGAGGTTTTAAAGAAGATTCATCCTTCCGATCTAGGAAACTTTGTAGGTGGGGGATACGAATATCACCTGTTCACCACTTCCACACGAGCAATCTTCATTAGTTTCTCTGTCACTTTTTTGTCCATAATAACTTGCGTACAGATCATAACAAAATAGCGAAGATGCATCAGCCGAAACTCATAGTAATTCTATATCAATCGCCACAGCCTCCACGGGTGGTCCAAATATCATGATTGACACAAGTGCCCCGCTTATTGGCCATGATCTTGAAGTTCCTTCTCAAATCAAATAATACTTTATCTGAATACCTGGCGCTTAGTTTCGCTATAACTGAGATTTGCAGTATTAATATCGCTCTTTTTGAACACAGGTAGTCTCTTCTCAGCAATCTCACGATCCAGCTTCGGCGCTAGGAGGCTTGGCGGTGTGTTGATTATCAAGCGACACCCCTTTCCAAGCGAGCACCGCGAGCCGCTTCTTTAATCTTCAGTACTCACCTGCTACACTCCAGCAAATTAAACAAAGCGGTGAGTATTCTGTTTTTGAACCGCGTCTCCTATTATTCTTGATGATCATTGGCCATCGAGCTTGCAGTACATATCTCAACCTGGTCCTACCCCACATCCTATTCCGACTGCTTACAAATGGGAAACGATCATGTGCACTACGCCGTACGATATCTGGGCATTCAGAGCTGCTTTGTAATAACGGTGAGATATTCAACCCGTGTCCAGAAAAGGTCGTACCCAACTTTGACATTTTGTGTGCATGTAATGGGTTTTTATCAAGCTGATGTGCACATATCGGAAACTATCCGGAGACTTACACGGACAATGAAAAATGTCCGGAAGTCCACACAGCTAGGGAAGTTGAGGATATATGAACGCTTAATATCCGTAAGGTTTTATGACATCACAATCTCATCACATCACGATATTTCATCCTCTTAGCAGTGAACAAACACGAACCCAAAACATGTCGAAGCTCATCGTCATAATTGGCGTCACCGGCTCTCAAGTACTCTACTCGCCTCTGTCTGAGATTAATACAGACTAACATCCCACAGGGCTCAGCAGTAGCCAATACCTTCCTCAAACTCCCCGGCTGGCAGGTTCGAGGTATATCTCGCAACCCCTCCAGCGAAGCCTCAAAAGCCCTTTCAGCAGCAGGCGTCGAAATCATCAAAGGCGATCTCGACGACAAAGCATCACTCATCCCCGCCTTCGAAGGCGCACATACCATCTTCGCCAACACGGATTTCTTCATCCACTTCTTCGGCGCCATCGGCTCTCCTGATCTCGCATCTGGTCGAAACCCGAAAGTCTACGGGTATGATCGAGAAGTGGAACAGGGTCTCAATATCGCTGAAGTCGCCGCTTCTCCCGCTGTGCTGAAGACTCTTGAGAGGTTTATTTACTCCTCTTTGAGCGATGCTAGTAAATGGAGTAGAGGTAAATACAAGGAAGTGTATCACTTCGACTGCAAAGCCGAGGTGATCCGTGTCATTCGCGAGAAGTACCCGAATCTGGCTGAGAGGATGAGTACGTTGCAGATGGGGCATTATGTTGAGAACTGGAAGACTTTCGCAGCTTTGGCACCGCAGAAACAGGATGATGGGAGTTTTGTTATGAGGAGACCTACAGCCGCGGGGCTGAGGTGGGAGTTTGTTGTTGCGGAGAAGGATACGGGGGAGTTTGTGAAGGCGTTGGTGGAATTGCCGCCTGGATCGGACTTCTTGGGAGTTTCTGAGGTATGCTGTTTTCCGAGAGTTCGACACCGTGGATTAGATATCTATATTTACTGACTGCGACTAGGCTATGACTATGCCGAAGTTCATCGAAATCTGGGGTAGGATCCATGGTGTCAAGGTTGGATACGAGCAAGTGTCTTATGAGGAGTTCTTCGAGGGTGTCCCACCTGTTATGAGAGAAGAACTTGGGGATTCGTTCAAGTTTATTGAGGAGTTTGGGCATTGTGGTGGAGATCCGGCTGTGATGAGACCGGAGCAGGTGAGTTGGATTTGACACCTATCTATCCAGAGTTTGCTGATGATTAGTAGCTTGAAAACAAACTTCAGCTGACGTCGATGGAGGAGTACATCAAGAATGAGGATTGGTCGTCCGCTCTGACAGCATGAGTTGGAGGGACTTGTACAGTAGGTCAAGTGCAGCAGTCATCGTGACGTTGATTGACTACGTATCGGGTTCCGGTTACTTCTTTGAGTCTATACTGTTGGATTCTAAGTTTACTTGGAGAGATGGAATTGATGTAGAGTTGATTGAAGCAAATTATAAACACCGTGTTCGATGTAACTTTCTTTTTGAGATAATCTCAATTATCCCTTGTCAAGTCACATTTCCCTCAACCCGAGAATCTCTCAGTTATTCTTGCAAGTCCGCAAATGTTTGATGGGTCTTGATGAAGTATCCCAGGCGCCCAGCCCAACATTTCAAGCTTGCCAATGCTCCTTTACGCCGGATCACACCACTCATTCCCCGGCCCAAATGTGCAGGCATTACTACTCCAGAAATCTCGAGCTCGGCTTGCAAAGACGATGCACTACGAGAGGCAAAATTAGCACAAGTTTCCAGAAAACTCTACTGTCCGGGAAATAAAGTACAGACCCGATCACCCCTCATTCGGCCGCTGTCAGCCATGTTGTTGCAGGCTGTTTGGGTGGTGCGTCTGTTAGGTCCGCACCAGCATGCCCATTCTATTTCTTGGGCAGTAACTGCCGATATCCTGACGAGGAAGTGTTAGTGTGGACCAAAAGAAACATCTCAGAGAAGGGGAATGAATCCTTACGCCAAAGCTACGACCAGTACGGCTGATCTGAAGGACACCATTCTGACGGCAGGTTGGTTGACGAAATGGGGAATGAGAGAGTGGGTATAGTATTGTTGAATTAATAGACGACAACTTGATAGTCAAGGCTAAATCTTTGAGGAGATTCTCAGCTCTTTATACCTTGGGCTGGCTACAAAATACAGCGGATTTCACTAGTCGTGCAATTATGGGTAACCGAGTCAAACGGCATCTTTTGATCCGCGGAATAATATATTCCGAACCGGCAGTTGAAGAAGTATTTTCGTAATTCTATATGGGCTGTGCCAGAGCATTAGGAAGTAGTATATTTGTGTTTCTTGGTCTGACGATGTCAAATTTGGGCAACCTTGGCCACTGCAAGTAGGTTTATTGGCGCCAAGTCAGCTCCACAAAACGTACTGCCCCAGGGGGTTATACTTCTGTACCAGATCGCTGGATATTGGGGCGCTGTAGACTGTAGTGACCTTTAAGTCTCACGGCAAAATATCAAGAACCCTAGGTCATCAACTGAGAAGTCGTTTGAGAGAACTTGAGTAGGTTGACTTCAGTCCACAGAAAATTAAAGTAGGGTTCGGAGATCATGTTCTGAACTTAAGATTGATCAATGCGTCTTGAACTTTAAAGCAAAATAAACGGGGGGCTGGCTAATCCCATGCACAGCACGAAACTCTTAATCGCATTTGCCAAGTTTGTTATTACTCGTGGCCTTGAGGCTTGCCCGGAACTACCAATACCACGACCGACTGGTGGAATACATATTATACACCGAGTCACTCAATTCTAACATTCGATGTATGAGAACTGTTGAACTACATGTAGGCAAGTTAACGTCGTATTTCCCGGTTTGAAACCCTCAATCATGGATTCATCATAGTGTTTTTACGGACCTTCTTCTTCTCAATTCTGCTTCGTTGAGTCGAGAGTTGCACGGTCGTAGAGTTAGTTGAACTTAAGCTTCGCATAGAGATTCAACACAAAAGAGAAGCTAAAGAAAGAAAGCAAAAAGTGAAAGCCCCGATATCTCGAGTTTTGTAGAAGACATATTCCTTCCGGGTTTCCCCGAGAGAAACTACCCCTCCTCCAAGCGTTAGCCAGGAACCCGAGAAGGTGGCTTTCGGGTTCGTATTCGTGCTTTAATCGTTATACTTCACATGACAGCATATTCCAGTCAGGTTGCCCCGAAAGAAACTATCCCGACCGCAGCCCACATCCCGAAGGGGTGAACTTGTTTTCTGATTTGCAATACTCATGTTTTTGAAGGTCGATGACCATCCGAGTTAAGCCTGAGAGAAGTTAGCAGTCTAAAGACATGGAATGCAAGAGAATAAATCTGAAGTGGTCAGCCGTGTACCGTTTGAAGGTGTTAGTGAGAACTTAGCTTTTGCCGAAGTTGGAAAATCGGTAGCTGCAGCGACTTACGCGACCTCAAACAGCAACCTGGATGCCAAATCTTTCTTACTTCGCTATAAGTAAGACAAATATACAGTAAGACAAAGATACGACGTACCGACGTTTTGCCAGCCCGCGATTCACCCAAACAAAGGGAGGTTGCCAAGACTAACCTAAGCGAGATTCTCGATCCTGCCCGCAAACCGAAAGCTGCCCATTATCCAAGTCGAAGTGCACATCTGGCTTTCAGCGCAACGTATAGTGGCAGTTAGGTACGTAGTTTGATTCCACGATACTCGATTTTTCGGGCAGCAATTTATCTTGACCCCTGAGAGCTTTGGTGATTCTCGGATGTTGCGCTGCCTATCGTCGATGAAAGCCGGAAGATTTCTTCTTGTCCCTTGCATGCAATCTTAGGGCAGGTAACGAAGGGCGCATACAGTTCAGTCCAAACTAAAAAGTTTAGTTAGGCAGAAGTCTTTGGATTTTTTAAAAAAAAAAAAAAAAAAAAATGAAGTAGTAATTTAGGCTCTGGGGAAATGGGGGAAGGGGCTTGCTTATAAGTTATCTGGAGCGCATATCTGTCACTGCCTCATCTGACCCCGGACCCACGAACATGGTGGTGAGCAAAGTTCCTTCAAACTTTGTTTAGACTTCCACTTCGTCTGAATTGTGACTCTGTGATCGGTTTGGGTTTGCAGTTGTCGAGTGATCTGACGATTTGAGTCTAATGTCTAGTCTTACCTCGAACCTTATTACCTAGTGCATACCTTCCAGCTTTTCTTCTCAACCATACCTTCCGCTCATTGATTTTATTATTTATGGATATAACCAAGAGATTGGAAATAGAAATGGGCCTTTGAGTAGCCAAACATCATCGGTCGAATCATTGCAAGCAAAAGCAGTAAGAGTTCCATTGCCAGGTGTAGGTTGATGAATGGGAGGTACAACGTGGTGGGTCCTCAAGCTCCTCGATCTTAAACTACGGTGGCATTTGAAGGCTCGTGGTTCTCTTTTACTTGATTCCCCGGTTCTATCGAGATAATGTGTCTGAAAGGCTGGGTCACTGGTCCAAAAATGTGAGATAATTTACCGTTGGGGATAGAAGTTGCCACTAAGCTAATGTACGAAGTTGATGGGAGTGCAGATCTTTTCATCCGCCACGGCAACTTGATTGATCTCGTCCGATTCTGTAGATAAAGAAGGTAATCCAGGAACAGTAGACGCTTTTAAAAAAAACCATACCAAGATTATTATTGCCATGGTATTCTCGAACTAAAGATTACCTATCCAATTTCACAATTGGACGAGCTTGCAGGTGAGAATATCAGTCTGATTGCTATCGCTGCTTTGCATGACAGCATTATTCTGGATGTTCAACAGGAGCTGATACATTTCTGAATAAAACTTTTCACCAGGTCCTCTGATCACCAGGTCTCCAAAGTGTGAGGCAATTTGGTCGAAATCCAAGTTGACCCGCTCGATAACGTGAGGGATGAAGAAGGGACTGGTCTGCTCAATTTGTTAGAAAAGACAATACGCGTACATTTATGGGGAGTCTTACTTGAGTTGCCATGTCATTCATCTCAGGGACGCCTGAGATTTGGGTAGCTTCGAGGTGCTGGTCGTTCACGCCGGAGGCCGATTGTTTTTGCAGATTGTTTTTCGGGAAGAGGTGGTAGATGCCGGTACCCGAGTAGGCCGCCTGTCGCGCAATTCGGAATGTTCTCACATTTTTTGAGCGGATAGGAGCTGTAACAAATGTTGTCTTGAGCTCGCGGCTGCTATTTCTCTTCGATCCTGCGAGATGGTCTCCGAACGGATAACCATCAGTCAGAATCTCGTTTGGTTCCATGGATTGAAGTCCTGACAAGCCAAACTGCTTCCAAATCCGTTAACCAGTAGGTGATGAAAAGCACTGTTTACTTACCGTAGCCGTGTCATCTCTTAAACATGTGAACAGGTCTCGAGCACCATCCATGTCGTCAAGCTAATGGCGTAAGTAGGAAGTCAAACGGAGGGATGGAAAACTTACTGGAGTCAATCGGGTTACCATATCTCTTTGAGCCTCGTGGCTGAACTTCAAATACTTAGCGAGGTGGCATTTGTTGGAGACCAAGGCAAGACCTACCGGTTGTGGCCACAGGAGAATTAGTTCCTGTGTCTCATTGTCTCGAATTTGACAATTGGCATGAGCAATGCGTTGCTGCTGTAAGATTACAGTTAGTTAGATACATCAAGGGAAAAGGAGGAAGAAGATCTACCTCCAAAAGAGCTAAAGCCTCCAGAGATGTCGCTGATATCGCGGCAAATGTAGATCTCCATACTCGGTCTTCAGTACCAACCAGATATCCGCCTAAGAATAATTGACAGCTCCAAAGCTCCTTGCCTTCATGGACGATAGAAGTGAACTGCCAATCAGGCTTATCATCTTCGTTCAGCCAACCCAGGGGACGGATCGCTGCGCGCAAAGCGTTTTCAGGCGCCTTGACTCTGTCCTTCTCTTGCTTTCTGTGTCTGTTCGAGTGCAGACTCTTGTTGATCTCTTCTTCCTCATCTCTGATCAACTTTAGGCTCTGTCCACTCTGTGAGATCCAGGGCGCGCGGTCTATGGTTCGATCAATCTCTCTGATGGCTCCTTGGCTTGACATCTGGCGTTTGCCAGGCGCAAGGTGTGTGGGGATGGAAGCGTTCATTTCGCAGTTGTCGACTTGCGTTGACAAGATTTCTCGAGTTGCTTGTTTGCAGAGTCGAATTTACAAGAGTTCGTGGGGTTCGTGATTTGGGAAAGAAAAAGGACGAGGCTCCCGGTCGCGTTGATCGAGATGGAGACTAGCTCGCTAAGCCTTAAACAACGCTAGCGAGTTGCCTCCGTCAGGATTGATTCGCTATGACTCTTTGGGGGAGGGATGATAGGAGCTTGAAGCCCAGGTAATGATCGGTAGTCACTCCAATCGGTCATGCCTTTGTCTCGTGATGTACTTGTTCCAGACACTCCGGAACTCGCTTGAGCCTGGGTCACTTGACAACTGCTTCGTCTATCTGGACCGGCCCTTGCAGATTTACAGGCCATGAGTTCTGTGAATACAACCGAACAAGGCATGATTGAAAGCAAAGCACGAATAAGCAGACGAAGCAAAGAATGTGCAGACGATATCTCGAGACCCGGTCTATTAGCACTAAGTAATAGCAAAACAGCGCATGAGAAGACTACAAATTGATGACGTTCAAGAGATCCTGGCCTTTGTGCCATCTCCCGACAATTCCAACTTGCTCCTCGTACCAATTGTTCATCGTTTCCTACAGAGAATGTCAGCATGCTTTTGGGTTCCAGTTCCGAGACATGGGGATGACATACCTCCTCCACATATCCCATATGAGGAGTCAACAAAACGTTGCTCCTCCCATCCGCACCCCACTGAGTAGTCCTCCACTTTGAATCCGGAGGCAGGGGCTCAACAGCAAAGACGTCAACTGCTGCGCCTCTGATACTTCCATTCTCCAAAACATCCAGCAAAGCATCTTCGTCAACCAGTGGTCCCCTGGATGTATTCACAAACAACGCACTCTTCTTCAACAACTTTAGATCTTCCGCTCTAACGATATCCCTCGACCTATCACTCAAGACATAATGCACACTCAGGACATCCGACTCCTTGAACAACTCCTCCTTACTCACCACTTTGAAAACCTTCTCTCCATCCTCTTCAACCGGTAATCCCAACGCCTTGGCCTTCTCATCCGCAGCCTCCTGCGTCAAGCTCGAGCTCCAAGCCAAGATCCGCATGCCAAAAGACTGATACATAATTTTAGCCACATTCCCTCCCAATCTCCCAAGACCCAGAGTAGAGAACGTCTTCCCGCTCAAGCCAGTCGCGAGATCAGTTTCCCAGAGGCCATTCTTGACATTCCTATCATCACTCGCCAAAAGCCGGGCGATACCCAGGATCAAAGCCACGCAATGCTGCGTCGTGCTATCTGGTCCTCGTCTCTTCTTCCGGTCTACAGCAGCTGATGGCGTGCGTCCTGCCTCGCCTGCTCCCGTGACGGGGATGCCGAGGGCTTTCGCGGCGGCCATGTCGATAGCTGCGTTCCGGCCGCCGGTTGTGAGGAGGAGTTTGAGATTTGGAAGGGAGTTCAGGAGGTCTGCTGGGAAGGGAGTGCGTTCTCGCATGGAGGAGATCACGGTGAATGGTTTGAGGCGGGTGATGAGTTCTTGTTTTAAAGATTCAGGCGTGGAGGGGTTGTTGAATGCGGGAAGTGTGTCGTGGAAAGTGGTGATTTCAAAGGTGGGTTTGAGGGATTCGAAATGTTTGGCTGCTATTCCCTGGTAGTCGTCCAAGATGGCGAGCTTGATCGGTCCTTGGGGTATTGGAGGCATGATGGTGGTGGTTTGCTTTGAGGGGTGGTAATGTAGATGAAATGTTTCTCTAGTCGTTGAGAAGGTCGGAAGGAGTGGATTGTTGGTGGTGGTCTGATTTGAGGTGAAATGGTGTAGACGAGATGTTTCTCTGGTTGTTGAGAAGGTCCGAAGGAGTGGATTGCTGGTGGAATAAGAACGATCTGTATCTCGGCCTAGATATCTGGCTTTCTGGACTTGATATCTTGGCAGAAATGTGGAGGGGGTAAAGTTACATCCGCGTAAGCAATGCACGGCGTGGAGCGTTGATGTTGAAGCGGGGTGTCCGAAGATCGGACCAAGCTTCATGACGCAATCCTGTATGGCTCGTCAGCTATTGATTTCTCAGCGGCAAACCAAACATACCGGCTAGGAAAGCAGTGAGTTTTCACATGGAAGAGGGACTGTTCCCGATATAAGCTCCCCAATGCAGCATACTTCGGCTGGCCTTCGCAGAAATGAGAAACCCCTGACTGCAGGACCCCGCCAGAGCACGTGACCAATGCATGCAAACGGATTATTGTAATTTGACTGCATGTGAAGTTTCCATGATTACCAAAGATTAGCGAATAACACGATATCTTCGAGTCTCCGATGAAGGATTCAAAGTCTTGAAATTTCCTCTGGGCTGAAAGTTACATTCCTCGATCCGAGAATGGAGGCCAAGACAACAGATACGAGAGCTGCCCACGATCAAAAATTACCTTGAATAAATTGATAGAGAATTCGAAAGCCAAGCCGATAAATGAAACTCCGCACTCATAACAAGCTAACGAGATTTACTCCGAAAGTCGAGCTGGAAAATGTTGCATGCGCAGCCTTGTCAGCCTTGCGCAGTCAAGCACCATGGAACAAACCTTGGCGATCCATCAACGCACCTGGAGGGGGACAACTTGATCCGAACAACCTCCATGCCAACCTCCATGAAAAGTACAGCCTGACGAAAGCATAATAATATCGCTTGTACTGCAAGACTCCTAGATCATGTCTTCATCTCTTTGCGGATCTTCTTCCATGTCGATGGCGAGAATTCTTGCCCCCTGCAGCCAATGACCTGCTCGATACCCACTTCTCCCACCCCCTTTCCATCCTCGGACAGGAAAACCACGAGCGACAGGCAGTGCATCAACATATGTCATCCTGTTGATATGAGGACCACTGCAATGGATCTTGACAGGATGGTTCTGGACTTGAGCAGGCGTTCAGAAACCCGGTAAAGACATGTGAAGATGCTGAAAACATCCCCAATCCGGCTTGGGCAACCCACCGAATGAATATGAAGAAGCGTATCAAGAAACTGGAAGCTATTGTTCGAGAGTATCCGAGATGGGCTCAAGGCTTCGCAAGTCGAGAACGCGAGAGGCACTCTTCTTCTTGGAAGAAGGGCCAACTCGACAGGGCCGAGTGGGTATGGGTATGAATTGCGAGCTTTGATGCGATAGGTCCCGACGACTTCCTGAACTTTTCCACCCCAGTGTTGGTGAGATATTTTACATGGGACCAAATGGTTCAAGAGGCTCCAGCAACGGTGGGGCATGGAAGCGTGCCGCGGCGACAGTCTGGGATATTGAATGAAGCCACCCACGACGGTAGGATGAGCTCCAGGCTTCACAGGTGGCAATGATCCGTAAGGAATCTACTTGTACTCTGTGACCAATGGCGTAGTGCCTATGCTGGACAACTTGGATTCCGAGATGAACGGAGCCAGAGATACCAACATATGCTTCCCCGTGAGGAACCGCAGATATCCATCGGCCCCAATTCTGTGGACTTCCACAGGAAACCAAGTTTGCGATGCGGACGCTGTGCCTCCCATTCTTTTGAAAGCCGATCTTCTCCCAGGCTTTTGCCGTCCGGCATTCCCTTTCGTTACCGCATACCCTCCCCAGCGTACTTGGAATTGTGTAACTTTTTTCTATTGGAATTTGGATTGTCATTCCTTTGTTCAGACCGAGTGTGAAGCAGGCCATGCCAAGCCATAGCCTCGCGTGAACTGTTGTTTTTCTTTGACTCTCTCCACAACTTTGGAGATTTTTTTTTGTGCAAATTCAACGCCTTGATCTGCAAGCCAAAGAACATCGCTGGGCTTTTTTCGCAGCTCCATCATCTAGGCCAATCCCCAGTGAGGGTACTACAAGAGACAGAGAATTGATGTCTAGAAGTGCTGTTCCCATGTCAACTTGACAATGGGGTGGTTGCTGCAGGCAAGACGCAATCATGTTTGGCTGCTATTGCTCAGGTTGCTTGCAGGGCAATGAGACGTCTTCATGGGGCTCGCGCCTAGTTTGGTCCAGGTATTGGGCGGGAAGTTGCCTTTTGTAGAGTCAATGCCTACTCCTGCAAACTATTGCAGTAGAACTGAGTACAGATGTGCAATGTGCTGGGGGAACTTTCTCCGTGAGCAGCACAATGGTGTGAGCCGGGCAAAACTTTGGTTGAACAAGACTTCTCCTGCGGGAACTAGATGTGTTATTCCTCTTTGCATTCACCCCCTGGATAAAACTATGCACAGGAGATGACATGCCCTATGTTCTGAAGGCAGAAGTTCGGCTTTCGAGTGACCTCGCTTGTTGACGCGCTCACCTCCCACCACAACAAAATGGTCTCGAGTGCGCTTCTCCTCCCGCACCAAACCTCGAATTCTACAACAACACCGCAAGTCCACCACCCACACAACAACCCACAGAGCAATCTGCACAATGGTGGACAAACAAGAGCCTAGACGCGGACGATCAGGAACGAGATCCAATCCACCCACACGAGGTGCTTCAATCTTGCAGGTTGTGATTCCTCCATTTTCGAACACGACTTCATCCTCCCCTCCCCTGATCAACCCTCCCAATCAAAGCGCACCTTCAAAGCGACGAGCACCGCCCGGTCCTGTTCTTTCTCTGACAACAAAGAAAGGAGCGCGAGGCAAGGCCAAGGAGAAAGTTGCTGAAAGCGATGTGCCCGATATCTATCAAGAAATGCTGTCGGAGGCTCTCGTCGCGGAATCAACCTCACTTGAACGACCATTGAAGAAACGTGGAACTGTCCGATCTCAAGTTGCAAGTGCCGAAGCTACAAATCCCAATGCCTCAGATGAAGCCACAAAGCCAAAGTTGACGGTGCCACCTGATGCAGCCAAAACCAAAACTAGAGGAAGAAAGCAAAAGGCATCTGAAAACCCTTACTCCGAAACTGATCTGGGAGACGATGACACCGAGCCAGAGCCTACCACAACTCAAACAAAGACACCTTCATTGCGATCAATGAAAGCTAAGCCAAAGGCTGTTGCTGACGACTCTACTCCAACGGTGACTAAGAATCCTGCGTCAAAGTCACGTCCAGCTTCAGGTTTGAAGTTAAAGAAAGCCGCAGAAACCACAGCTTCAGAAGATCTTCATGATGGCCAATCTCTCCAACAACCTACCCCAAGCCCAACACGGACTGGAAGAACTTCGAGATCAAAGACCAAATCAACAGAAGCAGAGACAGAACAGCAACTGCCGGCGAAGCTGTCTTCGGATGTGCCAACCCTCGAAATTGCTCGCGCAGGACCCAAGTCAAAGGTAGCTAAACCCGCATCCTCAGAGGCGGTAGCTCCAGAATCCACCAAGTCATCGCAAAAGACTGTACGACCGAGCAAGACGAAAGCACAAGTCAACCCCGAAAATGTTCTGGATCATCCTGCGGCAGATCTGAAGCCCAAAGGACCTGCCATCCGAACATCGAGATCCAAGGACAAGCAAACAACCACAGATGCAACGGTGGAGGGAAGTGTACAGACAAGTTCCGAGACACTTGACCCACAACCAGTTCTCTCCCCGTCGATTTCTGAAGAAATCACTCAACATACTGCACCTGCTGCAAGCTCCAAAGATGCTGAGGGTGGACTTGTGGGCACTTCAGCACTTATCTCTCAGCCCGCAACCGTCCCGCACACTGCTTCTCTATCGAATGCCAAAGCACCTCCTGTTGAGGGTATTGATAGTGGACATTCATCCGAGCCTCTGCCCGACTACTCCAATATCAACTTCACCTCGCTAGCGGAGAAGTTGATGACTAATGAGGTGCCCATGAGTGATCTGGGTCATTTGGCGCCTACTCTACTCGCTGGTGAAAAAGGTACTGGAATCAAAAGATCGATAGAGCAATTCCTTTCAAAGCAACCGTTCAGCGAAACCAACCCGGGATTCAAGGCGTTTTCTCAGAGTCTCCAGCTTCCGCCTGTGCTGGACTCGGATTCGACACTCCAAACTCCTCCCTCGAGTCAACAAACCCAACCGAACGAGCCAGTTCAACTTCAGCTGGCTGCCCCGCGAATTCCTCCTCACTTCAATAACGCTCCGCGCGCTACCGTGTCAACATACCAAGTGTTGCAAGGCCCACCCAACACTCTTTACCAGCAAGCCTCAATCCCGCAGCTTCAGGTACCTTCTCATACGCAGCCATTGCAACCCAGTGAGTATCTGCAGCCGTTCCAAGGGAACGCGTTCTTCAATACCCCGTATCGCGCACGGCAGACTACACAGCAATCTGCAGTGCCGCCACCAGCGAATTCCAACATGGTCCTCCCAGCGCAACCGGGATCGACTGGTCCCCCAAGCTCATCAAGAGTAGCTGGTAACGGCCCACCTTCTCGTCCTGTCAATGAGACTGCTCAGAAGCCACCCGCTAATCCTGTCATGCCACTCCCATCCTCCATGCAGTTCCAGCGAACCTTCCCTCCGTCAACTTCAGACATGGCTGGTAACGGTACATCTGCCACTAACCCACAAGAGTATGGAAGACAACAACAGGCTACTCCGAGAACCCAGTCCGTCCCATTGCCACGACCAACTCGCCCTCTCAAAAAATCGGGAATCACAGGTAATGGCGCAGCTACCAGTCGTCAAGAGGAGTCTGCAAAGGTACCGGGAGACAAGCCAAACACTCAGCGCACTACAGTTCTGGGACCAATTCCTCCTTCGCAAGCTCCAGCAGTGGCCCAGCAGTCGAGCAAGCAGGTAAAGGAGGCTAGACGCCAAAACCTAAAGCTCCCACGCCGTCGCCCGACCGTATTTGTGTCTCGGCAGCACGTTGAGCTTGATCCAGCCCAGGTCAAGATCAAAAGAGATGATGTGGATCTGGTTCTCTATACTGTTGCAAGAGAGGTACGTTCCCCATTTTCCTTTCAATCCCTTCCGTCATTCCAATCGGACTGACTTCGAGCTTCATTGCTTCGGCACTTCACCATGATCACGATCATCCACACTGACTCATTTGCAGTTTCTGGAAATGGACGTCGGACAAGCCCGCGATCTCAACCGAGACAAATACACCCTCATCCTAAACAACTGGCAAGACAAGTCCGGTTACGTCAACCTTGAGTTCCTCCCAGTCTCGTATTCCGCCCAGAACGGAGACGACGTCGGTCGCATCCTCGCTAAGCGCGCAGTCGAGACCGATCGTCACTGGGTCCTGCCAGCTCTAGTACGAATGATGGAGACCTGGGAAAAGGGTGCGGATGATACTATAGCTGCCCTGACGGTTGAGGATCATGCCGAGTATCTGGAGTGGGGAATGGGCTCGTGGAAGTACACGCAGCTTACTGCGAAGGCTTTCTTTGGCCATGCCAAGGAAGCTATCGGCGAGAGACCCAATGAGGAATTTGTGAAGGCGGTTGCTAACAGAAAAGTCGCTGCTGCTTCTACTGCAGGTCCAAGTTCAGGTGTTGGTGTCGGCGGAAGTTCTGGTGGTGCTGGTCGAGGTGGTTCGAGCAACTCCCCAGCTCGAGAACTCATCTACAAAGGACTGGGTGACGGAGGAGACGAGATGCTGGGCCAACTCGCTTTTGGCGGTGGTGGAATGGGTGGATTTGAATTCCCACCTCAATTCGACGCGGCGAATCAGGATAATCCCAACGGCCTACAAGATTTCGATGAGATGATGGGTGAGTGGTTTGATCCCTCGGCTGATGGCTTTGGAATGGACCCGCCTGCTGGAGGTAATCCCTGGAATCTTTGAAGTTGTCTACGCATTTTATGGATCGTGCTTTTGCTGTTGGCGAGAAATGGCTCTTTTACTCGAAAGATTTGAGAGGAAGGATATGAACGAGTTTGCTTTTTCTGACGTTGGTGGATGCATGGACAGATGGATAGATAGACAAATGGATGGACGGGAGGATTGTAGGATTACTTTCAAAAATGATTTGCCTAGATGAATTGTAATGATTAGATATGCCACCCCTGTTTTTGGTGGCGATAATGTGAAGTTAAGGGGTATTGTTAAGTCTTGGGGTAAGTGGTTGAGCGAAGGATGGTACAACGCCTGCTGATCTTTGATCTTTTGCTCGTGGATTGGGGGTTTGAGGTAAAAGGCAGAGATGGCAGTAGCAACTAAAGTTAGTACGAGAAGATACCTCCTCTTATTTCAACTTATCATCTCTCATCTTCGCAAGTCTGGATATAAGATGAGGAGGTCTTCACTTCAACAGTGAGGAATCCAATTACTTCACTCAATGACCGATCAGGTATTAACTCAAGTTCAACGCCACCTTTTGATTCTCCTGCCTCAACACACACATACACTCACACGTTTTTCAGTCAACAGAAGAAAAACCTCCATCTCCGAACATCGCAGCTCTTCAAAAATAAAAATAAATAAAAAATAAAACTCCTTTCGTCAATATTCAAAACTTCATATATTCCGCTGTCATGGCTTCTAAACAACTAGGACAGCGAAATGTCTCAAGCCATCCTTTGGTAATGAGAGCACACAGATCTTCCCCGCTGCCTACATCTTCACACCCCTCAATTTCAATTTTATTATCACCATCACCATCAACCTCGACCTCAACCTTAAGATCTATATCACCACGTCCTCACACCCACACCCAGACTCTCGCTCACACTCACGCTCACCTCTCCTCTCACGCCCATCGCAAAAACAAGACCCAAACACATCACTTCACAATACTTCATCCCTCACTTAAAATCCCCAAGAAGAGAAATAGAAATGGCAAGAACAGGGACAAGAACGACAACCCACCGCCAAATGTCCCACTCATCATGTCGCAGGCTGCTTTGAATGCTGAATCGGGGGTGAGGGTTAGGGGGTTAGTTGAGGATTTGGGATTGGGTTTAAGGTTAAGAAGGGATAACGAGGGGATCAAGGGTGAGGATGGGGGTGAGGATATGGAGGAATACTTGGAGGGGGTGCATATGGGACATGTGGATGAGTTTGTGGCTTTGTTTTTTGGGTTGGTGAGTTTGAATTTCACCTTTCTTTTGTTCAGTCTTTACGGATGGGAGGGACGGGGCGGAGAGGATATTTCCATCCTACCTTAGATTAGGGTGGGCGGGTTTTTGTTGAGTTGCAACGAGGGCGTGGAACAAGCTGAGGGAGTGACTGCCCGAGTGGAGATGACATGGCAAGGGATATGATTGAAACACACAATCATTCAACTCCCCAAAGCCTTCAAAGCAAGCAAAACCAACTAACACCTACCCCCAGGGTCTCCTCCGCAGCGACACCCCCCAACCCCTCGCCGCCACCACTCCCTCAGAAACAGACATCAACCATCTCGCACGCATCCTCCACACTTGGCTCTCTACTACTACAAACTCCCCAACACAATCGATCCTCCTCGCAAAATCACACGGCCATATCCTCGGCAGCCAATTGCTGACCACGTGTCTCAATAAAGGCGTTAGTGCAAAGTCTCTTTATCATCTGGTGCAAGACGCGGCGGGGTTTTATACCGAGTATTGTCAGGATTTGGAGGATGAGGCTGGGAAGGAGGGGTGGGAGAGAGATGTTGCTGGGGGGAAAGGGAGAGGGATGGGGAAGGTGTTGAAACTGGTGCTGGGGAGGGATAGAGTGGGTGTTGATGTGCCTGGTTGGGAGACGCTGAGCAGGAATGCGAATGGGATGTTTGCGCTGCTGCATGGCGCAAGTGAGGAGATCGGGGAGGTGTTGAGGAGGGTGGCGGAGAGCGGTATTTGATTGCTCGAGGGTGGAGGGGTGATAGAAGATTGACTGGCTTGCTGGGGGGACATGAGAACCCGGTGTGATGGCGGATGGTTGAAGGTTGAAGGTCGACTGGGTGAAGGTGGAAGGAACATGCTGGGCAAAGTTGCGAGATTGAGCATGAGTAGCGATGAATACTCGATTCCTTGGCTCTGGACAGCTATTATTTGCAAGCATGGTATAGATGAATACGGGGTCGATCTGGCCTCTTTGAGGAATCAATCCTCTGCAAACATCCGATGCTTGAGGGTGTATGTAGTAGGGGGGTTAGGGAGAAGGTATGTCTTCTTTTCCCAACATCTGGCTCCGACTTCCCCTTTTTGGTGGAAATTCGCAAGCCGTTGACCCTAGGGCCCATTGAACCGCTTGAACCCAAGACTCATTTGACAAGACATGAAAATGAATGGTGAGATATCGTCTTGGGTCAGGAAAGGCTTAACTTCAAGCAATTTTCGCTGATTGAAACAAAATCAACAGAAAAAACGACTATCAGAGCACCGGAACACACATCCATCCATGCTCATCTCTGATATGTGGATTATTATTGTATTGTTCTAGCAAAACCACATTCCCAAGGACTTGGTCTTCATATCAGATGCACCATCTTATCTGTCTGACACCAAAGAAACTCTCGCTGAAAGTATAGACATGCGGACGAAAAGAAAGAAAGAAAAAGACACAAGAATATGCATGTCCATCTACTCAAGAAAAGAAAACACCAAACGCCACGCCTAGCTATGAACACGAAGGGAATGCGTATATGAACCCAAAGAAACATTTCTTACAACTGATATACCTCTCTCCAGAATCAACAACATCCTCTATTTCGCCTTCGACTTCCGCTGAGTGTGAAGACTTCCTCCCACTCTCGCATGCCACCTAATGTCCCACCGCCCAAGCCCCACCCATTCCTACTCCTCGGTTTCCTCCTCCTTCTCGCTCCCTCATCAATAGTCATTCCACTCTTTACACTTGCTCCATCGCCGTCTCCCTGCCACCCACCATCGCCGTACTGTATTCCACTCATGGGATCATCGGGATCTATTTCCCCCAGCTCGATTTTGGTCAAGATCATCCTTGCCAGCCGATTGAAAACCTCTTCGACATTATCTCCACTCAAAGCTGACACTTCAACAGAAACCGGGACGTTGTTGCTGCTTGCCCACTTTGATGCTTCTTCCGCGCTGACTTCCCTCCCATCTGGCGCAACACTAGCTCGCAGTTGTGTCCCCAATCCCAGAGTCGAACCAGTTGTCGATGTAACCGAACCACCGGCGTTGAATGGAAATGATGAGGCTTTGCTACTCACGCTCGACGGCGTAGTAGGTGGTAAAGACGAGGAGCCCGTATCGATCAGTGTCCCACTGTCTGCCAAATCCGCCTTGTTTCCCGCAAGTAGGAGCGTCAAATTCGGAGAAGCAAGCGCTCGAGCATCGTTCATGAATGAAGGGAGCGCTGTGAAGGTATTGTGGGATGTGATATCGTAGACTAGGATTGCGCCCGCAGCGCCGCGGTAATAAGATCTCGAGACTGAACGGAATCGTTCTGTGCCTGCTGTGTCCCAGAGCTGGGGGCCATTTGTTAGTTGGACGATACCTTAATGGAGGGGGCGGGGTGTGTACTTGGAGTTTTATCCGTTTCCTCCTCGCGCCAGTCCCGACTCTTATTATCTTGCTTGCGAACTCCACGCCTATGGTCTGCGACGACACGATTCTCCATTCGTTCTTCACGAAGCGGTGGAGCAGACATGATCTGATTGTGGATGTCAATACCGCCTCTCGTTCAAACGGGATGGTGTCTCGTACTTCCCACTTCCACTCGGTCCTAGCAGGATGATCTTCGCAAGGTAATCGTACATGCTACCTAGTTCCTATCCATGCCACTACGTATCAGTATTGTATTTCTCCTCTGCCATTCCTATCACTCCAGTAGCGGGATAAGTCAACAAACCTGATCGCGCGCCGTCCCTCCCGACTCATCACTCGCGGCGGATGATCTCCTTGGGCGCACCATCTTGTCTTCTCCCTTCTCTCTCTGCGGCGGATATGTTCCTCCTAGTCGTCGTTGTTTATCGTCTCGCAGAATTCCTCCCTCACTTAGTTTTGCGGTTGTTATTTCAAGCTTCAGATCCCTGCTTTTGATGGTGTGTAAATGCGCGATGTCGTTGTCTTATCGTCGTCGGCGTTTGAGGTCGACAGGCGCCGACGCCAGCCTGTTTTGGGGAAGGTGGCATGGGTGAACTGAGCCGAGGCTGTTTGTTTGACAACTTTCCTTCCATCTTACTTTCACCATTTATCTTCCTTTAACATTAACAGCGACGGCAAACAAAATGAAGATCGAAGGTAGAACATTCATTGTATCCGGCGGGTAAGTTCTCTCCTCACACATAAACTTGCAAAAGCTGATACTCATCAGAGCATCCGGTCTTGGCCGAGCATGTGTTGAGGACATTTGCCGCAAGGGAGGATATGCAGCCATCCTTGACATGAACGAGGAGCTTGCAGCAGAAGTTGTCAAGGAGATCGGTGGTGGGAAGAGTAAATTCTTTGAGGCGAATGTCCTGGAGACGGAGAGTATTGCTTCAGCGGTCAAAGGGGCTTTGGCTTGGGTTAAGGAAACTGGGAAAGAAGTTGGCGGGGTTATTGCTGCTGCGGGGGTTTCTACGCCTGCGAAGGTTGGTCTTTTCTTTACTGTTTGCTGGCACTCGTCTTGTTTTATCTCTCTTCCCACACTGTTCTGTTTCTCACGTAGGTGCTTGATTTTTGTGGTCCAGAGCAGTCAAGTTCAAGTGAACGCTCAAAGATCATCAGCCGTCATGTGATAACATATTCGTGGCTTCAATGACCGGGTTGACTACAGCTTCTCCTGCGAGATTGATGCTTAATGACGTGACTCAAGCATCAGGACTCTTCTTACTTGCTCTCATTGTCCAAAACTAGACTAACACACCCAGATCCTCGACCGGAACCTCAACCCCTTCTCCCTCGACGACTTCGACTTCGTAATGAACGTCAATGTCCGCGGAACCATCGACCTAATCCGCCAAGTTCTCCCACACATCGCACGCACTACACCTAGAGGCGAAGATGGCGAACGCGGCGTTGTAATCATGGTCGCCTCCTCTGCAGCTTTCGACGGCCAGCCAGGCCAAGTCGCCTACTCCGCCTCCAAGGGAGCCATCGCCTCGCTCACACTGCCGATGACGAGAGATCTGGCGAGATATGGTATTAGAGTCGTTACTGTAGCGCCGAGTCTGTTCGATTCCAGGATGACGGCTATGATGAGTGATAAAGTGAGAGCGAGTTTGACGAGGGTGATGGAGTTTCCACGTAAGTACCCCTGGCGTCACCTTGCTCCTGAATTTTGAGAAGAGAAAATGGTACTGATGCTTAGTAGTGAGACCCGGTAAACCCCATGAGTTCGCACAGCTGGTATCCCAGGGTATTGAGAATATCATGTTGAATGGTGTGGTGCTGAGACTTGATGGTGGCATGAGGATGCCAAGCAAGATGTAGCTTTTGTAATATGTAGTATGCTTCTCATTAAACTGGTTTTACAGTATCTCAAGTTTCTTCGCAAATTCCCTGCTGTCGCACCCCACTCACCCCTCTCTGCCAACTCTTGCCAATCGCCCTCATCCCAAAGGTCTTGCAGCTAGTGAGCAAATCCAACTTGTCCTTCAACCTTTGAAAGGGATCTGCTTACCCCACTAGTGTGAAGTAAATAAAGAGCTGAAGTAAAATACCCGACGAAGTGTATTGAACACAATCATCATGACTTTGAGGGCTTTTCCCGAACGACCGCACTCGAACAACGAGCATCGGGATTTTCTGGTGCAAGGTACACTTTCCTCAGACTTGGGAGATGCTTCTTCTTGATCAAATTTATCTGCTACGACTCCCTTAGCATCGCAGATAAATGGCGTCTTTTGATGCAAGAATCTTTCATGTTCTGAGGGTGCGAATGCCAGGCTGCCAGACAATGGAAGGGGGGTCCTAGGTCTAACCGTGCTAAGTCTAGCGTCTCGCTTAGATTTGTTTATGTCGCATCTCGCATCCCCGGCGTGAAGACTGAATACCCTGCATGGCATGCTCGGAACTCGGGGTCGCCCCACAAAATGAACTTCGGCTGCTTGCAGTGCTTGCGGGATAATTTTGCTCTAGCTTTTTACATGAACGGCGCGCTGAACAAGCACGATGGCCTTTCGAAATGGCTGCCCTGCCTTATGGAAAGTGATGAGAGATTGACTAGATTATTTGCGTTGTGTCCAGACTGGACATCTGTAGTAATTGCACTTGATGTCTTAAATTCAGCTTTCGTGTTAATGGAGGCTAAAAATTTTAACATTCCCTTCGCACATCGGAAATTTAGGACGACTACCCGTTATCCGCTCCTATTCATGCTGCGTTCTAATGGCAACTACGGTTGGGTTGTAGATATTTTTATTGTTCGTTGAACTGTTACTCTGAAATTATTCATGTTTGGTCTATGTCTGAAACGACCAGGTGGTAGGAGTGGTCGAGATATATTTGGCTGCCTCTCTAATGCCGCATTCTCGCCATGCTGTTGTTACCATCCTTCTGGCCCCTTCCTCCCTTGGACAGAACAAATTCGACTTGGATACGAAAATCAGCGGTTCCTTTAGATCTAATGGCCGGAACTTGTGCGTCCCTTCCTAGACTTGGGTCATTCTCTCGTTTTGATGTGATACTTCTAGTTAACTGGTCTGTGCTGGTGGTTGTTGAGACGAATCGGCCTCTCTTCATTTTTTCTCTGCAATTTTCAAGCTGTCTGAAAGATCGTCCAAGGACAATACAGCCGAATCTTGATATTTGGCTCACCGAGCACAGTTTATAGTGTTTTTCATCCTGGATTTTCTCCTGTTAGTCCTTTCCTTATGGTGATTTTCACATGGGCAGTCCCGTTTTTCTCTACAGAAGTTTTCGCTTTGGGGAGGACCTTCGACTACACATCTACCCTGTTGCGGTACAATACCTGCCCTAGTAGATACCTCAGTGGCAGTGTTTGATTTGAAGGCATTAATTGAGCATTAGTTCCGATGGTTTCCATCCTGAATGCTTATTTTTCTTTGATTTGCTTGGTTTCTAGGGTTGGGGTCGAAGGTTCCTCTACTATTACATTCGTTTAAAAATGTTAGATGCCTGAAGAACTATGGACAATTAAGAAAGGAAAAAAGCCCTTTGCATTCTTCCACATCAACGTTAGCTTTACTCGGGAGCTTGTTGTGAGTAGAAGACAACTCCCCAAGGAAAGGATTAAATCGGCACGACTTCAATTTTGCGACTTCTTGTATGCCTCAAGGAAACCAAATTCAAGCAACGGATGGATAATATCTAAACTCACGAGAGATGGCTAATCCCCACGGCCTCCACCATTGTGAACCTTTGTACTTGAAACCAGAAAAGGATGTCGAGTCACTTCAGTCAAACTCGTGGAATCTGGGGCCCTCAATCGAATGATCCTCACTTCACCACCAAAAAATTGGCATTGTCGATGACAGGTTTCGAAATCGAGTCGCTGACAGACTACTCCGGCAAACAAAGCAGAAGAATGAGTCTCAAAAAGGGGAAGTCATCATGTGCCAGCTAATATATAGTCTAGATACCTGCTTTCCTGCCGACCACTACAGATACTTGCAGCACCAATGAGAGCACTGGACGTCGGCAGTGATGGGCTCTTCCCGGTCGAAATGCGACAAGATCACCACCCCCTCGGGTGGGCGTCAAGAAAATATCGCAGGCATATGAAAATTATGAAGCATCCTGGCGACGAGAATTGAATTGGATCCACATGTATGCGTCTAGAGTCTGAGAGTGTGGAAGGGCTTCACTCAATCACTTTTGTATTGTTGACTGGTGAACATTTTTGTGAGGAACCTTTCACTCAAACCCCCTAACCCAGCCCCTTCATTGCCCCGCTTGCCTCTCGTGAAAAGGTATTCGATTTAGTTATCCTATAGCCAAGGAGCAGAGATGTCAGCCGTAAGAACATTTGGCTTAAATGTGGACATTTCGTAAACGAAAGAGATAAGAAGAAAACTTACGCAAGAGCAGGACGCCTGCTGCTGGAAGTAGTCATTTTCTTGCGTAGTAGCAGTACAAGTTGTTCCCGGACAACTTCCTGGGGCGTTGACACCGTTGGTACAGATGCATGAATTGCCAATACTGACGCCCGTTGCACGCCCATCAGGACGTCCCGAAGCAAAGTCACTGAAGGCATCTCCACCGCCACCGCGACCGCGTTGAGGAGCGGCAAACGCAACCGCAAAGAGAGTGACAAGGGCGATCGTGATCTTCATTTTGACGTGTTGAAGAGTAACGCAAATCGTAAGGTTCGCGGAGGTGGAAGTGGTGTTGAAAAATAGAAGAGAAGCGTAAAAATTAATGGGCCAGCACAGCTGGGAGGAAGGCGTCAGGTCAAAGAAATGATCAAGTTTGGATGAGAACAAATATATTGAAATGGCGACATGCAGACATGTTATATAAGTTCATCGTGAGAGTGTGTCAGGACATCAGACCAGGCTATGCAGGTTATCGGATCAAAGTTGAGATGGCAGCTAACAAAGTTTTTGGGGTTAAGGTTAACAGGAACCCGTTAAACCGAAAATGTAGCAGAATGTGAGAGATTGGGTTCCCATAAAATAATGCCAATGCCGATATAGTGGCAGCTTTTGCCAGTTGTTTCGGCCCTTTTCATTCTGTTGCTGTCTGCGACGCCTTCCGTTTCGCGTTTCACTCTCCCACAGGATCTACTTTCGTAACGTCTCCGCGCCCCAAACAAAACCCATAGCTCGGATCAACCCCGAGGTGATCGATGACCCCGTAGTAATTGAGAATATTGGTATACGCCAGCAGTTTAGCAGCTGGTCCGACCATCGAGATTCCTCGCTTCTAGCCCAGACGAGTAGCTACCTAGCTAAGCATTCGTTTAAAGGATGTCGACATATTCTATCCAATCAATACACACTCCTAGAACTCTAAGAGACCAAAAGATGGATTCGGATTAGTTTCCTAGATGCGCGTTTTCTCTCCTATTATCTGGTGAAGTTTCATTAAGAAGCTTCTCGACTGAACTGCTTGCACATACCTAGTGTTCTTGATTACACGGTATCAGTTAAAAAGAGGTACAATTTTACTTGACAGTCCAGAAGTATTCACATCGGTCTGCTGGGTAAGTGATGCTCACCAATCAAGGTCAAGGTGCGCAATAATTTAAGTAGCTACAGGGTAAGATTTTCTTGAGAAGAAACTCTTGAGTATCTACCGGATGGTTTGAATCTATTACCCATCATTTTGAAGCCTTTTACCAAGAAAAAGAAAAGTACCGCTGTGACGATACCATGCTCTACCCAGATCAAGGCAACCAACGGATCCCAACCCCCTTTGTAATTGTTGGACTTCACTCCATTCCACCCTTCAAATTGAGCAGGAGCCTCCATTTTGTCGTCTGGAAAGCAATGAAACAAACCACAAGTGTCCACTGTATCGCTGGTGGGTACCGAAGTCTTTTCAAGTGTTGAGTTCTTGATACTTCCATTCAGTCCCACAGCCTCTACAAAGCTCCACGCTTTGAATCCGCTGAAGGTATAATTCGTCTCGAACCCTACTTTTTCCACCATACCTTGAAGCTGGTAATCTCCATCTTCAGTATCAGCTCCATAAAATCGCCATGCTAGCACCTCCGTAGCACCATTCCAGCTTACATAGCACGTCGTTGGCTCAGTCCTCGACCGGGAATAGGTCCACAAGGCTGGAGGTTGCAAAGGTTCTCCAATCCAAACATCGGTGGACTTGAATGCTCGATAATTCAATGACTTCCACCCCAGCTCTGCAAACCAGACAGCAGTTCCATTAGGAAGGAACTCGCACATTGCTGAGTTTTCGCCGAAGCCTAGCAGAAAGCCATTGTTAGGGAGAACTTGCATGTTGCCCATTCCTCGGGACGCAATACCATCTTGAACTGGAGGGGAATAGGAGGTGATGAGCTTAGTAGAATTAGTTAGGTGGTCCAGTTCTACTAGGAGGCCTGTCGAAGGATTGGATTTTAAGATGAAGCCATCGTTGTCGTTGTTAAAGAAAGATAGGGTGGTGTGGGTGCTGGACGATTTTAGGATTCTCGCATCATGTTGTCGGCGGAAATTATAATTTTCGAACGTGAATGTCGACGAGTTTCCACCCAAGCGCCAGAGAATGGAGCCGTCGGTACCAGAGATTTTGAAAATGCTGTTTAAATGTCGAGCCGAGATCAGGTAGTCGCCGCTATCTGTCCTGTCGATTGCATTGAGGTGAAAATAGTCCCAGGCCGTTCTGCTGCTTTGCCCGTTTCCAGCTAATCGAAAGCTTGCCACAGGAACTTGGCTTTCTTCCACCCCAACATAGTCCATCGAGCACCATTCAAACAAAATCTCCCCATCCTCAATGTCGATTTCTTGGAAACACGAATCCTGCACCCACAGCCCTTCGTGGAACTTGGGCTGATATATGGTAAAGAGTGCACTGTTCCTTCCCGCCGCCAATCTGAATTCGTGCAAATCTACACCTGACGTTACTTTTCCAGAAGAGTTGCTCGAGACTGTCTTCAGAATTTGGTAGTGGCGATTCATAATTACTCCAATCCCAGATCCGTACATGCCGCGCTGTTGGCCATGCCAATAACAGAGATGTGGAGAGGACTGGTAGGTACAGACATGGAGGCCCTGAATGTCGGAGTGGCCAGCACCGCCAGTGGCGGCTAACCCGGACCATATCAGGTCCTGATGATTGTTAAATCAGAGCTTGAGATTAAGGATGCTAAGCTTACACCATTATTAGAAAATATATAGGGCGCTGAATCAGGTTTGTATTCTGCTGTGAAAGAGGGAGCGATAAAGATGTGACCAGGTGCAACGAGAGATTTCTCATGAACTGAGATGTCGAGGCTGGGTGCTTTCAGATCAGGCCTCTATGCATAAAAACATCAGCTTACATCCCTCACGTACCTGTTATGCGCAGTGGGAATTCCGTTAACTTACAGAATAATATGTCGGGACTCGTTCTGGACTACGTTTTGCCGTTGCCATTCTACAGCAGTGAATCTTCCTGATACACAAAACGTGGACGAGATCGAGCATTCAGAAAAGGTTTTCCGCACTTCTCTTCCTACCACTGTAGTGGGCTTTCCGAGCAGAGGCCTCAAGTCAAACTACAGTCATCAAGTGTCTATGAGAAGCGAGTAAGCTTTGGAGTTTCGCAGTAAGGGAGCGCGACGTCGGATGGAGTACGAATCAGTCCTGAAGCCCCGATTTTCTCTCCCCGCGACTGCCTAGACTATGCTATGAAATCATGAACGTAAACAAGGCATAACATTGGGCGAGTAGTTCACTTATTTAATTCGTCGAATTGTAGAGGGCCATAGGTGATCAGATGGAACATGGAACGTCTGAAAGAGAGGGCACGGTTTGAGGCGGTCTCAGCAGTTTGACAGACTGTTAGCAACGTTCACGAACAAAACAAGAGGAGCACTGATTATTATGTGGAGAACAACGGCAGATATTCTCTGGTTAGCGAAACGCCTGCTCAATTATTGATTGGAAGATCTCTCTATCCTCATATTTTGCTTTCTAGGATTCCTCTATTTGTGTTAGACTCGTTTCACTTTCCGATTTCTAGCCATCTTCGTACCATAAAACAGTTCCACTTGCCCCGGAGATCGGCTGATGTTTCACAGATCTCCACAACTTTATTCAGAAAAGAGTTTTCCAGAGGCAGCCTTGGGATGCACTAATTAAACCTTATTTTTGGTCAGATCTTACGTAAAACTTACTTGCAAAGTTACCATAATCAAAATGACATGTAAAAGATCAGATGAACATGGCATATGACTTGCAGGGGAGGGAAGCTAGGGAATGCTGATGTTTTAAGCTATATGCGCTATATTTCATGATTATTAGAACTCGCGTGACTGTGCTAAGAGAGTGAAACTCAATTGACAAGTCATTACTAGCTTTTGGTTGAGAAGAAAATAATACTACGCTGGAGAGAGACTCTGCCCGAAACTGTTACCCGCCAGGCCGCGTGCCTGTTGAAAATATTCAATCAAACAGTGCCGGCGCAGTGGTAGATATCCTACTGGCTTACACCTCTTCATTCACTTCATCTCTACACGATTGAGACCGCGCTTTGTGCCATGCTACAAATAGAGATGATCCTACGATCACAGTTCCTCCTGCTATTGAACTCGGTCTTGGACTCGCTCCTAAAACTATACCATCCAAGATAAGGGCGAAGACCAGCTGAGTGTAGACCATGTTCATTGCAGTGACAGATTTTTCGGCCTGTAGTGAGAGAGTAATGAAAAGTTGCTATGTAAAACTGTCAGCAATCTTTGAATCATTCCATTTCGGGGATGATTTTACTTACCATGGCAAATCCACATACTGCACTCAGTACAAGAAGAAATAACTCCCCCGCATTTTGAGGTATAACAAAACCGCCAAGTGTAGGGAAAATCGCCAGTGATACGAGGCTGATGGTACAGCAAAGTGCTACGAAACCATTCACCACAATCAAGGGATTCTCTCTTTTCCCCAGAGCCTGCATGCTGAGAAAAGCTGCCTGTCATGCATAGATTAGACTTCGCTGTCACAGAATGATTCGAGTCAGATTATTACTCACTGCCGAACCACAAACCCCAATCAAACCAATACCTAATGCAGAAAGCCGAAACAATATTGGGTTGGTGTTTGGATCAGAATTTGGGGACCCAGCAGGTAGCGACCATGGGCTCGCGACGAGCAGGACTCCTACCAGCGGAAAAGCCGATGCGAGCTTCTCTGGGAATGAAAAGGGCAATTGTAGAAGAAAGTGGCCAGCAAAAGAAGCCAGCATGGGGGTCAGGAACGTGATCACCGTCGCTTCACTTAAATCGAGATACTTCAATGAATCTGAAGGACATGTCAGAACACGGCGCACATCCCAAAGAATTGGATTCAGGATTCGTACAATATAAGCCGAAAACTCCCAAGAAGCCGCCCATAGCGCGAATCCACAAGAGATGTACGTTTTCCCTCCTCCCGACCGGAAATCCTGGAATCTTTTGTTTCCAAATGTACGTGGAGAGGGCAACTGTCGTGATGCTCATTCTGAAGAATAAGATCTAGATACACTATCTTAGTAGGTATTTCAGCCAATATGGGGTCTTTCGTGTACCTGGAGGGGGTGCATCTTGCTTGATGAATTTTCTAAGATTCGAATAGAAACACTCATGAGCGAGCTGAAAAGCTGGGCCAAAACCATAAATCCAATGGCACGGGTTGTAGTTTTGAACTTATTCGAGCCAGGTTGATGAAGCGTCTGTTCCTTCAATTCAAACTGGCTCTTTGGAGGACTGTAATCTTGAAGGAGCGTGCCACGATCGTCGCATTCATCGATTGATTCCCGTAAATCTGGCGCCTTGCCCTCCAGGTCTGCTGAGCCTTCGGAATGCATGGTTTGAAAAGAGTATTTGATAGAAATAGAGTTCGATCTATCGTGAATCTACTGAATATTTCTTCTCCTCTTCTTTGAATGTCAGATATCAGCATGCCAGGTAAGAAACCGAGGTATGAGTCGCGACAAGGAATTATGGTTGATCGCATTAGGATCGTGTTCGGCTCCTCGAACTCGGTCGCAGTAAGGTTTACCCCGAAACACTCTGATCCGCTCCAGACAGGTGGCGCACATTCGACCCTTGTTCCGGTCACAAACATTTGTATGATCAGCGAAGGAGAGTGATTCTTTCGAAACTCTGAAATTTTCAGGGCGAGGCTGTCGTACAAGGTTGTTGAACCCACCTATCTCTTAATACTTGCGATTGACTTCCCTGAACCATTCAGAATACTATCGACCATTCGACACCCATTGAACTCACAGGCACACTCACCTAAAATTTCAAGGTTTAAGCTGTGGAAAAAAAAAGAAAAAAAAAATTATTTCTTCCTTCAGGAACAGCCCACACGCCTGAAAGATGGCGGGCTTCGGGATGGGTGGAACTGCTATACTGCACGAGGATGGGGTCGATATCGATCGAAGACAGTGCCACCGAGTTGTGCCCATGAAAGTGTTGGTTCTTGGTCTTTGCCGGACGGGCACAATGTGTGAGTTCGCCCCCAAATCAACTCCCTTCGAGGAACAAATAGGCTAAGACAAACAATTAAATGCAGCTGTCCGCATAGCTTTACGATCGTTAGGATATCTTGAAACATACCACATGAGGGCAGCTAGCACAGAAACTCCACGAGATTGCGAGATGTGGATGCAGGCACTCCACGCAAAATTCGACAATCAGGGGAACTTCGAAAAGAAAGATTGGGACATGCTTCTCGGGCACTGTCAAGCAGTGTGCGATTTCCCAGCTGCAGCATTTGGACCTGAGTTAATTGCGGCATATCCGAACGCAAAAGTAATTTTGACAAATCGCGATGTCGACTCTTGGTACAAGTATGTGAACCTCGATTATTTGATAGTTCTGAGGTATTGATTATGCTACAGTTCAGCTTCTAAAACAATCCTTCAAGGGGTCCAGGATCCAGCATTCGCTATGATATCATCTTTCGACTGGGCGTTTCGATTATATCGTCCAATGCTCATTACTTTGTGGGATCGATTCTTCGAGGGCGATTTCGAAGGTAGAGGTAAAGAGATTTACACCGCTCATTACGACCAAATCCGCAAACTTGTACCTCCTGAGCGGCTTTTGGAGTATTCAGTTGATGATGGTTGGGAACCTTTGTGCAAATTTCTGAGGGAAGACGTACCAGATGTCCCATTTCCAAACACAAATTCTACAGATGATTTTGTCTTTGGAATGAAAGCGAGAAACCAGAAGAAGATAAAGGAGGCTAGATCAAAA
Source organism: Leptodontidium sp. MPI-SDFR-AT-0119 (assembly GCA_020726505.1). Taxonomy (NCBI): domain Eukaryota; kingdom Fungi; phylum Ascomycota; class Leotiomycetes; order Helotiales; family Leptodontidiaceae; genus Leptodontidium; species Leptodontidium sp. MPI-SDFR-AT-0119. The sequence continues at coordinate 1,861,148 of JAHLEZ010000013.1, read as the reverse complement.
GCAATCAGTTTGTTCTGCTGGATTAGTATTTTCGGTTTAGCATTCATTGGGATGTTGAGCCAATTGGGACTATTCAGACACACCGTCAGATGGTTCTAGAGCTAAGACGCAAACTTGAACGATTCGCTCTGGACGAGCGGTTAGGCGCAGAACCCTTAGTAGAATTCCATAAATCGTGACGAATTTCTTCAAAATGGTTGGAGAGTTGTTGGAACCTTTGTCTTGAAAGCAGCCGTGCAGTTTATTTTTGCCCTCTAAATACCTCCTCCACGGCCGACATGAACTACATCGGTGATCATCCTCTGAACCTGATGGAGAAAGGTACGGTCGAGGTCCATTAGACAAGACATGAAGACATACTGAATAAGAAATCCAGTTGCGATTGTTACTTCCGCATCTTCAGATCAAGGCGCAGCAATCTGTCGGGAGCTCTTGAACAACAATGCGAACGTGCTCGGCGATGACAGTGTTCCAGCACACAAGAGCACTGAAACGAGCAGAGCGTCGCATTTCCAATTCTTCCAGTTGGACCGAAGGAAGTCTCTTACTGGCAAAGATGCGTTGGATCATGCTGCGAGAGTGTATATGAAGGATGATGTGGATTACTTCATTGATGTTGTGGGAGAGGATGCAGCTGACACGGCTGACTTGAGGAAGGAGGTCTTGGCAATTTTTAAGCAGAGAACGAATGGATTGGTTCTCACTGTTGCGCCTGTGGCGGATATTGGCATAGATGCGGAGCAGAAGCTGGTGGGGCTTGAGTAAATTCGGAGGGTTTGATTTATCTACTGACGGTTAAAAAAGGTGAGCACCACTCGTGCGTGATCTATCGAAGGAACTGAGGGCGGCTGGTGTTCGCTGGAATTTGGGTATCCCCAGCGGTGAGTTTATCCCCGGCCCCACCACAGGACGGTTGGCCACTAAGTCCAATCGCAGGAGAAAGATCAAGGGCAAAAGCTATGTCCATTCTCGACTCCGAAACAGATCATGCGATCAAGGAGCACAGGCAAGCTCATGCTGCTAGGCCGTGTGATATAGCATCAGGATGGTGGAAGCCAGACTGACGACTTTTGCTAGGGAGAAAGGTGGATACGTAGTGGAGGCTGAAAGAGACATTGCGAACTTGGTACTGTTCTTTTGTACGAAATATGGAAGCAGTGTCGGAGGAGCTCTGATCAGGGGCGACGGCAGCTGCGTCTCGCTTTAAAAATGCGTTTCTTCTGTGTCTCTCTTTTTATAGGAAGCAAGCTCGAACTAGATTCAAGTTGAGACTTCTGTCACTTATGTAAAAGATGCACGATTAAAAGTGTTCGCTCTCGACCATAGTTAGAATTTTTCAGGTCCGAGTCGAATTTGAATTATTGAAACAAGAGTGAGTTGAGTTGGACCATACGTCCGGCTTGGCTTCGGGTAAACTCGGACTCGCTTAATTTTCTCGCCAAAATAAATAGAATGAAACAGCAAAAAGATTTTACTCTTTTACCTCTCTACCAGTTCCAGAACTGGTCAAGTATGGGAATTGAACCCACTACATAGAGGATTTGAATCTGAATACTCAGAAAGGGGCCGGAAGTATCGTTAAAGTTCCCTCGGGTGTTAACCTGGGATACGGTCGGTACCCAGAAACTCGCTGGATCATCAGATTGAGAGCCAATGTGACTTCGCCGTAGTCATCACGGAGTGATATTAGAGTCATCATCGCCAGCAATGTTGACTCTAACAGGACGTGGTCCCACTACCGCTCCGCCACATTCGCAACGTTTCAGAAAGCGTTACCTCGCTATATATACCCCAGTGTTTGCTCGCGTAACCGTGAGGGACACCACCCGCCACTCACCTTCAAATAAATTCAACCCAGCAATAGAATAATGTAGATCTCGAATCTTAAAGCATAAAACAACGGGATTAAACGTTTCTTCTGCTGTTCCGACCTTACGAAGATCTGTAATTTTTCACCAAGTAAATGCTGTATTATAGTAACATCAAGATCAACTTCACGACCGTTCCCAGTCTCTGTTTCTCAGATCTAACTCGGCACAAGATGACTACCAAAAATAGGATCTGATATTTTGTGGTGTTTTGCGATTAAATCTAGCTCCATTGTCAGCAACTTTAACATACGTCATACGTCCGGGGTTGGCCTTTATAGCTAGTGCCAAGGATCCGAAGACTTGCGACAACTTCTAATCGGCTTTGTTCGTGAACACGGTAGGATTCTTTCAACGCAGATTGTACATTGCTAGTAAAACACACGGACTCGCCGCAGCGTTATGCTGAACCTTCAAAATTTTAGCCAGAAGGGGGATAAAGTATCAAAAAGATATTGCATGAGCACGAACGCCAGTTTTTACTGTAAGCTGAGTTTCAATCGCGATATATTTCCAAGATACAACAACCTCAAAGTAGCCTTTCAAAGACGGGGTGGAACCCGGTAAACTTGGACTCGCTTAATAATTAGTTTAAAATAAAATAACAAAAAGATTTTACTCTTTTAACCTCTCTTTCAGTGCTAGACTGAACTAAACATAGGAATTGAACCTATAACGCAGAGGATTTAAATCCGAGTTGTCAGAAAGGGGCCGGAGAATCGTTAAAGTATCCAAGGACCAACAAGGAACACGGTCAATACCCAGAAACTCGCTAACAATCAGATTGAAATAACAAGCATGGGTTCCTCACAGGGTTTAATCTCAAAGTATGTCAAAGCAATTATTGACCAGCAACATTACAGCTATGACGACACTCAGTGATCGTTACCCGCTCCACCACGCTTGCAACGCTTCCAAATCTCTTATTTCGCTACATATGTAGCAGAGCTGCGAAACTCGCTTAACCGAAAGACATGTACCAAGAATCCCCAGGATGACTACTTCGCCTTTCCAATAATCATTTGAATCGGCAATATGAAGCTTTGAGGTAATAAAATGTGATTAAATCAGTAGTTTCTTGGTTCAACGGGGCACAATATTACAATAGTTTGCAATTCATTTTTGAATAGAAATGTTATTGTCATAAGAACGGAAGAACACCGCACACCAGTGAAGTCGTTCCACGACATCCCAAGTAAAAATGGTGACTTAAGTTGAGCTGAGGCGAGACATTGACTAAACAACTTGAGAGATGTAGAAATTTGGACCAGAGATAATTCGTCACATGGCGCCTGGGTAGGCCAAAAATACAGCCCAGCAAATCCTAATTCAATGAATATAATCACAGCCTCAGACCTTCCTTTTGATGGACGAAATAAATCCTCTGTCTTAATTATGCGTTTGAGATGACTCCTTTCAAAAGTGAGCCTTGTGGAGGTGCCCCCCTATGCGATCGTGTAACTAGATGTTAGGTAATTTGAGTTGAACGCATGGTCGATTTAGTCTATTTGAAGACTTGTAGATCGACAAAGAATCGAGCTGTAGACCTAGAAGCTAATATAGAAAGTCATCTTGAGGTACGAGTAAACTCCCCATAGTAAATACCTATGAATTAGAGCTGCAAAATCCTACATGGGAGGAAAACGAAGTCGGATGCATGGGACATGCTGACTTTGAGAAGCGAATTTGCCACAGACGTCTTCCAAGTGCCAAAGCTGTTAACAGATGAAGCAATGAGAGATTGAGCAGGATTAGCTACGGATGATGGTCTTCGAAAATTGAAAATACTCGAGCGGCCTAAAAGGCACAGGCACGCCCTTCTGCCTATAAAAGGGAGTTTAACATTTAGTGTGGCAAGATTGTCATCACGGGAATCGCTGTCAGAGCCTCTATTGATTATCGAAAGTGGATTCACTGTCGAAGCAATAGTGATGTCGAAAATTTAAGCGTGCCCATAGCGGTGAGCTGTATTGATCTCTCTGCCTCGTCGACATCGCGTCCCAAACCACATCTCCACTATCACCTTCTCGACCCCAAACACGAAATTTCGCAATAACCCGTAACGCAACCAACAAGCCCCCAAATTTCTGTCACAATGGCAGACCATGATCGGAGAAAGATTCGAAAGCTTACTCATGCCTTTGCCGATGGAACTGCGACTCATCCCACGCCTCTTGGTATTCTACAACGCCACGCAGAGCAGATGAGCTGTATCCCACCGCAATATGTGTTTTGGAGATTGGAGAACAAGTGAAAAGGCACTGGCATCGACTGGATTGCTGCAGTTTTGATTCGAGGCAGATATATCTGGACAAGTGACCGCCACAAATTCAAGATTCACGCCAAGATGCAAGCTGCGGAGAGAGCTCTTGTCTGGCACTACTCCAGCAGCCTGGAACCATTTGCAGACACCATTTCGTCTCGCAATGCGATAATTTCTCCCCGATATATGAACAGGCAAGGTGGATTCGCAGTTGAATTCGACTAGTCCGTTCCTGTTCTGAAGAACGTGGTGAGTAGTATTCGCAAAAATGAATTCTGCATCCTTCAAATTGATTCAAAGCTGACAACGTATTCCAGGCCTGTAGAAAGTGGTCGGAGTGGAGAAATGCACCGACGATATTCAAGGAATTTTTCGTAGGCTCTCACCTTGGATGGCCGAAGACGTGCGATTATGCTGACATGTTGATTCCAGCAAACCCAAGTTCCCCACACCTCCTCATCGACATCTTCACAGACACGAAAGAAGAGAGTTGCACCATCCAAGTCGAAGTCTGGTTCTGGAACAATCGCCTTCCCTCCCAACGCCGCATCCTCAAAGGCAAACATCCATTCTTCAAATCCCATTGTCCCACCCTCAGAATCGAACAACCTTTATTCAACTACCTCCATACCAAGCTCTGCCAACAGTCAGATGGCACTTTATGTCCCCAGACCAGCCACCCCTAGTTCTCAGAGAAAGAGACGGGCTTCAGCGATATCAACTGGTCCCAATCTAGAACCTGGTGCCAACGAGCCGCTTGCAATCAAGACTCTCAGATCTAATCTGCTACCTGGAGACAAGAAGGATACCACCAATGAGAAGAACACCCCAGCCGTTATGGAGCAGTTTGTGTCACAACTCATGACAATCTTGAAGTACCATGGCCCGGTGGAGCTGCTTGCAAACGTACGTCAGCTCTCCGAACAACTCAGCAGAGGTATTGCAAAGCAGGTCTCGAGCATGAGCTTGCGAGATGATATTGCCTTCGGAATTCTGCACGCAGCATCAAAAGGTCATGGAGATCATTCGATTGGCGGTGATGGACGAGTGTGGACCATAGCCGACAAATTCCTCAAGCAAGCCAAGAGTGTTTCCAACGAGCTCCACTTACAAGCAGGAAAGCAAACCAGCTTCGCACATTCTTCGATGAACTCGCAACCACAAGTATCTCCTGCTATCATGCAAAACCCGACACCTGTCATCAAGCCCTCTGCGGCTCCTAAGACTGCAAATCTTCCTGTCAGCTCTGCCACCTCATCCTCGGCGATCCTGGAGTCCAGCGCGAAGCCAACTTGTCTTAAGCACGTTCAACCGGCTGGGGGTGTTTCAGAGTCATCTGGTCTGATCTATGAAGTCAACCCTCATCTTCTAAGCACTCCTCACAATCAAGTGGTCAAGTACACTCCAAGACTGAGTATGGCACAGCTTGCCCAATCGTTGACCCATATGCCACCACAGCAGAACAGCGATACGATTGCGGCACGTGGATCGAGTAGTTCGCATGACAGCGAGGACACATCCATGAGTTTCAGCTCGGATGATAGAGTAGCTGCGTCTTCCAAAGCTCCTTCTGTCGAAGATATCAATTCCCAGATATCAGCCGCCTCACACCCTTCGACACCAACTTCATTGACCAGCCCTCTCCTGCCGAATTCAGCCTCCACAGATTGTATGAAAGTCACTCAAACTATTGACGACATGGCCGTTCAGCAAATCTCAAATGCCCCCACCAATTCACCCGAACAAACCGATCAAGACATGGAGAAAGCAGCCAGTCCGGCCACCGTCGATTCGGAGGCATCTGCGATGGAGGTGGATGAAGAGTCAAATATGGAAGTCGACGAAGACGCTGAGATGGAAGCATTTGATGACGACTCGGAATTCTCAGACGAAGCCAAGGGCCATACACCCGGTTCGTGGGCTGCTCTCAAAGGTCTGGATAAAGGCAGAGCCCCGGACGATGATATGGAGGATGAGCTCGACGGGCAAGAAGGATCAGAGATGGACGTTGAGACAGATGACGAGAACATGGAAGATGCGAGTGAGGATGACCAGAGCGGAGATGAGGAAGACAGTGATGATGACGGAGACAACGATCCCGATTCGCACGGCGCATCTATTTCTTCAACCACTCAGCAGTCTGTTGAGAACGACGCCACGATGAGCGACGCTCAATCCGTCGATTACGACTCGGATACTTTGTCTGACCCGCCATCAGACATAGACGAGCAGAATCCTTTCGACGACGAGATGGGTGGAGACGGCTGGGCGGAGCAAAGCGATATCGAGGGCGATGGAGAGGGTCAGGACACTGCTGATGTTGACGAAGAGGCGGCGAGTGGTGAAGGCGAAGATGCGGGACTGGATGAAGTTTCCGAGTCCGGAGAATCTGCACAATCCCAGGAAGAAGAAAACGAGGACAGTGATGCTGAGGAAGAGGAAGAGGAAGAGGAGAGCGAGGAAGACGAGCTCGACGAAGATGAAGATGAAGACGAGGACTTTGGAGATGGAGAGTCGGACGACGAAGGTCTCGACCAGGGCGAGGAATCTGACCAAGCACCAGAGTCAGGAGATCGTGACCAGTCTGACCAGACCGACAGCCATGCGAACGACGACGACGAGATCTCCGACCAACTTGCTTCGTTTTCTCTTCAACAAAACTCCGCCTCCGCATCAACAACCCCCTCTGCCGCACATCCCCCCAGTACATCACCAGAGACTCAACCTCCCGCAGACTCCGACGTTGCCGATACGGATACGACGACACAAAGCGGGGTGGGCCAGGTTTCTGCTGCTCCTGAGGATGATGGCAGCGATAGTGATGATTCCACGGTGGATATCAACTTGGATCTGGAAAGGGGAAAGAAGATGAGAGATGCGGAAATTGATCGTCTAGCAGACGAGCAGTTCTCGGGCCTCAAAGTCGATTAAGCTCGCAGTGTATACTGGGTCATTTTCCATCTTGTTCTGGTGGGGCAGCTAGTCTGGCTTACATGGTAACTGGTGTGGGGAGTTTGTTTATACTTGTACTTTGATGATACCCAGATTCCCTACGATATGAGAGGTTCTTTTTGCGATGGATTAGAAAACCTTTTTACTTCAAGCAAATGAAAATATTCTTAGAACCCACCCTTCTCCTTTGAATTGTTTTGCCTGGAAGGGACAGGGAGGGTTAATGACTTCTAGTGAAACAATACCTAGCTCGGATAATATGGGACTTGGCACAGGTCCATGCTTCATCAAATTTCAAAACCAGTCAAGGAAGCATTGAAAATAAATGAGACAATTAAAATGTCCTAGAATCAGCTTAGGCACACCAGAAATCTTCATTCTCTTCCACAGCCAGGTTGTGAAGATCCTGAGGGTGTTAACGACTGATTTTCTTACACCTGTTTCCTTTGTTGCTAGGACTTTTCATTTGGTGCTTTTATTACTATTCCGCTCAAAGTGTTCTGCATACATCCTGCTTAATTGTTAGAGAACGTGCCTATACAATAACTTGGAAATGGGGACTTAGGTACGAATGCAAATTCATCATCAGAGAGGAAATGCGACGTCTCTTGGACGGCACTCTGAGTACCCACCAGACCTTTTGTGTGGGCCTTATGTGTGTGTCAACGAGAAGTTCTTTGTTCCAGTCCTGCCTTCACTTATTTTTGATTTCTCATAGGGATCGCAAAACAAATGCTCCGCCGCGATTGTATCGGGGCCTATGGGTGCGGAGTTGCCACATATGTGGGTAAGCCAGGCTTATTCACGCTTGGAAACTCTTCATCTCCGTCGTTTTGTTAATGGGCTTCCAAAAAGCGAAGGCAAGTTCAAATCGTGCTGCTCACCAGGGCACTTTCCTACAAGCCAAAGTTTCCCTGATATGCTCAATGCCGACTTGGCAAGATCAGGCGTCTGAGAGCAATCGAGATCTACATCGTCCACTTCGTCATGTATGAGGCGAAAGTCGAGTCTTGAACAGACTCACTTGACTTAACAGTCTCAAAAGTGGCCTGATCTCCGAAAATGAAACCACTTGGGTGAAGAATTGAAGGCTTCGCGGGATTCTGGGACAGGGTCTCTGAGGATTCAGATCAAGGTCAGAGTATGTCGCTCTTCCTCGTGGTCTAAAATATCGACCTAGCTTCGTTACTCAGGCTGATTCGCAAGTTCAATGGACAAGAACTTCAATCCTAGGACAGAAGAGAACCTGAAAATTGAAGAGTGAAGAGCCTTTCAAGGAGTAGAGACAATTCCCGGACCGTTATGAAAACATCTGAGATACATGCCCCAAGTCTTGGAATCAAAGCTTTTTACAAGGAATGTCAATTTCGTCAAAAGAAAAATACCTTAGATGGGTATTCAGCAAGATAATGGCGCTCACGCGGCCACAACGTTTATCTTGATGACACGTGGCCTGACGTGGTGTCAATGCAGGGTCTGGTATTATCTCGGAGTAGGCAACGCCTTCATTCCTTGGGAAGCGATTTGATTAGAGGAGTATTGAGTTACATAAATTCAATCAAGAAATGATGCTGCAGATTTGGAATTCTCGGCATCGAGATGTTTGGAATACAAAGAGGGATGGTGCTTCGCTTAGCAGTGGACAGGCTAGCGCCAGGTGACTGTCTTGCCCAACTTCATTTGTCTCACTCCTTACTTTCTACTTCAATATAGACAAGATACATCTACTTTAAAAGACCGCAGAAAGTTTGAGCGCCGTTTGCTTCTAGACCATTGTCCTTCATTGCGGTCCTCAGCAACAGTCTAATAGGCAAGCTTACTGGCCGTGATTTGCATGCCCTGATTGATGATCCATTTTTCTCTCGGTCGTAGTACAAAGGACTTTTGGAGGCCCAAAATCTGTCATGCTGACCCTTTTTCTGTAGTGATGAGAACCGAGAGGCTGTGCAGGGACGGCAGGCGCAAGAATATCGGCAGCTAGTCGAGTCTCAGGAATGCTGAGTAGGCCCCACTTGGTTGATAAAGGGGCAGGTGGACTCTGATGTTGATGTAGGGCTTGGCCGTTCTTCCTCAAGAAATTATTACACAGGTAGGGAAACCTGCAAAGCATTCGAGGATTACAACCCTGTCCACCTTAAGGCAGCTTCAATTGAGGATTCCCTTCAGTTCTAAGTAAGCCCAGCCAGTGCGAGAGTGCTCAATGTCATTTCTGCAACGGCACTAGGACACTCCTTCTTGTAATCCCACCTTCACAGGAAAACGGTATTGTTCTTGCTGAAGAAGAGAGTGGTGGGATTTCGCGCATTGCTCTTTTGCCTTGTTCCGCGGTTCAAAGGACAAAGCTCGCTTAAATTGCCAGAGAAACGGCGAATCAAAACAAACGCGAAAACCAGAACACCCGCCACGATTCCAGGAAAACAAAACGCAAAAAAATCAACATTGGGCGCCATATTGATTTTTTAACCTCTAATGAAGGAAGCCAAGACAGAATTTGCTTCTTCAAACCGGGGATTGAACCCGGTGTGGTTGTTAAGCCACAGTGCAGAGGATTTTGGCTGGAGAATTGAAATCAGTGATGAACTTTATGATCAGAGCGTGAGAGAGGGCCGAAGCACGCTATCGCACCTCGTCTCACTCTTGAACATCACCTTTTTCTTTATGGGGGCAGAGGACATTTCCTCTGTGCCAGCGTGAATGTGGTATCACGCCGTCATTGCAAGTGCGGCTGCATGGCTTCTGTTGGAGCAAGAACAATGAATTTTCATTTACGATTCTTGACTTCCAACTCCATCAATTCACTGCGCCCACTTGGCCATACCACATTCTTGGAAGACCAAGCGTGTTATTTGGTTATGTAAACTAGCCGGCGTTCCTCGCTTAATTAGACTGCACAACAACACCACCACCGCTACCCGGGACCTCCCTGCATTGTATGCTCTCTCCCTGCATCCATGGGAACTATATCCAACCTTGCGAGCTGTCTTTGCTTTACCATAATGCAAAAATTCAGCCCGTCTCTGCGCCGCTGAAAGGAAGATGCCAATGGCCTCCTCATACTGGGCCACGGGTTTCGGCCACCTGATGGCCAAGCCAGGCTGAGTTGGATGAAACATTTCGCTAGTAACTGTTTCGCAGTCTGCCTTTCTCCAAGATGATTCCTCTGGAGTACTACATATAGGTCTATTAGTTGCCGAGCTTACTGAACTCTATGGAGATGAACTCTCTGGAGACAAATTCCATTCTACGCACAGAAAAAGAGCAAGCCACGTCCATGCGCCACTTGAGTGTTCCACAACGTACGGGTATTTCCACGGCAAATTTCCCTAAAGCCCTAGCACAAACCCACTACTTTCTCACATCGACCTGTTTCTCCCCCCTTTCACTAACTTGCTCGATATCCGCCCTCGAGGTAGCGACCTTCGTTGTAATCTTCCTCGAGAAGAACTCGCTCTTTGAGTCCCAGCAAAGCACCCGTCATCACCTGAGGTAGCCTCAACGAGCTGAAGTACCAATTATAGTATCGAAAGAGAAGAAGGAAAGTAGAACAAGAGCAATCGACCATTCCTCGGCGCAAAACACGGAGGCACCGCCCGATTGAAACCCACACATGAATCAATCAGCTGTTGGCAACTGGGACTTTACTCACAAAGGGGTATAAATATTCCCTCCGGTTCCTCCCTATCTATCGACCCAGACCTACATTGCATCGCCTCTCGTCCGCTGCCGCTGCCGCTGGACCGCAGTATTTCCCCAATTACTCATGCTGGTGATGAGAAGGGGGCATTTCGCTTAATCTCCCCGATCGAGTTCGGAATAACATCAACGGCGCGTTCTCCACTTTCAAGGAGAAGAAGTAGACAGAACCTCAGGCCCAGGCATAAGCGCGTAACTTAGCAACGGCTAGTTGCAACAGAGTATATCCTCAATGAAAACACGCGTCCCGTCGCGTCTTGAACTTTATCAACAACATCAACAACGCGAACCCAAACCCGCACACAACAACAGCTCTTCCACCACCAAATACAAACCGACATTACCATTGAAAATGTCAGACGCCGTCCAAATGACTGATATCCAGATGTCAGATGCGGTCCGAATGACAGAGGCCACAATGCCAGATGCATCAGCAGCGGACGCACCAATGTACGACGCACCAATCTTCGCCACCCCAGCACCAGATCCCATCTTCCAACTCGTGGAGAGCAACTGCGGCGACAAGCGCGGCCTTGATGAATTCCTCATCGGACAAAAAGACTTCTTCAACGACTTCCTCCGCTCCTCAAAGCACGTCCGAACCACCAAGATGACCTGCGGCCTCATTCCCAGTGACGCAATTAAGATGTTAGGCGACATCAGCACCCGCGAGTACCTACACACTTCCCAAAATTTCACGAGTGTTCCCCGTGGATGGATATCCTGCCGCCTGAATTACAGATTGATGATCTTTGAGAGTACGACTAACATGCCGCATGAGACGCGTGAGGACGCTCTGCGTGATGCTTGTGAGCATGTTTTGTTGTGGATCTACTACCACCGTCCGCGGGGAGAGTACCTTGCTCAATTTGATCCAAAGAACCCCGAGAAGGCCATTCCAATTCAGGTATGTTTGACACCACATCGTATCTTCATTGAGAGCGGAGTTGATTGTCATCGTCAACTAGCCCATGGCTACATACGCACCAGAGCGAAATCACGCCGTGGTGGCGCACCAGGAGGGATTCAGAAGAGAAATTCTGTACGGCCGCTGCGAGTATGCCCTCATTCTCACATCGCATGTGGGACAAAAGCTTCTCCATAAATGGCAGAGCAATGTATGTCCTACTACCAATTCCAACCGCCCTGCATCCGTTCAATGCATCTCATTCTAACTAGTTATGCGTACAGAGTGCAATACAAAGCCTGAACAGCGCCGCAAGATTGCACAATAGCACCCCCATTTATCACTGTACAGTATCCAAGGAATTCCGCAACAAATGGTACGGTCAGGAGACATTCCGGGATCGAGATTTCATGTGCGAGGAGTTGTTGGATAGTAAGCATGAGGCTATTGTGGAAGTTGCGCGGCTCGCACACGCCTGGTCAAGAAACGAGGATGAGATGGCGGAGGAACAGGCGAAAGCCTTGAAAGCTATCAAAGCAGTATGTATATTTCTCTGCTGGAATTTCCACGGTGCTGAATGCTGATCAATATTGTTGAAGAAGACTGCTCCACCACCACCAGCAGTCCCTCGCGGCCCTCGCGGCAAGAGGTCCAGAACGAAGAAGTCGGTTGTGAAGCCCACAGCTCCAGTCAAGCAATTGGCGGCGCCAATTGAGACCCAGCCATTTACTTTCCGTCCCTCTGCCTCCGCCGCTCCTATTACTAAGAAGACTGTAGCACCGACGTCTGCCCCTCTTCCCCTTGCCCCTCCACCACCACCATCAACCCTCCGGACCGTCGAGGATATGGTAAGTTATTTTCTGCCTTCATTTTGTGTTTTTCGGAAGAAAAGACATCTAACATTTCATTTTCAACCATCTAGGTCATTTGCGTTCTCCCATCACGGAAGATTGCAGTGCCGAAATCACGGAAGAAGTAAAGATGGAATGAATAAATGTTTGTGAGAATGTAAAGATAGATGAATGGATAGATGGATGAGAGTGCAGATGATGTTAGATTTTACGATGATGCACGATAATCATGAGCTGATGGCGAGATAATCTTGTATGATGATACCGGGATGATTGTATGATAAACGAATGAATAAATAGATGTATAAGTGCAAGATGAATATTGGGAACTACTCCAATTGGTAGAGATGTTGGCTACAAGATAGTGTGTGGGTCTGATGCTTCGTTATGCTAGATCGGGAGAAATGAACATAGCACAAAAAGTCAACAAATTGATTGTGGCCCCTTACCTCTGCTTTCTTTGATTTGATCCCAAGGATTGAAGGATACTTCCCCCACAAATCCAGAGTGAGTTTCCGAATGCTAGACATTAGAGTGATTACATTGACGAAAGAGTAGCGCGAACGAACCCAAAGGCAGGAGAGAAGGGAATACGCAATACGTGGATAACCAGACCAAAACCGAGAATCAAAAATGAAAAACACAAGTGCAAAACTCTAATTTAACATCAATCAACCCTGAAAGTACAATGCCAAAAAAAATCAACATTCAAAAAATAAACTCAATAGCAGACAACGACACAGGCTAACGAGATGCCATTTGATCCGACTTTGAACTGCATTCTTCCGTCTAGGGATGTTACTGTCCATCCCAACCACAATCCAATCCAATAAGTAAGATGAATGTGGTCCTTGGGTCTTGATCCATATTGATAACTTCTCTCTCAAACCTCCTGGATAAATTCATTTCCTTCCGACTCCCGAACCCTCCACAAAGCCCGAGGTAGGTTGGGTTTGGTTCATTCAAGATCAAGTTGAATTTCCCAAAGTGCATTGTACACACACTCCTCCCAAAACCCATCAACACAATGCCACATCCTCCCTCCCGACACGACAGCCATCCAGCCCAGCCCTATACAAGCACCCACGCAGGCATAAACCCAACATCCGCAAGCGAGAAAAAGCAACTCCCCTTTTCCATTTCCCTGACACCCAAATTGTTAAGAAGAAGACAGAGGTAAAAGGTGATCACTTAAATGCCAAAACCACATGATTACGAATAACCTCAATACCATGAGCGGGAAATTCAGAATATCAAGACGGAGAGCAAATTCAAGATTACGAAGACGAGATGGGGTAGCACTACGGAGTTTGTTGATCCTCCGGTGACTTCATACAAGGAATGAAATTGTTTAGGTCCTAGCACCATGAGAAGATGGGTGTCGGGAGGTAAAGATTTTGCTTGGTATTATTATCATACCCGCCAGGACCGACAATACCGACATGAAGTCTGGCATTTAAAATCCAGAGAATATAATACCACCCCATCACCCATCACCCTCCTTATTCACCTCTCGCACCCAGATCTAACCCAATCCGCGATATCCGCACCACCCAGTCTCAAATCTCAAATCCCAAAGCAAATAAAAACTTCAAAACCTTTACAACCCAATCCAGAGAAAATCGCAAAATCACCCACCCACCTAAACAAGAAGAAAAATGGAACGTTACAGAGAAAGTGGATATCAATCCCCAACCAACCCACCCACCCAAGCCTTTAACCCCTGCCTACTTCAAGCCCCATATCTTTTTTCTTCCGTACTTATTTACCGATATCCCCCCTCCGTTCCCCTCGGCCCGTTTCCCCACTCGAATTAACGAACCATGAAGCTAGTAAGCGCAGCAACAAAGCCGTTCGGAGATATAACAAAACAGACATCATCCCTGGAGAGAAACAGAAACCCCTGAAAAAGAGCCTCGCTTATTGTGTTTTGCGCGGATGCTCGGCTAGGCGGGGCGGGGCAGGATGGGATGAGGGGTTGAGGGATGAGGGACAAGAAACAAGGTGCGGTGCGGGTGCGGATGGTTTCATCCGTATGTGTTTAATAGAGTTTTGGGAAGAGGGGCAGGCGGTACCGACTAGGTTCGGGATTTGGTTTTGCTTGGTAACGGCTAACCTAACGAAAGAAATATAGAAGTGGCAGGAGTAAAATGGCTTGTTTTTAAACGGAGTACCTATCCTATGTAAGGAAACGAAATAAGAAAGAGAAAGAGATGAACATGAGGAGAAATTGGTCGTGTTCGTGTGTTTCTATTCTCCAAGGCGAAGTGGTGAAGTAGACAGAAATCGAAATAGAACGGGGGGGAGGTTAAAAAACACAAAATGGGACGATGTTTGACGCAGCAGAAGGTTTTGCCTGGCGCACGGCCATATCAGCTGCTCAATTTAATATCGTACAGCACAAAAGAAAAGAAGAAAAAACAGGACTTTGAAGGGACGGACCCGACGGTTTGGTCAGGCATCCAGGTAGGTAAATGTTGCTCACGAAATTCTCCGAGTCAGTTAAGTTATGAGTGAGTGAGTGAGTGAGTGAGCCTCAACCATGTCCTTGTCTAAGTCCCGGTCCTTGTCCTTGTAGTTTACTCAACTCCGCCGTTGAGTTGCGGGGATGCGATTCAAGGATTCAAGGATTTAGGAGAGTTGGCCGTCGCTGGGATAGGGTTCGGAGAGATAAGAGTCGGCAGTTGAGTCTCGTCAGGACCCATCCAACCGCCCTTGATAAGGAGGGGGACGTGGATATAGTTTGGCACAGTTCAGTATCTGAGGAGATGGTTGGCGGTGTGCTCGAGTTGCATTAGGGCTTCTCGGCAGTAGTTGCGCTGACTTTGTATCGAAGCGCGATTGAAGCGCGAAAGGGGTTGGGAACTTGGGCGTTGACTTACCTGTGAGGAGGTTGTTTATTATTGGCTGTTTTGCCCTTGGAAAATACACGGATCAGGTGCGGATTCTCGTCTCCCGAAGGCGAGAGGAGTATTCTCTCCGGTATCTGCTCATCGTGGCGATGATTCTAGATATTGCTTTGTGATGACCTCTTCATCATTCGATGCGAATGAAAAGGTGGGGATGAAATAGCATGTTTCTGTGTGAAAGGGGATGTGCGGTGAACCTCAGCGTAGCATTGACAGAGTGAAGCGAGATGGGATTTGGCATCTTGTATTTTAGCGGCGGAAAAGTAGGCTGATCAGATGAACCATGGTATTTTGTGATGATTTTGCGGTCCGAATGGAGACCTGCTTTCAAACCTCAAAGGTCTTAAAGTGTGACATATCACTCCGATATATTGGTGGCGTTCGTGATGGCTGCACGGACTCGTCTCTTCTCGGTACTTTCGGAGCAAGCATGAACCGTGTCCCATCCCATCCCGCTAGAGAACTAGAACTTGCTCCATAAGTCTCCTTGTGCACGGTTCGTATTGGACCAGCACGCACGGTAAGACCATCGCTTCGGGCCGTGAGCTTGATGGCTTTGGGTATTGCGGGACATTTGTCTCGCTTCCTCATCGTGAGACTTGGTGTTTGGAGGAGTGCAGATGTTTTGGTTTGAGACCTGGTGTTGAAGTCTGAGAAGCATTTCACCTTCCACTTGGTGTGGCACAAATCCTAGACATTCGTGCATGCATGCCATCGAAATCATTTTCCACATGTGCATCCATGGCATAAACAAATAAATTGCTCCATATTGCGGTGTGTGGCAAGATGACCACTCATCGCGAAGCACTGAGTCAAAGCCGAGAGATGCTTTGGGGTGCCAGAGTGTCGGATTCTAGATGCAGGTAATGTTTCTCGATGTGCGAGGATGTTACAGACCTGCCAATGAAGTCTCTTGATCAACATGTTGGCGACGCAAGGCCCTGTGCGATGGAGGGATAAATAGTGTCTGGAATCGGCCTTCACTCTCGGATGTGAAATGGCGGTCGGGATGAGTGGTCGTTGCCGGCCTCGTCTGTGGGGCCAGGGAGAAAGATACTGCAGCAGGCCGATGGAAGGGCGGGCTCTCGAATAGAGGCCTGTAAATCAACCAGGTGACCGTGTCGGTTCCAAGGCGGCGGTACACTCTCACGAATAGGGTGTGATCCAGCTTCGGGGATTTCTCAAACATGGGAGGGATGGTGATGCAGGTAAGCAATAGTTTGATGTTCGGTGCAGGATATGTCTGATGATTGTTTGTTTGAGGGTGTGATGTCTTGCTGATATCTGGGCTTGGTTACGAAGTCGGTGGTCATGTCGAGGGCTCAGGAATTATTGACTTCTTCCACACCTTCCTCTTCGAACGAGGAAATCCATATGATCGTCCTATATCCCTGAGACACGAGGGGGCATGGTTCCCAGCCACCATGCATGCACCTCGACTCGTCATCTGCAGATGCCCAAGTCCTCCGTTCCACTGTGACACAGTCGTAGATAAACATTTTGTACCCTCCACCAAAAGCCACTCCGCAACACGAGGCCTAGCAGAATGTCACTGCCCATGTCCGATTTCTCCGATGTTGGGTACCTGATCCCCGAGAGTTGTACTGTGCATACAAGAACTTAATCACCGTACTCGCGGGAAGTCACAGGATTATGTCCCAAGGACCTGGATATTGGGTTGTGGTAGTCTGTGTAGGACTAAGATTTGGATTTGATGTAGCTTTTGATGACTTGAATAGTCCCCGATGGTGGTACTTGGGAGAGAAGGGTGTACGAGGGATGAAGTTCAGGATCGGCGATTGAGACGAGATGTAGATGAAGGAGGTCTTCGGGGTCTTGGACTCGGCGAGGATATGATCCTGGCAATGAAGGAAGATATCGAATTGAGAAGACCTTTCTCATCCCAGCAAAGAAAGAAAAAAGTAAAAGGATGATCTTAGGCTCGCGATCTAGGTTGTGAGCAAAGTAGTGCCTGCGGGGAGGCAAACGACTGTCGGTCTCAAAGAGGACGTAATAAGTGAAAGACAAACATGGTGTATTGTTTTCCCTCGACTTGAAGAAATGGCCGTGCGTAACGCGAATACCTACGATTCAGGTCAGCCGCTCGCTTGACAACAGATCTTTAGGAAGCTTGGCTTGAAGAAGCGTTCATCAACATCTTGAGTGCACCGATTCACCGAAGTCGCAGACAATAAATTACAAAGCTAGAGACAAGTGAAATACAACAACTGCCTCCCAGATTCTTCAAACCTACTACTGTCAGGCAATGCCTGCCTAGATCCCAACACAACATCCTTCAGTATCTTCAGATCTTCCTAGACTACAGAGAAAATTTCCATCAATAATACCTCAAATCGAGAAAACAAATCTCGGCTTACTGTAAGACCTGTCCATCCCCGTAGACAGAAGAAACACGACGCACCTCCAAACTCAAAATCAAAAGAACAAAACCAGGTCACCAAACCAATTCCTGCACTATCTAATTCCACTGCCGTCCACAGTCGATCGCGCCACTTACCTTCCCCTAGTCGTCTCTCCTTCCTATTCCACACACGAACATGCAGATCGTCAGACGCTGAGAACCCCGCGACTTCCGTACCCTAATGATTGATGGAGCTAGATCGTCAAGGTCATGACACCTACAACCCAATGCCACGGGTTCTTCTGAAATTCCGTAAGGCCGTGAAAAAAAAGAAGAGAGAATTTCTCCCCTTTGGACTCTAGATACGCAGGATGTTGCTGGATCCGTACAAGTGTACCGGTACTCTGGTTAAGGCAGGGGACGATCGGTGAAGCGAATGTGCGAATAAATGCTCGCTGCCCGGTTTGATGGTACTGAAGTGAATATTTAGGAGATAGGACCTCGGCAAGTAGCCAGGAAAGGTGGAAAGGAAATGCAGGGAGGAGAAAGGAATGAATGATAGAGGGATGAATAATAATCACGCAGACTGGATAGAATACTAACATATTGACATGGAAACCAGAAACGTAGAGGAAAAGAGGCCGTAGAACGAAATTAAAGCAACTCGGGTTGACAAGCTGAACGCAGTGTTTGACGGAGGAGAGGAGATAGATTTGAATGTGGAGAATTACCTACCCACTTGACTCATGTCCTGTCCCTCCCCCCTTCAGTCATCCCTTGTAAAAATTTCGTGCTGCACTTACCTACACCGTATCTATCGATACACCGAAATGCAACTCACGTTCTTCTTTCCCTTAAATCTCCCATATTAAATCTTTTTTTTTTTTTTTTGGAGTCCAAGTCAAATATCTCAAAATCCATCACTCATTAATCCACCTCAACCCAGCTCAGCTCCAGCAAGAAAAAGCAAAGCACAAGCGAACCACCAAACCCTCTCTCATCCACCTCGGCTCAGCCACCCCTCCCTACCAACTAGCCGAGCCAACCAATCCCAAGCACTCTCTCTGGCCTCACACCACCCACCCGACGGCCTGGGACGCATATTCCCTGCTCATTTTGCTTGGGTGTGTGTTGTGGCTTGAGACAGGGGTTAGTGAGCGGGCTGTCTCACTCAGCCCGGGCAGGGGTTGGGTTTGGTGGGTTTTTGGTGCAGGGGACGGAAGGAAAGGTCTGTGCGATTATGTACGTAAATGAGGATGGATAGGCAGATTTATACAGAGACAGGGAAGAGTTTGTTTTGCGCGGCTGAGGCGGGTGTGATAGTTTTTTCGGTTCGGGTTGGTCGAAGGAAAGCTGGAGGAAGGGCTTGCAGGGAGGGGTTGGAATTGAGTTTGGGTTTGAGTTTGACTTTGGCTTTTGAGTTTTTGAGTTCGTGGGAGAGGAAGAGGGAGATAAGGATAAGGATAAAGGGTCCTTATCTCAGTTGAGATGAGGGGTATTATACTTTTGTAGAGTACTGTACACAGTATCTAGAGTTCATAAGGAGAGATACTTCCATCCGTCCGATTAATAGGCGGTAAGTAAATCATGTTTGATATCATGGGCTTGCAGAAAAGACCATTACATTGTCTATTTCCTCCGGACGACAGACGGTGAGGCTTGAGATCACTGTTGAGGTGCGAAGAGACGAGGGCCAGGTGGGCGTGAAAGTAGTCTACGCCCCTCCCTCGTATCATCTGAACAGTGCGCTGAACCACACCACTGGGATTCATTCGCACACCGCATCACGGATTTCCCTCTTCCCTTTTCCTTTTCCTTCCCTTCCTCACATCTCTCATGCGTTGGATCATTGCAGGCGTCACGAAACCTCCCCTTGACTTCTACTTCTTCTCCGATTGGGTACCAAATGCATATTCTTCATACGCAGCCCAGCGCTTACTCTCACCACCCTTCTGGAAGACGGACGGACGTCTGGATTTTAAAACAGTACAGGACATGTAGGAGGTACCCGTTTCCCGCATGAAATGTGATAGTGTCAGATGTACAGGTATAAGGATACCGAGAGGCTGGGAACCTAGGATCCGAGGAGTTGGGTGGAGCCAGCGTTGTGGGTTACGGTTATGCGGTGTGCTGTGATGTGATATGCTGTGATTTGGTGTGTAGTGCCAGCAAGCTGAACCACCGCGGCGGGTAGGTAAGGTAGGGAGGTATTTTTGTAAACTACCTCTTACCGCTGTCAAGGACGGAACCAGTCCCAAACCAGTTGGAGACATAAAGTAATTTACTGCACCGCACCGAAAGGAAAAAAGCAAGAAGATCGAGGCTCAACATCCGCATATCCATTCCCTCATATGACATACCCGTCGCCTAGATTATGTACGTGGTGCCTATCGACCTTATATCTAATCTATTTTAACCTATCCTATCCTACTGTATCCCCCACATATAGAACAGCCTTATATTAATTCCAGAATCTAGACTCTCTCTCTCTCTCTCTCTCTCGTCTTGGCTAAAGTGTGGATGGTGTTGGCTTTCTGGTCCCAGCATCTCGATACCAGGCAGCGAATCACAATCATTAACCCACGCCCTCACGGAATATCTGCGTTCTATGGGCCGCAATCGTACATATGCATATGGATGATGAATCCTCTCGGGAAGGAAGGGGAGCGTGGCGCTCTGGTGGGTTTCGGTGCGGTGCGGTGCGGCTCGCTTGAGTTTTCTCTCTCTTCTGCCCGTCGGGTCGGATCGACTTGTTTCTGTTGGGTTTCCGAAGTGAGTGAGTGAGTGAGTGGGTGGGTGGGTTAATGGACTGGAGGAAGGAAATGAAAACTTTCTGGAAGAGAGGATCTCCACTTCTACAGTAGAACGGCAGCGTTTTTATCAAAGTATATGTAAAGCAGACATTAGCTAGTTGACATCTTTCTATTTCTTTTGCATGAGGTATCTTGGGAAAAACGAGTATTGGACCGGAACTAGCACCGGATGTGCAGTACGGTATGAGATGAGATGGTGATGTGGTAAACACTCTGGTTGGTATTGTCAGTCCTTGTAAGTATTGATGCGGCGTAAGGTTGGTGGGCTGGTGCAGCGTCAGCACGAGGCCGTGCTTGGCATTCGCTGGAATAGTGTCGTTGGTGGACTTTTCTGTTGGTGGGATTGAATTGGATTGAATTTTGGCTGGTGGTCTGGTTGGGATTTCGGAGAGAGAGATAAAGCGGTGGGGATAGAAAACCGGCTTGGGGATTGAGTGGAGGGATATTATTTGTCTGTTGGGTTAGTATTCGGTTGTATCGAAGACCTCTGAAGTTGTTAGTGTGCAAGATCTGACGTCCTTGATTTGAGGGGGTGATTGTTGGTTGTTCAGCTGCCATCCTCGTTCTGGTTCCATTTTCTTTTCTCTCATTTCCATCATTCGTTAGAAGAAATACTAACACGAGTTTGGGTCAGTCCTGTTCCGAAATCAGAGTGCGGTCTGGTGCGGGTGCGGACCCATCTCTCGACCCGCCTCTTCGGCTGCCCAGTGCCCCAGTGTGAGTTCTGGTTGGCGACCCAAACTGTCGGGACCCTGACTACTACGCTGTGTTACATCCAGCACCCAGAGTGCGAGTTGAGAGGAAGCCACTTCTCAGATGTGCTTGGATGATTTCTAGGTCTGGTAATTGGTACATTGCATATGTCTCACTTCTTTTCCAACATGCGGTGCAAAATTATCTCTTCTCGCTCCTGAGACCTTGAAGACGGGCGAACCGCTGGCTTGGTGCTGTCTTGAATCTTTTGAATTTCTTCGTTAGCGTTTCGATGTGTCTTGAGCTGATCATCATCGCCTCATCTCGCCTGTTCATGTCTCCTTTCCTTTGCTCGGAAATGGAGATAGAGAAGTATACGGAAATTTCCTCTCCACATAATATCATGGTGCCGTACTCGTACAGGGAAACCAGTCAACAAGAACAATAACCAAGCCATCAAGCAATCCAACAGACCGAAGACTCAGAAATATCGACAAGGCCCTCCATCCCAGTACATCACCGACCTCATCCCCGTGTACGGTGCAGCACTGTAACACCGCTTGGGCCATGGACAAGGATAAGGATACACCGACTGGGTGCTGGTGCTGGGTGGCACAAGAATATTCCGATGGGCTTGCTGGGTTTTAATTGTTGGGAGTTTGGTGAATCGAGAGAGGCACAGATTGGTTGTGTGACGGTGAGACGGTGAGACGGTGAGACGGTGATGGCGACGGTGTGACTTGATATGACCCAGAAAGCTGGGTTTTATTCTGAGGCGGTTGAGAGAGGAGTTGCGGGGTTAGTGTGACAGAATAAAGAGGAGAAAAAGTAAATTGATTACAACTAGAACTTCCCTGGCAGGGACGAGGAGTTTTTATTAGAATATAAATTACGAATACAAAAGGACTAAAATATTACAAGGTCTAGAATTCAGCTTCTAGCCTACTTGTCTGGATGCTAGCTTTGCTAACCTAACTGGTTGGGCGGATGTATGTCTGTCCGTACACTCCCACGACGATCCAGTCAGACATAGTCATTCATCCTGTCGGAGAGGTTTATTTTTGTCTGTCACATAGTACAGCAGAAATTGATAGAAAATATATAAGCAGGCTTATCGCGCTGTTCTGCTGGAAATCTCCTTTCCTACTCACTTGTTCTGCCACGACGGCTCTACTACGGTGACGGACTCCATCCTCTCGCATAGGAATTAACTGGAACAACAAATCAACTCCACTGGATCATCCAAAATCCTAGACCATTGCAGACGATTGTTTCGTTTCATCTCATCTCCGTGAAAGCCTCCATCCGTCCCTCACCCCCTACCTTTACCCAATCATCCCAGCTTGTAGTCAGATGGAACGAGAAGGTTCACTAGCGTAGGATCAATCAAAGCCACGACACCAACCCAACGCAACCAACGCAACCAGCCAGCGGTTCCATCGATTGATTGGATTCCCCATTCTGCGGTTCTCTGGCACCGGATCCGTCATCTTGCGTTTCGAACGTGCGAATAGGAGGACAAGCCTGATTCCAGAGAAGGGAAGAAGGATAGCCACAAGACACCACCAACACGGAGAACCAACCAGTAGCTGGCTGGCTGCTTGAAGGAGGCACGGAAGTTTGACTATTGCATTTACATTACAATAGGTACTGTATGTACGGCTTGGCGAACTGCAAGGCTCTCTCAAAGGAGACAGGAAGATACAGATATTTCGCATAATTCCGGATCTTCAAGCGCCAGCAGCAGCAGCAGCAAGTAAGACAAGACACAGACGGCGCAGCCACCGCAGGGTACAATCTCATCACCATCGATCGATTCGCTTCCTGATACAAAAAATCTCCAGATCACCATCCTTTCACAAGGTTGTTAACAGGGTATATTCGGTCCCCCCCATATCAGCCCGTGCTCAGCTCAGCCTCCCCCTTGGCCAGGTCTGAATATTCGAAACGAAACCAACAACGCCTTCTTTTTTTCTCCCTTGATTCTTTATCCGCTGCCTCGTGCCGGTTTATTATTATTTTTAGTTATTTTTCAGTTAGTGGTGAGAACGGAGTGGGTGTTCGAAAAGAGAACTTCTTACCCGCTGGGAAGCACAAGCACAGAGAGGAGAGAAGACGAACCCTTTTTTGATACCCGCCTGCATTTTACCAACTTTTTCAGCGCGTACCTGCAGGACCCACGTATCTAGGAGGAGTGAACATTTTTTTGATTTAAATTCGGGGGAGGAAGCCAGTATTTGATCTGTCAATTGGACATCTTGGATCAGTATCTGGTTCTGGTTCTGGACATCGACTCACTCATCAGCAGCCAGCAAACGAGAAACAAGAATAAGAACATCAAATCCCGGAATGCCCTCAAAAAGATCGACTACTGCACTTATCCAACTGATCAATAGCCACTAGGAAATAAACCTCAGCGCGAGTGCAGACACCGAGTCCGAAAACCTGCTCTCTTCAAGGACCATCCCATCCCATCCCATCCCATCCCTCCCATTCGATTCAAGGCTGGGCTGGGCGTTCACACTACACTACACTACACTACTACCTCATCTAATCTTCATCCCATCCCATCCAGTCTCATCCAATCCTAGCTTCTACCCACGAGTCAAACACAAACACCAGAGGGCGATCCTTTTTCGTCAAATTCGCCCAAAACTCTCCAACCGAGCTTCACATCCCATCACATTCTATCCCCATACCGCAGCGCTGGACACCCACAAGACAGCCTACTTTAGGAGGCAGCGCTAGAACACCAGCCGGGCCACCCAATCCACTCTCCACTACCTAGGTATCCATTCATCTATCAGCTGCAAGCCACTCGAAGCCAGGACCAAGTTATCCATCTGCGGCCGGCCAGCCAGCCAGCCAACTACCAAACAAACACACGGGCTACCCAAGCAGGCGGCGAGAGAACAGAGCCAGCAAACACAGCACACAGGGCACAACGGGGGATCACAGTCCACTAACTGCGCTGCACTGCAACTCACTGTCCTGCGCTACGCTATTCCAAAGTACGCTACCTACCACGCTACGGTGCCGTCGGTGCCATTCCCGCGTCCCAAGGACAAGGACAAGGAGTTTTTTTGCGCGCACGCACCGAGTGCTGGGACTGGGACTGGAACAGTGCCACAGTGCTTGAGTGCCACTGACTGGGACTAGGACTTGGACTGGGACTGGGAAGAGCAGCCAAGTAAGGGTCACAGGCGTGTTCATTCGTCAGAATACACCGTGCTGGGCTGCTGGGCTGCTGGGCTGCTGGGTGCTGGGTGCTGGGTTCAGTCTGCCATACACCTACCATACCACCATACCCTACAGCAGAGCGTCCGCGCCAGGTGTGCGAGTGGGTGAGCGCAGGTCAGAGTAAAGTAAGGCAAAGGCGCCTTCCCAGAAGCAGGCACTCTGCCATCCAGGGAAGGGAGTTTAGGTTGGGAGTTCAGGTTCAGGGACAGCCACATATCAGAGGAGAGAGGGGGAACTGGGACTGGGAACTGGGAACTGGGAATTGGACTGGGTCTTCTTAGCAGTGGACTGACCCCCGAGACGACGGTACATCACCTACCTACCGACGTACCATCCTGCCAGCCAGCCAGCCAGCCTGACCTTGCCGACCTACCTACCAGTCAGTACCTGCCTCGACCTCTAGTCGATTCGTTCATTCCATTACCACCTGCACTCTACCTACCTACCAACCTACCACCTGCCACCTACCTAACCGTGCTTGCTGCGTGCTTGCTGCGTGCCCTTTGGTATCCACCAGTCAGTCATTCAGTCAGTCAGTCGGTCAGTCAATTACTTACTTACTTACTTACATACCACTACTCCCTCCCCTTCTTTTATTCCCTTTTCATTTCCTTCCTTCCTTCTCCTTCCTTCCTTCCCCTCCACTCCCCTCCTCTCGTTTCCCTGACCCAAGACAATCTGACGCCAAATAAGTACCTCAGCCAGCAACCAAGCAAGCAAGCAGCCTTCACCGTCACCAAACCCACTCCACTTCTACCCAACCCAAACCCAAACCCAAATCCACTTCGTCACTTCTACTTCCACTTCCACTTTCAACCACCGCACCATCACCACCTCACTCTCAAATTCTCTCTTCCACCACCACCACCACCACTTTGCAACCATCTGCACTTCAGTCGAATCTAGCACTCTACGAATACACGATCATTCCACCTACTTCGAACAGCAGATAATACACTGAGAGTACCACCGAACTTTGCGACACTTTTCCCTCTCATACATAATTGTCATGGTTGTGGCCATGGCTACCAATGGGTACGTGCAAGATTCCAACTGCTGGCTGAAGATTAGGATTCTGCGGGCGTTCTCCCCTTCGCTGCACTCTCCACCCTTCCCAAACACATCTATAAACTTCGCAGATTCTTCCCAAACACTACAGAGAATCTGCGGCTTCATTTCCTGCCTTCTCCTTCATAATTGAGTTGGTACTGACAAGACCCCTCCAGACTGCCCCCCCTGGCCACCCGCCCCGAACACCAGACGAACCACCCCCCACCGCCAAATTACATGGAACATGGACGTACATACTCCGGCTTCCGCAAAGGCAAATACATGTTCCCGATCGATGAGGTGAGTTATGAGGCGGATTCCTCAGTGCTCTGCTCTGCAGGCTTTGCAGGCTGGGTGAAAGATTGGTCCTGGATGCTGGGCTAACTGAGGGGCAGGACGAGATGGATCGCATGGACATCTACCACAAGATATTCTCTGTCGCCAGGCGCGAGGCATTACACTCCACAATATTCACGCAGAATTACGACAAGGGTCCAAGAGTACTGGATTTGGGTTGTGGGACAGGTATATGGGCAATTGACATGGCAGAGTAAGGCGCCCAGTTGGAAGAGTGGAGATGGAGGACTGGGCTAATTCTAAGCAGGAAATATCACCATTACGGCGTGGAGGTTCAAGGAGTTGATCTTGCACTGATACAGCCTGCACAGTAAGGATTGATTGGAACTTCATGCAAGAGGCGCGAATGCTGATTGTTTGCAGAATCCCCCCGAACCTGATTTTCCACCAGAGAGATATCGAGTCCCCATGGTTCTGGTGCGATGTTGATTCTTGGGATATGATCCATATGCGGATGCTGGCAGGCAGTATAAGCAACTGGCCAGCTACATACGCGCAAATCTTCAGGTAGGATATCTAGATCCGAGGTTCGAAGCAGAGACTGACGATTGCAGGCATTTAAAACCACAATACGGATGGATCGAGCATGTGGAAATCGATATGGAACCTCGCTGCGACGACGGTACCCTCCCCGCAGATTCCAGCATCATACAATGGACTAGAGCGCTATTCGATGCGACAGCCCGCGCTTACAGACCGCTGGCCTACAACAGAGAAACAGGAGCCATGCTCCACGCACAAGGCTTCGTGGATATCAAGGAGGAGATCATAAAAGTTCCTCTGAATCCATGGGAGAGCGATCCTCACCTGAAGGATATTGGACGGTGGTACAATCTCGGTCTCACGCAAGGCTTGGAAGCACTCACTATAGCACCTCTCACTCGAATGAGCCAGTGGACGAAAGAAGACGTGGATAGATTGATCGCGAACGTCAAGAGGGAGGTTTGCTCCAAGAAAATTCACGCCTACTGCAATATGTAAGTTCTGCCTATCCGCAAGTCACATTTCTGACTACAAATCTCGTTCAATTTCAAAAATTGCCTCTATGACGTCCAAGCTAACATGATTTCTTCAATTAGGCACATCTGGATTGCCCGTCGGCCAGCCGATGCTTGAGTCCTTCCTCATAGAGCATAGCAAGCCACCCTTCAAACGCCCATCTGCACGACATTTCGCGGCTCTTCTCTCCCAGGTCCCTCGGATTCGTCGGGATCTCATTATCCAACTCCTCTCCCCTTTACCCAGACGAAGAATATGCGGTACAAGCAAGACCCCTACAGGAAGAGGTCTCTACGGCAGGCGAGGCAGGATGCAGGATTCTCATGGAAACGAAATGGCGACGGCTCACCTGCCCTCCTTAACCGCATTGTGGTCAATATGCGCGCGCGCAGAGTGACCAGGCTAGGTGCATATGCAGCTCTAAGCGCCTGCAGTTTTACCCTACCCTACCCTGCCCTACCCTGTCCTGGCCTGCTGCTTGAATCCGCCGATTTAGACCGAGGTGCGAACAACCTGCAATTTCTGGCGGCTGCCCGGATCGACTTACCACCTTCCCCGATCAGACTTCTCTCTCCGTGTTTCGAAGGTGGCGCATCGTATGCTCATTTCAGGAAGCTCGACATGGCTGTCTGGGCTTTTGTTGCTGTCTGCTGAATACCCAGCGAGCGCACCCATCTCAGTTCAATCCAGCGTATCACGGAATGCGCCGAGACGAAGGACCCAATCGGCATTTCTTGCCCCCGTTCCCCTTCCATTCCCTGCCTGCTCCTCAATCAATCCCACTGTTGGTTCAAAGAGATATCCCTGTACGACGCTGCGGACCGAAGCGAGCTCCCCGCCCGCCGCCCCCCTAATCAACCCAAACCCAAACTCAAGCGAAAACGAAACCAACACCCAGGGGTGACAAGTTTTGGATTTTGGATGATGTTGGTGGTGTGTTGTGTTTGTGTTTGGGTTTCAATTTTGGGTTGGGTCTGCACTCGGCAGTCTGGACCAGCAACCGGCGTTCCGGGAGCGCAAGGATGATATGATTCGATGTTGAGATTGGTGTGGTGTGGTGTTGGTGTTGGTGTTGTGTTACGTGATCGAGAGGGTATTTGCAGGGGCGCAGCGCAGTTGTGTTACAGACCAGACCAGACCACAGGCTGGGTCAGGCCAGGCCAGGTCCAGACTAGGCAAGCAAGCCTATCAGCCAGCTGAGATTCGAATGATGCATCTTATCGGAGGGATTTGTGTGGTGGATTGGATTGGGTTGGATTGAGTAGAGCTGGAATTGGGTTGGGTTGGGTTGGTATCGAGGCTGGAGCTGGGTCCCGGAAAGCTGGCTACGAGAGCGGGGTTATGAGACATGTCGTAAATAGTCGGTCGCGGGGGGAGGGAGAGAGAAAGTGATGGGCATTAGGCATGGGATTCTGGGACGCCATGTCACTAGTGAGTAAGGAATGGATGGATAGAGCGGTAGAGGGATAGGAGGAAGGAATTAAAGTGATTGATGGGTACTGGCATTTCATGGATCGTCTTTCTCCCTCTCCTTCTCCTTCTCTTTTCCCTTTTCTCTCTCTCTGTGTATCTCTCATGCCCCTCCCTCTCTGGAGCATGATCATGAGCTTGAGCTTGTATGTATGTATGCATTCATTCATTCACGATAGAAGGAAAGGAAGTAAGATAGATAGATAATGAGTGAATGAATGAATGAATTAAAACTCTATCGATTCTGGCCCCAAAAAAATTTTATATAATTTTTTTTTTCTTTCTTTTTTTCAATTCTACTGTTACCGTCCGTATATATATATGTATCTTCGCATCATGGATGGATGGATGGATGAGATGGGATTGAGGACTTTATATTGATGATGATTGCTATTTGATGGATGGATGGATGGATGGAATAGATGGATGGATGGAATAGATGGATGGATGGAATAGATGGATGGATGGAATAGATGGATGGATGGAATAGATGGATGGATACAATAGATGGGATGTGGGGGGGGGGGGGTGTATATTTTGTTTTCTGACTTTGTTGTGTGGTGTTGTGTTGTGTGGTGTGGGACGGGATGTTGCTTTTTTTTCTCTCTCTTTTGTTTTTTTGTGTTTTGTTTCTTTTTCTCCTGCCCCCTCCCTCTTACTCGCGAATCGGATTCGGTAGGCCGAGAAAAAGAAAGGCTCAAGGGGAGGGAAGAGGAAATATGGATTTGGATGGAGATGTGGATGTGGATGTGTGGGGAATGACTATGGTATTGGTGGATGCAGGTATGAATGAGGAGGATGGGGGCTGGTGGGTGGTGGGTTGGCTTGGGGAGGGGGAGGGGGAGGGAGGGATTCTTTGAGTGCGGATTGGGATTGGGATTGGTGATGAGTGTAGGGCTGAGCTGGTCTGGATTGTATTGTATTGTATTGGGATCTGGTTTGGTATGCATGGTATTGTAGGTTTGTGGTGTATGTGTATGCGTGCGCCTTAGGAGAAGGGCCAGCTAATCTTGATTTGCTATTATTTTTAGAAAAGTTGGGAGGATGGTCAGGTAGATGGATGGATGGATGGCTGGACGGCTGGATGGACGAATGGATGGATGTATGGATGGATGTATGTAATGATATGGGTGGCTGAGTGAGTATCTCTCTTTCTGAAACCTCAAAATTCAAAACTCTGATCTGATTCTAGCGCTGTGCTCTTGACGCAGGTATTTAAGACGGCCTTATTTCATACAGTACTGTATCCAGCACGGACAAATGAACGAGGAGAGTACTCACTGCATACAGCAATAGTTAGCTCCAGTTGGAATATCCGAACATGTATAGATATGTATATCGACCAGCATATCCTCAATTTCCTCTCCTCAACTCTACCAAATCCCCCTCCGTGAGTAATATGCAATTGTACTTGCATCCTGGATCATATTATGAGAGATAGCTAGAATGACAAATGAAGTCTTCACAATCTTTATAACACAAGTAGCAAGTGCGTACTTTCGCTCTGGTTTTGAATTTCGATATGATAGTCATTCGTGGTTCTCTTTCACTTCATTAGGTGGATGGTCTTGATGTTGTGCACTCTTGTGACCGACCCTCTCCTAATATCTGGATCTTTTTGATACTGGAAGTGCGGGAAAGGAATTTTTTGGCGTTGTATTTGATTTTTACATTGTTAATCTGGTGCAGCACAGCACCGACTGACGTATTTACAGATCGCGCTCTGCGGCTGTGATATTTGATCTTTGTCACCAACACTTTCATCTGTGTCTGTGTCTGTACGGGTCTGTATTTCATGCTGTCTGTCTAAACAGTATACTAAAAAAAAAAAAAAATTTCCTCTGGAGTCCTGTTAACGACTGATTTAGAGGTGGGAGAATTCTCTTCGGATTTTCTTTATTGAAGAGTATGTAGAGTACGTTAGGTCTTGATTTGGAGGTTGGAGGTTGATGAAGGAGAGGATTCGAGATTTGAGTGAGGGTGGAGATGTGGTCCGCAAGCTCCAGCTTCAATTTTCGACACCAACACCTTCCTCTGTGTTTATACGGGTCTGTATTTCATGCTGTCTGTTGTGTATACAATATACCGTATTTTAGAATCCCCACCGGGGTCCTGTGGGCGACTAGCTTAGAGGTAGGAGAATTCTCCTCGGATTTTCTTTGTTAAGGAGTTATGTATGGTAGGTATTGATTCGGTGTTGGATGTAGGACTAGGGTGGAGTGAAGATTTGAGGGAGGGAGGGAGGGTGGAGATGTAGGTGATAAAGATCTTGGTCATGACCAGTTAGCTAGTCTGCTTTTCTTGTGCATCGGCTACACGTCGGGTTTGTTGAACCCCCCCCCCCCCCCCGCCTCTTCTGAATCTGTTGCTGATGAAAGTTGGAAAGCTGAGAGAGGTGCGGCTCTGGTTTGGTGGTTTTATATTCAATTGTCCTGATTTTTTTCATGTGCTCAAGATATGGGAACCTTGTATGGTAATCTTACGTGATGCGGGAGGTGATCTCCTCGCGAGTTGATGGCGTGTGATTGTTTCTCTTGATTCCTTCTCTCTCTCCGAGGTGAGGTATCTTGGTTCTTCAATCTTCAAGATCGCTCTCTGTTGACTTGAGACTAACATGAGAAAATTAGCACCAGGAGGAGGGGAAGAAGAGAAGGAGTGCTGTTATATGACTTCTTACTGTCATTTCGATTTTCGTTGCCCATTTTCTTTATATGATTTACAATACAAAGGGTTCTGGCTTGAGTGTCTGGGGCCTTTTTGGAATCGAGCTTTGGGGGGGGGAATGAAATAAAAGTCTTCAAGACTGAGGAACAAAAATTAAGTGAAATTGTTTCGCACTGCACGCACGCTATGTTACCCCAGTCCCGTACGTTTCTTTTTGCCTTTCGGTATTGGTGGTTGCCTCCTTACCTGATCTTGGGTTGTTGCATAGTTATATCTATTCGATTTCCGTAACCGTAAGGGGTGTGGCTGGGATGCAGGGGGAAGTAAGTTTTACGGCTTGCATGAAATCATGGATTCCCGGGTGTCAATAATGCAAATTGGCAATAGATAATTATCCTGGTGACTCTTAACCTTTAAAATAAGCTTCTTTTATCCTTTACTGGGGCGGGATATAAAAATGTACTCATCTCATCCACGTGGAGTTCAGCACGCAACCGAACACGGTGGAAGTGATGAAAGAAAAGTTGGGTCGTTGAGTGTTTAATACTGGAAAACCCGAGGTGGTGTGATTTGTCTGTATTCTGTCTCTAGAATTAGACTTAGTTGTTCGTTTCTTGATTCCTCTTTGTGGTTTCAATCAGTTGGGAAACTGCTGGAGCAAATCACAGATGACACGGTAAATCTGGGACAGGTTTACTTCTGTGCTGTCAACTATTTTGTTACTGCCATTGCTCGACCAGCTGCTATGTGGCCGCTGAATTATTAAACCAAACCGACTTGTGAACTGCGGAGAGTAAATATTACCTACCCGCAGTTCTAGATCACACGGAAAGTTGTAATTTTACACAACTCCGTGTGGCCTCTTCGTTCGTCACAGTCCCATCAGGACAACACTTCGGATACCTTGAAATCTCTTGTATTCCACTCGCTGTAGTGGTGTGATGTATATATATAGCTGTGTCAATTGATAAATCTTCAATTGAAGCATTCATGCCTGCCAATAAGTATTTTTAAGTAAATTCTTAGCAGCCGCCATTCTCCACAAAGAGTGAATAAATTTGACACTTGAAGCCTGCCATTAAATGTGCCTGTAGAAACTGAATATTCTACAAGTTTCATCTTTGGTATGACGAAGATTCAGGATCCCCCTTGATAAGGCTTTCTCACGCGCCTCAGTGAAGTGGTGGTGATGAATGTTCAAACCAGCATTGTTTCCTTGGTATGCCAGTCGAAATGTCGTAGTCGAAAGGTCGTAAGGGGGAGAACAGGGATTTGAAGCTGCGAGGCTGAGATTTGCTGTCAAGTGACTATCCGCCGTCAAACTGTCCTAGAACCAAAGTCGGAATTCAAAAGACATGACAGAAAACAGAGCAGGAGCAGGAACAATGGGCAGAATCCAGTGACCGGAGAGTGGACATTGAGGCCACACAAAAGGAAGGTTAGACACGAGTGGAGAATATGATAGAACAAGTAGATTTGTGTGACTGAATCTATTGATGAAGGAGTGTATGGATGCTAATGCATATAACCAAGATGCCAAATTTTCCAATCCAACCAAAGCATGTAAATACCAAACTCCTTGCCCTGATGCGTCCACCAATGCCCCAAAATTCCCAATCTAAAACGCTACCACCCATGCTATGCTATGCAAAATACCAAAAAAAGCAAACAGACTGGCAAGTACTGGCACTCATCCCCTCAAATCAAAACAGAGACCCGCTTAATAAGCGAAGCAGGCGATCTCAGCGTTGACCAAATCGGTAGGAGCAGAGACTGGAGCGAAACCGGCAAAGGTGTGTTGCTCAGTGATGGTGACGACGTAGCCGTTGAGGTAGAGATCGCACTCGACACCCTGGAAGTTGGATTGAAGGAAGAAGGATGTGGCGAGGAAGCTGTGGTTTGAATCGAGAGGAGTGTTGGTGAGGAGAGTTGCGACGCTCTTCTTGGCTCCGTCGAGAGCGACGGGAACGTTGGCACTGCGTCCAGAAGCATCGTTGGTGAATTGCACGGTGGTGCTTGTGGTTGCTGGGTAGGTTGGGGTGGCCGAGACAGCGGCGGCGATGAAAGCAACGGTGAGAGCGATGATGGATTGCATTTTGATGGATGTGATTGAGATGTTGATCTTGAAAAGAAGAAGTGATTGTTTTGAAGAAGAGTGAGGAGATTGTTGGAAGTGTTGATTGTTGTTGGTAGTAGATGAATGTAGATGATTGTTGATGTTGATGATATTCGAATTTGGGTCGACGTCGATGAGGTTTATATATCTATCTCATCTCGTATTTACTGAACCTCCGCGGATTACTCGCCAAGAAGCGCGATGTAATCCTCGAGGATTGTGGCAGCTGTCCGCCACGATCACGAACTCCGAAATTGGGATGAGGCGCGGGGTTTGGTAAGGCTGAGGATTAGGATTGGGGGCTGTGCATCAACACAGCATCAAAGTCAGCTGACTTCCTCAGCTCCACCACCAATCAAGGCATTCTAGCTGCGTCAAAACCATGAGAAAGCCCGTGGTTCTATTTCGGTTTGCGGCTTAAAGGTAATGAGAAAGGAAGGAATAAGCAGTAATGCCTTCTCTCGCGTGATGCTGTGAGACTTTGAAGGGCCGAAAGGCTCAGCTGGTCACTTGCAGCAAATGTGGTGTGAGATGGTCAACCGAGCGAATGATTATCAGCAGGTGCTAAATGTCGGATGTTCGTCCAGTTAGCATTAGCAAACTCCCGTATTTTCAGCCTGTATCTATTTCGGATGCTGACCGCAGTCCTGAGTTGTCAGCCTTGACACGTGATATAAGGCTGATTGACATCCGATTACTTACAGATGTTGCGGAAGGCTTTCCGGTCTAAGTGACATTGAATGACCAGATGAGAGTTTGATGCTTTTTCAAACATGGCCGGGTTCTGTTTTCTTCATATCAACTGTACTGTGGGAAGGTCTGTCTTGAGCGGAATGTCTCGACTTTTTTTGTCACAGCGCGGATAGTCTTTCCAGGAAATGCAGTAACTGTCGATGAGAAGTACTAGCTGACCATAATACTAAAAGATATCCGGGATAATCGCAGCCTATATTAGCTGATTTATGTCATACCGCTTCCGCGGATTGTTGAGTGGTTTAGTTCGCTGACAGTGGCACCAGCCTTGATGAATGATCTGACATTGTACAGGACAAGGAGACTCAGGAGAGAGATTGGATGGCGGCTTGCCACCTAAATCTTGGCCATTATTGCTGCTTTGCAGTCAAGAGCTGTACAATGTCCGTCTTCTGCCACGGAGCACTTCTCGATTGAGATATCCGTAGGGATAGTGGAATCATCGCACACCAAAGGATCGCTCGGTCATGTATCTCGCTTTCCATGGCGGGCGTGCTGTCTTCGCCAGCCTAAGACCTAGCTCTTAACTCCGATTCGGCAAGATCCAGACCTCTGGAGTAGCTGTCTGCTTGAACTTGGTCCTTTCTTTCAAACAACTCCCCCATCGAGGCATTCAATTTCAAAGCTGGCTCGGGATCTCCTCCCTCGGCACCCATAAAGAATTTTGCCATCCTAGCAACCTCGATAGCGTCCCAAGTAACTTCCACTCTCCCTTCAGCAAGCTTCAGCACTTGGATAATATCCATCCGAACACTCCTCTTCGGACACAGCATAACGGTTATGAAAAGCGCAGGAAGTATCCCACACTCGAACACGAAGGTCTTCTTGAAACCACTGTCAGTGACAATCCGTCTTGACAAGTCAACAATCTCAGTAGCCTCTTTCATAAACTCGTCAACTATTCCCACTGGAGCCAGTATTTTGCGAACCGATATCTCAGCCACGAGTTCAAGACAACGTAGGGAAGCCGCAGCGATGAAATCCTGGCTCGTGGGACTCTTCCGTGCTGATGCAAACAATGGAGCGAACGCAGCATTCCAGTGTCGTAGCTGCTCCAACAGCTGAGCGCCTGTCTCCTCTTCCTCCACCGAAGATAGCTGCGCTCCGTGCATGAATATATCAGGCAGGCGTGCAAGATATGGCATGGCGCAGAACATATGGTGTTCGAGGTAATTCTTGGCCTCGCCCAAGTCACGAAAAGCACTCAGTATGTACCCATCCTCGGACTCGTACCTCATATCCAATATGCCTCGATCACCCGTAGCATTGGCTTTAACCATCAAAGTATTATCAATCCTGACGAAAATATCGACCAATTCGTCTTCGAGTCCGGGAATTGGTGCAAGTTTTCGGATGAGCGAGTACTGCCGCCGTGGTGTCGAAAAGCGATTTCGCATCATCCCCATTGCAACCTTGATGTGGTCAACGGCATTGGCATATTCGCCCTGTAAGCTTTCGAAGCAAAATATGAGAAGAGAAGCTAGGAGGGTGAGGCGAGCGGCGTCTGTTTCGTTGGTAGTGTTGATCAATTCCTGTATGCCGCGAAGTGCTTTCCCGTAAAAACGTGCGGCAAACACGCGGTGCTCATTTCCTTCTCCTGTTGGAGAACAGCTTCTGGCTTTACTGAGTGCGGCTATGGAGGAAGTGAGGTGTCTGAGTGGGAGTGAGTCATTACAGGCTCGAAGTATGACGCAGTCCCACATTGGCTGAGGAATCGTGCCTGAGAGATCAAGTGTTATCTCGTCACGGAAGTGTAGAAAGTACTGGTACTCCAATTGGTCTTGAAATACTGCTGTTATGGGAGTGATGTTGACAGTTAGATTTCCACTAGAATGTGGCAACAGTTGACGTGGCTGGCGGTGTGTTTCCTGGGCTATAAAATCGTACCCATCGCAGGCAGCCCCAAATTTGATGCATCTCAAACAAGAGGGTTTCGCCTCGTCACATTTGACTCTTCGAATTCTGTCATTTCGTTAATAGATATACTGAATTAATTGAGAGATAAAGCAGGCACAAACGAAAACATACTTGCAGGTTCGGCAGCCGGTCCTTGATTTTGGAGTTTTGGCTCTGCGGCGTTTTGTCACAGATGAGCCCGTCGTGGCTGGCTCCCTTTTGCTAGATTCTGTATCCTCGCTCTGAACTGGTGTCTCTTTGGCCTTGAGACTCTTGGTACCTTGTACCAGTACTTCTCGGGGTGTTTTGAGATACTCCCTTCGTCCACCTGCAGTGGCTTCTTGGGCCATTTCGGGTGGTATCGTGGTCGTGGTCCACTAAGAATGGAAGATATGTTGTTCCTTCCAACGCACTACCTAAAGACTTGACCAAATGGCCTTGCTGCATCAGTCACATACACTATGGCTTCGCTCAGGACAAATGATCGATGTCGACTTCGAGGATTTGCACGTCTGCAGGTACTGTTGGTGCTGTGCCACTTGGAGATCTTATCTGTTGGCAACTCTTCCTCGCTTTCGCATAGCAACCCAATCATGTAAGCGAGAACCTGCATCCACTGTCAGCCCCGAGCCAAGGCTGGATTTTCACGAGATATCCAATCTTCGATGATGAAATCACTATGAGGCCCACTCTATGGCAGGAACTTGCACATAACCAAGTCCAAATGCGACTATACGAGATATCCCGGAAAGAAACAAAAGAGCATATTTCCGCCTCCGTTTTACGTTTAACTAGAAGATACATTGCCGATAAGTGATTATGGCCAGTCAGGCATGAAAAGCCAACACCGAATTGTTGGTGATACATGGTGATGTCCACCTCCAAACCACATAGAAGAAACTAGGCGCTAAGACTCACAAAAGGAATTGGTAAACAAATAAAGCGTTTCGCCTGGGGGCGAAGGCCGGCAAGCGAACAATTACTATCATGCACAGTACACTGTGCCTACTTGATATTTGACGTAGCATGCACCTAGTCTGTACTTATATAGGGGATCTTAAGCCAAATTCTTACGTTGATAGGCAGTGCAGTGCTAGCGTTTAAAAGATGTCACACACGTGATCAGTCGCGGCATATTACTGGTCACCTAGGATCTAAAAGTGGGGTGGGCAAATGAGGACCTGAGCTGAGGAGTTGTCCTTCAACAACAACCTCAATCTAGTCGTCAACTATTGCCCTCTTCTTCATCATTTTCATGCTGTCGGTTTTTGTCCAATATTCCCATCATGCCTTCCAACGCCAGGTAAACAATTTAAAAATGGCCGCTTGCTTCACCATTGGCCAACGACTCGAGGGAACAGTTGGAAGTTATCTGGTCTCTGCCCGGGTTGCGAGGGACATATGGACCGCCACGTGAGATCGACCGAATCCAACCCAACCTTAACCTCTCTAATTCCGGCCAGGAAAAGTAGCTCTCAAGCCGGAAAAGTTATCGTGAAGACAGTTCCGTTGGGACGGCTCGCAAACGAGCGGGATGTTTTGAAGCATTTCCGCGATTGCACATGTATTCGTC
This sequence comes from Leptodontidium sp. MPI-SDFR-AT-0119, assembly GCA_020726505.1. NCBI lineage: Eukaryota > Fungi > Ascomycota > Leotiomycetes > Helotiales > Leptodontidiaceae > Leptodontidium > Leptodontidium sp. MPI-SDFR-AT-0119. Next base: position 1,823,719 of record JAHLEZ010000013.1, on the reverse strand, counting down.
AGGTGCTAGACGAAACCAAAAATCCACCATCTTTGATTCTGCAACACTTGGACGACAATCTATTACACGCATCAGGCGTGAAGACCCTAGAAAGTTCGGATGTGAAGTTTGTAGCAAAGCGAGTACTGCAAGCAATTCAGGCTTTGCATGAAGCTGGGTACACACATACTGGTACGTGAATTGCTCACTGAGGTCGTCTATGCCACCTCGTATAAGACATTAATCTTACGACTAATGCATGTGCTTACAGACATCAAACCGGACAACATTCTAGTCAATTATGGCACTGGGTCATCTCGCTTTTCCGATGTCCAACTGGCTGATTTTGGTGACGTTACTCAGATAGACCCCAAGCATTACCTCAAGGTCGGGATGGATGGACCGCATATGGGAGCTCCTATCTTCAGAAGCCCCGAAGCCATGATGCAGCTTAGGTGGGGGCAGTCGACTGACATTTGGTCATTTGGCACGACGGTAGGTGATGCTAAGCAGGCTTGAGATTGTATCGTTTGCGTTCCGCTCACGTGTACACAGCTTATAAGTCTAATATGGGGTCTCAACTGGCACATGTTCAAGCCTGACCCCGAAGTCGCCACAGCTAATGATGAAGAGTATCTGATCCACATCATCATAAAACAACTCGCCCATTTTGGTCCTGTTCCCAAGTCCTATATAGATCTCATTCCGAGAGAGGATGGTGACAGATGATGGTCGGTTCTCGCCTCAGCTATCCAATACATCAAGGACAACCAAAAGCAAAGGCCGTTCAAACTAATCGAGGACGACTGCCTGACAGAGGAGGACAGGGTGTTTCTGTTGAGGGTTATGAAATTAGACCCCAGGGATCGTCCAACTGCGGAAGAGTTGTTACAAGATACGTGGTTCAACGGTGTACCATAGGCAAACGCGGTGTTCTTGTGGTTCTGGTTGATTGAAAACTTGCTACATTGTAGGGTACTTAGGATAGAAGACATTGATCTCTCAACATTCTATCCCCAGAATGCTGTTCGGTTCACAGGCTGCGCCGGCGATTGTGTATAGTTTCCTGGTAGTTTTCCGAGAAACGAATTTGGAGTCTGGATGCCATTCTGCTATGGACCCCAGAGTGCATCTCAATAACTGGCGTCCTTGGGTCATATGAATTACACTTTGTGATATTCAACAGACTGTCCACAGAAACGCAACGTAAGATGGTGCTGGCGTTGTTGATCCGTGGATGAGTAACTTGGGCGGAGGATATTGGTGGTGGCCTAGCCAAACAACCCTTTCGTCAATGCTCATCCACTATCACAGGGCTCCGATATGTTCTTATTTGAGAATCGTGGAATGGGAACAGTGAAGCTCCTTCCGTCGCGGCCTCCACCACTTAGCATTTGTTTTTTGGCATTCAGTCACCGAGGGGATAGAACATTGGAAGGATTTTTTCATCCAAAGCTTGATGGAATAAGGCCTGGCGGATCTGGGGGGGCGGCGCTTTGAATCTGCAAGTCTTTCAGTTGCAAGAAGATCTGAGGGGTGTTAGGAATGCGAATGTGGTAATTGTGGATGCAACCTACCTCGTTCAACGACGACTTCTCATTGATATCCTCGATGATCTTAGCCAGCGCGAAGTTTTTGAGCGATGGATCGCGAATAACCAAAGCGCTATATGCGCTCTTCAGGTGGGTGATTGCAGTCATGGAGTTGCCTTGTATGCTTTCAAAGATAAAGATCAAGACGGAGGCGTGAAGAAGCACTTTAGTATGATGAGTCTCTGTTGACGACGCTAGCTCTCGAATACCTTCAAGTGCTCTGCCATACTGTCGGAAAGCATAGTTGAAATGAGCTGCTGCGAGGCCTGCGGAGTCTCCAGAGCGCTCGGAGTTCTTTGCTTTGCTGAGGGCAGCGATAGAGTCTTTGAGCTGCTGGATGGTTGGCTCTGGATCTGGGTGGCCCGATGACCTCTGATCCCATGGCGTGTTGTGAAGATCCTCTTGGCAGAATCCTATCAAAGCGTTCTCTCTGGAGACGGCTTTAAGTCGAAGGTACTGTTGGTCTTCCAGACCGCCTTTCAGTTGGGGTGCAGGATGAAGTCGTGGCTGACTGGGAATGGGCTCCGATGCTCGTCGAAAAATCTGATAAGAGTCATTGGGAAGGAGAAGGCGCTCTTTGTGCGCCGGTGTAAATTTGGTGGGCTTCATCGACTGTTCCGACCGTTTGGGTCGATAGCCTTCACACTCGGTTCCGAACTTCAAGCATCGCAAGCATCCAGGCTTGCCTTCGTCGCACTTGACCTTCCGTCGTCTGTAGCGACAGTTAGTCAGTTGTTGGTACGTAATTATTAATCTGGAGCAGCAAGTTCTGGATGGCAACTGGATCTTGGAATGGCTAGGGACGGTCCTTTGACCCGATGTAGAAGAAATAGGGGTAATCAGGCCGAACGACGTACTTGCAAGTTTTGCAACCTGTGCGGACCTTAGGCTTTCCAGCTCTACCTTTCAAGCTCTTCTCTTCATCAGAAGCCATCTTGGGCACAATTCGGGGTCTTGGATTGTTGATGTGTAGTCAGTGGGGGCGATTAGGGCGATGGTTGTGCTGTTCCAAAAGAAGGTTTCAGGAGTCCAAGTAAACGTCTTATGAGTCCCAGCCAACTGTCACCTTACGAGAGCGGAGCCGTCTTGGCATGGACCTCCCTCTTCAATATTTAAGGGCACTGGGTGAGAGCCAGGCCTTGAATGTAAGCGCCTGCCGAACTGCAAAGACGGAGCGCAGGTAATGTTTGCCGTGAGCCGATCTGAATCCCCTGCCTGTAAGCGTCATCCCAACCGCCGTGGAGATATGAGAGTGGGCGCTGCAGGCTGCGTTCTGATGTGGAATCAGTCGAGTTTATCCTTGACGAGATCTTCTAGTAGAGGTAAAAGTCAGAGACGCAGATGAGCAGTGATGGTGTTTTGCTTTGTGATGTTGACAGAATATGGCATGCACCTGATCGATGAACCACCACTTGAGATAGACTGCAGAATTCAAAAAGTTCCATTCTTCTAACAAGCTTCTATCATTCGAGATCCAATCCCGTCTAGTGGCCCGACGCAAATACTTGAGCTTACGGTCTTTGCCCATTCCGGCCACGAATCCACACCCGCGAGCCGACCTAGCGGAGATTGTTTGATTCCGACATGTCAGCAATGGGCAACCACTTGAGTGCCCTTGGTTGACGTTGACGGGAAGCGACATCTTTTTCGTTGTCATGAAACATGGACACAGGACTACCTGTGCTCCTCCTGATCTATCTACTGTATATGCAAGTTTTACTCTGAAGATTCCGCTAATACATAGATCGTGCTTGGCGAAAGACTGCTTCCACCTCCCAACAATTTGCGCAGTCACGGACTTAAGGCTTACAACGGCCTCCGCAAGGAAGCCGAGAAGGGAGTGACACAATATGAATCATTGTCAGTCTACATGCACAGCGTTTCACGCGTGAGATTGGAAAATAGACGCCAAAAAATATGTGTTCATAGATGGAATCTTATTGACGCCGCGCACCGGCTGTGTAAGCTGATGAAGGGGCGCGGGGATGATGAGCCACCAGACCAGTGCTGACGACACCAAATATCTGCACGTTGAAAAGAAATCTCAGAAGAGAACAGCAACAACCAAATACAACGAAGTGTGTTCTCGAATTCAATAAAGGTGTTCTACACCTAGCCCATTCCGTCTAGATATACCAATCCTTACTCCAATCCTGTAAGCCCTTGCCAAATTGAAACACTCTTGATCCTCTACCATGACTTCTTGGTAGGGATGGGAATGCCAGGCCAGCCCAAGTGAGGAATTGGCTTTGGCAAGATGGGGAGGTCTGTCGGGAAGCCTGGGTGACCACGATGCACCGTCTTGGTTGTGGCACAGCTCCTGTCATCACATTAGTCTCTGCTCACAACGCATTCTCCGATCTTCTTATTGAACGTTGGTACGAGAGAGAACAGTTCAGGAGTCTTTGAATGGACAGTTGGTCAGACACTGCTGCTGCACAGTGCGGCGCCGAATAGCCGGGGAGTGGATAGATATCGGCAACGAGAACCCGTGATGACCGGGACTCTACCCAGTCCACCCACATCCACCTGGTATATTAACTCCGCTGGAATGAAATGCGAGTTACTGAAACTAGGATACGAATAAGGATATAGACTCACGTTGGGTGGTGGTGACCAGGAATAGTGTGGTACCAAGTGGAAGTTGTCCAGCTGTAAGTGATGCACTTCGTAACCACGAAGTCATGACCGTCACCGCCCTTGTTGTCGCTGTCGAGAGGTTCACCATCTTTGCCGTGACCTGTGACGACCAAGATATCGGAGATCTTCTCGGCATAGTATTCCTCAGATCGGCCAAAGCCGAGGACGGGGGCCTTGAGAGTGTAAGGGCCGTAAACGGTCTTGGTTTTGCAGACCGGAGGGTTGTGTGGCCATTTTGGGAGGTGAGGTTCCCGACCCCTGGAAGAATCAACGGTCAGTACATAGACAACGAATTGGCAGTATATCGGAATAACCCTAGATACAACTTACAATAGGACTGCGGGCGATTCTGTGAGCTCTCCAGTCTCTGTGAGGATAGGGCTAGCGAGAGAACTGGCTCCGAGGAAACCAAGGATAAAGAGTGGAAGATACATGACTGTATGAGTTGAGTGTTCTGAAGGAGGGGAACTCGCAGGATTGATGCTTGATGCAACGGAGGCGAAGGGGTGAGAAGAAGAGGAGAGTTGGGGATCCTGGGGGACCTGGGGATCTTATGGGACCTCAACTCAAATCTCGATATAGTTTGCACTAGAAAATCCTTTGCACACCATTGATGGGTATCTGTTGATACCAACTCGGTCGTGGTCCATAACACCATCAGAGTCTCCAATGTTCCATCGGCATCTTGATTTTCACATGCCTAGTTCCAGCTAGTGATAGCCATTGCATGGTTGAGATAGACCAATCTCAACAAACAAAATCGGCAGATGCATACTGGAAGTTCCACCGTCTCCTGTCGATCATGAAACTGTCTCGAGGATGTATCTCAACGATGCAGTTAAGCTTGAACTATGGGGCGTACTATGCCCACAACAGGTATAACGATCTGCGGCAGGCTGGTTTTTCCCGCACACTAAAGGCGCCATTGATATCGGGAGCCGCACAGGTGGCCAGATATCAGACCGGACGAACCGGCGATATGCGCTCACGGTCGTTGCCCTGTTATCGTCCTATCAAGAGGTGCATGTGGTGGCTCAACCCCGAATGGCTGCAGGAAAAACGGGAAAATGCAGATGGTGGTTTCAAAATCGGATGAAGTCATGCGAGAACCAGGGATGGAACTTTAAATTGCTTCTCGACCTTCAAGTCCTTAAGGTGGGATCATCCCAACTTGCCTCTTTGCGGGATATACAGGAAAGAGTAGTAGCAAGTGGTAGTAGGAAGATTTGCATCACGGATATCCAAATCGAGATTGTGTTATCTCCTGCGATGGCAGAGCAGGCCACAAGAAGCACAAGTCTGCTCTCGAGTCTGTTCAAGTACTCGCTCCTCGGTACTCTAAAGATAAAGAAAGCAATCGCAAAAAGATAGTCCCGGACTGAGTTGCGTCGGTTCTGGTGTCGTCTCTACGCTGGTAGAGAGTCGATACAAGAGATGAAGATATTTTGCATCCACTTGTGATATCACCGTAGTTCTAGAGCCTCCAATAGAGCAAATAATTATGACGTAGGAAAGAAAAGACACATTACCAAGGGGATGAAGACTTGAAGAGAAGGCACGAAAAAAAGAAAAGGAAGATGGTAAGAAGTGTAGACGAAAGAAATTTATTCTTGGCTTGTTGTTGGAGACAGACATTTGGCCGTGCTCTTATCCAGGGGGATCTCGCTCGCTTCCTAATACGACTACGAACCACGACCCAAATTCGACCACCATAAACTTGGAACCTCAATGACCAACATCAAACAATCCACGCTCTCCCTCTAACACCTCCACTACTCCGCCATCGTCTGCAAACAATTGAGTCAACTCCGAATACCCTCAATCCCCAGTCTGCCAGCTGCCGATGCACCTTCACCTTGTCCTTCCCGCTGTGCAGCTTGATGCAACCAGCATCCAACCCCAGGATTCCAAGATCATGACGTCGCACGCCGATTACACAAGGCAATTGGGCTTCTGGATGATGGGGAAAGTTGCAGTGGATCCAACCAACGATGGCAGACATTTGGGCCGGCGGGGGAGACGTTCGGGTGGGAGCTCGTCATTATGGGGGTGGCACAAGGGCTCACTGCGTTCTTCGATGGCTACATGGTGATACTGGCAAGTCATGACTGGGCGCAATGATGATATCAGGAGCCTGGCAATGGAAGTGCTTGTCAGACACCGTACGGTTTCGTTGTAGAGATGCACAACACGCCCCAGAGCCGAAGGCGTATACCGAAGTCGAGGCGGAGAGTTGGCTGCTCTCACATTGCTGCGAGCCTCCTCATAGAGTTCCTCCTCCTATCTTCCTTGAACTGCGCGCGATAGCATTCTTATTATTTCAACAGTAATGAGGGTAGCAAGTGCTTCAAGCTATCTCGGCTTTAAAATTTGTTTATTTGATTATGAAGAGTCAGTACCAGCCTGTTTTCTCAGATCCCAAGTCTTGCAGACTTTACAGACATCTTGTCGTCCCTCTTCCTTCTTCTATGTTGTTACGCTGCCTTGATCCAGTCAAGTGTTCCCGCTGCTCAAATACAAATGCAAGTATCTAGATCTACCCAAAAATCCACGCCCAAATCAGATATGCCAAATGTCGTTGAAACCCATCAAGGAGAAGCCATCCTTCTTTCCAACTCTCACATTCTGTCAAGGAGGAAAGGGTCGATGGCGTCCAGTCCTTGAGTTGAATCTTCCATCGCCATGCACTTCTCGCCAGCTTCAGCGCAGACCCTACTGTCCCACATACCTTCCCGTCTTGGTGCCATTGATTTCAGGACTTCGATCGCCTCTCTCCTCAACATGCGTTCTGGGCACAAGAGTACTATCTTCAGGAGCGGTGGTATGACCCCAGCGTCGAAAACAAATCCCCTCAAGAACCCTGGATGGAACATGAGCCTTCGGCAGAAGTTAAGAATCGCATGGACAGTTGGAAATGGCGTCAAATTTTCGGCGTTTAGAGCTGGCGAAGAGCGCCCCGATGACGAACGCCGTTGGAAGAAACTTGCATCCGGAACAGTCAGTGCTGATGGACCAGCCATGGAGAAAGAAGACTGCCGTTCGGACATTGATGATGAACGGGTGCTCGAGAACGAATCAGTTCGGGCATGCGACGGAGAGTGCGAGGGAAATCCAGTAATAGTCAGGTCAGTGACCATTGCCTGGACATGCAATATCGATGCCGCAACAAACATCGAATCTCCGGCGGGACTTGTGGCATAGTTCAACATCGGCTGGAATGCATCATGCCACTGTCCTAGTCGATAGCTCAAGTATGATGACGTTCCCACAATGTCAGTTGCTTGAAACCATTGCTGAAGTTGCCAGGGGACAGATTCAATATCTGGAAACACCGACTGGACTTCGCTGTCGTCCCAAAGTGCCGAAATTGTATCTGGAGCATGGTTGTTCGACAGAATCCTCCATTGTATGTCCTCCAAGTATGATCTCGCTTCAGAAATGGTTGCAAAGCTCCCAGGGATGTCGAGCTGCTCTGCCGAGAAGAGCATCGTGAAGATCCGGTTTGCTGGTAGCGGTGGATATCCCTTCTGTCTGCTCATCAACGCAAGCGATGGTCGATCAAGTCGCATAAAGGCCGCAAGAAGTTCATCGTCGACTGTTGCATTCGATTGCTGCCCTGTTCCTCCTACTCGTGAGAAATAATGCGGCTGTGGTAAAGACGAGAGTTGCTTCATTATCATGTCAATGGCGCTCTGTATATGCGTCATCGCCCGACCAAGATCGCCATGAAGACTTTCGAAGCAGAAGATCAGGAGTGCGCTAATAAGGGCAATTCTCGTTGAGTCCTGCCCAGCTGCAACCATCTCCCTGATGCCTTTTAGGGCCTCGCCATACTTCTGCAAAGCATATTCCAGATGTACTTCACTTGTCTGATGGGGTGCCCCATTCACAAAGATGCTCAGGGCTGCGGTTGCAACGACAAGCGTTTGGATCGGAAAGGTATCGCATGCTTGCAGGACTAATGATCGCCATAGGCTTGGATCGAAACCGCTCGAGAGTTGAAAGGAGGTCACATCTCGAAAGTGACAAAAATACTGGTAGCACCTGTCATCCCGGAATGTCACGCCTGGAGGTAATGACGGTGGAAATTGGTTGGGTGGTGGAGGAGGAGAAAACGCAATAACTTGGGCAGGCGAAGGTGTCGATGATGGTGCGGTCTGTACGGGCTTCGACAAGAGCTTTCGAATCACCGGAGGACTTGGGTCCTTCGGAGGTGGAGTGTCATCCGCAGAGGGGTAGCCGCCACACACACGCCCAAAGTTCGAACATCTGTCGCAAGCGGGTTTCTTTTCGTCGCATTTCACACGGCGAGCTCTAGAGGTTCACAAGTCAGTCTAATCATCCGTTTTGCCCACGAATCTTTTTGAAAGACAGCCATGACAGGATAGGGTCCCGTCTAGCTTGACTGCAAGCGGCAGGGGAAAGCTGTCTTGTGGCTGCGGGCTCGTAAAGCTCAACCAATGAAACTCACTTGCATGTTCTACATCCTGACTTCACTTTCGGCTTTGATGCTCTGGGTTTCTTGGGACCCGTCGGGTTCTGGGGGGTCGGTGAGTTCATTTTGGTACGCATCGGAAGATCGACAAATCAAATCAACACACCGAAAAGTAGGAAATATCTATGTGCAAAACAGGAAATAGGAAGTGAGTACTGACATGTCCCCACAAACGAATATCCAAGTGTATTCCTGCGTCTAATATATGTGTTTCAAAGCATTCCAGGACTCGAACGCCATCTTCGAGCGCATGTGAGGCTATACCTGGTCCTTCCGAAAATCGTATACCTCGACCAATCAGATGCGGGTTGCGCAAACATCAACCTTCAAGCGGGACCCTTGACTATTTTGGTGTCTTACATCAGCGAAAACCCACGGCGTGGTGCATCTCGAAGATCGATCAACTTTTGGGGAAACGACTCAGGCAACAGCATAGTGCATTTGGTGCGCAGACCAAGGCATCGAGAAAATCGACTTGGCTCGTACAATATGACTTTGACTTTGACTTTGACTTTGACCTGAGCGAGCTGTTTTGGTTTGGACGTGTGTGTTGCTTATTTGCTCACTCGCTTACCGGCTCTGACTCCTGGCTGTGGTGGCGGTGGGGGATGAGGCGAGGCGGGTGAGAGTGAGAAATCCAGGACAGTAGGTTTGGTCAAACACCATTGCCGCGCCTGGAGTCGCTCTCGCATCTCGCTAGGCAAAGCCAGACCACGAGGCTTTCCGTCCCAGAATCAGCCTTGCAGGTGGTGGTTCTCATGTCCTGTGGATAGCGAATGCGTAAGATAACGTTCTAGAGGACGGGCGCTTGTAATTCCTTAGGGCTGGGTCCTACAGATTTCTTGCTTTCGACTGCTTGTCTGGACCTCTAACGGGGACATTGACGTCTGAGGCTGACCGGAGTCAGGTCCCAGTGGACCGCACACAGCGATGGATGAATCATGGGCCGAGGCTTGGACGGGGAGGAATACCAACACAGCAGTCCATCTTGTTGACACTGGTTTTATTGTCAGAGGAATGATCTTGTTGCCGTACTTTTGGCCAATGGTCAGTGCCGTTTCGTTGTTATTTCTAGTATGGCTCAAGTTCACTGCCCAAGAATCCTGAGGTAGGTCAAAGTCTTCTCCTATTTCTCATCCTATTTCTCATCCTATTTCTCATCCTATTTCTCAGGGAGCCTCGTGGGAATTCTTCCTGCCTACGAGCGTATCTACTTTGACGCATCTGCAACTTTTTGTTATGGCTGTTATTTGATCCCTGAATAGCGACTGTTTCCCTGAGATGCATTTGAGATTTCCATTTCAGCTTCTCACTCATCGAGTCATCAGTCCATGACTTAGTACTTCATACAGCTGTCTAGAGACAACAGCCTGTGGCGGAATTTACGTCAAACAACATACTTGAAACCTGACGAGCCAACATCAAATCAAAACACAGTAATTGCTTTAAGGTTCTCACACACATGGCAGCCCAAATGATGGTTACACTCAGTGGTGGGGTAAAATTAACCATGCACGGAGGCAGGGGAGGTTTGGAGGTGGTGAGGGAGTGCCTCAGTCAGATATGCATCCAGGCACCAGGTCGGTACCTCCGTACCTCTGCATCGTGGCTAGTGTCAGCAGCCACCCGCACCGCACAATCCGAGCATTTATTGGCTGTAGAGACGACATAGAGAGCAGCCTAGATATTGAGAGCCTGAGGAGAGAGACAAGACTGATTTATAATCGCTTGTGTTTTGTTTTGAAAATAGAAAATCGCTTGGAAATGTAGCGATGGCATACTTTTCCAGGAGTCCGTTATCGTATGTCACCTATTTTGGGGATTGTTTTCTTGCTTTGTTCTTGTTTGACCTTGGTAGTTTCTGCTGAAACGGAGATGGATGCTGGCCTAGCTGGATTATCTTCCGAGAAATGTCTCAGATACGATTGTTGTGGAGCGTCACTTCCAAAATACTGCTGACGGCGCCTCCCACTTCAGCCTTTCGGCACGCAGATGTTTCCTGATATAAGCTGGAGAGGTATTTGAAATTCCCAGCCTTCGTATCTTTCTTTATGTGGACAGGAAATTTTCGCATTCGCTTTTTAATCCAGCTTTTGCAATCTCAACATCTTCCTTTGTCAGGGGCTTTTTCAGCCTTACCACAATGCTTGGGTTTCTTCTCCGACGTCCCTCCCTGAGTTTACAATTACTACAACTGGACTCCTTGGGAATCATCTAAAACAAGAAAAGGGGGGTGGGGGTGGGTTCACGTCCCAATTTTAGTAACAAGGAGTGCAGAGTCAAGGCTCAAGAACGCTGTTGATGAGAAGGCTGGATGATGTAAAGTTGACGAGAGTATGGATGCATTCTCTGCTTCCAACTCAGATAACACCTCTTCAAAAGGAATTTCTTTGAGTACATAGTATTGGCAACATAAAAAACCGAAATGTTACTACAAGGTGACATGCGAGGATCTGAATTCCTCTTTCTCTCCCCACACATGACTTTCCTCCATGAAAACACGTCCATCCGACTCCTTCATTTCCCAATGCGGCGGCGGTAGATCTTGGTACACTCCAAACTCTTCCTCCAGATCCTGCTCAGTCCATCTCCTCTCTGGCTCGGTTCCGATGTACTTGTTGTTCTTGTCACGAGCGAAATATCTCAAGTATTCACTTCTTGGCATGCGTATGACTGTGATATCCGATGCTGACTTAGAGGTATGAGTCCCTCTCAGTAGTCCCACCAGCCCTCTGCTGGTTTTCTTTGAACTGCCGAAACAATGCGTCAGCACGTGAGCTTTCACACCGACCCTTAAGGTTGAAAGTGTGACCTACCGGATACTACTGTCTACTTCAGATCGGGGGATCCGAATGATTACTGGAATGAGACTCTGGTCTGTGAATCTGAACGGTGGATGGATTGGAGCTTGCTCTCCCCAGAGACAGGCATTTGCCCAAGTAGAGGATTTGTATGTCGGCGTTGGCTGCCAAGTGGCTGTGAAGCGGCGACTGTTGTCAAGATTGGAAGACATGTCGGACTGTGAATGTGTGTATTGCTTCTCCTAGTACGCTCATACGTTGTTTTCACGGCTCCGGGGTCGTTGTTTAGAGGTTCTTGGATTCTCGGCAGAGGAACGAAGGGTACAAACAAATGTTAAGCGAGGCAAATACCAAGAAGGTCTTTATCAAATGCCAGGCTGTTGACCAAGATGTGTAGAACAAGCTTCACTTCCAAAGAAAAATAGCGGAATGCGGATGGGGGATATATCATGTATGGGCTCTTGAGCTGGACCCTAGAAGTATGATATCATCTCGTCAGAACTCTCGTCGGGTTCACTTATGATTACCTACCGAAGTCGCGGAAATCCGGCTTTTGATGACGTTGAGACCTCACGTGGATAATGTTTTACCTTTCGATTAGTAGATGATGCTTTGTTGTCTGCTCGTGAAAGGGTGAGATTCCGGAGACTTCGGGAGTGGAGCTTGTTCATCTCACTATCACGTGATGGCGATATTTCGATGTGAGTGGTTCTTTTGCCCAATGCACTATTCGTGCATTGAGTTGGTGGTAAAGGTTCATTGGTTGTATATTTTTAGGGGGTGTATGAGGCGGTGAGGCTGTCTCCCGGCTGTTCCTGATGCGATTCCATTGGCTCGAGTTGAGAAAGTGTGAGCTAACACGTGAGCGGGCATTGGAGCGGAGGCTGAGCGAACATTCATCCAGAAAAACGGCGTGACTCACAAGAAATCTATTTACAAAGTGCAGATCGGTTTGTTAACGGTAATTGAGAGAAATGGGTAGCTTCATGGGATGAGAGGCCGGCATGAGGTCTAGACATACTGTGCATTTCTATATAAAAAGAAAAATTTCTACATATTATGGGCGCGAACCTCTTCAGGTACAGAACATATGACCTAATTCTACCAGCATCTCCCCTCTTCTGAATACGATTCTACCAGGTACGTGTCGAATTGTACAGATCATAATAACGTTCTCTTTCGAGCTCAAGCTCGGGGAGCCAATTTGTTCATAGAGGGTCCAAGTTTGCCCTTGAAGGTGGGTAGAGGATTACACATCTTTCACCCCTTCAGCGTTGTTTACTATGATGTTTGGAAAGTGGAAACCGACAGTAAGAAGTCTCTTATTTAGAGTCAACTCAGTCAAGTCCCTCTTTGTCTAGCCTAGCCGATTCACAACTGGGCTGAGTTGCTGTCAAAGAAGAACATGAAGACTGTTGGGACCAGTATTTCAGACTATGCAGATTACTCGGGATAAGAAATGAGGGGTTAGAAAAAGAGGATCAGAATCGGCCTGGAGATATTCTTGAACTCGTTGGGTTTGTTTTGCATGTGGTGCGGGGGGAGGTTTTGCTGAGGGGGTCAGTTCCGTTTCGACTTCCGCTAGGAAATGATGTTTATGTTGATATCAGGGCTAAATGTGAGGAGGCTTTGAAGGTGCTGAATGACTAGGAAGATGTTGTCAAGGGAACTGATCTAGCTGAATGGAGGAAGTTAGTTGACGGCAAGATATTCGAGGATTCTGAAGGTTTGGCTAGGTTGCGCATGACGAATCCCATTGAGTGTATTAAAGAAACATAAAAAGCCCTGGAATTCGAGTGACACCAAGTATATAAGCTCTGAGCATTTGTGACTTCCCATTTGACATCTCAAGATCTTCTGACCCATTCCCATAACCTATGGGTCTTCCAAAAGAGTCTTCCCATCCAAGTCACAAGTGAGCAGCAAATCACAAGTCAACTTTCCATTCCGATCATATCCCTTCACGAACTTGTCTCCCCACTCGCCTACTGTATTGTCAATAGTGGTAGCTGGCTTCGTCTCGCAGAAGTGGCACATCAGACCCTTCAGACCCTTCATAAGATTGAGGCGGGGTAGCTCCGCAACCACGACGTTATATTCGTCCCAAGTCAACAGATTGCCTTCAATGCGATCAGGGCCTTGGAAATCGGCCCAGATCCCATAGGCAACTGCTTGGACTTCAGCCTCCTTGTGGAAAACAATAGTGCCGGTCGTATGAAGAGCAATAGCATCCCAAACCAGCCTACAGACATGAACAGTCAGCATTCCATACCAGTACTAGTACTCATAAACTGCTTCCAGGCTGACTGCAGCTTTTCCCCATCTGTGCAATACTTGCGAGCCGAACTGAACCAAACTGCTGGAAATTTTTTATTTCTTACTGCAGTCGATGCTTGTCCCAGTCAGGGGCCTCCTTGCGCAGAAAGTTGCGCGCGGCATCCGCGCCATCCACCTCGAAACGCTTATCCTTGGAGATCAACTCGCCAGTCGGATCCCAGCCAATGTCGTGCATCAGGGCTCCGATGGCGTGGACTTCCAGATCACGGTCAGCAAGGCTGGGGATCTTCGCTGCCATGATGAAGCCGAAGACCATGGAGCGCTGGACATGATTGAAGGCGAAGTCGGTGGAGTGAGCTCGGGTGTATTCCAGCGCTTTGGTGATAAGCGGGGTGTCGGGAATGGTTGCACCAGCAAAAACGCGAGTCGGGACGGTGCTGGCCATGGTTTTTCAGGAATAAAGTACTGTAGCACCCGATTTGGATTTAGAGTTTTTGGATATGGGCAGGGAATAGTCAATCCTAGGCTCAGATCAGCATGGTAGCACAACAGATTGAGACGCAATGTTGGTGTTCCCACCGCTTCGATTGGGGACGGACGGACCTGGAGGAGTGAGCAAGGGAGTGAAAAAAAACCAACATTTGGCGAGATGTAGGGGTATCGTCTACATTTAAGACATTTTGAACCACTTACCAGGGCGGTTTGGTGCTCCATAAATGCAGCTGGGCAAGATAGCCTATTCCTCAATAGATTAGTGTCCGATGATAAACTCCCAAGATGCCACGAATTCTGCACTATGAATGTGTGTGTGGACAAGGATGCAAAAGAGGGGTATTCACTTCACGCTACTGGAAGCAGCCGTATTTTATTAAGAAAAGAGCCCTAGAAAGCCAGTTAAAAGCTGGTTAAAAGACATTGTAATGTGCATTTATATAATATATCAGACAAACTAGCTTCTTGGTAGTTTCCTGCTTGTCGTAAGGACTCGGCAGACTCAACATACGAAGACTTGACGAGAACCCCCCGCCCAGGCCAGAAACTCACCGCATGCATTTATTGGTGGCGCGGCTTGCAAAGAGTGGAGTGGCGTGTCTGATCAAATCAAATCCGTTGAACGCTCCAACGGGCTTTTAGCCCTTGTGGAAAAGGGACTCGGGATGCAACGATGACTTGAAACCGAACGAATGGTTTCTTTTCAACGAACGCCGACGACTTTGCAGTGGAGCGAAAGCGGTTTGACTTGACAGCGGAACGGGCCTGCCATATCCCCGTTACACCAACGAATGAACGATAGAGAAAAATATGCCGTTCCCACCACACGGCCGAGACAAAGTGAGAGAGAAAGAGAGACAGGGTCAGGACAAGGTTGCAGATAAGGAACCACACATCCTCTCGCTACCCAGATTTCAGAAATTAATTTGATTGTTTTACGACAGGATCTTCAACATTGCAACCTCAAAAACCTTTGTTCCAACATCGATCTGTCGGAAATAATGGCCTCCACTGATAATCCTGCGTCCAGTCCAGGCCATGAGGCAAGCTCTGCAACTAACGAGGCTCCCGCTGTTCCCGAAGGAGTCGCAACCACCTCAGTAGATGCCGGCGATGCAGCTAGTCCGTCTGGGAATACCGCTTCTCCCACGAATCCAGCGACTACCGTCGGTGCTAGCGCTCAAGAAATTGCAATTGTGAGTATTGGATGCTTCAGCACTTGAAATCAAATCTCGTCAAGCTTTGTTGACTGTTGACAAGGACGATGACTTCGATGGAGATTCTGCATTTGGAGAGGATGCACAATCGTATGTTGAGAATCATTCGCATTGCCTGGTTCAAGTGTCGAGTTATTGACTTGGGGTAGTGAAACGGCGTCACTTGCTTCAGCTATAAGTAGGGGATACATGGAGAATGGGAGAAAGTAAGCATCACGCTACAAAGCTTTTCAGGGAGTGTTGCTGACTGTGAAGATATCAATCAACGAAAGGGCACGAGTACTGGTACGCTTATTAAATAAACACCTAAAGAAATAATTCATTGTAACATGGCTAACTTGTATCAGGGGCCCATCTGATGATAAGCAGTTTGAGACTTTTGAATTGGGGTAAGTTCTGCTATCCATGAAGACGGGCCATGATGTTGATGCTTGTTAGGCATCTCTTGTACATCATCTTAGACAGTCTCATGCCAGAACCTCTCTTCCACTCACCCATTGGCGACACCCCCCAGGTCAGACCTTAATGAACAAATCTCACTGTGTAAGTAAAATCCGCTTGCTGACCGCTTGACAGAACATTCTTGACATTGGAACCGGCGACGGTACATGGGCTATGTAAAGTC
Source organism: Leptodontidium sp. MPI-SDFR-AT-0119 (assembly GCA_020726505.1). Classification (NCBI taxonomy): domain Eukaryota; kingdom Fungi; phylum Ascomycota; class Leotiomycetes; order Helotiales; family Leptodontidiaceae; genus Leptodontidium; species Leptodontidium sp. MPI-SDFR-AT-0119. Next base: position 1,807,601 of record JAHLEZ010000013.1, on the reverse strand, counting down.
CACGAGATTCTTTCACTCATTACTTACACTAATTCTTCTTAGCGAGGTCGCCGATAAATATCCCTCAGGTAAGAATCCATCCATCTCATTTGTAAACCAAATCAGCCCAATCTGACAAGTGACCAGCAACCGTATACGGAATCGACCTCTACCCACCCCCAGCTCTCTGGGTCCCACCAAATTGTATATTTCAAGTCGATGACGTGACGCAAGAATGGACTTGGCGCAAACAATTCGATCTCATCCATCTACGTCTTCTTCTCGGAGCCTTCACACCCGAGGAACGAGATCGGGTGTATAAAGCATGCTATGAGTATGCTTTCCTCCTTGATTCATTTCTCCTTATGCAAAAAGCACTAGCTAAATCAAATATAGTAACCTCCTGCCCGGCGGCTGGATCGAAGAAGTCGAGCTCGACGTCCGTGTCATGTCCGACGACGACTCTCTCCCCGCAGACAGCATCGTCGCAGGCTGGGGCCCGAACTTCCTCGGGTGCGCAGAACGCTCCGGACGACCACTCGACACACAACTCACGATGAAAGCATCAATCGAGAACGCAGGCTTCATCAACGTGCAAGACAAATTGTATAAATGCCCATTGGGATCTTGGCCCCGTGACAAGATATACAAGGATGCGGGGAAAGTGAACATGGAGCATTGGAAGACGGGGCTGGAGGGCTGGGCGATGTACTTGTTGACGAAGTTTGGGGAGCCGACGCCCTGGTCGCCGGATGAGGTACAGGTTTATGTGGCGAGGGTGAGGAATGAGATCTCGCAGCCGAATTTGCATTGTTATCACTACACGTGAGTCTCTCTCCCAACCTTTTCTTCTTCTTCTTCTTCTTCTTCTTCTTCTTCTTCTTCTAGTAGCATACTGTCTGTCACTAATCTAGACTGACACTCAATAGGAGACGAGTATGGGCACAAAAACCTCTTGAATAACCGGGTTATAACCTACAGTATCTGCCGATGTCACAAAGAATTAGCGAGACAGACTAAGTGTTACCGACACGAGAAATGGTGTGTGGAAGACACCTACAAATAACTCTTAAAATTCACCGCAACAGGGTCATGAGAAATGAAAAATGGAATTCTCTCTAAATCCAAATACACTTGATGCAAGATATAGAGACTTTTCCTTTTGAAAATATCGAGCACCATGTTTGAGACTTGTGTGCAAATTTAAGGTCGTCAAGAAGCTGAAGCAGAGAAGCTGGTTACCAGTGCTGCGAAACTATAGCCTGTGGAGGCTATTATTTTCTCCAGTTCCTTGATCTATAGACTTGTTCTTGTTGCTGAGTGACTCTTCCGTACAGAGTATTAAGTCCTTCTTGGTAATGTGACGAGAATTACACAGCACTTTCAATTGACACTCGCAGCACAAATAAATACCCTCCAGCAGAGAAGGGGCAGGATTCTTTCGGACATCAGTAAGTTGCTGGGGGTTTGGAAATCCTTCGGGAACCGATGACCATTGTTCTCCCACCAGACCATGTCCTTGTGCCTGACATAAAGAATTGGACGAGGGATGTGAACTGTGGGAAGACCGGAGGAGTTTCCATTCTCATTACCTTGCTCGACTTTCTTGTTCATCAGAAAATCATTCCAAAGCGCTGCTGAATCCGCACCATCTTCACGTGCTCGCTTAACGACCTGGGCAGTTCCAAGCTGCGCAAACACGAAACCACAAGTTCCCTGACCGATTTCGTAGAATTGTTGAAGGGAAATGTCTGAGGAAGCTTCTTGGTTTCGTGTAGCGAAGGAGGAAGAGGTCGAGACAACGGAACGAACGGACAGCATCCTTCTCAAGATGGTCTTGGGAGGATCGTCATCTTTAAGCGAGGCTAGCTCGAGTAGGTTAGAGATTTGGTCGGTCATCTTGGATATTGTGATGTGATGTAGTGATGTAAGTTTGATGTGAGGCTTTGACGTTTGAGAGTTTCTACTTATAAAAAATAGAAAGGGAAAGTTTAAGCTTGACGAAACCGAGAGATCTTGTTATCGCTGCCGGTTCAGTCTTTACCATTGTGGGGTATTCACAATAGTATCGAGGTACTGTGAAGCAACAACAATACTAGGCCGTTAAGATTATTAGAAACAGTTGTATCATATTTTTTTTCAGGTGGAATTGGGGTAAATTGGGCCGAGGGAGAACAGGATATGTTGATCTGGACCATTTTTTGAAAAGAAAAATTAGATAATCTAAACAATTCAACCGGAATAATGTAACTAGTAGAAGCCTAAAGAATCCTCTAAAATATCGCCAAATCCATTCCTGGCTAGCAAGTAGTCACCAAGTAAGGTAAACCTAAGTAGCGAGCTAGAGTGAATATACCTAGGTGGGTACCATACATGCGCCTACCTCACCAATGCAGCTCGCTTACAGTAGTAGCCAGTTCACTTCACCACCTCCCGCAGACTTAAATGAATTGGAACACTCGTTACCCTCTCCATTCCATCTACAACACACATCCCACGAATATGCAATCAACCACCTCTGAAGACTCAGACTCGGAGCGGTTTACAGCCGCGGCGGTTCAGCATTCAAGCCAACCACACCTTGGCTCCGTATTGTCCTCCAAAATGCCTCGTGGTCAGCCTCCAGCAACCTCAACTACGACTACGGAGCCGCCCTTCAAAATGTTTGAAATCATGCCGAGTCTGTATTTATCGAGATACCCAAAAGTCGCCTTATTGCCTGACAACATTACTCATATACTCAACATGTGTAAGGATCCGCATGATGACGACTGCGGCCGACTTATCCTGCACATTCCTCTCGACGACATCGATGACATCAAGCCACACATGTCGAAAGTAATCACCTTTATCGAAAACTCCATTGGGTCAGGAGGCTCAGTCCTGGTCCATTGCGCACTCGGTCTCAATCGCTCCGTCGCAGCAATTCTCGCCTACGTTTGTCATGTTCAAAAAGTAGACTCTGCCACGGCGCTCACGTTTCTCAAGGCAAAGAAACCAGACGTCAAACCCTCGGCGCTGTTCCTGAAGCAGATCGATCAGTATTATGGAAGGGATGGTGGAAAAGAGGATCCGCTGGTGGGGTTTCACAGGCGTTTACAGGACAGAAAGAGGGCTGCTGAATCGCGGAATGTTTAGATGGTCAGGGGGGTTTGTTATGCATTTTGTTCTGCTGCAAGTTCTGGAACTGACAGGACATATGCAACGACGACATTAATACCATGAGGCCTCCTCCGATAGCCAATATCACTGTCAATTGTCGTTGTACCATAGGCCAAAAAAAAAAAAAAAACAGTTTACAACTCATCCAATGACGGAATCAATAATGCTTTACAAACCGCATCTCATCTCACGAAAACCGAAACTGAAACTAAAACTGAAAAAATTGTTTTCCTGTTTGCTTGCCTGCCGAGCTCGTTAACTAAAGTCTGTGCCGACGAAAGATTCAAAAGATTTCCGTAGTTGTCGGGTCCCTTGTAGCAGAGGTACCGCAATGGATACTCTGTCGTAATACAGTGCTCTTACTTACGAGTTCACTTCCACGCACAGCTGGAGAGACTTCTCTGAAAAGTCTCTGTTGTGTCCAAAGAGTTATTGAGAGTCCACGTTTTCATTGAAATTCTCAAGCGGTAAATGCTAGAGTCATAGATGAGGGAAGTGAAGATACGCTTAATGCGATACCTTGCATCTATCTAGCTTCCGTCTCAGCTCAGCTTCGCTGGCAGTTTTAAAAGCTAGAGTCGAGTCCCCAAACTGTCTCCCCTTCTCTACCCCCTGCCCCATCCCCATCCACTGCTCGTCCCTGCAAGACTCGCAAGGCTTCTAAACTCATCTCATCTCATCAACGCTGCGCAACTCAACCAGACTGATCGACCGATCGCTTAGTCAGCATATACTGTACTACCAGTGGGAAAGAAAAAAGAAAAAAACGAGGAAGTGGAAGTAGAAAAAGTGAAAGAATCGCATCAGGAGAGCATGTGAAATTTATTATGTTACAACCCAACCCATCGCATCCCATCCATTCATCGTGTATGACGATGTATAAATATTTCGAAAGGAGATGACATCTCTCTCCTTAGTAGCAGCAGAATTTTTGAAACCAGAGCACATCAGCAGAGGAGAGCACAGCACAGCACAGCAGAGACAACGCCAATCTCCAGCCCGAACTCAGGCCCAAGCAGCAGCCCAAGGAGGTCCCAGGAGCTAACTTCAATGCAATTCATTTCATGCCTGCGCAGTTTTTTGTAGTATGAAAGAGGAAGGTAGGAGATCGCATCGCATCGACGTCGCGCCGCGTTGCAGTTGAAGACACAGTGATGGCGTTGAGTAGAGGAGTAAGGGAAATGAAGCGGTAGATCGGAAGGCGAGGTCAGAAGACAAGCCTGCAGAGCAGCTTAAGCTAAGTGTAGAGTAGAGAAGAGAATTCTACCACTCATACTCTCCGCTCGCCTTGTGGAAGACATATTCCTTGCCGTTGACTGTAAGGACACCGTCTTTCATGACGCACTTCCTGTTTGGGGAGTTAGCATGCTGTGATATGGAATGAAAGTGGTGATAGGTATGGGGAGAATTTGAGCGCGATGTCGGGACGAGAAAGGGGGGACAGAAAGGGGAATGCGTAGCGGCCATTTCAAACTAGCCCAGCTGAGTTTGTGATCTATTGGCTGAGGAGAAGGTGGAAGAGTAATAAACGCTCATATAAGAAAAGGGATGTAGGACATACCACTTGTTCTTGACCCGCTGCACCTTATCATACATACACAGCATAATATGGCCCATACTCTCATCCTCATCCTCCTCATCATTAAGGCCGTCATCGGGATCGTCAAGGTCGGAGTTGATCGCATCCTCATCTAACTCCTCATCCTTAACGCCATCCTTGTCATCATCGTCGTCTGGCCCATCAGTCTGCTGCATGGCTGCTGACTTCTTGGCCTTGCGTTGGCGTTTGGCTGCCGTGGATGCTTGGTGTAGAGGGAGCATGAGTCCGCCACCTTCCATGGTAGTACCCATTGATTCGATCTTGCTACGAATGAGGCTATCAATCTCAATGCGACCCATGACTTCTTCACCAGCAGCGTTGATACCCTTGACCACACCAAACGACTCCACTTCGTCACCTGCACCATCTGTCTGAGCTCCACCAACTCCGTTCTGACCACTCGTCTGTTGAAGTCTAGCAGCTGCATTCTGGGCCATGACTTGTCTGTACTGTTCTTGGGACATAGTGGGACGGGCGCCTTGTTGCTGCTGTGGCATGCCTTGACCTTGCATCAAGGCATGGTTTTGACGGGCGATGACTTGTTGCTGGTGAGCCTGCATCTGTGCCATACTCATAGCTGGTTGGCCGTTTTGTTGCATGTTGCGCTGTTGCTGTTGGGCCTGAGCCTGAGCTTGGGCTTGGGCTTGAGCCTGTTGCTGGGACATCATCTGCTGAGCTTGATTGGGTCCGCCTTGAATGGCATTTATGGATGCAGCTGCGCGAGAGCCATAGTTCTGGTGCAAATGTTGGGCGGCTCTCTGTTGGGCTTGAGTAGCATTAGCAGGGAGGGTGAGAGGCATTTGCGTGTATGGTTGTTGGGGAGCTTGTTGCATTCCATGATCCAATCCAGGTTCTGCCTTGATCTGTGGTTGTTGACGGTTCGGGGCTTGTGGGAGAGTAAGGGAGCCGCCTTGGTTCTGGTTTTGATTCTGGGCCACAGGGGGGGTGTTGGGTTGGTAGTTGCCAGCGTTTGAGGGGACAGTAGGAGGATTGGACATGGTAGGTACAGGTTCAGGCTTAGGATCCCAGGGGAACTGAGCGACCTGAAGCTGTGACAACTTTTGTTGCCATCCCTGACTAATTTTAGCATGATCGTGTATTCATAACAGACAGAACTCAAAAGAGAACATCAAAGAAATGCTGCACGTAATAACATGACATGGAATGAAAGGGAAGAAGTCCAAGAATAGAAACTCGAGGCAACACTTGGGTGTCGATCTATCCATCCATTCAGCCCAAGCAGCCAGCCAGTCAATCCATCCACGTGACGCCACCTCCGTCCCGTTTGGGCACTAGCCCAGCTTGCAAATTTCACAAGCGAAGGCTCCGGGTGCCGGTGGTATAAAGCCAAATACAGAGGCTCGCCCACCCGCTGAACTGGCTGAGTCTGCACTGAACCCAACCCACGCACAGGACAGGATGGACAGGCAGCAGCGAAAAGCCAGCCCAACACCCGCACGCAGAATCAACAGCAGCACCACGACAACAGCATCATCAACACCTGCAACACAGCATCGCGATGAAAAGAATGGAATGACGAGAACGAGATGATGGATAGATGGATGAAAGGGGGTGTGCGGAAGGGGATGCGATGGAAAAGACAGCCTACCTTTCGCAGCTCCTCCAGGACCTGATCGTCAACGCCGGTTTCTTCGAAGTCAACCCGCGAGGTGTCAATCACATCCGTGATGATCTGCTGGTATACGTTCCCGACTTGTGTGTTCGACATCTTGAAGACTGCGCTGTATGTATGCTGCTTGTATTGCGATGCGATGCCGTACGGTGGTTGTGGAGGTATGTAGGAAGGTAGGTAAGTTGATGTTGTGAGCTCGACCTGACCTGTAAGGCACTGACTGCACTGCGCTGCTCAATACGTATCACGACGAAGTATTCCAGGTCCTATCTCCTCGCAGATATCGTTCTCGAGAGCTTTGGTACGCGCGCGTAGTCTCCTCTTCACCTCTCTTCGTCCTCGTCTTCCCTCCCTTCTTCCACTCTCCGCAACTCCTCAGCGTAGCTAGCCCCGCCGTAACCCTGCACAAGCACACACTCACTCGACTTCAATCTCCCTTCCCTGCCTTCTTCTGAATCGCCTCTCGTAGTTTGTGTAGATGTGAAGAGTGAGGGTCGTGAACGCGGAGCGTTGTGGTGTTGGGCACCTTCAGTTCAGTAGGTGTAGGACGGAAGAGGCCTTTGATGGGGATATGGTGATGCGAGACCGCCTTCAGAGCCATTAGTAAGCGAGGCGACTAGCTTAGCTTGAGCCGCATTTGTAAGGCTGAGATTCCTCAGCACACTCGGGCAGTATTCACTGCCAGAATTAACTCTTTGAACAATAAGACCAATATTGTGTAGTTAATCGTGCAAATTAAATTTTTATGATCCTTGAGTTGCAGGGATATGTTCGTAATTCCTGATGTCGGTTCGGTTTAAGGGCGGGGATTTTCAGTGGTTGCTGCCGGTGATGATCTTCCCTCCCGTGCCGCTTCTAAACCTCAGATCATTTATGACCTAAAAGTGTAATAAAAGTGGAGGATATGAGGACGGTGAGAGCAGAGATTTTTAAGAAATTGAAAGTCATGAAGAGAAAGTCAACGTCCAGAAGAGCTCTCATGGGGAGAGGAAGATGCAGATCTCATGCCAGGAAAGTGAAGGCCAACAAGGTCAAGGTGGATGGATTCACATCTCCATAAATAAAATTCCCACTCACTCACTCACTGTACCACCACGAAAACTTGCATGTAGAAATCCCATAATTACACAATAATCCTATTACTGTTCTTAAGTACAAAGTCCTGTCCATGAAGCCCGCCAGTATGATCCGTTGCCCAACCCAGTTCTTTCGTCACCCATCATCAAGCATAATCGCACCAGGTGAAGCACTTTCGGCCATGGGCATTGAGAGAGAAACAATGAACTCCCCAACACCACGCTGTAAATCCAACCGCTAATGCCAGTATGGAAATTCTTTATACTTTACCGTTGCTCTCTTGGAAGCCCGGGCACTTCACAGAGCCTTGATGACGTCCGACTTAACGGATGGTCATTTGCTTGACCATGTCAGCCTTTCCTGAGGATCCAGCAGCAGCTGAAGAGCTTGCTCCGGCCTTCTTCTCGAAAACCTTCCAGAACTTCAAGCTCTCATCGGCAGCTAGATCTGTTAGTGATGATCAGAAGAAAGGTAGGCAAAGAACTTACCAGCAGTAGCCAACATCTGTCCATCGGGGCTGAGGCAGCTGTGGAGAACACGTGTCTCGTGAGCTGGGATCTCAACATTGCGGACCAAGGTTGGGTAGCTCCAGATGCTGATGGAGTTGTCGGGGAATCCACTGGTGCTGACGATCTCACGGTAGTGTGGGCTCCAACGGAGGGAGGTGACTTGAGAACCGGTATCGATGCTGTTGACACGAGCACCAGTGGTGGTGTTCCAGAAGTGGATGTGACGATCATAGGATCCACCACCGGTAGCAAGAACGTTAGGAGCCCATGGGCACCAGCTGAGAGCCTTGACGGCAGCCTTGTGGTTGGTCTTGGTGAACTTTGGTGCGGAGAGGGAACGAGCGTCCCAGATTGAGACAAGGTTGTCATTTCCTCCAGTGGCAAGTTGAGCACCATCAGCTCTCCATTCAAGACCACAAACTTCGGAAGTGTGGGAGATAAGCTCGGCGGTCTTGTGTTGGGCGATGCGTACATCGTGGTTGAAGACGAGACCGGATCGGGCGCCAGTGGAGAGAGTGTGCTTGTTCCATCCCATGACACCGACACGAGTTTCATGTCCGTGCATGCTGCGGAGCTTGGTTCCCTCCTCAACATCCCAGATCTGAACCTCGCCCGTGCCAAGACCAACACTAACATATGCTCCGTCACCGGACCACTTGACACTGCTAACATAGGTATCTGGACTGGTCTCGAGGAGAGAGCTGACAGTTCCCGATTCGGCAGACCAGACGTAGACGTTGCGCTCTAGTCCAATGGCGACCTGGTTTCCGGAGGACCAGTCGAGGAGGTTGAGGTAGTAGTCATCGACAAGACCAGGAGCATCGAGAACACGCTCTGGGGCAGTAGCAACACGGCGTCTGAACTGTGCGGAGGCAGCGTTGGAGTTCTTGAGAGGTCTGTTATATTGAGAGCGGAGGTCAACTGGCTTGGATGATTCGGGGGCAGCTGGCTTAAAGGCAAGGATGCGTTGGTTGAGAGAGACACCGCAGGCTGAAGCCAAAGAATCTTGGTAGGCGACAGTATTTGGTGATGGGCGGGAGTATGTGGATGGCTCATCATCATCATTAAGGGACAATGATCCAAGGGCAGCCAAGGCATCATCAGCACCAGATGCGAGGACTGAGGAACTCTCTCCATTGCTTGTCTTGGGACGCTTCTCACCAGCATCGAGCTTGCCGGATCCAACGTTGACGATTGCTGAGCTTGCGGCACGATTTGGGATGAATCGATCACCGTAAGAGAGGGTAGTCTTGGTAGACTTTTGGCGGAGGGGACCCTTTCGGGAGCGGCTGGAGCCAGGGGTCTTAGCACCAGTACCAGTAAGTGTGAAGTCGGAGACACCGAGCTCAAGGGCACGACGGGGAGTCTGGACACCCTTGGCAATGTTAGACTTTGGCGAGTCGCGGTGGGAGGTTCTCGAAGCCGACTTGAAGTGTGAAGAAAGGTTACCGCCGTATGTTGACTTGTTCGATCGGATGCTCTCGTTGTCCAACTTTCGCTCGGGTGTGAATGGGGAAGAGTTGTTGGCCATCGCAGCTGTACGTGTGCGAGGAGATGGGGTCAAGGGCATGCGTCCGCCAGCGGTACGGGTAGAGAAAAGTCCCATATGGGACTTGATGGGGGTAGATACTGAGGTCGCCATGGTGCAGTATCGGGGGTATGATCTCGGTCGAAAGACAAATAAATGTATCGATCGATGATAAGAGGTTCGGTATATCGAACGAGCTCCAAGAGACTCAACCTAATGGTTCCTGGTAGTTGTTTGGTTAGTATATTCGTGTTTGTGCTCGATATTTCGAAAGGCCTTCGTCAAGAATGGCTCGAAGTCGGAAGCGATCAGATGCGGTACGAGAGTACAGGCAAAAGATCTAGTGGACTTGGGAAGTATTCTTTGTGTATGATGAAGGTTTGGAGTGATGATGGATGGATGCAATGAAGCAAATGGAGAGGTAGAGGTAGAGGTAGAGGTGATTTGAGGTTGAAGGTGTGCGGGATTGTAGAGTGCGAATGTGCATGAAGAAAGGAAGCAAGAACCTCGAGAACCAATCCGCCCTTTTGAAGGATTTGTTGACAGCCAGTCTAGCGCCGTTGTCACAGGGACGCTGACGCTCCTGCCTCAGGTCAAGCGAGAATCACGCGTGGCTCTGAGCTCGGACCACAACGCGACGCCTAATTGAGACTAGACGCGGCTGCTTGTTGGTAGGCGCGGCCGTTCCTCCGATGATCAAATTCCGTTTGACATTTGAGCAAACACCATCATCTACACCAGGGCTGCCAGGGCTTCTATTCTCTTCTGCTTCACTTGAACCTAACTTCACTCTGCACACCCAGAGAAACACCACACTCCAGAAATCGTGTCTGATTCTCCCCTCTCCTTTGAGCTGTATCAGTCTCGGGTTAACACGCTCTCTCCTGTCACTCGCTCCCTGCTATTGTTGTTCGAGGACCAGTTCGCTCTGCCTTACCTCGTCACTCACTCCTAGTATGACCCTCTGAGCAAACAAACAACCATGGCCCAGCCTTCAACTCCAGGTCCCTCTGGCTCAATATTTGGGACCGGTCTCAATAGTCAAATGTCCGCTGGAAATGTCTTGACTCCAAGTTCTGCCGCCTCATCGAACAATACCTTCCTCATGCCCAACTCTCCTGTTAAAGGTCGATTGAATATGGATGGTTACCGCCCAAAAGTCACCAGAACTCTTGGCCAGAGACCTGCCTGCCTGGTTAATGCTTCAGTCACGTATTGCGGAAACAATCACATCTATGCTTTTGGGGGTTTCGACCAATACACGGACGAGGTCTACAATCATGTCTTGAAGCTGGATATGGTCAGTTCACAGTGGAGTTTGGTGGACAACTATGGAGATATTCCTGGAGTTCGGATGGGTAAGAGGCCAATTCGTTCGATTTAACTATGACTAACTCCCTACAGGCCACACTGCGACCCTCTACCAGGGCGACAAGCTCTTGATCTTTGGTGGTGAGAATGAACATCGAACATACCTTTCCGACCTCATAATATTCGATCTCAAAACTGCACATTGGACACAACCATCAGTTAGTGGACCGATTCCGAAAGGTCGAGCCAGGCATGCGGCAGTTCTGCATGAAGACAAGTTGTTCATCATAGGTGGAATTACTGGTCACAACAACTATGTCTTGGATGATATCTGCTACTTGGATCTCAAGACATTCACTTGGTCTAGAGCATGGAAGTTTGTTGGCAGATTCGACCACTCAGCATATCTATGGGGAGATCGCGTCTGGGTGTTTGGTGGACTCAGTGAAGATATGGACAAGATCGGTGACATTTGGTGGCTTGACCTCAAGGGGAGTCCAGCTTTCGACTCGCCCCCACCATTCGGCTCCCTTGATCGCAATTCGGCTCTCAGTCGTATGTCTGGATCTTCGCGACAGCCATATGCCATGGCACCACCACCAGCTGTTGGAAGCTCTGGATATGCGGCCAATTCCAGCAGTGCCCAAGTCAACCCACCTTCTTTCCAGCTCACCAGCTCCCCTCCAGTCGCTCCTGGTACAATCTCGTCATTAAAGTTCGTCTCAGGTCCCAATATCCCGGCCCAAGGTTCAGGAATGCATTTCCACGTATATACTTCTGGAACACTACTTGACTTTGTCACCCCGGCTGCTACCATCACACCTCAAGAGTGCTCATTGTCGTCTCTCGAATTGAATACACTGCGATGGCAGAAGTTGGCGGAAGGCCGTGATATCTTCCGCCCAGGCTACAGATGGCACTACTGTACGATGAATGAAGATGGGACGAAAGCTTGGCTTCTTGGATGTCCAACTGATCCAACTGCGACTGATCTTGGGCCTGGTGGATTTGAAGAGTACCTCAGGTAAGTGGTTCAGTGCAACTCTTTTGAGCGTTACTAACAGCTGCAGCGACGTCATGGAAATTGATCTTCGTCGTTATGGCATCATCGGTAACAACCTCACACCCGAACCTCGCGCAGATACATCCATGCCTTCAGCAGAGCGAAATATTATCCCGCCATCGAAAGGGCTTGGCGCGGATCTTGCCAAGGTCTTCAATAAATCTCCAGAGAGCGGAAGTGGAACCGATTTCACCATCACTGCATTGAAAGATGGCGATTGGGACGATGATGATATGGCAAGCATGATGCGCAACAGCAACGATCATGACCAACAAACTTGGCTTGATCCAAACGCTACCACATCTCCACCTATCCACGTACACAAACTCATCCTCCAAACTCGATGGGACCACTTCGCTCGTCTATACAATTCTCAGATGGCAGAGTTCCACACAAAGAAGATGCACATCCCTGAGCCATACTCTGTGGTCAAAGCCTTCCTTTACTATTTATACACCGATAGTATCCAGCCAGAGGATTGCAGAGAGCTGAGTGATGTCGCTGGGATGTTGGTCATGTCCAACATCTACCACATTCCCCATCTCCGCCTTCTATGCGTCAATCGCTTATCCAAGGAGCTGGATGTCGAACATGCCTGTATCATATGGCACTGTGCCGGCACAGCAAACGAAGAGTGGCTCCGCAAGCGTGCTGCCAATTTCTGCCTCATGCACTGGGGCCGCGTAGTCCGTACTTCAGGCTTCCTGAAGCTCCCACGCGCAGCCTTGGTCGAACTCAGTCAGGAAATCGACATGGAAGGTCGCGTTGTAGGAGGTGAGCAACTCGAAGAACTTGATCTATCATACATGAATATATCCTAACACATATCTCTCTAGGCGAAGAACTAGAATACGTCGGCGGCCTCGGCGGTTCGCGATTCGGCTTCGGTGGTGTGGCCCGCAAGGCTAGTATTAGTAGTAACCAGACTCAGCAGCTCGGCTCTGAGATCGATGAGAATGAGGAGATGGAAATGAATTAGATGTCGATATGTTTATACGAAGTGGCTGGTTAGACTTGGGAGTTTTTCGGTGCTGGTTCTGATTCTGGTGCTGGGTGCTGACGGGGATGAGTGGTATTTTATGCTATTATGTTTTACCCATGGTTTTTGCTATAGGTACCCTTACTTATTTTATTTTTTGGCTGGCTGGCTGAAGGATTATTTGCTTGCTTGCTTGACTGGGTAGCTTGTTGCTAGCTAATGTGGGATGGGCAATGATGGAGCTGGTGGTATTGTTGCATTTTCTTAGGCGTTTTTCTCTGGGAGTTGGAGTGAATGGAAGTGGGAGTGGGAGTGGGAGTGAATAGGAGGCGGACTCTTTGCTTGCTATTGGCTTATTATGTGAGAACTTTTGTGGTGGATGGAAGGATTGGAAGGAAATGGAATGGATAGCTAAGCCGGAGAGACTTGAGATTGGCTTTGAATTTATATCTTTGCCGTCGTCCGTGCTTATCTAGTCGGCTTTTGCTGTGATGTAAAATTGCTTCTCGAGATCGTGGTTCCGGGTTTGATCAAAATTCAAATTAAGCAGCAGTGAAAATCACTCGGTAAAAGTGATCAATCTATCTAACTTAAGAGTTTTGGCACAGCTAAATGTTTGAAGAAGGCATTTCGAACGGAACTTCAATCCCATTCCGTTAAGTTCTTTTAATCTACAGGGAATAGTTGTAATTAAACATCTTTAATATCTTCCTGTAAGATTTCCAGGCGGACATAGTTCCATAAGATAGGTTCTAGATTCGTTTAGGGTTCCCACCAGTGGTGGTTAGAAGAATGGGAGAAAGTCGTCGAAGCGGGCTACTTCCAGGAACCAAGGGCACGATTTACGTCCATGACCGCCGCCTCATCAAGGGCGTCAATTTAAGCCTATAAGTACAATGTTATGCCAGCTTTCTAGAGTCCATTATCTTTCTCACAATAAACCTAAGGTATCTCCGCAGCCCATCTTTTGTTTTAGGGTAGACTTATCCTCCCACGCAACTTGGCCACGCTCTTCGGAGATACTCAGAATTTCGACATTCTAATCTAATCTTAGATAAGATAGAACTGAAGTCATCAAGGGTCTATTCTCATCATCTGCGCCCAGTTTAATGACGACGAAATTACGACTTCACGATCTTTGGTAATGGGACCGAAGGATTGGAACAACTTAAGGTAGTCCCCCTAAGCGAGCTCGCTAAACCGAGTTGGGTCCCATTAAGCCTCGATCGTACCTGCTTCTGGTGAGATTGTTACTACGGAGACTTCGCCTTGGTCATGAGGTTTCTCTCACTGCCTACCCGTAGCGGCAATTTACGGAAACAGCTTCGGATACCAAGAATCATATAAGGGCAGTATACCCTCCGAGAGTGCAAATTTTCTTACAACCACTCGCCCTTCTATTCTACTGTTCGTTCATCTTGAATATTATACTTGTATGATTATCCAACCCATCCTTCATATCACTTTTGGGATTGGCAAAGATGACCTTGGACCACAAGAAGCCATCCACACCGACCGTCTTCAAACCAGCCATGGCAAAACATACGACCTTGCCTGCTGCAAGCCAGCCAAGCATGACGCAGCGATACCCTAGATCTGCTGCTGCTTTTCATCCCAACGGATGCAGCACGTTCGGATCAAAGTTTCCAACTCCAAACCCAGCTGCATCATTCATTCCCACAACTGGTGGAAATCAGACAGATTACAGTGCTCCTGTTACGAAACCTACAATAGCGCCTCCAGTCGGATTCAACGAGCCAAAACTCACAATAGATCAATCTCTTGAGGGGGCAGGAGAAGGACCTAGTCTAGCCAAGGAATTCGTTAGCAGGAATGGCCACAGGGCTGGACATAACTCAAGTGGAATTCAAGAACGCAGGAACTCGAAGCCTGGACACCTTGGCGCACATGGCCAACAATTCTATGACGAGCGTGGTGTCCTTCAACATGCCAACCACCCGTCATCCTACTACAGCCCCCAGCCTGACATGGGCAGTGGAGGAGCACCTCCTCGGGTTTCGCGCGGTTGTCGACCTCCAAGGGTGCCGCATAAATTCATTCACCATACAAACCCCAAGGCTAACCACGCAGATCCAGAACCCGGAAGGCCGATTTACATCGGTCCAAATCCCTCTGGAAAGCAGTGGGTGATGTCCACGGATCCACTGTATCACGAATATTCGAGAGCTCGGATGGCAGAGCGCAGTGCAGAGCTCAGTGCAGAAGAACAGAGCAAGATACGTAGCTGCCCTCAAAATCCGCCAGCCTCGCAGCGGTTAGCATGTGGCCAAAGAGTGCACAGTGGAAATGGAGTACAACCAGGACACGCGAACAGGAAATACGCAGCTGCTGTTCCAGCAACAGATCAAATGTCGGCATCTGAGTCAACCGGACCGCGAAAGGAACCTTCCGAAGAAGAATTGGAAGATATTATCCAAAATGCAGCAAAAGAAGCCGTTGCAGCAGTTTTTAATCGTAAAGAGTCACGGGGAGAGCCAGAGAGACAACTTGTTCAATCTCAATCTTCAACTCCAGACAATGTCGACACATCCTCTCAGAACAAGGCGCATTTGATCTGCCCTGAATTTGAGCCCACCATATCTCAAAATAAATCAAAGTCCGTTGCGAACAACTCTCAAGATTCGCAAGCGAGTGGGCGTAGCCATATTTCAAGTTCAGAGCCTGAAGCTATGAAGCGTCGCAGGGGCAGGCCAACAAAGGAAGAGCAGAAAGAAAGAGACCGTGCAAATCCCAAGGCAACCTTGCTTCGAGAGCAAGCGAAAGCAGCAAAGAAGGCAGCAAAACATGCTGGAAAGTACGCTGGTAAAGGCATGAATGGGAAGCAAGAAGTACAAGGTATCCCGCAAGGCTCCTCGACAATCAAAATCGAAGATGAGCTGGAAGTAGAGGATCTTTATTCGGCGGATGCGGAAGGACCTAAACAGGTAGCAGTAAAAGGACCTTCAGTTATCATAATCGACCAAAACCTCGAAGAGGATCTTTACTCTAGTGATGAGGGGACACGGACAGCGAGCACCAAGACAAGTATGCAAGATGGCTTGAAACCGCCAAAGAAACGCACGGCACTGGCCACTTCGCGGCCTGCAGCTAAACGAGGAAAGGTCCCATCAGGTCCTAGTGAATCACAAGATAAAAGCCAAAATTCCGAATCTTCCATCATGGTTGTCGATCTGGAGAATGGACCTCAATGCGACGGACCCGGATCAGGCGGCAACAAGCTCGAGGTTATCGGATCTGTGAATCGAAGTCCACCAAAACCTCGCACCCCAAGCAACATTGAAACCCTCTTCGGCCTTGAGTATTCTCGAGAACACCAAATCCTAGAAACCAAACCGAATAAAGTTTATTATGGCTCAAGTCAAGTTCATGAAGTTCCAACACGGGTTACACATTTTCTCACCTGTTCATCAAACCTTGAGCCCCAAAGGACCTCAGGACCAGCGCAGCAAGAGCTATGTGTCAAGCCAAATCTATTTTGCTCACTCAGCAACGAAGAATTTCTCGAAGTCTTCAATTTCATCAAGGAAAGTCTCGGTCCTGATGCGATTCTGTTGGTTGCGCCTTCAGACGGAAATGGATCCGACATACATATAATTGAGGGCCTCGCTGTTTTGGTTTGCACAATGCTCGGCAAGCAGGGTGTGCGGCTTCCACCGAGGAGCACTGACACAGCCATAAAGTGGATGGGAAGAACCTTCTCGGGTGGTTTTTCTGAGACATATACTGAGTTATTGGATGACTTCGACTTTTTCTCGCACTACGGCTGGGGCTCTAAATATTGGCCCACGGCTTCAAAACAGTGGAAGGATTTCATAGATGCCGTCGGCAAAACTAATAAGAGAAGGAAAGCGGGGCCTAACTTGGAGTATATCGAGGTGAAAGAGTTTGGCTACACATTGAGAAAATTCGTGGGGGAAGCTACTAAAATGCCATTGGTTGTTCCTCGACCGTTCAGCAAAAGCGCGTTGGACGCACATGTGGACAAATGGTGGCAAGCAAAGAAAATCGAGGACCGCTTGTCAATAGCTCGAATATTTGAAGGGACGCCACGAGTACAACCCCGTGTTGTTGAGCCGGTGAGAGAAGAATGGCCCGGAACGCGAGACCCAAATAAGCCCGGGGATTGGCTGGAAGCTCTAGCAGAATTTCAGAACATGGAAGACCTCATTGGTGAAGCAATAGGCTATGAGGACGCCGAAGACGACATATCGCTGAGTGACGAAGAAACATCATGGACAATGCCTTCCAGATAAACGGTTTAACTGTCATGGAGCTAGAAAGAAGTTCTCCACAGGGGCTGGGGAGCGTCAGTTCTCATGTTCAGAAACAGTAATCGGGTTCAGGAGTTGGGGAGGTGACGCATCAGAGTTCAGTCAAGACAAAAGTCACCAAACCTAGTAAATGACTGTGCTGACGATGCGGAAAGAAAATATCGGTGGCAGAGATGATATCAGGAGAGGTTTTGATGTGACACGAGCACTGGTCTTCGACAACTGAAGGGGGAAAGGGAAGTGTAGAAGAACAGTATTGCGGTTGGACGAGAATGCATAGAATGTGAATATTTAAATTGATTCGGTGGGTGTGGAAAAGAGAAGGAGATAGCTGATATCGGGGTCGAATTCATGTCCCACTAGACACAGTCAAAGTCACTTCGTGACTTGATTTCTGGGGAAGACATAGGATGTCAGAGGAGCATAAACTGGAGTTTTTTCTTCTTCTTTTTCTTTGTTCACAGCGCCGAAACTAAGGTCAAAAATTCAAGTTGAAGTTGACCACATGAACTCTCCTCTCCAGGTGATTCCCTTTCTTGCTTGTCTCGCAAAAAATTACTGTGTACTGCATTTCAGAAAATTCTTATGCGATCTAATAATATTTCTCTATAACTGATTTCGCTCATCGCCATCTGCCTCCAATAGTGTATAGCAACAGCTGTCTACTTGCCCGATTCATACATCCAGTCCTCACTCTCAGCCTTCTCCATCACCGCGCTGAATCTCTTCTCCTCCACAATCCTCCTCAAGATCTCCTTCGGTATACTCTCATACTCTTCCCCGGCTTGACTCTCACACCCCACTCCGGATTGCATGTAATCCTGTATCTGCCCCATGAGGCTTTCAGAAGGCGCGATATCATGCTTCTTCTCTTTCAGCATGAAGAAAGCATCAACGACATTGATGCCAAGGGTGTCACACATGTACGCGAGGACAGCGATCGCAGCGCGGTTTCGACCTTCTTCGCTGTAGATCAGAATGTTGGTCTCTGGAGGTGGCTCGCGAGATCGAGGATTTGATGATCCATAGACACGAATAGTCGGTTCGAATCCAGGGATGTCGGGCAATGCCTTGGATGATGAAGAAACCGCTTGAGATGTTGCTCTCTGTGGTGGCTGAGGAATAGAGGACGAAGTCTGAGAAGGTGGTGTAATTGGACCTGGGGTCGGATTGATCTGTGGAACTGCCTTTTTGATGAAGTAGAGGAGCAGGTGGAGATTGTCGAAGAGTTCGCCATCACGATAGATTGGCCTTGTCCAGTGGGTCGTCAATTTACCGTTCTTGCAATGGCGAACTGGGGTTCTGGGACAGACGTTTAGCGTGTGTGTGATGTTGTCTGGTATGTACGGCGGCCAGGAGGACATGAAGACGTGCGGCATTACTTCGAGCATCTCGAAGGGCTCAGAAGAGTGCGAGTCTGCCTTCTCCTGCTTGCGTGAGGAGGGACCCAGTAGAGCTGTCTTTGCGGCGGGGGAAAAACACGACATTTTGCGGTGGTGTCAGAATTTACATTCGAATTGCTCAGCATCATATTGCAAGGCTCTGAGATTTAAATACCGAAACCAAGTGACAATGATGTAATGATGTCAGGATTGTTCTCTGTTTTCTACACATTGGTTGTGAATTTCCTTTATTGGATAGTGAATTGGTACGAGAAGAAAAAAAAAGATTCTACTTCAAGAAATGTTTGACTGTAAAGTAAAATATCATTATACCGTTCAGGAATTATCAATGAAAAAAGAGATTATTTACTGTAATACTCAGTTATTTATTAAATCAAATTCCAGAAGCATGGAGTTGGCTTCGGCAGCTTTCCATGATGGCCTTTGAAAGCTCTTGTGAATCCAGCAGCTGTTGTAACCCATCAGTTAATGCTGATAAAGAAAAAACCCAACATTGAATTTTGTAGTAAATTGGCAAATCTCCCATTCACTATTTTGCGCATCACGAGTGGTGCTCGTGGCAGAACTCCGAAGTGTTCCAGCCGACTTGTTGTTCTGGACACAATCTCGCCAATCTCGCCAAGCTGCTATTGGGTTCGCTCCCTCCCTGTTGCTCCAAGACAGACAACAAACAATATCTTTTGGGGCGTCTAGCAGCCGTTAATCAATGACAGATTTAACTCATGGCAGTTCAGAGCTTACCTCGGAACTCATACGAGAATCGGTCAAGCATATCTTATCACTCAGCAGCCGGAAAGTCAGGTGTACTCACTCCAATCTCAAGTAGAAGGTATGTTCATCTCATGATTTGATCACCCAGCCAAGCAATGACAAATGATTAAGAGCGGTCTTCCCAACTTCTCTAGTAGAAAATGCCCAAGCAGCAAGGCTAGGAGGTCCTACATGACTCAAATGTCAGTTAAATTAGTTTCGCTGGGTCTTGGTGCTTCGGCAATGGGAGAGCAGAAGCTGACCAGGTGTTTGGCAACATTTTGAGTGTTTTCGGCCTTCACAAGTGGAAGCTTTGACAGAGAGCTTCACACCATTGCTCTTGGACACAAACGCTGGCTCAAGCAAACCTTCCTGAAGGGTGGAGTTTCCATTTATCGGCTTCTGCAGCTTGTGTGATGCGCCTTTAACAGATACTCTGGTCTATCGGTAGATTCGTAGGGTGACACTGGGTCGACATCCTTGGCCCCTCTCCCAAGTTGTTGTCTGGTAGAGATCTCGTGAAGCGATGTTAAAATGCTTTGAGAACTCGTCTGCAAATGTGAAATGCGCGGCCAGAAGGCCGAGCATCCGCTAAGGTGCTCATGTCACAATCACAAATATTCTAAACTGAACCCGGCTTTCTCCATGATGCGCTCAGATAGAAATCGCAGAACTCTAAATCCTGTGGCTGTTTGACCGCCCCCCGCGTGATGGCGCATGTTCATGCAAAATTGATTGAAAACGGAAGCAACTCCGTTCTGAATGTCAGATGAAAGCAAAGATTGCCGATCCGTCATTCATATCAAGGTCTGTGACAATACCTGTTGCGTGTCCGCCACTTGACATCCAGTAGGGAGGTAGGTGCAAAAAGTTCCTGCACCCCCCCTTGCTGGTCTAACGGAGCCGAGTAGCCAGCCGCTTGACTCCTTGAAGTTAGCCGTCAGCCACCTCTAACTTTCTTTAGTAACCGCTTGACCTCCTGTAGTTAGACCGCAAAGGGGGTGCAGGAACTTTTTGCACCCTACTCTATGCCAACTTTCTCCAACCACATACTGCATTTATTTCTGGAACATGCTGAGGTCTAGCTTGGGCAATAACCTGTATCGAATTTATGCATTAAACATTTATATTATAGTGTTTTTGGAGATGTGTGTTTGAAGTCCTCCCGAATGTATGGTTAATGTTCTCGTAGTGGAAGGCCGAGTCAATCCTCAGATGCCCTTCATTTTCCATTCGAGGGCATTGCACGCAGTGCACGTCCTGGACCTGTTCATCACATCGACGGCACCTATCTTGGCAAAAAATCTTCAGCTGTCGATGTACGCCATAGGGAAAACATTGACTACAGTCAGTGCGTGCAGATCTGGAGAAGGTCCGATCATGTTTAGGGGTGTCACTTAGCCACCGTTGTGGCTCGCTTAATCGAGCTACTCGCCCTTGTACCCAACTTACATTAGTTTCCTCCCTAGTGAAACTAGCTGTGAACTTTGCCTAAATCCCTCTGCCGTTTCCCGTCGTCAAAATGAGGCTGGTAGGCACCGCCGTTCTGCCAGATGTTTCGAGAATGCCTCTGAAGGTTGAATCCTAGCCTTGCGAGAAACAGATCCTTCGAGTGCATCCAGATCGCTGCGATCAAAATAGTTCCCGTGCTCCTGGAACTTTTTGAACTTGATCAACTACTTATTGAAGCTGATAATTGTAAGAGGTGGAACCACAATGTGTCATGTCAACTCAAGGACAGTAACTTGAGCATAAATTCCTTGCGCCACGCTCATCCAAGCTCGTTGTGAATTCGAATTACTCGTGCGGATCGGAGGGTCGACGCAAGCAGACTCCTTAAAAACTGAAGAGACGGTTGAACGTCGGAACAATCTCAGCTTCCTTTCTAGCACAATGTTTTGGCTCACGGATCAGTCTGTTCTGATGGGGAGTCCGTACTACGGACCCACTTCCCGCTCGATCCTTACTCAGAATCATGAACAGGTGGCTCTTGAACATCACCCGAAGCCCAAAAACTCTATTACCAAGTCAAAGCGTTTGATCCTCACTGTTAGCAGAAGTCTTGTCGTGATTGGTAGTCCGTCAGTGTGGCATTCGGGGGGAAGTTCCACATCGAGAAAACGCCGTGGCGGTCCACGGTCTCCCAGCCACTTAGAAGAAGTTTCTCTCCCACAAGATACAAGTAGTTTCAGCCAAAATGATTTACCTCTAAGAGGCTGAGGGAGGATCAGTTGCATTGCTAGTCACTTGATCGTCTGATGGCCGCTCTGTTTGCTTGGATATTTAAGCCGTTGCCCTACAACCAAGTCATGTAAACTTGTCGTTATATGTTTCAGACCGGCCCCATGTCTTTCATCACATCAATCGAATCTGACAACACTCGTTGATCTTGCTGTCAGTCGTTATCTCTAAATTTTTTCTTCCCTTTTTTTTTTTTCCAAGACAGGTTCAAGTGCTAGCCAAGCACCATGTCAAGCTCCATACCAGCAGAGCTCATGTCGTATTTCACGGGTGAAAAGACGGACGACAGCTCGCTTCAATCAACAATAGTCAGGCTTAATAGCGTATTCATTGCCCTTGTGGTTTGTACCACTGGGCTGCGATTTTGGGTCAGATTTCATCTGCTTCGATCTGGTGGACTGGATGACAGTATGCACTTTTCATGGCATCCGTTTGGTCGCGCTTTGACTAATGTCTATCTCAGTTCTCCTATTAATTGCTGTTGTATTTTCTGTCCTCCTATCAGTATCGGCTCTAGTTGGGGAATCGTTCGGTCTCGGGAAGCACCTATGGGACCTCGGCGACGGCTCCCCAAGCTCGATTCTATCCAGCCTTTCCAAAATTGTGAAGTCATTATACGGATGCTATCTTGCATACACGACCTCTATTAGTTTCACAAAGCTATCGATAATATCGACATATGTTCGATTCTTTCCAAAGGGACTGGCTCGCAAGGCTAACTTCGGACTTGGCATCACGATCCTGCTCTTCTGGATCAGTTCCATCTTCGCCATAATTTTCCAATGTGTACCTGCACAATCTGCTTGGAACTATAGTATTAAAGGGAAATGTTATCCGATCAAGAATTTCTTCTTTGCGTTGTCGACCTTCAATGTCATTACCGACATCCTGCTGTGCCTTCTCCCAATTCCTCTCTTGTTGTCGCTGAAAATGCCGAAAGCCCAAAGGGCCGTATTGTGCCTCCTTTTTTGCATGGGAATATTGTAAGTTCTACTAGTCTTCGCATTCGGACCCCTTCACCTTGATATTGGACGGCCCATATTGACTTTTCGAAGTGCCTCGGTCGCAAGTATTTTAAGAATTACTCATTTGGACCATTTAAACAGCTTGGACATCTCGTGTAAGTTACCTGCTGTTGCACCGTTGTGTAACTGCCCTACTGACTCCGTTGACAGTTAAGACTGTGGAGCCCATGAATTGGTCTATAGTGGAAGCAGACGTTGGAATTATTTGCGTTGCACTCTCAGCCCTCCGACCCCTTGTAAAGCGGCTCATCCCCAAGTTCTTCTCACAAACCTCTCGAGTTTCCAGCCCGAACGCTTACGAAACTCTACAAACAATAACCGTCTGCACATCCAAATCAAGGACTCTCCAAATCAATGCTATGGTACAGCATCCTCCATTGACGAGAGCAAGTTCCGTCGTTTCCTCGAGAAGCGATATTTTTATACAGAGGTCTTTCGAGGTCAAGGAACTACCAGCTATGCCAACCGCTGTGAAAGCACTTCCACCATTACCAAGCACAGTATCACTGCTATCCATACCACTAATGGCCCACGAAAAAGAATCTGGCAGACCCAGTGTTGTGGGGATGTTTACAGTCGACTTTCTAGATACGACATCCACTGAGGACTCTGATGAGTCTGCTGCTGAAGATGACTTGTCAATCGATGATGACCATGACGACCCCGTGGAGGATGAAGTGAGAGCAGAGGATACGAATGATGATGAGGATCCCCTTGAAGATGATGAAGCGAGAGAGGAGGACTCGACTGCTGTTGAGGATGACAGATCGACTGTGACTTCGCTGGACATATCTGATCACGGCTCTTGATCTTGATGGTTGGGCTTATGTTTGTTTAAATGGGAGATGAGAGCATTCGTGGGAAAGATGACGAAGTACACATTTGATGAATTTATGGATGGAGATACCCAGGATATGGATGATACACGAATCGATACGAGAACCCTGATCGGACTGAACGATCATGAGCACGAGGAATTTAAAGCGGCGCAAATGGATTAATAATTGTAAATAATAGAGTAATGCAGACAACGAAAAGCATCTGAACTAAATTTAGGACTCAGTTCGGAAAATTCGAGCAAGGACCCCCTCGCCCCTCCTTCCGGCAATCCTCCAGGTTCGCCATTAGTGAAAGCCCCCTCAGTGTACTTGGGCAATCACTTTCAGCAGTCAGTACAATAATGTGGAATCATACATTGCCATCTTCATATCGTAAGATGATAGGACTTGTTTACCGTCACGTTGAAGCTGGAGGTTGATGATCTGTTAATTTCTTGGTGTTGTGGTGACGAATGGGGGTTTCGCGTCCGCATTGACGTCGGATCATGTAAGCAGCGTTTGAGGTTGACATTGAAACGCGACATCGAAACAACCCATGCGATTTTTTATCTTCACTCCATTTACTTTTGTTGTGATCTTTTTCCAAGACGAAGACGATATCACTTTTGAGGTTCCTACGCGATTGTGATTTCTCTCATATCGAAACCCAGAGCCAGCACGCTGCCTTGTCTAGTACGAGTTTAATTCTCTTTCCAAGGGAACTTGAAGAACAACAATATGGGTGGAGGACCAGAGTGGAAGAAGCGTGCAGAGGAAGAGTCAAGAGACGCAGAATGTTTGTTCATTTCCAACCATCCAACCTGGCACCTTTCCACTGTTGAAGTGGTGATGTTGACTTGAGCCTCACAGCAGAACTTATGCGGCAAAAGCTTGGGCCGAAATACATATTTTCCTTGTTCGTAGACCTACGTCTCAATTGGAACCTGGATTCTCAGACTCTGACTTCTCATATAGCGGAGA
Source organism: Leptodontidium sp. MPI-SDFR-AT-0119 (assembly GCA_020726505.1). NCBI lineage: Eukaryota > Fungi > Ascomycota > Leotiomycetes > Helotiales > Leptodontidiaceae > Leptodontidium > Leptodontidium sp. MPI-SDFR-AT-0119. The sequence goes on along the minus strand of JAHLEZ010000013.1, from coordinate 1,783,250 downwards.
CTCCTACACATCCACTAATTTCGACATCAACGGACGACAGCCAAGCCCCGAGCACCCACTTGGGAACACTGACCTTGGAAATCACCAAACCAGTGCTCAGGGCCCTGTCTGGATTGAATTCTTGACAACAAAGTACAATACGAGCCCGGTACTGACTTACAACTTTGCCGTTGGCGGTGCTTCGATTCCAGATAATTACACCTACCAAGTAGAGAATCTGTTCCAGCCAAAGTACTCCAAGAGCAAGTTTTGGCTCGGGTCCAACACTCTGTTCACTTCTTGGATAGGAATAAACGACGTTAGCGATGCTGTAAGTAACTTGCAGCGTACTGCTGAGTTAGATGCACCCTGACTGACCCTCGGATGTGTAGTGGATACATCACGACTCGTCGATGCTACTGACCAGACTTGATCATTATACAGATCTCCTTGAACAAATGTGGGATACTGGAGCAAGGAACTTCTTCGTCATCAATGAACCGCCACTTGACAGGAGTCCTTTTATCCAAGGCGGCGATGCCCACTCAATTGCCCGCTATGCTTCCAACATCAAGGTCTTCAATGACAACTTACCAAAGCACGTTGCTGCATTCCAGGATAAGCATCCAGATGTGAGTCGAGCGGATTCAATGATAGATTCGACGCTGACGAACTGCAGGGAACGATACTGCTATATGATGTCCACAAGTTCTTCTCAAAGGTGTTGGATGAACCGGAGGCATATGGCTTTAAAGACAACATTAGTGAGGATAAGGACGGGTGTATGTGGTCCGGGAGCTTCCATATTCGTACTGGCCTGGATGATGTTATTGCAAAGGACATGGCGAAGACAATTGCCAAGTTTACTTTCCAAGCATGAGCTGTGCTCTGATTCGTAGATATCAGGTGGGCTAGAATACCCTGTAGCGCACAGACCCGTGCCAGCAGGCTCGTTAGGTGTCGATGCGGAATGATTTGTAGGTATAGAATGTCAGTAGTGTGAGGCCATTAGTTAGGTGAATGTTGACTAGATAGGCGGCTGAGATCGTGTGGCTGGCTAGATCAGAAAGTGTTTGTTGGTCGGTACTGTACTCGCGCGATGATATGTATACGGAGGCAATTCTTCTGTCTCGCAATTTTATAGATTTTTGGATGCCTTGTTGAATCTTGTTTCGTCGTTGAGTTTGTTTACTCTAGATTGTTTGAATCGCTCTGTCGTTACAAGAAATGGCTACTCCTGGGCACTCAAGCATCAGAGTCCATTTGCCCGAAAGACTCGAGCAGGACGAAGACTCAGATATCGATATAATAACAACGATTCCAGGAACACCAGCCTCTCTCGATCCGTTCTCTAATTCCACGCCCTCGCATTTAGGCCTCGGGTCCTCTGGAATCCAAGTCTCAGACTTTGCTAATTTCTGTCAGCAATCGTGGACATCTCTATCTCAATCCAAAGATGTTGTTCCATTAATCCGGCAGGAAAACTCTTCTCAAATCCTACGATGAAATCGAATATACGATCGAAGAGATAGCTCCTCGTGATAATGAAGATATGGTTCGTCCCTGGCAGCGGAAAATGACACAATGGAAACCCCTTGTCGAAATCCTAGTCTTCGCCAGCTAGGGTGTTTATTATGGCTACCACATCTGGTGCAACTACCAATTTCAGATTGCAATTCGGTGCCCTCGGGAACGCGTCTTGGATTTTTATTTGCGCAGAGGGCATTTGTTCTGGTAGTTTCTCCTCTCCACCACCCGCCCGGATTCCGGGAGTCTCATTCCATCAATTTTAAAAGCTGGGGAGACCCATCCGTCGCACGAAAACTTATTTTGTTTAAAAGTATATCATAGGATATCTAATTTGAAGAAGTGGGCTAAATAGTTCCAAGGAGGGAGCTGCAACCGACAAGAGGCAGTGTGACAAATGAGTAGAGTAGAGTAGAGTAGTAGACGCTACTCTACTCTACTCTAGTATAAATAATCTACTACTCTAACTCTACTCTACTCTACTCTACTACTCTAGAGTAGTCAAAAATAACTACTCTAATTCTACTCTACTCTACTCTACTACTCAAGTAACTACTTGAGTATTAGAGTAGAAATTTGTCACACTGACAAGAGGCAAACTGATCACAAGAAAACTCAAATAGACTTAGACGATTCATGCATAAAAGATATTACTACGTCGTATTGTGGCTCCATAACCTTCGCATAACAAGACCACAAAACTAAGCATAGACAGGTTCCAAGATATTACTTGAGGATCAAGATATAACTTAGCACTTAGACAATAGATCCTGCGCGGTTCAAGCCCGTAGACTACAAATGCATAATTGGGTGTCTATCATCCCTACGGACATGCGGAATAAAGCTCAGCCTCGAAGAGTGTTCAACAAAACCACCTGATTAATATGTTTTCGCCGCCATAGATTGAAATATGAACAGAGCCATAAAATCAGGGCATAGCCTTCCATAAAATAGATTGGATTCGTCATTTCAAGCTTTATGTACAAATACCTTATCCTTTTAACGAATCGGCGAAATAATTTGTTTGAGGCACTGGCCCATTTGTAGCTGGGGGCAAAGGTTTAATAGAGCAGAGCTGCTCAGCTGATGAATGGCAAAAGTCAAAAACTAATGCAACGCACTTTGTAAAGGCAAAACTTTGGCCTTTGAACACCTCTCGTATGGAACGAACTTTAACTATTTGTCATAGCTTCCTGGAACTTGCACTTTGGGGAAAGGGGTGTAACTCTATATATTCAGACTAAAGTTTATAACGGGGAGGCAACGTTCTCGGGAGCCTAAACTTTCATTGAGTTTGTCGTATAAGAATTATTTTAATGACTTCGGCACTTTCAGAGTCACAGCTACCGAGACCAGAATTCAATATTTCTGATTGAGTACGAAAAGAAGTATAAAAGGTGTGAAGCCTCTTCCCCAACAGGCGTTCTTTTGTCAACATCTTCAGCCATCATTCCACAGCTCCTTTTGCATCAACAATTCTTCTCATCATTCTGCAGAACTATTCGTCAAGTCTTGCGTTTTTTTTGTCCTTCAATAAACTCGACCTCAACTACAGTCAACAGAGTAATTCTTCCGCATTGCAAAAGTTTCGTTATCTGAGCGAGATGCTGATATGGCGTGCGATAGATTAGACCTGCCAAATTCACTATGTTCGCCCACGCTGCTCAAGCCGTCCTCTCTTTCCTCTTGCTCGCTACTTCTATCACGGCAGCACCGATCGACGTAGGCGTTCTCGAAGAGCGCCAAGGCTCATGCATGAGTGCACTTGCCAGGCCCGAAGCATCCAACAACATTGGACGCGTTAACATCCAACAATACATCGATCATGCCGAGCAAGCAACCTATTTCATGAACAATTTCATCACTGTTCATATTATGCCTCCCCGTGATATAGCCACGACGAACCATTTGACTGTCGAAGTTAGCAATAGTGGTAGCGGAAGTAACACAGTCATTGTCAGCAACTATGTCAACACTCTTTTTAGCTCCCAACCCCGTGAGCAGTTTCGAGTCGACATCGGGCCGCGTATTGTCTCGGGTGGCACTATCACCAACTCCAAAGTCACCACTTGTCTCCGCCTACCACGTCTTGATGGAACATGGTTTATCCAGCTTCAAAGATAGAGCGGCTTCCAAATCAAAGTGGTACAAGCGACAATCATAAGCAGGGTCCGATGGATTAGCGGGCCAGCTTCAAGCTGGATTTGTATCAATTAGCGATAGCGGCAAACAATGGGCCAGGTGGTGCGGGTGAGCTGGGTGTCTATTTTGAACATGTTTTCGGACAGGACTGAGGGTGTCACAAGACCCTAGTGTGGTAACACCTATAACAACGGCTTCTGATCCTAACCTTTCGGATTCAGAACCACGCATTTTATGATTGGCGACCATGTATCTGGGCGTTAATCATTTTTATCTTTAGATTTAATTTAATGCCAATTCACTCGTCGTGATAACTGTACGCCACATTTGGGAAGTCGCAGAACTCAACACTACGGTGCTCTAGATTGTCTTTGAATATATCAATCAGTTCAGTCCACATAATGCTTTCGCCCTTTCCAAAAAGTATTCCCAGATAAAAGATCAAGTCCAAAAAAGTCGAGAAGGGAGTGGTAAAAGTCTTTAGACAAAGTTATAAGTAAATGGTGCATCGAGAATACCGTGATGTGAAAATTTTCGTAAACTGCAAATGGCGTGAGGAGCGGTTGAGGGTTCGTTGAGGCACCAAAGTCGAGGATTATAGGAGGAATCTGGAAAAGGAAAAAGTCGATAATAATAAGCACTAAGACATATCTGATTTTGTTCTCGTCTTAGATAATAAGATAAAGGCGAGAGTATAAAACGGCTGATTAGCCAATCGCTACTGCGAACCAACCAGCGGTTATACTGTGGGATAACGAAACCTAATAACTATATAATAAGAGAAGTAATATATAAAAAAAATACTTAGTCTAATCTCGTAAAAGGGGTCTGGCGCATCGCCTCAAGCCGCAAGCGGCGTCGGTTCAGGCACTATACCTCTTTTCCTCCGATTCCCAGCGCATTTCACTTTGTAAACTTTCCGAGGGTTAATAATAAATATGAGTTATAAAGTTAGGATTATTAGTTTATTAGTTTATTAGTTTATTAGTTTATTAGTTTATTAGTTTATTAGTTTATTAGTTTATTAGTTTATTAGTTTATTAGTTTATTAGTTTATTAGTTTATTAGTTTATTAGTTTATTATTAACAAAAGATAAAGGTAATTCGGAAATTATTTAATTTCTTTGAGGCAAATCGATTTGTTCTTTATCTTATAATAAATCTATAACTACACTAGTTATTACAAATCTAATTAAGCCATTTTAAAGGCCTAATTAAAATGGATATTTATTACCTTTTTTATTACTTTAGTCTTAATATTTGGCCCAATATATATATATTTAAAAAAAACTTTACCTTTTTCTTTAATCCTTAATATTTTTATAACTACATTAGCTATTATAAATCCGAAAAGCGCTTTTTGAAGAGCTGAATTAGATGATTAATTTGCACTTTCTTTTATTAATAAACGTTAAAAACTCGAATTAAGTAACTTTTTTGAGTTTAGTACCGGATTTTAGATTACAAACGCCAACTTTATTACACGTTATAATGTGGGAGGGATAAAGCCCAATAAACCACATAACAAGAGAGGTAGCATGTAGTGAGGTACGGGAGAGATTCTAGGCGTAGGGAATCGCGGATTAATTAAATCTAAAGATAACACATATTTGAAGAGCATGAAACCTTAAGGGAGTAGAGGAGAAAAAAGTGTATTTAATAAATATCTGTAAACGTTCTTAGTTCTTGAGTTGATTTCAAGTGTTGAGCTCTTTTATGTGGAAAGAGCTTATCCGGTCAGGTGACAAAGGAGCTACCAGAGTCTTCCCCACCACAATAATTTGCACTTTTTTTAATACTTAGTATCTTAATAACTACGTTAATTATTACAAATGCAATTGATGTATTTTGAAGGCTTTATGTGACGCTTGCCCTAGAAAGACGGCAATCACGTGTAACTGACGCCTCACATATTAACGCAAGACATATGACGATACTAAGTATTAACTTAGAATCTATAACTACAGAGGAAAGAAAGTAAAGAAAGAAGAAGTCTATATATAAGAGGTCGGTTTGTCTAGTACTATAGTAATCTCGGTACGTCCCGATCGGGCAGTACTAAGTGGAGCCGGTGGAAATGAGGCTCTGGGCAGTGCCGGTCGTCACACTTTAAGTTAATAATTTATTATTATTATTATCAAATATTAAGAATTCGCTTTGATACACCTTCGAAAAGTTAAAGTTAGATTGTTAATATAAAAAAGCCTTAGTGTTCTTGTAACTAAGTATTACGTGCAGTTTTTTCTTAAATATAACTTATTAAAAGAGGCCTTAATAATGTTATGACCTCCGATGCGCCTCGTATTCTAACCGACATGGCTCGTAGCATCGCTGGCTATGCGACGGCGGTAAGCCTAATTGGGAAGACTAGGTGGCGAGATGCGACATGTTGATGTGAATGGCGCTCGACTGCGCTATGCCCTATTAGGAGGGTCCTTCGTGTATTTATACTCGAGCTCTCTCTTACAGAGAGCTCTCCTTTCCTCCTTGTCTTTTCTTCTCGATTCTGAGCGTAGTATTAGGCCCAAATACAAAGCTAGAGTCTACTCGCCGTATCAACCTCTTGCGAGCTGTAACAAATAACGTCTTAGTATTCTTAGTAAAATTTTCGAATTTTCTAAAATATAACGTAAAAGGATTTCTTATATTACCTTAAGAATGATATAATTTATGCCTTAAAAGCCTAAGGCTTTAACGAAAAGCTCGCCGTAATAACCGCTTTAGTTATAACGATTTTTAAATTTGTTTACTTTAACTTCTTATTAAGGCTAGCTCCCTTTAATATTAATTTCCCGTTTATTAGGTTCTTATATCTATGAATATATACGTCGCTTATAGTACTAAAATACTTTAGGCTAATGTTTTAAATACTTTTATTATTAGGAAGATTTAAAATCGTAATATTATTATAGCGAAATATAAACTACGTAATACCTTAACACTTTCTTTTTTTCAAGTTTACTATAACGATATAAGGGGATTTGGTACGTAGAAGAAGACTTAATACTTAGAATACAAAAACTATAGAGCTATTGTACAGGAAGGAGCTATATATATAGGGAGTCGGAGGGGAGTCGGACCTGTTGCGGACCCCTGACTTACTAGCCGAAGCATACTGTGGTGGGGAAGGCTCTCGGTAGCTCCTTTGTCACCTGACCAGATAGGCTCTTTCTATATAAAAGGGCTCAACACTTAAAAACAACTTAATAACTATAAACGTTTATAGATATTTATTAAATACACTCTTTTCTCCTCCCCTCCTTCAACTTTTTATACTCTTTAGATATGTGTTATCTTTAAATTTAATTAATCCGCGATTTCCTACGCCTAAAATCTCTCCCGTACCTTATTACATGTTACCTCTCTTATTATGTGGTTTATTAGGCTTTATCCCCTCCACAATACCTGTCGTTATATTTACAACAGGTGTAAAGAGGAAAGAAGCTATATTCTTAACCTTATTTATATTAAATGTGCTATAGTAAAAGATTTAAGACGTAATAAAAAACATTTTGGCTCTTATATATATTATGTTAAACTTTAGTTTAAATTTTTAAAGAGAACTTACGTCTGGAATTAACCGTATTAAGCCGAATTATAGTGTTGGCTTTCTTCAAACTAAAAGAGAATTAAATCTCTCCCTTTTTTATTACTAAAAATTACGTATTAAACTCTTATAATTACTTCCGTATTCCTATTATACGAATTTACAACTTTAAGTATAACTGTGACGACTGCACCGCATCCGCGCAACGTCACATGACCTGTGGGCACCTGTACATATATAGGGCTCTCCCGCCCCCATCAATTAGCTCTCCAATTGATTCTTCTAAGTTAGGCCGTCACAATAACATGAAACAAAAGTGAGTGTAGTCTTTATACCCTTCGTTCTTGTACTCTTATTCTTTATCCTTTTTCTGTACTCTTGTTTTATATTTGCCCTTAATCGCTGCCCCCGGTCTGTCGTTAACCTATTATTAACCACTTACCTTCGTTTATAAAAAGCGGTTTAATAAGTTTTAATAAACCTTTAAACGAGGCGCACAGGCTAAGGCAACTCTAACAACAAATCAACAAGTAGCACAAAGGATATAATAAAGCGGTACTAAATATTTATAACTTAAAGCTATTAACGCAACTAAAATAGCATACGTATAAAAACTAACCTAACAAAAACCTTTCTTTTAGATATTTTTTAATTAGACAATAGCGGCACTCGGGCCTAAAGGTGAATATAAAATATTTTTTTAAAAAAAACCCCCTACGGGTCCTTATAATAACACACAAAAATTCGCTTGAATCGCTTCTCTTTCTCACTTAAAGTCGTTCTAAAGCTAATGTTTCTTAATATCTTTTAAATGAACGATCTATATTAATTTCTAGAACCCCTAGACCATCCATCGCGTCTAAACTCAGCTATTCCATTATAAAATTTAATATAGCCTCTTGAAATATTTTACCCCTCAGCACAAAGTAAGCACCTGGATTGTAGTTAAACAACCCTTTTTTCCCTTCGTCCCAAGGTAAGTTAGTAAACTCGCCGCTTCTCCGAGTACTCAGCCGTTAATCACCCTCGGCTCACCCCCTCCTCGCCCAGCTTAACTAAGCAGCCTGAGTAACCTAAGCAGTCCCTGAGCAGGACTTACTTACTCACGCGTTTGATCTCCAATCAGACTACATATACACTAAGCCCTTTTGTCAGGCTCAACTACGTGGAAACGACGGCACACTTCATGAGATGGGTGTGGAGGATGGGCTTTCGAGCAAGATTAGACTAATTAGTTTGTTTCGTTTCTTAATGCTCTAGAACTAATTCATGCCACGGGTATTCATCACGTGATAGATTATCATGTAAATTGAGCGCTTGGAACCGCTGTTCCCTGACAAAAACATCTCTAAGCTGCGTTAAGATCTCTGTGGAAAAGAAGGAAGATGTATCGTACGCAACATGGCAACTTGTCGCTAAGCTTTCCGCAGGATAAGGGATTTTGTGATGGTGTATGTTGTTCTACGGCATACTAAAGATGAACTAGCAACCTTGACTATCTCTTAAACCAAGCGTGTTCTAACACAGCCTCGACACTCGGTCGTTCTTTCGGATCATATTTCAAGATACCCATCAGAAGATTTCCTAAAATTTTGCTTTCCTCAATCTGAACAACGAAGCCTCCTGCCTCATTCTTCTTTCCCTTAGGTCCATCACTCGATAGTGAGCTGCCGGAGAGGAGCTCCTCAAGAGTATCCATCAACATATAAGGTTTCCCAGTGTCAGGATTAACCAGTGGCGTTCCATCCTCCTCGTACCACTGCCCCCGTGCTTTCCAAGAGCTCCACCAAGGTTCCGGGAGCTTCCCAAGCAGCGGCACCATCTGCATAATCACCTCGTCGTCGTCGTCCATGAAATTCTCAAAGAGGGGACTCCTGGTCCGAATTTCGTAAATTGTGCACGCAAGAGCCCACAAGTCACATCCAACGCCGATAGTATTGTCAAACAGGAGCTCAGGGGCGCGGAAGGAGGCTGTGATCCCGAGATCTTCAGGTGGGCTAGACATATCATAGGATTCGCCAAAGTCGATGATAGAGACTTGATCTGATATAAATCGAGCATCCAATCGGTCTAGACTAAGGCCTTCGACTAAATATTCAGGTCCCGATGGTGCTGGGCTTTCTCCGGATATGGTAAGAAGTGGCTCTTTATTTGGCTCTCCGAGCTGCTTTATCAATTCACCCTCACTTAATTCGTCAAAACCCGTGAGTCTTAAGAGGATGTTCGATGGGCGGAAATCTAATAGAAAGTATTAGCAGAAATTATACACCATTATCTTTGTAAAGAACTAACCACCATGGCAAATTCCGTTCTTATGTAGAAAATGTAATCCACGCGTAACTTGCAATGCAATGTCTTGAGAAACTCTCGCAGGATCTTCAAACTTGTCCCATACAGCAGAAACCCGTGGTCCTAATACGGGAAGAACTAGGCACAGATGTCTCCCGTTAGGTCCATCGTGCCAGAAGTGTTCACACGGGACTGCAATACACTCCCCTCCAATCTCTCCAAAATCTAGGCCTTCTTGGTTCACGAACCGGAGCTCCGAAGATTTTTCATGAGATTCATCGGCAATGATAATCTTTAAAGCGACATATTTTTGTGTGTCCTGGTCCCGACAAAGCCAAACTGTTGCTAGCCCGCCCCTTCCCAGCTTGTGTATGACTCGAAATCGACCGGCTGTGCCCAATCTGTCTCCGATATGCACGAGATGAAACCCCCCAGGTCGATATTCCTCGCGATCCTCCACATCACGGAGCCAACCTCGCTCGTACAGCTGCTCTGCTGGACCATTATCAACGTTTTCGTCTACGTCTTGATCTGAATCATACCTCGGGGACATCTCAGATGATTCGGGCATTGTATAAAAGGATGCGGCAGTCTGAAAAGGGCGATACAGCCTCGAATATTGGCTCCGCGATGCACTAGATTGATAGGATTGACTTTGAATGAGATGAGGTTGAAGAAGGGCGGTATAGTTGATGCAGGAGGAACTTTTGAATATTAGAGAATATCTCGGACTGAGGATCCAGCTAGCATATACCTGGGGCGTGCTGCTCTGATCGAGCTATCTCTAGGTTAGGTGTCTTGTGCGCGTGCGCGCCCTTGTTGGTTGGGGGTGACTTGTGGTGGTTCGTCAGGACCTGGTCTGTTTGGAACGGTGGAGTCGGCTGGCTGGCGCTTAAATCTCACACTAACCGAATTCCACTCAACTTTCCCACCCACACATCATTCCCGCTGTAACAAGCGAGGCTATCCTCAACTTCAAATAATTATTAATTAACAACGCTCTTATAAAATTTCTTTAAATTGAAGATATTGTGGGAGGGATAAAGCCCAATAAACCACATAACAAGAGAGGTAGCATGTAGTAAGGTACGGGAGAGATTCTAGGTGTAGGAAATCGCGGATCGATCAAATCTAAAGATAATATATATCTAAAGAGTATAAAAAGTCAAGGGAGGGGAGGAGAAAAAAGTGTATTAGATAATATCTATAAAAAGTTCTTCGTTGTTGAGTTGTTTTCAAGTGTTAAGCTCTTTTATGTAGAAAGAGCCTATCCGGTCAGGTGACAAAGAAGCTTATGTGGAAAGAGCCTATCCGGTCAGGTGACAAAGAAGCTACCGAGAACCTCCCACCACAATATAAAGCGTTAGATAATTAAAAAAAAACATTTGCGTAAAACTTGTTATATTATTTTCTTAATCGTTGTGGTAGAGTTATTTGCCTTCCTAATCGGGTGGCCTTAACTATTACCTCTTTATCCGAGATAGGCTCTTTAGTTAAAATAGCCTCGTGTGACCTTAAACTAGATAAAATACTACTCCTAACCTTTAAGATAATTATATTTATCTTTTTAGAACTCTTAGTTACTAATTTAGTTGCCTTTTTGGCCTTTAAAGTAGCTTTTCTTGCATTAGCTTGTTCTAAGACGCCTTAGCGATCCATATCTCTTTTTATCTAAGCATTAAGAACTCTTTAAATCGCCTTATTTTCCTTCTCTTTATCTTCTAAGGTTTTCTTAATAGCTTTATTAATCTCCGCTTGCTTTTTAGTATCTTCTTTAACTACCTTAGCCTTTATAATATTTCTTTTTTTCTTATCCCTTAACTTACGTGCCTTTTGAATCTTTGCCGGTCCAAATTATTGTTTAGTAATAGTCTCTTTACTTATAAGATCTAATATTTTGCCACGCTTTCGTTTCTTCTTTTTAATATAAATTGCCTTAATGAGGCTTTTCGCATAGTGCTTAGATATAGCCAAATTTGCTACGTTAGTCTTATTAGCTTTAATTAATTTGCGAAGTAGTAACTTAGACGAATTCCTGTCATGGGCATACTTAAATTAGCATATACTTTGGTTATATACGGTATTTTAATCACGGAAGAAATAGAAGCTAAAGGATTAAAAGGTGCTAGCGATTTAGGCTTAATAATATTAAGAACAGCTCTAAGGTTAAAGGGCCAAATTCCTATCTTGTAAAGGCGGACTTAATATTTTGTGTTATTAAAGCCGTATTTTATGCTTTTTAAAAACATAGTCAAAATAATCGTCTAAAAATATTAATTAGTTTTCCACTCTTATAGTTGATATTATTTGTCGGTGCAGTACCGGTTCATGTACCACGCCGCATGTGTGAATATATTCCAATGCGAGTATGGCGACAGAGTAATAAATATATAGTTCAAAATCTGTGTCAATTCTAAGAGAGTGCGAGGAGAGCCAGACTATATACTACGAAACCCCACCGAATCTCCACCGAAACCAGTCCGGCTAAGCTCTGACCCCTGACTTTGACCCGCACCCCCTTTTCCAGACCGAAGTATGCTCATGCAGGGACCTGTGGACCAACATTATTAATCTCCTAAGTATAAGTTATACTTAATAGTAAAAAATAATTAACGTTTAGAGGCTGCATACGTTAAGTAGAATATAAAAGTAAGATTGCAAGGCAAATTTTTAAGTTATTATATTCTTTAATAAAGGCTATATTGACGTATAAAAAATAGCCATTAACAATTAATAGCCTCTTGCCTCTTTTAGCCTTTTCGCGGGTATATAAGTTAAAGATAGTCTTTAGCCAATTAAGGCCAAAAGTATTACTTAGCCACTTATTTAGTAAAGAACTAAAGTATATAAGGTTTTCTTCTTTAAAATCCTTTAATTAATTGTCTTGTAGATCTTTAGTTTTAGTCTTATAAATTAAAGTAGGTGGGAGAGAAGTTTTATTAGTATAAATTACCACCAAAAGACTAATGAAGAATCGGGAGCCGTCTTAAATAGCTGACTTAATTTGACCGGATTTGTAGTTCTCTTTAGTTATAATTTTTTTTAGAGATTATATTAACTTAATTAAGAAACCCTTCTTATCTCAATTGTACATGTTTTCGGCCGTAATATTATACTTTTTAATCCTAGTGATTAATGTGGGAGGGACGAAGCCCAATCCACACAACAAGAGGGTAGCATGTAGCGAGCCACCGGAGGAGATTCTAAGCTCTGTAAATAACAGATCAATCAGATCTAAAGATATCACATATCTAGAGAGTACGAACCGGCAAAGAAGGGGAGGGAAAAGAGTTCTAATAAATAGAATATATCTGGTGTTGCGTTCTTGACGTTCTGTAATCAAGTGTTGGCTCCTTATATGTGCGAAGGACCAGCGCAGTCATGTGACAAAAGAAATCAGGGGCTGTCCCCACCACATTAACTAAGTATAGTAGCGAGGTATATTAGTTAAGAACTTGTTAATTTGAACATTATAAGAACAAATTAAAACATAGAATTATACTAAATTATAAAAGTAGGTTATATTAAAAGAGTATTTAGACTTCGCTCGTTAATTGTTAAGATTACGAAGGTATACGCTTCTTAGTTAGTCTCTTCTTCTCTGTATAAAGTTAGTGATTTAATTCTTGTTTACTTCTCGTTCGAAAATTTCTTTTGTAAGGTTCTTAACGATTTGAGTAGTAAGAGGAAGATTTCGTTTAATTAGCTTATTAATCTAAGTAATTAAAGCCTTTCTTATACGTTAGTAAGGCATTGTCGATATTTTAATATCGCTTCTTTTATCGAGAGGGTTTAGTATATCGTTTTATAAGGGTTATACGTTCGATACCAAATTTTCCACTAATCTTAGTGTAATTAAGAAGTAATTCTTTTTCACATATTACTAAAGTAGCCTTTATAGCTTCTTCGTTAACCATTTTGTAATTTTTTAAAGTTATTTGGAATAGTAGTGAGGAGCGGGAATAATATGTAAGTGGGAATTATGTAAGGAACTCGGTTATTGTAGCGCGCGCGCTTGACAGTTCCGGGATTGCGAGTGAGTACTGGTTAGCCAACCCACTCCTGCATCAACACATTAATGCGTACTGAAAATAGCCACACAGGTGTACGATTGGTTGCTTCTGAACTGCGTACATCCAATATGGCAGTAGGAGCCATCGCTAGCAGTTCTTGGTGTTTTACATGCTGCATAGGGACGTAACCGCGCGCTCTCGATTGTGTTCAAGACACCAACATGGCAATCTCTTTCCGATTTCTCGTCTTTGAGAACTCGAATATCTAATAATACTACCTTAGAAACCAACAAACACAATTCCGAGATGAAGAGGGCCACAGAGATGGCCCTGTACTTTGAAACTGCTAACATCAAGAAAAGCATTCTCTTCAGCCAGTTCCATTGTATGTCTCCTAGGTAGTATAAGAAGTCTTCTCTTCTCTTGGTTATTACTATCATCGCAGTGTTTTATTTCATCGTTTCCTCTTTTGGCTTTTATCGCCGCAAAACAATTCCAATTCTCATCCTTTCACTTGTTCAAAGCTACATTTTGATTCCTTTTATCTTTTCATCTTCTTGTCTAAGCTTTGCGAATCTGCAGTCACTATGCCCATCGATCCTACACCAACGAGTGAATACAGGGAGCTCGGAGAAGGAACTATCAACAATCCCAGGGTGAGTCGAATCTCTTTATCACAACAGAATAACATACTTGACCCCATTATTTCCTTTCGCCCTGATTGAAATCCTAGAGTTAACATAATCTCTTGCACAGATCGTCTGGTTGACGAATCCTCCAAGGCGGACAGTTGGTAGAACCGAAGGTTGTGAGGATGTGGCAAGAGAGTGTGCGAGACTCTATGGGTTTACCCATATCTGGATGCGGTGCGCCGTATTACCCTCATTCCAATGCTGACTTCCTCTGGATTATCCCTAATTTTTGTAAGAGTTGTGGCCATTACTCCCGGCCCCCCCTAAGCGAGCCTCATTAAAACACTACCTCTTTTATAATCGAGTATAACTCAATGATTTATTAATTAATTTAATTCAAAATTAAAGTAGTAGATTAGTGTATAGTAGTTAGTTCTTTAACGCTAATTATATCTTTTATTATATAAGTTAATCTCTTAGTATAAGCTCTAAAATTACATAAATTAACTTAATCTTATAATCACTAGATTTCTATCTTTAACTCCTTATGTTACGGCTGGCTAAAGGTTGATACGGCGAGTTGACTCAAGCTTTGTATTTGGACCTAAGGCTACGCTCAGAATCGAGAAGAAAAGACAAGGAGAAAAGGAGAGCTCTTTATAAGAGGGAGCTCGAGTATAAATACATAAAGGAGCCTCCTAATGGGGCCTAGCGTAGTCGGGGGCCATTCATCCACATGTCGCAAGCTCGCCACTAAGTCTTCCCTATTAGGCTTAGCGCCGTCGCATAGCCAGCGATGTTACGAGCCTGTGTCGGTTAAAATACGAGGCGCATCGTAAGTCGTAATATTACCTCCCCCTCCTAAAAAACTACGTCCGCGCAGTTATAGCCATAACTATGTCGTCCTCTAAGTCGTTATAGTCGTCGATACTGGCGTTATAAGCCTCTAGCTATTTTAGGAGAGCTCTTAGCGGCCCTTTAGCGTTAAGATACTCTAAGTAAAACCGTTTGACTATATACGGAGCTGTCATAGTATCTAAGCATAAGTACTACTCTAAGTCTTCGTCGGCGCCTAGCCACTTAATACGGTAAAATAGCTTATTCCGCATAACCTTAAAGCCAAGGATGCCTTTAATTTCCCACTTATCTTACTTAAGTAATAGCTAAATAAGTGCCGGCGTAACTCTAGCTTGTCTAAGTAAGGGATTGTCAATATACTTACGGAGTAAGTGCGAGTGAAAGACGAGATAGATTTATTAGTCCTCTAAGAACTCAACTCTCTAACTCTCTCCTTCTTTAGCGAGTACCTTAGTTAGGCTATACTACTTATCAGAGAGCTTTCTTAAAGGTCAGTCGATATTCTAGTTCCGAGTGTCGACTAGTACTAAGTCGCTAACGTCCTAATCGACAGCGCGTCGCCCACAGTTCACTAGTCGTTTTATTTTCTCTTATTAATCCTTTAAGGACGACTATACGACTTTTATAACCTCCTTTATTCATAATATTACTTATAGAGCCTCCTCGCGATTAAGTTTCTCTATTACTATAGCCAGAGGCTTTAAGTTAATTAAGTCCTAAGAAGTCCTTAGTTTAACGCCGTTAAGTAATTAAAAAGGGGACAAGCGGCCTAAGGACTCGTGCGGTAACGTTAATTAAGCGATGTCTATAATTAATAAGAAGTCACTCCAATTATCTTAGCAATAGTAATAAAAAGGACGGAGCCGCTATTTAATATATTAATTCGTCACTTCCGTCTAGCCGTCGACGTTCAGGTTATACGCCGTCGTTAGTTTTACCCTAGTCCCGAGGATATAATAATACTCCTTCTAAAAGGAGGAGATAAACTAAAGTCCTTAGTCTGAGACAATAGAGTCCGGCATGCCGAAGTGTCGAGTCTAATAGACGAGGAAGAGAATAGTTATACCTTTAGCCGTAATTGTATCGTTATAAAGTATTGAGACTAATTTCTTAGACAAGCGGTTAATAATAACTATAGCGAAGTTGTAGCCGTGCTTATCTAATAATAACTTCGTAAAGTCTATTGTGAGGTATTAATACGGCCGAGCAGGGATTAATAGGGGGTATAAGAAGCCAGGGGTCTTATCTCTACAGGCCTTTTGTCGAGAGTAACTATAATTTATTACGTATCGAGCTATATCCGTGGGGAGGCTATTCTAGTGATATTTGTGACTTAGTAATGCCTTTATCTTTTTAATCCCCGTATATACTACTAAAGGTTAAGAATATATATAATAAATAAGTATTATACGAAGCTCTAGCGGTTTTAAAAGCACTTCTAAGCGGCCTTAGAAAAGTAACTTATCGCTTGCTAACTCGTAATCTAACGACTACTCCTTAGCTTTTTATTAGAGAGGCTCTAGCGAAGGCGAGGTCTTATTAGTTAAGAGTACTTAGTCGATAACGTCGTATTCTACGATGTTATATATTATTATAAAGTTAAAGTCTAACTCCTCCGCGGTAGGCGTCTCCGGGTCGATTAATACTTCTGTATTCGACTCTAGCTCTAGCTCTAGCTTGTCACGTGTCTTAGTATCGCGACTTAGGGTTATAGCGTCTATAAGTACTAGGGGTATCGTCTCTACGACTTTAATATAAGCGTCTATAAGATCGACGGCGGAGAGCTAAAGGTCGCTAGCGACTCGCAAGTCAATCTTATTAGTAAGAATTAGCTATTAATTACGAATAGCCCGCTTACGTGCCTCCGTAGCTATAAGGTCTTAATCCCGTCGAGACAAGGTGTCAGCTAATGTATTAGTCGTCCTAGTATAATATATAATCGTGAAGTAAAAGTCTATAAAAAACTTAGCCTATTAAGCTTGCCTAACTATAAGGTCCTTAGTAGTCATGAAATACTTTAGGGCTTAGTAGTCAGTGTAAATAAAGACATTTTTCTAGGCACTTAAGAGCTCCGGGCGATATTACTTAAATGACCGGAAAATCACTAGTATCTCTTTGTTATAAATCGGATAATTAAGCTTAAAGTCTATTATAGTCTTCAAGAAGTATCCCACGGGGTAAAAGGTATTGTCTTCTTAAAGTTAAAATAAAATCTTAGCGACGACTCTGTCAGAAGAGTCAGTCTTTAGCCGTGTCTATTTAATAAGGTTATAGTAACGAAGAACTGGCGCAGATTAGAGGGCTTCTTAAAGAGTTTCTTAAGCGTCCTTATAGGCGCTATTAAATTTAAAGGGAACGTCTTTTTTAGTAAATATTATAAGAGGTCGTGTAATACGACTATAGTCCTTAATAAACTGGCGGTAAAAGTTACAGAAGCTAAAGTAACTTTATATACCCCGTAAATTATCGGCGTATTATTAGTCTTTAATTATACTAATTTTTTCTAGGTCTACTTCCACGCTATCGACTCTAATAATAAATCCTAAGAACTTAGTCTTTTGTACGCTAAACTTAGACTTCTTAATATTAGCCTAAAGTCCGTGTACTTATAATATTACTATGACTTTCTTAACGTGGACCTTATATTCCTTAAGAGTAAACGAATATATAAAGATATCGTTTATATATACTACGTAAAAGTCGTCAAGGTGTTCTATAAGGATATTATTAATAAAACGTTAGAAAGTCGCTAGACTATTTATAAGACTAAAAGGAAGGACCTTATACTTATACGTGTTATACTGGGTATAAAAGGTCGTATAGTCTTTACTCTCAGGGGACATATAAATACGATAGAAGGCTTACTAAATATCGAGCTTTGTGAAGACTTTTGCCTTATAAATACGTATTATTATCTTATCAATTAGTAAAATCGGGTATAAGTCTTTCTTCGACAGGGTATTTAACTTCTAGTAGTCGACGTATAGCTAGAGACTGCCGTCGGCTTTTTTAGTAAAGAGGATAAGGGCCGTATATAATACGCTAGAGGGCTTAATAAAACCTTTATATAAGTTGTCGATAATATACCGCTTAGTCTTTAATAATTATTCTTTAGTTATACGTTAAAGAGGTTTAAAGGACAAGTCGTTCTCTCTAGTAAGCTCGATTTAATAGTCTACGCCTTAGCGGTATTCTAGTAACTCGTTAGAGGCTCACCGGGAGAAGAGGGGGGCATACTCTTAATACTTTATTAAGAGCTTCTTACTTACTAGTTCATTATCTTACGCGTACTTAACTTCTAAGGCCTCTTTTAAGGTTAAGTCTCCGTTTATTAATGCGAGTTCGACACTTAACTAGTCTAAGGCCTCTCGCCAGTAACGAATTAACTCCTAGTTAATTTTATATATTAATATTACAAAGGTTTCCACTTTACTCCTTTTAGATTTCCTAAGTCAAAGGTACGTCGTAAATATCGCTACTGCCGATATAAGGAAAATCTCTATAGTAAGCGCCTTTAGCTAGTAATTCGCTAGGGAGGCTCTACGGGCTCTCTTGTCCTTAAGTAATAATCCTAGATCACAAGATATTAAAGGGTTCAATTACTCTTTTATAACCTATAAGCGCTCTTTGACTTCTCTAATAAAGCTCGAGGGTTAAGTTAGCGAGACGTTAGTAATAAGTCAGACGGGGGCCTTTGTCTTAAGGGAATCGTTAAGCGCCGTAAGCTTAACTTGTCTCCGGGGGTAGTCATTTATATTTATAAGGGCATCCCTTTATTTCGTGTTAAGTTAGTGAGACTTAATAATTAACTTGTCGGAATAGTTAATATCAACGAAGACTCGTTAGTTAAAGTACGGCTAGACAGGCATGTTTAATAGTTATTCTAGCCGATTGCGGTTCTTTATATATAACTACTTTAAGTCGTAATACTCGAGGAACTTCTAATTAATCAAGACGTCAGTGTTACTTAAGTTAGTCACTAGGAAGGGGAAGTTAATTCGCCAGCGATTAATTGTCAAAGTAAGTAAGACGGCCGTGTCGATTAGCTTGCCTTTCTTATTATTATAATTAATTAAGACGATTAGCTAAGGGAGAGATACAAAAGAAATATCAAATTACTTAACGAGTCAGTATATAAAAGAGGTTTTAATAGTACTAAAAATATTAATTCTACTATTAATATATATAAGTATCTTAATAAAGAATTTATTTCTTCTTAGTTTAATACTAATTAAGAATTATCGTCCTTTAATAAGAACACAGAAATTAAATACTAAGTCCTTTTATAAATTATGGCTTATACTAAGGTGTAAGTCTTTATTACGGCCTAAGAGTTTTTTAATAGCTCGTTAGTCTCTAAATCTTCGCCGACGACTAGCTCAGAAATCGACTTATCAAGAGCCTAATCTTTACGACGCTTAAGGCAGTCGCTAGCCTAATAGCCGGTCTTACTATAATAAAGACAGGTGTTAGAAGAGACGTCCTTAAGTGTAAGAGGAGGTACAAAGGACTTAAGTCGGCGCAAGACAGGCGAAGGAGAGGGCGTACGCTGGCGGACATCTGACGACTGTCTTGGAGTCAGTAGTCTCTATACGTGAGTAGTAAGGGTAAGTGAAGTCGAACGCTAACTGTCCTTCTTTAAGATGCCGCGTGAGTCGCTAGTATTAGTATTATTAAAGGAGACTTGAGGGGCTTCGCGGATAGTAATAGTAATACGTCTATTAACTCGTCCGGCAGCGATATTCTATAGCTCATAATCTAAGACGGCTAAAAACTCGTTAAGAGCTATATAATCTCTAGTAAATTTATACTTCTTAGTTCAGATGTCGTACTTAAGCTTATCTAAGACTTTCTCGTATACGTCGTCAAACTAGTAGTCAAGTAAGATTTTTCTAATAACCGCGTATGTCGTGAACTTTATATAGAACTTATTATAAGTTATACTACTTATTTATAGTTAGTTATACTTAAGCTTAGCGGCTTATACTTAATTATAATTAAAGAAACGTTAGTCTAAAGCCTTTAAGACGTCGGCGGCTCTATTAAAGTCTTTAATAAAGTCGGGGTCTATTTATTAAAGAATAATAGTCTTAGCCTCTCCCTTTATATACTCAAAGTAAGCGTAGACTTACGATTCGCTAGTAAGGAAGTTACTTAAGTATCTCTAAATAAAGAGCTTTATATTTATCTTTTAGACGTCGTATTTAATTTCGCCCTTATAATCGCTAAAGGGGGTATAAGGGTACTTGACTTTATTAAGCTTAACGGCAGGGATAACAGGGTTTAACTTAGGGAGGTAATAGTCGGCGATAAGCTAGAGGTCCGCCGTAAGAGCACGTACAGATTAATTAAAAGGAGAAAAAGCGTTAGTCTCTTAGCGAGGGTTATTAATAGTATATTAAGTGAGGGCTTATGTGACAGTAGCGGCGACAGTAAAGCTAATAGAGTCCTTGATTAACTAATCTACCTTAGCTTATTAAGTGAGGGTAAGGCCTTCTATATTAATAGGCTCTAGCGATGTGTCGAAGAAACGCTAGGGCTTGTCCTCTAAGTCTGAGTCGAATCTGTTAAAGCTTTCCGGCTCCTCTAAGAGAGTCTTAACTAAAGGAATAAAGGTGTCGGTAAAGCCTAACCGTATAGAGGCGCTCCTTTCTCTAGAGCTTCGCCGACGCAGGAGAGAGGTCGGCAGTAGTAGTAAGGTAAGGTAGAGAGGTGTTTGAGGTTGTTGATTAGACATGCGTTCGAAACAGGGGCGCGCGTCAAGTTATAGTAAAATAAGTTAACCGCGGGAGAATATTTAGCTTTCTCTAGGACAGTCTACTACGAGGGCAGAGAGGTACTTATCTATCGAATAAGCCAAGGTATTAAGGCTCGTTATTAACTTATTACAAGGGCAGGTCGACAAGGCGCAAGACTAAGTGAGATATAACGCTTTATAGTAAAGGGGTATTAGTCTTTTCTTATATTACGGCTAGCCAAAGGTTAATACAGCGAGTTAACTTAAGCTTTATATTTAGACCTAAGGCTACGCTCAGAATCGAGAAGAAAAGACAAGGAGAAAAGGAGAGCTCTCTATAAGAGGGAGCTCGAGTATAAATACATGAAGGAGCCTCCTAATGGGGCCTAGCGTAGTCGGGGGCCATTCATCCACATGTCGCAGGCTCGCCACCAAGTCTTCCCTATCAGGCTTAGCGCCGTCGCATAGCCAGCGATACTACGAGCCCGTGTCGGTTAGAATGCAAGGCGCATCGTAGGTCGTAACACCTTAATAAAAGTTAGTACAAATAGTAACTTTTAAGCTTTTCTTTTATTTATCTCTAAACCTTCTTAATTAAGTTTAAATTAAGTGAAGAAAGAGGTCACTTAAAGCCTCGAATACTATGCTCGAGTCGAGGTATCGAGTATATTCTAAGTAAACTTTTACTTTATCCTCTATAAAGATATACTCAGGTTTTATCTCGTTAAACTTTAGAAAGACAATTACCTCGAGTACTTAATAAAGATAGGCCTTCGAATTAACACCTTTTAAGCCTTCTTCCTTTTATAAAAACACGAGAGGCGACTTCTAGTCCTAATTAATAACTCCCTAGATTATTACTAATACTCGTCCTAATCGATATACTAATTTAATATAATTAAGACAATACTTTTCGTCGACTCTTTAAGTAACTTAGATTTGGCCTATCTTCCTAAGCTCGAAGATACATTCGTCGCTCTAAATAACCTTCCTCTAATCCCTTTTATTAAGTCGACTCGCTACGTAGTCCGATGTACCTTACTACTAGTGCGAGAGAGTAAAATCGAGACGTTTCTTAGCTTACTTTAGAGAAATAAAAGGCCTAAGACACGCAATACATCGTTAATAACTTACATAACGAAGCTCTCTTTAAATAGTGCGGGTAAGAGCCTCGATATTTAAGTACACTTTAACTCGCTCAAAAGACAACCGGTGAGTCGACTAATTTAATGCTATATATTAAATAATTTCAACGAATTTAATGCTTAGAGATTAATTTCGATCAAGTTAATTTCCCTTTTCTCTAAGTACGAGAAGTTTTAGTATAAATCTAGCGTCGAATTATAAAACGAGATATACTAGTTTGTCGAGTAATCTCGTGAGCCGAATTTCTAGCCTTCTACATCGATCGTACTATAGAACGTACAAGAGTACCCCATTCGCTTTAAGGTGTCTTTCGCTATGAGGGAGAGTAAAGAAGAGACTCCATTTCCAGTTTAAAGCAATTCTATAAGAGAATCGTAAAGATATAGATTTTTAAAAAGAAGGTACTAGAAATCGGGATGCGGGGCAGACTTCGCTTCAGGGGGGTCGGGAGTAATGGCCACAACTCTTACAAAGCTGCAGACTATTCAACCACAAGAACGAGAATCCATGGCCGCCGTGTACTCCGTGGTACGGACCCTCATATCACGGTCTTCTATGGCAGTCAGGATTCTGTGGCCGCTCATTAGGCAGATGTATTCCTTGTTTATAATGCAGCGAGGATCCCGAGACGCATGGCACGTCCTAATGAGATGCCTACGCACCGGGGCAACAATCCAGCCATCCGGCAGATAGCTCAAACCATGTATTTGTATAATTTCCAGGAGTCGGACATGAAATGTCTTTGTCGACTTTGACGTCTTACTCTGACTTAGCTTGGGCAACTAAGCTTTGTAGAAACCTGGATTACTTGGGTAATTGGCAAATCATGTAGGACTTCGGAAACTTGTTGGAGGTCGGCGTTTTTGTTTGTCCGTGTTTATTTCTTGATCTCTTGTGGTCGCTCCTCTATCAACTATTAGTCAAAGTACACAACCAGTGCAAATAGCTTACTGACTTCCGTCTTTTGGCATCGAGCGTTGCTGCCCAACTTTCTGGATGTTTCGTTGTACTTCACGCGGGGCCATATCGAAAAAAAAAAGGAGGGGTAACAAGTGTGCTTGTATCGCCAGTGGAGATGGCTGATTGAGGTGGATAGAGGAGTGATTCTGCCTTGCTCCCCTAATGCCACTAGCCCTTGGTGTGACACCTTCTGGACGCGGCATTGCCGTTGTATGAATCTCCACCTCTGTACCCTACTGATCCTGCACCATTTTGTCGCTGCCACTGGCGTGATTCTGTGTTGCGAAGATTTATACAAATTTTCGAATATCACTGGGCCTTGGTGTCACCCCCCAGATGCGGCATCGATCCTGTATGAATCTCTACCTCTGGCTGACGGCTATCAGCTAACCCTCCTCGCTCTTTGTCGTGAAGCTTCGGTAGGATCGGTGCCGATACGATCCTGGAATACTAGAATTTACATAAACTACTAGGATTCGCATAAACCTCATAGTGCCACTAGGCACTAATACGACTCTCCCTAACATGGCATTACTGCTGCGTAATGTCACCATCAGCAAGCTTGCCATCGGCGATATCCCCTTTCTTAGTCCCGCTAATATGATTATCCTTTACATGGCATATATGGTTCTTCTCCTGAACCTCATGTAATCCTTTGGTAAGGCAATCTCACAGCCAGCGAATCAATCATCTCAATCATCCACTTCCCTGCCCTTTTGTTCCCCTCGGTCATGGACAGGATCGCTGGATCGTGGTGGATACAGTGTCTCAAGGGACTCTGGACTTGAGCCTAGCGTAGGGTTATAACCTATGGAGTGGCAAACTCTCAACTAGAGAGGTCAGACCTTGTTGACCGCGGGACACTAGTTTTGAGTGCTCGAGGTGCAGCCGATGTGGGTCGAAATCAGAGCAGGCGTCCAGCCGCGCGCCCCAGTTGGTGATCCAGACCGCAACGACTTCAGGGTGGATGTGCCTCTTGTGCGCGATGTTATTTATATCGGGAAAAGGCTGAAAAGATGAAAAATGCAATGTAATCATAATATCGAAGCCGAATAGTTTTGTCTGGGGTCGTCAACCATTGTTCTCATCACTGGTGCCATCAAAGGCAAGCTCTCGCCCTTGATATCAATCTTTGTCTGCTGAAACCAGGCATTCACGTAATTTGCTTCCGGTTCAAAGATCTAGTGTTCATGTAATTACTTATGAATTCGTCTAGAAAGCATGATTTTCGCTCTTTTGTGAGCTAGGTCATGATCTTCTTCGTCAGAAGCTAGCCTCCGGCCTTCTTTTGAACGCTGCTCAGTGGTACTTCTGGAGGCGCACATGTCGATTTCAGATCAGCCCTCGTCATTCACCAAGTCATGCCAGATGCCATCGACCCGCATTCTCAAGACCACATTTCGAGCTTCATGGTTGATAGCCATAGAGACTGATTTGGGTATTCGTCCAATACCATCCGTACATATTCGTGCCAATCATCGTTCCAACCACCATTGGAATAAGTAGCCGTCGAGTATTCCCAGTAGGTTGGATACCATGACGCAAACTCCCAGTCGATTATGATTGGCATTCCATCAGGCCGAACCATAATGTTCTTCCTCTGAAAGTCATTGTGGGTGAAGACAGGAGAACCATCGCCCCGAAGAATAGTGGGCAGGACATGTTGGTAATACTGAGTCTTATGGGCCATCCGGTCGCCAGTTTCGAGGAAGTATATCCGAATTATGCAGTCTATCAATTCATCCTCTGTCTCAAACGATGTCTTCACTTCCTGGGCTCCCTCCGTTGCTGAGAACATGTCATCAAGTGGTGGTCCGCCAGTAATATTGCCGAAATAGCCTGGGTGCTCTAGATGCCTCAGCTCATCAAAGCAGGTTCGAAGAGTCTTGGCGATGGATAGTTTATGAACTTGATCCAACTTGGCCCATAGTTTCAGAAGTGTCGTTCCCGGTACATATTCCATGACAATATATGTGATGACGCTCTCGTTCTCTGAAGGACTCTGATAAATAGCGTAGACTCTAGGAACAGGCACCGTCGTAGACTTAGCCACGTAAAGCATATTATGGGCCTCAATTGGATTAACTTGAACGCCGAATTTCATGACGAATCTTTGCTGCATCCTCACAAGTCGTGAGCCACTGGACTGGTGGATCAAGATTTCGGAACCATTTATATCATTCGGGGTTGGTACAGTATTGGCCTCATTTTCAGCCTGGTCCATGAACAGGATATCATATGGTGCTGTGTCCGGCATCATGATTTGCACCCCCCGTAACAATTGTCGAAAAAAGAGAGAGCTTCGTAATTTGTCGTTGCTTTAGGAAGATAACAAGAAGTTCAAGGGAGCTTGGATGTTCGCGGTGGTTCTATCATAATAAGGACGCTAGACTAGGAGGCAGAAGACAGAGGTTTTAGTGTATCAGCAGATGGATATATATCAATGTACAGAAGTGCCTTAAATACAGGAATCAGATTACTCAGCACATCACGTGTACTTGTAGGTCGCCCCTCGAAAGGCTTCTTTGATTTCCCCATCCAGCAGCCGCGCACAACACGGGAACATTGAGGGGTAATTGGGGATGAATCCTGGTATCAAGACCAAATCCCTCGGTGATTTTATGGGCTACAAGTATGTCTTTGGAATGGCAGCATTCTTTTGGAACTCGAGGCTGCTGGAGAGTAGGTAAACTTTGAGCGATGCTACGAAGCAGGAGTCTTCGAAAAGGCTCACATTACTTGTCTTTGTTTGCATCTGCATGCCGAACTCGTAAGGAGGAACAGGATCAGAAAGAGAGGAGCGATTCAAAGAAGTAAGAAGCTCGTCCCTCGACACAATCCACCAATGGCTTCACAAGCTACCAGAATACTTCTGCAAATCGAGAGGATCGGGCAGCCAAAAGCCATGAGGCTCTCATGATTAGGATATTTCTCGAGATACAGCTTTCGCTTTTCCTGTCCAGCAGGCCCGTACAAACCGGGTTTACCGAGGAGCAATTTAAGAAAGCTAGCCCCTCGACAAAGTCTATCTGTGGCTTCATTAGGTCTGGCCAATGAAAGAATGAAAACACATTTTGACTTTCATCGTTCAATTCATTCTAGTATATAAAGTTCAGCGTTCAATTCAATCTAATCTGAACCTTTCAATGAAAATTCGTTGAATTTGGATGAAAAATGCCAAGAAATCCCCGGGGTGGATCAGACCGCTCATGAGACTGTGCGTAAGTGAGCCCACACCAAAATAAATCCTCAATAACGCACACATTTATGAAACCAACTAATTCAAGTTGCAGATTTGTCAATTAAGGTACGCCGAATCGAATGCACTTATTCCGAAGTCGTTCCTGTTATTTGTTATAAAGATATATTAATGTTTATATTAGCGTCGTTTCTCGGATTCTCATCATGTAACGCGCCCATAATAGTCGACAGGGCAGATCCCCTATTAGAAGATCAACACCACTACCACCTTCAATTAGGAGAGCCTCTCCCCGACGACGACAAGCTGGCCTGTTGGCGTATAGAGTGACTAGAATCGACGAGCCTATTGTCAACCCTCCACGAGTTCCTCGCACACCTTCAGCTCTCCGACGTGTTATATAGGATTCCCAAGATGACGACGTTATTATAGTTAATAATAGTTCACAAGCCGGAACAGCTTCGTAGGCTGTAAATCTAGTGGCAGATGCTACAAAGGACCTAGAATCTCCATTTAATAGACGTGAGCGTGCACGATATACTATCCCTACAACTGTCGTCCTACGGAAAGACTCTCAAAAGAGTATTCGGAAAGCTCCTATTAAGCACTCTTAGACTCTATTTCATTATACTATATCTGAGCTCTCTTCAACGTGGTTAAAGAAGTTTAAGAAGGCTACGGAAGAGGTTTATAATCGCCTGTGGACGTGTAATTATTGTAAATAGAGCTCCAAGGATTCGCAAAGGCATAGAAACACTTCAGCTACGACAAACCACCTCTAGGACAAACACGAATTGACCAAAGCGAAGCATTTGCAAGGAGGCTATACAATCAAGAACAACACTAAAGGAGGTAGTGGAGGAGATGGAGATATTTTACAATTTGTGTTAGAGAGAGCTCAGGCTATAAGCCCGGAAGAGGCCTGCCTACGATTTGTTGTTCAAACTAATCAAGCCTATTCTTTAATGAATGGTATGCCATGGCAGGGTCTTTTCTAAGCTCTTAGGAAACTAATACCTTTTGTTAATCGCTATACCTTTGATCGATATGCTGAAAACCGATTTAACGAAGTGCGAATTAAGTAAGCTCTACTCTTGGAGGAAACATGCGAATCTTGTGCTCTTACTTTTAATAGTTAGGGGTCACCAAATCACAAAAACATTATCTCTAGACAAATTCATTAGATTAGGAAGAATAATTGGGTCCGGTACACTATAAACGCTGAATTTACAGAGGCAGTTTATAGTAAAACCAGAGATAGGATAGTAGAGGTGTTTATTGTGTCCCTCGGCGATAATATCAACGAAACAGAGACAATTAAAACAGGTGGAGGCTCTATAATTCAAACTACAATATCTGTTAGTTTAAAGGTCGCTCACAAAGTATTTGTAGTTATAGGAGACAATACTACTAATAATGACACCTTCTGTGATCATTTTTTGCGTAGATTACAGCTCCGGTACGACCCTGACCCTCGACAACTTCTCAATCTCCCTCGCTATAGATTTCAAGGCCGGCCGAGTCGAATTAAGTGCTAGGCCCATATAAACGACCTCGTCTATAAATCCATTTACAAGACCTTGAGATGTGGCACCCGCGCAGACGCAGAGGCGCTAGTCAATCAAGCTGTAGAGGGAAATGCGGTATTTCCACCTGTTCTTGTTACTCTCAGCGTTATCATGAAAGTACGGACTTTTGTGTTGTTTATTATAAGAAGTGACGAGCGCCGGAAATAGTGGACTGATATTTGCTCTACTTTTATTCCTCTTGACGTTGATACTCGGTGGAATTCCTTGTATTTAATAATAAAGGTAGCCCGATAATATAAGGCAAAGATCTCCCGATATAGTCAACTTCACGCCGTATACAAGTACCTTATACCTTTGGAGTTAGATTAGGAGCTTTCTGAGTAAGTTAAACGTTATATATGGCCATTCTATGAGCGTACGCTTACAGTCTTAAAGATAGCTCCAAATCTTAATGGCTATATTAGAAAGATGTAGAATATAGCCGACCTTTTAGAAGACGTTTCTTCTAGTAGAGAGGCCTTTAGAGATATTTATATTAATCTCTGACGTGCGTTTGACGCCGCCAAAGACACTTTAAAGAAGTGGACTAATAAGATGTTTGAATGCGACCTCTATTTTACAGCTCACGTACTTAATCCTCGATATAAATTCTCCTTACTTCGAGCACAATATAACGAGGACGCAGAAGATTTGATTTTACGAATTAAGACGTGGTTTGAAGATAACTACCCTTATACAGCAACTTTTGTTATTACGGCGCTATTGAATCAGGGGGAGCGACCTTCGCATATTGACTAATATGAGTGGCTTCTTTTACAACGTGCCAGAGAGCTTAATACTGTGCCTAATCAAGCTGATCTTATCACTGATTTTGATCGATATTTCAATGATCCAGTAGTCGTTGATTAGGACTTAAGCGTGGAGGACTTTAATTTAAAGTGGTGGAAAGCTTCCGAATTCCAGTATCCTTTAGTCGCCAAAGCCGCTCGAGATCTGCTAGCTATCCCTAGCGCTGAAGTCGATATTGAACGCTTGTTTTCTGAAGGTCGAGATGTAATAGGGATTCGCCGCATGGCTATAGACGCCGATATAATAAGGATTTTGCGTCTGCTAAAGAGCCACTTTGATGCCGAAGATAAGGAAATCAAGGGGCGAGCTAGAGCTTAATTAGAAGAGAAACAACGTATATATGGAGTGAGAAAGATTGACTGAAGAGCCAATTAAGAGCCTTAGAATTGACCTTAATCAGCAAGTCGGAGCTTTCATTAAGTTGTGGAAATCATGTAATTTCGGATGGGAAAGTGGATAAATATCCAAGGATCCGAAGCATGGATACCCCCCCCAAAATCACATATAAATAGACCTATTTTCAATGAACTGGACCCTCTTTTCGTTGTTCGCCACCCCCAAGTTCATCGTTCAATTCAGCTACCCTAAATTCAGCTGAATGGATGAAAATTCGCTGAATTTTCACGTTCATTTATTCAATGGCCAGACCTAGGCTTCATGCAGAACCAGTAAAAATCAATTCAAGAAAGCATGTCCCTCCGACACTTTACGTCAATGGCTTTACCATCTACAAGAATACCTTTGCGAATCCAGGAATTCCCTAAAGAACTCTGAAGTCTCCAGGCTGGCTTTGACAATTAAAAGCCACGTAGCACTCTCAGGTGATTCTCCGTTCTTGGCTGCAATTGTAGGCCAGCTGGTCAACGAGGGGCAGATTCAAGGGGAGGGTGACAGATCGAGGAGCAACTCAAGGAAGTAGGAAGGGTCTTCCCCGACATAATCCATCCAGCACAAGAATACCTTTACAAAGCCAGCTGAACCCGCTCAGCCCACGCGATTTCACCCTTTTTCGCGGTTGGGTGGGGCTGCTTAGCATACTTCATGTCCCGCTCAATGGTTCGGCCTCTTGGTGGAAAGTCCTCAAATGGTTCTGTGACATTGAGAGCGGTATGTTGGATGGTTGATGTCAAGGTTCATTCCATTGCTGAAGAAGAAAGATGAAGCAATGTGGTGTTGTTATTGATCGGTGCAGAAATAGTCCTCAGAAACAAGGCACCCAGGGACTTGAATAGCGGAGCGTATGGAGCGCATTGGAGGAGTTAGTCAGAAAGAGCAAGGAATGAGAGGAGAAGGTGGCAGAGCGCATGGGGAGTCTGGAAGCCGCACAGCTCATTATGGGCATCTCTCCACGCATCGAAGCCCTGGAGACGTCTCACTGCCAGATTGTGACATCTAACGAAACCTTTGTGCATTGTTGTGGACTTTATAGAGAGCATGAAGATTCAGGGTGTGCTGAGGATGCTTAGGTTGGAATGGAGAAAGAGAGCGTCCCTCGCAGTCTAAAGTCTGGAAATCACCTCATCACTTCTTTGTTTTTGGCTACAAGCAAATTCGATTACTGGAGTCGCAAATGAGAAGCAGGACCAGGACGAAAAGACTTCGAAGAGCAATTCAAAATATGTTGTCCGCTCCTCTGCACATCTGTCGGCTACAAGAACACCTTTGCAGGGCTTGGGACACGAAATTACCTTGAGAATATTCACCAAAATGACCCCTTCGTGCTGAACCTTCTCAGCCGCGCACAAGAAGCGCAAGACAAAGCCTCTCCGAGTAGGATTTGGACTTCTTGCTTGTTGATTACTCTCGTCGAAGTAGCACTGGCAACAATCTCGACGTCCCGGAGCTTAAGGAAAACACCGGGCAAATTTACCCCTGGAACACTTAGAACAGAGATCAGATCTTTGTTATTTAGGCCAAGAGTCACAATGTATTTGAAGTCCAGTGCCGAAGAAAGGCGGCATTTGCAATCAAAAGTCTTGATATGCTCAGAGTACTTTTATGTCCCCCGGCTGCACAGGACTCGGCAACGAAGCCTGGGATTCCGGACTCGAGAGATGAGATACAAATGCCACGGCTCCAATAGAGACAGAGAAGATAGATGAAGAGATGGAAGAGCAGGTCTTACAAACAGTAATTCCACCTATGATAATCAGCTTGTATTAGTGCAGATTCGTGGCATGTCTGGTTCGACCCTTCGAAATTCGTCCACTGACTGAAGGTTGTGTCCAGGGTTCGGTTTTGAGGTCAAGGAACATGAGGTCGGAAAGGTAGGTTCGATGTTTATCTGCCTACGATCGCAACTGGTAGCCGAGATTGAAATAAAGAGCAGGAATAAGAAGAGACATCGAAGCAAATACCGACGCTCAAAGACCTATGACACCGGCTCCAGAATTAGGAAGTGACGGAATTCCAGCGTGGATTTCTGGCTAAGCAGATGGGAGGTTCAAAAGCATGTCTTGAGAAGTGAAATCCTGATCCGATGACTTTGTTTGTGAAAGAGCTAACTTTGCCACGGCTTCTACTTCTCCAAACAGATCAGAAACTGAACGGCCCACTTCCGAAGATAGGTTCACTCCAGAGAACATCGAGGAGTAGAGGAGGGCAGGGGACCGCCCCAAGTGGTATTTTCAAGGTCGACGTCGACGGAATGTTCCCGTTCTAGCTGACGGGGAGATGAGCGATCGCTTTTAATGAAAATTCATTCCGGAGTATGTCAAGGCGTGGCAGAAGACCATACCGTGCCGCTTTCTCAGGGTTGCTATCGATGATGACCAGTACCCAGTATAGCAGCTGCTTCTACCTGATCAACAATGCCACCTTCGTTGATCTAATTGATTAGGTTCGGAAAGAAGTCTACCTACTCGTACAATGAAAGAACTACCAAGAGGATGTGATCGCCACAAGCGGTCACCTTATCAATAACTTCCCTTTTATGAATTCGATTCATCCGCGGCTCCATGGTAGAGCTGGTCATGGTTCTCTGACCAACAGCCAACCCCACCTGCAGAACTTCTTTACGGATGTACAGTACAGCTGGTATCTTTTACCCCTTGTTTCGGGCCCTTATCCCCTTAACTGCCACGCGGTACAACTTTTTTCCAGGCCCGAAAGGCCCTGTAGCGATACCCTAATTAAGCGAGCAACACCAAAATTCAGCGTCTATATCACTGGAGTCATAGCGTGTGGACCCTGTAATTCGCTGTAACTCTGGCAACCCTGGCGCCGCGCTTCAGCGCTGTGCCCTGAAAAAGGTTGTATCTGGCAGTTAAGGGGATAGTCCACCACTTCAACCCTTTCCATTCAGCAACCAATACGTATCACCACCCTTACTCTCGTGAAGGACGTGGCAGATCTCGACCACATCTCGCTCAACACAAGTCTCTAAATCAAACTGGTTCGGAGGAAGGTCTAGCTACTTCTTCAATGAAAGAACCACCTCGAAGGGAAAAGAAGTAAGAAGAAGGGAAATATGAATGCTTGGACAGCGAGCTGCAGCAGACCCAGCCCGAAATCCAATTCCGAGGGGTTCTGCTGCGGTCAAGAGAATTAAACATATCTGCAGGAGTCTTCTATGGCCCAGGACTCTTGAAGATCGAGAAGAAACACTCTGAGGCCAAGCGTATTCGTGAACAAGCTGCGGCTGATGTGGCTTTCGTAGGAGGAGAAAAACGAGCGGCGGCTTATGGACTAGAAGAGCGAAGGGCGAAAAGCAGGAGGTGATTGATGAGAATTATTCAAGTATCCTCGTTCCAAATGATGCAAGTGATGCCTTTGTCTCAATGCAACGCCTTCTCCTTCGCTTTATGACATTTCGACAGAAGTCTGCATTCCGTGCAAGTCTTGACGTGTTACGAGGATTTGAAGTCTACGGATAGCACGTACGTTATCCGAGATTTTTGTTGGCGGGTTTAATCGTGATTGTCTATGAGCGAACTGCACATATTCTCTATTGTGACTTGGCTATCTTACTGGGTCCACACTGGCAAAGCCGAAGCGCTCGGTAGAAACAACTTTGGGAGAATGATGTTTGGATATCGAGCCAGATCGAAGTGAGCCCCAGTTTACAGCTCCTAAGAAGTTTGCTGCTGTCAAGAGTGATATCCAACATGGAGGATTTCAGAAAACGCACCGAAATCCGGGGCTTGCAAGGCAAACAGCTTTGCGAGTGAAGTCGGACAGCGAGCCTGAGCAAATTAAACCTCAGGTTACCGCCTCGGAGAAGTTGGGCTCCTGTTCATCAAGAAAACACAGCCTGGAGATTTTCGAAAATTGTAGAACTCTTTTAGAACGTTGAGTGAAGATAACGCAGTACCAAGTGCGTGGTGCTAACCGCGAAGCTTCACTCACCCTCATTCTTTTCCTACGACAACAGAAAGTGGAGGAGCGACTGCAGAGGGATTTTAGCTTAAGTGTCAACCCCCGGCCTGCTCCTGACTTCTGTTCCTGTGATCATTCGCGCCGCGAGTCGGACGGCATTCCTTCTTTTACAAATTGCATATCTTCGGCTCCTATCCTCATCTTTCAGACATTGAGCACCGGCCTCCAGTTCCGAAGAAGAAGTCTACGATTGTCAAGAGGAGTATATTCATGTTATTCCGGTGTAATAATTGAGAACGGTGGGAACAGTTGTTACTGGGTGTATCGAAATAAGTTATTCGCAATGTGCCATGCTGAGGAAGCCTTGAACTGGAATGTTTGACCGTCTCTGTCACAATACACAGTCGGAAATAATGTTGCAGATGCCAAAGTAGGTCCTTAGTCTTTTGCAGGAGATGTGGAGAAGTTTGGGGAGCGAAAGTAAGATAGCAGTGTCCACCGTGCTGAACTTGGACCGACACCATTTGGCAAAATCTGTAAAGGTCTCCTGACTTTACTAAGATCTTACAAAATTTCCACACTATGGCATTCATCAAAGTCAAATGTGTGAAGCAGAAAACTACTTTACGTTCGACTGTCTTAGATTTGATGATCATCACTCTTATGCTCAACGGCAAAGTCGATTAACCCAATCATACTTCCACCCGAATTGGAGCGTAATCCTACTATCCACAATTCACTACCCCATCGAAAGGAAGAATAACTTATCCCTATAGTGCTTATACTTCTTCCTTACGTGGCAAGTCACTATCGGCAGGCCGGACATCGAACTCATCTCTGTCCCCTCTCTCTAAAACCAAACGATGGATCTAGTCGGGCGGAGCCACTCTTCTTCTTCCTACCCTCCAAGTCAAACGGTCGATCTGATTGAGTGGACTAGCCGACAAAAGTGGAATGATAGACTTGCCGCTTCTCACACAGTACAGGGGTGTTTTGCGCTAGTCCTCATCGCGAGGCTACAAATACTAACCGCCTCCCCCTACTTTCCTCCCTTCCGACGACCACAATCGAATTCTTGTCTCCACTCTCCAAAACAAACGATTAATCTGATATAGCGGACTCGTCAGAGCAAGAAATTCCTTCATTGAGTAAGATTTTTGAAGATGCATTGGTAAAATGCCGAGACGTTAACTCTGTCTTTCTTCAGCTTTGTCCTCGGTAGAAATGCTTGAGAATTCACCCCAGATCAAGTCCCAACCAAAACGAATTTCTGCAAACGTGACTTCTTGGCAATGCTAACATCCTTTGTTGACTTCTCCTAGTTTACTCCTCCATTAAGCGAGCCATTGCACGAAGACAAAAGTGGGGAATGTACCAAATTCACATTTAAACTTCGGTGATGAGAAAAAAAGGAAATGTCAACGAGCATTGAAAACACACACTCGTGGGAGATTCGAAGGTGGCTTATTTCGACTTTAATTTGTCTCATGGCATAAATCCGACATCATCCCCAAACTTTCCAAAAAAGTCGACAAATTCCATCCGATCAGTCCGCAACAAAAAAGACATGCATTCTATTGACGCCATCCAAACAAACATCATGTCTCAAAACTAACACGCAAATCGATGTATAATTCCTCCACAAAATAAAGTCAGTATGTCTTCAGTGACCCGAAAGACGATTCCGCCCCCTATTCCCTCCAGCGGAAACACAATTGATTCCCTTGCAGACGCGGTACGAATGCAGATCCCAGTCTCTCCTCTCCTAATACCAAACTACCCAATTTCGCTCCTGGGGGGGGGCTATCAGGGCCGCATGTCACTCCTTCGCTCTACAAGAACTCAGGATGATGACCAATGGCCAGACAGAATCTCCTGAAAATCCTGCACTGGCACTGGGAATGACCACTTGACGACCGGGTGTTCAGAACTGTCTGTTCCATCCACCTTAAACTCGATGGCGAAGACCATTCTCAGCTTATCTGCATCATTCTCGCCTGTTCTGTAAACCTGCTGCTTGTTGACTTCGCCCTTCTCGGCGTTGTCCTCTGCTTTGACTGGCGAGTCTCCGTTGTCAGAGACAGCTTCCGGGGCACCGGTCTCATCAGTATTGCCGCCCAAGCCCTCAACAGCAACAAGGACTTGATAGCCTCCCATCTTCATACCACCAGACACCTTTCCAATGTCCTTCAACATAATTCTGAGCAACTCCCTCTGGATATCCTCGACTTTACAGGCTACTGTGACAGTCTTGACTTGTGATGATCCGGCGGATCCCGTTGCAGCTCGTACCATCGCCAGAAAATCTGGCTTCAACTCCCCCTTCGGCAGCCTCAAGCGAACGAGTACGAGGGCGTTGCTGGGCAATGGACTTGATCCAGATGTGGGGTTTCCAGTTCTAGTTTTCGACATAGTGGCCGTCATGGATTGGTTCACGTTTGTTGATGAGCTCCGTGGAGGCTGAGTTGGACCTGTCTGGCCACGGGGCCCAGAAGCTTGGGATCTTGGCTTGGAAGAGGTGGACTGTGGTTTTAGGGCGGTAGAGTTTGGCTTCGAGGCCTTGCCGGAACGTGTACGGGTCGATTTGGGTTGCTTGAAGGTCAACTTTACAGCTTCGTAGAAGGTAAGTTCGAAGAACTGTCAAAAGACTGTTGTCAGTTACCCCCCAGCGAAAGAGTTTCCACTTCGGACCAATACTCACAGGTCCCTTTCCGTCGATTGAACAACCATAATCTTCTGCCGAAACAGATTTTGAAGAAGTTGTTACGCCTATACGAATAAGTTCCCCGTCCTTAAACACCCCTGATCGTTCACCGGTTCCAGATATCTCGTGGTAATCAAGTGCCATCTGGAAGATGAGATGTAGAAGTTGCGATCTCGAACTCAATGATGAGGTGCGGAAGATGGCGGCTGCATCTACGTACTGCGT
The DNA here is from genome assembly GCA_020726505.1 of Leptodontidium sp. MPI-SDFR-AT-0119. Lineage (NCBI taxonomy): Eukaryota > Fungi > Ascomycota > Leotiomycetes > Helotiales > Leptodontidiaceae > Leptodontidium > Leptodontidium sp. MPI-SDFR-AT-0119. Next base: position 1,747,597 of record JAHLEZ010000013.1, on the reverse strand, counting down.
GGCTGGATGGATCCAAGGAGGCGGTGCCATCGAAACGTCGTTTGTGACTTTTGTTGGAGCCATGGCGGACATCGGCGTAGTTGAAGTGGGTTCTACGATGTGTGGAAGCTCGTTTGGCATGAGTAGAAATTAACATCCATCACTGGCAGAGGTGGCCAATATATAGGCATTTGACATGGACATCTCAAGGCTCCAAAACTACGGGAAGCTGTATCGAAACGAAAAGTTCCATGATGTATGGAGAGGAAGAGACTTGCACATCATGAAAGACTCTTTGAGAAGATGGTTCTAGCGTGCTACGGTTACTTTGCAATCTGCACGTCACCGCTTTCAAGCGTGCTTGTGAAGGCAGCAGAAGCTGTGAAGTTCAAGATCCTTAAAGGTCTCTGAGACTTTGGATGAAAATTTTTGGAGAATTCCGAAGAGAGAAGTTGCAGAAAAATCTTTTTTGTGGAACTTGAGACATCCAGATCAGTAGCCTTTGTCATTTACAGGTAACTGCTTCTTTGTGGGTCGGGAAGGTTGAAGAATATGCAGTTCCATAATCGAATGGCCTTCCCAGACAAGGAAACCTGCACGTTGAAGACTTCAAGTTCAGACTTCATGTATGTAGTGTGAAAGACCGGAGCATTCAAGCATCAAGAACACTGTCGATTGCCGCTTCTTTCAACGCGTGTGCAAAGAAATCTCTTCTAGGGATTTATGAAGCTGGTGAATGTATTCATTTAAAGAGAAGAGTCTCTTTCGAGAAGTGAATGTTTGAACGAAGTGGCTTTGTAGAACAATCCGCTTACCCAGGGTTCGCATTCTTCGGGATGATGGAAAGCTATGCAAGGGAAAGGTCCTTATCATTGTTGTTGAATTCCCATCTCTGAAGCTTCTTTCAAATCTGCAAAAACGAAAGATACACCATAGGGGACTTTTGCGACCACGCACAAAAAGATCTCCTGACGTAAACACTTGACACTACTATGCAGCTCCCAATCGAGATTCTGACCAAAGTCGGTTTCTGGGCAAAGACTATTGAAGCATTTTTGTAGTCGATTGTTCCTGGACTCATGCAAGCTTTAGATCTCAACCTCGTTTACAATGGTGCTGAGGGAAAGTTGCATGAGCCTTCAGTCTTGAAGAAACTCTCCACGACACGAACTCATCTTGCTTCTTGGTATGGGATATCAGGGGCATGTTCTTTGATCGAAAGTTAAAGGAAAGAAAATAGTAGACATTTCCTATGCAAGGAATTATGTCTGCTTGGGCTCCGCGGTTCTTGCAGGAGACGAAACCTGGAAAGAAAAGGAGCAGTTAAAGACTCTTCTTTGAGTATCGAAAATTCGGATTCAATCGGCCTAGACGATGGAAGCTAGATAAAGACGAGTACGGCCGCGAATATAGCAGAGGATTGGAACTTTCTTACAGTTTTGCCAGTTTTTCTTATCTTTTCGAGTATGCCCTTCTCATTACCAGTTCTTCCTATCTTTGCATGTGCATAACCAAAGCAGATGCACTCCGGATCTCTTTATCTCGATAGGGAGATGGAAGAAACTGTGAGACCCCGCATCTACGTAAGTGTTTAACGCACCTGAAGTTTCAACAATGGAAATCAGGCAACTGAGCTCACAAAGTGTGCAACCCCCAGAATTTTGGCGAGGTCAGGTTGATGAATGCCGAGGAGGTGTAGTGTGAAGTGATGACGGATGTAAAGGTGAGCGAGAAGGTGTGTAAGTGATGTGACATGATACGACGTTGGATTCCGGTCGACTTACCCCTGATTCGAAATGAAAGGGAAGGCAAGATGGCGCAGTTTATTCCTCGTGGGGGTGTGGAAGGGTGAGGGTTACTCCGAAACTCGGTGTGGGCTGTGGAACCTGTCTTGAGGTGTTTGAAACAGGATGGAAGCTAAGTATCACACTTAGCGGTAAACGAGATTCCAATACAACTACCTTCTGCTGTTGGGAACATTCGAGGTTCTTCGATAATGCTAAAATAAAATAAAATTCGGAACCCAAAGTCCAGTTCAACACCTCCCTCTCTTTCTTCGGGGCTAAACATGGCGAAGAATACGTAGTCTGAATCCGATCCGATGCTCCGGTGCTCCGGTGCTCGAATCCCTACGAATTCATATATTTGTTGATGATATAGCATCTCGAGTGCCATTCTCCAGGTATTAGAAAAGTAAAAAAAGTTTTCAGTTGGCGAAAGGCATCTTTAAGATATTTACCACCTCAAAAGCTGACAGCATTCGAATTTCTCAGTCTCTCTCTGCAAATTCGAAAAACAGCTTCTCATCGTCGAAAATTCCACTTACTTCGACCTCAGCCATTATTTCTCAATTTGGTTATCACATGTTAGATTGAATTAGTGGTTGTCCGAACGCCTCGAGTTGTGATGGCCTTCCGGATTGTTCTCGGGGTGATGACATTTCGTCCCCTCCTCGTCCCCTCCTAGGTTTTCACATTACTAGATTATACTAGTAATATAAGGACAATTAAAGATTTGAATCTTTCTAACGACATTCAACTTCCCTACAGTCTTCCCTGATTCTTCATTCAAAAGACGAGTCTCGGTTTCGGTATTGAGTCACTGTATGCAAGATCCGAAGTTTGCTTCAAGCTCACCTGCTTCACTTTCAAATCTGCTCAGAAAAACATAAGTAAATTAGGAGTATGGATGTTGAGGTTTTAGAGGGACTTAATATCGGAACTTGACAGGTGGACTTGAATCGGCGAGGCGGAAGATAGAGGGGGATAAATGTTGGGGAGTGGGTGGAGAGATAGGTCTGGTAGTTGAGGATCAGGATAGTCGTTGAGAGTTGAGAGTCGAGAGTTGAGACTAAGGGAAGGCTTTGAGTGAGTGAGTAAGTACCGAGAAAAGAATGGGTTCATCGAATGAGGTGAAGGTGAATCTTGCACACCGCCCTTGGACGGGTTTCAGAAGTATAATTAGCTTTTGGTGTTTGAAGTCCTCCACGTCTCTCCGTAGCTATTTTCTTGCCAGACAAGAATGAATGTGAAAGATAGTAATGCAGGCCGAGGAATTAAGGTTGGTAGATTCTCATTCTAATCATCGGAAGGTTGAGATTGGAACCTGGTGAGGAAATTTTCGGGAGGGGGGGTGGTGAATTTGCTGAGTTTCTGGGCCGGGTACTCAGGGTGAGGGAATATCTGAAATGTAAAGAGGCGGATGGGTATATGAATGGCTTTAGAAGGTGACTAAATGGAAGGAATTTATTTGAAGAAATGTGAATGCAAGTGTAATAGCTCTTCATTTTAAGAGGGTAAGACAGAAGATGATCCAGAGGTTTGGATCTCAATACAGTAACGAACAAAACCCACCACCATTCAAACCCCGTAGGACAATCACAAACAAATGACAACTAGCCAGCACATCTGAATTTCAAGTCCGCTCATGTAATCAATGTGATATTCTGGAATTTACTGTACATTACTTTTCCAAACAATGTCTGTCTAATCTCCAAGATAGAGGGGTCGAGGTTCCAAGATTGATAGCATGTAGCATTCAATGCTATGTCCTGAACGCCAGACCCCGTGTTTCCATCTAAGAGATGCTCTCCCCTATTGTGAAAAGCAAGATCATCAACGTCGTGGCTGTTGCAGACCGAGAAGGAAGTGCTCGATTGGCCGAACAGCCAACTCCATACTCCAAGCAACAAACCCAGCACGCCCAACACCACAACAACACCTCACCCGCCATCCCCCTCCAAAACACCCAAACGAAATACCTACTCCGCCTCCCCAATAACCCCCGTCTCCCAGTATCTCTTCAAGAAATAAATAACCCTCCATCCCCCTCCTAATATCCTGCAAAAAATACATATACCCCCTCAGCATCCCGCCACACTCCTCCTCACAGTTACACACCTTCGGCATGCGCCCATTCCCATCATGTAACTTCCGCACACCTTTCATAGGCACCTCAGCCCGCATAATTGCATCATCAGAATCCGATTGTGTGGAGTAGCAATCCTGAGACACGAGATCGAGGACTGTGGGGCGGAATTGCAGGATGGTCGTGCCGCCGTAGTAGTCGAGGAAGCTGAAGACTTTGCAGACGAAGGAGGCAGGTAGGGAGATGGTGCCTTCCCAGTCGAGGATGGCGAGGATGGCGAGGATGGTAGGTGTAGGTTTGGAGCGCGGGTTGGTGGAGGGAGTGAAGCCAACGATGATGATGCAGTCGACGAGATCGGGGTGTGAGAACACGAAGTGCGAACATGGAGTATCGGAGCAGATTCTGCGGGCTACGGCGTTGCATTGTTCTTCTAGACCAGTGAGGTTCCATTTACGCGGTGTGTCGAGTTCGTAGTAGGAGTCGATGTTGTTGAGAAAGGCGAAGAGGTTGATGTGTTCGGAGAGGATGTAATCGAGTATGGAGGTATATGGACCGCGAGAGAGAATGGGATTGTGGCCCTTGGTTACGTCGACTTCGGGGCCGATGATGAAGGTTTCGGGGTGGGATTTATCCATGAGGTCGCTGGAGAAGTAGAGACTTCCGATGGCGGGGACGCTGGGCAGGTTGACAATTTGGGTCATATAGCCTTTCATTTGGTGGCAGATGTCTTCGCGTTCTTTGACGGAGAAGCCGTACTAGACTCCATTCATGGTTTGGCCTTGCACGAACTCGATTATGACCCATCCGTATCCGAGGTAGTTTTCTGGGAGGGGGTCGTAGGCGATGATTCCGGGCATGGGGATTGTGGTTTCTTGTCGGAGGTAGGTCATGGTGGCAACTTCGCTTGAGATCTTGAGGTAAGAGTCGTATGGTTTGCAGATTCGAAAGAGGTATTTGAAGTCTTCGGGATTTGATTCGGCAGAGGAGATACTGTAGACTTTGTTGCGGCGACCCTTTCGGTAGAACTGGATATGAGGGTTCTTTCCAAGGCTGAAGATCGCAATAGATGCAAGAGCTGCGATAGCTTTGATGTCTGGTCCGAAGTCATGATATGAATCGGACCTGGGGTGGGCTGAGGCGGAGGCTTCGTTAGTGTCGGTGGTGTTTGGACTTGGGGCAGGCTCAGAGATGGTTTTGGTGGTGGATTGGATCTGACTTTGGTTCGAATGCGTCGAGGTCTGCCTTTGCATTCAGCGTAGTGAATTCTCTTACATGTACATGTAGATGCGATGTCCATGTTGGATGCGAAGACAGGATTGTAAGGTTTAGGTTCGTCATCGGATGTGCTGTCAGATTCACTACACTCGGGAAGGTCTTCTTCATTGATGACGGAAACTTCTTCCTCCTTCTCGACGTCGCTGGCTTTCGTTGTTTCATCTGCGATCAAGACATCAACCTCTTTGGTGGCAGATTCTTCGATTGTGCGGCCTCGTTTGTAAATGGTCTCAAGTGAAATGTCGCTTTCAAAAGCTCGACCGCAATTGGGACAGCATATGCAAACATCTGCTCAATAATTAGCATAGTCTGGAATTAGGATCAAAGAATCCTACCATTCCCTCCATCCTTCGCGCTCCCAATCTTCCCTTCTATTCCCGCCTCAGTGAACTGGAATTGACCTTCCATCTTTCCCTTTAATCGAATCTACTTACTTTCACCTCCAGTGTGCACAGTCACCGTGATCGTAGCATCCATTTCAAGGACGGTATGTTTTGTTGTTTTCGAAAGAGAAAGAATTTCGATATGGAGATTTCCTTTGTTTGGGTTCGATTTAGCGTCACCGCTTAAATGAAGTCCCAAAAAAAGAACTCTATCCGCTCAGATCCCGCTTTAGCTCTCTAGTCTTTACTCCACTCCAATCTCATCTCACCTTATAGCATCTAATCCGGTCCTGAAGTCCAAATATCCGTCGTAGCTAATTAGCTCGACATACCTTACTGTATACTAATCTAATCCAATCCCCCCCAATCCACAAGCTCACCAAACACCTCTATCCCCGAACTAACTCACAATTAACACTCCCACCATACTCAACTCCGTCACTTCAAACCTGTCCTAACATCTCTCTGGACCTCCGGTACAATCAACCACGCTTAATATGTCCAGTTCTAACCTTGACTCAGTTGTACTTACACACATACTGACTGGTCCCATTTGTCTGAAGCTGGGTTATTTGACTCATGAATCGGAGGATTGAATTTTATTCACAATCTTCTTTTTTCGCTCGTGCGACTTGAGAAAAGTGGGTGATTAGGATGATGATTTAAAGGGAAAGTAGGTATGTAAGCAGGTTTCTCTGGCTGGGATATCGTAAAAAGGGATATGTAGAGGGATGTGACGTTCCAGAAGTATAGGGACGGGGGTTGTTTGTGCGTGACTATACTGTATAATAATTCTGGGGAGATTGGATTAGGGAAAGAGAAGTCGTGATTTTGAACGCAATTGTTAACTTGATTTTTATGATTTTAGTAGGTTTCTTAATGTCGGCTACGAAGATTATCAGCATCTTTGAAGTATAAGCCGGGCCAGTAATCGATTAAGTGGACTGAATGAAGCGTGATTTTACTGCCTTCATGTCATGGCATGGTATGACATTACAGCTCGATTGAAGAAGAAGGAGGAGGAGGAGGTGATGAAAGAAGAATGAATGAGGAATAGAATACTGTTCGACAGATTGGATTGGTCTTATGGAGCGGAGGAAGTAAAAGGAAAGTCAGCGAAGTAAAGGCAGGAATGGAAGGAGGAAAAGGAAAGTAAATACCTTATATTATACCTACCTACCTATCCCTTTCCTGTTGTTTGAGAACTGTTGAGCTTAATGTGGACGTTTAGCAGATCTTGACCTGTTAACTAGAACCAGGTCTCAAGGAATGAAAACTATCTAGCTAAGCGACTGGACTGATTTAAATAGGGCAGGTTGAGCGACGTATTAGAAAGGGAGGTATTGAGGGGCACTGCAGCGAGTGCGCGAGTAAAGCGTTCCGGAATCCGGAACTTTGGCTTCTGGCTTTAAGAACTCGGGAGGTGTGGAATATTTTTTTACTAATAAATTAATACACTAAAGGTCATTTTTAAATTCCGCCGAAGCGCATTTAACGCACCTTTAAAGAGCGCTGTAACGTTATATTATGATATTATATGTAAGGGCGCGTTTATAGCAAATACCTAGGAGAGAGTCTTAGATTTATTTAAGGTATCGACTAAAAAATAACGTTTTGAATCACGTTATGCAAACAATTATAGTAACACTCACCTCGCCTACTCTACAGGAAGATCTAGGCTCTCCTCTCCATAGAGTTGTTCAAACAGGGAGTCGACAACCGGGTCGGGTCCACAAATACGCCGAAGATTACGTGCAAACCTATCATGCCGATTACTGTCTTCTGTCAAAGGCAATGGTCTGTCGACTTTTAGGTCCGCTAAAGCATGGCCACTTGGGGTTGGAGTTGGAATTGGTCGCTCGCCAATGAGTTGCTCGTGATCATTGTCAGCCTTCTCCACTGCTTGCTCCATGTCGTCGCCATTGAGGAAGTAGCACGCAATAGTCACCCATCGACCCTCTGAATTGAGCCAGGCTGTCCACTCCTCGCCGCTCATCTTATATGGTGGTGGGACAAACTCAAGGTGCTCAGCAGGGCGTGGACCGAATGCAAACGCGTAACGACCGTCAGCCATTCCGATGGCAACGCTTCCTGAGTAGCCTTCTACACGGTGGAGTATCTCCAGTCTGTTGCGTCGCTCTGAGGATGCTAGCCAGGTTGGCCAATCTCCGTATGGGCAATATTCGATTTGGACCTTTTCTCTTTGGATTTCCCGAGTGACCTCGTACATACAGTCCGCTGCCGCCTCAGCATATTCCAGACGTTCCTCGTCAGAGCAGACTCGTTGTTGGTTTTCCGTCATCCATCCCCGGATTTCTTGTCCACGCTCAAAGGATTGTAGCCAGATTGTCCAGTATGGCGCTTCCTTGCTCTCAGACCAACTAAGGTGCTTGCATGACTCAAGCGGAGTGGTTCCAGTAGCAGATAAGACTTCTGCTACCGAACCATCGTCTGCAAAAGCGGGAGGATAGGGATCTTCTACGATGCCAAGATTCCGAAGGATCTGAGATGCATCTTCATGAGTGTAAAATCTTTTAAAACCGCCACTAGATTCAGGGTTCGGGCGTCCCCATGCGGTCCAAGGCTCCGCGGAAATTTGTTGTGACATTTTTTGTTTCACCATAAGATTTTGTATGCGTTGCGATGATCAAATAAACAGAGTTCGAGATGCTATATAGTTGATTGAATATGTTTGTTCTCAACTCTAGTTAGAACAATGAACACTCCCCGCAAATAAACAGGGTGGCCAGTAAGCCAGGCTACTCAAGCGCCAACTCTGCAGTCGATTTGAAAGTTTTAATGAGGAAGCTGGATTTTAAATATGAATGAGTCAGTTCCTAAATATTCAACTGGTTTAGACTGTTACTTCGGAAATAACAGGATTTCTCAAAATGTTATGGCAGTTTCAAACAAGTATATAAACGTTATTCTAAAGTCATGTTTCTCGTTTTCAATCAGGACCGAATAATTTACTCAGTTAAGTCCCTCAGTTAATTAATTCGTCATCACCAATCGTTAAACGGGTTACATTAGTCAACTGATACAAACCTAACTAACTTTATTCAGCCACCCTAGCAACAAAGGGTTTGCTGTCATTGTTTGATTCCTCAAGTACGGGTTTTTGAAATTAAACAGCCAACGCTTTTTTGCCCTGTAAAACAGCCTTGCTATGTTCTCAAGAATTCGGCCCTGCGTCGAGCTGCAATAAAATAATTGTGAGACAGTTTGGGATCAAGCCTCAATAATCTACGAGAAGGACGTCACGGAGATGTGCAAAATGTAAGATCTTGAGTACATAATCTACGAGGTCTGAGTAAAATCAAACTTTTACAGTTGTCATTATGCGGGAATATATTGAAGTCGGTGTTTGAGATCTTGCTGGTCATGACGAAGTCAATATGGAGAATAACTCGTGTTGTGATGGTGGGGCTGATTGGTTAGAGTTTATCTGATAAAAAAGGAGAGCCGCAATGTAGCTTATTAAGATGCGCTGGGAAAAATCCTCTACCTTATATTTCTTTAGTATTGGCGCGACTGCCCCATCCTACCAGATTAATATAGTGTGGTGAGGAGAGCACCTAATATGTACATAACGAGAGAGCTAGGAAGAAGTGAGGTACGAAAGGAACTTCCCAGCTTTGAGAAATCACGAATCAATCAATTCGTGAGATATTACATATCCGAAGAGTGCGACTTATTCGAAGAAAAGAGTAGAAAAGGATATATTAGATCGACTATGAGATGTTGTGCGTGATGTTATAGAAAATACAAGTGTTGACTCCTGCCCGGCCAGGTAACAAAAAAACAGCCAAGCGTCCTCCCCACCACAATAGTCAGTCAGCCCTGGCTGAGCCTCGCCGAGCTCCTGACAGAGAGTTGAAAACGCCTCCCTGCAGCCTTCATACAATGCCATTCAGGCTTCTCACACGTGCTGCGCCAAGACAAGAGTACCTATGACGTGCAAAGCAGCGTCGATCGCGTAATTCTCTCTCTCTCTATCGCGTCCGTCCTGCTTTTTTTGTTGGACATCAGAGACGTCAAAACTCAACGTCCCGACTCCACCAAATTATTACTTACCATGGCATCCCAAATCCATCTCATCCGCCACGCCGAATCTGTCCACAATGTCTCAAAAGACTTCTCCCAGCTCGACCCTTCCTTGACCTCGCTCGGCTTTGAACAAGCTGCCAACCTCGACCAGTCATTCCCTTTTGCCGGACGCGTTGGCGTGATCATCACCTCCCCGCTCCGACGCGCCATCCAGACTACTCTCGCTGCATTTCCCAGCATCCTGGACAAACGGTACTTCGATCCTAGTTCTCGAGACGGTGTCGAGAATGGCGCAAGCCTTGTCATTGACCCGCTCTTGCAAGAGCGGAGTGCACTCGCCTGCGACACTGGTTCCGACCGAGCGATATTGGAAAAGGCTTTCCCGAGGCTGAATTTCGAAGGCTTAGGGAAGGGTTGGCCATCGAAGACCGATATATTCGCTGTAGATGACGAGGTGGTGCACGAACGGGCTCAGAGAGTACGGAGAGGCCTAGTGGAACTGAGTGAGCAATTGAGCGATGGGGAGAAGAGGGACATTGTTATTGTGACGCATGGCGTGTTTATGAAATTCTTGACAGAAGAGCCAGAGATTGATCTGCCAAAGGCTAGCTAGAAGAGCTACACTGTTCAAAAAGAGAAAGAGCAGGAAGTCAAGCTTATCCCAGTAGGTGCGAAGAAATAAGTTAATAAATCTTACCAGTTCTTGGTATTAGCGTGGATAATTTAACGATTGCCCTTCTTCCTCTCACGGTACAACTTCGTTTCGTCTTGCTGCAACTCTTCCCCACACCAGTTCTACCTTTTTTTCTTGGAATAAGTAAAGCAAAGGGTCAAGGACCTAGAGGTTAAGAGAAAGCGAGGCGTATAATCAATATCAACACCTAGAGGAAGGTTGAGCATACACTCGGCGATTGTTGCTACACGTTCAGGTCCTATCAGCCAAAGAGTCAGCACAGCGTCATCAACTTGCCCATTAAAAGGGTAAGGGGATTTCTCGTCTGAAGTAAAATCAGGAAGGCTTGAAGATAGCGATTGATTATTCTTTGTATGAATGAGAGCAATGGCTTGAAAAAGAACATCATTGTGAACACATATTTCTGCCTTTCTCTGTTCACACACTCTTCCACTGATACAAGTCTCTAATTACTGTTCATTATTGATGATATTTGTTTACTGCCAAGGCAACATAGCGAAATTTCCAGCAGAACAAACCGATTCTCCTCTGGGAATGGTGATGCATTTGACAATAGCTTTGAACTCCTTAATCTTTTGTTCGGTCCTGGAAGCTTATAGGAACAGGAAAGTTTGAAGACATTGCGGCCTTTCAGAACGGAGTTGTAAGTGTATAATTAATATGTCTGAAATGAATGGCTAGAATACAGTTGTTCCAAGTCTGGAATGGACCTTGGTGATGAATCGAAGACCTTCCCCACCCATTAACCACAAGACCCCCTTACATATTCTCAGAGGCAGCTTCCGCTCAAACATTGACGTTGTTGCATTGGACGTTAACGAGACCCTGGGAGTCAATGAGCAAATGTTCGGTCTGGGATAATATACTGAAATACTTACAGTTGAATCTCCTGTGCAGCAAGCAGCCTGGTTACCAGCGCAAGCCTGGCTAACTGGGACATCGACTGATACTATTTGCCGGTCAGTTTTGTTTAAAATGTAGCCGCGGTGCCAAGACTTACAAACTGCAACTCTCAGAGGAGAGCAACTACCACCCAAGACGCCATTAAGAACGCCTCCAATTCCGATGAGGTGTCCAGCACCATTGCTGACGGACTTTGTGTTGCAGCAAGAGATGACTTGGCTATTACCGCACTTTGCGTTGCCTGTAGGGCCGACAGTTGGCTCGCCACCACCCAAGATTCCAGTTGGTGTGGCAGTGGCCGCAAGGGCGAAGGAGAGGATAGCGAAGATTGTTGATGCGTGCATTTTGATGGTCGTTTGTGTGAGTGTTGGAGTATACGAAGGTATATCGAGATAGCGAGTGAGAGATTATTAATGAAAGTGTTTGGAGTGATGTCGAAGACTGTGTTGCTCTGATGATGATAAGAGGAAACTTCACAGGTGGGAATCCCTCGTCTTTTATAGGCCTTGAGAGGCTCCTTTGATCATCAGTAGGGTTTTCATATTCTCTGGATTAAGGAGATTCTGTCCAAGAGCCAACTGAGGCGTCGCCGAAGGCAGCGACGATTTGGTGTTCAGACATTCGTCCTTGACCAATAATCAGCCATTGCCAAGAACTGTCCTTCAAAACTGGAAGTGATGTGTTGCAATGATCAACTATCACTAAGAGCTTTCTTTCAAAACTGGAAATGATATTCATTTGCTAAGGGTTCGGTGAAACAAAAGCTACCGCTGAATGAGAGGAATATTGATTTCGGTGATGTCTGAGTTCGTTTCCTTCGAAATCTTAATCCTTTTTACTCCTGAGAGTATGGATAGTGTAATGCCAGAGCAAATGACTCGCTTTATTGCGATTTTTAGACTAGTGGTTGGATGTCACTGATCAGAGCCGTCGAGGCATATTATGCATAACATCTGGGGAGCGATTCCCGTCTACCGAGTTTGACGTGTACTGTGGTCCACCCATACTGTAGCATCTACGTCTAGCACATTCGAACCCACAATTTCGCTAAATCTGGCTTTCGTATTGACTCTCTACCCATGGTGAGGCTGAGTTCAAGGGGTGTACTTACTTGGTACATGCCCGAATAATCGAAGACTTGGCATCTGTGCGTAATACCAGAAGATTCCGCCCCACAAGGGATATCAACCAACAAGCCAATCCGATTCGTCCTTTTCCATCTTTAATTAGTAAAATCTGGATCATTTAGCACAGACGTATAATGTTAGATCACTTCGTACAAGAAGCAAAGATCAAAGATCTTGTTACAAATGAGAAAGAGTAAACCGGATTGGTTCATTGGTTAATGCCCCATGTGAAGTGGAATCTTCGAGTAGTACGCATAGATGCCAAATCTTTGATCTTTTGGACATGTACGAAGTATATCTCTTCATTGAAATACACCATGCCAGGTCTTTCTTAGCCTTAGAGCCCGGATTTCACACTCGCAAGCAAGGTAAATTCGATTCCGATTCCGTGCCGTGCCGCGCACTATCCGCAAAAGTCTTACCTAAGTGGATTTAGCATTCCGCTTCCTCGGTCCTTTTCCCGGCACTTTCCCGGCACGTCGTTCGTGGTAAACCAAAAGCATCAGAGACTAAAATTAGCGCATGTCGCCAGACCCGAACATACCGTTTAGGACGAATTGGTGGTAGATCATAACCTGCCAACCTTGAAACAAACCACACGGAAGCATAGAAGCTTTCCCGCACAGACCTCATATTCTCGAAAGTGGAAGGATTGCCGCTGGGTTGTTGGGCTGGTCGAAACCTTATATGTGGCCTTGTCAAGAGAGATATTTATTATCACAGGGATCCTTGTCATAGCCAAACTTAGACGCAGCTGCTATGATTGTTAGACTTTTGGCTAGATACCCATCTTACGGGTAATAGCTGACTTATGATAGCACAGGAATGCCCCTGAAAGTCCTTAGCAATACTAATAATCTTCACGCCTGCCTTGAATGTCTTGTCGATCTCTATTAATTGTTTAAGGAATGTTTCAATTCTCAAGGGAAGGAGGTGGAGTGGCTTCGTCAATAATAAATAGCCACACTGATCGAATCGGGATCTCCGCAGTTATATACAGCTTGAGCCACAGCCGGAACATGCCACTGCATGACTAGGATCCCGCTTGAACCGCATTGACCGGCGACTTCCACGACAGATTCCGGTGACTGTGGTGGCGCTGAGTTCTGTTGGCTTGACGAATTTAAGGTTTAGTCGATTAAATCGCACGACTTCCCGGATAATGACCTGCATATCGAGAAGCTCTGCGCACATCTTCCAATAATCATCCCTAAGGCGCTCTTATTGAAGCCACGTGGGTCCAAGCACATCTACGTGGCGCTCAGGACCAGTAATCTGAGACAGAGCTGGCTCCTGCTTCAAGGGGCTATGACTGTCATAAAGAGGAGGAGCAAGCGGTGGTTCAGTCGAGTATGCTCCTATACTCCTACACCTCCCATCCTGGCTCAAATGGATGAAGTTCAACTTCCACGCCTTCATGTGGTATCCCATAAGGTGGTAAATTGTCTTCGTTTCCGAACTAAGATCGTCGTTCAGACGGATACGGTGACTAGTAAATTTGAATTCTAGCCCACCCTTGAGACGCCACCCCCTGGTCATCGCTGCTTCCTTGACACACGCTGCGCTGGGGAATTATAAGACCCTCATCCGTTAGGGCGCTGGTCCCAACTCTGACACGGTCGCCTCACGATCTTCTCCCTCCTAGCTGTATATTGCGATCTACTACAGCTGCCCCAAATCCTGAGATATTGTCTTGGTGTATTTCGATCTTATCTTCACAAGCGCGGACAAACACTCTTTGAGAGCATACCACCAATGGCAAGGATAGCTATAGAATGAGAGAAAACTCCTGTAAATTTCTCCAGGAAATTGCTTGAGCTTTACTTCGACCACTAATCGTATTTATACTTAGCATGTTTCTGTATATCTGGCATTCTGATTATGGTGCATGTATTCCCTCTCGTCGTACCGGCGTAACTCCTGATTATATTCTTTTCCTCTCTGAATATATTTATAATTTGGAGCTACAGAGTTTCGTAATAGGATTTCTCCTTCAGTGCTCTTAATTTTAAAAAAGACTTTAAACGTCGCGATTAAACAAGGAGGGATAACGGAGGCGGCGATTAATAACACAAGTGAACCGATCGGTAGTATAATCAACCGTACTCTTGTTTGCATTATTAAGTAGTCTCCTAAGGGGAAATAGTTAAATAAAGTAATATATAAATAACAACTTTATAGACTTGCCGAGAAAACTATTATGATTCCAAAACTGTGGATTCGTCTCGTTACACGGAGCGTCTCGGGACGCGGGGACAGGCGTTACTTGTTGACCTCCACTTTCATCACGACGAAGTTACCCTAAAGAGTATCAGGCTCCAAGATAGAATGTAGCTGCAAGTTCCAAAGCCTTGAGAAAAGTTGTATCACATGTCAATTTTTCGGGGAGGCTGAAGATCCAATTTGCATTTCATTAATTTAGTACTGGATATCCGGTTTTTGAAAGTATGGATTAATTTAGAAAAGCTGGATAGATATTTGCATGTGCCTAGAGTTCGCAGAGCATGGTATAGTGAAAGACCACCCATACATCAGACATCATTGGCTCGGTCCTCTCCCTGTTCTCCCTTGTAATACAACCTATCGAGATGGATTTCGATCTGCCAAGGAGTCATGCCCCAACTGCGAAATCGTTGCTGTATTCTCTCGTAATGTTGTTGCAGGGCTAGTTCTCGCTTGGGGTTAGCAAGTAATGGTCGACGTTGATACTCGGCACTCTGTTGTGCTTTGTCACCTTTGTGTCTGATGAAATGGAGATTTGCGTTCACTTCTGCCTCTCCTAGGGTCTGGCCGTCTTGAACGAACGCACGGATTAGATTCCAACAGATGGGAGTTGCATGCCAGCGTTCCCAGTCATTCCTGTTAATACCTAGATTCTCTTCATCGAGAATAAGTGGATTGGCTCCGTCTTGTGCCTGGGGAGGTTGAGGTTGTGCTTGGGCCCAAAACTCTCGGATTCTGATAAAGCACTCCAACCAGTGGTCAGCTCGAGCTTCAGCTGCTTCTAAGCTCATAGCGGGTATTTCCAGATGAATATCTCCTGCCATGCTCTTTCTGATTTGGTCCTGCCTGGTCTCTGAGTGAGAAAACCAGCCCCGAAAATTTTCAGGGGTGTCAACAGGTTCTGGCGGATGAGCTGGTGGATTGTCCATTTCGTAGGGCGGGGGAGGATCTTCAAACTGGCCGTCTGAATTACTGGCTTCATTAGGGATGTCGAAGATGGGTTATGATGGAATCTGCAAAAGAAATTGAATAGTTGAACCATCTTGGTAAAAGAATACTCTTCTGGCTTGAAATATCATTTTCAGGCAAATTGCCATAGTGGCTTTATATTGCTATGTTGGGGACGCCCAGCTCTTCAATTATTCGTTTTCCAGAATGATTGTTCCATCCGCAAGTTCCAAATCAGATTGTAATTGTGAAATGAAGATCAACGATTCAAGGAGGTAGCCCAAAGTTTATCTTGTGTTGGAATGATAAAGACAGCAAAGAGAGAATGTAAACAATGGACCATGTTCGAAGAAAGCTGTGAGAGACACCAAAAAGGGCAGGCTTTCATTCTTACGCGCTCAATCCAAGGCATTGCCCCACTTTCCATGTTGAAAGGGGGAGAGAGCTCGCTTGTTAGGTAAACAATCTAATCATTCAAAATTGACCAAGAGGCAGTTTCACCTCACATAGCTAGGCCAAAAATTGCCTTCGGATACACCGTCTCTGATCCTCCATCCATATCAGGATCACAAGGAAAATCGATTCCCATTGATGGATTAGCAGAACACCTGACTAGAGCTTTCCCCTCACACTCGACAATTCCAGGCAGTTCTTGGCTCCCATCGTAGACACAACTATCGACCTCGTGTTTGGGGGGGAACTTAAATACTTCCGCTGGCCAAGGAAGTTTCTTGACGTCAACTTTCTTTATAGGTCCGATTTTGTCATCTCCCAATGGTGCAATGTCACCGTTGCACCACTTCACTTTGTCGCTCGGCTTCCCAACATATAAATTTAACCGATTGCCTCCTGTCATTCCCATGTATTGATACTGCTGAAAGCCAAATACACATTGATTGTTGCAACTGGTACAGGAGTCGGGGCTACTCATGCACGTCAGCGATACGCCAAGCATTTTAAATAACTCCTCAAAAAGCCCAATACAAAGATTGTTTAATTAGAAGAAGCCTTTGAAAACATACCCATAGCTGCAGGGATAGAAGTTGTAAGAGCTAGAGTGACAGATGGGAGAGACTCTGATCCCGTACAGCTGGCAGGAAGTGACTCTTTGGTTGTTGGGCAAATGGAAGCCGGGTTGTGAACGTATCGGCAGTTGATCAATGTACTATCCCAACATTGCTTGGAGCTCAGTTTTGGCAGAGGAGCAGAGATTCCGCTGTTAGAAGAGCTTGTGGGTAGAGTTGTTATCAATGTCAACCCTTTCAAGAGGAACGGTTGAAGTTTGAAAGGCCGTGGGCTGAGAAGAGGGATTTTGAACAGCAAAAGTTTGCACAGAAGTTGAGGATATTCCACTCCCTCTACTGGAGCAAGGCATTGCAGTGCTAGAGCCACTCATTGAAACCACTCCAGAAATGGTGAGTGGGGGCAGGAACCACCCTTGAAGACGATATTGTGAGTACATTGAGGCATATGTGGGAGCCGAGCGTTCCAGAAGCATTGATATGTAGACAGCAGAGTTGATATCCGAAGGCCCGATTGATGGTGTAGCTGGCAAAAATGGGCAACTTGATGCTGATGACGCTGCTGGAACCACAATTTCGAGACACGAGGCCACGTGTCTCGACAACTGAAGTTGACCACGACATCGAGTCCCAAGCCTTTATGGGAAAGCATCCAAGCGGTCCCTCCAGTCGGCGACACCTACAAGCCCCTTTGGATACGGTGCATCGTCAACCTGGCGCAGGAGGCTCACACAGCCTTGTTCAAGTTATCCACCAGCGCAGAGCCGTGAAAGTAATCCAACCGAGCTTCACACCTCGAGCTCTAATACCCTCCTTCGCGCCTTTGATATGACATTTATTCTCTTTCTTGGCCTTTTTTGAGACGAACAATTGACTCAGCTTGATCCCAATGAGTCCGTGGCATTCAGAGGTGGAGCCACTATATTCAAGCACGTATCCACGGCGTTCAGGCGTGGATACCAACCAAAATGCTCGTGTTTTCGAGTCGGCCATCGAGAAGCTTAAGCAGGCGATAAGCCCCCCGGATGCGGTAGCCTTTCAAACGACACTGATTGAAGATGTATGGAAGGCTGCGGAAGAGATACAAGAGTCCCAGAGGCGGAGGAAATCTCTGCGCAATATGCGTCGTGTCGAGCCGTTTCTGAAGGGCCCAGAGAAGTACTCGAAGGTTATTGAAGTTGTATGCAATGGAACTCCATATCTTCCTTGGATATGGGTAAGTGATCTCAGACCCGGTGAGACAAAGTTGACTGGCGTCTTGAAGGCTCCCATCATGTTATGCTTCAGGTGAGCACTCACGTGATCAAATGTCTTTCGCTGACTATCAGCTCGCGGATGAATACACGAATGTCTTTGACAATCTCGTCGATGCTTATCAGCAAATTGCTGAAGCTATGCCCCAATTTGAGAGGCTTCAAGCCGCATTCCGTGACCAGCCCAATCTCCAAGCTATCCTGGCAATGATATATGAAGATATCCTGGAATTCCCCCGACGTGCATACAAGTTCTTTCGAAGGAGATGTAAGTGCACGACTAGGAGCAAGTCTGTAGATATGCTAACTTTTTGTTTAGCTTGGCATTTATTCTTTGACTCTCTCTGGAAGTCTTTCGATTTCCGATTTAACGGCATTCTGAAGAACCTTGCCCATCATAAGCAGCTACTGCATAATGAAGCTGTTACAATCGATATCGTGGTCGCACGTCAATGGCGAAGTCAGGCCAGAGAGCTGATTGTACAGCAAGAAAAGAAGAGTCAAGATTACTATTTTCATGATTCCATTTCGTGGCTGAAGGTGGCGGACGAGCAACATGATGATAAGCTGGAGAGGTTGGCAGACAAAAGGCAGGATGGCACGTGCGAGTGGATTTTCAGAAATAGTCTCTTTCAGAACTGGAAAGATGATGTGCATGGCGAGCTAAGTCTTTGGGTTAAAGGAATTCTAGGAGCCGGTTGGTTAGCTGTTTTCTCTACGCAGCCCTACACAGCCCTACAATTACTAACGAAAAACAGGGAAGACTATTTTGAGTACATATATGATCAAGCAAATGCAAAAGGAGGAAGGTTTCAAGACGGCCTATCACATATGCAACAGCTATATGACGGGTAAGAATCTCCTTGGAGAAATACTCCGAAGTATCACCGTCCAATTCCTGCGCTCCAACCTAGAGCTGGCACCATTTATTTTCGAGAACTACGCAAACAAAGGGTTGGCTCCATCCATAGCCCGATTGCGAAAATTATTACCTGAGCTTATCGCCACTCTTTCCTCAATTCGTCTCGTTATTGATGGGCTGGATGAATACCCCGAGTCTGACCAAAGAATTATCTTAACTGATTTGTTTGCACTCTCGAAGCTGCCTGGAAGTCAATGCAAGATACTCTTCAGCAATAGGGAAGGCAAACAGATCAACAAGAGCTTGACTGGAAAACCGACAATATCTCTGCGAGACCATGGTGATGTCAGCAAAGACATCAAGACATACGTTCGTGCTAATCTGGATTCTTTCCGTGGAGGACCGTTGGATGAAAACAGTCTCATTGACTGGATCGAACGTACGCTTGTTGAGAAAGCAAATGGAAAGTATCTGCTCATCTATGTGTCAAACTGACCAACAATATCTCAGGCATGTTTTTATGGGTACGCCTTGTTTTGCTGGGCCTGGAAGATAGTAGAAGTGAGCAGGACTTGGTAGACACAGTCAACAATGTGCCTGATGGACTCGAACAAGCGTGAGTCTACCTTAATCCAATTTATGCTACCCCACTGACGTCTTTTAGATACAGCCGAATACTTGAAGGTGTGGCGAACGGCCTCTCGGAGCAAAGTAGAGACAAAGCTCTCAGAATACTTGAATGGCTAGCTTGCTCATTCCGAATTATGAAAACTCATGAGATTCGAGACGGAATACAGTTCCATGTCATGGGCATGGAATTGAACAATAGGGTCAAAGTTAAATTAATCGATGGATTCTTTGATTTATGTAAGCCACTCGTCGAGGAAGGACCAAAGAACACGGTTGATTTTGTGCACTATTTTGCGAAGCAGTAAGTCTTGAGAATTGCTTGCCCTTAGTTCTTGATTGCTGCTGACGCACTAGCCCCTACAGATTCGTTCTCGATCAAAAAAGTGGACCATTCCTAGAATACCACCAATCCCACTACGATCTCTCTTTTGCTTGTATGAATTATATGAATACAAGTCTTTGCTTCATTGACCCAAGATACACGGAGAATGCCTTGCAAATTAGAGTCGTCAAAGGCTTTCATGGCCTGCATCATTACGCAAACGAATTTTGGTTCCAACACATTTTGCAGTACGCAAAGACTGGTAACACGGTCCAGGACGAAGACTTGGACGACCTTCTGGACCAAATTCGAGAGTTCTGGAAAGCTGACCCAGGTGTGGGTGCGGAGACCCTTAAGTTGGATGATACGAACTCAGCGGAGGTCATTCTTTCTCAATTGGAGTCTTTGGAATCGATTGAGCAGGCTCAGAAAATGGGAATCGACATCCTCACTTTCCTCAAGTTCTTGTCGCAACAAAATAACAGCCATCAAGACGCTGAAAGTAGGTAGGAAACCTGTCGTCGGCGGTACCTTGAGCTGATTGTAAAATAGATCTGAAGGAACTCAAACGTGACCCAACACACTTCAGCGCAATCAGTCAGCATCACCAGAAGATCGTCTAGTCCATCATAGGCTACACTACCGACGACCTCCCAGAGGGCATCGAGCTGGAAGAGTTCGAAAAGTTCAAGGAGATTTACCTCGACTCCGCCTTCATCTGCCGCTATCGTGAATGCAACCGGTATTCGGACGGCTTCCAAACGTCAACAGATCGCGATGAGCACGAGAGATTACACAACAAGTCACTCCGCTGCGCCGACCTATCTATCATGCGATTTCTTCGGCAGAGGTTTCACAAGCAAGAGCAGCCTCAATAAACACAACCGCAAATACCACCCCACATTCAACGAAAAGGAACTCCCTAAATTTGAGCCTGGGAAGGAGGAAGATTCAGATAACATGGCAACTCCACCACCGCAAGCGCCGCCCACCCTG
This sequence comes from Leptodontidium sp. MPI-SDFR-AT-0119, assembly GCA_020726505.1. Classification (NCBI taxonomy): domain Eukaryota; kingdom Fungi; phylum Ascomycota; class Leotiomycetes; order Helotiales; family Leptodontidiaceae; genus Leptodontidium; species Leptodontidium sp. MPI-SDFR-AT-0119. The sequence continues at coordinate 1,727,063 of JAHLEZ010000013.1, read as the reverse complement.
CCTCAAGCTCCTCGCCGTGCTGCATCTCCACGTGCGCGTTCTGCCCCGCCGCAACCCAATAGGCCTGAACGGCAGCCCCCGAGGCCAAGAGAGGAGAGAGTCAGCAGAGCGAAGAAGGGGTTGCCAGTCCATCAGTGTGATACCTGTCCAAAGGTTCTTCTCCCCTTACCATTTCCTCGATATCCATGCTAATGCAACCAACTCTTCACACGCAACGAAGGGCTCCAGTATGTAACCCCCCCCTCCCCCCCCAACCATCCCTGTGACATGATTCCACGCTAACAATAAATAGACGACACAAACTCAGCCATCAAGCTCCAAGGTTCTTGTGTTCGTGGCCAGGCTGTGGACGAGCGTTCAATCGGTCTGATTTGCTCGCGAGACATAAACTTCGGCAGTAAGTACACAAATGGTAATCAGAGCATGTACTGATGATTGTAGTGAGAGCATGTTAAACGAATCTTAGGGCGGCAGCAGTCAGACATCTGGGAAGTTGAGTAAACGATTGGTGCAGTGGTGAGGGTGGCTGGTGGTCACGTCGGGGGGTTGGATTACTCAGCTCCGAGCTCTGGAGCTCGGAGGTCCCGTAGTCTTCCTTTCCCTTTTCCTCCATCAAACTTCCTCACTCGAACACTAGCGAGATTTGAGACTTGCTTCTTCTATTGACCTTACACAATACTCGGCTAACCTGAAGAGCTATGTTAGCTAAACATTCCATTCTATGGTTCTTATTATAGTGCGAAGAAGAGTGGGTATGGCATCGCCGTAGGAGAAAAGTTTCCAGACTGAGCCCATTAGTTGAACTATAAAATGAAAACCATTCTCGGTGGATAAAGAGACATATTCATTATACTTACGATGGATATCGTATCAGGTCCTTCCATAGAACGGTACTGGCCAAATGGTGTACAGTCCACGGCAAGACTAAGCCGGTCTATTTTGGAGAGAGGACTGAACAACCCAGGGGACACGACCACCAGCCAACCCCAACATGACACGAAATAGTACACGTGATTGATATATCTTAGGCGGCCAATGTAGGCTAAGGACTTCAGCCTCACACTTCCTGTGTTAATTAGCACAAATACTTGCCTTGATCAAGCACTGTGAGTCGTTGTCAATTGTGCCCCCTGCAGAATGCATTTGATGCCAGTCAGCCCGACGTTGACATCAAATCAATGAGACACACACTGTGAAGGCAGGGCGTCCCCGCATGATCCCCAATTATCAGCTACTTGAGCGAGCCCAGACCCGGGGACGTATTAATGCCCAACATGAGGTTCCCACAGGGGGAAACATCCCGTTGACAGGCTGTCAACAGTCCGATATCTGGGATGACTGCAGAATTGAACGTCTGGCTTGTTTGTCGGTGAGTGTGGGGGGCGCCCGGCTTTGCGGGTGTGGCAGGCAAATGCCGATTTTCAGTGGACGCCCACTTGGTCACACTGGGTTTCGTGAGACAGGTACAGTACCGTGCCGCCGCCCAAAGAACTAGTGTGAAACCGCTGCACAACACATTTCTTACCCGATGGTCATAGCTTCATGGTCGAGTGAAGACGAGGACTCTGATTTGTTGCCCTGGATTTTTCCAATCTGCCTCCTGCGCTTCAATTAGCCTTCTCAAAATCGGCGTCGTGTCCACGGGCATGTTGTGGTGGAGCATGTAGGCAACGAATAGTTGCGCAGTCTCATCACCAGCTTAAAGGTGCATACGAAGCTTCATCTCTCCGATAAAGAAACTGGTCAATTGCGTCTCTCTGTGTCGGACAAAAGCGATCATTGATCTCCCTCGACGAGAAGACACGGTTGTTTATCTTCACTTTAGCCCAGAAGAACAAGAGTTCTATGACACAGTGAAAGAAGGAACTATCAGGATGTTAGATAATGCAATGGAAGGAAACTTGATGCTTCCTGGCCAATATCTCAATGCATTGCAATGCCTCAACGAGCTCCGGCTGCTTTGCAACCATGGCCTTGCACACGCGAAACGAAACGCAGACAAATCTCTCACTATTATGCCTCAAGACACGCAAGTGTGGAACAAGTCAACGGCGAATAGGGCCTTTGAAACGATTGTTTGTGATGAGGAGGTAGTATGCTCTATATGTAGGAATATCCTCGGCGATGGTGGTCATGGAGCTTCCAGTTCCGAGTTTCCTAAGCCATTTCTCTCGAAGTGTTTGAATCTCACTTGTAGATCTTGTGTCAAAGATGCTCTCGGTGGTCAGTCAACATGTCTTCATACGCCCGTATGCAAAAGTATCGAAGTGTCTTGGCCATCGGAGCATGTGGGGAGAGCTCCGACAGAGAAAAGCGCTTCCAACAATACTGCTGGATCAAGTTTCGACAAAACTGAAGACGCTGCTGAACAACTTGCAAACTCGTCCCGAAGGAGAAAAGAGGTATGAAGTTTCTCAGCTTGTCAATACCGAGAGCTAACTTCTCTGCAAGTGTCGTCTTCTCATATTGGACATATACTCTCGACCTTGTCGAATCACATCTTCGGCAAGCCGCAATATCATACACCCGTATTGATGGTCAAATCTCAGGTGAGAAGAGAGAAGAGGCAATCGAGAAATTCCAGACCGATATCACTATTCAAGTGATCTTGGTCTCCATTACCTGCGATGGTACAGGGTAAGTCGAACAAATTTCCTCATCGAGGACGTTGCCTCTTGCTTCCAAAACTCGCTGACACCAATGTCTAGACTTGGCCTCACTGCAGCATCTGTAGCTTATCTCCTTGAGCCCCAATGGAATCCTATGATGGAAGAGCAGGCACTTTGTCGCATACACCGTCTAGGTCAGACGAAAGAAGTGAAGACTATCCGATATCGAGTAAAAGGATTTTTTGAAGAAGTATGCAACAATAAATAGGAATGCTTGCTTAACTGATGAAGAATTTGCCTACTGACAATTCAGCCAGAAAGTTGTAGCCATTCAGGAGCTCAAAAGGCAAATCGCTGCAGATGCATTCGAGTCCCGTAGAGGTCCTTTGGAAAGTACGAAACGCCTTGAGGTAGGTCTCAGATTATTGATAATTGACTATATACGGAAAAACAAGTTTAACATTGCAATAGGAACTGAGAGCTCACTTGACTTGAGCTGTATCAATCCAAGCTGTGAGGGAGGAAATTGAACACCAAGGTCTATGGGACTTTGCCGGATGGGACGCTGTAAAAATTCCGCTGGTGCTGAAAGTTTTAGTGGGCACTACCCTGGAACCCTCTATAATTGCAGGCGAGGTCCCCTGGAAGCCTTGGGGTTCAAGTGACAATGGCCTATATTTCTAGCATATCCTCTCTGAAGCACAGTGCATAATGCTCGTAGCTTAGGGACATGTGGGCCAAAGTCGCTTCACTTGCCGCAGTCCGTGTATATCTGGAAATACACCATGCACAACACACGAATATCGAAGAGTTTCAATGCCGCATACCGCATATTATGGAATATAGAGGCATCTTGATATATTTGGTTCACCAGAAACAGAAGTTGTTCTACTACAGAAGTCTCAAAATGGAAGTTGCTCTGGCTCTAATTTCAACTTTCCGATCGCGTGACCTTCTAGCCATTGAGATATTTTGACATAAAAGGCGAAATTTTTCCCCACGGAAATGGAATTTGTGCGCAATTGATAACGTTAGATGTTCAGAATATGTGTATACGTTCTCTTGAGGGTGATGATAGGGACATCCTGCGATACATTACGTGGATAGGCTGGATGCTTGGGGGTTCAAATGAACAAGACTTGAACTCGACGAATCAAATTGGTCCAAAACCCGCCTTGGTAGAAGCAACTTTTAGAATTTGAACTCCAATATTGTCCTCACCGTCGGGGTGTCTTTCCTCCGAGCTTTGGCCTCCAAATTTGTTCTCCGCGGTCGTAACTTACCATTCGAGAGACCTAGCCATGAGCCTCAACTCTGCTGATCATCAGATGCCCAGCCAGAGTACCCTTGCCAAAGTTGCAGCGGCATCCAGCAAAATTGAGAAACTCCCGAACAAGGATCCCAGCCCTGTGGCCCGTCTCGTAAGGAGGTAATCAGTCGTTTTGGAGCTGGGGGCGTCGCCGACAAGTAGCAAACCATGCACGGCTGGGCAGCGACGTGGCACTGCATCGACGAAACCAGAAGAGGGGTGACGAGTCCAACTCCAGCTCTTGACTTGACATAGAATGCGGCTGAATGTAACAGATAGGAGGCAGCGGTGAGTGAATACCTAGGTAGTAAACTCGAGAGAACAAATTATTATCTTCGAAGGGTTGCATAAGTGCGACGACGTTGCAGTAGTGCAAAATCGCTTCGCTCAGGTGGAGCATTCGGTAAGCGATTGTTTGTGACATTGTCGATCGTGCACCATCATCTGAACTAATCCCGCGGCGACCCCAGATATTTTCTTAACGATGCGGGGTGCAGCGCGTACTACATGCAAGTAACCTTACACAGAGGATGAAGGAATGTGTTCTTCTCTGGTCTATCCCAAAAAATCCTTTTACCAGAGAAGACCGTTCCAAACATGGCGCTCGAAAGTGTTCTGCGCAGGAATTCTGATGCAATGCAATATGTCTTACACTTGCGTTAGACCGATGTAACCCCCTGGGTGTCTGTCTGTCGGGCATCTGGCAAAATCTCTTTAGAAATAGGGCTGGCGCGAGGGCGCTAGTGTGGCCGAAACGCTCGCCCCCAATCACAAATGCGGTCCTGATAATTGGTGATTTTCTTGTACTAAGCTATTTCTCGCCGCAGATCGACCCCTGAGTGTAATCTTAGCCGCATTTAATCCTAATCATCTATATGATTCGATAAAAAGATCTCTGCGTCGTCTGGCTTATTTGCTGGTTTCATCTCTTGTCCGGGGAAGTTGGAATTGAGCAAGCTGGGGGTGGCAACCGCGCAGTCAGTTCATACCCTTCAGAGAGTTGCCAGGTCCAACGTAGAGAGAAGTACAAGGCTGCAACCCCTCTATCTCGCTCTTATAAGTTTTGACATCATAAATGCCAATTACAAAGCCTTGCAGCCTCGCGAGGTTCAAGAATCCCATCCATGCACCCCAGCGTCGGCAAGACCAACTCTACAAGCGGCGTTTCTGTTCCTGACCCTGACTAGTTTCCTGCCAAAGCCGTTCTGCTGGAGGCCTTTGATCTAACTCCCTGCCGTGGGGGGAACGCCACTTTGCGTTATCAACGCCCGGCTTGTTAGGGCTATCCGCTCGTATCCCTAGGGCTGAATCTCTTACGTCGAGTCTGATGTTCCGCAATCTGAAGTGCAAAACTTTCGGTGGTTCATTATAAGCAGAATCCTTGCTTTCAGCCCGCCTCTCAACTTCTCAAGGAACGTCGGGCATCATTTTGACGAATGGCGGGTGCCTGGCTAAACTGGGCATTCGCTGTGAGGCTGCCACTCTAGAGTTCAACTCCACAACGTCCTTTTTTTCGTTCATCTAATCTCACGAACTTTCCTGACAGCCGTTTGTTTCAAACGCTCTCAAGGACAACTCATCGTCTAGCCTTCCCTCCCGCTCGCGTTGGTCGACAAAAGGCCATTTCTCAAGCGTGCCGCCGCAAGCCAGCTACAAGATATTAGTCGAGCAGTGTTGAGTGGTCGGCATCCTCGTCCTGGCGGCTCGCGGTCGCCTAGGGTTCATGACTAGATTTTCGTCTCGACCGGACGATATCTGGTTTGTCTGCAGAATTGACCCCTGACTGACAACACCTAAAGGTTTCGTCTTGACCGACACTCTGACTTGGGTTAGACTAGGACGAAAGGCGCCGCCCCCAGTACCTGGCCCCTCTGCCGGCAAACTCCCCGTCTTTTATCTGGAAATACATTCCTTTCATGGCCCTAGGTGCTCGATTCGATGAGCGATAGGATGGCATCTCAATGCATGCCAAGTGTCAGTGTTAAATATGCATAAGTTGAGGAGAATGTGCGGAAGCGTACTCCTGGTCTAGACCCCCTTTCTGGAAGTCAGCTATTGTCAGCATGTCGCGGATTCTATATAATAGTCAGCGGCAGCCAGCGGAGTTCGAGTGTAAAGTACAAGTTGTTGACATCTGATCTCATTTCGGAGAAAATTCTACCGGGCATTGCGGAAGTTGTCTGAGTCACATTGGGTCGACGTACGATATCGACTCCTGTCCTGATATCTGACCTTCCGATTGTTGCAAGAAATTGGCCATTGTATTCCACTATCTGTGGCCCCCTTGTACCTATCAATATACTTCGCCGACAGTCAAGAATACGGTTCAGTGTAGACTTCTCCTCAGAATCAAATTGATGCTAATTCGTTTATAGTCATTCTCATCATGCCACAACATCCTAGTGACGAGTCACCTTCAGTATTGCATAACAACCAACTCAACACTACCGATTTCATGGATTTCGGCGCATATTGCCCCCTTGATGGCACCGAATGGATCGCACTGGGTAGCAATGACAACATGGAACTCAGTCTCTGTACTGGCGCACAAGATTACCATGGTCACACCGAAAGTCAAGATATTGGCCTCCAGCATGATTCTATTGGCGGCGAACCGACATACTCGCGCTCGGAAGCAGGACTTATTCCCAATAATATCTCTGCTTCTTGCGAAATGGAAATTGATGGTCCAATCAACGATCAAGACAACACAACCAACCGCTTCCAAAATCCACTGTTTAGCGAGGCCAGTCGACAATACATTACCACTGATGGGCGCATTGCTCCTGCATCCAGTATGTCAGTCGGCTCCAAAGAAGATGTAGTGAACTTCGACAGAGCTCATCTCGACCCAGTCACTATTGGGATCGAATTGCCACAGACTGATTATTCAATTATGCCAGCAATCCCTCAGCACTCGATAGGGTCTCCTCACAGGACACTTTCCAACCCAAACCATGGTCAACGTGTTAGCGCATCAAGCTTTACGGGATTCGGACACGAGAACCCCCAATCTTTCGAAGTCCCTGGAGCTGTCCCAACATATGCCTATGGGCTGCCAGAGGCTCAGGATCCTGAACTCAATTCCTCATGGAATCTTTTTGATTCCCATCCAGATCAAAGCATGGAAATCAACTCAAGCAGTTTCAACCCCGTCTCGGAACCGTGGTATAGCAATCGCACTGCTAACTGGTTAAATCCCACTGGAGCCCACGCCCATGAAACCCTCACTGGGCAGAACCAGTGGACGCTAAGCATCCATCCACAGCCGCTCACATCCCAGCCACTATTCACAAACTCACAGCCCCCTGGCATGATTGCTGCTGCGTACGAAGACTTCCCATCATCTTCCTGGGTCGGAGTCAATATTGCTCGAACCAATTCACCGGAGAATATGGCAACGATGTATCACGATGGTTTCTCCTCGGTGCAACGCAATGTTCCTAGCATCGATTCGCACATACCAGCGCATGACATCAATCTGAACCGTCTCCATCAAGGCGACGCAAACATGAGGCCGACCGGAGTGGTACCACCCACCGCCAAGTTTCCCTCAAGAAAGCAATCCAACGGAAGACCCAGCGTCGCGAAAAGACGAGCTTCCGAAAAAGGACCCACCAGAACGCAAACCGAAGATCGGAAGAAAGCTTCTTATGAAGTCCGGTCCAACGGCGGTGCCTGTGAGCATTGCCGGCTTATAAAGAAGGTGGTAAGTAGCAAACGTTAACAACGATTGGAAATGGTCTCTATGCTGACTGAACTTCTTTAGGGCTCTGTTTCTGTGCCATGTTATTGGTGCCGGAAAATTATAGGTAAACGTTTACACTTGGCCCTGGCAATTTGCTATAAAAGGAATTTTTGGCAGGTGTTTGGGATGTACTCGGGTAAGGTCTCTTCTGGCTCTAATTGGTTGCTTGCTGACTTCAATAGACTTTCACGGCACAGCAGAACGAGGCAATAGCATCAAGAGTGAAATTGAAACAATGCACGGCAAAGAGTATTATCTATTTCTCGGGTGCGGCCTCCGTGAAAATTTGAGCGAAATCAGCATCGACATTGACCCATCAAACGTCTGTCGTGTGAAAATCCAAAGGACTACTTCCACGTTATGGCAGCACACGATCTCGACGCATGATTCGAATCTCACTACCGGCATGGTAGCTCTGACGGAAACGTCTCGACAGGCATCCTATGCAATTGTGCCTGATTCTCTGCCAGATATTGACAGCCTGGATGCCTGGGGTCGTCAAGACATTGGGGAACTTGCACGAAAATGGCCATCTAGTTTAGCGGCAGCCTATGATCTGGCGCTTCTGGAGTACTTGGAGCACTACAAGCTCGAGCCACAACTTCTCTGCGTAAGTTTCTACAATGTAAAGAAGTAAATTTTGAAAATTTAATCATTCAACAGTTCAAGATTGTGCAAGACACAATGCGAATCGTCAGCCTGGGGAAGAATCTCGACAGCCGTCGTCCGATCAATCACAACAAAATAGTTGAAGAGATCAAAAATCTATCCTCTTCACAGTTTGGAATCAAAGAATTCAATGAATGTAAAATACGCTTCCAGCTCTCAAGAGCGGCTAGGACTCAACTCTACTTGCATGCAGCCCGAGGGATAGAAGAAACCCAGAGATCCCTTGGAGAGAAGCTTGATCAACTATTCGACCAGAATGGAAAAGGCATAACAAGAGACGACATATTATTGGTCGGAGCATGCTTGCACCGCTTATGTCTAGAATACCGACAACGTCTCCAGAGATATCGTGAATTTGCTGCAGGTAAGTTCCCATCTTTTTCATTTCATTATTTGTAAGCCATTGCTAATGGATTCCTGACCTAGGTACAGTGGATGACCGAATTGAACGGTGCTTGTACATGTACACGTTCTTCACGCGGCTCTATGAGCTCTGGTATCGTGGCAGAGCCAAAGGAGTCTTCCCAATGTCCTCGGGCTGGAACACAGAAGAGCTCAGTCAGAGCCTTCGTGAAAATAAAAACTTAGTCGACGCACTTTCAAAGTTGAGCGTTCTGGAGCAAGAGTTTTGTACGTTGCGAATTTACTCCTGATGCATACAAACCATCGCATTTTCACTAACAATTGATGCAGGTAAAGCCAGGCTGAATGATCCAAATGAGGACGACTCAATATACAAGTCGCTCATCATAGATCGAGCATTGGGGAAGTCTTGTCATGACGCCAAGGTGCGCAAGGCCCACACGTGGCCCTCACATAGTACAAAGCAGCCCTCCGCTGTTTCATCATACATTACTAAGAGAAAAGTGAAATCGTGGTAATGGTTTCGTTAGATTTCGGGAGATAAGGGTTATAACATGTCTCCCAACTTTCAAAATTTGGTTGCAAACGGGCTCACAAATCCATCAAATTTCGACGTAATCTCTACAGGCGTTGGGTTCTTTGATCTAGGTAGCGAAAAATTCAGCATGCTTACCAAAACGAGATGGTCTATCTTCGTTCTCGTGATTAAAAATGCACCTTGAGCAAAGTGATTCAGTCCGGCCTGTATCTCATGAACTTTCCTCAGGACGCCGAAACAGCATCCAAGACTGTGCGGTGACTTTTTATGAAGATTCATTTTCGGCGATCAGCAGAAGTATCGGGGCGGAGAAGAGGTGGAGATGGTGACTCTGACCGGTTTTACGAGAAGTCTGCATCTGCCTGCATTTGGATCATTCGGTGGTTGTCGGTGATGAGACGGAGTGGTGGAGGTGACACCGTGGCGCTGCTCAGGGGGTCGGCGAGACTATCCCAACACAAGTAATAGGTACGCTTAGGAGAAGAAGCAGGGTCTCTGCTGCTGGTGTGATTCCCTCGTAATTGATATGAATCGTGTTAAAACCCTATTAATATCAGTGTTCCCTCTCCATCCCCCCGAGCCATTGTGAAGGAGGACATCACAGGCACGATGAGTGAATCAACGAAAGTCAACATCACGATCAACACGGAGACAAACACGGCCACAATCACGTACGTGAAACTGACGATTCTAGATGCGATGGGAGGTTCTGGCAGCTGACAGTGACATGCAGGAGAGGTGACCAGACAAAGTATTATTATGGCGAATCTGGGTCGACCGAGAAAGTTCGACGGGAGTCGTTCTCGCAGGGTTCGAGAAGCTCCTCGTCGACCGATACAACCGATTCGGTAGATATCCCTCTTCTCGACCTTCAGCATAGACGCAATGCTAACAACATGCGTCTAGAGCTCACAACAGCAGGGACAGGGAGGGAGTTCCGGCTCCAACTCGGGCTAGGAATCACTTAGCGAGAATAGCCGAGAAAGGGGCGGGAGAGATGCGGCTCTAGGAGGAAACGGTCGGATATGAATGAGCCTAGATAGCTCGCTGATGCGAAACATTCTTCTTCTTCTTCGATTTTGGAGGTTCAGTGGAAGTGATTGAGCGATTTGATGGTGGCATTCCAGTTGGGTTGATCCCGTGGTACCATGATTATTTACCAAGGACGGGTATCTGGGACGGGATCCGGTCCGCGATTGCTGGGCTCTTTATCGAATTTTTGCCTCTTCACGTAATGTCATCTTGGTTATACAGAATTCAGGGACTCTGTGAATCTCCAAACGTGATCTAATTCGCATTAGTCCCTGCATCCAAAGGGGGATGTCTCGCAAATTAAGCCGTTGTGAAAATGGAGGTTCAGAAATTGATTCAAACTTAACTAAAGGCAAGCTAGATAACATTCAAACGTGTCTAACGTTGTTAGTGTTAAAATTATCAAGTTGCTTCTATATGATTTCGTGATTAACATACCATCCCCCCTTAAGTTGGAGGCATGGGAGAATATGACTCAGCCTTGAGCTAAGCGAGAACTGCGAAACGACAAGACATGTTTGGACGAAGCTGGAGAAAATGCTGTATAAGTGTATTCAAAACATGTTCCGGGAGGTCCTGAACACTATGTGTTTTATTGCCAGTCAAAACCGGCAGGCCCTCTTTGTGTGTTAGTCGTGCAGATGTAGCCGCTGAAAGTCAATGCTTCCTCCAATCGCCACCCATCGGTATTTAAGCCCAAGGAACAGGTCCTACAAGCTTTTAGACCCAATTTCCATTTCTTACATCCGGAGGAGGACTCCCATTCTTCGCCAGGTCGGCCTCGAGGTCCGACGACCAATGATGTTCGGAGACCTTGCTCTCCCTAACGTGCTCACAAGTGTAGGACATAAAACCCCTGTGTTGATGTTTGTACGGTATACCTGCTCCATGTGCAAGGTTGAAAAAAAGCCACTAAAATATAGATGAATGAAGTCACCTAGTGCTTTCTGCCAATGACAGTATCGTCAATGAAATAGAAATGAGTGATATGGAAACCCGAGGGTGCAAGAGTCTAATCTTGTTCTTGGCCGCAGAAGTTTTAGGGCTGCGATGTTTCAATATGACCCAGCTGAAGAAATCGTACGACGAAAAGGACAGATGAGGAAAGGATGCGAGCAGAGAAATCCGAGAATGTTGGAATGTTGATGTGACCGATCCGCGATCATGCACTGCGCCACTCAGAAAAATCTTAAATAGTTCATGACGAGCGCTTAGCAGCTTCTATGACTAATCACGGAGGGACCAACCCAACGGACTCAAAACTACCTGGCTGGATGGATGGCACTGAGAAACGTCCTTGAAAACTGGAACCATCGAGTGTGACTTTACGTAGCGTTTCGTCACATCACCTCTATTATCTTGAATAGTCGGGACTGGACGGAACCCAAGCATGACTTCAAGTATGCTGTCTTTGTCTGACGAGGTACTTTCTATGATAATATGCGAGGTTGTTTGTAGAATATCTTCCAATCCAGCTGGCCATTACTGAACCATGTCGCTTTTAAATTTCCAGGCTGAAGCCGGCGCTTCGACTTCTTATGTCTTATCCTATCTCAATCTTGCTAATAGACGGCTTTGGCGACTCGCCATATGTTTCCAGTATCGGTGTGTTGTCTTCACACCATCAAGGCTCGATATACTCAGGATTTCGACTCTGCGGTTGCAAGAACGCGTCAGTTTGTTCGCGCGAAACGTCACAACATCCGGAGAAGGCTTTGATTGGGAGTACTTGGGAAGCATTCTCTCAAATTTCGAAATGATGCACTCTATTAAGTACACGCTCTCATATCAACTCAAACAAACCCTTTTCTGACCGCATCCCGACCGCATCGCCAGCTGGAGATCGTGGAAGAAAGCCATTCCAATGTCAATCCTAGGACACTTGACTACGAGGTTCCCTCAAATACACATCAACCTAGAACAGTTTCCCGTTGGACATGAAACGACCGATATGGTTGCCCAGCAAAACGATCTCAATCTCTCCAATGGACTACTTGGCTGTGGTAACATATTCTCGATATGCGCGGAGACCAATTACGAGCATCCAATTTCGGCGCGACGGATCATGGAAGTGACAATGTCTTGCCCTAGTCTTGAAACGCTGCAGCTGCGAGTTGGCAAGGACTTCAACTTCAAAATGAGGGAGTCTCATGAAAGTGGAGCTCATGATTTCTGCCTACGCTCCGGCGATAAACTCCCCCCTGTTCGAAAACTTGTGTACGAATCTCGTCTCTTGAGGCCAGTGCTTGATCCCTTTAAACCCACCCACATTCTGGAACTGGCAGAACATCCAGCATCTTGAGATCAGGGGACGAGAAATGGCCACATTCATCGCATCGATTACAGGCCAAATCCGGAACCTGGAGACCCTGAAGATAGGAAATCTGGTACAAATATAACGAGACGCGGACCAAAATGATGAGATGAGCCGTGTTGTATTTGCGTTATCAGCATTCATACAATCTCTTGGTGGTTTGATCGACTTCGAGATGGTCAATCCTATGCTTGCGCTCCCGCAAACGGTCTTCGGGCACTTGGGCCCAAGTCTCAAAAGGCTTTGCTACCATGGACTGCAATGTCCTCATACGATGATACCCCACAACCACGATGGATCGGTCAGACCATTTCCACTCAGTGCTCCAGATGTACAGAGCATCTCAGATTTCTGTCCCGGTGTAACCTCGGTCACCTTGGATATGCTTATTGTCCACGACCTGGTAAGATTACTACTTCTTAAATCACACCATCAATGAAAGAAATCCTCATGCCAATAAAGTAATTTTCTTTAGCCGTACGCGTTTCTCTCGGCTCTTGCAAATTTTCCCAACCTTCGATCATTGTCTCTGCATGTCAAGACGGCTAAGACTCGCGACGAAGTTGCTCCGCCCAACTATTTTAGCAGAGACATCAAGATGGTCACGGCACTGGCTCAATATCTCTTCGACTCTAAGAGAGGTTGTCCTTTCAAACAGATAGATATCATGTTAGGGTTCTATTCCAACACCAGAGAACGGCCGGAAATGCATTATTCGTGTCACAAGACACAGGAGGGAGAACTTGTGGTGGAAGATAATAGAGTTGATGCTGATACTTACTGGTTTCGAGCTTATCTGTTTGATGAAGAGGACGTAGACGAATGGGAGACAGCCATTGCGGAAGCGGACCATCGAATGGCTCTCTCCAATGACGATGGAGATGGAGATGAACTGACGAGCTTGTTTGGAAGCCCTTCGCCATCTGAAAACGAGGAGGAATGTTCATAGAGTTCATGCATATACAGTTGGTTGATCATCCAAATATTTCATGTTACGCAATGCCTATGCTGGACTCAGCGACTGCTGTTCTACTCCACAACTTGATGGGCTCATTCTGCATCTGGATCACGTGAAGGCGACATTCTTCATCAATCTCATCTAGAAATAACTTATCTGAGGTAGGATGCATCTCGCGCTAGTCTAGGCACTTAGTATAGGTGATACTTATCGTTGACTAGACGGGCCAGAGGTTAATCAAATTCCGAACCTATTGAAACAAGCAGCCGAGCCAGACTATTGCTCGTTCTAGATGAGGTGCATTGACAAGTGTTCTGCTCGGGTTGGAGATTTCTCTAACAGATGGATTCTAGACGTGTCTAAAAAAGCTGCTCCTCATGTGGTGAGTCTTTTGTTGGATATCGTTATTTTGGGAATAACCTGATCGGGGACTCGAGGGGCCACCGATCGCAACTCTGGGGTCAGGACCTGGTATTCTTATGCCATCAAGAGGATCATGTCTCGAATAGAATTGTCTCATCTTGGCCAATAATTTCAAGTAAAATGTTAGTGTATAAATCGGGAAGAGGTTAACGGGAATAAATACGTGCTGCGCCTCTGTGGCACATGGGAAATCGTTGGATTGTTCTTTATCAACATAGTCTTTGCATCAAATCTGGCTTTGTGTTTGTTTGTTTTCTTTTCGGTTGAGTGATCGACAAATCTCGCTTCTGTTCGGTTAGAAAAGGGGACTCCTTAGGGGGGAGAAGCTCCACTTGCGAAAATACGGAAACTAGAGGCGCGTTTCTCAGACAAGACGTTAAAATGATCGTGTTTCAGTCGAGAAGACTGTTGGGTACTAAAGAAGAGAGTCCAAATGCAGAAATGGAAATAAATGTAAGTAGGAACAATCCTTAATGGCTCCTTACGGAGCTAGAATATTTCTAGAGATCACCTCTCTAGGTCCCTTTGAACTCTAAAATCTGGAAATCAAACTACTACTACATTTGGAGCACATCAGCTTACAATTGACTGAAGTTCTGTCAACTGTTGGATTTCAAGCGTTGCCACGTGATTCAGCCTCGTTGCTAGCTGATATTGGCCAGGAACAATTTCCAGCCTCGCGATGTTATCCTTGAGCAACAGTGGGCGTCAACCACCCAACAACCACCGCCTCTCTCACGATGAATCTCTCCCTCGTGGATCCATTCGTCCTCTCACAGGACTACCCAGAATCAACAACCTTAAGCCTGCGAAGCGGCCATGCGACCTGTGTGCGATTCAACCGGAAAGGCGACTTCCTCGCTGCTGGGCGCGCAGATGGGACAGTGGTTATCTTCGACGTCGAGACCAATGGAGTAGCACGGAAGCTCAAGGGACATACGCGGCAGGTTCAATCGCTGAGCTGGTCGCGCGATGGGAGATACTTGCTCACGGGCAGTCAAGATTGGAAGTGCAATATTTGGGATCTACAGGAGGGGTTTATTTTAAGGACTGTACGCTTTGAGGCACCAGTGTATATTGCAGAACTTCACCCGTGGAACCAGTAAGTCAAGATCATATGTGGCAGATTGCAAGCTGACTTGGGATAGTCTGATGTTTGTGGTGGCCCTGTTCGACGCCCAACCCCTCCTCGTCGATGCCTCTGGGGGCCATGTAATCAAGATGAACCTCTCCTCCGCACCCAAACGGGCACAGCTAGACGGCGACGATCCAATTAGCGACAAGCAAGCTGCTCAGGATGCGAAGCAATCTACTACGGTTTCGGTGTTCACAGCGACTGGAGATCACATATTGGCAGGGACGAACAAGGGCTGGTTGAATATCATCGAAGTCTCTACACGAACCACTCTCTACTCGACCAAGATCTGCACAGGTGTTGTGGTATACCTACGAATTACGAGCTCGGGACGAGATCTAGTAGTCAATGCCTCAGATCGGATTATTCGCACCCTTACACTACCCAATTTCTCAGCCCCAGATCTGGACCCTGATACGATCGATATGGAGGTCGAGCATAAGTTCCAGGATGTGGTTAATAGGTTGAGTTGGAACCATGTTGCCTTCAGCTCGACGGGGGAGTACGTTACGGCTAGCACGTACAATAACCATGATATATACATCTGGGAACGGAATCATGGCTCGCTGGTTAAGATTCTGGAGGGGCCGAAGGAGGAACATGGCGTTGTGGAGTGGCATCCTCATCGACCGATGATAGCTGCTTGTGGATTGGAGTCTGGGAGGATCAATATCTGGTCTATCATCCCGCAGCAGAGATGGTCGGCGCTGGCACCGGATTTCGTGGAGGTGGAAGAGAACGTTGAGTACATCGAGCACGAGGATGAGTTTGATATCCACCCACAGGAAGAGATCCACAAACGGAGACTGGATGCAGAGGATGACGATATTGACGTTCTTACTGTGGAACCGGTGAAGGGTAGCATTGTGGAGGAGGAGAACGGGTTCAGGATGCCGGTGCAATTGGATCTGATGGATAGCGAGAGCGAGGAAGAATTCATCCTTGTGGGACGAGGAGAGATGCGGAGGAAAAGCCCGACGGATGGGAGGAATTACGCTCTTGATGGCGGAGAAGCTGTGGGCAGTGCTGATGAGGGAGGGAAGAAGAAAAGTCGGCGTCGCTGAGTTTATGATGCATTTCTTTGGCGTTTTGGGTAGGATGAGCGTGGTGCATGGACTTCGAGGTAAAGGGAACGGCGCATGGCGATACCTATTCATTTGTAAGGTGGTCATATCAAGCCTACAAAAGTAACAATCTTTTCAAGCACAAAGAACCACTATCTCTGTTTGTCGGATTCCAAAGTCACGACCCATGAGCAGAACCTCTAACATCTAACCAATTCATAAGTGCTTACGCAAGATCCAACCCCTGCGGTTCTATCTTCAAGAACCCGGAATAGGCAGCCCATCCCCATTATACACCCGTGTTAACCGGTAACCGCGAGGTGAGACTCGCTGCTCACAGATACACGGAGGTAAGTGTAAGGCGCAGGGAGCCACGAGCCAGCCATCTGATGAGAAATCACAGACCAGCCTCTCTCACAACCGCACTGGCTAGCCCAAGCCTGCACCCCGCTTATTAAATCACATTTGGTCTGGCCCCTGACCTGCATTTCAACCCTCGTTTGTAGTGCTGCACCGATATCTTCCTATGAATAGATAGAGGAGAGGCATGGCTGTGTGATGGCTTGATGTACTGGTTGGTTGGTGTATATAAGACTACGATGCGCGCCTCTGCTGTTGAGAGATTGAAGGTGTTGTCGTCTCAATTCTTCGCTTCGAGTTCACGTCCAAGGATACCACTACAGCAAGCTTCTATACCTATACCTATAAGTAGGCCTTCTAGCTCAAGGAACTCTTTGACGACGAGTACGAAGAGGTTTTCGGGAACCATGGCGCCGAGTGATGTTAAAACGTATGATTATATTGTTATCGGAGGGGGGAGTGGTGGGAGTGGGACTGCGAGAAGGGCTGCGGGGTGGTATGGTGCTAAGACGCTGTTGATTGAGAATGGGTTGAGTGGAGGGTGTTGTGTCAATGTTGGGTGAGTTTTGGGGGTTGATTCTTTTGTTTTTTTGATGTTTTTATTTATTTATTGTCTGTTATATTTGTTTGGTTGTTTAGTTGGTTTGGCCTGCGTTGGCCTGGCTTGTGGTATCGTCTTGTTTACGGTTGGGGGTGAAGTGTGAAGTGTGAGCGGGGTAACAAGAAAGGAGACTCCGTGAGACAAGTCAAGTGGCTTGTCCCCAAATAATGTCTTTTCTTCTTCTTTTTTTGACTTGGATGTCTAAAATTGTATTATATTTGAAATTCCTACCATCCTTTGTGTTGAGATATGTTCGGGTTTTATTGTTCGTCCATTTTTGACCTCACTCACTTCCAACATTTCCGTTCTCCCTTCAACCCCACCCCTAATCTCTCTCCTACCCAATCACAAAAATGATATCTCTCCTTCCATATACTCAATACCTACCTTCCTGCACTTGACTAAATACTCCACAGATGCGTCCCCAAGAAGATAACATGGAACTTCGCCGCCATGGCCGAAGCACTGCGCGACAGCCGCGACTACGGCTTCGACACGCCAACCAACATCCCATTCGACTTCGCGGCGTTCAAAAAGAAGCGCGATTCGCACATCGGTGGTCTGAATAGGGCGTACGAGAGGAATTGGGATAGGGAGGGTATTGAGCTCGTTAGGGGCACGGCGAAGTTTGTTGAGGAGAAGGTGCTGGAGGTTGAGCTTGAGGATGGGAGGTTAGTCAATTTCTAACTTTCGCCTTGTATTGATGGGATATCGGCGATATTTTAGGTGGGAGGTGGGGAAAGTGGAAGGGTCGGACTGGATCCGGGCTGACTGATATTCAGTGGAAGTGTTCGCTACACAGCAAAGCACATCTGTATCGCCTCCGGTGGATTCCCTTTGATCCCGAAAGAGATCCCTGGTGCGGAATTCGGTATCACGAATGAGGAATTCTTCGACATTGAGGTCTTGCCTAAGAAGATTGCTGTTGTGGGTGCGGGGTACATCGCTGTTGAGATTGCGGGCATGTTGAATGCGGTGGGTGTTGAGGTGCATATGTTTATTAGGGGGGAGAAGTTCTTGAGGACCTTTGATCCGATGGTGCAGGATACTATGACTGCGAGGTAAGTCGTGGTCTTGATCGAGGATGTTGCACGAGTTGATAATCCTGGAATGGAATGATGTTTGCTGACGGGTGGGTTAGGTATGAAGCTGTGGGTGTGAAGATTCACAAGGGATATAAGGGTTTTGAGAGTGAGCTTTATTATTTCTCATCCGTGAAAGCTAAATACTGACCACTTCCCAGAGGTCGAAAAGATCAGTGATGGGAAAGGCGATGAGCGAGTTCTGAAGTTGACCCTTCAGGACGGTGAAGAGTTAGTCGTCAACGAACTTCTATGGGCAATTGGCCGAGCACCCGAAACCAAGAGTCTGGATCTCGAAGTTGCTGGTGTAAAGATGAGAGAGAAGGGGTATATCGTTGCAGACCAGTATCAAAACACTAATGTCGAGGGTATCTACGCTCTGGGTGATGTAACTGGACAGATGGAATTGACTCCTGGTGAGTATCGTCTTAGTCTTAACTTACTCAAACAGACGATCGTCCAATATATGAATTTACTGACACAACCAAGTTGCAATCGCAGCTGGACGCCACCTCTCCAACCGTCTCTTCGGTCCCCCAGAACTATCAACCTCCTACCTCCCCTACGAAAACATTCCCACAGTCGTTTTCGCCCACCCTGAAATCGGCACAATCGGACTCACCGAGCCCCAAGCAATCGCCAAATACGGCGCTCCAAACGTCAAGACCTACCACACCAAGTTCTCGGCCTTGTTCTACGAGATGTCCTCATCAGAAGAGAAGAAGAAGAACCCAACTGAATTCAAGATCGTGTGTGAGGGGCCGGAGGAGAAGATTGTGGGCTTGCATCTTCTGGGACTGGGTGTGGGCGAGATGATGCAGGGTTTTGGGGTTGCGGTTAAGATGGGGGCGAGGAAGAGGGATTTCGATGCTTGTGTTGCTATTCATCCTACTAGTGCCGAGGAGATTGTGACGATGAGGTGATGGGCAGGAAGTGAGTAGGCCGAGGATTCCGTTTCATGGCCCTTCAAAGTCTCTGATTTTGTCAAATAATCTTCCACTTCCACTATATTAACGAGAAGGAGTTGTTTTGATTGCAAAGACTGGACTTAGCCTTGACGTTTCAGTGGATTTGGTGTCCTGGATGTGTACTCAGACGAGAGGTATGCCAAGAGTGACATACCTACCTAGGTAGGCAAAGTATGGTGAATTGAACACGCAAAACAAGTTGACAAAGACTCCTCGAAGTTCCGAAAATGGCAAATTTTGGAATAACGACCCCTCCGTTCTTGAGTTTCTGGGCAGGTGCCTTTGTGCCCTCAACAGAAGTTGAAACTGTCACGGGGGTTGCTTTGTATCACGTGACTATTCATGGGCGTGTGAGATCTGCCGTTCAGATCTCACCGCCATCTGCTGTATTCGATATCCTGACGTTTCCTTGCTGAATAAAACTTTATTCGAACTTTCTTTAGAAATGAAAAGGTTTTTATGACAGAAGGATGGAGAGAAAGTGAAGTCAATGCTCGTTGCCTGAAACGAAGCGACTCACCAGCCATTGCCTGTTGCTGCCCGTTGATTGGTCGGAAGCGGCGAAGACTCATTGCCATCCCCCTAACCCAACCCGGACTAGCACCATTCCGTTGAGCCTCTGCTCGTTGCGGCCCCATCAAAGAACTTCCATCGTGAGATTCTCCTGGACGCGACTCCATCCATCGTCAACACCACCACGTCCAGCCCCCAACTCCAGGAATCGCGCGTCCAGTATCGTGCATTTCTCTCCGAAGGTCTTTCTCACGAGAAAGAACACTCCCCCACACTCTTTACGTCGTCACGGCCGCCTCGCTGGATTCTTCACGGTCGGACATCTGAAGGCTTCGATCAGGCCTTTGGCCCTGGCTGCCTCCAGCGCCATCGCATCAACACCTTCCTTTCCATCGCGCGCATCGATTGCTTCTGCCTGTAATATCCTTCTGCGACCTCCATCCTCTTCTACGACCCCCTCGAGCCCCCGACTGCTTTGCGCCGAATCTGCGATAATACCCCTTGTTCGCCACTCAAGGTGAACAACAACATCAGCCAACATGGCGAACCTCAACTTTGCGCACTCCGATGCGCCACTGCGTACAATCCAGGAGGTGCAGTTCGGACTGTTATCTCCTGAGGAAATCAAGAATATGAGTGTCTGCCACATCCTGTACCCTGAGACCATGGACGAGACTCGAACAAAGCCGCGCGATCAAGGATTGAACGACCCTCGACTTGGTTCCATCGACAGACAATTCAAGTGCGCCACTTGCGACCAGAATATGTCCGAGTGTCCTGGTCATTTCGGTCATATCGAGTTGGCAAAGCCTGTCTATCATCCTGGATTCCTCAAAAAGATCAAGAAGCTGTTGGAGATGGTCTGCCACAACTGTGGTAGAGTCTTGCTTGACAGAGTCAGTAGCCCGCAAGGCGTGGCAGATCCTTAGTTCGTTTGTGCTAACATCAAAATCTCAGAGTAATCCGGCCTACAAAGCAGCAGTCAATATCCGTGATCCCAAGCGAAGATTCGATACGATATGGCGACTTTGCAAGCCCAAGATGATCTGCGATAGCGATGTGACACCGAACGATGACGGCTTCAGCGAGGATCCAAAGGAAGCAGCCAAGCGCTCGCACGGAGGTTGTGGCAATACACAGCCTGAAGTGCGCCAGGTAGCTCTTGAGCTCTTTGGTACATGGAAGGTCCCAAAAGATGAGGATAACGAAGGCGCACAACCGGAGAAGAGACTCATCACCCCAGAAATGGCTCTGAATGTCTTCCGAAGCATCTCTACCTCTGAGATCTTTGATCTGGGCTTGAGCAACGATTATGCACGACCAGAGTGGATGATCATCACTGTTCTGCCTGTTCCACCTCCACCCGTTCGTCCCAGTATTTCCATGGACGGCACAAGTCAAGGCATGCGGGGAGAGGATGATTTGACCTACAAGCTTGGTGACATCATTCGCGCAAATGGCAATGTTAGACAGGCACAGCAGGAGGGTTCCCCGGCACACATTCAGTCAGACTTTGAGAAGTTACTTCAATACCACGTTGCCACATACATGGACAACGACATTGCTGGTCAGCCACAAGCTCTGCAGAAGTCGGGTAGACCCGTCAAGTCTATTCGTGCCCGTCTAAAGGGTAAGGAAGGTCGTCTTCGTGGTAACTTGATGGGTAAGCGTGTCGATTTCTCAGCACGTACCGTCATTACTGGTGACCCGAATTTGTCTTTGGACGAGGTCGGAGTACCGAGAAGTATTGCGCGGACACTCACATATCCTGAAACTGTGACACCATACAACATCGGCAAGCTTCATCAACTGGTTCAGAACGGTCCCAATGAACATCCTGGCGCCAAGTACGTAATCCGACAGGATGGAAGCCGTATCGATCTGCGACATCACAGACGTGCAGGCGCCATTTCACTGGAATACGGCTGGAAGGTTGAGAGACACATTGTTGATGGGGATTTCATTATCTTCAATCGTCAGCCCTCACTGCACAAGGAGTCTATGATGGGCCACAGAGTCCGGGTTATGCCTTATTCGACGTTCCGTCTCAATTTGTCGGTCACATCGCCTTACAACGCCGATTTCGACGGTGATGAAATGAACCTGCACGTTCCTCAAACTGAGGAGACTCGAGCCGAGGTCATGCAGCTCTGTATGGTTCCCCTGAACATTGTTTCGCCTCAACGAAACGGTCCTCTTATGGGTATTGTTCAGGATACTTTAGCTGGTGTTTACAAGATGTGCAGAAGAGATACCTTCATTACAAAGGAGCATCTCATGAACATTCTTCTCTGGGTTCCAGAGTGGGATGGTGTCATTCCACAACCTGCCATCCTCAAGCCTCGACCAAGATGGACTGGAAAGCAGATTGTCAGCATGATCATCCCAAAGATTGTCAACCTTCACATGCCTAACGACGCTCGCGAGGATGCACCTCTCAAGGACGATGGCCTTCTTATCCACGAGGGAGAGCTCATGTTTGGTTTGATGGCCAAGAAGAACATCGGTGCAACCAGTGGTGGTATCATTCACATTATCTTCAACGAGATGGGTTCCGATGCCGCTATGGCTTTCTTCAACGGTTGTCAACGTGTTGTCAACTACTGGCTCCTCCACAATGGGTTCAGTATCGGTATCGGTGACACCGTCCCTGACAAGGCTACAATCGCAAAGATTGAGGGTGCTATTCAGACACAGAAGGACGAAGTCGCTGTCTTGACCGCCAAAGCCACTGCGAACGAGCTCGAGTCCCTTCCTGGTATGAACGTTCGTGAGACTTTCGAGTCCCAAGTCTCCAAGGCCTTGAATACTGCTCGTGATCAAGCTGGTACGAAGACCGAGGGCAGTCTCAAGGATAACAACAACGCTGTCACCATGGCTCGATCTGGTTCCAAGGGATCCACTATCAATATTTCTCAGATGACAGCCTTGGTTGGTCAACAATCTGTTGAAGGAAAGCGTATTCCTTTCGGCTTCAAGTACCGAACTCTGCCTCATTTCACCAAGGATGATTATTCCCCAGAGTCTCGTGGATTTGTTGAGAACTCGTACCTTCGAGGACTTACACCTACCGAGTTCTTCTTCCACGCTATGGCTGGTCGTGAAGGTTTGATCGATACTGCAGTCAAGACTGCCGAAACTGGATACATTCAACGTCGTCTCGTCAAGGCATTGGAAGATGTCATGGCCAAGTATGATGGCACAGTCCGAAACTCTCTCGGTGATATTGTGCAGTTTGTCTATGGTGAAGATGGTCTTGATGGTGTCTGCATCGAGAAGCAGAAGGTCGACTCCATCAATCTGGATGACAAGAAGTTCACTGACCGTTACCGATTGGATGTGATGGATGAGCGAAACCCAATTTCTTCCGAACTCTTGGAGAATGCAAACGAGCTTGCTGGCGATCTCGAGGTGCAGCGACTTCTCGACGAGGAATGGGACGCGCTCAAGGCAGACCGAGAGATGCTTCGTTGGGTCAACTTGAAGAAGAAGGATGACGAGTCGATGCAACTGCCAATGAATATTGTCCGAATCATCGACAGCGCCAAGAGACTCTTCAAGGTTGACGATTCCCAACGCAGTGACTTGCACCCAGCAGAGGTCATCCCTCAAGTCAAGAGACTTCTGGACCGCATGGTTATTGTCCGCGGTGACGATTACTTGTCTGTCGAGGCCCAAACCAACGCTACATTGTTGATCAAGGCACAGGTCAGATCCCGTCTTGCCTTCAAACGTGTCGCCCTCCAGCTTCGCCTCAACAAGCTTGCTTTTGCTCACGTTCTGGGCGAACTCGAGAGTCGTTTCACGAGAGCGTTGGTGAACCCTGGAGAGATGGTCGGTGTGCTTGCTGCCCAGTCTATCGGAGAGCCTGCTACTCAGATGACATTGAACACTTTCCATTTCGCAGGTGTGTCGTCCAAGAACGTCACTCTCGGTGTCCCTCGTCTAAAGGAGATTCTCAACGTCGCAACCAACATCAAGACACCTTCGATGGTTGTCTACCAAGAAGGAGACGATGGTACACAGGAGTCCGCCAAGTATTTACGTAGTGCTGTTGAACACACGAACTTGCGTTCTGTGACTGCTGCTACGGAGATTTACCACGACCCTGATATTCAGTCAACTACTATTGAGGATGATTTGGACATGGTTGAATCTTACTTCATCATTCCCGATGACGTTCAGGACGCTCCTGAGAACCAGTCTAGATGGCTTCTTCGCCTTATCCTTGACCGTCAAAAGATGTTGGACAAGGGTCTCCGAGTTGAGGATGTCGCCATGAAGATCAAGGAGAATTACCAGAAGGATTTGGCAGTGATTTTCAGTGATAACAATGCTGAGGAGCAAGTTATCCGTATCAGAATGATCAAGCAGAGCGATTCAAAGTACGATGATGACGAAGTGGAAGAGGACATCATGCTCAAGCGTCTCGAAGCACATATTCTTGACACTCTCACTCTTCGTGGTGTCCCAGGTGTTGACAGAGCTTTCTTGAACAAGGAAACCAAGCTCATCACCACTCCTGAAGGCGGTCTTCTTGCCAAGAAGGATGATCCACGATGCGAAGAATGGTACCTCGATACTTCCGGAACTTCGCTCGCTGCCGTATTGACCATCCCCGGTGTCGATACTACTCGCACTTACTCCAATCACTTCATTCAGATTTTCGAGGTCTTCGGTATCGAGGCAACTCGTTCTGCATTGATGCGTGAGTTGACACAAGTCTTGGCTTTCGATGGTTCTTATGTCAATCATCGTCATTTGGCGCTTCTGGTTGATGTTATGACATCCCGAGGTCATTTGATGGCCATTACTCGTCACGGTATCAATCGTGCCGATACTGGTGCACTGATGAGATGTTCCTTCGAAGAGACTGTGGAGATTCTTCTTGAGGCTGCTGCCGTCGGTGAACTTGACGACTGCCGTGGTATTTCCGAGAACGTCATGCTTGGTCAACTTGCCCCTATGGGTACTGGAGAGCTTGACGTCCTTCTTGACCCCAAGATGCTCGAGACTGTTATCTCTGACAATGGTAGAATGGGTCTCATGCCTGGTTTGGCTGTTAAGGGTGCCGATGGAGGTGCTGCTACACCATACGATTCTGGCTCTCCTCTGGCTGAGGGCGGATATCTGTCCATGAATACCCCAGACTACAACTCAAACTTCTCTCCAATCCAGACTGGTGGCTCGGCTACTCCTGGTGGATTCCAAACCAGTTACACCGACAACTCTGGCTTCAGCAACCAAAGCCCATACACAGTCCGAAGCCCTGGAGGTTATTCGCCTTCGAGTCCATTCAGCACGAGCCCTGTCTCTCCTGGATTCTCTCCTACATCCCCTGGCTACTCTCCAACTTCTCCAATGATGGGTTCTGCCAGCCCAGGGTACAATGTGTCATCACCTCGATTCAGCCCTGTCAGCCCTGCGTTTACCCCAACCAGTCCTGCATACAGCCCCACGAGTCCTTCATTCGTGTCTCCAACTTCACCTTCGTACAGCCCAACCTCGCCGAACTACTCGCCAACATCTCCAAATCTCCATGTCTCACCCAGCTCGCCGTCGTACAGTCCTACGTCTCCAAGCTACTCTCCTACTTCTCCGAACTACAGTCCGTCGTCTCCAAACTTCTCGGGTGGCAACAAGGTTTCCCCCGGGTCCGGGTTGTCCCCGACCAGTCCTGTTTACAGTCCGTCAAGTCCCAACTGGAGTCCAACTTCTCCTGCCCAGGGAGCAGCTGCTACTTCGCCAAAGTACTCTCCCACCAGTCCCTCCTACTCTCCCACAAGGTATGATCCCCCACGCTCTTCTCATGGTATCCCTACTAACAATTCCTGTAGTCCTCAGTTCTCTCCCACCTCTCCTCGCAACTGAGACCAAAAATCGACTTTCTATTTCACTGTATAACATGCGAGACTTACTCATCAAAAGAAAAAAGATCTGCATTCGGGCGTTTGGGATTGCTGTGCGCCTTCAATTTCTCGGGCACCTCATAAAACAAAGAACACTTTGTTCTTTCGGCATTTCACATTTTTCGTGGTTGTTTTCCCACTTCAATTCGCGAGAATCCTAGCACATGGCGTTTTCGGGATATGCGTTTGCCTTTTTCTGCATTTTCATGGGGTGTAGTGGACGGGGGTAAAAGATGAGATGAGACGCAAGGAGGGAAATGTGATGCAAGGACCGTGTGTTTTTAGAGCAGTTAGTGATTTGCCCGAACAGATTGCTTTGTATTAGGGCGCGCGTGCGTACGAAAATGCGAGATGGGGCTGGGGAAAGAATGGAATCGAAGAAAGGGAGGATTGAATTGGTGGAGGGATGGGGTTTGGATGCGCGAATTTCTGATTTGGGAAGAGGGGTTGGCGGGTGGATGGCAGATGTGTTATGAGATAATTGGATGATCGATTCGATGGCCGCACGGCGAGAAAAGAAAGATGAGATTGATAGATGCATAGAATATGATGCATTTATCACATTTTTGAGTTAAGGCTTGCTTGTGATGTGATGAGACTGCCTTTGTGAGAGTCGGACATGTCTCCGTCTCTCCCCACATCGTTTTCAGTCTAAGCTTTCCCGGGAGGGCCACTCGCTGGTCAGGGGATTGCTGTATGGTTGGAAATCCGTTACTGCAGATCTCATACATACACTGTGATATCTTTTCTGACGAACAACTTCCCCTCCGTCTTTGCCTTGATTCTCTCCGAATGCATACGACGAGTTCCCATCTCGAGATCGCTCGTTAGAACAGTGCCACAGCAAAAATCATCCTTCAATTGAGACTTAAAGGTATCTCTCACTGTCTTGATCTTATTATAGCAGTCTTCAGACGTGGACTCGTGGTAGATCGTGTGAGTGGCAGCTGTTTTTGCCATGATCAATTTACAGCCTGTTGTGAAATCCACTTTACACAATGGCTTGGCAGCTCCCAGCTCCCTCTCTCGGGGAAAGTTGCGGCTCGAGTATTTATTGACTTTTCTCCGTGGAACCACAATTTTTTTACTCGGAAACTGGATCTTTGGCCCAAATCCGTGGATAACTTGTCCCAGCCATCCACCCTTGATAAAGCTTGCCGTGATCAAGCTCAGGTTCCTCACTCACTCGGTCTTTCTCCAGATGGTTGCAAAATCTGACAAACGACTGATAAGTATTTCAACCCCCGACAAATCGAGCTTGGACATAGTTTTTCATTTTTTGCATGCAAATTTGACGGGCACGCCATATGCTCCAGAAAGAGCGTCATGCAGTGTGGAGTTTCCGCTGAGTAGAGTGGGATGAAGATGTCGTTGAAATCCAGAGATATCTGAAAGTAGCATCTCGTGCAACGAGAATCCATTATGACGTGCTTTAATCTTATCAAATGCCCATAATGATTACCAGGTACATCCGAAGAATGGGGAGGCTGAAGTCTTTGTTTTTAAGGAAAGGTTCGTGATGTTCCAGTTTAGGTTACTTCGATATATTCCTGGCCACACTCAACATCATCTCCTGGAAAGGATTTGATTAAAACCACATTCAAACTACAATAAGCATCAATCAAGGTCATGCCCCAGCTCAAAGTCGTTATCATCGGCGGCGGCGTAGGAGGACTTACCGCAGCGATTGCGTTGCGACAACATCCAGCCCTCCATGTCGAACTCTACGAACAAGCCACCTCGTTTCGCGAAATCGGCGCCCTCATCGGGCTCGCACCAAATGGGCTTCGCACTTTAGAGAAACTTGGAGTAGAGGACGTTCTGACTGATGAGATTGGCTTTCGAAACCCGGATCCCATACCAATGATCTACAAGTAAGTAATGTTGACGAACCACCCTTGACACAGGGAAGTCTCGAGGGTGGGTATTGATGAATTTTGAAATGCAGACACTGGAAGACGGGAGATACGTTGAGTGCGGATAAATATCACAATGTGCCTGAGAAACGCCATCAGATGGCACGAATGCATCGTGCAAGTCTGCAGAAAGCTTTGTTGAAGAAGCTTCCATCTGATGTCCTGCACCTGGGTAAAAGAGTTGTGGATGTTGATGTATCTGATGAGAGACGTGTGATTGTTACGTTTGAAGATTCAACGTCTGTCGCTGCAGATTTAGTCATTGGTGCAGATGGGATAAAATCTGTGAGTTTTTCGCCTGTGGGTCTTGCTGTCAAGTATGGTATGACAGCCAAATGTTGATTTAGAGATGCTAACATGGTTGATATTCGTAGCGTGTCAGAAAAAGCTTTGTCCCTGATCATGAATTGAAATGGACTGGCGATGCTATTTTTAGATCGACCTTTCCGTACGAGTTGGTCAAGGACATCCCGGATCTACCCAGAAATTCCACACATTTTGTGAGTTACAAGCACCAGTACAAGCCACCAATTGCCCAAGACTCATGCAATTTTTGTCTAGACAGGCCCTAGATCATGGTTCTTTCCCTCTCGCATGGGTAAGTAGATTCCAAACACGCAATTACACCTTTGCTAGCTGATACATGTGATCTCTAGGTAAAGATGAATTCGGCGTGACGTGCAGCTTCCCGGTAAATGATCAAGATCCAGATGCTCCTTTCCAAGATCTCGTATGGAATGCACCAGCAGATGTACAAACAGTCCAAGAAGCCTTCAAAGTATGTGTCTCTCAAACCGGATCTACTCCGATAGAAACACGTGTTAATAACATTAAAAGGACTTCAATCCCCTCGTTCGTGCCATCGCGGCTCGTATCCCTTCCGTGCGCCGTTATGCCAACGTCGCCGGGGCTGGGCTCAAGCATTGGACATTTTCCAATCGTGTGACTCTACTCGGAGACGCAGCCCATACCCATGGAGGCGCTTTCGCAGCGGGAGCTAGTCTTGCAATCGACGATGCATATGCGCTATACCTTGCACTTTCTACCACTATTCAAACTTCGGCGGAAGTCTCGCCGGAGCGATTGGCATATGCACTTTCGCTGTACGAAACGACAAGGCGGCCGCAATCGGATAGAGTTCTTCGGGTTGTACATGGTATGATTACAGATCATCGCGGACGTATGGGGCGGTTCTGGGAAGAGGGAGTTGAGGAGCCGGATGAGGAGTTCAGGCAAAGAGTAGCGGCTAGGCTTGATCCTGTTTGGTTGACGGAGCATGATGTCGAGAAAACTTTCGAGAAGGTATTGACGGCTTCGAGGGAAGTGGGAGTGGAAGTTGCAAGACTTTGAGGTTCTAGAGTTCTAGAATACAATAAATGAAAAGATGTACAAAGGATCTTGGAAAAGATGGGAACATAAATCAAATATGAAGTGATCCGGGGCTTTAAGACTCGCTAAGCGAATGAAAACATCCCCAACTTACCCCTTGTTTTTGTGGCGTTCGTAGATGTTTCTGGTAAACGCTATGCTTTTCATTCAGGATTTCAGTCCAAATGCTTCTAAAATTGAATATCCCGTGGTTTTGGAAAATTTCGGAGTGCTTCTTCAAGCCTGAATCTAGTTAACTCCGCAGTCGTCGCCTTGTTGAGACATTTTGGATTTAGTCTCCCCGGATGGCATTTCTTTTCTTCTTTTCTGGTTGGCGGAGGTCAGTATGGCATGGTATGAGAGATGCATTAGCGCTGCTTAGAGACGCAGATGTTGGGACGTTCCATCTTTACACTTGCGTTCAGGTTGTCGCTTCATGTGGTCGCTTCATGTGGCCGAATGATCATCGTAGAGAAACAATGATCATGAGCAGGCTGAGGCCCCCTGGAGTAGTGTGACGCAGGATTTGGTGGTGTTTTCAAGCGTAAAACTCTAGATTATTTCAACTTTCATTTCCTGCTTGAAGCTACCATCTCCGAAGTCTTGCCGTCGAGATGCTCTGGTGATACCGACTCGGCGATATACTCCAGGCCGACCATCAACTGAAACCAACGTCAACATGACCCTCGATAGTCCGGGACTTTCAGCGTTGTATTGAAGGTGAAGACAGAGGACTGGCTTGCCGACGCTGATGGTATGGTCATCAATCTCGGTTATCGAATCAAATTTGAACATGACATCGTGGTCTGCCAGAGGACTATCGACATAGAAAGACTCCTCGATGATTCGCGTTATCCTAGCTGGCTAAACCGGGGCTGCAAGGACGATAGAGCCTGAAGCTGCCTCGCCAGTAGGGCCTGTTCCAGTGAGTACAGTTGTCGCTCGCAGTACGCGTGCACAAATCCTGTCAACATCATCGGCGACATTGATAAACATGACTTACTGTCTAATCGATGCCCATGACCAAGACGGGGCTCGAAAAGCATTCGGTCGACGTCTAAGATATCTGTTGGATAGTGGACTTAGTGGAGTCCAAGCCAAATCAGTGATCAGGCTCCATTCCCATAGACCTGCGAGATATCTGTCCCTAGGCCATTTATCCAGGCACATCTTGGCCACACCCGACAACGCGGGTAGAGCGACTTTTCCGTAAGTCGGTTTGAGCCCAGAGTAGTCCTGCACGAACCATCTCCATGTGGCAGCCATGTTGCTGTGTTCATCTCTAATTCTCGTCTTAAAAGACCACGCTCGTGTTCACATGATGCCATATAGATTGAGTTACTTAATCCCTCGTTGGCACAGCACTCACAGGTCTGTAATCCCGGAAATTGCCATAGCAGCTCCCCATGACCAAAATGAAGGAGGCGAGGCGAGATGAGTCGTTCTTGGAAAGCCCAAGCGCGGCTCATGAATGGACTCAGAGCATCGTTTGTGGGCCTAACTTTTTCATTAAATTTTCCGTCGAGATGAACAGCTCTCAAATCATCTTTGAGCCTGGTGTATATAGTGAAGTCTTGGGATTGTCTTTGGATGATGAGTTTCTTGATCGGCGCTCGTTCCAGCGAGGATGGCCAGAGTCCGTCATCGTCGCTTCGAGCACTGGTTGCGCAGATGGTCAGATATGAACCGTGATAAACGATGCCATCTTTGCTGATTCTTGCATCCAATCAATCTCGTCATCCTGAATGATGCAAATAGAATCAATCCATAGGTAGCAGATACCGAGGCCCCTGCAAACTTGCACTGTGTCCTTGAAAGTCTTCGGGAGTGATGGCCAGGCAATACCTTGCTTGTTGTCGTCTATCGTGGCTTTCGTCGGTAGGCAGAGTGGGCGAGAGTTTCTCCAACAGTGACTGAGGGCAATGTATTGACTTGACTGCCCATTCGTCTCCACTAATCTGATATTCTCTGCCGAAATCTCGATCACTCGACTCGGTAATGATGATGATGCTGATTCTTGACAAGCTCTGTGATCTGCTGAGCAATTTGACAGCCAGGTTTTCGCCGTCCCAATTGATTCCTCGTGTGGTATCTCGCCGATTGCTGGTCTATGCTTTAATTCACGGAACAGCTTTGGATGCCCTGGCAAAGAGTAAGTCGACATCCTACTCAAAGGAGACTAATTTCCCCTGACTGTACCTTGAGGCACGAAAATATCAACCGCAAATCTTTTGGCAATTGAATTTCTGAAACGAAGGGTTTTCCAGTCACTTTCGCTGAAGAATCAACCAGTTCTTTCCGTGTACATAGATTCAATCTCTCGCAACAGACAGCACTTTTCACCGCCTGTTGCTGCATGATCAACGAAGAGCCCAATGGGGACACAACCATCTCCATCTTGCCCTTCTTTCGATATCAGGGGGCAAACTGGGAAGCTTGTTGCCGTGTTACTTGGAATTTCTGTGATTGCGTTGGACATAATTCCAAATGGCACTATCGGCTAGGCAGGTAACCCAGAGGGAAGCCCCATTTGAGCCTCGCTTTGGACAGGTGAAGTTTGTTGATGACTCGTGAGCATAGAAGCTGTCTGCATCAGCATCTTGATCTTGCCAACCAACACCTTCCAAGATGTTGTGTGATTAGTCATCTCATGCACAAGGATCGACCTAGGCTATTCAATGACAGGCAAGCGAGGTTCAATATGCAATTAAAACAAAAACAACGGGCTTATGGTGGATTAACCCTTCATCTATTTAAATAAATTAACATAATGACTGGTTTTATATAATCCTATGCATGGCCTTAGCTCTCAAAATTTTCCAAAACGCCATGGCCAAAATTGACAGGATCAAGATTACCGTTCACTGAACCTGCATCTCCCGCCTTATTCCTGTCAAATGTTCAATTAGTATAGACTAGAACTTGCCTGACAGTTTACTAACCACAAGTTTGGCATTTGGAAGTAGTCGTGTTAATTTATGATTCTACAAAATTTGAAGGGGAGTAAGTGAGAAATCCAAATTCCTTCCCTTCAAACCTTTGATCAAACGCCAACCGTCCAAATCCAACAGAAAAACACCGATACAAATTCCCAGCTACTTCTTAAACGAATGTCCTACCATCAGCTAGCTAGAGAGTAAACTCAAAGAACACTCCAAACCACAATCCCTGGAATGTCAACAAACGCCACGCCCAGTTACCCCGCCAAAACCAGCAACTCACGCTCCTTGAAAAGCAAAATCCTCCACCAAAGCCTAAAACCGCTCACTACACTATATTTTGCGCTTCTTATCCCTGCCAGACAACGTAGATTTCTCACCACATGAAGTAGGCGGAGAAAAACTGCCGCAAAACCCACCCATCTCAACATCAGAGTCGTGCTGATCATGACTGAAGCTGATCTGATTTAGCTGAGGCTCTGGCTCATACTCCCACTCCCGCTCTTGCTTGATCATAACCGAGTTCAGTCGACGATCAGAGATTGATTTTGAAACTTCTGACGAAGAGGAATTGGTGACAGAAGTTGGGAACGTCGCCTGGTACGCGTCGTGTAATTTATTGAATAGATCCAGGAGATCGCTCTCATCTTTTTCGAGGGTTTGATTGTACCTACCACAATCAACGAACAAACTCTATTAGTATATTCTATCTAGAGGGCATGATAGGAAGAGTGAGAAGGGAGGGGGGGTACATACCTAGTAAAAGCCTTCCCACTAAGCCGATCCGTGCGCTGTCGGCTGTTTATTTTATGTTTTTTGACGGCTTTCTGGTAGATCCCTAGATGGGAGAGGAGGTAATTGTTGATACTCTCGTGGAATTTATTATTCATTTCATCATTATCACCACAGCCACTTAAAGCTTGATTGAGCAGTGTCCTAGAATTATCGTATTAGCATTCCCATTGCCATTTCGATTCCAATTCCAAAACAGAGGAAAAAGAGAAGGGAGGGGAAGATAAGGAGGGGAAACTTACGCAACAAGCCCATCCAACCCTCCTTGCAAACGGCCCACGAATTCCGTAGTCAGCTTCTCGTGCTGCTCACTCTGATTGCGGTATTCAACTATCATTTTGTCTTTTATTTGGCGTGCTGCTTCGTCGTCGGCTGCTTTGCGCTCTTTTTGGTGGGTTAGGATCGCGCTGAGGATAGATGCGTAAGGTGGGGGTGGGGATATGGTGGAAGAAGGCTGTGAGGCGTTCATTTTTGGAGTGGTTGGGATGCGGTGCGCTGTTATGTTGCTCATTGGGCCGTGTTGAGTGGTGGGTGTGTGTTTTGTGTTAATAAGAAGGGGTGTTGATGACTTTCGCTTAAGGCGGGCGGGGTTGATTTTGTTGTTGTTTTGGCGAGTCGTTGATAAGAATATTTGTTCTTGCTGCGTTTTTGATTTTGTAGAAGTTTATTAAGGCGTAAGGATTCTTCAGAGAAGTTGTTATGGATGAGATACCCCAAGCAATAAAACCCGGGACAAAATTCGGATGAAGAAGGAAACTGAGAGCCCGGTTTGGTTCTGGAATAAAGCCGATGGCTCCTCGGAAACTTTCAAGATAAGATGTAGGAGTGGGTATTTTGAGATTTAATCTCTAGTTAAGTTATTTGTTTCTCTGTTTTTGGTTGGATTGGTAGCTCTCTTTCTTTTGGGAAGCTCGAGTCGCTTAACGCCGCGGGGCGATAAATTTGTTTGAGGTTGTAGCTGTTGACGATTGATTGATGTGAATAGTGATATTTGTGTAGGGTAATGTTATTTCGGTTGAAATTTCGTCCTTTAAATTTCTCTTCAAATGGTATGTATGAAGGTAAATGCGCGAGTAAGTGTTGATGAGAAATTCTGCTGTAGTCTGTGAAGATATTTTAAGAGACAAAGCGGAGGCAGCTCAGACATATTTATAGCCGTGGCACAAAGTGGTCACTGAAATTGAAATCAAACAAGGGCGTGAATAATCTAGACGAATGGAAAATATTCACAGCAGAACATAGATCAGGCGCTTTACCTTGAAAGGGGCGCGCTGAATCACAGCGTGAGTGAATGATTTCTTGCAGACTCACCACAGGATGGATCTGCTCATCAACCAGAGTTTTGGGAGGGAAATAGGCATGTAAATAGTATGTGCAATTGTAAGGGAAAACTCCTCATGAAGAGGGGGGTAGGGGAAACACAATCTACGAAGAGGTTCATTTCCATTGCCTAAAACTCCGTGAAAAGAAGAGAGATTTCGTTGAAAATTCGTTGATGTGACTGTTTGTCTAAACCACCACCCATCCATTCATCCGGCATCCATCACATCTCTGAATCTACTATTAACCTGATTTTTCGCATCTCAACGTATCAAAGTTTCACTTTTCTTTCCTTGTGGCAAAATCAAATCTATACAACATTTCTATCCATTCAATCATCGCCTTGCTGTCGTACCCTAATTCAGATCTTGTTCTCGTCCATGTACTTGATGCGGACACTGACTGCACGTCTGTGAGCCTCGAGTTCTTCGACCTTAGCGAGCTGCATTACTGCGCTGCCAACATTGCGGAGACCCTGGGCTGTGAGGTTGGAGCTGGTGATATGCTTGGTGAAGGAGCCGAGATTGACGCCGGAGTATTGCTTTGCGTAACCGTAGGTTGCTGGGTATTGTCAGTATGTGATTTGATTTTGGAAGGGGCGGGCTGGAACATACGGAGCGAGTGGTTCACACCAGCAGAGTAATCACCGACACTCTCTGGTGTCCATTCACCGATGAATACCGATCCAGCATTCTGAACCATATCGACAACACTTTCTGCATCCTTGACTTGGAGGATCAGATGCTCGGGGGCGTAGTCGTTGCTGAGGGTCATAGCCTCCTTGATATCCTTAACTACCAGAGTAACGGAGTGCTCGATTGCTCCTCGGACGAGATCGACTCTTGGCAGAGCCATGGCTTGGTTGTGAAGCTCGTCTTCGATGGCTGCCAGTTCCTTCTCGGAGAGGTCGATGGCAATGAGAACAACTTGGCTGTCTACACCGTGCTCAGCCTGTGAGAGGAGATCTGATGCAACGAATGCGGGATTGGCATGCTTGTCAGCGATGACGAGGACTTCGGATGGACCAGCTGGCATATCGATACTGACACCGGCATTGGTATCGTTGGAAACGTACATCTTTGCAGCTGTGACAAATTGGTTCCCTGGACCGAGAATCTTGTCAACCTTGGAGACGGACTCGGTACCATATGCCATAGCAGCAACAGCCTGTGCACCACCTGCAAGGACGATGGATTCAGCGCCAACTTTGTGGGCAACGTAGACGATTTCGGGGGTAATGCTGCCATCAGCTCGTGGTGGTGAAGCGAGCACGATGGTTTTGCATCCGGCAACCATGGCTGGAACACCAAGCATGAGCGCAGTGGATGGTAAAACAGCTGTTCCTCCAGGGACGTACAGACCAACACGCTCGATGGGTCGGACGAATCGACTGCAGACAATACCAGGCATGGTCTCAACCTGCAGGGGCTTGTCCTCCTTTTGTGCTGCGTGGAACTTGCGGATGTTTTCGTAGGAGATATCGATGGCTTCGATGGTCTCAGGTGGGAGGTTCATCAGTGATTGAGGGAAAGGAGCCTTTAGAACGGGAGATGTAAGGGATGTTGCCTTTTCAAATTTGTGGGTATATTCCAGAAGTGCCTTATCTCCGCCGGCTTGAACACCCTTGATAATTGGATTGACGATGCCCATAATAGTCTCGGTTGAACGTTGTGAGGGTCGTTGAAGAGCCGCTCTAAGATCCTCTGGGGATGCTGTAGCAGCATCATAGCGCCTCATAGAGATTCGGCCATTCTTCAAACCGGCAGGATCATCCTTGGATTTGGGAACTGAGGCAGCTTCCTTGACAATTTCCTTGGCTTCAGCAGGCTTCCCGTTTATGATACCCTCCTTTGCAGCCCATTGGCCTTTGGCATCTCCCTGTCTTCTCTTGACCTTGACACTCTTGGCGTCGAGGTTTCGCTCAATGTCAGCAACACTAACACCAACACTGATAGCCTTGGTAAGAGCGAAATAAATCAGATCTGCTGCTTCAAAGGCCACCTCACTCTTGGTCTTGGCATCGCATAATTCCTCAGCTTCTTCCATAATCTTTGCTCGCAATAACTTCTCATCTGAGAACAATCGAGCAGTGTATGATCCTTCAGGTGCGGAGGCCTTCCTCGAAACAAGCGTCTTCTCTAGCTTGGCAATTCCACGGAGTTCTCCAAAACATGTCGATTGTGGCAAGTGGCAGAATCCTTTTCTATGTTAGCAGTATGCCAACATTCCCGTGTGCATACTTACCACGGCCTTTCTGGCGAACCATAAATCTCAAGCAATCCTGATCACAATCCAAAGATATCCTAACGAGCTCCTGAATGGCACCCGATGTCGCACCCTTGTACCACAATCCCCGCTTTCTGCTTTGATATACACCCGTTCCAGTCTTCAATGACTCTGCCAAGCTCTCCTGACTGCTGTATACCAATCCAAGGGCAATACCTCTCTCGTCTGTTACCATGGTAGGAACCAACTTGTCTTCTCGGTCGGATCTCCATGTTCCTGCAATCACTGCCGAGATTGAAACCTTGTCTCTGGATGCTCGCTCAACAGTAAGACTTGTAGAAGGTACAATTGGAACTGCTGAGTGTTCTTTCGCCAAATTGATAATGACATCGTCATCTATCGAACTTGTCATAACATAAATAGGTGTAGTATTCCAGGTGGCCAGCTTCTTCAGACTTGCCTCGGTACTCTGCAGATCTGCGGCTCTGAGAAACACTCCATTATCGTATGCCTGTGACCCATCGCCTGTATTGAGGATGGGTACCACTCGGTCTCCGAATGCCTCCAATGCTTTCAATTGTGTTGATTTGACGAAGATCTTGCAGGCGCCAGCGTCGAGGATAGTGAGGATATCGTCATTGGACTCGACATCGGAGACGTCGACATATGCCTCGAGGGAAGGGTTCTGTTGTAGATATTGGAGGAGGCCGTCAATGGTCTGAGAGCTTGCGGCAAGGTGAACGCATCCTAGATAAGACAATTGAGTAGGCGTCAGACAATCCTCGCACTTGACAACCTCCTTCGTGAAGTCGACACTGGCGAGGAATGGAAGAGGGCAAGTTGTATCCATTGCGAGTGCCAGTAGGTGGTGTTGTGTGGGGAGGATGGGAAGGGGAGTGAGAAGTTGAAGCTGAAGTGGGAGCAGAGGACCGAGTGACTCGAGTCAATAATTTTCTTTGATTCGCCGACTCCGGCATTGGTTTGGAGGGGTAATTTTGCCGGGCGGTGGAGGGGATTTAAACTCGTGGAACGTGCACAGTTAGCGCGGCAGGGGGCTTGATGTAGGAGAGATTGAATCTCCATCTCACAACTGACCGGACCAGCTATCAACAGTTTCATTTTTGCGCCGGAGCTCCTGTCTACCTCAACCTGAACAGCCCTCACCTCGGAGCTGAGGATTAGATTCTCACAGCACATGTGATCAATACTTTTCCCGACCGAGACGACCCTCGACTTCATTAAGTTCACCAGTCAACATCTCAAAAGCATCACGACAAGCACGGCGCGCTCAAACAGAACACCATCGGGGTGAATAGCACTCTTAGGACTATCGGTAGTCCAGCTTCAACATCTACAGCTACCGCGCCTTCTACGCCAGGTCTAGACGACTCCTCGGATACCCCAAACCGCAACCATGGCCGAAGTCAACGGCGACGCTCCCCAAACGAATGGACACACCTCTCCTCCATCCCAACCAGCTGCCGCTCCTCAACCAGCACCAGTAACCATCTCGAATCCCTCCGTCCCACTCACATCTCTCCAAGATAGCGGACTTTCTAAAAGACCCCGCGACGCTCGCCTCATCCACTTGCTTCTCTCCTCCCTAGGTTGCACCGCCTACCAAGAGCGCGTCCCTCTCCAACTCCTCGACTTCGCCTACCGGCACTCCTCCTCCATCCTCTCCGACGCTCTACATCTCTCATCGGATGCCTACGTATCGCAACAGACACGCGCTAGAGACGCGCCGCCTGGAGGAGGATTCCGCGAGGCAGATGGACAAGTCAGTTCGAACGCCGTACAACTCGCCATACAAAGCCGCCTGCAATATCAATTCGGAGGAGGTAATGGTGGTGGTGGGTTGAGTAAGGAGTTCCTGCTCGAGACGGCACAAGCTAGGAATAAAGTTGCGTTGCCGAGAGTGCTGCAGAATGAGTGGGGTGTTAGGCTGCCGAGTGAGAGGTTTGTGTTGACTGGCGTGCCTTGGGGATTGAAGGGCCAGTGGGTGGTGAATGAGGAGGATGAGAGTGTGAGTGGTGCTCCTGCTGGGGATGGTGTGGATATTGAGATGGGAGAGGGTGAAGATGGGAGGGATGAGGAGGGGGAAGGACGTATGGAGGATTTGTTTGGTGCTGATGGGGATGTGGATGAGGATATGGATAAAGACGATTGAATTTGCGGGGGATATGGATAGGGGAAATGCATATTTGGCGTTGGGCGTTGGGGCTTCGAGGCTGTATCAAAATATTCTGCTGATCCGACACAAGGATATTGGAGCATCATCGGACGAATTGAACAAACACTCACACAACCCTTGAAGTCTACCGCGCTAAGTGGGTAGTATTTTCTCATCTAAGTAAGTCGTCGAGTATGCAACGTCATTCCCTTTCTCATTTGTTATCGTCCA
Source organism: Leptodontidium sp. MPI-SDFR-AT-0119 (assembly GCA_020726505.1). Classification (NCBI taxonomy): domain Eukaryota; kingdom Fungi; phylum Ascomycota; class Leotiomycetes; order Helotiales; family Leptodontidiaceae; genus Leptodontidium; species Leptodontidium sp. MPI-SDFR-AT-0119. The sequence continues at coordinate 1,688,503 of JAHLEZ010000013.1, read as the reverse complement.
TCGCGTTGGAAATGCTAGCTCATCTACACTTTCCTGTCTATCCACACCGTCCACAACTACAAAGAAGAGGCTACGTTCTAAATCCTACGTTCCTAGATTCCGTCTATCTATACCCCTTCTTTATTTCCCTCTACCTCCTTACCCACCCCATCTCCATCATCATCATTCTCACCACCCTCTCCAAACTCAAAATACCCAACATCAGCCCTTGGCGACGGATCTTCAGGCGTAGTAGGTATCGGCGTGGGAATGAGCAGCGGTGGGACCTCGCCATCGTTGAAAGGCGGGAGGATAGGGAGACGCATCTCTTTTTTGTCTTCTTGCTCTTGGGGTTGGGCGCTGGTGCTCAGGTTGTTTGCCCGCGCGTTATACATTATGTTGAGAGGTTTTGGGGGGTTTGGGGGTTTATGGTTGTGGGCTTGGGAGAGGACGTGTTGGGAGTATAAGGGAACGGGAAGGGAACGGGAATTCGGGTGTTGGGGATTTTATACGTCTGGATTTGGGAGGGGTGTGAGTCGGAGATAGATCACAATGGGATTGTGAATGAATGTGGCTTATTAGACAGGTGCTTTATTCGCACTGGATTATATCAAGAGAAGCCAAAATAATCATAAGAAAGATTGTGGTATCAAGTTTACCAGCTCTGATCAATTACAGAGAGCTAAACTGTGAGTTGACTCGATCAGTTGGATTCTTCGGTGGACGTGTCGCCTGCTGATTGGATTTGTAGATCATATTCCGGATATATCTCCTCATCCCAAGTGCAGCATAAGGACAGCTCTGACTGAAGAATGCTGAAACTATCCCAACCCAATTCATCTGCAGTCCCAAGGACAAAATATATCTATTTATTCTGTTTTCATCCTTAATATCACTACCACACCCTTTCTGCTCCTGACGTTATGTTAAGCGAGACCTAAGCTCAGGCACAAAACAAGGACATCCTCGCCTCCACAACATCTCAAACACGTACGAAGGATCTCAAAACTCTCAAGAAGTGGCTCGTTCTTACAGTTCCCGTTGCATTGGTTGGAAGTATATTTATCTCGGTCTAGAATAGGGGACGAATCCGATAGCGGAATTGTTGCGATGTGATGTGTGATGGCGACTGAGATGGCTTTGTCGAGCGGGGTTGTAGATTGCTTGCCTACGCGACCCTCGACCGGGACCGGGACTGGGGTTTTTGACCTGACTTTGAGGCTGAAGTGTACTGTATAAATGAGTCGGGAGGAGAGTGTTATTGTTGCTATCTTGTTAACTTGAGGTTGTTGGGGGAGACCAGCTGCATGTTTGTCACTTGTGATAGGGACTAGGACATCAAGACCAATGAGCTACCGGACTGGACTGGTCAGTAACACTACTTCCTGGATGTGCAGTTCTAAAATTCATATCAGGTCTCAATTACTTTGCAGCATCTGCATTGATTTTGTTTCCACTGCGCACAGTGAAGACCACTGATGATGGGATATCTGTGTAGTGCAGTCAGCAATTGAAAATACCGGTAGAAGAAGTACTATCTCTCGGATCTTAGTTCATAATTGTCTAGACCGCCGTTCTGGCCGCCTCTTTCCTAGCCTTTGCTGGAGTCTTTCAACTTTAGCAGATCTATTGTTGTTCCCGAGCCAGTTCTTCCAGTGAAAGACGTTATCCAGCCACAGCCATGGAGCCACATTCTAGGTTCTAGCCCTTCAAAATAGCAAATAACCCACCTCGGTTCAGTAGAAAAGTTCACCTACGTCACCTTTCTTGCTTTCCTTGACTTGCAGCGGTGAAATGACAGGGCGTCCATCATGTTTCTAACATGTGTATTGGGTATTGGGGCATCACTCCAGAAGACCCAAACAACCCGACCTGAGGTGACGGGAGATCGCGATCGACAACTCTCAGCAAACCATAAATCTTCATCTCCAAACCTGTACCCCTTCTCTCCATGAACCTCTCATATCTCCATCCGAACATACGAAAGCCCAGTTTCGAACTTGCGGTGAGGTTAAGGTTTGGCCCGCAATTAGTTCCCCGGCATGGATGATCCATGACTCTCCCCCAACTCCCCGACTCATGCTCTCCTCTCACAACAAACATCGCATAAATGACTGGAAATGAGGCTGACCGCTCCCGCGTCGAGATCATGGGGGAACCTGGACTACTTGCTACATGATGACGCTGGTGGCCGGATGTCCCGTTGTGAGACATCCTGTTTGTTTGTTTGATAATTCTTATCTATGATGTTGGTCTGGTGGATGTGCTTTCATCTCAAGTTTTGCTTTTCTTTTGACTTGTCCTCTAGATTCTTCGTTGAGATTTGTTCTTTTTCGAGAACCGTTGGGAGGATCGATTCCCTGCTCTGATGCGGAGATGTCGAAGCTGGCGTTTACTATTATGCTACCGCATGATAAGACGGATGGGAAAAGGACGCCAGGATTCTTCATCTCGACTAGCAATATGACATACCTCAATGTGAAAGGCAGAGACTGGAAGTCATCGAGATGGGGGAATGGGAATGCGAGTTCTGGGTGGAAGAATCGAGTCGAATATGGTGTCACTGCTTCGAAAGGCGTTACGAAGCTATCTCTGTAGGTCAAAGAAAAGCATAACGTGTGAGCGACGGAGTTGAGACCATGAGCGGGTCGTTGGGAGTTTCCTTGGTAATCATTATATATGGGACGAACCGTGGGTTGGAGTATGGGACTTAGACTCTTTTCTTTGGTATATATACTTGTCTGGTACGAAAGTAACGAGACTTGAACCGATCTATTTTGTTGTGGTTTGTGAGAGCAATAGCAGATCCGAGTTTCTTTTCTTTCGCTTCGCTCCTTCCCGCGGTTCCCTTCCTTCTTCTGTTCCCTGTACTAGATGCCACTTGGCAGCTCTTGCCCCAAATATCTCCTCTGCTTTATACCGCGCCTTTCCTCTCCCTGCTTGATCTCCTTCCACTCCTCATCCATCATTGTCAACAGCCATCAGCAACATCACCACCCAATATCACCAACATTGAAATCAACGTTTGTCTATCTCCTGACACATCATATTCTTGGCCTATGCTGATTCATCTAGACAAATTACAGCAGTCAACATTGCTCAATAATCTACACTTTTCTGCCTTTCGACTCAAACATCTCCAACCACCCACCCAGCGGCACCCTGTCAACATCGACCTCTCCACGTCATCCAACGCTTCTGTGCGCCCACTGGCCACATTTTCAGACTGTCGTGTCTTCCTACGCTTATCGCTGCCAGATCACTCTCGTCTCCTCGCCGCCCAAGTCTCGTCGTCTGAATAAAACGAAGTCTCCACCACATCATCCACCATGCCTAAACTGAACAAGAACTGCGAGTGGCAGGAAACAAAAAGTGATGAAGCCTTCGATGTTCCATGGGACGTCCCGAGATGCGGAAAACACCGAACAACTCCGGAATGCAGCCATGGCTGGCAGGGGCGAAAGACATCCCGTAAGCAGAGCAGGGTTCTGACTACAAGTGTCGTTGAAATACCACCTCGGTTGCGACGAGATTCAATGTTTTCACAACTCGATTCCATGAAGGATGTGCAGAGCGATGAAGATTTAATCGGAGAGGAGTTCTTCTCGAACGAAACGGTGACTGGCGGGTCTTCTATCAAGCGAGAGCAAGATGACGATGTGCTGATGGCTGAGCCGAACAGAATTGAGGATTCACAACGGAATAGTGCCAAGAGAAAAGCTGCAATGGAAAGGCAATCGGGCGTTAAAAATTCCACAGATGAAGAGACGTGTCCCAGCCACGAAATCCTGAGAGATGCCATCGTCCGCGCTGTGAAGTGTGGCGAAATTGAAGCCGAAGAAATCTATGGCACTCACTTGACGATCGACAGCATCACTGGGTTCTTCAAGAAGCACCGAGTGGTCTTGAGGGAAATGCAATTTGTGTTACAGACAGAGAAGAAAGCCTGTGATCCGAACGCGGCCAATCGAGTGTACGACATCGAGAAGCAGTCATTCGACATCCTCCAAACCGGCTTTGTCTTCGCCCGCTCCAAGATCAGGCAGGAGACGATCGAGAGCGATATCAAAAAGAGAAAGCTCAAAGACAGGGAAGAAATGAAAAAGGCAATCATGTTATTCAAGCAACAACGCGCATCCGGAAAGGATCGCAAGAATATTATGACTTCCATTTGCAAGACTTTGAGGAATGAGTCAAATACCGATGCCGACCCAACATCTCGAGTCGATGTCAGAAAGGTTTCTGGTCCTCAGCCAAGAGCAAAGTCTAGTCAGAAGCCACAAGTGAGAGTCGAACCGCCAAATAAGTTTCTCGCTGAGGAAGAACCTTTGACATTCAACTCAGGGTGCTGTCATGAAAGCAGTTCGAGCTCAGGGTTCGATGACACTTACACATTGCCAGGAGGAGACAGAGAGGTAGACGCGATGAAGAATTTGTCGACACCATTGGAATTTCCGCCACTGGAGGCGTTCAACGAAGTAGCTCTCCTCAATGCACCATCGTGGTCAAAAGCTTCCGAGAGCCTTGGTCAAACATGTATGATAAAGCTCGAAAAAACCAGGGGCAGAAAACGCCACAACCTCAAATTGCGTTGCAAGACAACAAACCTTTCAGATGCCATGGTAGAAACTTGCATTGAAGATACTGATACAGAGTCTCGCCCACCGCGCCGTGGCACCTCGCCAGAGAAGAAACAGAAGGGTACAAGAGGTGTGGCCCGTCCAATATACAAAGCAATGCAAGATATCTAGGACTGCCTGAAGGTACCACATGAAAGCCAAATGAGCAGAGCTGGAAACATACCATGACCAAACAACTCCCAGTGATCGGGGTGTTGGGTTAAGGGTCATCACGGAGTTATTGGTAGTAATGAGCGCTTGTTTTGCGAGGGGTTCCGTCATGGGGGTCTTCGATTGTGGATACAGAGTAGGTAGTGATCATCAATTAGCAATGGCATCCTTAGCAAACCCAATGGCTTTACCCACTGCCATATTAGAATAGTTTATGGGTTTGTAACCGTGACACTCGTTTCTTTCTCTCCCAGAATCGATGCGAGTTGATCAGGCTTTTCTCAAGGACAGACACCAATTGGAGTTCTCTTTCTGCGGCTTCCTGCAGTCCTACGGCAGCGAGATGATCTCTGGATCGTGAGGATGCAGGAATCGATAGAGATCTGCTGGATTCCTCTTGTCGGGTATTTAGAATCTGGGAGCCTGGAGGAGGTACAGTTGCATTCCTATGCCGGGTTTGGTGGATAGCTGCATACGGTAGGCTCTTCCTATTCTCTCTTTTTTTGGTTGTTCAATTGAAAGTCGAGGAGGAACAGAGCCTGATGTAGTTTTGAGAGGGATAAGTGTGCCTTGGGAGGAATGGCCGAGTAGGTTGTGGCCAGAACAGCGCCGCAACAGTGCCGCATATCATGCTGGGAATGTGGCGTTGTGATCTCGGATTTCTTTACTGTTTGGATCGGAATGGACGAGGGGTGAATGAAGGACTGAGAGAGAATTTTCGACCTAAAATAATACTCCTGAGAGACAGATCTTGAGACAGAATGGCGTAAGGGTGCTGGTCATGTGACAATCCTTGGCAATGAAGCTTTTTGTCTCCACTGAAGTCAATCTCAACTTCATACAACCCTTCCTTCTATCAGTCTATCGCTTACATTGTTTATTGGATCTAATCGATCAGTCAGAATCGATACCAGCAATCCGACATGTACTCTCACTAGGCTCCCGATCCCGTCCGTTGATTCGTCTCGCACCCTTTGGTAGCCTGGGCCTCTGCATAGTGACGGTGAAGCCTGACGGGGTGGGAAGCGTGCCACATGAGTGTTTCTTTTGTTTCACACTCTACGTTCTCCCGTTTGGGTGGTTTTTTTTCCTGCAGTAAACCATTCGTTTGTCTGTCGTGCGAGTCATCGTCCTTGCAGCAAGCAGTAAGAGGAATTGATTTATCGCACTGTACCTACCTACGCAGCTGCGAGATCTTGCTTGTCATGCATCCATCACCAGCCAGCATGGAGAAATCCCAAGTATTTTGCTTGGGAGAGAGTCATAACGAGCTGGTTTACCCGGACTAATGATTGCTTGTATATCCGACACGTGCATGTTGAACACGTCGGTCAGAAGCTTGAGAGGCTTATTTCTTCTCTGTTATGATTTTATGGAGGGCACTTGAGTGAGCAGCTGAGAGCGCGATTTCTTATACGTCGTGCCAAAGCAGCCTTGGGCCAAGCCCTGGGCGCCAATGGCAGGCCGCATACTCGATCCGTCTGATTGGATCCGTCAAGTCTTGGGCTCATTTTACAAGGAACGCAGCAAGGCCAGCGAGGCAGAAGTGTAGCCTTGGCGACTACGACAGATCTGCCGCCCTGGAGACGTGCAAATTACCCATCTGGGGTTTCTCCTCTCCCTCGCATCAGACTTTTAGAAAAGCATACCTAGGTACAGTATGCAGTTGTCTTGTCTGCGTTGCCCAACGGGTCATCACAGATTGCCTTGCGATCCCACCTCGCGTGATTTGTTACTTCTGTCGGGAGCAGTGCCGCCCTGGGCTTGCATAGGCTAGAAGTGTATCCCTTCGTCTGTGACACCTCATTTGCTCCCGGCAGGTACCAGATGCGTCAACATGAGAGTCTCCTATGAGACACAAGCTACCCAAGCCCATTTGGGGCGGAGCAGCCTGGGCGTCACACGGGAGCCCTGCTTCCTTGTTTGGAATACACGTTGTTGTGACTAGCCATCGAGCTTAAGGCTCCGAGGCTTTTCGCTTCCTTGATCTTTTCCCAATGTCCCTTTTCAAGAACCATGAAGCTCTGCCCAATTGTGTAACTTCAGATCGCCTTATTCCCACGATGCTCAAAACTTGGGAAGTGAGATTCAACGCGCCCAATCACCCAGTCTCCTGATCAATGACGTTGATTGACAAGGCTGGAATAACACATCCAGGTTCGCGTAAATAACCCATCCATTCCTCGTTTTTGACCTCTCTACAAAACACCACGCAACATCTGCCAGCGACGAAGATACTCAAGTTATGTCTTCCTCTGTCCGGCCTGGAGGCCCAGATGCCAAAGTCGTATCATTCGACACCCCATCAGTAAGTTTCCCTTGTTGCAGCATGGCACGCGACAAAAACAGTCCTAACCATGTTTACAATCGCAGAATTCCACACCTGCCAAGAATGGAAGTCCCACCAAAACCGCCTCCCAAAACGAAAAAGAGGCAGTAGAGTCTGTCACCCCAAAGCCAACTCTGGCAGTTGCGCAAGAGGTCACGGCAGATTTCATATTACATGACAAGGAAGCTTTAGCTCCAGATCCCGGTACTGAGAAGCTGTTCGAGATAGAGGAGAATCCGTTTGCATTCACACCTGGTCAACTATCGAAACTTCTCAATCCGAAGAGTCTCAGTGCTTTCTATGCGCTGGGTGGAATTGCAGGGTTGGAGAAGGGTCTGCGAACAAACACCACCAGTGGTTTGAGTTTGGACGAGGCTGAGTTGGATGGAGCTGTTACCTTCCAAGAGGCTACGTCTGTGGTATCGTCTCACGAGGGTGTGAATGGCAAATCAAATGGTGTCGCACAAGTTGGCAGCAATACTGCGGTCTTGCCTTCAGGAAGTTCTGACGAGCTATACGAGGATCGTAAACGCGTCTACGCTGATAATCGGCTCCCGGAGAAGAAGAGCAAGAGCTTACTGGAGTTAGCTTGGATCGCCTACAACGACAAAGTCCTGATTCTTTTGACTATTGCCGCGGTCGTTTCCTTGTCCCTGGGTCTGTATCAGACATTTGGCCAGAAGCACGAGCCTGGCGAGGCAAAAGTAGAATGGGTTGAAGGCGTGGCTATCATGGCTGCGATCGTCATTGTTGTCGTCGTTGGGACAATCAACGATTGGCAGAAGGAGAGACAGTTCGTCAAGCTGAACAAGAAGAAGGAAGACCGCTCAGTGAAAGTCATCCGGTCCGGAAAATCTATGGAAATCTCTGTTTACGACGTCTTGGTGGGCGATATCATGCACCTTGAGCCTGGTGATATGGTTCCCGTCGACGGTATCTTGATTGAAGGTCATTCCATCAAATGCGACGAGTCGTCTGCTACAGGCGAGTCGGATCTTCTGAAGAAGCAGTCCGGGGCAGAGGTGTTCAAGATCATCGAGGCTGGAGGTGATGTCCGAAAGCTCGACTGCTTCATTTTGTCCGGAAGTAAGATGGCTGAAGGAACAGGTCGATTCTTGGTCACTGCTGTTGGAATACACTCTACATTCGGCAAAACTATGATGTCTCTCCGCGAGGAAACGGACGCGACCCCGCTTCAGCAGAAGCTCAATGTTCTGGCTGAGTATATTGCCAAACTCGGTGGAGCGGCTGCGCTGGTCTTGTTCGTTGTGCTATTCATCAAGTTCCTTGCTCAGTTGAAGGGTAGTCCGTTGTCTCCGTCTGAGAAGGGTCAGGAATTCTTGCAGATTTTCATCGTCTCGGTTACCGTGGTTGTTGTTGCAGTTCCAGAAGGTAAGCCAGGCTCTGAAATCCTGACATCCTGAAGAGTTACTTCTCCCAGTGTCAAAAAGCATCAAAACATTCAGATAGAAGAATTGGGCTAACCAATCCACAGGATTACCCCTTGCCGTGACTCTCGCCCTCGCATTCGCCACCACCCGCATGTTGAAAGACAACAATTTGGTTCGAGTCTTGAGAGCCTGTGAAACCATGGGCAACGCCACTACGGTCTGCTCTGATAAGACTGGTACATTGACTGAGAACAAAATGACCTTAGTCGCGGCAACAATCGGAAGCTCAGCTCAATTCGGTCGGCGAACAATGTCCGGTCACGATTCTGGCAGTGTTGTACACCACGACATCCAAGCGGATGAGAAGGCCGATGAAAAGCAAACTCTTCCGAGCGTGAGCGCGGAAGATGCGGTCCCAGCTGCGGATTTCCTCTCCCGACTCAGTGCGGGTGTGAAGACGCTGCTTGCTCAATCTATCGTCATGAACTCCACTGCATTTGAGGGAGAACAAGACGGTCGACAAACATTCATTGGATCCAAGACCGAAACGGCGCTTCTGGAATTTGCCCGCACACATCTCGCAATCGGTCCGCTTCAGGAAGAGAGATCTAATGTCAATGTGGTTCAGGTCGTGCCTTTTGACTCGGCAGTCAAATACATGGCTTGTGTCGTCAAGCTGGGAGATGGAACTTTCCGTGCATATGCCAAAGGTGCTTCTGAGATCTTGCTGGCCAAATGTACTAAGATCATCCAGGATCCGTCGAATGAGACACTGGGCGAAAGTGCATTAGCCGTACAAGATATCGAGTCACTTAACCAGATCATCTCGACTTATGCATCGCGCTCACTTCGAACTATCGCTCTCTTGTACAAGGACTTTCCAAGCTGGCCACCGGCTGAGGCTGTGATCCCAGAAGACCCAACCCAAGCACATTTCGGACAAGTTTTCAACGACATGACTCTCCTTGGTATAGTTGGCATCCAAGACCCTCTACGCAAGGGCGTCAAAGAAGCAGTACTCGACTGTCAAAACGCCGGTGTCATCGTCCGAATGGTAACCGGAGATAACATCCAAACCGCTCAAGCCATCGCCGAAGAATGCGGTATCTACACCCCTTCCGGCGGCGGAGTAGTCATGGAAGGACCTGTATTCCGCAAGCTGGACCAAGAAGATATGGACAAAATGCTACCCAAATTACAAGTCCTTGCCCGATCAAGTCCCGAGGATAAACGTATCTTAGTCAAGAGACTGAAGGAGCTTGGTGAGACCGTTGCGGTTACGGGGGACGGTACGAATGATGCGCCTGCTCTCAAGATGGCTGATATTGGTTTCTCTATGGGTATTGCTGGTACGGAGGTTGCGAAGGAAGCGTCCTCGATTATCATCATGGACGATAGTTTTGCATCGATCGTAAAGGCGCTCATGTGGGGAAGAGCCGTGAACGACGCCGTGAAGAAATTCTTGCAGGTAAGTGATCCAAAAATCCCGGACTCGAGCATGAAGAATCAAGACTAACGAATCCCAGTTCCAAATCACCGTAAACATAACAGCCGTCGTCCTAACCTTTGTCTCGGCCGTAGCCAGCAGCTCCGAACAATCCGTCCTCAGCGCCGTACAACTCCTTTGGGTGAACCTAATCATGGATACATTCGCCGCGCTGGCACTCGCCACCGATCCCCCAACACGCAATATCCTCAATCGCAAACCAGAGAAGAAATCAGCTCCTTTAATCACACTCAATATGTGGAAGATGATCATCGGCCAGGCGATCTTCCAGATCGTGGTTACTTTCGTACTGAATTTTGGGGGGAAGAAGATTCTGGGGTATGAGACTGTGAAGGAGGATGAGCAGTTGAGGACGTTGATATTTAATACGTTCGTGTGGATGCAGATCTTTAATCAGTACAAGTAAGTTCTCCTTTCCTACTCGCTATATCCCTTCAAGAAACTAATGAAACAAAGCAACCGCCGCCTCGACAACAAATTCAACATCTTCGAAGGCATCCAACACAACTGGTTCTTCGTAATCATAAACATAATCATGATCGGTGGCCAAGTAATGATAGTCTTTGTCGGCGGCAAAGCCTTCAAAGTAACACCCCTCAACGGTCCACAATGGGGAATATCCATCGTCCTCGGCGCACTATCCCTCCCCGTCGCGGTGCTCATCCGTATCATCCCCGACGCGTGGATCGCCAAGCTCGTCCCGAGGCTGAAGTGGAAGAAGGGCCTTGCGCCTGAGATCTACGATACCGAGGAAGCGAACCTGAAGATGCTGAAGAGGAGGGGGAGTAGACCTGAGGAGTTGAGCTTTATTAGGAGTGTGCGCGGTGGGAGGGTTAGTAGTCTGAAGTTGAAGATTGAGGATAAGGTGATGGATAAGGTGATGGATAAGATGCATATCCATGGCGATGGACATGGGAATGAGAATGGAGGGGATGAGAAAAATGTGGTGAGATAGGACGAGGGGTTTGAGTGGGATTTGGGCTGATGAGTGTGCTTTTTGAGGAGCGTTTTCGTTGGATTTGATTATTCTCTTTTTCTTCTTCGATGTATATCTCTTCTTTCGAACTGCGAAGTTTTTTTTTTTCTTCATATGTTGCGTGCGCAGATTTCTTGGTTTTGATCAGAAGATGTTTTTAATGACTACTCATATACCCTATCTTCTATTCTCAAAAACACGATTATCGGCCAAGACTCCTGTTTGTTAGGCGCTGCTGTATTTCTTGCCTGCACCAACTCGCAACGTATACGATCTTCGTCGTTGAATTAACCCGATGTTTGTGAACATGATGACCATCAGTATTTTGAAGGGGAACGTGTTGACGAGGTGTGGTCGCAAAGGGAAGTGAGATGATATGTTAGAAGAAGGATGTGATGTTTATTATGAAAGATATGAATAACACTTTCGCTGATAGAATTGACGTAGAAAATAAACAGGAGGCTTCAAGTAAGAAACAATCGGTATTGAATTTTTCTACAGAAGTCTCTTCGGAAAAGACCACCTGTCCATAGTCATTCAGGCAGGTCTTCAGTACTACTAACCAGTCAAAGATGCAGCGAAAGCCAGCACCTTCCCGACCTCGACTTCCAAATTATCCCTCTCCAGCCCCAACTTCTCATTCCAAACCGCCGCCTCATGATCCTCTAAAGCTTCCTTCCCAAGAACAGCAGCAGTAATGACCTTTATACCACCGCCCAAGATGTCACCCTCACCCATAGCCTTCAAGCCCGCAGCACGTACATCCTCCCCCTTTACCTCTGGACCTCTATTCCACTTCTCTCCCGTAGCTTTCTCGAGAGCAGCGAGAACCTCAAGCTGACTAGTAGTGAAGGACTCGATAAAGACTGTCTGGTTGGCGGTTGCATCGGCGTGGGCGAGGATGGCGATGAGTGAGCGGGCAATCTGGGCGATTGTAGTGGCGGAGAATCGGCTGGTGCCGCCATCGATGAGGGATGCTGTTTTGGTGGAGAGGTTGAACCCGATCATGCCTTCGAATAGACCCTTTCCCAATTATGAAGATCAGCAACGAAAATACCATGGTTATTTCAAGGGCGGGGGGTTGGAGGGGACTTTGGATATTGAGGTTTTCGTTCCAGACTTACCCAGTCGAAGAACGGGCCGGTGATCACGGCCGTCCAAGTAATGGCATCTTGCTTGCTCTTCAGAAACTCCAGGGACTTTTGCTTTGTCTCAAAGAACGGCACAGCCGCAACGATAGCAGGGTTCTACGGTATGAGTCCCGCATCAGTATAGTACAGTACTTTGTCATCTGAATAAAGTTGTTCTTTCTTTTTCCTCTTGGAAATCTCATTTTTAATCTGGTCATACGTACGGAATTATCGGACCCGAATTCACTAGGAATAAACCGCTTCACGCCCGCCGCAATGGCGGCTTCAATGACGGTAACCTGCTCACCAGCTGCGGGGATGGGCATGAGGCTTATGACTGCATCTTGGCCTTTGAGGACTTCTGTGAGTGAGGCAAGGCTGAATTCGCTGCGGATTACTTTGGCGCCGGCGGGGAACTGGGCTGATGAGGTAGAGCGAGCGAGGAGGGTGATGTTGAGAGAGGAGGCGGCGAGGAGGTGAGGTAGGATGCCCTTGCCGAGATTGCCGCTTGCCTTTGAGGTGAAAGTTGAGTCAGTCCTGGGGTTGAGTGAAGTGAAGTATCTGAGGTGAGGCAAAAGATTTTGAGGGAGGGTGGGGAGAGGGAAATAGAGATGAAGGTCACTTGGACGTACCCCTACGATTGTGATATTCTTGAGAGACATATTTGAAGATACAGTGATTTATGTGTGAGGATGCTGAGATGTAGATAACTTGCTTTGAAGACGATTGTAAAGTGATTAAAGAAGTGAATTAAACTGATGCGATAAGTGCAAATCAAGCAGATACGATGTTATGTATATAGGCAAGCAACAACACTTCAAAGCACCTCGCTAAATAGATATTCAGTGGAAACTAAGAATAATGCATCATTAATCCCCGAGCCATTTCTCGGGCATGGAATTCATCCGCAAAAACAATTATTTGTCATGTTCTTGCTTTCTCGACTTGCCATACCTTCGGGGGGATTTTTGTGTTCAGCCATTCTGCATCCCGGCTTGATGCAGCTGGACGATATTGTGTTGGCGATGTAATGTTGGAACGATACGCCGAACAAACAAGCTTTGGAGCTACATGGTGTAAGCTTTTTGGGTTTTATGAGTAAGCCTCTCCATAAGTAAGTTCAAACATGGGTGTACGCTCGGGCGGTAGGACTGTTGTACCGCTACCGTGGAGAGGTCGATCGGGCATGGGACTCTGGGGAAACTTTAAATTCTCGGTAAGGTCAGTTTTTGATCTCAAAGACTTTGGGGAATGCTTCATAATTCGAGCTTGTGGCTCTGCGAGTTTGCGAGGTGCGGGAGGCAGTGTGGCATTACTCATTAGTTTAGCATGTAGATGCCATGCCGTGGGATAAATCTCCTGATGGCTTCAATTAGCAGCTTTGGGACTTGTGGCAGTGGCAATCTTGCCAACGGCGTACTTCTTAGAGTCCCACATAGTTCGTCTCGTATCTGAGTAGTTTAGGGGGACTAATTTAGGGGTGTTGTTTGTCAAGTCCATGATTTACCGTCACTAGAGCAAGAGTTAGGTTCAAATATATACAATTTCAATTTACAATCCGATATTAATATAAGCATCTTCAAAAGCTAGCGCGTACTAAACAATAAACAAGCTTCCCCAAATCCCCACCCATTACCTTACTTCCATCAATGACCTCATGTTTACACTCCTGTCTGTTTCACTCAGATGTTGGATGTAACACCTGGCTGGATCTTCTCCAAGATCTCCATTAACTCCTTGTGTACTCTCGCTTGAGCCTCCTGGCCCTCCTTGCTCTTCACAAAACGACTTGGCTCTTTGACTATACATTCGCTCATGTATTGCCCATTGCTCTCAGGGCCAGCAGCCGCAGAAAATACCAATGTGCGACCTCCAACCTCTGTCGTTCGTGCGAACATTGTCTTGGCGAAGGTAAGGAAATAGGATGCCATTCCCTAAATTACACAACATTTCAGTCAACTTGAAAACTTTATGAGGGAGGGATTGAAGGGTGGGTATGCCCGTACCTCTGCTTTATTGTCCAATTCTGAATGGCACAATCCAGGATGGACACAGTTGATGATGACAGGCTCGGCTGCATGTGGGCCCTCTGCCATTGCTGCAGCTATGGATCTCACCAGGAAAAGCTCGAGGAGCTTGGATGTGGCGTACCGATCTGCGATGTACCCCTTATTGTTTTTCTTGAGCGCTTCGAAGATCAGTGGCTCGCGTCTTTCTGCGAATTTGGCCTGTGATTTCTTAGCATTGACTTCACATGTTGAATTTAGGGTGCCAGTACCGTTTTATGTAGAACAGAGCTTGTGATTGTCACTCTGGGAGTCTCTCCAGTCTTCTGCCTCGATTTCCTAAGCAGAGGAAGCATGTCGAGAATGAGAAGAAACGTCCCAATGACATTGACAGCAATACTGATTTCAGTCCCCTCCACTGCCTCGAAAGTATTTCTCAAGACACCTGCGTTGGCAAGCAGAACATCTATTCTATCCAGAGAGCCACAATTCATGACGAACGATTTGATGGACTCGTAATTCGACATGTCGAGCTGCCAAACCTCGACAATATTCTTCTTCCCTGTAGTCTGTTCAATTGAGGCTTTCGCATCCTCGCCTTTCTTGATGGATCGAACTGCAAGGATTACTTTGGCGGCATTAAGGCGCACGAAATGGCGGGCTGCTTCGAGACCGAGTCCTGTGTTCGATCCGGTGACAATGATAGTTTGGCCGGCGAACGATTGTGTTGGCATAGGAATTGCCGTCCTTTGGTCACGGAAGTCGGAGTAGGAAGACATTTTGAAAGATGTTGTTTATTTGGATTTCGATGCGGGGTAAGGTAATTGTGAATGTTGATGATGGCAGAGAGGACGGCGAGAGGGCGACCATTTAGATACCAATCCATCCGGACGTTCAATCTATAACTCTCCATTGAGAAATTTGTCAGCCCATGGATCATTTCATCAGAGTTCTGGTAAATTATCGATAGGAACGGCTGAAGGAGAGGCAAAATTCCCAGCCTTGTGCTTGAGTTGTTCCGAGGCCGAAAGCTGAGACACTTACGCAGCCCAAAGTGCTTTCGCTTAAGCCTCTTTGATCACTAAACACGGATTGTTTTCACACCGGGCCCAATGGTTACCGATGACTAAACATTAAATATTCTCCCAAGTGTCAGAAGTGAGTCGCAAGAAGGCGGTTTCGTGGCAAGGAGGTGTCGACGAAGGAGATTTGCCCCTCTGTTTTCGCATGTTGTTGATACAAATCGTTTTGCCGATGGCTGGTTTGGATATGTGAGAGACACATTCATTTCACATTTGGTACTTATCCAGTTAGTACCTACTGTGCATTCAAACAATGAGAAACAAAAGCAAAACCCCATCATTCTTTCAATAAATTTCACATTTCATTTCGGACATTGAATATTCGCTCGAGGTGTAGACGATCTAGCCCACTACCCACATCAGTATTCCCAAACGTCAAGCTTACAGGATGTACAGTACTTTGCAAGATCATAAGCAATAACTTCCCTGAGGCTGGTCAATATCTGGCGCTGAACTTGCTGTCGTAGGCGTACCAGCAAAAACCCCTTGAACCATAATTCTTAACACTTATGAGCCGTCAGTGACGAGTTTTGAGCTGACTTTGTTGAACGAGGGGAGAGTTTGATCAGGAATGTGAGACAAGACTCCATCTGGTAAGTCCCGAGCACCTATTTATTAACCAATTGTCAGATATTGGTCGATATCGACTTTCCAGTGCAAACCCCCGCAATTGACTGAGAGCATATCGTTGCTGTTCTCGAAATGGTGGCATGGACTTGAGATGTTCGAGATAGTGAATTTACGAAGAATTTCCACTGATTCGTCATGCTCCGCAGTTCACAACATCTTGCCTTTCATATGTGTGCCATCAATCGTCTCGAACTCCCCAAATAGCCACATTTTGGTCGCGAACGTTCGAATCTGACTAGTACAGGTGGCTCACGCATTAGTTTTTGCATTGAAGGGGGGGTTTCTTTCTACTGGGTGAGAGATGATAGGAACCTCTCACGGTGTGATAATTGTCATATGCTATAGGTAGTACGTATATCTGTCAGGAGCAGATGAGGCCGCGAATGAGGGGGGTTTTTTTTAAAAAAAAATAAAAATAAAAAAAAATTACGGGAATCAGTTTCTTTCCAATGCAGTTTCATTCGTCGCTACGCTATGGAAGACCGCTGGCCTGTCAACCGCTATCATTTTGAATGCAAACTTTCATACCAACGAATATTCCAGTTCGAAACTGTACGCTGACACGACCTAGACCTTGCCCAAATCATTACAAAATACAGTCGCTAGTTGTTTGTTCACAACAAAACCGAGCTACACTAAGCCGCGACTATCGAAGCAGTCTCATCGAGGAGGTCCGAGAACGTATTCGCCGATGCTCGCGGGTGACAGCAAGATATAGCTCCATCTGAATAGCCCATCTTTCATTTTCCAAACCCCACAGCTCTTGTCTGACTCGGCCTCGCTCGGATGAAAGAAGCTTTCCCTCTCTTATTTTCATTGCGATATCTTGTACCTTGCGTTCGAGAAGGCTACTCAGCCAAGTAGTAATACGTGTCGGCAGCATCTGACTGCTTCTGTTTCCATATTGAGCCCGGAGCGCGATGCGACATGCCTGAATTTGCACGAGTCGAATGGGCCCCATCAAATCTGTCATTCTGCGCACTCTTCCGCCGCGTGTCGTGAGATGAATGGTGGTACTGCCTTTTGGCTGTTTTCTTTGTTGCCCTCCTTGCTCTCTTTCTCGTTGCATCCTCGCATCTGCAGCGCTCCTTGTTCGTTTCCTCTGGCTTGTTACTTGGGTCATATTGGCTGGGCAATTGGCTTTCCGCGACTGTATCCTCTTGAGCTCTCTTTTCTTGTGCTACCTGCTCTTCTCGCGACGTTTTGGCTTCCAAGGCCTTCCTTTGTCTTCTAGTGAGATGTTTTTTCTTGTTCATATCGTGTTGAAGGATTGCCGGCGAGGATGATCTGCGGTGAGCTTGCTGGGTTAAACTTGGAGGAGTGGGAATTGGCGTTGTAAAATGGTGGGTTCCTGAAACCAGTCAGTCGGTTTTTCATCTTTGGATATCCTGGTAGGTGCTCTCACTGATGATGGTTGCTAAGTATGGAGTTAAGAGTGGCCCGTTAAGCTGTTGTCATGTTTGTGTTGTGGAGGTTGAGTCATTGGAGTTCCGAAGATATCCAGCGACCTAAATGCTTGATATCTTCAAATATAATATTTGACGGAAGGAGCTTTCAATGAGTAGCTGCAGGTGCTTCGACAGGAAAATTCTGCTAGGAGGGAACAGACGCAGAACGGGAAGCCGCAAACGCGGGGGACTTGCACGCAAGGAAACTCGGGTTCGTACTCAAGTTAATAATCAAGCTGATCATTCCTGGCGTTTTGGACAGATGAATTTTGTTTGAGACAAGAAGAATCGTTGCGATGTGCTACAGTATAGTCATAAGTGGGTGAGAGCCCTCTCGACTCGACTCCCTCACTTCCTCAAATCCATCAGATCGCACGCCAGGTTACCAGGGCTATCTGAGTCCTGCACCATGTTCCACACCTTCTCTACCACTCACTAGCCATAGACATTACTAGTATGAAACCTCGTTTCACGCGCTCCCAAAGTAATAGTATTTGGCTGGTATGTTCTACTTCCTCCTGCCTACTAATTGGAGATTCTTGATTCCAGCCTTCCGAATCTCAAATTTGAATTCGTCATGCCTTATGTAATCGTGACTCGCAGACCTTTTCCAGTTTCGGGGAATGGAGAGAAGAAATCGTGGACTTGTTCGATATCCTCCTTTCCTGTGTCGAATAACGTCATGTTGAAGTTGCCAAAGATCATGGCGAGTGTCAGATAGAGCTCGGCATATGCAAGGCTTTGAATTGGTCAGTCAATGCATGGACTATTTGTGGATGACGTACTGAATTCCCAAACACGCTCTTGATCCTCTGCCAAAAGGCTGTAGATACTTTTCTAGATTCTTCCGGTCTTTTAGGTCAATCCACCGCTCTGGCTGGAACTTACGTGGATCGGGGAAGATTGACGAGTTGTCGTGGATTAGTTTCTGGGTTATGCTGACTGGTGTCTGAAACCTTTAGCTGATGTGTGACGATTTTAAGTGCTGGGACTTACTCCTACAGGAATTGAGTAGCTCCCGTATCTGATGACTTCGCGAGTATTGATTCGGGGAAGTCTCCCAGCAACGCTAGACGAAATGCTGCTTCATGATCAGTCCGAAATACAACTTAATGAAGCGTGACATGAAAGACGAGGCTCCTACCGAAGACCTTCCAGGACCACCGAAGACTAAAAAAGTTAGCATCACTCAATTTCTGGGAATTGAGTGATCAATAATACCAGATATGGGAGACGTTGAAGTTCTTGGTAACTCAGAGGCTTCGTAGACCCTTTCTGGGCACCATGAATTTCCGACTTGAGTTCCTCCAGCATGGATGGATTCTCCAGAAGATGGAAAGTAGTCGCAGTGAGAGTATTTCCTGTTGTCTCTGATCCGGCACCGACGAATGTTCGCGCTTCCAAAGCAAGACGCCATGCAGCTTTATCCGCGGCTGACAGGTCCGGCGATTCCAACATCCTGTGTACCGCATTCGGCTTCTCAAGCTTCGGCTTTGAAGTATTGTATGAGCCAACAATAGAGTTTGTGCTATTAACAATATCCTGTGTTTATGATAAGTATTTGACTCCACTGTCAAGTGCTGTGAAGTAGCCGCAACTCACGTTGAAGAAGTCAAGCACAGGTACTCCGGCGGGGTCGACCACAGCTACCAGCCATCTCGGCATAGCAGCAAATATGTCCAAAATCAATCCAAAATGTCGATGCCAGACCCCAATTGCTGGAAAATCTCGAATGGCTCTCTGGAATGAAGCCGCAAAGTCCGGTTCATCCAAGAGGTTGTACGATTTGTGGAAACAGTATTCAGTCACCACATCCGTGGCCAAAGACCGAAATGCATTCGAAAGGTTGACGGGCTGACCGGTTCCCTTGAACTCCTCCAATCTGGATCTTAATTTATTGCAAATGCTCTTCAAATGGCCATCGAAATTTGCCACAGCTTCTTGAGTGAAGTAGCCCTGCTGGGCCTTTCGTCGCACACGGTGCAAATCGTGGTCAGCGGTACCGAAAGCGGCATCGGAACTGCCAACAAACTTGTAATACCAGTGGTACTTGTCCACTCGAGAACTGATCTTATAAGGTTCATTCCAGTCCGGGTCGTTCACGTGAAGCTCCCAGGGGCTGATGCGCACAATTGGTCCTGTGAAATCTACGTGAGCAACTTTCGCAGCGGCAAAACGGTGTATGGTAATATTACCATATTGCCTGTGCATTTCTTCAATTTCGACCCAGTATCTCCCTTTCTTGAGACAATCGAAGTACGTCTCATACCACCCTGTCAACGCAGCCAGTTTGGGTCCTGGAATTTGGGAGAGGGGTCCAAGATAGAGGCGGTAAGCAGCTACCCCGCATCCTGACAGAACCAGTGCTGCCATCATGGACAATGCCATAAGTGAGAATGAGATCGCCATGTTCCAATTCTTTCCCAGGTCTCAGAGTGCCTTTAGACCTTTGGAAGTGTTCGTGGAGAATTGCGATGCTGCCATCAGTTGAAGTTTGTGATGTGTTGTTCAGATGCGGCAGAATCCTTGCAAGTGCATACATCACTTGGAGCTGCCATATTAGTGCTAGTCCTTAATTTAACCTAGTAACTGGTTATCCAGTGTCACGAAATAAGATATTAAAAATGCAAATCCTGCGAAGGCGTTATGAGTTAATTCATTGTTCAAAGTGCTTATTCGAGGATCTTGCTCGAGGTGTTTATTGAAGTATATTTCAACGCGTAAGCGATATAAAAAAAACAATGATACTTTCAGCTCGTATTAATTATTATAAGAATTCCAAGAAACTTGTTTGATTGGAAACGAAAGGGGAAATCGAATGGGAAACTCAAAAGGGGAAATTCAATAAATTCAGTCACCTGGTGAATTCAATAAACCACTGGTCAGGGCTTCCTGTCAATGCTTCCCTCCGTTTCTATGCGCAATGAACAGGTGGAGAAAGAGGAGGAACCCTGGTGCAAATCAAGATTTTCGGATGTGGACCGCGCCGCACCCGAGAGTCTGGGACGTTTATATCGCAACTATTCTATATAACAGACCAAGTCCAACTACCAGCCTTAACCCAATCTAGGCCAAGTAAGCTCTCTCTTTGTCATAGCAGCCGCCATCATAGCACAATCACTATCGAACAAAGTCGAACAGTCGATCTACTCTTCACCAAAGCTCTCTATAGTTCAGCTTTCACTATGCCTGATATTACCTCAACTGGCGCACCTCAAGTCAGTCAGGACTCAGGAGGTGATTGATAAGGGAAGACAGTCGCAGGAGAAAGGGTCAGAATGCAGGCCAAGAAGGAGAAGGCTGCCGCCGAGAAAGCTGCCGCCGAAGCGAAGAAGTATATGTGACCCGAAATATGACTTGAACTCACTTCTTGAAGGAACTTGTGGTACGTCGGCTTTTGGAGCTCCCATGGATGCTATCCTTCGGAGTGGCCAATGTTGCAGGGGAAGTATTATTTCTTGAGGGGGCAAGAGTATGGACTTTATCTTCATGTTGGATGTATGTAGATGTAGTAGAGTCATTGCCTAAATCAATCCTTTCGTCGACAAATTCTTCTGATTCTATCGTTATGCACGTTTATGCTTCATTATGATCCCCTGCATAATTGGAAATGTAAATTCACAAATAGGCAAGAGATCTCGTGACTTGCAAGGATCTTCTATCGCATAAATTGCGATGCTTTCCCGTCCTCTCCCCACCCCCTCTCCTATCTTGTCATCTTTCTGCGTCAACCAACTCTACTTACATTGCTTAGCTACCGCTGGCCCTCATGGGTTTAAAATGGCCAAGTTTGGCACCCCCTGAATGTTCTCGATTCAAAAGTCTATTTAGCTTGGCTTGCTACAATCCAAAGTTACGATATGCAGGATGGCGACTCCGCAATTAAAAATATGGTCTCGGCTCTTTACCACGGGGAACCTTGCTTCGTCGTCAAGCGATTCTCTGGAAGCTACAACTTTTGCTTCCAAATTCGCTTTCAAGGTCGGAGAGAGGACATGTTGCTACGATTTCCAATTCACGGGGCTGTCATGAATCCATGGAAGGTAGAGGATGAGGCCCTTGTGATGAGGTTCGTCAAGGAGAAGACCAGCATCCCAATACCGAATTATTACACGCATAGCATTGCTTCGGGCGAATTTGACGGCTTGGGGCCTTTCATCTTGATGGAGTTCATTCCTGGTCAGCGTCTGGATGAATTGCTGTGTTCCGGAGACGAATTCAAATCCACAGTTACCGAACCGCAGCTCGACAAGGTGTATGAGCAGATTGCGACCATATACACGCAACTCTGGGGCCTAGAATTTGATCGGATCGGAAGGCTTTCGTGGGACGAGGTGTCGATGCAGTGGTACGTGAGACCAAATCCGTTGACGATCAAGCAGAACGAGTTTGATTGTCATGGCATCAAGGTTCCAGGTAAGCAAGTTAAACACACTTGAAGAATGGTGCTGATACTCTTCTAGAAATACAAACACCTCCAGACGCCTCGGTGCACATGAGAGAGCTTATCAACCAAAGCATTCTCGGCCTTCGGGACAACTCTTGTATTATTACCGATGAGGAACAGTGCCGGGAAGCATATCTATCGCTTTTGTCACTACAGGCCATAACTTCTGAGATGGTAAAGACCGAGTTTTTGCACGGGCCATTCAAGCTGTACAACCCTGATATACGCCTTGGAAACATGATTGCTGGCGCCGACTACGAGATAAAGGCAATTATCGACTGGGACTTTTGTTACATTGCGCCTGCTCAATTCCTTTACAGTCCTCCCCTTGGTCTCACACCATTCGACATGCTTGAATGTAATGATGACGAATTGGAGGTTTTCAAGTCAGGGTTCAATAAGTTCATCAGAGTTTTGAGGGGGAAGGATGCGGTACTGTCAGGGCTGATGGAAGAGTGTATGGATGATGGTACTTTCTGGTACAATCAAGCAGTTCAGGAATCAACCTTTTGGCAATCCATGCTAGAGAGGTTGTGGACGTTTAGAGCGGCACCGATAGTACAAGATCCACCAGATATGGCGGAATTCATACAGGTCAAGTTAAAGCAGTATCGAGACAAATGGAATCTCTGATTTGCTGGTGGGAAGGCAGATGCTGTTGGGGCGGGGCGGTTGAAGGTTGTGTATTGGTTAAGATAGAAAGCCTGGTGTATGTAACAAGAAGAAATGGACTCTTGAGATCTCTTTTGAGTAAGTGCCTTGCCCAAATTGATGTTTCTATCTCAATCAACCTACTCTTCCCTTCTCTAATGCGGTTCTTAATTCAACTTAGTAACTGGCTATCCAAGTACAAGCTCCCTTTTTGTAATCTATCCAAGTTACAATGAATCATGTTTTAGCCATCCTATTTGTAGCGTCTACTTATCTGTTTCCATTATAACCTGCTGCGTTGAAGTTTTGTTAAAAGGTTTGGCGAAGAGCCACACTTCGGGAGAGATTTTGCAACACGGGAAATTGGATCTAGAGATCATTCGAACGTGTTGCAAATTAATTTATTGCCTAAAGTGCTTCCTCGAGAATCTTATCCGAGGGGTTTATGAACTTGGATTTTAACGCCCAAGTGACGTAGAAGACACTTCAAGTCTAAGCTCGTGTGTGTTGTATAAGAATTCTAAGACGCTTATTTGATTTTCCACGGCAGTCCTGTCTTTTCCGCCATACCTCCTCCAAGGTATCGAGGACCTCTTGGTACCCTCAATACCCTCAAGTCTATTGAAACTGCTGTGCAATTATCTTGACTTTGCCAAAGGGGTTCAACCCTGTGTAAGTTATGGGTACCGAGCAGGATCGAGATGAATTGCACAACGGATACGAGGACTAGGAATCTGTCTCCGCGACAGTTTGCACTGCTGCCCAACTTTGGCGTGATTGACGGGATAGATCCACTGACATACAAATTTGACGGTAGCTGGCGCCCCAGCAGGTATCGCTGCTATTTGTCAAGTTAGCACTTGTTGCGCTCAAGATACACGGAAGCAAGAAAGACGAAAATATATTCGGTCTCCTGTCTGGAAGTTTCGGGTTCCAAACGAGATAAGAAGTAAAGGAGAAATACACTGACCTGGAACAGGAAATGGTGCTGGAGCAGGTACTGCGGGTGCTAGTGGCGGTGCTAGCACAGGAGGAGCTGGCGCTGGAGGTGCTGCAGGTGTGGGGGGTAGAATTGACCTTGGATAGATAACTGGTCCTCCAGGTTCAGGCAGCTCCAAGTCTGCCCAGTCATCTCCATCGGGGCCACTCTCGTCAATGATTTTGTCTATGGCATAGTTTATTGTATATTTCATATCTTGAAGCTTACACCGATGGGCTGGCTTTTCGTACAAGCATTCGAGAATCATATGCTTTATGGTATCGGAGTACCGTTGGGCTTGAATGTCAGGTCCATAAGTAGCTCCTTTGGCAGCTGCTTGGTTGACGAGATAATCCGGAGTAAAGGGAAATAAATGATTTGGTGGATCAGGATCTAAGCAAACGAGACTGGGAGACACACCAAGTCAGTGCACCGAAAACATGGAGGCACGATCATAATCCATTCTCTGGGTTACTTGCTGGTACATAATCGCACCGATACCCCAAATGTTCGTTGCGGAGCCGAATACACCTGCAATCTCTGTTTCTCTCCAGTTTTCAAAGTTCCACCTCGGGGTAAATTGCTCCTGTTAAATGGTGTTAGATATTGCTAATAGTGCATTCGATACAAAGAGACCTACAGGCGAGAAATATCCTGGGGACCCGCACTCTCGGAGCTCCTCATTTCTTGCATCGGCTTCTTGAGGACCGAGATCCTCCTCGTACTCAGATGCGAGACCAAAATCACTAAGCTATGGAATGTAAACGCAATTCTTTCCCTTGCTGTTCCAATAACTATACCTTGCAGACTGGAGTCTCTGTGTGCTTCCGATTTCGATTGCCCATCACGACTTGTTTGTATCGTCAGCATTTGTCACCGATAGAGATAAAATTACTTACTATTGTCAGGCTTGATGTCCAAATGAAGAACTAACTTCCAATCGTTTGCTTTGTTTTCGACAGCCGGACGGACATTAGGATCATTGCTCAAGGTAAGTTCTTGACCAAATTCTAGCACACTGCAAAAATCTACTAAGCACTCAAAAATCCTCCACAAAGTAATCTCTTCGAACGGGACATTTCTCGACAAAAGTTAGCTGAAAGATCATCCTGAATATTAAAGGGAATAGATTACCTACCGTGCTATGCGCCGATCAAGAAGATCTTGGAGAGAGCCTTGAGGACAGTATTCCATCATCAGTCGACGACTTGCCATATTTGTTACATGACTTTCATCAGGCAACACTTTTACAATATGATCCGAGAAAGATGCATCATAGCAAGTCATCATCACATTCGCTTCACCCACTAGGTTACCCTGGGTCTCATCATGCATTTGCTTTACAACTACCTGTACCACCACTGAGGTTAGTGATGCCAAAACTCAACCCAGATGCCATTAAGTCACACCTAAGACTTGTGGAAGTTTGACTCGTACCTTCTTCACCTTAGGCTGGTCAGGTGCTAAAGGATCATACTCAAACAAACCAACAACACCATAATTCCCCTCCCCGAGAATTTTCGTTCCTCTCCAGTTTAATAATTCGGCTGGGGCCCTCCCAGTCTGGTCTAAAAAACACTTGCAATCTTCGCTCCTGTTCCTGCTGGCTTATTATTGGAGAAGGAATGAGTGGTCCGGCTTGCCCTTGGAAAATTCCAGGACGAAGATTTGGCTTGGCTGTTGGAGCGTACGGATGTCTACGGTAATGTGCCTGCGAAAGTCAATGGGCTGTGCAATGATAGTCAGGGTGTAGTTGAACGAGTGAAGGATTGACATTGACCCTATTGACATACTCTTATATCTTCAGCTGTAGCTGGAGGAGCTTCGGGATCGTTATATTCAAGCCACCGATTATACACTTCCACATCTGGAAGCTGTCCGATGTCCATTTTGACCTGAACTCACTAGCGAATTCGATATCTAGACATTTGATGTTTACTCAATATAGGTTTATGCTAGAGAGAAGGCAAATATTACTATACGCAGTGCTGGCTTTAGGGGGAAATGGCGCAAGCTCAAAGTCAGACCGGTTCTTAAAATTTAGACGCAAGCAAATTTCTTTGTTCGCAATTTTTCCACAAAACCACATCTATGGAACAAGGGTGTTGTCTCATGTGGAGGTAGGGTTTTAACAACTGCTATCCGTTTTCATCCATCGCAACCTGTGTAAGTACACTCTTGGTCCTCTGAAAAAGTGACGGCGACTAAACGACAGGGCCGCCCACATATCTGTTCAGCGGGGCGAGTCACAAAGAATCATACTTTGGATTTCACTTCGAATTTTCCGGATTGAAGCTGCCTTATTTACAATTGGATTCTTTTGTAATGCATTGTATTATAAGAATTTTGATACATTGAACTGACTTTAGGATTGCGAAAATCGTGACGAGAGTCAAAAGCTCTACCGCTTCCACAGGGGACGACTTTCACCTGCCCCAAGAAGCCCCAAATCACGCGACTGCTATGTCGATTTCTTGAACACGTTCCGTGGATTGTGGCACAGATTGTGTCACTGAATCTTGAAGCAACTCCTACGAAGATATCAATCGAGCAACGTAAAGCTCCCCCTCACCTGTATCATTTTGTTGTTCACTGTTGCGATGGAGGGAGATGGGGCAGCTGAGACAGTCTAAGGCTACTTAGATACCGTGTGGCTACAGTTTGTGCTACTGGTATTAGCTCAGGTTGTAGGAAGTCGTCATATGGCTCAAAGCTTTTGTCCACCGCAAAAGTAGCTCCATACCCAGCCAGGACGCTAATATTCAATTCCAGTGGACCTGATCCAGCTCCCAGCTGCTCAGATAGGCACTCGAAATCAAATCTGTTAATGATACACTATACGGGTAAGCCCGCAAGTCGAGTCCGTAGGTTGGACGTAATTTAAGGATTGGGTTCCAATCTGCACAAAAGGACTCTCAATGATTAGGGGGACCCCATGAAAGTGTTGCCAGTTGATACGTGACAGCTGCCACACCACAAATATTTTGTGTAGAAGCTGTATTGTCCAGCAACTTGTGGGATCGGGAGTAACATCAGGGAGAGGAGAATTGTTCCCAACATGATCTCATTCTCCTTGGGAATTTGATGCAGATTGTCATAGCCTTTGTTATAATTTAGTGACTAAAGATGTCTGGTGTTACAAGCATACCTAAGAAGCAAGAACAAAGCCCAAGCTCTTACCATTGCCCCAAAAATTCCCTGAAAATTTGACTGGCCAATCCTGTAAAACTTCCTCCGCTCTAGTAATTCCGATAAGAATCCAAATATTCACCCACCAAGCCCCGGTAATCGATTCCTCGATAAGGAAAGAACCATTCCTTCACCCAGCCTATTATTCCCAGTCCCCACCACTTTCCCGCAGTCGCTCTCTTCTTTCTCTCTGGTTCCAAGCCAAGATCCTTCATCAACAAGTCCGTGAAGTCTTGTATGAGATCCGAGCCGTCTAGAAATTGCGCGGATGGATTTCGGTATCTGAGATTGCCATATGCTTGAAGCAAGCTGATGTCCTTTTCCATTTCTGAAACATCGGTCAGAGTTTTGGTGGTAGCGGGACAAAATGGGAGGTTCTCAAGATATGCCACGCCTCCAGGCTGGCCATTAAGTCAGTTAAGTCAGTATCAGTCAACCAAATCACCACGACTGACTGACTGACGTAAATTGGAGCAACTGATGACTTAACTGATTAAATTAATCAGTACTGATTTAAACTGGTTTAGATTAGTCATACTAGTAAATAAAATAAATCTTTATAAAACCAAAACTACTTAAACTATAAAGACGTACACGAGGAAAAAGTATACTTAGGTAAGCTTTACTTATATTTTATAATACTTAGTAATCTAATTAGTAAGAAAAAAGTATTATGTAGTGATTTAGGAGGCATACATACGATAATAGGTAAAGCGGGGTATAATAAGACGTCCGAATGCCCTCATTTTTGCCTTGTAAATGCCTAGCGATTAAATTAATAAGGGAAACGTACTATACACGATATAGTAGGTATACCTACTACACATTAAAGCTGGGTATAAGGGAATAAAGAATAAACCGGATTATTCCAAGAGCTCCGAATGCCCTTACTTTTACTTGCAAATACCTAGTGATCAAATTAGTAAGGGAAACATATTATATAGCGATATAATAGGCAATAAGTAAAGCGGGGTATACTAAGACGTTTAAATACTCTTACTTTTACTTGTAAATGCCCAATGATCAAATTAGTAGGGGAAACGTATTATCAGCGATACAGTGGGCAGACGTAGGTAAAGCCGGGCAATAGAAAAGTGGAGTCAAAAGCCATTTCGGTTATTTGAGCCAATTATAAGCTTGTATTTTGCCTTAAGCGAGCCTAATTTGCGGGGGGCATCACCCAAAAATCGGCCTAGCTGCCCTACCTAAACTGACCCTATTATAAGGATTTTCCTACCTCTCAACTGACAGTCTTAATCAGTTAAGCATATGGCGACTGACTTATTAGGGTTAGGGCTAGCGACTGACTGATTACGAATTTAGGGTCGACTGACTTAAGTCGACTTAACTAGACTGACTTAATGGCCGGCCTGCACGCCTCAGAGTGACGAAACCTCTGCGTACGTTGGCACGTTTGTATTGATCAAAAGCCCGAGTATAATCAGTGATCGATCACCTCGTGCAGCGAGGTTTGGTGGAACAATGTTTCGGAACAGTCGGAAAGGAGTAGTTGTAGCTGAACGGGAATGTTTCTTGTCGTATCTCACAACTTCAGGTGGTGGATGGACTAGCTTTGGAAACAGTTTCCGGACATATGATTCTGATATTTCGTCCAATTCATTCCAATGCCTTGCGTCATGTGGACGCTGATGCTCAGCGGGTATGGGGAGACCTAAATTGGGCAGAAGATCTGGGTCGAATATGCCTGCCTGATTCATTTTCCACCCTGTTGCAAATACAGCTGCATCGCATGGTAAAATTTGACCGTCCGAGAGATGTGCATGTTCCTTGGAGAGTTTAG
Organism: Leptodontidium sp. MPI-SDFR-AT-0119; assembly: GCA_020726505.1. Classification (NCBI taxonomy): domain Eukaryota; kingdom Fungi; phylum Ascomycota; class Leotiomycetes; order Helotiales; family Leptodontidiaceae; genus Leptodontidium; species Leptodontidium sp. MPI-SDFR-AT-0119. The sequence continues at coordinate 1,660,168 of JAHLEZ010000013.1, read as the reverse complement.
ACACCGATGCTCGATGGACGTGGATAAGGTTCCCATCTGCAACCATATCCAAGAAAGCGTTGTCGTGAAAAACAGAGATGCCACTGTTGCCCCAAAAGAGACTGTGCATAGAGAATTAGCTTGGACTACTGAAACTTCGGGCGGAGCGATAAAATAGTATCTTACTCTTTCATATCCGGAGATATCATCATCGTGTTCTCATTCCTCTCATATTCTTTCATTGCCGAGTCCGAAATTTGACCTAGCAACCAATTGAGAATCCATGTTCCCAGCTTGCTTTTGCCACTGTGAAAAAACCAGTACCAGAATCCACTTGTAGCAAAGATATTCGGAAACATGACGGCTGACGCTCGCATGTTTTTGAAAGCTCCTGCATGGATACCGAGTGTACGAGCTTCCAGTAGGGCCCCTGAGCCATATCCTTCCTTCCTGATTACCCAATCGACTTCTTTCCCTGCCATTACACACAGGCTCACTGTGTCAACTGCTGATTTGTTTCCACCAACCACCGTGACTCGGTTGATTTCTTTCGATGTCAGTTGAACATGCCTGGTACCAATATCTTTGGAGTGGATGACTGGACCTTCAAAAGTCGGCGAGTGAATGTCACTGGGAGATTTGGAGTGGAGTCGATCCCTGTGGCAATAATCAACTTGTCGCACTGCAGCGAACCTTTCACAGTTCCCTGGGTAGTATATCTCGTCTCGAAATCAATTGTCCATGTTTTTTGGTTGACTGACGACTTGCTACGTCCAATTCTTGTGCATTTCGTATTGAGTTTACACCTTGATCTGAGGTCGAATTTTTCAACGTATATCTCCAGGTATTCATGGACCTTGGCTGCAGATAGATCTCCCCATTTATCTAATCCAAGCTCGACATTCATTTCAAAATCAGAGTAGTCGAAGATGGCAGCATAACTATCTGCGATAAGGCCTGGATATACTCGAGATGCGCTCCATACCCCGCCGACACTGCTATCTTCGTCGATGATTGTCAGTGAGATATCTGGGCGGATCTGAAGGTAAGTTTTGGCGGCTGCTAGTCCAATCCATCCGGTTCCGATAATAACTACTCTCGTCGGGTCAGTTGCCGAAATATTTTTGGAGCCCATGATAGCCTGGCAGTGGGGTGTTAAAATTCCAGTAAAACTGAGAATACACGCAGACAGTTGGGACGAAAAGATCTGCTGTCTGACAGAACAGAGTGAAAATTGCTCATGGCAATTCAAGGAGGAAACAGAAAGAGGAAGGAAATCTCTTGAGTCCAGTTCAGAATACTGCATCAGATATTCATGTGGGTCCCTCTCGCATCAGCAAGCCTCCAGCACGCCACGGGTCAGCAGGATGCAGGAACTGTGCTGTATCCTGGCTCGAAAAATTAAGCGAGACCTACCCCTGAGATTATGTCAACATTGCCAAAATGTAATCGAAAATGGCGACGAAATAGCCACGACGTTTGAGATTTTGAATGAAAGCCAATAACAACGCAATCCCGCTTGAGAAGTGAGGTGGCGAGTTGACTGACTTCCCAATTTCACCCTCATGGCATTCAAACATCCTCCTGGAGTAAAAGTGCGGGGTCATTTCTTGCATCTACAGCACGATGTCGGCAAAATGTTACTTCTGAAAGGCAGGAAAGGATCTCAGTATATCTCATTTCTGTCAGATGGTGACTTTGATGTGTTTGAAGTTTGAAGGACGAAAAAATAGTTTGCAGACAAAGCAGAGAACTCTTGGTGAGGAGTCCGTCACGTGAGACGGTGGGAATCAGAAACGCGTCGCGTCAATCGCAGGTTCCGAAATTCAACATCAAAACTCTTTGACCCCAAAACGCATTAATGTGCCGAATAGACGCCAGACAATGACATCGGGGGTCATAATTTACCTCAAATTCGATCTCCCTCCCCACGCTAGATACTCTCGATCTGCGAAATTCACAGCATGCCCCTGAAACGGGTATTTGTTGTCTGCGAGCGCACTTTTACCCACGACCGAGATGATCACGGCTTCCTCTCGATAGAAAGCATACATACGACCCCCGAAAGCGCGAATAGATGGGCTCAAGCCCTTGCCAACAATCGATATGAGGAATACAAGGACTTTGCAGACCTGGATGATGTTGAGCGCGAGGCCTCCTCGACGAGTACGAAGTGGGGGGAATTGTTTTCGGAAACTATCACAACACCGTCCGCAGGCGGCGAATTTGCAATCGAGTACTCTGTAGAGCTGGAGGAGTTGGAGGGAGACGAATTGCTGGAGGAGGGCGATCGGGAGTCTGTCGTTTCGCCGGCAGCGGCAACGAATCATATCGAAGTCAAAGGGGCATTTGATGGCATGAAATTCTCTTGGGTTGGGGAATTGGATGATATGGAGGGAAGAGATGAAATACGGTATCTGGTCTTTGACAATGGAGGAACCTGGCAGGCTATTGAAAAATGTCTAGATGGAAGCATTTCGGACTATGTTATTGCAGGGAGAAACGTTCCCCAACAGCACCAACAGATCATTGAAGACAAGGAGCTTGCATGTATCAATCGCCAAGCTTTCTTGAAGATGGCGAAAGACCTCGGACTTCCAAAGCCCGATGCAGAACAACAGTTAATAAACCCCTTGAGATGCTTCGCAGGAATGAATTTCACCGTTCTTGGAAGCATGGAAGGGTCGAGCAGAGCACTCTCCAAAACGTTCGCTGCAGCGTTCGGAACCCAACCAATCTGTGCCCACACTTCGCAGATGGATTACGTAGTCAGAAGAGGAGGCGATTCTCCCGCCGACATTCAACTTTTCGAAGAAGAATGCATAAAATACTTGAATATCACGGACCCCACAGTCATCACGCCCAAGCAGCTTGCGGAAATGATACTGAAGAGGATTGAGAACAGTATGCCAGCAGAAAATCCTCGACTCGGCATAACGCGCGAGAGCATCAAAACCGCCATCATGTGCCTGGACGGCATCAAATTTTCCGTGCCAACCGGCGATGCTCTTATCGAGGGTATGAATGTCCAGAATTTTATCAGGTTGGCCGGTGGTCAAGTTCTCGGGAGCATCCACGCAATGGACCTAGCAGATTATGTTGTCACGGGCACGAAGGGGTTATCAGAGGAACATTCGGCGATGGCAGCACAGTTTAATGTGAAAGTTGTCACCACCGCAGAACTCCGAGCGCTTGTCGCCCGCCTTACGCCCTGGAAGACGGCAAATGATTTGCTGGGCATGGCAATGGGATACCTGGGACCCTACCCACCAGGAAAAAGGAAGCGAGGGTCAGAGTCAACCTCCATAAGTCAACCTTCCAGAAAATCGGCCAAGTTTGTGGTGTGATAATAGCGAGCATGTGTAAAGTTCTTGGGCGTGTGTGGAAATCTGTTGTAAGATCATGGTGTGCAAGCTGGCGTTGATATCGAACTTAGATGGGAAGATACCAGAGTAGTCAAATGTATAGAAAAGGGGTACCAATACCCTCGAGTTAAGGAGTTATGTCAATACAATTTAATTTCCCTGTTACCTTTAAAGTAGTTAATAATATAAAAAGTGCTTCTTAAAGGTCTACAATAAGTTAGCAGTGCTTAATTAATACTATGGAACGCTAACTTAATTAGCAGTATTGCCAGATAGGCTAGAGTAAGTAGTAGCTGTACCAACTGTAGATCTAGATGTTTGTTTTGTGGCGCAGAAGAATAGACATGCTGAGAAGCGGTGAAGTAAAAGGCTCTAACTTGGTTCTTCACATTCAATATCCATTCATAGAAGAGCATCATGAAAGTCCAGGGTAATCTCCAGGGCTCAAAATTCATTGTTGCACTGCTCCATGTGATCAGGAGGGAGAGAGTCCAGTACAATCCAGACTTCAAACACGGGAATTTGACCTCAGCTTCCCTACATAAATGGATTCGCCTTTTTGCTCTTAACAAACTCATTTCTATGAACCAAGTCCGGTTCGCTGAAGACAGGGCAAAGGTACTTCAGTATTTCTGCTAGCTAGTAGCTGTCCTTTGAGATTTTACGGTTTAGAATCTGATTTATGAAATTCGCTAGCCAGGCACGCGGAAAATGTACCATGTAGGGTTCAAATTTTACAGCAACTTAGAGAATATTGGAGCTATTTCTAAAGTTGAAAGTCACGAGTATATATACACGTTGAAACATAAGCTCTTCAAGTTCAAACTTGGTAATGTAGTGATTTATCAAAGCGTAAAGCTCTCAAGCAGGGAACTTACAGCAAACAAATTTAAATATAGCGCTGGAGCAGAAAGGAGAGAACAATTAAAAACTGAGTTGTGCATCAGGCACCGTGATATCCCCAGTCGCAACTTTCACCCCACTCCCCGAGAAATCAACATCCAGAACCTGACCATCTGCCGCCCCAGTGTCTGAAAGAGTAACATTGATCAAACACTCTCTCCCAACACTCAGTCCTTGGGTGACTGCGATTCTTCCCACCCCTTCAACCAGATCCAGCTGCCCATACCTGTGCAAGTAAGCAGAGAGAGGACCAGCTGCACTTCCCGTAGCCGGATCCTCACCCGACATCCCAGGACTGAAGAATCGCGCTTGGTAAGAACCTTTGGCATCCGGGACAGGCGAGAATAGGTATAGCCCGTACGCATGATCATCTACCAGAGATAGCTGATGAAGCAACTTATCCCGCTGCACAGATGTGCGGTTCAGTGCTGAGATGGATGAGATGGGGACTTGGAGATGGCGAGTGCTTGATGTGGAGAATACCTGGGGCTGCAAGCTCACAGATGTACCTCCAAACCCAATATCGGAGGGGGATAAACCGATGCTCTGTGCCAAGGAAGCGGGGTCTGGGTGAACATTTTGAGCTTTTGGAGGGGCTTGTCGAATCGACACAGTGATTTCGGTCCCTCCATCACCTAAAGTCTGCTTTCTCAGAATTTTCACAGGCAAGACCTCCCCACCAAGCTCCTGCCAAAATACGAACTCATCCGATCCAGACTTGCCATCACGCGATGTCGGCTTAGACAGATCTAGGAATCCACCTACGGCTAACCACCACCAGACCCCTAAAATGTTGTGCCCAGCGCCGAAGACTTCCCGTCCATCCGGAAGGAAAGAACGAAGCTTGTAAGCAGCTTTAGGGAGCGTGGGTTTGGAGAAGAAAGTGGTTTCGGAGAGGTTGAATTGGCGTGTTATGAATTGCTGTTGGGCTGTGCTCAGGTCGGTGGTTGTGTTGTTGACAATCGCGAGAGGGTTGCCTTTGAATGCTGTGGTGGAGAAGACGTCTACGATGACGAAAGGAAGAGTTGTCATTTTGAAATCGAAAGCTTCTCCACGTTTTTAATAGATGCTGGATATGCCTCGTTATGAAGCAGAAAGGTTGTGTGTTGCAGCGAAGCGCATTGTGTACAAGGTCCTACAGTTCTACAATCCCGTCGAGGGAGAGACCCATATGTTATTTATCCAGTCCCCGGTCCCTTTCAGATTGCGTCAATACGATATGCTTGTGCGAATTGAGGATAACTGACAAATCCGCTCCTCGTTTTGCAGCTCGAGATGTTGTCTTGGCTAGCAGGAGCAGCTGACGAATCCTAGCGCCAAGAACCACGCCCTTCCATTGTCAAACAGTGCTTCGCTTAACTGAATATGTTGAACCAGCTTGGACTCTTTCCAATGAGAAGGCGGGATCTTCGTATGAATTATGTGCAACGAGTATTGATCTAAATCACTGACCTGTTCTTCTTTAGAGTGACAAGGGAACTTCAGTCTTCAAGCAAAACTGAGCGGAGCAGTCAGTCCCTTCCATTTCGAAAGTTCATTCCACCATCGACATTCCGGCCATTCATCCGCACTACTCTGCTTTCTCTGTGATATTTCGTCGAGCAGGCCGAATCACGCAATGCGAGAAAGTTTGTCTTTTCCCTTTGCGCGGCAGAGCTGACCAGAGCGATCGCTTTTAGATATGTCCATCGTGGCTTTCCCCTCCCCGAGTTCCAACTCGTGGAAATGACGGATGTTTTCGACAAAATTGCCCAATTGGAGCTAGTCATGCTTGCTCAGTTATGGCTAGCTACCACGTGACATGTCGGGATGAAACCTATATCGAAATCAACTTGATTCTCTAATTTCTCCTTTAAGAATAGATAGGCGAAATATTGCAGTTATCTCTCATTTCGTGTCATTATATGCTCAGAGGTTTTTGGCTCTTTTTAATTCCGAGTATCACAAACAAAGTTTCTCGATAGTCCGTGGAGTGAGATTTTATTTGAGGACGTTGTGCCGGATCACAAACCGTCAGAAAGTTCTGTTAAAACTTCTGAAGGAAGAGAGATATCATAGTAATGGAAGGAGCCTGAGAGGGTATGCGAATTCTCGAGAGGGCGAGCCTTCGATTAAGAGCTAGACAGGCGGTAACTCCAGACATGTGTACGTATTGCATTAAGCAAATTGGGGTTTTATATTACTTAGAGTTGTTTCCGATGGCAGCTAGGCCGTCTAGTAGCCGAGGTTGCTGGTCACAACGTCGTCATGATAAAGTGAAGTGTGGATTACTGACGAGGTAAGGTATAGTTCGGTGACTGTGTTGAAGCCAGGCGGCGGCGGCGTAGCGGTCTGAGTATGAATTAACGATTGAATGAATGAAAGCGTGAATAAATGAGCAGTCCAGGGGACTCAAACTTCTTGGAATAAAATTCCCATTGCGGTAGCGTTCGAATATCAAGAATAAAATTATATTCGCAACTTATCACTGGGCGTAACGTATGTTTTCTTTTCTTGTGGACCTGAGGTTGAGACTTTACTACTTGCGTCGACGTATTCCAGTTGAAGCAATGGTTAGTATGTGGTGGGCGTTCGAACCTGTGTGAACCCCGGAAGCGAAGCGAGCCCCTGTTTACACACATGCGCAACGCTGTCGTATAGCCAAATAGCAGCTGATATATCTCAGTGTATGCCAGGGCTCTTTATTATGTACATTTTTGAAGAGAGGGCGACCAGACAAATCTTCAACATCTTCATTCGCTCGCCATTCTTACTATTGAAAGCAACAGAAAGCCACCGATCTTAGCGGAATAAATATCATCGCACTCCACGGTCCTCACCTCACTTGCAAACGATCATACGCGGGCATTGGAAAGTTGGGCTAACCATGTTTTGCGGAATCTTTGAGCTTTGAAATTTGCCTGTATGCTTTATAACAAAGGGTAATCTCTCAAATTCCAGTGATGACCGCAACGTGGCCGATTAATGTTTGCTCGCACATTGATAGTTTTGTTGCATTGACCTGGTGACCATCTTTTGAGAGAAGTACAACGTTTATTTACTACAGCAAATGCTGGTAAGAGATCTTGATCTCTTAAATTGGGGAGGTCAGCAAGCTGTTCTTCATGATTGGTCATATCTCTCTTTTAGGCAGACGGGCACGGATAACCGCCTTTCTTTGATAGATGCCTCATCATCACACCGCAGCCCGTGGTCAAGGATGGATAATTTACGTACTCTGTAATTGGTTCAGGACATTCGATGTCTTGGTTGCCTTCAGGTCTAAAAGCTGGATCCAGTGTCATCACATTGAGCTGAGTTCTTATCCTGGTCTTGAGAGTCAAAAGCGATGCGCGGTTGGCGGGTATCTCGTAGAGGCACTCATGAATAGTATCTTTCAGAAGATTTGATAGCCCGGGCTGGTTGCGAAGTTGAGTGCCGTAAAGACGACCAAGTGGAGCAGCGCCATGAATGAAGTGCCCCGGTGTAAATGGGAGGTGAGGTTCCGGTGGTCCCAAATTGAAACAAGCTAGCCTAGTGTCGTGGTTAGCGAGCGATTGGAGATAGATTTGCATGGAGAAAAACTGTTTATCAAAAGTAAAAAGGGGGCCTCACTCATACATGATTGCACCGATTTGCCAAACATTCGTGTGAGAGCCAAACTTGCCGCAGATAGGCGAGACTCGGTAATCATTGTAATTCCAAGCGGGGTGGAATGACTCCTGTTAATTCAAGCTTGGTAAGCCTAGAGATAAAGACACCTAACGGCAACTAAATTTACTTACGGGTGTGTAATAGCCCCTTGTGCCACGTCTTCGGATAAGCCGATGATTTGCTGAATACCTTGTGGACGGCCAAAGGTTGGGTGTGTTCGCGAAGATTTTGTGCCACTCCCTAGGTTTTATGTCAGAACTTTGTCTTTGCAACTCCTTCGGAATCAAGGAGTAACTATCGAATGCTAATGATTTATAGTTCAAAGTCAAACAAGACTCTATCTCGGGATTTACCTACTGAGCGCCACCAAAGTCTCCGATCTGGTAGGAATTAAATGTCAGCGGTAGCTTGCACGAACTGGCTAACAATTGGCAGGGTATATTTTGATTACCTTGAAGGCTGGCACATTGACATGCGAGGTTGATCGACTTCCCGTGAATACTAGTTTATGTTAGGCTGTTGAGAAGGAAGGAGTTTGGTGCTCACTATTTGTTGGTTTCAAGTCTCGGTGGACTACCGTCGTGAGATTTGTGGCAGCAACATACGTTGGCGGCACAACTGCCACTTTGTTCAAAGGGTCATACATAAGTTCCATTCCATACTCGAGAACACTGCACCCGTCGACTAAGCACTCAAAAATGTGCCAAAGGGTCATTTCTTCGAAACGTATGTTTCTGATTCAAGTTGTTAGCAGGAATGCAACACGCGAAACACTGTCAATAAAAGTAAGAAAATACTGACCGTGCCTTCCGAATGTCAAGAAGGTCATCGAGAGTTCCTTGCGGACAGTACTCTATTATAAGCTGGCGAGTTATGTTGTCCCATATATGAGGGACACCACGTGCCGTGCACAAGGCTGGGGTTAGTTGCTCAGGTGGAACTATAAGCCTTGCAATATGTTCTGAGAGAGAAGCCCCTACTACCGTCATGATCCTACCTTCCTCAGTGAGATCTTGCCTGGGAATCGACGCATTCTTGACTGCAATCTTTGTCTGGGCAGGTGCCGTCGCTGCTGGTCCAGTCCATTCCCATAGTGCGACTCCGCCACCACCTCCCGAGCCGAGAATCCTGATAGGGGTCCAATTTGCAGTTGTACCCAGGCCTCGAGGGGCTCGACGTCTTTTAAGATATTTTCTTTCGTTATGTGGGGTATCTGGTGCAAGTAGTGGGATGAGGGCGGGCCTTGTGACTAGAGGTAGAGCTAGTAGAGCTGCAGGCGCGGGTACTGCAATGGGAGGGACAGGGAGTGCGTAGGCTGCGCCTTGGGTATTGCCATAAGCAATCTAGTAGCTATCAGTCACGAATTTTAAGCCAGATTAAAACATAAGAGACGTACTTGGATGGCTGCATTGGTAAGTTGTTGAGCAGCTGGTGGCGGCGGAGGTGGGTTATTGATCTTGTCCCAGTATCTGAAAGCATCGTAGAACCGATCACCCCAGTTTCCATGTCCTTGACGGGATGTATTTACTCCTGCCATTGTAGGTAATCTTTAAGCCACAGAAAATACAAGTGGATTTTGAGAAATGAAATTGACCTACGGATGGAAGTGCAAAAGTATCAAAGACATATTGAGCATATTCCACACGTCCAAATGCTTTGTTCTCAGATCTCTCCTTTGTTCTTTGGGACCCGCCGTTGCGACTGCCGCATGCGCAAGACCTCATCAAATCGGAATATTTTCAAATCACAAATCGAAATCTTAGGCTAAGGATCTCCAAGATCATCACTTCATGATAAAGACATCATTTTGCGTACTCAATTTGAGCAGTTCTTTTCGTATCATCAAATATCATCAGCTTCCAGTCTCACATCGTAACGTCAAGGTAGAGAGAGGACATATTCAAGACCCCCGGAGAAGACTCCTATTTGATTGCAAAAGATTATATTCAATGCCTATGGCCATCATATAATCGCATCACAATATAAAGTACTCAAATTACTTTACCCCCGTATGGGTGGTCCCTCAAGTCCCAATGAATATGACATCGAGGGCGTTGTTGATTTCGGCGCACTTTGACTTTGTGCCCACATCTGTTGCGCCCGGGGAACTCTGTACGGGTACATTTGATTGTTTTCTCTGGAAGCAATGCTGCCTGGGCCCTAACATTGATAAGATAGATTAGCAAACCGGATATTAATTCGGGTTGTGACTTGTGGAGGGGTAAAGAAGGTATGTAATCGGATGTAGAGTCTTGGAAGAGATATGTACAAACACTCAGTATGAGCATATATCGGCATCGTTTGTGATGCTGTACTCGAAACCTTGGGATTATGAAGTTGCTGGAATGACTTACGGTACAAGTGGTTCAAGACGGTTGAGATTCTGCCACCCTTCTGGTCTTGCGCCAGCTGCAACAAGAGCTGCTATGTTATTAACAGCCCTTCTTTTCAGAGTTAACAGGCCAGGGCGGTTCAGAGGCATCTCATACAAACACTGTTGAATGGTGTCTTTGAGCTCATTTGATAAGGGCGGGCTAGCGACATATTGTATTTCGGTTCCAAATACACGACCTGCTGGCGGGTGTCCACGGATCGTGACGGGGGTGAAAGGTATAGAAGCTTGCACTGGCGGTTGATCGTAGCAGGCTAAGCTAATGGCATGGTTAGCTCAAAGTACATTCAGATTCGAAGGGGGCCCAAAGATCAGTGCGATATTGGCCCTTCATGATTCGGACTCCATGTCGCTAGACATTGTGGATGTTAAGTGGTTTACAGAGCGATGGGTTATGCTTACTAAAAGACGAGAGAAGTTAGCTAACGGCTCTCTATGAGTACCGCTCTGAGAATTATGGCTCTACAATGATAGGAGAAGGTAGAATTCAGCCGCTGTGTCCAAAGATCCCCAATTTGATGAGTCCTATCTTGTTGATATTCAGAAGAAATGATGTCCCACTTACCTCGTACATAATCTGACCTATGCCCCACTGCATGTTCAAAGTGTAAGTACAAACTCCCAAGTTAGGATCATGACCATGATTGCATGCAAATCACGAATGAAATCCAAGTTGTTTCACTGATGCAGATTCCCACTTACAATGTTCGTTTTGGTACCATACCTGCCACAAATCCCACCCGTCACATAATCAGAGTGATTCCAACGGTCTGAGAACTGTTCCTAATACCCATAACTAGATTAGCTTTAAAATTTCACTGAGAATACTTAAAATCATTAAGACCCACAGGCGCAAAGTAATTCGGTGTTCCACGGCCACGGAATTGTTGATTAGCAGCCCAAGTGGGTAAGGGCGGCGGGCTATTTCTATTCACGTACGACGACATGCCAAAGTCTCCTATCTGGATTGCTTCAGCATCAGCTTGCGATGTTTCTTTTTGTTAGTTCTTCATGTCTCGTTAAACGTACCTTGCACACTGGCGTATCGGAATGTCCAGCACGCTCTCGGTCACCAGTCATGACTGCGGGGTTTCAGCAAAAGAATCCAAAAGACAGGATTAAGGTGGGCCATACTATTTTGAGGCTTCAAATCAAAATGAACTACCACCCCAGGATCTAGAGGTCCGCTAAATGCATGTGAGCCTGGGGGTATTGTTGCTACTCCAGCAGCGTTATTCACAAACTCTACTCCATGTTCTAGAACAGCGCAGCCGTCGATCAAGCATTCAAAGATTCGCCAGAGAGTGAGTTCCTCAAAACGAATATTTCTATATAAAAAAATCGGAGATTAGCTAAAGGAAGAGAAAATGATATGTGAGTCCCGGTAAGTGCTAGTACGAACCGAAGTTGACGCATGGCGATGAGTTTTTCCAGGGAGCCTTGTGGACAATATTCCATGATGAGCCGGCGCACCCTGCCCGCCGGAGCAAGCCAATTCGCATCATCGAGACCTTCTGCAGCCGCCATTGCGGGCGTTATAATGGTAGCGGGGCTGACCAGCAGCCGGACGACGTGTTGTGAGGCAGCGGCATTGAGAGCGGTCATTATGCGGCCTTCTTCTCTCAGGAACGTGGTCGGAAGGTTCGACACCTTAATCGCTATCTTGTCTGGGACTGGGCGTTGAGCGGCTGGGCCAGCCCATTCCCACAACTGGACCTATGTGCTATTAGGCATGCAATCAATATTTAAGATCACTTCGTAAGAGTGAACCAGAACTTACAGATCCATAAGTACCATCACCTAAAACCTTGACACCCATCCAATTTGGACCACCTAAAGCAGCTGGAGCGAAACCAGGCACCGGTGCGAGTAGAGCCAACTGTGCTCCTACTGGGGCGGGATCGAATGGAGGTTTGTTATTTGGTCGGATGATGGCCAGATTTGCTGTTGGTCCCAAAGGTGCAGGCGGACCGGCAACAGTGGGGATGTAGGGGGTCGCGTTCATGGCAGCATACACGGCCTAATAAAGTCAGCGAAACCACACGCACGATTTTGTAGTTTGAACACACAGGTACGACTGCGAATGTGGTAGGGGGCATTGCTGGGTCATTCACGAGTTGCCAGTTCCGAAACTCGGCGGCGAAGGTTGGGTGGCCGGCCACAGCTGCCATTGTGAGAGATCTGAATTCGTGGTGGTTGATTTATTTTGGAGCGAGAAGCTGACAGTACAGTTGTAAATGATGGTTTCAATGCTTGCAATAATAGAATTATTCTGCACTAAGAAAAATTACTCTGTGTGTGCATTAGTGCTCATTTCTTTGTTCAGAACACTAGTTGCTGCATGCGAAGGAACGTGCTGAAGAGCAAACAAAGAATTAGCTAGAACAATTCCCACTATCATACCGCAGCCGTAGGTATCTGGTATATTGTTTTTTCAAGAAATAGCCGGTAGTTATGTGTTCATGATGGGTAGGTTTTGCCATGGAAGGCTTTTCAACGTGTATTTTTCTCTCATCTCGCTTCCCCTCGGGTCTCGCTAAGCTTTTTGACTCGTAAACAAAGTGGGGGAATTTTTTGAATCATGTCAAAGAAAAGGCATCAAAGGACGGGACTTCTGCAGTCCGCTCTGAGATATTGGATCGAAGCCTTGTAAAGTGGTAGATCTTGAAAACTGGTGTGATATTGCAATCGGCACATCAATTAAAAGGATTCACATTCATTAATGATAAGCTCTAAAGCGGCGTTCTAAATGACAAACAACACGATCGGCCGTCCGCCTTCCATTACTTTACGACTTCATTTTTCGGATTATTCCTCTCGATGCTTTTGTCTGTATCAATCGTAGCTGAAATTATAGTCGAATTTAACAGGAAAACCATTTGTACATTGAACTGCTTCTCACCAACCCACCTCCCAAACTCGCCCCCCAAATCCACCTCTTCTCAGCAATACCTAATTCGTATGCCTCCCACAATCAAACGCTCCAGGAAGGGGCAAAGGCATCCTCCTGGAAATCTTACACTGCCTACCCTCTCGCGTCAGCATCGTACAAGTGACCTTAACCTTCCTCGCGGGAAACAAAGCCGGAGGAGGTAACAAAGGCATCGGGACAGCAAGACCAGCTGGGAAAGCGGGAGGAGGAGGAGGAGACGGACTACCCCCCTGAGGCAGCGGGGTGGCGCCTGGGTCGACGGAAAGAGGAGGCGACGGGCGGTCGATGGGGTCGTCGGGGATAAAGTTGTCCCAGGGATTGATGAGGGCTTTGTCGCTTGCGAGGGTTGCGGTTATGGCGGCTGCGATGCGGGTTTTGATGTTGAGTAGGTCTGGCCGGTGGGAGGGGATTTCGTAGAAGCATTCGAAGAGGAGGTCTTTGAGAGTTGTGCTGAATGTGTAGGCTTGGAGGTTGTGGCCGTATGTCCAGCCGAGGGGTGGGGCGTTGTTGAGGTGGAAGGTTGGGAAGAAGGGTGTGCCTGCTGAGGGGGGAGTGTCGGAGAGGGTGGCGAATTGGTACATTATTGCTGCGGCGCTCCAGATCATTGACCATGGTCCGAAGATGCCGGCTATGCCGCTGCTTTGCCAATCGGTGTAGTCCCAGCGGTCTGTAAATTGTTCCTGTGAGATGTGTTAACTGCGGTTGGGATGTTCGTGTGATTGTGTCTTGTGCAAGTGAAGATGTGGAATCGAAATGTAAAATGCGGACTTACAGGTGGTAGATACCCTGGAGTTCCTCTCCCTCTTAGACTCTGGTTGAATAGTAAAGCGTCCGGACTTTCATCAGTACTATCAATGTATTCTGCGAAACCGAAATCGCCAAGCTCAATCACAAAGTTAGCACTGCAAAAAATATGAAATTTTACAACCACACCCTTACCTTGAAGACTGGTGTGGATGTGTGCCTGCGGTCTCTTCCAGCAACAAAAACTGTGTATTGTTAGGAGTTTCTGTCATTGCAAGGGAATATAACTATTAGAACAAACTGTTATCAATCTGAAAGTCAAAGTGGACGACTCCATTCCATTTCTCGCTGGGAGGCTTCATTGTTTGTTTACCATCGACGTCTTCGTAGAACTCGGCTCCATATTCTAGAACGCTTATCGCATCGATCATGCATTCAAAGAGGAGCCAAAGAGTCAATTCCGAGAACGGCGTCTGTCTAAAAAGCATTAGTTGCAATTTGCATGGGAACATAATTTGACATACTCAGCCCTATGCCTAGCTCGAAGCTCCCACGCCGAACCATTCGGGCAGTACTCCAAGAATAATCTACGAACCTTACCATCCCACTCTGCGCCGAGATTCTCGTCAGCCCCAGAAACGACCCGTTGAGCTTCATGGAGCATGCGGACAATGTGGGGAGATTTGGCCTTGTTCATATTGGTGTAGTGTTCTGCTTCATTGCCAAGACTATCAGATGGAGGCTTGTCATCTCTGAGCTGTTTGACGACAAGCTTGTCGAATTTTGGCTTCAGTTCATCAGGTCCCCCCCTCCACTCGAAGAGTCCAACCATACCAAAGGCTCCTTGCCCGAGGAAACGGACTCCTCTCCAGAACGCCTTGATCCCTGGAATCCCGGGCATCTCGTGCTGGTCGAGGAATTCTTGCTCGATTTGGAGTTCTGGTGTGTTGTATGGCGGTGGCAGGCGGTGAGATATACCGTCTAACGATACCATTCTGGCAGGGGGCATATTTAAAAGGCGGGCAGCCGCATCTGGTCGGGTGGCATATGAATGGATTCGGTAGTAATTTTGATAATCGGCGATTGTCATGGGTGTAGCATCTGGATCTCGGTATTTCCGCCAGTGATTGACTCTCGCTACTCCCGCTGCCAGAATGTCGGTCATCTTGTAGATTGAATAAAATTATTGGGAGTCTGATCGCATGGATTGGTCAATCAAGGCATTGATATTGTATAGAATTGGTCGTATGCCAAAGGAAAAGAACACGCAACCAGAAAAGGAAGACCAAAATGCTTTCTTGCAAGAATCTGACTAGTAGTCTTAGGATAGAAAATTGAATACCAGCAGCTGATGTACATTTGCGTAAGTGACCTTGTTTGTCACTTCTGAAGTCTTTGTTCTAAAAGTCGAGACTACGCTTCTCAAAGAAATACACCCCTGCGATCATCACAAAAGATTCAACTGCACTTTAGTTTTCTTGCACCTCAGAATCCTTTGTTGCCATCGAAAAAACATGTGACCGGATTATTCTCCTTGCCCATGACAAGCTGAGAAGACATTCCTACCTTTGAGGAAGATGTATCTTCAGCCACATATCAGATGCTGCGCCACAGGAATCCAAGATCAGAGAGCGGCCTCTGATGAGAAGACTTCAGCTGTACCTCTGTAGGAAGCAGAAAAGAAAATCGAAGATAAAAAAGCAAAGTGATGCAGAAAGCACAAGATATAATCACTCTGAGCCAGCTTGTAGATATATAAATCGTACTCGGATTCAGGATCCGAACGAACCACTGGGCTCAAAAACATCGCATAGCCATTGCCAAAAGGATGAAGGAAGCAAAGACAAGACAAGACATGAAGGAAGAGCCAGAAATTCAACAAATAATACGCTCTTAACCTCCATACCGACAAATACAAAGCCAAGCAAAGAAAGGTTCATCGACTCGGGATTATTTTGACTTGATCAAGTACTCGTACTCGTATCCTCGTTTGATCATGGACGATAACCTTCCGCGGCAAATCTCACTCCCACCTTCAGCTCACCCCTGTCCATCTCCCGTTCCAGCGCCTTTAGCCGCGACAATCGCCCCCACTAAAGAAGAAATGTGCATTTAGGCTAAATGGAAAATTGTGCGCTAGGGACGACTGATGCATGGGACACTGCATGGAGGGGCAAATTCTAGTTGGAGGGAAAGGAACCACACGACTCGAGATGCAATACTTACAGCCAGTGTATTTAGCCACGAGGATGAGAGATTCTCCACTGCATTGGAATGGAAGGGAAGGGTAAGGAAGGGAAGAAGTTGTTTGTCTTGGTAAGTGATGGAAGAGGAGAGGGGTTGGGAAGAGGCAGGGAAGTGGTCAGTAGAGAAGGGCCGGTACGAGGAGAGGGAGGGAGAAGGTATGCAATGGTGTGAACTGTATGAACTACCTACTTCGAAGTACCTACTTACCTAGGTGAATTCGGACTTAAGAAAAGTACACAGAGGTAAGAAGAGGGGCAGCCAAGATATCCGTAGAGATGGTAAGTACCTACCGTACATCCTTGGAGCATGAGGTAACCAACAAGTGTGTCTGCCCTGGATACGTGCAGCTGCATATAAAAAACCTCTGTTACCTGGTATTCTTGTCCTCTCCCTCCCCCTTCCTCTTCTCCTAATTGGAAGCTTCCTTTACCTACATTACTTACCTCAGTACCTACCTACCTGCTTTGCCTTACGAATCCGAATCTGGTTCGGGCCCTCGCTCTACATGCGACTTCTCTGGCGGTAAAACAGCTCCTTCCTCTTATCCTCCAACTCAAACCCCCACCTCGCTTCTCCTCCTGCTCCTCTTCTGCATCCAAGTACACAAAACACAAGCCACCCAACTGACTCAACTCTATCTGCCACAGCCCCTCTCTTATTCAATCAACATACCCACCCACCATCTCCACTATCGGCGTTGCCCCTCACCTCACCTGCACCCACGCTCGTCTATTCTCTAGCTCGACCTCAACAACTACCCCTCCACGACCTCAAACTTTCTCCCTCCCCCTCCTTTACTCCTCTTCCAACACTCGACCTCTTCTAAACCTCCCACCAAAGCACCAACAACGCTTCGCCTCGCACTTCTCCTTCTCTACTACAATCACAAACAAATCTGCGAAAATGGCTTCCATTAAATTGAACACTGGTCATGATATGCCACAAGTTGGCTTTGGTCTCTGGAAGGTTGCCAATGCGACTTGTGCTGATACCGTGTATAATGCCATCAAGGTCGGATACCGGTTGTTCGATGGTGCTTGTGGTGTGTTTCTGCTTTTCTTGAGGGGCTTGTTTGGGGACAATCTGCTGTGTTCCCGGGAAGAATGACCTTCGATTCTCCCTATCATACCCGCCAGCTTCTTCCATTTCTTTTTTCTTTCTCGTTTTACTAGCTTCCAAAATCCTCACTGACACTCCCTAGACTACGGCAACGAGACGGAAGCTGGTGAGGGTGTTGCCCGTGCCATCAAGGAAGGTATGGTCAAGAGAGAAGATCTATTCATTGTCTCCAAGCTCTGGAACTCTTTCCATGATGGTGACCAGGTCGAGGTACGCTTTCTAATTCCTATCTTCAACAAATCCCACGTTTCAATCCCCCAAAATGGCAACTCTAACTCCTTATTATTAGAAAATCTGCCGCAAGCAACTCGCCGATTGGGGCATTGACTACTTCGATCTCTACATCGTCCACTTCCCCGTCGCCCTGAAATACGTCGACCCCTCCGTCCGATACCCACCAGGATGGGCCGTCGATGGCAAAGACGATGTTCAAACCTCTAACGCCAGCATCCAAGAGACTTGGCAAGCAATGGAAACCGTTAAGGAGAAGGGTCTCGCCAAGTCAATTGGCGTATCCAACTTCCAAGGCTCCTTGATCCTCGATCTCCTCCGCTACGCAAAGGTCCGCCCAGCCACCCTCCAAATCGAACACCACCCATACCTCGTCCAACCAACACTTCTTGCCCTCGCCAAGGAGCAGGGTATTGCCGTCACGGCATACAGTTCTTTCGGTCCACAATCATTTATCGAACTCGAGTGGCAGAAAGCTAAGGATACACCCGTGCTTTTCGAACATCCCGTCATTGTTGCCATCGCGGAGAAGGTCAAGAAGACACCTGCTCAGGTCTTGTTGAGATGGGCTACCCAGAGAGGTCTGGCTGTTATTCCTAAGAGCAACGACCCCAAGCGTCTGTTGCAGAATTTGGAGGTTACAGACTTTGATATTGCGGATGAGGATTTGAAGGCTATTTCGGGTCTGGATAGACATTTGAGATTCAATAATCCTACTGATGTGAGTATTCCCCTTTTCCCCTTCGCTTACTAGAAATATTTTCTCTCGCTTGGGCTGGTGATGGTCTTGTTTGGCGAAGCGAAGAGTTGAACTAATTTTGATGCAGTATCTCGGCACTCTCCATATCTTCGCATAGATCGACTTCTATTCAGACTGTTTTCTCCTTCTGAAAGTTGGTGGGAATAGAAGACTACAAGAGGCATTCCTTTCTCTGCCATGATTAGGTTCCCTTTCCCGGGTTTGTGGTTTCGGTTGCCTCGATACCTACTTGCCTAGAGCCTTCTAGAGAGAGCTGGCTTTGCTTTACACTTTTCTCGGGTAGACTTGCATACTCGCATGCTCAGCTTTGGGGGTTCCTTTTGAGGTCTGTTTACAATAGGCTGGTTGAGGTTCTAGCTTCCCGGCTCAGTACGTGTTGTAGAATGAATGAATACAAAACCGAGAAATGAGACTATTATCACGCTTCAAGTAGAATACTGACAGTTTTTTGTGGTGACATTCGGCATTTGTGGGTTGATTTCTTTGATTTCTTTTGCTTGCTTGTTTGCTGCGCTTGGTTAATTGGTCTTGATTCCGCTGTTTAGAATCTACCTAGAAATCTACCATGCCCGACAGAATCCGTTGCCTGGTATTGCATCCAGTGAACTCCTCGCTATGCCGTACCATATCCATCCCTACCATCTTGATCATGCCTAGGTACCGTGGTCCTTATCAAATCATAGGATCTTTCATCAATCATGTCATATCATCCTGTCTTGTCCTGAATGCTCCATCTATTTTGCAGAGGTACAAGGCGATTTCAACTCAATGCAATGCAATACAAGACACACATCTCTGTTTCTCTTGGATGTCTTATGATACGCGTACAAAAGCTAACGAATTTGTCAGTAAACACACAAAAAGGACAAAAACTTGCAACCCCAGGTCCTAGAATGGGGCGAAAAAAAGGAAGGTAAAAAAAGACTCACTAGCATCGATCTGCATAACCCTCGGCAGCGCCAGACGCACTTTATTCCTATACAACGCCGGCTGTTTCAACTGCAACGGGTTCCCCTCGAAATAGACCGTATTCAACTCCTTTTTCCCGCCCAACTCGCTCTCCACCTCTGCGAAATCGGAAAGTTGATTGTAACTCGCCCACAGCTCTTCTAGCTCCTGTAGGTTCTCGAGACCTTTCAGGCTCGTGATGCCGTTGTTTGATATATCGAGCACGCGTAACCCGGTGGAGTTCTCGAGCCCGGAGAGCGAGGTTAGGGCGTTGTGCGAGATGTAGAGTTCTTCTAGATTGGGCAGAGAGGAGAGGCCTGTGATGGATCGGATACGGTTGCTTTGTATAGAGAGGATTTTGAGGTTCTGGAGCGAGGAGAGGCCAGAGATGGATGTGATTTTGTTCTTGCCTAGCCATAACTCCTCGAGTCCCGTTAAAGTCTCGAGGTTCTGGATTTCGCGGATGCGGTTCGCTGCCAGTTCGAGATTGCGTAGTTTGGAGAGGCCGGAGAGGTTCTCGATGGTGGTGATTTTGTTCTGGACGAAGTAGAGGTCGGTTAGTTGTGTGAGGTGCGAGATGTGACGAATAGATTTTATCTTGTTGAATGAGAGGTCGAGTGTTCGGAGGTGGGTGAGGAGTTCGAGGCCGGAGGTCGAGGGGATTTTGGTTATCAGGTTGTCGTAGAGGTCGAGGTCTGTGAGGGTTGAGGCGAGGGGTTCGAGGCCTGAGATGGTTGGGATGCTGTTTTGACGCAGGCAGAGACGTTGGGTGTGGGGGAAGCGGGAGAGGTTCAGGGACGGGATGGAGGTTATTCGGGCGTGGACGCAGTCGATTTCTGTTGTTGTGGAGGGGTAGTCGTCCAGGAGGTCTGCAGAGAGTGAGGAGCGTTAGCATTGTGTTCTTTCTGTTAGCATTTCCCCGTCTTGAAGATCCTCCATCTTTTCTCGCACATCCGGCCGGCGCGAACAGCAGATTGTATCTTCTCGGGTTTCCCCTCTTCTTCTTCTCCTCCGCCAAAATCATAGCGCGCAAGGGCAGACAAGTATACCTTCATCAGCCTCAATCTCCTCTCCAGGCAACACATTCTCTTCGTCCGAATACTCCGCATCAGAGATAGCTTCTGGGTTGAGGAGCTCCACGTTCTTCTCCTTCTCTAATCGTAGCTTGCCATCCCAACCGCTGCTGCTTCGTGGTGTCTTGGGCGTGTCGTGGTCTGCCGAGTCGGTGGGTGGGGGGTTGTCGATCGAGATGTGAGGTTGTTGTGGTGGGGTGGTTTCTTTAGTTGATGGCATGATGAAGATGAAGATCTTCTCTGCTGGATGTGCGATCTTGTGTACGATCTTGGACGGAGAAATGGATCAAGAATCGGGTCTTCTCGTCTTGGAGTTGGGTGTTTGGAAGAGTAAAAATGGACTGCTTAACCCATGGTGTTGAAGGAGGTTGGGTTGGGTGATGTTGGTTTAGATCACCTCAGGCTTTGGCGGGGCTGACAATTCAAGAGGCGAGGCGGCGAACCAAACTGCTGGATGGATGCATGACCGACAAAGCCTTCTCTTCGCGTTCCCTACCCTACCTATCCTTTCATCAACCCCACGAAAGACACGACAACATGCATACGAGGAATTGATAGGATACTGCACATTGAGGAAACACCAGCAATTGGTGTGAAATGCTGTGCGTCGTGCATGGAAAATCTTTCTCGCGACAGCTGTACAAGAGAACGCAGTGGACAAAGACAAGGACAAGGGCATTTTCTACGAAGTTGCGCGGGGGTCCTGCCGCACAGATCCTGATACAGACCCAAATCCAATCTCGAGCTCGAGCTCATGAACCAATCATTCCATATGGATATGGCCAGAGAAGGACATTGGGCGGTATCCCGATGGTCTTGCTACCTCCAGTTGTGTTTGGAGGATTAGTGATTGCACTGTGGACGTGGAAATGCTGCATGATGGTCATTTTCCAGAACAAGATCATCTACATGCCCGGTCTCCCTCCGAATGCTCGTCGAGAAACTATTGCAGAATACAGGAATCAATGTAGTGGGATTGAATGGAGAGAAGTGAGGATAAAGCCGATGGATGGGACGAAGATCAGTCTCTGCGTGGCTAGTGTCAACAATATCGATGTTTGTGATACGAGGATAGTTTATATCCTCTATTTCCAGGGTGCATCTCCCTTTTTTCTTCATTTTTCTTGTTATTGTTTTCTTTCCAGTGGATAGGGCTTATGGTTTGTAGGTAATGCTTCTTCTATCCCTCCTCGTCTCCCGTTCCTTTCGCCTGTTTTGCGTATGCTTGGAGATCGATCTCTCCGTGACGTTCCCGTCAGGTATACAATAGTCTGCTGCAGTTACCGGGGCTATTGGACATCTAAAGGTCGACCATCGGAAAAGGGGATTGCTATGGATGCTGCCGCTTCTCTTGTCTGGATCAGAGATGATTTTCTCCAACATGGCGGCAATCTCACCGACTCCATCCCGATTGTCATCTGGGGCCAGAGCATCGGTGCAGGCGTCGCCACCAATCTAGCAGCGCAAGCTCATCTCTTCCAACGTACGGAGTCTAAGCCACCCGTCTCGCTCCAGGCTCTCATCCTCGAAACTCCATTCATCAGTGTGAGAACTATGCTCGAGACATTGTATCCGCAGAAATGGCTACCGTATAGACATCTGTGGCCGTTCCTGTGGAATCATCTGGACAGCTCGAAGGCTTTGGGGCTCATGAGAGAGAGGTTCACGCGTGCTGGGATAGAAAGTCCCAAGGTCATAATTCTAGAAGCCGGGAAGGACGAGTTGGTTCCTCGGGGACATGGGGCAGTACTTGAGAAGAGGTGCAGGGATGTTGGCTTGAGTGTTGAGAAGAGGACCATTGGGGGAGCATTTCACACTGAAGTTATGGTTAGGCCGGAGGGAAGAATGGCTGTCGTTGAAGCCGTTCAGAAACTTTCTGAACGGCTGTTTTCTCAATCACGTGGCGAAGGATGAGATGTGCTGGAGGTGGGCTTCCGATTTGAGTACATATCCAAGCGATCACAATTGCCCACAACGAGCAGAACTCAGTCTTGAATCCGGTTCGCGTAACCGAAGATGTTGGATCATGCAGCTAAAGCCACCTTCAGAACACGAGGTATACACCTGCCTATTTTTGGCATCTCGATCTTAGCCGCCTCTCCCCGGATTCTACCACTGCAGTGGACTGGAGCTATGGCAATTTATATATTTCTGTGCCAGCTATGGTTGCATCAGGCGATCCCCAAAACTTCTCAGCGGAGCGAGGTGTTCGGATTTGGACACCTGGAGGGAAGTCGTCTTCAAGGGGAATTGCTCCGGGTAGTCGAAGGTTCTCTATAAAGAGAGGGATCTACCCTCTTTTAGATGTTGAGACGTTGGAATAAATACAAACCTATTTAGAGGAAAGAAGCCAGTCTGATCTCTCTTCACTCATCCCCCTCAAGACAAGACTAACACACTTATTCAGCGAACCCACCCACAAACCTCCCATCTCTTCTCTTTTCATCTCAGTATGCTCCTCACGGCCATATCTCTCCTCTCCCTCCCCCTCATCCACGCCACTTCCCTAACCCTCCAACTCGGTGGCCAAACCACCATCCTCTCCACCGAATCCTCAACACACGATTTTAACCAAACCTCCCTCGGGCTCTCAGGCGCCACATACCCCGTCACAACCTGTGGCTGTACCTCGCTCGAGGATAAACAGAGCATGTGCGCACATATCGTGTACGACGGGCAGCCTGTTAGGTTTTACGCTAGTGCGGATTGTACGGGTCCAAGCAATTGGGAGTTTGCAGGGGAGGGATTGGGGGTGGAAGGAGGGGAGGTCTGGACGTGTGGGTTTTGGACTTGGAGTAGTGGCAGTTTGGGGGTCGGTTGTCCTGAAGGCGGGCTGTGAGGGTGTTGGAGGAGGAGAATGAGGACCGAGATGGTATGGAAGCCACGTGAAAATCATGGACTTTGAAGAGTTTCAACACGACTACGGAAAAATGACAGCGACTCCTTCAAGCTCGTCTTCAATTGCAAATGAAGGGGTGTGCAATTGGTGTCAATTTCCTTCCCATATCTACCTGTCTCTACCCCACTTTCTATCGTACACAATTTCCATGTCTCCCAAAAACAATTCGGCAAGTGCCAATCCTTTGTCCCCAAACTTCATATCTATACTTTGCATGCAGCACCCATCAGCTCAACAACTTCGAACAAAGAACCGCAATGCATTTCTTTGTCATTCTTCATACCATCCCATCGACGACCGCCGTGTCTGCCGTGATATTACCTCTTGAGTTTTCGTGCCACATACCAGCACTTCAAAATTCCCCGATTGCTCTTCTCTCAATCTTCAAAATGGGTACAACGAACTACAATAATGCCTTTCTCCAAGCATTCAGAGATTGGGATGAGTACAACACGCCTCCTGTTGTTCCTGCCC
The DNA here is from genome assembly GCA_020726505.1 of Leptodontidium sp. MPI-SDFR-AT-0119. Classification (NCBI taxonomy): domain Eukaryota; kingdom Fungi; phylum Ascomycota; class Leotiomycetes; order Helotiales; family Leptodontidiaceae; genus Leptodontidium; species Leptodontidium sp. MPI-SDFR-AT-0119. The sequence continues at coordinate 1,636,469 of JAHLEZ010000013.1, read as the reverse complement.
CACCGCCCATGACTGCTGCAGCTATAATGGTAAGTAAATCTTAATCTATCAGACGATACCATCTCCTTCATACGGTCAACATTCTAACCTAACCAGGCACAATACAACGCATCATTCATGACCCCTCCCTACCCAGCCGCTCCTCCAACAGCCACCGTCCCCCATCCAAGACCTAGACGCCGCCGATATGAACCCCGCCGCCCACGCCTCAAATTCCCCCACCGCATCCCTAACCCCACAGACGCGCAAAAAGTTTACATGCGAGCCAGCTACCTCCCTATTGGTGCCCCTACCGGAGAAACAAACTGGCGAGCCGTGAAAATCCTAGGCCAAGGCAGCGGCGGCGCCGTCGTGCTCTGGGAATACATTGGTCCCCTTCCGGGACCACAGATCCAGAAACTGGCTGTGAAGAATAAAGTCCGTCCCGCCAACAACTTCCTCCTCAATGAGGGGAATTTCATGGCGCGTCTGACGACCAATCCGACGGAGCATATTGTGCAATTACTCGTTAACCCGCCTGCTACATTGACGGCTGCGGATTGTGCAGCCGAGAATATACTGCCTGCTTGGATTGGAGTGGTGAGGAGGTTGGTCATGGAGTATTGTCCGCAGGGGAGTTTGCAGAGGTTGTTGAATTATAGAGTTGACCGAAAAGTGCCGTTCCCCGAGTTGACGCTTTGGAGGATCTTTGAGTGTTTGGTTGAGGGATTGGCGGTTTTGGAGTATGATGCTGAGTTGGTCAATACCCCTGCTGGGCCGGTCCCGCCTCCAGGCTATAATCCGGCGGCGCCGATGGTGGTGCATTTTGATTTGAAGCCTGAGAATAGTGAGTGTTGCATCATTAGTTGGACCGGGAATTTGGTGTGGGGGGTTGGTGATAGGGCTGATGAGTGTTGTAGTTATGGCTGGTGAGAAAACACAACAAACGCACCCATTTACGCCGGTTTGGAAAGTATGATATCCATCCATCCATCCATAGCCTTCAACATCTAATAAGAAACAATGAATTGGCTGACACAACACTCGCCCACAGATCGGAGATTTTGGCCTCGCAAGGAATACTCTCCGTGTTGGCCACAATGTCCCAGTAGCTCTCGGTGGTGCTGGGTGGCTAGGAGGGTCTTCATATGTGACGAACAATGGGCAATTGCGTACTGTTGGGACACCTGGCTGGTATGTGCCTGTAAGTATATATCTGCCCCGATGATTAAACGGGAAGGTTTTCCGAGTGCAGCTAATACATTTGCATATGCTAGGAGCAGTTTACGCCGCGCTGGAATTATAGGGATTATCGCGCCTCGTCGCTGTGTGCGAAGTTTGGTTCTTGGACGAATGTTTGGCAGTTGGGTGCTATTATGTATAGGTACGTGTATCCAATTTTCTACTCGGGATTTTCTGCGGTTTGTGATTACATTGAGAATGGACTGATCGACTGATGAAAAGTCCCATTCCATTTATCCACGCACTGTCCCTCGAAATCAACACCAAACTTCCATATCACTGCCAAAAAAGCGACAGTACTAACTTCCTCCTAGCATGGCCAGTATATATGACGGCCCCCCAGAACCCTGGTACCCATTCCACCCCTCAGCTCTCCCAGCGTCACGCAGCTTCCTCATCGGCGGCGCCCCCGCCCTCGGAATAACATACGGTACTAAACTACGCATCACGAAATACAGCGTCACACTCAAAGATGCTATCCACGAGTGTCTATATGAAGAGCCTACCCACAGACCTACACTCATCGCGCTGAAAGCACGCATCGCAGCCGCGATAGCGGCGCGTCTGGCTGCGGGTGATGTACCAGAGGGTTGGCAGGATTTAGATATGCCTGAGCCGAGGACGCCGTACGTTGTCTTTTTCCCTTTTCTTTCTCTTTGCTCCCCATAACTTCCTTCAATCCCGTGTAATCTCTATATTCTAGCTAAGTATCTCCATTGCCGATTTTCTACTTTACGAAGCTAATTAATCCCTTTCCCTCAACAGCGCGATGGTGAGAAGAGATCCGGCTACTTGGAAACCATGTACGCGCACACCGGGACAGAATGTCGGGCCGCAGTGTGGAAAGCTCGTCAGAGCCGATCCGGAGAATATGCGTGTGAGGTGTCCAAAACACTTTAATTTGATTAGGCATCCTTGGGGTTTTTGAGTTGGGTTTTGAGGATGTGTGGATTGTTTGAGGATGGGTTTTGGAGAAGTTTTCGATCGGGCCGGGGTCATATGGGCTTGTGCGAAGGTGCCTAGTCGTATCTTCTTGTCGTCAGATGAGATATTAGCTTAATGAAGCAGAAGTGCGACCCCGCTATGAGCCGTGGTTGAATTTCAAGCGATCTCACTGAAAGAGAGACCAGAAGGATGCTAGGCGAGAGTCTCATGGGAAGCGAGGTCAAATGTCAACATGATATGTCATGTGACAGATGAAATACTTTGATGTTGTAGATGCATAACAACTGCTGAGAGGATGTACCTCTCTCTAGCATTAAGAATAAAAATAAAAATAAAATAAACTGTGCTAGGATTCATTGTATGCTGCTGAACCCGGTCCAAGTTCTTTGTTCACCACGCTGCGATTTGCATGTAACGAAGTGCTTAGTCGGGCCAAAGAACAAAAAATCCACCTAGCAATATTTCCCAGCGAACTCTCTATCTTTAGCCAAAGCTGTCCGACATTCAAATTTTGACACCCGTCACCCAAATGTTAAAGATCGCGTTAGCATATTTGCACAGTCAATGCAATGGCGACAGGTTTTAATCCGGCATTTTTTTGCTTCATATTGACGGTGGTGGACATACACCAACCCACCTGGAGACGTTCCGCCTACCGATGCAGTGATTCAGGTTCGTGAAAAAAAATTTAATGCTTAAAAGACTCGATGTCCAATATTGGTAGGAGGGTTACCAAACTGCGGCAGCCCCGCTCCGGTTGGACCCATGCCACCGCCGCCTCGACCTGGGCCAACTGTCCTAGGAATAATTAGTTACTAGGGATATCGCACGGTCACCTTTAGCTCCACAGCCTGACGCAGCACAACTTGCATTACTTGCTTCTGTTCTTGGGCTTACCGGTATGGGTAATCCTGTTCGATGGACGGGAGTCAAACATCATGGATCGGGCTCATTTGGAAATGTGAACGACTCCCTGACTCTCAATTTCATCCATCCCTTCCTTTGTCATAATTGACGCCATCTTAGGTCACCTTATGGGAGTACACAGAACCTGCACCTGCACCAGTTCCCAATAAAATTGCAACAAAAATTACCAACGTAGCTACACCACGTTGGGAAATGTATAATGAAGTTGTGTTCCTGAGGGAACTCAATAAGTCGGGCTCGAGGCATCTTGTAGAGCTATTAGTTAAGCCGGCTACAAGAATTACGGCCGCCAGCGCGGCCGTTCAAGGAATTCCTGCTGGATGGAGCACTCGTGTACGCCGACTTGTCTTGGAGTATTGTCCACAAGGATCACTTCAAAAACTCTTTGACATGCGGCGATCGCGTCAAATTTCAGGGCCATGCGTTTAAAGTTAGATGTTGTTAAAAATGTACCAACAAGTGGCCCAGAAATTTGAGCTTCAAGGAATAAACTCTCTGAATCTCAAGTCTAGAAACAGTAAGTTCACTCTGGACCTATACTTCTACGCTCTTATCTTACAATATCGTAGTCATGTCTGGATATCGAGATGCAACCCGTGGCCATCTCCACACACCAATCATTAAGGTATTTTGACAGATACCCCAACAACCACATCCGAAGAAAATTCTAAGCATGCATTTAGATCGGAGATTTTAGTCTCTCAGAATTCATTCAAGAAGGAAATATTGCGACTGTGACAGTACCCGGCACTTTTATCGCCTATGAAGACATGCGTCGTCTGGGCACACGTGGTTACTCTGCGCCTGTACGTGGAATTGAAGCAGTCTATTTTATTCTCAGAGCTTAGAAAGTCCCCCGCTAATAAGAAGTTGATATAGGAGCAATTTACGCCTAGATGGAATTTCTCCGATTACGCTACCTCCCCAGTCTGTGGGAAGTACGGCACAGTGACTAACGTATGGGGAATTGGATGTATTATGTATGAATGGGTAATTGATACCTTTAAGCACTCACCAAACCATTTCCAAGACTTCTTGACCTCGTGATATACCTGCCCGCCACTTTCTTCCCTTCCTATAGTGCAGCATCACTTCACTGTATCACTACTGACATGGCTCTTAGATTAGTATGTTGGGACCAAGGTACACCAGAACCGCATCTACCATTTCTTGCGACCCATCCAAACCTAACAATCCACGGTGCACTAGGAAGGGGAATTCTGTTCGGCACTCATCTCCAAGGGACAGCTTACTCCAAAATTTCCGAGACACAATTCATGAGTGTTTGTATGAGATGCCTTCCAACCGGCCTGGTCTCATACAATTGAAAACTAGAATCTTAACTCAGATCGAGTTATGGCCTCCAGCAGCTCATGAGAAACGCTTGACTATCTTGAGCCACTTACTCATTAAACTTGTCTATCTCTCTTTACCCATTTGTACTTTAGTTTCTGTCAGACTGTCTTTTTGAAACTGGTTCGTTTGCGACAACTGACATGCTGTCTGCTCTTGTGTAATCCACCTTGAGACGAGCATACTAAAAGGACTTGAGTTGATACTAACTTGTTATTCAACTCCAGAGCCCAGGCTATACTTTTCCTCAAGCTACTTACGTAGTGCCTTATATTGGGCCGATTGGAGGAGTTCCCGGCCAATGCGCCATTTGGGAGAGACGTCGACCAAACCAAACAACCCGTCGCTGCCGCGTTCACTAGAACTTGAGACGATATCAATAACAAAGATGAAGGCAAATGATAACATTACGTATTGCAATATTATTTGTTGCTGGTAGCTCTGACGTTCTCCCCTGGCTCAGGAGTATTTGGGGCGTGTTGTTGTTCGTAACTGTTACAATACACCATATTCCCCACATAGGGCTTTGAGGCTTTGGTTGAAGCTGCAGTATTGCCCATGTCTCTTGGTTAAACAACTAAGAGAGATTAGTAATCGTATTTCGTTCATTCTCTGAGACAGAACATTAACTTTCTTTGTTAGAAGGTACATGCTTGCATTCGTCTTGAACTCATTTTTATCGAGAACAAAGGGCTGTTGGTGACAATGAGAGTACCGCATAATTACTTTCGCCAGCTTGTGCAAGTATCTTTTGTCAAATCTGTATATACTTCAAACAATACCCTCTTAATATACAATAAAAAACCTCCTTTCGCTCACAAATTAGGAAAGATAATCCGACTCGATGGCGAACCCTGCCGGCGTTCCTCTTTTTCACGCTCAATACTTGAATGGGAACGCTATAACGACCCAGCTCGCGTCCCCTCAACTATAGATGAGATCAACGTGGGTCTTCATTTAAAACAAGCCTGGAGACTGGGTTCTACTCGGTTACTGACATCAAATGATTCTTAGGCAAGATACCCAGAAGCGGCTTTCGTGCTCCCACCTCAGGTGAATCCGCCAGCCCCATTTGCTGCAACTGTTGTACCGGCACTAGCAAGGCGACAACTCGTAGAACGATTTCGACCTTCCATAGCAACAGTCCCTGCACCTCAAGTGGCAGTAGCGCAAGCTCAGCTTTTGTTGCCAGTTCCAGGTATTATTGGCAGGGGCGGTCCGAATGTATGTACAATCTTGGTCCTTGATTCTTCAGAGATCCGGGGTCTTAATCCGAAGGCATGTCCTAGGGGTAATGCCTTGAGCTTCAATATCATGGATCTCAAAGTTCTATAAATTCCAGCGCTAACTTTTGTAAAGTGGACGGGGGTCAAGCATTTAGGAAGTGGTGGTAATGGTTCTGTATGTCAACTTGCGAATAGCTCAAACCCAGTCACAGCTGACAGCATACGTCCCGGACGTAGGTTACCTTATGGGAGTATACAGGGCCAGGAATTGGTCAGCCACCACTTCCGCAAGACAGAAAGATAGCAATCAAACAAATATCACTTCCCACTTGGGCTCTTCGAAGGGAAGGTTACAAGATGTCACGACTCAACCTAGCCCAATCAGACCATGTCGTGAAACTGTTAGTGGATCCTGCGGCGATAATAACACCAGCGTCTGCTGTGGTAGAGGGTCTTGATGCTGCGTGGGTAGGCATGGTACGCCGACTTGTTATGGAATATTGCCCCTCCGGCTCTTTGTCTGATCTGAGACGGCTGCGGATGGCTCGGTTAGTGACTCTTTTCCTCCTACAAAAACATCTTATAGTAAAGGTAAAGTATGCTAATCACCATTATCTAGAGCCGTTCGTCTCGAGGAACTAACGTTATGGCGCATCTTTGAGTGCTTAGTTGACGGTTGTGCCGTCCTAGAATACCGCTCAGAATTCGATATCATCGGAGGTATAGCTCAAATTCCCGCTGCTACTGTGGCAGGTACAGCTACAGACCCAGGTGTGATGGTTCATTTCGACTTGAAACCGGCTAACAGTAAGCTTCAATTTTCCAAGATCAAACAGATGCTAAAGCCCTGTAGTTATGACCATGCGAGACGTTGCAAGTCACCCTGATACTCCATTATGTAAAGTAAGCCGGGCAATTGACTTACAACTCAAACGAAATTCTTAGATTTGTGCTCACATCTTTCCAGATAGGAGACTTCGGGTTTGCATCCAATCGTGGCAGAATCCCTCCCAACGCGATACCCAATGCCGCGTGGGCTACTAACCAGCGCCTCCGCGATCGCGGAACGGATAATTATCTCGCGCCTGTAAGTGGACGTTATCGTGGACGCCTCTCTCCGAAATGAAGCTTATCCGTGTTTGAATAACAGGAACAGTTCTCAACTCGATGGAACCATGCAAGCTATGCTGTAGATCCAGTCTGTGGTCAATATGGCACGCAAACCAATGTCTGGGGCATTGGTCAAATCATGTATGAGGTGTGTATATTGCTTGTCTTTCGTCTGCTCTTGTTCAGGAGACCATTGGTGTTAAAACAACATTCCCTAATAAATTTGTCAAGAAACCACTTCTTGCGATGAGCTGTTGTATATACTGAGGAACCGCAAGCTAATTCTGAGAAAACATATAGTAAGATTGACCCAGTCCCTTATGTTTTAGAAGCGAGGCGAAGCGACTTCATCAAGTCATTGCAGAACCCCATACACTCAAAAAGACGGGGCACGAATTTTCGAGTCCTTGATCTCTAAGTCAAAATTGCCCAGAATTAGGCTAACCATAAATATAGCCTAGCTTGCTATGACTTTCACCCTGTTGAAGCGCATATTCCCTTCACGCCTGGCCCCCTTTCAGGAACCCCTGCACTCGGTCGTGCATTCGGGACTGAAATACAGGGGGTTCCAAACATATCTGCAACCCTGAAAGATGCCATCCAGGAGTGTCTTTACGAAGTTCCTGCAAATAGACCAACTCTTTTAACTCTAAAGAGAAGAATTATGGCGAGCATAAATGCTCTTGTGACCGCCGGGGCGGAGCCAGAGGGCTGGCAAGATCTTGAGCACCTCGAGCCACTTACTGAGTAAGTCATACCCAGGTTTCATCACACTTCGCTCTTGATTTGAAGCACGTGCTTCCATAGTACCAATAATCAATTCCCTATAAGGCGTGACCAAGACTGCTGCCGTCGTAGAGATGACCTAACTCCTTCTAGGGCAGAAGCAGCGTCGCATGCGTTCAGGCTTGTCTTGAGGCAGTGCACAGCTTTAAAACGCCTTCGACGTACAACGCGGCGATGCCAGATTAGGCGACAATTTCATATAAATAATCTTCGTCCACGCTGCGAGCACCATTGGGACTTGAGAACGTATCCGCGGAATTAAGAAGTGGTGGCAGCCAGAGCTGCCAGGAAAACAACACTAACCGAGGTGGATTTTTTCCATTGCATTTTACCTTGATTTACTGCCAATTACAAAGGGCAAAGATGTATCAGATCTCAATCTTACTTCTGCGCCAATGTGAACGTAATTTAATGGTATCTAAGGCGGCAGACAATAAACGCAGTGAGCAGCACCTCACGATGAAATTCTCAATTTCTTCCACACAACAACTTATCCATCATGTGCCTCTTTTCAAGTTCTCCTAGTGTCCGTGGATACACCATATCCGCTTCTGTGTAAAACTGTCTCCTAAAGAAGTCTTGTCGGTCAAAATGAATATGTTTACTTTGTTTCCAGCTGCATTCAGCCTTGTGGTCAGAACAAAGGATATTGTAAGCCTCAACCTTCGGAGATCCTTCTTAATTTTATATCCTAATCAACTTAAGAATATTTGTTTGCTTGAATATTATCACCCATCAATCTTTCGAATAACTTACCCCGACGAGGACATGATGGCAGCACCGGTGGCTAATGCTGCTTTTATAGCAAATTATCCTCTCTTTCTTGCAGAGTATCGAAATTGGTTTCAGTACAATAACCCCAATGCACCTGTGCCAAGCAATGGACAGATTACAATCAGTATTCTTTATCTGAAGAAGTAACCACCATCCACTGTACTGAAAATATGCTTCTAGGCAAATTGGCGAACAACACCGTTTGCCCGTGGCGTGATTGCCGCGACTAATGCAAATCTACCGGCCAGACCAGCTCCAACACTTATGACAGCCGCACTTATTCAGCCACCTGTACCGCCAGCAGTAGCCCACCAAGCGGCATTCTTGGACCAAAAATTCGCTCCTCGAGGAATAGGAAAAAGGCCAGCAAATTGGAAAGGTGTAAAGATCTTGGGAACGGGTGGATCTGGTATGTATTGTTCTTTGGCTTTTCTCAATCAGCGGCATACTCAAACATTGAGGTTTAACATGACAGTGCTGATCTACATTTGTGAAAAAAGGAGCTGTGAGCCTTTGGGAGTGGAGCCCTCGCGCGACATTGCGGCCGACGATTGATCAGCTCCAGGTCGCTGTAAAGACCACGATATCGCCTACCGAGGACCTAGAAGAGGAAGGGGATATGATGATGTCTCTAAGACGAGTAAAATCCGAGCATATTGCAAAGATTCAGTCTCCTCCGAGAGCCTTAACAAGAGCAGATTGCGCAAGAGAAGGGATAGATGCAGCAACTTGGGAGGGAAGGATCACTCGGCTCATTATGGAATATTATCACCATGGCTCGCTCAGGGATCTCAAAATAAGACGCCGATCAAGGTAGGTACTATCATCAGGTGGTATCGTAATCTGAAAGTCGATTAACAAAGTCTGCAGAAATCTTCCTCTTCAGGAACTGACTTTGTGGCGTATATTTGAGTGTTTGGTCAATGGTTGTAGTGTGCTTTCTTATAACAAGGAATTCCAAATCAACAGAACGGGTCAGGTGGTGGTCCCCACTATGCCCCCCGAAGTAATCGTTCATTTTGATATGAAGCCAGTAAACAGTAAGTTCCGGCATTTACAGAGTAAATATAGAGCCTAACTAGGACAGTCTTTGCGAGCAATACTGACGCCAATCACTTCGGCCTCCCTGTCTACAAGGCATGTGCCCACACGCTAAGCGAATCTCAAATACTTGGAATTAATATTTGTAAAGATAGGAGACTTTGGTCACGCGACACGACTTGACAGTAATACTGCTAACGTCGTACCATTAAATAATTGGGATGCAGATGAAGACTTTCCCAGAAAAGGAACTACGGGATGGTTTGCACCTGTGAGTAAACGTAGAGCTAGATAACATAAACCCTAAAAAGTAACAATAGACAACAGGAACAATTCACTCCTCGATGGGATAGCAGCGACTTCTTGACATCTACTGTCTGCGGAAGATATGGAACTGCAACAAATATAGTAAGTTCCCTGCTGGGTGGCGGATGCTCTTCCATCCTCCTTTGGCATATGACTTGACCCTAGAATGACATCTTCTTGCCAAGTTCTTGACCTGCAGTAATCACGCTTAATGTCATTGAACAGGGCTCGAGTTCTTTCCTGCCTACTTAGATCCATGCTAACATTATCGAAGTGGGGAATCGGGACAATTATGTATGAGGTATATTTTATTGTAAGATCCTAGGTTTTCCCTTTGGCCTATGGTATTCTCATACAAGTGAATTGCATACTAATTGATGGTCAGTGAGTACTAAGAAAACTTTTGCAAGATCATGGATACCAACACAGAATGAATGCAGATGGTCTTCCATGTCCCTACCTTCAAAAGAATTATTGACTGACTTGAGACAATAAGGTTAATTTGCTTGTACTGTTCTGCACCAAGACCAAGTCAGCCATTCAACTCCAACCGTATTCCTGCTCCCGGACCCACTACTTACGGACATTTGCTACAAAGCCAGGCTTTCTCAAATGCGCTGAAGGATCTTACTGAAGAGTGTTTGTTTGAAGACCCTAGCCTTAGGCCTTCACTTGGAAACCTCAAAACGAGAATCAGGGCGGGCATAGCGGCTTGTCAGAACAACAATCTTGTTCAGGATAATTGGTACGACATGGAGGTACCAGACCCAGAAACGGTGTAAGTACAATTCCCTCTTTTAAGTCTCCGATGAGTATCTAAATTGCTCCCCTGTGTTTGTGTTTGACGGGAAGTGCGGGAATAGTTCAAAATCCCGTCGAACCACACCCAAGGCCAAGAAATAATTTACTGACTCAAAAGAAAACGTGTAGGCGTGCAGCCGAAACAGCTGCCGAAATAGCTGCTGCCATAGCTCGTGCCGCCGCCCAACTACCCCCACTACCCGCAGTACCCGCAGTTGGTCCTCGTAGAGGTCGGTTCAGGAGAGCTACTCTAAAAGCTACACGTGGTTGGCCAGTCTGAGGTAATTTCTTGAGATAATGAAAACATAGATCCACCGATCGTCCTTGTTGCATATAATCATACCACCTGTTTTGATGAATCTCTTCTGAGTCTAGCCTTTCGCTCTTTGTTGCCTTCAAATATTTCAAAAATAGACAATAAAACATGTTAGAATCAAGTCTATGGAAATCCCACGCTTACTAAGAGTCTTAAAAATTATGATCGTTAAATAGGTTGTGACTTTTCTTCTCGGAGGGCTCATGAGAAGCGCATATAGCTTGGGAGATCTTATGTTGACAAACTAAGCGAGACCTTGTGATAATGCGCGGAATGGGTTTATTTGCCTATTAAATCAGGTACATTGCCATAATATACTGATATCATCTTAAATTCGGCACGGGATCTTGCAGATACTGCAGTCCCTTAGGAGGGTGAACATGACGAGAGTAATTTTTACATACGCTCACGTGACAACCCATTTCACATCGAGTTCGAATCCCGACCTTCTCATATAGAGTGTTCTGGAGTCTGACAGCGAGTAAAAGTTGAAACCCCAATTTAGGCAGCAAGTAACAGACATGAGATGATTGCCCATTTCCCATCCTTTATTCTCGGGTCAAGCAGGATAACTTTCGATACCAGCGAGGCTCAAAGCACAAGTCGAGATCACAATCCGAATTGTAGAGACATTTCGGCATTTCGATTTATCGCAAAACGATTTCGAACAGGTAAGCTCTTCCAAATTTGTAGCCCAATGAAGGCCCACTATACATAAGTTCTCCAAGCAAAATCTTAATCTTCACGACTGCGGGACCCTACAGTCAACAGGACTATTTTGTACAAGGGAATTTCTTTTGATGTAACAAGTTTACATTGCAGCATACTAGTTAATGGTATATCTGGTAATGCCGTTCTGACATCGAGTCAAATGGTGCTGTTGCAAGTAATCTAGTGCGGTACAAAAAAAGAAAGTGTTTTCCCGTCTCGACATAATTTAAAGTCCTCCACCTTATGCTCCACAATCCCATTAGTCCTTTGACATAACACAGTCCTCTGATCAAATATTAGTATCAAGCAAGTCTTAAACGCTATTACTGTTCTACTTACTGGCACCAAGTACTTTCTAGAGTCGAGCTCAGAGACATGTGCCATCAGTGAAACAGAATTTGCAGCAATCGGCGTCAGTAGCACATCCTGCGCCGGGTTCTAAAACGTTCACAGTTAGAGCAGGCCATGTTTAAGGGCAGAAGGACTGATTATACCTCCGCAAGCCTGGACGCCGCTGGCTCCGAGTAAAACCAGAACAACTAAACTGGTGAGAATAGTAGAGACTCCTTGGAACTGCATTGTATAGTGTGGGGTTGGGTTGGGAATATAATTTGTAAGAAGGAGAGATTTAGCAAGTAGTTGAGCGGCAATGAAAGGTGCTGGTGATACTTAGAAAGGAGGAGAAGTTGTAATGATTTGAACTTGAGAGGAGGGGTTGATGCGAGGGGTATTTATATTTCATTAGGATTCAAGAGTAAATCCACACCATTTATTGCATTAATCAGGAGTAGGTTTTTATGTAGAAATGATCAGCTATACTGCATTCCTAGGCGTGTTGAATGATACGTTAAATCGGCTCACTCTTTCATCCGCTAACTCCGAAAGTCGACGTCGCCTGCTTTAGGTTTACTAAACTTCTTACCGTTTAATCAAACTAAGTTTATCAAAACAAGCCCGTGAAGCAACTGTCATATCTACCTCCGGATTGATGTGATTGCCGAAGAATTCTAAAAAGCGACGTTACAGGGTTTGGAAAGTCTGGAATTGTTTGTTAGCACTTTGCATACCAAGGAGCAATTATATAAAGTTCTCGCTTTCTCGCTTCCGAAACACCAATTTTCACCAAAAAGGCTTCTTCTTCTTTTCATTAAATCTTTCTCGAACCCTAGAGTTTCCTAAGAGGCAGCAGAATATTTCAGCAAATAGATAGACTCTTCAGTAAAGGATATAATTGGGATAAACGATACAATTAAGTTGTTGTTAACAGTGCAAGGATTCTAGAGCCTGCTCATCATCTGAAAGTTCTTCATTTACTGTATAAGCATAATTTCCGGCTACGAGCTCTATCATTATTAATCAAACGTACGCTAAATATTAACGGATGTTCCTTTTCCGGAACCTAAAATATAGTCCTAGGCTGAGCCAATATAGATAAACCCATATTTGTTTCCAGCCAAGACTACTCTTGGTTGTCAACTCACGTCCCGGCCCACAAAACGCGGAAAGTTACTGAGAACTCATCGTAGGTACGTGGCGACTTCTTGAAAAGTTTCATGTAGAAACATTATGATCATTAAGACGAGAAGTGAAACATAAATAGGGGAACTGTTACATTGCTTGATGATCATACAGAATGTGTTAGTGTTACTTCCACACTTTACTGTGAATTTATCCTAACTTGAACGCTGTGTGTGTGCCAGCCCTGTTTCGACTTCTATATCCATCAAGCTTCTCACCATTTGAATCTTCATGAAATCTTCCACCAGGTGGAGTGCGTTACTGACATTGTTGCTTGTCTGCACTGGCAGAACTATTTTTGGCTCATAGCCTTCGGCACGCAACTCCCTTAAACTAGCTCCTCTTCATTTTCCCTTCCTCTCAATCCCGGGCTCTTCGGGAGGCTCTTTGACATAGCTTCAGTAACGCTAAGTTATAAGCTGCTTCTATCACAATGCATTTCCACATGGCCAAAAAACTTCAATGGGCGGGGATAGGCGTAGGGCCTGAATGCATTGGGAAAAGCAATCCGTTCACCATCGACTTTCTGAATTTTCAGTCCGAGCAAAGTAAGCCGTCTTAATTAGAATAGTTTCAAGCTCTTTGAACTGGAGAAGAAGATAACAACAATCTCGCCCTCAACTCATCCAACAACTCCAGGTCAGTCTTCCCAAGGAGGTTGGGTACACTGTCCTATGACGTATTCATCTGCTCCTGAGTTCTTCACAATGTATCTTAGTTGGGTGGCATGTCTGCGGTCTGCGATACTGAAGTGTGATTGTTGAACTTCAGCTGATTCAGGACGTCGCATCAATCTGGAAACCAGATCACGTGCGTGCCAGAGATTATGAATGCCAAACGATGCCAACTTCTCCTGGCCCAGATGACTGTAAGTCATCGAAACCTTGATAAGTTAGCGTTACCACGATTCTTTCTCTCGATTTTGAGATGACACCTTCATTCCCAGAGTATGTCACAATTCTCCAGCGCAGTTGAAATCGTTGTTACTGCGGAAATATTGAGACTCCTTTGGCTAATAACTTTACACGCAGAATCCTCAATTCTTATGAGTAAGAATACAACCACTTGGCGTAGCACTCACTAGATCTCGAGCCGTTGCACGGTTGGTAGGGTTTGCGGTTTGCATCGCTATAGCTTGTAGCAACTGGGAGCAGCCGGTACTGACTGGAATGTAGTTGCATTCGATGAAGAGCGTAAAGAAGTAGAATATGAATCCATTGGGTTCGCGTTCTCAATTGCTGGCTTCTTAGTCCCAATCTCCCGTATTGGCCCCCAACAATCCTGAAAAAAGTAGGAATATTGCAGTGGCATCTGACCTTGCCCTGTCTTGGTGACATACTGACATCACATAACACAGATGTCACGTTCTCATGACGATGCTTCAAGATTTTGCTTATTCATTGCCATTTCGTAATCTGGCTTCAATGGGCAAAGGCTAGAAAGAACAACCCTTTATGCAGTGCAACACCAGATTCCGTCCCAAGCCAAATAACTTATCACCCAACCAGACCAGTCCCGGCCCCAGTTCAACCCACTCAGTAGAAAGTCGATGGTCTGCTGCCGGAGAAGATCTTCTTGCCGGTAGACTTGGAAATGCGGTGAGGGAGGGGGAATTTGAGGTCCTTGGTGAGGAGTTGCTTGATGTAGGGGCGCTTGACATCTTCGGTCTTCTCGAGCTCGACGACCTTGAGGATCTGGGATTTTGGTTAGTATTGGAAATGTGTGGCGGATGCAGGTGGACATACGTGCACGGAACGGAAACGGGAGCGATGTCTGGCGGCCATATCTTGGTACATAGCCTCAACAGCATCGGTTCTTGACATCTCACGGTACTCCTTGTACATGTTGTGGGTACCGGAGCGGGAATCGTATCGGATCCAGATACCGAAGTTCTTGACCTTCATTGGGCGCTTCTCGTGGATCTGCGGGAATCATCAGCACTCAGAATATACAGGTGCATTGTTTCGAGGATACGTACGACGTTCAAGCTGACGATCTCTCCGTTCGCCTTCTTAACCTTTCGGAGCTTCATCAAGAAGTACCAGAAACGAGACTTTGCAACGACGGTGTTGGGTGCAAAGATTCTCATGCGGTACAACTTTGGTGCCGGGTTTGCCTCAGATGGCAGATGGCGGCCAATGACCTGGTATTCCGTAAGACGACCTGCGGCAGGATGTTAGCCTCTTCCTGGAGTCTTTTTCTTTTCCGGTCCAGTTCCCGTTGTGAATTCCAGGATTGAGGATTGTGCGATGATGTCTAATATTGATGTTGCGTCTAGTAGATGTGAACCCGTAAATCGTCTGGCTGATCTCGAAATCCTCAAGGAACTACCGTGCCATGCTATCTAGAATGTATTGACTTGTTCGACGCTGGGTGGGATTTTGTGTCGTTCGAACCCGTCTCCCCCACACACTTGCAGCGCCCTCGTGCGTCCAGCGCGTCGTCGACCTTGCTCCATACTTGCTGGTTCCCCTTGTATCCTTCACTCATCACCCTTCACTCATTGCCGCAGACAGTGTTTGCGGTTCCCGATGACCTCGTGTGGTGGATTGTCGTAGTTGGAAATTTAGAGCATCGACAAAAGTCGAATTGCGCCGCCGTCCGGATCCAGGACTAGAAGGAAGAGAGGAAATCTAAGGCTTACCCATCTTCGAGTAGTCAGTAATTGATCAGGTTGCGATAGTTTGCAGAGGTAGAGCAACTCACTTTGAATCGGTGGTCGTTGTCGATGTTGTCGTTGAAGTTGGTCGCGAAATTCTCATGAGCGTAGTTTTGGAAAATTGCAGCCCTCAGTGCGGACGCTAGGCTGAGCTCGGCTAGTAGCTAGTGCGGCTTGGCGGGCTCAAACGCTCCTGCCCTGCCCTTCCAAAAACAAACAACAGTGAGAGGCAAGATCAGGACAAGAAGGATATCGAGTGAATGCTTGAACTGACCTGGTGAATTCATATCCTCACATCCTCGATTTCTTCATTCTCGTCCTGCTCGTCGTCATCCGTTTACCCAGCCATGACTTCGCGCTAAGAATTGGCATCGAATTCGGATCTCAACCTCACGATTCAGGCTTTCAAAGTCACGAGATCTAAGAACAACTTCACGACATTCCACGATTTCCAAGCAAACAACTAATAATACGACCAAGATGGACGCGGTATTCAGTGATTTCAGAAAGGCCTATGAGACAGGCAACGGCTATGAGCTATGTCAGACTCTATCTCCCCTACCTCCCGCGTCAGACCCAGACCGACTCGACAGATTCTACCGGAGTACGAACTTCTCACATGCCCAGAGAGATTTCAAGAGTTGGATCTTGAATCATCAAGCGTCTTCATTTACTCTTCCAGCTGAGGAGGGCAATGGATGGGTTGAGGTGTACCACTTGTACTGGAAGGCTGTGGGAGAGATATTGAGGGCAGAAGCTGCCGCAGAGACGAGTTCGAAGGTACGAAACTTCCCAGGGAGTGGCAATTATATTTCTTGAGGCATCTGAGGCATCATGCTCTATTTGCGCTGTCAGTGCTGGATGCATCTTCCAACACATATTATTGTCACGTGATCTTGGTATCTTTTCAAGAAGAAAGTCCGAACAGCAGGGTATTAATACGGAATATCCAGCTAACCTGCATCAGGTCTCATGGGTGAAAGTCTATGAATCATGGAAGGAAATGACCATCGCCCTCATCAGAGGTTACACCAATTGCGGATTTGAAGCCTGGACGGTGCCTTGCCTTTACGTGGCAGGCAAATACATGAGAATTTTCGCCATCAAGGCAGACGAGGGCGCTGCCAGCACACCCGGATCAGTCACCAACTTTGATGATTTCAATCCTGAGGCTGAGAAGAATGAGAAATTGGAGGATGCAGCTAGACATCTGAACAGGATCTTCACGATATGTCTGAGTGACAGGTAAATCATCCTCAACCGTATAAAATGGCCAAAGCTAACTGTGAGCAGAGCACCTCTTGAAGATTCACGAAAATGGGGAATCTACAATATCATCAACCTATTATTCAAGACCTACTTCAAACTCAACTCCATTAGTCTCTCAAAGAATATTCTCAAGGCAATTCAAGCATATCGAGGCGACATGCCAACACTCGATGCATTTCCCAAGGCGCACCAGGTGACGTTCAAATACTATGTTGGAGTCATCTATTTCCTTGAGGAAGCTTACGAAGAGGTTTGTGTTCCTCCATCCCGAGATGCCAAGATACTAAAACCAATCCACCAGGCCGAGAAACATCTGACTGAGGCCTGGCAAATGTGCCATAAGGACTCAATCCGCAATAAAGAGTGAGTCCACAGCGATCATCATGCAGTTCTACCCAACCAGCACTGACACATCACAGGTTGATCCTCACCTACCTAATCCCCTGCCACCTCCTCACCACCCACACCCTCCCAAGCAGTACCCTATTGGCACCCTACCCACACCTACAATCTCTATTCCTCCCTCTATCCCGCTGCATCAAAAAGGGCGACCTGTCAGGCTTCGACGCCGCCCTCGTAGCAGGCGAAGACGAATTCACCAAACGTCGCATCTACCTAACCCTCGAGCGAGGCCGCGATATCGCCTTGCGCAACCTCCTCCGAAAAGTCTTTCTCGCAGGCGGCTTCGAGGAGAACCCCAAAGATCCAGCCGCCCCGCTCGTGAGAAGAACTAGAATCCCCGTGAGTGAGTTTGGAGCCGCGATTAGTTTGGGAAGTAGAGAGACGATGGATGGTGATGAGGTGGAGTGTTTGCTTTCGACGATGATTTATAAGGTATTTATGTCCCTCTCTGTCTCACATTTTTGTTGCTTCTTTATCATCATTCATTTATCACCAGCCTGGCTGCTCCTTTTCCCGTTCAATCGAGGTTCGCTCGGTTTGTTTTCACGATAGCAGCCTGGCCAGGCAACGCCCCTTATCGCCTCGCCTATCCCCTTACTCACTAACATTCACCATCCCCTCACACTCGGCTACAATTTGTCACACCTCAGCTGAGTTCAGGCTTGCTAACACCCCATCCAGAACTTAATGAAAGGCTACATTGCCCGCGAGCGCGGCATCGTTGTTCTAAGCAAAGGTGGTGCTTTTCCTGGTACTGGTGTTTGAGCAGGTTAGGTTGTGATGGGTTGGGTTAGGCCGTGATGTCTCCACCGACCTATTCGCCACCTCATCACATCTTATTTCAACCAACATTAAATGCCGAATCAATGATACCAAGCTAAACCAATTCTTCGGTATCTTGCTCTCCGCTTCTGTGCATTCATCAGTCAGACTAGTCAGTCAGCCAGCTGCTTTGAGTCGTGAGGTGGGATCTGCTACCTAGGGAGGTATTGCTCAGCATCCAGTCAGTCAGTCAGTCATATGTACTGTATTATACCCACATCTATGTACTCTATCAATCATCATACACTATTCTATTCTGCATCGTATCCCATCCTCCGAACTCAACTCAACCGAACCGAACAAATCAACAAATGGATGAACGAGTCACAATCTTTCTCCTCGGTGAACACATTCAGCACAGTACCTCACAGTACCTCACAGCAGCCCTGTAGCAACTACCCCTTACCTACCTAGTACCCTTTGATTCGCCTCCCTCCCCCTCTAGCAGGCAGGGTAAAAGCAGCACCCCTCCCTCCCCCCTCCACCCTTCCACTTCACAAGCCGTGACTCACCTCTCCTCACACCCAGCTAGCAACGGCACGGTCCCCGTTCCACAGCTCGAGCTTGCCATTGACGAATCGCTGTTCTCGATATTATTTTCCTTGCTGGGATCTGGATTTGAGGGATGCAGGGAGGCTGAACCTTGAGGGGGGTTTGGGCTTGGAAGGATAGGGGAGGAGAGGGGGCTAATGCAAACACTTTAGCTGATAAGTATGAGAAAGTGATAGGTAATGAAGATCTGCGGAAGAGGGAAAATGAGTTTTTTCCGTGATGTCTTTTGTGCTTGAGATTTGTAGATTTCTCAGGTTTTGTGGAGAGTGAAGATATATTTTTTTATACTTACAGTCACAATGGCGATTCTGGATGATTCAGATGGGTTTTGCAATGAGTTTTCATTGCACCTTTTTCTGTATTGATGTGATATTGATGTTGATATAGCCAGCCCTATCAAAATTCCTTGCTTCTCTTCCATCGCTTTCTGCCTGTTCTGTTCTGCTCTGCTCTAGATATTCTTCGCCTATTTCAGAATATGCGATTTCGCTCTCCTCTCACTCACTCTCGTTCAAAATGTCTGTTTCTGCTCGCCTGTTTGCAATCTTGCGAATTCCTCTCAGCTCATTTCCTCCCATACAGCCTCTGTCTGGTAAGTTGCAAGCCCTCTCGCATTCATGAGACAATTCCCACTCCCTTCGAATCAACACACAACAGATAAAATACTCGAAAAGTCGAGAAATAGACAAACGCCCGAGGAAAGAAGAGACAACTGCCATCCAATATGAAGATACAGAGAAATAGATAGTACATATGGCATTCTGGTCGCTTCCCTTCCTCCCTTTCGTCCTTCTCTTTGATTGTTTTTTGTGTCGTGAGAAGGAGATATGACATGATGTAACTAAAAAGACTCGACTCGACTGTCCTTTGACAGGAGGATAGAAAGATGAAGTAAAATAGATGGAGATGTGAACGCCATATGAGATGAGGAGAACAGACAAGTGATGATAGCCAAGCAAATCAAAGCAAGCGAGGAAAAGAATACAGCGACAAGATGGAAAAATCAACAGTCTGGCCCCGAAAACATCAAAAAAAGAAAAGCCACCAGTGTAGAAGAGTAGTGATACAAGTGTTGTTGTGTGGTATTGTGTTATGAGGACCCCAAAAGTGTTGAAAAGTAAACCCGACCGACCGAGTCTCCAAACGCCTGGTATCGAATCAAAATCGTAAACCGGTTCGCCAAAATGTAGTTTATCGTGTATGTTGTAAGGAAAGTACGAAGACAAAAATGTTTGAGAGTCGTGATGAGGAGATGTGTCGAATGAGGAGAGGAGGCGAGAATGAGAAGAGGTCATGAGATCACCGAGTCATCATTTCAATGATGAGTCCGCACGCTGCGAGGCGAGCCACTATTACACGTCAGTACATTGTCACAAGATCGTCACTCAACAACGAGGTTGAGTTGATGTTGAGGCAGAGAAGGCAGAAGACTTACGCAATAGATGCAACATCATCAACATGATTGCAAAGTGCGACGAAGAGGTCGAAGAATAACTGGGACCCGCCCGCTTGCATCTCCATCTGCATGGTTCCGCTACGCTTGAATGTGCCACGGCTGCGGATTATGAGAGCGAGGTAGTGTGCTCGAAGTTTGGAGTCGGTGTCGGGAGTGTTGGCGTAGGCGTAGCGAGCAGATGAGAGGATTGTGCTGCATTGGATGCCAGATTCTGTTGAATTAATTTGTTAGCTTCCGTTCTTGGCAATGAGAGATGATGAATGTTGTCCAAGGTTCTTAGGAATGGGTGTCGATGAGTTGTTGACTGTGATAAATGGATGGACTTACGCAGACCTTGCTTCCGTAATGCAACTCTCTTCAATTCATCCAAGCCATACTTCTCAGCCGTGCAATATATCACTGTATCCTTCAACAACTCGCCGTCGACTCCGTGATGATACACAGTGCTCTCCACACTACCCGTGGCGCCGTCACCAGTCTCCAACTCCCATGAGTTCTTCCGCTTATTGTGTATGAGACGAGGATAGTAGTCACCTTTGTAGAGGTATTCGAGGACCGAAGAGAAGATCTCGGGTTCTTCGTCGGGGAGGGAGATGCGTTTCGCCGCTGCTTCCATGAATTGTCCGCGGCAGGCTGCTTGGAAGAAGGGAGATATGCAGAGGACATCTTCGTGTGCGGCAAAAAGCCGTTGCTCACGTCCGACGACGAGTGTGATGATTGAGGAGGTTAGGGTACTGTGCAGACGAAGGTTAGCGAACCGTACGAATTGTCTGCAGAAGTAGATGAGATGGAATGCTTACCTGCCCAAGGGGTTTGCTTCCTCGGTCGGAGGTCTGCGAGTTGTTCTCTCTGGTCTCTCTGTTCGATTCTTCGACACGGCATGTTCTCGGAACGAAGACTTCTTTGTACCTCGTCGACTCCTCGAGAAACTCTCCGTCTGTGATTTGTTGACGTTTCTGCTGAACATCCTCGGTCGCTGTAATTATTGCCTCGGTCGGTGATATCGTGAAATGTCCTCGGTCGGCAGATGTCGTAAAATGGGCTCGTTAGTGGTACACAGCTGTATCATCCGAACACTTCGTATACGTCGTTGAAGGATGAGTGTTGTCGATTTGTCGGGTTGTTGATTGTCGATTGTTGAAGAGCCTCAGAAATGGGATGAAAAAGAAGAAGAGACAAAGAGAGAGGCCAGGAGCTGCCTATATATACCAACAGACTATCACCGGCCAAGGGGAGCCTACTTGCAGGCAAAACAAAAACGCGGGATGTGTGTCAAGGCAGCTCGGGGAGACGCGCCTTAGCATTCACTTTACGCCAACCAGACACGTCCGCCCCGTGACTCAAGGTCACATGGCCTGACTTTCTGCCTCGTCGCGGACAATGCATCCCAGCTCCCCGGGCTGGTGCAGCGAATGGGCGGAGGGCAGCAGAGAGGACTCGTAAAGCAGCGAGGGCGTGGTGAGACGGATGTGCAGGGGAAAGGTGATGGATGCGGTTTGGTACGACAACTGAGCGGAGATGGTGGTGGATGCCCTGTCTGTGTCCAGAAAGAAAAAACAATGCAAACGGACGAGTACGACGCTGTGGAACGATGAGGAAAGGAAAGAAAAGAGATAACTTGCCTCTATTGGCTAATTGAATATAGAAGCAATGGATATGGACTGGACTGCAGGTGGATGTGCACACCTGTGATGCTTCCTGAGGATGAGAGCAGGACGTGATTCCGAGTTCATGGATGTTTATCGGCGTGAAGGTTGGCCTTCTGCTAGCGTGGTGCCAAGATCTGCTATCGTTCGGTTAAGGTTTCTAGCGCAGAAACATATGATCCTGACCTGACCCTTGGCTCAGCCCCTGAACTGGGTTGGGTAAGGAGAGGGCATCCTGTGGCAACAGCTGGAATCCTTTGTTCCGGAAGAAAAAGAAATATTCCGGAAATGACCTCTGACCTCTGTTATTACAAACCTTTGACGAATTCAGGTAACGTCAGGAGAAATCCTAGGCTTTAGAAGTATGGAAATGGAAGCGATAGCAATAAGATACAACGACCAGGGGATGGAGGCTGACGACCAGAGTCCGTCAGGGAATGGTGGATTGTTTAGGTAAATTTATGTGTTAAGAATATTCAAAGGCTTAGTAGGGGCTGGATCCTTGAGTAGAAGATGTCCAAACCCGAAACTTTGTCGATAGGGACATCCTCGCCCAAGAGATTTAGCGACAATCCCCCGATTTCTTAGCGAGCTCTCGTCTACCTTACGTCATCGTAAACACAACAATTCCTAGATTACCAACCTACCTACTACGAGTATATTGACTTCGTAATCCAAAAACGGTTGAAATTTCATCTATTCCTTCCTCTGATCTACCAAACGACCCAACTTAACTGAATAACCGCCACTCAATGAAGTTTTCCTGTGTGGTATTTGCACCACCTCGGAACTAGGAGAACGAGTTTATTTAACATCGATCAAATGAAACACTTTAGAACTCAAACTAGAGCTATGATGTTCCTACTCTTTTAGATCTTTTTATAATACTGTTAACTTTTTCCCCAAATGAATTATCGACTTGCGGCGATATTAGTGGCGGGAATAATCATGAAGTTACTCCCTCACTTCATCAGTCAGGAAATTGGCCCGATCTCGACATCCCTACCGTACCGTATTAAAATCACAGTCAGAGATATTTAATGTTTTCGGTACAAAATAGCTTTCATGTAAAATACATCCAACCTAATTTAAGAAGATAGCCCAAGTCTTAGGACTATCTCGTAACCTCGCCCATTTCAGCAACACCGCGAGGCTTAAAAATGAGGAAACACTCATCATACCGCGACCTAAACCCGTTCGCCTCAAATGGCTCCATCGAAGCCGGCGTCGTCTCAGGAGCGATCAAAACATGAAAATCACGCACCACAGCCACAATAAGCAGCCGCATCTGGCAAATCGCCATATTCCCCCCCGGACACCTACGTGAGCCTACACCAAAGGGAGCAGTCATCTTACGGCGCTCGTCGAGCCGAGATTCTTCAAGCCAGTGTTTGGGATCGTATATTTCGGGGTTGGGGAAGAGATCTGGACGCTGGCGGCTCAGGGAGAGGGATTGTGTGGTTATAACTGTGCCTTCGGGGAGGTAGTACCCGAGTACGTTTATCCCGCCTTTGGGGGATAGACGGCTCCCTGTGAATGCGACGGGGGGACGGAAGCGAAGACCTTCTTTGATGCAGG
This sequence comes from Leptodontidium sp. MPI-SDFR-AT-0119, assembly GCA_020726505.1. NCBI lineage: Eukaryota > Fungi > Ascomycota > Leotiomycetes > Helotiales > Leptodontidiaceae > Leptodontidium > Leptodontidium sp. MPI-SDFR-AT-0119. Next base: position 1,613,050 of record JAHLEZ010000013.1, on the reverse strand, counting down.
CGTCGAGGAGCTTGAGGGTCTCGATGTTGGTGTAGCCGTCCATCGTCTTGATCTCTTGGTATAGTTCTTCCAGAAGGATCTGGTTCTTGGCAAGCTCGTAGAATATGAATGCTAGCGCGGAAGATGTGGTTTCCGTCGCAGCGAGGACTTGTCCGGCCATCTCGGCGCTGATCTCGCCGGGTGTCCAGGTGATACCGCCGGTCTTGGAGTTGGTCTTGGTGAAGAGATCGTAGACGGTTGGAGCATCGTCGTGGTGTTCTGGATCGGCTTTTGATGCCTGCTGGCATAGGTTTTCGCCGAGGTCGAAGAGGAAATCGCTTGAGCGGACACGGAACGAGGCATTGGCAAACGGTGAGTATTTCAACCATTTGAAAGTCCACTCTGGCAGGCATAGACGCCATACAACTAGGAAATTGTACTCTCCAACTGTCTTGGGGAAAGTAGAGGGGTCGAGCTTGACGTGCGACCCTCCCATCACTACCTGAGAGTTCAGAATAGTGTTGATGCGAAGGTGGTGGACGATGTCTTCAGATTTCTCGCCTCTCGACGCCGCTAAATTGCTAATCATATCTACGATATTGCTCTCGAAGATCGGCTGCCAGTATCGCAGGTTTTTGGTTGTCGTGGCAGTCATAACGGGGTTCCGACGTTCGCGAGCCTTCTCGTGCTGTGGGTATGTGACAGTCCAGTCATGGCCTCCAACTCTGAGTGCACGGATTGCAGTAGGAGCAGTGTCAAGGTCTCTTCTGGTGAATATCTGGGCAAGAGCATCGGTGTCATTGACAAGAACCATGTTGGGGCTGATGCGAACGACGGGCCCGTATTTAGAGAGGAGGTCATCGGCTGTGAAGGACAACTTGCCATTCCATCGTTGCCAACGCATCCAAATCGAACTGGCAGCTGGGAACCAAGGTCCCGGAATGGATTTGAGAGAATGGAATCTCGTGAAGTAAATCATCTTGCTGAGCTCGATGAAGAGCCATCCCGCGACCAAGATGATGGCTGGCTCCATAAGGGAGAATCCCGTAGGATTGAAATTGACGTAGTTCATGACTTCTTTCATACAGCCAAACAATGGAAACGATAAAAAGAAGTGTTGTAATAGTTCTCATAGAATGGCCTGTTGTATATATAGGGAACAAAACATAGGAAAATCGCAAGACGTTAAATCGACTAGCGGTAATACTTAACCGCTGTACCTCCGTAAAGTAAAGGATGGAGGTTCCCCGCGCTGAGAGAAGGATATTTTGATTCGCTGTACAGTATCAGAGATGAAATTAGATTCTGTACGTGGCGTTGTCACGTCGCATTGTCTGTCCGGGTTATGCACCACCCCTGGTGCTCGGAGAAGCCTTTGGTATGAGAACGAGAGAAGCTGTTTATTTCTCATTAGTTTTGAATCTTTCATGACTCTCAATTGATTTCATGGCTAGTTTCATAGCCTAAAAGTGATTTGTACGTCCGGAATGACCGTATCAGTTGGAGACAAGTCGTTTTGTCGTCAAGTGAGTAAACCCTGTAAAATCACTATAATAAAACCAAAAAAATTAAGAAAACTTATATTATAGTATTACCCTTGTCTTAAACAGTATTCCGAACTTTTTTTTATTAATTTGTGTTAAGTTTTATGAGAATTCAAGGTGTTGTTCTTAGCACCCCTGTTAACTAAGGGCAACACTTAACCACTGTACGGAAGGGGGTTTCCAGTGGGTCTCGTCACCCCTTGTACGGCAGTAAGGTAATTCTTCCAATCAACAATCTAAAATTCTAGAATTTTCTCCACAAGTTTCCTTATATGTTGAGGCAGAAACTTTCGGGGGGGGGGGGGGGGGGGGGGGGGTGGACGAGACCCACTAGAAACCCCTTCCGTTCCATCGTACAGTAGAGCAGACATATTTTTGCAGTCCCGGTTGCACTTCGGATTGAGCCGCGCCGGAGACACTGGCAATATACCCACTTAAACACTCTATTAGACAGTTCAAGTCTCCCCCCCCCCCCAAAGACATGCATGCTTGAAAGCGTTTCTCTTCAAGCAAGGGGATCCTTGACACGTGGTTTGTACGGCGGTACAGCGGTTATCTTTTTCCGGCTGGGGGTCCCTCAAGGAACACCCAACTTCAACACAACAAAACTTCCTTAATAGAAGTCCAAATCGAATGAAAAAAAAATAGCTCTATACTCCCTAAGTTTGGGGGAAATACAGTGATATAAGTCCCGTCAATTCTTCTGATTGTTGTGGTTGTGATTACAAGGGGAGAAAACAATGCCAAGGAAAACGGGGGGCAAAAGATACCCGCCAGAGGGTAGAAGATACCCGCTGTACCTCCAAATAGCGGAGTTTTAATTCCCCCGTCGGCACGATCCCGAGATTTATGATGATTGACAATCATCGAGATTCTGCCCCTAAAAAGGACAAGTGGAAGGGTCTTCTTTGGAGAAGCTCGTTCTGCCTTGCATTGCTTGTTGAAGTTGGTAAAGTCTGCGAAGTGAATATACTCCCTTTATTCAGTGGACTGAAAATGGATCTTCCCTAATACAAGGTTATCTGGCAAACCATTGAAGTTCCTTTCCCTGGTAGTGGATAGCCCCATTTTCAGTCCACTGAATAACGGGAATCGTGACAGGCAAACACTGCGGTATGGAGTCTCTCACGGTCCGTTCCGAATTCCTAAAGAGTGTATTTTTGACAACGCAGGCTCCATCAGGCGAGTTTGATAGTGGTAGGGCTGACTCCATCAAATCTGTTGCACAGCTCGTCGATCCCTTGGTACCACTTGCACATTGTTAAGACTCCAAGGCGTCGATACAAGTAGTCTTGAGCGCCATGCACTTTCAGAAGAAGAAGGGTGTGCAAGGCAGAACAGAGTTTTTCGTCTAGGCCGAATAATATATCTTTGGGGGTGGTGGTTCCAAGCAGCAGACAGCACACACGCTCGCCGGTCTGAAATCGGTACTTGCTGTCATCTAGTTGCATGCTGCATTCAAGACTATTGAAAGTGCTTGCTTATCTGTGATCATCGCCGAACAAGAGCAGTGGTTGTCCTATTTCGACGAGAGCTCCAGATATGTGTAAAGCTTCGCCCGAGCCCCGTGTAGATGGAGGTGTTACAGTCATTGCTTCCACCACGAGCCGGAACTTGGCATCGGGAAGGAAATTATTTGAACGTATCGCGTGATCGTACCGATCCCAGCGTTCAGGCTATTTCCACAGCATACAGCTGTCCACGACCACGATGCGGTGCCGGTGTGCCCTGTGGTGAAATCTATGGATGGCCGGCATTTCCAGAGTAGAGAACGCGGGAGATCATCACTCCACAGACCACACAAGTACTCACCAGCCATAAATTTCGAGAAATGAACTGCCAAACCGCCAAAAGCCGGAATAATGTCGCTAGCCTTTGTCAACTTCAAGTCTGAGTAATTCGAAACAATCTCGAACCAATTCGCGCCCGCCTCATCAGTTGTTAATTGTTTTCTGGGCTTATGCGCTACTTTAGTCCCCAGGTGCCGAAGCCAAAGATACTTGAGGCTTGTGGATTTTTCGGAACAAGTTATCCAGGTTCAAAGAATTTCAAGTCAAGAAACCGTCCTGGGGCGTAGCCAGATTCAGCGAGCTGGCAGTGAGGATGATCAGTCAGGCAAGTCTTTAGCTGCACTCGAAAATTCTCAACACAAACAGTGATATTCAACTTCTGGGGTACGTTACTACCAAGTCCAAATGCTGACCACGCAGGAGTATCGTCTGGGTGGTCCACGTTAGACGCATGTTCTTGTAGTGGAGCAGATAGAGATCCATACTTAGCAGCTCGATACAGAACTCTACATCGCATATACGACCATAGTCGGCATACCTGACCTCTGCCGTAAGCCCACCCCATTGATCAATTATCAAGGATGCCGAATTTGGGATTTCTGGCATGCGGTAGTCCAGTCTGGCAAGATGTACCGAGATCCCTTCCCAAATAACGCTACAAGGCTCGCACGTCTTTGATGAAAGCTCGAGAACAGCAGGATCAACTGGCATGTGGACTGGCCCAGCATTTTCTGGCCCAAAGATTTTTCGTTGGAGCAGTACGGCCAAGTCAAGGTTGCAGCAGGTGGGACATGCGTCATCGCCCTCCCGGACATCATTTTCTGAGGACTTGCTAGAGAGGAAATACCGAAAGCAAGGAGGTACGACTGAAGAGAGGGCTTGGCGCTGCGGCGCGAGGCATACACACCAAAAATAATATGCGTTTTCATATCCTACTGTTGGGCCCCTTTTCGCGCTAGCGTTTGATTGGTTCGAAAGATGACGTGGTTCCTGTTTATACCTTTGTGCCTTCGTACCTCCTGGCTCTCTTTACCCCCGAGGGAACGGAGGGGGGAGTCTGAGGGGTGGGCCTAGGGCAGCCCTCAGCAAGGCACATAGTGCCTTTTAACTGATTAAAAGTATTACATTTGTATTAGATTAAGAAGAATACTAATGCTGAAGAGAGAGCTTTCGGGGTCGTGCTAGCTAGGCTAGCACACAGGTTTGTGTTTGGTCGGAGTTCAGTTCCTGGTGAAGTTGCAAAGAGCCACAAGCGGTTATGAAACAGCTGACCAAGTCATGTGATTTGAGGCGAGTGATTAGTCATCAACATCTCTTCAACCCAACCAACAGCAAATAACTCGCTTGCAAAGTAAATATCAACAAGGAAATCAATATCAGTAGAGCCATCCATCATGTCTTCTCTTCGAGTTCGAGAACAGGACCTGGAGGGCAAGGTCGCCGTCATCACTGGAGCTTCACGAGGCATCGGTCGAGCTGTTGCCTTGAACCTGGCCTCAAGAGGATGCTCAGTCTTAGGCACTTGTATCACCAACGAAAGCATCGATCTAATCAATGGCATGAACGAAGAGATCAACAACCATTTCAAGGCTTCAAATCAGCCACACAACGTCAAGATCCTCGGCATCAACTCCAGCATCCTCTCCCCAACCTGCGCTCAAACCATCGCCGAGACCCTCATCGAGCATTTCTCCAGCCGTGTCGATATCTTCATCAATAATGCAGCTGATGCCCGTGATGCTGTGCTTGGAGAATTGACTGTTGAGGGTATTCAGGAGAGCATGATCAGCAATATCCAGACCCCGGTTCTGATTGTTGAGGAATTCGTCAAGAGAAAGATGTTCAAGCCTGAGAGTAGGATTGTTTACATCTCTTCTATTAGATCCAGACAGCCATGGTCTGGACAGTTGATGTATGCTGCTGGTAAATCGGCCGGCGAGTCTCTGTGCCGAACTTGGTCGATGGCGTTTGGAGGGAAGGAAGACAGGGTGAGTGTTTTCATTGTTCATGTTCCATCATTCAGATATCGTCTCTACTCTGTGCATTTCTAAATTCAGATCACTAATTCGTCGTAGTTTTCATTCATGGAAGGCACGACTGCGAATTCGGTCACAGTTGGTATCACTCAGACCGACTCCCTCATGAATTGTCCTCCTGCTACACTAGAGAACTTCAAGCAAGAATTTTTTCCTCTCCAATCTTCTCCCAAATTTGGTCAGCCTGAGGATGTTGCAGACGCGGTTGGAATGCTATGTAGTCGGGATGCAAGATGGATCACTGGAACTGTGATTAGTGCAAGTGGAGGTGGGATCAAGATCGGATGAGCTTTGAGATAAGGATGGATTTTGATTCTAGGGGCTCTGTCTGACGGGGGTTTTCCAGAAATACTTCCACCCATGAATTTCAGCTTTGGCTTCACTTCCTGTCTGGTATCCTTCTCTCGAAGTTTCAAGAGCAGAAGGAATCGAAGGCGGCATTACCCCCCACAATACTTGAACTTGGCAAAGCGGGGTAGGTCGTACAGATATCACACTTCTCTGCTCGATCTACCCAGCACTAGCACAACAAAACATTCGCTAGCACCACAATTCGCGATCCTAGCCGTGATCCTATCTCCAGCTAATATCAAATACACACCGTTCGGCATCAAGAATGCCCGGTTACGAGCCTCTGAACTCCACCAGAAAGGAAATCACGAGTCTGATTCTTCAACCACTCACCTCTGGAAACGGACTCCAATGCACAACCTCCACCATCTCTCTCCTCGAATCCTCAGAATTTGAAGCCCTTTCCTACGTCTCTGGCGACGCATCCATCCAGGAAACCATCACATTCAACGATGTTCCCACACAAGTGACCAAGAATTTATACACTGCATTCAAGTACCTCAGACACCCTGATAAACCGCGATATCTCTGGGTAGACGCGCTATGTATCGATCAAAAAGATATAAAGGAGCCCAACCAGCAAGTATCCATGATGGGGGACGTGTACACAAGCGCAAAACCTGTGTTGGTCTTGCTAAGCGAGGCGGACCAGGGGAGTGATGAAGCTTTCTCTTTACTACCTGAGGCTCTTGCAGACAGCGAAATTCAGGAGGTATCACAGACGCTGTTCTCATTATACATGCAGCTCGTAGAGCGAGAATAGTTTGCTCGACTCTGGACAATCCAGGAACTCGTCCTCGCTGATCAGGATCCTCTTGTGGGATGCGGACATATGAACCACATTGAGTACTCTATTCGGTGCATGGCAGAAAATCGCTATGATCGAGTTCTCGAAGATGGGAATGGTCATCTATCCCGCCAAAAACCAAAAGCCAGGTAAAGATGACGACGAACCCGTGTCGCAAACTCAAGGTGTCCGTCCAACAGCCATCAAAATTGGCCTCTTGAACAACCTACACTTAGGAATAACACAGCAGCACCAAAACCAAATCCTCTGCCATTTAATCCTCAATACCAACTCTTCGAACGCAACTGAGCCATGAGATGGGACCCACGGGCTCCTCGGCATGTTACCTCCCTCTTTACGCTCAGAATTCACCGTCGACTTCGCCAGACCGCTCGGAGCCGTGTTCGCTGAAGCGGTGGCACACATATTCCGCCACGGGAAAGGCGCTTTCCTGCTCCCTGGCATGGACCTGACCGGGCCCTCATCAGATCCTACGTTCTCGTCATGGGTCCCGAGATTCGGGGACAAAATGCTTCTCAAACCCACGCGCTTCCATCCTCCAGGCATAGGCGCTTCCGGCGCCGGAGCTGACGCCGTGAACGGGTCTGTGGATCAGTATCTCAAAACGCTGCGGATTAGAGGTCTACCTATCGATGGTGTGCTGGAGAAAATCTCGATTGGAGAGTGAGATGATTGTCTGAGAAAACTTCCTCGGATCGAGGAGCTTGCGAATAGAGCTCGTGAATTGGCATTGGTGAATTCGCTTGAGAATGCAGAGGTTCGGCCGTATCTGGCACCGTTCAAGACTAAAGAGCCACTTTGGAGGACTTTGATCACGAATAAAGCTTATAGCGGCGGAGCGCGCGAGGTAGCTCCGGATTCGTATGGTGAGATGTATCGAAATCTGCTCGATATCCAAAAGGTAGGAGTGCAGAGTGCGGAAATAGACAATGAGGATGAATCGGCTCGGGAATATAGGTTATGCCTGCTTAATATCTTGAAGGGGAATTGTTTTTTCATAACCACTACGGGGTTCTGTGGTATTGATCCTGACAGTGTAGAGAAGTGGGATCAGCTTGTGATTTTGTTTGGAGCGCCGGCGCCGTTTGTTTTGAGAGATATTGGTGTTACCCAGGCTGATGATCGGGAGGGGGCTGATGGGAAAGTGGGGTGTAATGTGTCGTGCAAAGCTCTAATCGACGGTCGGCATAGCTCTCATGGCTGCAACGTGGTGGCAAAAGTGTCTGATTTCTAGGAGGGAGCTCCTGTCTGCAACTGCCCCTATAACTGGCCCTGCTTACGTAGGCTAGGCACGTGCGCATACCTGTGTTGCACGACATAATGTTTATAGTGTTGCGTATGTGGCGGGTGTTATGGATGGAGAAGTTGTCGGTGAGGTGTATTGTGAAGATTTGGAGGATGATGTTGGGTTTGTAGTCAGATAGGTAGTTTTGTTGACTTTCGTTTAGATGTGGGGCAAGTGGATGAAATGGTGCGGGGTTAAGTTATGCTGCTGTAACTTGACAGCACCTCGCTGCGCAATCTAGATCGTAAGTCTGTTAATGTGAGAACTTTTCTGGGTCCTGTTATTAAAGCTTCATTCGTTTGAGAATGAGATTTGGCAGCGCTTCAATTGGGAGTTCATTGTCCGTGTCTAGACTTGGTGCTGTAGGCATTTACGCTCGGAATGCCTGGCTATTTACAGTCCATTACTAGACAAGAAGTCTGTAATCAACCCAAAGGCTCCAGTAGCATTTAAAGCAAAGTTCAAGCCATGTCCAGCTCCAGTATAACTAACAGCTTTGAAAGCTTTAGCATGGCTGAAAATCTCCTTCGCCGGGTGTTCAATCACTTGATCGCATCTAACTCATTGTCAGTTTCTCACTCCCGAGCTTCTAACAAGAAAAAAAAAACAAGAACTGCTGCTGAACTCACTGCCCAGTACAGAAAATGAGATCGAACTGTCCAGCGATGACCTACCCCATGTCAGCTTGATAACTCATGTCAGGCCCTGGAAGGGTACTTACCATAGCTGGTCCCGTGAAGTTCACAGGAGCTACATCTACCAGCCCACCGGAAGTCGCTTCATTGATTCCAAATGGCTGTCTGTTTCGGTGTGCGTACTTCGCGATGCCTACATCATAGTCGAGTGCCTTGAAGAACTTGGTTCGGTTAGCAGTTTGACGAGTTAAGGGGGCGGATATTCGCTTACACGTTGACATTAGAGTAGATATCCGTTGGGGTGAGATATCCCTGTCAAATTTGATGTGAGCTGATGTGTTTCTGGTCAGATGGTGTTTACACAGTGAAAGACGTACAGTGTCCAGAGGTGCCCATTGGAACTCTCTCCAGATGCAATGCGGGGCTGGAATGCCTCCAGGAACCCAGCACCGTTCGTCCCATTGAAACTGAATCCTATTCCAGGTCAGCGAGATTCAAACTATTTCCACTTTCATTGTCCTACCAGTCAAGACCAAGCCTTCGGCAATAGAGGGATCAGCAGTAACAAGAGCTGCTGAGATTACGCTGCCGAAAGTGTGGCCAACCAGAACGAGCGATTTGGGAGTTCCAAATCCGCCCGTGTACTTTCCAGCTTTGACAGAGGTAGCGAGTTCCTCCAGGATAGCAATCTGAATTGATGCTTGGTTTACATATCCAGACACACTAATTCGTTTCAGCCGAAGACCCAGAGAATATTTGTGAACTCACAGAGTAGACTTCCCAACACCAAGTCTATCATAATAGAAGACTGAGTATCCACGAGCCAACACCCAATCCACGAAACTGTATTTCTCTTTTGAGACTTCTGGATCCCAGTAGCTATGTCGGTTGAGCTCTTGTATCCAGATCTCGGACAGGTCTCACCTTCGATCAAAATTCAAACCACGACTCAAAAGCAGCACGATTCCTGTAGCGCCTTTTTGGGGGGTGCAAAAAGTTGCTGAAATTGTATACGAAGCTGTCGTCAGTACCGGGGCAGTAGTCGTATCGTACGGATTGAACGACGTGGCCGCAGTTCTGCTGTTGATGTCGCTGATGAAATCTACCACGTCGAAGTCGGTGACGAATTTCTTTCCCCAGACGAGATTCAAAGAGGTCGGTGTGACTGGGATTTCATAATCTGTGCAAGTCTTCTTGCGTGGGGATGTTGCGAGTGAAGTGGTCGCGAGAAGTGTTGCGAACAATACAGCTTTGGAAATTGAAAACATGATGAGGAAGTGATACTGTCGAATGAAGTGGTTTAGTACAGTTTCTCTATGCTTAGGTACTTTTATACTTCTAGTTGTTGAAGTTACGATGTTTGTCTGCAGGCTGGGTAAACTCCGAGCCAATGCAGATGCACAGTCAGGCATGGAAGTGACCATTCAAGCTGATGACAAAGACGCCACCATTATTCTCTAGCTCAGCCTCATCAGAATGGAGTTTAGTAATCATGCCCAGGTCTTCATTGTAATGTACTTTTTATGACCGTGAATAGACTCGGAGCCGAAATGGTTGGATGTTAGTCGCCCTATCAAGCGATATTGATGTGTGTCATAATGTGCTAAGATCGAATAGGATGTGGACAGATCTTGGCACTACCTTGGAATCGGGATGACCGTCCACTCACGATCCTTGACCTGTACAGGTTGCATAAGCTATCGAACTACGGATAGTAGATAGTCTCCCCTGACCTACCTGCAGGAACAACACAGGATGGTCGGGTACTTAGATTATTAAGCACTCAAAGTTGTGGGACGTTCTGAAAACTGATCGGAAACTTCGAGACAACAAGAGCCGAGGGCTTAATCTGTGAGCTCAAGATCAACGATTTGGAAAGGTTTGATATCTCTAAATTCACCATCAAGCAATTTGAAATTCATTAGCTATTATGTCTATCTCTCGTTATCAAGGATTTCAAGGCGTCGTCAACAAAGCAAATTCCCCTGCAAATTCCTCTCAAACTGCTGCGGCATGCTTCCCCAGCTTCATAATATCCTCATGCCCAACATTTCGGACTGCTGGTCCGTCTCTAGCAACAGCTTCCAAACCAGCCACAATAGAAGCTCTTCCAATGAACTCAGCATCCTGAGCCCAAATATCCTTCCAATGGCCACCACTGATAACTCCACTAAACCAAGCCGCCCCTCTCACAATTCCATCCAACGGCTTCGCATTATCCCGTGTACCTACAATCATTCCCGGCTTGATGAACACCGTCTTTTCAAACCCAACCTCCTTTATTGCCTCTCCCAGCTCAGCTTTTATCTTCGGGTATGCGAAGTGCGAGGTGGTGGATGTGCCAGCGGCGGAAATGAGGACGTAGAGTTTAATCCCAGCTGCTTTAGCGGCTTTGGCGACGGCAAGATTCAGGTCGAAGTCGATCTTGCACTGGTTTTCAATGCTTCCTGCTTGAGCCTTGGAGGTACCGAGAGCAGAGATAAAGAGAAATGGTGCAGGTGGGATAGCTGCGACCTTTTCGGGCCATTAGAGTAGTCGGATTCAATGACTGGCGTGAGCTTGGTATGCGGCATTTGAGCTCGGCGAGCTATCGTGTATATGGAGATTGCCGCTGATGAGGATAAACTGTTGAGTATTATTGAACATTGGTTTTTTGTTAGCTTGCTGGCGAATTGTGAGGAATATTGACTTGCAACCAGGCCGGTACTACCAAGGAGAAGTACTGTTGCCATTGTCAATAATGTTTATGTCGACTTGAAAATTGCTTGAGATTCAATTGATTGCAAAGAAACCCAGTTGTAGAAATTCAATGAATCCGTTTGCTTTCCTCGGTCCTAAAGACTTCTGGAGAGTTTCTCCCAAGAAATTCCCAGCTGGTTGCCAAGAATAGTCAAGATGCGTGTTTGCTTACGAAGCCTGGCATGAACCAATGACCATGCGGCACTTCTTCCTTACTCCAGAAAACCCCCCTGTGAGTACTTGCAATGGCGCCAATTGTATTCTGATGATTAATTTTGGATTTCACAAAACACATCAAGTTATGATGCATACTTGAATTGTGACTGGTGTCTAATTGGAAGAGGACGTGGATTCTGGACTCGCTTATTTAAGGGGGCGGGGTAATTGCCAAGCCTCTCATCAACACCAAGATCTGAATGATTGTTTATGGATTCTTGCTGAAGACTGTTGAATAACGAACCTCTCTCAATATATTCCTAAAATCTTGATTGTGTATAGTAATACGACGAGACGCCGCTAGAATATTTTATATAGCACTCTTCAGGAAGGTAACCGACTTAGGAAAGTCATAGAACGTGACAGGTAGCTATATTTAGCCCACTCTTTCTACTCGGATATCTAGAATCTCACATAAGTAGCAAATCTCCCCTACATAATAAGTATCTAGGGATTTGCGCTCCTGCTCAGTGATTGGTGTTCTGTCGCTAGTTAAGTCCGCGGTCTTGTTATTTTGAATTTCAGCCAATTTGCACCCAACGAACGCATTTACTAAAGCCGAGAAGTTGGGCGTGGCTTCGGAGAATACTTCGGCTAAAGCTAATTTAGTAACTGAGATCAAAGAGACACAAAAGGAGTAGACATTACTAAGGAAAAGGAAAATATATTTAAAAGTTTAAATTTTTTTTTTTTTAAACGTAGGGCTTACTTATTACTTAGTTTTCTTAGGCTCTTAATACGTGATATATAAATTAATTTATAATTAAAATAATCTTTTAAAGTATAAATTAAATTATAAGTACTTAAGTACATATCCTATTATTAAAGTAAAGAAAATGATTATAATAAATATTAATAAGATTAAAAAACTAAAAGATTAATAAAAGAGTACTTTAATATGAGGTTTAAAATTAAGGAATATATTAAAATTTTAAATATATAAAAGGGTATCCCTTTAACAAGTTGATTTTAATAAAATTTTGAGAAGTTAATAGGGATAAATAATAATTAATAGACTTGGACAACTAAACTGCTTCACCACCCCCGCCCTCTAGGAATGGAGTCGGACTCCTCCTTGGATGGACTCCATCTTGGCGGACTCTAATATGGTAAGTAAGGAAACGAAGGTCCATATAAGCACGGGCTGTTGTCCACTAGATAGGAGCTTCGTGCTCAACTCAACTAAGTATTCTCATACTTAGTAACAAGCCTATTGCAACCGTACTAGAAACCAATGTCTCTCTCCAGAACAACCGCAACAGCCGTCTTACAACGAGTAAGACGTGATCGCTACACTATGTATACATATCCCACGTCCGTAACACTCACTCCTTCCTTGTTGCCTCTCCTTTAGGAGGTCTCGCCTACTGATTGTGCAGGACGGATCGGATGCCAGAGATCCCGGCTGCAGTACCATCGCAGGAGCAGCGGCGCAGTCTTGTTCTCGGAGTCACCTCCCCTCCTCTTCACGCAAGCTTCACATCGTCACGGGGATATACCCAATGGCAAAAAGACCTCGCGATCTCGAGACCGAATGCCTCGAACGCCGCCGGGCCTCCACGTATGCGGCCACCACCATAGAGCGGACGGCGAATGGCTCTGACGAGGCCCTCGGGCAGCTCCAGTGTACCCTGGCCAAGTTGGGTCGCTCGTACCGTTGAACAGCAGTAAAGTGTAAAACGTCGTTCACTAATATTGGCATTGAACTTCAGGCTGGCAAAACTCGACAACGTGATATATGCTTCGAACATAATCCACAACGTGGGGCGAAAGCCAATTTTGCAAGCGACTACGGAAGTATGTTGTGTGCGTACCGTTCATTGTCGCTTTGCTCCTTAGTTGATGCTGGTGGATCACCAGGATGCAACAAGATGCGATGCACTGATGTTGGTAATGTGATGTGGCTTACTTACTTTAGCATACAACCAACCAACCAGCTTGATACAGCAGAAGCGTGAAAATGTCCTCCTACAATGAAGCTATATTGCAACTCCGCTGGCCACGGCAACCGTGATACCACGACCCCCCCTGGTCCTCACAGGGAAAAACCTTCCCAACATCGTTCTCTTACCGCTGGGATGCAAATGCTTGTCTTATTGCTTATTTGAATATCAGTACTAGCGTCGTAAAAGGATTTGGCTAGCTGCGGGGTAAAAGCTGAACGGGCCGAGCCAAAGTTAATACCCAATTATTTAACGCAGGTACTGCCTCGTCCTATCTTCGATCTCCAATTCAACAAACGTCAACTCAGTCTCTCAATCCGGAAACATAAAAACGGCTGGACAAACTATCTGCAATCTCAAGCGCAAATATCATTTCTTCCTCCAGCAAGTTGTCAAGCCTAACACATCTCTCGCCGCGCTCTCATAATGCATTTCCAGAAGATCTTGGCCCTAGCGGCAATGATTTCCTTCGTAGGTTTATATCAAATCATTTGGTATATGCATACAGCTTATCAGTTATTGCAGACCTATGCTATGCCGCGTGCAATAATGGCACGGTCGCCCATTGAATCCTTGACCATGGATCCAGCTGGGCATTTTGAAGTTCGTTCCGATGGTACCATACTGTCCTGGGACGGTTTGAACAATGTGATCGACTCGGTAAAGTTGAGCAGTGTGGAATTCGACGAATTGACTGCTCGCAACCCACATTTGCTTCGAGGGGATCTTCAGTCAGTCGAATCTCCCGCGAACAATGGCATGACGCCTCGTGGCAAACCGGAGGACTTGTTCGAGAGAGCTATATATTGCAAAGGTTGTGGATCGACCTTTGATTGTCAAATCGACATTCAGGTCGAAACTTGCCCTGTTTGTTTTCTTTTTTATATTGACCAAACGAAGCTTTGTGGTTCATTTTAGGCCTGAACAGCACGTCAAGTGTTTCAAGATAGATTACCTTCCGGGAATTGGGGGTGGGTGGATAACATTTTCATTGGAATTTTCTCGTTTGGTCTTTTAAAGAATGCTTGTTGGCTCAGCTGAGACGGGACTTGTACTTGATTGGAGGATTGAAGCTTTGAACTTATAAATTTATATGTTGATCCCTAAAACTACACAACAAGAGGGTAACATGGAACGAGCCACTAGAGGTTCTCCTGGATTAGGAAATCACAGATTGGTCAAATCTAAAGATGTCGCGTATCTAAAGACTACGAATTAACAAAAAGAGAGAGGGGAAAAGATTTGTATAAATAGAATATATATAGTATTGTTTGTTGTTGTGTTCCTATCAAGTGTTGGGTTCGTATATGTGTGAAAGACCGGCGCAGTCATGTGACAAAGGAAATCCAGGGGCTATCCCCGCCACAATATGCTAGTTAAAAAACCAAAAACAACTGCCGGTAAGTAAGGTAAATTCTTGTAGTGCAATTTCAAACATACCCTAAGCAAACCGGTAAACAATATCTTATCACCAGCCCTCTCCCTCCCTCTCTCTCCCTCTCTCTCCCTCTCTCTCCCTCTCTCTCCCTCTCTCTCTCCCTCTCTCTCCCTCTCTCTCCCTCTCTCTCTCCCTCTCTCTCCCTCTCTCTCCCTCTCTCTCTCTCTCTCTTGTCCCTACTTCTGAGATTGCTAACGATTATACCCTAAGGCGCCGGACTCCCATACCCTGAATGTGGATGTGAAACAATCCTACCATACAACCTCTGCCCCATCATTCCCGTCGGCGCCATCTCATGCAACATAGGGTTATTGTCGAAACTAATATTAGATGACTATCCATATGATGGCCAGCAGCATCATCAAGATGCTGACGTGAAAGAGGAAAGAGGCGATGGTATATGCAAAGAGCGAGAGAATCTACCTCCACATCCTTAGCCCAAGAAATGGGAAGTACAATGAGAAAAGTTGAGTTGCAGGTAAATCATGGTTTCGAAGAATCCTTCCGCTTAACGAAATTCTCTGGGATTAAAGAGACATAAAAGTAGCATACATTGCTGAGAAACAGGAAAACTGATTCGAAGATCCAGAATTTTTTCGTCACGGCGTCGGGTTCGCTTACTGCTTGGACTCATTGGGCTCTCGGTGCGCGGTGTTTGGATCAATTTGTAACTGGAATGGCTTGTGGAAGTTTGAATTGTATTCTGAGTATTTTGGGTGCACATCTCACCACACAAGCAAAGAAAGCGGTTGCAGCAGATACCGATGAGAATATAGAAATCATGAATGGGGGATCGGCGGGGGAATTGTATGCTGCCGTGGAATGTTTGAAGTTGGGGAGTGTGCTAGAGTTTTGGAGGTATAAGAGGGCGTCACTTTAGCAGGATAATTTTTATGAACTTTTGGGAAGCTGATGGGGAGTGACAGACTTCATAGACTTGGACAATTTCACTGCTTCACCCCCCGTACTCTACCCCGCCCCCTGAAATAAGCGAGTCCGAGAAAGTCATACGAACAAAATAATTGAGCTGCATACTTTGAATGTTTCTTAGTAACGTAAGGAAATGTCTGCCTAACTTCGTGCAGACTGGCACTTCGTCAAGTGATGCCGCCTCGAATTTTGGATCATCCAGACATGGGAATTATGTGGAATGGAATCAATGTTCTGATTTCAACGCAAGTCATTCCCATCTTGTATTCCCGAAATTTAGATTGACATTCCTGCTAGGAGCAATGGCATTTTATCTCTCAAGAAAGAACTCGTAAAGGATGGTTTCCTCTAGCATTTAGTTCAGCACTAATTTTTACAGCAATCAAACGCCATTTTAGGCACCATCCCGCTTCTCTGGTATGAACAGGGTCTTGATGTCCAAAGTGCCGTTGAGAGCACTTGCGAGTTTTTGAAAACAGCAGTGTCTATATCCGATGAGGCTGTAGCAAGAATATTGAGAGAGTATCAGGATGATGCGTCAGAATATGATGCTTTGGTGGCGTACATCGATGTCCTCAGGACAAACATCAAAAGAAATTATTACTGGAGGTATGCTACCAAGAACACTACATATTTACATTCGGTCCTAATCTGGCCTCATAGCGTTCGTACAAGACAATATCTCATCCCTAGCACTTTGCAAAAAGATGAAAGCATGGCCATTGTGCTTTGAACGTCGGTGGGGAACGTTGAATTCTTTTTCTTTTTTGGGCGATATTTGATTGACCCTGGCTGGCGGGTCTACATCACTCAAGGGAGTACAGTGTCCGACAAAGAGATGAGTAAAATAAATACTTGAGCGAATAAGAGGGATTTGCGGTCACGTTCTAAATTAGTTTGAGGAAAGTTATTTGCCGCAATATTTATCCTAAATGCCTGAAGGTTCTGCCACCACCAGCCACTTATGGCAGAGACTTATTTCCCTCCTTCTTTGGAAACGTAAACCATGACTTCTGGTACAAGACGGTGACTGCGAAGGGCTTGGCGGTAACAGGGGCTCTGCAAGTACACAAGAGTGACCATGACCATAGGTTCATCTTAAGTGATAGGCAACGGCGGAGCAATAGCCAGTGCTTGCATTGTGATTGCATTCACGTCCACAGCAGCAGTATTGTTTGTCAAGATAGCAAAAGCAGTTCCTTGGAGCTGAGGTGGAACCTCGGCCCATCCACGTCCAGCCGAAGTAACGTTGAGCTGCACAAAGTCAGGCTTGTTGGCTTGGTTCAGCCACCCGATGAACAGCTCGTCTTGCGAGCCTTGAACTTGTTTTGGGTCGAAAGAAAATGAAAATTTCGTGGGTCGACGACGAGGGGCAAACTGTCCATATTGAAACCCGTCAACTGCTATCTAAGGAATGATGCCGATAGGAAGGTTGATTTTGCAGGATCCCTGGATGACGAATGGTTGGAAGAGATTGAAAACTAGCTTCCCAGCAAGTGGTGTATCGAAAGCAGAGACATTGGGGATTTGCTTGTTTGTAATACGAAAGAAAGAATCGTGGCGAGCCTCGACAGCAAGGATGGCTGCAATGTCGCGTACAGGCTTGGCTTCGTTTCGAGCAAAGGTATCGGCCAGGGCAATGGCACCTCCTATGCCAATGCTGGTAACGAGGTGACCAAGTGCGAGGAATTCGTCAACTCCGGATACTGGGAAGACGTATTTGCAGCGCGGAATGACTGTCCCGTTGAAGTGTTTGACGATGCCTTCAGCGGTTTTCACATGAACCTCTTCGTCGGCGGCGATCTTCTCAATGACCGAGACAATGTTGACAGGAAAGCTGGGGACTTTGTGCCAATATTTAGTGATGTTTTGTAATCCTTCTTCGAAGAATGCTGCTTCGAGATTCTCGTTGTAGCCAGCGAGCTGAAAGGCAGCCAGTGTGGCAGGAGTAAGTGACGGAGGAGGTGATCCATTGGGAGGCCCACCACCAGCGATCTCATCAAAAGTTTGATTACTGGGAGGGAAAGAGTATGGATGCGCATACACAGTGACTATAATCAACGGAGACACAATGTGCGAAGCGCGCATGATGATGACTTCTGTCTGTTGGTATCGGTGTGGTGCCGTGGATTGAGGTTTAGCTTCCTGGAAACAGCGATAATAAAGATATTTGTTTGCTTGAAGGAGAAATTCTTGAACAAAGTAAGATATTTTGTCAATGACAAGATAATTTTGGCCTTGGAGAAGCTGAAGATGAGAGGGTGCTTTTGAATAATGATACTATTAGATCAGGACAATGGAACACTTATATACTTTCTGCTCCGCATACAAACCCATCTGGGCCAACACATGAAAGATTCAAAGCCAAAACAATCGCATTCAATAACTATTTCCGAGTAAATATCTGTTGAAAAACGTAAGAGAGCCTGCTCCAGATAATCTCATTGAGGGACAGTACAACGTGCTCAAAGACTTGAACGAAAGCGATTCCTACACCGGCAATATTCCAACCGACCTTCCTTTCAAGGCCCATATACAGGCACCGATCCCGAATCGGTTCTCGGGAGATGTCACGTCCCGATGAAGTATTACTTCAAGGAAGGAGCACGTGAGATGAATGCGAGGAATCCGAAAATGAGCAGTCAAGCATAAGCACAGATGGGCTTTCAATGTTGCACAAATAATTGCTAGTGTCAGGTCATGCTGACATGTTCTCAAAATTGGCGATGCATCTTTGAAACTTTACAGACAGTTCTGTATTGTGATGTACGAGAGAACAGGGTACCAAAACTCAAGAATGACATCGAGGTTCAGGGCACCTCGTATGTCGGGGCCAATCAGATGCCTTCTAATTATAAACCGAACTTTTGAGTCCCCACAGTCAGATCGCATATCCCACTTCGTGTCCATGTCAACCCAGAAGTAATCCAGGGGCTTCTGCTGGTCTATCGTACGAATTGATGAACGAGCTTAACCGAAATGCCAAGCAAAGCTCATAATATTGACCAGCTTGTTTGATCATGAACATATATTGTCCTACCCTCAATACAGTCCTAACCTGCTCACTGACTGTTCACTCGATCTCCTGCCCACCCTCATCCATAGTAGGTTTGTTTGTAACGATATAGGCATATGGAAGTAGCTCAGCAATACCAACCGTTACCAGTTCCCCAGCCTCATTCAGAACAATCACTCTGATACCTGGGTAATAGTCGAGCATCATCTGTCGACACCTGCCGCAGGGGCTTATGACGCCTCGGCCATCATTGGCAACAGCTACGCATGCAACTAATTTCTCCATCTTGCCATCAGGTCCCTTGAGACCGGGAGAGTAAGTTGAGGAGACACCAGCCGCTGCTGCGTTTCCGAAGGCGATGTTCTCAGCACAAGGCCCACCAGAGAAGTGAAAGACGTTGACCCCAGTGAATACACGACCGGTAGACTGTGACCTTGTCAGCTGCGTCTTCAAGTTCTCCAATCAGTACGTACCGATAAAGCTGCACAGCCAACGGTATGATCCATAGATTTTCGGCCTGAAGTGAAACGAGGAACGGCGTCGATGGTGGATGTCGCTGTTGTTATGAGAGTGGCTTCGGCGGAAGTAAGACGCTGAGGCATTTTGAATATTTGGGCTTGATTTTGTGAGAGCTGAGTTCTTTGATACTTGGTATTGCGTGCGAAGGAAGATGGTGTCAAGCGCAAGCAACAAGTGGCTTTTAATCGAGGTAATGTGACACTTCAAGCTTGTAAAATGTGTCTTGTTCACATGAATACGACTACCATTCAGAGAGTACAGCCAACTCTTTAGGAGAATAATTGAGGACAGTCGGTAATTTGTAATTTTCTTTGTCTGTACGCCTGTCGCCATTTGACTCATTCGGCGAACCAAAATTGTCCCCCACTCTTGGCAGTTGCTGGAGCCCAACTTTTCATCAACATTTCTCCATATCCAAATGGAAATTCCATCATGTGGTATCCTAACATTGATATAGTGTATACAACTACTCCTCATTAAATCTCCCTCTGATCATCTGATAACCTTCGACGTTTCCTTGCCGGCTGGTTGTTCTCGTCGCCCCCGTCGCTTTCTTCTCCTACGAAAGTTGGCACTTCAGTGGCGATGCATGATGGCAGAGCTAGGTACTCACTTTTTCTTTTTCTTTTGATATATGAATATTCGCTCAGGGCTTCATTTTTTTGGTTGAGGCTCGAGAACCTTGATCATCTCCTCGTTTCCGACATCCTGGGTTGTTGTAACATCCTCGTGTGCTGGTGGTCGTACATCACTGTCTTCTGTATCATTGTCATCGTTCCAAGGCAATAGCTCTTCTCCCTTAATGCTTGATGCTTCTTCTGTTAGTCACAGATATTTGATTGAAGTTGTGAATAACTTACGGAATATCTCGTCGTTTTCCCAATACTCTTTCTCGTCACCACAATCCTCAGTTCGGTGCTCACCTCCTCATTCTTCATCGGGTCGAGGTCACGCGATTCCTTCCACTGCTCCTCCTCTTCCTCAAAATTGGCTAAGCTAACGGCTGGAGTTCTCTTGGGTTTGGTGTCGCTACTGAATTTCCAAAAGACAAAGCTCGTCAAGTCGAAACCATCCGTAATTCTCTCGCATCGATAGATCAATTCTCCTTCCCTCTTGCGCAAAATCAACTCCGGGTCGCTGTAGGGAAATTTTGGGTTGGCCAGCCACGACCATGAGTCCTTTTGACGATGAAGTAACTTCTTGAGGTGCTTGAGAGCAACGACCTTCGATTCAGGGCACGCGTCCAAACCAGCGTAAGCAGAGGGATTGCCACGCATAAAGTCGTCGATGGTTGTACCGTCGTACTTCGTTGGTACTCCATAGCCGAAGAAAGTGTCACGCGGTCGTGAGAGGATGAGATGCACAAGGCACTTGATGAAGAATTCCATCGGCTTGGAGCTTGCTGACGGAAGAGCTCTCTCCCAGATCCCATGTCGAAGTTCGTAGGGTAAGCGAGCAAATCCGAGGAAGGAGGTTGCCATTATGATGGTGGATGGTTGACCAAGTGTAAAATACGATGTTTTAGGTGTGGAAATGGTCGCGGGCGAATGCTCGTAGATGTTGTGAACAAATACGCAATGACTCGCGGGTCGCAGCGCTGGCTGGTGACTTTGTTATTGTCTCGCTTAATATGGTGGTCGATTGCTGACGCATTAGACTAGTTAGTCTTAGCAAAATTGTCAAAAGGGTGAATTAGTCATTGCAAATGTCGCCCAGCATATTCGACTTATTCGTATTACGTATACCCCTTCGAGCTATTGCAAGATTGAAAACCAGGAATGGATAATCTCGAGGCTAGGGGCTCTGGAAGAAATTATTCTCGTCAAAGAAATATCAGCAGGCGGTAAGACGTCATCCGCTTTACAACATTTGGGTGGGGAAGTTTGGGTGATCAAATCAAAAAGTATATAGATATGCTGGTAGCAAGTGGGAGATGGCAAATGGTCGGTGGATATTGCCTAGTCGCTTGTCCTTTCGAGAGGCGGTTTCGATCAGAAGTGATTAAATTCGACCTTGTTCAAAGCACAAGCATGCCTCTAAGCCCCGAGATTCTTCTTACGTATTTTGACAGCATCTGGCGATGGCTCATGTTTGTGGTAATCGCTACGTTAAAGTGGTCACACAATGTTGGAACTCGTGATTGGGGAACATCCTCGGTCGCTAGGATTTCGAAAACTAGTTTCGAGTGACTTGCTAGGGAAGCTAATGTGCGACAGCGCATAAGCTACCCACTACTTCGCAGATTGAAAATTAATATTCCTAAATATCTCTCTTAAAATACAGCAACTCTTCAAATATTTTGAATAGTACTAACTCTTATCAAAATGGAAACGCCATTATCCTCGACATCCTTAGGGACATTTCATCCTTTCATTCGACTCCCACCAAAACTTAAGTTAAAGATCTAAGATCTCATCATATCCGCCCCACACATCTCGGAAATTGCTTGCAGTCGGTACTGGGAGGGAGATACCCATTAGGATTTGGTAAAAATAGATATTAATAGGGTTTATATCACCCAGGAAGTTCGCCCGTGGTTTTTTGTTTGTGCAGAGTCGCAGCAGCATCCAACTTGCAACCAGAGATAGTTGCTGTTAGGCACGGAGAAAGTGGCACATGGTATGATGTAGGTCGGGTTGGGTTAGGTGACTAGACCCCTTCGTGAAGTCCATTGTGAACTAGAAGTCACAGAACCGAAATAATATTTAGCGGTAGAAAACTAAGAATGGGAAGCCAGTCCAAATATCATCAGTGAAGTGCATTTAAAAACCTCTGTGGGCAGTGAGAAGTTTTAATTTAACAAAAAAATCCATCCCACACTCAGACTTCATATTAATACCAACGATGATGAATCGAATTTCATCTTTCGAGAATACCTCGAGCCCGGGCCTTCCAACTTCGTTAAATATTCTTCCACTCGGCAACTCAGCTCTCACGGCTCGCAACAAGATGAAACCACACACCGGCAGATGGGCATCATACACTCCAGAAAGCATCAAAGCCAGCTCCTGCGCCTCAGATCTGGAACCTCTCCGAACCTTTCATCCCTTCACCCGCCTCCCAACAGAAATCCGCTCGCTCATTTACGAATTCGCATCGCCGGCCCAGTTAATCTACACTCATTGTAATGTGGATCGAATTTCCCGATCGTATCTAACGATTGATACAGATGCTTTAAGAGACCAGGATGAGCATATGAAGGAACAGTTTGCAAACGTCGCAACGTTCATACGTGACCATATCTCCTTTTACTTCCGGCCTAATCCTCTACTATCCGTCAGCAAAGAAGCACGAGAACACCTGTTTACAAGAGAAAAGCTCTATGAATTCGATAGTGCGTTGTGTAACAAGAAAACGTTGTATGAATTCAATTGTGGTCACAAGGTGACAGTGAAAGCATTTCCTACTGAGAGTCATGAGCACGACATGGTGGAGAAAGTGAGTGCTATTTATTTGTCTCCCCTTTTTGCTTGCGTATCCATGCGGTGCGCACAGAGCTGGCTGAACGAAGCTAATATACATTTGCAAGGAAACGGAAGAAATGGACAGAAGGCAGATCTGGGAAGGGGTCACACTACCAACCCTATCCTACTTCTGGAATGAGTCTTACTGGACACCAGGAATAAGACCGATGCTCTGCCTCCGCAACGCCATCCTCGTCGGGAATCGCCACAGCTTTTTGAGCCTGCAACGTTGTCTTGGCACACCATTTACAGAAGCGGTATCCAGCATTGCCATCTCGTACTGGGAGTGGAAGGCGATGGTAGACCTTATAGAAGAAGATGAAGATCCGCTCGAATACCTGCTGCTGAATTTCACAGGACTGAAAGAGATCATCTTCAATTATGATGACCAGTTTAATACTGATAATTTACCGCCGCCGCCGCCGTGGATGACGGTGGAAGATGTTATTGAGGAGAATATGTGGGCCTTGAAGAAGAAACATAAGGATTGGAGGGTACCGAACTTCTGGGTCGTTAGAAAGACGAAAAAGAGGCAGCTTTTAAGGCAATCCTTTGGCGAATGTGAGGAGAACAAACGCATGTTTGGGATCGATTTGTTTTGAGTGGAGAAGGAGCTCTAATCGTATGCTGGAGAGGGTTTGAACTTTAGTCAACCGAGAAAGTTAGGCTGGCCAGCACGTAATTATACCAAAAATGTTTTCTCGCATAGGTACTACAAAGGGTGTTTAGTACGAACATCAGATTTCTCATTTCTGCCTGAGGGGGCTCTTTTCTTAACACACTTGGGCAATGAAACCACCGAGAAGTCAAAAATATGGAGAACGAACAAATGATAGCTTTTCGAGGTCGAATTCAGCCTATGGAGCCTTTAAATACGAGCTGAGGTCTTGAGAGAAAGAGAAGAAAAAAACGAAAAGGATCCCGCGACACTAATATTTACTTCGTCGACTTGATAACAATCTTCTGAAACTCGAGAACTGGTTCCTACTCAAAACTCTCGTCTTACTGTAAGAAATAACTGACTTTCAGTAAGAAAAATGGTAAAGAATTAACTTTTCGAATACCAGAATCAACCCAAAGGACAGAAATCATGCTGTCAAAATCGAGGGGACTCGCTCGCCGTAACGTCGTCAGACCTTTCGAGGCAGCACTAGCCCCCGAAAGTACATTTCCCAACACCCACTTACAATTCCTACATTACCTACTAAATCGTTACTAGCACTTACTCACGATATACTAAACCTCATCCATCTTTAGATAACTACCTACTTCATTAGCGAACCATACTTCGCAGCCTCGTTGTCTCATAATTAATCCTCATCCTCCCCGACTTTCAACTTCCAACACAATCTTTCTCAACTATACCACAGACACACGCACAGACAAAACGCCGAAGAAATTCGGATTTCATCAAGGAGGAACATATATGGCGCCCCAAACACGCAGCAAAACGCAAACTCTACAACAAGTCCTTACATCACCAACCTTCCACCACTTCCCCCGCCTCCCAGTCGAGCTCCGTCTCATAATCTGGTCTTACGCAACCACAGTACTGCCATCACCAAGGCGAGTCGTCACTTTACAGATAGACGGGAAATACATACCAGCAGCAGCAGCAGTAGCAGAAGACGACAACAGCAGTGAAAATACCCAGATCCAGATCCAAGCTCAGGCCCATGCTCAAGTAGAAGAGAAGATATGGACACAATTCTGGACCCCCCACGTCTTCTCCTCTGTTTCCCACGAAGCACGACAGGTATGGCTCGGGAGGGGCGCGAGCTGTTTGAGATGGCACGAGGGGTATGAGAAAGGTGCAGGGGCGAGTGCGGATCTTGAGATGGAGGAGTGCGCCAGAGGGACGACGAAGACGTTTAAGTTGCGGTGTCCGAGATATGATTTCGTCGCCCCTGCGGTGTTTGAGCCCGAGATCGATGTGTTGTTTGTGGATTACTTTGGGAGGAATAGGTGTGTGGTTGAGGCGATGGAGAGGTGGTTGACCAGAGAGGTTATTGGCCAGGTGAGGTATTTGGCGATTTGGCAGAGTAGTTTTCAAGCGCTGTCGGCGATCTTGGAACACGCTTGGGAGTATGATATGGGGATGCCGGGGCTGTCTTTTGGTGTGGACTTTTTAAGTCTAGAGGAGTTGTTCATTATTATTGATGAGAGAGGTGTTTCGGATGCGGAGCTGGAGAGGGAGATTGAGAAGACGGCGGATTGGATGGCCAGGATGGTTAGTAGAGTGCCGGAGTTTAGGGTTAAGAGGTGGAGGTTAGTAAGAGAGAAGAGGGATATCTTGAAGGCTTTGGATGAGGGCTGCTCGCACGGATTCAGGACCGTCAGACTTTCCCCAGCACCGTAGGTAGCTTGACTTGAAGCACGAGATACCAAGGGACAGATACAAAAACACAAAAGAAGTAAGGCAGCTGAAGTAAAGCAATACCGATTATCATTTATGTGATACTTCACCCCACATCTAGAGCAGGTCTTCATCGTCGCCATATTCACCATCCTCGCCTCCTTCCTCTTCATCATCTTCATCATCCCCTTCGTCATCCTCTCCGCGAATGAATGGAACGAATCTGAAATCGACAAAACTGATGCCACCGCCCTCAACTTCAACCATAAACTGTAAACTCAGAACACCCTGCTCATCACCTCGAAC
Organism: Leptodontidium sp. MPI-SDFR-AT-0119; assembly: GCA_020726505.1. Taxonomy (NCBI): domain Eukaryota; kingdom Fungi; phylum Ascomycota; class Leotiomycetes; order Helotiales; family Leptodontidiaceae; genus Leptodontidium; species Leptodontidium sp. MPI-SDFR-AT-0119. The sequence continues at coordinate 1,587,695 of JAHLEZ010000013.1, read as the reverse complement.
GCTGACTTTGCTAGCCAATCTCATAGCTTCAGCAGCAGACTTGATCATTTCGAATTTGTAACTCTGGGTCCACTTCTCAGCGACTGTGAAAGTTTCAAGTAGCTCTCTGCCCTTGGCAAACTCGACACTCGCGCTGCCGAGGGGTCCTACCGCTGACAGGCTCAAGTATGGCGCAGCAGGATATGCAGTAATATCAAGACGAGTTGGAGAAGTAGCACTCAGTTCGGAAACGGCATCGAAGAGCCAACGCGCTTGCATGATGATCTTGACCTGCATAGCGTCTCTCTGAAAGGGAATTTCTTCTGGGTTCTCAGGTTCGTAGGTGTTGAGGTTGCATGTAGTAGTAACTCCGGATTCTTCGAGTATGATACTGAACGGCGATCCAATACCAGCGTACGAAAGTCGACAGACACCGGCCATTCCGAGAGCCTGGTTACTGAATGCATTGGGACGACCTGGTCGAATATTGCTGGAGTACCCATCATTGTCAGACTTCAAAAATCGTGCGTTTGTAGGATCTGCAGCACCAAAGATTTGAAGAGTTTCGAGAAGGGCAGCGAGAGAGACTTGGAAGTTAGGGAAATCAGGAGCTTCGGGATCTGTATCGTCTCCTGCGGGCTCTGGTTCAGGGAGGGTACAGTTGAATGTGGTAAAGAGGGCCTTGTCGAGAAAGACGATTCCTAGAAGTCTTAGTAGAGGAGATGAGCGGAAGCAGGATACCAACCTTGCATAACGCGAGATTCCTCAACAGCAAAGCGTATACCCTCAGGACTAATCTGGACTTGTGCCTTGGGTGCAAAACGGATGCAGTTGAGTAATTGGAAGAGCTGTCTCGCCGAGCTGGAAACGGATTTGAAGATAGGCGGACCAATGTCTGGCTCGCCGATAGTAGACATGTTGCTGGAAGTAGGTATGAAGGTTCGAAAGTGGTATCTGATTGGTAATGTCACAAAGTCTGAAGTGTGCTGAACTCCTTTGCTTTTATTGCTCCAACTATTGTACAGTTTTTATGCGATGGAAGGAAATTCGTCGAGGTTCGGAGACCGTTTTGTCTTTATACATAGACGCCAACTGCGCAGATCATGTAAACTGCACCGAAACTGCTTGGTGTAAGTGGTTGCGGTTGCAATTAGGAGTTGGGAGTTCCACGTACGCAATTGATAACGAAGCTGGGATTCCAACGAGGGGTATGTTGAGAACTGATCTATCTGTGGGGTTTGTCAGCATTTGGTGTATTATAATTGACATTCGGAACACACTCAGTCCAAAGTATCCAGTGAGAAGAAGACCGAGAGACAATAGAGTGAAGCCAACGAAGAATTGACTGTCTTTGCCGATGGTTGGGACGAAAGGGTTGCCGGCGGCACTCTCCCAGACCTGGTGCAGTGATGACTCCATAGACTTCGACTTGTGGTGATTTGAAGGATTCGCGGGATACTGAAGCTTGAGATTCGTGGTGTTGGAAGTGGAAGTGGAAGTGGAAGATTGGATAGTCGTTGTCAACAGCTGGAGCGCTCATGTTCTGGTGGAACTGCAAGACGCGACCTGGCCTTCCCCCCAAAGTAGACTAGCCCCGGTGAAATGTATCGCCGATATTCAAGCTCAAGGCTAGGATTAATTTGATTTGGCTTCAGATCCAGCCCAGACATAGATTCAATGTCGTAAGTTGAGTAGTGACATTGAATGTAAATTTGTTTTACCATCTCTACTGCTATTCTTTTCGCCTTTGCAAAACTTCTTACAAAACTTCTTTGTTCAATGTGACTTGAGACATTCAGGAATGCTCGCGAGGCTGGGAGGCAGCCTTGTTAAGCGCATCGGCTAATATTTGATTCCTAATCCGGGGCTCCGCCTCCACTTGAGTGACTTCACTCTTCATACCAGACAGATCCACGACAATCGATCCGCGACCACCGCCGCAACCAGGCTGGAGAAGTAAATCCCGATTTTGCAGAGGTGTACCAGCCACCTGTTCTTACCTGCCTACCTACCATCTGTCTGTCATATTACCGCTCGTCGCACCCTGTCTAAGCGTCATCAACTCCATCTGGTAGCCCCCTCTTGTCCCAAGCTTAGCTTAGAAATTCAATAGACACGCCACCACGATCCACCAACAACCATGGGCCCGGCGAAGGAACTGAAGAGGAAAGCCACCGAAGAACCAAATACACCATCCGACAGCAAGAGAGTAAAGAAGTCCTCGACAGACCCCCCTGAAGAAGAACAAGGCGTCCATCGCATACCCTTTCCAGAGAGGCCAGCCGTACTCGAAGAGCGAAATGGCGAGATCGAATTCCGGGTCGTCAACAACGACAACCAGCGCGAAAGTCTCATCATCCTCACAGGCCTCAAATGTATTTTTCAGAAGCAGCTGCCAAAGATGCCCAAGGACTACATAGCGCGCCTTGTCTACGACCGCACACATTTATCGATAGCGATCGTCAAGAAGCCTCTAGAGGTTGTAGGAGGAATCACATACCGACCCTTCCACAAGCAGCAGTTTGCTGAGATTGTGTTTTGCGCCATCTCCTCAGATCAGCAAGTCAAAGGTTACGGAGCGCATCTGATGTCGCATTTGAAGGACTACGTCAGATCTACTTCCAAAGTCATGCACTTCCTCACCTATGCCGATAACTACGCTATCGGATACTTCAAGAAGCAGGGTTTCACAAAGGATATCACGCTCGAGAAGGAGAAGTGGATGGGATACATCAAGGACTACGAGGGTGGAACAATCATGCAGTGCTCTATGCTTCCCCGGGTTCGATATCTAGAGATGGGTCGTATGCTATTGAAGCAGAAAGAGGCTGTTCATGCTAAAATCCGTGCTTTCAGCAAGAGTCATGTCGTTCATCAACCTCCCAAAGAATGGAAGAGCGGTGTTGGCAAGATTGACCCCATGTCGATACCTGCCATTCGCGAATCGGGTTGGTCGCCCGACATGGATGAACTTGCTAGACAACCTCGTCACGGTCCCAACTACAACCAACTACTCCATCTTCTGAACGACATGCAAAATCATGCTTCGGCCTGGCCTTTCAATCACCCTGTCAACTCGGAAGAAGTTCATGATTATTATGAGGTCATCAAAGAGCCCATGGATCTCAGTACCATGGAGCGGAAACTTGAGGCAGATAATTACGGAACACCAGAAGAGTTCATCAAGGATGCCAAGCTGGTCTTTGACAATTGCCGGAAGTACAACAACGAGACGACACCGTACGCGAAGAGTGCCAACAAGCTGGAGAAGTACATGTGGCAGCAGATTAAGGCAATTCCGGAGTGGTCACATTTGGAGCCGTAGATAGCTGCGTGTGAATGTTTGAATTGGGAGTATATATTGTATGGACGGTGTTTCATGTCTCTACGGGTTTGATTTAGGAATGGGAGGAACGGGGTGGGATGGAAGCACAATTATGAACGCTCTACTCTAGCGGTGCCTTAGGCGTTGGGCATTCTGGGCCTGACATGGATGGTTCTGGTTTGGTCTTGGTCTTGAGGCAGGCAGGCATGGTGTTGGGGCTTTCTTGCATTGGCGTTCTATCGCAAGATCAAGCGTAAATAATGCTTCATGAGACAGCATGAAGGTCAAATAAATCATTCCTCAACACACCAGCATAGCTCTTTATCGTTGTGACATCTTGCTACCCGATATCTTAGATTATCACCTTTGGAAACTAAGTTGTGCGTTGATAAACAAAACCTGATCCTGCACGTTCACCTGAATTCACACCGGATACTAGCCTGGTAGCCTGATAAGGCAGAGAAGTTTCCACTCGAGCTAGTGGGGGTGTGTTTTTTTGTCTTCTCTCGAGTGAACATAAATAATTTTTTGCAACCTCGAATTTCTTCGTTCAACCAAGATACTCTTCAATCCAACCACACCTTCGCAATTGCTTCTCTAATATTACACAATTCTCTCTCGAACTTCCTCCTCCCATACCTACCTACCCACCAACCCACCACCAACCCATCCATCAATCGCACCACCTGATTGGAGGATGGATGATCCCCCGCATCCAAGACCACCAATGGTCAGATTGCGGCTGTTGACGAATCTGGCTAGCGCAGGCCCAAGCGTTGTGTCGGGGTCCAGCCCCATCGACGCTAGCGGCCGCATGACGAGTGGTGAAGACAACGAGAACGAGGAAGAGGAAGACGAGGAGTATTGCTCTTCCCTTTCTCCCACTCCACCACCACCAAGACCTCTCATCAAACTCAACATGCCTCCTGCTCTACCCAGTCAGAAGGGCACTGGAAAGAAAGGTCGAGATCGTCAATCGCGCAGTCGCAACACCACCCCAAGCATCATGTCGCAATCCGACCCAGAGGAGACGGCATACCTCAGAATCCCCCTCCAGAACTTCCAGACCGACGAGGGAATCGACAACTATGGGAGCGGAAGCGCCGGCTCGAAGGAGATCCCTTCCTCGAAGGATCTCGAGGGTCTCTTGGAGCGCTTGGGCAAGCTTGTTAACATTGCTGATGCCAGAAGCTCGGTATCTGATCGAGGCATGAGAGCTGTCGTGGGCTTGAGAAAGGAGAGATTGGAGGAGATTGAGACGGAGAGACGTGATGAAGAGCGCAAGGAGCGACTGAAGAAGGATGCGTTGGATGAGGAGGAGCGCGGTCGCAACAAGGCTTCCAAGATGAAGAAGAGAAAAGATGCTAGTACTGCAAGAGAGGAGAGACCCCTCGCTCATGGTGCCCATGGTTTGGCAGCTCAAGATGGTACCCATCATCCAGGTCAGTTTATTTGTGGTTTTATGTGGTGGTTCATTTCTCTCACATATTACTGGTTTTGAAATACTTTCTCCTACCCCATCCTACTATCGCAGCCCTCTTTCTCAGTCCTGCCATATTCGACCATTTCTACTTCATTGAGGAATTTGCGCTAATGTCTCCATTCAGAGCGTTCATCGCCATTGCATGAGAAGAAGGTCGCAAGAAAGGTGTCACGGGAAAGAGACAACGACTCTGCAAGCTCGTCGCTTTCACCAGTCGCGGTTGCCACTCCCACCGAGACTGGCATGGACATTGACAAAGACGATGACGAAGACTCAAGCTCCGACGAACACCAACCTCCGCCAGCACCTGCTGTCCCACATCTTCAAACCTTTGGCGACGACCCAAATACCTTTCCAGATCCTACTATTTATGAAATCCGACCCGTGAAGCCTGGAATGAGCGTTCAAGAGATGAATGAGATATACTCGGTCGCCAGCTTCCCTGAGCATGACCTCGAGGAGTACATTCCAGCCACACCCCCCGAAAAAGACTTCAGCAATGCGAAGCCTACAAACCAAGTTCAGTTCAATACCTTCTCCACCTACGCTGAGCCATACTTCCGTCCATACACTGAGGAGGATTTAGCATTCCTTCGCGAGAGAGGAGATCGTATTGCACCCTTCGTTATCCCTCGCCGTGGAAAGAAGCACTATACTGAAGTCTGGGCTGAAGAAGATGGTGCGTTGTCTGTCGATTCTCCACAACAAGCTCGTGACAAGTTTCCTGCCAATCAAGCTCGTGGAGACATCGAGAACATGAACGATGCTGTTGGCGAGACCGATCAGATTTCAGCGGGTCCGATTCTTTCTAGACTTCTAGCAACCATGCGTCCAGAGCACCGAGCACCTGCTGAGGAGAAGACGAACGGTGTGAACGGCGAAGTCGATATGAATGCTGATCTGAACAACGATCTCTTCGGCGACGCAGTCCAGCCTCCCAGCGATACACCATCCGTTCCTCCTGCTACCTTCATGACCGATTCCAACTCTGAAGCCTGGAAGAAAGCTACCCACCCCAAGCTCGACCACCCCCAAGTTGATGAACGTATCAAGCAAGAGCTTCGTCACATTGGTTTCCTTCCTCCCGACACTGAGCCCGACTACGATGCCCACTACGATGATGAAATTGCTGCTCGTCTTCGCTACCTCCAAGGCCGACTGAAGGAAGTTTCCATCATGAATGGTGCTCGCAAGGCTCGCATTACAGACTTGGCCAAGGAGAGAATGGCACACCAAGAGTTCACCACCATCAACGAGGATCTTGATGGACAAGTCCAGACCGCCTACCTCAAGCGCACCCGTACCCTCGGCAAGAGCAAGAAGGCCAAGAGACCCGGCGGAGCTGGAGGAGGAAGTCACTTTGTCAGTGGTAGTGGTAGCACTGGCATGGCTCGTCCTGGTATCGGCGATAACACCAAGATCTTGATGGAGAGACGCAAGAAGTGGATCGATACTATCGGTGGTGTTCTTGACAAAGATGCCAACCAAGTCCGCCGTAGTGGTGATCCTGGTAGCTCGATCTTCAAGCCTGAGGACATGGCCGACCTGATCCGCAAGGAGAAGGAGAGCTGGGATGATGAGGCTGAGGAGGATTGAGCATTTTGTGGATATGATCATGTTCTTGTTGTACAAATATTCGTTTCTTTTTCATTATTCACGACAATCATCGCAAAGCGCCCGCCTTTAGGCAGATAGCTTCTGGATGAAATAGTAGCAGGTCTTGACAGCCATTCTTTCAGCGCCGCGTCGCGAAAGTTCGGTAGTTAACGCCTACTGCTACGTGCTGCCCTCGCGGCAGAGGATTCCGGGGGTAGTAGTATATTATCAATGGCGTACGATCACGAGTGCACGATCACGGGCGTATGGGTCTTCCTAGGGGAATGGAGTTTGAGCATGATCCATGGCGTTCAGGGCCTGAATAGGCTGGCTGGAGAGGAAGGAGTATGGAGTTGGTTGACTCGTCAAGATGATCACGCATCGTCTACTGCTACTACGGTACGCATGTCAGCCTCTCATCAATTCATTTGAAACTTTTAAAATACCTTATGTTTTGATGATGATGTGACTGATTATTTGATGTGTGATGTTTGGAGTTGAATTGTTTTGCTTTTGCCTCTAGAGGTTTGCTTTTCCGCTTGCATTTTGCGTCTCGGACCTTGTGATTTAAAATTAAATTTGCTTCCTATATACCTTATCTATCTCTAAATCTACGAGTCTTCTATGTTTGTATGCTAGGTCATAGGCAGGGACATAGAAGTCTAATCTTAAAGTCCTTGCTCTGCCCTGCCCTGCTAAACCCGTTCTTTGAGATTCCGCTGCTTTGCTCACACATAGCCTGCGGACAAGTTTTTGCTTGCAGAGGTCTTCAAGACGGCTATGTACCTGTAGCTGCTAGACATGGTCTGTTATGAGGTCGTAGGCAGAAATGGAAGTTTTTAAGCCTATCCCGAGGCTGCTAAGGGCTGGTGGATTTCGAGTCAAGGGGAAGGGATTGAGATGAGGATCTTGTAGAAGCGCATTGATGAGACAAAATAATCATTGACCGTACTCAAGAGTCTCATAGAGTCTTGTGTTGGACCCCAGGTCTGCCTAGGATTCAGAGATCTCGGCCATGGATGGGTAGAGATTGAGATGACAGCCCCGAGGAAACGACAGAAGGAAATATTTTCACGAGAGTTCTCTACGGTCCTGGGCAATTGACGGGCTCTAAATAGCTTAAAATATATTCAGAGCTTCTAATTCAAGTCAAGAGGGTGAGTTGTTTATTTTTCGTACCTCCCTTGCTTAGGTACCTAGGTAGGTATCTCCAGGTCGGCCAGCTTCTTATCGGATATGCAGTCGTTGTTTACTTTCGGCGGGGTCGAGTCGGTCCTACAGCTACCTTCCGTTCCTTCCCAAGCGTCGCGTCGCTAATCTCGATCTCTACCTGCCTTACCTCAGCTCCGACACCCTCGTACAATGAACTTGCCCCTATACACAACAACCCAGATATCTAAACACCGTAAGTCTATCTCCCCTTCCTCCTTCTCTCCCCAACATCCCTGCTAACAAACGGAGACAAAAGCAAATAAAGGGAATGGCAGCTTACGAGTCCCAACAAGAGGCCATAGTAGCCAAAGCCCAGAAACACGGTATTCTCCCCGAGGAGCTGAATCAAGTCTTCGAGCGGAAGCTCGAGCTGGTTGCTGCGGAGCATGGTGGGAGATCGGTGGATTGGAAATTGGGACAGGCGGAGGGTTTGGTTTGGAGGCATTTCTGTAGGTTAGAATGGAGGGGTTTGATTGATTGAGTAGATTGAGGTGGTGGGAGATGGGATGGATTGAATGAGAGCTAACGTGAGGTGATAGTCCCTGGAGAACCGTTTCCAATGGCCGCGTCGACGGCACTCAAGCCAGAGGAAATGAAGACCAAGCCAGCTATTGCTAAGCAAGATTCAGACGGCCCTCCTTCGCCATTCCCTAAAGCCCTACACGCCAAGTCACAATCTACCTATGAAGAAGCCGCGCGTCGAGGATGGGTTCATGATCGGTACCAGCCGGAGAGTCCCAAGAAAGATTCATACAGACTAAAGGCGGAGACGGACTCGTACAGACCAATTCCAGAGACAGATTCTTACAGACCAGAACCTCTTGGGAAGAATAGACCACCTGCTCGGCCTGTATCAGGATCTAATAGGCCGAGTACAGCATCGGTAAATACAGAAGGAGAGATGAAGGAAAGAGGGCCTTTGAAGACCCTGCCCAATGGCAGTAGTGGTCGTGTTGAGCAACGCGCTGGCTTGGATCCTTTTGTGTCATCTACAACCAGTGATTGTGGCAAGCCATACCGTTCGCTGAGGGAACTCATCCAGCAAAAGGCTTCGAAGGCGGATGTCCCGATGGATAAAATTATGGCGTGTTTTGAAGAGAAGGCTGCTATTGCGGAGAAGAAATTCGTGGATCGCTCAGGGGATTGGCAGATGTATTTTGTGGAGGCTTCCGTTTGGGGCCGTTTCTGTGAGTTCTATGCTTTTATATAACTTTGAATGTGGATGTGGATGTGGCCATCCTGGAGTACCCATTAGGGGATCTGGGGTTTCTTTTCTACATCCTCAGCACCTCTGGTTACTTTGGAGCTGACATTGGATAGTCACTGGCCCATTTCCAGGAGCTGAACCGTCGAAGTCCCTGGCAAAAGAGCAGACCAAGTCACTCATACCTAAGGCCACATCTGGGGGGACAAATGAAGCACCCAGATCACAGGTTAAGCTGCCGTCAGAATCGGCATCCCCACCAAAGCGTTCGTCCCTTAAAGAATATGCGGCCGGCATTAGTGAAAGGCTCATGGAGGATAAAGCTATCCGCCAAGACAAGAGAAGAGAGTTCTTCCAATACCTCCAAAAGATGCGGACATACTCGAGATTGGAGCACAAAGGCGAAGCCTGTGACCATATTCGAGGTTGGTTCGCTGACAACCTGACATGGCAAAAATTCTGTAAGTTTATTAGTATCTGGACTATTTGCGGATGCAGCGGAACTGATTCTGGTTCAGTTGGTAGAGAGCTATTCCCATTTGCCCAGCCGCGAGGCAAGCTGAACTTCAATTGTGCAGCATGTTTAATGCTGCCCAAATTCGCACCATTGACGAGTAATAATATGAGCAATGTCTTGAAGACGCAGTTTGCAAATAGCAAACCTTACCAAGTTCAGCAGGTCAGAAGAACTTCACCAGTGGCTACCGCTCCATCAACTCCTTCTATAACCAACAATTCAGGTCCTCCTATCGCAAAGCCACAAGCTAGAGACGACCTCAACACCATCGTCGCTTCACAAGGTATCAAAGGTGTCCCGACACGATCGATTACTGATCTAAATACAGCACCAGTACAGTCTGATCCAGTTCTCCCAATATCGAAATCTTCTGGGGAAGCTCAACCCACCGCCATGCAACAGCCTGCAGCCCCATTATCACGACGATCATTGAGAACACCTCCTCCTGGCCCTCCAGCTCGCTCTGCTTCGAATCAAGTAGAGGGATTAGATTCCCACCCTCAAAGTTCTCCTCCACTGCACCTAATAAGTCAATTGACACAGATGTGGGCCCGAGATCCTTTCCTGGGAAAGGGCACAGTAGTCATGCAAAACACAGTCCCTGTTGTACACAACAAAACCTTCGTAGGCGAACTGTTTAATTGTTTCGCCTCGGATAGGAAACAAGCAATTGCCGCTGTTGGTGCAGAGCTAAAGTGTCACATCCACTACTATGCGACTTCAACAGGGGACCTGTTCTTGTGTAGGTGTTGGGAAGGCATCATTTGCCTTGCTGGATGGATATCTCTAGATCCTGTGGCGACAGCTCTACCTTCTCCTCAAAACGCCCTTGATGTGGCAATTGCTAATTCTATCGCCAACTAGGGACTGAGCCACAAATCCCGGGCGATATTGGCTCTTTCAATCGCGGTCATGTGTTTCTCACCGGCTGGGTTACGAGAATCATTTCTTTTGGCATGGTTAAGCCATCTGTCCACGTAAGTGGACCCTGTTAGACCAAACTTACTCAGATAGATGTCTCAAATATTATTGAAAGCTTTTTATTACCCTTCCTTGTGCACAATATGGAGAATACTGACATATCTTTCCTGTAGTGGAATGTAATCCGTACCCCATTTGCTGCCCTGCAACCCGGCCCTGCCCCGACCCCCCCTGAGAACGCTGCAGATGCTTTCAGCCGGCTGGCAACTTATGTGCAAGCCGCTGTTTCGGACAAACCAACAGCACTGGCAAAGGGCGATTCTGTCTCCAAGGAGAAAGGACCGTTGACTAAAGTTCCACCATTGGTCACCAAAACCCAAACCGCTGTTTCGATGCCTGTCGCTTCAAAGCCAAAATCCGAGCCTAGTACTCTTTCTGACTCTAAAACTTCATTCAAAACTGCCACTGATCTATCATTATTCGAGGATCCCGAAGAACAATGGCAGAGATACAAGATAGCTTTTCGCACTTCTGACATCGACCGTCTCATGATGGAAGAAACGGCCAAGGTCAGTCACGCAAGTATTTATTTTCTGGCCACATTCAATCTGACACATGGTGTAGAATGAGGGTGATCTCAGGATGGTTTTCGACAAAGAGAGTGAGCAGATCATTAGCGTTGAGGAACTTGTGAAGCGAACTGTTTATAGATGTTCGCTTAGCGGGCAGAAAGGCGTAGGTGTGGACGTTGGTGGTGGTGGCCAAAGTGCAGTTGATACATTAATGGGTAGTAATAAGAGGAAGGCTGATGATGGCGATGGCGAGGAGTATGTTCGTGACGAGAAGAGGGCTTGTGTTTGAGTTTTCTGGAAGGGTTTAATGGTGGGGCTTCCGGGGGTCGGGTGTGGTTGTATTATATGAAAACGTTAATTTTGGCGACGGCGTTGCGGATTGCGGGTGATGAAGCTTATATTGGTGGATGGGTGATGGATTGAGAGTTTACTGTACATGATTCAAGTAGATGCATGAATGTCAGAAGAATTTTTGAAAATATGCCTTCCGGGGGGTGGGGGGTTGAGTTTGAGGTGAAGAGTGCCATGGGCATGTGAAAGAGCGCTGATGTGAGAGGAAAGTGTGAGTTTGGTTCGAGATTTTATGGCGTTTTGTGAACTTAACTGGGACAAGATTTTAATTCTACATGGTGAGGTATGGGAAGATAGTGGCTCTGTAACTTCGCTTAGCGAAGGTCAACATTTAAAGAGGGGGGCATCTTTACTTGTCACAATCAAGCACATTAACATCTGTAACTACTATTTAGCTTCCCATAGTGCGTTAAAAATTACCATTGCATGTAGAGTTGAATATCATAGCCCTCGCGAACTTTTTCTCACTCGATTTCGGGGTATGAAGCGATCTTTCTAGCCCCCGTTTCAGACATCAGTCTTATCCGTCAAGGCAACGTAGTCGATGGCACCATGGTAAGAATAGTGACTGGGTCCAAGGTTATCAAAACTGTAGTGCTGGAGGTGGTATTGCAGACTGAAACTGGGAAAGTCTCGACTTGAAGCTTCACCGCCTCACAACCAGCAGGAACGCTCGGCCCACCTCGGAGATTGTTGATTGGGAATGGCAGGTGTAAGAATAGAGCAGATCGGTGAATGAATGAAGGTTTGCTACAGTGGAGACCTGTCGGATGAGGTGAGTACAATTAGGATTGTTGTTCTGCTGTGAGAGAAAAAAACAATAAATGAAATTAGGTCGTGGGATATCATCTGGACCTCGGAGGGAGTTGAGAAGGCCAAGGTTTCCCGAGCTGGGTTCTTGCTGAGGGATAATAGAGCGGTAGAATGGATTCTGAGAGGGGGGGGTAGAATGAGTTGAAAGGCACTCTCGTTGAACAGGATGGCATGGAATGTATACGTGAAGAAGTGCGTGCATGTCTGATTGACTTTAAATTGAAATATCATCTCAAATGTCCAACAGTAATAGCCTTGTAATTCCTCCCTTGCTCGTCGAGAACCAAGAGAAGGGAGAATTCTGGAAGAAATGTAGGACTTGGTACTGGAGAATCGTGGGATGAAAGAGGGAGGTATTGTGAAGTTCAGAGGGAAGCAACGAGATAAAGGAAAATTGAAGGCGGCTAATCGAGCCCCTGAGGGGTCCACATCACGTAGGGAGCGAGCCCGAAAATACACAAAGTTAGAAAGGAATGCGACTTGCACAGCACCTGGTAGGTGGATTGAGTTGGTGATATTTGAATGAAGTATGTCTCGTTGTCCTTCTTGTCCCGGAAGGAAATCTAGCTCATTCCTCTCGTGGTGAAGGGCGAAGCGATGGGTCGTGAATGGGTCTCGTGGAAGAAGGAATTCCAAAGAGGCGGAACCAGAAAAGATCCGCTGCTGCTTTGAGAACTTTGTCGTCATCATTCGATCCTTCGTTTGAGTTACTCAATTAGGTTGGGCGGAGTCGTTTCTCTAATCCAGAAAATCCATTGGACTCCTCCTGCTGTGACATTTGTCCTGGTTTCGTCCGTGATTGATCCCTAGAAGCAGGCATTATCGCAGGGCACACCTTCTAGAATATTCCTATATTTTTTGAGTACTTTCACATCTTAGTTCGGGGCTTGAAACTCACCTGGTGTATTCAGGATGCTTGCAAAGACTCGTAGTCTTGAGGAGATTCGCCATATAGCTTCTGGTAAATGGCCTCTGCTTCTGCGAGTACCTCCAAGGTGCTGTGTTCGAGGAGAAGTTTCGCAAGATCGCTGTCCCGTCCAGACCGTCGCCATGCCCACGATAGAGCTCCAGCAGTAACAAGAACACCGTGATTTAATAATAGAATGCAGCGAGTTATACTCCTACGACCAATAGCTTCTTCAAGCGCCTTTGATGTCGCTACAGCTCCACTTGCTAGAAGCTTTTCCAAGACCGAGTCATCCTCACAAAACCTCCCAGACGACCAAAGAACTTCGACTTCCGAAGATATTTCTGGCGTACTATGTTCTTCGAGAAAAGTTACAACAGCACTTTGTCTTCCTTGCGCATAAAATGCTAACTCGAGAGCTCGAACTGTGACAAGAGCACCATGATCTAACAGTGAAACACAGCGTTTCATGAAGCCATTAGATGCAGCTTTACCCAGTGCTATTGAGGTCGCTACTGCTCCGTTCGCTAGAAGAAGAGTCAAGACGGTATCGTCTTTGCAAGTATCTTCGCAAGCCCAGTATGCATCTCTCTCATGGATCAAAGCCCCATTTTCGATCAGCATGCGAACAATACTGGAGTGGCCATATCGACAGGCTGCTGACAGGGCCGTGTAATAATAGGACTCTCCTTTCATTCTATTCACATCTACTTTCTCATCAATGACCAGTCGATGGATGATTGAATGATATCCAAATCGAGAAGCATGCATCAGCGGCGTTAGACCATTATCATCTTTTCCGTTCACATCGACCAGACCAGAATCCAGAAGCTGAGCTACTGCTCTTTCTGAACCTGACAGGGCAGCTTGATGAAGGGAGTATTTCGGCAGAGACTCCTTGGTCCATTCCGATTGCAGATGTTTAAACTCCGGTCTATCGTAGAGAGTAGTTGAGATAAACAAGGTGGTAGCATCTACGAGAGTGGTGAATGGACTGAATTGATGAAAGGCCTTATCAGAGTCACCCTGACAACGTCGGAACTGCAAGATAGCCGCAATGTGCTCTGTTTTGGAGTTAAGTAATGAGCCTATCATCCGCGAAAGCTCTGAGGATATTGATTCTATATGCTCGAGGTGCTTGTCGAAGTAATATGACGAATAGCATGCAAGGTGTAATGTGTTTGTTCTCTTCCAAAGGTCGCTGACCTCTCCGCACGGGCTATCCCGGATTCCATCAAGCTGCATGTATTCGATACAGGAGCTTGCGATTTCGGAATGGGCTTGGCTGGCAGTAGTGAAGTACTTTACTCGTAAATCCCGTTGAATATTTGATGTTACGCTACCGAAGTATTCGAAAACAGAGTAATGAATTGGGTGAATGTGCTCGTCATCATACTCTCCGGTGACAAGCACTAGAAGAAGGCCTCCACAGCAACTCAGGATATTCTCCTTGTCGTAAGCCAAATCTTTCAACTCCTTGATTTGCGTCATGCCATTTTGAATTGCCAATGCATGGACTAGTTCCTGGGGTTCCAGCGGCCTTTTGGCGTAAAAAACCCACATCAATGCTTTCCTGGCCAGTTCTTGCTGCTTGGGTGGTCGCTGCTCGATTCGCTGGAGAATACGATCATATGTGCCGTAGAGATCAGGCGGCAGGGATTCAAGTTCCCCAAGTATGTCCGAGTCGCCACGTTGCTTGCAAATCCAATCGAGTTGAAGTTTTGCCCAAAGAAACCTTATTTAGTCAGTTACGGATAAAGATTCTGGTGGCTGAGCTTTCCTTACATTCCATTAGCCTTGAAAGACAGAACGTCTAAAATTGTCTTTTTGAGGTCTTGGTTCCGTAGTTTTAGCGACTTGTTCCCGATTCGTCGTTCAATATCACCCTGGAGAAAGACTCGGATATCATCGTTCACGAGTTTTGAATCAATTTCGACCACAGGGCATCCGTCAAAGGCGTCCTTGATGTCTTCTTCCCTTCTACTGGTAACGAATATTTTCACCAATGTGGACTGATTATTCACCAATCGTGCAACAAATTCGAATACTTCTTCCCGGCTGCCGGGCTCGCATTCGTCAAGGCCGTCGAATACAACGATAACTTGAGAAGGAAATTGACGTAAACACTCAAAGAAGTGAACATTCAAGTCGTCGGAATCCGGAGTCTTGGCATCTCGATAGTATGTTTGGAAGAATTTCAATGTGTCTTGAGGAACTTCCTTCAATTTGGAAGCAAGCTGTCGAATAAACAACCCCAGCAATTTCACCAATGGATGACGTTCGGGGGTTTGAAAGCCGTAATAGGCAAAAATGACGCATGTCTCTGGGTCATTTAGCTCAAAACTTGAGACATGATCTAGGACTAGAGATCTAGGGGGAAATAAGCACAAGCCATGGGAGTACAAGGGTGGATCACTCACGAGAGTACAGATTTACCGGCACCAGCTGTATCCAGATCAGTAGCAGTAACATACATTGGAAGATGTACTCACGTTTTCCATGGCACCAGAGTAATGAAGCTGCTGGGCTTTCAACCCAGGTCCGAAAGATTTTGTGTTCTAAAAGCCATTCCCCAGTTCCTGGGTGCTTCTTCTTGATGATTTCGTTGAATGTTTCCTCGTAATTGATGTCTGATACCCACTCCAGGAACTGTCTTCTCTCTGAGATTTGTTCATTGGATTGAATACGCATTCGCTCAGTCTCGGATGCATTGAACCCTAATCTGATAGCTGCAAATTGGTCGTTCAGGGTTCCCAATTGTATGGCTTGGGCGGAGTTCATAAGAACATCGAGATGATGAGCGAAGCTTGATTTGATCTCCCCAAACTTCTCTTCAAATGGTTGCCATTGAACCCGAAGAAACGTTCGAAACTGTCCGAATTCTAAACATTTGGTTGTCAGTGATTGTGCCGGCAGGGAATTGTATCTCTTGAGGTTTCAGGTCACGAAATGCTCACTCACTCTTCACAGCTCCCTGTTGATCTACGAAAACTCGCCTAGACTCAACACAGAAGGTAAGGAAATCTCCGTATATATCTACCAGAGCCTGAGAACAATTAGAAACGTGATTTTAATTGGACCTTGGGTTGATGAGGTCCCGGTAGTGAGTATCATTTGCGGAACGGAGCTTACCTGGTGTACGACTGTGTCATGACTGAGCTTACTGTATTGGTAGAAAACTTTCAGGTAATCCACCATTTGGCAGATCATCTGACTTAATTTGTTGTAGAACTGTACAAATTTGGCCACAAGCTATCTTCATTGATTAGCCGAAAAGTTACCTAAGTCTAGGTTCGATTAGCAGACGCTTCGTTCACTTACATCGATGACCAAACGTATACCCCCCACGACAAGCGATGAGATTTCAGGGCTCTGCTGAATACTGATGGAAACACTCCGTATTACTGTATCGAGGACTCCAATAGCTGGCCCAAGAGCTTTCGAACCGGTTCTCACACCCGAGGTAGCATCAGAATTGTCAAGCTCCCGGATCGTTTCCAGTGTCTTCTCTGGCGAAATTCGCTCATAGCTTTTCTTGAAAGCTTCTTTTGCGGTTGGATCAAGTTGATTTGTGATCCTCTCGATCGCATCATTGAAAGCCTGATTCTCTGGGGGTTTGGTTGATGGAGATGCTAGTGTGCTGGAGGCTACGATAGACTCACCCGAGGGTATGACCAGTGGATGTCCTGAAGCGGGTTCAGAATATAGCACTTCCTCCGGAGTGCGCAGGACATGGCTTGAGCTTGCGGGAGATGTCTCGTTGGATGTGATATCAATGACGACTGGCGACGGCAGATAAGTGACTGGCTCCCCTGGAGGTTTGGAGGATGGAATAATTGTCGTCAAAGCAGACGAGGTTACAGGCAATGCATGTGTTGTGGTCGGTCCAAGACACTCAGAAACCTCACGAACGGGTTGGAGATCGTTGAAGGTGGTAGCAGGCACCTCGTTTGGGACACTAAGATTAACATCTGGTTGTGGTTTTGACGTATTTGCTTCCACTGATAGTCGAGAGGATGAATCCGCTGGCACCAGAGGAGACGAGGCTCTAAAAGATGACGTGACAAGATGTGCCTTTTCCTTCGCCTTATCAAACAGTCGCTTAGTTCGTGAGGATTTCATTGAATGGAATTCTCCCAGAGCTTATCGGGTTGTCTTTCTCGGTCGAATCGCGCTTTGAGTGAATGTAAAAATGTCATGAAGCTCGAATCTAGCAGAGCTTGGAGGCGTGACGCCGTATTCTGTGACATTGCCACCTCGTTCAAGGATTGGCTGACTATCCGGTACCAAACAACCCCTGCTTCTTGTATGCAAGGCTTCAAAGTTCCAGCCACCTGGAGAAAAGGGGCCAGCAAGAGGGCAAACTGAAAACGTGAGTTTTTAGTTTGCAGCACAGTTTGTAAACCACGATGTCGCAATTCTCTGTATACGAGGTTTGAGATTGTCCTAAAGAACCCAGCCTTTTCAAGGACATCATCCTGGTCGTTCTTGACCTGTTGACTTGGCCAGGGATAGACAATCTGAAGATCTATCGAGAGGAGACGGATTGGCAGCCACGGCCTTCACGCGATTGGAAATGAGAAATCCAGAGTGACTTTAGAAGCTAAGATGGAATGAATGAATACAGCAATGCAAGCAAAAGGCTGGCTTGGAAAGACATATGTAGTAATAGGCACTTGCAGGACACATGCAGACAGACAGTACCCCCTCGGTGTGAAATGTGTGAGGTGAACAACAACGAAATTCAATGACAGCGAAACGAGACATAAATGCATTGTGGAATTCCTAGGAATGTTCTGATGAAGAAGAGAGATTTTCTATGGTGGGGAGATAAAACAGCGGGGGAAACTTTCGAATGATACCTGACAGTATTCGGTCACGTGGTAGCCCGTTTTAGCGTGTTTCCGGAAACCGCGATATCAATATTCAATCCGTGACCCCTCCTTCTCCTTCATTCATCCTTCTGAGGACTTACATCAACCATCCCAACTGTCAAACGGAAGACCTGCTCTGCATCGATTGTTATTCGGACTTCGCGACTACAAGGTTCTTAACAACGAATTCGCAGACTAGCATGTTTGACTCGGCGCAAGCACAGCCAAGATGTCGACCTTCAAAGGAGTAATAGGAGGATTCGATGACATTCGAGGTGGGCGTTCGAGGGAGAATCTGCGTGGCATAGCTAATATCCTAGCAGTTGATTATTTTCGCCATACTGCAGGATTACAGAACCCTCGCGTATGTTTCCTCAGCCATGTTCACAGCGACCATCTGCAAGGTCTCGAGTCGAAGCTGTGGAGAACCTCTCCGTATGCTACCCCAGCCCCTCGGAATCGAATGCACCTAGCGCTAATATACTGTGCAGGATATACTGTTCCCCGGCAACCAGAGAAATCCTTCTTCGACTCGAGACAAAGATGAATCGCATAGGCTACGAGACGAAAGTTTTGGAAGCACGAAAGGTTCAATACGGACATCTTGAGAAGATACTCGTATGTGCTCGCAGATGTGTATCTTGCGTCACTAACACTCTTGCAGAAGCCAATACCACTCGAGACCCCAACCGAAATCGAATTGAAGCCAGGAGTCAAGCTACAAGTTACACTGTTCGATGCGAATCACTGCACAGGAGCTGTGATGTTCTGTAGGTTCTCCCAGACCCACAAAATTCCAAGTCTGACATGTATACAGTATTTGAACTCAATGGAACGGCCGCCCTGTACACTGGCGACATCAGATCCGAGCCATGGTTTGTCAATTCGTTGACGCGAAACCCCTTGTTGATCGAATACACATCGGGATTGAAGACACTTGATTGCATCTACCTTGACACCAGCAACACGGAGCCGCGCACGTTTCCCCCAAAGGCCGATGGGTTGAAGGAGCTCTTGGGGAAGGTTTCGAAATACCCTCCAGATACGGTCTTTCACTTCACATCTTGGACATATGGTTACGAAGAGGTCTGGATGGCACTTTCGAAAGCTCTCAAATCTCAGGTACACCCAAAAATGGTGCGAGGCTGTCTTTTTGATTCTGACTTTCATCTAGATTCATGTCAGCAAGTACGCCTACGGCGTCTACAAGTCTCTACGAGGAGAAACTGCGGATAAGAAGGGACCTCCTACAAGTTTTCACATACCCGAAGGTGCTGCTTTGACTGGCTATACCTGTGGTAATGGCTTTCAACCTGGATGCCTCACGACTGATCCTAATGTCCGATTGCATTCGTGTGAGAAGGGTATCAAATGTCCCCTATTGGACGAGAAGACCGTATGGATCCAACCAATCGTCAGACGGAGAGATGATGGGACAGAAGAAGCAGAGCCAGCAGTTGTCCAAGCTGGGAATGATCTGAGTGGATGTCCTCAAGTTGAGTTTGATGACAACGTTGACATTGATCAGCTCATGACTCTGTAAGTTACGGCGAACCTTTGGAGTATCGTATGTAACACAGAGACAGTTTCACAGACGCGAGCGATCTGATCAAACAAGATGTCAGACAATTGCTATTCAATGTTCTTCGCACACCAGGAAGAGTTCTGTCGTTGGCACAATTTGGATTGGATGAAGAAAATGGTAATGTCTCTCTGACTCAGCTCGCAGCAGCTGTTATCCGAGCGGTCACTGAACGCCGGGATTATCTGATCACTTCGCAGGACGGTGGAAAGTCTCAAGCACTCCCTAGGATCATTACTTTCCCTTACTCTCGGCACTCTTCATACGAGGAACTTTGTGACCTCTTGAAGATATTCAAACCCAAGGACGTTTGGCCGTGTACCGAAGATCCCTACCGCTGGCATGAAAGTAAGAAAGTCCAATTAATTTGACTGAGACTTGCTGATATCTTCTAGGGGGACTGAGTGTTGAAGGGCTTTTTGGTGAGCAATGCTCAGATCATAGATTCCGTTACGACCGCGAGATGGAGAAGATGATTTCTGATTACGAAGCCCGGCATATCGATGTGCAGTCGCAAACAACAGCGAGTTCGCAGCTATCAGCACAGTCGGTCAGCCCATATCCAAAGAGAGGACCGTCTCAAGCAACTTCGGCCGCGGAAGCCGATGAGGGCCGAGCCACAGAATCACGAATCAATGATCGCAATGGCAAAGCTGGTCTCTTTCAACCTGAGCCAGTCAAGGATGAAATTCCTTCGCCAAATCTTCCCCAGGTCGAATTCCACCGCAATGAACATGGCCAGCTGAGACCTTTTGATTTACATGGCAATCAAGTAGATATGGCATCCAGGTCTTTAGCGAAGGACCAATCAGCCGGATCATCAAATCTTCGTCGAAAATCGAGCGTTACCGACTTAGACTCACACCATAAGCGTTCCCGTTCGAGTCGAGATGGCCCAGGGTCTTCACCAACAGACAATTTGGCAGGCCAACGGTCTAATCCGTTCACCATTTCCCCTGATGTATCTGATGATGATAATCCAGACACGCCTGGTGCAGAAGCCGATAGTGAAGAGTCGGAAGACACTGAACTTCTTACATTCTTCGACACCGTCGATGAAATCTTCCGCTGCAAGGCATGTGAACATGAAGTCTGGGGCGGTGAAAGAGGATGCTGTACACATTGTGACCAAGGGGCATTTGGGTCTCCTTACATTGAGGAGTCATCTGGCCGAGTCGGGCTTATTCCGCAGATTGCTCTTGACGAGTACATGGATGAAGTTGTTGTCGACTCGATAGTCGTGAAAGAAATCGTCGGCGATTGCCTTGACTACGACTCCTCCGCATACGACTCCCAAGACTCTGCAGATGACTTTAAAGAAGAGTACGAAGTCAACAGCTTCATAGACGACGAGGAATTGATGGAGACCGAGTCGGAGGAGGAATCGGGATCAGGATCCAGTAGTGAGATTGATTGGGAGGCGAAGTTCAGAGAGCTACAGACTCAACATATTGGACTGCAAAGAAACTTCGGCAATCTCATCGATGCACATTACGAGCTCCGGAGAGATGTTTTTGGGTCAGACATGCCAACTGAGACTGATGAAGATGATGAAATGGATGATGAGATGGACGAAGATGGTATATTGATTGTAGAGGTCTCTGCACCAAATCCAATTACTACAGACATTGTTCTGTCACAGGCAAGAGAGCAATCCCAGGACTCAGAGGTGTCTGATGAGCGGATCAGAGATCGTGCTGAAGCTTTCGAAGCTGCGAGAGATGGTGGATGGCATGATGTGTCGTTGACTTCGGTTGCTGGAAATCATACTCACCCGGAGATTGAGTTGTAGATGTCCTTCGACATACTTACTTCAAAGCTGCATCTGATGAGTTACGATAGATGATGAGATACGGATTTGCTTTTCTATGCACATTTATAGGAACTGGCGTATGGGATACAGGACGGATTTCGCGTCTAAGATACCCTGGGGTTTGCTTTTGCTTTCACTTGCTTTGCTTGCTACAGCCAGGCGCATACATGATAGGGAAGGAATGGGACGGAATGAAATCGCATGGAAAGGTGCATTATACGCAGGGATTTGCATTTCACGTTTGCAACTGGCGCATATGGCTTCATGGTAGTCTAATAGCTATCTTACATAACTCATCCCGGATTATTCACAGATCCTCTCGTCTCTGAATACGTACGTGTACAGCATAGTATGGATATGTGAGGTATCAGAACTTCAGGGCCAGTAAGTCGTCCTTCCACCTGTAGTGTGTCAGTACCTTTGTGAAGGTACCTTGTAGTGTAGTGATGTGATGTGTTGGCATCGCATCCCTCCTCTCTCTCTCCCCTTCCCTATTCTTCGTCTCAGGCCAATCAACATTTCATTACCATCCAATTCTTTGGCCTCCCCCAGCCCAGCCCTACAGTAGGCCGGGCGACCAGGGCGACCGCTACAGAGTCATCCTGCAGCACGTAATTTCGTACCCTGGAGGTGGAGGCCACGAGCGAGATTGCGATTCCTTCAGGGGGCTGGGGATCTGGGATGGGCTTTCGTGGTGAAGGTGGGTGGTGGGCTGGGGATGTGGTCGCTGGAGGGAGGTCGCTGGTCTCAGGCTTGTGGTGGGGTGGTGGTTGATTGGTGCGGAGGGAGTGGGAGGTAGTGGAGAGGGAGGGGTTTCTTTGTTACAGTATGGGGAAGATTTTTGAGAGGGGAGTGGATGGCTGAGAGGGTTTGTTATTGAGGTTACTTTTAGGATATTTTGGACTGTTTTCCTTGGGAGGGAGGGGGGATTTGCTGGTGGTGTTGATGGTGGAGGGATTGATTGCTGGATGGAGGGGTACTCGTAGAAGGGGAGTGAAGTGAAGTGGGGTGGGTTGATGAAGTGTCGCTGGTTGCATATACGGACAACTTCTAAGGTACTTCTACTTCTCCTTACCTAGGTAAGAGGGAGATTTCTTTGGATATCATGAACTGAGTGAGACGTGGTCGCATCTCCATGCACCATCCGTTGATTTCCCGAAGTAAGTAAGTATTTAGTAAGTTTGCTGGTCATGTGCATTGATTGATAGATACATGCCTGGACTTCATGAAAGGTTTGGTGGGTCGTGCGTGGCCAGCGTCCATGGAAGAACGACTTCAACTTATCATTCTTTTTGGAGAGGGATGTTTTGCCTGTTGAGGGCTACGACGACGTGGTCACTTGGTCACAGACCACAAGAGCTGTCAGTACGAAGCACAGTTTTCAGTTAGAGCTTCGAGAAGGGATATCCCTAGGTTTTGGTGGGTGGAGGAGAAGGTAGTGGTGGGTCAATGTAAGCAGACGTGGCTTTCTTAATAAGAGCTGTATTACTGCATCGTCATCATAGGTAGACAGGAACTTTCGGTCCCTCGAGAGATGGAGCTTGTACCTCCGCTGTATGTAGGGCTGGAGAGTGAGGAGGGACAGGTGTAATGAGCTGTACCTGGACAACGGAGCCATGGCGGGTTCAATACGGTAGCGGATTTGGTAATGAACACAGCTGGGAAATGGTGGGAGCAAGCCAGGACGGTGCTAATTGAATGGGCAATAGATGCCGGACACGTATATTGTTATATACTTGAAGAAGTGAGGGTGGGATATAGATAGATTTTGTATGGCTGTCTAACACAGCACAAGAGGAGAGTATTGAGTTGAACAACTTGATTAACTCGAGCCCAATCTCGAACATCCCCAATCAACATCATCCAACTCACAAACTGACCAACCAACCAACAAACATCACAATCAGCTGAAAGCAAGCAAATCAAGATTTAACCTTAACTCCCTTCCCGGAGGCATCAGACTATTCAAAACCGGCAGGCCAATCAATCTTCGTATTAGAGAATTGTAAGTACATATCGAACAGAAGGCATCTCTCGTAATCCATTGGTCGCTGCATCCAGCTCTGAGGATCTCCTTCCGTGGAGTTGCAGTAGTGAGAAAGTGCATTCATTGGTTTTCGATTCACGACTCGGGAGGGTTGGGAAGTTTGGGATTGGATATGTCGTGGTTTTATGGAGGGTGGTGAAGATGATTGGTTTGACTCGTGCTGCGGTGGTGAGGTGAGCTGGATTTGATTGTGAGGGGGATGGAGGTGTGAGGGAAGTGAGGAAGGGTTCGCATTCGCATTGATTGGACTGGAATTACTCAGGGTGTGAGATCAGGCGAGATGATGGGAGGCAAGCAAGGCAAAGCAAAGCAGGACAGGACAGGCACCGAAAAATAAATAAATACCTTACCGCATTGTGCCGGGTAGAGGAGAAGCGGGTGGTACGGATCACGGCAAGGATCTGAATCTGGATGGATCTGGATCTTCATCTCAATGGATCTCGACCTGGATCTTCATGACCCGAGGGTTTTGTAACAGTTTGGCTGATTGAAGATTAAAGCGAGGGAAAACTATCTATCAGCTTGCCAATAGGAATAGAAAGGATTGAGGCAAAGCAAAGCAAATAACAATTTGACTTTCCTTTGGTTGCTTCTCTTTTACTTTCTAAATCATAACACTCATTACATCACGAAATACCCTTCCAGACTATTCCTTTCTTTTGTTAGTTAGTGGCGTGGATTTACAATCCCATCTATCATATCATATCACATCACATCACATCACATCCCGGCATCTGATCCTGACCCATCTCATCCTGTCCTGTCCTGTCCTATCCCATCGATCCTGTTGTCAAATCCACTCCACTCCTCCCTCCCTTCTATCCCAACCATTCATCATCCTGTCCATCCCACTTCCTCCGACTCTCGCTGCAGGTGGTCTGGTCTGGCCTCCTCGACAATTTCACGACTCGACTCAACTCAACTCAACTCTATTCGACGCTCACCACTTGACTTGACCGACCAGCACCAACTCACCGCAACCCACTACCAATACCATACCATACCACACCACCACAACTCAACACGACGCAACCCAACCTGCGACCTACTGTAACGACCACATCCCACGACCTCTCGTCCTCCGTCCTCTTCCTACGGATTCCGAGTCTGCCCCTCCATGCTCTGCCTTCCTCCCCTTCCACGCCACACGCATTGATATTGAAAAGGGCGAAGCCCGCTCCTGGAAGTTCCTCGATTCCTGCATCTGCATTCGCAGCAGTCTGTGAGAGGTGAGGTCTCTGTTACACCAACTGGAGGAATACGACGGACGGACGGGCATTGAAGAGAAGGAAGGAAGGACGTGAACGACGCAGACGCACATATAAGGAAGGGACCGGAGTTCTTGTTGGCTGGCTGGCTATACGAAAAGGCCAATCTTGTCTGGAATCTTGTACAACCCGACCTGACTACTCTTGTTACCGGACGCGACGAGAAATTGGTACTACAACTGGAGCTGGACTGGAGTCTGCAGAATTGACGAATTCGACTCCCAATCCGGGACCGATTCTTTCCATACTGGTGGCTGTGAATCATTGTTGATCCATACCCGGACTCGGAGCTGAGGAATTCACTGTTCGAGAAGGGACGCCGAGTCAATCAACCCACCATATAAACTTCTCTCGAGTCTCTACGTCTTACTCACACCACTCAACATCTTCTCATTCCACACTCTGCGAATAAACATCCATCTACATCCAGGTTTGGATCTCGTTCTCGAGGGCTGCGACTGGTGTCTCCCTACTGGAAGCATTCTCCCCCACCACCGCATCCGCTTCCAGCGATATCCTGTCCAGGCACGGACGAACACGACCACAACCACGTCGCGGATTTCTAATTTCGAGACGCCCCACATCAGCCTCCAAGGATTGTGAACAGCTTCTGATCTCACCGTCTGCGCAGTCTCACTGTGCCCCTCTACGCCGCCTCAGAAAGACCTCAAGTTCTGAGGCCACGACGTCTCCAGCACGAACAAACACAAATCTGCAAGATGAAGGGGCCGGCAGTCGATCAGCTCGTTTACGAGTTTATGTTCCCCAAACCAAAATCCACGGATCCGCAGAATTTCCAGGGCTTACTCCAACGACAACTCGTTCCTGAAGTCCGTCTCGAGACACAAGCTTTCTACGGCCATCTATCATCCCAGGAAGCAAAGTATCCAGGTCTCGATTACTCATACCAGCCACACCGAGTGCGACTTTCCCGTTACCCATGGCATCGAAGACTTTTCCGCGCTTTTGATGGTGTTGGGCTGACGAGACACGAAATTGCGAGCTTGACAAAATGGGAGGGCACACGTTGGGCAAAGGAACGATTTGAGCGGGAACAGGGAATTGTGATTCGAGATACTACGTCCGATGGGATTTCCGACTGGGTTCCACCACATCTACGCGTCGCTATTACCCCACAAGCACAACGTGCTGATGTTGAGGATATGGAGGATATTCAGGAAGACGAGGAGACTGAGGATAATGAGGCTGAGAACGAAATGGACGAGGATATCGACGATTCGGATGTGGAGATTCAGAGTGTAGGCGTAGCACTGAATGAGCAGCTGCGAGCTAATGCTGCTCTACGGGAAGCTGGCAACGATACAGTAATGGATGAGGCATGGGAACAGTGGCTAAAAGAAGCTGCTGAATCAGGGGTTATCCCATATATACCTGCGGACCTTTCTCCAAATGCCAATATTCCAGGTACAAGACCTGCGGTCGAGAATTCACCTATGCCATCCAGACTTCTGAACGCGGCGAGAATGGGTCAGTGGTCACAAATCCCAGAAGCCCTGCACAATGTCGTTCGACAACATATCGAGGACAACAATCGCCAACTGGAAGATGCGCAGATTGGCTCATCAACATCCTCCCATGGCTTAACGAGAAGTACCAATCCTCTATTTGTTGCGAGACCACCAGCTCCAACAAGCTCCACAAGCTCGCCATTCTCGAGAGCAGCTCCATCATCTTCGTCTAGTACAACGGGTGCACCATTCCTCTCACGATCCAGCCTTACTCCCCGCGCCAGAATCGTCCCAGCCTCTATGACTCTAGCCAGAGCAGACTCTAGACAACTTGCTCGTTTCCGCGTTGGTGTTGATTATGGAACGAGTTCAACCACCGTCACATACACGACGCAGGGAGGTCAGCCACGAACGAACTCCTAGACTTGTCTTCTCAACTACGTACTTCGACTTCTGCGGCATGGAGTTCGATTTCGGCCCACATGGATCTCAAGCTCAGCCTCATACGTCTGTTTGTCTCTATGCAATTTTCAAGGCCACTGTCAAAAAGGAGTGAATGGGAGAAGTTTAATTGGCTGGCCATTATATCATTGCTTCCTTGTCTATTTGTCACTTTTCCTCGTGTTCTCTGTTTGTTATACACAGGACCAACCGAACAGGCGTTGTATTTAGCATGGCGTTCCATTGGGCTCTTGGCTTGCGATATTTTTTTCCTTTCCTTTTCTTCGTTTTTCTTTCGACGTTCAAATTTAGCATCATTTTCGCTCAGCTTCTGCGCTGGTTTTGGGGGGCTAGAGGTGGGGATAGTTTTAGGCAGGGAATTGAAGGCGTGGGATTCAAATTTAGGTAGGTGTGCATTTGGCTGAGCTTTGCTAGCTCGTTGATGCGTTGAGGTGGTAGGATGGAAGGGAACGGGAGGAATAGATAGATAAGTGGATGGAAAGAGAGAAAGGGAGTGTGGATACCAAAGGCGGCATTGTGGGCGTTGCTTTTTCTTTTCTTTAGGGGACAGAAGGGAATCGGATGGGAATCGGAATCGGAATGGGTACATATGGGTTCTTTTCCAACTCGGAGGTGGGGGGAGCATGCATACATGGAATTAATACGGTGAGATCAGCTGAGATGAGATGAAGTGTGCGCTATGGATTTTTTTCTTGGAGCGTTGCATTGCTTGCTGGTTTGGTAGATTGCAGATGGCTCCCCGGGCGGAATGAGGAAGGGAAAGGAACGGAAAGGAGATTACAAAAAAGTGTAGCTAGATAGCTTTGGGCTGTTGAATGATATCATCGATGCGTGAACCTTTTTACACAACACTTTTCCCTTCTGCGCGCACCCTCTCACTCCCCCCTAGTGTTTCTTATTGTTTTGTTTACTGAGTGAGGACCTTTGACGTCGCTTGGTGATGGTGGCATTCAGCTTGATTGAGAGATGTGACTGCGGGAAGTTGAAAAGGGGCTCGGTTAACGTGAACTTCCTCCAACTTCATCAATTTTTGTGGCTTCGTCCTTGGTACTGATGTTGGTGGCTGTAATATTAGGATTAGACTTACGATTAGGATTAGGATTAAAGCGTCTGTGCACGCAGTTGGTCAGTTCAATTGAGGTGTGGGATTTATTGAATTGGGTCGGGTTGTAGGTCTCTCGGCCTGGAGGTCGGAGGTCGCCTTCTGGGTCGGCTGAATGTTGGGGGTAGAGATGGGATGGAGGACGCCACCAACATTCTTTGGGGGGGGCTTGGTGTTGAGGGGGCGCTTAGATTATTTCTTTCTCTGGGGTAGGATCGGGAGTGGGAATGGGAGTGGGATTTGGGAATGGGGTGGCAGTGGCAAAGAGGAGGCGGTAGGATGAGATGAGGCTGGATTGAGAGGCCGGGGATGCTGAGGACTTATCTACGTGACGATATTTAGTCCGCGGTTTGTAAAGAGGAGGAGGGAAGGAGAAAGTATGTCAGCAATGGGAATTAGAGAATGAGAGAAGCCACTGGAACGGGTAGAAGGTTAGACGAAAGGCTCACAAATCTACCTCGGCCAGGGGACTTGTAGAATTTGGGGTCTTTTGGAATTGGTTACCTGGAGGAACTCGTAAAGGTTCCGCGAGGTATGTTTCTTTGTATTGAGTAAGTGTTTTGGGTTGGGGGGGGGGGGGGGGGGGGGGGCTGATTGATTCATTGATCAATAGCTGAACTTTTGGGTTGCTGTTTGCTGGGATGTTGCTGGTGAGTCTGCGAGAGTGGTGTCATTGGGGACATGGGTGAGATAGGCTACTATCAAAGATTTCTGAAGACTGAAAAACGAGTGTGAGGAAAATTAGGGTAAGAAAGTGGCAGCGGAAGCTGGAGTCAGAGTTAGAATGTTGACACGGTCAGCTCGGCTATTTCCTGGAGTCTTGTGGCAGGCTTACTTATTACTTGATAATTCCCCTTTGAAGGGTAGAAACATTACCTGCACTACGTAAATACAATTTGGTGATGTCTTTTGTACCATAAACGTCACGGTTAAGTGTATACCTCTCGCCAAGATCTCCACAGATCTAAACAATCGCAGTACCCTGGCCTTCGTGAATCAGAGCACAACGGGAGTTAGAAGGGAAACATCCTCCAGTCCAACAAATGGCTTCAATTGACCTTGTTTCCTGATACTAACGTATCCAAAATATGTAGCAACACCTGAACACTTCTCACCTTAACTTTAGATTCGGTAATATTAATTCTCTGACCCAGCAAAAATTGCCTATGAATTCAGTAATATTACAGAAGTACTTGAATATTATCAATTTACTTAAATCTTAGTATTGTTACTTCAGAGCCCTGGTACTATAGGTTTATAAGATCTTTCCAGTTACGTAATTACTATGAATTGGGGTTATTACCCAATTATTTGAATTCGGTTTTTTTGTTTACTTTCTCCCGCAAAATGGCTTCAGAATTCGGTAATATTACCGGATTGCTCGAACTTAGCGGTGTTGCCGCATTAATCAAAGTCAGTGATCCTATTAACAATTAGAATTGAAGAAAAAGCTTAAAGAATGAGGGTCAGAAGTATGGTAAAGGGAGGTGAGGGTGTGAATGTCAATAGACGCTCGGCTAATTTCTAAGAATGACTTGAGCAATCTTCTCTACGACCTACCTCGACGAGATTCATTCTTCGCTAGCTAGAGATTCTAAGTAGATAAAGAACTGTGCAAGAAATAGAAGGGAGCTTTGATTCTGTTGTAGGTGAATATGCATCAATGAATGGCGTAAACAGTTATGTTCGCTTGGGTGGGTAAACAAAGGCTGGGGGAGCCTGTTCAAGTGATAGAACTAAATCAGAGATGTAATGCGGCTTCTGGCTTTACTCTTCGACTTCAATTTCAGAAGTTGAGATAAACTCTTATAGCAGTAGCAAATTCCTGTTCAAGTGCATGCATCTCCAAGATCTTTGCACGGCAGGCGTCTGACCAGCAACATCTTCGCAACCCAAATGCCATTGCCCTACAATCATATCGCTATCAGCACTCACGTCGATTATCTAAATATACAAACTGCTCGAAATGCTCACGGTAGCAACATCTAAAGCCATTCCGGTCTCTGGATTATGTTTTTGGAATTCGGTAATATTACTGAATTAATTAAATTCTATTAATAAAAACTAATAATATTAATTCTGTGATATTAATTTTAAATCCCTAATAAATTTGGCCTTGGATTTGGTATGATTACCGATAAATTTGCCTTTAAAATCGGTACTATAACTGAATTCCCCTACTATCCTCACTACAGTCGTTTCTCGGAAACATCTCGCCACAAATATGATCTGACCTTTTCGGTTTGCTAACCATTGCCCTGTTTCTACGACCTTTAGAAACTACATCATGTTCTAATGTTGAGATTGAAGGATATCTAGGAGATCAACAAGAGACTGAGAGTCTCACTCCCGCTGATGAGGCCGAAGTTGAGAATGAGACAGCAAAAGATTATATTCCTAGAACAAGACTATGAATGGCTAGGGCTTTCAGTAATTCTAACCTCGCTAGCGAGGAGGATGAGAGGACAATATACCCAGAAGAGGACGTAGTGATTGAATAAAATTCTGTATAAGGATGAGTTGCAGATGGGAGTCGGTCTTGTGGCTTGAAAGTGTATGTCTTGATCTCTCTTGTTATTTTCCAAGAGCGAAAATGCTATATCTCTTGCACTTGAGTTTCGCCTCTGCATGACTTATGTGGAGGCCAATCTGGCAAGGGAAGTCTATAGAAGGGAAAGAGAGGAGTTAAGCAAAGCATTAGGGTCCCTAACAAGCAGATATGGGACAGGATCAAACAGAACACGATCAACGATCAAATCTAAGTTGACTTAAATATTCAACATTAATCAGTCAAGAACTTCTAAAGGGGTATCTTCATTAAACAGTTGTGCATCTATTTCCTCAGTCTCGGTCCGCTAGGTAATCCACCAGCTCTTGGTCCACTGGGCAGTCCCGCTGAGCGACCGGTGACAGTGTTGACCTTCGTAAGTCCAGCCTGTGGCATCTCTCGTTTCTGCAACCGTGTAGCTCCTCCCGTGGTATTGTACCTCGAAACACCTCTCTCCTGCCTCGGGGTTGTGTTAGGTTGCAGACCAAAACCACCATATCCACCAGGCCCGCGATCATTACGAACTGTATTTGATCTTGGAAGAGCAGCTGTAGCAGGAGCAGGTGCAGGCGCTTGACCACGCTCCACTGCTAACCCAGCAAAAGCCATGCGGATTTTCTCCTCTGCTTTTGCCAGTTTTTCTTCTTTCGTCTCCTCTCGCTCCTCTTCTTCTGATTCGTACCGCTCGTCCTCGTAGACAGATGGACTCAGCATAGGCTTGCTCGCAACATCCAAATCGAATCTGTACGCATTGGCAAGTCTGTCTGCACCACCACCTCTTGTTCGTTCAGCCTCCGCCTGTTGGTAGCGTTGATCGGCTTGCTCTTGCTCATAAAGTTGCCTCTCTTGCTCAAACAATCGCCTTTCCTCCTCCTCCTTGAACAACTGATCGGCTCTCTTCTCTGCTTCACGTCTTTGCTGCTTCTCA
The DNA here is from genome assembly GCA_020726505.1 of Leptodontidium sp. MPI-SDFR-AT-0119. Classification (NCBI taxonomy): domain Eukaryota; kingdom Fungi; phylum Ascomycota; class Leotiomycetes; order Helotiales; family Leptodontidiaceae; genus Leptodontidium; species Leptodontidium sp. MPI-SDFR-AT-0119. The sequence continues at coordinate 1,556,722 of JAHLEZ010000013.1, read as the reverse complement.
AGTCTTTCCTCCTCAATTGCTCGTGCTTCTTCAGCAGCTTCTGCCTCATAACGTAACCGTTCGTCCTCCTCCTGTCGTTCTTTCGCAGCAAGTCTCCTCTGCCTTCCAACTTCTCGTTTCCTTTCCTGGTCTTCCTCGTATTCTCGACCGGTTAACTCTTTCTGCTTGGCAACACCCCGCTTGCGTTCCTCTTCCTCTTCGTAGTATCGACGATCAGCGTTTTTCTCTTCCTTGTATTTCATCATTTTAGCCGTCAACCGATCGGCTTCTTCTTTCGCCAAACGATCTTCCTTGGCCTTGTATTGCTCCTTTCTCTCCAATTCTTCAACACGTTTCCGCTCTTTCTCAATCTCTCTCGCTGCTCTTTCCGCCTCGAGCTCAGCAGCCAACTCAGCTTCCATCCTAGCCTCCTCCTCAGCGTCCAGTCGTATCCTCTCTGCTTCCTCTTCAGCCTCTATCCTCCTCCGTTCCGCCTCCTCGGCTTCCCGTCTAGCTTGATCTTCAGCTTCTTTTCTCCTGCTCTTCTTCTCCTGATTCTCAAGATCCAACTGTCTCTCCCTCTCCACATTCTCCACAAACTTTCTCATCGACTCGGCTTCCTCGGTAATTCGTTCAGCTTCTTTCTCAAACCGCAATTGCTCCTCAAGCATTCGATCCCTTTCCATCTCCATTTGTTCTCTCTCAATGATGATTTGCCACGCTTGGTTCTGCAACTCCACGATCCTTTCATGCTCAGCATCTCTACGTTCCCGTTCGAGTTTGAGCTGCTCGTCATTCTCCCCGTATGAGAGAATCCGTCCTCGGATCTGAACCACATCTTGTTCGATTTGAGACGTTCTCTTCTTGATAGACATCGCTCGCTCGGAGGATATGGGCGATCCTTGCTGGCTCCAGACCGAGTCTTTCCTGTCATTCATAGCTGCGTTCAACTCGGATGATGTACGAGAGGCTTGCCGACTCCATATTTTGCTTTTGGGTGAAGCCATAATCATGTTCAGTTCTTGCGATGTGCTTGATCCTTGACTGCTCCAGCCGGAATCTTTTCGTGTCAATGGCGGGATTGATGCCTCTTTCTGGTAGTTGTCAGCATTCAGAGTACTTAAATATTGCGAGATCTCCCATACCCGAACTTCCTGTGGCTGTGGCTGTTCGTTGCCCACCTGTTTCGGGGATCCGGTTTTCTGATCACCAAGGAGAGCGAACATGTCATCCGCCGAGTCCAGTTGACTAGAAAAGAAGCCGAGCATATCAATAGCTTTCGGCTTGGTTTTGACGACTGATTTCGGAGCTTCGGACTTTTTGTCGCCAGGTAAAGCAAACGGGTCGTCAGTGGAGTCCAATTGACTAGAGAAGAAGTCGAGCATGTCCATAGCTTTTGGTTTGGCCTTAACAGGCTGTGTTGCAACTTCTTTGGATTCCACGGTTTGGGGCTCAGTGGCACCCACCTGCTTGTCACTCGGCAAAGCCAGCGCATCGCCTGGAGCATCAAGCTGACTTGCGAAGAAATCCAACATATCCTGAACTTCGTCCTTCTTTGTCTTCGGTTTTGCCGGCACGCGGATATTCTCCCTCTTGTACTTCAAGACCGCATCCACAATTGGCATAACTTTTGGTTCTGGTTTCTTTGGTGCTGCCACGGCAACCATTGCCAGCAAAGGGGACACAGGCCTGTCCACCTTTAGCTCTGGCTTTTCCAACTCAGTGGCCTCGACCATGGCGATCGATGGCGAAACTGGTAGTTCCGGCTTTTTCTCTGCCACAGAAGCAGTATATGCGCTTGCAGCGTATCCAAACATCTTTGCAACCCTCGAAGCATTCGAAGCAGCCTTCTGCCCAGCCAACCCGTCTCTTATAACCGGCTCTTTGGGTATCTCATATAGTTTCTTCGCATTGGAATTCGCGCGCTGGAACCCGTCGGTTGGTTTCCTGACCGGAGGAGGTTTCGAAGTCACAGCCATTGCAACTGGAGCTGGCGCATTGAGAATTGAAGTGTCGACTTTTGTGATTGGCGACTTTTCGGGAATCGCATCAACTTTCGCGGCTGTGTCCGCATTTTCTCCAGTTGGTTTCTTCTTCACATAAGAAGAAAAATAAGAGCCCCATGTCGACATCTTGAACCTCTCGTAAGGTTGTACTGAACCGTATCAAGCAATACCGGTGCGGGAACAAGTGGATAAAGCCTTTCTTTTGCTGGCGAGTGGATGAAATAGAAACTGGGAGAGATCAACAGTGTCCCAGGAGACTGGTTAGTCCTCTGTTAGCGGACCGCCTTGCATGTACAGATAAGGCATTGAAAGTTCCGTTCGAGGTTTCGAAACCTACGTACCTGCATACAGACACAAATAAAGTTCCGTTCGCAAGCCCAAAATAACAAAATAAAGTTCCAGACTTCAATATCGTGTCATGAGATCCAGCGCATCGTTATCGAAAAGCTCTCAAAGCTACGAATTCCAGCGCCGCCAGGACGAAATGCGAAATATTATCCATTACAAGCGGGGCAGAATGGATGAAGTCGTTGTCAAATTTTATTCTTCTCTTCTTCCTTCGCGCCGGAGTACGGAAAGTGAGGGAGATAAGGAAGATCATGTGGGCGCTCATCTGATACATTTTTGAAACCTGCCGAGAGGAGGCTTGAGTGCTGAGACGATGTCAAACCTTGGCGTGATTGCCGATGTTTTGTTTTACTGGTGGAGTTGGCGGGGTAGCCTGGTGATACTAGATAAGCGATACGTCATTAAAATTTTGGGATTCGGCCGTGTGATGCTACGGTACGAGTTTCCGGGATGATTGCATGAGTCGAAGAAAGATGTTTTCAAACGCACTGGGAGATAGGGTTGAGGGTTGGGATAGGGGTTCAGTTGCTTAAGAATTTAGCGAGATCCTGAAATTCTATTGCAGCCGAATGAATTTGACCTCGTTTCGAGCTCTAATATCAACATGCTTCGTACAGATGGAGAAAAAACAGCATGGCCAATATTAAATTCCGACTAAATTGATCACAGTGAAGCCCCAGAGGATCTCAGACTCCTGGTATTTACCTTTGGTTCAACACGACGAAGTCTTTGAAAAATAATTAGAACATTGCTAACAATACTTGCCGAGCGCCACAACCTCTCGTCATGTTTGTTTGCACCTATGGCTATGATAGTGCAATCCGGTTCCATCACAAGAACCCCACGCGGTTGGAATTTTGGAGACTTTCCAATACCCGGGAACAGAAAATTTCTTATCAAATTTTCCCTTTGGTCATTTATTTGCGCTCAGCCCAGATCTACACCCGATAAAAAGAGTTTCCTACTTAAGCGGATGTTTGTTTCCTCAAGCAAGATACAGAGTGGACGGAATCCAGCCGACGTACACAGCCATAAGCCACATAGAATCGATCCAAACATCGCATGCAAGATGTGATGAGATATCCGGTTTTAAGCGCTGATGATATTGAAAACTCGGAAATTTGTGTAGGCGAGGCTGGATGAGTCTTCTGTTCTCTACTTATAAATGATCTGCCCCTATCCAATTCCAGCAGAAACCTTCTACATAGCCATTCGATTTGAATCGAGTCTTCCAAGGATCATCCAAGAAAAGACGTACTTCTCGCAGCGATACTTTGCCCGACCTCCATAGGCAGAAACATGGCAACATCCCAAAATGAAGCTCTACTCGCCGCAGTATTCCGCCAGCTTGCAGTCACGAAGCTTGATTACGGCATACTTGGAAAAGATCTCGGTCTCTCAAGAGAAGTAGCAAGAAACAGATGGGTCCGGTTTCAGGTTAGCATTTTCCCACTTTCTTTCCTCAATGCTATGAGGGAACAACTTCTAGGACCCGTGTCATGGGATCAAATTTTCATGTCTCTTCCGGATCCTTAAACATTGCAACACAGCAATACTGATATGCCAGACAGGCTAAGATCATGCAATCTGCGAACTCCAACAACGATGCGGATACGGGCGCAGGTCAAGCTCCTCAAACCCCTTCACCAAAAAAAACCAGTACTTCAAAGGGAAAGGCAGGGAGCGTGAAGAAAAGGAAGAGGGCCAGCAGTGAGGATAATGTGGAGTTGGGCCTGGATTTGAGTACGGGCATCGAAAGATAGTTGGAGCTAGAGACAAAGTCAGAAGATCAAAATGGAACAAGGGAGGGGTTGGATGATGAAACAGGATTACTTGACGAGGGCGAGTTATGGTAAAGGCCATGTTGTGGAAGAGATTAAGAATATTGAAAGTGAGAAACTATGGATTCCAAGCCAGTATAAAATTTCAGAAGCTACGACTAGGGTTGTTCGTCAAAGAATCGAAACTTATTTCAATGGGAATAATGAGGGACTGAGACTATGACATCATCCTACCACTCTCTCCGTTGAAGTCCGCTCACCTTCATTCGAGCATCATTCATAGAAACGACGTACTACTCATGCGGCGGGATATTTACATCTCTGCGTCTCTATTTAAAAGCAGTCTGTTAAGAAACGATATATGACACGTCTGATATCCGAAAGTGAGATCTCGTTTGCTGCTGACGGTTTAAGCTATGATGGGGCACACGGGAATCAGCATACGCCTACATAATGCATAGAACCCATTCGAATTGCATGGACCGAAGATAACTAACTCGCCTCGTTCCGAGTTTCTTTACTTGAAAGGCTGTCACCCCGCTGTCAAGTCATTGAGTCATCTAGCCCAGAAAGTCGGACAGAGATTCAAAAAGACCGAGACTCATACTTCAAAACAACACTTCCAATTCTTGATCTCCCTTCTCCCGACCCGCAATACAACGAATTCCAATTCCCACGGTCTCAAAATGGCTTCCGAAAACGAAATCATGCCAGCCGTCCTCCGCCAACTCTTGGTCACTAAGCTAGATTTCCAGCGGCTAGCCGACGATACAGGTCTCTCCTCAGCTGAGGCAGCTCGCTCACGATGGCGTCGTTTGAAGGCGAAACTTGAAGGCTGTGCCTCTACGGATACCAGTCCAAGCAAGACTTCAGGTAACAGCAATCGACTTGGGATGTAACGAGGTGGTTGAGAGGTTCGCTAACGCTGCCCTAGTCACTTTGCCGAATCTACAAAGAGAGCTTGTGGTGAAGAACGGAAATGGAAAACGTGACAGGTGCATGGACAAGGATGAAATTGGGGATGATGACACGGAGAAGAATGAGAAGAGCGACATTCATCAGGAGAAACGGGGGAGGGGTCGGCGAAAAGGATTGTGGTCGGAACGAAGAGGAAGGCTGCGGTACGGGAGGAAGTCGGCGACGAGGAGGCATGTGAATACATCGGCGTTGACGAAATAGAATGAGAAGAGGGGCATCAAGGTAAATAATTTGGTGCTGGCATAAATTCAGGATAAGTGCAGAGATGATGCGGAAATGACATGGTCTCAAGCAGGACGGAGGGAGAGTAACGAGAACACGAAACAACTTTTAGCTTCACACAACACCTTTCAATCAAAACATTTCAACCACCAAGGCATAATATACTCTGACTCTTCACACCGCTCCTTTTTTTTACTTTTAATATGTTTTGACAGTGAACAGAATTGTCGATATTAATTTGAAAGAGGTTATCCGTCTGGATCAACATTACCACAGGAGAAACAATGAGAGCAAGCTGTCCTATGGATGTGGATGGGCGGGAGACTGATGGTCCATCCCTACATATCCTAATTCATTTAGCTCCGTAAGCTTTGTTAATAATCTGCCCTGATCTGAGTTGCTGGTAAGGGGGGGTAGCGAATCAATAGCCTAGTTAACAAGCGAGCCCCTGAATTCCAGTGATGACGAGCCTGATCAGATTCGCTTGATGAGTCGGGGTTAAACAATGAACATGATTCGCCAAATCAGTTGAAGAGCAGGCCAAGTGCGTGAATCAAGTCAAGATGTTAGGTTCCCCAACTGATCGGCTTGCAGATTATCAGGTAAGCACGTAGTCCTTACAGACCATCAAACGACCCGTGTCATGAAAGATATGCGAGGCTAAGCCATTTCGTGACCGGTGAAGCGAGTTGCGACCGGACGAACGAATACAGGGTATATTTCCGTTAAGTACTTATACATAGCAGAATCAACCTAACAGTAGTATTGCGGATAAGATGTCTATTTGAGGTTAAATAACACTATTATAAGGAAAAGATTAGAAGAGAGTTTAGATTAAGTTTTCTCTTATAATAAGTTAACAAATAGCCTCAACCTATTAAAGCTACCCACATACTTTAGCTACTACTGGAGCAAAGCCATTACTCTCTATCTCTATAGGAACTATAACCCAGCCTTCTAGAATTGTCCGTCCGGCGCCGACAAGTAACCTAACAGTCTTTTCGAGGTATAAGCAAAGCTCTCGCGCGATGGTTGGGCCAATGACTTCAATGACCTGAAAACCTAAGCTAAATCAAGTAAGAACTACGCCCGACTGTTTCCTACACGTGTAGCTTCCTCAGTAGCTGCAGTTGAGCCCAAGAGCGAAAGCCCTCAGGCAAGCGTGATTACTGGACGGGGCATCTTTTCCCTTCTTACACCCGAGGTGTGACTTGGCTATTGCGTTTGCGTGAAGGATCTCGGGATCGAGAACACTGTGGACTCACGACATCCAACTAATCCTGGACCGACGCCACTATCACATTGACCTAGTGTAGTTCGTGGTCCACGTGTTGTTTGAGCTTTGTGGTAAAAATGGAAAAGGTAGGGAGTCCTTGAGAAGGGTCCCAAACAAAGGGCTGATCTCGATTCCTAACAACATCAGGTGCGGGCTGTAAAAGGTCTGCGATATTCATCGTGTTTGTCTTGAATTCAGTGTGTTTGCTATACAAATTCAATACGCGTTTGGTGTTCTGCCAGACCCTGGCACACCCCCCTGTCAGCCGAAGGCGGTGACATATCCCCCGGCACCTCCGTAGGCCAGTGTAGCCATACACTCTGGCTCCAGAGCGGGGTAAGTCCTTGGCAGTTCTCAGCGATTATCCAAATGCCTCAGCTGAATAGCCACATCTCACTGACCCAGCGCTTGCAATCACTACAAAGCTGCTTTGATCCTTCCCTCCCTGTTGCTGCTTCATCTGATAGTTTATCCGAACGATCACTTTTATAATCAGCTATGCAACGAACACCGTCTACTCTGCATGGCAACGAGCCTACACCACTGGACACCACAGGGCTGTGTTTGCTGTCGCTTGATGGCGGAGGTGTGCGCGGACTTTCAACGCTTCACATTTTGAAAAGTATTATGAATCGGCTGAACCACGAACGCCGGACAACTGCCAATCTTCTACCGGTAAAGCCATGTGAGGTGTTTGACCTTATCGGAGGCACTAGTACTGGGGGGTAAGGGCTAGACCTCCTTTAAGTCGAGTTCTTACTAAAACGAATTATAATAGACTCATTGCGATTATGCTCGGGCGGCTCGAGATGGATGTGGACGAGTGTATTGCGGCTTATAGTGATCTTGCGGCTGCTGTCTTTGGCGAGAAATTGTGTCGTGTGCCAGTTACTATAAAAGGTAACATTAAGCCGCGATTCGACTCTGCGAAGCTTGAGGAAGCTATTCGGAAAGTGGTCGCACAGAAAGGGGTATTAGACACTGAGCTACTAAATGATGGAAAAGAACGGGGATGTAGAACGCAAGTGCTCTATTATCGCTGGAAGGTGGCATTCTAATAATGTTAGCTTCGTCTGTACTGCCGACCGCGACACCAAAGACATCATCCGGCTCCGAAGCTATAGCCTACCCGAGGAACCAGATATTCGCGCGACTATATGCCAGGCTGCCCTTGCAACATCCGCAGCTACTACCTTTTTCGAATCTGTGCGTATTGGGAACCGCACGTTCGCCGATGGTGCGCTTGGTGCCAACAACCCGGTGGATGAGACGGAAGGAGAGGCATCGAACATCTGGTGCTCAGAAACTGGGGATTTGAAGCCTTTAGTCAAGTGCTTCATATCAATCGGAACGGGAAACCCGGGCAAAAAGGCGTTCGATGACAGCATGATCAAGTTTCTTGGCCAGACCGTCGTGGATATCGCAACCGAGACAGAAAATACAGAGAGGAGATTTGTTGCCAGATGGGCAGGGCATTTTGACAGCAAGCGATATTTTCGATTCAACGTTGATCAAGGATTACAAGATATTGGGCTTGACGAGTTTGAAAGAGTGGGCGCCATGGAAGCAGCGACAAGCGGGTACATCACGTACACTGCACAGAGACTTCGTGTGCGTGACTGTGTCCAGAACTTGAAATTGAAACAACGTATGTATATCATGGACTTTTCATAGCTATAAAGAGGAAGATTAAACTAATGGCTATAGACAAAACTGAAACTTTCTTTGCTACTATTTTAGATGGGAGTCCTACACAGATGGCAGGGTCCCAAAGGACCCTTGAGGCACAGGAAGGTAAGTGTGATTATTCCTAGACATCAAAAGTCTTACATTTTTAACCAAATAGCGTTTAAATATACCTTTATATGAGCTGTCCCACACTCACCAAAGATCCTTGTGACCCTGCGTCCTTTTGTCAGCTCTCACCGTTGTTTATGAAGCTTTCTGACCTATGATTGTAGGTTTCACAATCCGAAAAAATCGAACAATACCTCACCTCAAGTGGTTCAGTTTGGTCGATGCACTCCCACACCTCGGTCCCACTTGGAATGGTGAACCACAGCTCGGAACAGACCGACTGGCGCGTTACAGAGAGACGTGGATGAACCTTCTGGCAGTCTTTGGTGCACAGGATATTCTTTCCTCGAATTTTATGAAGAATATTCCAATAGATACCGAAGGTCTTCCTGCTAGGTGTGAAAATCCACTTGCTATAGACCTTGCCTGTGCTGCGCTTCTAGCTGGTATGGCAGGATGCGATAAGTTGGTTATGCAAGAAGGCATGCCGACGTTTAGCAGTGACACATGCAGATTGCAGTTCACACCTGGCGGCGCTCCATTCACAATGATTGGCCGTTTTAAGCAAGAGCTCACCATGCCGACCTATTGCACGTACAGCTGGGGAGCCTTTAAGAGTCCATTGAGAGGGTCAATGGGAGCCTTGAGTTATGGAAGCGAAGAGACCATGCCACTTACCCATTGGCTCGCAAGCGCAGATGGGATGAGTTGTCCGAATTTGTTTCAAGATATTCAACAGATACGCTGCAATTGTCTACATGCCGTAGATGTTTCTAGTGCTGATCGCAGTGGACTTAAGCTGCCGGTGCTCGCATTGCTCTTTGCGGATAGTCCTTCGCATCCACGCATCTTTCCGAGCGAGCGATGCAACCTTCGTCAAGCGGTAAATACGTTAGCCGATCATTCAATTTACTGGAGACATGTGATGGATCGTCGCCGAGAGACTTTCGCAGCTACATTCGAATCCGTTGGGATAAGCACTATAAATCCAGTTTCCAAAGCCGAATTTGACATAGAACCTTTCACCGGCGACCGATTTGAAACCCGATGGCTCAATTTGTATCGGAGTGGTCGATCTCTCAAAGCTATTGAATTAGGCTATTCATGGCTCGCATCTGCAAAACCTTCTCGACAAGAAGGTTTAGAAAGGCCGAAGTGGCAGAGAGACTTTGATGATTCTAGCCTTGTGATCATTGATGGCATGATTGAACACTGTAACACATACATGACGACGGGCATGTCCTCAGTACAGCAAATGACTTCCAGCGTGAAAGGATTGCTACATACTACTGTAAGTTGCCAGTTACAAGAGGTTGACTGGTGGCTAGGGGAGAGAAAAGATATAGCAGCTTGCGAGGCCAGTATACTAGTCAAAAATCTCACCGAATCTGAGTCCTCGCATGCTAGAGGTGGTGAGAGGGGTTGTGTTAGGGCTATTTTGATATTTAGGGCCATTTTAATGGCCCTGCTTTTGAGTATTGGTTTAGATCATAGTGCCCTTAAGGAGGCTGGTCTTCTCGACAATCAAATTGTACTGCTAAGCTAAGTACAGTATTAATATTGCTTTAATGGCAGACAGAAATTGCAGCTCATACTGGAAATTGGGCGGAGCCTCAAGTTTTAACCCGTCCCTTGAATTGGGTTCAGCTCAATTTTTCCATCCCCATCTCGTCAACCTCTAGCTCTCTCTCCAACCCCTTGATGTTCCAATCCATACAACTTATACATTGACGCTCATCAGACTGAATCCTTCTCTCGGACTCCCGACCCTCGGCACAAGGCCCAAAGTTCTCGAACCGTGCGCATCCACAGTTATAGTTTTTGAAGTATTTCTGTTTGCCGTGGGGGACTCGGAGCTTCGAACAACCGTGACATTGGTCTTCGGCTTGTGAAATGATTCGATCGGATTTTTCGATTTGTGTGTCTGAGCAGGGGGGGCCCTTTATGCTTTCTTTAGGACAGTAGATGATATCAGTAAAGTGAACGCATCCACAGCCATAGCTAGTATAGTATTTATTACACATTTCCGAGCCTGACAGACAAGTTGACAAAGAGTCAGCCAACGGTGGGAATACGGGGGGAGGGCGCTGGCTGGGAACGGAAGTTGAGAGAGAGCACAAGACTAGATCCCGGAGAAAGTAAGCACCACCACAGAGAGGGATAGTTGCAGCTTTTACAAGATACAAAAATATAGGTACCTTAGATGATTAGCATTGCTTTGGAAGAAATGAACAAGGAAGATTGGCCTAGTTAATTGACGTGGTGCTTACAAAGTTGCATAGTAATTGTCTAGTTTGCTCCATTTTGAATACATAACCTAAAAGACAAAAGAAAAAGGACAAAGGCGTTGTTACTCCGTTATGTCTCTCTTGAAAGTCTTTAGTCTGTTCTATATCTTAAAATAGTCTTCAGGTACAATCAACTTTGATAGGTTCCCGTGATTAGAGCAAATTGCATTAGAAGTGGTTCAATTCTTTATTTACTCGCATCGCGCACAACAATGGTTTCGAAAGAACGGATTACGTGTGTTCGAAGGGTTCAAAACATTAATATATTCAATTTAAACTATTATAATCTCTATTAGTAGTTGTTAATATTTAAAGTCCGACAAGTAAGTTGAAGATCAATTAATAACAGCTTAACTATGTCCTTGGTCGTCGATAGTAAAAGTAAATAGGATACAATAATGTTAAGATTTAAAAACTACATTAAGAAACTATCCTATGATTGATATGAATTCAAAGGCATTTTCAATAGTTTTCAAATTATATTAACGTTATATATCAAAAATGATAAGTGTATTGTGTGAGTTTAAGCATGAAACTCTAAAATCATAGGAACTTTGTGACTAGTACTGTAGTTATGAGAAGACCGAATGTCCGCAACCATCTGCCGAGAAAATTTCCGACTACCTTACTCTTCCTCGCCGTGCTCATCTCTTTCAAGCATCTCCTCTACTCGCTTCAACTCCAGTCCCATGCAGTTGAAGCACGAGTTTCCAATTTCATGAAAAAGCAGGTTCGGATCTTCCTGTGTATTTTTATCTACATTATAAGTGAATTTCACACCGCCACAGGCATACTTTTGGAAAACCCTCGTATAGCCAGGGCAAGGTGGCACTTCCTGGCAGTCCCAGCATGAATCCCGGGAGACGGTGAATGAGACAATAAGTATACACGCCTCTTCCTCAGAATCGAGATTCGCATTCGAGCATGGTATCTTACGAATGAGATGCAGGCACATGCACGAGAAAACCCTGAAGATTTTTTGGCACATCTTGACGGTCGTTAAGGAGTAGGACTACAGATGATAGTACGGAAGTTATATTCCTATTCACGAAGTGATACCTAGAGATATTTATATGGTATAGATTTTTCAGTTAAACACTCTGAGTATCTTTTACAGTGTTGCTGTTTTCTCAACGACAATGCCCTCTATTCTGTTAATCAAGAACAACCCCCCTCCCTCTCCTCACTTCCCCGCCAACAGTCAAAACACACACACACACACACCAAAAACTCACAACCCAATCATCTAAACTCAACAACACAACATACATGTGCACAACAGAATACCGCCTCTTCACCCATTGCGGCCATACGCTCTACATCCAACTCCTCAATTGCTTAGCTCCTCAGAACTGCAGCGGCTCTATATACAGAAAACAGCTTTCTCTCTGTACGATCTGCATTCAAGCTGAGCTGGAGGTGAGGGAATGAGATGGAGGCCGGGGGTAGATCTTTCTAGAGATTTGGAAGACGAAGAAAAGCATGGAAGGAATCCAGATTACGGCTGCTTCTCCTGGAGTAGATTGTCTCTCAAACAATGATACATACATTTTTCTCAGCATCTTATAATTTGTGCGATTATTTAATATCCAGTTTTGGAAGGTGGTCAAATTAACAATTATATGAGGCTATATGAATTATTGCATGTATGAATAAGTAGGACTTTTGATCAGAGTGGTCCCTAAGCTCAATAACATTGATAGGCGTTCGAGAAAGGAAGGATTAACTGACTGACTGAATGATACCAACTATTCTGGACTGACTGACCAATCAACCCATAGGACAGGAAAACAAAACTTTAGGGATTTGAAGGAGTTTTCTACAAGTGAAGGAGATTAATGACACGATTTTGCTAGGAATACCACATAAAATATTTCCTCTTTGATATCGAGAAGTTCCAAGACACAACACTACTTGTTATATTTCCCACTGTGAACGAGCCGGCAACTTGGTTAAAGCCTTCCTCATAAGCACATCTATAATCAATTAATCAGCGTACAATTATCACCAAGATCACACCAACCCACCGACTCACTTACACACGCGCGCACGCACGCACAGACAATCAAGAACAAAGTAAACACAAAACCCTCAAATATAGACTCAAAACAGACAGAGAGAAAAAAAAACTGACATTACTCCTCACTACATGTCACCAACCATCTCGATGAAACTCTATCTCCTCCTGTCCTGATAACTCCCCCCGCTCCTCCAAGCCATCTCGCAATCCTCGCACCGCCGTCGAATCGGTACATGGACCTCGCCTTCGGGCCCGTCGCAGTCCCTCCACTGGCAGCGGCGGACGCTGTGGAAGCAGAGGTGACCGCAGGCGTAGTTGAAGAATTCGTTGTAGCACATTTTTGCTGGTTTTGGGTTGGGAGTTGGGGGCGGATGGGTGGATGGTGGATGGTGGGGGTACGAAGACGGTGGTTGGATTTGGTGATAGTTTATATGTGTGGTGTGTATGATGTATGTGCTGTGTGTACTGTGTATGCTGTATCTGTGATGTATGTGCTGTTTACGCTGTATATGTACTGTATACTATGTACGCTGCATCTGCTGTATGTGTATGTACATATGAGTAAAAGTAAAGGTAACTAACTGCTGAAGATCTAATGCGTGAAGTGATAGGAAGGGGAGAGGTATAATATAGACATCTCAAGATAATCAATGCCATTGTTCTTCCTATTTCCCAGAAACCGACAAAGCCCCTCTTGCGCACCAAAGGGCTGGGTAAGGAGAGGACGGGGAGCATAATGGCTTTGTGATATCATATCTCTATCTCCTTTCAGCTTTTTTAGGTGAGACAATTTGGAGGGCGGGCTCAAAGAAAGTTGGACGAAGTTGAAACGAGGTGGACAATGGGATGTGAAATCAAGCGAGTGAGAGGGGGTCGTTGAACAAAGAAAGAAAGAAAGGAGATCAGACGAGACCATTTCAGGGGAGGGAAGTGGGGTAAAGGCATAGGAGCAGAGAAAGAAAAGAGAAAGAAGTGCTTCAAATCTATTCCTGGTGAGTAGGTGTCATATCGTACCCTGACAGCCAATATCAATTTGCGTGGAAGTAAGAATCTGGGAAGAAGTAATTTATTCTGGATTCAAATCGCTGTCATAATCTCGTAATATTTCGAACCTAAGCGAAGCGAATATCAACGGTCTCAATCCGCAATCTCGCATGCAACCCACCTCTTCCGCCTCTTCGTCTTCCCTCCCTTTCCCTCTTCTCCTTCCCATCCACACTTAATAAACAAAAGCCACCTGCGTCAACGGCAAACTCGTCGCCGGCTCACAAGTAGCATGAACCCCATCAGCCTCAACCCTATAATTCTCCGGGTCAACCTTCATCCTCGGCCTGACAGCATTGAATTTCATATCCGCCTTGCCGATATTCCGACAGTTCTTGACGGCTTCGATGCGTTTCTTAAGGTTGTAGGATGCGATTGCACCGGATGTGATGGAAGCCGACGAGACGAAGAGGATGGATGTTGAGGGTACGAGGGGTGCGAACATGGGCCGGGCGATTATAGGTTCCACAGTTGGGATGGAGGCGTTAGGATCGCCCTAGGGGAGGTGTCAGTAAGTTTTCTTTGAGGTTGGATTTTGAGGAGTTGAAATACCATCTGTGCATAGGCAATCAATCCGCTCTTAACAACAGTCGTAGGTTTCGTTCCAAACCATGCTGGATCCCAAACCACCAGATCCGCCAACTTCCCTACCTCCACACTCCCAATAATATGGCCCATACCTTGGGCCACAGCCGGGTTGATGGTATACTTACTCACATATCTCTTGACTCTGAAATTATCAGCTCCTGAACCCTCATCTTCGGCAAGGGTACCCCGCTGCACTTTATTCTTGTGCGCGGTATTCCAGGTGCGGAGGATGACTTCTCCACAGCGGCCCATGGCTTGCGAATCCGAGGACATCATGCTGATGGCGCCGAGGTCGTGGAGTACATCTTCCGCTGCAATGGTCTCTGCGCGAATACGGGACTCGGCGAAGGCGACATCTTCGGGGATGTTCTTGGAGAGGTGGTGGCATACCATTAACATATCGAGATGTTCATCTAGGGTGTTGCGTGTGAATGGTCGGGTTGGATTGGTGGATGATGGAAGGACGTTTGCATGTTCGACTACACTTATAATATCAGGGGCATGACCACCTCCTGCACCTTCAGTGTGGTAGGTATGGATCGTACGGTCTTTGATTGCGGCGATTGTTGATTCGACAAATCCAGATTCGTTGAGCGTATCGGTGTGAATGAGACATTGGACATCGAGTTCATCGCAGACTGTGAGGCAGGAATCGATAGCTGAGGGGGTAGTTCCCCAATCTTCGTGAAGTTTGAGACCACATGCTCCAGCAATAACTTGTTCTCGGAGTGCAATTGGTGAGCTGTCGTTTCCTTTCCCTGTGATCCCAAGATTGACGGGTAAATTATCGCAAGCTTGGAGCATTTGACGCATGTAATTCTTGCCTGGTGTGCAAGTCGTAGCACTCGTCCCAGCGCTGCCAAAAATTAGCGAATGTCAATAGCCTTCGTCTAAAGTCATACCTAGGACCAGTTCCACCACCAAGCATTGTCGTAATACCAGATGCAATCGCCTCATTTACCTGTTGGGGGCAAATGAAATGAATATGCGAATCAAATCCACCAGCTGTGATAATCTTGCCCTCCCCAGCAATAACATCCGTACAAGATCCCACAATCATATTGGAAGGCGAGACACCCTCCATAACATCTGGATTGCCCGCCTTCCCAATACCGACAATGTAGCCATTCTTGACACCGATATCCGCTTTGTAAATACCGGTATAGTCGACAATCAAAGCATTGACAATAACCAGATCCAGAGAAACTTCGTCCGAAATACCAGTAGCTTGACCCATACCCTCACGCAGCGTTTTTCCACCTCCGAATTTACACTCATCTCCGTAGGACGTGAGATCTTTCTCAACCTTGATCCAGAGATCCGTGAACCCCAATCGAACCGTATCACCGACCGTAGGACCAAACATCGTAGCATACGCCGCTCTATCAATCTCGAACCCACTGATATGCGCCGCATCGCCCATGGGTTCAGGCGCATGTGCAAATCCACCTTGTTGGAGCTTCGTCACGATGTCGTCTACGAGAGAGAGGTCTACTTTGCCAGTCGCCAAATGATTACCGCCGCGGATGATCTTGTTCCCGCCAATCTCGACTAGAGTCACGGTCTTTGTGTCGCCAGGCTCGAAACGTACGGATGTCCCTGCTGCGATGTCTAGTCGATATCCGTAGGCTTTGCCGCGGTCGAATTCGAGCTGGGGATTCGTTTCGATGAAATGGTAATGCGAGCCAATCTGCGATACTTAGCCAGTCCCCTTCCCTCTTCGCCTTCCTTTCGATCTCGAGACAGAGGGACAAGAAAGAGTAACGCACCTGTATCGGCCTATCCCCTTTACTAGTAACCTTCAACGAAATCCTCTTCCTGCCCTCATTCAGCACC
This sequence comes from Leptodontidium sp. MPI-SDFR-AT-0119, assembly GCA_020726505.1. NCBI lineage: Eukaryota > Fungi > Ascomycota > Leotiomycetes > Helotiales > Leptodontidiaceae > Leptodontidium > Leptodontidium sp. MPI-SDFR-AT-0119. The sequence continues at coordinate 1,540,559 of JAHLEZ010000013.1, read as the reverse complement.
ACCTTCCCCTTGACCGTAACCACGGCCCCAGGTTGTCTCTCCGCCTCATACTCCTTATCCTCTGGCATAGTGAAGATCGATTGGTCAGGGATAGGTAGGAAACTGCCATAGAGGGCTTTTGCGAGGTCGCCATCGTCGCTGCTGATGGGGTGGTGGACTGTGACAAGGTATGTACCAGTGGGAAATGTCCCTTCGACCATGATCTCTGTCAGGGTCGAGCAGACGGATGGGAGGACGTGGCGGCGCCCGAGCATAGTTGCGCCGATGGACATGAGGTCTGCAACGGTGTGGTTTCCATCGCGGATGAGCTTGTGTTGTCAGTTAGGAGGGAGGGAGGGCGGTGGATGAGGTGGTAAACGGACTTCTTGAAGATTGTTCGCGATTAGAGCCTGGGGAGGAGAATGCAATTAGTTATTGATCTGATCTGCCAGTGAGGAGGGGAGAATTAGAAAGGGAGAAGAAGACTCACGCAAGCTTCCGAATGGTTGAGCTTCACGCCACGAGCAAGTCGTCGCTGGGCGAGCAGACCAAGCTGTGAAATAACGAGCTTATCGAGCTGTGGTTCGAGCTTGGACGTTAGCAATGCTGTTCCTCTAAAATGCAGCAGGAGTTAGTTGGTGAGTAAGACGCACTTCTTTTGGAACGAGATGCATCTTGAGGATTTGTCTGCTGGTATATAGGCAGGCTCAAGGTCAATTCATAGGGAGGAAGAGCTTCAATTTTGAGTTGAAAAGAAGCTGGTCTGATTGATGGTGCTACCCCGCGCTGGTGCAGCGATAAGAGGCTGATGGCTGAGACAGTACAGTACTGTACTGTATTTTGGCAGGGGTGTTGATAACGCCCATGACACCTCGAAATGGGGGGTGTGAGTGTGAGTGTGAGTGTGAGTGTATGGGCACAGCGGATACCGAGAGTACGGTGCTGCACAAACGTCTTGGTCGAGACATACTGAATATGTTCATTGCTTGTTTACATTAAATAGTAAACAAGCTCTCCTTTGGCTTCTCCTTCTCCTTCTCCTTCTGAATACAACTTCTCCACCCTCTGATTTAAATTACTCCCCGATCAACGTGATGGAGCTCTGTCTACAAAGAACAGTCCTGGGAGAAGATCCATTCCTCCTTCTCCTTTGCAGGCAAGACACCCTGCCGATATAACTCCATGCCGTCCAATCCCAAGGTATTGTGTAAACGCCAATAAACAACCTAGCCACCTAATAATGCATGTAAACGCTAAATGCAAGTCAAATCACTCATCCCACACCACGTCGAATATAGCAAGCTTCTCAGAAGCCTGGAAACGCTTTTGATAGATTTTGACGCCCTGCGTAATGTGTTAGCAACATGGAGTAAATACAGCCGAGGATAACTTACACTTTGGTCGATGTCTCTGACTGTTCAAATCCGGATCTCGGATTGGAATCTGTCCAGCTTGCAGCTCTCGAATCCTCAATTCCACCAGATCTTGTCGTGAGAGTTCTAGACTCAGTCCCTCGACATTTTGATCACGACCAGTTCCAGGATGTGCCACAAATACCGGCTGCGGTTGCAGAGGCATGGGCTGTATTCCTCGCGTGACAGACGGTGAGTTTGGGAGGGTCCTTCGGAGGTTTGCTTTCAATTCTCGAATCCGCCGACGGGCGCCGTAGGCCTCGACATCCACAGTCTCGTTTTGCACAGGAACTCGCGTCCGGATCCGACGAAGATTGCGCTCTCGTCGAACCATGGCGTTGGTGATTTTGGTAGGACAAGAACCGAGTGGTAATGCACTCTTTTTACACATCGGACATAATGAGCTGTTGTTGGCGAGGAAGGTGTCGATGCATTCTGGATGGAAGATGTGTCCACAAGGAAGTTCTCGAATCTCTGAGATCCCGGATTCGAAATCTTCGAGGCAGATAGCGCAGGTAGGTTGTATGTACGGAAGGAATTTATGAACGAATGTCGTCTCAGGTATGGGAATTTTATCGTCGATTGGAACAAGCTCTACCGTCGGCAACTCTTTTGATGACAACGTATCGTAAATGTGAGAATCCGATCCAGGGACAGCGGTGGGCGCTCCGCTAAAGTCATTCCGCTGGTCGATGGTGATGAAATGTTCTTTCTGCTTCGGAGATGCTGGTAATGACTTCTCGTCCTCGGAAACGTAGATGAATAGGGGTAAGCGATCGATATCTGCTTGAGGAATTCGAAGCCGTTTGATCCCGAGTGCTTCAAGATCTATCTCGCCGTTGGCCACTCGTCGACGTAGGGAATTCCGTCGAGACCTCTGAACGTAATGCATCAGACCTGAAATGCCTCCAAGACAAATCACCAGTACGGCAACGACAACCAGGAAATAGACCCAGAGAGTGGGAAGGACGGTTTGGGTGCTCAGCCCTATTTGAGTGTACAGCCTGACATAATCTCTGATATCGACATCAGGAAGTTCCGTAAGTTCATGACCGTAGGGTACGTCGGTCATGTTTCCAGAGTAGAGACTCAGTTGATGCATCAACGACGAGCCCAGAGCTCCCGGAAGAGCATATACTGGGAAAGGGTGACGAGTCCTCCAAGCCCCTCCATCCTGAAGATTCCATGCTTCCGAGGTGGACTCTGGAGTCGTGGTATCGTTTCCAGGCTGGTAAAATACCAAGGCTCGCACTGGGGCCATCCGAGCCGCCCTCATATATGCAAAGGTGCATTCAATATTGATCCATGGGGCGAGTGCTACGAGAGTGTAATCGGTCTGCGGGAGGTTTGCGGTTCGGGTGACGTTGGACGGGACGTATTGTTTGGAGATGTTGTAGCACCCATCGTTGGTGTTGAGGTCGGGCACGTAGAGGAAGCCACTGATGGTTCCATCCTGGTTTGCATTGCGCGTCGAGAGGGTTTTGAGGTTGGAGTCGGCGAATTGCGTAAATGAGACATTTGGCTTCACGACAGCATCAGCATCAGCGTCGTTCCAGGCTCCCCGCGCGATGGATAGATACAAGCAGCAGCAAACGAAGGCAGGACGAAGGATAGTCAGCTACATACCCGCAATTGTGCCACGACGGTTTCTGCATGGAGATTCGTCGTGTCACTCCATTCGTCGTTGGGAAACAATAAACTGGACAACCGTCAGCGATGGATAGATAGATGGGTGGATGCTTGGCTGGCGTTCTCCTGTCTTGGAGGTCGTCGCCGGTCGCAATCTGAAGAGATTTCCCCCGGATCGCCGGCACAGCGAAAAACAATTCGCGCAGGTCGAGCAAAGAGCAGACTTACACAAAGGTCTCGATATCTTCTATGGCTATCATAGGGACAGAGTCAGCGTCGGGGTCGTAAATAAGTGAGTGAGTGAGTACAGGCAGGTGAGGAAGCCAAGGGATACCAAGAATACCAAGAATGCCACGGCGACGCCAATGTGATGCCAATGCCAATGCCCAGCCTGACACTGCCAAGGAGAGCTGATGAGGAGAGGATGGTAGGCACGCACGCATCGCGGGAGAATCGGGGCACATACACATATTGGGACCACCACACCGGTCATGAAGAGGTCTTCCTCCTGGTCCTCCTGTTCCTCAACAGACAGGCAGATTGTAACCCTCGGAATGCAATCCTCCGTAGGCATACAAACACAGGCTTGACGTGACCATGTGTGTGTGTATTTCTTGGTATTTTGACTGACTGACGACAGGTACAGTCGTTCGTTTGTTCGTTCGTTCGTTCGTTGGTTGATGTTTTTGCCAAGGGAAATTGAAGATTGCCCAGCCGGAAGCCAAGAGCCAAGAGGGCTTGTGTTGTGGGCAGGCAGGTGATTTACGCAGCGTTTGACTTAGTTTGGGTTGCTGACGAGTCCAGGCCAGCCACTGCCCCTGTAAATGGCTCACGCTAAGTGCCGACTGAGACTTGGGCTGAATCAGATTGGATTGGATCGGATCAGATCTGCCAATGCGAGTGGTACTAACTGTATGTAGAGTTCTGTACTGTCAGTACATAGTTGATGATGATGCATTCAAACAGCCATCAAGGCCAGGCCGGCCTCTTAGAAGGTAGGAGTATGAGTATCGGTGTACCTAGGTAGGCACCAAGCCCTTGCACCCCATTAACTTAACAAATAACTAACTCGGCCTCCACGGCAGTGGCCCCCCGGGAGGGCCAGCGGAGCGTCATCAATCACCCTTCCTCAATCCTTTTTTTCTCTCTCTCTCTCTCTCTCTCTCTCTCGATAGGCAGAAATAAGATGTGATGACAGAGTACTATTTGGCATTTGGCAACAACACTCCCTCCCTTACTTACTTCGACTCGCTGGCCGGAGGGAGTGACTAGTGAGTGGTGAGTGCGCCCCTCCCTTGCTTTGCGGCATCCGACTTCCGAAGACCAGGCCAATCCAGACAGACCGCTAAAGCAAGGCAAGGTATTCGCGTGGCGTGAGGTAGAGAACTTTGAAACTTGATACGAGGTGGGCGGGCAGGCGTGATTATTGAACAATTGCCCTTTCCCTGTGACTGAAGACTTTCCCCAGATGCACTGAGTACTTACTGTAGGCAGGTTCTTGAGAGTTGTGATGGACGATAAATAAATAGCTGCTGGATAGGTGGGTAGATCGGACAGGGTGCAGTACCACCTCTCAACAATAACAATAACAAGCCAACAACAGATCCGAAAGAGGAAACTGCCGCGCTGCCCCAAACAGGCTTGTTGCCCTTGCCTTGTTCCATTCATTGCCTCTCGTTTCGTTCATGCGCAGCCTTGGTACAGTAGGTGCAGAGTTGAAGGCAGTCTAGGGGGTCTAAGGGGTCGGTGGTTATCAAAATACAGCAGCATGGCACTAGCAAACTCTCACCTGGCACCATTGTTGACTCTTCCTCGTCCTCTTCCTTCCTTCGGTCTGAGATTCCCCTTGCATTGCACTGCTGATACTGTAGATATACCCGACTTCATATACAGACTGCATCCTAAGTTTCATCTTATACGGTACCTTACATGTGATTTGCACTATAGCAGCTACAAAATACCTCACACCTCTTCATCATACTCATACTTCTCCGGCACATCTCCACAGGTATGACAGGCATCTGGGCCCGGCTCCCCACGATTAAAAATAGGTAGCTTCCTCTTCTCAGGCTCCCTAGCGAGCATCTGCAGCGTAGCATCCAAGCCTTGTATTGTCGGCTTTAGACTGCCACTCGACTCGAACGTCTGGAAGAAGTTCTTGTACATGAAGTACCCCTCCAAATCCATACGTAATTGTTCCGACCATTTGAAAACTCGATCAATGGTTTCGTGGTAGGCGCCACTACTTTCCGAGTTCTCGGACCGGAAATCGGTGAAATCATCTAGGTCTCGAACACAGAGAATGGTGAGCATCTCCATGAAGACACAACCGAGTGAAAATATGTCGGCTGCGCGTCCATGAACATCTTGCTCCCACACTTCAGGGGCGCAATACTTGGGCGTCCGACGGATGTGTGTGTCGGTCTGGCTGTGATCCATAGATTTGAAGGACCGTGATATACCAAAGTCTGCGACGTACACTCTGTATCCGTAGCTGGCTTTAGGATGTTTCTTGACAAGGATGTTTCCCGGTTTGATATCGAGATGCTTCCGTGCACTGGAATGAATGTATCGGATAGCATCCGCTAAACACCCAAAGAAGCTCCACATCGACGCGATAGCTGGAGGTATGGGTTTTTCTAGGTAATGAGACGTAGTCCCGCGGGTTTTTAGGTTAGGTGTTTCTTGCACGAGGTCGTGAACTTCATCCAGGAAGACCGACAGATCACAATCTGCCACCGGATATAGCAGCACTGAGAACTTTTTGCCTTGCAGGTAGCTCCCTACAAGTTGGATGATATGTGGATGCCGTAGGTTTTGTAGATGTTCGACCTCAACAAGGGCTTCTTCGACTGTCATACGCCGACCGCAGACCATCGTCTTTCTCGCGAGCAAGATTCTCCTGCAGCGAACTTTGTCGACTTGAGCAGTAAGACTTGCACCGATCGGACCTATCACTTCGAAGGGCAGTACTTCACCTTTCGCATATTCGACATCTAGGAAATCTATCAGTAAAGTAGGTCTCGGCAACAATGAGTATTAGCCGGGTCAGCCAATCCAGCACACGGAAAGGAAAGGGAGTTCTCCAAACATACGCTGACCGCCATTTTCTTTGCCCGACCAATTCAGCTCTTCGTCCAGGGGTAAAACTAGTCCCTTTTCGTGCACTGCCTTTAGATATCCTGACAATGGGTTATGCATTGCTTCCATGATAGTCTTGTCTGAATTCGTTACAAGCGAGGACTTTGCGCTATAGTACGCTGGGGATTGCTGAAAGGACATTGGATTACGGCGAGAAGGGCCACTATAGAATCCTGAAGAAAAGTTGGTTGCCACAGAGCTACTCCCTCTCAAGGAAGATTGGGCACTGTAATACGATGCGAAAGATTGCCCTGGACCGCCGAATTCTCTTGCAGGGACACTTCTTGGCTCAAATTGCTTCATACTTGTCTGGACGGATCGTTCTGCCAATGATCTGCTTGGATTGCCGATTTCTCTCCCTTGGCTAGTCGACAAACGGTGTTTGGGCTGCTTTTGTGAGATCGGTGGTTTATGTAGTAAGACATGTAGGTTTCCGCAACCTTCAGCAGATGTGCAAATGCCCTTTTATCGTTAGCTAATTCAAAGTGTGGTCAGAGGGACTTACATTTGGAAATCTCTTGCATATTTTATTCCTGGCTCGCTCCACATCATGACTGAAAGGACAAGTCGCTTGCACGCATACACCTCGTAAGGAGGTCTTGCACAGAATACTAGATGTCCCTATTTCCGTCATTCTGTAGTTGGAGGTGTTATATGAAGAGTCCAGAAAGCATCTTTCTATCCAGACAGGTCTTTGAAGATAGCCCAACAGCCTTGAGTACTCTGCGGTCTTCATTTTAGAGCGTCCAGGACCCTGGGACTGTAGCCAGATTAAGACCATCCTTTCAATTTCCAAGGATACAACCTCCGAGCGCTTAGATGCCGAGGAAAGTTTCAGCATGGCCATTTCTTCGACAGTGAGCTGGGCAACAAATTCTTTCCGACAGACCCATGCAGTCACTGAATCTGAACATAAGGAAAATACGGCCAAAATTTCACCAAAAACCCATTCTTCGTCGAGAACGGTCGACTCGTCAGATAACAACAGTGTCTTGAGGTCGTCGGACGGCTTGGAATCCGGAGGCGGGTCCAAAGCAGGCGTCGCTGTCTCACCAGCCAGGTCCGTCTCGCTCATGGTAAGAGAATTGCGAGCCTTGTGCCTTTTGTGAGTAAGTGAGAGGTTCGTTGCATAGAGCTCGGAAGATGTAATGACAAGCTGTTGGGATGAGGCCCTGCAGCCTTGTACCTGCCTGGTCTTAGAAGGGCCTCGTTGAACGAACCAAGTCTAAGGAAGTAGACGAGAGAAGGGGATTGGCCGATGAAGTATAGCAAGTATTGTGGCAGACCGTAGAATTCATCAAGAAGCTATTGGTGATTCGAAATGAGGAGGGAAATGAAGCTGCAGATGACAACGTCAAAGAGAATCTTGTATGCACTGCCCCGCTCCTGCAACCTGCAAGGCTCAGCCGCAAGAAGGCCACCCAGCCAGTCAGTCAGAGTGGTGGCTCGCATACTGCAGATGATCGATCCTGTAATCTGGTCGCAGCCTTCTCGAAGACATTATTGCCAAAACAGAAGAATCGCATTGTCCTGGGAGCCGGTGTGTTGAAAGATGCCTGGAAGTTTGTGAGGAGGAAGGATTGCATGGTGGCGATGACAGTGCCCATATACCTAAGGACTTAGTAACAGAAATATGGGAGGGAAGGCACTCAAAGAGTGGAAGGAATGCCGCACGCTGAGAATTTCACTTATGGCGGGTAGTAGAGATGAGGGCCAGAGTATCCGGTCAATGGCCAAAGAACAACCCGCCGGTTGCTAAGAAGACCACAGGAAATTTGTCAGAGAATACATTCAAGCTCTAAATGCAAAGTGCCTATGGCGGGTATCAGCTTAGAAAAATATAGCAATCATAAAACCAATAAAGATAAAGCAACTCAATATCCAGCTCTTGCAAATGCCATCGTATGTGGAAGGACACCAGCTGCTTCAAACCCATCTCTGCTGCTCCCTATCGTAACCAATGATGTCTAGGTCCACATTCAACGTTCTCAGCATCATAGCCATAGTGAACTCCTGTGAGTGAGTGGTCAGTATAGATCCAACATTGCCCGTCGCTGGAGTACTTACATCTTCCTGTCCAGGTAATTCTCCAGTATCACCCACACCCTTCTCACGCTGCGACTTCTCGTTCTCCGTCTCCGGATCGATACCATACTCAGCATAGACATCCCGCTTCTCAACATCCTTGTTCTCCTCGTCATCAGAGTCATTATTGTTCGTCTGCTCCTCTTGATCCCAAGAATTCCGGTTCTCCTCCTGCTTCTTCTGCATTTCCTTCCAGGCTCTTGGTCCACCCATCCTAGCAATACATCAGTCACGACCAATACCACAGATAGACGTATAACATACCTATTGACCCTATCCCTAACCTTCCCAAACAGCTCCTCAGCAGCCAATCGACTAGCCCCCTTCCACTTGTCAATCAACTCCACCAGTTCCCCATCAATCTCTCCTTCGGGATCATTCTTGTGACTATCGACCTCAATCTTCCTAGCTTGCTCTGCAGTGTCCAACTCCTCCTTCACCTCCCGCAATTGCTTCTCCAGCTCTCTCTGCGCCTTAAGCATCGGTGCGATATCAGGATCAGCATTGAGCGCAGCTGCTGCTACGGGCGAGGAGAACGTCTTCTTGGTGCGGGGACCATGAGTGACTGCAGATGGGGCTCGCAGGCTAGGAGTCTTCGCCAGGTTCGAGAGGAGGGAATTGGTGGGTTTAGAGGCCAGAGGCGTGTTGGTTTGACCGGAAGGGGATGAATTGGTGGTCTCTTCAGATTGAGCATCTTTCACGGGAGACTTGAAGGGCGTCTTGAAGGGAGATCGAAAGGGCTTGGAGAGGGTTTGGGAGGCGACGTCGATTCTGCGACGTTTTGCAGCTGGAGTGGACATCTTGAGGGTTTGTTAGTGCTGTCTGGTGTAAGTCATGGATCAATGTTGTGAGCAGTTGATGATGGTGTTGAAGATCAAAGTCCAAGGCGAGACGAGGCTGAAATAGTGGAGAAGCGCCAAGACCGATGCAAGCGAACTGCCAGAATTGGAAGCTCTGAACTGTTGCGAGTTATTGGACATGAGCATACTTTTAGCAGTTCTCCAGGGAATTAATCATATCCTAGTCTATACTCTACATAAATGGCGAAAAATAGTGCTGGTGCTGAGAGATTAGCTGCCATTAGAACAACTGGGGGGCCATAATTGTAATTCTCCTCTCGATTTCAGCGTGCTCGCTAATCTGCACTCATGTCAACACGCCTTTACAATACAAATCGAAGCAAGCGTCTGTATCGAGCGCACAGAGATTCTCATGATGATCCATAACTCATTGATGCTATTCATATTACACGCTAAACTACAGGTCCAACCCTCCTACTCCCTTTCAATGGCCAACGCCACCCGCAACCCACTGTCCAAAGTCTGGATCTCCGGGTTGAGGAAATAGGCCATTGTCCTGCCGTTGCTGCTGTGGTACCTCAGGCACAGCTCCATTCTGAGCAGCTCCAGCCTCCTGGCCTCGTCGATGCGCCTGTTGGCGCTGCTGGCGATAGTAAATCAAGCCGATCAATGCAGCAGCTAGGACGATGATGGCAATACTCTCTATAATTCCATCATCGATTAAATCTTCGTACATTCCATCGGCATCTCCTCCTGGCATGGGGTCGGTCTCAGGGAGATAATTGTCATCGTAATCGGCGTCCCCATAATACAAGTGGTCGTCTCGGAGGAAGTTGGTGATCCATTCACTCAGAGACCACTGCTTCTTTGGTGCTGCAGTTTTTGGTTAGCATAAGTTTTCGCGCTCAATTTGCATTCCTCACCTGGCTCGTCTTGAATGGAGTTGATGGATCCCTGCGTGAAAGTGTTCCATGCACTTCTAAGCCGTAATTTGAGCAAACTCAAAGTCACTGGGAGATATGCCTCCTCGTTTGTCTCCAGGGCAAGATCATAATATCTCTTTGCCAAATGGAAATCCTGTGTGAGACCGACGCCATTCTCATGCATCCAAGCCAGGTTGTACAGGGCTTGTGCGCTCTGATGATATTCACACGCTGCTGTGTAACAAGACGCTGCCTTCTCCAAATCGACTTGCGTTCCAATTCCCTCCAAATAATAATCTCCCATCTTCACCAACGAGTCGATATTTGACTGCTTGGCAGACCTTGTCCAATAAATCAAAGCCAGAGCTCCATTTTGGAGTAGAGGAGGTCGAGGGATCGAGCTCAAAGACAGCCACGATGGCAAGGCCCATTTGGACTTTTGCTGATCAAGCAGATAAGCAACATTGGCTTGTCCCTTCTCGTATCCCTGCTCGGCCGCAAACATATAATCGATCAACGCCAGCTCATGGTCACCATCTTCAAACGCCTCGTTGGCCTCCGCAAAGGATGAGAGGAGAGGTTCAGCCTTCTCCGCAACGCTCTTGTAGTACATAGCTGCGAGTCCACAACTTCTATCCTTTCCAATTCCTTGCTCAATGAGCTCTGCCAAGAAGTAGTATGACTCGATGTGGCCATATCTAGCAGCCAGCTCGAAGTATTTGGTGGCAACTTGAATATCGGCTGTGGTTCCTTGATCTAAGAACATAGCACCCACAGCGACTTGTGCTGGCGAATAATCCTGGTCTGCCGCTGTCTTGAGATATTCCTGGGCCTTGACTGAGTTTTTGGGAACACCGAGGCCTTCCAGATACATCAAGCCCATCCCGTATTGAGAGCCAGCGTCACCACTCTTGATACCCCTTTGAAACCAAATCTGGGCCTTTTCAAAACTCTGCTCCACGCCTTCTCCTCTCAGGAACATACGGCCAAGATATCCAGCAGCTTTCGTAGCAATCTTCTCCAATCCTTGCTTCTCACTCTCGATGATTCGGCCATCTCTCGTCCAGTAGAGCTTGGCAACCTTCATAAAGTACCACTTTGCGCTCTTCATATTCCTGGCAAGTCCTTTCTGGCCGTCGTAATGGATCCGACCCAGGCTGAAAGTAGCCTTGAAATCTCCCTTCCGCGACATCAAATCCAGGTACTCAAGTACGTCGTCCAGAGCAGCATGTGCATCCGAATTGACGCCTGCCTTGTTCCTGTTGTTCCCAGAGCTAGAAAAGCTCGCCCCCTCGCCATATACCCCTCCATCCTCGTCTGCAAGTCGGTACGAATCGGGTACCCATGCCATTCCCCCAGGCGGACCAGATCGAAACCATTCAATAGCCTTGTCAGCCACTTTCTTGTAATGCTTAACCGCTGTATTGCAGCTCTGCGCAACCCCAACTCCAACATGGTATCGGAACGCGACCGTCATCTCGGACTTTACACTTCCCCCCTCAGCTGCGAATGTATGGTAGAGCAATGACTTGGCCTGGTCCCGCTCAACAGCTCCTCCAATTCCTGTGGCATACATGAACCCAAGCATGTGCTGTGCCGAGCTATTTCCATCTAACGAAGCCAATTCATGATACCGTCTGAATGCCTCCGAGTAATCTGTTGGAACTGAGAAGTTGCCGTAGAAGTGCATCTCTGCCAGGAGGAAAATAGCGTCCGGGTTATTGACCTGGGCTGCCTCTTCCAGCAACCGCACCGCATCTGCCACAGGTCCTGGAAGCTCCCTGTGACCCTCTACTGACCCCTCTGATGCTGGTCCCTGAGCTGATAGCTGTGGCAGAAGCGACACGACATATTTCCCAAGCGCACCCAGTATTCCAGATGGTTTTCGAGACGGTCGTGGGTGTAAGCGTTCGTATCGTCGGAGGAAGAAGAGAGCTTTATCGACCTGCTCAGTGCCTTCGTCTAGTCAGTATATAGGTCCAATGATAGCCGTTCGTCCATACCATCGATTTTCCTCCTTCCGCCATCTTGCTCATGGAGTGGCTGCTGGGGCGTTGGAGACTGCGCTGCCACTGAGGGCTGTGGACTTCCATCTGCTGTCACCGTCGTGTCCGTATCATCGTGTACTTGCCCAAGGACTGTGGGGTATATGAAAGAAAGGAAAACTGGTGGAGGTGTCGAGATTAGCTTCCGGGTACAGTCCAATGTCCGGGTATCACAACATACAGATCAAGAACCACAGTCTTCTTCTGCTCCAGTCCTTCATTTTGTAGAAGTCTGCTCTGCGCAAAGAAAATTACTCCGTGTGAGAAGTATTGAGTGATAAATTGGTCATTGTCCCATCTACTTGGTATCGGACATATCGAGAAGACAAGACAAGACAATAGCGGAGCGTGGTGTTGCGGGGTGTAGTTGCAAGCTGTCTTGTTGATCTCCAAGTGTCATCTTCTCGAGCTGCACCGCACCGCACTGCACCTGAAGCGGGCCCGGCACGCGACTTGATGCCGACGAGGCAGGGGAAGGCTTACGAATATATGTAATATTTCCAGCCTCGTTAGAAGACAACAGATAGCAACGTCTTCATGTTAAAGTCATAAAACTCGTTGTGGAATTGCGGAAAGAAATATTCATAACATATGTTATCATGATTCACGCATAAATGAACAATTGCGCTGTTTATTCTCTATTATTAGCTACTTTGTCACTCCTCATCCTGCAGCTTAGTCTCCCTTCCAAGCCTTGATCTGGCCATCCTCTCCACAAGTCAAAACGGTTTGATGCTGAAAGTCTATCAGTTGGATGTCAAAACAAGGTCATAGGAGTACTTACAGCATCCAAAAAGCAAAACGACCGAACAATCTCAGACCCATGAGCACCCGGTAATGTAACTTTGCTCTCTGGCGAAAACGCCCAAGGAGGGTTATTTCTCAACTGGATGAGATCGAAGCTCTCTCGACTGTGAAGTATCAGTCAGCGTGTCTATTTCCACATCTTCCTGGTAGACTTACCTGTGAGTTCCTACTCCAATAACAGCCCCTCCATCCGGCCTCCGAACAACATTCGCTACATACTCTCCTCCCAATAATTCTCTGACATCACCATGATGAACAGGTAAAGGCTCCTCGACTCCTTCTTCGGGATTCGTAACAAGTTTATACGTAGAGAACTTCTCGTCGTGAGATATAGCAAAGATGTCGACTTCGCTGAGGAAGTTCGCGTGACTGATCGAAGCACCATGGTTGATAGTTTGATGTAAAGCGTCTTCTTCATCTGTGATAGTGGTGTTGAATATATTGACAAGACCATCTGTGGAGCCAGAGAGGAGGATCTGTGGTCTTGTTGGATGAAATTGAAGCTGCTTCGTGTCAGCAAATATCCTCGTACAATATACCAGGAGGGAAGCAAACTTCGGTAACATCATCACTGTGGCTCTCAATATATTGTACCACAGGTGCGCTCAGATCTCTCATATCCCTAGACATGTTAAAATTGAACAGACTCCATATCTGAGGACACTTACCAGACCAAAACTGACGCTTGATGATTTGTCAATTCCGTACCAGCTGCCAAACCATACGGTGAAGAACAAGCAAGTGAGAGTATCGACGCACTTCCCTCTACAAGAAATCAGCAACACACTAGAAGATTGTCGAATCGAGCCTCCTAACTCACCACTTCTAACCTCCCCAACCTTTGCACCACTCCTCGGATCCCACAACGCAACTCTCCCATCCCTCCCCGCCGTACAGACAACAACTGCATCTCCTTCACCTCCCACACTCACAGCCTTCAAACACGTGACGTCGGCATTAACTTTCTTGATCTCATTCACAGGCCCAGCATTCAGCGCAAGCGGATCGAGCAGCCGCAGACTGTCATCGGATGATATAGCTGCGAGGCCAGCAGCTACTGGTACTATGTCATAGACGTAGGTTCCTGCTGGTTTAGCGACGTGAAATGACGATGTGGTTCTCAGGTTGTACATGTTGAAGCAAGGTAGATTTGCGTGTGTTGTGGTTTCGAAGGGCGGTTGGCGAGATTTTTTTCTGGCGTTGTTGAAATTTGAGATGGCGGCATTTGAAATAGGGAATTTTGTCAACTCCCGCTTTGAATATGATCCTGAACTTCACGTTCCCCCGAGGAATGGAAACGGATCCTACAAAACACCAACACCAAGCTTCAATTACTTTCTTTGAAATTCACTTCTCTACAAGTCACGTGCACGACTAAATCGATTTCCAGATTGTTGGACCAGTTTAGTTGAGGATTTGGAAAGCAATATCACACACTCATTAGGTGAAGTGATAAGTGTTAATGTATATAATTTTTAAGAAAGAGAATTTCCCAGCTTCTGTCGGTAAATTAAGTTCGAAAACGAAAGTAATCTCGTAAACTCAAGTTATATAACTGCCTTTTACATACAAATCCCAAACAGAACACAACCAGAACCAATCCATTACAAACAAGCCGCGTTTATCAAATCGCTGCCTCCAATCCTCTACTGGAAACACACATACATACGCACAATCTACAGCCAAATTCCAAGGAAGAGCAGAAACGAAGGAAACAAATCAACCAAAAAAATACAATCTGTCAGAAACTAGCGCCATGCAACATTATTCCAGATAGCGTCGAGGTATTCTGCAGTAGCTGCAGCAGGTGGAGTCAGTTGGTCGAGAACAAATCCTGGTGGTTCGGTAGCGGGTAGGACAGTAGTTGATCCTGGCAGAATGGCTAACGGGGCTACAGGTACACCTTCAAAGTCGCACACTACGTAAGGATTCTACAAACAAGACGTCAGTAATTGTCACCAATCGGAGAGGGGTATAGTTTGAAGATAGGTTAGCGACTTGGATAGAGCCCTAAGCAGGAGTCTGGAGATGAAGAGAGCTATTGTGACCTACTCTTCTCGTATTCGACGCATGCAGCGTTGCTAATGACGCTGCAGTATGGTCTGAAATCCTATCCGGTGTCATATGGCCATCGTATCGAAAGTTCGACAACGGTGCAAACTTGCTCATGGGTCGAACGAAGTCATAGAAGTGTGTCAACTCTCTCTTGAGAAAGACTTGGCGAGTATTGTGGTCCTACTAACGATCAGCACATGAGCTCAGAAATAATGTCCAGATTTCCTGTTGTATCTTTGGAACATATCATAGAAAATACCAAGGTCGGGGAGAGCAAGAAGGGGAAGACTTGAACATACTCCACGTGGAATCACAGGGTAGTAAAGCTGCGCATTTCGCCTCATTTCTGCGAAGGTATCTCTTGAAACTTTCTTGTTTAGCAATACTCGTTTGGTCGCCCCTATGACGAGAAGTTCTATATGGAAACCTGTGAATATTGGGAATCAGCACATAATCTTTTACAGTTGTCTATTAAAGTAAAGTACTTCTACGGCAGTCAAAGGTAGGAAACGCACAATCAGCAACCACCTGCCAAAGTTCATGCGTAACTGGTGCCGTGGGAAGACCCGCGCTGGTCATTATTCCAAGAAGATTCAATGGTCCAGCGTTAACATTAGTGTAATCTGCGAAGCGCGGATGCGCCGGATTCGTCAGAACACCCTGCAAGTGATTACCAACCCTTGTCTTCGTTTCTGCCCAGAACTGCCAATTATCCCACAGTCCCATGGAAAGCGCCGTCCAGAAACTATTGTCCTCATTCCGAGAGAAAATAAACCCATCGGGTCGTACTCTCTTTCATGTCACCGTCTTGTTACTATCAAGTGTTAACGTCCGCTCCTCCATCCGGCGCGGCTCAGAACATGCTAGGACAGCAGGAATCAGGTTCTTACACGTCTTGCACGTTAATGAATTGGTCAGTCAACACGGTATCTTCGTTTGCAGTTGGAGTGAGAGCCGGGCCGGGCACATATAATGCAGGGGCTGGGAGGGGTGGGAGAGGAAATACTGGTTTTGGGCGAGAACCTGGTGGCCAGTCTGCAATAAACTGGTCATAGATCCCCTTGGAAAATGGGGTGGGACCAATGAGTCCCCCTGTAATAACGGTAGTGAATTAGGTTCGATTCGGATGTTTGCAGACGTTCATGGAAAGGCTTACACGCTCCTGCGACATCTAGAAGAAAATTAGTCTATCGAATCGTTCTCTTGGGTCGAGGTACTTACTGGCAAGCGCGGCAGAGCACCTGGACATCCACACTTTGATGCAGTCAGCGCTTATTCTTCCAAGAATAGTACATTCGGAATAATATTTTTGGAATGTGTCCCAACTCTAGGGCTGTTGCGCAAATAGGCTTGTGAAAGGAAACATGCAGGACCTCCAGTGACTGGGTCTGTCAACTCGGCATTTATAGCAAGTCGATTGAAATTATGATCTGACCATGGTCCGAGGGCCCCTATCGAGGCAATGGCACTTGGATATCGCAAGACGTCATAAGCCGTTGCATAAGGAGTAGCAGCCGCATTGTTGATTTTTCTGGCGAGCCGAGCTCCTTTCGGATGCACGTGGTGGGCCATTGATTTCAAGGAAAATATGTTAGTTTGAAAATACAGCAGTCGCGATCAAGAGCGATTCGTGATCCGTTGCTTTGGACAAGGTGTTTATGGCCAATAAGTACGGCGGGGTGTGTAAGTCGCATCGACTGAAGAGCGTTCAGAGGTACAAAGCCACCCGCTTCCATGTCGAATCTCCAAAGAAAGTGAAGCGTACGGCCGGATCCGGAATTCGAAGGTGTCAATGGACTCGTCTCAATTCAAACGCAAAGTATAAAGAATTCTGTTTTTGTCACTGGACAGAACTCAAGCAAGAGTTCTAGGAACGGTATCCAGGTGCTGTATTTTACGCAGTAGCCCTGCCCATGATACACTTGTAAAAGTCGATCGTTCAGTTCGAAATGACAAGTTGATGTGTAACTAACACCACAAAACAAAGGCGGCGTATCTACCAATGGCAACTGGTCGAATTCTATTCTTCTCAACCTAGAAATAACTTGCAAAGTCTGCAGTGTCGCTTGAGAAAACTACCAGCATACATCGCCTCAAGACACTAAGTCAAATCAAAGATACGGTAAGAGGGTTCTCAGTAGCATTCTGAGGTCTGAGCAAGGCCGCAGCTATGAACATCAATCGCAAAGCCAAATAAGAGTCTTCTAGAGCCAACCTGCAGGAAACATGGCATTGATGCTGGCAGGTGCTGAATGAGAAACTGTAGCAAAGGTTTATGACCCCACTTTGTTATAGATAATGTGGTGATTATGAAAAGGCCAAAGACAAAGAAAATCTGAGCATAAGACGACTCACATGCTAAAGGTTCCCTCGCTGATATTTCCACCGCGAAAGACAATAATGGATGCATCGCCGGGATCGGATCTTATTCCAAAAATGATTTTTTTGGTTGCAGAAGTTGCTCCATCATCGTTGTTCGATGATCCACCTCCAGTACCCAAGGCAGCTGGCAATTGAACGCCACCTCAACTATACTTGTCATGCTTATTCTTGACTTTGATAAGCAGTAAAGCCTCATGGTAATCCCCTTCCCTCCTTGCCTTCTTCAGCTTCCTAACCTCGTCATCCTCCAACCTTCTACCAACAGCTTCTTCCAGCTCTTTCCTGCTGATCTTCTCTCTCGCCTTCTCTTCTTTTGACGCTTTCAGTTTCGGCTTGAACCGCGCTTGCATACGTATCCGGAATGTAGTGTTGAAAGTAATAGCATCCGCATCGCCTCGGACTTCAGGTAAGGCACTTGATTTCGACGATGTCGAGGGCTTGATTGTGAGGAATGTGTCGCGCAGAGTTTGGATTTGAAATGTGCCTGGCGTGTCGGCTGTAGGTATTGAGAGGAAGGATTCGAGAGGCGATACAGCTTCTGTGTTGGCTGAAAGGATGCCGAATTTATCGCAACTTAGGTATCTTGACGATGTCAGCGACTCAGCAATATGCTCGCTCGGATCACAATGAACCTACCTTCCATGGTGGCCCTTGAAACTAAACGTCTCTGTGCCTGCTACCCTATTCGCAACCCAGACTTGCCGAACGTCGTGTGGTTCTGCAGTTGAAGGGTCGTCGTTGAGGATATTCTCTAGAGCGCTCGCAAAGACCTGGCCATTCGTGTCGCAGGCTATGCAACTTGGTGGATCCGAAGGTAATACCAGAACAATAGGTCCCACAACATCTCCTGTAGCTTCTGCCGTCACCCAGCTATCGTCGTCCACGGCGGTGTCCTCGTTGGTCTTGGAGACAACAAGTTGCTTTGACGACGAGCCACCATCCTCATCTCCAAACTTTTCCGCCACATCCACGCGCTTCCTCTTCTTGGCCTTCTTGTCGCCTTTGAAAGTCAATGGTTTGACCATGTTGTAGAGCTGTATGGTTGCTGTGAGTGGTATGGTGGATATAAAGTCTGGATTGTTGACCTTCCAAATCGAGGGAGCTTGGGTCGAGGCGCTAGACCCGAATCACGACCCCTCGCCTCCAAAATCTCGGGCACCTCCGACTTCCTCTCCTCCGCAAATGCCATCGATATAAATTTTACACGAATAGCTACACTTTTCTTCCTTTCTCCCTTTCTCTCTTCACCATCTTTCATCTATATTTCTATTCCAGTATGACTTCTGCTGCAGTAACAGTCAGTCTTGAAGACTTAAAAAATGGTATGTCTATCTACCATGTCTGTCGATGTCCAGGTCCAGGCATGTCAACACCCGCAAAATCCATCGGCTGATCCAAGCAGGCAATGTCTCCTTTCAAACTTTAGTTGATGCCTTTGGGCCAGACTCTCTGGGCATCATAGTAGTAAAAGATGTCCCAGAAGAATTCGTGCAGCTCAGACACCGCCTACTATCCTACTCGTCGTACCTTGGAAACCTCCCCCAGTTTCGCCTCGGTAAACCCGTCCTCCTCCTATCTGAAGCTCTGACGCTAATATCAAACAGACAAAATCGAGAATCCAGCTTCCAAATACCTAACAGGCTGGTCTCGAGGCAAAGAGACCCTAAAAAATGGACAGATCGATACTCATAAAGGCTCTTTCTATGCCAACTGTGCCTTCTACGTCGACCCCTCCCTCGACTGCGCGAAACCAACCGAGGAGTTCTCCCCGGCCAATTTTCCCGAGTATCTCAGCCCCAATCTTTGGCCTAGCAATATCGCCGGCTTCAAAGAGACTTTCGAGGATCTGTGCCGTCTGATCATCGATACCGCCGTCCTGGTCGCAAGAGCCTGTGACCAGTACGCCTCGAAGGAGATTCCAGATTACAAGCCAGGCTACCTCGAGCACGTAGTCAAGACCTCAACTACGACCAAAGCGAGACTCTTACATTACTTCCCAGCGGATGTGGAAGCCAAAGAAGAGACGAACGATGATGACTGGTGTGCCACACATCTCGATCATGGATGTCTGACGGGCCTAACTTCCGCCATGTTCATCAATGAGACCAAGCAAGTCCCTTCGATCCCCATGACGTACTCGTACAACCCCCGCTACCTACCTACTCTTGAGGAACTCGATACATCACCCGACCCAACGGCGGGTCTGTACATCCAGTCTCGCAGTGGGGAGACGGTACAAGTCAAAATCCCGCGGGACTGTATCGCCTTCCAGACAGGTGAGGCGCTGGAGAGGATCACAAAGGGCAAGTTCAAGGCTGTACCACATTATGTGAGGGGAGTAAGGCCAGGGGTGGCGGGTGGTGAGAATGAGGGGGGTAGGATTGCAAGGAATACGTTGGCGGTGTTCACGCAGCCGAACCTTGGGGAGATTGTGGATTTGGATCAGGATATAAGCTTTGGGGAGTTTGCACGGGGGATTGTGGAGAAGAACACTACAAAGTGAGGTTTGTCTCTTTGGAGTGACGATTCATTGGATTCTACTAGATGCGAAGTTCGTCTTGCTCTCGATGCCGTATTGCATCAGTATCTTGTGCTTGGTAAACATTTCCTTCCCAATAACGACTGTACCTTTCTTCTTTGCCTCTCATTTGTTCTCCGTTCAAAAGCTGTCTGCTCAATATTCAAGAAAATTCGTCTCATAGTCTCAAGTGAGATCACTCCCTAGCACGAGCATTCTGTCTAGCCAGCATCATCAGTTGCTGTGAATAATCACCACAAGTATCATTCTCATCATCAGCAGCCTTCTTGGCTGGTGCTTCGTCCGCATCAATGTTCTCCATCTCATCGAGTAGCATCTTGAGCTGGGCCTTGAGGACCTTCAACAGGTGGTTGTCTTGGAGATGTTCTGGGATATCGACTTCTGGGAGGGTTCGCTTCTTCTTCGTTCCTGACATGTCCTTCTCCGTGGCGTCGGCCTTCTTGTCGGCGTCAACAGCAGTATCCTTCTCAACAGGAACAGTCTCGTGCTCGACTATAACAGGGTCAGAATCAGTGCTACTCTTCGCATCCTCACCCTGAACTTCCTCCTCCTCCACACCCCCACCCCTCGCAATCGTCAAAAGCGCAATGACAAATAGCTCCTTCATGTACGCAAAACTAAACCCTTCACTCAACTTCGCAATCACGGTACACAAATCCTCATGGAAATCCACCAGATGACTCTCAAGCAGCTTCTTCCTCCAGAACTGGCAGTACGCCACGCGCTCCTCCTCGTTCGGGATCTTGAAGTGGTATTTACGATCGAAACGGGATGGGCGCTTGGAGATGGCGGGATCGAGACTGTTGAGGTGGTTTGTAGAACCAATCATTAGGATCCCGTCGTTGGATTCGAGGCCGTCGACCTCGTTGAGGAAGTAGCTGCGTGTTTTGTCGGTGACGAGACTATCTAGGTCTTCGAAGATGAGGAGGCAGGGAGCCATCACACGGGCATGGCTGAAGATCTGGCGGATGGAGTACTTGGGCCCTTGACAGGCGTCAAAGGACTTGACGTACAAGGAAGGCACAGGGTCGGGACGAGCACCGAGTGCGTTGATCAGGGCCTTGAGAGAGATGGTTTTGCCGTTTCCAGGAACGCCGTGGAGGATCAGGCCGCGTTTCCAAGGGACGGCAAGACTCTTGTAGAGGCTCTTATTGTCGAAGAAGCCTTGCACGTCTTCAATGAGGTTGGCCTTCATGACTGGGTTGAGGATCACCTCGTCCCAGGAGGCGCCTTGAACACTTGCCCATAGTTCCTTATCCTTGGACCAGTGTGCGTCGTCAAAGACATAGATCTCCTTGTGGAGTTCAGTCGTCCATGCTCCGACGGCGAAGAGAAGTTCGTCCGTGGCTGCAGAAGTCTGAGCATCGCCTTGCTTGCGAGGAGAAAGGACATAGTATACGCGGAAGGGGCTCATGTATTCAGCCCACTTGACCTCGTAGATTATGTACTCGGCATCCTTCCAAGTCAACTTCCATCGCGAAAAGCGATTCTGGTCTTTGAGTTTCCCGGTTCCCTCGCGACGGGGGACGGGAGCTACATAGCTGCGAGTGACATCGAAGAGCTCGCCACCGTCCTTGGTGATTTTGGCATGACCTGCCATGGCATACCCAACGAGGTCGCATTTGGTAGGATCAGAGCACGTAACGTGGAAGTCTGGGTGAGCTTGGCGGATGTGTTCGAACATCATGAGTTCTGTTCCGGTTCGCTGGGCGCCGAAGTGTTGTTTGAGGCCATCGAATACGGCTTGTTTGCCGGGCTGGCTGGATGCTTGTGCAGCCATGATGGAAATGCTTTACAGCAAGGGTAGATTTGAGAAGTGTTGAATCGAAGTAAAGCAAAGATGTGTGTACAAGAAAGTTGAAGAGGTCGGAATGATGGATTGGGCGTTCGGGGGTTGCTCACTTGGGCTTTATAGAATATCAGAAAGGCAAACGGATCAGGCATCAGCAAGACAGTTGGGTGTTCGCACGAGGCATTGACGGCATTGACTGCAGCAACATCTGGAGCACCAACAGCAGGTAGCCGTGAGGCAGCCTCGCGGTCGGCTTGCGGCGTTGCTTGCAGCCATCGAACTAATAAAGTGGACGAAGAGACAAGGATGAGAGATGGGATGATTGGCTCATTCTGCGGCAGTCACTTTCGCGGGGTACTAACCACCACAGTGATGCTGCATGATGGAGGAGTTGTGACCATACAGGCGGGAGAGATCTGCCTTGCATCGTACAGGTGCAGCTGAGTCCGTGTATACTCAGACGACGACTTGGACGAATAGTTGTGGTGAGACATATTCTTTTCTTGCCCGTATCCTTGTCCTTCCCATCTCGCCGGATTGTGGTGTATCGAATAATCCTTTTCAGGCGCCCCCGAGATCTTCCGAAAAAGGCATATTGCATATTGCAGATGCATCAGAGGTTGCATATTTGCAGGCTGGCATGCAAACGGGCTGACTGGATAATGTCATTAGGAAGAAGTGAGTTACTAACTGGGGAAGCCTGGAGGGACACGGGAGGATGATCAACCGAGTGGTCTTTCATCTTACAAGAAGTGTCTTCTGAAAACACTCTACCGGTTTTGGATCCTGTATCATTGGATCTTGAAGGCCAGACGTTAAGGTTGAGGTTGAGGTTGCAGTTGTTGTGATGTGCTATGTACGATCGTACGGTCAAGTCAGTGGCGGCTTTATTTTGGCAGGGCAGGCAGCGCAGCCCACCAGCCAACCTTGGCCTGGGCCTGGCCCATCCCTGTCAAACTGAGTACTCCTTCCTTTCGGTTAGACGAGATTGAGGCGAAGCTCCAGTGAGTGAGTTGTATTTCTATGTATATCTCAATTGCCCTGCGAGTCTGTGGCTAGCCGGCATGGACATCAGAAACAAGTTTTTCTCGTTGATTAAATGTTGCTTGTTTGGTTTGTTTCTTCCCACACTGGTTTGGCTCGCTTATTATTCCTCCTGTCTCCCAGCAAAGGCTACTTCTGCTCCGCAGTTGCCATACATTTTCATGCTCTCGAGCATTCCAAGGCGCTAGATCTACATATTGGCCCAATCAAGAGCTAGAACGTCGTATTCTGGGATAAAAGAGTTAAGCTGATGTCTTTCAAAGAGACTGCCGTGACACGGGATTTACCCATCCTCCACGCTTCTCACGTACCTACTCTGTCTACCTAGCTATGCTTCGACATCAGTTGCAACCTCCTTGCAAGTCAACAACCAAAGTTTTCTTTCCTGATACTTTAAAATAACACAACTTCGCCTCCGCATCTCGCAAGAGATAATTTTCCGAATCACATCACATCCATTCGTCACAGGTGCCAGGGCCAGCGATTGGCGGCGCCACTATCGCTGTGGAGGCTTGGGAAATCTTGCTTTCAGCATGTGAAGCTGGTCTGAGATGGCGCACTCTCCGGGGCAGCACAGGGGTGCTCTCCCCTGCAGTAGCTCCACTAACCTCACTGAGGCGCATCTTGGGGGTCCGTTTCACAAGCCCCAGCAACGCCAACTCAAGAAGCGCTCGACAGGCCAACCTGGAACTTTTATACTTTGACATAGCATTTGACTTTCTATTCTCGCTGTTCAGACTTTGCTTGAATCCGAGACTGGTGAGAGAAGACTGGTAGGGTGTACTTATGAATAGTTTTATCGCTCTTAGATATCCTTGCTTTCTCGTTCAAGAAGACCGATTCTACCTAGCTTGATCGACGGACGATGGACGGTCCAGATGCTAGAATAGCGCATCCCGCCCCCTACAAGCTCCATCCCATCCCTTTGCTCCCTCCCCACTATTATTTCAGCCCCTCCCCAGCCAATGCGAATGCCTCAAGGTTTCTGTTTCCTCTTCGCATTGACTCTGCCCCATAAGTACTGTAGATCCCTCTGGTTTCGAATCATCATCATATCCCTGATCAGTCCAGGCACAAACAAGGAATCCGAGCTGTCACCCTCCTATCTGTTCATCTCAAATACCAGCCAGACCTCCGTTCCCCTTTTCCTGGAATGGACCTCATCTATCCTCACCACACTCGTTTTTCTAGTTGAATTAATCTTTAAGTAATCAATCATGCTGTTCAGAAGTATTCTGGCAGCTGTCTTATCAGCAGGTGTAGCCACCGCACTTCCAGCGTGAGTACTCTTTGGCATGCATCTTCACGATGCTTCTTTGGGGAAACAAATTCGTCTGACCCTTTTCACAGAGAGCCGTTTTCAAAAAGATCAGTCGACTTCAACTGGGGTTCAGAGAAGGTTCGGGGTCTTAATATAGGCGGATGGCTGTTGCTCGAGCCATGGATTACACCCTCGATCTTTCAATCTCTGGACCAATCGTTGGGAATAGTGGATGAATATACTCTTACGGAGAAGTTGGGTACGGATGCGGCATACAACATTCTCAAGTCACATGTGAGTCTTGACTCTAGACATTAGCGAGAAGGATGCTGACGGAATACACAGTGGGATAGCTGGTGTACATTCGGAGACTTTCAAAAGATCGCCAATGCTGGGTTTAATATGGTTAGATTGCCAATTGGGTACTGGGCATACTCGCTTGATGCTGGAGAACCGTACACACAAGGCGCGGCACCATATGTCGACGCTGCCATCGATTGGGCAAGAGGAACTGGACTCAAGATTATTCTAGATCTTCACGGTGCTCCGGGCAGTCAGAATGGTTTCGATAACTCGGGACATAAGGTTGCAACCCCAGCATGGCAACAGGGTGATACAACTGCGCAAACCCTGGCTGTCTTAAAGACCATGACCGAGAAATATGCGCAAGCCCAATATCAAGATGTGATTGTCTCGATTGAACTTCTCAACGAGCCTTTGAGCTCTGCGTTGAACTTCGATCAACTCAAACAGTTCTACAGAGATGGATTCAATCAAGTCAGAGAAGTCAGTGATACACCCGTCATGTTGCATGATGCATTTGTAACTCCCAGCACTTGGAACGGTTTCCTCTCGGTATCGGACAACAATGCTCAGAATGGTATGTGGAATCTAAATAGGGCTATCGTTTATCTGTCTCTAATAATTTCTAGTTGTCGTCGACCACCACGAATACCAAGTCTTTACCAATGACCTCGTAGCCCTCCAACCGTGGCAACATCGCCAACTGGTGTGCAACAACGTCGGCTCATACGCTTCCAACTCGGACAAATGGGTCGTCGTAGGAGAGTGGACAGCAGCAATGACAGACTGCGCACCAGCACTGAACGGGTATGGAGTTGGCGCAAGATACGATGGCTCCTATCCAGGCTCCTCGTACGTCGGCTCCTGCGCAGACAAGAACAACATCGCGAATTGGAATGAGACGTTCAAGGGTGACATGAGAGGATATCTCGAAGCTCAATTGTCTGCTTTTGAGAGCCAGACACAAGGGTGGGTGTTCTGGAACTTCAAGACTGAGGGTGCACATGAATGGGATGCTTTCGCTCTACTTGATGGTGGGATCTTCCCACAGCCTCTCACGGATCGCCAATTTGGCGGGATTTGCTCATGATAAATTCGGGATTTGAATACTTGGATAAGAAATAATGATTTGAGATTAGATATGGGGGATAATGAGGCATCTCGCGCCGCTGAACACATTCATTTATTTACTTCGGATACACATAGAATTGGATAGGGGGGCGGATAGAGGCTCGAATACCCAAACAAAACATAGGTAAAATATACAGGAATTTGATGCAGATCCATAAAACTTTCTGTTCTTTTGTCTTAGTAGAGGAATGTAATCGCATTCCTCTGGCATCAAGGTCGCGAAAGACCTTTGAGGCATTTACATTCAAGCGATTCTGGTTTCGTTTCGCTGGAGGGAAGGGGAAGGGGCTCGGTTAGATCCTGCCAAGTCCCGCTGACTAAGGCTTCTAATGAACGACATCTCTTCATCCGGATCCCTTTCTTCTCTTTGCCACGTCGTCTCGAGGAAGTTAATATCAGTTACAAGTGTTAGCGATACTATAAACTTTCGCATTTAAAGTGAAATTTCTTTCCGAATTTCTTTCTGCGATATGGTGGTGATCAGCTGCTCTCTTTCTGGGCTTCTCTAGACTCTTTTCCAACCCACGTTCTCCTCCTTGACGTAGTTTGTGCAGAATGTTTTATCTTTCTATGTGCGGAGGTGTTTATTCTGTTCGAATTTCTCTGTTTTTGAAATGTCCTTTCATTTGGAACCCGTTCAAAGGTTGACCTGCGTTACCAGAACAAAGTATCATGGTGCAGCTGTGTGGCTTTCCTGCTGCAGTTGTTTGGATTGGACTGTTGGAAACATCAATGCGGTTCTAGCATATCCTCTTTTCTATTCTTACGCTACTGTTATACTCCAAGACCAAGACGAAGTTCTTCTTCTTTAGACATCCTACTGTTTGCTGTTGCCAGCAACTTTAATACCGGTTCAGCCCTGACGAGCAATCTGAGTTGGATTTTCCTCTGGATTGTATCCATCATCCTTCATCTGGCTTTCATGCAGCAGAGTTCTAATCGTGTAAACCTTTGCTCTCGACGTGATCCAGCCTTTCATTTGACCTGGCATGTTCTGCCCTGTCCCATTTCCCGTCCCTGCCATGCACTGTCCCAAGCTGTGATCTTGACGGCCTAACGAACACCCAATATATGGTTCCTCTCCTGTATAGCTCTTGAGCATATCAGGCAGCAGTAAACGGCCCTACCCTTCTCCGGCGCTAATTCGAGAGCTACAGTAGCCGAGCAGACTGGTAGAAATCAACACCTCGATGAGAATTCGAGTCTCTCTCCAACTTCATCAACATCAACAACGTCAACGGCTACTTCGATCTGTGAAGAGAAGCGAGGTTGCCTTGATACCTTGCACATACTACAGTCTCAAGCAGCTGCCAGTGTCATTGCCACCATCTCCACTGCTTTGCATCACTCGATCTCGAGTATGAAGTGCCTCCGACTCAATGGTGAACAGATTGACTAACAGCTGACAGGAAATAGTTTCGAGTTTCCATCACCCCACCACCCAGGTCACGTTGAGACCTCGAACATCTTACAACCTCCCCAGACACCACACCGACCACCTCACCTGCACCTTCAGTCATGTCTCAATTGGCTGTTGCTCATCGTCAGTCAAAGACAAAGAAGCCTTTGACTGACACCACAGTCAAAGTGAACATCCCCCGCCCTTTCTACACCAGCCTTGCTCGCAAGGACTCGGTATCTCTTCGGCCGGGCGCACGTTCTTCCATGGGTCTCTTTGACTCTCGCTACCAGAAGGGTGACTATATACGCCTTCGTTGCTCTCCCCATAGCGCCAATATTCTGCGAGCTGAGCCTTACATCGTCGACGAGAACGGTCGCTCCCTCTTGCTTCGTTCCGCCGAAAACATCAAGCCCAGATCACGAAAATCTCGCTATTCTCGCTATTCTCGCTCATCTCGCTCACAGTGCAAGTCTGTCGCCATGGCTTCCCCTCGCACTCCCGTCACTCCCGTCAATCAACAAGGTCCGATCAATGGTCGCCAATCGATTACCCCAGCTAGCGGCGATGACCACGGCTCTGGTATGACTCCTGATGTACCACCACCTCCTCCAAAGGATACCCCTCGACCAGTACGTATTTTCCTTCTATCCCAACATCACAGCCTCCTCGACGCGTCTCTGAGCTTCTATTGGCGCGTCTCCCACCTCATGATCTCACACCAACATCTCTTGACCTTCGAACTTGCTAACATAGCCATTTTCGCAGAAGAGAATATCTCCACTTGACAAGGACCTACCAGCCAAGCCAGCTCTCCGCTATGCTTCATCCCCACAGCGACGTGGTATCCTCGGTGAGTTTAATTTCCTTGTTGATATCCAGGATACTTTGCTGATAGCCCCAGATGCTACAGACTCTGCTGCCAAGAGAATGACCGTCAGCTACCCTCCCATCAAGCCTTCGAACATTGTTCGCCACCGTCCTTCTCTGAGCGACTCCAGCTTCAAGGTTACGCCCTCACTCAAGTCTGCTCGTGGCAGTATCAGTTACGAGGTTGGAACTGCTGCTGCAAAGAAAGCCAAGAAGGTTCAAGGTCTCCCTGTCACCATTACCAGTCAACGCACTCTCCACCAAACCTCCAGCAGCTACTCCCTCGCTGCTTCTCGTGGATCTGCCACTGCCACTACCCAACGAGTTATCTCGCTCAGTCATGGTGGCCATATCGGTGCGTACAAAAACGGAAGCCCGATCCAGAGATATCCCTCTTCCAGCAAGGCTGTTGTGAAGACTCCCGTCAAGTTCAACCGCCGCAAGACTCGAGACTTCCAGGTCTTGAGTGATAAATGTTCGGATGATAACATCGAAGTCAAGGTAGATATCCAACAGACCGAGGAGATTCTTGAGCCCAGCAAGGATAACTTCGATATTTCAGGCGACATATTGGCCGGGGATTTCGCTGTAGAGTCTCCTGCCCGATCGGATGGTGGTAGGCGCTATGTCAAGCTTGGTGTTGGTCCAACTGTTCGATACTCCAAGGATGCTCGGGAGGTATTGATGGGAAAGAGTCCAAAGTAAGCACAACCTCTCTTCACGGGACACTTCTTCTGACCAACCGTCACAGTGTTGCCAAGTCGCTCAAGAATACTTCCAAATTTGGAGGCTCTTCTAAGGTGTTCAATGACGGTCCATAGTGAGTAAACAGTCTTAACGAAGGTATTCAAGCTAACAATCGCAGCCCTCGTATCCCTCTTCCCAAGAAAGCCGACAAGGAAATCAAGTCTCGATTCCAAGTTAGTGACCCTCCAGCTTCCCGTCTCACTCGTCCCACCGCTTCGAGTGCTGCTCGTATCCAAGACTCGAAGGCCAAGATTGAATCGCGTAAATCAATCGTAGCACCTGCAGTCAAGAAGGTTCCTGAAGTCAAGAAAGTCAGCAAGGGTATCCGCAGCCGAGTTTTTGATTTGATTCATGGTCGCCGCCGTTCGGCTCAGCCGATTGTCGAAAAGAGTCCTCCCGCTTTCATCCACAAGAACAGGAAGTACGATGTTCGGGATATGACCGCCGTCGAAGTAATCCTTACCGTGAGCAGCTTCTCCTTCCTATTTGGTTCCTATAAATGCAAACATGTTAATTCCACATCAGGGTGAACCAGTTGACAAGCAAGCCTCTGATCAAGACCAAAAGCAAGTCCAAAAAAATAGCCAGGAGACCGCTGAAGCCCACACTCCAACCAACACAGCTCGCCGTCTCGCTCGCAACACCACCCTCCCAGCCCGTCTCAATCCCAATGATAACGGCGATCGCCCACCTCCACCACCCCCGACCAACAGTCTCGAGTCTCTCCGCGCCCATTACCTTGAAGATGCCGCCGCTCTTCAAACCGAAGACGCTCGCCTCGATTCCGCTATCGCTGGTGTTCAGGCTTCTCTCGACGAAATCATCGCGACAACCCAAGGCATCGAGTACCCCGGTTTCCGCAATGTTGTTGAGCCCGTCATCCGTAGTCTCGCAGCCAGCATCCTCTCTGCCCAAAACGCTAGAGTTGCAGTTATTGGCCTGGGAAATGCAAGCCAGCGAGTCATGACTGACACCTTGGTTATGAGTGAGGCTATTAGTCGCGCTGCCACTGAGGCTCGGAGAATGGTTGGCGATATCGAGACGATGATTCCTGAGGCTCAGGCTGCTGAAGGTGGTCGTGCTCAGGCTAACTTGTGATATGTTCACCTGAAGATACATGGCGGTTTTCTTTCCTTTGCTTTTTTTCTGCTCTGCTCTTGCTTCTGCTGCTCTTCGCTTTTAATTTTGCATTATCTTGTGCCCCACGAGTGGCTTGTAGGATACGTTTTGTACTATTAGTGACTTTACGACTGGGACGGGGGACGCTTGATACGATATGATACGACGACTGATGAATTTGGTGGTTTTATGGAACGATGGATGCTTGTACAGGATATGTCAGATCAGGGCGGTCATGATTGACGAGATGCGAGCACTTTGAGAAAGGGATGATATGACATTGCGAACCGTGGGGAACTTCTGCTAACGTTTTCGGACGAATTCATGGATTGTGAGATTTGTAGATAGATAATACTGCCAAAACTCGACTGTGCAAAGGATTGTGAATGTGATGCTAGAAACCACTTACATTGACGGGAATTGGAAACTAACAAACTCAAGTTGAATAGAGTCTCCTTAACTTGTTATTGCCAGATTACAAAAACAAATTGCAAGAACGTGTCAGTAGTGAAATTCCGAGACAATAATGCCTTGATGATGACATGCTACTCTCAAAGTCAAGATTCAGATCAGCATATACTCCACCTCTAAAACTCCATCTTCTTCCCACAAACCACCACCAATGGGATACCTGGGATGCCTCCTTGATTAAACCACTATAAGAATCAAGTCAGCTCTCACATCACCATAAAAATATGCTGAGAACAGAGAAACAAGCAAAAGTAATCAAACACCCACCTCTGCCATAATCCCCACCTTCTCTCCCACAATCCTCCTAATCCCCCCCTCCTCTCTCGCCTCCCCATTCTCCTTCCTCGCCAATATAATCGGCCACAAACTTTTCACAGCACCAAGCCACCACACCCTCGCCACATCCCTCGACCTCTCCATAGTCTCCTCATCCCTCAAACTATACCACGTCGTCTTACTCAGGAAATGCTGGTCGATGGTCGAATCCTGTGAGAGTTCATTGTGGAGGTTACGCGCGATGTCGCGCGCGAACCCGAGGGGGGTGCAGAAATCGAGGAAGTCTGTTAGGGTCTGCTTCACGGTTGGTGGGGCAGAGGGGAGTTGGATTGAGGGGAAGTCCCATTCGTCCCATTGGATGTATCCGCCTGGAGCTGTTGTTTGGTGTGTCAATGTAAATTTAAATGTAAATATAAAGTCAAGCCTCTCATCCTGAGACTCGAACAAGAAGAAAAAGGGAGAATGATCCCTACCTAGAAGCTCAACGACATTCTCCAACGCAATTGGAATATCATCCTCTTTCAACGCAGCGATCAGCAGCCTCACATGCACAAAATCATACTTCCCTAGATGTTCATCCGGGAATGGTCTCAGCACATTATGCTGCACGTAGCTGAAGTCCGAGGTGTGGCCCTTGGGGAAGAAATCACGCGAGATGTCGAAGCCGACGTATTGTCGTGATTCGTTGCTTGAGGTGGGTGTTTTAGACAGGATGGTAGAAAGGTCTTGGAGCCAGACTCTAGAGACCAATGATCAGTCTAGTATGGTTTAATTTGATGGGAAAGGTTGGAGTACCCAGTTCCTGTTGCGATGTCTGCGATGCGGCAGATGCGGTCTTTGGGTATTGAGGGGTGGATCTGCTCTGGCGGACCGAAAGTGTTGATGAAACGGTGTTGGATATTCAATCTATTATCTATGAGTACATCTGATTATACACACAATAAGGGGATGGGGGTTCTTGCCGCCTACTTTCTTCGGTTGTCTTGTTCTTATTCAAGATATATGAAGTTTCTTCTGGTGTTGACATTTTGGTGGGGATCTCAAATGGTGAGAAATTTAGATGAGGCAA
Organism: Leptodontidium sp. MPI-SDFR-AT-0119; assembly: GCA_020726505.1. NCBI lineage: Eukaryota > Fungi > Ascomycota > Leotiomycetes > Helotiales > Leptodontidiaceae > Leptodontidium > Leptodontidium sp. MPI-SDFR-AT-0119. The sequence continues at coordinate 1,509,280 of JAHLEZ010000013.1, read as the reverse complement.
ATTTCAAACTGTGTAATGCAATAACCTGTAAGTTTCAATGCTCGAACATCTACCAATATTCCCAAATAATCGAGGCCAGATTCGGATAAGCAACAGCTGTTATTAGCTGTCCCCTTTCTACCTGGGGGGAAGCTTTACGTCATCTCGACTAGTGTACTCAACAGTACTCGGCATTCCCTAAATGGCCAACCGATGCCCTCATCATCTACTGGGACCAAAACAAAACAAACAGCACCTGAAAGCTCATGAGATATCTAATACGAGAATGAATTTCTGCGATTTTATATTCGACTGTATCATATGAGATTCTCTTGGTGTTTCTCGGATTTTCAAATCGATTGGTGGCTTCTGATCCTATTCCTCCTCCTTTTTCGTTGAGGTCATTGTTTGAGCACAACTGAACAGGCAAACTCGTTGAAGTCCGAGGAGGGGATTCTTCAAGCATGAATATGCCTTATCCCTTTCCTCCACCTCCCTAATCCCCATCTCAAAAACCACATAAAGCCAAAATAACCCGGTCAGACTACGCTTCTCCATTGACATCTCCAACATAAGCTAAATACCCATTTCCTATCCTCGTTCCCACAATTGCCGCTTGAGTCTGATCAACATCTCTGGGTGCAAATACCATCGACTGTGTTTTTCCTCCAGGAATAGGCACAAAGATCTTCTCTTGCGGCTTTGCTTCCCGAACCTGCAGAGCTTTCATACCGAACGTCGACGGTAGCGAACTAGAAGTGACACCTCGAGGGAGGGTGTAGAAGTTACCAACTTCAAAAGTACCTCGCTCATAATTTCCGCGCTTCCAAGCCAATCCAAAGCACGTGAAGAGAGGTTCAAAGTCCGTGACGAAGCTGGGGAAGTGTAGCCCAAAGATGACTCACCGCCATTCTGAAGGTACGACTGGATTTTGGTGCCGACAGTTGCGTTTTCTGGCTTCGTCAGGCCTTCGTCTGTGGCGATGGCGGCTTTTGGTGTGTTGGAATCGAGATATCTGTTTGCTCCGGTTGCTGATTTAGCTCGTTTTATTGGGCTGGTTCGGAGATGGAGTCGATGAGAGAGGCATATTGTTGGTCGAGGAAGGACCGGAAGGAGAGGCAGAGTAGGTGGATCTGGGGTTGTTTAGGAGTTGCCATTCTGAATCTGTCTCGATCGGGATGACCTAGATACGATGTTCTGTATCTCAGAGGAGAAGTTTGTATTTCTATTTACAGCGATGGAAGAAACTTGAAAGGTGGACTTCCCTTGCAGGTATGGGAGGTACCTAGGTACCGAATCAAGTCAGGTGACCTTCTGTCAAGGTGCCTCCCGCAACAGCGACTAGATGTCCAGGACCACCATCTCTTGGTTACATCTCCACGTATCCAATTGTCAACACTATGCCTCCTTCCAAACCATTTGCATGCGATGTATGCTGTAGAGCTTTTACCAGAAGTGTATGGGAGCGTCCGACAGCTTACTAGGGAAATGACTGACGCCGACTTCTGCGCAGGAAAACCTCGACCGACACAAGAAGACCCGTCAGTGATCCCTTCCACAGATCTGCAAGTCGGGGTCAGGATGCGATGAGCTGACGTTTCACGATAAGATCATGGGGAGGGAGACGCCGAGAACTTTGAATGCACGAAATGCAAGGCTCAATTCGCGAGGAGGTAGGCGATTTGAATGTCACGAGGCAGAGGGATCAACATTGACGAAATCAGGGATGTCTGTAAACGACACATGGATAGATGTTCAGGTGCTCAGGCTCAGACATCAAGGCCACGAAAGCGACCCAGGACGAGTCTCAATGTTAACAGTCCTCCCACCCCAGGGAACGACGAAATTCTTGTGCACGCTGAAAATCTCGACGTGGAGAATGGGAGTCCAGAGAGTAGGACAATTGACCCGCCTCTTAGCCCATTGAAGTAGGTTTATACCTCGCCGGATGCTCTTTCCTGCCCCGTTCTGATATCAAGGCGAACAGTCTTCCACCGGAGGAAATTGCCAATCACGTGGAATCATATTTCTCGAATTTCCACCCTGCTCTACCAATACTGCATAGGCCATCCTTCTCACAGTCTGAAACTACACCTATAATGCTGAAAATAATGGTCGCAATCGGAAGTCTGTATTCGGGAAGAAGAAAAGTTTCGAGCGATTCAGTACGGCTCCATCAAATGAGCCAAGACTTGTGGAGGAGCGGAAGTTACGAACTGGGAATATTGGTAAGATGTCTGCGTTGTGAAATAAACTTAAGGACTGATCTTACATGACCAAGGTTATGGAGAGTAGACAAAGATTCAGGACGAACTGGGTTCTCCAAAGCTGGATCCTTTACACGGTCTACGGAACCTTTTCAGGTGATGACCAACTCATGTCGAAATCTAGGAAAATGTACAGGTTCTTGACAGATGTAGGCTCGTGTCTTTTACTCCTAAACTTATCTGATCTCTGTTAAGGCAGTTCGCGAGCTTGATCTTCTGCATCAGAAAGCGGCCATCCCAACTCTCAGTCTCTGGAGTATCGACTTAAATCTGGACCTCCCCTTCGATGAACCGGCGGTGTATCTCAAATGGCACCAATTCATCACCCAAGAGTCCCTCAAGCTGTCAATATATGCATTTTACTTCTTTGACTATCACCTTCTTGTATCTTGCAATGCCCGACCATCAGTCTCATCCATCGAATTCGAATGGGAACTGCCCAATGCTACGCCGCTCTGGGAAGCTGATTCTGCATCTTCTTGGTGGCAGCTTCTTCACGACGACCATCTAAGTCTAGAAGCTTACCGCGCTGATTACTTACACCGAGAACCTGACACGAAATCATTACTTGCAGCGACGCAATCCTTACTCTCAGCCAACACTTCCCTGCAACTCATTTCTCTCCTGACCATCTCTCCCTTCGCAGCCCTTTGCATTGTTTCGAATCTCGAGCGCCTCGTCCGCGACTTCACACGCTGCTACTATCAACTTCCTCCAACCCTCTCCGACCCAAATCCGTTCCACGTACTCACCCAAGCTCAAAATTCCCAGGTCTCTGCAGCTCTCGGCCTGATACTAGGAGCAGCAGGCAATAGTCCATGTACGCCGTGCAGTCAAGACTGCCAGTCACTCTGGCACGCTGTACGACTTGGCTGTCTCTCCACTAAAATAAGTCTAGGAATACCAGATGACCTTCTCGTAGGCGGCGTAGTCGAAAGCAACCCCACAGCAGGTCTAGCAACAGCTACTCATCTCACTCTTGGGAACTATGTCACCACTCGGCGATCTGGACTAAGTGTTGACGAAACGACACTCAACATCCTCGGCGAAACACTGAAAGTCATGCATGAAATGGCCACTCCAGATCGATCAGCCCCTTGGGAAGGACCATGGACATCCACACAAGCATTCAGGATGCTTCTAATTCTCTGGCGAATCCTACGCTTGAGTATAACCCAGATGCAAAGCGACAGGGATCCTTTGAACATCGTAGAGTATCCGACTCATTTTCGGCCTGCCAAAACGGTCATTGAGGGAGTAATAGCGGCTTTACGGCTCTACAGCGACAATCCAATCATCTTAACACTGAGTAGCAATCCCGAAAAGGGGGCAGACCAGTGGGAGGACCAGTATATGCAATGGATGCATCAGATTTGCGATCGAAGGGATGTGTGGGATGTTGGACTGTCTATGACGAAGGTACTGGAGGAGATCTACGATACGGAGAGTGAAAGGAGTCCTTTGCGGCTGTGAAGGGACTGTGGTATGTCTAGGGATTCACGGTTGAGCTGTTTGAAGTCTGTTTCTGGCACGTTTGCTATGTTCCAATCTGACTTGTACTCGAAGCAAGTGCCCAGTCAAGCACCCCACCAAGACGCAATTCTAGATCCGACAAACTTGATGATCGCTTGAAATACAGCACCTTGTTTTTTGAGTGGTAATTCGAACCTCCACGTCATAATCTAAAGATTGTGTTTCGGCGTGACCAGTTGGTTGGCTGGCTTGCATTCCAACTCTACTGTGGAAGACCGTGAGATCTCGTAATCCCCTAAACAGATCCGATGTACTTTCGGGTCGAGAATGCTCTCCGACACATCAAAGCTTTGCCGTCCCTCCCAACTTAATTATTGTGTCGCATACATCCTTCGATTGCGTTCCTTCGAAAGTGGGGGGACCGGTCCCGATAGGATGTGGAGCTCCATCGAGGTCAACTGGTGTGGAGGTGGTGGTGAAGCATGCACGCCACATGCAACAAACACAGATCTGCAATATGAAGTTAACGGCACAGCCAGTAGCAGTGAAATATTCAATCCAGAAGCGGACCGGTGGGGGGGGGGGGATGTGGAGGGACAGTATTATACAGAATCCATCGCCCATCAAACCCCCATAACGCTTTCCACTTAGCCTTCAACATTCTCAATCGTCTTTTTCTTGTCTACTACAACTTTTCAACCATGGGATCAATCGAACTCGGCAGTGTTGTCGTTGAAGAGCAAGCTCTCGACACCGTGTCACAAACCAAGGGTACCAAAGCGAAATATGTCGAGGCCGCGAATGTGGAAGATGTTCTGACCAATGGTTGCTGCCATGGTCACGTCAGTGGAAACAAGGTTGAAAAAGCCACAGCCACAGAAGAGGAGCCTTACAAGATTCTCGAGGAGCCAAATCGCCGAGGTCGAAAGATCAGGGTCATCACGATCGGTGCTGGTGCAAGTGCTTTGAATTTTGCTCATGATATAGATACCTCGCCACTGGACATTGAGCTCGCGATCTATGAAAAGAATCCAGAAATTGGTGGTACTTGGTACGAGAACAGGTAAGTACAGATCCAGATTTGAAGTGTCAGACATTAACGTCTTGCAGATACCCAGGCTGTGCCTGTGATATTCCTTCGGTCAATTATCAGCTGAGTTGGGCACCTTCAGCTCACTGGAGCTCATAGTACGTATTATTTGGTTGTATCCTGGTACTTGAACTGATTGTTTTCAGCTATTCATCGGCACCTCAAATCCTACAATACTTCAAAACACTGGCGGATGACTACAAACTACGCAAATACATCAAGCTTAGCCACAGAGTAGTGGGGGCGACTTGGAGCGAGGAAACCCAGGAATGGCACGTCAAGATCCAGAGAGGTGATAACCCAGAAGACGTGATTGATGACAAGTGCAATGTACTGGTCAATGCCAGCGGAGTCCTCAAGCAAGTACTCAGTTATCCTGGTCTTGACGGTGCGATCTGACTGTGTGCTAGCAAATGGAAGTGGCCCACCATCAAAGGCCGGGAATCTTTCAGAGGTCCAATGTTACACAGTGCCAACTGGGATTCAAATGTCGACCTCAGGGGCAAGACAGTCGCGATCATCGGGTCGGGCTCGAGTGCTGTCCAAATCGTTCCCAACATCCTACCCGAATTGAAGAACCTGAAATGCTTCATTCGCTCTACATCGTGGGTCACAGCTGGATTCGGCTCGAACTTCGCTGGCAAAAACGGAGGAAACTTTGACTACACCGAGGAGCAAAAGAAGCTGCTCGCCGAGAACCCAGAGATGTATTTGAAATACCGTAAGAACATCGAATCAGAGCTGAACTCCCGGTTCCGTTTCATCTTGAACGGCTCTCCAGAGCAAGCAACCGCACGTGCTTTTGCAGAGAAGGAAATGAGACGGAAGCTGGAGAAAAAACCCTGGATCGCTGATGCTATTGTCCCCAAGGACTTTGCCGTCGGATGTCGTCGTCCAACGCCTGGTAATGGGTATCTGGAAGCGCTGTGCGAGGATAATGTGGATGTGATCCAAGGAACAATCAAGGAGATCACTGAAAAAGGAATCAGAACTAGTGATGGAATAGAGCACGAAGCAGATATCATTGTCTGCGCCACCGGATTCGACGTTAGCTGGAAACCGCACTATCCCACTATCGGTCGTGAGGGTAAAAGTCTGGCTGAAGAATGGGCGACTGTCCCCAGCACTTACCTCTCGATCACTGTTCCTCATTTCCCCAACTACCTCAGTATGTTCCTATATTTAGACTAACAAAAATTGTGCTAATCATTTTACAGTTTTCAACGGTCCATTCGGCCCATATGGTCACGGCTCCTTCCTCCCCATCACCGAAGTCCTCTCCAAGCATTTCCTCCAAATGCTCGAGAAGATGTCCATGGAACACCTAACTTCCTTCTCCCCGTCCGAAGCAGCCGTCGCTGACTTCGCCGAGCATCGTCGCACTTTCATCCCACGCACTGCATGGTCGTCGCCGTGCCGCTCATGGTTCAAACAAGGCACCGTCGATGGGGAGGTTATGATGTGGCCCGGCAGTCGAGTGCACTTCTTCGAGAACATGAAGACGGTGCGTTGGGAAGATTACGAGCTCAAGTATGCGAACAGAAACAGGTTTTGGTATCTTGGAAACGGATTTAGTGAGAGGGAGTTCGACGGAAGGGACTTGAGCTGGTATTTGGGGTTGTTGAATGGGAAGGATGTGCAGCCGGAGTATGTGAGGGATGATATTAACGATTTGTTAGAGGCTGAGAGTTAGACCTGTCTCAATTGGTTTATATATGAAGATTCGTGCTGCAGGTAGACAATTGCATCCGTTCTCAATTTATACTGTATTTTGATGCTCATGATCAACTTTGAGCTTCAGACGCTGAACATCTATCTACCTTAAGTCAGACGGCTGTAAATCTTACGGTAGACAAGTAAAAGAACAAAAATCACATATACAAATAATCGAACTGAACCCAAACAGTTGCATGAATTCAAGATGTTATAATGTGGCATCTCCCTGGCACGGATTACTCGAGTACCAGACTCGCCAGTTGTCTCACACTGATGGGGAATCCTTAGCTTCAACAGATCACAGGCAGACAACTTTGTGCCTTAATAGTCGACCAGTTATTCAAAGGAACCATTGTTGGACTGTACAGCCTTTTTCCAAATGTAAATGTCGCTGTCAATGAAACAAGACATGCATTCAAATAGTAGGATTTAGTTCACTCCTTACAGACCTCACCCTGACTCCACTTCACTCCTGGCATACAATCCTCAACGCTACAACGCTACAAGCCACAGGCGCTCAGCAAAACCATCGATATCCTAGACAACGTATCTGAATCTCGGCTGCTCGAAATCAGTCAAATCCAAGAACTCGGTGCCCATTTCCTGCTCTCCTTCTGGCGTACCCTCAACCTCAGCTTGCCTCCTATCTCTTCTCTTGTTCTCAAGAATATTCAACACGCGCAGCAATATCAGTGTCCCAGCTGCACAGCCATACATGACAGCCACAACTGTTTTACCCTTGTGGTAATCGGGAGCATCAGAAGCGCGGAATGTTTGAGGACCGATCCAGTTTCCTGCACCATAAGCTAGGATTTGAAGGCCGTTGACGGTGGCTTTCTTAGTGTAACCCAAAGTGTTGTTGGAGATAAGCACCATGACGAGACCCCAAGATGCCCCAGCAGCGGAAATACAGTAGTAGCCTACGAGTAAAGCCCCCTTTTGTTCGAGCGGGATGGTAATCATCATGATCCCTCCAACCATGGGGATGAGAATGGCAATAATGGCGGGGATCGTTCGGTCAAGGTACTTATCAGAGACATAAGTGAATCCAAGTTTGGCGATGATGTCGACAGCTCCTCCGGGCATGGAGAGGAGAAGAGAAAGACGGGAGTTGAAGCCGAAACTTTTTATGATGATTGAGCCGAATGTGGTGATGCCTCCATTGGGAATGTTCATGAGCAGAGAGTAGAGCACATAGAGATATGTACGTGGATCCATGAACGCCTCGCGAAATTGGCTCCATTTCCAAATTCTGCTGCCGATGCCTTGAAAATTTCCACGGATGCGTTCGATGGCGATGAGCTTCTCCTGATGTGACAGGAACTTTGCGTTGATTTGGTTGTCTGGCATGTAGTATAGGTAGATGGCTCCTGTGGTGATGGTGATAAGTCCCAAGACGAGGAAGAGGATCTCCCAGCTAGGTAGGGCGGCGTTAGTGACGCCGGACAGCCCATAAGCAAACGGCGACATGATGAGAGTGGCGACTCCGTTGCAACAAAGCCAGTATCCCATCCTGCGGCCCTGCTCGTTCTTCTTGTACCACATGGAAGTGAATATCACAAAGGCAGGTGTGACAGTGGCTTCTAGGGCACCCAGAAAAAATCGGACGGAAAGAAGTCCGGCATAATTTCGAACAGAAGCGTGGCAGGTGAGAACAATACCCCAGAAGAGGATGTTGGCAGCTGTGTATTTACCCAGAGGGAGACGTCGCATCAAGTATGTTGTTGGAAATCTGCTTCTGATCAATCTTTACACTTAGTGAAACTGCGGAAGAGTGGCTTACTCCCAGAAAATGTAGCCAGCGTAAAAAATACTGGAAGCCCAGCTGTACTCCTGAGAGTTGGCCTTGAGGTGGGTGTCCTCTCTGATTCCCATCAAAGACGCATAATTGAGGGTAGTCTTGTCTGCAAATTGGATGGCATACACCCAACATAGCAGAGGGAGGATATGCCAATCGATCTTGCTCAAGACACTAGCTTCTTCCTCGGCAGTGAACTCAACAACTTCGCCAGCAGCGAAAGTCAAAGCTGGATCTGATCCCTCAATTTGCTTGGAATCGCCATTCTCGTAGTCGGCGTTGTTCGTCGGGCGCTGGGTGATATTGAGGTCTTGTGGACCGCCTTCGACTTTCTCACCCATTGCGAATACTACACTGGTGCGAGCCTGAGAAATCCCGAAGCGAAGCTGATGAATGAGTCTGAGGCTATTAACCTATGCGACGATCTGACTTTATTGCAACTCATACCTAGTTGATCTTATATGATTGTTGTCAAAGGACAGAGGTATCGATACTGAAAGTAGTGGTGCTCCACAACCGTTCCCTCTCTCTGGCTTATCGCTCGCTTAACCTTAACCCCTTTCGATGTCAACCCTCGCCACCATGCGTCGCATGACATGGCAACCCTGACTTGGGAATCGATCTTGTGGAGCACCAGAATGTTGACCAGAAATGGAGAACCGCTGAGGGCTTTGAGCTTGTGCCGAAAATTGGTTCTTGCTGGCTTCCCCGTCACTTTGTCGCGGGACGAATCGAATGTTTTGGGAACTGTGTCGGATAGCTCTGTTCCTCCACCTCCACACAAGTAAAACGATGGTTAACCCCCACTTATCGGCCTTCCCCCAGTTTCTTACCCCGAAATCAGACTCAGCGATAGGTTGAGGGCACAGGTGTCACCAGCGGGTGTTGACAATCGTTTACGGCTGACTCGTCGGATGGAAGACGTCCTTTTGCTAGCCTCTTTTCCCCAGATTGTTCGGCAAGATTGGCTTTCATTTGGAGGGAACTTAGGATGCTGAATAATCAAGAAAATTACGAGTTTGATTCTAGAACTTGAAATGTTTCCATACTGAACGTCCTCTCCTAGATACGCTGGCAAAGAGCACGGCAGACCAAGAATGGAATTCGCTTGCACTATTTCTTTAGCCATCGTAAGCCAGACCGAGCTAACCATTATCTTCCTACTTTTCATATAATTTTTAATAGAATTGCAAAGAGCTAGGAAGTCCTGGATTTTATATCGCTACCTACCTTATGTCGTGTACTTGGTGGTCTGACTTTGTTCTTGTTGCGGAAGTAACAAACAGCCGAAGCCTTTCTCTCGATACCTCACTTTATACTTCATACTCGTCTCGTTCTCCACGGCTACGAACCTTCCGCTGGCAGTCAAATCCCACGATAGCACGCACTCCCCATTCCCCAACAAAGCTTGAACATGGATGCGTTACCGCTGGACCTTCTCAGAAGCATCATACAATACATTCCCAAACGAGACCTTCCTGCCTGCCGCTCCTTCAACCACCCCGCAGCAGAATATCTTTACAACAATAAAACAATATGGATCCAAAGGCAGAGCCTTGAAAGGTCGGCGTTGACTTGTGCTTCCATTTCTTTCTTGGATACTGCCAGCTCCCAATGTATCTTCGGGCACCTTGCTAATTAATTTATTCCTCTGGCAGACTTCTTAACATCGCGCGAAGTGATATTGGTCAGTATGTGCGAAGGCTCACACTAGGCCTTGAGCTCCTGCCCAAGAAAACTCCCAGTCCAGGGAGCTACCTGATCTGCCTATACCACCAGCACTGCTACGAACACCGCAACGAGAACCCTCGCCCGCGCCCACCTCGCCCAGGACTATCCTTTGCGAACATCGGCCATCTCACTGGAAGGACTGACTGGACGGAAAAACGCATGGTTGCGGCATATGGCAGCTACAAACAGATGATAGAGGACCAAAAGCTCGTAGTAGAGGTGACTGGCATGGATGTTGTCTGTCTGGCGGCTTCGCTCTCCAGGCTAGACAATTTGCGATCGATTACCATCCAATCCGATAATTATAATTTCAACCAGGTCAGAAGCCCAGCAGATTTCCCACGGGACATCTCTGTTCTGCATAAGAAAGCTCTTCTGATGCCGTTCTATACCCGGCACATAAGGCAAAGGGACCATGGAGCGCGCCATCTAAGTCATGTCATCCGGGCCACTGCGGTAGCAGGGGCCAAGATTACTGAACTGGCATTGTCTGATTCTGATAACACCATGGCAACTCGGGTTCTCTCACTACTTCCGGAAGATCTCACGATAGCCATCGTAGCATTTCAGAAGGTGAAGAAGTTTTATTTCAAGCTTCCGACTTCACCGCGAGTGAGTTGGACGTGAACACATTCGCAGCTGGTCAGCTTGCGCGACTCGTCCAAGCCATGGGATGTCTCGAAAAGTTGACATTAGTCTCTTCTTCGTGCAACCCTTATGTGCCATGGGAGGCAGTCTGTGGGGTAGAAAGGCTAAGTTATTTGCGCGTGCTCGACTTACAGTCATTTGACTTTCACGAGCTAGAGTTCATGGAGTTCCTGCTGCGGCATAGGACAACCTTGCAAGTCGTGAAGCTTTTCTGCGTCGAGATGTATAGTGGCACTTTTGCTTCTCTTCTTCGTGCCATGAGGGAGGGGCTATCACTGGTGGGTTTGGAGCTGACAGGGATTCTGGAAGACGCCGATGGGAGCTTTCTGGGATACTCGTACACTGCTGCAAAGGCTCTCGAAGACTACGTCACGAAGCGAAGTCAAGAATTTCCTATTGAAATCCTACGACGACATCAACGGGGAAGCTCAGAAGAGGTCGAGTAGAGAGGCAAGTTTGAACCTCCGCGGTCATTCTCCTCTGTAATACTCTACTCTACATAACGGTCATGATTTGTTCAGGTCTCGAAGCCTGCCCATGCGTGAGCTCCTCTCTACGGTCATCAATTTATTTTTTTCATAAGGCCACCGAACGCAATGATAATCATACGTAGCCTTTTCACCTATTCGCAAGTCAGTTGTGCTTCAATACTTTCTCCACTTAAGAGTCAGATGTGGGAAGGACCTACAGGCACTTCGCAAAATCTGCATCGCGTATGCGCGAACTTTTTTTGCTTCATGATAACTTTGGGAAAGTCAAGTTTGGGATGAAGACATAAGACGATACACTCGAAAAGTACATGAATACAAATTCGAGCCGAAACAAGACGATGTCCCACAAATTATATCAAATATTGAAATCAGACCTCTGCTCCAAGTCCAACTAGATGCGACCTTCCCCAGCATTCCTTCAAATTACCCTTTGTTTCCTTCGCACTCGGAGATGGCGCAGCGAATGCGGGTGGGAACAAGTATCTCCGGCCACGACTGCAACACAAGCCTCATTTCGAGAAACCCGTGGCTGAGTGGTTGCTTTGACGTCCTCCAAGAGGCCACCCTTTTTCCTAAGTTGCCACCCACCAACCATGTTCAGATCTTGCGGGGTTGTCGATGTCAACTCGGAGCGTGGGCAAGTTGCGAAGTGACGCTGCTGATTTTCACAATTCCGACCATTCCCGTCTATCACAACCACCTAAGGGAAGAGGGTCTCTGGTACCCGTGTGGTAAGTGAAGTACAGACCCCTGATTGCGTCCATGCGCCGAGGCAGTGGTACTCGATTCAAATGGATCAAACACGCGGCCTGTTCTATGACCAACTGATTCTCATCAAACGACATGTCGATAGTTTCAAGATACCTGAAATTGATATCAGGCCAAGAATGATTGTCGTGGTTTTCTGAGTCGACTCACAATTGACGGCACGTCAGAGCAAGAGCAAGTAAGCCACGACTTTGGGGGCAATCAGAACGCTTGTCTAACTGGCTTAGACGGCCATCCGGCACGGAGGAGTATAAGGCCGACACTTGAAGGCACTCTTTCCATGTTTGCTCTCGAAGCTCGAAGGGAAGCTTGAGAAGCCTCGACACGGTGAAGACTTCAGAATCTCAGCCAATTTGGTCCGAAATTAACATGATAAGGCTCATTTTCGTCGTTTGGGGCCTTTGGTATCTTGAGTTTGACTAGAGGAGACGTCCGGACACTCCGTTTCTAGCGCAATAATTACCCGGCCATGGGAGCAGACGGTAAACAAATTCACGACGAGCTGGTCTTGCGCGACTACGGTTCATCATATTAACAAACTTCAAAGATGAACAAAAGTAGCAGGCAAATGCAGTCGGATACGCCGAGCGATGTGGTAGTGGTGGAGGTGGTGGTGAGGTGTGGTGGGCGTAATGTACAACAGTAACAGAAGGTGGTGACAGTGAAACCTCGGGGGAGATCAGGTCAGGTCAGGTCGGGTACTGTACGGAGGGTTGCAGTTGGGCTGGAAACACTCTCACTTAGCGGTAATTCGACATTCATGCAGTCCGTAAACTTTCCACACTCTATTTTCTAATACAGTGAAGTGCTTTTGTTACCTTTCCGGGAAGCGAAAATAGTACCGTACTTAGTATTATCTCTCTCGTCCATCCTCTTTGGCCTATTATTGTCTTTACACTGTCTTGTGATTAGATGATGTGTTGCGCCTGTAACCTCAGTTAACCTCAGTCTGAGTTCTCAATGCAGCTCAAACGTCTCCAGCTTCAGCTCTCCCCTCTCCAGCTTCTCCATCGCTTTACCATACATGTACCCATCAACGAATGCCTCTCCAATGACAACATAGTGACCATCAACAGGTTGGAAAATCATAGGGTGAGGGCAGCCAAGAGGAACACATATAATGTCCCCTCTCTGTACACCCTCAGTAGCTAGACCCATCATGTTCGATGATCCCAAGAAGAATCTTCGATCCCAGATGAAATTGGCAGATGTTTGGGTCCAACGCCGAAAGACATCTCTCCTTTCTTCCTCCTTATATTCATGTCCGATGCTTTCCTCCAATTCCCTATCTCTTTCCTGCATCCGCGAATAGAACTCAACGAGCACTGGATCGATACTGCTCATGGAAGAGTTCGCGCGACAGAAGTCAACCCACGTCCCCAAGACAAAGCTACCAAACTCATCTTTATTCCAGAGTCCCCGGTTTCGATCGGAGACTCTGTTGCAAATGAGAGTTCTGCCGAATCCCTCTTGAAATCCGTCGACCCCACTTCCCTCCGCCAGAGACCACCAATCCAGGAATAAATGAGAAGCGTTTTGGCTGTCATCCTCATTCTCCATCGACGAAGCTTCCCCCAAAGCTTCGACATATCCTAGAACAACAGCTGTTATTTTCAAGACATTTTTGAAATCCGTGAATGCGACACCACATCTGGAGGAACCAGATGCGCTATAGGCGTACTCTGGAACCTTGATATCGTACAAGTACTTGTGATGGTCTGAGTTCGTAGACCAATCTGGCACCCAAGAGGGGAGCTTATGGGGATTCAAGCTTAAACGTGCTCGTGTCAGGATATTGAGGGCTTTGCAAGTCCGAAGCTCCCGCTTCGCAAGATCGATATACACCTCATCCACACCCAATGAATAATCGACTTCGATCCGATAAATGTCGTTCGTGTTTGCTAGACCTGCGAGTCCATAAATCATGTCTCTCGGGTCTGTAGCTCCCTTGAGGGAGTTGTGAAGAACGCACTCAAAGAAACTGACTTGTCGTTGTCGCGACGTGAGTACTTCCTGGAGTTCTCTTACTTCGGTCATGCCCCTGAACTGAACAGCAGCCCTTGCTCTAGCATTAGTCGGAAGCAGGAGCATTATATAATCTTCATCATACCCCCCTTCTTTTCTACTGATCGATGTAAATAGCTTCTGCACCTCGCTCATGGATCGTGCGTCTACAGAGTCGATTCCGCATTGGAGAAGTGTTCGTTTGGCAACGGCGAGCTCCTGAACAATCCACATCCTCGACCAATAATCGTGCATTAGCAGGGCACCAAATGCGACAAGAGATTCGGGCGCCCGTGGGTGTCTAAGTCTTTGTTTTATCCAATTGACGTCGTCAGAATGAGCGTGCAGCTCCCAAACTAGTTGGAATGCAAGATGGCTATTGTCAAAGCTGGGACCGAGCCAGGCAATCACCTCCTCCGCTCTTTCATATATGGTCTTCATCTTTGATACTTGTTCATTTCTCTCTCGAGTCTCAGTCTGATCAATACAGACAGCATCTATCCATATCGAGAATCCTGGTTCGGATGATGTTTGAAGCTGCAGTAGAACCAGCCACAGGTTTTCCCGAACAGAAAAGTCTAGGTTGTTTAGCTTGATGGTATGTTGAGAATCCCAAGGGCTACTCCATGTATAAGATAGCGCTCTATATGAGATAGATTCATCGAGAGATGCGTGTATGATTTCGCAATGGACTGTGGCGAGCTCATGGCCATTCTGACGGGGCAGAATGCGAAGCAGTCGGATCTCGTTCCGAGCCGAATCGAGCGCAGTATACCGAAAAGACTTTGAATAATTTTAGCTCATAAGCTTTGTATTTAACTCAGGGTAACAGACCCTCGATTGGAGAGACCCCGATGTGCCATCATCAAGTTGTCCACACATAATTCAGGACAAGATCACGTGTCAGTGATTTGATTGCAACTAGAATGGACCAATACTGTCTCGCTGCTAGAGACATGGGACAATGAAGTCCCACGATCTGCTGGATGATACCTGTCGCTTGGAGCCTGTTTCTCTCCAAACTCAGGGATATCCAGCAACCTTCAATTTCGCAGTTTTGTTCCCCAGAGTCCTGAACACGGCTGGTGACGTGGAGCCAAAATTATCCCTGTGATGTTACCCACACATGCAAGACACAATAGTATCCCGGAACAATTGACTGCATCATGTTCTGATGATCGCTTACATGCTATTCGCTCAAGGAGGCCCTGTACGATGGGCCCGAAAGGTACTGCATGAGAACGGAGCTGCAGGCTCAAAATGTCAAACAAGTATCACGCCACTGGTCGGTTAAGCGATAAAGGAGTGGCAGGGTGGAGTTTTATCACGATGTTTGTTTTGATATTGAAACAAGAGATGGGTAGACGAATAGCAGTCGAATTACTAACTCTAACTCGTAGACGCCGTCTACTTTCGTTGCTAACACCTCTTAATACCGATTTTCTAACATGAACACTCGAGCCTGCTAAGTCATGCAATTGGTCTACTTAGCGATACCCAAATTTACGCACACAACGACGGCCACGATGCAGGTTGGAAGGAAAGACAGATACTTTTAATTGGTCGCCTTGGTGATGTTTATATCTATGTACACATAGACGACCATGACGCAGGCTGGAACGATGGACAGATAACTTTGGCAGTAAAAAGAAATCCATGGTATTGTTGTTCTACGGGACAGCTGTATAGTGGAGTATAGCCGCAAACTAGGATTCAACTGACAACGTAACACGGAAATATGAGCATCGGAAGGCCAAAAACTACCCACCATGCCGTGGAATCGCATCTACCTCACTGGCACCCTACCTCGAGAATCAAGACGTTATTACGAAAGGTATAACGGAATCCCATAGAAAAAAAATACTCCCCCCTTGCACTCGGTTGCAAGCCACGAAGTTTCCTGTAGCTGTGAAAGCCTACTTGGAAACCTGACGTATGTTGGCCCACTTAGGTGACCTCTGTGTCTTTATAAACGGCTGCAAGATGCAAGTGGAGCTTGTGTAGGCTAACATTTGGTAGATCGATGGCAGAGGTCCTCACCACGAGCTCCAACTCGAGTAGATCAAGCCCGAGGAAATCGGCTTCAACAACTTCCACTGGACGAGTAGTTCTTCAAGTCTTGATATCTTCCAGGGGATGATTAGGGAGCATCAGTTGTTGCAGCCATAGATTCATGACTCGATAGAGTAGCCGTGTTCGGTTCCGGTGGATTGGGTGGAAATGGTTTGAAGCTGCCATAGGACGTTGAGGGATTGACTTGGCCAAAGACACATTGGCGGCTTTCTAGAGTGTAGCATGGAGGTTCGGTCTCTGTCTGAGAGTGCGTGTAGAGCATTCTCCGAGTTCGAACTGTTGTTTTATCTGACTCCTGAGTTAGCCTAGGACGAGTTGCGTGTCCTAGCAGGATGTGCCACCCTAGACTTTTTCCTAACGTCGATCCACCAGTGCGAGGGGAGATTTTCGAGGTCTTGTGTGTTGATCAGGGTTGTGAGAGCGTGTGAAGAGCAGCTGATGAGCGCACTCTTTGGTAATTATAGGGAAAGGAGGTCAAGTGGGTGGTTCCCAGAGGCACATTCTTCACTTTGTTGGTTAGCGAGTACGTTCGAGGTAGACTCAACTGACTTGGGTAGTTGGGTGGGCAGAGGGTTGCAGATCTCAACTTGAGGTAAATGAAAATATGCCATTGTTTTCGAGATCCAATCCCATTCAATTTCGTTCGTTTAGCTGTCGTAGAGCTCCAGCAATCACAACAGCAGTATTTTAGGTCCAGGCAGGTTCGCACTCAGGGTGGATAAGTAAAGGTCGAAGAGGTTAGTGTAGTTGATAGTGATTGAATAACTCATATAGGAAGGGTAAGACAATCGACTTTAGTCGTCACGGACAGGGAGGCGTTGTTGGACCAAAGAGGTGGTTTGCCACGAACGAACGACAGGAAAAGTCTAGAAGAAGAATTTGAAGAGAGGGAATAGGACTCAGAGAATGCAAGGATGATTCGAGAGTTACGCTGGATGTGTTTTTCCCGTGGGTTGTCGATCAAAGGAATGGAGACCAAACCTTACCGACCTCCTTGATACCGTCCCCGGCTCAATGCTCCCTCACATTCCGCCGAGACTCCTAGCGATATCTTATAGTAAACGACAGTGGTGAATCAACCGTTATCTAATCTGGACTAACGGCTCAAACCAACCAGTACGAAGCTGTGCCCAGGGTCTCTATTTTCAAAAGTCCAGAATGGTTTCCGTTCAAATCTTCCGATATGGTTCTCGGCTAGACTCGATGCATTATTATTGTCCAGGCTAGTCTCAAGCACACGAAACCGAGTGACTGGGTCACTACTGAACCCGATCGACAGCCGTGGGGGACAATGCGGGCAGGTCAAGATGCACTGGGGAAATGGAGCCGATATGGGAGACTTGAATTACAGAATTGAAGGTGCCGCGAGCCAACTCTATAGAACTCTAGCCTGTTGATTTCAATCATCTGAACAACGCTTCAAAGGTTGTCTGTCCTGGGCAGAAAATGGAGAAAGATAGGTACATGTCGAATACAGCAGACAAGCACGTGTCCAGTTTTGAGAATTCGACGGACGAGGACAGGTGCACTCACTTACTTACCTAGGTAAGGTAGGTAGGTATGCAGTGTCTGGCGATGCAGAAGACTGACTACACAACCGGGTTGTGAGAGAGGTAGGGGGGACAGATACGACGCCGCCGCGTGGAGGACATGTTGGTAGTACCGAACGTCATAAATTATTCGGGAGAACTTATTGATATTGAGATGAGGGTTGCAGCATTGGGATATCTGATCATCAGCCTCAGGTCTCAGAAAACGGACCTTTTCTTCTTGAGTTCCTTCCTGGCTGGGAGAGAGGCCGATGTGAGTTAGTGATTGAGTGAGTGAGGGAGTGAGTGAGTGAGTGAGTGAGTGAGTGAGTGAGTTGAGCCGAAGAAAAGAGCGACTAATATAGCGATCAGTGATTGGCCAGTTAAGTAGGTGAAGTGAAGTGAGGTGAGGTGAGTGAGGTGAAGTGGAGTGAGCGAAGCCTCTGGGGATTTCTTGGGGGACGGGGAAGGGGATGCGGGGTTGGGGGTTGAAGGGAGGGAGGGAAGGAGCGATCAAGGCCAAAGCCTGCGAAGAGAGGGAAGAGAGGAGAGGAGGTGAGGCGTACTGTGTGTACGGAGCACCAGCCGTATACTTCAGCATGGATCAGTCGCCCAAAATGGCAGTCAGTCTCCAGCACGCCTTTCCCCAGCTTTCCAGAAGTTCGCCATGCCTATGTAGGTGAGGTGAAATTCCTGCATGCATGCATGCAAGGCTGGGATGGGAGACTCTGCTCTGTCCTGCTGGGTGGGGATGGGATGAAGCCATTGCCCAGTAGAAATTCAGCCGAAGCCGTGCACACATCCAGCTAAAGGGGGTGAGCTGCCAATCAGAATACAGCCGGCCGACCGGGCATGCTCCACGACAGGGGACTGGCCTGGACTGACTGGCCTGGCTACCTCACCTACCTCAGGTACAATCCACAGTACAGTGCAGTACAGTCCCGACAATGGAAACGAAACTGGGTACTGGCCGCCAACCCATCACCCATCACCCCTTCCCCGCCCTCCCGCTCTCTCTCCAGCGACTCGCTAACGTCGATTCGGAATAAATTCTGGGGCGTTTTTTTCTCTCGCTAAATCCTGTTGCGGGCCGATGATGGTGCTTGGTGCTTGGTGCTTGGGTGCTCCAGGTCCAAGACCATGGGATCTCTTGCCAAGGGGCACCCGCACCGCACCACCACCACCTGCCTCCTTACCCTTCCTTCCCTTCCTGGCCGCAGTCTAACTTGCATAGCATTGCATCTCCATACTAATCTTGACTGACGGACTGACTGACTGACTGACTGACTTCAAGTGTCACTGTCGCTCGCTCGCCTCCATGCCACCTTGTATATAAGACCGACCATGTCCCCGTTGTAACAACCCTTCTTCATCTCAGCATCACCAACCAACTCATCTCAACACAGTTACAATCAATCAATCCTGTACTGTGGATTGAACTCTCTCATCCATCGACCTTCCTGCCCCTGCTCAGCTCCTGAACATCTGGCACATACCATCAAACATCAACATCAACATCCAACATCAACACCCAACACCTCCCGGCAAACGCAATGGCCCACGAACGCAAGTCTTCCATTGTCGCTGTCGAGTCTCGACACGATGATGTCCTCCGTGTCTACGACACCAATGTTCGCAAGATGAGCGTCATCAATCCGGATCTCGCCGTATGTTGTCCCACCTCGTTTTTCAGCCCTGGACCTTCTATCTGACTCGAGATAACAGGAGCAAACCAACAATGCACGAAGTGCTACCGAGAGGGAGCACAACATGACCGTTAAAGAATGTCTCCGCCTGTACCCAAAGGCAGTTGCTTTCTCCCTCATTTTCTCAACCGCCATTATCATGGAAGGATACGACACTGCTCTTCTCGGCTCGTTCTGGGGATTCAAACCGTGTGTTCTTTTCGTATTGCCCATGTTTATTATCAGTCGCTAATACTCGCCTGCAGGTTCAGAAACAGGTTCGGAGACCAACTGGATACCAGCCCTAACGCACTGCCCGGCGACAGAGTCGTCAGCTCTAAATGGCAGACATCCGTTGGCGCTGCTGGCTCCTGTGGTCAGATCCTTGGTCTGTACCTCAACGGATGGATCTCCGACAAAATTGGTTACAAGAAGACCATGTTCGGCTCTCTTATCGTCATGGCTGCTATGATCTTCATCCCTTTCTTCTCCAAGAACATCGAGACTTTCCTCATCGGTGCCATCTTCCAGGGTATCCCGTGGGGTGTTTTCCAAACTCTTACAACCACCTACGCCTCCGAAGTCGCCCCTGTCAAGATTCGTGCTTACCTCACTACCTATGTCAACTTGTGCTGGGTTATTGGTCAATTGATCGCCGCTGGTGTCATCAAAAGTTTCCTCACACGAGATGATCACTGGGCTTACAAGATCCCCTTCGCGATCCAATGGGTCTGGCCTCCGTTGATTCTCATCGGTGTTATCTTTGCTCCTGAATCTCCATGGTATGTCTTGTCCCTCGGCAATTTCTGCTTTGAGGTGTTGTACTTACTCATAATTTAGGTGGTTGGTCAGAAAGGGTCGTCTTGAAGACGCCAAGAAGTCTCTCCTCAGACTCACTTCTAAAGGCAGCGGCGTGGATTTCAACGTCCATGATCAGGTGATGATGATGAAGGCAACGAACGAGCTCGAAATCGCCATCTCAGCTGGAACTCAATATTGGGACTGTTTCCGCGGCACTGATCTTCGCCGAACTGAAATCGCCTCCGTCGCATGGCTCGCCCAGGCTTTCTGTGGCGCTGCCCTTATCGGCTTCGCTGTCCAGGTCTACCAACGTGCTGGTCTCGATGATTCGAACGCCTTCTCCCTCAACATCGGTCAGTCTGGAATGGGTGCCGTTGGTACTATCCTCTCTTGGTTCTTGATGCAATACGCTGGGCGTCGTACGATTTACCTTTGGGGTCTCGGTGCCATGTTCGTCATCCTGATCATCATCGGAGGTCTCGGATTCGCGGGTGAGGCAAACACTGGTGCTTCGTGGGGTGTTGGATCTCTCCTCATGGTTTACACCTTTGTTTACGATCTTACTGTCGGCCCAGTCTGCTACTGCTTGGTTGCTGAGATCCCATCCACTCGTCTCAAGATTAAGACAGTCGTCTTGGCCCGTAACTTCTACAACATGGGAGGTATCATCAACAGCGCGCTCGTTCCCGCCATGTTGGGTGTCAACGCATGGAACTGGGGGCCCAAGTCTGGTCTCTTCTGGGCTGGATGCTGTGGTCTGCTCTGGACTTGGTCTTACTTCCGTCTTCCCGAGCCCAAGGGCCGCACCTATGGTGAACTTGATGTCCTGTTTGAGCACAAGGTCTCTGCTCGCAAGTTTGCCTCTACCAAGGTCGACCAGTTTGCCGGCGAGCACACCGAAATCGTTGAGGTCGAGGTTGACGGCTCCAGCACCAAGAAGGACGTCAGCCAATTTGAGTTCACAGAAAAGTAAGGGGCATGTGCGAACTTTGAGGTTCCCGGAGTTATGGTACCGCCCTGGCCACGATTGAATGAGTGTGCTATTTTGCGAGGTCAGATGTCATGTATATAGGCGCGTCTTATGGATCATTTATATATTGCTTTGATGAATTACACGGAATTTCAACTGATCTACCCTCCTTGTCTCGTCCGCGTGCTCTTGCTCGGAAGTCGATTGCAGGATATTTTCTCTGTGACCAAATAAACCAAAGGCACTGGTAAGCCTCGGCTCGGAATTAACATATTAAGAATGTATGACGCTGTCCATTTCCCCACATTAAACAAACTCAACGGACATCTAGAAAGTCTTCCTGGGTCTCGCTTACGAAGTTCCAGCAAGCTCGCAGCCGCAAATTCGGCAACCAACGACAGTGGAGACTGCTGTCACCCCCACTTCTCCTGCCTGTTCAAACACCAACTTCAACCTCCAGATGCTGGGAACGAGCCTTGGATATATAGAACCATGGACACGCTAGAAGGCCCACTTAGTCAACCCCAGGAAAAACATGGCTATGTCCGAGCAGATGCTGGTGATCGGATCGCACCAAAGATATTCATCATAACAATGGTGAGCAGTCCTGGACTCGGAGGAGAATAAAGCAAAGTTTCAAAGCACTCACGCGCTCTCAGTTCAGTCAGGAGGCCACAAATTGGCTCTCGGACGAAAGTGCTCTCAAGTTTGATCGAGCGATTCGCGTACCTGGCTTGTCACATGGCCACGAAGATGTCCGCTATGATGTGGAGAAAGGAGTCTGTCTAATGACCACCGGGATGGCATGTAATATAACCCTTTCGACGAACTGTGTAATTCGCTAACAGTCCCAAGTGGTCAACGCTGCACTTTCTGTCTCGGCACTCACCGCGTCACCTCTCTTCGACCTGACCAAGACCTACTTCATACTGTCAGGAATCGCCGGTGTGAACCCAAAAGTAGCTACAATTGGCTCAGTAGCCTTAGCAAAATTCGCTGTTCAAGTTGATATTCAGCTTGAGTTCGATGGAAGGGAAATCCCAGAGTCGTGGACCACCGGTTACCTGCCTATTGGAGCACCTTCTCATGGCTCGTTCCCCAGCCACTTCACCGGCTCCGAGGTTTTTGAGCTCAATGACAATCTAAGAAAGCTTGCTGTATCATTTGCCAGGGTGGCTGATCTAGTGGACTCGGAAGCCGCGGTTACAAATCGGGCGTTATATGCTGGGTCGGTGGATGGTGTTTTTGACGCTGCTGCCTCCCAGAAACCTAGTATAATCGAGGGAGATGTCACGGCAAGCAACATGTTCTTCCATGGAAGGCATCTTGCCGAGGGTTTTGAAGACCTCGTCAAGTTATATACGTCTGGCCAGGCTAAGTATTACATGACAGCCATGGAAGATACAGCTATCCTGGCAGCTCTTCTTAGGGCGGCCCTTCAAGAGAGAGTGGATTTCTCTCGTATCATTCTCATGCGGGTGGGTTCCAATTTTGATCGGAGTCCTTCCCTGGACAACATCATTTCTTTACCTTTCGTTATCGACCACGGAGGGTTCCAGCCCGCCTGCCGGAACTTATATCTTTCTGGGATGAAAGTTGTGGAAGGGATTGTGGGAAACTGGGCCACTTTTGAGAAAGGTATCAAGGCGGATAACTACATTGGTGATATCTTTGGTTCGTTTGGTAAAACACCAGACTTTAAGCATATATAACTAAAGTATAAATGACAAATTAAATATACCTACGAAATTGGTATAATATAACGTATACAAATACAAACATAACCACGTAAATAGACTTAGTATTATATTACTATTAATAAAAGATAAAAGACAAGGAAAAAAGAGGTTCGTAAGGAAACCTAAGTATAAATATATAAAATAATTGCAGTAATAGGTAGACTTAGCTAAGTCGATCAATTAACTAATATAATAAGAATATAAATAAAGTCGAGCATTAATATTAACCCTTAAGCGAGTCAATTATCCTTTAGCGTGCGATTAACGCCCCCACTATTACGCTACCGTTACACGCTATATTATATAACTAAAACGTGATTTAATAGATTATTATATTACCCCCCTCTTTAAAGAAGGTGTAGTACAGAAGTGGAGTAGAGCCTTGCGATTAACGTAGGTTGAATTGAAGTAATTGATTATTGTCTAGAATATATAAGGAAATTAAGGGAACACGTTATTCCCCTAAAAGCGGTATACGCTAACAGAATCTAGAACTAGTATAGCGCATAACTAACCGAGCATTAGCCCGTGCCTGTACGATACACCCCTTAGTCAAGTAATAATAGTAAGCCACTAGTATTATAATTAGCTACGTTAAGCGAGAGTAATATTAAAAGTAAACTATTAAGCCACTAATTATACTTATACTACTAAGTTAGGCAAACAACCGTTTTATTTAAACTAGCGTATCCCCTACTTAATTATTAATCTTGTAACCACTTTATATTATATAAATCGACTTTTCGATTTACTAACTAATTAACTAATTAACAATTAATTAATACCATAAGTGTATTAAAGCGCTTTGCCTAAGCCGCTAAGGCTAATCGTTCGGCTACTATTATAAGTTATTAAATTAATTTTTATTTAATTAATTATTAACTTTAGGGCTATATATTAATTTAAACATTATTAATTATAGTAGGCGAAGAAGAAGAAGGAAGCTAAGAAGGCTCTAAAGGCTACTCTTACATTAAAGAGAGTTATTACGGCTACTTTTATTACTTATACTCGTGTTCCTCGAGTTAAGGGAGATAAGCGGTTAGTTATTTATTTAGGTTATATTAATAGCGCCCTCTAAACTAAAAGTACTAGTGTTAGGATAGCCTTAGCTGAGGGGCATTCTCTTACTCTAAGTATCTTCTAAAGATAGTCGTCTCTCCTAGTTAAATGAAGCTTAGTTTTATACCTTGCCTCCTAGTTTCGTACAAGTAATACTTATACGAGCTACGGGGTTTAATACTTAATATATTTAAGGTAACTTTCCCTTTTGTATAAAAAGGACACATAAAATATACTTAATTAAACTTCACTTATTATATTCTTTGTCACCTTAATATTAAGTATTAAACCTTAATTAAATACTAACACTAATTAGTAATTAAATAACCACAGAACAGTTAAGTAATACTTTTGTACGACGACAATTAGAAAGACAGACTAGAGAGGCAAACTAATCGGACCTTACGTTAGCGACTAATAGAAGAAGACGATTCGTACAATAATCAGAAAGACAGACTAGAGAGGCAAACTAATTAGACCTTACGTTAGCGACTAATAGAAAAAGACGATTCGTATAATCTAAGGATTTATAGAACGTAAACACGACTTAACAACTTTCATTAACTTTTATATAAAGAAGGACATAATAATTCCACTACTAGAGGTCACTTACTTATTAAATATAAAAATATAAGGGGAACCCTTTAACCTTGCGAACGACGAGTATTAAACGCTTAAGCGAGTTAATAACTATATTACCTTAGCCCTCGTATAATACCGCCAAAAAGAGTTTTAAGACTATAGACTTTAAGAAGAATTTAAGGAAGGCTTTAAAGGATAGATAGAAGATATATTTGCTATCGAATCCCGGGAAGCTATTAAAGATCTTTATATATACTTCCTTAATTATAGAGTATAAGTACGAGAGCAAAGGGGGTTTATCTCGTACGCTTAAACATTAGTAGATGTTTTAGAAGAGGAGGAACTATATAAGTAAACAGATCAAAATCGAAGGACTTATACTTAATAGAAATCCTAAGGGTAAGACAGAAACCGGCAAGGTACTCCGACTTTAATTATACGAAGCGAACTACTAGCGAGACACGCTATTTCAGACAATTCTAGAGATTCCCTAATTATACGAACTTAAGAGGCAGAAGACTTACTCTTAAAGTTAATTTAAATAACTTAGCGACAGCCTCAAACGTCTAAACAATATCTAAGTCCTCCGCCTTATGTCGTTTTGAATAAGAATATAGTTAGTTTTAACTAGACTTCGTACGTAAACTTAATAAGGTCTTTATTACTAGACAAAAGTTAAACAACTAAACAACGTTACTTAGTATACGAACGTTTTAGTCTTACGTCACATTTAGCCTTAAATAATAACCTTTTAAGTTAAGACTAAGCTTACGAAACCGTCGAACGACTATTGAGACAATATTCGTACAAAGATAATCTATTAACCCCGAGAACTCTTCTATTAGAACCGACTATATTATATAAGTCTCAGACAATTATCCTGAACTCACAGTTATTAATAGACCTAATAAAGGTTTATAATAACGAGAGCCGGAAGTACGGTAAAGAGTAGTACGATATCTTAGATATTTGTCTCTAGGTCTTCTTCGACTGTTGTACAAAGATTAGAATCTCAAGTAACTAGTACCACTTAGTATTCTTAATTATACTAAAAGGATAAGTAACGGATTTTTATTACGACAAGATTATAGGACGTTTATATAATTTCCCTATAATAATTTATATAACTTAGAATCACTTTAAGACTAAGGAGAATTAGCAAAAGTACTTGTTTAAGTAGAGAGAAACTACATTAATCTTTATAATTACAAAGAACTTAGAGAAGTCTCGGTTAAAATACTTAGAAATTATATTTAATTCTCTTTGTACGATACAACGCGGCCTATTAAGGGAATACTAAATAAAATATAATCTTCGCGATTAAGTGTTAAACATATGTCGTGAAGTAAAGGAGTATAGTCTAGTACTATATAAGCCTATATAAATATTTGAAGGGTTATACGTAGACTTATAATCTATAATTACTATAACTATATAAACAAGAGAAGTTAGTACTTACTTATAGAATCGTTTATATAATTATAATCACAACTTAATAAAGAGATAATTCTACGGGAAGGCACAACGATTTCTAGATTATATAGTACTAAACTAGTTCTAAAAGAGGACTTTTTATCTAAGGAACCCTTTTAATAATTATATAAATAAGAAATATATTATTTATAAGAAGGAAGGTTACTAGTTAATAAATTATCTAGAAGTAGAATAAAAAGCCGCGTAAGTGAAGGTCAAGAATCACCTAATAACCGAGTTTAATAAATCTAAAGAAGTAACTTAAGCTTTTTTAAGCTCGTATAAAGATTTCCTAAGGGAATTTAATCGTACGATAATAAAAGAAGTGCCAGAGGATATAAAGGAATAAAAGGACGAAAATAAGCTAAAAGGATTCTTTATAGAATATAAGGAAATCAATAGACGACAAATAATTTAAGTTTTAAACGACGAATCAACAAAACACGCCTTTTTATAACGAGACTTAACGAAGAATTTATATAAAGGCAAGG
Source organism: Leptodontidium sp. MPI-SDFR-AT-0119 (assembly GCA_020726505.1). Lineage (NCBI taxonomy): Eukaryota > Fungi > Ascomycota > Leotiomycetes > Helotiales > Leptodontidiaceae > Leptodontidium > Leptodontidium sp. MPI-SDFR-AT-0119. The sequence goes on along the minus strand of JAHLEZ010000013.1, from coordinate 1,482,910 downwards.
TATTCGTTATTAGAGACAGATATTTGTCTGAAGTCTTCTAAGGGATTATGTCAGACAACAGTATTACTAGAATCTCTATCGTAAGAAAGTAACAAGTCTAAGTACTTCTAAAGCTTGACTTGTCGCTAGAAGTTAATCGTACGAGTAATTAAACATATACGATTTGATTTGGCAAAGGAGTAATAGAATTAGAGGGATCGATACTCATATAAACACTTATTAAGTAAGTGAGGTTCTAGATTATTTTAATAAATACCCTATTCCTATTATATATTTAAGATATAGACTCCCTTAGTATACGATTAAATAACCTTTAAAATATTATAATTTAAGGGGATAAAAGAATTTTAATCGTACGAAAATAAGGACATTTATAAATAATAATTTATATAATAAAAGACACGTTTATATACTAACACTTCACGAAAACAGAGCTTAAGTAACTCTATTAACACTTTAAACATCCTTTAATTAAAAAACTATACTGCGTTCTTTAGTAAGTAAGACACGAGAAAACAAACCTTTATATAATTAAGAAGATTTTAAAGTTTTACAAATAGTATTAACTTTATATAAAGAACTTAAGTAGATTTAGATTCTCTTTAAAAGACGATATTGAATTTAATTTCTCTATAATCGTAAATATCTTATATCTTTTAAGAGTAATAATCCTTTAAGTAATTAATAAGGCAACCGGCTTTAATGCCGCTCGATTCCTAAAGGATAATTCAGCGAAGACAACGTAAATTACACTTTGTACGTGTTAAATTAATACTTACCTTAAACCCTTAGATTACTTTATACACGATATTAGGACAAACTTTATATTATTAGAATTTAAAATAAATACTCGTACGATAAACGTTAATATAAAGAAAGTCCTAGTTAAGGCATATTAAAGTATTAAGAAGGTTAAGCGGTATTACGCCCCTTTACGCCGATTATACGAGATTATTTAAGACGAGACGAGAAGCGAAAACTTAGTAAAAGAAGTAGTCCTTTAAATAGCTGTGAAAGCCGTGAATAATATAACTAGTCTAAATAGACTAATTCTAATACTTCTCGTTTTTAGAGTATACCTTAGACTTTTATACGAAGACTTATTATCTACGGATATACTTACTAAAGTAAGAGTAGTCTAAATAATAATAATAGAATTACGAAAGATTTAAGCTATATAAAAGATTAAAAATACTTAGAGTATAAGGAACGGCCCTAATATTACTAAGACTATACGACTTCTATTATAATCTTTAGTAAAAGTATAATAAGAGAAAAAGGGATAAATAGGCCTGTTTTTATTATTATTAATCATAGGGAAAGAGTATATTATTTAATTGCCTTTAAGACCGACTTCCTTTTGTACGATAGTAATTAAGCCGTTTTATATAAAAGAAATCGCCGAAGCCTTAAAAGACTATGTACGATTAAACTAAGTATTTCCTTTAATATAGTCAGTTGTCTTAATTCCGTTTAAGACAAAGTAAGAACTCGAGAAGGGACTTATACGATCACTAGAAGTTTTCCTGACTCGAAAAGAATAATACGACTTAGACTTATCTCGTATAATACAAGTAGTAGGGAAAATCACTAGCCTTAGTCTTTTATTTAAAGAATCTTAACAAAAGGAAATTAATAACTTAATTACTCGAGGCGTATTTAAGTTCATATAATACGACTTAAGGCAATATTATAAACGGATCTTTAATTCCCGGCTTATTAATGAAATTAAAGGGAAGACAACTAAAGCTTTATATAAGAAATTTAGACTCGTGATTTAAGTGTATAACGACACAAGAAAGGAATAAATCTTTACTTAGTTTTTAACGATTTAACGGATTAGTTAGCGACTAATTCTAGTACTTTATCCGTCACTTATACAAAAAGGGTTATTAATCTTTATTTAGGATATTACTTAAGTGTATATTTAGTCGATAACTTTTCTAAATCGTATAATTTATACGAGACTACTAAAGTAAATTACTAGTAACTACTTACCGGATATAATTATACTCGTACAAAAGCTATTATATAATATCCCGGAATTAGGAACACACTAGTAAGGGACGTATAACACATATTATAAGGTTAAATTATATATAAAAACGTTTTCGTACGATTTATGCCTTCTAATTACTTAATTAAGAATATTATTTAGCGTAATTAGAATATAAACAAATAATACCTTAATCTTAGTTATTAACGAGTTCTAAGAAAAAGAGGAGAAAGAACTTAGGATTACTAGTTTCTTTATAAAACCGAAAGATTATTTATTATATAAATTACCCCTTACGTTTAATAGATATATTATATATAATCGAAAGGACTTCGTTTAAATCCTTTAAAAAGGGCAAGGCGAGAAGTTAATTAAAGTTAACTTAAGAGCACTAAACTGTACGAACTAGTATTAAGAATAACAAGCTCGAGAGACATATATTACAACTTTATACTAACCTAAAGCTTTATACGACTTATTAATTACAGCTCAATTCCAAGAACTAGAGAATACTAACGTAAAGAACTTAAATAAGCGTATTTAGTAGTAAATTTAAAACATTAAATAAGGATTAAACTATATTCCTTTAGACTTATATTATACGAAGTTATTTGTTTTTGTCGACGAATCCTTTACGAATAATAAAGACTTAAGTTTTTAGCTTAAATACGTAATAATTCTTAGCACAGAAAACAACGACTCTAATTTATATAATTAAGACTTATTTCTTTTTTCTAGAAATTTATTTTATTAAAGTAATATAAAGAGTAAACGAGTAACGCGAAGTGTCTTAACTTCCGAGATTTATAGAATAATTAATAGGGTTAATATAATAATCGCAATAAAAAGTATAATTAATATTATTACGTCACGGCTTAAGATATTAACGATCTTAATTATTATTTATATAGACTCGTTTTTACTATACAAATACCTCGTAAAGCTCGGCACTACAAAAGAGAAGCGGCTAATAATTAATATTATAGCTTTACGTTAATTGTACGAACGACGAGAACTTACAGAAATCTAATAAATTAATAGTTAAGACAACCTAGCGGATACAATAACGAAGTCAAACCTAAATAAAAGCTTAAAAAAGCTGATTAATAATAATTAGATTATTATATAAGTAAAAGGATAAGTTAAAAAAGAAAAGAAAGTAGAGCTAAGGGAGGAATAATATTATATAATATAATAATTTCATTTATTAAATGCGTGTTTTTATCGATTCTAGTCACTTATTTAAATACTATATAAAACGATAGTTATGTATTTCTCGACTAAACAAATAATATTTAATACGACGATTGACTATTTAATAATTAACTATTTAATAATAATCTAATAACAAATCGATTAAGGGAAATCTCTATTAGTTTCTTTTGTATAAGCTCTTGTATAAAGTACTTATCTTAAGTACTGCGCAAAGGTTAAAGATAAGCTTAAGTTTATTTACTTAAAAGGAGCCTCTATATAATATTTAGAAGCTTAGCTATAAAAAGGAATTATACTTATAAATAAAAGGGAACACAAAAGATACGTACGAAGTTATAAGACAATCGGAGTATCTTTAGATTTATTTTCTATTAAGCCCCTTTATATAAGTCTAATAATAAGTCCTTGTAGTACCCTCTATATATTAACTACTTGAACTTCGTTACTCTCGTTTCTTAAACCTCCGTCTTTAGATAATAAGTCCTTAAGAAGGGGATTATAATAAGTAGTATAATCTCGCTACTTATAGTTACTATAATTATCCCCGAAATAACCTTAAACTAAAGTATAGTTAAGGAAAGGCGTTAAGCTACGCCGGGAACATTTAACACAAGGAACAGCTTAGACAATACCTCTCGATTAAATCAAGAGGGCATTAACGTACGAAAGCTAATATATTATAAGCTACTAAGGTATAATGCGCCCTTATATAAAGGCGACATTACGTCTTAATATAACTAAGACTATTTATTATAACACATTATAATATAATAGGCCTAGCTATTGCCCGCCGATAATAAATATAGGCTAAGCGTTAGCGTTAGTAGTAGCTAGCGCGGCATTAACGGCGTTAAAGAGAATAAAGGCCCTATACGATATTAGTTCTTAAACAAAAGGACTAGAGGTTTATACGAGAAGCTATATCTTAGGGATAAGGGCCAGCTCGTATAAAGAGAAAAAGACTAACATTATATAGTATAGTGTAGTGTAGTGTAGTTACGTAGGCGTTAGTACTACCTCACTAATGTTGTAGTAGCTGTGCGAAGCTAGTCTTGAGGGGGTAGACTTCGTACGAGAGAGAGTACTCACTTAGTTATAGTAGTAGTAGTAGTATTATAACTTATAAAAGACCTTTTATTAGTATATAATAATAACGAATTAAATTACTTTATAAGTAAAGTAAAAAAGAGAGGCGCCGATTCGTACGAGGCTATCTTAGGTCGTATAGAGAATATCTAAGGAAGAAGAGAGTTATATAAAGAAGAGAAAGGGGACTTACTATTACTATTATTATTATTATTATTAATTAAAGAAGAAGAGAAGAAGAAAGGAAGAGGGAATTTAGAAAATCTCTTTTATACGTAAGAAAAGCTAATAGCTAACTAATAAGAGACATATAAGGAAGAAACAAAGTCGTTCTTTCTTAAAGCGGTTACTATTTAATATAACGAGCTAAAGTCACATAGGGCACGTGCTTTATACAAAGGAAGAAGAGGAGCTAAGGATAATATATTAAGTTACGCGTACTTCGTATAAAGGAGAAAGAAAGAAGGTAAGAGAGTTTTTCTTTTAATAAAAGAAGAGTTACTAGTATTAAGATAGCCTTAACTAAGGGGTATTCTCTTACTTTAAGTATCTTCTAAAGATAGTCGTCTCTCTTGGCTAAATAAAGCTTAGTTTTATACCTTGCCTCTTAGTTTCGTACGAGTAATACTTATACGAGCTATAGGGTTTAGTACTTAATGTATTTAAGGTAGCTTTCCCTTTCGTACAAAAGGGACACATAGAATATACTTAATTAAACTTCACTTGTTATATTCTTTGTCACCCTAATATCAAGTATCGAACCTTAGTTAAATACCAACAACTAGCGAGTGCTTCGATGTTATTAGTCAGGGTGCTTATTATTTCGCCTACTTGTTAGGCCACTCTTATAAAGTTACTCCCGCTATTACTTAGGCCCCCCCTTTTTTTTTTACATTACGCTCTTAAACGACGTAAGTAAAAAAGTAAATTCCCTTGGTTATTCCTTTTTAGCGTGTAATTACTAACTATTTTAAGAATTAAAGCGCTTAAGAGCTCTTGTTTTTACTGCCTTCTAAGGTAAAGTTATTACTACTACTAGTAATAAAACAATTAGCTTTAAAGGAGGTAATAAGGAAAAGGAAAATAAGGGTAATATTACTATTGAGTCTAATATATTATTTTATCTTAAATTTCCCACGAAATTAAGGTTAAATCAGTTAATTTCTTTTAAATAAAGAGAACTTCTTTAATACTCCGGAGGTTCGTGCGCGGGTTACTAGAGAGTAACTTACTACTATTACTAGTACTTTATTCTCTCCGGAGCTTACTCGTGGACTTGCTAGTGTTAGTAGAGCTTTAGCTTTTACTCTTAAAGAAGAGGCTTCGGCCGCTTATATTAACGAGCTTTATAATATAATTAGAAGTGTCTTAGTTACTTTAGTTAAGGAAGTTTAGGGCTTGTCACTTAGAGATAATTAAGCTACTCTCTTTTTATAAGGCGAGGCTTAAGAACTTTTAAATAACTAAGTATCCCTTTATAATTACTTTCTTATATTACTTTTTACTATAGAATCGAACAACCGTTGAGAGTAATAAAATCTTTTAAATGCCGTGAATTTTACCCCCGAGTTTAATTACTTTCTAAGTAAATAAAATAGTAAGAGATTTTATAAAGGAATAATAAATATATAAGAAAATACCCTTATAATAAAGGAACAAGTAAAGAACGTATATAAAAACCTACTTTAAAGTGAGGGCTTTATAGTAAGTTACTTTAGTTAAGTACGAATATTTATTAAGTTTATCAGTGTAGTACTAGTTTATATACCACGCCGTATGTGTGAATATATTCTAATGCGAATATAGCGACAGAGTAATAAATATATAGTTTAAAATTTGTATATATTTTAAGAGAGTATAAGGAGAGCTAGACTATATATTACGAAACCTTACCGAGTCTCTACCGAAACTAGTCTAGCTAGGCTCTAACTCTTAACTTTAACTCGCACCCCCTTTTCTAGACTAAAGTATACTTATATAAGGACTTATAAACTAACACTAGTAAAACTTCTTTTAGAAAAACTATTTTTAATATATATAAAAGTAAATAATAAGTAATATATAAGAAATAACAAATAAAATAATAAAGCATTTAATAGTGTTTAATTCTAACTTAATAGTGTCTTAAAAGTGCCCCGAAAGGGGCCTAAATATAATAAGGCGTAATAACGAGGTTAAGCGAGAACTAATAACAATAAGAACTATTAATATTATATAACGTAATAAATATATATATGTCGCCTTCTTCTAAAGGGTTAAATCTCTTTAATAAATACATATATAACTACTATATATATACTACTTTCCGATTTCCCTAAATTCGCTTAATATAACTTAAAAACTGACATTTCTAAGAAGACTATATTAAATTAAATAAATAAGCTAAAAGTAAATATACTCTTCAAAGATAATTTAATAAAGAAATAATATATTAACTAAAAACAGTGCCTACACTAATACTTATAAAAGCGCTCGACCTCGTATACCGCAAATACTACATTCGGTGCATCCGCTTCCTTGTAAAAGACCTGCCTCAAATACTTTTTCAATAATCTTAAAAGCAAGAAATACGTGTATTATATAATAAAGAAATCCCGGTATAACTTAGTAAGTACTTTTATTTCTTTTTCTAATTTAAATTATATCTAAATCACTACCGAAAGTACTTTAGTTATATAGTTACTAATATATAATAAATCCCTTAGTTTATAGCCGAGGAGTACCTTTATTTAGTTACTGCCCTCGAGGCAAAAGATAAAGAAGCTATAATTACTGCCACTAAATTAATCGATTCGGCATTATTAGTCGCCGTTACTAGCGTACTAAAGACTATTAAGGAGTTGTTATTAGCGTTATTAAAAGAAATACGCGCTATACGCCAGGAAATCGCTGGCCTAGCTAGCTCGCAAGTAGTAAGTTAACCCCCTTATTCCTTTTTAATATTAAGGCTCTTAAGTATTAACGCCTTATACTATAAGAGATAGTACTAGTCTTAAACTAGCTCCTTACCGTCGTCTCCTCTACCGCTACTAAACGTAATAAAGAGGACGGCGGTGAGGACGATCCTTTTACTAAGCGCCCCCGCTAAAGTCGCCGTTATAACGCAGAGGAGGAGGAGGAACTGTTACGACCTACGATGCGCCTCGTATTCTAACCGACATAGGCTCGTAGCATCGCTGGCTATGCGATGGCGCTAAGCCTAATAGGGAAGACTCGGTGGCGAGCATGCGACATGTGGATGTGAATGGCCCCCGACTACGCTAGGCCCTATTAGGAGGGTCCTTCGTGTATTTATACTCGAGCTCTCCCTTACGGAGAGCTCTCTTTTCCTCCTTGTCTTTTCTTCTCGATTCTGAGCGTAACTAGAGGCCCAAATATAAAGCTAGAGTCTACTCACTGTATCAACCTCTTGCCAGCCGTAACAGGAACCTCTTCTAAATATTTATAAATAAGGGACTCGGCCTTGTTTCAGATTAACTTCGTAGTAAGTTCTTCGTGGCGGCACTTTCTTTATACTATTATACGAGAGTAACCTCTTATAATAAAACTAGTAGTTAGTTTTTATTAAAGTGTCGTCGTAAGGCCGCCCGTTGATACTTTAAATTAAAAGGTATTTAAAATTAAATCAAGTGTGTTTTTGACTTCACAAATTAATTAAATATAAAAATAATCACAAGTAATAAATTAATAAATAAGAACTTTAAAGAAATATATAAAAAAAAATTCAATAAGTATAAAAAACCCCTCCGTTACTAGTCCGAATCGACTCCGGTTAACCGTTAAACTCAACCCTTTATTTTAATAGTAAAGATATTAGTATTAATAAAATCCCGAAGAGCCTTATTTAAAGCGCTCTTTATTATAGCGTCGGTAAGATTATTAGTGTTATTAATTTATCGAACCTCCGTCAGCTCTTTACGCTCGTATAATTAACAAATGGCTATAATATTAATTATTAGGCGCTTCTCTTTTGTCGTACTAAGCTTAATAATACACTTATAAAGGGATAAAGAATTTATATAAATAATAATAAGAAGACGTAAGATACTAAACTTGTTAGTTATTATATTAATAGTCGTACTAAGGGAGATTAATATATTAATACTAGCTACTATAGTATATAACTCTAATACAAGTATTACATAAGTTACTCTCTTATATTTTATTAAGTTAGTATATATAATATTACTAATTAAAGTAAATTGCGTATCCCTTACTGTTTTAGTACTAATTACTAATACGAAACCTATTTATAAACTTAAGTCTTTGTTATTAATAAAATAATTGTTTATAAAAACGTAAACCTTTATAAACTATAAGTTAATTAGTATATATTAAAGTCTTTTCTTTAGGTTGTCCATTTACTATTTAAGGCGTAAGTTTAAGGCCTTAACGTCGTCTTTTGTTAAATCTTAATATTATATTACGACTAAGAGATTAAATGTTACTTTCGGCTAATAAATAATAATAAAAGTAAGCCGCACGAGCTTGTTACTCTTTATAAGTATTCTTATAGTCCTCTTTTCTTACGTCGATTAACTCTAGTCTTACTTCTTGACCTTTTTAAGACATATAGAGGTTGTCCCCGTTTATAATAATAATATACTTATTAAACGTAATAGTTTTAGTAGAAAGTAATACTCGTATTAACTTCGTTAAAAAACCGGCCTTAGTTATCTTATCTTATTCTCTTATTAAGAAGTCCTTATTTCCTAAAATTAACGTGTCGTTTATCTACATTCCTATGACACTAAAGTCATAGCTTTCTTTAGTATTAATTAGTAAATATAAGTCGTATATTAAGGTTTCTATTTATAAGTTCTCCACGTAGTATTTATAGTATATATTAAACTAATAGTTTCTGGACTTAAGTATACTATATAATAGTAATACTACTATAAATATTATATTAAGAGGGAAGTCTCCTATAATTTCTTTTAGTAACTATACAAATATATCTTAGAGAAGCCTTATCTTTACTTAGACATAAGCTTAAGTAATGTCCCTAATAGCTAGATAAGATTCGGATTAGTTTTAGAGGCGATTTAAGTACTTAATAATAGCGGCCAAAAATATAAGTAACTACTAGCTAAATCGTTAAATTATTAGAGACTAAGTTAAAATCTTTCTTTTCCCTTTATTATTAAAGTATTAAATTACTAGTCTTAACTTCTTATATAAAATTAACGTCTCCTTACCTTTGGCTTCGTCTATTATTCTTGACTTAAAAATACAATAGCCTTTTACTTTAAGGTCGTCCTTATAAATAAACACAAAAACACTTCTTTTAATAAGTACTTTATATTTCGTCCTTTGGGACTATTAAAATAATAGTCTAAGTACTATAATCTTCCCTTCAGTATAAATTTTAGTAAATAACTCTTAGTCCCTCGTTTTTTTCTTAGTTAAAAACACTTTAATATTATAATCGTTATTAATAATTAGTAAATCTAAAATATGTTTCGTAAATAAAATCTCGATAGTAATTTAAGGTGAGTTTAGTGTTATTTTAGTAGTGTTTTTAACCAGGGATTTTAGATATTACTTATAAATATCCTTTAATAAGTTTTCTTTTTGTTATTTAATATTAAAGGTATTTATTTTAAAAGGACAAACTATAGTCGATTAGAACGTACGTATTCTCTTATTTCTTATATTAATCTTATATAATTCTCCCTTAATACTTAAGAAATCGTAAAGTCCTATTTATCCTTTACCTTCTTAGTATACTAAGGCTCAATTATTAAAATAAAGATCGTGAATATAAGTAATTCCGGGGTTGTTTTATATAATTAACGTATTATTAACTTTACGTATAATATAAAAATTTTATACTTCCTTTATAGTTCTCTTAATTATAATTACACGTTACTCGACTAATAGATTTAAGAGGTCTAACTTTGTTATTTTAAGGTATACGCCGAAAATAAGTAATATAAGGATAAGCCTATTAAGTCTAGCTATATTATTTACTACTTTTATTATTATTTATAGTTAGTCTTCGTCGCTTAACTCAGGGTACTCTTTTATAACGATTTTATAAGCACGGCGTAATAAGCGATAATATCGCTTAACTTTATTAATTAAATAGTGTGCCTTAATAAGTACTAACTTAAGGGTGTTACTTATAAATCTAAGTATACTCTAAAACTCTTTAGAATTAAAATTAATATTATAGTTATATATAACGAAATCTGGAGGTCTAAGGTATATATTAATTTATATTAACTTAAATACGTTAAAAGTAGCCTAAGTCGTAGTTAAACTAGGGGCCTTTTAGAATAGTTTCGCCGCACTAAAACCCGTTGCCTTATTTATTATATAAAGGGTATATCGTTCTCTAAACATTATTATATTAACGTAAACTATATAATTAAAGTCGACGTCGTCTTATAATTTAAAGCGGAACTTATATAGAGTATTTATATGTTTTTAGTAGTACTTACACATTTCCTTAACCCTTAATATAACGTCCGAATCATACTTATGGCTAGTTTAGTCTAGTAAATACTATAGGCGCCTTACTAAAGGGTGTCCGAAACGCCTATAAAGCCGACGTATTTTTAGTTTAGTTAAGTAATATACATTTATTATTCCGGTAAAAGTGTCTAATAATTAACGATATTAATCTAAAAGTAGCTATAAATACTTATACTTTTATATAATTAAGTACTTCTTGTCGTCTTAAATTAAGACGTTACACAAGTTATTATACTATGTATTTAGCACATCTAACTATTATAAATAAACTAAAAATAAGATATTTACGTCCACGATTTAAAAGTCTATTTCTTTAGCTAGAGTGTTAACTATAGTAACTCCTAGGGACAGTCGCGAACCGGCATTGAATGTAATCCGGCTCTAGCCTGCCTAGTTAGTATTAAACTTAATATCTTAAATTCGCTATAATACTCGTTATAGCGCTCCCCCTTTTTATATATAAAGCTCTTCTCTCTTTACTTTCTTTCTTACTTAATTATAGATTCTAAGAGACTCTTATTATCTTTATATGTCTAGTATTAATATATGAGGCCGCTGTCACACGTGATTACTGTTTTTACAGAGCAAGCGTCACAGTAACTCTTCTTAAGAGCTTGCCTTTTTTTCTACTTATTTAGTTAACTTTGCATTAAATTTATTAATCTCGATTAGCTTACGTAATACTAGGCAAGCCTTTGACTTAATTATAGCGTCGGCGGGATTACTAATTTTATTAATCTAATCGACTCTATCGATTTTCTTACGTTCGTAGCTTTAGCGAAGGTATATAAGGTCGGTTATTAGTCTCTTTTCTTATATTATACTTAACTTAATAATATGGTCGTAAATTAATTTAGAATCTGTGTAAATACGCAGCAGAATAGTCGTATTAAGTACTACCTTAAATATTAATTTAATAACTAAAGCTATATTTGTGACGCTTACTTTATAAAGAAAGTAATCACGTGTAATAGCGGCCTTATATATTAATATATAATATATAAAGATAATAAGAGTCTCTTAGAATTTATAACTAAATAAAAAAGAAAGTAAAAAGAGAAGAGCTTTATATATATAAAGAGTAAGCGCTATAAGGCTAATTAATCTCAGTAATACTTAATTAGCTAGTATATTAGAAATAAGGCTTTAAGCGCTCCTAATTATTACACTACTTCTCTCTCTTGAAAAAACTTGTCCTCGAGTATTAATATGCCTTCTTATTATTTATTACTAAAGTTATTGTAATTATTAATATTATCTTTTTACGCTTTAATTTATTTAAGTAACTTAGTAGGGGGTTTTATTTACTTAAATTAAAGTAATTAAGGTAGAAATCCCTAACTTTATATAAAGTATATTTAAGGTTAGAAGTATTATATTAGTTTAAATTAACGTCTTAATTAAGCTAAGTAATATAATAAGAAAAAGTCTTACTTTTCTTATAATAAGTAAGTACTTATTTCGACTCTTATTTATTATTATTAGTAATATTAATCGGCGAGGGGGGATTTTATATTTAGTTTAATAAGAGATTATTAAGATCTTTATATAAATTATTAGTTAGAAAGACGTTTTAGACCTTTATACTCGCTAGTAATTTTAAGTAATATAAGTTTATTATCTTCTCGATTACTTTAAATAATCTAATAATTAGTATATTTAAATTCTTAAATAAGCGAAATATCTTAAAAGTAGTGTATATCGAGTTAAATTATTTTTACTTCAGCTATAGTTGAAAAGAAGTGATATTTGGTGTGAATAATGATTCTATTGTAAAGGGGATTTCTAGGTCTATATAACTACTCTAGCTTATTACGTGTGTATTCGCTTAAGTAGCCGAATTAAGTAAATGTAAGCTTAAACAAGCTCAAACGAGTTTTTACTAAATACAATTATTTCCGGTAGTTTAAGACGCAAAGCCCGGAGCTTCGTATAACCACTGTTTTAGCTTAGGAAAGCCGTATATTAGAAGCCTTGGATTCCATGGCTATAACCTGTAGACGTCGGAGCTCTATATTAAACGTATATAGCTTATTTTGAGCTATTTCCGGCCAATTAAGCCTAAAATAGGCTTTATTAAGTATATAAGCGAGCTTTAAGTGAGGTAGTTATCTTATATTCTTTATAACAGTAAGATTTAACTAAGTTATGTCTTATACTTTTCTGTAATATTAAGTATTTAACTTATTAATAGAAGTAACTAAATTTAGTAAGTTAATTTTTTAGTCTTAATTTATACGTGATATATATTTATAAACTATTTTAAATAAAGAGAGTCCCCTTAGAGAATCGTATAAGAGGGACATTTAAGTATAATTTATAATAAGGAAATACTTTAACTAGTTATCTTAATAATACGTAATGAACGATCTAAGTTATCTTTATAAATATTAATTATAAACTTTAGTCTAGTTATGTATTTATAAGTAATTAGTAGTAAATAATTATTTCTTAGTTCTTAGGATCTTATTAAGAGTAGTTTAAAACTTAAGAATAAATTAAGGACCCCTATTAAAAGTAATAATTAAGGGAGTATTAAAGCAATAATATATATAGTATATATATATAATAATTAAATTTTAAGTATTTATCCTTTTTTAGAAAGGGATATTAATAGTTTATTTACTAAATCTATTAATAAAAACGAGAATATTATTAAATCTATACTTATTCTTAGTAAAGGCGTAATAGTTTATTATAATATATTCTTAAGGTCAAAAAGGAATAAAAAGAGGGTAAAGGAATCCGGCCTTTTTATCTTAGGGAACTTAAATTCGTTAATAAGTATAATTATTATAATAATAATATTAGACTATCGACGTTATTCTGTATTACTAGTACTAAAAAGAGAGTATTTAAATCGTCTTTTTAATATTAAGATATACTATAGTAACTCGATTATAAACTTCTTTAATAAAGAAGATTTAAAGGTAATTAATATTAAGAATTAAAAGGCGGCCGTCGTAAAGTAAGAAACTGCCTTTTATATTAAATTTCTTAAGGGAGTGTAATATAACTTATTTACGTAGGGCTTATATAGAGAGGGCAGTATAATTAGCTTTTAATACTTATTATATAATAAAGAATATTAATATAAAAGTAACGAGCTTGATATTTACTACTAGTACATTAACGTTATTTAACGGTTATAACTTTATAAATATTAAGTGAAAGTTAACTTAATCTTAGTATAAGAATTATTAAAAACGTTAAGTCTTTTTTATAGAGTTTTATTAATTTAACTTGTTTAACTAATAAAAAAGTGTATTTATTAAAGCATTATAGATTTTAAAGTAGTACGTATTTATAAAGTTATAATTTACTAAAAGTTTTACTTATCTTACTTACTTAGTATTTAATTATTTAGAAGTTATAAAGTATTTTAAATTATTATAGTTTATTATAATATAAACTTAATAAGAGGCTCTTATTGACTTAGTTCACTAGTGTTTAATATATTTAATAATTATTAATATCTTTTTATTATATATAGCGTAATTAAGCTTAATAAGTAATATGGTTTTTAAAAAGAAAGTAATAAAGAATTAGTCTTCGCTATATTATTTAAAAAGGGCCCTTATTATAATATTACTATTAGTATTTATTTTTAAAAAGCAAGGTAAATCTTATTTATAATATCTTAAGAGAAATATAAACGTAAGAATATATTTTAAGAAATTAAAGATATCCTTATACTTTATAATAAAGTAAAAGATAATAATATTTTTAATAAGTTAAATAAAAGGTTTTTTTTTTTTTTTTTTTTTTTTTTTCCTTTTAACGTGCTGTATTAGTTAGAAACTATATAACACGGCTAGTCTACTAGTGTGGCTAATTATTATATACAAAATTCAGTTCGAATTAGACTACGACTGTACATTTGGGAACATTCTCCTTATAACTTATAAGAAAATTAAAATCAAAAACAAAGGAAATAACTAAATGAAAGTACAAATTAAGGCTTAATAGCCTAATCTTCTTCTTCTTCTTTAATCCCTAGCCTCTCTTAGTGTTATTTCCTTGTATATATATTAGTCTCTTTTAAGAATACTAGTATTTCTTTAATTCTAATTTGTGTATATAATAAAACGGGAATAGTAATAGTCCTAATTTCTAAGTTACTTTTAATACTAGAGTAGAGTTTTTTACGCTCTAATTTATAGTATTTACAACTAAGTAATAAGTGTTTTACAGTTTTAATACTACTACATCTACACTTGTTATTAGACGCTAGCCTTAGTTTATATAAGTAGGCTTTTAAGTATCTATGCCCTAGTTTTAATTAGTAAAAAGAGCTACTTGTTTTTCTTAAAATACTAGAAGGTAAAAGTAACTTTTTAGTTATTTTATATATATACTTTTTAGAGTACGTTTTTAGGGTTTAAGAATTAATATTTTGAGTTATATTAGCTCTAATTTCATTCTTCTTTTGACTACTTAATTTAACTCCTAAATACGTAAAAGAAGTATTATTAGAATTAATAAAAGACATAGTAGTTATTTTAGTTAATTTGTTTGCTTTTTCATTTCTAATTATATTAAAGTGACCCGGGACTTAAGCTAAAGTAATATTAGCCTTTAGACTAATAATAATCTTAGACGCTAATATGGCTCTAATTTGTTGACTTTGCCCGGGGTTATCTGAGGGAGTTTTAAGTCTTAAGAGAGCGGCTTGATTATCTGAAAAGACTATAAAATTATCCCCTTCTTTCGCTATACTATTAGCGTATTCTATGGCTTGTGTAATAGCTTCTAGCTCGCCGTTATATATTAATTCGACCTCCCTTAAATTACTTATTTTTATAAATGTAAGCATAAGGGGATATCCTTGTGTATATATATAAATAGCTATACTATAGCCTACTCCGCACCCTTCAGGGGTCTGAGAGCCGTTTGTATAAATAGAAGTGTTCCGACTATTATAAATACTTTGTAAGTATTATAAGTGAGCCTTAGCTTCGTCTTCTTTAGATAACTTAGATATTCTAAAAATATAAGGTATTTCTCTTTCTTATAGAGGGAAATAAAAGTGCCTTATTACTTCTAAAGTATTAAAGTCAATTATATAATATATTAAATAGACTAGGCTTGAAATAGTAGTAATTGACTCAAGTAAAATACCTAGTAAGTTATACTCCTCATTAGCTCTTGTAATAACCTTTTCGACTTCGAGCCTAATAGGGTGTTTTTTACTAAGTTTTAGGGCGCGGAGAATATAGCGCCGACTAGTATAATTTAGTCTAATATTAGGTGGAGGTAAAGCTGCTTTAAGCTCTAATGGAATTATAGATGCTGTTTTAAAGACCCCTAATATTTTCTTAGTAGCTAAGTTTTGTAAAGCTTGAAATAGTCTAATTATAGCCTTATTAAGGCAATTGATTTTCCACTATAATATAGAACTATAGTCGGCTACACTAGTAACACAAGCTATATATAATTGACGAATTGTAAACGGGGAGAGCCTAATAGTAATATTTGAGAGTCGATTTATACGGTAAAATATTTACTTTATAAGGGAGACTCTAATTGACTTATAATTCTTGAATTTAAGGTTTGAATCAAAATATATTCCTAGCTATTTAACTAGCTTACTAGGAGCTAGTGTAGTATTATTTAGAAGTGTAATATTAAGAGTATTCTTACTTCTAAAGAAGTGAATAAGCTCTGTTTTTTTAATATCAAAGTTAATAGAATATTCTTCCCTTAGTTTAATTAATAAGCTAGCTTCTCTTTCTAAAATACTTATATTTTTTTTAAAGCTTTTAGAAGAGGCTATTAATACTAAATTATCTATATATAATATTAGTTTAATATTCTTAGACTTAAATAAGTCGCGAATATATATAAGGAATAAAATAAGTGAAATAGGGCTCCCTTGAGGGATACTTGTATTTATAGTTTGAAATTTCTTTAATTTATTATTAAAGGCAAGTTGTAAAGTACGGTTTTCTAAAAATGACGAAATCCACAAAATTAGACTTATAAGTAATTTTAATTAAGTTAAAACCTGAATAAGACAATTCTTAGAAACGTGATCAAAAGCTCCCTTAACGTCAAGGAATAGAGTAGTAGTTTTAAGCTTATTTACCTTATTATCCTCTACTTCTGTTTATAGAAATAAAGCTACGTTAATAGCTAATTTTTTAAGTCTACTACTGATTTAATTATCGTGTAATAAAGTAGTTGTTTTAGCTAAATAACTTAGGCGCTTAGCTAAAATTCTTTCAGAAACCTTACCTAGGCAATTAAGTAATAATATAACTTTATATACCTTAAGTTTAAAATAATTAGGTTTTTTTAGTTTCTTAAAAATAAATCTAGAAGCCTTTTTCTAACACTTAAGGTAATACCCTTGATTTATAAGTATTAAATAAGTTATAAAAAAGACTTCTAGGATAACTAAATAAGCTTTAATTATAATCTCTTGAGTAATTAAGTCTAGTCTAGGGGTTTTACTCTTAATCTTTGAAGTACAAGAATCCTTAAGTTCTACTTTAAATAAAAGAGGCCATTTCTAAGTATTACTACTTATATATAACGTTAAATCAATAGGCGCTGAAATAAGAGGTTCTGGAAATAAAGTACTTCTAAGAATATTACACTTTTGTTAGAAAGTCGACTCTAATTCCTTAGTCTCTAAATTATAAAGACTAGGTATAAGAGAGCTAGTATTGTTTTTTATATACGACATAGCTTTGAAAATCGACTAGGAATCCTCTTTTTCTAAGAACGTATTCTAATACTTTCTTTTTTTAACCTTAATAGTATTAAAATAAAGGTTTTTAGTATCTTTTAGTTCTTAGATATAAAGGGTATACCCTAAGGCCTTATTTAAACGGTAATATCTTTGTATTAATTTCCGTAGTACTTTAAGATCCTTATTCTACTAGGGTTTACTAGTAATTAACTTATAAGCTTTAAGAATAAAGTCTTTAACCGCTTGAATTATATTACTAGTAAATAGCTCCCTTAAATCGTCGAGCTCTTAATTTGTATACTTAGAATTTGAGTTATAATTAAAGTCTTGAAAATAATTATTAAGACTTTTATTAAATTTTACTTAATCTACTTTCTTTATATTAAATCGAGGGACTTTTAAGGGGCTAGTACTAATACTACTACTTATATAAGTAATAGTAAATAATACCCTAAAGTAATTTAAACCTAAATCTAGTATTATTTATTAATCTTCGACTTGATTTACTATTCCTTAAGTAGTAAATATAAGATCTAATACAGAAGGAGCCTCTATATATAGTCTATAAAACGTTCCCTCCCCTAGAGTATTTAATAGGCTTAAAGAGTGTTTTTTAATTAAGTCTAATAATACTCCTATATTACCGCTTGGCGGTATTATAAGGTCCCACTACGGGTGATATATATTAAAATCCCTTAATAATATCGTCTTATTAAGGAGTAAGTCTAGTAATAAACCTATCCTTTGTAAAGTTTTAATACTATTAAGAGACTCCGACTCTGGGTAAGTCGCATTATAAACATTAATTAATTGAGTCTTATACTTAACTAAGTCTAAAATAATATAATCGGGGTCTTGTAGTGAGCTAGGCGCTAGAGTAATACTAATTGAGTCTAGTACATAAAATAAAACTCTAGGCCTAAGGGGGCCGTAATTCGGGAGCACTTGTTTAAAACTAAGGTATAAGACGCTACGAAAGCCGTCTATATTATTACTAATAGTCTAAGGCTCTTGAATTACTAAAATTAATATATTTAGCTCTATAGCCACTTAGAGAACGTACTCTATAGTAAAGAGACTCTTATTCACATTAATTTGTAGTGTTTTAAGACTAATTATCATTAGCTGTGATTAGTTCGTCTATTATAATAAGCCTACTAGTACTACTAATATTATTTACTTTATTTTTTATTACTAAGTAGACCTCACATAACTTAGAATTAGTTATATAAGTAGTACTATTACAATTTGCGTATCTCATACTTAAGTATAAACACTTAGTATTTGATTTACAAGTATTATAACTATATTACTTACTTATATGATTTTCTACACATAAAATACACTTTTTAGCTCTCTTATAGAGAACTTTAGAGTGCCCAAAACTAGCGTATCTAGTACATTAAGAAGTACTAAGAGTAGTTATATATTTTACTACTTTAGCTAAAATACCCGCAATATAAAGTCTATTAAATATAACTCTTTTTGCTTACTCTTGGCTTAAGAAAGTTACTATAATAGTACTTATTTATATTAGGCCTAAGTCACGTTTTTCCTTAGGAGTAGTCTAATAAGATTTTCCTACAAGAGTAAAACCTTTATTAAAGGTTTAGATTTCTTCAGTTACTAACTTAAAATCTAGTCCCTCTTTTATATTAAACTCCCTAATAAGGATACCGTAAATAGCGACTTTATATTATAGCTCTCCTCTCTTAATTAAAATTAAATCGAGAAACACCCCCTTAATAATTAACTCGTTTAAAATCAAGAACTTAATATTAAAATCAGGGGTAGTAGTAACTATTATATTACCCCTTAAAGAGAGAGAAATAATAGAGATAACTAGCCCTTATATTCCCTTCTTATTAAAAGTAGAATTAAGTAAATTACGCGCAATTATAAAAGAAAAGGTGTTTACTTAGACATTCCGTGACTATAAGAGGGTACATCTCTTAATAAGAGTAGACTTACCTTTACTACTATTAGTACCTGTACTAGTAGTCTCCTTAGGGCTAGGGCTAGTATTACTAGCCTTAGGCCTATTCCCTTTAAGGCGAATATCAGTCCACTAGTCTGAATTCCCTTAGTTTTTGGCGTTATTTGTTACATTCGCTTATGTAGACTTAGTCGGATTTGCCGTATTTACTAAATTAACTAGCTAATTAGCTTGATTAGGCTTTATTTAGTTTTGCCGAGCTTAGTTTTCGATTTTCCTAGTAACTTACTCTAAGTTGGCGACTTAAGAGGCTAGAATAGTAGTTGTATTACGTATTCTACTATACTCTGTAAACTCTCGAAATACTTCTAGTAAATCAAGTAGTCTAGCTTACTTATCTCTAAATTAAGTAGCTAAATAGGCTTTGACTAATAAGTCCCTAGCCTCTAGTACTAGCGTATTACTAGCTTCCTTAGTAATAGTAGTATTATTACTTGCTAAGAATTAGAAGGTTTATTAATTGGCTAAGCGACGATTTTTGTCGATATAGTGTATTAGGGGGCTTAAGGGTAGTCCGCGCTTAGCTCCAAGCTCTGTGCGGCTCTGTACTAGATTGGCGCTAGTAAATAAGAGTAAAAGAAGTGTGTTTTGAGTAGGGGGGTTAATACTAGAGTCTCTTGCGTTTCCAGAGGCTCTCGGAGTAAGCTCATTCGATTTAGAGCCTAAAGAAGGCCTAGTCGGAAGCTTTCTTAGGTCTCTTACTTCTAGTGTAGGCATTAGGGGCTCTAAAGAGCCAAAGGGGTCAGAAAGGGGCTCTATACCACCTATAGCTAGTAGAGCTTATAAGGCACTACAGCTTATAGGGGCAAAGGAATAGGGTGTTTATATAGTTCTTTAAAGAATAGAAGCAATTGCAGTCGAAAGGCGGGGGGGTAAAAAGTCCCGAAAAAGGTGTGGATAAATAAAAGGTTTTATTATTATATTATAATCACAAATAAATCTTTAATAAAAGGTATAAAGACTAAAGAAAGATTATATACTTCTAATAGAATTAAAGTAAGTTTATTTATAAATAATAAAGACTTTCTTAAAATTAATTTCTAAGTTAGAGATTAATATATTAAATATTAAATGCTTAGTACTTGTAACTTTAAACTTACACTTCTTAAAATCTACTTATAAGCTAAAATTATTAAGGCGTTAAAGTGCCTTTTTAATATAAGTAAAGAAAAATATTGTTTAAATATATTATATAAAAATAATTAAGGTAATCGAAGAGAATATTATTTATATAATATTAATACGTAGTAAGGCTATCAATTAAGTCAAATAAAAGAACTTTACACTTATATACGTTATATATTATATAAAAAGTTATATACTCCTTTAATATTAAGTCTATTTAGATTTAGTAAAAAGCTTAATAAATATTTAGTTCAGTGAAAATACGAGTATTAGTTATATGAGTTAGAGTCTTATTAATTAGAAGTAAGGGGTATCAATCTTTTTAAATAGGGGAATTTAATACCTGGAAGTCAATATATAATTATAAGCATTTATTTGATTTCTTAATAAAGAAAGAGAATCAAAGTAATAAATAGTACTTAAGATAGTTTAATAAATCCTTTTATAAAGCTATTTATAGTATATTCTTTAATAACCTTAAGTTCTTTAATTAATATCTTGTAAAGTAATAAATACTTAAGTACTTTCTTATTTTCTTTTTTTAAATTTAATTCTATAATCGTAAGAGTAATAAAAGGGGAAAATATTACTTTATACTTTAGAGAATACGTGAACTTATTCGGCGTATTTCGAGGGAATTATAAGTTCGGCGTTTAACTTTTAAATAAAAAGTATAAACTATATAATTAACTAATAGTAATAAGTAAGTTCGATAGTTAAAGTTATAATAATAACGGCTTTCTCTTATTCTTAACTTCTTTAATCGATTAAAGTATTGTGGGAGGGATAAAGCCTAATACACCACATAACAAGAGAGGTAATATGTAGTGAAGTACGGGAGAGACTTTAAGTGTAAGAAATCGCAGATCGATTAAATCTAAAGATAATATATATTTAAAGAGTATAAGAAGTCGAAGGAGAGGAGGAGAAAAAAAGGTATTAGATAATATCTATGAAAAGTTCTCAGTTATTAAGTTATTTTTAAGTGTTAAGCTTTTTTATATAAAAAAAGCTTATTTAATTAAGTAATAAAAAAGTTACTAAGAGTCTTCCTTATTATATTCGTCCCCCTTTTTAAAAATTATACTCGTTCTTAAGTAACTTGTCAAATTCTTGTATTTATATGCCTTACTCTTTTAAAGGCAGAGTGAGAGTAGGTTTATATATATAAGGGAGAGCTTCGAGAGCTTTTTATATCTTTATAAATTAAGGCTTTTAGAGCCTTTAGTATTTACGTGATTCTTAGATTATATAATTTCTAACACGCCCCCTTAATCTAAGTATCCTCTAACTCGATATTAAGACGACAAAACGACGGCTTTATAGCTGTCTAAATAGCTCTGGCTTTAGCTCTGGCTCTAGCTCTAGTTCTGGCTCTTTAGTTGACTCTAGCTTTAGCACGGGCTCTAGCTCTGGCCTTTAGTTCTGGCTTTAGCTCAATAGCTCTAGCTCTGACCTATAGTTCTAATTCTAGCTTAAGGCTCTAGTTCTGACTTATTTATCCCTTAATTCTAGCTTTAGTTTTAGCTCTTTAACTCTAACTCTAGCTTTAGCACAGGCTTTGTGGCTTTAACTTTAATTACTATTTATCTTTTATTTAGTATTTAATAAAGTAATTATTCCTTTAGTTCTTATTTCTCTAAGAGACTAACTCTTATTAATTTAGAGAGAGAAGTCCTCTTTATAAATAAGTCTATTAATAACGTAAGTCAGTATCTACGGCTTTAATTAATAATAAGGAGCTTTACTAAAAGACATATAATAAAGGAAGAGATCTTACTTGAATTACTACTATGTCAAATTATTGTATTTATATG
Source organism: Leptodontidium sp. MPI-SDFR-AT-0119 (assembly GCA_020726505.1). Lineage (NCBI taxonomy): Eukaryota > Fungi > Ascomycota > Leotiomycetes > Helotiales > Leptodontidiaceae > Leptodontidium > Leptodontidium sp. MPI-SDFR-AT-0119. The sequence continues at coordinate 1,460,498 of JAHLEZ010000013.1, read as the reverse complement.
CCTTACTCTTTTAAAAGTAAAGTAAAAGTAAGTTTATATATATAAGGGAGAGTTTCAAGAGCTTTCTATGTCTTTACAAATTAAGGCTTTTAGAGCCTTCAGTATCCACGTGATTCTTAGATCACATGATTTCTAACATAACTTAATACAAAAGAAACACTCTACTAATCAAAAGCTTTATAAATTAACGTTATTATCAAAAAGCCTAATAAAGAAGAAGAAGTCCCGTAATAATTGACTTATTACTTTCGGAAGTAAATAATCGATCGCATTACTTAACGCCGCTAGCCTACTTTTATAAGATTAACTTTTTCTTACTATCTTTCTAACTTTAACTCTCTAAATATAATAACCTTTCCTTAATATTATCCCTTTTATAAAGTACTTTATTATACTTTAACTTTTTTACTTCTTCTTTTACTAATTAAATAATACTTCTTATACCTTTTCTTATTTTAATTCTCTAAAGAAAGTAAACTTCCCCGCCAAGCTTTTATTAAGATTAATTTTACTATTACTTTTCCTACACTACTAAGGCAAGATTTCCTTCTATATAATAATAACTTTAGCTACTATAACTTTAGTATCTTCAAAGGTCTCTTTACTACTAACTTTATAATATTTAATACTTTTAGGGTAACAACCTCGGCCCTTATTATTAACACCAGCGCGCCTTTAAAGCTTAATACTTTCAACTTCACTGTTACTTAGTCGCAAAGGTGACGTAATAAAGAGCTTTCTTTACTTGCTTTTTTCTTATTAAACACTAACTTTAATATAATACTTGCGTTAATTTGTACGTAGTTTTTTCTTAGCTTTTATACCTTAATCTTTAAATAATAACTTTTGTATAAAGTTAAGTTACTTTAACACAGTAAGTTAACCTTTTATAACATTATTTAAGCTTTACTAACTCGTCGTAGATCTTTAAGAGGAGTTCTTTATTATTAACTACCTTAGAGGTACTATTAAAATCGATTTACTTTATTTTAACCTAAGCGTTCTTAGTTTTAATACTAAATGTTAATACTATAGGGGTCTTAACGCGTCTTAACTTCGTAAGTTATACTCCTATCTTTTTCTTGTACTTAATTAATTAATTATAAATTATATTAATACTTTTATTACGGCAATTTAAAGTATTACTATAGTTTTTAATCTTTAACTCGTGATTTAAGAAGTGGCTAAAGTCAACTCTAGGACTTTACCTTGACGTTATTTAGGCTAAGTATTAAATTATTTAACCTTTTCGTAACGCTAATACTTATATTCTTTTTATAAGTTAAGGAAATGATACTATTTTTTCTAGGCTCGTAAACTTAATAGAAATTAAGGCTATCTCGTGCGATTACTTATATTAAATTTTACCCCTTAGGCTAAGAACGTATATATTACGCCGTACTAATTTTCCCTTAATAATAAGTTACTAAGTAACTTTTAAGTTTCTTTATAAATATACTTTTGTACGCTTACGCAAGTTACACTACTAAAGATAAATGTTATTATTTCGCTAGTTTCTTATTAATTAGTTAGTTAGATAAGGTAAAGGCTAGATCTACTAATTTCGAAGGTTTATAATAGAAAGCCAAGAGGAATAAGTAAACTAACAGTTTATCACGTAGAATATTAAAGGGGAAGAGAAGTAAGAATTAGTAAAGTAGTAGGGAGTAGAAGATTTATTAAGAAGTACTTTACCCTTTTATTACAAGGGAGAAAGCTAGTTATATATATATTAAGTAAATAGGGTTAGCTAGTTATAAGTGTATAAGAAGTACACTTAGCTGTTTAGTAGGCTCGCGTAAGAGGTGCCGCTAATTATATACTGTGACACACCCCCTAATTATAAAGCGATAACGTTAAGCTAAAAGAAAACGAAAAATAATATTTAGTAGTATAATAGTTTGTTTTATTTATAAATTTTACTTTAATAATAATAACAACTTTAACTTTAACTTTAATAATAATAATAATAATAATAAAAACAATAATAATAATGTCTTCTGTAAGTTAAGTTATGTTCCTTTAGTGTAGTAATCGAGGTCGAAGAATAAGAATATAAGTCTTAATTATAATAAATAGACCCCTTCCTCTACTAATACTATTACCGCCAATCGTAAGCGTAGTGTTACCGCCTCACTTACTATTACTATTAAGGAGCCCTCCGCCGCCTTTACTTTACTTACTAGGCTAAAGGATTTCATAATAAATAATATTACGCGCTAAGTCCCCCCCTCCCCTTCTTCTTTTTTAAGAATTTATTCCCTTAGGGAATATATCTCGCGGTCGCCCTCTTTAAGAGTAATTCTACTTCTTTCTTCTTTAAATGAAAGTAACACCGTTGCCCTCGCCGCCTTAGTCTTCTTAAAAGAGCTTGCCGCTGGCCCTTACGTACTCTCCTTTAGCCCTCTCCCCTACGATTCTAACGAGGAGAAAAGTAAGGCCGCCGAGATTAAGAAAAAGAAGATAATTTTAATTACAGGCGCGCGATACGTAATACCTTATTATTATTATACTCGTTTAGCCCTTAAAAGTAAAAAAAAGAAAGAATAACTTATTACTTAGCGTTTACTAAAATAACACTATTAAGCGCGGTACTTAGTGTTTTTAGTACTTGTTTAAGCACACTTGTGTCCCTTGTTTTATTAAAGTAACTCCCTTTATTACTTGTTTTACTAAGGCGATAAAAGTTAATAAGCTTTAAAGCGTAAGTAATTATAAGAACCCTTTTATTAAGCTTGTTAACTTTATAGGTTTCTTAACTAATATTATGCGGCTCTTTAAACTATTATAAAGTTAAAAGAGGATAAACGCTTATAACTAATAGTAATATACTTCTGAGGCTTAAAACCCCTTATATAACTAAGTTACCCTTTATATTTACAAGCTTACGTTACGTTACGTTATTTTTATATAAGGCGGGGCTTAAGAACCCCTAAATAATTAAGTTACCCTTTTATTTTCTACTTTAAAAAGTTTAGATTTTTAGAAATGTCCTTAATAATAATAGAGGGCGGATTTTAAAAGCTAGCCACTTTAATAACACTACTTTTCTAATCTTAATAAATGAAATTTAAAGTAAGTATTATAGCTCTTATAATATAATTAAAATAAATAATAAAAAATACGAGAAATAAAAGAGATATATAATTTAAATGAATATAAGTTAAATTAAAAGAAAGATTTTATAAAGGAAAGATTAAGAGAGTTATAAAATAATAGAAATCTATACTTTAACGTTTTTAAGGTTTAAAAGAGCTCGGAAATAATTAAAGTATTAATAAGTAAAGTTCTTTATAAGTCTATTAGCCGGTATCTTTATTATAAATAAATAAATAATCTTAAAAGTACCCTTAAAGTGTTCTTAATAAAGCTACATATTTTAAATATTAACGTAGTATAACTTTATTATAATTCGCTCGCCCTCGCTTATAATTAGTCGAATTATTTACTTATTATTATAATAGATTTTTTAAACTTCTCTTAAGTTAAGAAGGATTTTTATAAATAATATTTTAAGTACTATTATTACTTTAGTAGTTTTCTTGACTCTAAGTAATTCTACTTTAGTAGTAAAAGTAGTAATTATAATTTATAAACTAGCCTTCTAATTATAAATATCTCTAAAAAGAGTAGTAGTAAAGCCTTAAGACAATCGTCGAGTCTTAATATCGTCGGCAAAAGAAGTATTTAAGGTAATAAACAACTGAATTTCTTATTATTTTATTAAATATTAAATCACTAAGTATTAAGTACTCTAAAGGTATTTAATAGTTTAATTTAAAACCTTAATATACTTTTTACTTAGATTTATTAAGAAGTAAAATAATCGCGAAACTATATATATAATATTAAGTCTTATAAGAATTACTAAATAAAGTACTAAACTAACTTTTTTTTTAATATTCCTTTACTCGACTCAAGAAAGTATTGCCTTTATACGTAGTAAGCTTAATCCCTAAGAGTAATATACTCCTTAATAAAAATATTATTAAACCGAATTTATTAGCGATTTTCTTAATATAAGTATTATAAGTAAGAGAGATTGTTCTTTATACTCGATTCCTAATAATCTTAACTCTAAGGAATTAGTTTACTATCTTTATTTCGCGAAGTTTATATACTTAATAAATTCTAGTAATTATAACTTTAGTTAAGGTGCGATTATCTTTATAATAAAAAACTAAAATATTATTTATAAAGAATAATATAAATATCTTTCTCTTTTAATTGAAAAACATATAAAGTTCTTTTTTACTTATAATTAAATAAAGTTATATAAAAGTCTTAATAAACTCCTTATATTATAAAGAAAAAGAGTCCCTTATACTATATGGTACTCGATTAACCTCGACGTATAAGTTATAAGAGTAATAGCTGTCTAGTAAGTAATATAAGACTAGTAATAAGTCTTTAATCTAAACCGTATTAATAAATACGTTAATAACGTCGAATTGCCGTATTTCTAAGTCAAAATGCGCGGTTAAAGCTATAGTAAGTCAAAAGCTTTTTAATATAAGAGTTACTACGTACGTGGAAAGTACAATAGCCTTGTCTTAGAGATTGTCTCGTATAATTAGCCTTAATCGGCATCGAGAAATATAACTGTCTAAAGCCTCTTTAAAAGTAAAAACTTATATTAACGACATAAGCTTTATTAATTTAGCTTCGAATTCTTTTACGACTCTTTAATAGTCTCGAGATTCCAGGTTTTTAATTTTAAGCTTAGCGTCGGCCTTAAACTGCTCTCTGAATTAATAATCTACTAAATCCTTTTAAGACCTTAGCTCCTTAAGAGTATTTTTTTAATAAACTCAAGGTAGCTTTATTTTTAAAGTGCTTAGACTAAAATCTAACACTAAAATCTTCTTCGCTTCTTTTAATTTAAGAAGAATTATTATAAGAATTATATTATATAACGTAATAAGTTCTTTACCCCCTTAATCTTTAAATAAATAAAAGGTTATAAAAAAAGTATTAAAATACTTAGTGATTACTTAATTAAAGTTGATTATTACCACGTTTTATATTATTTTTATAAAGCTTATAATTACAATAATTAATAGATTAATTTTAGCGATTCGATTATTTTTACGTTAATTATATACTCCTTTCTTTAATAGTTTACTTACTTGTAAAGAGACTCTAGCGATTCGCTCACTTTAATATTAAGGCTTTACTCCCTTTAGTTTTAACTAACACTTTTTTTTAATTAGAGAAGCCTCTCTAATTTTAATTCGCTTAATTAGTTTATTTTTACTTGATTTTTATAAGAGAGGCTTTATCTGTAGCTAGTATTATTAACTCACTTATATACGCAGGGACGTTATTTACTACTTAAGTAAGGGTATCTTTTACTATAATAAGTGAAATATATGCCAGAATTATTACTTATAAATAAGTACGATTCTTAAGTATAATAACTAAAGGTATACTCGCGCTCTCTTTAGGCGGAGGTATACTCGCACGTAGTAGTTCATCCGCGGTAGTAAGTGTTTAAGGCTCGATTAAATACGCGGGAGGAGCTTAAGAAACACTAAAGCTTTAAACTAGAAGTAATATGCTCTCTAAAGACTAAAGTCCAAGGTTTCTTTAAGCTTGTAGTAAATTTACTTTCTCTATTACCCCCGAGTTTAGGAGGCTAAGAGTATTACTCGGCTCTTCGAGAGCTTTAGTTTTTATTAAGTCTATATTAAATAGTCTAATTTCCTTAAAGATTAATTTAACGTCTTAAATCTCGTTTTTTTAAATAGCTTTTATAACGTCTTTAGCTTTAGAAACGAGCTAGCTAGCCTATTTCTTATATTCGGTTAAGTTAAAGAAAACGTTTTTATTAAAGATTATATTCTATAAAATAATAACTTAGTATAAAATTAGTACTTAAATCTTATATATATTACTAATAACGTAACTAATAAAATATTAATATAAGCTCTAAGGAGTACTTTAAATACTCGTTTATTATTTCCTACTTCTTAATCCTTAATTAAAGGGTAAGCTAGTAAGTTATAGACGTATATCTTATTTTAATCTAGGTAAAGGTTTATAATTAATCTCTTAACTATAACTAAGTCGTAAAAGCGGAAATAACTACGAAACTAAGTATTAAGGGTCTCGTTAAGCGATTTTTAACCTCTACTCTCTAATAGGTTTATATTATATAAAAACACTACTACTTAAGTAACTTCTAGCTTTTAAGAGGCTTATAATTACTTGTATTATAATTAACTTTTCGATGATTTCCTTTTTAGTACGTTTAGAGAGACTATTTAATTCATAAGTATAAGTCGAACTTAATTCGATTTAGATTTCTTATTATTAAGTCTACTTTTAGTATTTTAATATACTTTAAAAGGAGATTATTACTTTCTTATTATTATGCTTTAAAATATAAATATAAAGGCCGTACTTTTATTTAATTTAATTATTAATAAATTATAAGATTTCTAGTATTATTATTAATAATTTATTTAAAATCGGGAAAACAAGGATTTTTTATTATACTCGTTTTTAATAACGAGTAACTAATTAGAGCCGTTATAATTAAGGTCGTAGTCAAAAAGGTCTTACGTAAGTCTCTAAAATAGTCGTGGAAATACGTTCTCTAGAGGCCTTTAAGAATTAACATTTGTAACTCGAGCTATAAAGTAATACTTATATTTAACTCTACTTATTCCCTTGATTTTGACGTTCCGGGTATTCTCTATTAGTATACAAAGAGCTTTAGGGCTAAGGTACTTTGCTCTCGTATATTATACTTCTTTTAAATTTATACGTGGCTTTAAGTAATCTCTTAATCTCCTAAAGGGTCTTAGTGTGCGTGTAAAGGTAAGATATAATAGTATATTAATATTACTTAATAAAACGAATAAAACAAGGTAGTTTAAAGTATTTTTATATTTAAAGAAAACTAGTTAATACTTTTAAACTAAAGTACGTATAATACTACTATTAATAAGCTCCTTAAGACGTAAAGTTATATTAAAACTATTAATCTATAGCCTTATATTTAAGGGCCTTACCTCTGAGATAATATTAATATAAAAACCTTTAATAACTATTATATTCGTAAGCTCCAAATCGATTATACCTCTTAAAGTAATAAGCGCGTTCTTTAAAAGACGACAACCTTTATTAATAATAAGTAGGCTAAATGTACTAGCCTTTACTATATTTTTATAGTTTAAAGAAACAAAAAAGCCTAAAACTAAAAGAGACTTATTATTAATTACGTATATAATAACGCAATTATTAAGAAAAGTACTTTAGTAAAGTAAATGTCAGCCGTTACTAAGTACAAATATACTAAAGGTTTAAAGAGTAAAGGAGTCTATAATAATATATATAATCTTTAAAACAAGTTTATTAAAGGTCTTAGAGATCTTAGCTCTTGCCTTATTAGGCTCTTTAACTGAAATTGTCTTATATAAAACACTTTACTCTAGTTTATTTACTTTCTTACGAATAAGCTCGGCTTAATTAGAAATTAATCGCGGCTTTTTAGTAGTTTAATTATAAAGTATAGTCTTAATTAATATTGCCTTTATTATTTATTATTACATTTGAATCCTCGCTAGTAGAAATATTTCCCTTAGTCTTTAGCTTTTTGTCACGACACAAGAGCCTTGGCCGCAGAAGGTTGACTTAACACTTAGAATACAAAACTACAGAGCTACTCTACAGGAGGGAGCCATATATATAGGGAGTCAGAGGGGAGTCGGACCTACTGCGGACCCCTGACCTAGCTGAACCCTAGCCGAAGTATACCTGTCGTAACACTTTTGTTTTTATACCTTACCTTTTTAAGTATAAATTAATAAATATTTACAAGCTTATGTAATCTTAGCTATAAATTATTTCTTATCGCGCGATAGCCGGATTAAATCTTCTAATATTATTTTGATTTTTTTAAACTGCGTTAAAATTAACTATAATCTTATTGTATTTTCCTTATCTTTTTACTAAAACTCGCACGCTTTTATTTTTAACGTTTTTAATAATCCCTTATTTAACTCAAAAATACTCTTAATTAATTAGTCTAATTCTTACTACTTCTTCGCCGCCTTAATATACTTAAACCCCGTAGTTATTAGTTCTTATAATAATATAAATAACTACGAGAATAAGTAGGAATATTTTATTACTAAGTACTACGAATTAAGTAAGTTAATACTAAAATAATAATAAAACTTTTAAAATCGCAAGTTTTAATTCGAGTATTAACTACTAACCGAGTAATATAAATAATTTATATAAGAGAAATTAATTACTTAATTAAAACATAACTACTAATATAATTATTTTTAAAAAAAATTAAACTTTAATATTTGTTACGATTTATATATATTTCAAGTTTTATAAAACTATACTAATTATTAAGAAAGTTATTAGTAAGTAGTTTTTAGTGTTTTTTGTATATAAAAACTTAATTTTAGTATTACGTAATAATTTATAGTCTAAATTACGTTTGTCTTTGTACAGTCAGTTAAGAAGAGCTAATAAGTACGAATATAAAAAAAATTACAAATTTTTATTAATTAGTTATAAAAATATTAATACCTTAAAATCGCTGTTTTCAGTGTAAAAGGGTGGCCCAAAGGGGGGGGGTGGGACGTTACAGCACGGTTGAAGCTTCGACTTCACCCAGTCGTTCACAGCCCAGATAGACCTACAGAAGACCGGCCGCTTGAGCCATTCTGGCTTCCAATGCACCTTCATCGCCTTCACCCTCTCAGCCCCGAGGTCGGTACCGAAGAAAGGCTCGGCGGATGTGTAGCCATCGACAAGGATCGCATCGTCGCGGATCGCGCGGGCTAGGGAGGGGGTTCTCTCGAAACAGGAAGGTCGTGCTAGAGAGGATGAGTTAGCCAAAGTTGAGGACCTAAAGAGGAGTAACGTACGGTTCATCCTATCGGGAGAGGATATCACTTTGATGCGCGTGTTCGTAGGCGCAAGGTCACCCAACTCTTTTTGGAGGCGGGTTTGCAGACTGGTGAGCATGGTCGTCCTTCCGGACTAGGCGACATTAAATTCAAGTTCTTGACTTCATCCGGAAGACTTACCAAACTGATGCGATTCCAAAGGTGTTTCCGTATGTCTATGTCTATCTGACTGATCGACTCTTCAATGGCTGAAACAATGCCAGGTGCTTCGGTGCCATTAAGGTGGACCTACCTGATCGACTCAAAATAGTCAAGTATCTGTGGTGCTTCTGGATAGTTTCAAACTTACCTAGAACTACAGGATGCTCGATCGCACTGCTTATACCGGCCTTTATGAATCGAGAGCTGTTGTGAGCGTCAGTCACAGCGCTTAGGGCATACATTCTCAATTCATTGTATAGAAGAGATGCGTGGGGATGAGGTTGGTGTTTGATGTCATATTAGTGTACTACCCAGAGGATAGGAAGGACACCAAAAGGCAAGCTTCAAGACATACCCATTGTCAATAATTATAGCATGATCTAGAGACAGAGGTTAGATGAGTCAAGTTGCACGAAACTCAATATAAGAAAAGCACGCACCGTCCATGATTGATAATTGTCGGTTTACACGTCCTAGGTTGCCTGTGATTGATCCAAAATGGTTGAGGATGTGTAAGCTGCAAGAGTTCGAGACGCCATAATCATTTATATAAGTACTCGACTCAGACTACTAAGAGGGAAACGCCAGACTCGCACTGAAGGCCTGACGTAGAGATCTCCAGATCTTGAGTCTAATTATTCGGCAAATTCTGTAGCTCTATGATTGATATCTGTTTCATTATTCCGTTCCATCGATTTGGATCGGGTCGCTCTAAAAAGGGGCTTGCATGATAAGCGTGCTATCGTGAGCACCATGTTTTCAAGACGAAGGATGCTAATCGGCCTTGGTGAAACATTTTGTTTTGAATATTCATACATGAATAATATACAATTCCCATAAATTAAAGATGGGTTGATGATACCAAGCGGCCCATCACTCGACATGACACTTATGAGCCTCGAGTATATCGTTTTCAAGATCTTCTGATAAGTGAGCTAGCCTCTTCTTCGTGCATTAGCTGCCGCCGGAACTATGCAGGATGACACACGTACTTTAGAACATCGGGACTTTCTAGGTCAAGGAGACAACGCCTCCTAAAGTTCTTCAATCAGAGTAGAGCCTCTGAGATGGTGTGACATTTTAAGGGTCTTTCGGGTTCGAGCTACAGCAGAGATTTGTGAGCTTTGCCGAGCGCAATGCCCGCCTAATCAGGTTTCAGCAAGCAGGAAAGGAGGAGCTCTGACTTTGGTTTCAAGCCGGGAATGATCATTGTGATGGCATAAATAAATACTCTTAGTCGTGTTAAGATACTATCACATACGAGCACAGACTGAGGAGATTTTGACCCGCCAGAAGTTTCCCCGGGACAGGAGCCGGATTTCGGAACCCAGAAGCACTTCGATTATCTTTATTAAGTTGCCGATCATTGCACTTCACCGTACCCACCGTTAAAGCTCCCAAGCCTTAAGCTGCCATATTTTCTGGAACCTATCTACTTTTTCTGGTCTCGGGTTGAGGCTCAAAAGTCTTCAGGTGTTGATGGGTCCAATGCCCGCTACTTGTAAGGGCTTTTAAGCGAGCCCCTAAATGAGATTAACTATATCTGGACATCTCACTTTTCCCGTTCCTCCTAAAACCATGATAGCTTCGCATAACCTTCTCTTGCCGCTTTTCGTTTTCTATTGATATCCGAGTTTGTTCCACAATTCATTTCCCAGCGATATGGTCGTTCGTGCAATCGCAATCGTGACAATGTCCCGATAAATCGAATCAAAGCCGCTACTGTAGGAGCCACCTTCTGAAGCTTCCCACTCTTGAGCCTCAACTTGCGCTCGAAGTGGGTGTTCAATTGCAAATGATATATGAAGATTTTGGTGCCAGGATCAAGATTGTCATATATCTGTAGTACCCTTGAACCCTTCTTGCTTGACTCGAGCTCCAAGAGACATCGGTGCATTTTTAGTATCAGTTACATTTTCAATTTTCAACCAGAAAATCCACAAGGTGGAGAAATGAATCAATAGTATGTGTTTTTACATATTGTCCTTCATTTAGAATTCTAAATTCATTGACGATGTAGTCAAGAGAAACTATCTCAAGGTACTTCTTTGGCCAAGGTGTTTTTTTTATAAATATTGTCAATTGGCGCAAAGTTTGATATTAGGAATCACGCGCCGTTCATGATAGATGCTTGTTAGTCCGCACGTCCAAGGTTGCTTGTGATTGATCCGATGCAGTACTCGAAATGCCATAATCATTTGATATAAATATTCGATTACTAGCAAGGCGCGCACTGACCACAATATCGAGTTTCGCCACTTGCAAGGGGTTCCTTAGATCGATCACATGACCCCTCTCGCTTAGCCGACACTTTAACAAAATTTAGAACTCTTGTTTCCTCCTCGATTCACAAACACCACATCGACCCATAACGTCCACGACCTGGTAAGTCAGTATACCACTTAGTCCTTGATCACTGAGTGCTGTACTGGAATCATGGTACCGCCACCCTTCAACAGCGACGAGATCGTTTCTCTACTCAGCGAAATGTACACCCTGATTTTGCGCTTCCAAAGCCTGCCCGAAGAATTCAATATCAGTTACGGACCCCACACTCTCCAATCATTTGACACCGATGCCTGGATTGAGGCTGGTATGGATCCTGAGACCGTCAATGTCCTGTCGAAACTCCCCCTTTTCAATTCCGACAAGGAGAAAATTGGTCCTGATATGTCTCACATGCTCTATTTGAGGGACGCACAGACTGTGGAGTCCGATGAAGAGGAAGAGGAAGACGAAGAAGAGAACGAGCGAAGAATGCATCTCGAATCATGGACCGACCCGTTCTTCCTGGAGCCTGAGGAGAAGTACATCGAGCCATGGTGTATACCCCTCACTTCCGCCAATCATGGTGGATATGTTCTAATCTTAGATTGTAAAACTAGTAAGCTATTATTTATCTGTTATTGATGATTATTCGTGTTGACGTACCCTAGACGAGATATTTGAGGTCGATTATTTTAGCGCTCGATATGACCTCCCCGAAGCTCCTCCCGACACCCATGAAGGTTACTATCGCCATTTCCCGTCCGGGCCCGCTCCCAATGTTCTCAAGAAGTGGGTTGCGTATTATAGAGATCTGGTCATAGTACCTGATTATAGGCATGGAAATTGGTGGTTTGGAGATGAAGGGGAAATGGGCGGAGAAGAAGAAGTGAAGTACCCCTGTCTCGCTGGCTGAGAGTTGAGTGTCGCATCGACACATCAATTATCAATTCTCTGGATTTGGTTGTGGGACCAGAGCGATTGGGCTGCATAGAGATTGCTGACACTGGTTTTGCAGGGCAAAGAGGTAAGACAGATGCTTTTGAACTACGGATGGCCAGACAACTTTCACGAAGAGGAATTCAAGGCTGCATTGGTCCCATGGAAAGAGATGAAAGACGAAGCAGAGGGTGCGGATATGGAAGCCGAGGAAGCGAGAATCAAGGAAGCTGCGAAGGACTGGGTGCGAAGAACGTATGGCGAGGGAGCGCACGCAAGGCCGATTAAAATCAGAGAGTAGGTGAGCATTACATTATAGTCCACGCGATGTGTCACGAAAGTATCAACTAGATACCCCGACACAATACCACTCATCCGCCCAAAGCTCAGCACCACAGTCCGCGCCATCAACTCCCAGAATCGTGTTCCACGTATACAACTGCGCCGGTGTGATGCCCTCCGCGACCGCGAAGTCATAACACCCAAGACCAGAAATGGACTCCGCAAACTTGTTACAAGTACTGATAATCCTGGATTGCGTAGGACCAGCTGCAGTGACCGACGTTGTCGTTGACGCAACTGTTGACAATGTCGATGTTGTTGTGCTCGACCCCGAGACTCCTACGCAATAATACTCGTCCGCCCATAGTTCGGCCCGCAATCAGCACCATCTACACCTAGAATAGTATTCCACGCGTACAACTGGGCGGGAGTAATGCCTTCTGCTACCGCGAAATCATAGCATCCAAGGCCCGAGATGGATTCTGCGAATTTGTTACAAGTGCTGATGATACCAGCCTGCGTAGGTCCAGGAGCAGTAACTCCCGTCGAAGTCGCAGTTATCGTCGTTGAGGAAGAAGAAGTCTGCTTAGATGTCGAACTTGAAGTCGCCATAGCTGTCGATCCTGTGGGGGGGCCCTGGTAGTAGTCAAAGGAGTGACGGTAGTTCCATTTACCAAAGCTACGCAATAATCTACCCCATAAAGACTAATATAATAAGAAATTTTATAAATAACTCATAAAAAAATAAAAGGTGAATCGTTATCTTAGAAGCTCTTAAACCGTTTAAGGCGTAAACGAGACGTTAATTTAAACTCTTAATTTATAAAATACGCTAAAATAATAATACTTTAGTTATAAGAATTAATAAATTAATTAAGTATAAAAAGTAGTATATAAAAAATAGTATTAATATTAAGGATACTTATATATATATTACCTTAATAAATTAATTAAGTATAAAAAGTAGTATATAAAAATAGTATTAATATTAAGGGTACTTATATATATATTACCTTAATAGAGGAATTAAGCGCGTAAGTAAATAAATCATCGAAAAGTTTATTAAGATACGCTTTTTAGTAAGCTTATTAGAGGAACTTTAAATAAAAGTAATTATAGCGGTAATTACTTTTTATAACATAAGTCTAATTACTCGAAAGGGCTTTAAGAGTCTAAATAAGATTTTCTATACTTAGTTTAAGTAATATTTTTAGTATTACGACCTTAAGTTAAACTAAAGGCTTAATATTAATATACGACTTAACTAAAGTAACATATGAGTATACGATTATAAAGCCTACTTTATAATTAAAGATCGAGAGGCTTTTTAATAAAAGAAAGTATTTAAAGTTAACCTAAGAGTACACCTTAGATACTTAATAGGATACGTCTCGTTTAATATATATAAGATTTAAGTACATTAATTAAAACGTGTAATAGTAACTTAGAATATTTCTTTTAACGAATCCCTCTTTTATTTAGGCTTTTTAAACGTAAAGAAAGTAATTAGTTAACTGCGCTTAATATTAAGAAATATTACTAAAATACTAAAAAAAGAAGAGGAGCCTTAGGACGTTAAAATTAATATAATTAATTGACTAAGCGTACTTAATATACTAGAATTAATAACAAGTAGTACCTTAGAAAAGGAACAACTAAGTTAAGTAATGAGTTTTATAGAAGCTATTAAACTTACAACCTTAGGGGTGTTACAACCCTCGATTAAGCCTTTTATCTTAAGGGTAAAGCTTTTAATTATAAAGGTAAAGCAATTAATACTACCCTGTCGTGTAGGTTATGGTAGGCCGGCTAAGCGAGCCCAATCAAAGGCACCATGGCCAAAGCGCCCGCGAGTTCCATATTCAGGGAGCTCGAATACACTATACGTAGATAATAAAATAAAAAAACAGTCTAATACGCAACTGTGCACCCTTCAATCAATTAATATTAGCCTCTGTGGAGCCTTAAGGTATATTTGCACGATAGTTATAAGCCCCGTAAGCTGTAAAAGCTTCTCAGTCGCATGTATATGCCGACGTGGCTTCACAGAGACATATAAAGGTTTTATACTACTGTTTTTAAAGGCCATCGTAACCCTTAAACTCGTCGACAACTCTCAAACTACTAAACCTCTTTAAGATTATTATTATTAGTATACCTCAAACTAATAATGTCGCTTCTAAAGTTACCCGCGGATTATAATTTAAACGCGCGGAAGGATTAAGCGACATAGTATTTGCGCTTGAATTTTTATATTAGTTTTATAAGTGTATTAAATATAATAGACCTTAACGCTTTTATAATAGGCTATATTCTAAACCTCTGACCTAAGGCTCTAACACTTAAAAGCACCGTATAAGAGGTTACAAAGACTTAATTAAGATAGTATTACGCTAATGTTACAGCTTAAAAAGTAATAAACTGATAATCATCTTTAACGCCTAAGTCGTCTAATAATACGTGGGCTATACTAACCCCAGAGCTATTAATAAATACTTAGATAAAAGGGATAAGTTTAAAAGAAGCTAGTTTACCTCCTGTAATAGCACGGGTTTCCGTAAGCGAGCAGTACCGGGATCAAGTGATAATACTCTCTATTAACGCGAATATCGAAGTGAAGAGCCCTTTCCCCGAGGGAAGGTAGCTCTCCTTATATCTTCGACATCGTCTAGGCTATTCTTAATTAGACTTAATTACATGACGTATACGTTGCGTACGTATTACGTAGTAGCGTTGTAACGTTACATACGTATTACGTATTAGCGCTACACAGCCTCACTTAGTCGAATACTAAGTGGGTATATAGCGTAAAGCGCTCAGCTCGAGCCCTGCCGAGCTCCCGAGCGTTACCGAGCTCTACCGAGGCTATTACGTCTCTCGTAACGTCTTAGACTAATCCTATTTAGGCATAGTAAATGGAGTGGGAACCACTACCTTTACACCTCCTTACTTGATAATTATAAAGATATAACTAATTTACGTAATATAAGCTAAGGAGTACTAGTACACACTTACTAAATAAACGAGCCAAAATAATAAGTATATAACTTTATATAACTAGTTCTCTAAAACAGTAGACGATTCGCTTTTAGACTTTATAATTAAGGAACTAGCCGGTAAGAGCGACTTAAGTTTATAAACGTTAATTAGTACACTTTAGCGTAATATAATACTATTAAAATCGTTAGTCTTTATAATAATAGTCACAAAATATAAGAAGGTTTTAAAGAAGGCATATAAAAGAAAAGTCAACGTTAACTAATAAATAAAAGACTTTTTAAAGGCTTATAAAAATACTAAAGTGTATAATATACTTAAAGTTAAGGGCACTGTAACTCTAAAGAAGTAACTACGTATTGTAAGAGCTTATATATATACTTTAATTAGGCAAATCTTATCCTTAACACAGTTATATATAATAACTAAGTTAAAAAGGAATATAGTTTTACTTTTAACGACTATATTTAAGTACTCCTTAATATAGACTAAGAGTATATTATATTTAAGAAGCCTAGGCGTTAAGGAGGGGGTGGCGATTAATACTTAACCTTTAAAGAAATAAATAATAGTACGTCGGGCGTAAGCTTTAATAAATCTCGCTCTCGTGGCTAAAGTAACTTATACTTATGTAATATAAATAGTAAGTACTTCTTTAAGCCACTTAAGTATTAGAGACTACGTTATATAATTAATAAAACAACTACTAAGAGTATAAAGTATATACTAAACGTTAACGAAGTAATTATAACCCGCAAGAAGTTAGACACTATAGTCTTTAAGAAGCTTAAGACAGCTATAACTGAAGAAGAATAGAAGTATATCGTAATTACTAAAATTATTAAAGCTAATAATAATAACTCTAAATCTATTACTAACGCTAAATCGCTTAACACCGTTGTACTTATAATACATAAAAACAAAGGTAAAGCTATATAAAAAGAAGTAAAAAGTATGAATACGGCCGTGATCGACCTAAAGCTCCTCGATAATATACTTTAGGATAACGCTTTAGGCCTTAATATCTACGTTATTATAAAGTTTTAACACCACCCTCTATTAGATAATATACTTTAGGATAACGCTTTATGTCGGTGCAGTACCGGTTTATGTACCACGCCGCATGTGTGAATATATTCCAATGCGAGTATAGCGACAGAGTAATAAATATATAGTTTAAAATCTGTGTATATTCTAAGAGAGTGCGAGGAGAGCCAGACTATATACTACGAAACCCCACCAAATCTCCACCGAAACCAGTCCGGCTAAGCTCTAACCCCTGACTTTGACCCGCACCCACCTTTCCAGACCGAAGTATACTTATGTAAGGACCTGTGGACTAACACAGGCAAAACTTCTTTTAGAAAAACCATTTCTAACACACGTAAAAGTAAACAACTAGTAATATATAAGAAATAACAAATAAAATGACAAAGTATCTAACAGCGTCTAATCCCGACCTAATAGTGTCCCGAAAGTGTCCCGAAAGGGGTCCGAATATAGCGAGACGTAATAACGAAGCTAAGCGAGAACTAATAACAATAGGAACCCTTAGTATTATATAACGTGATAGATATATATATGTCGCTTTCTCTTAAAGATTTGGAGTCTCCTTTAGCTAATACATATATAACTACTGTACGTATATTACTTTCCGATCTCTCTAATTCGCTTAATATAGCTCAAAAACTAATATTTCTAAGAAGATTATATTAAATTAAATAGACAATCTAAAAGTAAATATACTCTTTAGAGATAGTTCGGTAGGGAAATAGTATATTAACTAAAAATAGTGCCTATACTAATACTCACAAGAGCGCTCGACCTCGCCTACTGCAAATACTACATTTAGTGCGTCCGCCTCCTCGTAAAGAATCCGTCTCACAAATGTGCCTTTAATAATCCCAAGAGTAAGAAATACGCGTATTACGTAGAGAAGAAGTCCTGATATAACTCAGTAAGTATTCTTATTTCTTTTCCCTATTCTAAATCGTATCCGAATCCTCGCCGAAAGTACTCTAGATGTATAGTTACTAATATATAATAGATTCCGTGGTTTGTCGCCGAAGAATACCTTCGTCTAGTTACTACCCTTAAAGCAAAAGATAAAGAAGCTATCGTTATTGCCGCTGAATTAATTAATTCGGCATTATTAGTCGCCGCTACTAGCGCACTAAAGACTACTAGGGAGTTGTCGCTAGCGTTATTAGAGGAAACGCGCGCTATACGCCGGGAAATCGCTGGCTTAGCTAGCTCGCAAGTAATAAGTTAACCCCCTCATCCCTTTTTAATACTGAGACTCCCAAGTATTAACACTTTACCGTAAGAGACGGTACTAGTCTTAAACCGGCTCCTCACCGTCGTCTCCTCTGCCGCCACTAAGCGTGGTAGGGAGGACGGCGGTGAGGACGATACTCCTATTAAGCGTCTCCGCCGAAGTCGCCGCTATAGCGCGGAAGAGGAGGACGAGGAACCTCTTCTAGATATCTATAAGTAAGGGATTCGGCCCTATTTCGGATTAGCTTCGTGGTAAGTTCTTTATGGCGGCACTTTCTTTATACTACTATACAGGAGTAGCCCCTTATAGTAAAACCGGCGGTTTATCCCTATTAAAGTGTCGTCGTAAGGCCGCCCGTTAGTACTTTAAATTAGAGGGTGTTTAGAACCAAATCAAGTGTGTTTCTAACTTCGCAAATTAACTAAATATAAAAATAATCGCAAGTGATAAATTAACAAAATAAGCGTTATAAGGAAATGTACAAAAAAAAATCAACGAGTGTAAGAAACCCCTCCGTTACTAGTCTAAATTAACTCCGGTTAACCGTTGAACTTAACCCTTTATTTTAACAGTAAGGATATTAGTGTCAATAAAATCCCGAAGAGCCTTATTCAGAGTACTCTTCGTTATAGCGTCAGTAAGATTATTAGCGCTATTAATCCATCGAACCTCCGTCAGCTCTCTACGCTCGTATAATTAACGAATAGCTATAATATCGATTATTAGGCGCTTCTCTTTCGTCGTACTAAGCTTGACAATACACTTATAAAGGGATAAAGAATCCGTGTAAATAATAATAAGAAGACGTAAGATACTAAGTTTGTTAATTACTATATTAATAGTCGTACCTAAGGAGATTAATATATCGATGCTAGCTATTATAATATATAACTCTAATACGAGCACTACACGAGTTACTCTCTTACATTTTATTAAGCTAATATGTATAATATTACTAGTTAAAGTAAATTGCGTATCCCCCACTGTTTCGGCACTAATTACTAATACGAAACTTATCTGTGAACTCAGGTCTTTATTATTAGTAAAAGAACCGTCTATAAAAACGTAGACTTTCGCGGACCGTAAGTCAATTAGTACGTATCGAAGTCCCCTCTCTAAGTTGTCTATTTGCCATTTAAGGCGTAGGTTTAAGGCCTTAACGTCGTCCTCCGTCGGATCCTAGTGTTGCGCTACGACTAAGAGATCAAATGTTACTTCCGGCTAATAAATAGTAATAAGGTAAGCCGCACGAGCTCGTTACTCTCTATAAGCCTTCTTATAGTCTTCTTTTCCTACGTCGACTAACTCTAGCCTTACTCCTTAACTCTTCTATAATATATAAAGGTTGTCCCCGTCTATAGAGATAGTACACCTATTAAACGTAATAGTTTTAGTAGGGAGTAGTACTTGTATCGGCTTCGTCAGAAAACCGGCCTTAGTGATCTCATTTTACTCTCTTACTAAGAAGTCCTTATCTCCTAGAATTAACGTGTCGTCTATTTATATTCCTACGACTCTAAAGTCATGGCTTTCTTTAGTACTAATTAGTAAGTATAAGTTATATATTAATGTCTCTATTTGTAAGTTCTCTATATAATATTTGTAGTATATATTAAACTAATAGTTTCCGGACTCAAGTATACTATATAATAGTAGTACTACTATAAATATTATACTAAGAGGGAAATCTCCTGCGATCTCTTCTAGTAACTATACAAAAATGTCTCAGAGAAGCCTTATTTCTACTTAGACGTAAGCTTAAGTGATGTCCCTAATAGCTAAATAGGATTCGGACTAGTTTCGGAGGCGATTTAGGTACTTGACAATAGCGGCCAAAAATATAAGTAACCGTTAGCTAGATCGTTAGATTATTAGAGACTAAGTCAGTATTTCTCTCTTCCCTTTGTCGTTAAAGTACTAAATTACTAGTCTTGACTTCTTATATAAAGTTAACGTCTCCTTGCCTTTGACTTCGTCTATTATTCTTGACTTAAAAATGCGGTGGCCTCTCACTTTAGGGTCGTCCTTATAAATAAGCACAAAAACACCCCTTTTAATAAGTACTTCGTATTTCGTCCTTCGGGACTACTAAAATAGCAGCCTAAACGCTATAATCTTCCCTTTAGCACGAAGTTTAATAAATATCTCCCGGTCCTTTGTTTCCTTCTTAGTTAAAAACACTTTAATATCGTAATCGTCATTAATAGTTAGTAAATCTAGTAAGTATTTCGTAAATAGAATTTAAATAGCGATTTAAGGTAAATTCAGTACTATTTCAGTAGTATTTCTAATCGGGGATCTTAAATATTACTTATAAATATCCTCTAGTAAGTTTTCTTTTTATTATTTAACGCTAAAGGTGTCTGTCTTAAAGGGACGAACTATAGTCAATTAGAACGTACGTATTCTCTTATTTCCTATGTCAATCCTATATAATTCTCCCTTAATACCTAAGAAATCGTAAGGTCTTATTTATCCTTTACCCTCTTAATACACTAGAACTTAATTATTAAGGTAGAGACTGTGAATATAAGTAGTTCTAGGGCCGTTTCGTATAGTTAACGTATCGTTAACTTTACGCGTAATATAAATTTTTTATACCTCTTTTATAGCTTTCTTGATCATAGCCGCACGTTGTTCGACTAACGGATTTAGGGGGTCTAACTCCGTTATTCTAGGGTATACGCCAAAAACAAGCAATATAGGGATAAGCCCGTTAAGTCTAATTATATCGTTCACTACTTTTACTACTATTTATAGTTAGTCTTTGTCGCTTAATTTAAGGTGCTCTTCTGTAACGATTTCATAGGCACAGCGTAGTAGGCGGTAATATCGCTCAACTTTACTAATTAAATAGTGTGCCTTAATAAGTACTAGCTTAAGAGTATTACTTACAGATCTAAGTACACTCTAAAACTCCTTAAAATTGAAATTAATACTATAATCGTACACAACGAAATCTAGAAGTCCTAAGTAAGTGTCAATTTATATTAACTTAAATGCGTTAAAAGTGGCCTAAGCCGTAGCAGAACTAGGGGCCTTTCGGAGTAGTTTCGCCGCACTAAAACCTGTTGCCTTATTTATTATGTAGAGGGCATATCGTTCTCTAAACATTATAATATCGACGTAGACTATATAATTAAAGTCGACGTCGTCTTGTAACTTAAAGCGGAACCTATATAGAGTATCTACGTGTTTCTAATAATACTCACACATCTCTTTGACCCTTAATATAACTTCCGAGTTATACTCATAGCCGGCTTAATTTAGCAAGTATTATAGACGTCTTACTAAAGGGTGTCCGAAACGCCTATAAAGCCGACGTATTTCTGGTTCGGTCAAGTGGCATACATTTATTGTTCCGGTCGAAGTGTCCAGTAATTGACAATATTAATCCAAAAGTAGCCATAAATACCTATACTTCCGTACAATTAAGTACTTCTTGTTACCTTAAATTAAGACATTACGTAAGTTATTATATTACGCGTTAAGCGCATCTAACTACTATAAGCAAACTAAAAACGGGATATCTACGTCCACGATTTAGAAGTCCATTTCTCTAGCCGGAGTATTAACTATAGCAACTCCTAGGGACGGTCGCGAACCGGCACTAAATGTAATCCGGCTCTAGCCCGCCTAGCCAGTGTCAAACTTGACATCTTGAATTCGCTACAATACCCGCAACTAGTTAATTCCTCCCGTGTTTTTATTAGATGCCCCTGTGTCAATCAATAAGCCTTAAAAGAATCTGTCTATCTATTACGTTATATAAGCCTCGCTTAGAGTAAGTCTCTTGATTTTACTTTCTAAGATATAAGTAGCCTTCCTCTCCTCAAGTTGCCCCATAACTTCTCGTGTATTATATTATGCCTCACTTACTATAAATACAGTCGTGAAGTTTACGGTACTATCGCTATTATTGTCGTCGGAACCCTCTAAAGAGTCGTTAATATCTATTAAAGTGTCTAAATCCGCATCCTAGTAGTTTCCTGAATAGTGTCCGGATAAAGTCCAGTTCTAGTCCGAATTAGGGTCAATTCCCTTAACATAAGTTAAGTAACTTCTAAAGGTCTTGTCTATGGCTTTCACTCCTTCAGCCTTACGCGCCACGAAGTATCTTGCCTTAGACGCTGCTTACTCTTCGTCAGAGTAGCGACTACTATAGTAATCTATCTTCTTATAGATAATATAGCTTATATAGCCTAATATAAGCTAGAATTTGTCTCCACGTTTGTTTCTACTTAAAAATTTTATCTTATAGTTAGAGTAATAAGCCGCCCCATCTATAACATAAGATCGGTAGCGATTCGTATATAATCCGTAGTACTTACTTACCCTCAATCCCGAGTCATGAGTCACCTTAACACCGACGGCGGAGCGAAGACTATCTATTAATATAAGGAAGGTAAGAAGTACTTAAAATAAGGCTATCTTAAAGAGGGGATTCCCTATTACTCCTTACACGAGTTTATCGCGGAGCGTCTTGTCGTTCTATATATTATCGTCCTTTAGGCTAAGCTAAATACTCTATAATTCCTTGGCGAAGTTCTCTAATTAAGTTAGCACTAGTTTTCCCGTCTAGTAAAGCTCCTCCTGAAATAACGAAAAAGTCAGACTAAACTACCGGCTAAGGAACTTATTAGCTCTCTCCTCTGTCTTAAAGTGTTTATGAGTCGTCCTAACAAGCTCATTAAATGAGTACCCCTTATTCTAGAGGTACTAGTAATAATACGAACTGGCTCCGTCTCGTAATATCGACGGAAAAGCTCAGTTTTAGACTTTAGTCTTAACTAATACTCTCTAACACAAGTCAGCGAAGATATAGAGCTTCTTATTTAAGTGGTCTTTATCTTTACTATATTAGAGCTCCTTAGTATATATCTTAGTAAGGTTTACTAACGATTTTGCCTAGTCTAGGGTCAATAGATCTATAACATACTATAATAGCCGAATCGGCTCCGTATATAGTCTAGTAGTCTTAAGAACCTTAAATAATAGTAATAACCCGTCCCGTGGGTATATTACTAGCGTTAATATAGGATTTAACAACGTGTAGTCATTTAATCTCCACAAGTGGAGATTACTTAGGGGATCCCTCCTAAGAGTAAATAAGAACTCCTTCTTTAAGACTATAAGTGGGGGGGTTACACTATATAAATCCTCGACCTCATCTCCTTTAGTAAGGGAGATCCTAAGTAATCCTAATAACTAAATCGTCTCCGTAAGCTTTACTCTTGACCCTTCTGAAGGAGTATCTTCTTCCACGGAATAGATGACTACCTCTAATTAATATTATAAAGACATTAGAGGTTGATTTTATTAAAGTGTTATTAAGATTAATAATAATAAGCGAGAGACTAATTCCCGGATATAATTTAGTACTGATTCGGGGTAGTTCCGAATTTACATTTCCACTTAGTCTCCTAGCCACACATTCTCCTTAGCTTATACTACTTCTACTAAAGCGTGTGCCGTCCTCGTCCCCTTCCCTCGTCGTATAAACACACTAAAGGCTCATAAGTCGTCCCTAAAGTATATACATTCTATAACCTTAATTAATTTGAACTCGTTTGCCGTCTAATCCTCAAAATACTCCCAAAAGTCTTAGAAAAGGAATTCTCCCTTAAGATAACTATCGTAATAGGCCTCACAGAACCTTCGCAAGTATACTATTACGTTTCCCGTGAAAATTAGACTAAGATCTAGTGTTACCGTATCATTAAATGTTTCTAGAGTCAATTCTGGCTCCGCCGAAGTATCCGCCATTGTGTCGGATTCGATTCGTAGGCGATCTAGTAAGTTCCCGGATAAGTTTCTTAAAGGTCCAAAGTTCTAGATTCAAGGATATTAAATTAACAGTCTTCGTAAAGTAACTGTCGTGTTATAATAGCTCTTCTCCGACGTACAATCGTCTTAATCGAGTCTCAAGAGAGAAGTTGCCTTCCCTTCACGATCTAGAAAAGGTAAACTACCCTTTAAGGAAAATACAGTAAAGTACTCCTTAAGTTAAAGCCTAGAATCCGCTCTATAGCCTGAGACCTTTTCTGTCTATAGTAAGGTTAATAATATAAGCTTACTACTAATTAGTGTTAGTGTAATACCGGTTCATGTACTACGCCGCATATGTAAATATATTCTAATGCGAGTATAGCGACAAAGTAATAAATATATAGTTCAAAATCTATATATATTCTAAGAGAGTACGAGGAGAGCCAGACTATATACTACGAAACCCCACTGAATCTCCACCGAAACTAGTCCGGCTAAGCTCTAACCCCTGACTTTGACCCGCACCCACCTTTCCAGACCGAAGTATGCTTATGTAAGGACCTGTGGACCAACACTTTAGGCCTTAATATCTACGTTATTATAAAGTTTTAACACCACCCTCTATTAGATAATACTCTTATTAACAACTACGTGTCACTCACTTAGTTAATAACATTAATAAACTTATTCTTAGTAGTTTCAATATATTACAAGAGACATAGTTAACACAGGCACCTTAAGTTTAACTATTATTAAGAGGGGTATATATATCTTCGAAAACACTATATATAGCCTTATAAGACTATATACGCGGGATTTAATACTAAATAATATTGTTATTATAAAGGGGTTTAATATTAATATTATCTTAAAGAGCCTCCTCGCGAAGTCGGGGGTGTAATATAATAGTACTAATACGACTTTATAAGTAAGTAATACTAAAGATAGTTATATAATAAGAAACTTATAGTGTAAGTGGAACCTTATAGTATTTAAATACAAGCTAGTTAATAACTACTCGCGCTCTCTATAACTACGTGTATTTATAAAGACTCGTAAATCTCCTACTATAATAATATACTTAATACTTAATAATCGACTATACTCTTTTAAAAAGTATACTTTTTAATTAACTCGTAGCTTCTTGCGACCCTAAAGTAATATAGTATAAACGTGGCACTTATGTATTGGTCACCTCGGCAAAATAGCCCTATAAGCTCTTGTGAAGTATACTTATAATATTTAAATCAACAAAATTACTAGTATATAATACGAAGCTATACTGTGATACACTTAAATTAACGACTATCGTACAAAGAATCAGATAATAAGTCCCCGAGACCTTCATTTAAAGTTACATAGGACTTATTTAATTACCTTATAAGCTATAATAATATATACTAACTATTATTAATTAAGAACGAATATAATAAAAAGCTCTTCGCATTCACGCTCACTAATAAAGCCCAAGAGTTTATAATAATAGTACTTGAAGTATTTAAGACATAGACTAGATATTAATATAGCCTAATTATATATAAAATCAAGTTTAATAATAATACGTCTATAATTAATATAAGATACTAGACCTAGTACGATTAATAGGCGTTAGACAATAGCATTAAGCTAGAGCCTACTCTTGTCTACACGTATAAGCCAAATGAAGGTGTAAAAAGAGCTAGTAAAGAGCTAATTCCTAAGGCCTTAAAAATAATAACAAGCGCTAATTTACTATTTAAGTTATAGTTAAAAGTTATTTTAATAATTATATACCTTTATAATATATCACTATTTACTAAAAGAGCTATATACTTCTTAAACGAAGTATTAAAAATATAATTTAAATAGTATTTTCAATAGTACGACTTAAAACTAGTAAAAAGACTATTAGTCGATTTAAGGCTTAACTAAAGTAATATTTTTACGTATAGCGCTAAAGCTTACGCAATAATTAAAAACTAATAAGTTCTTTATAATAAGAGAAGCTTTAAAGTTAACCTTAAAGGGCATATTAAATACTTAATCAGTTATTACGTAACTAATATATATAAGATTTAAATACCTTAACTAAAGCGTATAATACGTACCTGAAACATTGTTATTAATAAAATATAATTCTATAATAAGTAAGTAGTAGTTAATTAACTATTACTAATACTTAAATAAGTTATTAATATACTTATAAAGCCTAGGGCCACTTAAGACGCCGAGTTAGTTATTAAATATATAAAGGACAAACATAAGTAAACTAAAAATAATATTAAATTAAATAAGTTACTATTTAGCTTAATGAAAGTCGATGAAGTTTTTATAAAGGTGGTTTTATATATAACTATTAAGCTTATAACTTTAAAAAAGGCGGAATTACTTATTTTAAGAGAGTATTAAAATAAGCTAATCTTATTAGTTTCACGAATTAATAAGTTAAAAGACGACATAAAGCTTAATAATAACGACATAAATATTATAGTAATATTAAAAAGCTTAAGTATACTAAGACAAACTCGAAGTCAAATATAATAAAACAAATAATTCGAGTCTAAGCGGAGTATTATAAGTGGGAAATAATTACTTTAAATTATAAGTGTACGTAATATAATACCTTAAGTTATAATTTAAAGTAAGCTATAAGACAATTAAAGTCAACTACTACGTTAAACTGAAGTAACTAATATAAGAAGACTAAGAAATACTTTAGAGCACGAAAATACTTCGTTTAAAGAGAATTATAATAAGCCTAAAGGAAATTAATAACTCTTTTTAAAAAACATATTATTAAAGATATTTATATAATATCTTTTAAAAGATAATATAACTTAAGAAACTCTTAATAAAGTATTATAAGTATTAAACTAAAATTATTTACGCCTTATTACTTAAGCTTAGTAAAGACGTTAAGTAAAAGAGGTAATATAATTAAATAGACAGTTTAAGAGAAAGCTAAGAATATACTCTTTTATAATAAGGGAGCTCTTAAACGTTAAATCTATAAATTAAATAAATAAGAATTATATATATATCGTATATTTTATTACAATATTTTAAAATAATAAAGTAATACGTGAAAATAAAAAAGACTACGAAATTATATATATTATATTTATAATTATAATTAGTAGCGAATTAATTAAAGTATAAGTAATTACTAGCTTTAAACTAATATAACTATTAAGTAAAGCTTCTAAAAGTACTAAAGTATTAAAAAGATTTAAAATTATACTTATAGGGAGAACGCTTTAAGGAGGATACGCGTAAAGAAATAAAGAACTTCTAAGTTAAGAAATAATAATATATTATACTAAGGGCAAATGCGAAGACGACACTTATATTACTAAAATAAGTATTTATTTACAAAGTTAATTTAAATAAATAACTTATATATACTAAATCGCGTGTTATTACTAAGGGTGATTTATAAGAAGATATTATAATATTCTTTACGTACGCCTTTCTTTATATTAATAATAAAGTATTTTCGCGTCGTAATAGTATTAATGGTATAATTTAATTTAGAAGTTAAATAATACGACGTCGTAAACACTTTTCTTAATATAAAACAAGACAAATAAAGTGTACTTATTTATTATTACCTCCCCAACGGTTTTAAGTAGCCTAACATAATTATAAAGATTAATAAAGCCTTGTATAGCCTCCGCAATTCCCTAGCTTTATAGTATAGCGACTTCTTAACTACACTTAAAAGCCTTGGCCTTATACTACTTATAAAAGAGCCTTATATCTTTATAAACAATAAGTATATAATATTTATAACCTTTTACGTAAACAGTATATAAGTGTTATATTATAGGTTAACCCTTTTAATAAGAACTAAAATTATTAATAACCTTAATAAAGCTTATAAACTTATTATAATAAGAGATATAAAATAGTTCTTAGGAGTACGAATTATATATAACAAATATACGAAGATAGTTACGTTAATTTATAATATGTATATAAAAAAAGTAACTCGGAAATTTAACTTAGTAAATAGTAACTACCCGAGTACTTCTTTGCCGTACTACGACTTAGTTAAAAACATCGCTAAGGCAATTACAGACTAAATTAAAGAGTACGAAGAAAAAGTCGGTTTTATATTATATACAACTGTCGCGCACTAGCGCAGTTCTTTAGTCTAGTGTATACTTGCGTAAGCATTCTAAGTATATAAACCTAGTCTCTAGCTCCTCTTTTTAAAAGGATAATGCTTAATTCGATTAATCTTTAAATACACTTTTTAAAACCTTATTTAATTATAGAATCTTTTTAATTATTAAACCTCTACTCTTCTTTCATATCGTCGCATAGCTAGCGATGCTACAAGCCGTGTCGGTTAAAATACAAGGCGCATCGGAGGTCGTAACACCTTAATATAAGCTAAAGCGTATATTAGTTAAGGCTATTACTAACTCTATTAATACCCTAAGGTTTATAAACGGCAGCGATAGCGGCTCTTAAAGTACCGACCTAAGTAAGCTTAATCGAGGTATCGCGATGTTTACGCAACCTTTAAAGCCTTAGCAAACGTTTTAAAGTAATCCCAAAGCGAGTCTACAAAAGAAGCTTTGCGCTTACTTAAGATCTTATTAATATTAGACTTTAGCGTGCTTACTTTTCAAGTTTTCGAGGAGGCATAAAAGGGTTATAAAAAGATTTTACAAGCTAGTAGTATCGGCGTTAAGAGTATTAACGAGTTTTTTGTAACGTTCTTGGGTTCTGACTAATACGCGGCGTACAGGTCCGTCGGTTAGTATTAGCTAGGAAGTAAAGTCACAAGAGGGTTAGTTCTTAATAAGAATTAAGACGTTATAAGTAATAGTTAAACTGCTATATAAATCTAAGTACAAAGCTCTATTACTTAAGAAATCCTACTAATTATATAACCCAAGGGTCCTTAGGGAGCCTAAGCTCTTAAAGCTCTAAAAGCTTTATATTATCACGTGACTTCTTATTAACTTAGATGGCCTCTAAGTTAGCCTACAAAGTGGCCCTCGCACGCGACCTGTCCCGGCTTCTCTATGCAGACGGTCTGCCGAGCCTCAGGGCCAAGACACACGTGATTTCCTGGGTTGTAACATTTTCCTAAAGTCACGTTTCGTAATTACTAAGTTTTATAGTCTTAGAGGAAGACGTATAAGATCCTTTTCGTCTTATAGAAGCTAGTTCTCTTCTTATATCTTTTTCCTTAATTCCTCGACATAACTTGGACAGCTACCTCGGATTATAAATGCACTTATTAACTTACGCTTAGGCCAAGGATTAATAGGATTTAAAGTGTTAAGGTGTAGTATAAATTGCAGTTAGTTATATTCTTGAATTTTCTCGCTTAAATACTTATATATGTCAAAAAATAAGAGAAACGTTTACTCTTATATATCTTATTTTACTTAGATATAAAGGTAAATAAAGCATTTGGGTTAGCATCGAAAGCAGTTATTACTTTAATTATTCTTAAATGCGGCTAGGTATTATTAAATATGCGATAAGACTCTAGACTTGGTTTATTAATATAAGACATATTCCTCGAGCTTAGACAGAACCCCGACGAGCCATTATAAGAGTTTTTGCCGCTATATAACCTTTAAATAAGAAGCTTAATAAACCTCGGGAGGAATAGAGAGGCTGTGGCGGTGTTCGAGTAGGTGGTCTAGATTAGGGAGACCACGCTGGCCGAGACTCACCCGGACCGACTCGCGTCACAGCATGAGTTGACGAGGGCGTACTAGACGAATAGACAGGTGGTTAAAGTCGTGACGCTACTTAAGTAGGTGATCAAGATTAAACAATTAAAATTACCTATAAGCCATCTTAGCCGTGTAATATTAGAGAACGCACTTTCTTGCTTCTTATAATTGCTTTGATTTATTAATAACTATTATTATAAAGATTATTTTTTTCTATGTGCGATACAACTAATATAAAAACGTAATGTGATACATTTATATCAAAAGACTTTTAGAGGCTTTAATATCTCCGTGTTCGAATAATTCTTCTTTTATATATTTTTATAGTTTTAATAAAAAGGGGCTTAGGGACAGTAAGTTTTATATACTACTTTTATAATCTTTTAGAAGCTTTAAGTTTATTCTTTCGGTTAGTAGCGCGTATAATACATATTATATTATATACGGGGGCGTATTATGATATGTGTTAGAATATAGTAAGCTATTTTAACCTCTTTAGTACTCTCTTATTATGGGTCACAGGACTTTATCACATAATGATTAACTCATTTGTTTCCTTTGTTGCCTACTTCTGCCTATTATATGTGTGACGCTTGCCCTAGAAAGACGGCAATCACGTGTAACTAACGCCTTATATATTAACACAAGAGACATATGACGATACTAAGTATTAACTTAGAATCTACAACTACAGAAGAAAGAAGGTAAGGAAAGAAGAGGTCTATATACAAGAGATTAGTATGTCTAGCACTATAGTAATCTCGGTACGTCCCGATCGGGCAGTACTAAGTGGAGCCGGTGGAAATAAGGCTCTAGACAGCGGCAGTCGTCACACTACCCCCCCCCTCCAGAAAAAGCTCGTCCTCGAGCGTTAGTCTATCTCCTTATTACTATCGAGGTCGTCATAGTCGTTAACACTATCTTCTTATACTTTAATCTATTCAGGTAACTTAGTAGGGGGTCCTACTTACTCAGGGTGACTAAGGTGGAAATCCCTGACTTTATACGGAGTGTACTTAAGGTCAAAGGCATCGTACTAGTCTAAGTTAACGTCTTAATTAAGCTAAGTAACACAGTAAGACAGAGTCTTACCCTTCTTACAGCAAGTAAGTACTTCTTTTAGTTCCTACTCGTCGTCGCCTATAATATTAATTAGCAGGGGGGCATCTTACACTTAGCTTAATAAGGGGTCGTTAGGGTCTCGGCGTAACTTACTAGCTAGAAAGACGTTATAGACCTTTATACTCGCTAGCAATTCTAGGCGGTACGAGTGTCCTACCTTCTCGAGCACTCTAAATAGTCTATTAGTTAATATATCTAACTTCTTAAATAGACGGAGTGTCTTAAAATAGCGCATGTCAAGCCAGACTAGGCTGTCTTTATTAAAGTCGACATCGCGGCGAGAGGCGTTATAAGACTTAGTTATCTTGGCCTGGGCCACAGTGAGGTTCGATCGAGCTATGTCTTAAGCTTTCTTATAGCGTTAGGTATAGTTAATGGCTTATTAAGTGTTTAACTTGTTAGTAGGGGTAACTGAGTCTAGTAAGTCAATTTTCTAGTTCTAATTCGTGCGTAGTGCGTATCTATAGACTACCTTAAATAGAGAGAGTCCCCCTAAGGAATCGTGTAAAAGGGACATCTAAGCGTAGTCTATAATAAGGAGGTACTCTGACTAGTCGTCTTAGTAGTACGCAACGAAAGGTCGGAGTCGTTTCTATAAGTATTAATTATATACTTCGGTCTAGCCGTCTATCTATAAGTAGTTAATAGCGGACAATTATCTCTTAGTTCCGAGGATCTTACTAAGGGCAGTCCAAAACCTAGAGACAAACTAGGGGCCTCTATTAGAAGTAATAGTCAAGGGAGCACTAAAGTAATAATATATATAGTATATATATATAATAGCTAACTTCTAAGCATTTGTCGTCTTTTAATAAGGGATACTAATAGCTTATTTACTAAATCTATTAATAAAGACAAGGACGTTATCGAATCTATACTTGTCTTTAGTAAAAGAGTAATAGTCCACGGTAATATATTCTTATAGTCTAGACGGAACGGGGAGAAGATAAAGGAATCCGGGCTTTTTATCCCGGGGAACTTAAATTCGTTAATATATATAACAGTTACAGTAGTATTACTAAACTATAGACGTGATTCTATACCACTAGTACTAAGAAGAGAGTATTTAGATCGTCTTCTTAGCACTAAGGTGCGCTGTAGTGACTCGATCATGGACTTCTCGTATAAGGAAGGTTTAGAGGTGATCGACATTAGGGACTAAGAGGCGGCCGTCGTAAAGTAAGAGGTCACCTACTAAGCTGAGTTTACCTAGAGAACTTAATATAACTTACTTACACAGAGCCTATAAAGAAGGAGCAGTGCGATTAACTTCTAGGATTTACTATACGACAGAGAATATTAGTGTGAGGGCAGTAAGCTCGACGTCAGCCACTAGCGCGTCGGCGTCGTTAGGCGGCCGCAACTCTATAGATAGTAAGCTAAGGTCAACTTAGTCTTAACGTAAGAGTTATTAAAGGTGTTAAGTCTTCTTCACAGAGTTCTATTAATCTAACTCGTCTGGCTTACGGGAAAGTACGTTTACTAGGAGGTTATAGATTCTAGGGCAATACGTGATTATGAAATTATAGTCCGCTAAGAGCTCTACTTATCGTACTTGCCTAGTATTCAATTACTTAGAGGTTATGAAGTATTCTAAGGCCTTATAGTCTGTCACGACACGGACTTAGTGGGGGGCTCCTGCCAACTCAGCACGCCAGTGCCTAAAGGATCTAATGATAGCTAATATTTCTTTGTCGTGTATTACGTAGTTAAGTTTAATAAGTAATATAGTCTTTAAAAAGAAAGTAACAGGGAACTAGTCGTCGCTGTGTTATTAAGAAAGGACTCCGGCTATAACACTATCACTAGTATCTATCTCTAGGAGGCAAGGTAAATCCTATCAGTAGTGTCTTAAGAGAAGTGCGGACGTGAGAGTATATTTTAAGAGGTCGAAGGCGCCTTCGCATTTTATAATAAAGTAAAAGAGAACGTTATTCTTAGTTAGTTAAATAAGAGGTTTCGCTATAATACCGTAGTCGCGGATAAATCTCCGGTAGAAGTTACAAAAACCAAGGAAAGACTATACACCTTTAATAGAGCTAAAGTAAGTCTACTCACGAACGACAAAGACCTTCTCAGGATTAACTTCTAGGCTAAAAGTTAATATAATAAATCTTAAGTACTTAGTTTATATTACTCTAAACTCACACTTCTTTAAGTCGGCTTATAGCCTAACGTCGTTAAGACGTTAAAGTACCTTTTTAACGTGGAGCTAGTGTTATAAGGGGTCCTTAGAGTATATGAGAATGTCGTCTAAGTACGCTATATAGAAATTATTAAGGTAATTAAAGAGAATATCGTTTATGTAGCGCTAGTAAGTAGTAGGGCTATTAGTTAGGCCAAAGGGAAGAACTTTGTACTTATATACGCTGTACCTCGTGTAAAAAGTAGTATACTCCTTTAATACTAGGTCCATTCGGATTTAGTAAAAGGCTTAACGAATGTTTAATTTAGTAAAGATGCGAGTATTAGTTATACGAGCTAAGGTCTTATTAATTAGAGGTAGGGGGTATCAGTCCTTCCGAGTAAGGGAATTTAGCACCCGAAAGTCAATATATAACCGCAAGGAGCTATTCGACTTCTTAACAAAGAGAATAAAGGCAACAAATAGTGCTTAAGACGGCTTAATAAATCCTTTGTCTAAGTTATTTATAATATATTCCTTGACAGCCTCAAGTTCTTTAGTCGACATCTTATATAATAGCAAATACTTAAGTACTTTCTTACTTTCTCCTTCTAGCTCAATTTTGTGATTATATAAGCGGTAGGGGGGGAGAATATCACTTTCTACCTTAGAGAATACGTGAGTCTAATTAGTGTATTCTAGGGGAATCATTAACTCAGCGTCTAGCTCTTAAATAGAAAGTACAAACTATATAACTAACTAACGACAGTGAGTGAGTTCGACAGTTAGGGCTAATATAGTAGCGGCTTTCTCTCGCTCTTAGTTTCTTTAATTAATTAGAACATTAATCTCTTAAAGAGTTACTACGAATATCTTATCTCTAGACTTCCGTTTCATTAATATATAAAACGCTACGGCATTAATCGAGAAGATCTTAACGATTAGACGTCGACGAGCTTTCTCACGTCACTTTATAATCAGTAACTTATCTCGTAGTTAAGGAGAAGAAGTTAAGGAAGGAGAAGCTTTTGTAGTCGAGTCGTGTGCGAGAGAGAACTACATTTGCATCTTTCGAAGTGAATTAGCGTAGTCCTTAGTATATGTTCTACGCGTGGAAGGAGCGAATTAGGGAGAGTCAGTCTAGTCTCGAGGGTATAAGAGCTCGGCGGTTCCGCTCTCTGGCTTAGTAACTTCTATTCGGGCCAGTTTAGTTGGGATATATATATTGTCTAGTCGTGGGGACTATTATATATATTAACTAGGCTAGTTATTTAATATACTTCCTAGCTAAAGTAAAGGACTATTAGTAGTAGAGTACGCGCGCTCTTTAGGCTTTATTGTATATCACATTTATTAATACGAGAGCTCTATAGTACATAAAGTATTAATAATAGAGATAGGTTTAATAGTAGTACTAGTATCGGGGATTAATTAAGGGCGATACTATATACTTAAAAGGCGTAGATCTAAGTATTTCTAACTCTCGGAGATTAATATAGAATTTATTATTAGCGTAACTTCTCTAATTAATATAGTGGCGCGGCCACTTCCAGAGGTCGCTAAAAGCTCTATAGAGGTATATTAGTGTCGGAATGCCGTTAAAGAAGGTAAGGAACGTAGGAGGGGTTTTATACTTAAAACAGGAAGGAAAAAAAGAGTAGACGAAGCGCTATAAGGCAAGTGGCTAGGGAGGTAAATACTTCTTATAGGCGTAACTTACTTAACTCCGGGGGAGTATAAATACTTAATAACATTCTCGTTCTTAGGCTCAACTACCTTAGAGATAGCCCTTTAGATTCTTAATAGAGTTTTGTACTTTAATTCGGCATCTATAGATATCGAGCTAACATAGATTTCCGAACGATTATTGTCCGTTAGTCTAGTTATATTGTCGACTCCGGAACTTATTAGGGGTTCTCTTAACTAGTGACCTTAATTTTACGATAGTATAGTCGTCACTTCTCGGGGATCGACAGCGAGTATAAAGTTAATAGTAGTAGTCGTTTCTAAAGTTATTAAAAGAGAGTTAGCGCTTATATTAGAATTTAATTTAGCGCGCCGACTAGAATTTACTATAAAATCAGAGTATAACTTAAGATTTAGTAAAAGAGTAGTTACTCGACTTCTTCCCGTGAACTTCCTAGTGAATTTTATTAACTATAATTAGCTTAAGAAAGAAGCTAAGTCCAAGGTATTTATACTTAACGCGGAAGGTAAGGGCGAGTCGACTGTCGAAGTCGACTCCGTAAATTAAGTGTTATAGTGGCTCTAAAATTCACGTAACTTAGCGTCTCTACGCTCGGCGTCGCGCTAGTGGCGTTAGTGAATCTTGTGTACACGTAGGTCTCGGACCTTAATTAATTTATTATAGCTTACTATTAAGGGGTAGTCCGATGGCTAGATGAGCCGTCGTTTAGTAGTATCTAAGAGTACTTCGTGATACTCTAGCTATAATCTTCTAATAATTACTCTATAGTTTCCTAAGTAAGTAATTAAGAAAGGAGTAAATGACTATAGACGCTTGTCGACTATTAAATTCAACGTAGTGTAATAATTAATAGTCTAGCTAGCTCGACTATTAAATCCTTTGACAAGGACAAGTGAGGGCAGTAAGTGAATTGAAGGTTTCAAGAAGAAAGAAAGAGACTTTAAAAGAGAGTAATTAATAAAACAATAACTATTAACTTTAGAATTAAGAAGTACGGGTAGTTTATACGTGAGTCTATTCTTAGAGAGAGTAATGTAAGTAGTAAGTGCTAGTCCGCCAAGAAGCTTCGTAAGGTCAAGATGTCGCATATCTCGTATTATGCTTAAGAAGGAGCCTTTTCTTAGGCTAAGTCTTTTACTCGTGGAGTAAGTTCCTCTATTAATAAGTTATTGTCGTCTATAACTTAACTATTAGATATAAGACCGCCGTCGTCGGCGCCTACTTTTATCTCGTTAACACGGGAGGCATAACCACGACTAAGAGGCCGTTAGGCGAAATGCCGTGAGGCATTCGTTAGTGTTTAAGCACAAGGTATATCGGCTCGTGTAGAGATTTATTAACTTAAGGGCTAACTAGTCTCTTGTCTCTAAGACGAAAAAGCGGTAGAAGCTTAGAGTGACTTTCCCGTAGTCCTTAAGGAGATATTAACTTAGGACCGGGGGTAGGAATTTATACTTGTCGCTAAGGGGCCAAAGCGACTAACGTAAATAGTATTCTCCACGATCTATCCTTAGTCCTTAGCTTAGACTACTTCTATATACTCTTCTAAAATTCTAGCTCTCTGATACTCATGGAATAGTTACTTACGTAGGCGGGATAAGAGCTTGTCTTATAAGTCTATTTTAAGGATTAACTTGTTAGTTACGCCGCCTTAACTAGTAAGAATTCTGAATTATTAATAAAAGTCCTAAAAGGTTTGTTTTACGGCTTTTATCTTTAACGCGAAGTAGAGGTTACGCGCTATTTATTACTTATAGGGGTTAGTTAAGAATTTAACTACTTAGTCAACTAAGTTAAGCGTATCCGCTAGGTTTCCGTCTTTGTTAAGTGTCAGGGACAAAAAAGAGGGTTCTAAGAACGTGCGAGCTGTTCCTTCTGTTTATGTAAGTAACTAGTCCTTCTAGTAGTCGTCGTCGACGAAGTATTCGTCGTACTAGCGCAGGGCGTTCTAGACTTAGACTTCTTATAAACGTGGACTATAATTAACGCCGTCCGAAAGCTTATCGTTTAAGTTAAGAATCTTCTCGATTCGTGAGGCCGTAAATATCTAAGACAACTTAAGGAAAGAAGGGGAACGACGACGTGGGATACAAGGAGGTCAGTAGCCGTCATTATTATCGTCGTCTAGTAGTCCACTAGGATTAGGAGTACTCTATGCCTTACCTTTGCCTTTGTCTAACTCGGGGGCAGGAGTTTTCTTAATTAAGGGATAAAAGAGTGTGTCCCCTTCTTAGAAAGTTACAGATCTTGGGGCGGATCTGCGTAGTAGAGGCTCGTCAGTCGTAAGTCGCTATTATTAAAGAGACAGCTTTAACCGCTAGTTCTCTATGCGACTCTCCGTGAGCTACTCTTTCAAGATACGAAGTCGGCTTTCCCATAGTGTCTCTCTTATATGTGTCCTTACAGGCTCTATACTACTCCCTGGCGTATTAGTAGAAGTATTGACTATAGGATTATTAGTATCAGGAGAGTTAAGTAAGGGGACGGAAGAAGAGGCAGACGACATATTGACGTCGTCTATAGTAGGTCGCTTTATTAGAGGAGGGACGACTTTCGGCTTGACTTAGCGAGTTAGAGGGAGAGGTCTAGCGAAGAGGGGGTTTCGACTTCGTTGTGTTAAGGCAGAGGTCGGGGAGGAGAATAAGGGTAATAATAGCGAAGTGGATGTTGACTTCACTATTAGTAGGGGTTTTAATACTACTATTCGTCAAGTTATAAGGCTTAGTATAGGCCTTTCTTATATTTGAGCTTCTAAGTCGTAACTACTTATAAGAGAATTAGGGGGCGAGGGATATTTACTGTCTTCTTAGACGTAGAGAAAAGAGTTATAAATAATGTGACGTTTGCCCTAGAAAGACGGCAATCACGTATAACTGACGCCTCATATATTAACACAAGAGACATATGACGATACTAAGTATCAACTTAGAATCTATAACTATAAAAGAAAGAAGGTAAGGAAAGAAGAGGTCTATATATAAGAGATTAGTATATTTAGTACTATAGTAATCTCGGTACGTCCCGATCGGGCAGTACTAAGTGGAGCCGGTGGAAATGAGGCTCTGGACAGCGGCAGTCGTCACAATATGCAGTGTATATAAGCACTTGTGGTTATAGTCTTAGAATAGTAACTCTTCCATTACTAATTTATGAGAATAATTGGTGATCTAACCCGTAACCTGCTCTATTAACAATATGCCTTGGGCTTGCTGATCACATGATATCACGCTTAGCCCCATCTAGTAGGTGGGGCAAGAATCTTCTAGCGAGTGTGGAGGGGAAGCCGATTTTATAAGCGACTGTAACTTAGGGAATAATACTCAGAATTTGGAAACCTTATTACATAGTCTCCCTTGTTATCGAAGAACTCTCTAGAAGTCTTGGCTATAACTATTCCCCTAGCTACTAAAGTTGTCTAAGTCATTTAATATTATTAGTTCTCTAACTATTTTATTACGGCTGGCAAGAGGTTAATACGGCGAGTAGACTCTAGCTTTGTATTTAAGCCTAATACTACGCTTAGAATTAAGAAGAAAAGACAAAGAGAAAAGAAGAGCTTTTTATAAGAGAGGGCTTAAGTATAAATATATAAAAGACTCTCTTAATAGGGCCTAGCGTAGTCGAGCGCCATTTATATTAATATATTATATGCTCGCCACTTAGTCCTCTTAATTAGGCTTAGCGCCATCGTATAGCTAGCGATGCTATAAGCCGTGTTAGTTAGAATACGAGGCGCATCAGAGGTCGTAACACATTTGGCCCTAGTATAATTTATGATTTCTTTTATTCTTAACCTATAATCTTAAAGGAACTACTACTGTGTTTTCCGTTATTTATTTAGTTTACTTAAACTATTATACCGGGAACTATAAAGATATATTATCGTAGCTTCTTGCTAGGGAGGTGGACCTATGAGAATGTAATAATCTTAGCCACGTTCTTCTTCGTTAAAGCTTTTCTTACTCCCTTTACGTTTTTTAGTTCGATAGTCCTGAGTTTAAACTCCGGATTATTTTAATATAAATAAGTAAAATATAAACCTTGGATTTTGCAGGACGTGAGTCGTCGTAACTGTAGGACAATAGTGTAATGTTTATTATTTAAAACATCTGCTATATTTAGGATAATTTTAATCTTAGGGAAAAAGTACTTGTATAATTCTGTATACTCTTATAGTTATTAAGACTTCGTTAGAGACTCGTGACGGGATTCTTAGGGCTTATTATACTTTCTACTATCGTTATTAAAGCTAGGCACTAGAACGAGGTAGGATGTTTTAAGCTTCGACTTTTTTTAGTGTTTAGAATAAAAAAGCTTATTTAGGTCGTGCCTAATTAAAACAAGATTTACTCCGTGCTTTACGGCTTTGTCGAGAAAATCTTCGTTTTTAAATATAGAATGCTAAACTCAGAGGTGACAATTTTCCTCTTACTTTAGCACAGAATCTAATGTATGTCTTAAAAATATTAATAAAGAAGATTAGACTTGATTCTAAATCTCGGGGGGAGCCTAAAGCCTTAATTAGCCCTTGTCTTCTATTCTTAAAATATCGTACCGTGCTTACTTTTATTAATAAATAGTAGTCATAAGACATGCCTTATTTATACATTTTTGGGTCTACTAGCCTTAGCATAGCCAATTTCGGCTTTTAGACAAGGGACAGTAAGAATTAACTCTAATCTGACAAATTAGTAGAGTGGTACCTTTAAGTACAAAAGAAAGCAAAATAAGTGTTATTATTAATTTAACTTATAACTTAAGTTGACTTCGATGACTTTAAGTTAATCACGGTGTTAATCCGTAAGCCTATGTAAAAGGGGATAAAGGTAAAAGAAGGTGCGGCAAATTCCACTCGGGAGTTTAGACCCCTACTAGAGGCAGTTCGGTGGGGCTTCGGGGTAATATATAGTCTAGCACTACTCTCTCTTAGAAATACATAACTTTTTATACTATTTACTTTAGACTCTATATATTAATATATTGTGTAATACTTAAATCGGTATTACACCGACACACGGAGTGATTTACAGCAGTGGAATATTGCAGTTATACCGTTTTCACAAATTATAGGGTAGAGCTAAGTACTGTAGCTACTGTGTATCCCTGCGACGAGAGACGCACGCCGTGACAGGACAAAATATTAAGTTAACGTCTATCCCTGCGTGCCGAAAAAACTAGTGTGCCGAAAAAAATGATAGGTACTTTGACTTGAAGCATTTTAAAATCTGTGCACACCTTAATATTTCTTATAATATACTATGATTCACATTCTATGGCCACTTCCGGAGACCCTAAAGCCCTTTTATTTAAAAATTATATTTATGTCGTCGCTTCCTCACCTGATTTGTAAAGAGTCTCTTTTTACAGCGAAATGGAGTTCCTTTATTACAGCTCCACCACCAATCTCTTATTCTCTATAATATATATAAAGGGGTCGTATACTTGCTCTGGGACCTTACTATAACACGGGAAATCGTCTTCAGCCTTATGGCGGCTGTGGCGTGCAAATTCATGTAAGATCGCCATGCGGATCAGTACTTTGCAGCGGTGTGACTAACGATATTTGGGCTAGAGCGAAACGACTCTGCACGGCCTATGATTTACGCTGTAATTTTAGTTAATAGGCCTTAGGCATGAAGGCCAAAACAGCTGCCTGGTGCGCCACATCCGGCTTAGTTAGAAATATGGGCTGTGCAGTGTAGATCTCAGTACCTGCGTACTTATGATCACGCTGCCCCTATTTCCCCTATTACTTTATACGCTTTCTTAAATGAAATTTTATACGCTTTTTTATTATAGTAGCAATTCTAATTGTTTAGAAATTAACCTTAATACTACTTAGAATTAATTAATACTTGTTGTAATTGACTTAATACACGTTATATGTTATACATACTCTCTACGACTCAAATTAAGCCTTAATAACACGCCTATTAAGTTAATTGTCGACCTTTCAGCTCTCTATTATACCTGTCGTATTAAAATTATTAAAATCGTCGGCTAAATCGTTAAAGTTAGTTTATAATAACTTTTATAAGTGGAAATTAGAGACTTCTAAAGAGCTCGTTGCCACCGGAATTTCAGAATAAGTAATTAACTCTCTGGCATTACTGGTAATAGCGTCTCTTTAATTAGCGTAAAGAAAGGAGTAAAAGGAAGCTTGGAAAATCATCGTCTTTAGTCTTTTTACTGTTATATTTAAGAAGTATTAAGATCTCATAAACGCTAGGGACATAAAGGTGCTATAGGACTTAATCCAAGTCGTAAGAACTGCCTATTTGTTTAGAGCTTAATACATAACTAATATTAAGGAGAAGCTAAGTAAAGAAGTGTATAACTCGTCCATCGAGAGTGTTAACGACTACGTCTCTCGTCTACGGAAATATAAGCTTAGGCTCTTTAGCGACACTTATCTATTCACTAATACTAATATTAAGGCAAAGCTAATTACATTATTACTAAGGCTAAGAGACTATAAAATAATGCGTAGCGTATTATAAAACAACCCTAGAGACTTAAAAGTAGTGCTTTATTAACTAATTAAGTATTAATTACAATAGAAGGACAAGCTAAAGGTAATGCCGACTATAAAACTAACTATAATAAAAGCTAAT
Source organism: Leptodontidium sp. MPI-SDFR-AT-0119 (assembly GCA_020726505.1). Taxonomy (NCBI): domain Eukaryota; kingdom Fungi; phylum Ascomycota; class Leotiomycetes; order Helotiales; family Leptodontidiaceae; genus Leptodontidium; species Leptodontidium sp. MPI-SDFR-AT-0119. Next base: position 1,419,635 of record JAHLEZ010000013.1, on the reverse strand, counting down.
TAAATAGTGAATAAGGGCAAAGGCAGGGGCAGAGGTTATAAAGGCTATAGAGGCAGGGCTAGGGGTAAAGGAGGTTAGAGAGTGTTACGACCTATGATGCGCCTCGTATTCTAACCGACACGGGCTCGTAGCATCGCTGGCTATGCGACGGCGCTAAGCCTAATAGGGAAGACTAAGTGGCGAGCCTGCGACATATTAACGTGAATAGCACTCGACTACGTTAGGCCTTATTAAGAGGGTCCTTTATATATATATACTCGAGCCCTCCCTTATAGAGAGCTCTCCTTTCCTCCTTGTCTTTTCTTCTTAATTCTAAGCGTAGCCTTAAGTCCAAATACAAAGCTTGAGTCGACTCGCCGTATCAACCCCTGGCCAACCGTAACAGAGAGGTGAAAGAGTAATAGGGGACTATAAGGACGTATTAAGAAGGGTAAAAAAGACTACAAAATTAGACAAGAACTAATACGCGAAGTATAAGAAGTTTAGCTATTAAAAGAACGAATACAGGAGTAATGAAATAGCTTACGTAGCCGTAGATTAATTAGAGACATTTAAACCTTGTTTTACGAACTATATATACCTTACAAAAGAAGTGTAATAAGCCTACACTAGTATTACGGCCGTAAATTAATAGAAATTTGACTCTAGAGCGACTAAACACTTCTCTAGTGTGTATACTGACTTTATAAGCCTTAAACGCTAGAGAGATAAACAAGTAAAGATAGCTAATAATTAATATTTATTTACGGAAGGCTATAGAGATATATAAATTAATAGTATAATCTTATATAACGTTTAGTATATACTTAACTTTAAGAGTACTAAGCTACTGTTAATTAGTGTACTTGCGGAGGACGGAATTAGTACTATATTTAATAATATAAGGGTAAAGTGTTATAAGAGTAATAACTTAATGCTCTTTGTAACGAAAACTAGTAGCTTATACGTCTTAGACTTAAATACAAAGGCAAATATAATCAGAACAAAGCTATTAGAACTACTAGTATTAGAAATACACCTCATAGAGAGCTTATATAAGGACTAAAATCAAGAAACGATACCGGACCTAATACACAAATAACTTAGCTATATAAACTACTAAGAAATGATTAAATTAAAGGCAATATCCAAATATAAGATAAAGCTAAAAAAGTAGATAATTTATAAAGGGAAAAAGAGCTATAAATTATACTTAGCCGATAAGATAAAAGAGCATTTCACTAAAAAGACTAATATTAGAGCTAATATACTATTACGTAGGCTATATGCCGGTATATCGGGTATTTAGTGCCAGTTAATTAGGGGATATAAGTACTACTTAGTAGTAGTGAACGACGTAACACGGGTATACTAAGTACGGCTACTTAAGAATAAAACAGCTGCTGTAATATAGCCGGAAATTAAGCTGCTAAAGACTTAATTAAAGCTTCAAAAGGGATAAGTGATCGTGTATTAATAAATTAACAACGGTAAAGGAGAGTTTAGAAATGCCTTTATACGCTAGTTATAAGAGCTTAGTATATAATTAAAGCTATCGCTACTATATAAATAGTCGCTTAATAGAGTATTAAAGTATTAAATATACTAATTGTCTAAGATCGTTTAGTTCTATTATACGACGCTAAATAGTTAAATAGTCTCTGAAAAGAAGTGATACTTAGTGTGAATAATAATTCTATTATAGAGGAGATTTCTAGGTCTATATAACTACTCTAGTTTATCACGTGTATACTCGCTTAGACGGCTTAATTAGGCAAATACAAGCTCAAACGAGTCTTTACTAAATACAGTTACTTCCGGTAGTTTAAGACGTAAATCCTGAAGCTTTGTACAACTATTGTTTTAGCCTAGAAAAGCCGTGTATTAGAAGCCTTAGATTCTATAGCTGTAACTTATAAAAGTCAGAGCTTTATATTAGACGTATATAACTTAGTTAAGTTATTTACGGCTAATTTAAGCCTAAAATAGACTGTATAAAGTATATAAGCGAGCTTTAAGCGAGGTAGTTATATTATATATTTAGTATAGTCTTATAGCCCCCTATAAGATATATATAAGTATTTATATTTTATCTTATACTTTTATTAGTTTATTATGTTTATATATTAGGCCTTAAATTTAAAGTACTTATAAATTATAGTTATTATTATTATTTAAACTTTTTATAAAGCCATTAACTAGTTAAACTATGGTATTAATATATAATAAGTCTAGTTTATTATTAGTTATTTCATTTCGTATAAAATAATAACTTATATTAATATGTTTACTTCTTTTATAGAATTTAAGGTTATTAGCTAATTTTAAAGCAGATTCGCTATCTATTAATAGCTTAAGTATAAGTGTTATTTTATTATTAAGGAATATATTAAAGTAGTTTATTAAATTATATAAGTATAATATTTCTTTTATTACTTCTTTAAAAGATATATATTTAGCTTCACAACTTGATAAAGCTATTATTTTTTAAAGTATATTAAGCCAACTTATAATATAGTTATTAACTAAGAATAAAAAGCCGCTAGTGCTTTCACGGGAGCTAATATCTCTACTATAGTTAGTATATATATAACTTAGTAGTTCTAAGAAGCTTTTATTATAGTTATAATAAGTCCCTAAATTAAGGTATTATCACGTAGAATACTCAAGGGGTAAAAAAGTACTAATTGGTGAAGTAGTGGGGAGCATAAGATTAATTGAAAAGTGCTCTGCCCTCTCGTTAAAAAGGGGGAAAGCTAGTTATATATATGTAAAGTAAGTAGGTTTAGTTAGTTGTGGGTGTACAAGAAGCGCACCTAGCCGTTTAGTAGGCTCGCGTAGTAAGTGCCGCTAGCCATATACCGTGACACACCCCCCAGCTATAAAGCGACCACGCTAGGCCAAAAGAAGATAAGAAAACAACATGCGGTAGTATAAGAGTTTGTTTTATTTACAAATTTTTCTTTAGTAATAACAACAACTACTTTAACAACAACAACTATGTCTTCCGTAAGTTAAGCTATATTCCCTTAGTGCAATAATCGAGATTAGAGTATTAGGATTTAGCTCGTTAAGTTAGGGTTTAGTTAATTAATTATAAGATTAAATTTGTAAAGGCTAATTATAATAAATAAATCTCTTCTAATACTAGTACTATTTCGGCTTGTGTCCCCGCCGGCCCCTCTTCCCTTGCCGCCGCCTTCGAGCGCTTTACCGTAATTAATATACTCGCAGATATTTAAGAGTATACTTTAAATAATATTTTAAGTTAAATCTCTCCCCCTCTCTCTTCCTTAGGAATTCCCTTCCCTCGGGGTTAAAGTTTACTTACTCCTTCTATAAAGTTAGGTTTCTCCTTCGCCAGAGGCTAAGGAGAGCCCTTTATAGCCCTTACTATACTCTCCTCCCCTACTAACTTTACTAACTCCTTTAATAAAGCCGCCGAGACTAAGAAAAAGAAGTCAGTTTTTATTATTAATACACGCCACATAGTGTCTTACTAGTATTACGCTTGTTCGGCCCTTAATAATAAAAAGGGCAAGGATAATTCGTTACTTAACGTTTATTAAGAAAATACTACTAAGCGTAATACTTAATACTTTCAGTACTCTTTCGGGCATAAATGTGTCCCTTACTTTATTAAGGTGGCTCCTTTCGCTACTCGTCTTATTAAGGCAATTAAGGCTAACGAGCCTTAAAGCGTAAGTGATTATAAAAACCCTTTTATTAAACTCACTAACCTTAGAAGTTTCTTAACTAATATTAAGCTACTCTTTAAATAGCTCTAAAGTTAAAGGAGAACGGGCGCTTGTGAGCGGTAGTAGTATACTTCCGGGGCTTAAGAACCCCTATACAACTAAATTACCCCTTATATTTACGAGCTTACGTTACGTTACACTGTTTTTATATAAGGCGGGGCTTAGGAACCCCTAAATAACTAAGTTACCCCTTATACTTGCTTTTATAAGTTCGGATTCCTAGAAATGGCCCTAGTAGTAATAAAGGACGGATTTTAAGGGCTAATTACCCTAATAACACCACTTTAATAAAGGAAACTTAAAGTAAGTATTATAGCTCTTGTAATATACTCGAAATAAGTAATAAAAATATAAGAAACAAAAGAGATATATAATTTAAAGAAATATAAGTTAAATTAAAAGGAAGATTTATAAAGGGAAAATTAAGAAAGTTATAAAGCGATAAATATTTGTACTTTAACGTTCTTAAGGTTTAAAAGAACTCAGAAATAATTAAATTATTAACAAGTAAGGTTCTTTATAAGTCTATTTACTAGTATCTTCGTCGTAAATAAATAAGTAATCTTAAAAGTCCCCTTAAAATACTTTTATTAAAGCCACATATTCTAAATATTAACGTAACGTAACTTTGTAATAATTCGCTCGCCTTCGCTAATAATTAGTCGAATTGTTTACTTATTATTATAATAGATTTTCTAAACTTTTCTTAACTTAAAAAGGATCTCTATAAATAACCTTTTAAGCGCTATTATTACCTTAATAATTCTTTCGACTCTTAATAACTTTACTTTAGTAGTTAAAATAGTAATTGTGGCTTACAAACCAGCTTTCTAATTAAAAACACCTCCGAAGAGAGTAGTAATAAAGCCTTAAGATGATCGTCGAGTCTCGGCATCGTTAGTAAAAGAGGTATCTAAGGCAATAAATAACTAAATTTCTTATTAATTTATTAAGTATTAAATCGCTAAGTATTAAGTACTTTAGAGGTATTTAATAATCTAATTTATAGCCTTAATATACTCTTCACTTAGATTTATTAAGAAATAAAATAATCGCGAGGCTACGTATATAATATCGGGTCTAATAAGAATTACTAAGTAAAGCACTAATCTAACCTTTTTTTAATACTCCTTTACTTAACTAAAGGGAGTAATGCCTTTATATTTAATAAGCTCGACTCCTAGAAGTAGTGTACTCCTTAACAAGGATATTATTAAGCCGAATTTATTAGCGATTTTCTCGATATATATATTATAAGTAAGAGAGATTATTCCTTATACTTAATTCCTAATAATCTTAATTCTAAGGAACTAGTCTATCGTTTTTATTTCGCGAAGCTTATATACTTAATAAATTCCAGTAATTATAGCTTCGACTAAGGTAAGATTATTCTTATAATAAAGGACTAGAATATCGTCTATAAAGAATAACACAAATATCTTTCTCTTTTAATTAAAAAACATATAAGGTTCTTCCTTACTTGCGATTAAATAAAGCTATATAAGAGTCTTAGTAAACTCCTTATACTATAAAAAAAGAGAGTCTCTTATGTTATATAGTACTTAATTAACCTTAACGTATAAGTTATAAGAGTAATAGCCGTTTAGTAGTTAGCATAAGACTTGTAGCGAATCTTTACTCTAAACTGTATTAATAAATGCGTTAATAATATTAAATTACTATATTTCTAAGTTAAAATACGCGACTAGAGCCATAGCTAATCGGAAACTCTTTAATACGAGGATTACGGCGTACGTTAAGAGTATAGTAGCCTTATCTTAAAGATCGCCTCGTACGATTAGCCTTAATCGGCATCAAGAAATATAATTATCTGAAGCCTCTTTATAAGTAAAAACTTATATTAACGGCACTAGCTTTATTAATTTAGCTTTAGTTTCTTTCACGACTTTCTAATAATCTTTAGATTCTAGGTTTTTAATTTCAAGCTTTACGTTAGCCTTAAATTACTTTCCGAATTAATAATCTGCTAAATCTTTTTAAGACCTTAGCTCTTTTAAAGCGTTTTTCTGATAAACTCGAGGTAACTTTGTTTTTGAAGTACTTAAGCTAAAGTTTAGCACTAAAATCTTCTTTACTTCCTTTAATTTAAAAAGAATTATTATAAGGATCACACTATATAACGTAATAAGCTCTTTACTCCCCTAATCTTCAAATAAATAAAGAGTTATAAAAGAAGTATTAAAATACTTAAGGATTGCTTAATTAAAATCGATTGTTTCTGCGCTTTATATTATTTCTATAAGACTTATAGTTACTAGAATTAATGGGTTAACTCTAGCGATTTAATTACTCCTACGTTAACTATATACTCCTTTTCGTAATAGTTTGCTTACTTTTAATAAAGCTCCGGCGATTTGATTACTCTTGCGTTGAGGCTGTGCTCCTATCACGTAGAATACTAAAAGAGTAGAGAAGTGAGAATTGGTAAAGTAGTAGGGAACAAAAGATTGATTGAGAAGTGCTCTGCCCTCTCGTTAAGAGGAAGAAAGCTAGTTATATATATATTAAGTAAGTAGGTTTAATTAGTTACAAGTGTACAAGAAGTACGCCTGGCCGCTTAGTGGGCTCGCGTAACAGGTGCCGCTAACTATATATCGTGATATACCCCCTAGCTGTAAAGCGACCACGCTAGGCCAAAAGAAGACAGGAAAACAATATACAGTAATATAAGAGTTTGTTTTATTTACAAATTTTCCTCTAGTAACAACAATAACTACTTTAATAATAATAATAACTACAACAATAATAACAACTATATCTTCTGTAAGTTGAGCTATGTTCCCTTAGTGTAGTGATCGAGATTAAAGTATCAGGATTTAGCTCGTTAAGTCGGGGTTTAATTAGCTAATTGTAAGATCGAATTTGTAAGGGCTAACTATAATAAACAAATCTCTTCCGACGCTAGTACTATTCCGGCTCGTGTCCCCGCCGGCCCCTCCTCCCCTGCCGCCGCCTCCAAGCGCTCCGCCGTAACTAGTGTACTCGCGGACATTTAAGAGTACACTTTAGACGATATTTTAGGTTAAATCCCCCCCCCTCCCTCTTCCTTAGGAATTCCTTCCCCTTAAGGTTAAAGTTCACTTACTCCCTTTATAGAGTTAAGTTCCTCCTTTACCGGAGACTAAGGAGAGCCCTCTACGGCCCCTACTACGCTCTCCTCCCTTACTAGCTCTACTAGCTCCTTTAGTAAGGCCGCCGAGACTAAGAAGAAGAAGTCGGTTCTTATTACTAGTACGTACCGCGCGGTGCCTTACTAACACTACGCTTGTTCGGCCCTTAGTAATAAAAAGGGCAAGGATAGTTCGTTACTTAACGTTTACCGGGAGAATATTACTAGGCGTAGTACTTAATACTTTTAGTGCTCTTTCGGGCATAAATGTGTCCCTTACTCTATTAAAGTAGCTCCCTTCGCCACTCGTCTTATTAAGGCGATTGAGGCCGACGAGCCTCAAAGTGTAAGTAATTACAGGAACCCTTTTATTAAGCTCGCTAACCCTAGAAGTTTCTTAATTAATATCAGGCTACTCTTTAAATAGCTCTAGAGCTAGAGGAAGACAGGCGCTTATAAGCGGTAGTAGTATACTTCTAAGGCTTAAGAACCCCGCAAATAATAAAGTTACCCCTTATATTTGCGTTCTTGCGTTGTGTTGCGTTATTTTATGTGAGGCGGGGCTTAGGAACCCTTAAACAACTAAGTTACCCCTTATATTTACTTTAAGAAGTTCAGATTCCTAGAAATAGCCTTAGTAGTAGTAGAGGGCGGATTTTGAGGGCTAGTCGCCCTAATAATACTACTTTAACAAAGGAAACTTAAAGTAAGTATTACAGCTCTTATAATATACTCGAAATAAGTAATAATAATATAAGAAACAAAGGAGATACACAATTTAAAAGAATATAAGTTAAATCAAAAGGAAGATTTATAAAGGGAAGATTTAAGAGAGCTATAGAGCGGTAAAGATCTACGCTCTAACGTCCTTAAGGTTTAAAAGAGCTCAGAAATAATCGAATTATTAACGAGTAAGATTCTTAATAAGTCTATTTACCGGCATCTCCGTCATAGACAAATAAGTGATCTTAAAAGTCCCCTTAGAGTACTCTTACTAAAGCTATATATTCTAAATATTAACGTGACGTAACTTTATTATAATTCGCTCGCCTTCACTGACAATTAGTCGAATTGTTTACTTATTGTCGCAGTAGATTTTCTAAACTTCTCTTAACTTAAGAAGGATCTCTACAAATAGCCTTTTAAGCGCCATTATTACCTTAACAGTTCTTTCGACTCTTAATAACTCTACTTCGGTAATTAAAGTAGTAACTATAACTTATAAACTAGCTTTCTAGTCAAAAACACCTCCAAAGAGAGTAGCGGTAAAGCCTTAAGATGATCGTCGAGTCTCGGCATCGTCGGCAAAAGAGGTATCTAAGACAATAAATAACTGAATTTCTTATTAGTCTATTAAGTATTAAATCGCTAAGTATCGGGTACTTCAGAGGTATTTAATAATCTAATTTACAGCCTTAATATACTCTTTACTTAGATTTGTTAAGAAATGAGACAATCGCGAGGCTATGTATATAATATTAGGTCTAATAAGAATTGCCAGATAAAGCACTAATCCGACCTTTTCTTAGTACTCCTTTACTCGACTAAAGGGAGTAATACCTTTATATTTAGTAAGCTCGACTCCTAGAAGTAGTATACTCCTTAATAAGGATGTCGTTAAGCCGAATTTATTAGCGATTTTCTCGATATATATGTCGTGAGTAAGAGAGATCGTTCCTTGTGCTTGATTCCTAATAATCTTAACTCTAAGGAACTAGTCCACCGTCTTTATCTCGCGAAGCTTATATACTTAATAAATTCCAGTAATTACAGTTTCGACTAAGGTAAGATTATTCCTATAATAAAAGACTAGAATGTTGTCTATAAAGAATAACACAAATATCTTTCTCTTTTAATTAAAAAACATATAAGGTTCTTCCTTACTTACGATTAAATAAAGTTATATAAGAGTCTTAGTGAACTCCTTATATTATAGAAAAGGAGAGTCTCTTATGCCGTATAGTGCTCGATTAACCTCAACGTATAAGCTATAAGAGCGATAGCCGTCTAATAATTAGCATAAGACTAGTAGCGAATCTTTACTCTAAACTACATTAATAAATGCGTTAATAACGTCGAATTACCGTATTTCCAAGTCAAAATGCGCGGCTAAAGCTATAGTTAATCAGAAACTCTTTAATACGAGAATTGCGGCGTATATTAAGAGTATAGTAGCCTTGTCTTAGAGATCGCCTCGTACGACTAGCCTTAATCAGTATCAAGAAATATAACTATCTAGAGCCTCTTTGTAAGTAAAAACCCACATTAACGGCACAAGCTTTATTAATTTAACTTCGGTTTCTTTCACGACTCTCTAATAGTCTTTAGATTCCAGGTTTTTGATTTTAAGCTCTGTGTCGGCCTTGAACTACTCTCTGAATTAATGATCTGCCAAATCCTTTTAAGACCTTAGCTCTTTTGGAGCGTCTTTCTAATAAACTCGAGGTAGCTCTATTTTTAAAGTACTTAAGCTAAAGTCTAGCACTGAAATCTTCTTTGCTTCCTTTGATTTAAGAAGAATTACTACAAGGATTATACTATATAACGTAGTAAGCTCTTTACCCCCTTAATCTTTAAATAGATAAAAAGTTGCAAAAGAGGTGTTAAAATACTTAGGGATTGCCTAACTAGAATCGATCGTTTCCGCGCTCTGTATTATTTCTACAGGGCTTATAGTTACTAGAATTAATAGGTTGACTCCAGCGATTCGATCACTCTTACGTTGACTATGTGCTCCTTTTCGCAGCGGTTTGCTTACTCTTGAAGAAGCTCCGGCGATTCGATCACTCTTACGTTGGGGCTGTGCTCCCTTTAGCTTTGACTGGCGCTTTTTTTTAACTGGAGAGGCCTTTCTAATTTCGATTCGCTTAGTCGGTTTATTCTCACTTGATTTTGTAAGAGAGGCTTCATCCGCGGCGAGTACTATTAGCTCGCTTATATACGCGGGGGCTTCATTTACTACTTAAGTAGGGGCTTCTTCTATTACAGTAAGGGAAATATATACTAGAATCACTACTTATAAATAAGTACGATTCTTTAATATAATAACTACGGGTATATTAGCGCTCTCTTTAGGCGGAAGTATACTCGCACGAGGTAGTTCATTTGCGGTTAAATCCGCAAGAGGCATTTAAGAGACACTAAAGCTTTAAACTAAAGGTAATATACTCTTTAGAGACTAAAGTCCAAGACTTCTTTAAGCCTATAGTAAATTTACTTTCTTTATCACCCCTGAGTTTGGGAGGCCAGAAGCACCGCTCGGCTCTTCGAGAGCTTTGGTTTCCGTTGAGTTTATATTAAACAGTCTAATTTCCTTAAGGATTAATTTAACGTCTTAAATCTCGTCTTCTTTAATAGCTTCTACTACGTTTTTAGCTTTAGAAACGAACTAATCGGCCTATTTCTTGTGCTCGGCTAAGTCAAAGAAGACGTTCTCGTCGAAGGTCACATTCCGTAAGATAATGACTTAGTGTAGAATTAGCACTTAGATTTTGTATATATTACTAATAACGTAACTAACAAGATAACTAATGTAAGCTCTAAGGAGTACCTTAAATGCTCGTTTGTTGTTTCTTACTTCCCGATTCTTAATTAAAGGGTAAGCTCGCGATCTATAGGCGTATATCTTATTTTAGTCCGGCCAAAGGTTTATAATCAATTTCTTGATTATAACTGGGTCGTAGAAGCGGAAATAACTGCGAAATTAAGTATTAAGGGTCTCGTTAGGCGATTTCTAGCCTCGACTCTCTAGTAAGCTTATGTTATATAAAAACGCTGCCGCTTAAGTAACTTCTGGCTAAAGAGCTTCTAGGAGGCCTGCAGCTGCTCGTATTGTGATTAACTTTTCGATAATTTCCTTTCTAACACGCTCCGAGAGACTATTCGGTTCGTGAGTATAAGTTAGGCTCAATTCGATTTGGATACCTTACTGTTAAGTCCACTTTTAGTATCTCGATATACTATGAGGAGGGATTACTACTTTCTCGTTGTCGTGCTTTAAAATATAAATATAAAGGCCGTACTTCCGTTTGATTTAATTATTAATAAATTACAGGATTTCTAATATTACTATTAATGATTTATTTAGAATCAGGAAAACAAGGATTTTTCTATTATACTCGTCTTTAATAACAAGCAACTAATTAGAGCCGTCGTAACTAGGGTCGTAGTCAAAAAGGTCTTACGTAAGTCTCCAAAATAGTCGTGGAGATACGTTCTTTAAGGGCCTTCGAGAATTGACATTTGCAGCTCGAGCCATGGAGTAGTACTCGCATTTAGCTCTACTTATTCCCTCGATTTTGACGTTCCTAGTATTCTCTACTAGTATACGAAGAGCCTTAGGGCTAAGGTGCCTTGCTCTCGTATGTTATACTTCTTCTAAATCTATGCGTGGCTTGAGGTAATCTCTCGATCTCCTAAAGGGTCTTAGTGTACGCGCAAGGGTGGGATATAATAGCGTGTTAGTATTACTTAATAAAACGGACGGAATAAGGTAGTTTAAAGTGTTCTTATATTTAAAGAAAACTAGTTAATACTTCTGAACTAAAGTGCGTATAATATTACTATTAGTAGGCTCCCTAAGACGTAAAGTTGCGTTAAAACCATTAATCTACAAGCCTACGTTCAAGAGCCTTGCCTCCGAGATAATATTGACATAAAAACCTTTAATAATTACTACATTAGTAAGCTCTAAATCGATTATACCTCCCGGAGTAATAAGCGCGTTCTTTAAAAGACGACGACCTTTACTAATAACGAGTAGGCTAAATGTGCCAGCTTCTATTATATCTTTATAACTTAAAGGAATAAAGGAGCCTAAGACTAATAAAGACTTATTATTAACTATATATATAGTACCGTAGTTGTCGAGAAGAGTACTTTAGTGAAGCGGATGTCGGCCGTTACTGAGCGCGAATATGCCGAGGGTCTAAAGAGCTAAAGGGTCTATAGTAACGCATGTAATCTTTAAAATAAGTTTATTAGAGGTTTTAGGGATCTCAGCTCTTACTTTACTCGGCTCCTTAACTAAAACAGTCTTACGTAAAGCACTTTACTCCGGTTTATTTACTTCTTTTCGAATAAGCTCGGCTTAATTAAGAGTCACTTAGTACTTTCCGGTAATTTAATTATAAAGTGCGGCCTTAAGACGGTTATAAGTAATCGGTTTCTAATAGTATTTGGAATTTAGATTTAAGAAAGCGATTATATAAGAGTACTTATAATGCTCCTTATCTCGTTTATCGCTAAGGGTTACAAAAATGCCGTTTCTAAGGTAAAGACTATACTTTTTAGTGAACTTTGTGTCTTTTATAACTCGCTAAAACTATAATTTATAGTATAATAAGGAGTATTTCGATTCCCTAACTTTCGTTTAACTTCCGAGTACTTAGTTCTCTATAATAAGCTCGTTTTTGCGATTCTTAGCGAAAACAAGGTCTTATTTAGCTTCGACGGCGTTTAGGAACCTTTCTATAGCAAGGGGTCCTAAAACAAGCTTAGAACCGGCTAATTTGCACTCATAATAAGACAGGAACCAGTTTCGATACTAAGTTATAACATTAATACGACCGTCGTAGGCTTATTATATTAAGAGAGAATAAGTTAATTTAATATCGCGTAAGTTAGTGGCCTTAAAGAGGGCGCAGTACTAGCGAAGCTCCCGTACGATCTTCTAAATAATATAAGTACACTTATTAACCTGAGTTAAGGAAATGATCTCAAAGAGTGAGGGGTTAATATAGTTAATAACTCAAGTATAGAGTTAATTGTATTTAGTAACTACGTTGCTCTAGTCGCTCTTCTCGACAATAAAGACCTTAAAGGCTCTATTATATTCAAATTCGACTACGGAAAAGAGTATTACTAGTATACTATTTAATTGTTTTGTATTTTTCTTTTAAAGAAACTTAGTCTTTATATTAAAAACTAGTGGATTTGTTATAGGAGACGGAACATTAGGTTCATCAGGGTCGACGAGCGGCCAAAGGCCTCTGTTGTGCGCTTAAGCTTAAAATTCGGTATTAAATTTAGTCTAGCCCTTCCGGTCCTTAATACAGTCGCTTTTGAAGTCGGCCATAGTTGATTTCCTAAAAATAAAGCGTAGGTGAAGACGTGCGGTGATCGTTAAAGAGAGTAAAGAAGAAGAGATAAAGTAGTATTCTACCGAGTATAAATTGTCAGGGCTCTGAGAGTTATATGGCTCTTAATTATCACGTAAAATACTTAAGGGGTAGAGAAGTACTAATTAGTGAAGTAGTAGGAAGCATAAGATTAATTAAAAAGTGCTTTACCCTCTCGTTAAGAAGGGGGAAAGCTAGTTATATATATGTAAAGTAAGTAGGTTTAGCTAGTTGTGGGTGTGCAGGAAGCGCACCTGGCCGTTTAGTGGGCTCGCGTAGCAGGTGCCGCTAGCCATGTACCGTGACAGGTATTTATTTAAGTATTTCCAAATGCAGTCTAGAGCCCTAAAATGGCTTAAATCAGGGTTAGACATATATCTAACGCATCTATTAATTGCATATGTTATATCGGGTTTAATTTTAGTTACTAAATATATTAAAGAACTTACTTGTTATTAATATAATTATAAGTCTTCTTTATTAGTTATATTAATTACTTTGTTTAATTTAACTCTTACTTTTATTAGCGTAGTTATAGGATTTAAATTACTTTTATTAAAAAGTTTTAATAACATATTAAGATATTTTATTTTAATTTGTATATACTAATTAATTATTATAATCTGGGCCGTGGTGTTGGCCCCCCCGGGTTTAGCGACCACCGCATGCGGCAAGGCGCGTGCACGGGCGCGGTGCCGCTTTCGCGAGGTATAAGAACCCTCGCCCATCCCCTCCTCGACCTTCATCCTCTTTCACCTCCTCTCCCAATGAGGCCACGCCAGCCCCTTTCTCGCATCACATCATGCGCCGTCGACTCCCTCCGCCCGGACCCGCCCTCGTGCACCAGCGTCGGCGTCGCCGCTCCCGAAGCTGAGACTGAGACTCCTGGCAGCGCGACCGCTTGGGAAGCTACTACTCCTCGATCTCCCACTCTGCCCTCGATCCCCCTTCAACGGTGACGGTGACCTCCTCTCTGAGCCGTGTCGCATTAGCTGAGATACGAGCAGAGGAGTCGAATGCTTGCCCCAAGACACCCTCGTCGTCGCACCATTTTCGCATCGACGGCGCGCCGATCCTTAGTGAACTGCAAAAGCGCAGGGTACACCTAAGCAGTGCTCCACACATCACGACTTCAGCAATGCCAAAAATCCCTCGCGATGACGCGGCCACCCTTCTGCCTAACTGGACCTCTCGGATCAGTTACGTACTGGCAATAGCAGTGATAAGGTCCTTGCGGTAAGCTCCTTCCCGAAATGGGGGCATTGGGAGCAAGTGTGCTCTGGATCTGGGCTGACTTGCAAGGGAAGGGCCGATTCCTGCGTACGTGGAAGTGGGGGAGAGAGGGGCCTGGCCCTGTTACAGCCTCCCTGCTCCTCCTTATTAAATACGGAGGGGCCCTATACTCCGAGCACCGTCACTCGACCACGTTCTCCATGCATCGAATGCGATTCGTCCTGGCTACGAGGAGCTGATACTGAGTTGAGGAGGTTAGGAAGCATCCGGTGATACGAGAAGGCTGGGCAGAGCGGTGGGAATTGCAGATCGCAGCAGGATTCCTCGATCGACAGTGAAGTTGCCAGACAAAGGGAAAGTATCTAAGGGCAATCGTAGGCGTGCTAAACCTTTTGACCTCGGATGCTACAAGATCCGGGTCTTAGGCGCCTGCGAATATCTCATGGCTGTGTCCCGAGCTGCAGGAGGACTCCTGACAGCACGCTAGTATTAACGACTCTATTAAAGGAATGAAGGCAAAACGGATCTAGAAATGGTCACAGGGGAACTTTGTGGTGGCCGGCAATGACGGCCGAATTTAGCTTTACATAGAAGGACGGGTTGAGTACAATGGCGAGCACTGCCTAATCGAGGAGCATGTGTAGGGATCGCAGGTTCCTGGATGCAAGGGAGAGGACGGAATAGAAGCCACGGGGCATTTCTTATACAACGTGTATTTCCCTTAGCCTTACTACGACAGGCAACGATGGCAAGATAACTGTGAGCAGTAAATAAGAAACTAAGGCCGGAGAGCAGGCGGCTATATAAACCTTTAATATTTCCCACTTTAAAGTGGCAGTTTAGTCTAAGAAATTATCAAGTTTCTAACTTGAGGCTAATTCTATTTATCCTTATTACACATTTTCTAAGAGCCTTCACTATAGCTACTATCGACTTAAACCACGTCCACTTTTAGCAGCTACCGAAGCCCTCACTCCACTAGTAGCACATATTTCCACGCAAACACAGTAGGGCTGCCTCCGCAACCACATCTCGCAACTAGCTAGTTACAGCGACTCAGCAGCGAGGGCGTGACTTTAAAGCCCAGCTGGAAAATGAAGTCGAAGCTCAAGGTATAATCACAGAGAATCTTTCAAAGGGACCTTAACTAATCTGCTGTGAGAACTCGCAGGCCGCATTCACGACCCTACTAATTATAACGATGATGTAAACGATAGCTTGCCATCGATCGAAGAGCTCCTGGATCCGCTCTTGCGGAAGGAGATCGCGGCAACAGGATGTCAAGGCACTTGAGGTATGCGCGTCGGCTCTTTATTACTATAGTAAGCATAATTCTGACAACTTCTAGATAGGCTAGTGATTCTTGAGGAGGACGAGGGCGATACTCCTGACCGCACGGCCGACTCCGAAACTACTTCCACCTCCGCCAACACTAGCCCTGTTCCCTCCTTCGAGCGGAGCCAGCGCGCTAATCTATCCCACCCCGAACCATAGTAGGACATCGAGGAAGGCTCCTTCGTTAACGAGGACCTGTATTCACTTCCTCCACTAAACTATAAAGGTTTGGCATCTACGCCCGCCTAAGACCAGCCTCCCTCCTGCCCCCACTCGCTTGGGGTATCCTAGGACTAGACCAAGTCACATGGCGATAATAGAACCACGCGAAGTGCATCGGGAGAGTCAACGGCCCAGTCTCTGCCTATAAGATTAGACGAGGACGGTGGAGGGGAGAGTGAAGAAAACGCCTCGGATCTTGAAAGGGACATGCAACTGGTTTTCGAAGAGCAAGAGGAGTTCTTAGCTATCGCTCGTTTGAATTATCGCAGGAGAAGGAAGGCCCGCGCGAGCAAGAACAGGAGGAGATGGCAGCAGATGAGATAAGGCACAAGGTACTGGAGCAGGAACTGGAGGAGGCCGACAACGATGACGATCGTGGGAAGCGCGAGCAGCGGAGAGGAAAGCGGCAGCACTAGGACCAAGGGATCAATAGTGGCATCTACTATTCCGAGAGCAGCGGCCATGGTCATGACACAGATGAGGACGACGAGGAAGACGGGAACCCACGACCTACGAAGCAGCAGAGACTGCTTATAACGTCTCCTAATATGCCTCCAACGCCTCCCCTCGACCAGGGCTCACCAACATCTTGCATAGCACGGCCTCACAGCGCGACGCAATCCTCAAGTATACAACTTGAGATCGGCGATGCGCAGTCCTAGACAGACCTTGCTCACCCGCTCACTTCCGTAAATAACGACCACTACTGCACCCTACTAAGCTCTCGCAGTCCCTTAGATACGGAGGAGTCAGCATCAGCCGCGGAGTATCAGGAATGGCCCTTCCAAGGTTTTCTAAAACGCGTTACGATTGGCAATTAGATCACATACAATCTCGAGTTTTCGTTATCACATGTCACTGAGCACTTGAGCCGCCCATTTCATTCACAAGTTTCAAGCATTATCTCTAGGGATTCGTCAGTGGAGGCTCCAGTCTCTCGCCGTGCTGTCACTTCTCGCAAGCCGGGCAAGGAATTGACGACGAATCAAGGCCAGATTCAGGACGAAGCTCCGCCAATCAATATCACAGGAGACGACGAGTACGAAGTCGGAAAGATCCTCGCTTGCCGCAAGCGATTCAATACTCTATCCTACCGAGTTACTTGGTTAAATAGAGACGTCGACCTTACCTGGTACCCAGCATCGGACTTCAAGTACGCCCCTTTCAAGCTACGGGCCTTTCACCTGGCCAATAAGGAGCTCCCAGGGCCTCCTGCCATGCTCCCACAGTGGCTACAAGCCTTTACTGACGGTATAGATGACTACGACGGGCTCGGTAGCGACGGACCTATGGACAAGCGGTCGAGGACGACCTTTTTCAGAGAGGGGGGGTAATGTGACGAACTGCGTTCCTTTCAGTGTCACGTTTTGGTGTACTCGCATAGTCTGGCAGTGTGTGACGACAAGCGTACCTGTTTTGGCTAAGATGGTTCACGAGGACAAGACCTGGGCAGAAATAGGTCGTCATTTCCAAGGCCACACACTGCAGTCACTGAAGGACAACTTCTTCACGAAGCAAGGGGGTAAGCGTCGGAAGCGGGGGCGGAAGCCCGGGGTGAGAGCCATCTGCTAGGGAAGGAGGGGGGTTTCAAGGCCCGTCAAGATCTCAATACGAGCCGGCGGTCTCTTGCATCTCTTGCAATGTTGGTGCTAGCGGTCTGACGTGTTGTCGAAATCTAAGAATCGTGGAACGTATCTCACTTCTCTTTGTTTGCCGCGAGTTTGCAGAAACTGCGACCAGGTTTCTTTGACTCCTGCCGCGTGGCTCTGCCTCTGTTCTATTTTTTTCAAACGCGCAAAGGGATCAGCGATGGCGGAATCTTGCATGATTTCTTACAGTAAATATTGCGAGCAACATCATTTCCCTGGGATGCACATTATCCCCGACATGACCTCCTTAGGTGATACATTGTCTGGTAGGATGGATTGTGCGCTGTTTCTCTTCGGTTTGGCTTTGCTTTGAGTTTGATTTGGCCGCCACCTTTGACGGGAGTTACTCAAGTACGGCTAAAAGTCAGTGGATTTGCATACGCGAGAAGGAGATCATATTCCATCATAGAGCTAAGAAAGAGATACAAGCTTTCCAAGTTGCGTCCTTTGCTTGAAATGTTTCAGCCATCTAGGAGCTCGCTCCCTCTGAGCGTCGTCCTCATCTGATAAGACTAGGTCCCTTTTGTGAGATGATGCTGCCTCTGACAACTTTCCAGATCCTTGTCTCTCGCTGTTTGCACTTCACCGACCGACCGACCGCCATGCAGCCAGGCTGCCAAATCTGAAAGATGACTTGTCAGTCTGCCTTGGAGGTCTCACTTGCGTTGAAATAGTATGATATGGACTAGCTCTGCCTAGATGCTGCGCGTCGCCGTCAAGGCAGTTTGAGGCCATGGAACACGTTCAGCTGCATGTGGCAAAGCGAATATTCTCTTGCCTTTCAGGACCTCAGCGGCTTGTACATAAGTACTGCTTCCCGCTCAGCATGACTTGAAGAGATCTTGTACATGCTCTACGCATTCGCTCTTTGCTTCTCCAAGATTAATCCAACACACGCCCTCTCCTCTTCATTTGCAACTTCTTCGGATCCACAAGCTACAATGTCAGGAGACTCCACACCAGCTTTGGATCTGGAATCGTCCATCCCCCAAAACCCAGCCATTCCCGAAGAACTCAACATCACCTCATCTCTTCACGACCTTCAAACCGATGAGCAACGTCGCGTTCTCGATACAGTTGCTCAGGTCCGAAAATGTGGTCTCGAAAGCATCCTCTCCCTCCCCCAGCTTGTTGTCTGTGGAGACCAGTCTGCCGGCAAGAGCTCGGTCCTTGAAGCCTTGACAGAGATCCCATTTCCCCGCAATGACAATCTCTGCACTCGTTTTGCAACAGAGATTATCCTCAGACGTGGACCCATTAACAACCTCACTATCAAGGTCATTCCGGATAGTTCCAGACCTCACGATGAGCAAGAGAGGATCAGAGTATTCGTCGAGTCTATCACCGACTTCAGTGATCTTCCTCAGTTCCTTGCCTGGCTTGCGAGAAGTGGTAGCCCGGCGAGAGACTGCAGCCTCCACTGACGACTCCCTAGAGCTAGTGCTTAAAACTTCTGAATAGAGTGAGATGCTCAAGTGCTCAGGGACATGTGACAACGAAAACTGGAGATTGTACGCCTGCTACCAGACATGATGAATTTTGATTGTCAAGCGTTCCATCAGGCTGGTCGATAAGTCAGTCTAGTTAAGCTGACTTAAGTCAGTGGGCCTTAAATTCGTAATCAGTCAGCTACTAGCCCTAACCCTAACAAGTCAGTGGTTAATTGCTCAACTGATTTAGACTGTCAGTTGAGAAATTATAAGATTTGTTAATATTTAAGTACATATTTGAGTAAATTTTAGGAACATTAAGGCCTTTTTCTAAGAAGTGAAAATAATTTTTTTTGTTACTTTAAAGAGATTAAAAGTAAAAATACACGTTCTAACCTTTGTATATATTCCTTAAACTTCATTTGTATCGAAAATGATATATTTTTATTTTTACATCGTAAAAACGTGATTTTAAGGTCACGTTTCTTTTTAATCAGTACTGATTAATATACTAAGTTAAGTCCCTCAGTTGAGGTATTATCGTCAGTCAGTCAGTCGACTAAAATAAGTCGACTGATACTGACTTAACTGACTTAATGGCCACCCTGCGTTCCATGCCTTGCGCTAGTCTCTGGAGATTCTTGTGTGGTTGTATACTCGTTGTTAGCTCGCTCTGGGTAGCTGCGAGGGTCGCGGTAACTCCACTGAAGGGAACCATTCCAGCGATAAGGATTTCGCTAGCAAATGAATCGAGTTCGTGGGCTTGCTTTTCGAGGTCCGGCAAATGCTCTTTCCTATATTAGAGTAGAATTCGTATATCATTTTTAATGAGACGATATTGCCAGCTTGAATGCCGATTAGTATATTTATGTTTACGAAGGGAGGGGGTTTAACTTACAGTGTATCATGCTGAGTCCCGCATCGCTATTTGTTAGAACGGTGGGTAGATTCAAGGATGCAGTGGTGATTGATTAAAGTGGGAGTACAGAGTGCGCTGTGAGTATGTACAGAATATGCTTAGTAAACAGGCCTCAGCTAATCAGAGTACAGCCAGTACCTCTATATTCTGACACTATTCCTTTTAAGACTACCAACGTTCCCGGCAAGCCACAAGACCGACTGAAACGTATTACTCACGACTTTACAAAGTCAAAGCTGTCGAGATTGTTTGATGCAA
This sequence comes from Leptodontidium sp. MPI-SDFR-AT-0119, assembly GCA_020726505.1. Taxonomy (NCBI): domain Eukaryota; kingdom Fungi; phylum Ascomycota; class Leotiomycetes; order Helotiales; family Leptodontidiaceae; genus Leptodontidium; species Leptodontidium sp. MPI-SDFR-AT-0119. The sequence continues at coordinate 1,399,603 of JAHLEZ010000013.1, read as the reverse complement.
ATTCCGACTTTTTCCACTGGCCTGCCGACTATGATACTACTACCGGCAAACGAATCTGGATGAACCTCAATGGCGTCGATCTCGCCCTTTCTTTCCCGCTTGTACTCCGTAGGCTGTCTTACTAGGGAACTATCTAATGTTGTGGTACTTAGCCGAGCCTTGTGACCACAGCTGTAGTGACACTTAGAGGATTGGAGTTTAGCTTCAGCTAGGACAATGGCTTTTCTAGTATATTTTGCACTTCGTTCGAACTACCTAGGTAAGTTAAAGGGCATACATAAGCACCCAACTAGCCACGTCGTGATAACAGTGCCACTCTCTCTAATATCGATCAACATGAAGCTCTCTGTTGTCATTGCAAGCGGAGCTCTTCTTCTGCCAAATCTTGCTTACGAATCAATTGAATAAGTTTTCATTAGTAAGAGAGCTTTGATAGTTCGACTTGAACCTCAATGGCGTCAATCTCGGCCTTTCTTTCCCGCTTGTACTCCGTAGGCTGTCTTACTAGGGAACTATCTAATGTTGTGGTACTTAGCCGAGCCTTGTGACCACAGCTGTAGTGACACTTAGAGGATTGGAGTTCAGCTTCAGCTGGACAATGGCTTTTCTAGTATATTTTGCACTTCGTTCGAACTAACTAGGTAAGTCAAAGGGCATACATAAGCACTAACCAGCCACGTCGTGATAATAGTGCCACTCTCTCTGATATCGATCAACATGAAGCTCTCTGTTGTCATTGCAAGCGGAGCTCTTCTTCTGCCAATCTTAGTTCACGCCTCCGTTAACCCAAGTAGACGTGATGTTCCTGGCACCTTAAGGTTTGCTATTTAGCGAAAGACCGACGAAATCCTCGCGAGGACAATCAACAGCCGTCCCCGAAAACGCGCTGGAACTGTACAAACTCCGTATCTAAACGATGCACAGGATGGAATCTATCTGATTGAATTACTTCTCGGCACCCTACCTTAGTCAACTCAGGTCCAGCTCGATACCGGGAGCGCAATTTTATTCGTTGAAACTCCCAAGTCGGCCATTTGCCAGCAGCCTGCTCCAAACCCCTGCTCCAAGTTTGGCGCCTGTACGATATCCCATTGCCCTCCTGTCAAGGAAATCACTGACTTACTGAATTTTCCTAGACGACGCTAATGCATCCTCCACCTATGTCTATGTGGATAGTAAGGCCAGCGTTCAGTATGGGGGCGGCGATAGTGCGACTGGAGATAATGCCATGGACATCGTCCGAATTAGCGGCGCCTCGTTGACGCAATTCACATTCGGCATCCAGTATCAAACTAATATAGGAGAAGGCATTGTCGGGTTCAGTTTCAGCACCGCGGAAACTATCGGTACCGATCCCAGCGTCCAGAACAGCATCCCTGCTGCTCTTGTTGCCCAGGGCTACATCGCGTCACGAACTTACAGTCTGTACCTTAATGCATACTCGTCGCCCGGTGGCGGCACGGTCTTGCTAGGAGGGGTGGACACGGCAAAGTACTGCGGAAAACTTATCACTTTGAACATGGTCCCGAACTCACTCGCAGCGACAACGATCACGGACACCACTCTCCAGCTCCTGAGTATCACTGGAACCGATGCGACTGGAAGATCGGTCGCCTTCACTGATGGCTCCACGCCCGGAAGAGCGATCCTGGACTCGGGCACCACATTCACCTTTTTGCAGCCGGCTCTGGTACAGGCGATTTGGGACTTTGTGGGTGCAGCTCCTTCGAGTCCTGATGGGCCCGTGGCCGCTTTCCCCTGCGTTCCAAAGTCGTCCACTGCCACGATCAATATCGGATTCAACGGTATCACAATTAAGGTCTCTTTATCACAATTGTCCTATTTCCCGCAAGGCGCCGATGGCACAACCTGCATCTTTGGAATCGGGAAACAGGCCGTTGGTGATGTCGGCCTGGTTAGAGACAGTGTCCTTGGCGCATTCTACACTGTCTATGACCTCGACAACAAACAGATATCTCTAGCACCTGCTATCGTCGATGCTACCGGATCAAATGTTATACCTATTGCCGCGGGACTGAATGGCCTACCCAACACGGCCGGCCCATCTTGCCCGGCCCCCGCTACTTCTTCCACTTCCTCGTCAACAAGCAAGTCACCAACGACAAGCAAGACACCAACGACAAGCAAGACACCAACGACAAGCAAGACACCAACAACAAGCAAGACACCAACGACAAGCAAGATACCAACGACAAGCAAGACACCAACAACAAGCAAGACACCAACGACAAGCAAGATACCAACAACAAGCAAGATACCAACGACAAGCAAGATATCAACGACAAGCAAGGTAGCTACGACAAGCAAGACACCAACGACAAGCAAGGTAGCTACGACAAGCAAGACACCAACGACAAGCAAGATACCAACGACAAGCAAGGCAGCTACGACAACAAATCCTACCTCTGCGTGTCTAACAACTGGCCCAATAACAACATGGGAGCCTAACCCCACTATCTGCAGATCCCAGGGCCCCATTTTCACGTACATCACCAGCAAGTACCCGGCAGAAGTAAGCTCTTACTGCAGTGATCTATTCAAGTATAGTTCTATGAAAAGCCCTGCTAATCCAACGATTTCTTCGTGGGTTGTTGAGGTTGCAAGCAAGGTATCAACTGCCTGTTCTTGTGTTATCACTAAAGCGCTAAAGACAAAGTGTTAGGACGCATTGTGACAATCCTAGAGGCCCTGAAACCATTGAATGGTTGTCACGAACCAGGCAGTTCAAGACCCAGTGTCACGTGGTGGAGTCCATGGAGCGGGGGTGTTGCGATTTGTCAGGCACTAAGGCCTCAAGCACGCTGGAGCGGGGTACACGTATAACCCGTAGGCCAGGTAGATTCTTACTTCTATATAGCGATCAATACGAACTGATTCCCCTATTCGTTATTGCCAGTTGAGTGAGAGAGAGACCTAACGACCTGCTACCTGCTAGATTGGACCGAGCTTCCAATAGGGGGCTGGACTCCAGGGCTCTTTCGGGATGGAAGTTCTATATAAACTAGCACGTCTACCATAGATAGGAGCTTCGTGCTCATCTAGCGCACACGATAGGCGCAAAGAATACCAGCACAATCTTTTGTCAAGCATAGCAAACATACCGTTGTCTCGATTCATGTTTCGCGTTTGCAAGGCTTTGTATGGTACTCTTCGGTTGGCCAAATGGAAGAAGGCAAGTTGTTGTTTGCGGACGAACTCGACGGAGCTGCGGGTAACAGAATGCACATGCCTGTCGCAATATCGAGTTTGTCGAATCAAGCCAAGCAATTATCCAACACTACCCACAGCAAACCAATTCTCGCTTGCCTTAGTGAGCCTATCAAGAATCGTGCCTCAAAAGAACGCATGTAGCGTCAATCGAATGCAGATGATATCGCTGCCAGTCACACGCCGACACGTTGTGTGCTTTGCATATGGAGCCACCGGAAATCCTCAAGTTGTTGGTGGCGCAACAGGACTATGCGCAACGCCCAGTTGGTACTGTATCGGAGCACTAGTCAGAGCAGAGGAGGAGGATGATTCCTCTTTACTACTATGTCAGAAGTCTGCTGATCCGAAATCTTTGTATACACTCACAAGATCCCAAAGGAAGACCGCTAATCAGACCATCACGACTCGAATGTCAAACCTTACATTCTCAATAAAGAAGAATCGCGAGCTTTCACCAGTTGAAGCCGGGGTCGGATCGATCATTCGACGGTTAAGTGATACACTCGGAAGGAAGAAGCAGGTGGCCAGAGCGTTTCCACTACGAGTAAGCGACCCTCTCATAGTCTGTGGTGTAATAGTCCGTGGATAAGAACGATAGCTAATAATAATTAAGCAGGACCCCGGAGCTGAAATGGGGGGCAAAAAGAAACGTCGAAGGCAACTTAATGCAGATTGGTACGCCAGTGGAACGGACGAGAGCGACACGAACGCTTCTGGTATCCAGAAGATTTCTGAACTCCCTGCCACAGTAGGCGAACGTGGAGAGAGCACTGGCAATGGGCAGACAGATAGTCTAAACGGCGATGGACGATCTCGTGATGGCAAAAGAGCAAGTCCACAGCACGCAAAGCACAAATCTACCCTCGGACCCTGGATAGATGCCGTGGATGAGGCTGTTCAAGGAATGGACACAGCCCAACGAGCGATCAACAACTTACAAGGAGTTTTCACTGCACACATGGATGATCTTAGTAGGATTGATGATCTCAAGAGACGGGTTGATGAATTAGAGGGAGAGTGTAACGAGAAAGACGAGTTAGTAAAGTCACACGTAACTACTATCAGCACTTTGATGGTTATGGATCACGAAGCAAAGGCTGGTATTGAGGATCAGCTGGAACAGATTGCCAAAGAAAGGGAGGAGCTGAAGGGAGAAAGAACAAAGCTGAAGAGAAGAGTTGAAGCGGCGACGGCAGAAGAACAGTTTCGCATGCAGCGTAACTTTGAAGAGCGTATAGCAAAGCATGACGAGACCCACGAAACGCGCATGAAGGAGCTGGATATTGACTTCGCTCGAAAGAGTAAAGAGAACAGCACAAGAGTGACAGCCCTAGAGACCGAGAAAGGGAAACTTGCAGTCACGGCAGAACAACAGGAGAAGAAGCTCAAGACCCAAGCTGATGAGCTAGATAAACTCAAGGAAGATTACGACATCCTCAATAGAGCGAAAATTCCTCCTTATCTACCCCCTTCCCGAACAACTCCCGGAAGTGCGGATTATGGGTCCTCATGAGATGCGCTTGGATATTTGTCCAAGATTTTGGGTTATTCAACCCAGACAATATATCTTCAATCTCTCGCAGTGTCTCCCCAATGTCCCGATTGTGTTCCCACTTATCATGTTTTTCCGTCTTCGTGGGCACGACTCCTTCCCTTACATGATGGAGAGTGAGATTTTGAAGCAGATCAGATTTGGATCGTGAGCCTAGACGGATGACTTGCATCACGCCGTCCTTCACTAAATGCTCTAATAACTGATCGAGAGCATGATTCGTATAGCATACACAGATGATGGGGCCTAGGTCGGCTGCTTTCCGGTTGTGGAGTAAAGCCTTGATGATTGCGACGCCGGTGTAGCTCTTCCCCGTACCAGGTGGACCTTGAATGAGAGCTAGTCCTGTACTGAGAGCTTGGATGACGGCGAATTGTTGGGCTTCGTCAAGCGTGGACCCCCCGTCCAGCTTGGTGAAGTCGAATGATTGCCCTGGTGTGAGAGTCAGTGGTACGCCGGAGAGAACGTCGAGGTTGAAACTGAATCCTCTTTTCGTCGCATATGCTGGAGGTTTTATGATGGCAGCAGAAGTCTGGGAGTCTGGTGCTACGATCTCCGCGAATGGAAGGCTCAGTTTCCGCCTCATATCCTGCAACGCTTGCAGCGTTGGCTGAAAAGAAGGTAAGAGCACCCCCGGAAACTCAACGAGTGATTGTCGAGTTTTAGAAGGTGCAGTATGAGTACCGATCCAAACGGCGTCTTCCGCTTTATATTCAGCCAGGCTCAGTAGCACAGACGCTCGATTCGCTTGTCTGAAGAGGCTGGGAATATCATCTGATCTACTGTTGTCGTCGGAATGGGAGTCCTTTCTTCCGTGGAATGGCAATATTGGATTGCAGACGGAGAGGAAGATGATCTTGCCATTTGAAGAGACGAAGCAGACTAGTGAATCGACCTGCAAAAACTTGCTTCCTTTCCACCATTCTTCTCGCTGCTTCATGGATTTGTTATTGATTTGGGGAGGTTGGTCGAATTCTGCTACGACTTGCAGACCCTTTCTGCGATCTACACTCGATGGTTGATCGGGATATTTCCGGAAGGCATTCAGCTGCCGGGACTGGACATGCCCATGCAGCGGCTTCTACGAGTTCCGCCGACTTTGGCCATCCTATATGTAAGATCTTAACGCCTGCTGGCATATTACTAGGGGCTCGCTCGCTCCATAGTAATGTCTTCTCTGGGCATTATTTCGCGTCACTGATGGCGATTGCCCTTCCATGAAGCTGTCCGGCTAGTAGCCGAACGTGGAACGGATGCATTCATGTATACCAGATACTTATTGGCCTAACTTATTTAGTTGAATAGTGTGAGAGGGCGACATTGATACAGATTGCATGCCAGGCTGCTCCAAACTTTGACCTCCAGCATTTCAAGAGTTCCCTCCCTTGTTCATCCTATGACTTTGATTACCGGGTATCACTGCTCGTTTGAAGAAGTTCGGGATACCATGGCTGACCTGAACACAAATAGATCAGCACCAAATTCAAAGGCAACATGGACCCCGGAAGCCACTCACCTCCAAGGTTTTTCTTCATAGCTCTACGCAAATTCTCATTCAAATCCCGAGCATCTCTCAAACATGCAAGAAGCATCTCTGCTGCCCCTTCATGCTTCAAGACATGCACAGGCGTAATACTGCCTGGCATAACTCCCTGGCGGTACCCGGGCTCGCAACATTCGGCAATTTCTCCTAATCGCCGATCAACAGGTTCAAGATCCACATCCGGCGCCGTAATAGTCAGGAATTCCTTCAATCCAACGACCTCTAACTCATCGCGGCCAAGTGGAGTGGAGGGTGGATTCTCAACCTCGATAGTCTGTTTGCGAGGGCGAATGATTGCGTAACGGACATGCCCGCAGGAGCTTTCTGCTTCTTGCTTGGACGCCTTCGGATTCCAGCCTTTTCCAGATGTGATGAGGACGGTCCAGCCGTCTGGTGACAAGTCGCGAATCTTGGGTCTGATATCATCGGGGATGTTGTCATCGCCTATTGCGAAGCTTTCCGCTGGGATAGGAGATATTTCGACCGAAGATAGGCTGGAAGATGTAAGAGATGCTGGGGCGCTGGAAAAGCTGAAAAGACGCGCAGAAGAATTGAAGTCCTCCTTTACCGGAAAATTGGACTTGGAGCTGTGGAGATAAGTCAGGAAACCGGCAGCAAACCGCTCAGGTGTGAGAAGGCTGTCGCCCAAATAGACGGAAGCGGTTTTGTATGGAGTACCTCGGGTAATTTGGTAGCTGATGAGAATTTGCTGGATAGGGAATATAGAAAGGGGTGCTGTTTGAATCGTGCTCGCGGACGTGCTTGTGTTCTTCGAGATAGTTGGGAGCCAAAAGATCTTGCGAAGAGCAGCTGAGTATGACCCCGCGAACGTGAGTTTCACTCTCGAGAAAAAGTGCGGTCGAGTAGCGAGAGCTTCAAGAAGCTCCACGTCTGGCGTGTCGGCTTTCCGCAAGGGGCTTTGCATGAGGTATATCTCGCGAAGACTTTCCGATTTCGAAAGTCCCTCCATGAGCTCAGGCGATAGGTTTCGCATGGTGCTGGTGCAGATACTGATCGACGATATCGTACCCAACTCGGGAATGTTCACAGCCGCTGAGATGGCTTCCACTGAGATGTCATCCAGTTGTTCTAAGCAGAGATGTTCCCCATCGGCGAATGCAAGTCGAAGAAGAATGCCTGCAGACTGCGTGTTTCCAAGTCTGTTGGAGTATTGCAGCAAATTGCGCTGTAGCATTTCCTTGAAGTTGGGGACTTTTCGAACATCATCAAAAATAGGGATGTTGAAATTTTCAACATCTATCGTACTTTGCTAAAGGTTCGAAGATCATAATTAGCAATGTAGGATGAAAGCTGCAATTTGAAACAATAAAAGGAGATGTTCATATGCGTGGGTCTTGCACTATAACGAACGGCCGTTGTATATCTGTACGTGGTGCTAATCGATAACGCATGGAGTCTTGAGTACTTACGAATAGGCTTCTGATAGCCTGCTCATGCAAGGATTTCTTCGTTCCAATTGACAAATCGGCCATTGGAAGTGCAATGTCGTACTCTGAACCACCAGGCCAGATAATGTCCAGTGCATCCGAGTGGACAAGAGGTATTCGAGCCAGTAGCTTCTTGACCTCTTCACCCTCAGGGGGCTCCGGGATTGTATCTGGACCTGGGAATTTGGTCAAGTATTCAGCAGCAGACATGACGACTCGAGATCGCGCCTGGTCTAGAACGCGCATTTCGCCCCCAGAGTTGGACGGGGGTACGTGAGACCCTACGGGTCCTGTTTGTCGGTGGAATGCTTCAGCAGAAGGAACCCACATCATTGGCATCGTCGCAAACCCAACAACTCCATATCGCAGTGCGCTGAGGTCCGTGATATCGATGACTACCATGCCATACTCGATGCTTATATCGCGATAGACGGTACCCAAAGGTTGCGGGGCTGCTTGGTAGCAATAGCTCTCTTGGGGATACAAAGCAACCCCTTGGAGCAAGCAAGCGGTAATGAATGGAAACTCTCGTACATTAGTATGGTCCCACGAATCTGACTCCATTCTGGGGTAACGATCGCTCGCATCATTCTCTCGTAGCTCTACTTGTTCAGGACGATATTCCTCATGCCCTTCATCTCTCATATAATAGCCTGCAGCAAGAGATAATTCGGCTTTTATCGCCGTGCGATTAGTCTTGTCTGAGAAGATGGTGATGATCCTTTGGCAAGCTGCAATGAGAGGGAACCCTTGCAGCGAACCTATTTCATCTCCGTGTTCTGGATCCGCTGGTCCTCTGCTGGATACCACGGCAATGGGACGGCGACGTCCAGCGATCTGGGCTACGACAAAGAAAACAAATGAATAAGGGTTGCGAGACAGACCAAAGTGCCTCCAATACGGGGTAAATGTTGTGGATGCCATGGCGCAGACGCATGAGACAGAAAGAGCGCGCAGTGGTTGATCTGGAAATAGTGCGTCGTAAGTGGAAGAGGAAAGGAAGTGAAGATGAGGGGCGGAAGCAGCAGCCTAAAAGCTACCGTTCGCTTAGGTGGAGCTAGTCAAAAACAATTAGTAAGTCTATGAGCGCACACATTATGGTAGCCGAGTACTTGTCAAAACGACACTAAATCTCATTTCAAGATTGATAGCTTTTTAAGTAGATTTGCAAACACGATTTAGTATAAGAGAACTTAAAATTGTTCGGTGTTTGGGGCAAGATAGATAGCCAATTGAGTATTCGCTTTTCAAAACAAACAGCGGGCGGTGATAATGAAGACTTAGATGAAACGTCATCATCGTGTTTCTTCAAGCTACTTCATTGTTGAAATTTGGTGAGCAAGATTACGAAATCCCCATTGTATATCAACTAGTCCAAGCAACAACACGGAAACTAAGATTAATATTATTGACTGCCCCAAATCATGGCTAAGCTTCTGTGAAGGCTTATGCCATCCCGACACGTCCTCTCGAATTGTTTCTATCCAGCTTCCTATGCGACACCAGACCATACGATCTTAACGATGAGTCCCGAAGGTGTGTACCCGTTGGCGAGGTACGCAGCGGTGTTGTATTGCGCATTCGAGGCATTGTATACCTGCGATGGTCGACAAATTAGCAAGGTCTCCTTTGCGGATTGCTCCAGGCAAGGTGAATGTGAAAAGACTGCCGCTAGAATGACTTACAACACCGAGACTGCCTCCATCAGTTCCGCATCCAATAAGAGCATCAGCTTTCTGAGCGTCTGTGGCGCCAACTCCTCCGTCAATAGTATTGGCGATGTCCGCGAACAGCACGCTCGAATTTGCAGTGCTGTTGATGTGTCTGGCAGTAGCAAGCACTGTTCCGTGAGAGTAGAGAGACCATTCAGCACAGTATTCAGCACAGTCTGGTGCAGTGGCAGCGGTCATGACGAACTGGCGACCTGCTCGGGTTTGAGCGCCGTATGATCGGAGGTAGGAAGCGACGAACTGGATGTCTTCGATATCGACATCTTGAGGTGTACTCCCAGGAGCATTGTAGCAGAGTTTGGTTGGTGATTCACACAGCTGAGCAGTGACAGCATGGCCAGCGAGGATCGCGGCAGTCAAGGTGATGAAGCGAGAGAAGTACATTTTGACTGGCGAGGAAGTTATTGGGAGATGTTATAGGGATCAAGAAGTTGCTGTAGTGAGTTCCAAACCACAAACCCGAGCATGGCGTTGAGCTGTATTTATACTCTCCAACGACTAGAATTGAGAGGCCATAATGGGGGCATTTCTGTTCCGACTTTCCATTTCTCAACCTAGGTGTCTGCCCAGCTCTGTGGGATGCTCTGCGGGGTTCGAAGCTCGTTATCCAAGACCAGCATAGCGAGATTAACTACGACGACTTGCAGCTGTCTGCATTCGATAGTGCTGTACGAAGACGCTGCGCCGCAATGATGGAGGGATAGAATGGCTAAACTGAACATCGAGGTTCGCGATATCACAAGGTCGGATAAATAAAGCTTACAACCGACTAATAACCTTGCCACAGCTTGGTATCACAAGAACAAGGAGATAAAGCTTGAAATGGACAAGCTCTGGGCGTGTCCCGAGGCCATCATTCACAGGGATTAAAAAAATAAAGGCATTACTAAGTCGTAAATACTATTAAAATAGCCTTATTATAAATATAGCTCAATACGTAGTAAACTATAATTATTCTTAACAAAAAGCCTATAGAGATAAGACTCTTAGTTTCTTATACCCCCTATTAATCCCCGCTCGGCCGTACTAATACCTCACAATAGACTTTATAAAGCTACTACTAGACTAATACGATTATAACTTTGTTATAGTTATTATCGACTGCTTATTTAAGAAGTTAGTCTTAATACCTTATAATAATATAATTATTACGAAAAGTATAGTTATTCTCTTCCTTGTTTATTAAACCTGACACTTTAATATATTAAACTTTATTATCTCGGACTAAAGACCTTAATTTGTCTCCTCCTTTTAGAAAAAGTATTATTATATCCTTAAAACTAAAATAAAGCTTACGATAGTGTATAACTTAAACGTTAACAGCTAAATAGAAGTAACGAACTAATATATTAAGTAATAGCTTCGCCCCTTTTATTATTATTACTAAAATAATTAAAATAACCTCTTACTAATTATAAATATCACTTAATTAATATTATTACACGAGTCCTTAGGCCGGTTATCTCCTTTTTAGTTACTTAATAACATTAAGTTAAGGACTTCTTAAGATTTAGTTAACTTAAAGCCTCTAGTTACGGCAATAAAGAAACTCAATTACGAGGAGGCTCTATAAGTAGTTGTCGGTGCAGTACTAGTTTATATACCACGCCGTAAGTGTGAATATATTTTAAATACGTATATAGCGATAAAGTAATAAAGTGTGATTCAAAATCTATATATTTTCTAAGAGAGTACGAGAAGAGCTAGACTATATATTACGAAACCCCACCGAATATCCACTAAAACTAGTCTAGCTAGGCTTTAACCCTTAACTTTAACTCGCACCCCCTTTTCTAAATTAAAGTATATTTATATAAAGACTTATAAACTAATATAGGCAAAACTTCTTTTAGAAAGACTATTTCTAATATAATATAAAAGTAAATAACTAGTAATATAAAAAACAACAATAATAAACAAAAGAAAATAACAGAGTATTTAATAACGTTTATGCCTAGCCCAAAAGTGTCCCGAAAGGGGTCTAAATCTAGCGATACGTAGTAGCGAAGTTAAGCGAGAACTAGTAATAATAAGAACCCCTAGTATTATATAACGTGATAGATATATATATATCGCCTCCCCCTAAAGATTTAGAATCTCTTTAGTAAATACACATATAACTATTATACGTATATTACTTTCTAATCTCTTAAATTCGCTTAATATAACTTAAAACTAACATTTCTAAAAAGACTATATTAAATTAAATAAATAACTTAAAAGTAAATATACTTTTCAGAGATAGTTTAGTAGGGAAATAATATATTAACTAAAAATAATACCTATACTAATACTTACTAGAGCGCTCGACCTCGCTTATTACAAATACTATATTTAGTGTGTCCGCCTTACTATAAAGAACTTATCTTATAATTACTCCTTTAATAATCCTAAGAGTAAGAAGTGCGTATATTATATAAAGAAGAAGTCCCGGTGTAACTTAGTAAGTACTCTTATTTTCTTTTTTATTTTAAATTATATTTAAATCCTCGCCGAAAGTACTCCGGATATATAATTACTAATATATAATAGATTTTGTAACTTATTGCCGAAAAATACTTTCGTTTAGTTACCGCCCTTAAGGCGAAAGATAAAGAAACTATTATTATTACTACTAAATTAATTAATTTAACATTATTAGTTGTTGTTATTAGTATATTAAAGACTACTAAAGAGTTGTTATTAACGTTATTAGAAAAAACTCGCGTTATATACTAGGAAATCGCTAGTTTAACTAGCTCGTAAGTAATAAGTTAACCCCCTTATTCCTTTTTAATATTAAGGCTCTTAAGTATTAATACTTTATATTATAAGAGATAGTATTAGTCTTAAACTAACTCCTTACTATTACCTCTTTTATTATTATTAAGCGTAATAAGAAGAACGGCGGTGAGGATAATATTCTTATTAAGCGTCTCTACTAAAGTCGCCCTTATAACGCGAGAGAAGAGGAAGGGAAAAAGAAAGAACCTCTCCTTAATATATATATATAAAGGATTTAACCTTATTTCGGATTAACTTTATAATAAGTCCTTTATAACGGCACTTTTTTTATATTACTATATAAGAGTAGCCTTTTATAATAAAACTAGTAGTTTATTTTTATTAAAGTGTTATTATAAGGCCGCCTATTAGTACTTTAAATTAAAAGGTATTTAAAACCAAATCGAGTGTATTTTTGACTTTATAAATTAATTAAATATAAAAATAATCGCAAGTAATAAATTAATAAAAATAAGATTTATAAGGAAATATATAAAAATTTAACGAGTATAAGAAACCCCTTTATTATTAATTTAAATTAACTCTAGTTAACCGTTAAACTTAACCTTCTATTTTAATAGTAAAGATATTTATATTAATAAAATCCCGAAGAGCCTTATTTAGAGTACTCTTTGTTATAGCGTTAGTAAGATTATTAGTGCTATTAATCTATTGAACCTCCGTTAGCGTTCTACGCTCGTATAATTAACGAACAACTATAATATTAATTATTAGGCGCTTTTCTTTTGTTATACTAAGCTTGATAATATACTTATAAAGGGACAAAGAATCTATGTAAATAATAGTAAGAAGACGTGAGATACTAAGCTTATTAATTATTATATTAATAGTAATACTAAGAGAAATTAATATATTAATACTAGTTACTATAATATATAACTCTAATGTAAGTATTACACAAGTTACTCTCTTATATTTTATTAAGTTAATATACACAATATTATTAGTCAAAGTAAATTACGTATCCCTTATTATTTCGGCACTAATTACTAATACGAAACTTATTTATAAACGTAAGTCTTTATTATTAGTAAAAGAACTATTTATAAAAACGTAAACCTTTATAAATTATAAGTTAATTAATACGTATTATAGTTCTCTTTTTAGGTTGTCTATTTACTATTTAAGGCGTAAGTTTAAGGCCTTAACGTCGTCTTTTATTAGATCTTAGTGTTACGCTACGACTAAGAGATTAAATATTACTTTTAATTAATAAATAGTAGTAAAATAGGCTGTACGAGCTCGTTACTTTTTATAAGCCTTCTTATAGTCCTCTTTCTTTGCGTTAATTAGCTCTAGCCTTACTCCTTAACCTTTCTAAGATATATAAAGGTTATCTCTATTTATAGCAATAATATACTTATTAAACGTAATAGTTTTAGTAAGAAGTAGTACTTATATCGGCTTTATTAAAAAACTAGCCTTAGTAATCTTATTTTACTCTCTTATTAAGAAGTCCTTATTTCTTAGAATTAAAGTGTCGTCTATTTATATTCTTATAACTTTAAAGTCACAGCTTTCTTTAGTACTAGTTAATAAATATAAGTTATATATTAATGTCTTTATTTATAGGTTCTCTACATAATATTTATAATATATATTAAATTAATAGTTTCTGGACTTAAGTATATTATATAATAATAATACTACTATAAATATTATATTAAGAGGGAAATCTCTTGTGATCTCTTTTAGTAGTTATATAAAAATGTCTTAGAGAAGCCTTATCTCTACTTAGACGTAGGCTTAAGTGATGTCTTTAATAATTGAATGGGATTTAGACTAGTTTTAGAGGCGATTTAAGTATTTAACGATAACGGCTAAAAATATAAGTAACTGTTAATTAAATTATTAAATTATTAGAGACTAAGTTAAAATCTCTCTCTTCCCTTTATTATTAAAGTATTAAATTACTAATCTTGACTTCTTATATAAAGCTGACGTCTCCTTGTCTTTAACTTTATTTATTATTCTTGACTTAAAAATATAATAGCCTCTTACTTTAAGGTTGTCCTTATAAATAAATATAAAAACACCCCTTTTAATAAGTATTTTATATTTTATCCTTTAAGACTATTAAAATAATAGTTTAAGCGCTATAATTTTCCCTTTAACACAAAGTTTAATAAATAACTCTAATCCCTTGTCTTCTTCTTAATTAAAAACACTTTAATATCGTAATCTTTATTAATAATTAATAAATCTAAAATGTGTTTTGTAAATAAAATTTAAATAATAATTCGGGGAAAGTTTAGTATTATTTTAGTGGCGTTTTTAATTAAGAATCTTAAATATTACTTATAAATATCCTTTAATACGTTTTCTTTTTATTATTTAATACTAAAGGTCTTTATTTTAAAAGGACAAACTATTATTAATTTAAATATACGTATTCTTTTATTTCTTATGTTAATTTTATATAATTCCCCCTTAATACTTAAGAAATCATAAGGTCTTATTTATTTTTTACTCTCTTAGTACATTAAAACTTAATTATTAAAGTAGAGATCGTGAATATAAGTAATTCCGGGGCTGTTTTATATAATTAACGTATTATTAACTTTATATATAATATAGATTTTCTATACTTCTTTTATAACTTTCTTAATCGTAGCCACACGTTACTCGACTAATAAATTTGAGGAGTTTAACTCTATTATTTTAGGGTATATATTAAAAATAAGTAATATAAAGATAAGTTTATTAAGTTTAACTATATTATTTATTACTTTTACTACTATTTATAGTTAGTCTTTATCGCTTAACTTAGGGTGCTCTTTTATAACAATTTTATAAGTATAGCAAAGTAGGCGGTAATATCGCTTAATTTTATTAATTAAATAGTGTGCCTTTATAAGTACTAGCTTGAGGGTACTATTTATAGATCTAAATATACTCCGAAACTCCTTAAAATTAAAATTAGTATTATAATTGTATACAACAAAATCTAGAGGTTTAAAGTATATATTAATTTATATTAACTTAAATATGTTAAAAGTAGCCTAAGCCGTAGCCGAACTAGGGGCCTTTTAGAGTAGTTTCGCCGTATTAAAACCTGTTACCTTATTTATTATATAAAGGGTATATTATTCTCTAAATATCGCGATATTAATATAGACTATATAATTGAAGTCGACGTCGTCTTATAACTTAAAGCGGAACTTATATAGAGTATTTGTATATTTCTGGCAATACTCACACATCTCTTTAACCCTTAATATAATTTCCGAGTTATACTTATGGCTAGCTTAGTTTAATAAGTACTATAAACGTTTTACTAAAAGGTGTCTAAAACGCCTATAAAGCCGACGTATTTCTAGTTTAATTAAGTAATATGTATTTATTGTTTTAATAGAAGTGTCTAGTAATTAATAATATTAATCTAAAAGTAACTATAAATACTTATACTTTTATATAATTAAGTACTTCTTATCGCCTTAAATCAAGATATTACGTAAATTGTTATACTATGTATTTAGTGTATTTAGTTATTATAAGTAAACTAAAAATAAGATATCTGTGTTTATAATTTAAAAGTCTATTTCTTTAACTAGAGTATTAACAATAATAACCCCTAAAGACAGTTGCGAACTAATACTATTAAGAGAGTATAAACGAAAACTCTAGAATAAGGTATAGAGCACTAAAGGCTAAACCCTTTAGGGCACTAGGTCTTTAATAGAAGGTGGAAAAAGTCTTCATTTTTTTCTAAAATACAACTTAGTAAGACCTCTTATACTACCCTAAAGGCAATTTAGTTCATGCCTTAAAAGCCTTAGGCTTTATAACGAAAGCTAGCCCTAATAGCCGCTTAATATCCGTCCCTAATTATAATAGTAGTCGCCCTAGACTATAGCCTAAGCCTAGTCATCGAAGCTTAATAAGGGTTAGACTAATAAAAGCAAGAAAAAAGAAAAAAGAAAAAGGCCCGCTTGAATTTAGGCTATCTTAAATAATTTATATATAAAAAGAAAACATTTTTCGTTTATCGGCGGTTTTATTTTATAATCCTAGATTATAACTTATTTCTTAGCCTTCTTCCCCTTTAGGTTATTTGGTTTATCGATCTTGTGTTTATTAGAGCCCTTAGTTTAAAAGGTTAGAGACTCTAGCATAGTAAGCGTGGAGTAATTGATATTTCTAGTAGCAGCCCGTGTAAGTCGATTAGATTTAGTAAGCTCTTTACTAGATAAATAAGACGAAACGGTTTAAGATCCGGAAGAAGTGAACGGCTCTAGTAAAGTAGTTAGACTCGTGATAATTAAAAGTACACTTAAAGATAAAGACTTAAGGGTAATAGTAAGCCGAATATCCCTTAAAGATTAGGGCGATTTCTTTTTTCTCTTAAGGGGGTTAAACTTCGTCTTAATCTTAGCTTTTACTTAGCCCTTAATAGTTTTATTTAGGTTTATTTGTTTAACATTTCCCTTATCTTTTAAGTTAAGAGTTTTAAGCTACTTAGCATTTATAACCGAATTTTATTAGTTCATTTCCTTTAATAAGTTAGCCTTAAGTTATTAACTAGAATCGTTTTTATTTAATAATCCGGGATTATAAGAAAAGGGTTCTTATCCTAGGCTTTCGATTTCTTTATCCTTAGCTTTCTTAGCTTTATCCGGTGATCCGGGATTATAACTAGCTAGTCCTTTTCCGTTACTTATATCCTTTATTAGTTCCTTTAAAAAGATATTATACTTTATCTTACTAATAAACTCTAAAGTTATAAGGTCGATAAAGTTATTCATAAGAATAAAAAATAAGCTTTAGCTATTTTAAGCCTAAGATTTAGTATTATATAACTCCTTCTTTATCGCCTCTATTGTCTTTTAGGCTTAGTATTTAATTCGACTCTAGTCTAAGTAATACTTAGTTAAGTATATCTAAAGCTTTAAAGATTTAAGAGCAAATAACTTCCGAGCCTTAATTATAATAAAGGGGTTAAACTAAGGGAGTCGATTAATAATTGCTTTAGAAAGGGGGCTTAACCCCGTAATAAAGATAATAGCTACGAAAGGCGCGTAAGTGCTTTCTAGGGTTGCCTAACAAGGCTGTAATAGTATCTCTTTATAAACTACACTAGTTAAGAGATCTTTATAAGAAACCCCTGTCTTTAGTAATTTATTATTAAGAATAATAGTGTAATTATTAAAAAAAATTATAAATCCTTTAAAGTCGCTATAATTAATAAATAAAAACTTAGTAACAAATCCTTACTTAGTTAAGAGGGTACGAGGCAACGAGTTTCTTAAGATTAAGTAAAAGAATTTATTAGTATTCTTTAAAATAACTTTATACTTCTAAAGGATTTTATTCTTTCTCTTTATAATAAGTTAAAATCTTAGCGGCGCCTTCTTTTATAAAAAGTATTTAATATAATCAAACAATCCTAAAACTTCCTGAATATGTCTAAAGGAAATCTAAGCGATTAAAAGAACTTAATAATCTAGAATCCGCTTATTTAGTTTTAATATAAAGAATCTAAAAATATATAATCCGGGATTAAGGTCTTTTCTTACTAATTTTAGGTTCTTTGAATTTACTTTAGTAAATATAGTCTCTTTAGTAGACCTTACTAGTGAATAAATAAGAATATTAGGGTATACTACTAGCTTAGCGTTACTATCCTTGCGATAAGCAAGGGCTAGAAGATATAGTTTATAATCTTAGCGTAGAAGTTATTAAGACACGTTATATATTATATTATAAAAAAACGTAGTCGGGGGATAAGTCTTTTTAAGAGCTCGGTGGTGGAAGCAGTATATTTTCATCTCCTTAGTAAAAAGTTACTACAATATTAAATAACCTTTGATTTTCTTAAAGATATATTTAACTCCAAGTTCTTACTTAACCTAACTTACTCCCTTGTTTTAAAAAGTCGCAATGATTTTTAAGTCTAAGTATTAAAGATTATTCTTTTAGTCTTACTTAAGAAAAGAAGCTTTTCTTATAACGGTCGCGTTAAGCTTAAACTTAAAGTATCTAAGCTAGACTTATTACTAAACAGCCTTAGTAGATTTAGACTTTTTAAAAAGGTGTAAGTATATTAAATTTAATCGAAAGGTCTCTAGTTTACTAAATTCGTTATATATTTATTATAAGTTTATAACTAAAGTAATCACTTTTCTTAACTTATAAAGGATCTTATAATAATCTTTATACTTTACTAAATAAAACTTATATATATAATTTCCCTCCTTGCCTTCTTAATATTCGTTAAAATCGTTTAAGTTTAAGAATTATTTAAACTTAACGCGAACTTTAAGGAGAATATTAATTTTATATAAATTACTAAATTTTAAAGTATATTTTATAACTTTAGGGATATTACACAAACAAGTGCCCTTATTTAGCTTCACCTTATCTTTATTATAAGCTTTTAGTAGAGGAACTTTAGACTTTACTAGACCCCGTGATCTAGGATTATAATTAAGTAATTAGGGGTAAACTAAATCGAGAACGAAAGAAGATTTTAATCTTGTGTTTAAGAGAGCTTTAATCTTTTAACTATAGCGAATAGTCTAAGAATTAATAGTAGTTATTTTGGCTTTATTACTAGTCGAAACTTTTAAAATAGCTTCATTTTACTTTACTCTTTAAATTTAGAATATATAAAGCTTTAATAGGAAATCCTAAAGGTCTTTTAAAAGATTTAAGACGGTTCCTTTAACGACTTCCTTTCTCTTGCCTTTAATATTTACTATCTTTAATCCTTTAATAACCTTTGTCGCGTTGGCTTAGGCGCTAGCTATCTCCTTGCCCTTTAAGGTCGTATTAACTAAAGTACTTAAGGTAATATTAGCTAATTTTTCCTCTTAGCGTTCTAGTATAATTTTCGTTTTATTTAATAATAATCCGGGATTATAATTAACTATAATTAGTTCTTTAGCTTTAATTATAAGTATTAAATTTTCGTCGCTAATATTAACGCTTAAAGCTTTTAGCTTCGTGGCGCTAATATTAATTTAAGTTAACGAGGCCACGGGGGCAGTAGTATAAGGTAAGTCATTAGTTAATTTAGGGGTTACTGTAGAAGTATTTAAACTAGACACAACTAAGGTTAAGGTTTTAGCAAAGTCAATAATCGCTTAACTAAAGAAGGGGACCTATAATCTAAGATTATAATTATCTACGGCGGTTTAAGGCTTATTTTTCTTATTGTCCTTAATAACTACGAATTAAAAGGGTTCCGTTTCGTTTAAAGAGTTTAGGGGAGGGCCTAAATTAGGCTAACTAACGGGAATAAGTAAATTATATTAAGAGACTTTAAGAAAGACCTTAGTTAACGCTAAAGCCGATAGGAGGATACTAATATTAAATATAAAGGTTAGTTTATTTTAATTAAAGAAGTAATTATTTAAGTTAAATAAGTTAAGTCTGATCTTATTACGAGACTTTTCGTAAGTCTTTAAGCCAATTTTCTAGTTCTATTCGTTTTAGAAAATGTACTTATTTAAGGCTTAAATAAAGCGTAAGAAAGGTATTATTACTTTTAGTAAGGTAACAAGTGATTTAAGTCTCTTTTAGTTAGAAATCTGTTTTATATAATCCTTAATAAATATCCGTGATTAATTAGTAATATAAAGTCTTTAGATCTTGTTCTTACTTTTAGTTTTCTTATTACGTTTAGCTTTAATTATAGCTACCCGATTAAAGATCGAATTATTCTTTAGTTCGTAGTTTATTAGGCTAAATCCTTTGACTCTTAAAGCGGTATATAGGGCTTTATTATAGTAAGTAACAAGAGAATCATCCGCAAGCTTTAGTACACTACGTAAGTTATAATTAGTTATATAAACTAAGCGTGCGCCTTTATTTAGATTAAGCTTATTTAATATAACTTTAACTTAATTTAAAGAAGTTAAGGTTTTTTTTTAAAAGAGAATAAAGATATTTTATAATCTTAAATTATTGTGTTTAATAAGCTCTTTGCCTTTATTTCTTTATAAGGTCTCTTTAAAGAAAGAGTTGCCGAGGATTTCAATTTCATTATTAAAATTAGTAATCGGTTTAGAGGGTCTTAATTTCGTCGAACTACTCTTTTTCTTAGGGGTATTATTAGTACTAAGAACTTTAAATAAACTAAGATTAGACAAAGCGCTAAAAGGCCGGGAGTCATTTAGTGGGCCCGCGTTAGTCTTCTTAGTAAGAGCTTAATCCTTAGCTTTATTAATAATTACCTTAACCTTAGCTTTATTAGCTACTGATCTTAATAATTTAGGATTACGATTAATTAGTTGCGATTTAGGAGAAGTAGTATTTTACAGTATTATTTTTAGTGAAATTCTTCTCGTGATCCGGGATTACGAGTAAAAAACTAGAAATTTTCTTAATATTAACTTAGTAAAAATCTTTTTTAATAGACTTTTCTAAAACTTAAATTTCTAAAAAGTTAGTATAAGTTTTAAGTACTAATAAGTAAAAGGAGTCGTAGAAATAATTCGTACTCGAGCTTAGTAATTAGGAAATGGCGCTAGTAAGCTTCTCCTTTACCTGTGACGTGTAATAAAAGCTATCCCTTTCTTCTTAATTAAGACGGTAGTATTCGCCTTTATATAATGTTTACTTTTAATATAAACTTTACACGTGATTTTAAAGTAAACAAGGCAAATAAATAAAACTTAAGTGATTAACGATTTTCTGTTTATAACTTAAATAATAAAATAATAAGAGAGCGTATATAAGCGTATTAATAATAAGGGAGAAAACTAGTCGCGTATTATAAGGAAAGGTAGTAAGAGGAGTAAATATAATATAGTAATTTATAAAGTAAAAAAAAAGAAATCAGAAATACTAGTAATATTAAGAAAATAACTTAAAAAGTAATAAAACAAGTATAAAGTTATAAAAAAGTATAACAAAGGTAACAAAAATATAATAAAACTAATAAAACTTATCCCTAACTATAATAAAAACGACCTTGTTTCTAAATAATAAAGATCCCTGTTTATCCTTAACTAAAGACTCGTTAATATGCCGTCTTTTATTCCTTTAATAATATTAGTAAAATAATTTAAAGTTTAAAAGGTAAACCTAGTAGTAAATGTTATATATATTACTAAGCTAGTAACTTTGTTAAAACTTAAGGCTTTTTATAATCGCTGCCGTCTAAATTACCACTTAATTCTTTCGAGCTAGTTTCTAGGTTAAGATTTAACAGAAATAAGGTACGATTTCGCTAATAAAAACGCTTTAATCGATTGGCTATAAAGATACCCTTAAGATTAGCCCCGTCGAGCTTCTTGAGACTATAATAGCCTTTCTTTAAGTAGACTTTTAATACTTAGTATAATCCCCGCTATTTATAAGTAAGCTTCGTATCCGCTAATAAATCAATTAATTATTACACGTCGTATACTAAAACTAGATCTTTTTCCTTAATCGGTTAGGTTTTCAAAACCCGCGTCCGATCCTAATACTCCTTCGCGTTTTCTTTGTACCTCTTTTTTCATAAGATAATTTCGGAAATATTTGTGTCGCGGAGTTCTAATTGTTAGTAGCAAAGAGCTAATAAGTCCCCTCTTGTCTTTACCTCTCCGTAGTTAAATATACGCCAAACTGGGAATCGATTCTTTAATAGCAAAAATACTTCCCTGTTATATAATAAAAAGAAGAGAATAACACTTATTAATTAATAAATTAAAGTTCGAAAGGCGAAAAGAATATAATAGAAAACTCGAGTCTAGCGATGAAATCCTTTTTTCGTTGCTTTTGAAAGTCCGTCGAGAATATCCTAATAACCTCTTTCTACGAAAATATTGCCTTTCGAATTGTAAGCTAAGATTTATATCCTCTTAATCTTATACTTAGCCGTAAACTCCTTAATAGTCTTCTAATTCTCAGGTCCTTTATTAATTACTAGTCTTCTAAAAAGGCTATACTTATTAATAATATCTTCTTATAAGAATTTAGTAATATCTTTAAACTTTACTATCTTAAGTAGCCTTCTTTTAAGCTAGCCTAATAAATCCTCTTTCGCTAGTATAAAACATATTATTTTATTATTAATTATAAGAACTTAGTAAATATTAAAGTGCACCTTTTAAAATATTCTAATAAGTTATATAAAGTAAAGGGGATTCTCTTCTTTACTCGCCTTCCTCTTTTAGTAATCTTCGCAAGTCTTATAAAACACTTTATATTCCTCGAAAGCCCCTCTCTAAAAGAAACATTTAGCTAAATAATAATAAGTCGCTTCTAGTCCCTGATATTCGCTTTCCTTATAGTATTCCGAAATGGCTCAATAGCGTTCTAATTTCCTATTAATAACTAAACGAATTAAGAGTTTGTTATTAGCTCTCTTATATAAGTGCCCCTCTTAAACGAAGTATTAAAGTGCTTAGTTCTTGAATTAGTAGTACTCGCTTAGAGTTATAAAACTAAGCTTGCGAAGAGTTATTAAAAATCGGGCGATTTCCTCTAAGGCGTCCGAGTAATTTACTTCTAAAATCCGATTTAAAGCCCTATAATCCCGGATTATAAGTCCCTTGGTTACGCTAAAGACAGAAATTAAACTTAACTCTTTAATAATCTATTTATTAATATTACTTTTACTTTACTTCGCGATGTTCGAAGGGTGTATTCGTCCTTAGCGAGATAATCTATCGGCCGCGGTATTCTTAGTCCCTAAAATATACTTAACTTTAAAGTCTATTAAATGTATTTAAGTAATTTAATTAATTAGAAGGGCCCTTAACAAATCACTAGCCGCCTTATTTAGCTACTTTACTAGTACTTTAGCGTCAGTCTCAAGAATAAAATAAATCTTATAGAGTTCGCTTTTTATTTTTTTTTTATTACTTTAAGCGCCCTTCGGCATTTCCGCTTTGTGGCATTATATTAGCTTTCTATAACGTTTTATATACCGCTTTTAAACCTTACTAAGTGTCGCTTCCCTTAGTTATTTAGTTATTATAAAACCGCCTCTTATTTTAATTTGCTAATATCTACTATTAAGATAATTAATCCTCCGATCGGCTTATACTTAATCTTTATTAAGGCGGGTGCGTTAAGAAAAGCATCCTTAAGAGCTTATATAACTTCTCTTTATAGCCCTAACTAACTAAACTTAATACCTTTCCTTATAATCGCGTAGATTAGTACTATAATTATAGCGAAATTCCTAATCTAAAGACGGTAATATATTACTATCCTAATAAATGCCTTGGCTTCTATTACGTTATTATAGCAATTTTATTTATAAATCTTTAAGACTTTAGCTATTTCTAAGTGTCACTTATTATAGTCTATAACGTACTTAATAATTTTTAGACCCTTTATATAATACTAAGATCGAGGCCTAACTGTCGCTCTTATCCTCTTAAACTTCACTAAGACTTTATTTAAATTTTAAATATATTTTATAATAAAGCGCCGAATCCTAAGTAAGATCTCTTTATTATTATAAAATAACTTAAACCATTTTACTTTAATATCGTTTATATAAGGTAAGGCCGCTTCGGGAATATAATTTAAAAGGATTTTTAAAATAACTCGAACGAACTAAGTAATAGAGTTAATCGCTCCTTAAGGAAGCCTAGTTATACGTAAAAGCCTAATCGAAGTATAGATTGCCGTTATGTCCCTTAACCTTATATATAAGATAAACTAATTATACCCTAAAAACAAGTCAATTAGTGATACTATTATTAAATTAATAAATTCCGTGGAAAACTAATTAATATTTAGTAAAACGTTTACGTTTTTAACTATAACTTTATTTATTTTAATAATAGTTATAATAAGTCGATAAGAGCCTTTTTCCTTTTTAATTATAAGAAACCACTTGTTCTTATACGGTTTATAATAGAATTCTAAAATCCCTTACTTAAGCCGCTCTTTTAGTATATTAATAACCTTTTTTTTATAAAGCTTTAAGAACAAGAAAAGACTTCTCTTACTAGGCTTTATAAGGAATTGTTTTGATTTCCAGAGGGGGTAAGACATCTTCCTTGATCCTACTTAAATGTGTCTAGTCGAATGCTAAAGCCGCTTCTCGATTTAGTAGCGTTTTATATAATAGCCCCCGCTTTTCCGAAGTTAAGTGTTTTCTTATAATTAATTAATTAAACTATTCTTACGTTAATTAGTATCTAAGTTTTAGGTCCGAAAATCTTTTAATAATAAATTCGGCGAATTTCTTATTTATACGCGGTAGCCTAACTTTCTCGTCTTTCTTAAATTAATTAATAATTCCTCTGGGTATATCCCCTTTTAACTTCTTTAAGTCTACTAATCTAACCTTATTAGCTTTTCGTTTATAAAGTATATTAACCTTAGTTGGTTTAAAAACTATTACCTTAAGTACCTTATTGTTTATTATAAAAAAAAATCCTCTAACTTTTTTTTAATTAAAACGTAAAAATCTTAGTTTCCTTTTTCTTATTTAATAATCCTAGATTATTAGTTTTCCCTTATCTTTTTCGTATTACTTTTCACTTAATTCCCTTTCTTATAAACAAAACCTTAACGCCTTTTTAACTTTCTATAACTAATAATCCCGGATTATAAGTACTTGCTCTCGATCTTAACCTCCTTAAGTCACTTCCCCTACTAGTATCCTCCTTAGCCCGGACACTAGTTAAGAGTTTTCCGTCTTATTTTTATATATAACTACGTCTCCTCCTACAATTACTCGATTAATAACTGTGCGTTTTATATTTATAAACAAGGCTTATATTACTTCGTTCTTTAGATAATTAAAACTTATTTTACTTTTTAGAATAAAGGGTATTCTAAGTAGGATATTATAATTAAAATCGGTTATAATTATAAAATCCGAATAATTATTAATTCCTCTAATATTAATAAGAATATTCTTAATATAACCTTTAAATATAAATTTATCTCCCGTAATAGTCACGAAGATAAGGGCCTTATAACTTAAGATTAGGAACTTAATAAACTTAGTGACACGTTAATATATTACATTTATTTCCGCTTTATAATCGATAGTGGCCTTACTCTTGATTTTCCCTCTCACTATAACTTAAATTTTCGGGGTTTTTATAGCTATTTCCAGGTAATTTCTAATGATTTAGTTATATTAAGTATAGTATTAATAAGGATTTCCTTATCCTCGGGAGACGTCTTAAGTGTTTTAGCCAAGTTAATAGTCCTAGTAAAGAACCGACTCACTTCGAGATCCTCTTAATCCCGCATTAAGAGATTACTAATTCGGGTAATTTAAACATCGAATCTACCTTTTATAGGCACAATAAGGACTTAACAATTAATTATATAGTCTCAGCGAGATTAAAGTCTAAAAAAGTCTTTTAACTTAATATAAATCTCCTAATTTATAATACTAGTAACGGCCTATTCTTATGTTAAATTCGAGGTGTATTGATCGATTTACTTCTCCCTCTTTAAGGCGTTACTAACTTTCTTAGTTACGGAAGTTAAAGGTTCCTCGATAATTTAAACTTCCGATTTAGGTTAGGCATTATTTATATCTTCGTCCTCTACTTCTTTAAATCTTTTAAACTCTCGGTTAGCTTTAGCTATAATAAGTTTATAATCCTTTTCCCGTGTAAATCTCGTCTTCTTAACTCTAATTAGTTTCCTTCTAGGCCCTAATATAGTACTAATAAACACTACTAGACTTTCTTTAAGAGTAACTTACTTACACTTATTAATTACTAGTATTAAAGCACTAGTTTCAGATCTCGAATTAAATAGTTATTCTTTCTTCGAGCGTTTCTTAATCTCGTAAATAAAATGATTTTTTTTTAGGCTTTTAGATTATTATTATATTCTATTCCCGCAACTTTCAATCGAATTGCCGCTAGCTAAGTTTATCCTTATCTTTTTTAAAGAGTCAGGGCGTCTAGAGTATATAGCCTAATACAATACTTCCCTTTAACGTTAATATAACAAACTTCATTATTAACGAAGTAATTAAAGAGTAAACAGTGGTCTTTGTATTCGTACGGGGAAGCCCTATATTATTTATTACAAAAGTTATATTAAGCATTTCTTCTATATCCCATTGTATTAATCCCTACGGTTTCTCCTAAGTCCACTACTTTATTACGGCCGTTTTATTAAGAGTACCTAGGCATTATTTATCCTTATTAAACGTATTATAAAAGGGCTTAAGATTTAAGTCCAAATTTAAGTATATATGTCCTTTCACTTAGTAATTTGTTTAATTTAGTATAAATAAGATTAATTTTTAAACGAGTTATTTTAATTACAAGTTCCTTAAGCTTTTCCTTTCCGATACTTAAAGAAGCTTTATTAAGGAAGGGAATTATTATTAGTCTCTTCTTTACTACTTTAGTAATAAGGGGCTATTAAATATATTCTTTAACTAGCTCTTAAATTTCTTATATATAAGCGCGAGTAAGCTTCTTCTCTTATTAAAGAGTATTAATAGTTTACTTACTCTTATAAGTCCTTAAGATATATTTTAGGAATTTATTATAGGTAATATATATTAAGGGATCTGATTTGTCGACTTTAAAATACTTAATAATTTTGTTCCTCGCGTTATTTAAGAGTCTTAGTAAGAATATTCGCCCTTAGTCTACTTCACTTAGAAT
This sequence comes from Leptodontidium sp. MPI-SDFR-AT-0119, assembly GCA_020726505.1. Taxonomy (NCBI): domain Eukaryota; kingdom Fungi; phylum Ascomycota; class Leotiomycetes; order Helotiales; family Leptodontidiaceae; genus Leptodontidium; species Leptodontidium sp. MPI-SDFR-AT-0119. The sequence continues at coordinate 1,372,772 of JAHLEZ010000013.1, read as the reverse complement.
TTTCTTATTTAAGAGGAAGTCCGAAATTTATAAGTATAAGCGATAATAGCCTTTAAGATCCTTAGTAGTATATTTAGTTATGACTAACTTTCGTAAGAAGTATATAAAATCGCGGATTTTTAACGATCGTACTTACAGAATTTAGCTTTTAGGGCTTTAATAAGGTTCTTCTAAAAATCCTAATTCTTCTATTCGGGTAAGGCTTTAACGATATCCCTTCGGGAGTTATTATAGTATCGGGGTAAACGTATCGCTTAATCGGCTTTTAAGACCCCGTAGTTCTTAAAGATTTTCTTATATTGTTTAAGAAAATCCGAAATGTTCGCTCTAGAGAAGAGGAGTATCCTTACTAAGCTAGGAAGAGGCATCCTCCCTTTAAGGAATTACTTAAAGTCTACGTTAATTATATTAATAATATTACTAAGTTTAAGAGTATAATTAAGAAGTTCGTTAATAGGGTCTTAGGGATTTAAAAAACTTAACGAGATTAGCGTGTTAAAGGAATCTAAAGAGGAGAGAGGTTGTCTTATTTTTATAAGTTTAAGTTTTACGTTATTCGAGTTCTTTAGCTCTTTAAAAAACTTAAGGAAGAATAAAAGCGATAAAGACATATATTAAGCGGTACTTCGTTTCTCTTAATAATAAAATAGTTGTGTTTTATTAATAAGTAGTCCGTGATCCCAGATTACTAGTCCTTTTTTAATAATTTTACTAATAATAAGATTAACTTAAATTAGAATTTGCCTAGTAACTTCGAGTAGCGTATTATAAATAAAAATTAATACAAAGTAAAACTTTAAACCTAAGAAGTTTAGTTAATCTGTAACTTTAATTTAGTTTAAGTCTTATTCTCGGGTTTTAACCCGTCTTACCGACTCTTCGGCTCGAAGACTATACCCGAGTTAAGTATTGTGTATCTCGGTTTAGTGTCCACTTAATTTCCGTCGCGGTTTAGAGATATTAGATTTAATAGTCTATAGGTCTAAATAATATTATAACGTCAGAATTCTCTATTTAAACACCGAAATCGGAACTATTATTAACAGATTATTGTTTATTAAGGTGTGAAGGTAAGTTCCTTAGTTAAGGAAGATAAAGGTAATAATATTATATTATTATATTAAAGTCGTCGAATCTTGCCTGCGAATCGAGATATCTTTATAAGTTATATAAGGACAAAATCGTACGATTTTCTCCTTATATAAGTCACTAATATTAAGAGAGTATAAACGAAAACTTTAGAATAAGGTATAGAGCATTAAAGGCTAAACCCTTTAAGGCACTAGGTCTTTAATATAAAGTGGAAAAAGTCTTTATTTTTTTCTAAAATATAACTTAATAAGACCTCTTATACTACCCTAGAGGCAGTTTGGTTTATGCCTTAGAAGCCTTAGGCTTTATAACGAAAGCTGGCCCTAATGGCCGCTTAATAATACTAAATATAATCCGACTCTAGCCCGCTTAATTAATGTTAAATTTAATATCTTAAATCTGCTATAAAGCTCGTAATTAGTTAATCCCTCTTGTGTTTTTATTAAATGCCCTTATATTAATTAATAGACCTTAAAAGAATCTATCTGTTTATTATATTATATAGGCTTTACTAAGAGCGGGTCTCTTAATTTTACTCTCTAAGATGTAAGTAGCCTTCTTCTTCTTAAGTTGCCCTATAACTTCCCGTGTATTATATTATACCTTACTTATTATAAATATAATCGTGAAGTTTATTATATTATTGCTATTATTATTATCGGAACTTTTTAAAGAATCGTTAATATTTATTAAAGTGTCTGAATTTATATCTTAATAACCTCCTGAGTAGTGTCCGGATATAGTCTAGTTTTAGTCCGAATTAGGGTCGATTCCCTTAATATAAGCTAAGTAGCTCCTAAAAGTCTTATCTGTGGCTTGTACTTCTTCGGCCTTACGCGCTGTGAAGTATCTTGCCTTAGACGTTACTTGCTCTTTATTAGAGTAACGATTATTATAGTAATCTACTTTCTTATAAATAATATACTTTATATAGCCTAATATAAGCTAGAATTTATCTCTGTGTTTGTTTCTACTTGAAAATTTTATTTTATAGTTAAAGTAATAAGCCGCCTTATTTATAACATAAGATTAGTGGCGATTTATATTAAATCTAGAGTACTTACTTATCTTCGATCCTGAGTCGTAAGTTACTTTAACACTGACGGCGGAGCGAAGACTATTTATTAATATAAAGAAAATAAGGGGTACCTTAAATAAGGCTATCTTAAAGAGGGGGTTCCTTATTACTCTTTACACGAGCTTATTATAGAGCGTCTTATCGTTCCGTATATTATCGTCCTTTAGGCTAAGTTAAATACTCTATAATTCCTTGGCGAAGTTCTTTAATTAAGTTAATACCGGTTTTCCCGTTTAATAAAGCTTATTTTAAAATAATAAGAAAGTTAAATTAAACTATTAGCTAAGGAACTTATTAACTCTCTCTTCTGTTTTAAAGTGTTTATAAGTTGTCTTAACAAGCTTATTAAATAAGTACCCCTTATTTTAGAAGTACTAGTAGTAATACGAACTAGTTCTGTCTTATAATATTGACAGAAAAGCTCGGTTTTAGACTTTAGTCTTAATTAATACTCTTTAATATAAATCAGCAAAGATGTAGAGCTTCTTATTTAAGTAATCTTTGTCTCTATTATATTAGAGCTCCTTAGTGTATATCTTAATAAGGTTTATTAACGATTTTGCTTAGTCTAAGGTTAATAGATTTATAATATATTATAATAGCCGAATCGGCTCTATATATAATCTAATAGTCTTAGGAACCTTAAATAGTAGTAATAACTTGTCCCGTGGGTATATTACTAGCGTTAGTGTAGGATTTAGTAACGTATAATTATTTAATTTTCATAAGTAGAGATTACTTAGGGGATCCCTTTTAAGAGTAAATAAGAACTCCTTTTTTAAGATTATAAGTGGGGTTATATTATATAAATCATTAGCCTTATCTCTTTTAATAAGGGAGATCTTAAGTGATCTTAATAATTAAATCGTCTTTATAAGTTTTATTCCTAATCTTTCTAAGGAAGTGTCTTCCTTTATAAAATAAATAATTACTTTTAATTAGTATTATGAAGACATTAAGGGTTAATTTTATTAAAATATTATTAAGATTGGCGGTAGGAGGCGAGAGACTAATTCCCGGATGTAATTTAGTACTAATTTAAGGTAATTCCGAATTTATATCTTTATTTAGTCCTTTAGTTATAAATTTTTCTTAACTTATACTGCCTTTACTAAAGCCTCTATTGTCTTCGGACCCCTTTATTATTGTATAAATATACTAAAGGCTTATAACTCGTCCTTAAGGTATATACGTTTTATAACTTTAATTAATTTAAACTCCTTTATTATTTAACTCTTAAAATACTCTTAAAAGTCTTAAAAAAGGAATTCTCCCTTAATACGGCTATTATAAAAGGACTCACGGAACTTCTGTGAGTATACTATTGTATTTCTTATAAAAACTAGGCTAAGATTTAGTGTTTTTTTAGTATAACTGTGTTATTAAATATTTTTAGAGTTAATTCTAGCTCTCGTATAATTTAAAGTATTTATTATTATATTAAATACGATTCGTAAGTGATTTAGTGGGTTCTTAGATAAGTTTCTTAAAGGTCTAAAGTTCTAGATTTAAGGATATTAAGTTGATAATCTTTATAAAATAACTATCGTGTTATAATAACTCTTTTTTAACGTGTAATAGTCTTAGTCGAGTCTTAAGAGAGAAATTGCCTTTTCTTCACGATCTAAAAAAGGTAAAATATCCTTTAAGGAAAATATAATTAAGTAATTCTTAAGTTAAAGCTTAAAATCCGCTTTATAACTTAAGACCTTTTTTATTTATAATAAGGTTAACGATATAAGCTTATTATTAATTAATGTTAATATAGTACTAATTTATATATTACGTCGTAAGTGTAAATATATTTTAAATATATATATAGTAATAAAGTAATAAAGTGTAGTTTAAAATCTATATATTTTCTAAGAGAGTGCGAAGAGAGCTAGACTATATATTACGAAACCTTACTAAATGTCCACCAAAACTAGTCCAGCTAAGCTCTAACCCCTGACTTTAACCCGCACCCCCTTTTTTAGACTGAAGTATACTCATACAAGGACCTGTGGACTAATAGTAGTATTATAAATAAAGGAGGTTATAAAAGTCATATAATCGTTCTTAAAGGATTAATAAGAGAAAATAAAATAACTAGCGAACCGTGGGCGACGTGCCGTCGACTAAAATATCAGAGACTTAATTATAGTCGATACTCGGAACTAAAATATCGACCGATTTTTAAGGAAACTTTCTAATAAGTAATATAGTTCTATTAAGGTAATCGCTAAAGAAGGAGAAAGTTAAAAAGTTAAGCTCTTAAAGGACTAATTAATTTATCCCGTTTTCTACTCGCACTCGCTTTGTAAGTACGTTAATAACCCCTTACTAAAATAAATCAAAGTTACGCCGGCACTTATTTAGCTATTACTTAAGTAAAATAAGTGGGAAATTAAGGGCATCCTTAGCTCTAAGGTTATATAATATAAGCTATTTTATTATATTAAGTAACTAAGCGCCGACGAAGACTTAAAGTAATACTTATACTTAGATATTATAATAGCTTTATATGTAATTAAATAGTTCTACTTAAAGCATTTAAATACTAAAGGCCCGCTAAGAGCTCTCTTAAAGTGGCTAAAGGCTTATAACGTTAGTATTAATAATTATAACGACTTAAAAGATAATACGATTATAGTTATAATTACGTAAACGTAGTTTTTTAAGAGGGGGAAGTAATATAATAACTTATAATACGCCTCGTATTCTAACTAACACGAGCTTATAACATTACTAGTTATGCGACGGCACTAAGCCTAATAGGGAAGACTAAGTGGCGAGCCTGCGACATATTAACGTGAATAACACTCGACTACACTAGGCCTTATTAAGAGGGTCCTTTATATATTTATACTCGAGCTCCCTCTTATAAAGAGCTTTTCTTTTCTCCTTGTCTTTTCTTCTCGATTCTAAGCGTAACTTTAGGCCTAAATATAAAGCTAGAGTTAACTCGCCGTATTGACCTCTTACCAGCCGTAACACATTTAAGGTACTTCTTAAAGCTTATATAGGCTATCTTATTAATTACGTTACTAGTAATATATATAAGATCTAAGTGCTAATTTTATATTAAGTCATTATCTTATAGAATATAACCTTCGACAAGAACGTCTTCTTTAACTTAGCTAAGTACAAGAAACAGGCTAGTCTATTTGTTTTTAAAGCTAAAGACGTAATAGAAGCTATTAAAAATGATAAGATTTAAGACATTAAATTAATCCTCGAGGAAATCGGACTATTTAATATAAACTTAATAAAAACTAGAGCTCTCGAAGAGCCGAGTAGTACTCTTAGCTTCCTAAACTCGGGAGTAATAAAAAAGCAAATTTACTATAAGCTTAAAGAAATCTTAGATTTTAGTCTTTAAAGAGTATATTAACTTTAATTTAGAGCTTTAGTATCTCTTAAATGCCTCTTATAGATTTAATTATAAATAAATTACTACGTATAAGTATACTTCCGCTTAAAGAGAACGCGAGTATACCCTTAGCTATTATACTTAAGAATTATACTTATTTATAAGTAATAATTGTCACGACACAAGAGCCTTGGCCGCAGAAGGTTAACTTAACACTTAGAATACAAAACTACAGAGCTACTCTACAGGAGGGAGCCATATATATAGGGAGTTAGAGGGGAGTCGGACCTGTTTCGGACCCCTGACCTAGCCGAGGCTTACTTGTCGTAACACTACCCCCCCTAAGAAGCCGAAGCTCGTCCTCGTGCTTCTCACTCTTCCTCTGATTCGATACCATTCTCATACTTATATTTAAGAAGCGTCTTAAGCACAGTATCGACTCCTATAATATTGACCTCTCTCTCTAAGCTTAATAATTGTCTGCTTATATCGTTCGTAGGTTGGCGTTATATATGAGCTAGTAGCTGAGAGGAGCGTGTAATATCCTTAGAAATCATACGACTAACTTGAGTTAGCTAAAATCAGACTCGGGGCTGAATCGATTGTATTTAGACCGGTTCCTAAGGGGATTTAGAACGCGGTAGAGGTACCGGACAAACAGAGACGTAGTGATCAACCGATCCGCATCAGAAGTAGCGGGAACAATTAACACTTACAGGAGAAGAGGATCGAGAAGTTACGTCGATAGAGTTAATCATTAAAAGGTCCATTTTGTCGGCCTTTTGAGGGTCGTACAAAGAGCGGTACTGAGTCGGACCTATTCCGGAGTTGCCGGGAGCATGTGTAGCCGTAGGGAAAGTTGACTGCGATGCGTACCTCTTACAAAGAGAGACGAATTCAAGATACTTTAAAGGTGTTATACTTAACACGTCGTGCTCTTAAAGCTTACGCTTGAGGTAGTCGGAAAGGCATGGCCGCAAAGTGTCGATTTTCCTCTCGTCGTCCCAATTCTAGCCTCCTACTTCGCCAAGAGTCACTTTAAAGGAAATCAGGAACCCGTGGAAACTACTAGTTTGAGCTAGCTTATAAAGCTTTGCCTTAGCTCGCTAAACCTTGTTTTCGACTCCGTTATGCCTATTAAGTTAATCTAAAATCAAATAATAATTATACGTATTCGTGAAGTTAGCGTGTTTAAGGAGCTCTAGACAAAGGGCAGCTAGTCCGGAATCAAGCCGTAAGTAGACAAAAGCAAATTGAGCTTGCGAATCGCTAATTGCCTCGCTATTGACGCCAAGCACGAGCTGAAGTTGCGCTAGCCAAGTATTGTAGTGTAATTAGGTGCCGTCAAACTTTAGAGGATCTAGGAGCCGACGCTTAGGCCTCTTAAGAATTACTTTTAATCGCACTTGGACTTACTCCTAAAGTAGGGTCAACGAGCTCTATAAAGAAGTAATTATTAAAGAGAGAGCATCGATTTAGGAGTCTCTATAAGCGAGCTCGTCAGTGAATTACTGGCGAAGAGCTTATAGTTGTTATTAGAAGTCCATTTTATAAAGGAAAGGAATCAAGGAAAAAGGTTTAATTCGGAAGTGTTATATTATATAGTACCGGAGGTAACAGGCCAGATATGGAGGAGTCGTATATAGGTGAGAATGCGTGTAGAGAGTAAGGTAGGTGGTATCGACGATAGAATCAACGACTCTAATCCAATCGAGTAGCAGAAGGACAGTAGCGACAGTAGTAGCAGCAAATACTCTAGACGCACGTAGAGGAGTTTTGTATAATGTCACGACATAAGAGCCGTGGCCGCAGAAGGTTGACTTAACACTTAGAATACAAAACTACAGAGCTACTTTACAGGAGGGAGCCATATATATAGGGAGTTAGAGGGGAGTCGGACCTGTTTCGGACCCCTGACCTAGCCGAGGCTTACCTGTCGTAACAATAATTCCGACATATATTTACTTATTATAATAAAAGAAGCCCCTACTTAAGTAGTAAATGACGCCCTTGCGTATATAAGTGAGCTAATAATACTTACTATAAATAAAGCCTCTCCTATAAAATTAAGTAAAAATAAACTAATTAAGTAAATCGGAATTAGAGAGGCCTCTTTAATTAAGAAAAAGTGTTAGTTAAAACTAAAGGGAGTAAAGCCCTAACACTAGAGTAAGCGAATCACTAAAGCCTCTTTACGACTAAGTAAACTACTATAAAAAGGAGTATATAATTAACGTAAAAGTGATTAAATCACTAGAACCAATTTACTAATTTATATAACTATAAGTTCTATAGAAATAATATAAAGCGTAATAATAATTAATTTTAATTAAGTAATCTCTAAGTATTTTAATACTTCCTTTATAACTCTTTATTTATTTAAAGATTAAGGGGGTGAAAAACTTATTATATTATATAGTGTAATCTTTATAATAATTCTTCTTAAATTAAAGGAATTAAAGAAGATTTTAGTACTAGACTTTAGCTTAAGTACTTTAAAAATAAAGTTATTTCGAGTTTATTGGAAAAATACTCTTAAGGAGCCAAGGTCCTAGAAAGATTTAATAAATTATTAGTTCGAAGAGTAATTTAAGGCCGACGCCGAGCTTGAAATCAAAAACCTAAAATCTAGAGACTATTAAAAAGTTATAAAAGAAACTGAAGTTAAATTAATAAAACTTATATTATTAATATAAGTTTTTACTTATAAAGAGGCTCTAGATAATTATATTTCTCGATGCCGATAAAGGCTAGTTATACGAGGCGATCTCTAAGACAAGGCTATTATACTCTTAATATACGCCGTAACCCTCGTATTAAAGAGCTTTCGATTAGCTATAACTTTAGCCGCGTATTTTAACTTAGAAATATAGTAATTTAACGTTATTAACGTATTTATTAATATAGTTTAAACTAAAGATTCGCCACTAGTCTTATGTCAGTTACTAGATAGTTATTGCTCTTATAGCTTATACGTCGAGGTTAATTAAGTATTATATAATATAAGGGACTCTCTTTATTTATAATATAAGGAGTTTACTAAGACTCTTATATAACTTTATTTAATTATAAATAAAGAAGAACCTTATATATTTTTTAATTAAAAGAGAAAGATATTTGTATTATTCTTTATAAATAATTTTTTAATTTTTTATTATAAAGACGATTACACTTTAACTAAAGTTATAATTACTAGAATTTATTAAGTATACGAACTTCGCGAAATAAAGACAATAAACTAGTTTCTTAAAGTTAAGATTATTAAGAATTAAATCTAAGAAACGATTTCTCTTATTTATAATATATATATAAGAAAATCGCTAATAAATTTAATTTAATAACATCTTTACTAAGGAGTATATTACTCCTAGGAATCGAGCTTACTAAGTACAAAGGTATTACTCCCTTTAGTCGAGTAAAAGAGTATTAAGAAAAAGTTAAATTAGTACTTTACTCGGCTATTCTTATAAAACCTAATATTATATATATAACTTCGCGATTATCTCACTTCTTAATAAATCTAAGCGAAGAGTATATTAAGGCTATAAATTAGACTATTAAATACCTATAAAGCACTTAATACTTAGTTATTTAATACTCAATAGAATAATAAGAAATTTAACTGTTTATTACCTTAAACACCTCTTTTGCCGATAATGCCGAGACTCGACGATTATCCTAAGGCTTTACTGCTACTCTTTTCGGAGGTATTTTTAACTAGAAAACTAATTTATAAGCTATAATTACTACTTTAACTACTAAAGTAGAGTTACTAAGAGTCGAGAGAACTACTAAGGTAATAATAACGCTTAAAAGGCTATTTATAAAGATCCTTCTTAACTTAAGAGAAGTCTAAAAACTCTATTATAATAATAAGTAAATAATTCGACTAATTATTAATAAGGGCGAGCGAATTATAATAAAGCTTCGCCACGTTAATATTTAAAATATATAGCTTCGTTTAGAGTACTTTAAGGGTACTTTTGAGATTACTTATTTATTTATAATAAAAATGCCGGCTAATAGACTTATAAAGAACTTCACTTATTAATAATTCGATTATTTCTAAGCTCTTTTAAACTTAAAGGACGTTAAAGTATAAATCTTTACTACTTTATAGCTTTCTTAATCTTTTTATTATAAAATCTTCCTTTTAATTTAACTTATATTCTTTTAAATTATATATCTCCTTTATTTCTTATATTTTTATTACTTATTTTAAGTATAATATAAGAGTTATAATGTTTACTTTAAATTTCATTTATTAAGACTAAAAAGTAGTGTTATTAAAGTGGCTAGCCCTTAAAATCCGCCCTTTATTACTACTAAGGACATTTCTAGGAATCTAAACCTTTTAAAGTAAATATAAAGGGTAACTTAATTATTTAAGAGTTCTTAAGCCCCGCCTTATATAAAAACAACGTAACGTAACGTAAACTCGTAAATATAAAGGGTAACTTAGTTATATAAGGGGTTTTAAGCCCTAGAAGTATACTACTACCGCTTATAAGCACTTATCCTCCTTTAACTCTAAAGTTATTTAAAGAGTAACTCGATATTAGTTAAGAAACTTATAATATTTATAAGATTATATTAAGCATACAGCTTAGTATACAGCTCAACTACCTAGTAACTCGTATAAACCTCCGGCTTCCGTGTGTTGAAGCCTCAGAAGCTTTGGCTTCTGGTAAGAGGTTATTTAGGGCTAAAACAGTAGCTGTCGGAAGCCTTGGCTTCCGTGTTTTAAACCTCAGAAGCTCTAGTTTCCGGCAATTCGCAAGCCAACACCTAATTAGGTTATATAAGCGAATATACACGTGATTAGCTAGAGTAGTTATATAGACCTAGAAATCCCCCGTACAATAGAATCATCATTCACACCAAGTATCACTTCTTTTCAATATTAACAAGCTTAATAAATGGGTTTTTATAATCACTTACACTTTAAGGCTCGTTAGCCTTAATCGCCTTAATAAGACGAGTAATAAAGGGAGCCACCTTAATAAAGTAAAGGACACATTTATACCCCAAAAAGTACTAAAAGTATTAAATACCGCGCCTAATAATATTCTCCTAGTAAATACTAAGTAATAAACTATCCTTACTATTCTTATCATTAAGGGCTAAACGAATATAGTATTAGTAAGGCATTATATGTCGCGCGCTTATAATTAATATAATCTTCTTTTTTTTAATTTCAGCGGTTTTAATAACGTTAACGAACTCGTCGTTAAAGGAGCTAATAAAACCGGCGGGAGAGGAAAGCGTAAGAGGGGTCATAGAGGGCTCTCTTTAGCCTCTAGTAAAGGAGGAACTTAATTCTATAAAGGGAGTAAGTAAACTCTAACCTTAAGAAGAGAAAATTCTTAAAGAAGAAAAAGAAGAAGAGATTTAACTTAAAATATTATTTAGAGTATACTTTTAAATATTTACGAGTATATTAGCCACGGCGGAACACTTAGAAGTGGCGGCAGGGGAGGAGGGGGCGGCGGGGAAACGAGCCAGAATAGTACTAGCGTTAGAAGAGATCTGTTTATTATAATTAGCCCTTATAAATTCGGTCTTATAATTAGCTAGTTAAATCCCGATCCTTTGACTTCGATTATTATACTAAGGGAACACTACTTAACTTATAAAAGACATTATTATTATTATTATTATTATTATTATTATTATTAAAGTTATTATTATTACTAAAGGAAAATTTATAAATAAAATAAACTCTTATACTACTAAATATTATTTTTCTATTTACTTTTAGCTTAACGTAGTCGCTTTATAACTAAGGGGTGTATTACAGTATATAACTAGTGACACCTCTTACGCGAGCCCACTGAACGGCTAGGTACGCTTTTTATATACTTATAACTAGCTAAACTTACTCACTTTACTTTAAATAACGAACCTTTCTCTCTCTTAACAAGAGGGCAGAGTACTTCTTAATTAATCTTCTACTCCCCACTACTTCACTAATTCTCACTTCTCTACCCCTTTAGTATTCTACGTGATATACACTTAAAGTAGGCATAAACCTACGACTCACTAATATAAAAGTTGCCTAAGTACTTTTAAATAAAAAGTTTATATTTATTTTTTAAGCGTTATAATCGATTTCGCTCTTGTAGTTATTAAAGGGGGTACGGGGGTACTTAATCTTATTAGGCTTAACGGTAGGGATAGCAGGGTTTAGCTTAGGGAGTTAATAGTCGGCGATTAGCTAAAGGTTCATTGTAAGAGCGCGCACTAATCGATCGAAAGGGGAAAAAGTGCGAGTCTCTTGGCGAGGGTTATCGATAGCATATTAAGTAAAGGCTTATATAATAGCGGTGGCGATAATAAAGCTAACAAAGTCCTTAATTAGCTAATTTACCTTAGCTTATTAAGCTGGAGTAAGGCTCTTTATATTAGTAGGCTTTAGCGATACGTCGAAAAAGTTTTAGGGTTTATTCTTCGAGTCTGAATCGAAATTTTAAAGCTATTTAGTTTCTCTAAAAGAGTCTTAATTAAAGAGATAAGGGTATTAGTAAAGCTTAATTGTAAAGGAGCGCTTCTTTCTTTAAAGCTTCGTCGATAAGGGGGAGAGGTCAGTAATAGTAGTAAGGCGAGGTAAAAAGGTATTTAAGGTTATTAATCGATTTATTAATTAAATATACGTTTCGAAACAGCGACGCGCGTTAAATTATAATAAGGCAAATTAATTATAAGAGAATATCTAGCTTTCTTTAAGATAGTTTATTACTAAAGTAAAGAAGTACTTATTTATTAAATAAGCTAAGGTATTAAGGCTTATTATAAGGGCAAGTTAATAAGGCGTAAGACTAAGTAAAATATAACGCTTTATAACGAAGGGTTATTAATCTTTTCTTATATTACGGCTAATAATAAGTTAATATAACGAGTTAACTTTAGCTTTATATTTAAGCTAAAAGTTACGCTTAAAATCGAGAAGAAAGGATAAAGAGAAAAGGAAAGCTTTTTATAAGAGGGAGCTCGAGTATAAATATATAGAGGACCCTCTTAATAAGGCCTAACATAATCGAACGCCATTTATATTAATATGTCGCAGGCTCGCTACTTATTTTTCCCCATTAGGCTTAGCGCCGTCGTATAGCCAGCGATGCTACGAGCCCGTGTCGGTTAGAATACGAGGCGCATCGTAGGTCGTAACAATTTTATATTTGATTTTGGTTTTCTTAAAGTAAGTAAGTATAAAATCTATTAATAGTAAAACTCAATTAAGAGAGGCTTTAAAGCCTTCGAGGAATTTCGCGAATAATTTAAGGATACTTAAAATCCTCTATTTATTAGTATCTAAGTAATCCCGCTTAACATTTAACTCTCTATAAGTCGCAAAATATTCTTCAATTATATCTTTTAATAAGAGTGTAATATTAAGTATTATAAACTAAGAGTCTTATTGCATTAAATTATCTTTATAACAGTAACGATTCTTAAATAAGATAAGAGACCGATATATATATATAATATATTGCGTTAAATAAAAACGATAAAATTATAAAGCTTCCTAAAAGGTCCTTTTTAGTGTTATTATAATATTTGTTTTAGTGTTTGTTGTAGTTACTTATTTATTGTATCTTTATTCTCCGTAGATTTAAGCGTTTCGTCGTTAGTAACAAATAAAAAGGATTTCGCAGAAAAGCTAATAATATAACCCGTATAGCGTAATTTATAAGTAATTGAGTTATATTAAATACTAAAGATTTCATGAAGATTTCACTTGAATTAGTAGTAAAAGCTATAAAGAAAGTAATTAACATACCAACAGTAATATGCCTCATTGTTATATTATATTATATAAAGTATTATATATTATAAAATAGCCTAATTTATACTAAACCTCCTAATTCTTAATGATTTCTATTATTATTAAAGTTAAATTTTCTCTTATTTTATTACTAAAGACCTCTTTTATACTTCTTAAACGCCACGAGGCTCTTAAAATTAGCCAGCTGGACAGTATCTAATTCCAGCACTCCTCAGACTTCTTCATACAAGCTGTTGAGGTTCCGCTCATGGTCCCATTTCGGCTGATCCAAATCGTTGGTCTAGCAAACACCAATGCTGCCCTTGGCCATATTGCCTTTCTTATGTGTACGGCTCCTTTCTCCAACGCGTACATTAATTTCTCTCTTGGAGACGTTGCTGTAGTGGTGCATAGAGATCCCGCCCCTTCAAGAAGTCGGGTTTAGCTAGGGCGGGTTTGGTTTTTCTTGATGAGTCCGGTATTGGACGGGGTATTAACAGCTTCGTCTGTTGCGGGCAAGCGCAATATTGAAAAAAGAGAGAATGGAAGATAGACTACTGGAGTGAAGGTCTTTGCAAGGGTCGTCTGTTTGTTTTCCACGATGATTGAAATTTGGACGCGTCGTGTGCAAGGGTTAGTCAATGTTGTCTTTTGATCAAAGGACAGAGTTTGATGCGATAATGGTCGGAATTTATTTTATATGTAGTAGATAATGTATTTATATGCGAAGGCTCGAAGTTTACCTTCGTATAGAATAACGTGACACAACGGCCGCGTTTGTAAATCTTCTATGTATACCTCTATATGTAAGCTGGAAATAGGACGGCGGCGCTAGCGTGGGCGGTGTTGTGATATGCTGTGTGTTTGTATGAGATGGATACTATCCGCCTAAAATTTGCAAATGCTGTTTCAATTTAATTGTATTGGTATCCTTTGTGATATTGTGTTGTTGAACTCTTGCCATGAAAGATAGAAGCACAATAGCCAGGCCAATGGCAAGAAGGGCTTGGAGCACATACAATGTCAGTCAGAAAAGCTGATAACGAATGAGGATTTCTGCATGCTATGATGACAGCTATCGACTGTAGGTGATTAACAGAAAAAAGTGCAAAACCAGTCTCAAACGCGTACTTGAAAACCAGCTGCAACTGAATACAAATATGAGCCAAAAACCGACCAACTATCAACGACCAGCAGTACTGTGTGACCTGCGCGAGGTCTCCACTCTCCATCAACCTAGAAGACAAGTGGCAGAAGGATCTGCGACGGATATTCTCCACCCGTGTGTACAGTGTGAGTTCCCACGTTGAGATTCTTCAGCATCAGGTGTAGGTTTTCATATTCATGCAGACGGTGATCGTGACCCTTGACTTCCAGACGCATCGACTCGCCAGCCTCGAAAACCATGCCGGCTGGCCAAATGGGAATGTCAAGCTCAACCACAGTCCCTGCAGCGACCTTTTCTTCTTGGTCGTACGGCCGCCACAATTCGGTGGGGGCTTGTGAGTTGCGCTGTTCTTCCCATAACGACGGATCTTGACCCAGAGCACGCTTGGACGCACGCAGGCGACCGGTTGGACCATGGTACTTATAGAGGGCCATGTCATCGATGTTTTCAAAGACGGTGCCGGGTGGCTGCTGATCTAAAGGAACGTTCAAGCACAACAGATCTTTGCCGTCAACATCCAGCTTGTGGATGATCACATAGACGTCCATGTCGTCTTTGTCTTTGGTGGACATGAAAAGTTTTACCTTCGAGGGCCCAAGTATCTCGGTGTACTTTGAGAAGGTGTAAGTGAAGTGTGAGCCTTCGTCATCCCAACTATCGGCAGTGTAAGAAGCTGTAGCAGGCGTCTTCGGGCACTCATAGGACAGGCTTCCATTTCCAGAATCCAAATATAAGGTATGATATTGGGTTCGAGAAGGTGGATAGTTGTCCTCAGGACGATGAACAATGGCGGGACGATTGTAGCGCAAGAGTGAAACTCGAACTCTGGGAGTATTTTCCCATCCGTTGTCTTTACCTAAGAGATAGCGGTCCAGGAATCTTTGAAGCTCATCATTACTTTCTGGTTGATAAATGTCGTGCCACTCTTGTGTTGCATGGATGCGAAACCCAGAGATGAAGTTAGCAGAGGTTTCGAGAAGGGTGATAAAGGCCTTTTACCATTTATCTCTGGACGAGGAGTACTTCCAACCTCTGTAGGAGCCTTCTGTATGTAGGTTGGTGGAATAGCTCATAACCACGTACATGGGGATCTCGATGTTGGCGATCTTAGCATTCTTGTCCTCCCAGTACGCATTCATATGGGGATACTTGGTCATCATTGCGGAAATGTCCTCGTAGTTACCATTTCCTAGGGAACAATCAAACTCCATACCTACACTTGGGCTAAAATTTGGAGAAAGGAAGCGATATACATACCCTGCATAGTTGTTGACAGAGTTGGCCAGAAGGCGGTATTCGGAATACCACCTCGAAACAGGGTCTCGCGGTAGAAATCAGCTGCGCCTTCCCAAGGAGCGATGGCCTTTAGATGAGGCGGCTTTTCTGCAGCGATAAACCTTCAGGCAAAGTTAGCACTATTGAAACTTGAGCGTGCGTCCCTAGAGGAGTGAACAGACCATTGCATGATGCCAAGCCAAGAGTTTCCCACAAGTGCCACATTGCCGTTGCTCCAAGGTTGCGTTCCAGCCCACTCGACAAGATCATATCCGTCTTGAGCTTCCTACACTCATGATTATCTCCCGTCCGTTGAGTCGGAGTGGTAGTAATAGAGCGAACCTGAGTGCCAAACTGGTGAAAATCGCCTTCAGAGTGGTGGATGCCCCTTGCTTCCGGTTGAACCAGGGCGTAACCACGGGGGCACCATTCAGCTGGATCGGGGGCTTCAAATTTCTCCAACCCGCTGATCTGACTCGCGCGGAGGCCAATGTAGCTGTAGTCTTGAATCTGCAAGAATCCCGTTCCTGTCTTGCCATATGGACTCCAAGCAACCAAAGTGGGAAGTGGCTCGTTCTCTCTCGAAGCAGGACGAAAGATATCAGCTCGGATCTTCGTTCCGTCCCTCATCTCCACGGCGACGTCCTTGTTCCAGATGATTGCTTCACGCAGTGCGAGGCGATTCATTCTTCTCCATCCCTTCGGCAACAGAACTCGTTTGTTCGGTTCATATTCGGTCCACACGCGCTCAAAGTAGCGCTTTGTGGGCTTGAAAGGGACTTCGAAGCCCTTGATGTTATGAGTCGTCATTTGGTCGGGGTACGTTGGGGTATGTTGGGGTGGTGGGTTGGGTTGGGTTGGGTACGTAGATGATGAGAAGGTTAAAGCAACAAGCACAAAGAAGCAGAGGTCTAACTTTTGGAAACGGGCATGCTTGCTTGCTTGCTTGACGGGATTGGGGTTTATATACAAGTTAGTCTATGATAGTACTGCCTACGCTCGCCCTCTGGGGTCTCCACAAAGGGTTCACTCCTCCGTGGTCATGCACGGAGTAGTGGCTTGAATCATGGCCAAACAAGTTAGCCAGCCGAGAGACGGCCCGCTCTTCCTTCATTTTATTATTCAATCATGCCGGCCTTTACTAAGATCTGAGACGCCTCTCTCTCTTAGCGATTTTGTAGCGAGTAGCTTCAACCTCTTTGTTGACCAGAATTCTAGAATACAAAGTACAGACAGAAGCGTTGTGCTCCCCGCAGTACAGTAACCTTACAGTCAGTCCAGTACAGCAATGTTTCTCTATGCAGGCCAAATGTTGTTCCGAATAGTTAGTAGTGAGTACCTTAGTGTACGCAAGTGAAGGTGAAGCTGCAGCTGTCGTCGGACGCCGCCAGGGGGTCACCCGGTCCGCGGTCCCACAACTACAGTACAGCAGGTACAGTCCAGTCCAGTCCAGTCCTGTACAGTACAATACTCGAATCAACACACTGGCCGTGCTTGAACTTCCCGGGGCCCCTTCTCCACGCCCACGCCCACGCCCACGCCACACCGTCTCCACGCCGTCTCCACACCGTCCCCGTTCTCCGTTCTCCATTCTTCCCCCGCCTTTGGCAGGCAGGCTGGCTCCCCGCCCTCTCCCGCTTCCTCCTGTGCTGACCTCCACTAACTACTGAACTACTGTAGACTACTGTAGACAGACAGACTACTGACTGACTGTAGCACTCAAATCAAAACCTCAATCAACACCACCAAGATCACACTCCGATTGTCCTCGCTCAGTTTTCAAATTCCATTTTCCATTTTACATTTCTTCCTCACATCCCCATCCCATTCAGCATTGAAGAAAGATATTCCGTGTCTCTCATCCTTATCCACAACCCTATTCCCATTCCCATTCCCATTCCCATTCCCGTTTCCGTCTCCGCTCCCATCCTCTTCCTCATCATGTTCATTCTTGCCATTGCACTCGCCGCCGTCGTCCTCTATGCGCTTTTCCTTTCGAAGAGTCAAGACTGGCCCGATGGCCCTGCAGGCCTGCCACTCATCGGGGTTCTGCCAGACAAGAAGCTCCTATTGCATCAGCAGCTTTTTAAATTCATTCCCAGATTTGGCGACTTCTTCTCCTTCAACATGGGCAGCTCCAAGGTCATCGTGCTCAGCAGCCCAACTGCTATCGAAGAGCTTATTGTCAAGAGGGGTCAGAATTATAGTTCGCGCCCCTCCTCCTCACTCCAAACCAAGATCATTGCCCAAGACAGACTTGTTCAGTTACAGTATGGCGATCAATTCAGGGTATGTCTTTCCCCGGCCTATGGTCGTTCTGGGCCATGAGACTGCAGACAATTGATTTCAATCACAGAAGCATCGCAAAGTGACCCACACCTTTCTGGGCATGCAAAATGCAAAAACATTCTTGCCGTACCAGGAATACGAGAGCAGGCAGACCTTGAAACTCTTGCTGGCAAACCCTTCAGGCTTCTACAAGGAAATGCAGCGCTACGCAGCAAGTGTCACATTCAGCCTCCTGTGAGAACACTCATCTCAGCCAGACATTTATTTACCTGCTTATCAAATATCAGGCTTGGTTCTCGTTTCGCGCGGAACGATACTCACATCCCTCATGAGATGGGCCTAACAGTAGCTCATATGTTTACCCGTAAGTAGACCCCCAGGACACTTATATTGAAGTTAATCCTTTATCCTCACAGAGATGCGTCCCGGAACTTGGCTCGCTGATTGGATTCCCCTTTCCGACTACCTACCAGACAGTCTCGCGCCATGGAGAACTAAAGCTCAGGAGCTCTACGAGACCCTCATTGAGTTCTGGTCAGTCTTCTATGATCCGGTGGCTGAAAGAGTTAAAACTGGGGACGCACCAGACTGTTTTCTCAAGCGCTTCCTCGAGAGTCCGGAGATCGACACCTTTTCAGAGTCCGAAAGGCGCGTTTTATTCTCAGAAATCATCGCAGCTGGGTTCGAGACGACGGCAATGAGCCTTCAGTATTTTTTCAAAGCCGCTCTGTTGAACCCTGACTTTGTCAAGAACGCACAGGAAGAACTAGACCGGGTAGTTGGGTCAGAACGCCTTCCTGGGTTTGAAGATCGCCCGAATCTACCATATATCAAAGCCCTCACTCAAGAGCTTCATCGATGGTCATCGGTGTCGCCTTTATCTTTCTTTCATGCGACAACTGACTCCGATACCTATCGGGGAAAAACGATACCTGCAAATACAACGGTCATATATAACACATATGCAGTTCACTATGGCGAGGAGTATTTCCGAGAACCCGAGAAATTTATTCCTGAGCGATACCTACCCGAGAAAGATCCCCGGTGTATGGCCAATGGTGCATATGCACCTGTACATTATGGGTTTGGTGCTGGCAGAAGGGAGTGTCCCGGAAAGCATGTCGCTGATGCCAGTCTTTTTATCGCTATCAGTCGGCTTCTATGGGCGTTTAACATTGAGCTAGGCTCTAATCCTCTGCCTGGTAACGGGACCGGTAAGTTGCTAGCCCAGAACTCACACATTTAAGAGCAAACATTGACTTTTATCTTTTAGTTGGACCTATTAATATTCTTGGGCCCGCAGAATTTGGGGCCGATTTGACGCCTAGAAGCGAAAGGGTGAAGGAAATCATTCTGGCGGAAGCGGCTTTCAAGGATCCCACACTACATGTTGAAGATGCCTTCCAGTATGAGGATAATATGTTTGGAGTCTTGGCTAAGAAGAAGGCTGTTTTAAGACCCTCGGGCGCTCTACATTAATCTTGCAATCGTAGCTAGCAGGTAAGAGTTCCGCAGGAGAACAGGGGCAGCTAGGTAATTACATCACTAGATTGACGGCGTTTCTGGCAAGGCTCCTTCTCCAAATATTCCACCTTCTCTACTGTATTCAGAGTGAAAATTTACCTGCAGCAACCTTGAAGAAATACCAGACTGGATTACTGAGCTCCTTAGCCACTCCCGTTCAGTCCAATCTCTGATGCCACCAACACCACCTTCCAATTGTAAACGTGGCGAAAATGCATAGTCTTGGCAGTAGCGACGGAATCCCACCATTGTCGCTGACACAAGATAGCCAGCATTCTGGCTAATATATGACAGGGTGGAAAGCATAACCTATCCTATGTAAAGGAGGGTGCAAAAAGTGGCTTCACCCCCCCCCTCTCTGTAATATTTACTAGCGCGCCAAAGCATTCGTAGTTATAGCGATCCAGGATCAGGACTGCGCACTCCCAGGCGCCTGAAGCATTACACGCTAGCGGCCGCTTACAAGGAGGGCGGGGGGAGCGTATACACTTTGCGGCCCCACTGTACCTCCGAATACAAATCCTCCTCCGTCCAGTAATAAGGATAGATACCCTGTCAAAGCCCTCCTCTATAAGGATACACCCTCCTCTATAAGGATACACCCTCCTCTATAAGGATACAAATACCTTTCCCCGCAGGAGATGGTTTTTAGCGAGACTCGCTAAACTTTATATAAGGATAATCTGGGCACCCACCTAGGTATATCCTTGAAAATCGGCCGATCCCGAGGCGATCCTTATACAGTACTTCCGCCGCAACCTCGCAACTTCTTCGGTGCAGGGACCAACAATCCAATCAGCAGCCATAGATATAAGGAATTGTACTACTCAGAGTAAAGTTTCTTTCTGTTCTTGACGCAACAGTTAACCCTGATACGAAGTAGCGAGTTTAGACTGTACTCCGTACAGTGCGTTGATCAAGGAATAATCGAGCAGACTTCATGCAAAAGGGCAGTGATCATTTGAAGGCTACTCAAAAGCAATGCTATTTACAATAGACCCAAGCCCATCCAATTCAACCTCAACCACGTCCCCATTTTTCAGGAATTTGTTTCTGAAAAAGCCGACTCCTGAAGGCGTGCCCGTCATGATCACTGTCCCTTTCCTCAAGGTGGTCCCTCTCGACAAGTGATGTATTAACTGCCGAACAGTCCATATCATATCGCTGGTTCCAGTTTCTTGTACGACTTCCCCCGTTCACCTTGGTCTTGTATGTCAAGGCTTGGGGATCCCCGACGACTTTGGATGACCAAATAGCTGGTCCCAGTGGAGCGAATCTGTCGAAGGACTTTGCGTAGCAGAACTGTCCACCCGATACATCGGGCAGCTGATAGTTTTCTCGCTGACACATCGTTTCCGATGCTGTAACCGAGCACGTAGTTCAAGGCATCCGCCTCGGACACATTTTTGCCATCTTGGCCGATTATGACGCAAAGTTCACCCTCATAATCCAGTTTTTCCTGGGCATCGGGGTGTACGCTGATCTGATCAAATGGCCCAGCAAGGGCGTCGCTAGGTTTGGTGAAAACGACCGGGTATTTAGGTACAATGAGCTATCATCCGCATTAGCGTTGACCAGAAAGGTTGAAGCTATGGTGATTTACCTTCGCTTCCGTGGCATGTTTGCGATAGTTCAGGCCAACGCATTGGATGATTGGGGTCGCCTCGAGTGGACAAAGTAGCTGTTGATTTTATGTTAGGAAGGGGTCCGGCAGGAGGCCACAGAACGCTCACTTTCTCTACCACTTCTTCCTTGCCAGTTCGTGTGAAGCTACCAGAGGGGCTCTTGCTCAGTCGTGCAACCGTGTATTTACCAGCGGTGCTTTCGAGCAAGTCTCCGTAATAAATCTGGTCTCCTTCGCTATAACGAACCAGCTTCGTGAAAGTGGCTGCGATATCCATCTTGAAAAGCGCGGAAATTGCTGAGCGTGCAATCAAATAGGTAGATAGATGTTTAAATGCCTCAAGCCAGAACAGATTCGACATACATGCGCGAACCTCGAGATACATATTCCTCAACAGTTGGTCATGGGCAAGGACACCTTTCGGCCGGGATTCCTCCCCCCGCCCACGGCATTCGTCTGCCCGTGAAGGCCGGTTCACGGTCGCCGGTGGCGATGCGAAGCAGCAATACTGTAATTAGTTGATCTGGGCATAATTGTGCAAAGTCCGAAATACTGTATGTAGCACGACTGACAAGACTGCCAGTCTTCCTTCCGCAAATCGGCAAGCAGACAAAGACGCCATGGGGCAGACATCGAAAATCAACGTCCTTCGTCTTGGATTCGTGCACTATCAGCACCCAGATTTGGCAAGCATAGGTAGATTTCTGGAAGATTTTGGTCTTATCAAGGTCTCGCAGCAAGGGAGTCGTGCATACTACCGCGGCTACGGTGTTGATCCCTACATTTACGTCGCCGAGCAATCGCCATCAGGCACGCGCGAGTTTATGGGTGCGGCCTGGGTCGTGGAGTCAGCCCAGGATTTAGAGCTTGCTGCCACACAGGCCAATGCGTCACCAATTCAAACCAACGACGGCCCCGGGGGAGGCCAGATCGTCAGCATCAAAGATCCCAACAACTTCGTTGTCAGCTTCATCTACAGCCAGGAGTTGAGGGAAAGGGAGCCCCAAGCAAGTGTTGCTCGCCACACGACTGAGAATGCCTCGAATGAGGCTTTGACAAAGCAGCGACATGGAGACTTCCGCCGATTCAACAGAGGACCAAGTCTGGTCCACAAGTTGGGTCATTATGGATTTATCGTGCCCAAGAGCAAATACCGCGACACGTTCGACTTCTACATGTCTTTGATAAAGCTAAAGCCCTCGGATGCCGTTTACGATCCTGTGACTGGCGATGATAAAACGTGTTTCATTCACATCGACCACGGCAATGCGCACACTGACCATCACGTAAGCCATCTTGTCCCCTGTCCCGACAACGTCAAGTCTGTCTGACAACTTCAATGTAGAGTTTCTTCATCGGCTGGCAAGCAGAAGAGGGCAAGGCCGCTTTCGTCCACCACTCGAGCTTTGAAGTCAATGATTTCGACACGCAATCCCTAGGTCACGATTGGCTTCAAAGTCGGGGCTGGACCAATTGCTGGGGCATTGGTCGACACGTTCTGGGGAGCCAGATCTTCGATTATTGGTGAGTTACCAAACTGCAATTTTTTGGGGGGGGGGGGGGGGGGGGGGGGGGGGGTTTAAAAAAAAAAAAAAAAGGCAGCTCAACTAAGCAATATTCACCCATAGGTTCGATGCATCTGGCAACATTATCGAGCATTATTCTGATGGCGATCTCGTCAATCAAAATAATCCTTTCACCCGCGAAGCAGAGGCTGAGGATACGTTATATGTCTGGGGCCCGAATGTTCCGCTTGCATACATTACGGGAAAACTGGAAGACGCACTTTCTAACCCTGAGTCTCAGAAGAAATTGCCAGTGACGATGCCTGACCCCGTCGCAGCGGTAGAAGCGCAATTTGCGTGATGGCGTACGTAGCACTCTAGAGAGTCGGGAAGCGGATGATGTGAGGGCAAATTGACACTGTACTTTAGTAGCATGAAAACTTCTTCGCAACTTTTGTGATTCTACTGAAAATTTCCTGAAAAGGTCTAGAAGAAGCTAATCTATTTAAACCTCGTTAACCGATGTTCTTTAAGAGGGCAGCTTTTTCTAGTAAGACCCGTGCCTTCAAATCTGCCGGCGATGCCCAAAAGGGGCAGTTGCGAGCATCTGGTCCCTGAAAGGATTAATCTCCCAGCCGATGCTATTTTACATCGCCAGGCAAGGAGGCCGGCTATCAATCCGTACATTCTCCACGTCACAACATTTGTACATGTTTTGGTCCAGCTCAGCCTTTATTTATACACAAGCTTGGATTCTTCCTGGAGTTCTCATTTGCCCCTTCTCCTAGCCCCCCCTAAGTCTCTCGTTTTGGCGTAATCTTCACTTGTCCAAGTTCTCATCACTATTGTACACTTGTTCTTGCATATAATTAACATAAGATTGGACCACAGCATACAAAAGAATGTCGAAGACTGCGAAGTAAGTTTTGTTTGAGGATGAATACTATAGTTAGAAAAGAGAAGATAGGAGCTTGGTAGGCTGCAGTGTTAAACTATGTAGCAAGAAGAGGTCGAGGTTAGTCCTTCCACTGGAAGCTCTCAATTTGACTCGAATAGATTCATTAAAGTGGCTGAAGATTTTGTTACTCTTGTTTTCACTTTGAACTCAGTTGTTGTATAAACTTCCAACAGGTTGGATGAGTATACTATTAAAGTACAAGGACCAATAACCAATCCAATTCCATGTGGCTGTGAAACTTGTGCCCTTGTGCCTAAACATTTGTGGACTAATTGACCTTTGTGTCTTCTATCCGTATCACGTAACGGAAAGCGCTCACGGTGTTATCTCTCAAGCTCTTCATAACACCAGGCAGCCCATTCAAACCACCTGGGACCACCTTGTAGGGGTGAGTTTTGAGCCAACCATCTTCTAAACCCTTGGAGAGATAATTAGAATAGACGAAGGCGAAATCCTGGCCACGACCATCGGGAATGTAATTGATGCCTTGCTCGGGTTTTACCGGGAACGGGCCAGTGTGAAGGTACCCGGCGAAAGTGATTGATGTGCGCAAGGTCTTGGATGGTTTGTTGTAGTCCTTCTCATGTAGCACAAATGTTGCAGCTCCTCCTTTCGGAAGTGACGACTTCGGATATGACCTCGAGGCTACCATGTCCTGAGACGCAGTCAAGGGCATGGGCAATTGAGAGGTTTCCTTGGTCACTCAGAGCCTGACGAATCTTCTTCACCATGGCGTCGTGTCCTTCACGGTGATCCACGATCACATCGCCCTTTGACGGGTCAATGATCCCTTCGACAAGTCCACGTCCCGCGCCTGCTACGGCGATAATTGGATGCAAATTCGACCTGGAAGCGAGTTTTATTGCATATGCTCCCACAGTAGTGGAGGCGCCATAAATCAGCAACGGAGTCACCGTTGTTGTTGGCGCCCAAGGAGGGGGTAATCCCAGAGAGTGATAGAGGCCAACAACCGCGGTCAAAGCTGGAAGAGGCACCGTAGAAGCCTACCCAATGAAATTATGTCAGCGGCCGTGATTCTTGATAAATTCAGGAGGGTAACCAAGAAAAAACGTACTTCTTCAAAAGACACCTTGGCAGGTAAGTGGAAAGTGGTTACAGCAGGTGCGATGGCAAATTCCGCGTAACTCCCTCCGCTTGTGCCCATCGGATGGAATGCTGCCACCCGGTCCCCTTTTTTGAATGCAGATACGTCTGGGCCAACGCTTTCGACAATGCCTGCTATATCATCACCGGAGTTCATTGCAGTGTCCGTGTATACCACTGCCTTCCAGTCCTTGGGATTGCATCCTGAGCAGATCACACGGATTAACACTTCACCCTTCTTAGGAGTAGGCACCGGCGACTGAATGATCTCAACTTCCAACGAAGTCTGGACGATTGCTTCCAACATGTTTGTAGCACGTGTGCGCCGTTGATGATAGAGACGAAAGCAGGTGGAAATCTGGAGTAATCAATACCTGCAGATTGCAACGAACGAATAACGAAAGTATTGCCAGGAAAAGTTCACGGCAAGGCTAAGTAAGCACTGCAGTATTGTCCGTTTACGGCTCGTACGCGGAGAGGAGCGACGGCGCCGGTACACGGACTTCTCACGGCATCCCGGGGAAGAATCTCCCGGGGAAACGTTGACGCTCATCACAATTACTATAAGCTTTGCTGCAAGGCACGCCCGGGCGAGGGGCACGCAGCCCGAACTCCGATCGTAAGCTCCTTACCTCGGCTGCTCAAAACCTTCTCTTCGCTTCTTGGAACAAGGAACAAAAATTAATCAGCAATTAAAAAGGGTAGTGTAGGTAGGGAAAGGCTTGAAAACGGGACACGTGGGCTCCATACCCATTAGACAAGGCTTCTACAATTTACAATTGAGTTACTAACATTCGCCGAAGTAGTGCGAAGGTTTTCTTTAACCTGGTCACAAGAAAAGGTATTAACACTTAACCAAAAGTATTTGAAGACTCATTATTTCCCCTTTGAAAGTACAGGGGCTTATTATATTTTCTTGGCACCCGAGAGCTAATTAATATCCCAAGAGAATCCAACGTTCGGGAAGCCTTTCTGATAGAATATCTAAAGGCAAAGATAATCTTGAAACACGATCACTAGGAATAAACCAAGGCGGTGACGAATCTTAACACTGTGACACCAATTGCTTTCCATGATGAACCTGAACCTTCGGAATAACAAGTGCGGCGATAGAGATAATACAATGCCTCACTGAATCAAATCATATTTTGTCCTCAAAGTCTCAATGGGGGTGGTCGTATGCAGCAGCGGCCACCTAATCTATAGTGCGAAGTACCGACTCAGGCTGACACTGCTCGAAGCCTACGAAGAAGTACACTTCACTTCTGAAACGTAGCCAACAATTTCACTTCGTCCTGGTTCACGTTCCCAACCGTGCCGGTAAATCCCTTTTCTCCCACTTGATCTAGAAGATGGTTCTTCTTCTCGTCGTCGGCACTTGCTCCCAAGTCCACGGTTAGCGAGGACTTTCTCCCAGTGACAATATCCAGTACCACGGAGACATCGAGGCTCGCATCGACATCGATGGGTGAGCGCCAGGCAACAAAGTCGTCAGGACGTACCAGCACAGCCTCGCGCTCCCAAACTGCCGCAGCGTGGCGTTCATTGGGTAGATGCACCGTTGCGAGAGGAATGCCGTGGAGTTTGGCGACATCAGCAAATTTTGCAGCCCATGCTCTGGTCGTTGAAAAGTCGACAAGCGTGTAGTCCGGACCGAAGAGGGTGAAGATGCTCGTCTTGCCATCAGCGAGATATACATGAGGAGCACGCACGCCAGGCTGAGTGGATGGGATATAGTTGCGAGGGTTCCATGTTATTGGACCAGAAGGATGTGTATTTGGATGAGTCTCGTGAGCCACAACGGGTGAGGAGTCGTTGCGATAGCCAAACTCAATCCCGTGATCCTTGTTTTCGCCATCGTGAACCAGCGTGTGTTGAGCGATGCGCTGTCGCAGTGCTCGTCCGCCTTCATTCCGAGCCGTCACAACACCCTCACCAGCCTCTGTCACCCAGCTAACATAGTCTGCATGCACTTTGTGGTGCACACCAGACCTCTCGATGTTGCGGATCCCAACGGGCCTACGCTCGGCCTCGTAGGAATCGAGCAGAGATCTGCCGCCATAACCCGCCAGCACTGCTGCTATCTTCCAGCCAACGTCGAAGCTGTCTCCTACAGCCGTGTTCATGCCATACCCGCCGGTCGGGATGTTTTGATGTGCGGCGTCGCCGGACAAGAAAACTCTGCCGTTGCCGCTCTTGGAAATGTAGGCCTCTGCAATGCAGATATTTGGCCGCCACGCGCTTTTCACCAGGATTTCGTCGACTTGGATAGGTACTGGCCCTGCGGATCCTCCTAGGACGCGATAGATAGCCTCTTTGGCGTCAATCGCTTCCCAGTCAGTGGCGAGGTCGACCGGCAGATGGCAGGTCCACGTATCACCCTCGTCTTGGCTGATGACAACGCCGCCGTGGGAGAAGAATATGTGCCAAAATTGACCCTGTTTGTGCAATACAGCAAGATCACGAGACTTAAAGTGAACTAACATCATGGCCATAGGTCTGTTGAGGATGGAATAGTCAGCAGACAAACGTGAAAAGTGATTACTTTGCACCGCGACTTACACAGGCCCCCCAATCATATTCACCTCAATATTCTTTCGAACACGACTACCAGCGCCGTCGCAGGCTATCACATACTGACTGCGGATGATGTGTTGCTCACCTGTCTTGACATCAACAAGCCGAGATTCCACCCCATCCTCGTGTTCCACGAGTGATTCGAATTTGAGCCCAAAATGAGAATCAATCAATGGCTCAGCTTGAATCCGCGGCTTCAGCCAAGCTTCGAACAGAGCTTGAGAACAACGTTGGTAGGGTTGCGCGGGCATTGAACCATCGTTATCACTCTTGATCCGCTCCCGCCATTCATTTGGTGACGGTAGGTTCTATAATCACTCAGCCTCATGCTCTGCAGTCTCACGACAGGAGTAACCGCTGACCCATTTCGCAACACATTCACCGCCAGGACCCAGTCCGGTCGAGAACAATACGTCGAAAGAGTAGTCTTGAGGGACTCCTGGACACCCAAGTCAGCAATCAATCGGATCCACCAGCAGTGCGAGTGCGGACCTATTTCTCTAAGTCCGTCTGCGATTCCTAGCCTGGTCAACAACTCCATGCTCCGGACGTTCGTGATGTCCATTTTCGGCCATTTGGTTGTGTCCAGATTTCGCTCAACTAGTATGCACCTGACGTTTTTTCTGGATAGCTGCAAAGCAGCAATCAGGCCGGCTGGCCCAGCCCCAACAACAAGAACTGGCACATCGTGTGTAGAGACCTGCGTCGTACAATTAGCCGCGTTATTTTGACTCCGTTACGCGAGTCTAGTACCATCTTGTCACGCTTGTCGGTAGATTAGAAGCTCACTGGCTCCAGATAGAAGTACAAACAAAAGCTGTACTCGTGAATAGTATTATTGCTTTGATAGTCGACGCATTGATGTCTTTTTGTTTTCACATCTTATTATTAATACCACTGCTTGCTCAAACCCAAACTGACATCCTCCGTGATGGCTTCCACCTTTGGCCGTCCCCGCTTATGCCCAACTCACCAATCACGGGGCTGGGTTTGAGTGCTCCTGAAAGCCTGGACAGCCTATCGGAAATCTACTCACCGTGTGGTAGACAGGACTAACTTTTGGCCGGATATTCCAGACTGGGCTAAGGTCAGCAGTAATGCCTGCACCAAGTTAAATTCTGCTAGGTTTAATAATTCATTCAACTTTTGCCACCGCCCGGCCGGCACTTTGCGGCATACTCACCAACAGATGCCGTTGAAGCCGTTTCCAAGTTGCCAGGGGCAGAGGACCAGAGCCCGTTTACCGCCATGATCGAATTATGGAGACCCCCCTACTACTTAAAACCATCTTATAGACAATTATATTTGAGATTTGGCTAATGAACTCAAGCGAATCCAAGCAGGCGCAAACAAAGAGATGGGAGTGAAAATTGACGTCCCTTCGGGTTCACCATTCACGATTGGGAATATACCCTTCGGAGTCATCTCGACGAGAGCGAATCCGTCGCTCCGATGTGCTACCGCGATTGGCAACTATGCAATTGATCTTACCGTGTACTGCAAGAGGGGTCATTTGAGTGAATTGGGTCTTGACATCTCATTCGATAACATTTTTAGTCAGGTAAGCTTCCTTGATTGATATATTAGAAGAAATTGATTTAACATGTCAACTACTAGCCAACTTTAAACAAATTCGCTGTGTTGCCCCACGCCGTTCGGCAAGGCGTGCGCAAAAAGATCATTCAAGACCTCGATGATGCCAAAGTTGAGGAAGAATGTCTAGTTTCACTGGACTTGATCACGATGCATCTTCCCATGCAGACCGGAGGATTTTCCGATTTCTACTGCTCACTGGAGCATTGCATAAACGCAAGTACCAGCACCCCTCTGGCATATTGGCGAACCAGTAATACTCATATCGATTCCAGAGCACTTCTAACATGGCAGCCGGAACCGCAATCCCGAAGAATTGGTTCTACGCCCCTTCCGTCTATAACTCTCGTGTGTCGAGCGTGATTCCTTCGCCCCAGCCGCTTCGTCGCCCACGAGGTGTCTATTTCAAAGACGGAGACGTCCCAACGTATGGCCATTCGCAGCAGCTGGATTACGAGCTGGAGATGGGATACTTCGTCTCCCAGCCCGTGGCATATGGGAGCAAGCTAGACATCGCAACGGCAGACAAGCATATCTTCGGCTTCGTGCTGCTGAACGACTGGTCAGCTCGGGATCTGCAAATGTTCGAGATGAAACCCCTGGGCCCGTTCCATGGAAAAGGTTCGTGAAACATTACTGCGCGCCACTGAGAACGTCTAAATATTCCCAGTGCAGTGGCTAATCCATCGAGCAGGATTCGCAACGTCGATCTCGACTTGGGTTGTCACAATGGATGCTTTGAGCCCTTTCCGCTGCTCTCCGAAAACCGAGCAGGATCCGTCTCCTTTCGCCCACCTGACATGGCCGAGAAAAGAAGATGGTGCCATAGACATCAGCTTGCGTGTAACGCTGCTAAGTAAGATTTATTAATTCCATGCCATTGAACCAAAACCACTTGTAAGATTTACTTACTGACTTACCCTTGTTTTCTCGTAAAGGGAGAGGCAAGTCCTATGTCTTGGGGACGAGTAACTTGAAATACCTCTACTGGACCCCATTCCAGCAAATAACCCACCACGCGTCCGCTGGGTGTGGGCTAGAGACCGGCGATCTGCTTGGAACAGGCACGATATCTGGAGATGTAAGTCCTCGCTAAATAATCTACGATCTACGACGAATTCTTCTGAGATTACTGATTTGAACAAAATAGGCAATTGACGATCAGGGGAACAAGAAGGAGCTCGGCTGTCTCTATGAGGTAACGCAGGCCGGGACGAGGTTTTTCACTTTGGAAGATGGGACGCAGATGAAGTATCTCGAGGATGAGGATGAGATTGTTTTGGAAGGTTGGTGCAAGGACGGGAACGGGCAGACGGCTCTGGGATTTGGAAACTGTAGGGGGAAATTGCTGCCGGCGCTGGAGGACTGAATTAATGATTATTCCCAACAACCTCTGAATGTTGAAGCGTAGAACCTTGTAGTTAGGAGTCATTCCACTATTAATAATGACACCAAAGATCACGATGATCATCCCGAGGCTTCTGTAAAATGAGCCATTTGGACTGTCGAGTAACGCCTGCCGCACCGACCCAGGTAATGTCAAACGGATCCTACATGACATTGCGCAACCCGCCAAAATTGTAGTCAGAACAAGGAACTCATCCGTTTTCACACGGTATGTACTGCCCCCTGTACAGATCCTAACGCCAGTCCTCTGCTTCTTTAATCAAATCACTTTAGTCAGCCCCTCTCAGAACGTGAGACTTAGGGAAGTAATCTTGATAGAGAACCAGGCAGAAGAGCCTGGAACCCGTTCAGGTGAGGGGCAATTAGATTCGAGTTCTGGAGAGCGTCGTAGAAATCTTCCTTCTTTCAGCATTGTACAACGTCAGGGTCGTGAAGACTCTCACCTAACAGCATCGAAGCAAGATCCCAATACACCGCTTGACGCTTAATCACCAGCACGAGCATCTGCCTGTTGATATCATACGATGTTTCATCGCCTGCACACCTTGTCCTGAAGTTGATGGCAAAGGGGCCGGGGATGGCGCAGACCAAGAACGGGGAAGCCATGGCCATGAAATCTGGAGACCAAAGTTTCATGGCCCGGAGCACCTCATCGCGATATCGACTACAACTGTTCGCAACGGTTTCGTAGGAGGACGAAGAATTCCGAGAGTTGCTTGAAGTACTGCCGTTTGACATGGAAGGTGGCGTGTCTCGTGGCTCTGCGCTATGCAAAAGGATGGTCGCGAATATGCTGGCACTGTGTAGTAGTAAAATCAGCAAGTGTCTCGTACTCGAGTTCATTGATATACTTTTGTAACATTAAGTGCGTTCCTATAATATAGTTGCCAGAAGAAAAGTTCGTATCATTGAAGGTTATGTTAGCGGATGAGATGCTGAATCTCGAGGGAAGACTAAGAGCACAGCAATTGACAGTTGCTTGAAAGTTTTCAAGCACATCTATAGTGGCTTCCCGGTTCTCGAACATCTGTTGAGCCTGTCTCATAAGACAGTTACTGATCAGGTACCAAGCGTAATCATTCTGATTAGGGCTCTCTTTTAAGCTCCTCCAAACTTCAAATGGCCTTCGAGATGCGAGTGGTGCGGATACCACAGGCTTCATTCCGAACCAAGCTTCATCAGACACCGGAAGATGGACATCGATACGAGACAGGTCGATGATAAAGGGCTGGCAAGCGATTGTGGATGAAAAAGTATCTAGTTCCCAGCAAGCCCACCATGCTCTTCGTTTTTCTTCCTTGTCAGCCCACTCGTCGATATTCATTTGGATTTCTTCGTCATATCTTGTCGACGCAAGATCCACATCAATCCTATGCAGCGACAAAGTGTAAGCCATTCGACAACAGACCCCTGCCGAGACCAACCCTTTGAAATCAATGCCAGAGGACAATTGGTAGAATGCCAAAAGAATGCTACCCTGTAGGATTTTCAGGGTAACAGCTCCATCTTGACGCTGTCGCCAATGATCGAAGAGCCACTGCGCCTTTTCGGCATACGGTGCGCCTCGACTCTTCGGTTCAGAGCCAGGGAAATCAGCCAGCGGGGCGAAGCGTGCCGAAAGAGCGAATATCCCATTTAATATTAAGGCTGTGTCGAGATCTAGTTGCTGCTGACCTCCCAAGCAATGTCGAATCTTGTCAAACTCGGCACAGAACCTTGGGCGGTGGAGAAGGGGGAGGAAGCATTGAATATGGCTAAAGAACAGATCCAGCCTAATCCAGAGTTAGTGAGTAGCATGGTAGTGCCGACGCAAGCTTACAATTGGCCTGCCCGATCGGCAGGGGTGTCGATTGTGAACATAGAAGCTTTCGCGGCCGGGCCTCCGTCGATATCTGCAACGGGGCCACCGCTGGTGATGCCAGAAGATTGCCATCCAAAATTCATGAGTCCGTCAGGCAATTCAAACTGGCGTTCTAGGTTGTGAGGGTTCAGTGTAGTCTGCAATTCCTCAGCGCATGGTTCGTCAAACCCACTTTCGATGGCGAATTGTCGTTGTGGCTGATCGTTCTCCGAGAGAAGCTGGGAAAGCCGAATCTGAGATGCGTAGTGCTCGGCAGGAGGCGATGATTGATCGCCAACGGGTTGTTGCGGTCTAGTGAAATCGTTGTCAAATCCTCCAGATTCATGCCCAATAATTGGCCATGAAGTGTCGAGGAAGCTTGCAATCGGTGTGCCAAAGGAAACTTCTGAAAGCTGTTGTTGATCGCTTAGACCCGAGCTTTGAATTATTTGTTGCCATTGTGAGGTCGACAGCTGTTCCAATTGAGTAGTCGGGGCCTGGGCCGCCCCGGATCCCGACAAAGCTGAAGATGAGCCAGCCAGCCCCGGTTCGGGAGAGTTCGTGAAGAAACGTTCCAAGGCATTCGACATTAGAAGATCCGCCAGTCGACCTTGATAAGATTGTGAGGTTCTATTCATTCTAGTACTTCCAGGGTTGGGAAATCTTACGCAGTTTTCCATCATCCAGTTTCATCGTGGGCGAAGCGGACGACCTCGGCCGATCAATCTGTCGCGCGGGTCGTTTTCGATGAGTTGGAAAGACGCATCGTGAGCCGGTTCTGGCACACAATGAGCAGGTAGGCGGTCGCATGTCGCCTTTCAGGGAAGATGAATTTTAGCTAAGCTCTGCGGGAGGAGGAGCGGATATCAAACATTTTGTCTTCTTTCTGTTGGAGTCAATAAGTAGGCCGCAAACAATGGACGGGCGCATCCGCTCGTTCGCTGTTTCCTACCTCTTGCATTCCTCGCACGCCCGCGTTGAGGTTGAGGGCGCGCGATAAACCCGTTCTCCGCTGCCAGCATCGAACGGGGAAGAGGGAGAGCCGAAGGGCATTTCGGTGAAGTGACTGTCTGTCCCTGGCTGTACCATAGTGGTGCTTGCTTGACGAAGATAGATAGGATGACTCGAAGCCGACTGGAAGGACGCTCGTGTGTGGATAGTGCGTTGAGTTGTTGAGTTGTTGTTGTTGTTGGTGGTGGTGGTGTTGGTGTTGTTGCTGTGTTGGATGGACGAGAGGGAGAGAGATAGCCAAGCCCTCCGCAAAGTCCCTGAATGCGGGGTGACGAGTTGTCAGAGCGAATTAATAATACAGCAAAGCAATTGCGGGGGTGGTTGGTGTTGGGGTGTACCGCTATACAAATCCAGATGATTAGTATACATTTCACCATCACCTCATTCTATGTCCCGTTACTAATCATCAACGGGGCTTTGGACTCGCAACAGATTTACCCATGCTCGCCACATCCAATTGTTTTACAGACACCCAGATGTGCCTGTCGTCGAACATCGGCTCGAAGAACGGACACGATTACAGCTAGTCCTTTGCGATCTCTCCAAAGACCTCAGTTCTCAAGCTGTCGTTGCTCGAAAGGTCTGATCGCGCTCGCCTCGCGAGAGGAGCTCCAGATTCGCCAGCCGCGGTCGGCTCTAGCTTATCCCTTCGTCCGCTGAGACATTACCTAGCGCTAGCAGGGAAGCAAAGTCAGGGTTCTAATTGATCTAAGAAGGGGTCCCAATTGAGCCTCATTCTCTGGCGAATAACAGCTTCTCGTTTCTGCTCCTGCTAGCGGTGGGTAATGTCTATAAAGATCCTCTTGAGGAAGAATCTCCCGTTCCCGCTCCGCTCTCAACCCCTCCCTCCGCCGAGTAAGTTTCCCCTCATGGTGCGAAAAGACCCAAGGTATATATATTTTGCATCGGCAACGAGCGACTCTTATATAAGTAACAAACTCGCAAATTTCGCCGGGTCTCGCATATATGTATATTATATTAAGTGATCTTCCGTAGAATCATTAAAAAAACTGGTTAGGTGATAGTATTTTTGGCCCGTGCGAGGAATACCAAAATCTCAATTTTACGCTTACGCCTGAATTCTACGCAAATGCGCAACTGCAACTTGCACGTAATATGTCTAAATCGAAAGGTAAATGTGAGGCTTGCTAATAGTTTCGGTACGAG
This sequence comes from Leptodontidium sp. MPI-SDFR-AT-0119, assembly GCA_020726505.1. Classification (NCBI taxonomy): domain Eukaryota; kingdom Fungi; phylum Ascomycota; class Leotiomycetes; order Helotiales; family Leptodontidiaceae; genus Leptodontidium; species Leptodontidium sp. MPI-SDFR-AT-0119. The sequence goes on along the minus strand of JAHLEZ010000013.1, from coordinate 1,338,443 downwards.
ATTAACTTTAATTATAACCTCGGCCTATCGATTCCTAAGGGTTTATAAAACGTTATGGGCTTACTTGTATTACCTGCCCGATACGCTGCCTAACTTATAAACGCTAGTAATTTACGAACAAGTATTTTACTAGTTAAAAGACTTATAAATCCTGTTTCTTTCGCCTTTAAGATATTTATTAGTAATAAAAGAGAAAGCTAATTTCGGATAAGGTTTGAAAACGATAATTTATACAGGCTTAATAAGTAGTGTAGAAGACTATCCCTTTAACTGTGAATTGGGGCACAGCCCGAAGACACTATAGCGAGGCCTGCAATTGCCCCTCAATTTAGCGAGCTTAAGGGGTCTTAGTGGCAGATCTACGCAATTATAGCGTATTAAACGCTAAACATTCCCGTCTTATAGCAACTCGCTTCCGGTGGGACATCCTGAGCAAGTGTGCTTGTCGCGGTTTAAGGGATACGAGAACGATTACAACTTAAGAAACTAAAGGCAAGGTAACTTAAGAATCAAGCGTGGTAGTTATAAGGGAATAGAGACTTTTAAAACGGGGATTTAGTTACCTTCAAAAGGGGACTAATATACCTTAACAGGTCGTATCGGTAGTAGGAGGGCTATGCTAAGCCTCGAGAGAAGCCTATGAGTGCTTACGAACGTTAGGATACATCAAAATAAGGCTAGGAGAGATAAAAACCAATGTAGCCGCGTTCGTACAAGGATTTACGTTCGTAAGAAGATTTGCAAGAAGTCTATAATAATCTAGAAGAAGATAAAGAGGCATTTGCAAAGGGAATAATACCCTTAGAATAAGTACTAAAGCGCTGAAATAAAGAAGGGACTCTTAAACCTCGATTACCGAAAAGATTAGTTACTTTTATTAATAAGAAATAGCGATAAAGACACGGGCAAGCTTTACTACGTGCGACTATATAAAAAGAGACTAAATTACGACTTAAGGGTAATTAAAAGGACCAAAAAACTTGAGATCTAGGAAGATATATATCAGAAGAAGAAGAGGGAGAAGAATAAAATTAAAATTTTAAACATCTCGCCGAGGTCCGGAATCTGTCCTGTAGCTTGCGAAGAGCCACAGATTACGGGCCGGAAAGCAAATTAATATAAAACCCAGTATAAAGTGCTTTTTGACCGTGGCGAAGCGAGGTCCCCTGGGCCCGAAGGGCCGCCGGGGCAAAGACCTCGTAGGACTATATTGAGAATATTTACTTACGCGAGGTGCTAGCAGAGCAGCGGATTATCTGCCACTATCCTGTGCATAAGGCTGAGCGGTTAGTGCTTAATAACGTAATACTTTTCATAAATACGTAGCTATAGTCTATAACGACACTGGCACAAGAGAGCGTTGCAAGAGGTATATGGAAGTACGTTGGCGTTGGCTATCGAGTACTAATAGGTCTATTACGAAGGAAACAAGAAGATAAGGAGAGAAGAAGGAGAGGGGGAGACTAGTCCTTTAAATACAAGTGGCCTCCGAAACCACTCTGGTACAGGTCCGACTCCAGTCTGACTTAACACAAGTGGATTCCCTGAAGTCCCTGACTCGTCATAATACTCAACACCTAGTCCTATCGTTACACTCTAGATTTAATTAATTCGTAATTTCCTAACTTAGAATCTTTCCCGTACCTTACTATATGCTGTTTTTCTTGTTGTGTGGTTTATTAGGCTTCGTCCCTCCCACATTACTAAGATTTAAACGAGCTTATAATGCTTCCCCTTTATATATAAAACTCTTTTCTTTTTACTTTTTTTCTTACTTAATTATAAATTCTAAGAAACTCTTATTGTCTTTAAATATTATATATTAATATACAAGGCCGCTACCACACGTGATTACTATCTTTCTAAAGCAAGCGTTATAAGAAGAGAGTTAGTGTTGGTCCACAGGTCCCTGCATGAGTATACTTCGGTCTGGAAAAAGGGGGGTGCGAGTCAAAGTCAGGGGTCGGAGCCTAACCGGACTGGTTTCGGTGGACATTCGGTGGGGTTTCGTAGTATATAGTCTAGCTCTCTTCGCACTCTCTTAGAAAATACACAGATTTTTAAACTATACATTTATTACTTTGTCACTATACTCGCATTAGAATATATTCACACATGCGGCGTGGTACATAAACCGGTACTGCACCGACAGTTAGTATTTAGTTTTAATCGCTGTTTCTTATTTTATAATCCTTTTAGCATTAACCTTTATACGTGCCTAAAGTATTATAATAGCTTGATATATAATTATAAGTATATTAAATTTCAAACAATTTAGAATTGTTATTATAAAGATATTAAAAGTAGGTGTTATATAAAGGGGAACTAGGAGAGGGGTAAAGGCGAAAAAGTGGCGGGGTTGTTAAAATCGCTTACTAATACTAGTTATAAAAACGATTGTAAGAGTTCGGGCCACAGCTCGTGGGCCCCCCTAAACTAAAACATCAAAATTTTATAATCTTATAATTTCGCAACCCCTTAATAAATTTTCTTGATTTTAAGTTTTTATATAAATAAATGAGTATTATTACTAATTATTTAATTATATTTTTAAATTTATAATTTGTGATTAAATTTTAAATCAATTTGTGTGGTAGTGTTATAGTGTTTTATTATATTATATTATATTTTAATTATTTTAATTAAATATTAATATTTTTAAGCCTTTATTAATATATATTAATTTCTAAGTAAATGTTTAATATTATACTAAATTTGAGATCAAAATATAAATTTCTTATATTATTATAAACTTTTATAGTTATAATAAAAATTTACATTTTAAGCTTAAATTCAAATATATATTAAAACTATACTTATTATTTCATAAAATCTTTTTAAAATAAGAAACTATTAATTTTTAATTCTAATAATCTGATTTAAAAAAGACAAATATTTAACGTTTTAATACGTTTATATAAAGTCACTAAAATTTCAACTTTAGCTTATTAATTGAAAAATATAATTAAAGCTTCTCTATAACCGTGTATCTTTATATATTATTGTTCACTTTCAAGAAGAATTATTAGAATTTGAAAAAGTTGTAAAATTTTGAAAACAAAGGGTTTTTTGATGTTCTCGCTTAGGGGGCCCGAACTCTTACTTCTGCGTCTTGCTCGCCACGATATCCGCACAATCCAACCCGCCAGCCCTATTAACATAGCAAGCCAACAATGTCAGGGGCAGTAGAAACGTGCACTCACCTCCGCGACGCTTATCAGTGGTGGAGTTATCGGGGGCATTAGACCGTTTTCCGACCGACTGACGCTCCAGTTTACAAGCCTGGGATTCTGACGTGTCTTTTGGCGAATACTCACTCGCTCGTGGTGTTTTCTTTGCCGAATTGAAATTCTGGAGGGCGAACAAGAGGGTTGACGCCGGTGGGAAGCCGATTGAGAGCCTGGTCGAGTTCAAGTATATGTATCAGCCGAGGGTTGACAGAATGAGTTCAGGCGCTGGCAGTGTATTCAAATTTTATCCAGCCTTTCTTCCGCCTCCCATCGGTTCAGGCATAGTAGGGCAGCATTTTAGTAGAGACACTACTAACCAAGGCACTGCTAGAAACTCTTAGTCTCGGCAAGGCAAGGTATGGCAAATTTGACTATATAGCGTTTAAATTTCAACTTCCCAATCAGTAAACAGTGGAGTTATTCAGAAATGACTGTAAAATCTCAACTTCGCTCCCGTCATCTACCACCGGAGCTTCGCTCCAATGTTGAGAAATTTTGAAACTATTCACAAATCCCCTTCCAAAAGCGTGGGGGATGTCCCAGGATTAAGGCAGCAGTAAATCACTAAACAAGGTGTTGAATACTCTCCGCTTGATTTCAAATGTATGACATCTCCGTTGTGCAGCATCTATCCCTGGGACAGAAACTGCCTGCCAAGCTCAACGGAGTTTATGTAGTGTACAAAGCAGGTGTCATTACCAATGACAAATACAAAGCCACAATATGGATGAGAAGCAATCTTCGGGGCCGGGGCAAACCAAGTCCGATAGAATTTTCACAATCTCATATGACGGGCCTTCTATAAAGCCACATGTTGAGGAGTATATATAGCAGTCGAGCAGTCAGGTGTGCATCCTCACCCCTCACCTCAGAGCTGCCTCTCGTTCATCAACACCATAGTTGTCATCTCCATGCAATTCTTCACCCTTCCGCTCCTCGCCAGCGCTGCGGCAGCCGCCATAGTAGCGTGTCCCCCTGCTGCGGGAAATAGGACCTACTGCCCAGGCAAACCAGCAACCAACAAGCAGCAGGAAGACATCTTCGCAGAATTCCGCAACACCTATTTCATCGAGAGAGACGCATCGGCAGCACTCAATGCGCACATGCCCGAGGACTACATCCAGCACAACCCAAACATCCTCAGCGGTCGCCAGAACGCCATCGATGCACTGAACCAATTCTTGCCTCTAACTACTTTCACAGTCTTACGGGCGGGCGTGCAGAACAATCTTGCATGGGTGCATATCAAGGGGGAGTTGCAGGGAACGATCTTTGCGACGGTTGACATCTTTCGGTTTGAAGGAACCTGCATGAGGGAGCATTGGGACGTCACTCAGATTGCGAATGCGAGCTCGCCCAATCCTCTGGCGCTGTTCTAGGTGTTTGGACTGCGCAGGTGGCCTGGGGCTTGGGCTTGATTTTAGGGGCCGAGCGGGGTCGTGGCAACTGGGCGTTGGTGATCAGGCGCTGAACAGGATGGGGGAATGCGTGGGTGGGTGAGGTGGAGACCAAAGGACGTGACGAAACACCCAGTTCATAGCTGTATCTTCCGCAAATCGTTAAAACTTCAATTATATACTAGTATCTTCCATTTTCAACCCCCTTAGCCAAAGATAATCAGTTCTTTTGATTCTGACTTTCTATACACCCTGCTCGTCAAGGATTTGGGTCCGCTTCGGCATCAGGACTGAGGTCTAGTCAAGAAGCTAAGCTGCGCCTGGTGGCCCTTAGCTTCATTTCACTATGAAATCGTCCTTTTAAGTGCAAAGAGAGGATCATACAGTGTTGCCCAATTCCCGTTCTTTTACTTATAGCTCTTTTGTTAGCTGTATTCCCCTGAGTGCCATTAAATCCTCCGAAACCCAGGATGAAAGAAACGTGAGTATTATTCTTGTTGATAGTTATTAAGCGAAAATAAACATACAAGCGTAGCCAAAGTGCTAGCTCACCTAGGTGTCCAACAGAAGCTTATATAGAGCCATTCCCTTCCATTATCTCCTTCACGGTCTTCTCACTCAAATCCCACAACTCCTTCGCTAGCTTCTCATTCCTCCCAGTTTCACTCGCAAGCGACAATTTCCCCCCCGGCAAAAGGTAAGAACCTTTATATTTCTCTGCATTCCCTCTCACTTCCGGGGAAGTAGCAGCAAATAGAGGTGCGATGGCTCCTTGCAAAGGCGATTTAGCAAGTAACTTCATCACCGGTCTAGCAACAGCTGGGAACAAATCCAGAGCCCCCCCAGTTCCCACAACACCGGGATGCAGCGAGATAGAAACTAGTGGGGTGCCTTCTTGGTCTGCTCTTCGTTGGAGCTCGGCGGCGAAAAGAACGTTGAGAAGCTTGGTGAAGTTGTATCGTTTGGTTTGAGCGATCAGTGAATCGACTGATGCGGGGTTCGACGAGAAGGTGGTGTTGAAGTCTTCTTTGGTAGAGAGGTTATTGACGCTTATGAAGGAGTGTAATCCTGAGGAAACTGTGACGACTCGTATATCTGCTCCTGGCAGTTGAGCTGTCTGGCGAAGCAGTGGGAGGAGGGCTTCGGTCAATGTGAAGTGCCCTATATGGCTTTGAAGAGGTTAGATGGGCTTCAGCAGTAGGGTGGAAGATATACTTGATGGCTACTGAGGTCTCAAGACCATCTTTCGTTAGCTCAAAAGGTGATGCCATTCGTGCTGCATTATTGACTTTCATTCAATTAGCCAAGAGACACTGAAGCGGATGTCAATAGATAAGGTACCGAGTATGTCCAAACGATCTGACTTTGATAGGAATGACTTGGCGGATGCTATTACATCGACTGGCGATGTAAGGTCCAATTTCAGCCATACGATCTCTCCTTTCTTGGCGACGTTCTTATGTTCTGCGTTGAATCTCGCGATTGCCTCTTTCGCTTTCGCTTCAGATCTTGCTCCCATCCAGACTGTTGCACCCTTCAGAGCCAGTTGCTCAGAGATCGTGTATCCCATTCCTGTACTATGCGAAGAACATTAGTATGAATGTGAAACATGGGCAGAGGGCATACTTGGCTCCCGTAACCAAGGCAACCTTTCCAGTTTGGTCCGGAATTTGGAGAGTCGGTCTTCCGAAAAAGCCCATTTTGTATACTGCAGTTAGGTATTTAATGTCTGATTTGCAAACTAGGTGAGAGAAAGAAGTTGAAGAACGAACAATTTATTACGTTGCAGACGGTGACATATGTTTACTGATCGGTCACGGCATCGGGGCAATTCAGATGCGACGACCCCTTCACAAACCTTATTTGGTAAGATAATGGAGTCATACCCTGGCCAATGACAGAGGCATGGACGTACTTAATTTCTAATGCGCGTGAAGGACAGTACTCAGGTAATAGTGTATTGATGAAACAATTTAGTAAGGAAGTCTCGTCTCTGGTCAAGACTAGAAGCAGAATGTTTAGCCCTTTGACCAAAGCTAGGGTTCTGCCCAACGGCGGTGTGCCATACCCCCAACACCACCAGCGTCTTGTCACACAAGCACTTAAATTTTCACTTAAAGCGCCTAGAATATTATTTAAGCCTGACAAAAATATTAATTTGAAGAATATTTATTGTAACCACCTCTTTTAATAATATTAGTTTACTTTTTCTTTACCAGATCTTAATTTATTATAGTGATAAAAGCTAGTTATAACCCAGGAGTTTATATTTAAAGTAAGATTTAACGAATTGAAAGTATAATAAATTGTCATTGCGGTCAAAAGCTGTGAAATAGGTGAGCCAATCAGAAGAGAGGAAGCGCAGTAGGTGAACACGTGATTAGAGACAAAGTAGATTGCTTGCTTGCTTACTTGAGAGAAGAGCCATAAGGGCTCTTCGGTAGTTATATACACAATAATAGCTTCTCTAGAAGCTTCGATAAGTACGTAATCGACTTCTCTAAAAGATTCGACTACGTAATCAAATACGAGAGTAATTTCCGAGCCGCGTAAGCAGTGGAGATTACTTCGGCTGTTCTCCAGCGTAGAATCGGCACGAGTTACCGAAGTCAAAATCTAACAAGAAGAAGAAAGACTAAGGGTCTTATACTCCTAAATTTTCTTACTTTAGCGCTTTACTTATAAGCGATTAAAGTTCCTTACTATAATTAGGAAATTAATTATACTAATCGTTTTTTCTACGTCTAATACCTTATATAACTAAGCTTTCCGAATTAGCTCTTAGTAAGACATAATTGTCGTGCAAGAGCACGCCTAGAGGCTCCACAGAGGCCAATTTAACGTATTATTAAGGTATGCGCAGTACTGTAATTAATTGTTATATTATCTACGTATAGTCTATTCGAGCTCCCTGAATATAGAGGTCGCGGGCGCTTTAGCTATAGTGCCTTTGATTAGGCTCGCTTAGCCGGCCTATTATAACGTGCACGACATACCCCCTCGCTAAGGACAATACTAAGCTTTAGCGAAGTAAATAAGTGCTTAATAAACATAATAGTCAATAGGAAATCGACATATAATATATAATTAATAATATAAGAGCGATAAATAATAGAGATAAATAATAAGTAGTAGCTAAAGTAAATATACTAAACAAGTAAGCGTAAGTATATAAGTAAGTGCCCCTTATTATAACTTCCCTCTTTAAGCGTACTATACTTTAAAATAGCTCGTGTTTCGTCCCGCCGAAAGGCTACTAAAGTCGCCCGCGCCGTTAACGCCGCTATTACTTATATAATAAGAAGTGTAAGTTTCCCTTGTACTCTTTATTCTTTTAAGAATAGTTTTAATATATTATAATAACTTACGGCTCGCCCTCGCACCTCCTCGCCCGCCCTCGCCCTCGCTCTAACTACCCCTCGCCGTCGCGCTAAGGCAAGTACTAATAGGGAGGTTCCTTGCCTAGTATACGTAAAAGCTGCCTTAAAGGGTACTTTCCCTATTAATATTTACTAAAGTGTAATTGGCTTAGTATAGTGCCTGCGGTGCCACGGTTAGAATTATAATTATACTAGTCCTATTAGGCCTAATGTTATAATCGCCTTTGCGGCCTTTATAGAGGAGAAGCGCGGTTTTAACTGCACTTATATAAGTTTCACTTTTAGCCCTTATACTTTTAAAGTTAGTTAACTTTAAATAGTAATTAAGACGTCTCCGGGCTTTGGTCTAAGAAGTAATTATTACCCTTAATATATTCACTTTGCCTTTATAAAATATACTTTAAGTATACTAATAAGCTCAGCCGCCGCCCTAACTGCCGCTCTAGCTATTATACTACTTAATATATTCACCTTGTCTTTATAAACAGGCTTTAAACGTACTAACTTTAGCTTAGTCGCCGCCGCCGCCGCCTTAGCCCTAGCCACCCCCCGCCTAATCCTCCTACTTATACGTAGTATTAGTATTAGTGCTATCGCTAATGATGTGGCTGCCCGCCGCCGCCGTATTAAGGAATTTGTCGTGCAGGTTGTGGTAGGCCGGCTAAGCGAGCCCAATCAAAGGAACTATGGCCAAAGCGCCCGCGAGCTCCGTACTCAGGGAGCTCGAATACACCATACATAAACTAATACAATAATCAATTACAGTACTGCGTATACCTTAATAATACGTTAATTTCGCCTCTGTGGAGCCTCTAGGCGTGCTTTTGCACGATAGTTATAAGCCTCGTAAGTTATCAAAGCTTCCTAGTCGCATGCACGCGCCGACGTAGCTTTATAAAGGCATGTAAAGGCTTTTTCACTACTGCCTTATACACGTATTAGTAGTACTTAAAAGCTTATTAATAACCCTTAAATTATTAAAACCTTTTTGAAATTATTATATATATACCTAAAACTAATAATATCACTTCTTAGGCTACTTACGGATTGTAATTTAAAGGCGCGGAAGGATTAAGTAATATAGCACTTGCGCTTGACATTTTATATTAGCTTTATAAGTGCACTAAATATAATAAACCCTAGCGCTTTTACGATAGGCTATATCTTAAACCACTGACTTAAGGCTCTAACGCTTAAAAGTACTACGTAAGAGGTTACAAAGACTTAGTTAAGTTAATATTACGCTAATGTTACAGCTTAAAAAGCAGCAAACTTATAACTGTCTTTAACGCTTAAGTCGTCCGATAACGCGTGGGCTACACTTACCTTAGTTATATCGACAGATGCCCTAATAAGAGGAATAAGTCTAAAAGAAGTTAATCTACTTTTATACTTAATAATTGCAAAGATACAGTAGATTTACGTAACACAAGCTAAGAAGTACTAGTACACGCTTATTAAATAGACGAGCCAAAACAACAAGTACATAGCTCTATATAACTAACTCTCTGAAATAGTAAACGATTCGCTTTTAGACTTTGCGATTAGGGAACTAGTTAGTAAGAGCGACTTAAGCTTATAAACGTTAGTTAGTATACTTTAGCGCGATATAATACTATTAAAATCGGTAGTCCTTATAATAATAGTTATAAAATATGATAAGGTTTTAAAGAAGGCATATAAGGAAAAAGTTAACGTTAACTAGTAAATAAAGAACTTCTTAAAGGCTTATAAGGATACTAAAGCGTACGATATACTTAAAGTTAAGGGTATTATGGCTTTAAAAAAGTGGTTACGTGTTATAAAAACTTATATACACCTTAATTAGGTAAATCCTATCCTTAGTATAATTATACGTAACGACTAACTTAAAAAGGAGTATAATTTTACTCTTAACGACTATATATAAGTACTCTTAAACATAAACTAAAAGCACATTATATTTAAGAAGCCTAGGCGTTAAGGAGGGGGTAACGATTAATACTTAACCCTTAAAGGAATAAACGATAATATATCAGGCGTAAGCTTTAGTAAATCTCGCTCTCGCGACTAAGGTAACTTATGCCTATATAATATAAATAATAAGCACTTTTTTAAGCCGCTTAAGTACTAAAGACTATATTATATAATTAATAGAACGACTACCGAAGGCATAAAGTATATATTAAACGCTAACGAGGTAATTATAACTCGCAAGAAGTTAAAGATTATAAACTTTAAGAAGCTTAAGGCTGCTATAACTAAAAAAGGTTAAAAGTACGTTATAATAACTAAAATTACTGAAGCTAATAACATTAGTACTTTTAAACTTACTATTAACGCTAAAATAACTAATGTCGCTGCACTTATAAGAAATAAAGACAAAAGTAAAGCTATATAAGAAGGGATAAGAAGTATTAACGTAACTGTACTTAATTAAACCTCTTTAATGATATAATTTAAGATAATATTCTTAATATTAGTATTTATAGTATTATAGAGTTTTAACGCTATCTTTTATTAAATAATATTCTAATTAACAATTACGGCGTAATTCACTTAGTTAATAGTATTAATAAACTAGTCCTTAGTAGTTTTAAACGTATTATAAGAGAATTAGTTAACGCGGGCATCTTAAACTTATTAATTATTAAGAGAGGTATACGTATCTTTAAAAACGCTATATATAAACCTGCCGAATCGTATATTAAGGACTTAACGCTATTTAATGTAGTTATTATAGAGGGGTTTAATATTAATATTATCTTAGAAAGCCTCCTCGCACAATCGGGGGTGTAGTATAATAATACTAATACGACTTTGCGCGTAAGTAGTGCTAAAGAAAGCTATGTAGTGAGAAACCTGTAGCATAAGTAGAACCTTATAATATTTAAATATAAGCTAGTTAATAACTACTCGCGCTCTTTATAATTACGTATATTTATAAAGACTCGTAAATCTCTTGCTATAATAATATACCCGATAATTAGTAGACGATTATATCTTCTTAAGAAGTATACCTTTTAATTGACTCGCAATTTCTTACGACCCCAGAGCGATATAGCACAAATATAGTATTTACGGGCTAGTCACCTCGGCAAAATGGCCCTGAAAGCTCTTGTGAAGTATGCCCGCAATGTCTAAATCAATGAAATCACTAGTATATAATGCGAAAGCTGTGCTGTAACATACTCGGCTTAGCTATATGCAAAATCAGGTCTGATAACGACACGTCTGTAATCAACACAAGATACTGGACCCAGTACGACTAATGGGCGTTAGATAATAGCATCGAGCTAGAGCCTACTCCTATTTACACGCATAAGCCAAATGGAGGTATAAAAAGAGCTAGTAGGGAGCTAATTACTAAGGCCTTAAAAATAATAATAGGCGCTAATCTATTATTTAAGCTGTGGCCGGAGGCTGTTTTAATAGCTATACACTTTTATAATATGTTACTATTAGCTAAGAGAGCTATACGATTACTAAATAAAGTGCTGCAAGTATAGTTCAAGTAGTATTTTTAGTAGTACGATTTACATATAGTAAAGAGGTTACTAGTTAATTTAAGACCTAACTAAAGTAATACTTTTGCGTATAGCGCCAAAGTCTACGCGATAATTAAAGACTGATAAGCTCTTTGTGACAAAAGAGGCTTTAAAGTTAACCTTAAGGGGCATGTCGAATACCTAGTTAACTATTATATAACTAATATATATAGGGTTTAAATACCCTAGTTAAAGCGTGTAATACGTATATAAAACGTTATTTTTAATAAAGTATAGTTTTATAATAAGTAAGTAGTAATTAGCTAACCACTACTAATACTTAAATAAGTCGTTAATATACTTATAAAGCTTAAGGCTATTTAAGACGCTGAATTAATTATCGAATACGTAGCGGACGAGTATATAAAGGCGAAAAATAGTACTAAATTAAATAAGCTATTATTTAACTTAATAAAAGTTAACGAAGTTTTTATAAAGGTAATTTTATACGTAATTATTAAGGCGGGACTACTTATTTTACGAGAGTACTAAAATAAGATAATACTATTAAATTTACAAATTAATACGTTAAAAAATAATATATAACTTAATAAAGACAATATAATAGTTTTAATAATAACAAAAAGCCTAAGCACACTAAGACAAACTCGAAGTTAAATATAACGAAACGAATATATTGAGCCTAAGAGAAGTATTCTAAGTGTAAAATAACTACGCTAAATTAAGGGTACGCGCAAATTAATACCTTAAGTTTTAATTTAAAGTGGAACACGAGATAACTAAAGTTAATTACTAAACTAACTTAAAGTAACTAGTTTAAGTTTAGGAAATGTACTACAGTACGAAAACACCTCGTCTAAGGAGGATTACGACGAGCTTAAGGAAAAACAATAACTCCTCTTAGAAAACTTACCGTTAAAGACACTAACATAAGGCCTATTAAACAAGAACATGTCTTAAGAGACCTTAGACGAAGTACTACAAGTACTAAACTAAAGTTAATTACACTCTGTTACTCGAGCTTAGCGAAGACGGCGAGCTAAAGAAATAATATAGTTAAATAAACGGTTAAAGATTAAGCCTAAAGTATACTCCTTTATTATAAGGGAGCTCTTAAACACTAAGTTTATAAATTAAAAAAATAAGAATTATATATAAATTATATCTTTTATTACGATATTTTAAAATAAAGATATAACGTAAGAAGATAATAAAGACTATAAAACTATATATACTATCTTTGTGACTATAATTAATAGCGAAACAATTAAAGTATAAGAAACTATAAGCTTTAAAATAATATAACTATATTAAGTAAAGCTTTTAATAACACTAAAGTACTAATAGAACTTAGACTAGTACTTGTAGGGAAAACGCTTCTAAAAGGACGCACGTAAGAAGATAAAGAACCTTTAGGCTAAGAAATACTAATATATTATACTTAGGACACGCGTTAAAACGACGCTTATATTATTAAAATAAGTATTTACTTATAAAGTTAACTTAGTTAAATAACTTATATATACTAAATCGCGTATTTATTACTAAGGGTAACTTACAGAAAAATGCCACTATATTTTTTACGTACGCCTTTATATTAACGGCGAGGTTTTTTTGTATTACAATAGCCCTAGTAGCCTAATTTAATTTAGAAGTTAAGTAATACGACGTCGTAAACGCTTTTATTAATATAAAATAAGATAAACGAAGTATACTCGTTTATTATTACTTTTCTAACGGTTTTAAATAGCCTAATATAGTTATAAAGATCAATAAAGCCTTATATAACCTACGCGATTTCTTAGCCTTATAATATAGTGACTTCTTAGTTATACTTAAAAGCCTTAGTTTAAAGCTATTTACAAAAGAGCCTTATATATTTATAAATAATAAGTATATAATATTTATAACCTTTTACGTAAATAATATATAAGTGTTATATTATAAGTTAAACTTTATTATAGCGACTAAAATTACTAATAACCTTAATAAAGCTTACGAGTTAATTATAATAAGTAACGTAAAGTAATTTCTAAAGATACGAATTATATAAAATAAATATATAAAAACAATTACGTTAGTTTATAATACGTATATAAAAAAAGTAACTTAGAAATTTAACTTAATAAATAATAATTACTTAAGTACTCCTCTATTATATTACGACTTAGTTAAAAACACTAATAAAGTAATAAAAATATAAATTAAAAAATATTAAGAAAAGGTTAGATTTGTCTTATATACGATTATTATAATTAAATTAAATATAATTTTTATAACTTTATAATTGTCGTATTTCTTAATAAACTTAAGTCAAAATTACTTATAAGTTATTAATTAAATAATATATTACTTATTTAATACACGCTTCTTAATAATCGTTTATAATTATTAATAGCGCGAAACGTAGTTTATAATAACGTTTAATACTTTTTTAATAAATAATTTAGAAACTAAGCGTTTTTTATAAGGGCTTATTATTCTTTTATTTAAGGGTATTATATTTTAAAAAACATTTAAGTAAGATATAATTACTACCTCGATTATAAAAGCTAAGCTCTTAAGAGTAAAGCGAATTATAAAAGAGGTTATAATATTATAAAGGCCTTTTAAAGAAATATACTTTAATATAAGTTGCCCTTAAAATATCTTTTATAATAATTAATAAATAATTAGGCTTATAATTAAAGAAAACTAACGTATATTAACTAAGATTAGGCACGTTAATATTTAGAATATATAGTTATACTAAGAGTACTAAAAAGGCAGTTTTAAGGTTATATACTTACCTATAAGTGAGATATATATAAATAGCCTTACTAAAAACCTCCCACGCTAGAAGTTTAAGACTTTTGTCGCATTACTTAATTTATAAGACGCTAGGGCGTCGGTAGAAGAGCTTAATTAAAGTATAAAATTAATATATAAGCTTATAACTTACTATAAATATACTCTTTTGTTTTTCCTTTATATTTCTAAAGTATTTTTTAAATTAATATAATCACGTTAAGTATATTTTTTTTAAGTTATTAAAGGGCAAGAATTCTATTTCGGCTAAAGTTATAACTAAATTAATACAAAATAAATATATAAGGGCCCGTTTTTAAACTACTTATAAAGTAATAAATTATAACTCTAAAAGAGCACGTTCTTAAGCCGCTATTAAGTCGCGAATTAAACTATTAATAAGTCCACTAGCTCTACTAGTAACTCCTTAATACGGCGGCGGCGGGCGGCCACACTACTAGCATTATCAGTAGTAGTAGCAGCACCAGCACCAGCATCAATAGCACCAGCACTAGCACCAGCACTAGCACTAACCCGAACAGGTAGGAGGATTAGGCGGGGGGCGAGGGCAAGGGCAGCGGCAAGGGCGGCAGCGGCTAAACAACTAAAGTTAGTCTCTTTGAAGCTATTATAAAGACGGAATAAATATATTAGGAGTAGTAAGAGTCTTACGAACTGCGGCTTAGAGTGATTTTAACTACTACTTAAAGTTAACTAAACTTAAAACTACAAAAACTAAAGTCAAACTTACGCGAGTACGTGAGGTATCACGCTTCTCCTCTAAAAAGGCAACAAAAGCTACCGCAATAGTAGGCCTAATAAGACCGGCGCAACTATAATTCTAACTATAGTATCAAAGGCACTAAGTCGAGCTAGTAGTATCTTAATAAATATTAATAAAGAGGTTACCTTTTAAGGCAACTTTAACGTATACTAAGCAAGGGACCTCCTTATTAACACCTACTTTAGCGCGGCGGCGAGAGGGGGTGGCAGGGGCGGCAGGAGGGGGCGCAAGAGAGGAGGTGCGGCGGCGAGGAGCGGCGGTAGACTATTATAATTAGTTAATATACTTTAACTTACTTAATTTTTTAACTTTTTAACTTAAATAACGTTAGAACTAATCTTAAATTAATAAAATATAAGGGAAACGTACTTTCTTTATTACGCGAGTAGCGGCGAAGTTAAAGTAACGGGAGGCGCGGGCGGTTAACTTAATAGCAAAGATATAACTTATTTTGAATTTAATATACTTACAAAAGGAAGTTATAATAAAAGAGTAATTGTTTATATATTCTCGTTTAAACGTTTAATATATTTACTTTAACTATTATTTATTATTTATCCTTATTATTTATTAACTTACTATTATTAATTATATATTATATATCGATTTCTTATTATTTATTATATTTATTAAGCACTTATTTACTTCGCTAAAGCTTAGTATTGTCCTTAGTAAGGGGGTATATTATATAAGTTGTGGTAAGCCGACTAAGCGAGCCTAATTAAAGGAACTATAGCCAAAGCGCCCGCGAGCTCCGTACTCAGGGAGCTCGAATACACTATATATAAACTAATATAACAATCAATTACAATACTACGCATACCTTAATAATACGTTAATTTCGCCTCTATAGAGCCTCTAGGCGTGCTCTTACACGACAGAATTACTAGTAAAGCTAGTAGACTTATTAGTAGTTTAGTTCGTGACTTAATAGCGGCTTAAGAACGTGCCCCTTTAGAGTTATAGTTTATTACTTTATAAGTAACTTAAGAACAGGCCTTTATATACTTACTTTGCGTTAGTTTAGTTGTGGCTTTAACTAGAATAAAATTCTTGCCTTTTAATAATTTAAAAAGAACGTGCTTAACGTAATTATATTACTTTAAAAAATATAAAGGAAAATAAAAGAGTATATTTTATAATAAAGTATAAGCTTTAATTAAGCTCTTCTACTAACGCTCTAACATCTTATAAGTTAAGTAGTACTAAGAAGGTCTTAAACTTCTAGTGTAAGAGGTTTTTAGTGAGGCTATTAGTATATATCTTATTATTAAGTAAATACATAACTTTCAAACTATCTTTTTAATATTTTTAACGTAATTATATATTTTAAATATTAACGTGCCTAAACTTAGTTAATATATACTAGTTCTCTCTAATTATAAGCCTTATTATTTATTAATTATTATAGAAGATATTCTAAGGGCACCTTATATTAAAGTATATTTCTTTAAAAGGCCTTTATAATATTATAACCTCTTTTATAGTTCACTTTACTCTTAAGAGCTTAACTTTTGTAATTGAGGTAATAACTATATTTTACTTAAATACTTTTTATAATATAATACCCCTAAATAAAAGAATAATAAGCCCTTATAAAAAACACTTAGTTTCTAAATTATTTATAAAAGAGGTATTAAATACTATTATAAGTTACGTTTTATATTATTAATAATTATAAATAGTCCTTAAAAAGTGTATATTAAATAAATAACGTATTATTTAATTAATAGCTTATAAATTCTTTTAACTTAAGTTTATTAAGAATTATAATAATTATAAAGTTATAAAAGCTATATTTAGTTTAATTATAATAGTCGTATATAAGACAAATCTAACCTTTTCTTAGTACTTTTTAATTTATATTTTTATTACTTTATTAGTGTTTTTAATTAAGTCGTAATATAATAAAGAAGTACTTAGGCAATTATTATTTATTAGGTTAAATTTTTAGGCTACCTTTTTTATATACGTGTCGTAAACTAACGTAATTATTTTATATATTTATTTTATATAATTCGTATCTTTAAAAACTACTTTACGTTACTTATTATAATTAGCTCGTAAGCTTTATTAAGGCTATTAGTAATTTTAATTATTATAGCGAAGTTTAATTTATAATATAACACTTATATATTATTTACGTAAAAGGTTATAAATATTATATACTTATTATTTATAAATATATAAGGCTCTTTTGTAAATAGCTTTAAACTAAGGCTTTTAAGTATAACTAAGAAGTCACTATATTATAAGGCTAAGAAATCGCGTAGGCTATATAAGGCTTTATTGATCTTTATAACTATATTAGGCTATTTAAAACCGTTAGAAAAGTAATAATAAACGAGTATACTTCGTTTATCTTATTTTATATTAATAAAAGCGTTTACGACGTCGTATTACTTAACTTCTAAATTAAATTAGGCTACTAAGGCTATTGTAATATAAAAAGACCTTGCCGCTAGTATAAAGGCGTACGTAGAGAATATAATAGTATCTTCTTATAAGTCACTCTTAGTAATAATACGCGATTTAATACGTATAAGTTATTTAACTAAGTTAACTTTATAAGTAAACACTTATTTTAATAATATAAGCGTTTTTTTAATGTTTACTTTAAGTATAATATACTAGTATTTCTTAGCCTAGAGGTTCTTTATTTCCTTATATACGTCTTCTTGGAAGTGTTTTCCTCACGAGTGTTAGTCTAAGTTCTATTAATACTTTAGTATTATTAGAAGTTTTACTTAATATAATTATATTATTTTAGAGCTTATAATTTCTTATATTCTAATTGTTTCGCCACTAACTATAATTATAAAAACAATATATATAGTTTTATAGTCTTTATTATCTTCTCGCGTCACGTTTTTATTTTAGAACGTTATAATAAAGGATGTGATTTATATATAGTTTTTGTCTTTTTAATCTATAAACTTAGTACTTAAGCGCTCCTTTATTATAAAGGAGTATACTCCCGGCTTAATCTTTAATTGTTTATTTAATTATATTATCTCTTTAGCTTGTTGTCTCTACTAAGCTCGAGTGACAAGGTATAGTTAACTTTAGTTAAGTGCTTATAACACTTTGTTTAAGGTCTCTTAAGATATAATTTCTTTTAATAAGGGTTATATTATTGTCTTTAATAATGTGTTTTTTAAGAGTAGTTATTATTCTCCCTTTAACTCGTCGTCGTAATCCTCCTTAGACGAGGTGTTTTTATATTATAGTATACTTCTTAGACTTATACTAATTACTTTAAATTAGTTTAGTAATTAACTTTAATTATTTTGTGCTTTACTTTAAATTATAACTTAAGGTATTAATTTACACGTACCTTTAATTTGGCGTAGTTATTTCGTACTTAGGGCACTCCTCTTAGGCTTAATATATTCGTTTCGTTATATTTAGCTTCGAGTCTGTCTTAGTGTACTTAAGCTTTTTAATATTACTAAAACTTTTATATTGTCTTTATTAAGCCTTATATTATCCTCTAACGTATTAATTCGTGAATTTAATAGTATTATCTTATTTTAGTACTCTCGTAAAATAAGCAGTCTCGCCTTAGTAATTACGTGTAAGATTACTTTTATAAAAACTTCGTCGACTTCTATTAAGTTAAATAGTAACTTATTTAATTTAATATTATTTTTTGCCTTTATATACTCGTCTATTACGTGTTTAATAACTAACTCGGCGTCTTAAGTAGCCTTAGACTCTATAAGTATATTAACGACTTATTTAAGTATTAGTAGTAATTAGCCGACTACTACTTACTTATTATAAAACTATACCTTATTAAAAATAACGTTTCGGGTATATATTACACGCTTTAGTTAGGGTATTTAGACCTTATATATATTAGTTATATAGTAACTAATTAAATATTTAATATACCCCCTAAGGTTGACTTTAAAGCCTCTCTTATTATAAAGAGCTTATCGGTCCTTAATTATTACGTAAGCTTTAGCGCTATATATAAAAGTGTTACTCTAGTTAAGTCTCAAATCGACTAATAACCTCTTTATTATCTATAGATTATACTACTGAAAATATTACTGTCATATAGAAGAAGAGCAGTGGTTTAGGGGACTTAAAAGATTCTACGATTATATAAGGTTCTAGAAAGTGTGTTCAAAGATTAATTAAATTAAGCGTTTTTTTTTAAAAGAGAAGAGCTAAAGATTAAGTTTATATACTTAGAGTACTTACGCAAGTATACATTAGACTAAAGAACTGCGCTAGTACGCGACACACCTTTATAGTAAGCTATAGTTATAAAGATATTAAGCTTAGTATTAAAGAGGCGTACTAAGGAGATTAGGGGATGCCTTATACGTACTCTAAGTAAATAAATAAGGCTCTAAGAAAGACTAATTAAGACTATTATATAGTTGTCAAGTGAGTTATAACAAAAGAAAGTATAATATATAGTTAAGTACGTAATCGGGAGCTCGTTTATTAATAAACGCGTACTCTCTAAAAAGTAAATAATAATATAAGTCGCCACGTTACGATCTTAAATATTAAATAAGAGTACGTAAATAAGGCGTATTATAAACACAAAAGTATTTATATATCTATCTTAAATTATAAATATAAAAATATAAGATAAAGTTTCCGGAAAGAGAATACGATCTATAGATTATAGGGCTAAGATCTTATTATAAGACAAATAGCCCGGTCCAAAGATAAGTACAATTAAAATGTTAATTAGTTAATTAGACATCGCTAATAATTACGTTAAGTTAAAAAGTGGCGCTTAATACTCTAATTAGCTAAGCCACGTCGGGTTAATATAAAGGTTTCCACTTACTTAGTAAATAGTATTAATTAGTAAACTATACACGCGATTAGTAATCGCGAGCCTTCCGCCTACTACTATAAATACTGCCCTCCTTTCTTATTAATAATAACCCTTTTTTAGTATTATTAACGCTAATATATACCTTTACATTTCCCCCTCTATTCTTTTCCTCTTCTTTAATATTATTAAATTTATTATCGAGTATTTCAAGATACCTAATAAATCTACTCCTTTTAAGACTACTAAAAGTCTATAAGAACGCTTTAAGACTCTTATTAATTAAATAAATCGCTAAATTGCCCGCGAGGAAAGTGGCTTTAATATAAAGTGTAAAGTTATATAAAAATAATGTCGCTAAAGACTTTAAGTTATAAGTATTTATTTTCTTATCTTTAATTATTTATTTCTATATACTTATTTCTTACCCCCTTACTTTCGAGTATTAAATTAACTCTTTAAGTAATAAATAATTACTATAAAAGTATTCGCCTTATTATCTCTTATCTAAAAAGATAATAATAATAAGCTTAAGGATATCTTTACCGAGATTAATAATAATAAAAATAAGCTTACTAATAGTACTTCTTTTACTCCTTTTATATTCTCTCGTTTTATTATCTCCTTAGGCAATCCCCTTTATTTTGCGGATATATTTAACTTTAATAATAATATCTTACTTGTCCCTCGCCGCTCTTGTTATACTTTTATTTACTTCTCTTTACTAAAGTCTTTATTTTTTATTTACGTTACTTATATATTATTTAAAATAACTATTTAAGTTTTTATTAGTACTTTAAAGACTGTTACGACCTACGATGCGCCTCGCATTCTAACCGACACTGGCTCGTAGCATCGCTGGCTATGCGACGGCGCTAAGCCCGATAGGGAAGACTAGGTGGCGAGCCTGCGACATGTTGACGTGAATGGCACTCGACTACGCTAGGCCCCATTAGGAGGGTCCTTCATGTATATATACTCGAGCCCTCCCTTACGGGGAGCTCTCCTTTTCTCCTTGTCTTTTCTTCTCGATTCTGAGCGTAGCCTTAGGCCCAAATACAAAGCTAGAGTCAACTCGCCGTATCAACCTTTGGCCAGCCGTAACAAAGACTCTTAAGAGAGTATTAAATAAAGTTCTTAATCTCTAACCTCGTAAACGTGTTAGTGTTTTTACTTCTCCTTATTAGTCTTATAAGAGTTTTAAAGGATCTTCGTTAATAAAAAAACCCCCTAGTATATATTTCTTTTTATTTATTTAAATCTCACTTTTATTAATCGAGTATTAAAGTATATACTAATAATACTATAAGCCGCGAATTTATTAATTCTTATTTATTATATATTTAAGCTGCCGTTTATAATAAAGGAGATCAGGGCTACTATTATATAAACACTACTTCGGCTAGTAGTCGTTACTTTAACTATACTAATAGCCACTTATACTCTCCCGCCACTAACGATCTTTTAAAGTATAATAAGAAATTAGTCCGCGCTATTAATGCCGATAATTAAAAAGTATATAAATTCTTTTTTAATAATTTATTAGTTATTATTAAGCTAATTATTCTAAGTTTATTAAGAAGTATTACGTTATTATTAAGACCCTCCTCGATTATTTAAGTAAGTCTTCGAGCTCCGAAGAGGAGACTAATAAGATCGTTCCCTTTTTTTCGCGTTGTTTTTCTCTTAAGTATAATAAAAAGGATAACTCGAATAATAAGGCTAAAACTAGAGCTAATAGAGTTACGAGAAAACACAGAAAGTCTATAAGTATAGCGGATATATTTAAAAACATAACTAGTATACTTTAGTTTAAAAAGCTTTAAGTTTAAGTAAGATTTAGTTAAGTTTACGGGGATCTTTTTGTTTTTATATAGAGTTTTAATTAAGGGGGTCTTTTTATAAATTTATAAGATCTTTAATTAAGTCTAGCCGGATTTACTATGGGATTTGAGTGGAATTAGGTAAATTTCTAGTGTTTTAATTATAAAGATACTTAATTTATTAAATAAAAAAGTTTTTATAAATAAAAATAACATAAGATTCCTTAATATACTTTTAATAAATATATTTAAAGCTCCTTAACTTAAGATTTATAATTACTAAAGTTTAAGAGAGCTTTAAAAAGCTCGAATTTCTAGTAAGACAAATTCTTCGTGAGACTATTAGTAAGTATATTAGTAGTTAAAAGATATATTACTTTAAAGGATCTGCGAGTATACTTTTACTTTAATTATATATTATAAATATTAATATAACGTAACTTTATTGCGATCCTTTTAATATTATTTATAATAAGCTTAATAGTTTATTAACTATTATATAGAATCTCTTACGTCTTACTTAGATTAAGAGTTAAATTTTTAAAGAAGCGCTAAAGAGCTATAGTTTCTTTACTTATATACTCTAATATAAGTAGTTCTACATTAGTTATTAAAATAGTAATTATTACTTGTTTTAATACTTTCTAAATTACTAGCTTACTAAATAAAAAGATTACGTAACCTTGAGATAATTATTATGTCTTTATATTATTAATGAAAAAGGCGTTAGAGACAATAATAATTGCTTTATTATAGTGCTTACTATAAATAATACCTAAGAAGCGCGTACTAAATAAATAACGAATAAGTTAATATATTATAGTAAAGTATTTAGGCTTAAGGGTTATTGTAAATTATAAGAGTAAGGCAATTACATATATAATATTTAGTCTTATAATAATTATTACGTATAAGACGAAGCTTATTCTCTTTTAGTATACTTTAATATATTTCTTAGAAGTTTATCTTATATACTTAATAAGATCGATTTACGACAGCGGTGTCGTTAAATAATTACTATTTGCCCACTTAAATTTGCGAGCGATCTTCTTAAGGTATTAGTTATAAACTAAAGAGATTATTTTGCGCTTTCGATCACGTAATACTTTAATTCCTAGGAATTATTTAATATTTCTAAGATTATATATATTGTATGCCTAATTTAAATACTTAATAAAATCCTGTCCGAGCTTCTAATTATCTTAGTAATAAAGTACTTAAATATTATTTACGTAAAAGAAAACTAAGATTTTATATTTAAGGTCTATGAATATATAAGGCTCTTCTAAGTAAGAAGAGAGCCCTAGATTAGTCAAAGTCTTACTTATATACTTGTACTAAAAGTAAGGGGAATCACGCATTTCGTAGAGTGTGCGATTAACTCTTAATACTTAGCTAGGCTATTAGAAACCGGGTAGAAATTAATAATATATTATTTCGCCATTTGTATCTCTTAAGACATTAATAAAGGCATTAATCACGTTAAAGTACTTAACTTCTAAATTAAAATAGGCTACGAGCGCTATAACGATTCTAAAAGACTTTATAAAGAGTATATTAACGTATATTAATATAATTATTACCTCACTTTAGAGATCACCTTAAATTATTATTTAAGAGTGACATCTTGAGATATATCCGTCTTTATTTAACTTATACTTAAAGACTTACATAAGCGGGACAAGTATATTTATAATACTCGAATTATACTTCTGTAAGTACTAGTACTTATATTTATTTATATTCCTTATTTTTAACTGATAGTCTTTTAAAAACTACTTTCTTATTAAGTAATTCTCAAGATTATTTTACTTCTTTAGTTTTAGTAAAAAATCTTAAACCTTAATTTTAAGAAGTAAAAGCTTCCTTTTTAGTAATAAGCGATTTACTTATATTATTATCGTAATTACTAAATATACTATTTTAGTTAATTCCCTAAAATCGTTTTACTCTTCCTAAAACATATATTAATTAAGTATAAGCTTATAAAGAAGTTAATTAATTTTAAATTAAAGATTATTGTGCTTAATTAAAGTGTACTTATTAAAGTTTATACCCTTAAGGTTTAAGTTACCCCTAAAATTAAGGTTATTCTTTTAAGAGCGTGTTTCTTTAAAGATAATAATAAGTATTATAAATACTCTATTACTTTTACCCCCTTTACGCGGTCTCCCTTTTCTTCTTGTACTTCTTATTAATTTTTCTCGAGTACTTAAGGCTTTAAATTAAGTCGTAACGGCCTTAACCTTTATTTAAGAGCGTATTATTACTCTCGTTTATCCTCGTACGTTTAACTAAGCTCTTAACGCTTTAGTCCGAGAGCGCGTTACTACTTTTAATAACGAATCCGAGGTTTTAAGAGCTTATACTTAAGGAGTTAATTACTTTAGACTTTTATTTATAACTTCTTAAGTTACTTAATTAGAGTTTTTAGTTAGTTCCTTTAATACTTCTTTTAATAATAGTAACTTTACTTGTGAGTAATTTACTTTTAAAGTAAATAATAGTATTTAAATCTTAAGTCTAAAAGCTTAAGACAAACCTCTAACTTAGTCTTATAGTACATTCGACGCCCGATTTATAAGTTATATATTCTTACTTAGACGCGATCTCTTTAAGTCTTATTTTATACTTAGCGTAAGCCCTAAGTCGTACGCACTCGACTTCTATTCCTTGCCCTTTACTAGTACTTTAACCGGCGTATTATCTAGTATAAGAGTGACTTTAAGAGTCAAAAGTCTTATTATAATACTTAGTTCTTTAATATCCTTTACCCCCGAGTTTTAACTCTTTAAAATAATAATTAGTCTCTTAATAAACTTAAAAAGTAATATTAAAGCGCTTTTAATTATAATTATCACTTCTTTAATAATCTTATTACTTATAATATTCTTTAAGATTCTGGCCTAATTTACAACTAATTTATCTTCTTTAATAAGATTATAAATCGACTAAGTTTCCTTAATTATAATTATTACTTCTTCTTAATTTAACTTATAAAATAAGTCTTTATTAAAGCGTACGTTACACGTAATAATAATTCGGTCGAGACGTAGCACTTAAATCCGATAAATATTAAAAGTATAAAAACTTACTAAATATTTAATATATACACGTATATTTACTTCAAATACTCTTTTCTCTTACCCTTTCGCTTATTTTATTATTAATAAATATACTCTATACTTAAAGACGTAAATCTTATTTTAATTTAGTTTAAGATCTATAATAAGCTTCGTAATAAGCGCTAGATTATACTATCGAAAGTAATTATAAAACTACTAATTTAGTGTTTTTAATAGCGACTATTAATTATTTACGTGTCTAAGGCTCTTATTATATAAGTAAATGCCTCCTAGTACGCATTTAATAACTAGTTCTACGGGGAGATTTATTAAGAGCCTTATTTTAATTCCTTTATTAATTACTTCTTAATTAGCCCTTTCGACGCCGCTATTTAGTTTATAAGTTAAAGTAAGTAAAAGCTCGAGTTTAATTCTGAGCTTCTTAGCCTAGTTCTTATATCTCGTAAATCCGCGGATAGTAATAACTACCTTTTCTTAATTATATTTTAGTTTATATATTAAGAGTCCGAATTACTTATAAACGTAGCGTTTAAAGCTCTTAATATATTTAAAGACTATATTATACTCCTTATTTTAGAGGGCATAACTTACGAGTAGTTTACTATATTTATCTTTAAATAAAAAGAGCCAAGAGTTATTCCTAAATCTAATTAAATAATTAAAGAGGTCTTAAGTAACTTTCTAAAATAGTCTAAGTAATTATCTCTCGATTAGGCGTCTAAAGATTACTTAAAATACGTGAGTAAGAGCGTAATACTTACACTTAATTCTCCCTATTACTTTAATAATCCTGACATTCTTAATTAAGCTTATTAGCTTTTTTAAAGTATTTAGTCTTAAATATTTAAAGCGTAGATATTAATATATTTCTATATTTATTTTTAGTCTCTTATACTCTCGCGATAGTCTATAGAATTTACTAATACTTTGTTTAAGCGTTAGAAATATTATAGTACTTATAATACTAAAAGGGATCTCACGAGAGTTCGACAAATAATTAAAAAGCTTATTAAATTTAAAGAATATAAGGTTTTGCTTATAAACTAATTATTATATAATTAAGTAGTCCCTTATAAGATTGTTTTCTTCCTTTTGGTGTAAAATGTAGTTTATTTTATAGTACTAAAGCCCGCTATTATAAAGACGAGCTTCGGAGATAATATTAATATAAAATCTTTTTATAATAATAACGTCGTAAAAAGTTAAATTAAATAACTCACTATTTAAGTTCTTAAGAGACCCCTTTATAACGCGAATTCCACGTCTTATAATTAAAAGTTAAAAGCTTTTACACTTTATAATGTCCTTTAGTTTAAACTTAATAAATAATCTTAGCTTTAAGAGCGAATAATTATTAATAAGATTAGTTACACTATAGTTATTAAGAAGAGTACTCGACGACAAGGGGTAGGCTAAGTCCCACATAAAATAAACACTAAGTTAGTAATCTTTTATAAGGCTTAAAAGGATTACTACTTATACTTATATATTACTCTTTGCCCCTTTATTTAAGATATTTCTAAGGAACGTAAACTTACTTTTGCCTTTATTACTAGCGCTTTTAATAGCGTCCTTAGTAACTTAAAATATTAGCTTGTCTAATTTAATTTAGTCTCGTAGTCCCTTTTATTTATTACTAATAAAGCGCTATCGGATTTACTTTATTATAACGTCGTTTATTAGAAGATTTAGTTTAATATTTCTATTAAGGTCTTTTATATAAACCTTCTTATAAATAATAAATTGAAGTCGAGTGTAATTTAAAAGGCTTTATCTATAAGTCCGATTATTTTAGTAAAAGTATAACTTCT
The DNA here is from genome assembly GCA_020726505.1 of Leptodontidium sp. MPI-SDFR-AT-0119. Classification (NCBI taxonomy): domain Eukaryota; kingdom Fungi; phylum Ascomycota; class Leotiomycetes; order Helotiales; family Leptodontidiaceae; genus Leptodontidium; species Leptodontidium sp. MPI-SDFR-AT-0119. The sequence goes on along the minus strand of JAHLEZ010000013.1, from coordinate 1,311,853 downwards.
TAGGGGATTTCCCTTTTAAAAGTTTACGAGTGTCTTTATTACTTTCTGACGTTATTTTATTATTAAATAATCGTTCACTAAGAGTAGCTAAGTATCTATAACCTCGGGTTTTATAGCCTAATAAAAAAGCTTAGTACTAAGGACTTAATTTATTAGCGTAGAAGAATCGAACTAGTTAATTAATAGTGTAAGAAGGGGAAAGACTAAGGGTTTCGTACTCTTGAATTTTCTTATTTTAGCGCTTTACTCACGAGCGATTAAAGTTTCTTATTATAACTAAAAAATCAATTATACTAATTATTCCTTTTACGTCTAATACTTTATATAGCTAAGCTTTCTAAATTAGCTCTTAATAAAATATAATTTATACGCGAGAGTTACTCTTCCCCTTAGTTTTAAGGGATTCTTAGTAGTCGTTTTATGTCTAAGTTTAAATCGATATTTCTATTTAATAAAGTACCTCCTTAAGGAAGCCAAAGATTACTTAGATATTTATACGCTTTTCTTATACTACTCGAGCTACTATAATACTAAAGAATTACTTAATTATACTTCTCTCGATTTAGTCGTAGAGTTTAAGGTAATTAAAAGCTCGGGACTACTAAATTACACTTTAAAGGACGTGCTCTTTAATCTTAGCCTCTACTTACTCTTAGAGTAACTTAAGGGTTATAAGGTCAGGCTTTATTAATAATACTAAGAGTAGTTTAAATATTTTAAAGTTACCCTTTGTATTAAGGGTTAAAGGCGTAAAAGTTTAATTACCTTTACCTTCAGAGTCTAAGCTAATAATAACTACACCGCCTACTATAATACTCGAGGAACTAAGAGCTCTCTTAGTATTTCCTAGAATTACTACTTAATTATTAATTACTTAAGTCTTGAGTTATTCTATATATATATATATATATATATAAAGTTAATAGTTTATATTGTTTTTAGAATTAGCTTTCTCCGTGAGCTCTTTAGTAATTAAAGGAGTAGTATTAAAGATTTCGGATAAAGACGTAATATCTTTTCTATTAAAGTCGACGTATAGCCAAAGTCTAAGTATATTTATTATAAGCGTAAAGTATATAAGTTATACTAGCCAATCTTTTAGTTTATTATATAAGATCTTAAACAATAAATGCCTAATAAGTTCGTTAATGTTTATAGAAGATATATTAAATAATTAATGTGTAATTATAAAATTAAAAGTAAAAGTTAAATAATTATAAAACTTATTAACTAAAAGTTCTTTTACGAATATACTATATAACTTAAATAAGACAGGTGTAACTCTTAACTGTTATATAGAAGAAGAGTAGTAGTTTAGGGGGCTTAAAAGATTCTACGATTATATAAGGTTCTAGAAAGTATATTCAAAGATTAATTAAATTAAGTGTTTTTTTTTTGAAGAGAGGAGCTAGAGACTAGGTTTATATACCTAGAGTACTTACGCAAGTATGCACTAGACTAAAGAACTGCGCTAGTGCGCGACAATTACTTAAACTATGCCTTTAGTACTTTGTTTAAGGAGTGTATAACTCTTTTAGCGAGTGGCGACATATTATAAAGGTATATAGCCGTTAAAACAGCTTTTAATTATAACTTAGATAATAGATTAGCACTTATTATCATTTTTAAGGCCTTAGTAATTAGCTCCTTACTAGCTCTTTCTGCACCTCTATTTAACTTATACGTATAAATAAGAGTAAGCTTTAGCTCGATATTATTATTTAACGCCTATTAGTCGTACTAAGTCCAGTATCTTATATTAATTATAGACGTGTTATTATTAAACTTGATTTTATATATAACTAAGTCGTATTAACGTCTAGTCTATATCTCAAATACTTCAAGTACTCTTATTATTAACTCGTTAGCTTTACTCGTAAGTGTAAATACGAAAAGCTTTTTATTATATTCGTCCTTAATTAATAGTAGTTAACTTGTACTATCGTAGCTTATAAAGTAATTAAATAAGTCTTATATAACCCTAAAGAATAGTCTTAGCGACTTATTATCTAACTCTCCACGTAATAGTCGTTAGTTTAAGTGTGTCATAATATAACTTTTATACTAAATACTAGTGATTCCGTCGATTTAAATGTTACGGGCATACTTTATAAGAGCTTTTAGTATTATTTTGCCGAGGTAACTAGCCTATAAGTATTATATTTCTATTATATTATTACGGGGCTGTAAGAACCGGCGAGTTGACTAAAAGGTATACTTCTTGAGAGAGTGTAGTCGTCTACTAAGTGTTAAGTATATTATTATAGTAAGAGATCTACGTGTTTTTATAAATATATATAGTTATAAGGAGCGCGAGCAATTATTAATAGGCTTAATTTAAATATTATAAGGTTTTACCTACGCTATAAGTTTCTTATTATATAGCTCTCTTTAGTACTACTTACGCGTAGAGTCGTGTTAGTACTATTATATTACACCCCCGACTATATAAGGAGGCTCTCTAAAATTATATTAATATTAAACCCCTCTATAATAGGTATATTAAATAGTGTTAAGTCCTTAGTATATAGTCTAGTAAGTCTATATATAGCGTTCTTAAAAACGCGTATACTCTTATTAATAATAGTTAGGCTTAAGGTGCCCGCGTTAATTAATTCTCTTATAATACGTTTAAAGTTACTAAGGACTAGTTTATTTAATATTATTAACTAAGTGAGTCGCGCTATAGTTATTAATTAAAGTGTTATTTAATAGAGGGTAACGTTAGAACTCTATAGTACTATAAATACTAGTATTAAGAGTGTCGTCTTAAATTATATTATTAAGGAGGTTTAAGTTAAGTATAATTACGTTAATACTCCTTATCTTTTCTTATATAACTTTACTTTTGTCTTTGTTTTTTATAAGTGTAATAACATCGGCTATTTTAGCGTTAGTAGTAAGTTTAAAGGTGTTAGTACTATTAACTCTAGTAATTTTAGTTACTATAACGTACTTCTAACCCTCTTTAGTTATAGTAGCCTTAAGCTCCTTAAAGTCTATAATCTCTAACTTCTTACGAGTTATAATTACTTTATTAGCGTTTAATATATACTTTATGCCTTTAGTAGTCGTTTTATTAATTATATAACGTAGTCTTTAATACTTAAGCAGCTTAAAGAAGTACTTATTATTTATATTATATAAGTATAAGTTACTTAGGCCACGAGAGCGAGATTTCTTAGAGCTTACGCCCGACATATTATTGTCTATTCCTTTAAGGGTTAAGTATTAATTATTACCCCCTCTTTAACGCCTAGGCTTCCTGAATATAGTATGCTCTTAGTTTATATTAAGGAGTACTTAAATATAGTCGTTAAGAGTAAAACTATATTCCTTTTTAAGTTAGTTATTACGTATAATCGTGTTAAAGATAGGATTTGCTTAGTTAAGGTGTATATAAACTCTTACTGTACATAGTTACTTCTTTAGAGCTATAGTGCCTTTGACTTCAGGTATATTATACGCTTTAGTATTCTTATAAGCCTTTAAGAAGTCTTTTATCTATTAATTAACGTTAACTTTTCTTTTATATACTTCTCTTAAAACCTTTTTATATTCCGTGACTACTATAGTAAGGACTAACGATTCTAATAGTGTTATGTCGTGCTAAAGTGTACTAACTAGCTTTTATATACTTAATTTGCTCTTGCCCTTTAGTTCCCTAATCGTAAAGTCTAAAAACGAATCGTTTATTATTTTAGAGAGTTAATTATATAAAGTTATATATTTATTATTTTAACTCGTTTATTTAGTAAGTGTATATTAATATTTCTTAGCTTATATTATGTAAATCTACTATGTCTTTGTAATTATTAAGTAAGGAGGTAAACTAGCTTCTTTTAGACTTGTCCCTTTTATTTAAGTATCTGTCGATAATACTAAGGTTAATATAACTTACATATTATTAGTCGACTTAGGCGTTAAAGACAGTTGTGGGTTTACTACTTTCTAAGCTATAACATTAGCGTAATACTAGCTTAATTAAGTCTTTATAACCTCTTTCGCGGTGCTTTCGAGCGTTAGAGCCTTTAGTTAGAGGTTTAGAATATAGCCTATTATAAGAGCGCTAGGGTTTATTATATCTAGTGCGCTTATAAAGCTAGTATAGAAATTCAAGCGTAAGTATTATATTACTTAATCCTTTCGTGCCTTTAAATTATAATTTATAAGTAGCTTAGGAAGTAATATTATTAGTTTTAGGTATATATATAATAATTTCGAAGAAGTTTTAGTAATTTAAGGGTTATTAACGGGCTTTTAAATACTACTAATACGTGTATAAGGCAGCAGTGAGAAAGCCTCTGTATACCTCTATTGTTACGGCTGGCAAGAGGTTAATACGGCGAGTAGACTCTAGCTTTGTATTTAGGCCTAATATTACGCTCAGAATCGAGAAGAAAAGACAAGGAGGAAAGGAGAGCTCTTTATAAGGGAGGGCTCGAGTATATATATATAAAGGACCCTCCTAATATAGCCTAGCGTAGTCGAGTGCCATTCACGTCAATATGTCGCAGGCTCGCCACTTAGTCTTCCCTATTAGGCCTAGCGCCGTCGTATAACTAGCGATACTACGAGCCTGTGTCAGTTAAAATACAAGGCACATTATAAGTCGTAACATTACCCCCCCCTCCGAAAAAACTACGTCTACGTAGTTATAGCTATAACTATGTCGTCGTCGAGGTCGTTATAGTCGTCGATACTAGCGTTATAAGCCTCTAGCCACTTTAGGAGAGCTCCTAGTAGGCCTTTAGTATTTAGATACTTTAAGTAGAACCTCTTAATTATATATAAAGCTATTATAATATCTAAGTATATGTCACGGCACATGGCTAGCGGCACCTACTAAGCGAGCCCACTGAACGGCCAGGTGTACTTCTTACACACTTATAACTAGCTAAACTTACTTACTTTACTTTAAATAGCGAACCTTTCCCCTCAACTTAGAGGGGAGAACACTTCTTAATTAATCTTTTGCTCCCTACTACTTTACTAATTCTCACTTCTCTACCCCTTTAGTATTCTACGTAATAGTTAAGAGCTATATAACTCTTAGAGCCTCGACAATTCATACTCAGTAAAATACTACTCTCTCTCTTCTTCTTTACTCTCTCTAACGATTACCGCACGTCTTCACTTACGCTCTATTTCTAGGAAATCAACTATAGCCGACTCCAGGAGCGACCACATTAAGGACTAAAAGGGCTAAACTAAATTTAATACTGAATTTCAAGCTCAAGCGCATAATAGAGGCCTTTAGCCGCTCGTCGACCCTAATAGACCCGATGTTCCGTCTCTTATAATAAATCCACTAGTTTTTAATATAGAGACTAAGTTTCTTTAAAAGAAAAATGCCGAATAATTAGACGGCACACTAGTAATACTCTTTTCCGTAGTCGAATCTGAATATAATAGAGCCTTTAAGGTCTTTATTGTCGAGAAGAGCGACTAAAGTAACGTGGTTACTAAATATAATTAACTCTACACTTAAGTTATTAATTATATTAACCCCTTACTCTTCGAGATCATTTCCTTGACTTAAGTTAACGAGTATACCTACACTATTTAGAAGATCGTACGGGAGCTTCGCTAATATTACGCGCCCTTTAAGGCCACTAACTTACGCGACATCGAATTGACTTATTTTCACTTAATATAATAAGCCTACGACAGTCGTATTAATATTATAACTTAGTGCCGAAACTAGTTTTTGTCTTACTACGAGTGTAAATCAGCCGGTTCTGAGCTCGTTTTAAGACCCCTAGCCACAGAAAGGTTCTTAAACGCCGTTAGAGTTAAATAAGACCTTGTTTTTACTAAAAACCACAAAGACGAGCTTATTATAAAGGATCAAGTACTCAAAAGCTAGACGGAAGTTAGGGAACCGAAACACTCCTTATTATACTACGGATTATAGTTTTAGCGAGTTATAAAAGAAGCAAAGTCTACTAAAAAGTACAGCCTTCACCTCGAAAACGGCATTTTTATAACCCTTAATAGTAGACGAGATAAGGAGCACCACAAGTGCCCCTATATAATCGCTTTCTCAGATCTAAATTCTAAACATTATTAGAAACCGACTACTTATAACCGTCTTAAGGCCGCACTTTATAGTTAAACTACCGGAAAGCACTAAGTGACTCCTAATTAAGCCGAGTTTATTTATAAAGAAGTAAACAAACTAGAGTAAAGTACTTTACGTAAGACTGTTTTAACTAAGGAGCTTAGTAAAGCAAGAACTAAGATCCCTAAAACCTCTAATAGACTTATTTTAAAGATTACATATATTACTATAGACCCTTCGGCTCTTTAGACCCTTAGTATATTCGCGCTTAATAACGGCCGACATCCGCTCTACTAAAGTACTCTTCTCAACAACTGTAGTACTATATATATAGTTAATAACAAGTCTCTTTTAGTCTTAGGATCTTTTGTTCCCTTAAGTCACAAGAATATAATAAAAGCTAGCACATCTAGCTTACCCGTTATTAGTAGAGGCCGTCGTCTTTTAAAGAACGCGCTTATTACTCCGGGAGGTATAATCGATTTAGAGCTTACGAATATAGTAGTTATTAAAGGTTTTTATATTAATATTATCTTAGAAGTAAGGCTATTAAACGTAAGACTATAAATCAATAGTTTCAACGCAACTTTGCGTCTTAAGGAGCCTACTAATAATAGTATTATACACACTTTAGTTCGGAAGTATCAACTAGTTTTCTTTAAATACAAAAACACTTTAAACTACTTTATTTTATTTATTTTATTAAGTAATACTAACACACTATTATATCTTACCCTTACGCGCACACTAAGACCCTTTAGGAGATTAAGAGATTACTTAAAGCCACGTATAGATTTAGAAGAAGTATAACATGTGAGAGCAGGGTATCTTAGCCTTAAAGCTCTTTGTATATTAATAGAGAATACTAAGAACGTCAAAATCGAGGGAATAAGTAGAGTTAAGTACGAGTATTACTCTATAACTCGAGCTATAAATGTTAATTCTCGAAGGCCCTCAGAGAACGTATTTCTACGATTATTTTAGAGACTTACGTAAGACCTTTTCGACTACGACCCCAGTTACGACAGCTTTAATTAGTTACTTGTTATTAAAGACAAGTATAATAAAAAAATCCTTGTTTTCTTAATTCTAAATAAATTATTAATAGTAATATTAAAAATCCTATAATTTGTTAATAATTAGATTAAACGGAAGTACGGCCTTTATATTTGTATTTTAAAGTATAACAACAAGAAAGTAATAATCCCTCCTTAAGGTATATTAAGATACTAAAAGTGGACTTAATAGCAAAGTATTTAAATCGAATTAAGTCCGACTTATACTCACGAACTAAATAGTCTCTTAGAGCGTGCTAGAAAGGAAATTATCGAAAAGTCAATCACAATGTAAGTAACTACAGGCCTCTTAGAAGCTCTTTAGCCAGAAGTTACTTAAGTAGTAGTATTTTTATATAATATAAGCCCGCTAAAGAGTTAAGGCTAGAAATCGCCTAACGAGACCCTTAATACTTAGTTTCGCAGTTATTTCCGCTTTTACGACCTAGTTATAATTAAGAAATTAATTATAAACCTTTAGCTAAACTAAAATAAGATATACGCTTATAAATCGCGAGCTTACCCTCTAATTAAAGATCGGGAAGCAAGAAGTAATAAACGAGCATTTAAGGTACTCCCTAGAGCTTATATTAGCTATCTTGTTAGTTATATTACTAGTAATATATATAAAATCTAAGTACTAATCTTACACTAAGTTATTATCTCACAGAATATGACCTTTAACGAGAACGTCTTCTTTGACTCAGCCAAGCACAAGAAATAGGCCGGCTAGCTCGTTTCTAAAACTAAAGACATAATAGAAGCTATTAAAGAAGACGAGATTTAAGACGTTAAATTAATCCTTAAGGAAATCAGACTATTTAATATAAACTCAACGGAAACTAGAGCTCTCAAAGAGCCGAGCGATACTCCTAGCCTCTTAAACTCAGGGGTAATAGAGAAAGTAAACTTACTATAAGCTTAAAAAAGTCTTAGACTTTAGTCTCTAAAGAATATACTACTTCTAATTTAAAGCTCTAGTGTCTCTCAAATACTTCCTGCGGATTTAACTATAAATAAACTACTTTATACGAGTATACTTCCGCTTAAAGAGAGCGCTATTATACTTATAGTTATTATACTAAAGAATTATACTTATTTATAAGTAGTGATTCTAGTATATATTCCCCTTACTATAGTAAAAGAAGCCCTTACTTAAGTAATAAATAACGCCCTCGCGTATATAAGTGAACTAATAATACTTACCGCGGATAAAGTCTCTCTTATAAAATTAAGTAAGAATAAACCGGCTAAGCGAATCGGAATTAAAGAAGCCTCTTTAATTAAGAAAAAGTACTAGTCAAAACTAAAGGGAGCTTAGCCTTAACGTAAGAGTAATCGAATCGCCAGAGCTTCGTTAAGAGTAAGTAAACTACTATAAAAAGGAGTATATAATTAACGTAGGAGTAATCGAATCGCTAGAGTTAATCTATTGATTCTTATAATTATAAGCTCTATAGAGATAATATAAAACACGGAAATAATCGATTTTACTTAAGTAATTCTTAAGTACTTTAATACCTCTTTTATAACTCTTTATTTATTTAAAGATTAAAGAGGTAAAGAGTTCACTACGTTATATAGTGTAATCCTTGTAGTAATTCTTCTTAAATTAAAGGAAGTAAAGAAGATTTTAGTACTAGACTTTAGCTTAAGTACTTTAAAAATAAAGCTACCTCGAGTTTACTAGAAAAATGCCCTTAGGGAGCTAAGGTCCTAAAAGGATTTAACAAACTATTAATTCGGAAAGTAGTTTAAGGCCGACGCCGAGCTCGAAATAAAAAACCTGGAATCTAGAGACTATTAGAGAGTTATAAAAGAAACTAAAGTTAAATTAATAAAGCTTATACTATTAATATAAGTTTTTACTTATAAAGAGGCTTTAGATAGTTATATTTCTCGATACTAATTAAGGCTAGTCGTACAAGGCGATCTCTAAGACAAGGCTACTATACTCTTAACGTACGCCGTAACCCTTATATTAAAGAGTTTCTAATTAACTATAACTTTAGCCGCGCATTTTAACTTAGAAATACGGCAATTCGACGTTATTAACGTATTTATTAATATAGTTTAAAGTAAAGATTCGCTACTAGTCTTATACTAGCTACTAGACGGCTATCGCTCTTATGGCTTATATATTGAGGTTAATCGAGCACTATATAGTATAAGAGACTCTCTTTCTCTATAATATAAGGAGTTTATTAATACTCTTATATAGCTTTATTTAATCGTAAGTAAGGAAGAACTTTATATGTTTTTTAATTAAAAGAGAAAGATATTTGTATTATTCTTTATAAACGACATTTTAGTCCTTTATTATAAGAACAATCTCACCTTAACCGAAGCTGTGATTACTAGAATTTATTAAGTATATAAGCTTCGCGAGATAAAGACAGTAGACTAATTCCTTAGAGTTAAGATTATTAGGAATCGAGTATAAGGAATAATCTCTTTTATTTACGATATATATATTAAGAAAATCGCTAATAAATTTAGTCTAACGACATTATTATTAAGGAATATACTACTTCTAAGAGTCGAGCTCACTAAATATAAAGGTATTATTCTCTTTAGTCGAGTGAAAGAGTACTAAGAAAAAGTCAGATTAATACTTTACCCGGCAATTTTTATTAGACTTAATATTATATACGTAACTTCGCGATTATCTCACTTCTTAATAAATCCAAGCGAAGAATATATTAAGGCTATAAATTAGACTATTAAATACCTTTAGAGCACTCGATACTTGGCTATTTAGTACTTAATAAAACAGTAAGAAATTTAGCTATTTATTACCTTAAATACCTCTTTTATTAACGATGCCGAGACTCGACGATTATCTCAAGGCTTTACTACTACTCTCTTCAGAGGTATTTTTAACTAGAAAGCTAGTTTATAAGTCACAGTTATTACTTTAACTACTAAAGTAAAGTTATTAAGAGTCGAAAGAACTACTAAAGTAATAATAGTACTTAAAAGGCTATTTATAGAGATCCTTCTTAACTTAAGAGAAGTTTAAAAAATCTACTGTGATAATAAGTAAATAATTCGACTAATTATTAGTAAAGGCGAGTAAATTATAATAAAGCTACGTCACGTTAATATTTAAAATATATAACTTCAGCAAGAGTACTTTAAGGGGACTTTTAAGATCACTTATTTGTCTATAATAGAGATGCCAGCAAATAGACTTATAAAAAACCTTACTCGTTAATAATTCGATTATTTCCGAGCTCTTTTAAACCTCAAAGACGTTAGAGCGTAAATCTCTATTATTTTATAGCTCTCTTAATCTTCCTTTTACAAATTTTCCTTTTAATTTAACTTATATTCTTTTAAATTATATATCTCCTTTATTTCTTATATTTTTATTATTTATTTCGAGTATATTATAAGAGCTATAATACTCACTTTAAGTTTCCTTTATTAAAGTAGTATTATTAAAGTAGCTAGCCCTTAAAATCCGCCCTCTATTACTATTAAGGTTATTTCTAAAAATCCGAACTTCTTAAAGTAAATATAAGGGGTAACTTAGTTATTTAAGGGTTCTTAAGCCTCGCCTTACATAAAAACAATATAACGTAATATAAGCTCGTAAATATAAGGGGTAACTTAGTTATATAGGGGTTCCTAAGCCCTAGAAGTACACTACTACTACTCACAAGCGCCTGTCCTCCTCTAACTCTAGAGTTATTTAAAAAGTAGCTTAGTATTAATTAAGAAACTTCTAGGGTTAACGAGCTTAATAAAAGGGTTCTTGTAATTACTTACGCTTTAAGGCTCGTCCGCCTTAATCGCCTTAATAAGACAAGTGGCGAAGGGAGCCACCTTAATAAAGCAAGGGACACATTTATACCCGAAAGAGCATTAAAAGCACCGAGTACTACGCCTAGAAGTATTCTCCTAGCAAACGCTAAGTAACGAACTATCCTTGCCCTTCTTATTACTAAGGGCCGAACGAGCATAATACTAACAAGGCACCGCGCGTCGCGCGCCCGCAATCGACACAGCCTTCTTCTTCTTAGTCTCGGCGGTCTTAACGGCGTCGACAAAGACGTCGTCGGAGGAGCTAATAGAGCCGGCGGGAGACGAGAGCGCAGTAGGGGCCGTAGAGAGCTCTCCCTAGCCTCCGGCAAAAGAGGAACCTAACTCCGCAAAGGAAGTAAGTGAACTCTAACCTTAAGGGGAGGGAATTCCTAGAGAGGAAGGAGGGGGAGGGATCTAACCTAAAATATCGTTTAGAGTGTACTCTTAAATCTCCGCGAGCACACTAGTAGCGGCGGAGGGCTCAGCGGCGGCGGCTAAAAAGGAAGGGGCGAGAGGGAGACGGGCTAAAATAGTACTAGCGTCGGAAGAGATCTATTTATTATAATCAGCCCTTATAAATTCGATCTTACAATTAGCTAACTAAATCCCGACTCAACGAGCCAAATCCCGATACTCTAATCTCGATCACTATACTAAGGGAACACAGCTCAACTTACGGAAGACATAGTTATTATTATTATTAAAGTAGTTGTTATTATTATTAGAGGAAAATTTATAAATAAATCAAACTCTTATACTACCGTATATTATTTTCTTATCTTCTTTTGGCCTAACGTAGTCGCTTTATAGCTAAGGGGTATGTCACGGCATATAGCTAGCGGCACCTACTAAGCGAGCCCACTGAACGGCTAGGTGTGCTTCTTACACACTTATAACTAACTAAACTTACTTACCTTACTTTAAATAGCGAACCTTTCCCCTCAACTTAAAGGGGAGAGCACTTCTTAATTAATCTTTTGCTCCTTACTACTTTACTAATTCTCACTTCTCTACCCCTTTAGTATTCTACGTGATAATATAAGTATTACTTTAAGTCTTTGTCGGCGCCTAGCCACTTAATATAATAGAATAACTTATTTTATATAATCTTAAAGCCAAGAATGCCTTTAATTTCTTATTTATCTTACTTAAGTAATAATTAAATAAGTGCCGGCGTAGCTCTAGCTTGTCTTAGTAGGGGGTTATCGACGTACTTACAGAGCGAGTGCGAGTAAAAGACGGGGTAAATTAACTAGTCCTTTAATAACTTAACTCTTTAACTCTTTCCTTCCTTAGTAACTACTTTAATTAGGCCGTACTACTTATTAAAGAGCTTCCTTAAGGGTCGGTCGACATTCCAGTTCCGAGTGTCTATTAGTACTAAGTCGCTAACGTCTTAATTAATAGCGCGTCGCCCACGATTCGCTAGTCGTTTTATTTTCTTTTATTAATCTTTAAGAGACGACTATACGACTTTTATAACCTCCTTTATTTATAATATTACTTAAAGAGCCTCCTCGCGATTAAGTTTCTTTATTATTATAGCCGGAGGCTCTAAGTTAACTAAGTCCTAAGAAGTCCTTAACTTAACGCCGTTAAGTAATTAAAAAGGGGACAAGCGGCCTAAGGACTCGTGTAATAACGTAAGTTAAGTAATATCTATAATTAGTAAGAGGTCGCTCTAATTGTCTTAATAGTAATAGTAAAAGGGACGGAGCCGCTATTTAATATATTAATTTATTACTTCCGTCTAATTATTAACGTTTAAGTTATACGCCGTCGTTAGATTTACTTTAGTTTTAAGGATACGATAGTACTTCTTCTAAAAGGAGGAGACGAACTAAGGTCCGCGGTCCGAGATAATAAAGTCCGGCATATTAAAGTATTAAGTCTAATAAATAAAAAAGAGAATAATTATACTTTTAGCCGTAATTATGTCGTTATAAGGTATCGAGACCGGTTTCTTAAACAAGCGGTTAATAATAACTATAATAAAGTTATAGCCGTACTTGTTTAGTAATAACTTCGTAAAGTCTATTATGAAGTGTTAATATAGCCGAGTAAGGATTAATAAGGGGTATAAGAAGTTAGGGGTCTTATCTTTACGGGCTTTTTAACGAGAGTAATTATAGTTTATTATATATCGAGCTATGTTTATAATAAGGCCGTTCTAATAATATTTACGACTAAGTAACGCCTTTATCTTTCTAATCCTTGCGTATATTATTAAAGGTTAGGAATATATATAACGAATAAGTGTCGTACGAAACTCTAGCGGTTCTAAGGGCACTTCTAGGCGGCCTTAAAAAAGTAACTTGTCGTTTATTAGCTCGTAATCTAGCGACTACTCCTTAGCTTTTTATTAGAGAGGCTCTAGCGAGGAAGACGACTTATTAGTTAAAAGCACTTAATTAATAACGTCGTATTTTACAATATTATATACTACTATAAAGTTAAAGTCTAACTCCTCCGCGGTAGGCGTCTCTGAGTCGATTAGTACTCCTGTATTCGACTCTAGCTCTGGCTCTGGCTTGTCACGCGTCTTAGTATCGCGATCTAAGATTATAACGTTTATAAGTACTAAGGGTATTATCTCTACGACTTTAATATAAGCTTTTATAAGATCGACGGCGGAGAGCTAAAGGTCGCTAGCGACTCGCGGGTTAATTTTATCGGTCGGAATTAGCTATTAATTGTGGATAGCCCGCTTACGTGCCTTTATAGCCGTAAGGTCTTAATCCCGTCGAGACAAAGTATTAGCTAACGTATTAATCGTCTTAATATAATATATAATCGTGAAATAAAAGTTCACAAAGAACTCAGCCTATTAAGTCTACTTAGCCGTAAAGTCCTTAGTAATTATAAAGTACTTTAAGGCTTAGTAATTAATATAAATAAAGACATTTTTCTAAGGACTTAAGAGCTCTAGGCGATATTACTTAAATAACTAGAAAATCGCTAATATCTTTTTATTATAGATTAAGTAATTAAACTCGGGGTTTATTATAGTCTTAGAAAAGTATCTTACGAGATAAAAAGTGTTGTCCTCTTAAAGTTAAAATAAAATCCTAGTGACGACTCTATTTAAAGAGTCAGTCTTTAGCCGTGTCTACTTAATAAGGTCGTAATAGTAAAAAACTAGCGTAAATTAAAGGGCTTCTTAGGGAGTCTCTTAAGCGTTCTTATAAGCGTTATTGAAGACAAAGGGAATATCTTTTTTAATAAGTATCGTAAGGGGTCGTATAATATAACTATAGTCTTTAATAAACTAGCAGTAAAAGTTATAAAAGCTAAAATAACTTTATATATCTTATATATTATTGGCGTATTACTAGTCTTTAATTATATTAATTTTCTTTAAGTCTACTTCTATGTTATTAATTTTAATAATAAATCTTAAGAACCTTATCTTTTATACGCTAAACTTAGACTTCTTAATGTCGACTTAAAGTCCGTATACCTATAGTATTACTATTACTGTCTTAACGTAAACCTCGTGTTCCTTAAGAGTAAACGAATATATTAAGATATTGTCTATATAAGCCGCGTAAAAGTCGTTGAGGTACTTTATAAAGATATTATTAATAAAACGCTAAAAAGTCGTTAGACTATTAGTAAGGCTAAAAGGAAGGACTTTATACTTATACGTGCCGTATTAAGTACGGAAGGTCGTATAGTCTTCGCTCTCAGGGAACATACGGATGCGGTGGAAGGCTTACTAAATATTAAGCTTTATAAAGACTTTCGCCTTATAAATACGCGCTATTATTTTATTAATTAGAGGGATTAAGTACAGGTCCTTCTTCGATAGGGCATTTAGCTTCCAGTAGTCGACGTATAACTGGAGATTACCGTCGGCTTTCTTAGCGAAGAGAATAAGGGCCGTATATAATGTGCTAAAGGGCTTAATAAAACCTTTGTATAAGTTATTAATAATATACCGCTTAGTCTCCGCTAGTTATTCTTTAGTTATACGCTAAAGAGGTTTAAAAGATAAGTCGTTTTCCTTAGTAAGCTCGATCTAGTAGTCTACGCCTTAGCGGTGCGCTAATAACTTATTAAAGGCTCGCCGGGAGAAAAGAGGAGTATACTCTTAATACTTTATAAGAAGCTTCTTGCCGACTAACTCATTATCTTACGTGTACTTAGCCTCTAAGGCCTCTTCCGGGAATAAGTCTTTATTTATTAATACGAGCTCGACACTTAATTAGTTTAGGGCCTCTTACTAATAATAAGTTAGCTCTTAATTGATCTTATATACTAACACTATAAAGGTCTTTATTTTATTCTTCTTAACTCTCTTAAGTTAAAGGTACGTAATAAATATCGCTATTATTAATATAAGGGAGATCTTTGTAGTAAGCGCCTTTAGTTAATAATTCGCTAAGGAAGTTCTACGGGTTCTCTTGTCTTTAAGTAGTAATCCTAAATCACGGGATATTAAGGGGTTTAATTAATCCTTTATAACTTATAAGCGCTCTTTAACCTCCTTAATAAAGCTTGAGGGTTAAGTCGGCGAGCCGCTAGCCGTAGGTCGTATTAAGACCTTTGACTTAAGGGAATCGTCGAGTGCCGTAATCTTAGCTTACTTCCGGCGGTAATTATTCGTATTTATAAGGGCATCCCTTTGTTTTATATTAAGTTAGTGAGACTTAACGATTAGTTTATTAGAACAGTTAATGTTAACGAAGACTTATTAGTTAAAGTATAATTAAATAAGTATATTTAATAATTATTCTAGCTGATTACAGTTCTTTATATATAATTACTTTAAGTCGTAATACTCGAGGAACTTCTAACTAATTAGGACGTTAGTGTTTCTTAAGTTAATTACTAGAAAAGGGAAGTTAATTCGCTAGTAGTTAATTATTAAAGTAAATAAGACGGCCGTGTTAATTAGCTTGCCTTTTTTACTATTATAACTAATTAAGACAATTAATTAAGGGAGGGATATAAAAGAAATATTAAATTACTTAACGAGTTAATATATAAAAGAGGTTTTAATAACACTAAAAATATTAGCTTTATTATTAATATATATAAGTGTCTTAATAAAGAATCTATTTCTTTTTAGTTTAATATTAATTAAGAATTATTATCCTTTAATAAGAGTATAAAAATTAAATACTAAGTTTTTTTATAAGTTATAACTTATACTAAAGTGTAAGTCTTTATTACGGCTTAAGAGTTTTTTAATAACTTATTAATTTCTAGATTCTCGCTAACGACTAACTAAGAAATCGACTTATCGAGAGCCTAGTCTTTACGGCGCTTAAGACAGTCGCTAGCCTAATAATTAGTCTTACTATAATAGAGGCAAGTGTCAGAAGAGACGTTCTTAAGTGTAAGGGGAGGTACAAGAGACTTAAGTTAGCGTAAGACAGGCGAAAGAGAGGGCGTACGCTAGCGGATATCTAATAACTGTCTTAGAGTTAGTAGTCTTTATACGTGAGTAATAGAGGTAAGTGAAGTCGAACGCTAGTTATCCTTCTTTAAGATACTACGCGAGTCGCTAGTATTAGTATTATTAAAGAAGACTCGAAAGGCTTTATAGATAGTAATAGTAATACGTTTATTAACTTGTTTAGTAGCGATATTTTATAACTTGCGATTTAAGACGACTAAAAACTTATTAAAAGCTATATAATCTTTAGCGAATTTATACTTCTTAATTTAAATATTATACTTAAGCTTATTTAAAACTTTCTCGTATATGTCGTCGAACTAATAATTAAGTGAGATTTTTTTAATAACTACGTATATCGTGAACTTTATATAAAACTCATTATACGTTATATTACTTATTTATAATTAATTATACTTAAGTTTAGTAGCTTATACTCAGTTATAATTAAAGAAACGCTAGTCTAGAGCCTTTAAGACGTCGGCGGCTCTATTAAAGTCTCTAGTAAAATCGGGGTCTATTTATTAAAAGATAATAGTCTTAGCCTCTCCCTTTATATATTTAAAGTAAGTATAAACTTACGATTCGCTAGTAAGGAAGTTACTTAAGTACTTTTAAATAAAGAGCTTTATATTTATCTTTTAAGCGTCGTATTTAATTTCGCCCTTATAATCGCTAAAGGGGGTATAAGGGTACTTGACCTTATTAAGTTTAACGACAAGGATAATAAGGTTTAACTTAAGGAGGTAATAGTCGGCGGTAAGCTAAAGGTCCGCCGTAAGAGCACGAGTCGACTGATTGTAGGGAGGAGAAGGGGTACGAGTCTCTTAACGAGGGTTATCGGCAGTATATTAGGCGAGGGCTTACGTGATAGTAGCGGCGACAGCAGAGCTCACGGAGTCCTTAATTAGCTGATCTACTCTAGCTTATTAGGCGGGAGTAAGGCCTTCTATGTCGGTAGGCTCCGGCGATGCGTCAAAGAAACGCTAGGGTTTGTCCTCTGAGTTTAAGTTAAATCCGTTAAAGCTTTCTGACTTCTCCGAGAGAGTCTCGACTAAAGGGATAAGGGTGTCGGTAAAGCCTAGCCGTATAAGGGCGCTTCTTTCTTTAGAGCTTCGCTAACGAGGGGGAGAAGTCGGTAGTAATAGTAAAGTAAGGTAAAGAAGTATTTGAAGTTATTAATTAATATATTAATTAAATATACGTTCGAAACAGGGCGTATATTAAATTACGGCAAGGCAGGTTAATCGCGAGAGAATATCTAGCTTTCTCTAAGACAGTCTACTATAAGGGCAGAGAAGTACTTATCTATCGAATAGGCCAAGGTGTTAAGGCTCGTTATTAACTTACTATAAGGGCAAGTCGACAAGGCGTAAGACTAAGTGAAATATAACGCTTTATAGCGAAGGGGTATTAGTCTTTTCTTATATTACGGCTAATAAGAGGTTAATACGGCGAGTAGACTTTAGCTTTATATTTAGGCCTAATACTACGCTCAAAATCGAGAAGAAAAGACAAAGAGAGAAGGAAAGCTCTCTATAAGGGAGGGCTTGAGTATATATATATAAAGGACCCTCCTAATAGGGCCTAGCGTAGTCGAGTGCCATTCACGTCAACATGTCGCAGGCTCGCCACCTAGTCTTCCCTATTAGGCTTAGCGCCGTCGCATAGCCAGCGATGCTACGAGCCCGTGTCGGTTAGAATACGAGGCGCATCGTAGGTCGTAACATCTGTAGAGCCACGTCAGCGCGTATATGCGATTAAGAAGCTTTAGTAGTTTACGAGGCTTATAACTATCGTGTAAGAGCACGCCTAAAGGCTCCACAGAGGCGAATTTAACGTATTATTAAAGTATGCGTAGTACTGTAATTGATTGTTATATTATTTACGTATAGTCTATTCGAGCTCCCTGAATATAGAGGTCGCGGGCGCTTTGGCCATAGTGCCTTTGATTAGGCTCGCTTAGCCGGCCTACCATAACCTGCACGATAATAATCTATACGCGAGAGTTACTCTTCCCCTTAGTCTTAAGGGATTCCCGATAGTCGTTTTGTATTTAAGTTTAAATCGATATTTCCGTTTAATAAAGCACCTCCTTAAGGGAGCGAAGAATCGCTTAAATATTTATGCGCTTTTCTTGTATTACTCGAGCTACTATAATGTTAAAGAATTACTTAGTTATACTTCTCTTGATTTAATCGTAGAGTTTAAAATAGTTAGAAGCTCAGGATTACTAAATTGTACTTTAGAGGACGTACTCTTTAGTCTTAACCTTTACTTACTTTTAGAGTGACTTAAGAGTTATAAGGTTAAGCCTTATTAGTAACGCTAAGAGTAATTTAAACATTTTAGAGTTACCCCTTACGCCAGGGGTTAAAGGCGTAAAAGTTTAATTACCTCCGCCCTTAAAGTTTAAGCTAATAATAATTATATTACCTATTATAATACTCGAGGAACTAGGAGCTCTCCTAGCGTTTCCTAGAATTACTACTTAATTATTAATTACTTAAGTCTTAAGTTATTCTTCGTGTATATATATATATATATATATATAAAGCTAGTAATTTATATTGTTTTTAGTATTAGCTTCCTCCGCGAGCTCTTTAGTAATTAGAGAAGTAGTATTAAAGATTTCGGATAAAGACGTAATATCTTTTTTATTAAGGTTAATATATAGTTAAAGTCTAAGTATATTGTCGAGCACTATAGGGAAGAGCTTTAGGTAGTGTGAAAGTCTTGAATTGTAAAGTAAAGGGGTAGCTCCTTAGCTATACAGGAGCTCCAGAGATTTAGTTACATAAGCAACTTTTAGTTAATTCTAGCGACCACCGTAGGTCCTAGTAGTCCTAGTACACGACATACCCCCTTCGCTTAAACGATAATAAGAGTAGTAACCGAACGTAAACAGTGCCTAACAATAGCTTAAACGACAATAATAGTGGCTAAATAACACAAAAGCAAATATCGCTAAGATATTAATACTAAAAGTAATAATATATATACTTAAGTAAGTCCTTCCAAACATTCTTTCCTCTTTACGTAACTTCCACGCAAAATCAGTAAACATAGCCAGGAAGTCTCGTGTTAGCCGCGCCGCCCTCGCTACTAACGCCGCCACTACTCGCGTAATAAAAAAGCGTGTAAGTATTAAACTCCCTTCTTTTTTAGTCGTTAATTTAAGAGTTATAATATTGTTTTAAGGCTATAGAAGCCTTAAATCGAGAGTTAAATATATACTAATATTAGTTTTATAAGCCGCCCGCCGCCCCTTTACGCCACTACTACCCCTACTATTATAATAATTATTATTAACCCCTCGGCGTCTCGCTGTGGCTAGGGCTACTCGTATTATCTCTTACTCTTACTATATTCGTAGTAGTATATAGGGAGAGCTAAGCGAATTATACCGCGACGAGGCGTCGTCAGTATAGTGTTTTTGTTATTATAAAAATAATAAGGTTAACTACGCCCCCGCCCCCCGCCACGCCGCGGCCCTCTTCGCCGGTTACTTAATAACTAGAGCTCTCTTAAAGAGTTCTCGCGTATATATTTATAGTAGTCACGAGGTATTATAATAACTTAAGTTAACTTTAACTTATAGCGCCTCACCGCCTGTTAAGCCGCTATTAAGGCTACGTTAAAAGAAAAGGAAGAGGAAAATAAGTTAGTCGCTAGTTCTTTTATTTATAAGTTCTCCCTTATTAATTTAAGACAACGTTTAACCTTATTATAACTACTCCTTATAAAGAGTCCGCTGTGCCCCCCCCTCGCCTTATTATTAGTGTTAGGGCTACCTCCGGCTCTATTAGTATTAGTACTAATATTATTACTAGTATTAGTAGACCGTTAGTCGCCGCCGTCGCAGCACGCTCCGCCGCCCGCGCCTTTACTCTCATAGAGGTTAACGTGTTAATTAAAGCCGCTCGGCGGTTAGTAGACCTCTTACTCCCTCCCTTATAAGTAAAAGGGGCTTTATAACTTATAAGTCGTAGCTTAAGAACGTTACCCTAGTGTTTTGTCTACTTACGAGTACGTTAGAGCAGCTTTATAACTTAAAAGTAATAGCTTAAGAACGTGTCCCTTATATTATTGTCTTTCTTACGCGTTAGAGCGGCTTTATAACCCCAAAGTAGTAGCTTAGGAACGTGTCCCTTAAATACGAGTAACTTCTACTTTCTATTTCGTAGTTTCTCTATTACTATAACTATAATTTAAGTATAATATATAAAAATAAAAGAGTGTAATTATGCCGTAACACGTAGCTCAAGTGAGCTCTTTAATAGTCGCTCGAGTGTCTTAAAGGTTTAGTAGTGTTACGAACGTCTTAAACTTCTATTAAGGTAAGTTTTTCGTTAAGCCGTCTATTAATATATCGTTTATTAAGAGATACGTCACTTAAAAACTCCCCTTCTTATACTCCTGTCGTAACTATATATTTTATATATTAATATATTATAATTTAGTTAAAATACGTTAGTTCTCTTTAACTATTAAGTAAATCGTCTATTTATTATTACAAAATATATTTTATAAAGCTCTTACGTTAAGTATTAATTCCTTAAAGAAGCGCTAAAGTGTTATAACCTCCTTTGCCGTACACTTTAGCGCGAGTAACTCTACTTCTGTCGTTAAAGTAGTTATAATATCTTATCTTAAGGCTTTCTAAACAATCGCACCCCTAAATAATATAATAATAAATCCCTAAGAGGAACGCTATATAAACTCGTTGTCGGCGAATAAGGCGTCTAAGGCCACAATTAAATAAGTCTCTTTATCTTTGTAAGAGTAAACAATAACTAGGAATCGCGAGTTAAATAAGTATTTAATAGTCTAATTTACTGCCTCTAAGTACTTATCGCTTAAGTTCGTTAAGAAGTGTAATAGCTAAGACGTAACGAAAGCGACGTCTAGCCTTAATATAATAACTATATATAAGACTAACTTAACTTTCTCTTAGTACTCTTTAATTTGCCTTAAAGTAATAGTTCTAGTATGTTTAATAAAGTTATAGTTTAGTAGAGGCGTACTTAGGCACTTTCTGTTTATTAAACTAAACTTTTATACGACCTTCTTAATATACGTATTATATAGTAACGACACTAACTTCTTAACTCGATCCTTAACTACTCTTACTCCTAAGAACTACTCCACGTCTCCTATTATTATAAGCTCGTAGGCTAAGTATAACTTATTAATTATTTATTATCCTTCTTTAGCGTTTAAGGCGTAATATAAGACTTAAATATCGTCGACGTAAAACGCTATAAAGACTATTCTCTTTTTATTTGTGAATATATAAGGCTCTTTAGCTAGTAGAGTAAGTTAAAGCTTACTAAGCGTCGTAGTAAAATCGCTGTACTATAACGCAAGAGAGTCTCTTAAATTATATAATACTTAGTTAATCTCTATTATTATACTTAGTCTTTTCTAGCCGTTTAAAAAGTAATATAATACTAGGGCGCTCCTTTTGTCTCAGCGTTTACGAAGGCGTTGACTACATCGAATTACTTAACCTCTAAGTCGAACTAGGCCGCTAGTACTATAATTACTTTAAAAGAGCGTATAGCGAGCGTTATAGTGTAAGTTAAAAGAATCGTTAAGTTGTCTTATATATCTCCTCGCACTATAATACGCGATTAGTAGCGCGTTAATTGTCTTATTAAATCTACTTTATATATAAAGACTTATTTTAAAGGAATTAGTAGTATTATTACGTCTTCCTTAAAAATTATTCTCTGGTAGTTTCGAGTTTCTAAGTTAGAGATCTCTCTCTTTACGTCTATTTTAAATTATATACCTTAGGCGTAACTATTTAACTCTGCCTAGTTCTTTAGAGCTTTCAGAAGCTTCCCTTAATATAAGATTTGTAAGTTAAAACTAACCGTAAGGTTAACTTTCACTCTAATACTTACGATAGCCGTTATTATTACTACGTATATTATTATAGTGTCGTCGCCGTCTACTCGCGTCAGAGTTTTACTATAAAATATATTAGTAAACTCTCTTAACCGCGAGTGACTATCTTATTATAGAGACACTATAAGTAAGTAATGTCCTCTTGCTACGAGTTTATTGTGTTCTCTTTATACCTCTTGTGTTATATAAATACGATTACGTTCTTGTCTTCGTCGCTATTGTCGGCTTTCTCTAGCTAATATAATAATATCGCCCGACTTAGTCGCTATAAGAGGAGCTTCTAATCGCTTAGGGACTTATTATTTTAAGTCTTGTGGCCTCCGACTTAGTAATACAACTTAAGGGTATATTCGTTAGCGCGTCACCTCTATACTTGAGTCTATTAAATCACTACGTACAGCGTTCCTCTTAGACTGAATTTTAATTATATAATCTTTAATAAGTCTTAGAACGCTTCGACTCAACCTCTTATAAAGAGTTAGAACTCTATTATTACTCTCGATACTGTCGTCGTAAAAAGCTAATTCGTTACTTACCCCCGAGTTCTAACTCTCGTAAGGGACTAACGCCTCTTCCGTAGCCTTCAGACTTGGCTCGTATAATACTAGCGCCCCCTTCGTCACTCTTAAGCTAGTCAAAATATCTAGAGAGTTAATTTCTATTAACGACTATGCCTTTATTAGCGTTAGCTTAAAAGCCGAAGGAAGTAGTATTAGTATATCTTTTATCTTTATATCTTTAATAATAATATTTAGCGCGGCCAATCGTTCGTTCGTAACGTTCTTGTCGGTGCAGTACCGGTTCATGTACCACGCCGCATGTGTGAATATATTTTAATACAAGTATAACGACAGAGTAATAAATATATAGTTCTGTGGTGCAGAAGTGGAGTAAAGCCTTGCGATCAACGTAGGGAGAATTAAAGTGGTTGATTGTTCTCTAGAATACATAAGGAAATCAGGGGAACACGTTGTTCTCCTAAAAGCGGTATAACGTAACAGAAACTATATCTAGCGTAACACGCAGCTAACTGAGCATCAGCCCGTTCCTGTACGACACACCCCCCAGCCAAGTGATAGTAGTAAGCTACTAGTATTATAGTTAGCTACGTTAAGCGAGAGTAAACACTAAACTAAATACTTAAGCTACAACTATTCTTGTACTACTAAGTTAGGTAAATAACCCTCTTATTTAAAGTGGCGCAGCCCCCACTTAATTCTTAGTTTTACAACCTCTCCACAACACATACAGATTGACTTTTCGATCTACCAATTAATTAACTAATTAAACAAACAATTAATTAATCGATTAACTAATTAATTGCTCTTATTTTTAAAATAAGTGTCTCTAATCGATCTACTAAGGCCGTTAAGGCTAAGCGTGTTACTACCGTTATAAGTTATTAAGTTAAAGTTTATTAATCGTTAATTATTAATTTAAAGAATTTACTAATCTAAGTGTAACTTACTAATTATAATAGGCTAAGGCCAAGAAGAAGACCGCCTTTAAGAAGGCTACTAAGGCTGTTAAGGCTACTCCCGCGGCTGCTCCTTGTGCTGCCCGTGCCCCTCGTGTCAAGGGAGCTAAGTGTGCGGTTATTTACTTAGGTTATATTAATAGCGCCCTTTAAACTAAAAGCATCGGCGAGTGCTTCGATGTCGTTAGTTAGGGTGTTCGCTATTTCGCCTACTCGTTAGGCTACTTATATAAGGCTACTTCCTCTATTACTTAGGCCCCCTTCCTCCTTTATTATACTACGCTCTTAAATAACGTGAGCGATAAGGTAAATTCCCTTAGTTATTCCTTTTTTAGCGTGTAATTACTAATTTCCCTAGGAGCTTAAGTGGTTAAGAGCTCCGGTTTTTGTGGCTCTTAAGGGTTAAGTTATTACTAATAGAGCTACTAATAAAGCTAATCGTGCTTTAAGTGTAGCTACGGCTGCTCTTTACATTAAGACCTCTTTGGAGTTAGAGGGTAGTGAGGAGATTTCTCGGGGAGCAACTCTGGCTTCTCCTGCTGCTCTTGCGGCTACTACTCTTACTGTAGCTATAAGTGGAGCTGGTGAAGCTGCTATTGCGGCCGCTGGCATTAGTGCTAGTCTTATTACTTTCTGGGCCCTAATAGCTAATAAGCCTCTTAGAGTTGCTCTTATACTAGAGCAGGAAGCTTAAGTTACTCGGGTTGAAGAGCTTGTTAAAGTAATTACTAGTGTATTAAGTGACTTAGTTTAAGAGGTTTTAGGCCTTTTAATTATATAAGTTGCTCGTTTTTTGTGTTCGGCGAGGCTTAGGAACTTCTAAATAACTAAGTGTTCCCTTGTAACTACTTTCTTGCGCTGCTTTTTGCCGTGGAATCGAACAACTGTTAAGAGTAATTAAGTCTTCTAAATGCCGTGTATTTCACCCCCGAGCTTAGTTACTCTCTAAGTAAATGAAATAGTAAGAGATTTACAAAAGAATAACAAATATATAAGAAAATACATTATGTATTTATAAGGTGAGCTTATAGTTAAACTACCCTTATAATAAAAGAAAGGTAAAGAACGTGTATAAAAGCCGGCTTTAAAGCGAAGCTTCTAAAGTAAGTTACTCTAATTAAGCACGAACATTTACTAAGTTAATGAGAGTAACAAAACTCTTAAATTTTTGCTAGGAGAAGTTCTTTGTAAGTCTATTAGCAGGTATATAACTCGTAAGTAAATATTTAACTAAAAAAGTGCCCTTTTAAAACTCCTGGCGTAATTATATATTTTAAATATTAACGTGGCGTAACTTAGTAGAGATGCGCTAATTTTCCCTAACAATTAACTGTATTATTTGTTAATTATCGTAGAAGATTTTCTAAATTTCCCTTAACTCAAGACATAGCTCCCAAAAGAAACACTACAAAGCTATAATCTCCTTAGTCGTACGCTTAACGCCTAAAAGCTTAGCTTGTGTAGTCGAAGTAGTAACTGTATCTTATAAGACCACTCTTCATAAGATTAAACCTCTAAAAAGTATTATAATATAACTATTAGAAGAGCGCCTAGTATCGAGATCGTCTGTAAATGAAGTATCTAAAGCTATAATAAGCTAAGAGTCGCGTAGCTTGTAACTATAAGTGATTACTAAAAATCGGGTTCTAAAGAGGTAACGAATAGTCTAATTAACTACCGTAAAGTACTCTAAAGAGGGGTTAATTAAGAAGTGAGAAAGTCTTAAAGTTATAAACGTAACGTTTACGCGTAATATAATTACTATATAAAGCACTAAGTTAACCTTCTCTTAATACTCCTTAATTTGAGCTAAGGTTACTTGCCCTTAATTCTTTAGTAGCTTAACTTGAGGTAATAAAGTACTTAAGTAATTTCCATTTACTAAGTTAAATCGTAGATTAACCTTTTAGATATAAGTATCGTGTACTAGAGAAATAGTTTTTACTTAACGATCTCTAATAACGCGAACACCTAAAAACCACTCTATTGGTTCTCCTCTAGTAAGCTCGTATATTATATTTAAGCCATTAATAATAAATTGAGCGTCTCTAAAGGCTAAAGCGTGATATAACACTTAAATATCGTCGATATAAAAGATAACAAAGATTGAACGTTGCTCGTTTATAAAGATATAAGGCTCCTTCTTATAAGGAATTAACCTTAACTTTAATAAAGTCTTAGTAAAATCTTCGTATTATAGTACTAGCGAGTCTTTGAGTCCATAGAGCGCACGATTAACCTCTACTACTATACTGTCTTATTTAAATCCGTCTAGTAAGTAATAGCGTACGCGAGTACTTAATTCGCTCCGTTTAGTGTTAATAAAGGCGTTAATAATATTAAATTAGATTATCTTTAAATCAAATTGAGCCGCTATTACTATAGCAGTCTTAAAAGAGCGAGTAGCTAAAGTAGCCGCATATATTAAGAGAATTAACGTTTCAGGTTGTAAGTCTCCCTTAATAATAACTCGCGAGCGACACTTAGTTAAATACTTTAACGAATCGACTTTAGCGTGAAATACTTATTTTAATAGTATTAGTTGTTCGGTAGCGAAGCTTTATTTAACGACTCTCTAGTAGTTACGCGACTTTAAGTTAGTGATTTCCTTAATTACGTCGGCTCAGAAGTGCTTTCTTAAAGGATAATCCTTGAGGTCTCTTTAATTTAACGGGTCCTTTAGTAATTAGGATTAGTATATTCGTGGGAGATCAACTAGTTATCGAATTTCGACATTTTTAAGAATAGACGCTAAAATAATAGCGTAGACTACGCTTAAGTCTTTTCTGTCTTTTTACACTGGCTCTTGATTAAGCCAAAAGGTCCCTAGAAAATCCTTTAAATACTTATAGTTACTCGACGGGTTTAACGATTTCGTAATTAACTTTTTAATAGTTATTATATAAACGCTTCGATTCGGTTTCGTAATCTTATTACTAACTTGGGTCTTTCGACCGTCGCTAGTTACTCGATCTTCTACCCTCTTCTTTTATAAAAGTTTAAGTAAGTTATTATTAGTTAGGGTCGGAAGTAGTAAGTATTACTTTATACTTAATTCTTCCCTTAAGTTTAATAAATTAAGATACTCCTTATACTTTATTACTTAAAGCGAAGCTTTCGATTACTTAGGGCCGGTACTTTAAGTAAGTACTCCCTGACGCTTAAGACCGCGCTCTCGGTCGTATAGCCCTTAAGAGTATATAATAACTTATAGTATTAATTAGCGCTTAGCTCCTATATCTCTCTTAAAGTTTAGTACGTTATATAAGACATTTCTCTTAGTTGTGCTTTAAAATATTAACTGTCTTAATTTGTCGACTCGTTTTAAGACCTAATTAGAGTACTCGTGAGTAAGAAGTCTAACACTCTTCCTTAGTTGTTTTACCCCTAAGTTTTTGCTAACGAGTTCTATTAATCTTAACTTTTTTAGAGGTAGTATTAGTTACTTTATTCCTGTAATTAAAAGCTTAATTAAAGGCTATGGCACCCCCGAGGTTACAAACTTAGTAGTTTTTATAGAACTTATTACTTGGCTTAGTTATTCCTTTTCTAAGGTAGTACTTATTATTGATTCTAATATATTAAGTGCGCTTAGTCGATTGATTATATTAGTTCTAGCGTCCTAGGGTCCCTCCTTTTCTTCTAGCATTTTAGTAAGATCTCTTAATATTAAGCGCGGCTGGCCGACCACTTTCTCTACGTTTAGAGAGCCCGAATAAAAGAGGGATTTATTAAAAACAACGTTCTAAGTTACTATTACACGCTGTAATTAAGGTACCTAGACCTTATATATATTAAACGAGACGTATCTTACCAAGTATCTAAGGTGCGCTCTTGAGTTGACTTTAAATGCTCTCTTTTGTTAAAGAGCCTCTTAGTCTTTAATTATAGGGTAGGCTTTATAGCTATATACCTATATATTACTTTAGTCAGGTCGTATATTAGTAGTAAGCTTCTAAATAAGCTTGGGGTCGTAATACTAAAAATATTACTTAAACTAAACATAAAAGATCTCATTTAGACTCTTAAAGCCTTTCCGAGTAGCTAAACTTATATTATAAAGAGTAATTGCCGTTATAATCACTTTTGTTTAAAGTTCTTTTAATAGGTTTATTAAAAGGCGCATCTTAATAGACTTTTCGATGATTTCCTTGCTTACACGCTTAGCTTCCTTATTAGGTTAATATATATGCGAAGGGGTACCCTTAATATTAATACTATTCTTCGTATACTACTTTTTGTACTTAGTTGATTTATTAATTCTTATAACCGAGGTATCGTTATCTTAGCGTATTTTGCAAATCGAGAGTCCGAATTAACGTCTCGTCTACGCCTTAAACGGTTTGAGAACTCTTAAGACGGCGATTAACCCTTTGTTTTTTAAGAGCTATTTATAGAATTTCCCGTCGTATTAGTCTTTAATTAATAAGAGCTAGCTGTTCCCATTAAATCCAACAGGGAAGTCGAATAAGTTCCAAGAAATGCAATAAAAAGGCCGGGTAGCTGTTCTTTTCGAAGGTCTTTAACTAACGACTTATTACGCGATAGTCAAAGCGCACTCTTTACACTCAATTTAAGTAGTGCCTATGATTTCGACGTTACGCGTATTCTTAACTAAATTTTCTAATGCTTTCTTCCCTAGGTGCCCTACCCGTAAGTGCCATAACCTGGCGTCGTTTAGCCGCGGTCTTAAATATCGTCGACTTAATTAAAAGCCTTACCGGATGCTCCTTTAAAGCGTGGGGAATATTAAAAAGGTATGAGTTAGGCGAATTAGAGAGTTGTGAGTAGTTAAGGAAGCCGAAGAGTAGTTAAAAGGCTTATATTTAAAGAAAGCTAAGTTAAATTATCGCTTTAATTACTTTAATATAATACTCTTCTTAGCTAATCCCATGCGTAACGTATAGTCTAACTTATTATACTAAAGTCTAACCTTTAATAAACGAGCTTCCAAAATGATATTAATATTAAATCCTTTAACGATAGCGATATTAAAAAGCCTTAAGTCCTTAGTGTTTAGTTTATTAGGGCTATAGAGAGCACCCTTAAAGACATAAGTACCTTGGCCCTTAACTATGAGGCTTGACGTTCCGGCTTTAACACTATCGTCGTTGATTAACTTAACAAAGGTCCTAGGCTCTAATAAAGTAACCGAGTTAACTAAATGAGTAATAGCGCCGTTATTAAGTAAGGTGCTCTTTAAGAGTAAGTATCGATTTATATTAATAGTAGTATAAATTCTAAAGGTAGTAAGAGCCTCGTTAAGTAACTCCGGACTAATTACATAAGTATTAATATTACCGGGATACCTTAGTAACTCTAAGGCTTTTACTAAGGTTATTAGAGAAGACGAGGAGTTTTCGGAGGTTGTTCTCTTAGTAATTTCCTTTACTGCCACTTGTCTTTACCCTTTCTTACTAATTACTCGCTTGAGGTTAGAAAACTCCTTTTTAAGCTTAATTCAAGTTTCCTTGATTTCTTCCGCGGACGGTAAGTTGCGCAGTTTGTCCTTAGTTAAGCCGTCGTAGTAATATCAAAGTCTATAACACTCGATCGCTTTATGTCGGTAAAAGCCTACCTTATAAGGGCAAGTGTTAAGCGTAGTATTTAACGAAGGAGTTCTTAGTACTAGTAGTACTCCTAAAGCATTTAATCTCCTTTTAAGTGTAGCGTATAATCTAACTGTCTTGTTTCTTCCGGTAGCCGTAAGAGACTCTTTATTAAGCGCCGATAACTAATTAACGTATTAAAGTAACGTGTACTTATAAATAACTCCGAGAGTATTATCTTTAAGGACCTTAGACAGTCGTTCGCGAGTCTATTCAGGTGCGAGCTTCTCTTGCATTGCCTTAATAAAGTTGATGATCGCTAAGGGGCCCTTAACGTTCAGAATGTCGTATAATAGAGCATCTTAATAAGCTAATCGTTACTCTTAAATTCACACCTTAAGATTAACCCGTCTTATTTTGACGATTTCGAGCTTCTCTTTGTATTTGGCTTAAGCTTTAGTAATGTTACTTGTTTCTAAAGGAGCGTAGTCTCTCTTTAACACCTTAAGAAGTATTTATAAAGTCTAAGATCGTGGGTCGTTTAATTCGTTCGTTATCTTATTAAGTTACTCTTTTACTCTTTATTTCTCCTTAATCTCGCACTCTCGAACAGTATTCTAGTAGATCGAAGGATTAACTGTCTCTTAAATCTACTTATATATTGCCTTATAGGCCCGAGCCTTTTCCGACTATTGTGCGGGTTTCACAGTATACTTCCTTATTAGGGTAGTATATATTAGAGTAATTATAGTAACGTTAGATAGTGTAAGAGGTGTTACACTTAGTTTAAGTCCCTTAAGTTCGGGTGCTCGTTAGTTTTTATCTCATTTTACTTGCTTCCTAAAGTTGAAATTAAGAGCCTTCTTGTTTTATTATGCCTTCACTTAGTCGATCGTTTATGCTTAAGGCTCGTTTTTGAGGATATTTGGAGCGACCGGTAATTCTAGATTAACTAACGTCTATACCTTACAGAAAATATAAAAGGATTTAAAGGCTTAGTATTATAGAGTCTAAGTTTACTTATCGTAGTTAAGCGGCGTTTGATTATTAGAGGAGGAGACTAAAATTAAGTTTACTATAGCGAAGAGAAGGCTACTCTCTCGAGGGTTCGATGGATTTATTAAAGAGGAGAAGAGAATATCAAGTACGGGTACTCGATTTACCCTTTTCTAAAGAGGTTAAAGGGGAAAATAGCGGTGTAAACTATACTTATTAATAGGTAGAAACTTTGACGTTATTCGTCACCTACTAATCCTACGTTAATAGCTTTACTTAAATTTATAAAGCATAGAAGGAAGAATACTAACTTAATAGCTTTATCACGGGGCTTATAATTATAATATAAAAGTGGAGTAAAGCCTTGCGATTAACGTAAAAAGAATTAAAGTAGTTGATTGTTCTCTAGAATACATAAGGAAATCAGGGGAACACGTTATTCTCTTAAAAGCAGTATAACGTGGCAGAAACCATATCCAGCGTAGCGCGCAGCTAACCGAGCATCAGCCCGTTCCTGTACGACAAGTTCAAAATCTATATATATTTTAAGAGAGTACGAGGAGAGCTAGACTATATACTACGAAACTCCACCGAATCTCTACTGAAACTAGTCTAACTAAGCTTTAACCCCTGACTTTGACCTGCACTTACTTTTCTAGACCGAAGTATACTTATATAAGGACCTGTGGACTAACATAAGTAAAACTTCCTTTAAAAAAACTATTTCTAATACACGTAAAAGTAAATAACGAGTAATATATAAGAAATAACAAATAAAATAATAGAGTATCTAATAATGTCTGATTCTGGCCTAATAGTGTCCCGAAAGTGCCCCGAAAGGGGTCCGAATATAGTAAGGCGCAATAACGAGGTTAAGCGAGAACTAATAATAATAGGAACCCTTAATATTATATAACGTAATAAATATATATGTGTCGCTTTCCCCTTAAAGGTTTAAAATCTCCTTAATAAATATACATATAATTACTGTACGTATATTACTTTCTAATCTCCTTAAATTCGCTTAATATAACTTAAAAACTAATATTTTTAAAAAGACTATATTAAATCAAATAAACAAGCCAAAAGTAAATATACTCTTTAGAGATAGTTTAGTAGGGAAATAGTATATTAACTAAAAAACAGTACTTACACTTATACTTATAGGAGCGCTCGACCTCGTATACTATAAATGCTACATTTAGTGCGTTCGTCTTCTTATAAAGAACCTATCCTACAAATACGCCTTTAATAATCTTAAGAGTAAGAAATACGTATATTACGTAAAGAAGAAGTCCCGGTATAACTTAATAAGTATTCTTATTTCTTTTCCTTATTTTAAATCGTATCCGAATCCTCGCCGAAAGTACTCTAAATGTATAGTTATTAATATATAATAGATTCCGTAATTTATCACCGAAGAATACCTTTGTCTAGTTATTACCCTCGAGGCAAAAGATAAAAAAGCTATCGTTATTACTATTAAATCAATTAATTCGGCATTATTAGTCGCTACTATTAGCACACTAAAGATTACTAAGGAGTTGTCACTGGCGTTATTAGAGGAAACGCGCGTTATACGCCAAGAAATCGCTGGCTTAGCTAGCTCGTAAGTAATAAGTTAACCCCCTTATTCCTTTTTAATATTAAGGCTCTTAAATATTAACACTTTATACTATAAGAGACAGTACTAGTCTTAAACTAGCTCCTCACCGTCGCCTCCTTTACCGCCACTAAGTATAATAAGGAGGACGGCGGTGAGGACGATACTCTTATTAAGCGTCTCTATTAAAGTCGCCGCTATAACGCGGGGGAGGAGAAGGGGGAAGAGGAAGAACCTCTCTTTAATATATGTAAAGGATTCGGCCCTACTTCAGATTAACTTTGTAGTAAGTCCTTTATAACGGCACTTTCTTTATACTATTATATGAGAGTAGCCCCCTATAGTGAAACCAGCGGTTTATCCTTATTAAAGTGTCGTCGTAAGGCCGCCTGTTAATACTTTAAATTAAAGAGTATTTAGAACTAAATTGAGTGTGTTTTTAACTTTATAAATTAATTAAATATAAAAATAATCGTAAGTAATAAATTAATAAATAAAAGTTATAAGGAAATATACAAAAAAATCAATGAGTATAAGAAACCCCTCCGTTATTAGTCCGAATTAACTCTAGTTAACTGTTAAACTTAACCCTCCATTTTAATAGTAAGGATATTAGTATTAATAAAATCCCAAAGAGCCTTATTCAGAACGCTCTTTGTTATAACGTCAGTAGGATTATTAGTACTATTAATCCATCGAACCTCCGTTAACTCTCTGCGCTCGTATAATTAACGAACAACTATAATATTAATTATTAGGCGCTTTTCTTTTGTTATACTAAGCTTGATAATATACTTATAAAGGGACAAAGAATCTATGTAAATAATAGTAAGAAGACGTGAGATACTAAGCTTGTCAGTTACTATATTAATAATAATACTAAGAGAGATTAATATATTAATACTAGCTACTATAATATATAACTCTAATACAAGTACTACACGAGTTACTCTCTTATATTTTATTAAGCTAGTATACACAATATTACTAGTTAAGGTAAATTGCGTATCCTTCACTATTTCGGCACTAATTATTAATATAAAACTTATTTATAAACTTAAGTCTTTATTATTAATAAAAGAACTATTTATAAAAACGTAGACCTTTATAGACTATAAGTCAACTAGTACGTATTAGAGTCCTCTCTTTAAGTTATTTATTTGCTATTTAAGGCGTAAGTTTAAGGCCTTAACGTCGTCTTCCGTCAGATCTTAGTGTTACGCTACGACTAAGAGATTAAATATTACTTCCGGCTAATAAATAGTCGTAAAATAAGTTATATAAGCTCGTTATTCTTTATAGGCCTTCTTATAGTCCTCTTTCCTTGCGTTAACTAGTTTTAGCCTTACTCTTTAACCCTTTTAAAATATATAGAAGTTATCTCTGTCTATAATAATAGTGTACTTATTAAACGTAATAGTTTCGGTAGGGAGTAATACCCGTATTAATTTCGTTATAAAACCGGCCTTAATAATCTCATTCTACTCTCTTACTAAGAAGTCCTCATTTCCTAGAATTAAGGTATTATCTGTCTATATCCCTACGACTCCAAAGTTATGGCTTTCCTTAGTACTAATTAGTAAGTATAAGTCGTACGTTAAGGTCTCTATTTATAAGTTCTCCACGTAATATTTGTAGTATATATTAAATTAATAGTTTCCAGACTTAAGTATACTATATAATAATAACACTATTATAAATATTATACTAAGAGGGAAATCTCTTACGATTTTTTTTAGTAGTTATATAAAAATGTCCCGGAGAAGCCTTGTCTCTACTTAAACGTAGGCTTAAGTAATATCCTTAATAGCCAGCTAAGATTTAGACTAGTTTCAGAGGCGATTTAAGTACTTAACGGCAGCGGCTAAAAATATAAGTAACCGCTAATTAAATCGTTAGATTATTAGAGACTAAGTCAATATTTCTCTCTTCCTTTTGTCGTTAAAGTATTAAATTACTAATCTTAACTTCTTATATAGAGTTAACGTCTCCTTGCCTTTAACTTCGTCTATTATTCTTGACTTAAAGATACGGTGGCCTTTTACTTTAAGGTCGTCCTTATAAATAAGTATAAAAACACCCCTTTTAATAAGTACTTTGTACTCTGTCCTTTAAGACTATTAAAATAATAATTTAAGCACTATAATCTTCCCTTTAGCGCGAAGTTTAATAAATAACTCCCGGTCCCTTGTCTCTTTTTTAGTTAGAAATACTTTTATATTATAATTATTATTAATAGTTAGTAAATTTAAGAAGTATTTTGTAAATAGAATTTAAATAGCGATTTAGGGTAGATTTAATACTATTTTAATAGTGTTTTTAATCAGGGATTTTAAATATTACTTATAAATATCCTTTAGTAAGTTTTCTTTTTATTATTTAATATTAAAAGTGTCTATCTTAAAGGGACGAACTATAGTCAATCGAAACGTACGTATTCTCTTATTTCTTATGTCGATCTTATATAATTCTCCCTTAATACCTAAGAAATCGTAAGGTCCTATTTATCCTTTACCCTCTTAATACACTAGAACTTAATTATTAAAATAAAGACCGTAAATATAAGTAATTTTAGGGCCGTTTCGTATAATTAATATATTATTAACTTTACGCGTAATATAGATTTTCTATACTTCCTTTATAACTTTCCTAATTATAGCCACACCTTACTCGACTAACGGATTTAGAGGGTCTAACTCTATTATTCTAAAGTATACGCCAAAAACAAGTAGTATAAAGATAAGCCTATTAAGTCTAATTATATCGTTTACTACTTTTACTACTATTTATAGTCAGTCTTTGTCGCTTAACTCAAGGTACTCTTTTATAACGATTTCATAGGCACGGCGTAATAAGTAATAGTATTACTTAACTTTACCGATTAAATAATGTGCCTTAACAAGTACTAACTTAAGGGTATTATTTATAGATCTAAGTGTACTCTAAAACTCCTTAGAATTAAAATTAATATTATAGTTATACACAACGAAATCTGGGGGTCTAAAGTAAGTGTTAATTTATATTAACTTAAATACGTTAAAGGTGGCCTAAGCCGTAGCCGAACTAGGGGCCTTTTAGAGTAGTTTCGCCGCACTAAAACCCGTTACTTTATTTACTATATAGAGGGCATATTATTCTCTAAATATTATAATATTAACGTAGACTATATAATTAAAGTCGATGTTATCTTATAGTTTAAAGCGGAACTTATATAAAGTATTTACGTGTTTTTAATAATACTTACACATCTCCTTGACCCTTAATATAACTTCCGAGTCATACTTATAGCCAGCTTGATCTAATAAGTACTATAAACGTCTTACTAAAGGGTGTCCGAAACGCTTATAAAGCCGACGTATTTCTAGTTTAATTAAGTAATATACATTTATTGTTCCAGTAGAAGTATTTAGTAATTAATAATATTAATTTAAAAGTAACTATAAATACTTATACTTCCGTATAATTAAGTACTTCTTGTCGCCTTAAATCAAGACGTTACGTAAGTTATTATATTACGTATTTAGCGCATCTAATTATTATAAACAAACTAGAAATAAGATATTTACGTCCACGATTTAGAAGTTTATTTCTCTAGTTAAAGTATTAACTATAATAACCCCTAAAGATAGTCACGAACTAGCACCGAATATAATCCGGCTCTAGCCCGCTTAGTTAGTGTTAAACTTAACATCTTAAATTCGCTATAAAGCTCGTAGTTAATTAATCCCTCCCGTGTTTTTATTAGATGCCCCTATATTAATTAATAGTCTTTAAAAGAATCTATTTATTTATTACGTTATATAGGCCTCACTAAGAGCGGGTCTCTTGATTTTACTTTCTAAGATATAAGTAGCCTTCCTCTCCTCAAGTTACTTTATAACTTCTTGTATATTATACTATACCTCACTTATTATAAATATAGTCGTGAAGTTTATAATAATATTATTATTATCGTTATTAGAACTCTCTAAAAAGTCGTTAATATCTATTAAAGTGTCTAAATCTATATCTTAGTAGTTTCCCGAATAGTGTCTAGATATAGTCCGGTTCTAATTAGAATTAGGGTCAATTCCCTTAATATAAGCTAAGTAACTCCTAAAGGTCTTATTTGTGGCTTTCACTCCTTCGGCCTTACGCGCCGCGAAGTATTATATCTTAAACGCTACTTACTTTTCGTTTAAGTAGCGACTACTATAATAATCTATCTTCTTATAAATAATATAACTTATATAGCCTAATATAAGCTAAAATTTGTCTCCGCGTTTGTTTCCACTTGAGAATTTCATCTTATAGTTAAAGTAATAAGCCGCCTTATTTACGATATAAGATTAGTAGCGATTCGTATTAAATCCAGAGTACTTTCTTACCCTCGATCCCGAGTCATAAGTTACTTTAACGCCGACGGCGGAGCGAAGACTATTTATTAATATAAAGAAAGTAAGAGGTGCCTAAAATAAGGCCATCTTAAAGAGGGAGTTCCCTATTACTTCTTATATAAGTTTATCGCAAAGCGTCTTGTCGTTCCGTATATTGTCGTCCTTTAGGCCAAGCTAAATACTTTATAACTCCTTAGCGAAGTTCTTTAATTAAGTTAACACTAGTTTTCTTGTCTAATAAGGCTCCTCCTAAAATAACAAAAAAGTCAGACTAAAGCACTAGCTAAGGAACTTATTAACTCTCTCTTTTGTCTTAAAGTGTTTACGAGTCGTCCTAATAAGCTTATTAAATAAGTACCCCTTATTTTAAAAGTACTAGTAATAGTACGAACTAACTCTATCTCGTAATATCAATAGAAAGGCTTAGTTCTAGACCTTAGTCTTAACTAATACTCTCTAACATAAGTCGGCGAAGATATAAAGCTTCTTATTTAAGTAGTCCTTGTCCCTATTATATTAAAGCTCCTTAGTATATATCTTAATAAGGTTTACTAACGATTTTACTTAGTCTAAAGTTAATAGATTTATAATATACTATAATAGCCGAATCGGCTCCGTATATAGTTTAATAGTCTTAAGAACCTTAAATAGTAGTAATAACCCGTCCCGTGAGTATATTACTAGCGTTAGTATAAGATTTAGTAACGTGTAGTTATTTAATTTTTATAAGTAGAGATTACTTAGGGGATCCCTTTTAAGAGTAAATAAGAACTCCTTTTTTAAGACTATAAGTAAGGGGGTTATATTATATAAATCCTCGACTTTATCTCCTTTAGTAAAAGAGATCTTAAGTAATCTTAATAATTAAATCGTCTTTATAAGCTTTACTCTTAACCTTTTTAAAGGAGTGTCTTCCTCCACGGAATAAATAACTACTTCTAGTTAATATTATAAAGACATCGGGGGTTAATTTTATTAAAGTATTATTAGGAATAATAATAGTAGTCGAAAGAGTAATTCCTAGATATAATTTAGTACTAATTCAGAGTAGTTCTAAATTTACATTTCTATTTAGTCCTTTAGTCACAAATTTTCCTTAACTTACATTGCCTTTACTAAAGCCTCTACTGTCCTCGTTCCCCTTTGTCGTCGTATAAATATATTAAAGGCTCATAAGTCGTCCTTAAAGTATATACGTTTTATAACTTTAATTAATTTAAACTCCTTTATTATTTAACCCTTAAAATACTCTTAAAAGTCCTAGAAAAGGAACTTTCCCTTAATATAGCCGTTATAAAAGGATTTATAGAACTTCCGCGAATATACTGTCGTATTTCTTATAAAAGTTAAACTAAGATTTAGCGTTTCTCTTAGTATAGCCGTGTTATTAAATGTTTTCAGAATTAACTCTAACTCTAGTGTATAGTCTAAAGTATCCGCTATTATGTCAGATATAATTCGTAAGTGATCTAGTAAGTTCCTAAATAAATTTCTTAAAGGTCTAAAGTTTTAGATTTAAAGATATTAAATTAGTAGTCTTTGTAAAGTAATTGTCGTATTATAATAGCTCTTCTTTAACGTGTAATTGTCTTAATCGAGTCTTAAGAGAGAAGTTACTTCCCCTCTACGATTTAGAAAAGGTAAAATGCCCTTTAAGGAGAGATATAATAAAGTACTCCTTAAGTTAAAGCCTAAAATCCGCTTTATAACTTGAGACCTTTTTTGTTTATAATAAGGTTAATAATATAAGCTTACTACTAATTAGTGTTAGTATAATACTAGTTTATATATTACACCGTATATATAAATATATTCTAATACAAGTATAGTAATAGAGTAATAAATATATAATTCAAAATCTATATATATTCTAAGAGAGTGCGAGGAGAGCCAGACTATATACTACAAAACCCCACCGAATCTCTACTAAAACTAGTCCGGCTAAGCTCTAACCCCTGACTTTGACCCGCACCCACTTTTCCAGACTAAAGTATACTCATGTAAGGACCTGTGGACCAACAGTTCTCTATAATATTACTTATATTAAACCCTATATCTAAAGCGACGTCGTCTTCCTCTATTATAGTAATAAGCTCTTTTAAAGTAAAAGTAGTTTAGCTAACTGACCTCTCCTCTTCTAGAGAGTAAAACTTCGTCTTATTAAAGCGAACGTTATATATAATAACGACACGGCGTAATTAAGGCACTTAAATCTTATATAAGTTAAAAGTAATATAACTAACTAAGTATCCGACGTACGCCTTAAGGTTGACTTTAAAGCTTCTTTTGTCTCTTTCGGCCTCTCTATCGCTTTTTACTAAGTATACGCGCGCCTTATACGCGTACTCCCCACTTTAATTTAGTCTTAAGTCTATTAAGAGCTTCTTTATAATTAGTAAGTCGTATTACCGAAAGTAGCCCCGAAACTACTCTTAGAGTACTTAGTTTAGACTCTTTATCTTCTGTTGTGCGAGGGGGCTTTTATTATATAGTTAAATCGCTATGTAATATACTTCAAGGTATAAGTTTAATAGTAAATTCGCTTAAACACGTATTTTTATTAATTTAGCAATAACTTTTTGCCTTACGCGCTCTAAGCCGCCTACTAATTCTTTAGTATATACCGGGGGGTTCTCTACTTTTATTCCTTCTTCTATAGTCTAACTTTAATATCGCGTCGCTTTAGTAATCGCTATTATAGATGTGTCGTTGTCGTGCCGGATTACGCAAATCGATAGTCCGTATTAACGTTTAATTTATTATTCGAAGTTCTATAGTACTAATATAACGTAGTTTAGCGACTTACTTAAGATAGTCTAGCCAAATAGTTTCCTACTATACTCGTCCTTAATTACGAGTAGCCATTTCGTTTTATTAAAGCCTAAAGGGAAGTCGAATAAGTCCTAAAGGACTTTATAAAACAGCTTAGTTACTTTGTTTTTAGACTCCCGTCGCGATATAACGTTCTCGGCGTACGTAATAGCGCAGTCCTCGTATTACGTCCTAGAGACTCTATCGAATTAAACCCCTTTACTTACTTAAAGTAATACTTATAATACCTCCTCCCTAAGATAACCTATTCTTAAGTGCCAAAGTTGTGGCGTTATAGCGCGAGCTCTCAGTTGCTCTTTACTTAATTAAAACGTATGTCTTAAGCTTCGACAAAGAGTTAAGTATATTATTATAAGAGAGCGTCTTAAAGTCACTAGGTTATAAGTACGACTGAAGTAATTAAGAGGCTTATATTTAAAGAAAGTCAAGTTATATCTCCGCTCTAACTATCACACTACCACGCTCTCTTAGACTTCCTTAAACCTTAAAGTCTTGTCTTTCTTAGAGTATTATACTTTAATGTTAGTTAGTAGCGCCTTAGAGATTATATTAACGTTAAAACTAATCACGACTACGACGTTATTTAACGTTAAGTCCCGAGTATTTAAGCCGTCTTTATTATATAATACATTTTTAAAGAGTCGCTTCCCCCGACTAATAACTAAGAGACGTTATATTCTTACTTTTATATAGTCGTCACTTAAAGACTTTATAAAGGTACCCGGAATTAACTTCTTCTTATTATTAATAAGATATTACGTACCATAGTTATTAACTAATATACTCTCTAATAATACGTATAGACTATTAACGAAGTCTATAACGTATATTCTTATTACTTTATTTATATTTAAGAGCTTCAAGTTAATTATAATAATATTAACGTTTCTAGAGTATTTACTCTTCGTAAGTACTAGTACTAGCGCGGGCGACGAGATACTGTCGTCTTTGTCTTTTCTCTACTTCTTTTAAATAATAGTTTTAGTAATTTAAGTAACAAGGAGCTTTTCTTAACCTTTTTTAGCGATTTCTTTTTATAAAGTCGCGAATTCGGGCGTATTAATAGCCTCGCGGATCTTCTTAATTTCGTCGTCGTTTAGGTGGCTCTTTAACTTGTTTACGCAACCGCCGTCGTAAGCGTACTTAACTCTTTAACACTTAATCCTGTCGTTTTAATAAGTATTCTTATAGGGGCACTTCATATTACTACAGTTTAATTGTAATAAGCTCCTTAGTCCTAAGCTAGAGCGTCTCCTAGAGCCACTAGAGTTATTATCTAAAGCGTTAGATTAACTGCCGAGAAACGTATATAGCCTATTAGGCGTCTTTTTACTCCCGTGTCCCGTCTTGTAGTACTCCTCTAATATAGCTCTAAATACGAGGCCGTACTCTTTAAGCGTTATATAATATTATCGACTGAGGGTATCGTCTCTTATCACGTTAGTAGAAGCTTGTGTAGCTTATATTTCGGCGTAAACTAATACTATAAAGAGAAAGTCTTTAATACTTAAAACGCCCTTAATCTTAGAAATATTATACACTTTAATAAGACAGTATTACTTTTACTATATCTTATACTACGCCTAAGGGTCTATCTTTCCTTTTCTTCTTATACTTAACGTGTTTACGAGTGCCTCTTAATAGTCTAAGATAACCGATAAGAGTACAAAGGCGTCTAAGGGAGCGAGGTCTCGTTTAATTAATCTAATTAACGCTTATAAGCTAGTTTAGCCCTTTAACTTATTATCGTTAATAACGTCAGTAAGAATCGAGCTACTAATAGTGCTATTAACCTAGTTAAAGAGGTACTAATACTTAGTGCTAAGCATTGTCTATTAAGCGAGCTTATTCTAGAACTCTTTAATATAAGCTTCTTAAACTTCCTTAACGTCACTAAAAGACGCCTCCTTAAGTTTAATAGCCGCCTATAGCTTTATAAGGGTCTTCTTCTCTTCCTTTATAAACGATTCTTACTTTTAGTACATTTTTCACTCGGCGTCGCTCATTTATACTATTTATTATATAAAGCGCTAGTTTGTTTCGTTTTATATATATTCGTTAATGTTAAGAGCCCTTAGTCTCGTCTCTAAGAGGTTCTCGGCGTCTTTACTATCTAAGTCGACAAAATCATAGATGCCCTTAAGCTTAATATAGTACTAAAAACGCGTCTATTACTATAGCTATTATTTTCGCTAGCTTAAGAGAGCGTTGTCTTTATTAATAAATTCGTTTTAAGAGGAGGACATATTAATACTATCGCTTTAGAGGAGTTATGTCGTGCAACACAGGTATACGCACGTGCCTAGCTTACGTAAGCAGGCCAGTTAGTTATAGGGGCAGTTGCAGACAGGAGCTCCCTCCTAGAAATCAGACACTTTTGCCACCACGTTACAGCTACTATGAGAGCCATGCCGGCCGTCGATTGAGAGAGACCTTTTGTACGACAGTTATAAGCCCCGTACGCGCTGTTGCGTAGTATTAGAAACTATAGAGGCTCTAAAGTTAGTAGTTTAGTAATAGTTCTGTGGAGTAACAGTGAGTTATATAGTATTCTCCCCTATAGAAACAACTCTTCAAAGATTATTAAACTACCTTCGCACATAACTACCTTCGTATACCTTAAACGACCTTCGTAGACTCTAAAATGGCTACTTTAGCTCCGACAGTTACCCTTACGTCCAAACGAGAGATGTTTCCGCCGTGGCTAGTAGAGCTAAAGGCTCAGGTAATAGTCCGGGGAACATAGTACTATGTTGACCCCGACGGACCTGATTCTCCACACACAGCTGATTTAGAGCCTGCGCTACCTCCGACGATTAAAGAGCTTATACACATAGAAGATAAGCACAGGCAGAACACGTGGGAAGTGGACATTCGGGACATTCTAGACAAGCCAGCGATTTTACTAGCACGCTTTAAAGATATAAAAAAGGAGTACTAGGCGTACTAACGCGACTATAGTATGCGGTATACGCGCTAGGCAGCGTCAAATTAACGGTACTAGGTATTGTGGGAATAAGTGAACTAGTCTGTGCCGTATATACTTTTGGAGCCTCACAAGGAGTAACTGATCGCTAAAGGACGCCTGACTCTTCAGAACCTAGTGCGGGAGCTTTAAAAGAAGTATGCGCCGACCCCTAAGTAATACAAACAACACCGGAGAGACGCGTATTTAGACGTGTTAGAGACTAGTAAGTAAGGCTCAATACACCCGAATATATAGTTAGACAACTAGTTCTAAGCTCTGGCTAGAGCGAAGTCTCTAAAGCTAGATGTCATTAAGGGAACTAGCGCTATACAGACGTTTTTAGAGACTGTTACTGTGAGGGTTGCACCGGAATGGAGTGCTGAGTAGCTCCGGAGGGTCTTAGAGGCCGATGTTATGGGGGAAAAGCCTAGTCGCACGCTTGAGGAGTATAGCCGCATACTAGAAACTTACTTATAAGTGACTACTACCGCTAAGAAGCGCTTAGACAGGAAAGGTACTAGAGGTGGTGGAGTATATGTAACGCTAGGAGGACGTAGTGATAGTACTAACAAGTGCCCTTGTTAAAGGAAGCACACATGGCTCCCTAGAGACTACTCTAGACTAGAGCTAGCTCTAATAGGTCGTACTAAACGTCAAATACAGCTCTTAGACGACGACAAGAAGTCAATTCGCTAACGTCTAGAGCTCTTAGAGTACTAACAGTTGCGGGAGAGGCTCCGAGAGAAGGGTTAGCTAGGCTCTGGCTCTGGCTCTGGCTCCGGAGATGGTGCCTCTAAGGAGGGTGCCAAAGGCAAAGCCACGTGGGAAGGCAAGGGACTGATAGAGGCTTAAAGAGAGTAGGGAAATAGTGACTTAGTACAGTAAAGGATGTGCTAGAAGTATAGTTTGCGGTGGCTATACTAGAAGAAGTGCAGTTACGAGGTCGCTCCCGTACTGGCCACAATACACCTGCTAGGAGTAATAGTTTGCAGTGGCCATGCTCGACGGTTGTAGTAGGAGGTCGCTCCCCTACTAGCCAAAATACACCTGCTTTAGTGTTACGACATCATATTGTTGAGCCCCTAGCGCTTTGGCTAGCCTCTGGGGGGTGGAAGTTGTTGTTTCCGATGTTTTTGGGCCTGCTAGTCTAGTGTGAGCCTGCTGGCTCTTTGCTTTTAGCTCTTTAAGTACGGGTTGCTTTACGGAAAGTCTACAGTGTTTCGCAGTGGAGGGGTTACCTAAATAAGGTGCCCTTGTTCATTTATTTAGAGCGCCGGAATGAGACGGCACTACTTAAAGCGACGCGGACACGTGGAGGGACGTATTTGGAGGTCAATTAGCTGTTGTTTCGGCTTATGTGCCACTATATGGCGTACTTGCCACATTTTCTATATATATTAGACTCTTATTGATTTAGGGGGTGCACCTTAGAGCTCTGTCACAACTAGGGGGTGTGTCGTGTAACATAGGTATGCGCACGTGCCTAGCCTACGTAAGTAGGCCAGTTAGTTATAGGGGCAGTTGCAGACAGGAGCTCCCTCCTAGAAATCAGACACTTTTGCCACCACGTTGCAGCCACTATGAGAGCCATGCCGGCCGTCGATTGAGAGAGACCTTTTGCACGACAAGTTATTAGTAAGTTAAGGGGAACTTTTAAAGAGTTTTTTAAGTAGTAATATAAGTGTCTCTTAACACTTACCTACGCTTCCTTCTCGACCTATAATACCGTCTAGTACGTATTTACAGTACGACCGCTTCAAACACGACAATTTTAAAAAGTATTAGTTATTAAAATTCTATTTAACCTAAGATCTCCGCCTGACTACTAGCATTATAATAGACCCACTTTTGTCCCGATTAGGCTAGCGGTGAGATAGTTATATTTAAAAACAAAAGTCTTGGCAGGACTAAATTTTTTTTACTTTTTTTTTTAAAAATATATATTTTTAAAATTAATATATGAATATTTCCGAAATATTTTTTTACCTAAGGAATATTCCAAGTATAATAGAGCTTTTAATAAGAAAAAAACTTTATAATTATTATCAAGACTTACTTTATTTTAATTCTTTAATTTTTCTAAATAATTAAAAAGTTTAAAAATTATTATTTTAATATTTATTATATAATTCAACTTATATATTAATACTCTATGCTAATTATACTTTAATAATTAATATATAAGGACTGATGCTTAGTAATTAGCGTAATTCGGCTATTCTATAGCTTAAAAGTCTTCTTTATTCTTAAAATATTAATAATTCTGCGTGTATATC
The DNA here is from genome assembly GCA_020726505.1 of Leptodontidium sp. MPI-SDFR-AT-0119. Classification (NCBI taxonomy): domain Eukaryota; kingdom Fungi; phylum Ascomycota; class Leotiomycetes; order Helotiales; family Leptodontidiaceae; genus Leptodontidium; species Leptodontidium sp. MPI-SDFR-AT-0119. The sequence continues at coordinate 1,267,527 of JAHLEZ010000013.1, read as the reverse complement.
TCGACGCCATCACTTAATTATTATAGCAAATCAAGCGAATATTATCTATAAGTTATTATTTGATATTAAAGAGCTTTATTTATAATTATATTAACTTAGTCGTTTCGGGTGATTTTACTAATAGCCGGCGATTTTCTATTAGCCGAGAATACAATATTAAATATCAGACTCTAATTCTAATTATCATTCTTTATAAAGCACTTTTATAACTGTTAAGCTAGCTACCGCGCTAGTAAATAAATACAGAATCTAACTAATGAAATTAAGCGAGCTCGTCTATTTCTACTAGATTTCCTTTTAGTATAATATTAAACTCTTTTATCTACTTCTCTAAAATAGACCTATAGCCACTTTGTTTTTTTACACACTAAACAGCTTATTTGACGCTAAGCCCTTTTCAGTAAGCGTCCATAAACCGAAAAGCTCGATTAATAAACCTTCGAATAGTATTAAGAAGACAAGAATCAAGTGCTTTAAAAGCAGCTTATTAAGCCTAGAAAAAAAATTAATTAATTAAATATAACGTAAAGGGTAGGCCAAATATAATAAGGTAAGCCAAGTGTGAGAAGTACTTACGTCGTCAAAAGTAATCTTCTAAACCTGCTTATAGAGGTTTTTACAATAGGCCTAATACATCTCAATCGGGTTTAGCTCGCAGTGGAATTTCGGTAGAAATAAGCACTTATGGCCTCTCGCTAAAAGAAGCTCTTCTAAAGCCGACTTTTGCTTAAAAAAGTCCTTATGATTAGCTAAAATCCTTGCTAAATAACAAGTAGCTTGTTTAGTCGGAGGCTAAAAAAGAAGGTTTTTACACCTCTTTTTGGCTTTACTTATACACTTAGTAATAAGTAGTTTTTTGCTTATAAAATATTAGTATATTATTTAATTAAAAAAGAGTACTTACTAATAAGTAGACAGCCTCTTTCAGCTAAAATCTGTTTTAGTCCTTTTAAGACTTCTTCGATAATAGTCTTTGAAACTCTCTTTTTTTTACTAGGAATTTCAACCTTAATAGTCTTCTCGACCTTGTAATTAAGCTCTTAAATAGTACTAATTAATCCACGAGCTTTCTTAGCCTTAGAAATATTAAGAGGAAAGATAGTATTCTAAATTAAATTAGTAAATTATTAAAATAAAAGAAGAAATAACTTACTTTTTGAAGTAAAGGAGCTCTTCCTTCGCTAAGATTTATTATAAAAGCGTTTAAAGCTCTATCTCCTTTATTAACGTGAGTACTTAATTAGTCGAATACAAAGACAGTTACCTTATTAAAGTGCTTTTCTTCGAATATAGTAATAGCGGCTTCTACTTGCTTAAGTAGTTATTATGTATCTGTTGGTCCACAGGTCCCTGCATGAGCATCCTTCGGTCCGGAAAAGGGGGTGCGGGTCAAAGTCAGGGGTTAGAACTTAGCTGGACTAGTTTCGGTGGAGATTTAGTGGGGTTTCGTAATATATAGTTTAGTTCTTCTTATACTCTCTTAAAATATACATAAATTTTAAACTATACATTTATTACTTTGTCGCTATACTCGCATTAGAATATATTCACATATATAGCGTAGTATATAAATTAGTATTATACCGACACTAATTAGTAGTAAGCTTATATTGTCAACCTTATTATAAATAAAAAAGGTCTTAGGCTATAGAGCGGATTTTGGGCTTTAACTTAAGGAGTACTTTATTATATTTTTCTTAAAGGGCATTTTACCTTTTCCAAATCGTGAAGGGAAAGTAACTTCTCTCTTAAGACTTAATTAAGACGACTACACGTCAAAGAAGAGCTATTATAACACGACAATTACTTTACGAAGATTGTTAATTTAATATCCTTAAATCTAGAACTTTAGACCTTTAAGAAACCTATCCGGGAACCTACTAGATTACCTACGAATCGTATCCGATATAATAGCGGATACTTTAGACTATACGCCAGAGCTAAAGTTAACTCTAGAAATATTTAATAATACGGCTACACTAAGAGAAACGCTAAATCTTAGTTTAGCTTTTATAAGAGATACGATAGTATACTCGTAGAAGTTCCGTGAGTTCTTTTATAACGGTTATATTAAGAGAGAGTTCTTTTTTTAGGACTTTTAGGAGTATTTTAAGGGTTAAACGGTAAAGGAGTTCAAATTAATTAAGGTTATAAAACGTATATACCTTAAGGACGACTTACGAGCCTTTAGTGTATTTATATAACAATAAAGGGGGACGAGAACAGTAAAGGCTTTAACAAAGGCAATACAAGCTAAAGAAAATTTGTAACTAAAGGACTAAATAAAGATGTAAATTCGGAACTACCCTAAATTAGTACTAAATCACATCCGGGAATTACTCTCTTAACTACTACTACCGTTCTTAATAATACTTTAACAAAATTAAACCCCGATGTTTTTATAATACTAACTAGAGGTAGTTATTTATTCTATAGAGAAAGACACTTCTTTAAAAGGGTTAGGAGTAAAGCTTACAAAGACGATTTAATTATTAGGATCACTTAAGATCTCCCTTACTAAAGGAGATAAGGTTAAGGATTTATATAATATAACTCCCCTACTTATAGTCTTAAAGAAGGAGTTCTTATTTACTCTTAAAAGGGATTTCCTAAGTAATCTTTACTTATAAAAATTAAATAACTACGCGTTACTAAATCTTACACTAACGCTAGTAATACACTCACGGGACGGGTCATTACTATCATTTAAGGTTCCTAAGACTACCGGATTATATACAAAGCCGATTCGGCCGTCATAGTATATTATAAATTTATTAACCTTAGACTAAGTAAAATCGGTAGTAAACCTTATTAAGATATACACTAAGGAGCTTTAATATAGTAAAAACAAGAATTACTTAAATAAGAAACTTTATATCTTCGCCAACTTGTATTAGAGAGTATTAGTTAAGACTAAAGTCTAGAACTAAGCTTTTTCGTTAATACTACAAGATAGAGTTAGTTTATACTACTACTAGTACCTTTAAAATAAGGGGTACTTATTTAATAAACTTATTAAGACGACTCGCGAACACTTTAAGACAGAGGAGAGAGCTAATAAGTTCCTTAGTTAATAGTTTAATTTAACTTTCTCATTATTTCAAGAGGAGCCTTATTAAACGGGAAAATTAATATTAACTTAATTAGAGAACTTCGCCAAGGAACTATAAAGTATTTAGCTTGGCCTAAAGGACAATAATATATAGAACAATAAGACACTCCGCGATAAACTCGTGTAAGAAGTATTAGGGAACCTCTTCTTTAAGATAGCCTTATTTTAAGCACCCCCTACTTTCCCTATATTAATAAATAATCTTCGCTTTACCGTCGGCGTTAAAGTAACTCATGACTCAGGATTAAGGGTAAGTAAGTACTCTAGATTATATACGAATCGCTACTAATCTTATATCGTAAATAAGGCGGCTTATTACTTTAACCGCAAGATGAAATTTTTAAGTAGAAACAAACGCGGAGACAAATTCTAACTTATACTAGGCTATATAAGCTATATTATCTATAAAAAGATAAATTACTATAATAATCGCTACTCTAATAAAAAGTAAGTAGCGTCAAAGGCACAATACTTCGCGGCGCGCAAGGCCGAAGAAGTAAAGGCCACAGACAAGACCTTTAGAAACTACTTAGCTTATATTAAGGGGATCGACCTCAATTCGAACTAAAATCGGATTATATCCGAATATTATTTAAGAAGTCACTAAGATGCGGATTTAAACACTTCGATAAATATTAACGATTCTTTAAAAAGTTTTAACGACGATAATAATAATAATACCGCAAACTTCACGATTATATTTACAATAAGTAAAGTATAATATAATATACGAGAAATCATAGGGTAACTTAAGAAGAGGAAGGCTACTTACATCTTAAAAAGTAAAATCAAGAGACTTACTCTTAGTAAGGCCTATATAACGTAATAAATAGACAGATTTTTTCAAGGACTATTAATTAATACAAGGGCATTTAACAAAAACACGGGAGGGATTAACTAGCTACGAGCTTTATAGCGAATTCAAGATATTAAGTTTGACACTAACTAGGCGGGCCAGAGCCGAATCACATTCGGTACTAGTTCGCGACTATCCCTAAGGGTTATTATAATTAACACTCCGGCTAGAGAAATAAACTTCTAAATCGTGGACGTAAATATTCCATTTCTAGTTTATTTATAACAGCTAAATACGCTAAATACGCAATATAACAACCTATGTAACGTCTTAATTTAAGGCGATAAGAAGTACTTAATTATACGGAAGTATAGGCATTTATAGCTACTTTTAAATCAATATCGTTAATTACTAAACACTTTTACCGGAACGATTAATACATACTACCTAACCGAACTAGAAATACGTCGGCTTTATAGGCGTTTCAGACACCCTTCAATAAGACGTCTTCAGCACTTACTAGATTAAGCTGGCTATAAGTATGATTCAGAAATTATATTAAGGGTCAAGGAAATGTATGAGTATTACCAGAGGCATATAAACGCTTTATATAGGTTCCGTTTTAAACTATAAAACGACGTCGACTTTAATTATATAATTTACGTAAACATCGCGATATTTAGAGAACAATATACCCTCTATATAATAAATAAGGCAATAAGTTTTAGTACGGCGAAACTACTTCGAAAGGCCCCCGGTTTCGTTACGGCTTGGGCTATTTTTAACGTATTTAAGTTAATATAAATTAACACTTACTTAAGACCTCCGGATTTCGTCGTGTACGACTATAGTACTAATTTCAATTCTAAGGAGTTTCGGAGTATACTTAGATTTGTAAGTAACACTCTTAAGCTAGTACTTATTAAGGCACACTATTTAATTAGTAAAATTAAGTGATATTACCACTTACTACGCCGTGCCTATGAAATCGTTATAAAAGAGTACCCTGAGTTAAGCGACGAAGACTGACTATAAATAGTAGTAAAAGTAATAAACGATACAGTTAAACTTAACAGGCTTATCCTTACATTACTTGTTTTCGGCGTATACCTTAGAATAACAAAGTTAGATTCCTTAAATCCGTTAGTCGAGTAACGTGTGACTACGATTAAGAAAGCTATAAAGGAAGTACAGAAAATTTATATTACGCGCAAAGTTAACGATACGTTAACTATATAAAATAGCCCTAGAACTACTTATATTTATAGTCTTTACCTTAATAATTAAGTTTTAGTGTATCAGGAGGGTAAAAGATAAATAAGACCTTACGATTTCTTAGGTATTAAGAGAGAATTATATAAGATCGACATAAGAAATAAGAGAATACGTACGTTCCGATCGATTATAATTCGTTTTTTTAAAATAAACACCTTTAGCGTTAAACGACAAAAAGAAAACTTATTAGAGGATATTTATAAATAACATTTAAGATCCTTAATTAAAAATACTACTAAAATAACACTAAATTCACCCTAAATTACTATCTAAATTTCATTTACGAAATACTTATTAGATTTACTAATTATTAATAACAATTACGATACTAAAGTATTTTTAACTAAGAAAGAGACAAAGGATTAAGAGTTATTTACTAAACTTCGCGTTAAAGGGAAGATTATAGCGCTTAGACTACTATTCTAGTAGTCTTAAAGGACGGAATACAAAGTACTTATTAAAAGGGGTGTTTTTATACTTATTTATAAGAACGACCTTAAAGTAAGAGACTACCGCATCTTCAAGTTAAGAATAGTAAACGAAGTTAAAGGCAAGGAGACGTTAGCTTTATATAAGAAGTCAAGGCTAATAATTTAATACTTTAACGACAAAGGGAAGAGAAAGATTTTAACTCAGTCTTCGATAATCTAACGATTTAACTAACAGTTACTTATATTTTTAGCCGCTATTATTAAGCACCTGAATCGTCTTCGAAACTAGTCCGAATCCTATTTGGCTATTAAGGACATCACTTAAGTGTATATTTAAGTAAAAACAAGGCTTCTTTAGGACATTTTTACATAGCCACCAAAAGAAATCGTAAGAGATTTCCCTCTTAACATAATATTTATAATAGTACTACCGTTATACGGTATACTTAAGTCCGGAAACTATTAGTTTAATATATACTATAAATATTATATAAAGAACTTATAAATAGAAACGTTAACGTATGACTTATACTTACTAATTAGTACCAAGGAAAGCTATAACTTTAGAGTCGTAGGAATGTAAACAAACGACACGTTGATTCTAAGAGATAAGGACTTCTTAGTAAGAGAGTAAAATAAGATTACTAAAACCGGTTTTCTAACGAAGCCGATACGAGTACTACTTCTTACTAAAACTATTACGTTTAATAAGTATATTATTATTATAAACGGGAATAACCTTTATATGTCTTAAAAAGGTTAAAGAGTAAGGCTAAAGCTAGTTAACGCAGGGAAAAAGGATTATAAGAAGGCTTATAAAGAACAGCGAGCTCGTGCAGCTTATCTTGCCACTATATATTAGCCGGAAGTAACATTTAACCTCTCGGTCGCAGCGCAATACTAAGATCCGACGGAAGACGACGTTAAGGCTTTAAACCTACGCCTTAAATAGCAAATAAATAACCTAAAGAGAGGACTCCGATACGTACTAATTAACTTACAGTTTACGAAGGTTTACGTTTTTATAAACGGTTTTTTTACTAATAATAAAAACCTAAGTTTATAGATAAGTTTCGTATTAGTAATTAGTACCGAAATAATAGGAAATACGCAATTTACCTTAACTAGTAATATTATATATACTAGCTTAATAAAATATAAGAGAGTAACTCGTGTAGTGCTCGCATTAGAGTTATATGCTATAGTAACTAACATTAATATATTGATTTCCCTAAGTACGACTATTAATATAATAACTAACAAGCTTAGTATCCCACGTCTTCCTACTATTGTTTATACAGATTCTTTATCCCTTTATAAGTATATTATTAAGTTTAGTATAACAAAAGAAAAGCGCCTAATGATTAATATTATAGCTATTTGTTAATCATACGAGCGTAAAGAGCTAACGGAGGTTTAATAGATTAATAACGCCAATAATCCTACTAACGCTATAACGAAAAGTGCTCCGAATAAGGCTCTTCGGGATTTTATTAACATTAATATCCTCACTATCAAAATAAAGGGTTAAGTTCAACAGTCAACCGGAGTCGATTTGGATTAATAACAGAGGGGTTTCTTACACTTATTAATTTTTTTTATTGTTTATACATTTTCCTTATAACTCTTATTCTTATTAATTTATCACTTGCGATTATTTTTATATTTAATTAATTTGCGAAGTTAAAAATACACTTGATTTAGTTTTAAATACCCTTTAATTTAAAGTACTAACGGGCGGCCTTACGACGATACTTTAATAAGAATAAATTGCCGGTTTCATTACAAGGGGCTACTCCCGTATAATAGTATAAAAAAAGTATCGTCACGAAAAACCTACTACGAAGCTAATCCGAAATAGGGCCGAATCCCCTACGCATATATATTAAGGAAAGGTTCTTTCTCTTCCCCCTTCTCCTCCCCCGCGCCATAGCGGCGACTTCAGCGGAGACGCTTAGTAAGAGTATCGTCCTCACCGCCGTCCTCCCTACTACGCTTAGTGGCGGCAAAGGAAACGACGGTAAGGAGCTAGTTTAGGACTAGCATTGTCTCTTATAATACAAAAGTTGTTAGTGCTTAGGAGCCTTAATATTAAAAAGAGATAAAGGGTTTAACTTACTACTTGCGAGCTAACCAGGCTAGCGATTTCCCGGCGTATAGCGCGCGTTTCCTTTAGTAACGCTAACGATAATTCCCTAGTAGTCTTTAATACGCTAGTAATAGCGACTAATAATACCGAATTAATTAATTTAGCGGTAATAACAATAACTTTTTTATCTTTTGCCTTAAGGACAGTAATTAAACGAAGGTATTCTTCAGCGATAAACTATAGAATCTATTATATATTAGTAACCGTATATCTAGAGTACTTTCGGCGAGGATTTAAATACGATTTAAAATAAGGAAAAGAAATAGGAATACTTACTAAGTTACACTAGGACTTCTTCTTTACGTAATACGCGCATTTCTTGCTCTTAAGATTATTAAAAACATATTCGTGGGACGAATTCTTTGCGAGGAGGCGAACGCACTGAATGTAGCATTTGCGGTAGGCGAAGTCGAGCGCTCTTGTAGGTATTAATGCAAGCACTATTTTTAATTAGTATATTATTTCCCTATTAAACTATCTCTAAAGAGTATATTTACTTTTAAGTTGTTTATTTAATTTGATATAGTCTTCTTAGAAATATCAGTTTTTGAGCTATATTAGGCGAATTAGAGAAATCGGAAAGTAGTATACGTACAGTAGTTATATATATATTAGCTAAAGGAAACTCCAAATCTTTAAGGGAAAGCGACATATATATATTTATCACGTTATATAATACTAAGGGTTCCTATTATTATTAGTTCTCGCTTAGCTTCGCTACTGCGTTTCGCTAGATTCGGGCCCCTTTCGGGGCACTTTCGGGACATTATTAAATCAGGGTCAAACGCTGTTAAATACTTTGTCATTTTATTTATTATTTCTTATATTACTCGTTGTTTACTCTTACGTGTATTAGAAATAGTTTTTCTAAAAGAAGTTTTGCCTGTGTTAGTCCACAGGTCCTTATATAAGCATCCTTTAGTCCGGAAAAGAGGATGCGGGTCAAAGTTAGGGGTTAAAACTTAACCGGACTAGTTTCAGTAAAGATTTAGTAGGATTTCGTAGTATATAATCTAGCTCTCCTCGCACTCTCTTAGAATATACACAAATTTTGAACCATATATTTATTACTCTATCGCCATACTCGCATTGGAATATATTCACACATGCGGCGTGGTACATGAACCGGTACTGCACCGACAGTATCCTAATAAGGCGTTTTTTACGATTTACTAGGATAAATGATTTTCCGAGCGTCTTTTTGACTAATTATAAGCCTTCCTTTAAGACTTATAAAGTTAGAGTAATAAATTAAACTTCCTTTACTTTTCGAAGGCATTTTTTATTGATTTTTGTTAAGCTAAATTCACTTCGAATACTCTTTAGCGTAAAAGTAACTCTCGTCGTGATAGTAAATAACGTGCTCTTTTTTACTAAAAGGTAAGTTAGGTGTAATAAGTTATAAAACGCTATTAGCGTCTTCTTTGTAGTTAGTAGTAAGGGATTAATAGTAAGTTATTTACGAGAGAAATTCCTTTTAAATTAATTAGTAAATAAAACAAATAAATAATAAGAGATAAAATATAATTAACCTTTTAATAATATTAAATAACGTCTTTTCTTTTGTAGCCGTTTATATAAACTCCTTTCTTTTCTTTAGTAGCGTAAAAACTAAGACGATTTAACTACTTATAAGTAACTATTTTACTAAGAGGCTTCTATTCCTTTGGCTTTTTACTAGGGTTTTTCTGTGTACTAATAATAAGTCTAAGGAGAGGCTTATTAGCCTTTATTGCGCTAGCAAGTAAACGAGGTATAATTTCCGTATTAAGAGCGTATCGAAAGCCCTTAGGAGTGACTATAGCGAGCTTTTGAGTTAATAACTAAGCTCTACAAGCTCGAAAGACGTCTTCGTTGTCTAAATAAGACTGATTTTCTCGCTTACTTCCTTTAGACTTTATAGGTAAAGACTTATAAGTGCGATAATAGAGGAATAACACTCTGATTTTGTGGGTAAGAGTTTTTCCGTCGCCGGTAAAGTGATTACTTTTGGCTATAAGTAAAGAGGCTTCGATTCGACCTCTCTTAGGGCTCTTTTTTAAGAGGTTTTGAAGGTATTACTAAATAAGCGAATATTTAAAGTATACGCGAGGGAGGAAGTTAAGATTCTTATTAAGAAGTTACTTCTTAATTAGTTCTAAGACCTCTCGATAAGTTAGTAACTTAAAAGGTAACTTAGACGTGACGTTGACTATTTCTCTTATAAGTAAGTCTAATAAAAGTTCACTTCGACTATTATCGATAAACTCGATATCGTTCAAATCGTCTAACTTAATAGAGTTATCTTCAGCCTCAAATTCGGCCTCTAATAAAGCCTCGAATTCTGAATCTTCACTTTCTAAATTAAATATATATTCGTCTTTTAAATTAAATATATCTTCTTCTTAAATAAGTAAAGGCGATGAAGGTATAAGCGGAGGTTTTGGCTTAAAAAAAGCCGAAAGAGGTTATTGAGTTGTAGTCTTAATAACTAAAGACGTAAAGGAAGGTTTTTGAAGTGATTTTTGTCGAATTAACTCTCTTTTAGTCGCTCTCGCTCGTTTACGAGTTGTCGAAGATTGCTCTTTAAAAGAGAGTAGTTTACTCTTTATAGGACCTCTTAAAGCTATTTAAAAAGTTAGTTATAAAATTAATAAATTAATAAATTAAAAGAATAACTTATTAAGAGTTAGTGTATTAATTACTTTCTTAGAAGGTAGACTCTATTTACCTTCTAAGTTAATTATTGACTGATTAAATAACTTAGAGGTTTTAAACTCTTCGCTTATCTTATTCTTAATATCTGATTAGTCAATCTCCTCCCTGTCTAGCCTATCTGGGCCTAGCTCTTTAAGATCTTGATCTAAATACTCGTTAGCGCGAGTAATATCATCTTCTTCTTCTTCTTCACTTTCTTTACTCTCTGATTCGCTAATCACTTGAGTTAGTCTTTCTTCCTTAAACTCTAATTTGTCAACTTGACTACTATTAAAAGTAGTAGGCGTAGAAGTAGTAATAGCTTTTGTAGGGCGCAACGGCAAAGGTAAAGAACTAGAGGCTTTAGGTATTTGTTAGCGAGGTCGCTTTGTGATTAGTCGAATAGGCGATCCAGGAGGTGATTTAGCGAGGGTAGCGCTTCTATCACGCTTTGACGGAGGCATTTTGACGTAGTAGTCGAGTAGTTATTGTGGTAGTAAGAATAATAAGAGAAATTAACTTAGAATTAACGTTAGAATTAGAGATATTTTAGCTCGCTTAACAATTAAGGCTAAGAACTTCAAAAATAATAAACTATTAAACCTCCACATTATTAGAATCTGTCTAATACATCTTATAGAACCAATTGCTAGCGTTCTAATAGACCCACTTTTGTCCAAATCAGGCTTAGTTTACTAGAGTTATATCGTTGCTAAAATTTAGGGACTAAATTTTTAAAAAAGTCTTTTTTTTTATTTATATTAAAGTATAACTTTTTTTTTAGTTAGTAAAATAAAAAAAGTAAATAAGCGAAATGTCGTTATATATAAAGGCGCAACTTTTTATAAGAAAAAAACTCCACTTTTTTAAAGTCTCAAAAATTGTCGTGTTTGAAGCGGTCGTACTGTAGTAGCTCGTAGAACGAGGCAGTGTGGCTCTTAACTATCGAGCACTATAGGGAGGAGCTTTAAGTAGTGTGAAAGTCTTAAATTGTAAAGTAAAGGGGTAACTCCCTAGCCATACGGGAGCTCCAGAGATCTAGTTACATAAGCAGCTTTTGGTTGGTTCTAGCGACCACCGTAGGTCCTAGTGGTCCTAGTGCACGACATATATTTATTATAAGCGTAAAGTATATAAGCTATACTAACTAATCTTCTAGTTTATTACATAAGACCTTAGACGATAGGAGCCTAGTGGGTTCGTTAATACTTGTGAAAGATATATCGAATAATTAATATGTAATTATAGAATTAAAGGTAAAGATTAAATAATCATAGAACTTATTAACTAAAAGTTCTTTTATAAATACGCCGTGTAACTTAAATAAAACAAGTGTAACTCTTAACTATTATATAAAAGAAGAGCAAAGGTTTAGTAAGTTAAAAGATTCTACGATTAAATGAGGTTTTAAAAAGTATATTCAAAGATTAAATTGAATTAAGCGTTATCTTCTCTAAGAGAGGAGCTAAAGACTGGGTTTATATACCTGGAATGCTTACGCAAGCATGCACTAGACCAGAGAACTGCGCTAGTGCGCGACAAATTTTTAATTATATATTATTTACTTTATTATTATACTAATATATCGATATATTACGTAGTACATGAACTGGTACTGCACCGACAAATAACTAATATTAAATATTAAATCTTTAAAAAGCTTATAAAGTAAAATACGCTAAGAATCAAAGAAAAAGAAATATAATGCCTAAGCCAACGCCGCTTGCGGCTTAAGGCAATGCGCTAGGCCCCTTTTACGAGACTCGGGTAAGTATTTTTTTTAATATTATAAAAGTTGGAAACGGTTAATAACCTCCAGCGGTGGCATTAGTTTATAACAAAATACCAAACCCTTAAAGGTTATAATGAGTTTCATCGTTAAGTAGCCAAGCAGCGTATTAACGGCATATAAGCTTGCGGAAGTGTCGAGGATAATAATAATAAAGCCCACAAAAAATATGTAAAACTCATGTTTTTAGATACTAATCCAGAGACTCTATTAACAGCTCCGGCGACGCACAAAAAAGACCTCTAGTTTGCCCGTGTTTGCCCGGCGATAAGCAAACTAGGTAAAAGGTTACAAGAAGAAAGACGGTCTAGTACCTGGAGGCGTCGGGGTTAGTCTACTTACTAGGCTAAAGATCAAAAAGAGAATGTGCGGATAAATCTAATCGGGGATTATTAAACAATTACTTATACTAATATGTAATATAGTTACTCGACTGCCAATTACGACCATGCGTACCTCAAGTTACTCCTCAAGCACATTCACGAAGCGTATCCGAAGATTGTCAGATTAATTTACATGTCCTGGTTTTCAACGACCAGGGGAACCCAAAGAACAGCTGAATGTACGGTTGGGCGTCGAATCGAGTGCGTTTACAACGAGATTCCAAACATTGGTATCGTACGCTTCACCGAGATGTCCCACCGGGTCTAGAGGACAAAAATCCTGGACATAGAGATTATTCACCCCCTGTTCTTCCACGAAAGCTGTGGCTGTTGGGGTAACCAATTCATCAAACTTAGACATGATGACGGTGAGAGAATTACCAGACTGGACAATCTGTTTTCCATCATTCAGCCTTGCCACTGCAGAACCTCCAACCCCTATCTCATCACAGGCGGCGCAACCAACAGTATCCAAGACGGTGGAAACCAACTCCCTTGTCAAGTTGCCCCCCACATAAGCTAGGTTATATAGGCCAGCGAAGGTCGTGCCGTGCGTAGGCGGGGCAATCGCGACGAGTTTGTCAAGAATAGGAGCGACGCCTCGAAACTTAGGCACGTAGAGTGCGAGGAAGCCTCCTTCCGAATGCCCAACAAGATCAACCTTCGCAGCCCTTGTGCGAGAATGGACCTGGTTGATGAAAGCTTCAACCTCGGCCGCCGACGAATCGATGGGCTTCAAGCCGCCAACGAATGGAAACGCGGCGTAGTCTCCGTAGGTCAGGCTGAAAGTGCAGTAACCTTGCGACTGTAGATAAATTTCCAGTACGTTGAGATCTTCGTAGTAGGTTGCACCAAGGCCGTGGAGCAGGATCACAGGATTTGGATGGGCGATGCTACGGCACGTATAATCGTTGTGAATTTCCCGCTCGTCCAGATGATTGTGTACCGAAACAGGGATCGCCTTGACCGAGAGGATAGTGGCAGCAAATAGAAAGGCCAAGCCTGTCAATACACTATGAGGAAGGGCCATAGTCAGAGGACGCAGAACAGTTAAAAGGGGTGGATTTGTAGGCTGGATCCTGGTATCTCGAGACCTATATATCTCGTACAGCAGATTAGGATGCTGTGTGTAAATCTCCACAAAAGGAAATGAAACCCACACGCGAAAGTAGGCGATGCAGATCTTTACCTGATGGATGGATGTGATTGGACAAACCAGCTGAGGAGGATGAGACTCAAGAATAGATGGTCATTGGAGCAAGAATTGCTTTTCCGCAAATCTATCACAATTAGCAGCGCCCTCAACCCCTCCCTGTCCTTGTCAGTGTCAGCACGGGATCGCGAGGATCGACCCCCTCATCAAACCCACCCCTTTCTGGATATAATCTTTCGGATCGCCGCATCCAGCTCTAAAAGCACTCATTACTCAGTTCGCGCCCGTGATTGTGGACAAGTTTCAGACAGCTGCCAAATTTCACAACGTGCAGAACCGTTGCCAAGATCGATTATGTCTGCTGCTCCTGATGATCGGCCCGAAGCGGATCAGATACATGCTGCTGTAGTGATTGAGGAAGAGCCGGAAGAAAATCCATTCATAGTCATTGAAAGAAAAGGTTCGCCGCACTCTCTTCATGCCAGCTTCTCAAACCCCAGCCTCTACTGACATGTATTTCAGCCTTGATAGAGACATGGCATGGATGGCGTAGACCGCCATGGGCATTGAATACAATACCACGCTTTCCCCAGTCGGACTTGCCGGTCTTAGATGTGTTCGTGGAACGCTTTATAGATGCATTTGCCCCAGATGAGCGGATAGACTGTGGCTCATCTGATGCAATACGCAGTGCGGGGTCAGTTAGGATGTTCTCCCCGCTTCTCTCCGATGCCTTCCATGCGGTCTCAATAGTTTACTTTGGGCAGTTTCTTGGTGATTGGAGAGTAGGCTTTGCTGGATACAACATCTACACTCGCGTCCTGAGACGCCTACAGAGCGCTCTATTTCATCCCGAACAAAGCAGGTCGGAAGGTGTTTTTGCAACCGTGGTTCTCTTAATGGCCTATGAGGTAAAAAAACAATACATACTTCCGAATTGTTTGAACATGAGAATGACTAGAGATCAGAGCCTCCAACATACGACAGAACGAGCTTTAATCAATCACTGTATTCATGCGTTGAAACTCATAGAGTTTCGTGGCCCATACAGCCACATGTTTGGAATGGAACATCTTTGCTTTACGGAACTGCTTCCTTACTGGGTATTGCTCTGGACAACTACCCCTCAAATAGGTACATCACTAACATAGTCAGGTATCCACGGCTTTGGTCTTACGGGCTCCCACATTTCTTGCCAGGCCAGAGTGGAAGACCATTCCCTGGTCCGCTGAGGCTTCCTCTAAAGATATCATGGCCAGTCTCTTAGAGCAAGTGGTTGATCTTCCTGCTATCCTTTTTCAATTCGATCAACTTCTGGCGGCCAAGAAATCTCACCCCATACCTCAAGTCGAGTTGGCCTCGCGAGAAGCGATACTCTGGAACTCCGTTACGAACCTCAAGGACCGTCTTATTCGATGGAAGATAGAATGGGTGGACAATTACCCCTCCGGCCAGCCATACGAATCCTCCATGCTAGAGGCAGAACCTTTCCCCGTCTTTGAATACCACAACTTCCTTACTGGCGAGATCGTTACTCCAATGTATCTGGTTTACCCTGATCCGCAATTGGCACGTACTATAGGTATGTATTATGCAGCCAGAATCTTGCTCGCTTCTGCGGATACTCGCTCTCCAGATGGCGATCAATATCGGGAGCAGGTTGAATTTGCCCGCCTCATCTGTCGAAGCATGAAGTATTATATTCAAACGGTACCAGGTAATATGATCAACCGAATGGCGTTCCCTCTACGTGTAGCCTTTGATACGTTTGCCGAGGGTGATATAGAGAGGAGGTACATTGGCGCTGTATTTCAGCTGGTACAGCGGAAGAACATGTTGAAATCGTGGGGGAAATTCATGCCAGATATTTCAGCCAAGAAGACGATTCAGTAGCAATGTGTTGTTGCACTAATTCGGTTACGTGATCGAAAGCCCACAAAGGCGGCTGATGATTTGTGGAGTTGATCGTCGGGGATTGTATCTTAATTATTATGACCCCCTTTCGTACCTCTTCTGCTGGGACGTCTCTTGTTTTGATTAACGCTCGTTGTACCGTGATAACATAAAACCTAAGATGAGAACAAAAATGAAGATTAAAGAAAAGACTAATACATAACTATAGTTCGGTTCGGCAAATAAATAGCTTCCTTCCTCACATCGAGCTTACGAGGCGAGATGATTTCTAGTAATAATGTTTTCCACTTACCCGACGTAAGCAAGCTAACCAGAGTAAAACCCAGGTGTTGACAGCCAGCCATTCTCGCAAG
Organism: Leptodontidium sp. MPI-SDFR-AT-0119; assembly: GCA_020726505.1. Taxonomy (NCBI): domain Eukaryota; kingdom Fungi; phylum Ascomycota; class Leotiomycetes; order Helotiales; family Leptodontidiaceae; genus Leptodontidium; species Leptodontidium sp. MPI-SDFR-AT-0119. The sequence goes on along the minus strand of JAHLEZ010000013.1, from coordinate 1,251,496 downwards.
GGTACACGAATACTATCCCTTCGTTCGCTGTGATATTTCCCACGTTAGTAGGGGGAGGCGAGCGCGGCATGTATGGAGGAGTATTATATTATTTTATATACTTATATATACAAATTTCCTAGTAAGGTATAATACGCTCGAGGACGAGCTTTCCTTGGAGGGGAGGGTAGTGTAACGACCGGAACGTTTAATCACGTGTCTAGCTACCTCAAGCCATTACCCCCTATTCCTGTGTATATATAGCCTCTCGCAGAACCCTTCTGGTTCTGCACCTTAATATTCTAAGCACTTGAACCACTACTTTCGCCTTGCCGCTCGTCACAAAGGGGCTCTCCCGCCCCCATCAATTAGCTCTCTAATTAATTCTTCTAAGTCAAACCGTTACATTAAAATTAATTCCCTAGCTAAGCGCTATAGTACGTTACGTTACATTATGATACGACTACGATTATGATTAAGTTACGTTACGATTTTGCTTGGTTTTTCGTTTTGCCTTAATAGTATTTCATTACTATCTGATTTTTACTCCTATTTATATTCCCGACTTTTTTTTCTCTTTTTCCACGATATCGACTCTAGCATAATAATTTTAACAATTATAATAATAGGTCTAATTTCTTATAAAACAAGTAGAGACTCGCTTTACCTGTTAAATAATAACCTCCTGGCTAAAGTTATACCTTTCTGAGCTAGAGAAATTTAATAGTACCTTTACTAAATGGAACACCTAGATTTTATTAATTAAAGTAAAGCTCCTTATTAACGGTGACGTAATTAGTAACTTTACGATATAATTCTACTACATATACCTCAACTTAGAGTCCTAGGCACAATCTCTTATCCTACCCCAACTCACCGTAGTAAAGGTAATATAATCATAAAGCTACTAAATGATTCTCGATTAACTCGCGCGAGCATACGATTCCCATATAAAGGTGTAAGAGGCAAAGGACAAGCTTTTGAAGTATACGCAAGGTATAAACTCTTTATTAATATATATTATACGCTTTAAACGCCTCTTATACGAAGCTCGATACTAAACATAACTAAACTACTCTAAGATCATTTCTTTCTAACAAAGACTTAATTCCACGATTCGCGAACGCCTTAATTCGCAGCTCTCTCCTCCTAATACGTATAGCGTATACGTTGCTACGATTTAATAACTCTTTACGAAGTCAACTTAATACGCGGCTAACTTAATACTAAATTAAAATCATTATTAGCTTAGTACTTCACATTATTTAATTCCTAAACACTTTAATTCGATAGTAAAAGAAGCTTATATGAGAGACTTCATAAACATTAAACAAATAAATTCTTTAGAAATCAATTACTTAGGCGAAATCAGCTACGTAGACCTAGATTTTAACAAAGAAACTTAGGCTAATGTTTAAGCATAGTTAAACGTTGTCAAGAGTAAGCTATATACGTCTCTAAAATAATAAGAGCGTTAATTACGAGAAGGAAATTGTATGATCTATAGAGACTACTATTATTAGGCTAATGTATATTTATATAATAACCCGATAACTAAGAAAAGACGAATTAAGGCTCATCACTAGCTTTACGAGCTAGAGCCTTAGGCCTACTACAATAAAGGAAGTGAGAGTAGCGAAGGAAGTAAGGGAAGTTAAAGAAGCAACAGGTAAACGCTAGAGGCTAGCTCTATAAGAGGGGGGGGTAGTGTAACGAGTGCACCGCATCCGCGCAACGTCATATGACTTATAGGCACGTGTATATATAAAGGGGCTCTCGCGACCCTATTAATTAGCTCTCCAATTGATTCTTCTAAGTCAAACCGTCACAATTATTTTAGCGCTTTTTAAACTACTACTTTTAATAAAGGTCTCTGATTTGTTTTTAGGTTTCGGACTACTTTTTATAAAATCTTTAGAACTAAGAAATAGTTACTTATTATGTCGCGCACTAGCGCAGTTCTTTGGTCTGGTGCATGCTTGCGTAAGCACTCCAGGTATATAAACCCAGTCTCCAGCTCCTCTCTTCAAGAGGACAACGCTCAATTCAATCAATCTTTGAACACACTTTCTAGAACCTCATCTGATCATAGAATCTTTCAAACCCCTGAGCTAATGCTCGTCTTCTACACGACATATTATTAATTACTTATAAACAAATAAATAAACTAAAGTTTATAACTAATGCTTGTAAAGGTAATTCAAACCTTTTATTACGTATTAAAACGATTAGTTAAAATATCTCTTTTTTATAAATTGTGCTCAAATATCTCTTTTATATATATATTTTTTAAAAAAACTCTTATTATTTAGGGTAATTTATAAATATATACTACGTATAGATCAGGATTAGAAAATTAACTTATTAAACTTAATTATCACTATGGGAGGGATAAAGCCTAATAAACCACATAATAAGAGAAGTAAGAGCTTGATGCATTACTTGGCGTACACCTGACCAAACTTCAAATTTTCTCCACTGTTACCACTATTTTGATTGACTTATAATTTCGTGGTGGTATGCAAAAACCTTACAAATAACCTTAATAGGTTATAAAGGAATAGTAATACTATTTTTAACGTTATTTTATAATTGTTTAGAGCCTGTTGGTGTAATACGAAAGATTTGGTATTCGGCTAGCTGTACGCCGAGTAATGCCGCAAGCTCTTAGTATATAATAAAGTACGGGAAAAACCTTAAGGGTAGGAAATCGCGAATTAATTAAATCTAAAGATAATACATATTTAATGTAACGACAGGTATGCTTCGGCCAGGTTAGGGGTCCTGAACAGGTCCGACTCTCCTCCGACTCCCTATATATATCGCTCCCTCTGATACAGTAGTTCTGTAGTTTTTGTATTCTAAGTATTAAGTCTACCTTCTACGTACCAAGTCCCCTTGTGTCGTTACATTTAAAGAGTATAAAAGTCGAGGAAGAAGAGGAGAAAAAAATGTATTTAATAAAATATGTATAAAAGTTCTTAGTTACTAAGTTATTTTTAAGTGTTAAGCTCTTTTATATAGAAAGAGCTTATCCGGTTAAGTAATAAAGAAGCTACCGAGAGTCTTCCCTATCACACTATTATTAATAAATTAAATACTCAATAAGTTATTAATTATATTTAATATTATAAGAAAGTATAAGATATAACTTGGTTAAATCTTATTATAGCTTAAGTAAGATAACATAGTTTATACCGCTTCTTATTATAATATGAACTTTAATACAGGAAATCTCGTCTAATGTAGTATGTGTTACTTTAAAATATTACGTGTATTTAAAAAATTAAATATATTAATTATTTATTTATTTAAGGTACTTAAAAAGGTAAGAAACTTATACTACCTAAAACTATTAGTAAGTATAAAAGTTTATAATGCCTTCTTAATTAATAAGCTATATAAAAACTTTAATAATATCTTATTAAGATAAGTATAAAATACACTCTTATTGTTACGGCTGGCAGTGTTACGGCTGGCAAGTGGTTAATACGGCGAGTAGACTCTAGCTTTGTATTTGGGCCTAATACTACGCTCAGAATCGAGAAGAAAAGACAAGGAGAAAAGGAGAGCTCTCTATAAGAGAGAGCTCGAGTATAAATACACGAAGGACCCTCCTAATAAGGCCTAGCGTAGTCGAACGCCATTCACATCAACATGTCGCATGCTCGCCCCCTAGTCTGCCTAATTAGGCTTAGCGCCGTCGCATAGCCAGCCGATGCTACGAGCCATGTCGGTTAGAATACGAAGCGCATCGGAGGTCGTAACAGAAGAGCCTATCCGGTCAGGTAACAAAGAAGCTACCGAGAGCCTTCCCCACTACACTAATTAATTCTTAAATTAAAGTTTTCTAAGCCTTACTAAAAGATAAAGTTTAATATTAATGTTTAAGCGGTTTTAAATTAAAGTACGGTACTATTTAAAAGCAAGAGTCTTTTAATTATTTAAGGGAGTAATCCTTTTTATAAACTAAACTTTTAAGTAACAAAAACGGTTTAAATTAACTTTGAAAGAAGATTATTTAAGCGTACGTTTTAGGGTATTAAAAACTATTTCTTCTTTTTTTAATAATACAAATTAAGTTCAAGTCCACGGGGGTTTATTTAAGAATTAAATCTAATTCGAACCAGTTTTACCCTCGATCCTTTTTAACGAGGGAAGTAATAAGTAATTTCTTTAAACAATTAATTAAAGCTATAAGAGCCTCTTAGTATTCTTATTAATCTCTTTATTGTTTCTTAATTAACTAAACTACTTCTTTTAAAATATTCGGTTTAAGAAAGCCTTTATTATTATTATTATTATTTTATCTCCTGGTGCCTTTAGCTTTAATATTAACATTACTAAAAAAGCCAAAAACTGAGGTAAAATCAAATAGGGGTTTTAAATAATGCTTAGTAAGACTAGTGCTAATTAATTAAATTAATAAGTACGTGATTATAATTCTTTAAAGTTTGTCTATAGTTTCCTTTATATAAAACTTGTTATTAAAAGTCTCGATTAACAAAGAATACTTTAATATTATACTAATTACTTTAAGTAAAACCTTAATTTACTAGTTATTTAATAAATCTTTAAGATCTTAACTTTATAAAGATTTTAATTTAACTTAATTGGGATTAGATTCCGTTGTTATTAATTCTTTAAGTGAGATATTATTAAGGCTATCCTTAGTAAACTTAATTTTCTTTATTTAATATAATAACACTAATATAACAGAGTATTATAAGAAGTGTGTAAGAATACCTCAGTATTAATTATTAAGCATTAATAAGTTTATTATAAAAGAAATAAAGAAGGTATAAAATTCAAGGAGTTTAAGGGAGGACATCTTTATATATACGAATTACCCCTGAAACTTTACTAAAAGTAGTTTTAGTCAAAACTAACCTAAACCCCTAAATCCTCTTAGAACTGTAACATGTGAGTCGATCGTCATATCTTTCGGGTTTGAGCGTACGTATCGTAGTGGCTGTTATTCCTTTGTTAGTGTATATAATTTCCTCTAAGCGGCTTTAGGTAAACTCTTTCTATTAGGTCGTAGTACGGCTTGCCGTAAGGTGTAATTAATCGTGCTACGTACGGTCGTGTTTGAAAGCCTCTCCGGGACAATTGATTCCAGTACTTTCTCAAGAGTTGCCAAGAGTGAGATTGGTCTCCAGGCTTTTGCGACTGTGTAGTCCTCTTTGTCAGGCTTTAAAGTTGTATGATCTTTCGTGTCGCCACTAGGAGGGCAGCGTTCCATCTTCCAGAGACTCTCGAAATAGTGCCAAAATAGAGTGTTTGGCCGAGGTCTTCCGAACTGACTTTCCATTTACTATCTCTTCAAGTGCACACATAACGTCATCTTCAGTGTATTGAGACTTCATAATGAGATCGATTGATACTCCAACTTTCAAAGAAATTGATTGAAAGAGGGGGTTGTTATTAATTAATTAAGTAGGTAATATTCAAATAGTGTTGTGCTAAGCGAGGTGTCTGGAATTTAGGGGTGTCCGGAATGGCGGGGTGAGACGTTAATGGGTTATGGAGAAACGAAGCAATTACACTGAAGTTGATTTTCCGATAGAGGATAGGCTCCCTGTTATGGGTGTTACACAGCCTCTCAATGGTTTGAGTTTGGATTGGGACATGGCCTGTATGAATCCAAGCGGCGGGAGAGTGTAATTGTCCTAGCTTCACTTCCTCCCCATTGCCTTCTCAATCGCTTCCAAGATTAACAAACACTTTTCGTCCTCAAACTTCCGAGTGATGATCTGAAGCCCTATTGGAGCATCCACGTAGGTCTTTGGGTCGTACTGGTCATGATTGTACTTGTCGCGAGGGTTCTTCGGTACGTATCCGAAGTCTTTGACATCCTTGACAGGGTCAACGGTGGTGACGGGGAAAGAAACACCAGGATATTCGAGCAAGCTCCATTGGCTTGTATATAGCCAGTATGTGCTCGTTCCGTGTGGGGGCGCGGCACTTGGGCCCACGGGACAGAGTATGGCATCGACAGGATGGCCGTCAGGGTCAGCAGTTCCCAGCTAGTGATCATTATATTTCTGGCGGTATTCATTTCTCTCGGCTTTCAACTGGTACGGCCAAGATCAGTACCGGGTTTCACCGGGAGATGAGTTCAGGGTTGAGCTTACTGCCCACACTTCTTCCTTCGACCTGTCCTTGACAAGCTCATTGTCGAAAATCAAATATTCTTTCTCGACCAACGCTTTCATGCTGAGAATATAACTTCAAAGTGTTGCTCAAAAGTCACCTCGTCTCCATCTCAACCTCAGCAGAAAGGAAATTTTTACAGGCAAAATTAGAAAGCGCCGAAGCACATTACCTCAGAACAAAATAACAAAGAATATAGTTGATAATTAAAGAGGACCACAATAGGAAAATCAGGATACAATCTTACCGATGCCCAAAAGAGGCGCCTTGAATGGGACGACGACGAGCCCTTCCCATACGCATTCTTTCACCTCTCCGAGTCCCCTAACTTTCGCATTCGATAAACACAACGGAATACTTGAAGTACTTTCACAGACTTTGAATCTGGGTAGAATTCGAGACCAGCCTGTGTGTAAAGTCATGAAAAAACCATGCGTGAGGAGATTGTTTCTGTCCTGGGCTACTAGGTAGCCTGCCCAAGGAATCTAGAATACTTCCTTATAATGAGCCAGAAGGAACTTCAAATAAATGTCTACTGCCACAGCTCTCTCAAGCAACCAGTTTTACAGTCGCTGTTGTATAGCATCGATAGAAGCAGGCGTTTTGGATCTCACTCTTGCATCCCTCGGACTGGTAGCTATTTTTAGTACCACTGACTGCATCCTTCGCTTGAGCAGCTAATTAACATACCGTCACTGCACTAGAAGGTGCCACTTTGGTACTACATCTCTGACAAGGAGCTATTTCTACGACCAAGATACAAGCTTGTAATATTGTTTGATGAAGCAGAATGTTTTGTCGAAGCAATGTTTCAATTGTCTTTCTACCACGCAGGACATAATGCCTCAATGTTATAGATAGAGTAAATATAGATTACGTTAGACACATACTATTTAGAATTCTGAAAAGGAAGTTCTCATCAATTTCAACACGCAAGGTCCTGCTATGCCAGCCTTTTTGGCTTTGCTGAAAATTTCACTTGACTCCAATTCACAACACAATAAACCCTTGACCCTCCGTCCATTACCACCTGGGCTGGCCAAATACAGTTACGTTAGATTCGCTGGTTGTCTGTAGGTGACGCCGTCAATGGTAGTAACGAGTGTGCCATTCGCGTTGAAAAGGTTCGTCCAGGAATCAATTGACACGTGAAAACCGTCCGGACTAGTTACTTTCGTAGCAGTAACGGTGCCAGTTGACGTCAGATTGGAGTACCAGTCCACAAGGTTAAGGGTCGGGGTCTGGTAGGCACGCGTAACCATTTCGGTACCCCGGAGAGTATTGATGCCGTCATCGGAAAAGTTGGTGTATTTGACACCGACAGACGATACGGTAGTCCCGGCACTGGTCCAAGTGATATTAACTTTGGCGAAGCCGGATGCTTTGCCTTTCAGCGTATAGATGCCCGGTGGTGGCGCAGGCCGTACTGGGTAAGGACTATCGACCTCGTACGGCGTGCCCCAGGGAACGATATCTGAAATTGGCTTGACTCTAGGCAGGTTGAGGGCCTTGCGTTCAACGAGATATGCTACCAACAATCTTTGGACTCTACCACCCTGCGCTGTGGATACAGGGCAAGGTAATGGATTGGCGCCACCGCACGCAGGTGACAGGGTCAATTCTTCCCAATATGCGATCTTGGTTCCATCCCAAGACCATTTTGGATCGGCTCTTGAGTTCCACTGGGGATCGTTGATGCTCCCTGCGAAAGTGCGCGAATTAGCACTTGCCTCGTCTAGGTATCTAAGGGAACAAGCACATCCGTTGAAAGATTGGGTTTATGTGAGATTGATGGGCTCAGTGATCACGTACCCGGACTTCCATCACCAGCATAAGAGAGCTGTTGTCCCTTGTAAGAACCGCGATCGCCATATTTATCAATCAACCAAGGGGTAAAAAAACGCCTGATGCCATTGTTGCGAGTAGAGGAAGCCACAGTTGTAGCAACTATGTCCACCATTGGCGGGATTCCCCGCATACCTGCCATAAACATTTGTCGATTGCTACCTCTCGTGTCCAGGACAACATGCCAGTTGTTATCAGGAGAGATATCGACGGGATCTGCGTACTCTGGGTGAGAGGTTAATCTGCGAATTTTCCCTGTGGTCAAGTGCACGGCGAACACGTCGATATTGGATGACTCGGCTGGGAACCCGACGAAGCTAACTTCGTCACCTCGACCGCTGAATCCACGTAGTTCACCGATGGAGATAGCCTCTGGATTGTAGAAGATCTCGTCTCCTTCCACGGATATAGGCTGTATGCCAGTCATGTTATACAAGCCAACTACATTAACCAGATCGTACCGTTGAGCAAGGGGCGTTCCAGTAGTGGGAGCTGAGTTGAAGACAAGTCTACCCATACGAGCAACTTGGGTAAGACCTCCTCCGAAAATACCGACAGTATTGAAAGTAAGATGCACACCGTCTGGACTGAGTCTCAACTCACGCATTGCCGTGCCGGGCCCAGAGCCATCCGCTCGATTGTTGGTGCGTATAGGAGTAATGTGGACTTTGTCGGGGGTGCAGCGCGGGCTGGCGATTGCCTCCTTCCCGCAGTCCACAATATTGTTACCAGCAAGCACACGGCGTCCATCGTTGAAAGCTTGCGGATAATCCATATCCGGTACACGTCCAATCTGGTTTGCAGCCGATACGCCACAGGTAATGCACTTCCATGAATCTCCGTTTGGAAACGTCTTGCCATCGGACTTGATGATAATCAAATTCAAGCCACTATAAATACTCGCCGGATTGGGAGCCGCGGGGGCGCCGGTGAAGTTGATCGAAGCAACCACATGGATGTTGTCTAGCAAGAAGTTCCCGCTGAAAAGGTGTGTATTGATGGGCACACAGCCAGTCCCGCGAGGGTTAATCTTTCGTGTGCATGCGCCGACGACATCGCTTTTGACCACTGGAGGTAGTGACAGTTCCTTGACCACGATCTTTTCAGGCTTTGGTGGAAGCGGGATTTTTGGAACTTTTGGTGTGTCTCGAGTTTCCAGGGCTGGTCTTCCGTAGGCAAGTCCCCCACCACCGATAATGGCTACTGTGATTGCGACGATGATACGCATGCTTAAGAGAGGTGAGACCACTATACAGATTGGAAGTCAGCTAAGTCCTTTTGGCAAGCATGTTCCGAGGCAAGGGCTAGCAACGGTATCTTAAATACAGTCCTCGAAGGCGTGTTGGTTCGTAGAGGTACGACTTGAAAATTGAGCTGGACCAGACGGACTTGCCTGGATTTCGTTTCAGCAGAAGACTTTGGCATGTGTATCCAGATTCGAAACCTACAAGGCGATCAGAGCGTTCTTATATACGCTACACCGTCTATATCTTGTCTTCTGACCATTCCTGCCGAGACGGAAGCATTTGCAGTGACCATCATGGCAAATATTCGCGTTCTCCAAGCATCTCAATAGTTTCCCTGCATTTACATGAGGACTGCAGGTGCTGTGATACAAGGATATCTTTTACATTGGCTGATCCCACTCTCAGTCAAAGGATCTTCTTATTGGGTCTGATCGGCATGTAAAAGTTGCCGGCAGCAGAAGGCGCCCGCGGAAGGTTGCAAGCAGGATTGAACATCGACAACATTTTTTCCACGGAATTGGGTACAGATCAATGCGGAGAAATTAGATGGGTTTAGTAACTCCACCAGGATAGAGTCTCCCACGATTCTTGTCGTTTATCCCTCGGTTTTCTTGATACGGAGGCGTTAGCCCTCCCCCCCCCCCCCCCCCCCCCGGGCGAAATGGAGGATACAAGGTTACTATAGCAGTGCGTTGCTATATAGAACTCGTCCAAGATTCATAAATGGCCACTCATAGCGAAGACAAGAATAAAATAACAAGCAGCAATCTGCGAGACGTTTACAGGAGTTCTTGCTTTGCCTCAAATTTCTCCAGTGATCTCTGGTATGCTTTGGTATATCCTAGAACGTCCTAAAGGAATAATAGCTCTTATTTCTTCCCTCGGATTCCCCATAATGCCCCCTCCCTGGTATAAATTTTGTGTAACGCTTGTCAGGGTGGCATTGGACAGCCTTCGGAAAATCTGAAGAGGCGAGCAAGGGGGTTGGGTGATCGAGTTGCTCATTTCCCTGTATTGCCCGCAACAGAAGTGGAAGTAGAAGTCTTTGGCCAGACTAGTTGCGCTTGCAGGCCGACCGGGATGAAATCCTGGATTGAGAAGAGAACATAGCAGAGATGGTACTGCACTGCCTACTCCCATCAATCTTTATTCAGTGGACTGACAGTGGAGTCTTCCCACAACCAGGGAAAGGCGATTAATTGATTTGTCACAGGCCCATGTGGTGGATGAGCTTCATTGTCAGTCCACCGAATAGAGGAAGTACCTCCGACGCAGACATTTGAAGGCGTAACGAAATAAAAGTACTTGACATCAGGTAAGAACTGAGTACAGTTCCCCAGGGCGGTCGCCAAACTCTACTTACCCCGCAGAGCCAAGTGTCCTTGTGGAGAACCCCACGGGACACGGTACGAACTACGAGTATACGAAATTTATACGAGACTTGGGGAAGCGAGCTGCGGGATAAGCATGATTGAGCGGCCCTCGACAAAACCCGCGGCTTTTGTTGCGTCCATACCTTGAATTCCTTCTAATTTGACCACCATCGGACGGCTCCACGGCCACGGTTACGGTTACATCGCCAACGGTTCGGCCTGCGCATGGATTGTGTCCGCAGAGGATCACAAGATAACCTGTTTCCCCAGTTCTTTCTGTGGCAGTGTGGCCCATTCTCTACATTCCACCCAATGATGGAGGCAGCGGCGATCACAACATCTGGTCGCTCAACACTATTGTACCGTTCCTGCGATAATTGCAGAAAAAGGAAGACTAAATGTGGCTCCGAGGATCCATGTGCCAACTGTCGCACATCCAATCTTGTCTGCCAATATACAGTGCGGCGCCGCAACCGCGTTCGACAGGCTCCTCGGAAAATCGCCCAAGTCATAAACAGCCCATCGCTAAGCGCATACGTAGATGTAACTACGAGCCTGCCAGAGAGCTCACCGCAACATGAGAGTTTGCATGTGCCGACATGTCAATATCAGATCCACGGATCCCGGGCGATGTCGAAGGTCGTTGGAGATGACCATGGGCCTTGGTCACCTGGACAAGACGATTGGGACTCACCGCAGTCGTTGTCACCTACAGCATTCTCTAGTGTTTCGGTAGCCGCGGCGGGGAACTCTTTTGGGACATTCGAGGCGGTCTGGAGCAACCTGCTACTATCCATCCAGGCTGCACTCCCTGCTTTGCCGATGTTGGATATCGTCAATAACTGCATAACTCTGTTTATGCAATACACTTTCCCGACCTCGCCTATCATCCATGAGGCTACAGTTCGGGCACATGCTCTAGCCTACTTTTCTGAAACTGCGTCAAACGGAAATTTCAAGCCCAACAATATCCATCAGAGTGTGAAGCATATGAGGGCATTTACCCTAATTACTGCAGTGTGTGCTTCAACGGCATCGGTCATGCCTGAATCACTGCTGCCGTATGGAAGCATTGTCGCTGTGCCATTTTTCAGATCCTCTCGACAAATGCTTCACATCTACGAAGAGTACGATATCGAACAACCGGATTCGTCATCACTCAGCGTTAGAGACCTGCAGTATTCTGCTGCACAGCACATCACTGGAAGAAGCAGGCTGGCGTACCATATCATGGGGCAAGCGAGTCTCATAGCCGAGTCTTTACATCTCCATCAAGAAAGTTCTCTGAGCAAGAAGGTACCTATTGAGTCACAGCTGTTACGATTGACTTTCTGGCATCTATACCTCTCCGATGCTGCGTCAGTGTGTTTGAAGACTCGAGCAGGTATTCTTAATCAGTCCTTTCCTAGAGGAAGTATCGATATACATCACAGCGGAGAACCTGTTATTCATCTTCTAGATCCAAGCAAACCACGGTATGGAAGATTTTTTGAAGAACGACTGCTGCTTGGCTTCCACCTCATGGAGCGCCTTTGGTCATCAGCTGCAAGAATCGTCCTGCAAATGAAAAATTACGAGGGTACACAAGATGGCAAGAAGCCTCTTGTTGAACGGCTGGCGGTTGTGTTCTACGACTTTGTTGGGATAATGGATGACCTGCCTCTCTGGTTGAAAATCTCGAATCTCGTGGCTTTACCAGAAGATACAGCTGTGGAAGTTTTCCAGAAGAAGTCTTTCTGGGTGCAAAGGTGCACTTTGACTATGACATTCCATTGCTTGAGACTTGTCATTCTGCAACAATGTATTGAGAGCGGGTTTGTGGGAGTCGTAGGTCTCGACGATGAGCCTTTGAGAGTAGTAATGAGAAAAGCCGGGTGGGTAAAAGACTTCGTTGAGACAATGGAGGACATTCCCTTCGTCTATCATCAGATCAAGGGGGAGCCTAGCGTCAGTCAATCCAAAATCATTACCGGTTGATGATCACATACTTATGATAGGATAGGTCCAACGAATTCGGCTCGTAGGAACAATTCTGCTCGAAATGGTACAAAACGTTGAGAGCGATGCCATCAAGTTACGACTGGAGTCTTATTTCAAGCGCCTTCTTGATATTCTATCGAAACTGAATTCAAAAGCGTCCGAGGAACTTATCGCTTAGTTTGACTTGCCTGAGGCCAGCAATCGAGTGTTTCATTTTTTTGCTCGGCGCGCACCTAACACCGATCGGCTGTCAGGCTGTCAGGCTCTGACCTCTTGATTCGACGCTACTTTTTGATGGCTGTAACTTGTATGCAATTCGGCTGTTCCAAGGAAGGTTACGGGGAGGTTACGGGGACCAATATATTACAAGGTTCCGCCGGTGGAAGGATCTCTTTGGCTGCTCTGGTTTGGCGTCATGGCCAGTCACAGCAAGTCCTTTCGTGTAGAACTGTTCCATAAAGCATTCATGTCCAATTTTCGTGCTGCCACCAAAATGCAGGAGAATAAAGCAGAGTATCAAAGACCACAATATTTCTCGGTAGTAGGAAATAGCAGAAGATAAGCTGTCAGGCTTGAACCTCATAGGAGTATACGATGGGACACAAATCGCGAATTCTTGCCACCTCGAGCCAGCATGTCCCAGCCTGAACTATCGACCATCAAAAAGAGTATAGATCAGTGTTCATCGTCATATTCTCGTATATTGCATGCCTCACTCGTCTAACATTAGAGTGAGGGTAGGTTTGTGTGCATGTGGAAGAGTTTTAGGAGCTCTCTATGCTTTGCTTTATTGCAAGTCAATGCTTCAAGAGCTGTGGGTATTCACGTGATTCATAGATCACCTCAAAACAACACTCTTTCCCTCGATCCAAACTATTTCAATTCTTGGACAGTTAGATTCATGCCGATATCTTTGATATCGTCTCGATCATCATTAGCCATCTTTTCTGGGTTTCGTTCACCATCAAAAACTAGAACTTGTTAGACTTGCCTAATATTCATGGAGAGGTTGGAACATACCCATAGCTACCTCTTCGAGGGATGGACCTTTGGTTTCGGGATAGAGAAAATAGACAATCATGGTCTCGCATACCAACCACACCTGACCTGAGGTGAGCATTCAAACTTAATATCTCAGGAGTAGAAGAGGTGATTGGACATACTGCGTAGAACAGATAATATTTCCACTTGAGACTATCCAGACCAATAGGGTTCACGAAGGTGTTGAATGCCGTACTGCCTCTGTTAAAGAACTGCAAAATGGCGAGACCCTTTGCCCGATAGATGAATGGAAATATTTCGGTAGCATAGATATACATCAGGGGCTGCATGATGTTGAAGAAGCCGTTGAATATGAAGATGAAGGCGATCACACCAGTCGCGACAGCGTTCCCTCCGGTCTTGGCGAACGTGGCGCTGAGAGCCGTGATAATGCTGAAGATGACGGTAATGCTGACGAAGGACGTAAGGTATTGGACACGACGTCGAAGCACTATCGTGGCAAATGCCGCACCGGCAGCAGTGATCAAGGACCAGCACTAGAGGAATATTAGCTCCGTCTCGAAATCTGGCTACTCTTGTCCATTGCTTACCGACAGAGACAAGTTGATGATATTCTGAGTTCGTTTATCCTTGATGCCGACTGTCTGTAGAACCTTGGCGAGGTAGTAACTAATGAGGTTAGATTTGGACGAGTGAATGCGAAAGAAGACGTGGACTTGCGAGATCAACCCATTTCCAGACCACTGTGCGAAGATACCGAGACACATAACGATCAAGACACGCTTTCGATTACCGGGCGTCTGTAGTAATTCGATCCACTTTCTCTTTGAGTTCAAGCTTTCCAACCTCAACTGGTTCTGGATCTCAACGAATTCGGCGTTGACGAAAGGGCTGTCTCGGTCGCCTTCTCCATGGTACTTGACCAAGATTTCAAAAGCTTTGGCATCTCTGTCTTTGGAAATGAGCCACCGAGGTGACTCTGGGACCCACCAGATGAATGTAAGTTGTAGAAGGGAAGGCGCAGCTTGGAGCATGGAAGGAATGCGCCATGACCAGTCGTTAGGGATTGAATATGTGCCAAGAGTGACGCCAGCAGCCAGGATGGCACCAACGAACCAGGAGACGTTGAACAGACCAGTGACGACAGCTCGTTCTTTGGGATACGTCAATTCCGCCAGAAGTTGTGCTGCACCCGAGACGGCGAAGGGAATTCCAGTACCAAGGAGAAAGCGTGAGGCCAAAAACATGCCGTCTAATAAATGTGTCAGATGGAAGCCAGTGTAGGAGCATCAGGCGTGAACTTACAGTTTTGAGATGCAGCTTGTACGACAACGCCACAGCAAAGGATGAGGGACCCCAAGGTGATACTGTGCTTTCTTCCAAATTTATCATTGACCCAAGGGACCAGAGGCAGTGTAATTAAACCACCAAGATTATAAGATGCATTCAAAACCCCCAATCGCGAACCAGTAGGATGTCCGAAATCTGTAGTCTTTGGGTGAGTACGATCCTAGATTTACAGCAGTTAGTATATTGCTTACAATCTTGCCAGTGAGACACGGCCTGAAGTCCGTTAAGCACAGAACCGTCGTACCCAGTGGTCATTTCGACGCCGAGAGCAGCGGGAATCAGACAGAAGTACAGAGCTCGGAGGTTTGGCTTCTGGTACCATGGTTTGGAATCAAGCTGTAGCAAACGAATGATCTCGGATTGGTCCGTAATAGTCGCAGCATCAATCTTTTTGTTGTCCATGGTGAAGGGATTTGTATTGAATTGAGTGGTATTGGGATCATGGTAAGAGGATCGACGTTAATTATATAAACATCAGGCCAACCCAACAGAGACCCCCTGACCTCGCTTAGTCTCGCTACGCCGCTTGCACCCCGCGGATAGACACTAATTAGTTGGGGAATGGTCGACCGTGGTTGGCTACAATCTCCGCGGAATTTGTGCCATTCCTGCTAGTAAACACCATTGAAGTCAAGTCAAATCCGGAGTCCGGGGTCCTCGTTCCACAACTGCAGAACCCACACTTCAATTACTTGTATAGTCCAATCGCTTGAATGGGTTCCAGGCTCTAGCTGCAAAGATTATGGGCAAACTAAGCTTCCCTGTTGTTAAACCACCGAACGAAATTCTCCACAGCCCTCCTAATTTTTCCCGGCTCTAAACGCTTGCAGCTCGTCCAGATTAGGACGTGGGAATAACACGGAGACTCCATTTATTCAGTGGTCTGCAAATGGGCCCTATCCATAACTAGGGAAAGGGGTTTAATTGGTTCGTCAGACACCCATGAAGTGGAGGACCTATTTTTAGACCGTTGAATAAAGGGAGTATCGGAGGCTTACCTCCCCCTTGGTCATGAGTCACGATAGAGACTTAGACTCCCACTTCCGGCAATGCTTTGTAACCAGGCTGGGGGCGCTCATTTCTCTTCTCCCTCTATCATATTTGGTAGCACCGCGGGGAGAGAAAAGAGTGGTTCTTCGGAAACAAGACGCGTTGGAATCCGCGGCAGAACACAGAAGTGCGCTTTCTAGCTAGCTTCAGCGAAAATCTGCAGTAAGTTCCCATTCGTGAAGTAGCCGCTTGAAAGGCATCTTCAATTCGCGCGATGTATTTGAGTCACTGTTGACCACTTCTTCCTGACATCACTCCATCGTGTCGGAGGTTGAAGCTACGACAAGAAAACTTTCGCACATTCGCTCGTGACTATTTGCAAGATGGCATTCATCAGCTTAGTTTTGGCACATCCTTCTCGACTCGGCTTTTCTTCAAGGCGCTTCCTCGACTGCTTGTGTACTTACTCGGCACTCTGAAATCATCTCTTGATCGGTTAGCATACACTTGATTCAGCGTCTGCAGTTGACTCTGACGCCCTCCGTGTGCAGATATCATCATGTCTTCCGAGGCGGCGATGTTCCTCGCTTCCGATGTCGTGACAACTTACAGCAAGTCTACCGGCCACGACCTCCCCGTCGAGGAGCTTATACTTCCCGGTGATTTTAAATGGGGAGTTGCCACGGCAGTGTTACAGATTGAGGGTGGCGCAGACCAAGTTGGCAAGGGCAAGTCGATCTGGGACACATTTTCCCACATGAATCCTTCTCGTACGAACAACGAGAACCCTGATGTTTCATGTGACCACTACAACTTATGGGAAGAAGACGTTGAACTCATGTCCAACCTCGGCGCAGATGTGTACCGTTTCTCAATTGCCTGGTCGCGTGTTAACGTCCCACCCCCCCTTTGGCCCGCCTTTTACACCAAAAAACGTGATTTTAAGGCCTTAATATCTTTATAGAAAATTAATAATTTTCAATAACTTCTTTAGATCTATACTTCAAAAGTTTGAATAATTAAGCTTTTAAAGCTTGATAAGATTTGGATTGTATTTAATTACGTAATATTAAATTCTAGTTTTTACATACAAAAAACGTCAAAATTCACTTACAAATAACTTTTTAATAAGCGAATAAAATTGTCTAAAACTTATAATACATAAAGTATATATAATGATCTTAAGTTATAAAAAGTTTTAACGAAAATGGATTAGTAGTTATCTTTTTATTAAGTAATTAATTTCTCTTATACATTTTTTTTGTATAGGGCTTAATAGTTTACTTAATATTATAATTACTATTAATAGAATCCGCTTGAAACTCAAGAATCGTAAAACTATATATAATACATATATCTATTATAAGTTTTATGTTTATATACTAATAATTACAAAAGTTATTATAAAATCTAAAAAAATCGATTTTACACCAAATTTGTATGAGAGAAATTTCTTAGACTTTAAATACTTAATTTGTAATATTACGTAATTAGAAATAATTTACACTTAGGAATCTGAAAGAACTAATAAAGAATATTCCAAATTATTAATTTTAGCTTATTTTATTAACAAATTGTGAAAATATTACTTACTGAATATGGAGAGTTTTGGTGTAAAAGGCGGGCCAAAGGGTGGGGTGGGACGTTATCCCTTTGGGAAGCCGTAACGATCCCGTCAATGAAAAGGGCATAGAGTTCTACAGTAACTTGATAGACAAGCTTTTGGCCAAAAATATCGCGCCGGTGGTCACTCTCTATCACTGGGATGCTCCTCAAGGACTTTATAATAAGTATAAATTATTCCTCGACGCAGAAGAGTTTACGGCCGACTTTGAGAACTATGCCAGGTCGGTCTCCTTCCATAATAATCGAGCTGATGGCTAATACTTGAAATTTTGTCAGGTTGTGCTTCTCCAGATTCGGTGATAGAGTCAAGAGTTGGATCACTTTCAATGAACCATACATCATCTCCATCTTTGGTCATCATAGCGGTGTCCTAGCCCCAGGTCACAACATGGAGACCGGTTTCGACACCAAGAAGGAGCCTTGGAAAGTCGGTCACGCTCTCATCTTATCGCATGCAGCGGTTGTTCAATTATATCACCGAGAGTTCAAACCCACTCAAAAGGGCACTATTACAATTGTTCTCAACGGCCACTTCTACGAACCTTTCGATACAAACAATCAAGCCGACATTGATGCAGCTGAGCGTCGACTGATATTTTATGTTGGCTGGTTTGGTGATCCAGTCTTCCTCGGCCAGGACTACCTAGCATGTATGCGACAACACCTTGGGTCACAACTTCCAGAGTTCACTTCAGAGGATCGCCAGCTCCTTCGTGAGACGGCTCCACTCAATGCCTTCTATGGCATGAACCACTACTCGACAAAATACGCACGCGCACTTCCTGGTGTTCCCGCCGACGATGACTGGACAGGCCACATCGAGGAGACTTCAGAGAACTGCGGCGGCACTGAGATTGGCCCAGCGTCTGGTTTCCAATGGCTTCGAGTTGCACCGGGTGGCTTTCGGAAATGATGACATGGGTGTGGAACCGTTACCAGCTTCCCATCATCGTCACTGAGAACGGATGTCCGTGTCCGAACGAGGATAATGTGGAGGTTGCAATCAATGACACATTTCGCCAAAGGTATATCGGACTGTACCTAGATGCTATCTCTCGCGCCATCTATGAAGACAAGGTTCCAGTTCTAGGCTATTACGCCTGGAGTTTGATGGACAATTTTGGTCAGTGTCACTCACATCTTCTTTTCATGTCAGCTATTTTGCTCATACCTAACTAACCCAACTATCAGAATGGTCTGCAGGCTACGCGCCGCGATACGGTATCGTCCACACCGACTATACAACCTTGAAACGCACACCAAAGGGTTCGGCATATTACCTGAAAGACTCTATGGTAAGGCGGAGGACTACGTCTGAATAAGGTAGGGATCCTGTAGTCTCATGTCTGCATCGTAGCAAGATAGCCATTCCAGCGTTATAATGCGCAGACTTTGAATAAGCAATTCTACGTTGGTTCTTGCTGTTGAATATGAGTATATCATCCTCTTGGGAACGAACTTTCAAACGAACTTTAGGTGGCTAAGTATAACATTCTTTTCTCTAGGTTCATCGGATTTAACGAGCCATAATCTGTTAGACGAACTCTATCCCCCACTCAAAACCAATACTCCCGGATAAGGCGGATGCGCTCCAAGCGCTAAGCATACCGGATCTCAAATATCTTAGAGAAAGCTTTGATGATACTCCTTGTTTTGAGTATTCACGCCAAAATCACGCGATACAAGCACTTGGGACCACCCTGTTTGTTGCCTTTATCCACCCTCTCCTGCGTGAATATTCTTACCAAAGGAAGTAAGAAGCAAGTGACATGTATATTGAACATATATATCTCAAGAGAGAATAGAAGTTTTATTAAAAGAATTTCTAAAATAAATGCTTTTAAAATAAGTGCTTTTAAAAATCAATTTTTATAATAAATTTTAACATAAATACTCTTAAAATTATATTAGTTTTTAAGATAAGTATTCTTAAAATTATTTTAGTTTTTAAGAAAAGTTTTATTAAGCCTTTTTTCAAATAAGTATTAAAATTATATTAGTTTTTAAGATAAGTACTTTTAAAATTATATTAATTTTTAACAAAAGTTTTATTAAGATTCTTTTTAAGATTAGGACTTTTAAAATTATATTAATTTTTAAGATAAGTACTCTTAAAATAATATTAGTTTTTAAGAAAAGTATTAAGGGTGTTTGAACCCTTAGTGAAACCCTCGCAATTGTTCATGAGTTTTCTGCATGAGCAGCGCTTAGAGTAAAGGCAAGACATATACCTACGTTTCACCCGAACCCCCTAGAGTAGAGTATTTCAGTTGACAGACCAATAAGAGCTTGAAGAGAACATGAGTTTGGCTATATAGCTTGATCTTGACCCCTAGCCTCTCGTGTCTCTCCGCTGTTCTCCCACATCTTAATTCCTCCGAATTCATGCAGCGGACAACCCGAGGAACACACTGTCAACCCAGCTGTTGTACGATGGCAAGATTGAGCCAATCCCGTATGCACTGCTCAGCATCTTAGCCCAGCTCACTCTCGATCCAGCTGCGTTCGTGTTTGCATACTCGGCAAAATACACGTTAGTTAACACTTGGGCTGAGTTCCATGGCATCCAGCCTGCGGAGGTGATGACTGAGTTCAGATTCGAGTTTTGGAAGACGACACGAGCGTAGTCTCCCCAAGGGCGGCCTAAATAGCTACTGCCTTTGGCTGCAGATGCTCCACCAGTCCCCACGACGACTTTCCTAGAAGGATGTAAGTGGCTGGGGTACAACCAGGTGATCGTGGAGGTGCTGAGATATGGTCCATCGGGGAGGAAGAAAAACCTACGCTTTATCGAAGACGAAGAATCCATCCGTACTGGATGATGTTCTGCCTTGTGCAGTGATAACAGATGCACTTCTCATGACACCAATGGTGCACCCTTGAAACCAAGCTTGGCCAGTGATACCGAAGATGAAGTCAACAGCTCCCTCTATGTAACATCTCCCGTAGAATTGACTTCCAAGATGTGAATACAGTGTATCCTGCCACCCTTTGAAGGCGCAAGAGTAGAACCCCCCGTTTGCACTAATCTGCGAGTTAGCGTGTATGGTTTTCAGTGTCTTAGGATCAGAACAAAGGATCCGATCCCAAATCCCAGATAATGCATGTGTTTAAAGCGAAGAAAAAAATACATACCCCCTGGCAGAGACAGCCACTGCTTGGGATGCAGTTCCGGCGCTGTTGGTAACTGGAAAAAATCCGAGTCAGTGATATTCTTTTTAGGCAATATTCGAAGCATTAAAATAAAATAAACGAAGCCTCAAGAGACCACATGCAGTCATTCTCTGGGGATAATCTCTGACAGTAACAAGAAAGGACCACCCACTGTTCATGTTGTACATCTTGAAATTATTGTTGTTGATCAGTAAAGTAGCCGAAGCGTCATTGCTCCCTACTGCGCTCGCATAGGTAGCATATGTTACCTAGAGGATCAAGCGCTTAGTAGATGCACAATCAAAAATTAGACAAGGGTACAAGGGTTTTCTTTAAGCAGATGGGAAGAGTAGCGCATTGTATATGTGGTTTGACTCACCAGTGCTAGATTTGCCGATGGATTGGTAGCTGGATACGCGGAACCCTTAATGGTAATGCTGTCTTTGGAGATTGTGAGCTTCTCCTTGTAAGTACCAGGATAGACCTATGTTTCAATCAATACACTTCCGTGGACAGTGAAGATCAAGCCTCGGGTGAGAATACTCACATAAATAGTGTCACCGGCTGAAGCCGCGTTATAAGCTGCCGTAATCTGCAAGATGTTAGCTTCAACATGTTCGGCAGCAGAAGTTGGGACAAAGTTACTGTTGCGTAAGTCTTCCCAGACCCCACATTCAACGTCGCAGCTTTGATGCTGGAGATGGTAGTTGCCAGACCCCACAGGATTGAGAGCTTCATCGTGAACCAGATCTAAATGGCCTCATTCCCAAGTACACCCGATGTTGAATTGGCATCGCTGTGTTTACCTCTGCTTTTACATGAAAACGACCCGGAGAAATTTCATTCGGCCAAGACGGCATCCATATGCGAACATGGTATTCGTGCAGCGCCAAGACGCATGAATACAGTAGCACCCTGCGGGGTACATGTAAAGAGATGGATCGCGCCAATTGTAAACAAGTTCAATAAAAAAAAATTTACCCGTGGCTTTATCCGTGACATTTACCTATACTTGCAAGATCCTCCACTTCCAATTGTCCCTCCATTCACACGTCCATACTCCGAAGTTCGAGTGGCAGTAGTTCGTTCATGATCCTGTGCTATAGAATTGTTCATCCTCAAGTCCTACCAATTAGTCGAGGAAATCAAAGTCTCCGGAACAGGCTTCGCTATCCAACAAAAAATTCCGTGTTTCCATGCCGTCTAATATTGTTTCCGTCGCCACATTGTCGGCCGTCTCTGGTAGCACAATTCTCATCCCAACATGCCCCATAGAACATTGATTCTCTGGTAAATTCTCACAGTGTAGTTTCATGGATCTGCGAATGAGTTCAAGATGCGAAGGAAATTCCGCAGCAGTAAGATTCCCATGATCAGCGAGGTTGTGGAGTATTTGGCTTGTTGTGTCAAATACTTGTTTATCCGACTCTTCTGGTATCAGGATCGAGGAAATAGCGAGTATCATCGCGGATGAAAATATGAAGTGCGAATCAAAGCACCCGAGTGCAGAGCGTGCTATTAATCTAGGAATTTGTCACAATTTCGCTCGTCTGCCTCGCAGCTTGGATGGAATCTTCGACAAGGGAATAGATTAATGGAGAAAAAGCTGGTATGCCCGAAATACTGCTGCCGGGTGAAACTCTCTGCTTGAGCACAGAGAATGACTGGACGCGTGACGAGGATCGTACACTAAACTCCAAATTAGCTTAGGAAACTAGCGTCTTGATGTTAGCACCACCAATCGAAACGGGTTTCGGTTGTGTCCGCAACAGAGACGAGATAAACGACTTGCCTGATTGAAGGAGAGATTTAAATAAACCACACGTCTTGGTAAATCAGTTGATGGGTCCCCTGGTGGCAATCTGAGAGACTCTGGCAGGTTGAACTTCCATTCCTTGAGATTCCGAGAAATCTCTCTGACACTTCGAATAAAGGGCCGCGTCTGATTCCGTTGTAGACAGTCATCATAACATCACCTATAATCCGTGCAAGCTTGATAGTGGCAATAGCATAATCAGGATCTGCAAAGTCTAGTATTTTGCTTCTCATCCAGACCGTTAAAAGACGGCATTTCTGCGCTAATGCTGCTGTCCTGTATCGAAAGTGCATATCCAAGTTCTACAACGGGCAATGTCAACATGTCATATGAGGACATCAAGAGGAGCTGCTGGTATGTTGAAGAACTAAATTAGTCTCAACGGGAAATTTTAAATATTTCCTGAGAAGGATCGTGGCTCATCGTTGCTCTACGGGGGACAACTAAATTTCAACGAGGTGCCAAACTTTCGAGATGCCCATACTCGTTCGCAGCAATAAATTGTCCACCAACGATGTTGTCTAATGACCACGTTGACGTAAATATGGGCAGGATCACTGTGGTGTAAACCAAGAGCCATGCTGAGTCGGAGAGCGGTGCCGATGAAATGGTATACAGAGTACCGTCGGTTCAAAACGTGGGAGTAAAACGATTATATAATCAGTATAATGTATGCGAAACTCACGGGGAAGGAACATACGAGAACCAGAATAGTTTCTACTAAATCAACAGTAGCTCGTTCCGGAATGTTCTGCATCATCCTACTTGCAACAATGAAATACCGAAGTCCAAGTACTTCATTTCTGTCTTCTGTACAAGACTTCATCCAAAACGCTTCACCAAGAGCAAAAAGAGCAAGATAATTCCTAACATCAAGAGCTGTAACGACCGTGAGGTGTTCGTAGACTTCGTTAAATCGTTGTATTGTAATATTGGGCAACACAACATGATGTCATCGACTAACGTAAGTCAGAGCTACTTTGACAAGTAAACTTGCCTTGGCTTTATTTGGCCGGGGCATAGAATCCGTGGAGTAAAGAACTAAACTCCCGTCAGACACGTAGTGATGTCTGGGTGGATGAGCGGAGCGACTGCAAGATGAATCGAGAGCTCTGCGTATACCCGTGGCCAAAGAAGAGCCGGCACACTCTCCAATGTAGACGGGATTGTCAACAGTAGTGATTGGCACGAACCAAGCCTTGTCTTCGACGAGCGGGTTGGAAATGCGGAGTTCCGAGCCGGCTTCAGGCAGAACATATGAATCAGAAGACACCGTAGTGGGTGAACTTGTAGCTGCAATTGCGGCAGCAGCTACTTGCTTTGCATTTTCACATTCTTCCAGAATTCTTTACAAAAAGATGTTCTTGTTAGTACGTGGGTGTCTAGGCAGCACGACAGCGGAGGCACCTTTCGTTGACTCTGACGACACGGTCATTCATGACATATGAGCATTCGTCTTGTAGTCTGGCGGTAGAACTGTGTATGAGATTAGGGTATGTGTCGTAGAAACATCTTAGAGAAATCTGGGCCCCGGGCAGCGGCCGTATGCATTGAAGAATATTGTGCATCCACCAGTCCTTCGCCAAGAGGACGCCAAAATCCTGCCAGGAACTAAAGGTAAAGGCAAAGGACCGGATCGGCGGCTCCTAGTTCGACGAAAGCTTCAGCTAGGTTGTAAGACTCACCAATTCAGGCAAGGCCGATCGCCTGAACACTTTACCTTTCTCGAATGGCACCATCGGCAGCTAGGGCATCTGCTGTCAGCTCATTATCTCTGATGGCACCCTCAAGCCTAGAACGGTGGCTCACTCTGTGAAATTTCTTTTCGGCGTCTTCTTCACAATCCTGAGAGCGTCGGCTTGACCACGGCCACCCGGTTCCAGTTGAGGTCATGAATGTGTGCAAATGAGTCAGACAGTGGCGGAGAAGAACATTCGCCGTCGGCATGAAGCATAAAATAGGCCGTCACTTATTAATACCAGATGAATACCATATGAATGAATATCGTATAAATATCGAGGATGAGATGTGAAGGAAAAGAACAGACTCAACAGAGATGGGACAGGACAGGCCAGGGAGGAAGTCGAGTGGCAGGATCGCATGCAACCGGGCAAGAAAGTGGAGCATTCCGACAACTAAAGTCGGTTGCCGACGGGGCCAGTGGACGGTGCCATCCTCGACATATATTTGCTTGTTTACACCTCCTCGCTTAGTTACAGTCGGAGGGGAGAGCATAGACATACAGCAAGGTCTGCACTCGCCCCTGCCCAAGTTATCCTGGTCATGATGGCGGGCGGGCGTAGCACACCTCATCCAAGCCGTTAGGTTCTGTCCCGATATTGCGAAGTCTTCTCAAGCTTCTGTATCCTTCCACGCAAGAGATCTGAGGAGACTATGAAAGCATGATATGGGGCTAACCAGAGGCTGTCATCTGTACGCTTGATCTTTCGGCTTCTGGTGGGACTGTAATCTATGTCAGAAGTACAAATATTCCCTTCTCCAAACCTCCAAGCTCTCTTGTCTCTTGTATCCTTGAACCATCTCCGATGAAAAAATGTCACCCCCAGAAGGCTTTTCTTCTCTCTTGGGCAAAGCTCCCTCCCTTCCTCCTGATGCCATTTTCGCTCCCACAACGAACTATCTTGCAGGCCCTCATCCTCAGAAAATTTTACTTGGACGGAGAGGACAAGCCATGGGTCCTACCATCCGTGAAGTTTGCAAAGGAGGTTGTCAAAGATTCCGGGCACGAATACCTTCCTATCGCAAGCCTCAAAACTATCTGAACCCGGGCCCTAGAACTGATTTCACGGAACGCAGGCACTAGAGGAGGATATGGTAAGAAACGGCACCATTCTCGTCTAAGACAATGCTGAATTCTCAGATTGCTTCTTGTCAGGCAAGCTCAGGCTCTGGCTCCCTTTTTATGGTCTGCAGTGCCCTCAGAGTGATTGACCCCCACCCCCCCACCCCCCCACCTTCAAGATGTGCTCGTCACGACACTGTCGTGGCTAAGCCACAGACTACAATTCGAAACAATGGGCTATCCAGTGGTGGAGATACCTTACTACAAGAACAAGCGCTTTAACTTCGTTGGCTACCTGGAAGCCCTGGAGTCTGCTCGTCCTGGCTCGGTGGTGATTCTTCATGCCTGTGCACAAAATCCTACCGGCTGCGACCCAACCATGGAGCAGTGGAAGGAGATCGGGGCTACAATCAAATCGAGGAATTTATTTTCTATCTTCAATGCCGCATATTTGGGTTTCAATTCTGGAGATGTGGACAAAGATGCTTGGGCAATTCGTTACTTTGCCAGCGAGTTACATCTCAAGATTGGCCTGGCGCGCTCATTTGCCAAGAATATCGGCCTCTCTGGTATGCAGTTCGGGTCTCCTCATTTGCCACCTTGCTCACCTGGATTTTAGGGGAAAGAATTGGTCTAGTGGCATTCGTCACTAATACAGTAGAAACAAGACGGAATGTGGACTCGGTTCTCGAACGCGTTCAGCGTTTTTCGATCTCAACGCCCCAGCTTATGGCGCGAAACTGGTATCGACGGTTCTTGGGACTCCAGAACTGAAGTCCCAGTGGGACAAAGACATCGCCACGATGTCAGAGAATTTTCTTTGTCAGACAGAAGCTATTTGGGAAGCTTACCAAGCTTCAAACTCCGGGTGACTGGTCCCATGCCATTGCGCGGACGGGAATTTTTAGCTATATTAGACTGACCCCTACCCAAGCATAATATCTTCAAGGTGAGAATTTGATATCTTAGCCCATGGTACGTCTGTAGTACTAAACTGTGGCTACAGAAAATCACCACATCTACATGTTGTATACGGGAAGAATATCAATGGCTGGGCTTAATGATGGAAATCTGACCAGCTTTGCTCACGCCATGGATTGAGCGGTCGGAGACGTAGGCGCCTGATACTCGTGAATAGCCTCATTTTAAAGTTGGGAGGCTTGGGCCCGCCTTTTCTATAGATATCCTCAGTCGGTGTCGGAAGTAATCATGGAGTGTTCCGTGAGGTTTATTATTTCGGGGCTGGTAATCTGCCATGTGAAAGTGATCGTTCGAAATGGAATTAAAAATAAAAAAAAGGATCGAAAAGCCGAGAAAAAATATAGAGCTGCATTCTTTTGTAGTGTCGGACGACGGACGCCGCCTGTTCATCTATAACCATGGGCATGTTTAGGTACTTCAAATATGATCGAGTACGAAGTCAGAGGCATGCATTTGGTGATTACTCTTCAAGTAATTCCACGTATTAATAGAGATTTGAGGAGGCAAGCACAGAAACATCTTAGCCTATCCCACATCACACTCGTGCCTCAGCAGACTCGGCAAACTCAACAGTCGCATCCTTTTCGTTCTTCTCCATTCCAAGATCCGACGCGAATGTTGAGTGGGGGACCCATCTAGAGCTCTGTCTTGGTGTACATTCCTCCATCATTTTGTCGACCTGTTCGAGTGACAACCCTTTCGTCTCAGGTACAAAAAAGTACGCAAAGAGAAGACACATGGTGCAGGTCGAGCCCCAAACGAAGAATACCTTGGCGCCTAGATTGCCTTCATTTGCATCTACCATGTACTATGGCCCAGTTAGTTACGTGGTCCACTAGTTTCGAGAGGATTCATGAAAGTTGAATTTTATACATACAGGAGTGATGTATCCGATAGCAAAGTTCCAGAGCCTAGCAACGGATTAGTATGTGCTTTGTCACGGCACAGTGAAACGCGTAGCGGTCACAAAATCGGAGGACATACCAGTTAGATGCTGTTGACATTGCTACACCTTTGGCTCGGATGGGTAAAGAATAAATCTCTCCGATGATGACCCACGCTGCTGGCCCCCAGGTGGAAGCAAAGAACGCAATGTATATGCAGACGAAGACAACGAGTACGTAGCCTGCTGCTCCGGAATCCGGGGCAGCTGTTCCTACAATAGCAATTATGAATTCACAAGAACTAGATGAGTTAGTCAGAAGATCAATGATTTCAGGAGACTGAGACATACAGCATGCCAAGTGCTCCCCAGATCAAGAGGGGGCGACGACCAAAGCGCTCGATTGTCCAGAACGAGATTGGCGTGGAGCAAACATTGACAAGTGTGGTGATGAGTGCAATGATAAATGGTGACTGAGGGACGCCAGCCTGCTGAAAGAACGTGGTTCCATAGTAGAATATAAAATTTACCCCGGCTGAGAAAGAGTTAGTCAAGCATGCTTACCAATAGAAGTCGAATTGACTCACTCCACTGCTGCATCATCTGCATGCATACACCGACAGCGATACGACGTAGATTTCCACTTGGTGCCCATCCTCCAGTGAAGCAATCTTTCCATCCATTCTGCATATGGCTTGCCTCGTATTCGTAGTTTGCAACCAGTTCATTCAACTCGTCCCTGATGTACTGCGAATCGACAGCCTGCCCACGAACTCGACTCAGTGCGTCTGCCGCCTTGTCCAACTTGCCACTCTTGACATACCACCTGGGAGATTCTGGCAAGAAGCAAAGTCCGCCTGCAAGAATGATAGCCCAGAGAAACTGAATCGCGATGGGAATACGGTAGCTATAGCATAGTTAGTGACAGTTTCCCCTTGCTCAAGCGAAAACTTACGACCCAGTATCGAACCTGTTCTGCGTGGAGTATCCCACGACTGATGCAAGAAGCAGTCCTACGGTCACGGCAAAGCTGTACCCAGCAACTATCTGTGATGTATTAGCTAGTGTTGTCATGACTTCCACTTTAACGAATTTACATCCTTTGTACCTCCAGAGAATTTTCAAATGTGGGGACAATACTTACGGTGCCTCGAACAGCCTTTGGAGCAATCTCAGACATATAAAGGATGATAATTGCTGAAACAAATCCAACCCCCAAGCCTGCCACAAAACGACCTGCCACCAGGAGACCAACAATGGTCGCAGCAACTTGAAGCACAACGCCGATGGAGAATATCAAGCAACCGAGGATGATTGTTGTACGGCGACCAATCCAATCCGCAAAGTTGCCAGCGCAAAGAGCACCGAGGAAAGTTCCAGCGGACAAGATAGAGGTGATCAAAGACTTCTCCCAAGTCTTGTACATGTAGAATGTTCCGCCCCTTTCGAAGGAGGTAGGGTCATAATCTGCAGGAACCTCCGACCCGAACTGGTACTTGAAGAAATCCATTCCAAGACAGGAGCTGATATATCCAGAATCGTATCCGAAGAGAATACCGCCGAATGCTGCAAATGCGCAAAGGAAATAGGCCTTCCCAGTGACTGGGGCTTCGACTCGTGAGACTCGGTCTGCCATTGTGGGTTTGACTGTTGATAGATTGAAGTTTTTGCTTTTTGCCCCAAGAAAAGAAGAAGTACAAGATCGGAGTGATGATTGTCCTGGGGAACGACTCAAAGGTAGGGAGGCATTGGCAAATATATAGATTCTCGCAGCGGGGATGCTTCGCATTCAAAAAGGGAATATCAAAACCTTCAGACTCTCATGGATCATGCAAGCCACAAACCACTCCATATCGGGTGACATGGGGTTCCCCAGGCCGTAAATTACCGTCCACATACCCACCGGTCCTACCGGTCTCGCACCGCAAAGTCTGGGTGCATGCGATGAAACCTTTTCCCCGGGCGGGGAGACGTGGAGTCGGTTCTTTGCTTAGGGGAATCGAGAGCGGCACCCAAGTGCGCGGCGGAGAATATGTGAGCTGGTTCGGTCCTGGAGTTTCGCCGCCCGCGAAAAGGTCCTGTGATACTTGCTTGGGTCTTTTAAGGTTGGGTGGTGTTGATTAGAACCCAGAGAACCTCTCGAAGCTGACTCGCGCTTGTTTCTCGGACCGCACACCAGGGGGGGAGTAACTCGCATTTGTGCCAGGCGGAGAATTGGCGACCAGACAAGCACCGCCTCTAAGCGAGAGATTCAGGGGCCCGGCTCGGTTCTTATTCTGGATGACGGGTGCCGTCTGTTTATTTTCTGGGGAATGATAATTATGTACGTTGTAAGCATGTTAGACGTTGATAAAGAACTTGTCGTCACATTTGAGACTAGTCTCTGTTGTGTTAATATTGCAACAATCAAAAAGCTTTAACGGACTGGAACGAGCGGGGGTGGAGACTTGCCTTGGTACTGCGCAGTCTTCCATGCTGCCGGGGGATTCCCGCAAACTTGCCAAATCCACAAGCTTCTGAAAGCCCACTCCCCTTTCACGCCACAGCACCGCACCACCTCCCCGGGATTCAACTGTTGAGGCCAGTCAGTCCATGGGCGGACATTTGAAATATCTTTGCGAACGGCGGAGAAATATACGAAGGCGCCCAACTACTTCTAGTCTCCAGCCCCGGGGTCCCCAGATGCGTTTAGCAAACATTGCCTGCTGGTGGGCGGAGAAACTTGTCGGACAGAATCTCGCCCATATTTCTCCCCTTCATTCCCGATCCTGAATCCCAGAGCATCCAGATCCGCCTTAAGCAAGTGACCCTCTAACTGCTGGGTATTGACGATGGTTTCATCAATTCTGACCGTCAGTTGCCTCCCTTGACGTCAATTGCGGGGAGCTCTTTCCAGCATGTCAGACCCTTCGAGCATATATAGCAAAGATGCTCAAGTCTCGATAAGCAGTTGCATTAATA
This sequence comes from Leptodontidium sp. MPI-SDFR-AT-0119, assembly GCA_020726505.1. Taxonomy (NCBI): domain Eukaryota; kingdom Fungi; phylum Ascomycota; class Leotiomycetes; order Helotiales; family Leptodontidiaceae; genus Leptodontidium; species Leptodontidium sp. MPI-SDFR-AT-0119. Next base: position 1,221,351 of record JAHLEZ010000013.1, on the reverse strand, counting down.
CTACCTTCCCATACCTCTCCGAAGATCTACCCATCCTCCTCGTCGTCCTAGAGTTTTGTTTGGAATGGGTGAAATCGAGCAGCAAATTGCGGGGTTGGATGTCGAAGTGCTCATTACACAATTGACTCTGGAGGAGAAGGTTGCCCTGACAGCCGGTAAGTTGAGTCCTACCCACAAAACATCTACGATTTCACATTGATGTTCGAGTAGGAAAGGACTTCTGGCATACCACTGATATCCCAAGGCTTGGGATACCTTCGATTCGACTCTCAGATGGTCCCAACGGAGTTCGAGGAACCCGATTTTTCGACGGCGTCCCTGCGGCATGCCTTCCATGTGGAACGGCAATTGGTGCAACTTTTGACACCGAACTGGCTCTTTCGATTGGACACCTCCTTGCAGCAGAAGCGAAGGCCAAAGGAGCACATGTCCTCCTCGGGCCAACTATAAACATCCAGCGGGCACCATTAGGAGGGCGAGGTTTCGAATCTTATTCCGAAGACCCATTTCTGGCAGGAATGCTTGCAGGATATTACTGTAAAGGAATACAAGAGCGAGATATCATTGCAACGTTGAAGCATTTCGTATGCAACGATCAGGAGGACCAACGAATGGCGGTAAACTCGATCTTGACCGAAAGAGCCCTCCGCGAAATATACCTGCTCCCATTCATGATTGCAATCAAGCTGTCACAGCCAGGTGCCATAATGACGGCTTACAACCAAGTCAACGGCACACATGCTGCTGAAAACGAACATCTTCTCAAGGAGATTCTCCGTGAGGAGTGGAAGTGGGACGGTCTTGTTATGAGTGACTGGTGAGTATGGTTTGAGATACCAAAAGCGCTATTCTAATATTGGTATTCAATAGGTTCGGAACATATAGCACAACTGGTGCAATCAATGCCGGACTAGATCTCGAGATGCCAGGACCTTCGAGATGGAGAGGTCCCGCTCTCGTCCATGCCGTTGTTGCAAACAAGGTCAAGGCCAAACAGCTTAATGCTCGTGTTCGGAACGTTCTCAATCTGGTCGACCGGGGAATGAAATCCGGGGTCATTGAGAATGCCACAGAGCACAAGCTGGATCGTTCGGAAGACAGGCAACTCCTACGTAAAGTAGCTGCTGAGTCCATTGTCCTTCTGAAAAACGAAGACCACATCCTTCCCTTCAAGAAGTCGAAGAAAATTGCAGTCATCGGGCCGAATTCGAAAATCACAACCTACTGTGGAGGAGGGAGTGCATCTCTAAACCCATACTACACCGTAAGTCCATTCGAAGGGATAGTAGCGAAGGCCACCAGTGGTGTCGATTTTGCACAAGGGTGTTACGGCCATCAAAGCTTGCCTCAGCTCGGCAAAGCTCTGAAGACAATTGACGGACGTCAGGGGTTCACGATGAAGGTGTTCAACGAGCCACCAGAATCCAAAGAGAGAAATCTCATCGAAGAACGTCTCCTAACAGATGCCATGATTTTTTTCATCGACTATAGCCACCCAAGACTCGAAAATATCTGGTATGCCGATGCCGAGGGAATGTTTACTCCCGAGGAAAGCGGTCTCTACGATTTTGGTGTGTGTGTTCAAGGCACCGCACGTCTATACATCGATGGCAAGCTAATTGTCAGCAATGTCGAAAACCAGAGATCGGGACCTAGCTTCCTTGGATCTGGAACATTGGAGGAGGTCGGCACAGTGGAAATGGTGGCTGGAAAACAATACCATGTTCTTCTTCAGTGGGGTTGTGCGAAGACCAGTAAGCTCAAGGCAGAAGGAGTTGTTGATTTCGGACACGGAGGGTTCAGATTCAGTGGCTGTAAGAAGCTCGATCCCCAAGAGGCTATCCAGAAGGCGGCAGATTTGGCGAAGACTGTTGATCAGGTAGTATTGTTCGCAGGACTGAGTGGAGAATGGGAGACCGAAGGACAGGACCGCGAACATATGGACCTTCCACCTCACACAGATGAGTTGATTTCCAAAGTTCTGGAAGCAAACCCAAATACGGCTGTGGTGATTCAAAGCGGTACTCCGGTCTCGATGCCGTGGATTGATAATGCCAAGTCTGTCCTACATGCTTGGTACGGTGGTAATGAGACTGGCAATGGCATTGCCGATATCCTTTACGGTGATGTCAATCCTGTAAGCACCAATGTCGCCGTTCAGTCCGTGACAAGGGAACGCAACTAACGAGTCTGAAATCAGTCTGGCAAACTTCCTCTCACCATCCCTCGCCGTCTTGAAGAAAATCCGGCATACCTCAACTACCGATCAGAAGGTGGCAGGACACTCTATGGGGAGGATGTTTACGTCGGGTACCGATATTATGACAAGGTTGGCATGCCTGCGCTCTTCCCCTTCGGACATGGTTTGTCCTACACGACATTCAACATCTCATCCCCTCAAATCAAGAACCAAACCAAGGATACTCTCTCTGTTTCGGTAGCAGTCAAGAACACTGGTTCTAAACCCGGCTCGGAAGTTGTCCAGGTGTATGTAGCACACTCGGCACCTCGCATCAACAGACCAAAGAGAGAGTTGAAAGGTTTCCAAAAAGTCTTCCTAGCTCCTGGAGAAGAGAGGTTGGTCGAAGTGCAATTGGATTTGAAGGGTGCTACGAGCTTCTGGGATGAGTATAATGAAGAGTGGTGCAGTCAGAAGGGTAAATATAATGTATTCGTTGGGAACAGCAGTGCTGGAAAGTTTGAGGAGACTGAGTTTGAGTTGGAGACAGAGAATTTCTGGCTGGGGCTGGGTTAGGATTGGAAGACTCGAGATTTGGTATTGTAAATCTGTATTGGAGTTGAAGGAAACTGGGACTTGGAAATATACAGAGGATAGCCAAAACACTTACTTGTTATGAACCAACCCTATGATATGCTAGCACCAGAGCCCAACAGATGCAATGATAGGTGGTAATCGAAGAAAGTAGCCGAAAAGATGGCATTGGCAACTGCCTTTTCCCAAGACATCTCTGTTCCTGATTACGTTTGGATCTGGGCAAACCAGACCAAAGTACTCTGAAAGAAATAGAACATCCCAAACGCTCAGAAGTAATTCCGTTGAACTGCTATAAAACAAAAGAACCATCATCAGATGACGAGAGAGCCAGCCCGTGTAAAGGTATCTAGTAAATCGACCAAACCTAGACAAATCGCTGTTCGAACCCCATCTAGCGATAGGAACAGAGTTGGGGCGCCTTAATACATCCCTCCGGGGTGTGGTTTGCCCAATCTGTCCTCCCCAACCTCATTCTTGGTGTCTAAATAAGCTATCCAGCCCTTTTCAGTCCACTCCCTGAGATCCAAGCCCTCCTGGTCTGCTTCCAGTGTCGCAGCATTGATGCTAAGATAAGAAACTTCCCCTTCAACCCAGCCTTCTCTCTTCACCGTCCACACTTTTTTTCTGCCCTGACCCTCGATTTCCACATCTCGAACCTCTCCCTCTCCCGTCAGATTAAAGCATCGAACCCCGCACTTTCCACAAAAGAACCAATGTATCTGCGCTTCGAAGCATGTGTAGTCGCTAAGGTCCTTGAAAGGGTCTAGGGGGGACAGCAGCAAGAAGTCATCTGAGGAAGACATGAGGCGGACATGGAAGAAGGACATCTTATGACAGGTGGTACAATTGCATTTCCGCAGGCGGATAGTACTGGTCCTTGGTTCGGGCTTCGCGTGGATGATGGGCGGAGGCAGAGTAAGATAGGCAACGTATTGCGTACGGCCACAATGGCACGAGCCTTTGTATGGACGTCGGGACGGAGTGGGCGAGGCGTTCGAAGCCGGGTTAGACTCCTGCGACTTGCATGGAGCGGCCATTGTTTCAGAGTCTAGAAATTGGTTAAACATGAGCAGCAGTCGGAAAGAAACGGTTGACATACTGGGTTGACGAAGCTATATCATAGACGGCGTACTTGAGATTAGTACCTACTGTTGAGAGACTCTCGCGGCTGAGCCTGAGGGATGGATGGTTGGAGGTGTTGAAAAGAAGAGAGAGGGGAGGAGGACAGAGGTAGGGAGAGGGAATGAGGGAAGACACGGCTCGGAGAACGGTTTCCCCTTGCTTACCATCGATTGTGGCAGCAGTGCAACGTAAGATGCAGTTTCTGGAGGGTGCAGGTGGTAGGTTGCGAAGTTGCTTCCTTCAAATGCGGGGCACGATGTTGGAACACGAGACAGGTGCGAAGTCCCGTGACTTGGAGGAAATGGTGAACAGTCCAGTAGCCGAAGTATACTTGAGCTTGACATCATTATTATCACCACCCTCATCATCACACCAGCTCAATAATCTGAGCTACCTTTCCATTCCCACTTGCCCATGTCATTATTTTACTGTCCAATCTTGATGGTGCCTTTCACAGGCAGCGGATACTACTAGTATCGTTATTTCCGGTACTAGTGATTCATAAGTCCCAAGTCCTAGACCGACTTTAGAATTGTATCCAGATCTAGACCCCAATTGCAATGCATCAACAAGGGGATGCAGTAGCTTTCGGGTTTAAGCTGTTGAGCACCAAACCATACATACACCTTGTCACCCAGCACACACACACACACTCTCTCTCTCTCTCTCTCTCTCCCCTTCTCATCCTCTTCTGCAAGTCCATTTCTCTCTTCCTCCGTTTACGTTTTTTGTGCTATGCGGCCTTGAAGTCAATTTCAAATATGACTCGATCTGAAGAAACCCTTGATGGAGATGGAAACGACACTGTTCAGGACGGTGGTGCCGGTGCAGGAAATCCCAAGGAGAGGCCATTGATGGAGCGAGCTCTGCCCTCGATCCGATCGCCGTGGATGGCCGTGGAAAGGAAAATGTGGACAAAGATGTTCGTTACTTTCTGTATCCTGCTGGTTGTCATAGTCATGGGGATCCTGTCGATTTACTGGGGAGCCGACCATTCGCTTCAATTCAACCTTCCGGTGTTTACAGTTGCGGTTATTGACTTCGACGGGGGGGAAGTTGGCCCATATCTTCAGCAAATGGCGGCCGCTGAACGAGCAGCCAATCCAAAAATGACTTTAGGTTATGTATCCGAGCCGGGTTCAACATACGATTTCTCGAATGAGAGGGTTTTGCACGCATTGAAGCAGGAAGATTTCTGGTTTGGCATTGTGATTCAGTCGAATGCTACGACAGCGATGAACTACGCCTATACTACTGGCAATACAAGCTATGACCCAACAGGGTCAATTCACCTCATTTACGAGGAAGGTCGGAATGCCTTGACGATTAACGACTTAGCGTATCCCAAAATCCTCAGCTTCATGAACGACTTTGTTCTGAGATTTGCCAAGCAGAAGCAAAATTCTCTCCGGATGACGAATTCTGGAGATAGTTCTGCTTGGGAAAGACAAATAGAGAATCCGATTCCGGTTTCTTTCGCGGTGTTCAATACGGCCCCTTATATCCCTAGTACAGCGGAGGCAGCAACAGAAATCGGTACCATCTGTAAGTCATCCATTTTCATTCAAAGTGGTAGAGTTAACTTAGCACCTTGTACAGATCTTATTATTATATCATTCGTCTCGGTTCTTATGTTTGGTGCTCTCAGCGAAAATATGGTGGGAAAGATGCCGCTTGTCCGATACTACGCATACCGCATGACCGTCTTGCCAGTCCTCTACTTCTTCCTCTCGCTCCTCTATCTTGCTCTGTCTTGCGCTTGGAATATTGATTTCGGAAAATTCTTTGGAGCATCGGGATATGTAATTTATTGGATGCTTTCATGGTGTGCGATGACCGCGTTTGGCTTGGTGGTAGAAAACGTCAACAATCTCCTTGGGCAACCTTTCACCCCCGTATTCTTCGTCTTCTGGTTAGTGCATGCTTCCTTTTCCTCTCTAACGACTAGGTACCTCAACTCAAGGAGACTGGAGTTTCGGGTGCAGCCCTAGGCTCCAGGTAAATTTGTACTGATCGATCAAAAGGGTTATCTCGAACGTTGCAACCGGCTTCTACCCCGTCGAGCTCCTAAGCAACTTCTACAAGTGGGGTTTAGCATGGCCACTTCGACATGATTTGATCGGCGCGAAGGCTATTATCTTTGGAACGAAGAATTTGCTGGGTTTGAATTTCGGGGTGCTGCTGGCGTGGGTTGGAGTCAGTTTATCTTTGCAGCCCTTGACGATTTGGGTGCAGATGAGAAAGATGAAGAAACAGGCCCAGGCGCACAAGCGAGAGGTATTGGAGAGGGTCTATAAAAAGTTGCCGGATCAGGAACAAAAATAAGGCTACCAGTGCAGTAAACATCTACGCAGGCTACTGCTCGAGTGCTGGATACCCCATAGGCGAAGCCAACGTGGCGATTCAAACAACCACCAAAAATGCTGGGGAGGGGGGGGTGGCGATGCAGTGACGAAAACGAGCCTCACTATCGTGACAGCTACGAGCGTGTCGCCCTTCAAATTCAGCCGGTATGTCGGCATCCCATCCGGCACATGTAGTCATTCTCGCCGCGGCTCCGTGCACAGTTTCTCGTCTTGTGGTTGAGATGCTGAGTTGGTAAAGGAGGTTCGGAATCTACACCGCAAACACCACCTGCGACGACGCAAAGACCCACTGCTATGGTTATAATCAACAATTCTCGACCCTGTGGACTACAATTCCACGACTGAAATAGCAGGGGCACGATCGGGCGTGACAGGAGGCTCGGGATATTAACTTCGGACAAAATTGCGCTGGGTGTGGGTATTGGATTTAAGATTCCAGCTACGATTGCTGCTATTTTCATGTGTGTCAGGAGCCTTAGGAGACAGAATTTTTGAAGGGGTTTACATGTCATTTGTATCAACCTGCTGGGTCTAGGATTTATATAATGTGGCCTTGTGGGAATGATTTTGTAGACTCGACCTGGTAATATTTCTAGCGTAATCGTCCCACAGTTATATATCCAAAGAGTATCTAAGTACAAACAACGTCTAAAATCCACCGCTGAGAGCTATTCCGGCCCCTCCGCCCACAGGACCACCCAACGCCCCCTGACACATTCCCGTCTCTTTGAACTTCCTTAGTTCGTCAGGAACATTCCCATCAGGATACGCTTCTCTGATAATTTTCCGGTGTTTAGCATGCATGCTAAGGCTAGAGGGTTGTAAGTCAGATATTTTGTTCCCTCATTGGTCAATAATGTCTCTCACCTCAATGATTCTCCATACTGGTGGTCATCTTTGGGCCTTGATGTTGCTGAGTCTCGCTTGGCTGTTGTTGGTATTTGTGATTTATCATTACCAGATGGTGAGTTTGAGGGTGGTATTCGTGCTGGGAGTGGAGGGTCTAATACTTTGCTACTACGTCCGAAACACATATTGAAGTATCGGTAGTAAGAATTGGAATCAGTGCCCAGGTGTGTTGACAGGAGGATTTGAAGATTTGCCGTGTTTTGAAACTTGAGTAATTTGAGGCTTTGTACAAAAGCACGGACATCCAAGATTGAGATATGCTTATATATACGTTCTTTATCGATACATTTACCATTTCAAAATGTAGATCGTGTGGCTGATTGTGTACTAGACAAATTGACGTGAAGCAAATGCGGGCCTATGACGATGCGGGTGGTTTTTCCGAAAACATAGGTGCACCCAAGTGGGCCATCTCATGTGGAGACGAGGCTATACTTACCAATACATGGTGTGCTCCTATGGTCACAGGAAGCACCGCGAGTAAGTATTTAGTACCTAAGTAAGCGAGGAGTTCAGGGGGGCGGACTCGAATCACGTGGAAAATCATCAGTCCCGTGATGTGCTGCATTTCTCCACTTCCCCAGAAAACCTTCGGACGGGAGAAGCTGGAGCACTTCCTAGGCCCGGCCATATCATATGTACCTTATGCAACAGCATACTTTCCGCACCAAGCCCGCCTCTTCTCCTAGGAGCAGCGGCTGCTAGATGCCCTGTATGTGCAGCTTCGAAACACCCATTCAATAATGTCCAGCCGTACTTCACAGCCAATTGCTCGACAAGCCTGTGATCCATGTCGAGTTCGGAAGCGGAAATGTGACACGGGCAGCTCCTCTGCTCAATCTCCCAATGCAAATCATGGTCGCTCACTTGGCCCAGGAGAGATAATTCAGCAGTGCAAAAGATGTGCTGAACTGGGCTTACCATGCACCTTTCTTCTCCCTGTGGCTACACGGGGTCCCCGGAAGAAGTACCTATACCTTGAACCCCACTCAGAGTACTTTGTTTACTTACTGAATTTAGGAACCGGTTCCCGGCATCAACGACTTCGAATTCATCAGAACCCTCCACCAGGCGGGTTTCCGTACTTGAGGCATTGCACAGCCCTGATCTTTCAAGAGAAACGATGGCCAGTCCCAGAGCCACAATATCGCCTAGCAATCCACCAATTGTGACCAGGGAGAGCGTTGAAGCCCTTTCTCCGTTTCGGAACCAAACTTCACCCCGATCGGTTTTCAGCGCACACTCGGCTTCACCTCGTTTCAACGGAACGTTTCCAACAGACAGCTTGTGTTCTCGTCCCCTGTTGAACCGCATCATGAGTGATTATCTGGATCATCTTTACCCGCTGATTCCCATTGTTCACCGGCCTACGTTTCGTGCTGATTTGGAAAAAGGGAAGGATTTATATGACAGCGATTTTCTAGCTCTTATGTTGTCAATTTCCGCGGCGACTGTAGGCACCATCCCTCGAAAGTTCAACGAATATCGAAACGCGCCGAATCCTCTACGTTTCAAGACCAGGACTGAGATGATCAACCATTGTTATGACATGACATTGGGGCTTCGTGGATCAGACTACTTTGATGAGATCAACTTCAACAAATGGGCTTCGTCCTATTTTATGCAAATAGCATTTTTCCAAATCGGGCAGCATAATCGACAGCGAATGGTGGAAGTTGAAGCAATGCAGTAAGTTAAAGGGCAGTAGCCTATTTCTTACACCTCTGCGTGCTCTAGGAGCAAGTTTCTGTTGGATTCGTTGTCCAAGAAATTCCCGACCATGTGCTTACTTGCTGTACTGTAGACTGGCCAGGCTCCTGGATCTTCACCAGATTTCCAGTTATGACGGCCTAGATTGTATACAAACACAGCTCCGCAAGAAAGGATTCTGGCTGATGTTCTATGGATATGTGTACGTGTTTATGAATGAGATATTCTGCTGGGGACAATTTTAACTCTTGCAGACATTCACAATTGCAAAATCTCAGGAAAGAAAGATTGACCTATCTGGATGGAACAATCCTGAGTACCATCGATCTCGAGGATCTAATGCCTGTTGAGGTTGATGATGAGATGATTCACGAGGACTTTGTACAGCCTCAACCTGAGAAACATCTCTCACTCGTAACTGGTTTCAATGTTGCATCTCGAATTTTCTGGGCAAGTCTTATTCCGCTCAGCACCCCAGGCTCCGCGGGGGCCAAGGACCAGTACTGCAATTGTGTTCGTTCTAGAAAACCAGATATCCAACTTGCGTATCTCCAAGACCGCATGCATGATCTAAAATACATGCTCGATGGGCTTCCTACACAGCTAAGACAGTGGGCAACGGTCCGAGACGACGAAGGGCTTGATGGTCTTGATACTCAACAGAGAAAAATACTCCATTCGCAGTATGAGTCGACAAGAGCAAATATTCACGTTTCCCATCTCTGGCTTCAGAGTATTATAGCCGATCAGATCGACGCTCTCAGAGAACGGGAATTGAATGGCAGCCAAGCTGATTTGGTCCCATCGACGGCCAAGGATCGCTGGCCCGAAAGGGAAGACACTTGCCGTCAACTACTGCATATCCTGCACGGTATTCCCGAGATTCATCTCGAACCTAATGGGCATCATCTAGTAAGCGTCATCTTCCTTCCCTGAGAATCTCATGTCTGATATTTCTAGACCTACAAGGTGCGAGACGTGGCAGTGACCTTGCTAGCGTGCCCATTTGATTCCCAGCATGAAGTAGCGAAGAGGGCTTTCGGCTATTTGCGCGAGTTTACAGATATCCTATCGCGCCTGGATGGTAGTGAGACGATTAATACGTTGAGCTTGCAGAGTTGGGTCGATACCGGGCGAAAGATGGGGAAAGCAGGATGAAGGCGTGCTATTGTTCTGTTGGGACATTAATCAGGCCCTCGACATTGACAATTTTGACCAGAGGAGCCAATGGCATATCGACCCCCGGGCAGCCGGAAGTCCAAGGATAGAGCGAATTACGAATGCTCATCTCCTGGCATCAGTCCTCGACAAAAGTCCACTGTACCACACTAGCACGTCGGTAAGAGAAGAGTATGATATCCTGGATGAACATGGGGTATAGCAACTACTCGACCTTGACCCGGCACGCTGCTTGACCACTGCTAGTAGACATGAGGTCAGGAATAGTATCAATGCATCCACACGGGGGACTACAAAAATGGGCGTAAGAAGTTGAGTTGCTTATGCAGATGAATTTTTAATGTATGCAGTAGTTGACGTTCCTCAGAGGAACACCCAGATGCGGTTGTATCGAAAGAAAGATGTTGAAAGAAAGAAACTCATGTTACTTAAACGCACTCCGCTTTTAATCGTGTTTAGGGCTTCCTCTGGCGTATGCTTTCAACGCAATAGTATGATCATCTGAACCTCCAGTTGCTCAACTTGCGGCCGTCTTGGCCCAATATTATTTGGCTAGCTGTCATGTAAAGGCTAACTTGCCAGTCTCGAGTTGCGAGAAGGATTGAATGCCACCCTGAACGCCATAACTCACTAGCTACACCTACAATGCTACCCTCCATGAACGCCTGTCCAACCCAATTACCAACACCCTGAAACCGCTTACTTTACAGGAGACTGCTTCTTGGCCTGCGATCTGCGTAGCTTGATATGCATACTCCTCGGGTCATACTCCTTGGTCTTCGGATCCCATGCCGCTCTCACATCAAAGACTAGCCATGCTCTTGGCGAATCCAGTTCCACCATACCGGAAACCAATATACTTCCACGTGGAGGGTAACTGGGTGCTGGCCGCCAGGTTTGCGCCAATTTGGCTTTGAAGGCCATTATTGGCCGGAAGAAATGCGCGTGAAAAGCCATAGCCTTCGACGCTGACTCCTCTTCCTCGGGTCCTTTACCCATCAACGCGGGTTTCTCAGTTGATGAACCAGGCATTCCTTTGGGAGGTTGGGTTACAGTTGGGGCCTGAGTTGGTGTGTTGTTCTTGGTTGATAGTTGAGGCGTTTGAGGACCCTTGAGTAACTGCTGATGTTGCGCTAGTAGTTGATCGATTGTTGGAGGAGGAGGACCAGAACTAATTCCAAGCATTCCTGCAATCCGTTTGGCATCGTCGACAACCATGACCTTTGTAAAGCTCCAGAATGATTGCACCAATGCGGAGGGCCACAAAGCCTGTCGAATCCTGAACACGGTGAGAGAGTCGACTGGTTGAGTTCTTAATTCGATGTAGTTATCTCCAATCTCAAGGCTGCAAATTCAATGTCAGCATTAAGCTCCTCCAGGAGCAGTTATGGAGACATACCCTTTCCTCTCGAACCCTGGCGGCGGAGCATGTGGAAAGTCTACGTCAAGCCAGTACCTCCTCAACTTCATTTCCTTTCCACAGCGTGTCGACAGTATCGGGTGTTTGATGGCGACCGATTGAACGAAAGCAGCAAGTTCCTCTGCATATTATCAGTCAGTGAACGTCCAAGAGACGCAGAGTTGACATGACGATGCGTACCTCTGACCTTTTGGGCTAATTTCTTGTCTTTGCTGAACTTGACGAACTCTTGCCACTCAGGATCAGTTCCACGGTATGGTACAAGTGGTAATTGCTTCGTTGTTCCAGGGAACGGAATAAAGAGCGGCGCGGGTTCCTCAAATTCCTCCGCTGGTAAATCCTGTATAGCATCGAGAGCGGCCCTCTCAAGTGGATCGAGTACGACACTTGAATATACCGATGCGCCAACGTAGGCAGCAAGTATGTAAATCAAAATCGTCCTGAGAAAGAAATGACTGTTAGCGGTGTTCTTGCGTCCAAAGTGTCCAAACATACCTGGGTTTTGTCCACTGCCTCTTAAAGCGCACTCTTTGGATATTTTCGATTTCCCCCTTCTGATACCGAGCCTCCATCTTCAACGGCAGTCTGCTCATGGATATCAGACTCCTCCGCGGTCGTATGAAGCGGAACATGGTGGAAGGCTGCCAAAGCCAACCGGCCCTTTTGGTGGTGAGCTCGAGCCACCCCGGTAGAGGCGTTGTAGTTGGACTATAGAAGAATGATTGCGCGGACGTAAAATCACAGTCCTGATGTCACTCGTACGAATAATCGAGAAGGATGGGCAGAGTTGGTATTGTTCTGGGTGTCCTTGGTGGTGGAATTGCCCTTGTACAACTCGCGGTGAGAGGCGGCAGAACCGAAAGCAGATAAGCGGCTGGTTATCAGCGACAGCTTCACCTGGGCAAGCTTCACATCATCACTCCAGGTCCGAGGTCGTTCAGCAATCGTCCCCATCCCATCCATCCAGCAGCAGCAAATATGAAGCTCACATCCAGCTTCCTGTTGCCAGCGCTCATTGGCGCCGCCTCCGCCATCCCCGATGCGAACGTTTACATCTTTGATGCAGCCAGAAGGCCAGCCACGAACCCCCCAACTCTCTCACCAGAGCAAGCTCGATTGGTCTTTGCCCAACGCTTGGGCACTTCGCAGTATCATGGCATTGGAGATGCTAGTGAATCTACACTTTCATACATCAACGAGTTTGGAGGACAGCACGAATCGCTTTTCCAGGACACGACAAACGATAAGGCAGCAGAGCTGGTCCTCATTGTGGAGGGCGTCTCTCCCGACACTGCGGAGCCGTTGTTGAAGGAATGGACCTCGATCAAGCCTGCGTTTACTATGTCCCAGCCGCCATCGATGGTTGCGAACAAGAAGCTGGTTTTGGATTTACAGAGGCAATCCGGACAAGATAGCCAGGACTGCCAATTGGAAAACGCCGTCAACCCATTCGATGGAAATTGCTGGAACGGAAGGTCAAATGCTATCCACTTTGATTTGGCTTCCAAGGTAAGATGTACTCGAAAGAAGCCAACTTTCACTTGCTGACCATATCGCATAGGGTGAGACCAAGATTGATGAGTTGATGGCAGCTCAGAAGAGACTACTACAATTTGCTGAGAAGGCGGAGATGAATGTAGTTGTGGTTCTTATGCCTGAGTCGTCTCGAACATCGAAGACCTCTGGAAAGCCATACGGATCGTACGAAGAACCTTCGCAAGTCTTGATTGGCAAGGTTCGCAGACAGACAGCTGAGGAGCCAATGACTGAAGCTCCTGTTGCATCGACCCCGCCAACGTTCAACTCGAAGCAACTCCAATCTTCCAATTCGTCCCGTAACTCGACGCTCAAGCCATTGCCTAAGCTCCCACCCCTTTGCCATTCATCTAAAGATGCTTGTGAGTCCTCAACAAACGGCTGCAGTGGTCATGGAACCTGTTTCAAGAAGTATTCGACTACGAAAGCAGATTGTTTTACTTGTAGATGCTCGATAGAGTCATTCATGTTCGGAAAGAAGAAGTACTACAAGGAATCATCCTGGGGTGGCTCGGCATGCCACAAACAAGACGTCAGCGGTCCTTTCTGGCTCATTGGACTCTTCACCGTGGTCATGGTCGGAACTATTAGCTGGGGCATTGGGTTGATGTATAGCATCGGAGAAGAACAACTTCCAGGTGTTATTGGTGCTGGTGTTTCGAGTGGCAAGACGAGGTAGAAGAATCTCTTGTACGATTTGACAGACATTTCAGTCGACTTGTTTACTTGGCAAGGGTCAGCGGCGTTTAGAACGATTGTACTTATTTAAGGGCTGAGGCTGGTGTGTAGAACTATGGTATTGTTGCAGCTGGCTAGGGCCTGTTGGTAGCAATTGTTTGGTGACTGAATTCGAGAAGTCCAGGCGAGGCGAGACTGCACAACAACACTCTATGAATGGAGGATTGCGGGGGACTGGGTGATGTCGGTCCAGATACTTTGAATGATGGGGTATTAATGAGGACAACCAATGGCACTTTCGACTTCAAGTCTTCCTTTCTGAAGATAATTTGACAACATTTCCTTCCATCTCGATTCCAAATGCTTTCGAGTGAAAGCAAAGTCAAGTGGGGTCCATTGAAACTTCCCTCGGATCGGGGAGCCCGGCAAGGTGCCCTCAAACACCTCACTTCAAGTATGGCCTTTGTTCGGTGGGATGCGCCGGATATGACCCAGTAAAATTGTCTGTATCGAATTCGGTTACTACATCAACAGAGTGAGCCCGCTCTAGAACTGTTAGCTTCTCCGCTGTGCCGTTGACGTCAGAACGAGTATCATAGGATATATTTGAGCATCAACCGGGGACAAGATTCGTGCGAGACAGCAACAAGTCCTGTGTTTAATTTTCAAATAATTTCTCTGTCTTTCTCTTGTTTGATCGGGTACTTATCAAGGCGTTTGTTGGGCGGCATGGACGGCTTGGGATGTTAAACAAGCTGGCCTGACAGGTCGATATCGAGCACGGAAATACACTGACAGCAGATTACTCTTCATCGTTGCAAAAGTCCAGAATGGCACAGGGCTTTACGAGCAGCAATATTCCACTCCAATCCCCATGCAAACAAACCAGACGATGTCACTCGATACACCAAACAACCTAAATCCCGGCCGAGAGATGATACTTCGGACGCCACTTCCATATTACTCTGGGACGTACAGTGTGGGGATGATGGATATCGAAGTGCCTGTTCGGGGATCCAAGACATTTCTCTGAAATTGCGAGGAATCAGAAACATTTGCTAGAGCTTCAAGCAGTGCTGTTCTCGGTTTTCTATCCTTCGGGGCTTGGGTCTGGGCAAGGAACCTCACCGGAAGGTATGAAGAAGTGGAGTAGACCGACGTGGCTACCTAGACCCAGGACAGAGGTTGCAAAGGGGTATGGAAAGTTTGCTGGGTTGCTGCAGTTGGTGAGCGCAGGGTGGTTTGGTGTGTAGATGTTGTTACCCAATCATGAGACCTGGTTGATTGAGGAGACACTGAAGGAGTTACAACCACCTTCACCAAGCTCCCGGCATTCCGCAATGCGACATTAGCTGAACATTGACCGCCAGACAAAAAACTCCCGAGAGGGCGGTTACGAGACCAAGAACCGCGCTGGGACTCGGCCGCCAGGTGAGCCTGAGAAAGCGTGTTTCCCGCTGTTTGTATTCAGCCATGGACTCGGTGGCACGAGGACGACGTAAAGTTCCGTGTGTGGAGAATTTGCGAGCTATGGGTTTGTGGTGGTGAGTTTAGAGCATAGAGATGGAAGCGGGCCGAGGAATTTTGTGAATATACCGAACGAGGGAGAGGATTTGAATAATCGGAAGGTTAACCTAAGGGACGAGGCGAGGAGGAAAGGATATTCGAAGATGGCCTACGTTTTCCCCACGAACAATGTCCGTAATACCCTGCCGGGTAATATGCAGGGTGTTGACGTGGAGCTACGATCTGCACAGATTCGGTTACGGCTTGCTGAGATTGAAGAGGCGTATCATGTCATGACTCTCATTCATGATGACGGTGGGGAGGGAGTCGCCAAAGCCAACTTACGAGGTAAAACAACTGGCGCTGTAGGAGGAAGTTCTCGAGGTCTCTAAAGGAATCGATTGGGAGTCTTGGAGGAACAGATTCCATCTCCAGCAAGTTAAGATCTTACTATGCTGGGACCCTCATTCGGAGCAGCTGCTACAATTGAAGTTCTACGGCACAAAGATCTCTTCGAATACATTGGCCAAGGCTTCATCTACGACATCTGGGGAGCCGCCATCCAGCCTCCGAGAAGGAACCTAGGCATCGTATCGATGCCCCGTTACTGGCGATCAACAGCGAAGCTTTCATGTACTGGCCCGATAACTTCGAATCCGTGATGTCTCTCTACCACGAAGCGAAAGACCACGACGAGCTGGTCTGGATGATGACAGTTCGCGGCTCAGTTCACATCTCGCAGTCCGATTTCTCGCTTCTCTACCCACGGATAGCGAGTCTACTGTTGAAAATGACGGTCAATCCTCGCTGTGCCATTGATCTCAACATCAACGCCTCGCTGGAGTTTGTGAAAAAGGTGATGCTAGCACGAATATCTGCCGTGAACCGCGGCACAGACGAACACCTCCTTGAAGTACGCACGTTAGACAAATTGGCTACCGAGCATAGACCAGACGAGAAGTGGACAGTCATGCGTCTGCGGATTTTGCACGAGATGCGGATCAGGTTGAGACCGCAATGGGTTCGGCGACATGAGAGGAAGAAGAGGAGGAATTCGTTTGCAAAGCACTTGCCTAGAGATCCGCAGGGGAATGTGTTGGAAGGGTTGGAGGATTTGGAGCTGGGTGAGGAGATTTGGATGCATGTTGCGCCGACGAAGGAGGAACTGGAGAGGCATGGCTTGATGTCTGGGTAGGAGCTGGAGAATCATCAGAGTGACGGGATGGTGGATGTTACGGGCAACGAGGGAAGGTGTAGAGAGCAGCATAGAGGTATTGAGCAGAAGTGTATGGAGAGGGGGTGATTTGGAGAGTTTGTTTTGATGGGAAGCGAAAGAGGTCGAGAAGATGCATTGGCGCTAGAAATATAGACGAAGCAAAAGCCTGCTATCCTCAACAGCACTTACAGATTGGGTGGAGAGACAATTCCCAGGAAAGGTCGGAATTGGAGTTTCAAAAAGACGGCTTGAGAGTTAGTCCTGAGCTTGTATATTCAAGAAACGAAAATAATGTTTGATATGTGGAACAATTGGCTCCTGCAAGTGACATACGAAAAAGTTCCCCCAGTTCAAGACATGAGACTTAAAAGTCAAGAGCACAAAGAGAAAGACGGAACGGGGACAGAAAAAAAAAACCGGTTCATGTGTCTGTCTCTCTTCACCTGCCGCTTTCAGCTTTGGCTTCTTGCTGCAAGACTTGGCTGGCAGTGAGTGAGACATTTGGTTTGAAATATTCCGAAAGGCGGGCCCTCTATACACCGTCACTTCGTACAGGATGTCGTGATCAGCTCGCCGGCCCGCTGATGCTGGAGCCAACTAGAAGAGAAGGGAAGAGAAGCAAAGCAAGGGTTCTCATGTGATTGCTGTCTTGTCGTGTCATGTCATATTGTGATAGATTCCGCGAGAGACAAAACACGTGGAGCCTAAGATTGTCAAGCTCCAGACTTAACCTGGGGGCGATCAAGAGAAGCGAAAACCCAAATTCCGTTCCTCTCCGCCGTGTTTCGCAAGGAGATGTTTCGTCCGTTCGGGCCAAAAACAAGACAAGGACAAAGAAAAAGCGGCGTGAGAATTGTCTCTCCACAAGTCGAGAAGTTCCCGAACTCGAGACCCGCTCACTGGTCTGCTATTTGAGGGGTATATCTGTGCGCCGTTATAGGTTGTTGCGGTTTGAGAAGTGTGCGCTTCCCAAAGAGACCATTGTGGCGAGACGGGCTTGAGGACTGCACTGATTGGGATGCTTGCTGGTGTTTTGCCACTCGAGTTGGGGAAAGCCGGGCAGGGCAGGGCAGGGCAGCAAGTGAGGCTGGATTTGAAGGCTGAGGACGGGAAGATGCTTCATACAGTACGGTGCAGTACATCGCATATGATAATCGAGATTGACTAATGAAAAGACGTAAGGTTGGATCGTGTAATCTGATGGCTCGTTGAAGATTTTTGCAGGTGTTTTAGGTGTCTGCTCGAGCCAATGGAAGATTATGTATGATATTGGGAGTGGAAATTTCAACATTGGGTGAAGAAGAAAATGGCTTTTGTAAATCCGGATATATGGATATATTTCATCCCCTCCACTGGAAACTGGACCATAGTAGAATCAAAATATCGCCGCTTCAAGCCTCGTCTGGTCTTTACCTGGACTTGAACCTGGCCGAAGATCATAGGTGTTTTGTTGTATGGATCGGCGCTGGCTGGCATGTGTCCCTGTTCTCGCGTCCCCCAAGTGACTCTGGGCGATCAATTCAGGGGTTTCTCGTTCATTCGGCCCCCCAAAATAGCAGCAGACTATCCACATTTCCGGGCAAGTGGCCGCTGGCGGGCTGTGTCAAGTTGTCAACAACCTCCAACCAACCCACGCCCAACCCAACCAGCCAACCCCACACCATCAGCTTCAGCAACAGCTCCTTGAAGTTTCTAACCCTTCACAAGTTCACGCTACTGCAACTCAATATTGCCGCGGTTCCTGGCTGGCCAAATCATATCGCTGCTCCAACAAATTCTCATCTGCTCAACATGCGGCCTCCTCGTAAACAATCGAGCTTTACGATTGCCAAGCCGTCCCAGCAGCTGTCCATGTCCATGTCGGATGCATCTCCCATACCAGGTATGCGCCTGTTCCGAAATCCGGGCTCTGGCTCTGGCTCTGACCTTTGCACTGGCACTGCTACTGGCACAGGTATATCGTACTGACTGCGTTGGACTCTTTGGCGTGTCACTTTGTCGCCCTCACCCCATTCTGCGACGACGAACGAGCGTGGAACCAGCCAGTGCACACACAGCATGCCGTGCTCTCTCTACCTTGCCCTCCCTTGCCTTGCCTTTTCTTACCTGCCCACCCCCCAAGGGACAGAATGCCTAGGTAATTTATCTTCTCTTCTATTTTACTTCAGCCGTGAGTTTCTTCATCGTCTCTCTCGTACTTCCTCTTCCTCTTCGTCTTCTTCTTTGCTTCCCTTCACCCCGCGCCAGTCGCAAACACTCTCGTTTACAACCACCTCTCATTCGATTACTCAATACCTGCCTGCACTGCAATACCTGCTCTGCTCTGCTCTAATCTGCTCTCGCTCTTTCTATCAATTCTTTCCCGAGCGTGCAGGTGGTATGACCGCATCCCCCGAGCCCTGACAGCCAACGCCGGACGCCCAACCTGTACCTCTACCCTCTTCTGAATCAGCACTGCACATCTCCAGACGCCATACAATAACCACGCAGCGGCAGTGGTTGAGAATCAAGACTCAAGAGCAAAGCAAACCAGCCAATTCACCAGTCAAATAGTGAACGCCCGACGTGGATGACGCTGTCCCTTCCCTGAGACAGGGCAATCGCCAGCTCCAGTCAGCCATATCTATATCGCAGACAATTATAGGCGCCTCCAGCTGTCGCACTGTACCCGCTATGGCGTCCACCGACAAGAAGAGCAAGCCAGGTTTGGGCAGGAGGACCACATTCCAAAAAATGCTGGATTTAGAGCAGAAGAATAAGGTGCGTCTAAAAAAGCAAATCTGCCACCTGTCCAGCCAACACTGGGTCCCCGTTGACATTTCCTCCTGCAGATCAACCGCATGCGAGCCTCATCTACCTTCCCACTGGCACCTACAAGTACACCTCGAAGTCCACCACCCCCAAAGTCGAATCTGAGGCAACATCCCCCTATGCCACTGCCGTCAATAGATCGTGCAATGACGGCTCCAACGTTGTCCCTTGCGATCCCTCCTGCTAGGTCTACGACCAATGGAACCTCTACGAAATATGTTGTCAAGTCTAGTGGAGATGTGGTTCCTCAAGAAGAGGAAGTGAGTGATGCTGAGTCGGATATCTCGTCGATCTGCCAGTCCCCTGGCTGGGAGGACTATAACGGAAAGAAACGAAAAAAGGCGAAGGAGGATGAACGAGAACGGAGGCGGAAAGAGGCCGAGGGTACAAATGGGCAGGCACCGCAGGTACAGCAGGTACGAAGCAGTGACAGCCCAAGCACGCAGAGTCCAAAACGTCTGAGCAAGGCGCCGCCAACGAATAAGAGGCTCACCAAGATGGCTGTTCCTGCGGAACGATCTGCCTCGGCTCCAGCAGTGCCAACTTTGCCCACTATGGCAAGAGGTGATGTCAAGAAGGAGGAGAAAAGGGCAGTACCGGAGAAGGTGAAGAGAGGCAGTATTGATATTGGACTGAAAGGGTTTATGACTGTCACTCAAGCTATTCCAGTGCCTTGGAAGTCATCGCAGAACTCGTCACCTAGCACTCCTACGCAAGAAGCGCCATCGTCGAGGAAATCATTTTCTAGGAAACCAGGCGCTTATAATGATGGGGGCTTCATTGGTGGCCTGAAGCTTGAACAGTTCAGACAGACTGAGACGACCACGACACAGCAGAATAAACATGAGCATAAGAAGGTTGGGTGGAGTGATGGGGGTGGAGAAACACCACGGAGTGATAGGGATCCAACCCCACAAGTAGCCGGAAACTCGAGCAGCAGCACATCTATGGCAGAGTCCGTTCGCCCAATTTCGATTTATGATGAATCAGTACGAACTCCGCAACAATGGGATGCACTCTATGCACAAACTGCAGCAGCTGCTCGTGGTCTGGAAAGTCCCACAAAGCCTGTGGAGGATAATACGCCGATCATGGAAAGGAACATTCGCAAGGCGCGCAGGTCACACCCCCCTACTTCGAGATACTTTCCAGCCGAAAACGAGGACTCAGGATCTGCCCAGCGTGACAGCTCCAATGGGTCTCGACATCCTATCTTCTCGGGATCTCGGCATACGGAAGATACGACTGGTCAAAACCACTCGCAATCTCCAGTCGTGTCACCATTCCCATCACCAGATCCTCAACCTATCCATGATCGTGTTCCTCGGAGACCAGATCCTCAACCTGTTAGCGATCGAAAGTCTCGGAAAACGGACCCTCATCCCAGCAAGCCAGCGGCACCAGTCAAGAAGTCATATCCACCGGAGTCTCGTGGTCGAGCTGACTATGTACGATATCAGCGCCAGGAGGAAGAGATCAACGCAATGAATGCATTAAAAGATGAGAGCGAAATTTCGGATGCTGCCGCGGGCTCCAAGAAAACTAGGTCACGCCGCGGCTCTTTCTCATCGCTATTCTCCAGATCCCGAAGTCGTACTCGCACCCCGAGCGAAGCACCGACGACTACCAGCTTCAGCACAATTGGGGCCAGTGGTCCTGCGGCCAAGAAGGAATCGCCAGCCACTACTAGCTTCAGCACGATTGGGGGCAATAACAAATCGGGCAAGAAGGATGCCAAGCAATCGGGTATTTTCCTCGACGAGGAATACGTACTTAATCAACTTCACCTGGAGCTCAATACAAAGGCATCGGAAAGTGCTGGACCTGGACACAAGAGAGCGTCATCAAAAGGGCCTTCTTTCCAAGGGTTGAAAAGTGCTGCAAAATCCGCTTTCTCCAGACACTCAGTCGCTGCTCCAGAGTCACCAACGGGCACCTTTACGACCGCTCCAGAATTCCAAGGGTCGGCTTCAATAGCACCATCGTCCAAACGTACCTCGCTTGATGTTACCAGTCCTCATATCTCTTCGTTGATGAAGGCTGACAACCGTCCTATCGACTCTGCAGCTCCACCGATAGTTCATGATTTTGCGCTTTCTCACCCTAAGGTTCCTGAACGTTCCCCAGCCCGTTCTCCGGCGCGAAAAGACTTTGATATCGAGCGAAGCTCAAGAAACTCTACCCCGAAGGCTCTCAATGGAAACAACAAGCGATCAAATCACTCGAGGTCAGCTACAGATTCGAGTGAAGACTATTCGACTCTCGACGAATCTTCGACTATTACAACGCCCAGTGCATCGAGGCCTCAGTCACAAAAGGATTTATTTTCGGCGAAGGGCGATCTGAATGGTACGACTGAAACGCCTGTAAACAAGTCTAATATCACACTGCTAGGCGCCCAGAGCAGTACCCCTACCGTGATTGGTGCCCTCCCACTTGATGATTCCGCCAGCGCTCGAAACAGTTGGTGTAGAACAGGTGCAGAATTAGAACTCACAGAGGACGAAGACCGTTTAAAGACACCGACTGGGAATAATTCCACTTTCGAATTCACCTCTACACACATGAACGCTTCAAGTCCTCTAGTACCTCAACTACCTCTTACGCCCCCCACCGAGGCAAGCGATCTTCAACGGAAACCCAGTCTTTCACGCTCTATCTCGACACCTGACCTGCAAGACCTATCGTTCCTACCCACCCTCAAACACCAATCCCTCACCCGGCCCCTCAAAGGCAAGGAGAAAGCCACCCCTGCGAAGGAACCCAAACAACCCAACAAATTTCTTGAAGAAGCGCCCAATCCTCTCGTCCGGCCCCCACCAATCCCCATCCCTACCACTAAATCCGAAGGTTCTTCCCCAACCTCGCCCCAATCATCACAATACCTGCACAACGCTCGTCTCGCCATCCCTGGAGCACGTTCACCACCCAAAACCAACTTCTCTCCCGGTCCACACCATCAGAATGGTCCAGATCCAATCGCGAAGATGTTCGTCGTCTGCTGCCAATGCAAGTATTTCCACGACATGCCGAGTAAGATCTACGAGTGCATGGCGAAACCCGATAACGTCGTGACGGACAATGATTTGGGGGTCAGCGGCGTGATTAGCACGAGTGTGAAGTGTCCATGGTGCGGACATGGGATGAGCACGAGTTGTTGTGCGGGGTACGCAGCGGTTGTGTATTTGAGGGAGAAGTTGCACTAATGGGCATACTGGGCGAAGGTGGGGATACTAGTCTTTGGAAAAGTGAAGGAGTAGGGATATTGTCTAAGAAGAACGCTGGGGATATTTCAAGCATGAGATATATGACGTTTTTAACGTTTTATGATTAATACGGTGCATCTGGCGTTCAGAGGTGGATGGAAAAATGGTATGAGCATATACGCATCCTTGTTAGATATACTGTAATGAGATAGTAATAGGATATTCAATAGGATATTTACTTCCAAATGCATCTTAAATGTGTTACAAGATGGGATTGCGATATTCTCTGGTGGTTCAAGAATGCTGTAAGGTTGTTGATATGAATCGCGGATTAAGGGACAATCTCGCCTTGAGCGGTGTTTTGAATCCCATTTGGGATGGAAGTATTGGCAATCATCCCCCGTTTCTTACGGGTTGGCAGGGAGTGAAGCCTCACATGGTGACTGGATGATTTGATAGTAGATTCGACAAGTGCCATACACAGTATTGGACGTCTGTAGGTCCAATGGTCTGGATGATTTCACTTCCTCCTTGGTGGAAGCTGGTACTGCCTCTCCTCCGGTCTTAACAATGTTTTCTAGCCTCCAGAATGTTGATAGCGAGTGAGTCAATACAAGAGATGATGGTAATGGTATAAGACGAGATAGACGGAAGTATACACTCTATTTCATCTAGGCGACAATTATTACATGTGGAAGAACCCCGAGAACCTCCAATCGACACGCAGTCAGTCGCCCTCACTTCTTTCACAATTTGATTGCTAGCAGAGTAATTAGGCTGAAATCGCAATAAAACTGCTTGGGTGACAGGGGGTCCAGCTCTACTCTTTGAACTGCACAGGCGAGCAAAATCTCGTTTTCCCTCCCATAAAATACTCAGGGGTTCGCTCGGCTAATTTATGTCAACAGAGCTTCAATCCAATCCCCAAACCAGGAAAACCCTAAATGGAAGTCAAGAAATAAAAGCTTGAGGATAATTCGAGGTACTTTATTACTCCGATATCGCTGTTGTTTAATAGTTCGCTTTCGCCAAGCCGCGCACTCTAAATTCCCGTTGCCGTTCCCATTGTTGTTCGCAAAAGGGGGCTGGCTCGCTTAACCTCCAAGCCCCATAATTATATCCTATTGTCCATCACCACCAGAGCAGAAGCTACAATA
Source organism: Leptodontidium sp. MPI-SDFR-AT-0119 (assembly GCA_020726505.1). Lineage (NCBI taxonomy): Eukaryota > Fungi > Ascomycota > Leotiomycetes > Helotiales > Leptodontidiaceae > Leptodontidium > Leptodontidium sp. MPI-SDFR-AT-0119. The sequence goes on along the minus strand of JAHLEZ010000013.1, from coordinate 1,197,759 downwards.
GCAACATAACAGAATAAGAAGATGGCCACATGGGGAGATGCAAGTAAATCTCTCGCAGCCCGCCATTCTCTTCTTCCTTTGATTTTCTACCTCGTCGTTACAAGCAAGAATCTTTCCCTGCACCAAACTCAATCTTACCTTCAAGAATCTTTCTGCTCCCAAAGTCAGCTCGTCCCTGACATACCACACCATACCAACCACCTTCTTCAAACAAACAATCCGAACAACAAACGACACTATCAAGATGTCTTCCTCCAACTTCTCTTGGCTCTTTCTCTCCTCTCCTCTCCCATCTCCAACCTCCGTCCCAGGATACCAAACTGCAAGTCCTGCCGCCCCAGCTCACATGGTCGCCGAGCCAATGGATTGGCAACCAGAGGGAAGAAGCGTCGCAGTTGAAGCTTGGTAAGTCAACTCTTCCCGATCTCCGATCTCGAGCCTCCAAACTTCAATCATCTATTATTCAAATACTAATAGTCCGGCTAGGAAGTACCAGAGGATCACCCTGCCCGCGCTTGTCGCAGCAGGTGGCCCATTCGAGCTCCCACCAAGCTACAGCTACTTCCCCAAGCCAATCAATTGGCAGGCGAGGGGCGAGTACCAGCGCCTGTGCGAGAACGGAGGCACCCAGGAGCAATTCCTCCAATGGCAACTTGGCCTCGACTCCTGGTACGGCGAGCAATTGGCGGCTGCCGTGGAGCAGGACAAGTTGTTCTTGGAGGGTCGCTACTGGGCGGCCGTCTAGAAGCAGGAGTCTCTTCGGGCTGTTGTGGAGGTCGTGCGCTAGCAAGAGGCTGTGTAGAAGGAATTCGAGTTCCGGCCACGAGAGTTGCGGGAGTATGTTGAGCGAGAGCAGCGACGGGCGGATCTCCTGCTGCGGGTCAAGTCGAGAACTGGCGGGCTCTGGCAAGGAGCAGCTGATGAACTGGTGGTTACCTCTGCTTCTTCCGTTGGAACCTCATCCTCCTCCTCCTCCTCCTCCTCCTCCTCCTCCTCCTCCTCCTCCTCCTCCTCCTCCTCCTCCTCCTCCTCTCTCGCTTCCTCAACCACCAACGTCTCCTCCGGCTCGACTCCTCCTCCTCCTCCAACTCCATCTCCATCTCCACCTCAAGTCGAGGTCGCCATCAAGCCCGGCGTGGCAGACCAAGGAAGCGCGTTCCGAGGCCTGAGCGCCCCCTCAGTCCTCACTTCATCATCATCCTCCTCATCATCACCAGAGTCGGTACTTGATCTTTTCGCGCCAGCTAAGTTCAGGGGAAAGACCGCTCGTGTGATGAATGAGTTCTGAGGGGGTGGGATGGCTCGGTGTGGTGTGGTGTTCTTGCGGTGTTTGTGGTGGTGTTCTCGCTGGTACGATTCGCGGTGTGGCATGGTGTCTTTGGTGTCGTGGCATTCTGGTGTGTGTCCGGAGTTAGCGGTTCTGTGTGTTTGTGTGGCTCCTGGTGTGTGGAGGGAGATTTTGGCGTTGTTGTCTGTATGTTTGTACCATTTTTCTGTCCCTCCAGGACGGAAATTGAGAATGAGATTGTGTTCTGTGCCGTTCAGAATTGCCTCTTTTTGAGCTGATTATTGCTTGGTTGTGAACGTGACTACAAATCTACCCGTACCAGAAGGCTCATCATTTTGGATGATGAATTTCGGAAACCTGGCTATCGCAGTGGGGAGTGAACTCGGTGAGTTTGTAGCCAGATAGACAAGAGAGTAAACAAACTACAAGTGTACTAGATGTTGACTAAACCCATCTTAAATCCCAAATTATCCTCATCGGATGCCATTTAAATTAACCTTACATTTAATATTTGCCTTCAAACTGAGAAAATCTATAGATCATCTTGCAAAAGTATAAAAGTCATTCTCACAGGACATGATCTTACATCTTAATCGGCATTCGTGGCAACCCTTTTTGTTCAGACGGGATGATTATAGAATGCCAAACTTGATATATTTCATAAACTTAGCCTGATTGGATATCATGGCGTGAAAACATCAACCATCAACTTCAGCTCCTCACTTCAAGTGAATTGTGACTATAATAACATGACCTGGGTTTTGTTACAGTAAGTAAACATCTTCCTAATATCATCCATCACCTTTAGGGTGCTCTAACAAACGCCAGGGTGACATTTTCAGGTGCATAATGTGGGATTTAAATGGTATTGACATCTTTAGTTTCTCGAAAGTTTCTCCAATCCAACCAGCGAGGCTCCTTAACCCCCCTCAAATAATCCTCACAACTCTCCCCTCAACACCCTCAAAGAACTCCCTCTTCTCTCTCTCCACCTCTTCCATGAAAACAACATCCTTTCTTCTCTCTTTCTCAACAGGTAAATCCTCCACATCCCTAAAAGCAAAAATGCCAACCCGTTTGAAAACATCTCTTCCTCTATCCGAAGAGTCCTCGGATTTTTCCAGCAATAGACCTTTTGGTAAGCCAGATCGTTGGTAACTTCGTTTTTGGCCGAAGACGACGTCTTCTTGACCGGGTAAGCTGCGTCGGTAGAGGGGAGTGGGGGAGTAGGTGCAGATTTCGAGACAGTAGACTTCTGTTGTTCTTGGTGGGGTAGGGAAGTCTGGGCTTGAATCGAGCTGGTTGCTAATGGCATCGGGTATGGTTTCCGCAAAAAAAGTATGAGGTGTCCCTGGAGTTGGAGATGGATCAATCAAAACATCTCTCCCCTCGCTCCAGAGAACTTGTCGAAGTCGACCGCGGAGGGTTAGAGCCCCCGATGTAACTGCGCCATAAGGAGCACCCTCAGACACGAGACTAATTTTGCAATCGAGTAGCTCAAGAGCATCTGAGATTGGGGCACGGTATAGCTCGAAGCGGACCTGGCCATCGATAGCAGCCCATGACCAGGATGGGACTCTATATTCCGCCGGCCGAGGCAAGATAGGTGAATGCCTCTTCCAGAGCAGGGAAGAAAGAAGCGAAGCCTTGAAGTGACCTGCTAAGTACTCGTCGTCCATGTTCCTAGCATAGAACTCTGCGATGCCTGAGATAGCGAGGAGTTTGTCGTATGAGAAAGTTAGAGAGCGATTCGTGTAGTGCTGTACTAGGGAGAGCCATGTTTGGCCTGGGATGTTGGCTATGTATCGTCGTCGTTGGGTGAGGAAGACGTTTAGAAACCGGAGACGGATCTCGCCAATTTCGGAGTAGGTCGAGAAATTCCTGCGGACTAGGTTGGTGTGGACTTTGCGGCAGGTCCACCATATTTGGTGGGAGCCGAAGACAAGGAGACGCTGGGAGAGGAGGTGTTCTTGGAGGGTCCAGGCGCGGTCTTCGATTGGGTCTCTGTGGGGGAGGATTTCTAGGTCATGAGGAATAGAGTTAGTTACTCCTTTCGTGGTGTGCAGAAAGAGGGATCGCGGTGCACAGGCAGAGTCCGTGAGATTGATGCTTCGGTGGTTCCCTTGTACGAGAAGACGAAAATGAAGAGTTGCCGAGAAAACCTTGACTTACCGTCTTGGCCGTAAAATATGAGCGAGCCGATCCGTCCATCGGGGCAGAGGAATCGAAGACGGAATGAGATATCCTGAGGAGTTGGCCTTGTTATATCGTGTAAGAACCCTTCATTGCTCGTCCTGGCTCGAGCAGCAGAGATTGTCACTGTAGAATTGCGGTAAATTTCCGGCATCAGGGAAATTTCTCGTCGTACGTCATCGGGATCATCTTGAATAATACAGAGACAGTCTACCCACAGATATCGTACATTGAGTTTTCGTGTTGTAGTGATGGCGTCTTGGATTGTCTTTGGAAGGAGTGAGATGGGGATATCCTCCATTCTCTCCGTCAAAGTGTCCGTTGTCGTCTGCAATGGCTGAGGTCCACCCCAGCAGTAGCTCAGAGCAACCCATGCCAATGTCTCGCCTGGGATGGAAGTTCTCAAACGAACCGTGTTCTCATTGATCTCCAGCAATCTCGTTGGAGCTACGCCAGCTTCTGGTTTGTCGCACTTTTCGTGAGTCTGACAACAGTCTTCCATCCAATTTCGAGCCAGGGCAAAATTGTCCTCGGAATGCATTGGAGTAACTCTTTCGCTTGGCTGCACAAACTGGTAGGCCGGATCATCTAGATATATAGTAAGATGATGACTTTATATCGCCCGATGGCGGACTAACCTTCATCTGCTAGAATCTTCAACGACCCATGACTGGAGCATCCGCTTTCCCAGTGCCTGGAAGTGTATACTCTCTGAAGTTGGAAAGGGTACAGTTGATAACCAGTCTTTTCGTCATAATCGGTGAATGTGAATTCAAAATAGACGCCGGAATCTCGCCCCCCTCCCTTGCGCTTACCGTCATCGTCGAGAAAGTCTCTGATGAACCATTCCCAGAAGGCGCAGCCGTTGGCGGCTGCTTCTTCAGCTCCAGATGCGCTGGCTTTAAATTTAAAATCGGTGCGGTATTTGTTCTTGTCATCCCAATCGTATTTGGTGGATTTCAGCTCTATCAATTCTTCTTGACAGTAGGTGCATGTGTGAGGGATACTTCCATCATGTGGGGAGTCCATGGTGCTGAATCGGTTCGATCAAAGTCAACAAAATGGCCGTTGTTTGGATGCCAGCGTAGAAGTTGAGTACGCTTGTACATGTATGAGAAAAAGGGTGGCAAATACCAAGCAATCAAAACAGGTATTCAGTGTTGATCCAGTGGTACGATGAGAGTCGTCTGTAGACGGTCAGGTCAGGCTTCCATTGATCCTCCAGCTGACACATCCTGCGGCTCAGCAGCGGCTGAGTTCAAGAACAACTCGTGAGGTAGAGAAGCGACAGTCACTGGATGTCTCTTCTCTGCCAGATCGGGGGTCTCAGGCAGATGACTAACAATGACAGAATGACAGGTGTAACAGAAATCAGGGCAGGCAAGAAAGCAATTGTTGACATTGGAAGGTTGTCTGGAGGATGGAATATTGTTTTGTTTTGGCGAAGGGAAGTTCAGGGGTTGTGGATCTGGTCAGATACATACCCGTGTCGACGACCTGCTGGCGTATTTTGAGGAACGTCTAATTCCGGTGCTGGACCCGTGCCGAGCCCTCTCCTCCTCCCCCAGGCCCAGGCGGAATGCTGAGACGAACGGCAAAGCTTGATCCAGTTTTCAAGCATCGAGTTTTGTTTCATTTCTTGTCGAGCTCAAGCTTATCGCTCTACCCCGCCCGCGAATGCCCTCATGTCGTCATCGGTTTGATGTTGATACCTGCCGACTACGAAGTATCTTTCTTGGTTGCAGGTCTGGCGTAACGTATCGGCATCACGATCATTGTTTGATGCATGCCTGCCTGTCCAGGTCTGGCTCTATTCCCGGATTGCACAGGGGACCACCACGTCGCCAGACTGCGGACTACGGAGTTGCAGCTGCTCTCTGCCCGAGTCTCTTTGGCAGGTGCATCGCATCCAACAAGCTGCTTACCTACAGTCAGCATTCGTCCCTCAGCCAGCCTGCCTGCCAGCCAGCCAGTCCGTCACCCCAGCACCACAGTACAGTCCAGTCCAGCACAGGCTGAATGAATATTCCCGTATCCCGTCGCACCAACAAGCACTGTCTATCAAATCAAGTCGACGGCTGCACCGGATACGCCACTACACTACATACAGTACAGCCCTGACGGGTTTGGTGTCGTATTTGGATTTGGATTTCCATTTCGAGCCCGGTTTTGATCCCCAAGCTAGGTACAGACTGCTCACTCACCTAGACGCCAGTCGCCTCTCCCGTATTGGCCTGCGTGGTCTGCTCTCTCTCGATCTCTTTCTCTCTCCATCTTGCTATTTCTCCATTCCTTCCCTGCTTCCTTTCCCCTCCTCCCTCCCTCCCTCTCTCGCTCGCTTTCACTCCCAATCTTGGAAGCGACCACCACAATCGCTTTCGCTCTCACGGTCTGACTGTCGTTTCCCTCCATCTGCCTTGCCTTGTCTTCGAGACTCTCTTTCGTTTCTGCGAACAACTTCTACAAATACAGTCAATCACAATCGCAATCCGCCACCATGGTCAGAACAACCCCTCTCGTGTCGTTGTTGACCGCGGCAACCCTCCTCGTCAGCTCCGCATCTGCCGCGCTCGACCCAATTGTTATCAAGGCACGTCAATTCGATGGATAAGGCATTTCGAATACCTCACTGACCATCGCAGGGCTCTAAATTCTTCTACAAGACCAATGGCACCCAGTTCTTTATCAAAGGCGTTGCTTATCAACAAGGTGTTGGCCAAAATGGTGGAGGATCAACCAATGGCAATGTAGGTCTCCATCTCGTATACAACTCCAATATTTGCTGACCTCGATCTCGCAGACCGCATACACCGATCCTCTTGCAGATGTGACTTCCTGCACACGAGATATCCCCCTCCTCCAAAAGGCCGGTGCAAACACTATTCGTACCTATGCCATCGATCCCACCCAAGACCACACACAATGCATGACATTGCTGGATGCAGCTGGAATCTACGTGATCAGCGATCTGGGAGAGCCAAACACATCCATCAATCGTCAGGATCCCGAATGGAATGTTGAACTGTTCAACCGCTACACGGCTGTTGTAGATTCTTTGGCCAAGTTCACCAATACCATTGGATTCTTTGCTGGAAACGAGGTCCCCAACAATCTGTCCTACACTGGATCCTCTGCATTCGTCAAGGCCGCAGTCCGTGATACCAAGGCTTACATCAAATCCAAGAATTATCACTCAATGGGTGTTGGATACGCCGCTGACGATCTTCCGTCTGTTCGTGCCAATGTTGCCGCCTACTTCAATTGCGGACCGACTGAGGACCAAATCGACTTCTGGGGATATAATATTTACGAATGGTGTGGAGACTCGGATTACGTTACCTCTGGATACAAGGACCGTGTTGCTGAGTTCTCACAATATTCCGTGCCATCTTTCTTTGCTGAATATGGTTGCAACACCCAGGGTGGCGGAGCAGCTGGCCGAAAGTTCACAGAAATTGAGGCTATATATGGCTCCAACATGACCGAGGTGTTCTCTGGTGGAATCGTTTACGAGTTCTTTCAAGAAGAAAATGACTACGGTCTAGCATCTGTGGATGGTTCTTCCATCAGCACTCTCGCTGATTATGCTCCATTTTCATCAGAACTAAACGCTGCCAAACCAACAGGTGTCAACTCTGCAAGCTATAACCCAACCAACACCGTTGGCCAATCCTGCCCAGCAGTCGCATCAACCTGGGCCGTTGCTGAGACTGGACTTCCCCCAACTCCAAACCAGTCAGTTTGTGATTGCATGATGGCTAGTCTTACTTGCACTGTCAACACCAAGAACGTCAACGACACCCAGATCGGCGATCTCTTCGGTCAGGTTTGCGGTTACAATGGGGGTGAAGCTTGCGTGGGGATCAGCACAAACACCACAACTGGAAAATACGGAGCCTATTCCATGTGCAGCCCATCCGAGAAGCTCTCCAATGCATTCGATACGTACTATCAACAACAGAAGAAAGCTGCCACAGCATGCGATTTTGCAGGTGCAGCTCAAATTGTCAAGGCTGCAGGAGCCGCGAGTAGCTGCTCCAGCATCATTGCAGCAGCTACATCTGGAGGTGCAACTGTGCCAACTGGATCCGGATCCAGTGCAGCCACCTCAACCACCAAGAAGAGTGAGGCGAGTGGAATGGTCTTCAGTTCGAGCTTGGGTATGGGCAAATTCTTTGCTGTCGGTTTCACAATCGTGGCTGTTCTTTCTGGGGCTGGAATGATTCTTTTGTAGGGGAATGGAGGTTGGATTGATAATGGGTGGAAATGAATGCTGGGGTTGTATGCATAATAGACCTTGGTGTATGATAATGAAAACGGCGGTTATGATTTTCAGAGTGGGTTAGTAGGTGCGTTTGAGTGGTATTATCAATGTCTGTTGAAGAAGAAGAGGGTATCTTAACCTTGGTGTTCATTAAGCAGCTCGCTCTCCTTTGGCTGAACGAGAAGGAGGGACATGTGCCGCCCCTGAAAGTAGGCACCTAGTAGTGCGGGGGTAGGTTCTCTGGGCCAAAGAAAGAGCCAATAATGCCTAGTTGCGGCGAAGAGAGATGGACTGTGCGTACAGCACTCCGTAAAATACTTCAAGTTGAGGAAGGAGTTCGTGCATAGTGATTTCCATTCACCAGTATAGTGTAGGTACGTTCATTCTTTTCCCCAGACTGCTTTGAATACAAGAATCATAACGTGGAAAGGCACCAGTGGTGGAAGGATATCCATTCCCTCTGCGCAATAGAGTTTGTATAACCTGCTCTTTGACCTCATCTCGTTTCACCTCATCTCATCAAGAAAAGAGCACACACAACGAAACCCCCCGCATCAGCATTTCCTTATATACATACAGTGAACATCTCAAAACCAGCCAACCAATCTCACTGTACAGTACTTCCTCCCCCGATTTCCCAAAGAAAAGAATGGCATCAGAAAAAAGCAGAACCCCTTTCATAATCAGGGAACATGTCATACCCTGCTCGCATATCCGGGAAGATCTCACGACGACGACGAGCGGGCAGGAGCAGGAGACGTGGCGGATGAGTGTTAAGCAGTATATTCCGGTTGAGAATCAGGATCCCAAGGAGGGAGATGTTACGATTGTGGGGGGTTGTGGGAATGGGTTTTTGAAGGTATGGTTTATTTTGTTTTGTTTGACTTTTGTTTCTTGGGAGGGGGTGGAAGACGAGATGAGATGAGATGAGATGCGGTGGGAGATCGTTTGTTTTCATTGGGGAACTGGATATTTGTATAAACTTTCCGACTTCTGGTAGAGTCCATTTTTGAGGGTGTTAAGTGAGAGGAATTTGTCAAAATGAGACTAGACGAGACGAGATGAGATGAGATATCTATATCCGAATGAATATTCAAGCTAACCCCCTCCCCTAAACAGGAACTCTACGAACCATTCTGGGAAGACCTCTACCACGCCCTCTCCAAATCCTCCATCCGCATCCGCTCAATCTGGGTCCCATCCGTCTCCAACAGCGGCTCCAACACACACATCAACCCCTCGTTAATCCACGACCCCGTCTCCGTCTTCGACCACACCAGGGATATCTTGCATCTCCTCAACGTCTTCCGTTCCGAGATCCTGCAGCCAATCATAGGAATCGGTCACTCGATAGGAGCGTCTCAACTCGCTATGGTGTCTGTGTATCACCCTACGCTATTTGCGGGACTGGTACTGATGGATCCTATCCTCGTGCCGGATGCGGAGACGGTAAGTGCCGGGCGGTTGGTGAGGTTTGCTGTTAGGAGGACGAGGGAGTGGGGGAGTAGAAGGGAGGCGGAGAGATGGTGTGAGGGGGCGTGGAGGGAGTGGGATGCGAGGGTTAGGAGGAGGTGGAATGAGTTCGCGATTGAGGCTGTGGATGGGCAGAAGCCTGATGGGAGAGTGAGGTTGTGTTGGCGGAGGGAGCAGGAGTTGAGTATGTATGTGCGGTTTGGGTATGTGTTTTCTTCTGTGAGGGAGGAGGAGGATGAGGATGTGAAGATTGGGAAGGCGATGATGGAGAAGGGTGTGGGAAAAGGGAGGATGACGGAAAAGGGGAATGGGAAGGGTGTGATTTTCGTGAGGGGACCGCCGCAGATATGGAGGTTTATGCCGATGATGAGTACGAGGATGTTGGTTCTATGTGGTGAGAAACCGGGGAGCTCGTTGCCTAAGATGAAGGAGGCGTGGAAGGAGAGGATCGGGAGTGATGGGTTCTTTTTGAGGAGGGGGATGGAGAGGAAAAGGGTTGATGTTGAGACTGTAAAAGGGACGGGCCATTTGTTGCCGTTGGAACAGCCGGGGGTTTGTGCGGAGAGAGCGGCGAGGTGGATTGGTGAGGAACTGGCGGGGTGGAAGGAGAGGGAATGGAAGCCTACGAGGGAGTGGAGGGCCTTGGGAAATGAGGAGAGGGAGAGGAGGGCGGGGGAGTGGGTGGAGGGTTTGAAAGGGAAGCTGTGACCGAAATAAATGAGCGAGATATTCTAGATTGGACTCTTCAGAGTGTTAGGGTAAGGTATATGGGAAACAATTGTACTTTTGGCAGATTCGGGACTTGAAAACCTAGCTTGTTGGAACGTGTTGACATACTTTGCTCATTCGCTTACATTTTGTCAGCGGCGAGTTTCGAACATCAGTGTAACATTAGAATTCTCACATCGAAGAAAAGTAAATCAAACGAACGGATCACGCATTGAAATGACTATTATGTTTCAGAAGTGCTGCAAATAATGTAAATCTGGCTATCTACCAGGGATATCAGCCACGATACCCCCAAATGCTCATCAGGTATCTCATGAATTCATCCCTCGTGAAAGGCAATAGACTAGCAAGATATACCCCTAAACGGCATATCCAGCACTGTTCAACTGTCTAGGTTCACCAGCCGCCTCAAAAGTACCATTCTTCAGTATCCTGAGAGCCTGAGCTGTCGTACTCCCAGGCGCGACAAAACTGACGCTCGCACCGAGACTTGCCAAAAAGGCGGTGGTTTCGTTGTTGAACCCCTTGATACCCTGGAACTCGCTCGCGTATTCGAAAGAGACGGTGTTGGGTGAGAGTTGATCGTGCATGCGGGGCTCGGCGAGGGCTTGGGCGGATGTCATGTTTTGGTCGAGGGTGTGCCAGAGATGCTGGATGATTTCGGTGATGATGCGAGATCCACCTGCCGAAGCGTGGGAAATGTACACGCTGCCGTCGGCGCGTTCGACTATTGTGGGCGAGATTGAGGAGAGAGGTCTTTTGAAGGGTCGGATGAAGTTGGCTTCGCTGGGGATGAATCCGAATGCGTTGGTGGTGTTTGGGATACTGAAATCTACGTGTTGTTAGTTAGGTTGTTTTTTTTTCGAATGCAGAGGTGGAAAGTCCTACCATTCATTTCGTTATTCATGATGATGCCAGTCTCTGGGATCATGAGTCTGCTACCGAAAATGGTGTTGATGGTTGAAGTCAAGGCGATGGTCAAACCACTCTTGTCAGAAGCAACACTAGCAGAAGTTCCATCATCTGTTAGAATCTCATATCCTGATGGGTTGTAGGCTGTGACATTCAATGTACGATCTGGTTGAATGAGACTTCTCACTTCGGCAGCGGTGGCCTCGGAATACATTGCTCTTTGGTAGGTGGTGATGTTGGAAAGGAAAGCAGGATCTCCGAGTAGAGTTCGTTGACCGTAAGCGAATCGCATGGCTTCGTCGAGGTAGTGTACTGAGAGGTTCAGGTTTGATGGAGTTGACATGTCGTATCCTTCAATTATTTTCATGACGCTGGAAACTACAGCTCCGCTGGATGGGGCGCTGCCTGTGTTGATCTTTGAAGAGAGTCAGTAACTGAATTTAAAGTAAGGCTCGAAGTTGTCAAGCCGACTCCAGACATGTGAATCAGGACATGCACGGGGAGGAGGAGAAAATGGGGAAACCCACCTTGAAGCCTCTGTAAGTGATATTCGAAGTTGGTCTGATCTGTGCAGTATAATTCGCCAGATCAGAAAGGGTCATGGTCCCATTAGACGCCTGTAAGGCCTTGATAGTAGAAGCCGCAATCCATCCGTGGTAGTATGCTTCAGGTCCCTCATTCGCAATACACTCAAGAGCATCCGCATAACGCTTTCGAGTCATTGTATCACCCAAGCCAAGTCTGGTTCCATTTGGCGCAAAATCAATAGCCCAAGTCTTGTCGGTAACCATGAAAGTACTTGAACCCATGTACCGAACCAGATCCTCAGTGACTGGGAATCCATATCTAGCGACTTTGACAGATGGCATGATGACCTTCTTCCACGGCAAGGAACCGTATTTCTTGTGGATGTATTCGAGTCCGCGAACTTCACCAGGGACACCACTTGCCAAGCCCCCGTAGAGGGAGTAAGTGGAATTTGACAGAGGAGGCGAGTACATGGTTTCGAAAGCAGCAGCTGGGGCCATTTCTCGGAAGTCTATGAATTCGTATTCCCCCTTCTTGGATCGGACGGTGGCAAAACCACCACCTCCAAGACCCGAATGATACATCCCAATGACACCAACACAGAATTGTGTGGCTACGATCTGGGGATGTTAGCTTTAATCAATTCAAAGTCCCAAAGTCCGGAAGTGACATGACTTACAGCATCAGCGGCATTTCCACCACTCTTTAAGATGTCTGTTCCAATCTTCGAGCAGACTGCGCTCTCTGATGCAACAGCACCGAGTTTTGCATCTGTGTTCTTGGGGTGTGCAGATGCAAGGTGAGCGGCGAGGCCGACGAGGAGGGTGTTTAAGAAGAGCATCTTGACGAAAGGCCTGGGCAGGGCTGGCAGTGACCTGACGAACGACAGGATGGAAGGGAAGAGGAAAGGAAAAGGAAAAGGAAAAGAACGAGAGAAAGGAGGGGATCGCGGCCTTTTTGTTTTGAGAAGGACAGTGGGATGGGATGGGATGGGCCCGCTGATTAGTTACCTAGTAAGTAAGTACAAACCACTGGCAAATGTACCTTAGTGGAGTCCCTGGCTTGGGCAACTTGGGGTCAGGCAGGGTAGGTAGGTAGGTAGGAGGGAGGGGAGGGGATCGGATTTATGTAAGAATTAGAAGACTGTCGATCGGAGCAAGCAAGCAGGGCAAGGCAAGGCTGGCTGGTGAGCACGTCATAACATGGAAAAGTACCGATAGGTACATAGGTAAGTACTAGGTATCTTACCCAGTAGAACTAAGAGTGAAAGGCCGAAGGAGAATATCAAGAACCGAGAGACCGAGATTATCAATTGTTCTGTAGAAAGTCAATCAATCAATCAATCAACCTCAAAGCCGGATATCCCGAAGCCCTCTTATCTTGTCTGTCACCTTGAAATTTCAAACAGCTGAAGTATATCGGATCGGCCGTGGACACAAATCGATTGTTCATCTCTTCTTTTTTTCCACTTTGGCATGGATGCAGATAGGTCGATAGACACTTAAAGGAAGCTAATTGCCCGTTCAGGAAGCTGCTACCTATCAAGCTTTAAGGCTAATGTAATCGGGGGATCCACCACTCCCCGCATGAACCCTGCCCAGCCTATCACGAAGAGGTACAGGCCCATCATCCATGTCATGTGCGCGGGCGGGTGGCTGCTCTTCGGGTGAATGTGGGGAAATTGCCAGGAGAGCCTCGTCAGCCTTGCTGCTGTGGTGTTGCCCTTACATGGAGATGGAGATAAGATGGGATGAGATGGGATGAGATAGGAGGGGGAATGGAATGGAATGGAATGTTCCGTACCCGACTCCGTAGATGTGGCTGTGGATCTGTGGGGATTTGAGATGTAAATGTGGTAAACAGTCAAACAAATTCACCATGAATAATTTATCAGTTGATTCTTTCACTATCACCAACTCACTCCCGGACAAGGGAATATGTGGGTATTAGGTATCGATCGGTATGAGGATTAATTAGTAGAAGTGGCATTATTCCATTTAATGCCCCCTTCACTCTGGTGATGTCTACCTACCTCCAACCTATGCTGCCTACTTCGAAGTACAGTACTTCATCACTACCCCTAACCCTACCCCTCCCTATCAGAAAACCAACCCACCTCCGACCCAAAGCTCACACATCTCAGCTCCACACAGCCAAAGCCCCAACCAGATATTCCTCTGAACTGCCACCCTTCCACTCATCTCATTCCACAGCCAATCGACATTTCTCAGGTCCGAGATATGCCAGACATTATTCACTATCCAGACCCCAACACCCAAGATCCAGAAATGAGGTGATTTGTTGGTCTGGTAGCTGTAGATGGAGAGGGTGGTGAGTTGAAGGAGGGATAGAAGAGTGAGTGTGAGATGGGTGGTTGGGGAGGGGGAGAGGTAGTGAGTGGATGCGAGGGCGGAGTGGGTACTATCCTGTAGTGGGGTGTGGTTAGATGAAACATAAAAGTATATCGAATGGGGAGAGGGGCATGTACCATGGCTTTGTGGAGGATGTCGATGTAGATGATCCAGAACATCGTGAATAGTCCGATGAGGATTATATCTTCTCTCCATTCCAGCTTTCCGCCACTACTTATCCATGCTGGGAGAAGCACGGATCCAACTGATGCCGCTAGAACCAATTGTCTCAAAGCCTTGATTCGCTTGACGAGTGGGTAGATTGAGCTCTCGATGCAGCATGGAAGCCAGAGTCGCAGGAAGCCCTGTCCTTGGAGGTAGTATATTCCAACAAAACTTCCAAGGATTCGGCATAGATAGACGAGGAAAAGAAAGCCCGTCCGCCATGGTGTTCGAGGCGGGTCCTCATCAGGACTTCCGTTGATTAAATTACTGTAAAACATTAGTGCAGGTTCTGAAGATGAAAACGTGAACTTACTTGAGCGCACAGTACGAGGAGTAAATTGATGCAACGATGACAAAATCCTTGAGCAGCAGAATAGAAATGTCCACGGCTTGAATCGGTTTCCCTGAGGCATGGCATGCGAGACATGTAGTCCAGACTAGCAATGCATGAGAAATCGTTCGAGTCAAGTCTGTATCTGAGAAATAATGATCACCTACCTGTAGGACACCAAACTATGAAAACGAGAGCGGGGTTGGGGAGCAAAAATATGTCCGATAATACACTCCGGACATGTGACGTATTTCTGGAGTCGTGGAGGCCGCTTTGAGCCAGGGAGGAGGAGGGCCTGCCCATGATATATACCGATCTTTAAATTAATTTAAAAGAGATGCGATGAGACAGACCGAAATAAAAACAAGAGGGTATCTATCGAGCGCATAAACAAAAAAGCAAGGTAAACTTTTCAAAATCCCGCAACATCTCAAGTGAGGCAAAGGAAATCAGCGACAAAGACAACTTTTATACAAAGAGCCAGCCAATTCCAGTACATCACCAGCGTGTGACAACAAGACCTAGACGGACTTAGACTGAAGAAATGCTGCAAGCCAGGGGTATGATTGGACAATCCGGGCATGCTGCAGAAAAACGTTCCCACGTTTCGTGCTGGCAGTGTTGAGATACCCACTTTTTGAGCGTTCACCGACAATTGGGATGCTGGAAAAGGGAAGGCTGGTGCTGCTGATGCAGGGACACATGACATCGTGGGATTATTGTTGGGGGATGTCACAGATGCGATGGTTTTGCGCCTGTCGCTTGCCTGTGTGATGGTTGTGATGAATGTGGGTAGGTGGGTAGGTGGAGTTGAGCGTGGTTGTGACTTGCTGGGGAAGATGGAAATTGACAGCGCAGATGGATTGGCACGGACGCGGAAGATACTTGATAAGTACAGTAAAGCTGACGGTAAGCACAGCAGTAGTAAGACAATACGAACGCGAGGCTTATTTCAACAGAGGTGAAAGATACTCTTATTAGAAGAATCTTCTTCTTGTACACATGGTACCTATGCAAGCCAGAGTGTCTGAATATGCGGCTGCTCGGGGCGGTCCGTAAGTCAAATCAGAAGAGAGCGGAGAGACCACCACATCCACATCCATCAAGGATACACGCGACGCGCCTGGGCAAATATACGAACCTCGCGATCAAGTCGCGAAAAGGACGAACGGACAAATGAAGTTCCAAGATGATAGGTCACATGATACAGTTTCCAGCCACTCAGTCGGCAGCGCTTCCCAGGAGCCAAGGGTCCGCGAAAAGAGCGTTTGCTGTCCCGCCCTCACCAATCAGCGGTCTCATCACACTGCATCCTGCCGCTGACATGGATTTCCCCCAGGGTCAAAGACCGTGACTCGCTGGGACAAATCTATTTCTAGACCCTCCCGCACTATCGCAATCAGACGTACATGTCGAAATCGGACCATAGGCGCTTGCTATTATCGGCTGGGGGAGGTGTGCAGCAATCGGTCAGAATTGGGAAAATTGTATAACAGCTTGAGGGTGCCTCCTAGCCGGGTACCATGGCCTCAAACGTACGGAGCTGGTCCCTTTGTATCTATCTCAACTACTTGATCGTGCTTGAGGAATTCGAGGTAGTATCTGGAATACTCGTTCATCATCTTCAAGATGCCTGATAAGCCCGTGAACATGGGACTGAAGTTGTTCCCTCCCCAGCCAAAGGAGAAGACGAATCCATCAAGGAAACCGAGTGTACGTCGACATGCTGTTACCCCCCAGTCGCCCGAATCCTCCTTGGAGAGATCAGAGTCTCCGGCCTTTGGAACAGATGGACGGCAATCGGCTCTCGATGGCCGTCAGTCAGCATTAGAAGGTCGACAAACTCCTCAGAATGGAAATGGGAGACAGACCCCTCAATTCGACCAGGCTTCGCCTATCACTACCCCTCCACAAGCACACTTCGGTTCAGATATTCCTCGATCACACACCTCCTTCTCCGAAGCTCCTACGCTTGTCCGAAGCAACAGCAACTCTTCGAATAACTCCAATGCGAAGGCTGCAGCAAATAGTTCCCCGCAGAGGGGCGAGCAACCTGTAATACGATCCCTCTTCCCAAGATACAATCCTCAAATCGCGCTGGAACATCAAGCGTACTTCCCAACACAAACAAGTCCCACACACATTCCAACCACAGTCATTAACCGACGGCCATACTCCCCAAGCATCAGCGAGCGAAGCATGACGGGACTGCAAAGTCCAATGCCAGTAGGAATAGCACCCGGACGATTTCCCAAAGGAGTGCAAGATGAGACAATACTTGAGCCTTCGTCGAACGACGAGCTTAAGGAGTTCTGGAAGGTTGTCAACGGCTGGAGAGTTTCGTCTTCAGAAGGACGTAGGTTTTGCTTGAAGATGACAAGCGATGTCGATGAACCGGTCCACACCCTCTCATCAGCAACACAGCCTTTCTATACCCTCCGTCTCATCCCCACCTCTACCTCAGCACAGATGACAATGCTGCGTCACGACCCAAACAAACACCCCAAAGGCACCGGCTCGCCTAAACTCGGCTCGTCGTCAAAGCCAAACCCAGGATCAGAAGTCATGAGCACCACACTCGAAGAGACTGCACGTCGGCTACCACCGAACGATGGACTTGTAGCCCTCCTCTACCCCCGTGCCGCTTCAGATATGGTCATCGACCTCGCAAACAAATCGAATCGGGCAGACAGCGAACAAGTCATTGCAGCAGCCGAGCGAGAATGCGGACGTCTGGTCTGGGACGAGGACAGCAGAAAATACTACCTCGTACACCCAGCAATCTCCACGCCATTCGTCGTCTCCATCCACTCATCTCCAGCTTGGTCCCGCGTAGAGTACACGCTCGAGCACGCTGAACTGCCACATAACATCGTCCGCTTAGTACGCGATGGCTCTGGGTCCGGATACCTGGAAATCGATACCGCCGTGGCAGCACGAATCGATTGCTTCTATATCGTTGATGTTGCGATTTGTGCTATCATGTTAGTAGCTGTAACGGAGGAGAAGACGAGGAATGTCGAGAGATTTGAAGCCCCCCCTTCAATTGCGCCGGGGTCGCCCATGTCGCCAGATCGGCAATCCTCTTCATGGACGATCAAAGGCAAGGGGAAAGGCAAAGAGAAGAAGGAGAAAGAGAGTAAGAAGGAAGTGAAGATGGAAGAATTCGAACTGGATCTCGAAAGCCAGAATAGTGTCAAGGACGAGAAGAAGAGGCAGAAAGAAGAGAAGGTTCCGGGATGCTTAGGCTTGATCTGGATGCTGATCAAGTGTTTGGTGTGGAGTATAACGATGTTTTTCAAGGCGCTGGCCAAGATCATAATCTTCATCAGCAGGTGTCTGACAAGGAGTAAGAAATCGTCTGTATGAAAGGATTTTGGGATGGCGTTCAGGAAAGAAGGGGCTGGGGGTGGGAAGGGGAGGATGGACAGGTTTTCTCTTCCTCGATATAATCTCGCTGGGCGGTCTGGGAGGAAGATCTCCCGGTGTTCGAGGCGCGCAATGGTCGCATACAAGATCAAGCATGCACTTTTCGACATGTTCTGATGACCAATTAATACCATTTTATCTCTTGCGTTGTCGCACCTTGAACTTGACTCCTTTCTTCGTAACTCCTCCCACCGTTGGTGATTTCGCCATCCTCGCTCGTTGTAACTCCAACGCCTGTTCCGTCTTGGTCAGAACGTCTAATCGTTCGCGCGCCATGCTCAGTCGGGTCTCTAGCTTGTCCGCTTCCTTTTGTTGCATTCTCCGGAAGTTTTTCGCTTCGATATCGTCAGATTCTAACTCCTCCTCGCCCTCTGAGTCCTCCTCGTCGTCCATATCCATATCTGCTCCCTCCACTTTCCTACGCTGCTCTTCCTCATCATCCACGAACACAACTTTCTTCCCAGCACCCTTAATTCCTACAGCCCTCCTCTCCAGCTCCTCGACATCTTTCAGGGCCTTATTCCGCATCGTCCGCACATAGCCCAGATCCTGCGTCTTAAACAACCTCACGGCTTCTTGACTCAGCGCCTCATTGCCTCTATCGCCATTGACCGTTCCCGTTCGATTCTTTCCTGTTGTCGCAGGGCCCTTGCGGGACATCATGCCGAAGTAGAATTCATCTGGATTTTTGTCGAGGATCTTTTGTTTCATGGCCTTGAGCTTCTTCTTCTTGTCATTGAAATCGCGCGCGCGAGCAGAGTAATCCTGAGATGGTATTAGTACTGGCTTTTCTGAGAGTTGCAGAGGAAGTGTACCTTGTGCTTCTCTAAAAGTCCCCATTTCTTGCGTTCTTCTGGCTGGCCTCTCTCTTTGTGATTCCGCCGTTGGACGGCATTGCGCATGGAAGACATCGCGTGCCAATTTTATGGTATGCCACTCGCGATTGCTGTAGATGTGGTCGTTGGGAGTCGACGTGGTGTGGGGTATCTTGGTTCTTGAAGAATTTCGAGCTTTGAACTTTCTCAGCCTCATGGAATGGAATTTCTAAAATCCGAGCCTGAGAGGCTAGTCCCATTTGGGACAACTGAAGACTTCGAATAACGCTCGATGGACACCTCTTTTGCAGGATATCAAAGGGCTATGTAAAGAAATTCCAACTCTTCCAGAAGTTCCTGTAGATGAGTCCATTTTGCTCTCATTGTGAGCAATTTTGAGGGCTTTGGATTTAGTAATCACGTGCCAATCTACCAGCTTCATCCGCAGCTAAAGCCTCGAAGCTTCACCTCAAAACATCCGATTTTGAAGCCCACTCCAGCCAGGAACGTCTCAACCTTCGCAGCTCGCTGCATTTAAATGGCAGCCATGGCGCCTCCTATACAACAAGAAGAGGAAGTGCCTCGATTACCTATGCCCTCGCGAAACCCACTCCCATTATCTTCAGGACAGGAAGCTCAAGTTCGAGAACTATACCATGCACGGGTACGCGGCTACTGCGCAGCGGAGATCAAATGTGCGTACTTCCAAGCTTCTTGTTATGATGCTCGAAGCTAAAGATGAACCCATCTAGCTTTTGCGGAGTGTGCTTTAGGTCGAACCCTCACAGCGCCATTCAAATGCAGAGCACAGAATCGAGCGATGAACACCTGCATGATAGCGCACGCAACACAAGCCGAACAAGACGCCGCAAGAGAAGAATGGTTCGGGTTACGGCTAAAGAGGCAGAAAGATAGAGAGGCGAAGGAGGCAAGGAAGAAAGAGCAGGAGAAATTCCACCGGGAGTGGTGGGGTTTACCACAAGCGGATCGGGAGGGAGACAAGGGGAGGGAGGTTATGAGGAAGGCTGAGAGAGTGGGAGGGTTCCCGAAGAGTGATGATGGACAGTTGAGCAAGGACCGACATCGATGAAGCTTGTATGGATATATGGAAGAGCATCGCAAGGAGTTTTGGGTTCATTGGGTGGTGTTCCGGAATGGCATATTTGGCATACTCGCCCTTCCCAGGGCAGTATGTGTGTAAGTTAGGGATGTATGAGGCTGTATGGAATCGCCTTTCTAGTTTGAAAATTTTGTGAAGAGCGGACTTGGTCCAAGGAGCGGTGGGCGGTTGCTTTGGATGACGAGGAAAGGTCAGAATGGCCCAAGTATTAGTACTAGCCATGTATGGAAGCCCCCAAAAGTTGATTCAATTGGGTCGCACACGAAAGGGTAAGATTCTCTCATCTTAATGTCATTCTTATGAGTATCTTTACTCATTTTTACCTGCTTCATTGCGCGCCGTTTCCTGCTTCATTTTGCCTCGCACTATTTTAACTTCGAATTTCGCTACTCCCCCAAGAGGTGGCCAGAGGTGTGTGCTGAAACCATCTACCATACCATCTATTAAATTGATGGCGGGGAAAAGGTAACGGATGGCTTGTTACGATTTCACTCTCACACACAACGAGAAGTCGGCTGCTGTATAGAGAAATTGGACATTGGCTTGACCCAGATGACGCGGTTCCATGGGAATGGTCTATTGTCCATGAACAGACTCGCTTTCATTCCATGTTCTTTCTTAGCTCCAACTATGTTGGAGCAACGTGGAGATCTGTCCATTGGAGTTATTCTCCGATGGGTTCTTTGCCTCAGCTAATTTTAGCGAGAAATAATGCCTACGTGTAGCCAAATAAGGTGTGGTAAAACCTCAAACTGTGTATAAGTCTTGCCGTTTTTTTCTATGAATTTTCTCGATGTTCTTTTTCTCATTTCTTTGTTCTGTTCTTTTTGCGCCGTTTTGTTGCTGAAACATTATGGTACTTTTGCGCTCCGTTTTCCCAAAGCTTTCTTTCTTCTTTGTTTACCCGTCCCGGTAAGCGAGCAGCCCTCCGCCCGAGAACGCGTTAAGAAGAGAGTAGACAGCCACCAGCAGCAAGAAGTTCAGTTTATATTTCTTCGTCCTTCTGGGCAAGATAAAAAGATCCTCGAAGTTTCCAGCCCTCACCGTTGCGGCATCATCGCACCCGATTCGCGGAGGTAGGCACAAAGAAAATACAGTAAGCCACAAATGTCCTGAACAAGTTTCTGCACATATGATCTAGCTGTCCCTATTGGCTATTCCTAGGCAAGATCATTGGTTGGCAACAACAGAGATTACGTTTTGTTTTGAACAGGGCCTACATAATTCTTTGTTCCATGTTTTTTGCAGTTAAGGACCACTTGCTAACATATATATTCAATAGTCCCAAGCGACAGTCAAACCCCCTCCTACTGAAACCATGGACGAAGCAGTAATGGATACTCCGAAGACTCTAATTATGAAGGCGGCAGAAGCCATCGAAGCCCTGAGTACTCCTACTACGCCTTCAATCGACAAACTCGAGATCACTCTTTCCATATCACCCAAACCTACTCTCTCATTTGAGCATCATATCTCTGCCCCGCCAACACCTTCGCCAACTCGCTCGTCCCTGTCTCCTGCACCAGTGAGAGACCCCGATACAATAGGCACTCTAATTGAGATCCGTCAGTCGGAAGACAAGGGTCTTGGCGTCTTTGCTCTCTGCGATATACCTCCTCGTACGATCTTACTCTGCGAAAGCCCTCTGGTCATACTGCAAGATAACGGGGCTCGTGCCGACCCTCTCGATGCCACTGTCAATGCTCTATCTCCGGAAAGAAAGAAGAGCTTCTTCTCACTGTACAGCTACTCGCGCAGCAAGCACGAATCACTCAGCAGAAGCATCGTCTACAGCAATGGATACAGCATCAAGAATGACCTTGCCACTGGTCTGTTCGAAACTGCATCGAGGATCAACCACTCCTGTGTCCCGAACTCCCAATACACCTGGAAGGACAGCATCGGAAAAATCGTTTTCTGGAATCGCTTCAAGCTGCTGGCAGGCGAGGAGGTCACAGTGGATTATGGACATAAGAAGAAGTACCTCAAGCGCATCTACGGCTTTGACTGCACGTGTGGTGGATGCACTGATTCCGGATCCGATGCAAGGTCTGATGGGGTCAGCAGCAGTGGGAGCGATTCTGGTGTTACGGATGACATGGGGAGGATTGACGAGATACTTCACGAGGGAGTTGTTGAAGGAGAAAAGGTCTGACCTGGGAGGGACTAATTACATTCTCCACCCTCTCTATTTATTTGTCTATCACGTATTGTATTTCAAATCGCTAGATGCACTTTGCGACGAAAGGGGGTGCTTCATGGGCGAGGATTGGCCATCGAGTCCTATTTTTGGACTGATTTAATCAATGCACTATTTTCAATTGCCCCTTTCAGTAACAAACCTATGTCAACACCACCAACAACCCATCTAGCCCCAAACTCATTGACCACCTTCTCGAGGATATCTTTGCGATGGTATAATCCAGCAATCCCAAAAATCTTACCATGTCTTTTCGCAGCTTCTCCCACCTTTCTCAAAGCATCGATAAACTCTGCAGCATCCCAGTCTCCTACAGTGCCAATCTCGGCTGCCAAATCGTTGGATCCCACAAGTAGGACATCGCATCCTGGGAGAGCTGCAAGCTCATCCACACACGCAAGTGCATCGACGGTTTCAATCATGATGAACACGGTAGACCCCGAAGCATTGACTTCTTCGATTAATTGCTTTGCAGGTGTTGCCATAAGGTTGTAGTGTGGCATCATTCCTGTCAAAGATCTTTTGCCCAATGGAGCAAATTTCGAGGCTTGAATTGCTTTCTTTGCATCATCTACTCACTACTCGTCAGTTCCATCGACGTCTGCACAGCACGATCGGAATCTGAGAACATACCGGGCGTATGAATGTGAGGAATTACAACTCCCATAGCACCCGCATCAAGTACCTTCTGGATCTGACCCGAACCACACTGATGGGGAACACGCACAAATGGCGTCACACCAGAAAGCAGAGCAGTCGTGCAGAGTTGCCCTACATCTTTGATCGTGAGAGTTGTGTGCTCGGTATCTATGAATAAGGAGTCGTAGCCTGCTGTTTTGGCAATCTGTATGATTTCTGCACCAGCGACCAGCTTGATACCAAGAGCCTATACCAGCCGGTCAGCATGTGTGGTTTTTAACGAGGAAATACGGAGACGCTCGATTGCTTGGCAAGGTAAATAGGGTCTGGGTTGAATCTCCACTTACGCTGCAGACCTGGTCTTGGACTGCAAGATGCAGGAGATTATTTTGATACAGTGGCATTTCGCTTAAATAAGAGCATGCGTGTTTTGATCTTGCTTCGGTTTTGCTATGATCTTGTCACTTACCTGCAAGTTTGATAGTACTGGCAATAGTCCTCATTCCGAGAGTGGGATGTGCCGATACTCGGGGACTAGAAGAGCTAAGCGAGCCGAGGCTGTTACCCCTTTAACCTTTTGCACAACATCAACACCTCGATTCTTTGGACGAGGCACCTCTCAAAATATAATTAACGTCTTGCCTGGATAAACCAGGCAATCACAATCATCTCAAGCAATACATGTTTCCTTCTCAAGCATTCCGCATCGAGACCACCGCACGCCTGATTCGTCTAGCACTTGGCTCCACCTGAAGTTGGAATATTAGGGCATGAACTGCTGGTCTTGCCACCGGTGATGGAAACTCCTGACCAAGTCTATTCTATGAATTAGCAACCGTTTCGATATAAACCTTTCTGGCATGGCAGGGCAGCTTTAAACTTACCCAGCCAGAGCAACTTGATGTACTGCCACAGTCGACGTAAATGTTGGTTGCGCCGCTGTTAACTGTGCCAGTGACACCGTTAAGAATGAGCTTGGTGATTGGAACCCCCGAAGTTGTAGTTCTAGGATCGTTACTAGACAATCATATGGTTAGTAGTTGCCCTCAGTCTATGTTTAAGAATTTGTGGCACAGTTGGAGTACACACTAATCTTGGCGCACTTGATATAAGTCAGTACAAGCCTGAGAATCACAAACAAGATTTATACGCAAAGAATATAAGAAGCACTTACCTGTGATACCATAATCCGTGATACCGGAAAAGGCGATGCTCATGTAAGTGACAGCATTAACGGACCCAGTTGCTCCGGAGACCGTTTTCACTCGAACACCTGCACATTAGAATAAGCCCAAGTACTGAAAAAATCAAACCTATGCTTAATTTCCATTCTGGGAATTTACGACATGAGAATTCGAAAAGGTAACGCCGTTGACGACGTTGTCGCTTCGATCCCCAACGGAGCCTGAAAATCAAAGTAAGCTTCTCTGTTATCCGGGCACTTCAAATATAGATACAACTACCAATAGAAAGGCCATGACCTCCAGAGCAATAGCCTTGATCAAAAGTAATGTTCTGTGCGAATTAGCGGACATCTGTAAAAGTACACTCTACGTAAGTACATACGGTACCGGAGTTGACGGCAATGCAGTCATCCTGGTTGTAAAGAGTAGCACCAGTGATGATTACGCCAGAACTGTCCCCAATGTCGAAGCCATCGGTGTTCTTACCACCCTGTGTGTCACCTGCCCGACCGTCGATGGTGATACCACTCAATGTCAAGCCATTTACGCTGTCGATGGAGAATACCTGATGAGGAGGATTCAAGATCTATATCGCGGCAAGACATGTCAGCTGTGTGCTCCGCTTGTCTAGTAGATTGTTGCTCAAAGAAGCGAGCGTAAAATCCGTACCTGAAGCCCGTTGATGTTAGATGAGACCATATTGTGTGCAGAGAAAAACTTTGGCTTAACCTTGCCATTATCTCCCTGGCCATCCCACCACTGGGCTCCACCTCCATTCAATACCGCACCCGATGTTTGGACGACAGTGATAGATGTTCCTGAGATAGATATGAGAGGGCCAGTCCACTCTTCATAGCCGAAAGTAGTCGTACCTTGAAATACGACCTATTCGATTGCGAGTATGTTAGTAGAGGCAAACTCGCTTCAGAACTGTATGAGGTTAATACATACATGGGTTCCAGTGTTCAATCCAGTCAAATCAAGAGTGATACCTGATGGGACTGCGAGAGCTGAGAGAACAATTGTAGCGCAAGTAGTTTTGGACTTGCTGGCAAGGGCTGCACCATTGGAGCCAGAGAAAGTGCATGTACCGCTAGCGCGTTTGTCCAACTTTGCGGGCTTGGTAGGAGCTGGAGCAGCGGCCCCTATGACTTGGGTGCTGGCAGATACGCCCCAGACCATTAGAATAGTTGAGACGCAGACCATGGTATCAGATATTGTTGTAGATGAAGGGAATGATTCAGAAAAGAGGTGTGCTGGGCTTGAAGGTGTCCAAAGGAAGTTTTGAGTGAGTGACTTGGACTCTGTTCGGACTGAGAGGCCAGCTCGTACTTATGCCTTGGGTATTAGAAGGCAGTGCCTGGTATCCTTCCTTCTCTCTAACTTTACTTTCAATCGAAGCACGTAGATCAAAAACGTGCTTCATTGCATTGGATCCGGAAGCCGGTTAATTGCACCCCCGAGCTTGTAGGGGCGTTATCGCAGAAGTCAATAAACGAGAAACAACAGTGTTCATTAGTGGACAAGGAATTGTCTCCAAGTTCTGCTAATAGTCTATACCGGCCTCAGGTGTTACTGCCCAGGCTAGCTCGGTTCGTTAAGCGTGAACAGCGGGTGCAGCTAGGCCTGAAACCGTATGACGGTTGTAGTGGTTAGGTAAATACGAGAACTTTAGCACATGCGAACGAATGAAACCAAACAACAATAGACTAGGACACAGAACTTCCCTACCATGACCCACATGTAGCCATTCTAGTCAAACGAAGCCCATTCTAAGCGATTTTAAGTCCTGTCAAGTACAAACAAGCCTCTTTGACAGATGCCAAGTTAGCCAAGCATTGTGTGGCACCGTTTATCTTTCCATCTTAAGATCAAATTGTACGGTGGCACTTATATTCTTGTTCATCAAGTACAGACCCGCATTGAACTACCGTTCTCCCAAAACTCCCGCTTCCAGTGCTGCGCCGTGACGAATTTGAGCAATAAACACCATCAAATGCCCCAAATCAATTGTGACTCCAAAACCCCATACCAACTCCGACATAAGGAAATTCGTGGGAGGTTACCTCGGATCCGGCTCTTGCTATGCCCTTGAATCTAGTAGGCATACGTACACCAGACGGCGCAAATGGTCTGTGGAGGACCAAGCTGATAGTTGTACTCGACAACGGTCGCTGCGACAGCGGTGTGTTCGTCGACACCGTAGAATGTGCACACTGCGACGCTGTGGTCGTAGTCGACATAAGAGATGCTTAATTGATGTGGATCGTATGGTGCTGAAATTCGAGTTAGTAAATGCTGTCATTGACTGGCGGGGAAATTAACTTACTGGTTGATGTAGGAGATCCGTATGGAGCGTTCAAAGGGACATCCAAGCAGTAAGAAGCTTCGGGTGTGGCGCCTCGAAGTGTGACTTGGACAGAAGTTGGATACTCGTATGTTGGGCTCCGGGCAGCGAGTTGTGCTCTTCCAGTTGGAGACGCGGACGTGATTGAAAGAAGAGTTGCAAGAGCAACAGCACAGGAGGTGAAGGACTTCATGATGAATAGTTGTTGGATGGGAATGGGATAGTTGGATGAGGAAATAATTGTTGAACTGTGGAAGAGACTTAGAAAGATGATCTTGATGGCTGATGAGGAAAACAATGTGAAGAAATTAAGCTTCTTTATAGATATTCTCTGGCAGGTTACTCTCCAGGCTGCACTTGAATCCTCAACTTGTTTAGTTCCTGACACAAGCAAATCAATCCAACAATTGCAGAGTTGGCCCACTCAGAGCTGCAGCACGAAGTTATTTCCAACAGTTACAGCCTCGAGCCCACTCAGCTCTGCCTTCTGGGCAACACAGCCTCCTGCACAGGTATAGAGGATCCATCCTTTACTCTCTCAACATGAAGTCATCACCAGAAATCTAAATTTAGAGTTAAACATTTGATAGGGAAATTAAGCGAGAGCTTACTAGAGCCTCCTTGTGGCTGGCAGGATCGGTGTAAGACCAACCTGGAGACCCTGATGCGAGCAGAAGTCAGCCTTGAAAGCTTACACGATGGATGGGAGACGAGGCTGTGCTTTAAGCTTACGGGTACCATTATTGGGCGGGCGGAACGAAGCCCGGACCGTCGGTCTCGCTGCAGAAGATGATTCGCAACAACAGCGTCCAACCAACACAGGATTTGATATGATCGAGCCTTTGTCTGACGATTAGCAACTATTGCATCTGTCCCGAGAGGTTTAATTCGATTTGCTCGTTAGGCGCGATCCTCATGGTCAGGATATCGGTGGGCTTGCGGCACAGAAATCAGCCCCTGACACAGCCCGAAGCGAGAGGCTTGGCTTCTTGGAGCTCTTAAGCTTATGAGGACGCAGTGGAAGGAATATTTCGAATGGGCCTAGAATAATGAAGGAGAGAGAACTTGCATTGAGAAAAAATTGGGAAGAATCTGGACCGGGAAAAATGAGTTGTCGTATTATTTTTATACCTTAGAGGCATTCATCTCACCCCACTTCGCTTAATTTTGTTTACTTCCTTTCCCCGCTTTATGGCTTGGCAGGATGAACACCTGTTACAAACCCGCGGAAATGATTAGTCCGAGGAAGACATTTTCCCTAGAAATCACCAGGGAGATATTGAAGCCATGTTACTGCTAAAAGCCCAATAAATATCTTTCGATTGGAGATCCACTGGAATGGGAAGATTGGGTTTCAATCCACAGATTGAATGTACTTAGGTGATCACGACCCCTTCGTTTGGCTTGGGTGAATCACGAGCAAGCGAGTTCATAAGTTTGAGGAGTTTTTATTGGAAGACTTACTGTAAACAGGAACTAATTTGGAGCAGGATGCCCTCAAAAGCTCTTCGTCGAATTGAAAGGTTAATCAAAAGTTGAAGGAACGGCCTCAGCACAAACTGGGGTTGGAACTGCGCATTGTAACATGTATGACTGTCACGACTAATTGGATCACCAAATTAAAATCCCAGACATTTCTCATGTTCTACATAATTCACTAATCTCCTCAAATATCAAGAAGTGGATGCGAAATAGACAGGGAATCCAGAGCAATCGCGCCATTTATGCAAGTAGGTACTCAAGTAGCCCCAATCATTCATCGCTCATCCCTCTTTCCGACCCTGCCAAAACAAAATCGCTCTTGCATGCGCCTGCCTCATCAAGAAGCACGCTGCTCTCGAATGCACGATTCTAAAAGCCCTTGTTGTCGTTACGAAGCAGGAATGCCTGGGTGGTGTTAGTGTTTTGTTTTGTTAGGATATGGCTGAAAGGGAAGGTGCACTTACGTCGTTTCGGATGTGGTCTCTGCCCTGGTTGTAGAAATTGAGGAGTTCGCTGATCTTGCCCTTGCCTGGTTAGAGTCAGTAACGGGCGCCTTCCCTCTACTACAACAGAAGTAGTTCTTCAGGACTCGACAGGAAGGGGTACTTACACATCTTCGTCAATCTCACGACACACTCCCCACAGAGTCTCAACGGACAGTCATTGCATCCATGCGTCGCCTGGCCAGTGCAGATCATACAATTGCTGTACCGACCATCTGTGATGAAGATCCCATCTCTCGTGACTCTGCCCAGACCATGCCCTTTGTGCTCTCCATCTAAGATACCAGGAGTCGTGGCCAAGACATTGAAATCTGTGTGGTAGGAGTGGGTGCAGATGAGGAATTTGCAGTCCCGACAGGTGGTACAGATCTTGGCCTTGGTGAAATCGATTAGACGCCAAGGACAGCCGCGGCAGAAGGTTGGGCCGTTGTTAAACGGAGGTGGACTGAGGAACGATCCGGGTGGGCCTGAATTGAAGTATCTTGGGACACCTGATGGGCCGGTGGGCTGGGCAGATGTGGATGTGGGTCTAGGAGCTGTGGTGGGATGACCTGGGATGCTGGAATTGCTGAGAGTGGGAGATGGGACGGCTGTTCCGCTGCTGTTTGGTGTTCCGGTTCCCGATGAAGTTGCTGTGCTGGAGATTGCCGAACCAGGAGGAGCCGCAAGCTCAAGGAGACCCATGAATGCTGCCGAATTCGGGGTTATGACACGTCCGTGAACATCTCTGGCTCGACTTGTTGAATGACCTGGAGCAGCGATGGAACCGCTCATCGTCGGAAGAGCTGAGGGTGCCCCATTGACCCATCCAGTGTGTGCTGCCTGACTTGGGTTCGGATTAAGGAACGTAGGAACAGGAATGCCCAGTGGCGACGGTGTAGGTGGCATATTTCTGACGGGGTTGCTCATCTGCTGGTTTACACGATGGCCCTCCGAAACTGCTTTTTGGACATCAGCAGCCAAGCTATTCCGCTTAGTTACATCCCCACTGATTGCTCGTCTTGTCGGCAGCTTTCCTCCTCGAGGGAGGTTCCGGACCGATGTGGCTAGATTGTACTCCTTTCTCTGCTTCCGTCTATCTTTTCTACCATCTCTCATACATGGTCTCGAGGCGTTGAGAATAGCGTTCTGTCTTCTGGGTTTGCTCATCTCCACTTTTTGTTGCATCTTAAAGTCAGTAGTGTTTCCCAGCTCCTTTAGAGGTGTTGTTGTAGAGTTCTCGAGGAGGACCCTGTATTTCTCTTTCTTCTCTGGAGTCAAACCATGAGTTAGCTTATGCGAACTTTCCCACATCTTGAAAACCTCTTGAGTGTCTTCATGGCATTCATTGCAAAATCCTGGCGAAGCTTCCACAGGGAGCCAGACGCGAGAATCAGCGATACCGAAGGATGCTTCGTAGTTACAAAATACGCAAGCATTATCGTCGTTGCCCGTCATTGATTCGTGGAGAGTCTGGGGGCGAGTTCGAATTGGCATTTCAATCGCTGCAGGCAATTGCGTGACTGCGAGGCACCCGGGAATGACTTTCGATGAATGGCGACCAAGCGGAGACTCTTCTTGGGCCTTGCTCTTGTCTAAAGCTCGACCTAGCTTTAAGGTCATCAGGGTTTTGGTAAGGGCTGTGGATAATCGAAGTTCTTCGTCATCCTCATGTGTACGATCTTGCATTCTCTCCAGAGCGTCACTGCGGAGCTGGATCCGAGCCATAAGATCATCACTAAAAGGCGAGTGTGGTTGTCTTTGGGCAGGGACATTTTGCTCTGGCTGGTCTGTTTCCTCTCCATCTTCTTGAGGATGAAGGAAGGAAGCTTGGGTGGGGTTGGGGCCTCTTGGCAACACAACTGGCGTGTTGCCAGAAAGTGACCTAAAATCCACTTCCTGGTGGAAGCCGACGGGTGTTTCATCTCGTTGAGGAACTGGCTTGTAATCGAAGTCGAGGTTCTGCTGACGAATTAAGGGCTCCTGGCTGGACAGAACTTCTGGATTTGGGTCAGCAGAGACACAAGAAGCAGTCCTAGTCTGACTATTCATTTGAGTCTTACGTTTAGTAGATACTGGCTTGGCCCCAGAGGAACTTGCTTCGGTCTGTGCTTCTTTTAGCACATGTGTGTGAATTGGAGCTCGAGGACGTACTGGTGCATGGGCCTTGTTGAAAAGCGGTGCTGGAGGAATAACATGACCTAACTTTAGACGGGGTACCTTAAGAGGCGAAGGAGAAAGAGTGGCGTCTGAATCAAAATTTAGACGGGGCACCTTGAGAGGCGAAGGTGAAAGAGTGGTGTCGGAACCTTCAGGCTGCCCATCTCGAGGAGTAGCGTTGGGATTGAAGTTGATCTTGATCCGAGGACGAGCGCCGTTCTTGTTTGCGAGGGGAAGCTCAGGAGGGCGTGGGTAATCGAAATGAGGCTTTCCACCCATTGAAGGGGCACCGTTTGGCTCTCTTGGTGGAAGCATTGGGAGTCTGTAGTCTGATATATCGGGATTTCGAGAACTCGGTACTGCAGGATTAGCAGAATTGCTTCGTCGTCGAAGGGGTGGTTGCATATATTGGGCAGGGGCTTCTGAGCTGGCTCTCGGATGACCAGTAGGAGCCATTACTTGTCTATTGGCTGCTCGGCTTTGCTGGCCTGGACGAGGGGGCAAAAATGCAGAGTTAGCAGGATCAGTTCTTGTTCCACTCGTTGGATGCACAGAACCACCAGGAACTACCAAGCTGGGTCTGGGAAGATTGGTATCAACTGGGGCTGGTCCGTTGGCCGCTCTGCTCTGTTGATTGGGCTTAGGAGGGGATGCACTAGGATGTCCAGCTGGCCGTCCAGGCGGGAATGAATGGTGTCTTGGTCGAGGGGGTTGATTAGGAGCATATTGCTGTCTGGGTCCTGGCTGGGGCATGCCAGCCCGCTGAATTTGAAGACCATGCTGAGGCTGTTGTCCAGAATTTGGTTGAGGAGTGCTTGGATGTTGACGCTGGAATCCTTGCTGGAGTTGCCGAACAGGAACTGGCTGAGGTGTACCCGTACGTTGAACCTGGAAACCATGCTGCAATTGTTGTCCAGAAACTGACTGAGAATCACCCATACGAGGAGCTTGTAAACCCTGCTGAAGATGCTGTTCAGAACCAACACGAGCCAAACCCACCAAACGTCTCATCTCCTCTGGCGACAGCTCCCTTCCTAATCTTTGTGCAGCAATAACATCTGTCGGAGGAGCTTGCGAAGTCATCTTTCCCTCGGCGATCTTTGTCAGTGCTCTATGCACTGGACCAGCCTCATGGAAACCGATGGCGATGGAGTTCGTAGCTTGCGTATGGACGAGAGCTGGGGAGCTGATGGTACTTCCATTGAGGGTTTGTTGCAGTTGTTGCTGCTGCCGGACACCTCTGTTCGCGCTCTTGACTTGTTCGATAAGAGTCGGCTTCGGCATACCTGGAACTGGACCTGGACCTGCCGAATGCTGGCGTTGTCTTTGCACTTGTGGATTCGGGTGGGAAGGGTTTGGCTTGGGAGCATTTGTTAGAGGTGTAGGTTGTTGGGAGTTTCTTGGGGCATTGTTGCTTTGTGTTTGAGGGTTAGGACCGGGAGCTTTGGCTGGGGGGAGAGTAGGGCGCTGAAAGGTTCCTGGCATAGAGAGGTTCTGTACCGGGGGGCGCGAGGGTGCGGTATTTGGCTGAGGAGGAGATGGGTGCTTGAATGTGCCGGCTGGTGGAACACTTTGTGATCTCGAACGTGTAGGGGCGGAGCTACTACAATTGGTAGAAGAGCGTTGCGGGATCACGACTTGAACTTGTACCGATCTACCCATACCGACTGCAGGCACATCAGCAATCGAAGAACGATTGGGAGTCTGATTCGGTGAAGCTGCAGCTTCGGGCTGGACCGAATATCTCTTGTGGGGAGCTGGTCTCTCCCGCTCGACCACGTCCTGTGTCTGCAGGTCTTGGGCCTCCATCGGCTTCATGGCAGCAAGTGCGATTCTCTTGTTCTCCGATTCTGCCTTTGCAGCTGCTGTGCGCTTGGGGCGTGTGTCTGCCATGTTCTCTCTTCGAGTGGAATTGCTCTGTTGTGTTGTCGTTGAGATCGAGGGGAGCTAGGGAGCGCAAGGCTTAGAAATGGACGCGTAGTTGTTGCTCTAGGAGGAGGACGATGTAGTATTTGAGTTCGCCGATGATGTCTATGTTGAGGTCTTCGAGACCTAGGACGAGGACGACGAGTTGTGCAATCATACGTGCTTGTATGTCGTGTTGGCACAGGTTCGAGGCTTGTGGGGTCTCATGGAGGAGCAAGTTGGCCGTGTATGGTGTAGCAATTGTCGAGAAGAGAGCGCGATCAAGGCGCCGACGTATGCTGAGAACAATGCAAAGCGTATGGATAACTTTGAGATTCTGTGTTTTGTTGAGAGCAGCGCAGTTGGCACACCTCGAAACAAGTGGAAATAGCTTGTTGAGAAGCGAAGGCCTTATCGTCTTGCCTAATATTCTTTAAAAGAGGTCGAGGAAGTTGGTGGAGCTACGACAATTTTACCGAGCAAAACCAGAAAACAAAGGTGAATTCGACGACAGGAGGCAGCTTTCACCCGAAATTCTAGAATGTCAGGGGAAGAGTTGAGAACAAAACGAATGAAACTATCACAACCCTCAAACCAACCACAAACCCAAATGAGTACATAATGAAAAGGGGGCTATGTCATAACGTTCTTCGTGCTCTATCTACCATAATCGTAACGCTTGGGGTATAACACATCCAAATCAAAGGGAAAAACCACGCGCTATCTCACACTTCCTGTTATCCTGCTCCAAAAGCCCTTAATGTGCCGCTCCTGATGCCTGCCCATTTCCAGAACCCTTCATGCTCTCCTCGATTGCCTGCTTCAAAGCCTCTTCATCTCCCTTACTCATCGGCTCATCGACTTTTGCTGCTACCGGCTGCACCTCTTTAGCCTTCCCTTCTTTGGCCTTCTTATGCTGCTCTTCCAGAAGACTCTGCTTCTTTACATACTCCAACACAGTCTCTTCCTCGGTCTTTGCCTTTGCAGAGTCTTCGTGGCTTTGTTGCAGAGCTAGCTTTAACATCTTGTCTTCGTCGCTCTGAGCAGGCAGCTCGTCTTTGGACATTTGGATAGCAAGCTTAATATCCTCGTCTTCATCCGTGTCGACATCATTTGCAGCAGCTGGTGCCCCGGAAAGTTTGTACTGAGCCAAGCTTGCTTGAATCGCCTTCTCTAACGCAGCTTGGTGTTCGGCTTCTTCGTCAGTCATCGTAATCGTTTGGTGCAGCTGGGTGTCATTGATGCTATCTGGTGCGGAAGCGTGTCGTCCAGACGACATGATGCTCGCTTGGATTGCTCGCTCAAGCGCTTCTTGATCAGTGAGAGTAGAGCCCTCCGCACTCTGAAGTTCGCGTATGCTGGCCCTAATAGCTCGCTCAATCATCATATCTTCTTCGGCGTTACCACGAGATGTGGCTGTCACGGAAGCATGGATCGCATGCTCAAACTCAGCGTTCTGATCCTCCTCTGGATTTGGAACTATAGGTGTGGTCTGAACCGCACGGGGCTTGTGGCTATGACCTGTGTCACGGCGACAGAATGGACAATTTCGATGGCCGCCTGGCTCCCCTTCGCTCTTCTTGCGCTCTTGTTCACGACGTGCCTTTCGTTCTTCATGCAGCCTCTTTCTTTCATCAAATGACAGATGTCGTGTCTGCATAAATCCTTTGGGAGTAAGGCGTCCTGATTCTTGGCCTTCAGGGGCAGTCTCTTGAACCTTCATTTTCTCGCTTTGGTACTCATCTTTGTGGTCGCGCCATCGAGTGAGGATGTCAAGTCGCTCTCCGGGCGTGGAGGATTGGGCATCTTCGAATCCCTGAGCGGTTCGAGCGGATATCATGTAATTGAGAACACTGGATCCAAACAACTTTCTGACTTCCTTATGGATACCCATGAATGTGTAGCCGGGAATTCCCCAGACAGCTAGATGAAAAATGGTTAATGTGGAACTGTCAACAAGGCATAGAATACTAACCAGCGCCTGGTTTCAAAATCAAACCTCCAATACCTTTACCGATGCCTTTGATAAGACCTGCAGCACCCTCTTTCTCGGCGCCTCGGAGTGGCTGCGTGACAAGGCCGGTAATGCCATCAAACATGCCATATCCGAATTCCTAAAGAATGTTAGTGGCATCCCCAAAGCTTGCTTGGTTTAACTTACCTTGCCTGCAGCTTTGAGTCCACTTTGAAAGTCCGTAACCTTCTCTTGGGGGCGAACAGTATCGTCGCCGTAAAGCTTTGGTGCGTTGTGGAAGCCACGTGCAATGCCTAACGTGAAATCCATGGGCGACTTTAAACCGGCTCCAACGATTCGAGAAATTCCCTTCCCAGCTCGAGTGGCATTGTCGATGGTCAGTTTGGTAGGGTCAAATTCTTCTGTTTGTCTGCGACGATGGCCGAATGGGGAACTACTTCGAGAACCTGGACGGCGATCCTTCGAGTTGGATCGTGATAGCGAGCCACGCTCTCTTGACGATGATCTAGAGCTGGACCTGCAAAGCGTGCCACTGAGAGCCTGCTTCAAAGAATTCCCTCGTGCAGTTGTTGTGCTGGAAACCTCGGTTATGGGAGTCTCTGCAGAGGATCGTCCGGCGCTGTCGTAAGAAGTCTTTGGAGTGGTGGTCGATGTAGAACCATGGCGCGAGCTTGAATCTGTTTCACTGCCACCAACGGTCATATTAAGGCTGAGATCAGTGTTAGATGTCGATGCCGAGGTCAGAGGAGAAGCCACAGGTGTATCCTCGCCAGAGCTAGGCTTGTCTGATGATTTTGTACTGGCTGCACTCATTGTTTCTGCTCGCTTGGTGTTTGTTTTCTTGACCGCTCTGAAAATTTCGATCGGGAAGTCAGCGACACCCATTCCAAGGCTAGCAATGGTACCCAGCAGGGCTGATGCACCTCCAGAAATTGGGTCCCATGGTCCTTCCTCTGTTTCGTATTCTCGTGGGCGGTACCTAGAGATATCAGCATTTTAACTCGACCAGAGGTTTGGACATCTCACAGTTTCAGATCACCAAAATCCAAGAGACCCTCGTTTGCAAGAACATGTGCAGCCAACGCACTGAGCCGAGTCTGTGTGCGCTTCACTCGCCAGACAGCAACTCTGCTTGGGGCAAGAGAACATCGCAAATGATCAACGTCAAGCATGTCATGGAAGCTTTTCGCGCCAGTCTCAGCACCCTTCTCCTCCTTGATTTTCGACCCAAGTTCTTTAGCTCTCTCCAATGTCTCGGGTTTGAGGGCCTCAGTAATAGCGGCAGCCAACTTATCAGCAGTAAGCTGCTTGTAAGGAATAGGTACTGGACCGGCTCCTGCACGTGCAACCATGGCACCCCAGAATGGTTGATCGCCAAAGAACGGGACAACTACTGTGGGCTTGCCAGTAGCAATACCCGCAGCAGTAGTTCCAGCACCGCCATGATGGACCACAGCTGACACATGCTGGAAGAGCCAATCGTGAGGTACGTTTCCAAGCATGAAAACACCTTCAGGTATTCCCAGATCATCGGCTCCAAGACCTCCCCAGCCCTTGGATACTAGAGCTCTGACGCCAGCTTTCTTGACTGCCTCGAATATAAGCTTTGTCATCGCATCTGGGTCATCTACCACAATTGACCCGAAGCCAATGTAGACAGGTGGAGGACCGGCAGCAAGATATGCAGCAAGTTCTGGATCGGGCGTGTAGGACGAGGCCAGCGACAAGAAGTAGAAGCCAGAAATGGAGATATGCTGTCCCCAATCTTTTGGTTTTGGGATAAGTGCAGGCGACCTGAACTCATTAGCGGCTGAGTGTTGTACGTTTTGCCCATGTACTTACCAACAATATGTGTATGGCACACGAAGACGACTCAGCATACCTGGAGCCCAGATCAGAGAAATTGGCTCCAGACCGAGCGCACGTTCACGGAAGCGATTGATCACATCTCCAAGACCTTGCCATGTCATCATTTCTACTAGAGCGTACGAGACAAAATTGGTCATGTTTACATCGGCGTTTGAAGACTGAATATTGGCAAGGGGATGGGGAAATTGTTGGGTTGGTGACCAGGGCATTCTAGGAACAACTCAGCAATGGACTCAGATACAAGAGAAACACAAACATACGTGAACATCATATGCAACGGAATTCCCATCTTCTCCGCAATGTGAATGTGAGCAAAACTGGGTGGATTGGCAATAATAGCGTCCGCGATGAATGGTCGATCGGCAGGGTTGCTATCCATACTGATTCCAGCGTCAAATCCTAGATCATCACTGCTGGATGTTCTCGGTGGAGCTCCAAGGCCGTCACCAGCCTCAATACAGGATCTCCAACAGCCCAGGACGATTTCTTCCATGCCTTTTCTTCTCTTGCCAACATCACCGCTCTTGAGGGAGTCGAATCCTGGCATTAGTCCTGGATTCTTGACCATGAACGCCATGAGCTCCGAAGGATCACCTCCAATGCTGAAGAACTCCAGTCCATTTTCCTCAACAAAAGGCTTAAATGTAGGATGTGTCGCAAGTCGAACGCGGTGACCATACGTAGCCTTCAGGGTTTTCCCCAGAGCCACGAATGGCTGCACATCTCCTCTGGATCCGACAACATGGATAACTACATTGAGCTTTGGAGGGGGTGTTTGACCAGGTAAACCTCCCAGCGCTGGTGGAATATATCCAGGAGGGAGGGGGTGTTCTTTCTCTTGCGCTACCAATGAAAGTTGATTTCTCAATGCTGGTACAAGGAGATCCGAAAGCTTTCTTGTCTTCTGGTTGATATTGATATTTATCCGACCATCCTCTGTGATTTTCGCCTTCGTGTCGAATCCGTCCTGGCTGAGCTCTATCTGGTCATGTTTCTCGCCGTAGGCTGGAGGAGCCTCGACCGAGCCATCTGTTGACAGGATATTTGGGACTTGGAGGTTGTTCGACCTACAGAGCACGAATATTAGCCTTTACTCAACCACGTCACTGCGCCTCAGACTCACTTTGCAGACTTCTCCTTGTGCGTCCTAACTGTCCGAGTACTGACATGTGTATTGGATCTGGAGAAATGCGGTCTATGGATTCTCGAAGCTTGTCTCGATATTGCCTCTGGCTCGTCGTCCTCGAAGTTCCCTATGATTGCAGCTTCTGCGCAAGCAATGATCGAGGAGGGCACAGCGTTGTCTGAGCCGTCGCCCGCTTTGCTTGGTTTCGAGGCCATTGCTGCGCGCACCGTGTTGTGGAAGAGATGGTGATAGTCGTAATAAGGGAGGTTTTCTACAGCTTCAAAGCTTTATTCATCCATGGATTTCCTCTCCAGAAGCTCTGTTGTGTAGCTGCAATATCTCTCGGCCGATGATTAGTCGTGGGGGTGTGGGCTAGGCTAGGTAATTATATTTATCCTAACTCCGCGTGTTCTCGGAGCTGAAAGTAAAGGTCTAGTCTCGTCGTCGTCAGTCTGCAGCAAAGATCTGGATAATGAATGAAAGCTTGTCGAATGTTGCCAGTTGAGTAGGACCAGTGTATGAAGATCAAGATCAAGATGAAGAGGAAGATAGAGAGCGGGGTGGCTGTGGTTGGGCTTCAGCTTCGAGCAAGACCCGGGAATTGTAGATGGCGGGGCACCAGCCAGGGTCTTGGGCTCGAGTCTGGGCTTCGATGACAACCTCGGGAGCTGTGACTTGATTTGACTTTTCGTGTTCACCCTCACGACAATCAACTCACAAGGTACCAAGGTATGTAACGTTATACATCAGCAAAATGCGATGATTGTTTGCCACCATCTTCTTCTCAACAACGTCATCTCTACTAGGCCAGCTGTTCAAGAAAGCCAATATCGCCTCCAGTGAGGTCTGGAACAAGCGTCGAATTAGCTGGCGAGGACTGCTTACTGTTTCCTGCACGTCTGGCTGGCCACCCAGTGTGGGTGCTGCCAATGTACGTTTGGGTTATCGCCGCCCCCTGGGTTGAAGCAGAGCAGCTGAGTGGTGCTTTTGGTCCAGGATCGGGAGGGCTGCATACTGTAGTGAACCAGCCCGGTGATAGGACATGTGGCTTTGCTTGGATGTGGCGATTTCTCTTTTTCAACCTGCATTAAGTCTGTCTGTCTGTCGTTGCCCCAAATCAGAAAGTGAACCTAGTGAACCTCCGTCTCCGTTTCTATCTAAGTGGCATGTTCTGTTCGTGAGACACTGTTATGACTGCCATGGCAAGCTTCCCGAGTTGACGAGAACATGAGACATATCTTCTTGTAGAGCTGATTTTTGCAAGAAGAATTACCTAAGTCAAGCATCTTCGTGTTCTTTGGTTTAATCTCTTTGGTTCTTTCGTACATCCTTCCAGGCCCTAGTTGGGATGCGGAGATCTAACATACCCACGCCGTGACCACTGGCAAGCCCACATCTATATTTGCCAATGGTACAAAGCCACTGTACAGTCCTTTCATGTAATTACGATATCTCCAAAGTTTATTTCCAAGAAAGCAACTCTGTGTGATTAGTGATCTTCTCCTTACAAATAGAAAGTTGTTCACTTGCACAATCAAGAGGAGTGCTGGGGTGGGTGCTGAATACCAGTCAAAATATGAGTCCTTGTCCTTTTTAAAGTCCAATTCTCAGAGTCCATTTTTCAGAGATGTTGAATGTAAAAGAAAGACCTGTAGACATTTCAGAGAAGACTGTGAAGTAATTGCAAACAATGATTCTATAAAACTGCGCTCCCTCGCATGCGGCCTCAGAATTGCCTTTTTTCCGTCTCATCTATTTGTTGGATGTATCTGCTGCTAGAGACTAGAGGTCTGAACTCACATATGAGACCATGCCTTCGGGAACTGCATGTATGGAAGTGATCAGGTGGTCGTTGCTGTACAGCGTTTCTGGCTCTTTCCATCACTGAGATCGACAGTGTCGGAGAAGTACCAAACCTCTGAGTCCAGAATTTGTACATAAATCAAGATTCATCCACTTGACAACATCTCAGATCCTGGTCACTGGATGTCGTTTTGACTTTCTGCTTGACAGAATTCTGCACGACAGTTTTGACAAACGCTCAAGCCTTCCTGTGTTGTCAGGGATTGGTGCGGTTCTGATTCAAGAGATAGGAATACCTCGATGCTTGTATCAGGGGACGGTGACCAAACACGAAGGAACATCCACTTTGGTCTTCAAGTTCAAAATAAAGTTTAAAGTTAAGGTTGCTCCTATTCAAGCTTAATTTAGGCCTGAATCGTGTCAAGCCATCAGATGAAACAAGCATTCCCAACTGCTGGGACTGTTTGTCCTTGGCATAATATACGAACTAATGCTCTCCACTCTTTCGATTCATGTTGCTTTCTTTGTATTCATTGATTGTATGCCAGTCTGGGTGCACTGCCACGCGCGTGTTTTTATTTGAATTTGAGGTTTTCGATTTTGAGTCAAGACAACTTCTCCTTTGAAATCAAGCAAATTACGACAACCACTTTACCTATATAATTAAACCTGCCCAAGGTAGCATACAGAGGAAGGTCTACTTGATAGTAGAAACTTCTTGATGATTGCGAAGTCGTTGAGAATTTGGGGTGGAAGTGAAGGAAAGGGGGGGCTGTTGAAGATACCATGCTCTGTTAGTATTTGAGATCGATCAATTAAAAGAAGAGTCTCTCCAAGAAATGGCGCCGCTCATCATGCATGATAATCATGAATATTCCTGCTTTCGTTTAAGACTCGGCGGGTTCTGGTGATACTCATCCAATTTCTGAAGGTCGTCAAAGTCGACAAAGTCAAGGAGCGTTGATATGATGCCAAGGCTTTATTTTGCTTCCGTCAAGCTAGATTCTTGACCTTCACTTGCTGGCTATTGCCAAGGCTGTTTTGAGGATCAAGTGATGGAGGTAGTTTCGAGTCGTTCTCGTTTTCGGTCGCGGTTCCAGTAGGTCTTTGACGCCAGAGCTGAAGCGTAGGATGGTACATGGTGACATTCATGCGCAGCTACCATTATTCCAGGCTATGACAAGCCGTGAATACCACCAACCTCTCACTTCACCAATCCTCCACGCCAAAATCCTTGCGGTGCAAATCCCCTCCACATCGACTCAATGCACAAGGCTAGAGTCATGTGACCGTACATGATGACGATTCGGCCGCGTCTACATACGTAGGTACCCCAAATCTTTATTATTTTAAGCTCCTCAAGACTCGGTTGACCTCGCTTGCATTGATCTTGCCATTCCTTGTTCGTGCTGTGGTGTTTTTGATTCGATAATCCTGTTGCGGCACAGGCTTGCACAGCCGAGTTTTGGAGGACATCGCCTGTCTTGGCTGTGTAGCTGGAAACTAGGCATCAAGGACATAGGTAGATCATATTGGCATGCGCACTGCGGCCGCTCATTCAGCACTGTCTTCTATGTTCCCCGCGGTGAATGGGAACATATGAAGTTCTGAAGTCCTGGAGAATATAAAGAGGCTCTTCTCGCTTCCATTCGTTCGGATATTGTTGTCAACACACAGTCCAACAGAGGAGAGATACCCTCGAGCTTGTCCCAAATTCGCCGAAC
The DNA here is from genome assembly GCA_020726505.1 of Leptodontidium sp. MPI-SDFR-AT-0119. Classification (NCBI taxonomy): domain Eukaryota; kingdom Fungi; phylum Ascomycota; class Leotiomycetes; order Helotiales; family Leptodontidiaceae; genus Leptodontidium; species Leptodontidium sp. MPI-SDFR-AT-0119. The sequence continues at coordinate 1,157,205 of JAHLEZ010000013.1, read as the reverse complement.
CCAAAGACCATCATGAAGACTCACACCCACTACGAGCGGTCACAATCACCCTGGAACCGTAAGGTCTTGATCTGGTTATGGTGTTTCCAGACTGTCGGTTCCATCATCGTCACTGCGTTCGCTGCAGCTCTTCAGGTCAGTCAGTGACTTTCCCTCTCAGGAAAGTTATATTTTCTTTCAGCCTTCCACTGAAGACACGAATTTTCTCTCCTCCGAAAAATAACTGATGGATCAACCTTCAGGGTAAAACGAAACGTCTCCAGCAACGATACGACGATGGTTTAGCAGACGCTCTATTCGCGATGTAAGGCCTATCCCCTCTTGTAAACCAAATGATACTAACCCAGATCCAAAGAACGTCCTACCTGGTCTTCTCCTTCACGGTCATCAACGCCGTCTTCATGATCCCCACATACTTCCACTATAAGAAGAACACCCTGTCTCCAATGTGGGTGATGATTGGGTCAGTCTGGCTGGCGTTGTTCTGGCTTTCCGTCATAGGGATGTCGGTCTGGGCTATCACGTGGAGCTCCCCGATCTTCGAAGTGTATGAAGTGTCGATGGTGTTGAATATCCTCGCTGCGTAAGTAACTCCCATCTCCACAGAAGTAGTAGTACTCAAACCAAACCGGGTTCGAATCTCAAGCTGACGTAAACTGCCTTAAGCCTCCCATACATCGTTGGATTGATTTACTACAGCATCGTTTACGATCGCTGGAGGAGAGCCCGCAAAGGAGACGTCGAGACGACGAATGAGCGATATAGCCTGGACAGCAGAAAGCCATTCGCTGATGAGCATGCGATGCCCAAAGAGTAGTCGGACTCAAACTCGTACACGGATGGATGATGACCACACGACAAATGAAGGTACGAAATGTACGAAGATGAAGTAATGTTTAATGGAAGGTGGTTAGACGTCGAGGGGGACAAGGTAATGGAGAGAGGGTTAATGTCTAATAATTTGAGTACTTAATATCTAATACCTAGTAATGATAATATTTCAGTGTCGATCCAGACACACGATTTTCAACCTTTCAGCAGGTTATATCTTGTTAATTCCAGCCAGTTAGACTCCTCGTCTCCCAGGCTTACCTTGGTAAGTGTTCTGGAGTTCTCGCATTTCGTACTTCGGAGCCGTCACATTTTAGCAGTATCACGGATCACGAGATTTTCTACCCGATCGGGTCAGTCCCGATCGAAGGTGCATACAGACTCATAATAAAACCCAAGATTTATCTCCCTCTTCCCTCCACTCCCGATGTACGTTTATCATTCAAATTCCCATATATCAATCAAATCAAGATATCAACTCCACAATGGCACCCTCGTTCAACATCCTGATCATCGGCGGTGGACTCAGCGGCCTCGCCGCATCCGTCGCCCTAGCACAAAAAGGGCACAGAGTAACCGTCCTCGAATCCACAGCAAAATTACAAACAATCGGAGGCGGTATAAGCATCCCTTCAAACTCGATGAGGGTATGGGATTACCTTGGATTGATGGATAGGCTAAAAGCAGCTGCGGAGGTGCAGGGGAGACGAACATTGTATTTTAGACGGTATACTGGGGAGTTGATTTGTATGAGTGGGGTGAAGGAGCAGGCTTGGAAGTATGAGTAAGTGGATGTTAACTGCAGTTTAGATAGGACGAGGCGAGTGGGCGACGTTGACTTTCTGAAGTACAGTAGCTATCCATCGGGCTCCGCTTCAGCAACTACTTGTTGAAGCAGCGCATGAGGCCGGTGTGGTGATTCAAGTCAACACTCGAATCGTGGGAATAGACGAGAATGGCCCATCGCCAGTAGCAATCACCAAAGACGGACGACGAATTGAAGCCGATCTCATAATCGGCGCTGATGGTAGACTCCATGCCTCCCCTCCTCGCATCTCTTGCGTTCGACACTAATTTCCTCGCAGGAGCAAAATCCACAATTAGAAACTTGATGTACCCAGACATCCAACTCAGCAGTTCAATTAACTGCTACCGCGCCGTCGTCCCAGGAAGTTCAATCAAATCCGACCCAGACTTAGCGCCATTGTTAGATTTCTCTACGATTTGGTGGGGTCCAGAACGATCTGTTGTCTGTATGTCTGTTCAGAACGGAACGATGCTCTCAGTTGAGTGCCCGCATCCAGGGAATACGGGAACGGCTGGAGATTGGAACAAGCCCGGCGATATTGAGCTCTTGAAGGAGACTTATTCGGACTTCAATCCCGTCGTTAGGAAAATACTTTCGAAGATCGAGCCTGAGAATCTGCTTGTTTGGAAGCTGAACCAGTTACCCGAGTTGGAGACTTGGGTTTTCCGGAGTGGGAGGGTTGTGCTTCTGGGTGACGGTATGTTCAGCACAATTTCTTGAGATTTGATACTTACGAGGAGAATTGTAGCTGCCCATGCAATCATGCCTTATTCGGGTCAAGGACATGCCATTGCAATCGAAGACAGTGCCTGTCTCGCCCAATGCCTCTCCCGCGCCACATCCACATTGTCCATCCTCGACGCACTGCACGCTTTCGAAACAATCCGTAAACCTCGCGTGACGCACATGGGAGAATACTCACTGTTCAATGCCCACGCATGGCAGCTCCCAGATGGTGAAGAGCAGCGCAGACGAGATGAGATGTTAGCTAAGGCGCCTGTTTTTAGTGCCCAGAACTGGGATGGGAGTCACATTGATGAGTTCCCAGGTCTACCGCCGAGCCCGCTGTATTATCCGTGGATGTTGGGACATGATGTTGTGGATTATGTGAGTTTGGGTTTCGCTTTTATTTTAGTTTGTTTGTTGTTTAGAGAAAGAGGGTTAGCTAACCGAGAAATATAGACGAAGAGGAAGTTGGATAAAATATGGCCATCAAACGAAACGAACGGGACGTAATACGAGGGCTCAGAAGATGCTCGAGAATCTCCTACCATATAGATATCTTTCAGCTAGAACGCTACATGCATATTTTCATTACTATGCGATAATGCATTGCAAATTTTGTGAAAGTCAAGAAAATCCAGCCCTCGATAACCCGAACCCACGAATGCAACCACCTCCATACACTCAACTATTCAAACAGCGAGCAGGCTGGGAATCTATATTCTGCGCCACAGTTAGCATCCCCATATCCACTTAAACCAGGAAGGAAAAACTCACGATCAAACAAACTCTCAAAAAAGTCCACCTCCCTTACATAGCAGAAATCCGTCGTCTTATACCAATAAGTCTCATTAGCAACCGTGCTACCGGTATTCTCATAACACTGCATCCGTACACCGGTGCCGAACTCATATTTCTTCACCACCTTTGCAGTGCCGACTGGTGTCCGGTGACAGAAAGCGTAGTCCTCTCCAACTGTGATGTTGATCAGGTAGCGCTTGTGCAACTCGCCACTTGCTTCTGCAAGAGGCTCAGGGATGGGAGCTGGTGCGGCTTCGGGTTCTGGTTCTGGCTCTGGTGAAGCAGCACGCTGCTTGACTTGGCTCCAAGATGCTCCTTTGAGATCCGCTTGTCCAGATGCGGGTTTTTGGATGAGCTCATCTTCTTCGACGGGTGCGGCTTCCGTGTCAGTATAGTTTACTTGTAGGAAACCGATTGGTCCGCAATTATCGAGGATGTCTTTGTTGGCGGGTTCTTCGAGGTGGATTTGTGCAATGTAGCAGTTATCTGTCGTTTTGAGCCAGGTACTGTTGGTTGTTAGTTTTGTGATTGCCCTTTGGAAGTTTCCGGACTTTGCTGTCTTGAGGGAAGAGGGACATACGTGTCGTCGATGACAGCTTCTCCATCGTTGGTCCAGCAAGTGACTGTTAGATCTGTGTTTGGATTTTGGTATTTGATTGTCTCGCATGAAGCATTGTCTGGGCAGATGTTGCACTCAGAATCATATTTGACGGTTGCTTCATCGTAGGTGATATGTTTCTCCTCGGATGCTTTCCCACAGTAGGAGAGAGCAGTCTCGTCTGTCACCCAGTCAGTGACTCCCCCTCGCTGTTGTGTTGGGTGTCAAGGACTTACACTCGCCATTGTACTCTATCAAGTCGTACTGCGTTACATAGCAGTTATCTGACGTTCTCAACCACGTGCTATTCCCAGTCAGTGTTCATTCTCGGACAACCTAGTTTTTCAGACGTACGAATCTCCATCAATGACCGTCCCCCTCGTCCAACACACCAACGACACTTGAGTATCATACTCATAAAACGCCTTATTCGTACACAGCGAATACGGACAAGTCTTACACTCCGTCTGGACACCCGGCTCAAGCGTATTATTAATCGGTGGTTTGAATGCAGCATCCGCTCCAATAGCCAAGAAACCGACGAGGAGGGACGTTACAAGGCTGATATACGGCGCCATAATTCCAATTCAAGTTCAAACGAAAGTCGAGGAGAGAATCGGCAAGCGTTGGATATAAAGATCGAACCCTTGTTGGAGATTGTTCTTCCGAGTCGAATCTGTTGGAGAGGAGGAGAGAGATCAATGCCAAACGGGATGAAAGACCAAGATGTCCCAAGAACCAGGGAGGAAAGGGGTGCTTATATTATCGTGGTGTCGTATTGTGCCGCCAGTGGTCAGATCAGATCATCCTCATAGTGCCTTCCATACCTCCCGATCCTAGAACCTAAAAACATCCAATCTCCAGCACCGTACCTTGTTGAGGTCGAACAAACTGCCCGTGCCTCCTCGGAAGCCAGCCTTACAGGTCATCGGTTCATACATTTCATGTGGTAAAATTGCCGTTTTCAGCACATTCACACCTTCAAGTCCATCAATTCCACCACTTCCACCAATAACTCCACAACTTCTTACGAGAGAACAAACGAACAACCTAGATCGTGCATACATACAGTACATACGGGCTATTGCTTACCTGCATCTATCTGCCCGCCTTACCCCTCGAGCCCCTGTACCTTACCTGAAGAACCAGAAAAACCATCCCATGTTCCCACCACATCCGGCAACGATCTGTTCAACTCCCAGCATCCACCCCGCATATCTGCGGGGTGTGAGAGTGGTGTTCTGCAGGCTTGGCTTGGCGATTGTCAGGGGAGCTGTTCTGCTCTGCTGATTCTCGTATACAGTACAGCGCTGCAACTGCAGCCCGGCTGAGGTGCAGAACAGAATAGCCTGTTGAACCAATGAGTGTGCATTCTGCTTACTTTTGCGGACGGGATTATCAATGAAAATTCGTGCAAGAAGGGAGAGAGAGGTTCTGAGTGTCTGTTTAGCCTAAGTGGGGTGGGTTACTTCCGGTTGGGAGATGTCGATCTGTGAGGTTCTTTTGTCGGTGTTGAGCGGACGTGGAAAACTTGGACAGTTTCCTGGGCTAGAATCTCGTACTTAAGGTTGGGTAGGGGTTGCACAAGCTCTTATATGTGCTATTTATGGAGGCGGGAATGGGAAGGTTAAGATGTGCCAAGGGGAGCGGAGGTGTAGTTGGTGAGCTTGTTACTCCACACTGAGTTCAATGTATCTCGTGGCAGACATAGTGCCCCTTAAATACATACCTTATTAAAGCAGGGCATGAAAACTTGAGTACTCAAGACAATAATGACTTTTACATACGTACCTCTTGAAAGAAAGACAGGAAATTTTGAGTGCCCCGGGAAATAAAGGACATTAGATGGCTGAGGAAAAAAGACACATGAGAGCCATTGAATCTGGGACGGGTAAAGTTTACAGAACGACCAAAAGATACAGGACAACCAAGAGATACAATACCCGGGACCAAGAGGTTATCGTGTAGGTAACCGAGTACTTTTACATACAACTCATGTCAATAAAACGGGCCCGTATGTACACCTCTGTTCTGTCCAAACTCAACAATTTTCATCGCTACTTATTCATATACACCCCTCAACTTTCTCTACCTTACTCCCCTCTCCCTACTTCGCCCACCCCGCCCAAGTCTCAAACAAAGGACTCCTCGCCGCCGTAAGATTAACCGCATACTGGCCCTGCGCAATATGTTTCGTGAAAGTAGTACTCTTACTCGCCGGCGTAGCAGGAGCAGCAGAATTGTACGCCCAGCCGAGCATATCTGTCGCGGCGGCGCGCGCGAACGTCGTGCCGTCAGTCAGGATGCAGGATTTGCAGAGGAAGGTGAGGGACCAGTGCGTGGTGTTGGTGTAGGTCCCGTTGGCGATGGGGATGAGGCTGAATGTGCCGGTGACTTCGGGGGGTGAACCTGGACGGCTGTTTTCGGGAGGGAGGGTGTTAGTTTTGATCCTCTTAATTTGTTTACTTTCTCTCATGTCCCCTTCTTTCTTTCACATCTTTTGTATCTTCCTCTCGTCTTTTATCACTCTTCTCTCTCACCATACTCCAAAGATACGTAAAGGACTAAACTAGGAAACAAGAATCCTCTCAAAACACTTACGCCGTCTTCCTAAAACTCGCGATAGGTGTCTTCCCATTCGCCCACGCCGCAATAAGCAACTTATTCGTCATGGGTCCGCCGAGAGAGATTCCAGACCATCCACTCCCTTTTCCAGTGACGAGGCCGATGAAATCACCGCTTGTGTTGACGGGGAGAGCGAGGCCGAAGCTGTAGCCTGTGGTGTCGAAGAAGGCCGAGTAGGAGATGCCGGTTTTGGAGTCGGTGTAGGGTATTGCGGATGCGAGGAGAGAGAGGGTTGTTGTTAGGAGGAGGGAGAGGGGGATCTTCATTTTTGGGGGTTGGGTTTGATTGAATGGGAAGAGGGAGAGGAAGAGATATGAGATATGAGATGGGTATGAGGAAGGGGAGATGGAAAGAAGCTTTCAGGTAAGGGAAGAAAGAAGTATTTTGGGATCGGGGAGGGAAGTGGTGTCTTCAAGGAGGGATTTTATACCTCTTTTCTTCCTCCCCAGACCCAGAGATAGACAGATGAATAGATAGATGGTATAAATCCCCATCCTCAATCTCCTCAATCTCCTCAATCTCAGTACCATCGGCAGTTCATCTCCTCCCTCACTCTCCTCATTCTACTCAACCCGTCGATAGGTAGAGTACTTACTAGTAGGAATACTCAACCAAACACCACACGGCAATCTCATATACAGACAATCTCGCCTTCCATCTGCACTCCCCAAAAATAAACTGGCTGAACGGGAGAATCAGGTACGGCTGCGTAACAGGTCTGCGCTGATTCGTCGGGAGATATAATGGACGGTTTGGAAATCTCCCAAACGAAGACGAAGACGGGAGAATCGCTTCTTGATGTATAGTGGGATGGAATGTGTTCCAAACAACCTGGAACCCGCACGCGGCCAGACACGTTTCTTCCAAAGTGGGTAGGGAGTTTATGCTTAACTGCAAGCGACCCTTATTCGCTGCGGATAGAGAGGGGTTTGTATACCTTTGCCTAGGTAATTGATCGATGGGATGTGTGAGAGGAAGATGCGACTTACTTGCCACGAGGTTCGGGAAATGAAGAGGTTGATTAGTAGGTATGATGCAGGATTTGGAATGTATGTATTTACTCGGCGCTGCTCTTCTCGACATACTGCGGACTTTCCAGCTCTTCGCCACCCTGGACCCAGACCTTCGCTAGCTCTTTCTCGATCTCGACTTTCCTGTCTTCCCACTCTTTGACTTTGGCGAGCCGTTCGCGGAGCTCGTGGAGTTCGCGCTCGACGCCCATCTTTTCTTTCTCGGTGCCGATACGCTCCCAATCCCATTCGCTTCCGTCGTCGCCTAGACCCAGAGTGAGGTTGAAGGTGTGGTATTTCTTGAGACTGGCTCGTGTGCTGATCGTGATTAACGTGATGCCTTTCTCCTTGCATCGTTCGTAGAGCAGGCCTTCGACGTCGGAGGAAACAGCGGATGTTCCTTCGTCGATGAATGCGTAGCGAGGTTCGTGATACAGTAGTCTGGCGATTGCCATTCTTTGCTTCTCGCCGCCACTCAGGACGTCTTTCCATTCCTTTCGAGTGTCCCAGCCTCCTTCTCTGTCGGGCAGGTAGCCCAGGCGAGCTTCTTCTAGGATTCGCTTGAGTTCGATGTCTCGGCGCCCGCGATCACGCATTTCGATTTCGCCATCGGGGTAGATCACCTGGTCGCGGAGAGTTCCTACACTGAGATATGGTCGTTGGGGGAGGAACATGATGCCGTCCGTTCCTACACTACGAGGCCTAGAAACGAGGCCCCGGTAGACTGGCCAGAGCCCAGCTACGATGCGTGCAACTGCACTCTTGCCGACGCCATTAGGACCAGATATCTGGTAGCATTGTTAGCAAAACGATAATTTGTGTCGAGTAATGAACTTACCAGGAGATGCTCCCCGGAATGCACGATGATGGAAAGGGAGTCAACCAGCTCTTCGCCTCCATGAGGGAAGACAGAAGGAGCAACAACTGGCACGTTCTCAAGACGAACACCATCAAAGCCCTTCTGGGTAGTACCCTGTACATCAGATAATGAGTACAGCTCTGGGTGTGTACCCCGCTGTGGGAAGTATGCATTCGCATGCACACGATGAAGCGTCGAGATCAAGGTGTAAACTCGACTGGTGTATCCCGCTAGTTCAGATAGGTCTTTGATGGAATACATCATTCGTCCACCAGCATCAGCTAGTGACAGCATGAGACGCTTGTTGGTAATGAACTCCTTCATTCGACCTCTCTCACGGCCGCCGCTCACGGAAGCATCTGCCAACTCTTGGATTCCTCCAAGACCACCCCACGCTGGCAAGAAGACGGGTAGAGAGCTCAAGAGATAACCATACGCACTCCAACTATACTTGAGAACAAAGTCTTCAAGAATGTTGTAGCGAATCTTCAGAGTGTAGATGCCTTCCATCCACTTCTTCAGACTTTTGAATTCCTTGTCGAGGAAGTTCTTCTCCATACTCGCGCCTCCATAGAATGCAACCTCTTCAGCGTTCGCGATGAGCCGTGCATGGAGGCCTCTGAAGTCACCCTCTTTGCGACCCTCAACCGCTTTTAGCTTTCCGAATGGCGGGGATAGTCTCCGAAGGATGGTAGCTGTGAGAAAGTAGTTACTCAGTAGCCCAGTCAAAGCCAATGGTCCAAGTGACCGGTATAATTGGTAATTGAAGACCAAAAGATCTACAAATGGCTTCCCTAGCGATGAATAGAGACTCGCTGCCGCAGCACAAAAGTGTGTAAGGTCTTGTGTGATAAATTGGTCTGCTCCTTGCCCAATTCCGCCGTCCAAATTCGACAGCTTGTAATAATTGAGATTATCATTGAGGTACAGGTCGTGGATGTATCTTGTCAGCCGTGTTCGGAAGGCAATCGAAACTTTTGATTGTAGGAATTTGATCATGGCGTTTGTGTAGGAGGCGAAACTCCCAATTCCACACCACTGTATTGGGTTAGACGTGTACACAGAATATGTGATCTATTGGATGTTGAATGGAGACGCTCACTTTGATAATTCCCCAGATAAACGACCTTCCATTTCCTGCAACCAGGTCTCTCACAATCTCTCCATCTAGTCTAGCCACCACTAACGACAGATATGTTCGTAGCATGAGAAACACTCCATGACTCAACAGTAGCCCTGTCTCTTTACTTGTCCATCTAGGGATCATGATACTCAAAAGACTAAGAAACTGATGCAAGAATGCCAGATTGAGCCCTGGCTTTGTCTGCGGCGGCGGAATCTGCGGTGTATTCCCATCAGAAAGTCCAGACGCTCTCGGCGGATTCAAAAACAGTCTTCGATGCGCATCAAAAGTTAAGGCTTTGGTCGGATGTATGGTAACTTTCGAGGTTGAGTCCTTGTACGGGACGAAGATCACTCGCGAGCCATCCTTATTCTTCAATCCGGAATTCCTCCTTAGCAGTCGACGTCCCTGCTCCTTCTCTGCTTTCCGCGACTTCCACCATCGTCTTGTTCCTTCGCCGCTGGCGATTATGGAGAGTGTGAGGGCGAGGGCTCCGAGAAGTCTTGTGGTCTTTGATGTGCCTTTCAGTCGCTGCCGGAGGAGGTTCGAGTACTGGTGGTAGAGATTGGCGATCGGATCTGCCGAGTACCGCAATGTTGATTGCGAAGCCATGGTGTTTACTTCGCGGTTTGCTGGGATCGTCTGTTCTTCTACATCGTCATGATCATCCCTTCACTGCCCTGTTGACTTGTATCCTCCGAAGTTGCCACTGAAGTTCACTGCTTTCTCTCTGGCTTTCCTCAAGCCCAGGTTATCATGTCGTCGAATCTTAGTGTGGCATGAATCATGGAACGTCAGAAACTTCACGATGGCTTGGGTTGGCTGGCTGTCACATTCATCTTGAGCCTCCACCAAGTTGTCGCATGTGAATCTGGGGAAAAGCGGATTGTTCAATGGCCGAGGCATGCAGGGGCTGTATCTTGGCTCAGGGCACGTGGACGAATATTTTGTTACGGTGTGGTGTCACGGGGTCTGTCTGCTACCCCACAAGTGCGCGCGAGGAGATGGAAGTCTGAGCTCCAGCTCCAGCTCCAGCTGCTCGTGCAGGTGCAAGTGCAAGTGCAAGTGCAAGGTACGGCCCGACACCCAAATTGAGCTATGGGCATGGCATGGCATGGCATGGTGGGCCATGTCGATGGTGGTTAATCCGGGTTGAAGATGTAAAGATCGATCTTGGTTGCGGGTGTAATCAAAGTATTGTGATCAAGATGATAAGTGATGCTTCTGGAAGTCAGTTCAAGCCTGCAAGGTCATTTACCTTTCTATCACTTGTACTATCCCCTTCCCGAAACAGGTCAACCACAGGCCCGCCCAACCTTTCCAGCCCTACAAGCTGAATATTCCTCATCAGTTAACTTTCTAGAAGTCTACTGTACCGGCAGCGAACCGACGCGGGCCCATTATGCAACCCCTTTTCTTGTCGACTGGGAGTTCAAGCCGTCGGCAATCCATTTCTCTTTGGATCTCGATACGCGCGCAACCAGGGTGGATCTGATACAGTTCTCCCTCGATTTCGACTCTCGAAACGCCAACCCCCACCCTGATTCACAAGTTGGACCCCTCGATTATTCTCCCTTCCAACACTCGAAGCGCATATTCAAATGTGACAGGTAAAGAAGGGCGTTGTCTCTTTGTGGACTTTGCATTGTTCCAGCTTGATCCTGGCTCAAGAATGAGGTTCCTGTGAAAGGCTGGCTGCCGAGTGGCTGTTCTGTAGCCGCCGAGGTGGATTTGTGAGTTTGGACCTCAAGATGCAGCAACGTCAAAAGATGGGATTCTCTGGACATCAAAAGCAGGTACAGAGTAGAGTTTCCTTGGAGGATAAGGGGGTCTGTAAGGGTCCGCGTTCTGCTAGGTCTTGCTGACTAGAAGGTCTATTAATATGCATGCAGCGTATTTTTGATACTCGACAGATGTCCACGAACGAACATGCTTTTCCTCTTGGGGCTATTCTTGGCTGTCGCTATCCAGCTTGATTAGCCGAACTCAATCATTAGAAAGTAAATAGCTGTCGCTAACAGCGAAAACCTTTGATAATATCACAACAGCTGTGATTAGACGTAAGATCCAGATGCGGTGAATGTGACAATATCTGCTTCAACCCATCAACATCAATGTCTCCATTCATCCATGTGCATCCCCGCCTGCCGAGTCAGTTGTCGAGTCCAGTCGGGTTCACATCTGGGATAAAGTGCTTTTGATAGGATGAATCCGGGGGCAACATCCAGGGCGCCTAATCTTATTCGCCCCCGATTCAGTCCTGGACGGAGTGGCTGACCGACGGCATGCTCTGAATGGACGCCCACGCCCAATTTGGGGGATGCAGGTTCAAAGCCCCGGGAGACAGGCGTGCACAATGCGCGTGGAGGAGCGTGGAACAGAAGAAAGGACAAGACAAGACGGACAAACGTTCAGAAAGAAAGACTTTGCCTGGACGCCGCCATCAAAAGGAGAGAGGGAGGCCGTTCATGGATGTGCAGACTGCAGATAGACTATGCTCGACAGCTGTTGGATTGGATGCATGATGAAGTTTCCGCAGAGAGAGCTCCTGTGAGGGAGGGCGAGGCACTGGACGCTACTTGCTCTCCTAAGACCAATACCACGCCAGAGCTGGCTGGCCTAGGCAAACCTGCTCGCTCGTTCTGCTCCCTGTGTCCACGACACCCCCTCAATCAAATACTACTCGTCCTTTCCCCCATCTACAGCTCCCTCCAGCTTCATCTTCATTGTTGATTTGTATTATTGAATTGTATTTTCCCCAACGCGACAAGTCTCGAGGCAATTTCTCCCACCTACCTCACTTCCCTAGGCCAATAGCCTTAGTCACCCCAAGCAGCCAATCAGAGCATTTAGCGAAATTGGCTCGATTGACTGCCTCTTGTCCCTCAGCCTCCCTTTGAACCTCCCCTGATCATCTCTCGAGAGCTCATAGAGGCCTCTTCAAGCTTCGAAGCTTTCATCCGCTCTCTGCCTCAATTGTCGCATCTTGTTGCGCCAGCTTTCGCCGCTCCTTCAATCGCGTTCCCGGAGGCGCGACGAGTTCTCGACCTTGTTGAAGTCGTATTAGGGGCTGTCATCATTCTATTTCCAACCATTCTCCGACGCGTGCAGAGATATTCCATTTGGACGAGATAGAATTCATCGCGGCTTGTATCTTTATAACAGGCCTCCCTCGGTCTCGAATTGCCCTCGATGAGTAACGAGATAGTACAGCCGACGGAGCAAGATCTTAGCCGCTCAACTTCAACTGAAGGTGGAAAGGCATCGAAACCACCAGCGCTGGATACGTCAAGCTGTATGTGTTCCATCCCCCGTCAGATTGGTTTCGCTATGATTCAGAGCGAATGCGCCAGCTGTTTTCCGGCCTGGGAAATGAATGAGACTCAAGCAAGCTAACCATGTGTCAACCACAGTCACCAACACTCCACACCCACCCAGCTCTTCTACCCAGGCTACTTCAACGCAGAATACCGCTACAACTGAGGATTCCGAAAGCACTGCCTTATCGGGATCACAACACGAGAGAGATTCCTTGAGAGTAGCGGATGAGGCTCCGGAAGTCCCAAAGAAAAACCGCGGTCTTCTTCCAGTTCCATCCAGATCCTCTTCGCACAAGATACAACCATCACCAACAACTACTGGGCTGAGTGGAGCTACTGTGAGCGATCCTGCAGATAGTATAGGGGGAAGATCGAAGGAGTCGAAGGGGAGCATTTTGGGGAGGAGGCGGAATGGGAGTGCTACAAGCAGCAAAATGTCGATAACACAACAAGGAACATCGTCAGGCCCAACAGGGACCCCAAACAACACAGCTTCAAACCCGGCAGTTTCCCGACAACCAAAAAAGAAGGGGCTCTTTTCATTTCTCTGCTGTGGAGTTCCGGATAGCGCCAATCCGGTAGACCCAAACGACGCAGCTGTACCTGCAAACAAGGTTACAAAGGTTCCATCGGGACGACCTGCTACAGCCAGCCGACCCGAACAAGGAACGACGGTACAAACAAACAGCACTCCCACCAAACCCCAGACCGAAAAGGAAGCTCTTCGCCAGGATGATCAGCAGGTTGGGCTTGATAAAGATCGCAACGCAGTCACATATTCGAATTCAGGCCGAAACGTGCAAACGGGAGGCAGTATTCCACCAGCAGCGAACGGCGATTTGAGTCAAGTGGGTGGTGATACACGTGATCAGCAATTGCCTGAATTGTCTAAGGAATCAGAGTCAGCGAGCGCTGGCCAAACTTCAACCCCAGCTGTCGTGGTCCAGGGCCCTTCCAGATCCGAGTCAAAAGTCTCAACCACCCAGAACCAAGCTCAAGAGCAGAAAGATACAGAGGGCGACGTCAAGATGGCCGATTCCGAACCAGTGCCAGCAGACAAAGAAGAAACCACAGTCCCCCCAGTTCGGAAAGATGAGACTGTCAACAAGGCAGCCCTACCGCCACCTCCACCTGTTCCTCAGCCACAACCTGGGCCAAGTGAAGATAAAGCAGCTCCCGAGCCGGCAGAGCAGAAATCGCAATGGCTACTTCCACCAATTGCTCCAAGATTCCAAGGAAAGAAATGCCTCGTACTGGATCTTGATGAGACTTTAGTCCACAGCAGCTTCAAGGTATGTCCCGCCTGACGTACTGAGCTCAATTGCTAACTACTTAGATTCTCCACCAAGCTGATTTCACAATCCCTGTCGAGATTGAGGGTCAATACCATAATGTTTATGTGATCAAACGACCAGGTGTTGACCAGTTCATGAAGAGAGTGGGCGAACTCTACGAAGTTGTCGTATTCACAGCTTCCGTTTCAAAGGTATGCTATGCTATGCTCAAATCTAAACCAAATGCTAACTGAAATTCAGTACGGTGATCCTCTTCTGGACCAATTAGATATCCACCACGTTGTCCATCATCGTCTATTCCGCGAGAGTTGTTATAATCACCAAGGAAACTACGTCAAAGATCTATCTCAAGTTGGCCGAGATCTTCGAGAAACGATCATCATTGACAACTCTCCTACGTCATATATCTTCCACCCCCAACATGCTGTTCCTATCAGCAGTTGGTTTTCTGATGCTCACGACAACGAACTCCTCGATTTGATTCCCGTCCTCGAAGACCTAGCAGGCTCGCAGGTCCGAGACGTCAGTCTTGTCCTTGATGTCGCCCTTTGAAGCAAATTTCATGTGCGCACCTGCATGCAAATACACTTGCTATCATAGCGGATGGCGTTTTTCGGTTGATACCTTTGGTTTCATTGTAGAATGTACTGTTTAATCTATATAATGGGTCTTCTCCTGGCCAGACCAGAGCAGCCAACTTTTAACTTGATCAGGGGACGGGTGGGTCATATTGAGCGGGTCATCAAAAATGGACGGGAAGAAAGAAACAACAGCAGATGCTCATTTCTCTGGCAGAGCTGGATGGATACCTTTCCTTTGCCTCTGACTGTCTGACGGGATGGGAAATGTAAAGGGATGGGAAGATTGAAAGGAGTTCCAGCCTCGGGAAGAAAAGCATCACAGAGCAGCAGACTACGCTGCCAACACATCAACCTTTTTCTTTTTTATTGTTGTCATCATCTTTGGAGGGAAGCAAGCAAGCAGAGGAGTTGAGTTGATACCTGGGAGGATTTGATGGGCTGGAAATAACAGATGCTGGTTGATGGATGGGGGAGAGGGGGGAATTTTTCTATTTTCATTTGTTCATCTTCTCTTCAAACTTCATAGCATGCGTCAAGGGGGGCGCGAATATCGACAAACAGACAGACAAAGGCAGAAAGACAGAAAATCACCTTCCTGTACCAATGTAGCTAGTCGTCGTAGTGGAGGCTTGTGGTGGTGCTGAAGGAGGGGAGAGAAGAGGAGAGCGTCCCAAGCAGGTAGCAAGGCAATAAATATATGGAGATGCTTTGCATCGTTGAAAATCACATTTCCTATTACACTTAAAAACTGGCATGAACGTGAAATATAACATTAACAAAACCCTCAATTGATTTAAACTGAAACATTTCTTTGCTTCCTAATTCTAACGATCTGAAGTTTCATTATCAACTTAGAAGACAACTCGTCGTTGTCCCCAGATTCCTATCCAATCTAAGCGGCGGTCCACTCCACTAGCTCGACCACATCCCTACCACAACCGAGCCTCCCTTTCAATGTCGCTCGTGTCCTCATCTCAATAATTCGAACTGTCCGTCTGTCTCCTCAACCTCACAACCACCACGACCACAGTTCACCTCACAATCCACTCCTTAACCTTCGAATCGCCAATCGCGTTAATTGATCTTCGATTTCTACATCATGGTATGATCCTCTCTCCTGTCCAGCTGGGCTGGCTTCTCGATTGTGTAGACACAGCTCGCGCATGCGCACCTCCTTTGACCAGCACCCTCAACTCCTCTCTTCCTCACCCACTCCAAGTTCAGAAATCTAGCCGCGATTACCAATGTTCAATCATCTCTTTATAAAGTACAACTACACTGAACTGACTCTGTTTGAAATGAAATAGTCCTCCCCACGCCCCTCCTCGCCCATCAACTCTCCCGCCGGTCTGAGCAGCGGCCGTCCTTCCTCCCCTACTCCTCCCGGTGGACCAAAGACTGCGATCCGTCGTCGCGCGGCCGCTGATCAGAAGGATAAGGTTGCGAATGCGAGGCCGAGCTCTACGAGGGCTGCGGGTGCTGGTGGGAGTTCGAGTACTATGTTGAGTAGGTGGTCTTTTTTTTCTTGTAGCCCTTGGATGGCGATTGTGGATGGTTTTGTGCTTGATAGGATTGGGGATTTTGATAGACTGGTCTCAAGAAATGGTGTGCCAGCCGGAGTTACATCGGAGATGCTTTGGGTGCACAGTGCAAGATTGAGGCCATTCATTGCGATCCGTCTGCATTGAAGGCTCGAATTGCAACTGTTTCTTGCACGAGGCATCTCTTGGCACCCAGTTGTACATCATATTACACCGATCGCGTTGGCACATTTCTGGAGCGACCACTGCTCCGAATGGGGAGAAGCGCGGCCTTTCAATAGCCTGGATCGTCTTGAATTTGGAATGCTGCAGCAAATACTAACATTCAAATAGGACTGTACACCGATGAGTCCCCAGGATTGAAGGTTGATCCCGTCGTTGTTCTCGTTCTCTCTCTGGTCTTCATCTTCAGTGTCGTTGCATTGCACAGTACGTTTCTCCCTCCTTCCTCACTTCCGCCCCAGAATACATCTAACACGGCACGCAGTCATCGCAAAGGTCACACGGAAATTCTCCTCCTAAAAACGACACGAGTGATGGCAGAAGGCGAGGTGCGAAGTGGCGGACGAGAGGTGCAATTCTGGGTTCTTGCGGTTTTCTGAGCGAAAAGGGAATCACAAAATTTTGATACTTGCATAGGGTTCATACGGCTGGCTGGTGCAAATTCTGGGCTGGGCTGTGTATGATGCCACTGGCCCTTTGTACTATAGGCAGATTTTATGGAAGGATTTGGTGCGATTTGCAACATTGTTCTGCATCCTGTGATATTGGCCATTTAAGTTCTTAGATTTGTTCTGACTGATTCTTAGGTCTTCCGTGGAAATGACAGTTCTAGGCCTGAGATTCGATTCTAGGAAAAATGTTGACACTGAATAAGGTTCCGGAGAAGTAATTCCTAGGCATCCTCAATTTCTATGTCGGGTTGGGGCAATTAAAGAATCGAAGGGCGGGGCTCTGAGGTTGAATTACCCAGGTACAGCTATGATACCTAGGTAGAGAGCCTTGCTGGAAGCCAAGTGCCACTCTCATCCAGTTGGCCGCCAGCCTGGTTGCCCAGCTGCAGCGTGCGTTCACTGGTCGTGCTTGCATATTCTGCTCTTGCTTTCGTGTAGCGTTGTGGCTATGGTTGCGAGCCTGGCCTTCTCACCACCTCGACTTTGCGACCTTCCCAACTTCACAAGTGGCTTCGAACAATCTCTTACAGATACTCGTCAACCCTTTCCTTTCCCTTCTCGAAGATGGCAGATCCTTTATCTATAGCAGGCAGCATAGCAGGACTCATCACTATCGCCGATGTCGTGATCCGGAACGGCTACAAATATATCGCCGCAGTTAAAGGTGCAGACAAGGCTGTGGTGTCACTTGTCCAGGAAACCAATTCCCTCGTTGGTGTTCTCCATAGCTTGCGCAATGTTGCTGAAGGACTAGAAGGCGGCAACGTACCATTTCTTGCTACAACACAGGTCCATCATATCGAGTCTTGCTTCAGAACACTCAAGAAAATCCAGACGCTCTTGGACAAGTTCGAGATATCGAAATCGAAGGACTTGATCCACCGGTCTGTACAGCATCTCAAATGGCCCCTAGCGGAGACACAGACGAAAAGCCTAGCATCAGAGGTTTCTGGACACAGAGAGACACTGGCCTTGGCTCTTAATGCTGATGAGATGTAAGTGCAAAAGCAGGCCAATAATCATATGGAGCAGCTCCTTACTAATGTATCTTTTAGGTCCGCCTTGATTGTTCTTCTAGCAAGACAAGACATTCATACAAGTACCCTGTCTAAAATTGAAGATATTCTCGTGAAAGATCGAGCTCAGAGAGAGACAGTTCGGATAAGTCAGTCGTCGTTGTGCAAGATGCAGACATTGGACTAATGCAAAACTACTCAGACGACCGCCGCCAAAAGATATTGGATTGGCTTTGCCCTCGGAACATAGATCCTTATCGTAACCAAGAGTCTGCGGTCTCACTTCGCCAGCCCGGTACTGGAGTGTGGTTTACAGACAGCATCGACTTTCGGGAGTGGAAGTTGAAGACAAATTCAAAGCTCTGGCTTTATGGTATTCGTAAGCGCCCAAACTCATAACAAGACCTGTTTGTTTATATGTACTGATTCGTCCCTGCGACAATAGCCGGTGCCGGAAAAACAATCTTGATGTGAGCGACATTTGCTGACGATGATATTTCTCGCTAACTATTGCGCGCAGGTCAACAATCATCCAAGAGGTCGACAAGATCACAAACATCGACGAAGGTAGGATCCAAATTGTTGCAAATTCACGTTGAACATGCTAATTTTCAAACCAGGATTCGCATTCTTCTACTGTGACTACAAAGATGCGGCTACTCATGAGATCTCCAATATCCTCGGATCCTTGGTAAAACAACTAGTCTCGACAAACGAAGCTGCGTTCCAACTACTAGAGCCCTTTTACGAGGGCCATTACCACTCCGCATCAGGCCATCGACAACCGAGTGCTGAGTCTGTAATTCGATTATTACACAGTATCACGGACCTTTTCTCTCTGACCACGATTATCATTGATGGGCTTGACGAAATCTCCACCAATCGTTTCGACACCGTCGAATTACTTCGGGCAATTCAAGAAGACCGTAGCATACGAGTTCTATTCGCAAGTCGTCTGGAGCCGGATATCGAGCAATGTCTGTCTGACTTTGAATCCGTTTCTATTGCCGCTCGCAGTAGCGACTTGGAGCTTTATGTTGCTAGTGAAATCGGAAAAAGAACAAGAAAGAAAGAACTCAATATCAAGGATAAGGAGCTGGAGGGCCTAATCATTAATCGACTGGTGCATGGGGCAGATGGAATGTGAGTAATCTCAATCATGGATTAGACAGGTCATCACCTAATTGCCAATGTGCAGGTTTCGATGGGTGGCATGTCAGATTGATCATCTTTGCGACCTGCCAAATGATCGTGCACGTTCGAAGGCTCTAGACCAACTTCCACGAGGGCTACCCGAAACTTATGACAGGATCCTTAATCGTGTTCTCGAACGTCATGAAGATATACACAGTCTCGTTTCAATGACCTTGCAGTGGCTGATTTGCGCCAAGGAACCATTGAGCCAGCGTGCTTTTCTAGAAGCAATATCCATTACCCCTGGCGATACACACTTGCATCCTAGTGCCATAGTTTCTGAAGATGACTTATTGAAGTGGTGCAGCAGTCTAATTCGACGGAGAGCTGTTGGCGATGGAATTGAGATTGCTCACTTCACTGTCAAGGAATACCTGACTTCTGCTGGAGCCGGGAAGGATCAATCTGGCCACAAAGACCCACGCCTCGCTTTATTCATGATCGATCCCAAAGAGAGTGACAGAATTTTGGGACAGGTATGTCTCACATATCTCAACATGAGCCATTTGGACATTCCTCCACCGGATGAGATTTGGGATAATATGAATCACGGCCTGCCCTCCAACCCAGACGCTGTTGCAACTAGTTATGAGAATAGCCACGCGGACAGCAAGAGTTGTTCCAACCCGGACAACGATATCAACAGCAAAGTCAAAGGCAGCGTCGAGGACAACACAACTCACAATCCAATACCTGGCAACTCACTACATCATAAATTATCACCTCAACAAGAAAATGCTAGGACTTGTGTATCCCGAGACAGACACTGCAGGAAGAAGGTAATAGGCTCCACAACCCAACCATTCATTACGTTCAAGCAATATCTTAGGAGGTTTCCTCTATTAGATTATGCAGCCCACCAATGGCAGTTGCATCTTCAGTTATTCATGAGCGATCCGGTAGCCTCTCGCCTCTCTCGAAGACTGTTTGCCAAAGAAAAGTCATACCAATTTATTTGGTGGTCTTACACATGTTCGTACGACATTTTAGAAAAGCAATGGTCTGAGCCCTTCTCCGATCTTACAACCTTACATTGGGCTACTATCATTGGATCTCCTGACTTGTGTTCCTGGCTTGTGGATGACGGCAGTGATGTGAATCGTACGTCACGATCGGGGTCTCCATTGGATTGCGCATTGTTAGGTCTACGCAGTACAGTTTACCACCGCGATCAGGCTACCTATCTTAACCAGATGGATGAAGAAGCTAGTCGAGATTTCAGAGATCCTAAATTTACAGAATACTACAAATCCACATTTACCATTATCAAAGGACTCATAGACAAAGGAGCAGGACTAGCTGCAATCACCCATCCCTACACCAAGGCAGCACCATTGGGCCTGGCACTTATGACACACCCGGAACACCCTGACATCATCCAATTGTTCTTGGATGGAGGAGCATTAGTCACAGAAGAAGAGGTTGAAATCATCAAGCAGTTCCTCGCCAGGAATAAAGAGGTGGCTTCTCTGTCTGCTCTTCCTTTGGGTCTCGCCGTTTTGTTTTCAGATTCTGCACACAAAAGCGTTTCAATTACTGCTTTGATAGCTTATCAGGAATTGCTTACAACATTGACTGAGAAGCCCAAAGTAGATTGTGAGCCCTCTGCCGATCTGGAAGACGCAATATCTTTGGATCTGCTTCGAGACGAACTCCTGCAGGCCGCAGAGCATGGTATATACAAAGTCGTCAAGAGAATAGCTACAAAGCTACAGAGATCTGGATATGATGAGACAGGGTCAACTTTAGCTTGCGGGCTTTGTGCGGCCCTGCAGAACCGCCATAAAGAGATTCCAAGATACTTTCTGGAAATCGGCGCCAGTCCAAATTGGAAAGACGAATTTGGAAACACACCAGCACATGCGGTTTTGCAGCCGCATTTGACATTAGGTGCCGATTATATCACCGATCAAATCAAACTTTTGCTTGACTTTGGGACCGACCTCTCGATTTCCAATAACGATAGAGAGCAAGCGATACACCTTGCTGCTAGGTCGAAGCATGAGCATCTGCTAGAATCATTCGTTGGATTGATAGGGGAAGCGAGGTTCCAAGAATCCTTAGTGACATTCAAACCTAGCTTACTGCAATACGCCGTTATGGAGGGCTCAGACTCCGCCATTCGACTTATTATCCAGCATGCTGGAGTGATAGATTTGGCAAATCACCAATGCGAGGATGGTACATCCCTTATGGGCCTTGCCGCCCTGCGCCAGACTGATGTTGCTTTGCAAATTCTTCATCAGAAAGGGTTATCGATAGAGACGCTGAGTCAAGATGGTTCGTCGGTCCTCTTTCATGCAACAAAATCGGAGCTCGACGAACCATTCGAATTTCTCATCAAAGCAGGGGTTATTGACACATCCGCCCGTGCGGATGGTCGTAAGGCAACCCATGAAGCTGCACAATCCGGCAAGCGGTCGAAGCTCGCCAAATTACTGAAAGTTGGGCATGATCCAAATTTCAAGGACTCGGGTGGGTCAACGCCTTTACATCTTGCTGTGCTCTGTTACGACCCGGAGGTGGACTACTTGGACGGTCCACTGGCAGGCGGTTGTGTATTGAGACTTCTTCTTGGAGATCCAAGAATTGAGATAGACTCTCAAGACGCAACGGGCGTGACAGCCATGATGAAATGCTTGCAAGAAGTGCTCTCCATTCACAGCGACAAGATGCTTGACATCCAAATGCATCTATTCAACAACGCTGAGTTTCTCATCAAGCACAAGCCCAATCTGCTGCTCGCAGACCAGAAGAGACAAACAGCACTGCATTTTCTTTGCCGAAACGGAATGACTCAAAATTCCTTCGCCTTGGCAAAGATTTTGGTCGCTTTAGGTGCCTCACTCACTGCAAAAGATGATATTGGCATTTCGCCATTTGAGCTTATGTTTGCCTATTGCGTTGATTCAAAACTCTCAGCATGCTTCAGGGAGTCTGAGGGGTTTCATCGAAAAGATGTTCTTCGGTATGCCATTGATAATGCATCGAGTAGTCTGAATGAACCTCTGAGCCAAGCTGGGAGTCGTGGATTATGCCCATTAAGTTTTGCACTCCGAATGAAAAGCCAACATGCGGTAGATACTCTTCTTTCCAAACCAGAAGTTACCGTAGACATTCGGGGGACAGGCGAAGACCGCCTCAGTTCGTTAGAGCTAGCTGCGCACTTGGGATGCTCTGGTGACACAGCTCGGATACTCCTATCTCGTACCAGCATCGATTTCTCTGCGCTTGATCCTGTCTATGGCAATAGCATACTTCATTGGACTACGGGGAATGCCAGTGACACATCGGTATTGAAGGAACTTCTTCAACGAAAAGTGGACCTTGAGTGCTTAAATAAAGCCTCTGTGACTGCACTCTATACCGCAATAAGCTGGGAAAATGCCGCAGTTGTCAACATATTGCTAGAGGCTGGCGCAAATGTGAAGACTGCCACTGGATCACCACTGAAAGTTCTCCCCATCCATCAAGCTGTGCAAACTGGCCAGCTTCAGGTACTTCGGAAGCTGATCGAGTATGGGGCGGACATTAATGCTACATCAGCGGACACCCAGTGGACTGCATTGCATTATGCTTGTCTTGAAAGCCAACTGGATATGATATCATTTTTAATAGCGAGTGGTGCACTTCTTAATAAGAGAGATGCCGAGGGGAACACTCCGTATCTGATTGCCGCAGGATCGAAAAATTGGCATGTTGTCCATAAGTTTTTCACAACATCTGCTGATTTGGAAGCGAAAAATTTGAAGGGACTCAATGCATTGCATTTCGCAATATTGTATGGTTCTGTTGCAACTGTTGAAACTCTGGAGAAAAAGAGCCCCAGTCTCGTGGGAGATGTGATCGACAGCAAGGGCGAAATCTGCGGTAGCACTCTGACTCTTGCTATTCAATCCGGTAGTATGGACCTTGTGGATAAGTATTGGCACGAAGGCGCCGAGAAATTTGTGAATGATCGTGGATACGGACTCTGTCATTGCGCTGTTATTAGCACATCCAACAACGTTCGAAGCTTTCTTCTGACGAAGTCTATTGACTGGGAATTGGATTCTGGAAAATGGCTTTCGCTCCCAACAGAGCCTGAATATTTCCACCTGTTCCTCAGGCCGATTCACTTCGCAGCTTCCAATGGGTTCGAGTCAGCAATCGCATTCCTCAAGGACCACGATCTGATCCCAGATATCAACGTTCTCACTCGGGGAACCGAAGGATATTCACCTCTACATATGGCAGCATTGGGCAACAAATCAAGCACTATTAAGCTTCTCAAGGACTATGGTGCAAATCTAGACACGAAGAGCAGACGAGATGAGCAAACACCGCTCCATATCGCGGCTAAATGGGGATACTTACAGAACGTCATTGCTTTACTTGAAGCAGGTTGCTCTCCAAATCTCACCGATGCCCATGGAATGACACCCGAGCTCCTCGCTATCGAGAACGGCCACGACGAAGTTGTCAAAATTCTCTCACAGAATCTCGACAAACTCGAAGCAAACCTTGAAGAAGTAGAAGGCAAGTCGTCGGGATCGATTATTCCGGCTGTCGGTACGAAGTTTTGGAAACTTCCGCTATCGAAGAGTCCGCATGTGGTGGATGTGATGAAGGAGGGGAATATGACGATCTATGCGGTGCGTGATGGTGAAGGCTCGGAGGAAATACGGAAGACACTTGGGGATAATGAGGGTGAGGACGATATTTGCTTGGGCAAACCATATAGGAGGCGTATTTGAAGGATTTGGTACTGGTTGGTTTTCTTTTGTTCACAGGAGATCTCGGTTCCGGATCTGGAGTTTGGGGTTACAGAGGGAAGGGTCATTGATATTCTCAAGTCATTTCATGGCTATTTGTACCATTATATACTAGTGAGTTTCAGATTGTTTTGGTATGTGAACGGATTAAATGACAAGTGTATTGCCGAAAGAATTTCGTGGTCTTGGCTATGAAAAGGGGTAAATGAGAGGTTAAGCGAGCGAGCTTGTAAACAATTCCGAACAGACACCATCAGGATT
This sequence comes from Leptodontidium sp. MPI-SDFR-AT-0119, assembly GCA_020726505.1. Taxonomy (NCBI): domain Eukaryota; kingdom Fungi; phylum Ascomycota; class Leotiomycetes; order Helotiales; family Leptodontidiaceae; genus Leptodontidium; species Leptodontidium sp. MPI-SDFR-AT-0119. Next base: position 1,133,191 of record JAHLEZ010000013.1, on the reverse strand, counting down.
TCGGAAGATTCTGATTCACTTGCTGTACCATCTAGCTCGCTAACCTGTGGCGTGTTTATCAATCTAAAGATTTCAGCTCAAGTCGTTCTAGAAGAACGATAACGACGTTGCCAGGCAGGCCTTGGCGTGATGAGGAAGAGACTTCGGGGCCCCTTAGGTTAACAATCAAACGATATGTCTAACCACTCACATCTTTGTGTCTTCACATAACCAAGCATTATGGTGCCTTCTCGTCATCTTTAATCCGGCGCAAGTTTACCTGCGTACTCATACCATCGACCTCGAGATCCTTCTAAGGGATATTATTCTTGGAGCCACTGCCCGGGTTCTCCAAATAATTCACTATGACCTCTATGCACTCTGTATCTTCGGATCCCAGAGCGATCATGGTGAGAGATGTCCGTTTTTTCATTCTCATCATAGGGTCGTCCTCATAGGCTTTGACGTAGAGGTGGCTTCGCCGCTTGTCGAGCTCTTCCTCGATTTGTATGAAGAGCATGTTTACACAGACTAGTATGAAGTTGTAGTTACAAGGCTGCGTGTAAAGTTAGTTGTGAGTACATATTTTTGGCTGGGGATGTCTATTATCTAGTAATTTATAGTTCAAAGAACATTGTAAATGATGCAGCGCAAGGGCATTCTCAAGTAGGGTGTAGTGCCAGACACATCGCTGATGATGTCTTGCTTCAGAATTCCTAACAGCTCTTGTTCTTCTACCAAGCCTCTCGCCCTGCCCGATTATTCGCGGCCGACAATTTTCAAAACATTCGGTGGTCTTTCGGGACGCCGGACACACCTTTGGGAATGCCTTCCGGGACTTGTTCGCTTCACAGTAGTGTTGAAGCAAAGACTTCTGTTTGAAATAATGAGTCGCGTTCAAGTTGAGAATGGTATGGATATCAGTTTTAGACGTAAATGGTCCAGATACATCACAATGAATATGATAAACGCTTAGTCCTAATGTCTCAAGGAACTCCACAAGCCTTCTTTGGCTGGCCATCATCACGTGATGACCAACTCCAAATACATTTTGAAACACCTCTGCCCCTTTCCCCAACTAACCGGCCTCAAATCTTCACAACTCACTTTCTTTCCTCATCACAACCACAATCAATGCCATTATTCTCCTAGAATATCATGACGATCCATCTGCGCCACGGCGATCAGAGTATCTTGGTAAGAGAGCGCCTTCTATTTTTATCGAATAGGATTGGTCTCCTTCACCAATTATCCGACCGGCTCTCCCTGCCAAGTCAAACCGATTTGCCCTCACCAGCAGCCTCCCGCGCGATCGTCCCCAGGGTAATTGTGAAGGAAACAGCCTTGGCAGTTTGACAGCATGCTTCAAGACTTTGCAGGCGAGCTCACTCTAGAAAAGCTTGGTGCGATAAATGGACCTTCGTCCCATCATGAAAAGGCAGGTTTCTCCCAGCGTTTCTGATCTTTCTCTTCTCCTCTTTATTCCGTTCTCTATTTATTTCTTCACTGTCGGTAGATTCGATACTTTTTTACGCTGGACGTTGTTCTATTTTCATAATGCAGAACCCATGGATCCGTGTTGTTTCTCTCGCCCTTCTTTTCTTGCTCGTCGCCTTGCCTGTTGAGTCTCTGCCACAGAGGAGGAAGAAAGGTGGTGCATCTAGGGGAGGAGCAGCTACAGGTGCGGCAACCGGTGCTGCTGCTGGAGGCGCCGCTGTAGCAGCTACAAAAATTACCCAAGCTACCGATGGATCGATGATTTTGGATAAGACTGTGCAGATCAAGTAAGTTGGACCTCCAGGATCTTGTCACACATCTCTGATAGTAACAGTGGCCTTCCTATACGATACAAGATCTCAGCACCCGCCGATCAGTTCACGGCAGCTTCAGGTGTTCCAGGCGGAGCTGCAGCCGCCAATACAACCGGTACCTTGGGCGTCAACGTTCTTCTACATGGTGACGGAGGGCAGAGTTTCGTCGACTTCCCCAATCAAGCAGTCCAGAACAATCTCATGGGAGTTGTCGTTCTCGCACCAAATCAACAGAAGTTCTGGGGTGGAGGAAGCGGTCTCGATAGAACAGATGGTGTTGCACACGCCGCTGCAGTCAACTCTCTCATCCAAGATCAGATGAGCCAAGACGTCGCTTTCGACCCAGCAAATGTCTTCTTCACTGGTGTATCCGGCGGATCGCTGCTCATGTCTGGGTTCTTCGTTCCAGCTTTCGGTGCTCAGTACAAGACAGGAGTTGTCCTCAATTGTGGTGCCATGGCTCCCCAGGTTGCCGTTGTCGACGCCGACACCATGATCACGAGCATGAAGATCCACTTCCAGAGCACCAAGGACGAGCTGGCGTTGCTCCAAGACTCTATCCCGCAATCCATCACAGCTTATGAGAAGTTGGCTACCGATGCAGGGTTGTCTGCCGACCAGATTGGAGCTCTTCAAACTGTTGATAACACACCGAATGGAGGAGGACACTGTGGATTTGACGGACAAGGGTTTGTTTCAGGCATTCAACTGGTCGCCGACGGCTATGAAAACATTATGGGCGCAAATGCAAACGGCGTCGTTACCGGTATCGATAGTAATGTCTTGACAGTAAGTGATTCCTAGCCCCCTCCATTTCAGGAACTAACTATGCTGCCAGTCTGTCGTCGGTAACGAGAATGTCGTATTCACCAGTGCCACTTGATACAAACTTCAATTTACAATTTATTCAAGACATCACTTCATTATTATATCTGTGCATTTGTTTTGTGATTTTTGCTTATGATTCTCATCCTCGCTACATAGCAGATACCTCCCTAGCCTCCAATATTTTCAAGTATGCGCCTGTCAAAGGTCAGCCAAGAGCAAGTGCTCATCTTCAAAGCAACAAGACTCACATGAGGCTTTCCATCTATTGTCGAAGAGCCTGAGAGTCTCTTTCATGATCTGTAATGCTTTGGATGACTCTTCACTTCCCGTCTCCTGATCAAGTCGCAAGTTCGCGATGGTAGCTTGATACAGAAGTGTAGTGATAAATGGTGATGCTTCTCTGATACACGAGTGTATCGGTGCTACGTCGGTCAAGGAACGCGTGAACTCTTCTCGAGATTTGCTCACAGTATCGGTGACGTGTTTGGTGTGATGAACGGTCCGGAAGTATTCAGATGTGTCGTTCTGCTTGGATGCGTGTGCTTCATGGAGGATTATCAAGGATCTGGAGCGGTCAGTATATCGTCTTCGATCAAACTACTTTACTTACATGGAGCACAGTGTCGTTTGATTCATGATCGAAAGCCTATTATAATCTCCTTCAAACTCAACCACACTCTCAAGAGCTCTCAGCGCGCGATCAAAAATCAGAGCTTCCTCGTTATGAAGCCGTTCATCTACCTCTTTTGCAGATACGTGCTCCAAAACTCGGCTAAGTAGCCGTGTTGCTTCGGCCATGGTCGCAAAGGGTCCCAAGTCCTGGTTAGAACGTGGCTGAAGTATTGTTAGGTTCTTTGGGGGCATGATTCCCTTATCCCATGCAGACGTGTCTGATGGTAGGTGCACATCTGGAGATGGACTTTCAACGAGAGGGGGGTTTCTCGGGTATCCAACTCTGCTCACGCTAGATTCGTTCAGTCCGAGTGTTCCAACCTTCGCAAGGAGTGCTTACCATTCCAACATAAAGACCGCCCACCACACCCTATTCTGCTCTTCTCTATCCACCCAAGCGAAGGGCTTCTTCTCGGGATACTTCGCTTCCCAATTTATACCCAGCGCCTGCCCATACCTGACGCAAGCTTCTACAGAAACCGCTGCAGAAGGGAATATTGCATGACCCGTCTCATACAGAGCGATCAATATCAGAGCCTGCAGTACTTGAATAGACGCAATACCCTGGATCTCCAAGTCAAGATAGAAAGTCTTGGCTGCCAGATAAGCCCGCGTCCTTGGATTCTGTTCTCCTGGTATCCACATACTCAGCTCCATGCACAAGATCAGGAGCGCATAATCGGATCTCAGTGAGCCAGGAGTCGCACTGGGCGTGGGTACATTCTCAAAGAACCGTTTCCTCGACACGATGGGCATCCAGGTATGCACAGTCATGAAGTACTCCGTTGCAATCGAGGACCAGTTAGATGCATCTCCGATTACAGATATGACGGAGCGTGGGATGGGAGAGATGAGGGATGGCTTGGGAACCAGGGAGCGTTGAAAGACTAGATTGTCTAGGTAGAATACAGGCGGGAACTCTGAAGTTGGAGGGGCGGTGTTTGAAGACGGGGTTTGTGCTGCGAACGTGGAAGTTGCTGTGGAGGGTTGAGGTGAGGGGTATGGCTGGGATGGGTTGTGAAGCTGAGAGAGTTCGCGGCGTCTTCGACTTGGGTATTCGCATACTAAGCCCCTTCTATGGACAATGTGAACAAATGGCGTGTAAAGACCGCCTGCTGCGGACTTACCTTGCGCAAAGAATACATTTCGGCAGACCGCGGTCACATTTTCGCTTCCTGTCTTTGCACGCGCTGCATGATAGTGTTGGCTGTCTTTGCGGCTCAGAAGTCATTATTGCAGGCTGGATCTAAATACCGAAAGACCGCCGATAACGCTATGTTTCATTGATGAGGTTGCGGATGAAGTTGGACGAGAGAGGTGGAGGTTTTGTCAGATTGCGGATGTCAGCTGCGGGCCCGCTGTCCGAATGTCCGCCACAGGTCCACCCTCCTCCAATCAGCTGTTGAGCTCAACATGCGAAATCAAATTGTGAGTATTCCTCGATTTGTAAGTCTACGTGTGTATGATCAATTACATTTGCAGATAGTGCTACGAGAAAAGGATATATGATCCCTCATACCTTTCGAAATGAACCTTCTTTACCATCATTCTCATCACATCATATCACATCCATTTCCTAACAGCTACCCAAACGTCCTCTGAAATCAACAATGGCTCCGCACATCTTCATTACAGGTATTACTGGCTACATCGGAGGACAGACACTTGCCAGCATCATATCCAAGCACCCCGAGTACAACATCACAGGCCTCGTCCGAAAAGACGAGCAAAAGCAACAATTACTCGCCAAACACCCTTCCATCGAAATCATCATCGGAGATCTAGACTCCAACGAGATCCTGATCGAGCAAAGCAAAAAAGCCGATATTGTCGTCCGTAAGTTATACCATCCCTCTAGACAATAAAAGCTGATCCATCCCAGACACCGCCGATTCCGACCACCTGGGCGCAATCACCTCCCTCCTCACAGGTCTCTCATCAGGCAAAAAAGGAGTCTATCTCCATCTCTCTGGCGCAGCAAGCGCCTTCGACCATTCCAACGGATATGGCAAGCTCTCACCCAAAATTTGGGATGATATCAAGGATCTGGCCACAATCACTACCTTCAAGGAGCCTGTTTTTCACGTCAAATCTGATCAACTTGTCCTCAGTCTGGGTAGGGAGCTCAGCATCAAGACAGCTCTATTGGTGCCGCCCGTTGTTTACGGAAACAGCGATAGCATCAAAGACCGCAGCATCACGCTACCGCTGTTAGTTGATGCCGCCAAAGCAAGAGGTAAGATGTTCCAGGTCGGAGAGGCAAAACATGGTATGTCAGCCGTACACGTCAAAGATCTCGCAGACGTGTTCGTCTACTTTGTTGAAGAGGCTCTCAAGTCTGAGGGGTCTATGGTTGAGTGGGGTGATAATGGTGTTTATTATGTCGAAGGAAGAGAGTATGTTTTCGCGGATGTGGTCGATGCTATTGCCAAGGAGATGTGTAGGAGGGGTGTGATTGAAACGGCTGAGGTGGATGTCTTGAGTGAGGAGGAGGCGTTGGGGGTTCATCCTTGGGCGTTGATTCTGTTCGCGACTAATATGAGGACGAGAGCGTCGAGATTGAGAGGTTTGGGGTGGCTGCCAAAACAGCCTGGGGTTCTTGAGGCCGTTTCTGGTCTTTTCGTGTAGATGGCGCCACGGGGTAGATTCAGAATGTTGATGAGAGTTTAAAATGCGGGTTGCTCTCTTCTCCTTGTCAATGGGCAGAGATCCTCTGGATTTCTCGGTAAAGTGCCAATCAAATTCAGTGTTTATTCACTTCCACAGAGGGGAGAATAGGGCCTGTCAAAGATGCCGAGGTCCTCTGCCAAGAAAACATCGTGTTGAATAGAGCTCATATTCCCAGGCAAGCTTCACCCCAAACATCATCAACTCTCAGCTGCTGCGGATAAAAACCCCCGCAAGCTCGGACACTTCCATTTTCCGTTGTATTTCATTGCGGCGCCGGTAGTCGTTGTTGGTCCTGAGGACATCATTCAGCCAGTTTCTACCTTCTGCATTAACTAGTTGAGATTGGCCGAGGGATTCTCAATGCTGCAGAAATCAATCCGTCTCCTCATTTCCATCCCCACATCCTTTGTGAAATATCCCACAGAACTGCTTAATCGATCATAGCATGTCCAGGTCTGCAATAATCAATGTCTGTGTCTTCGATGGCAACCAGATCCTCCTAGCAACCACGGTGGTCATCGACAATGGTCTCATCCTTTCTATCGGCGTTGCTCATGATAGCTTCAAGTATGAGACCTTCGTTGATGGTCAGAATGGTGTACTAATTCCCGGCCTCATCGACGCACATGTCCATCTCCACGGGCCGGAAACATTGAAGCAACTAGCCCAGCTCGACATGGCTTGCTGGCCGCCTTCCCTGGTGTCCCCCTTACGCGTTGCTGTTGAGAAGAAAACTGACCCGGTACTTCTGAAGGATGATCCTGTTGTGAATATTAGTGCGACGAGGTCGTTCTGGAAGGTATGGGTCAAGGTGTCGAGGTCGAATTTGACTAGTTGTCAATTTTGATACCAAGTAGGGAACAGATTCTACAAGCATGCTCACCGTGGGACTTGGCTGTCCGAATTTTTATTTCATCGCTAAGTACATACAGTTTCTTGCTCGTCGAGTTGGCGAACTCTCCTCTATCCATCCATTCTCTATCCACAGCAGGCAGTAGCTTCCTCTTTTATTCCAATGACACCACTATCTCCAGTTAGTATTGATCAAATATTTTCCCAGACAGGCAGGACATAACTGACCTGAAGCTAACAGTCTCCCAGCTAAAGATAAAAGCACCGATCCAAGCCCCGATGAATATGCTGATAATGATGTACCCATTGAAGTACATAGCCAACAACATGATGAAATACGCAACCGCAAACTGGAACATATGCAAAGTCGCTCGAACCATCTGCTGGAACAGGTTTGGTCGGAATGGCGGCGTAGGAAGTGCGGCTGGTGGGGGACAAGAATCCGCTGGAGGCGAGTTCTTCGAACCTTGGGTCGTAATGTAGGTGTTCAGAGACGCAACGTGTCGCTGATATTGGTTCAAGATGTGTCGGTCATACTCCTTTGCAAGGCGACGTAGTAGCTCCAGGGACATGACGAGGAAAATGACTCCGATACATGATCCGGCGAACATGGATGTTGATTTGATCTGCCATGACGAAGAGATGAAACCTTTGGAAAGAAATATATCAGCATTTCGATGCTCTCATGCATTTTGAACTTCAGGCAGATTTCTCTTGGGCTGAAAGAACTCACAGGAGTTAATTGTGTTCCAATTCCATAACATCTATTACCAGTCAGTGTTCGCTGCTTCACGCTACATTCTCTAGGACACTTACCGACACGACACATGTCGAGGCCGAATCGTCCATTGAAGAGTGATCCATCTTAACTGTTGGCTGTTGGTCGATCGAATTAGAGAATGGCTTCTCGTTACAACAATTCACTTTTTGGCTGTTATAACATACAGTACAGTAGAAGTCAACTTTGGTGATGGGGGTACAAGCTAATTTTGATCAAAGTCTCATCCCTTGCCTGATGCTGTCAATGACAGCGTCCAGAACCCCGCAGGGCTGGGCGCCATGCATCTAAGTGGTCGCCACCACTTAATCCCACTCTTGGCAAGCACCAAGCCAGGGAAAAGACTCCATAATTATGGATTCCAGCAAATCACATTCACCAATTGAGGTCAATTGAGCTAGCTCGGCGCGCTTATTGAGCATGTTTGCGGGAGTATCCTGATGCCAAGAGACGCGATCGATCTCACGACGCAATGCTGAGTATTTCTTACGTCCCTGTTGGGCGTGGAATTCTTCGAGAAACCCCGTATCAGGAGCATGGCGGGTGTAACACCAGGGTTTTGACGGGCTGTTTTTCTGTGAGGTGGAATTTTATCTTGCTCAATTCTCTGCATGAGGGTGGTTTGACCGAGCCCAAGAATGGGGCTCCAAGTCTTGGCCCGTCTAGGTCGAGATGTACAATTAAAACCGAATTTCCTCGGATGTTTGTTTGTGTGAAGGAAGGTTTCGCTGGATCAGAGTAGATTTCACTTTCTCTTTGCTTGTCGAAATGGATTCTCACGGTGTACTCGAAGCCCGCCAGCATATTCAAAACCATTCAGCTGGTGGCGATGAGATTTTCTACTGGGGTTATGCTACCCGTGTATTTCCATGTACGAACGATGCAGGAAGTTGTGCGTACCTGGATGCAGTATACTGGTATGTTTCTCGCCCTGGAACTATCGTTGATCTGGGAATCGATGATTGCTTCCTTTGTTCTTTGATCCATGAGCCACACATACTCACAAAAAGCCAACACTAATATTATCACAGGATGCACACTGTCTCTATGCTGTACACATTCATCCTCTGGGCAGTTCTAGGTGGTCTTCTCGCCATATTCGTTTTATCCAGAGCCGTCAAACCTTCCCGGACACGAAGTCCACGCTTAGAACTCGAAGGTGGGAGACCAATTGCTCCCATGAGCATCTTCACACGGTTTTGGAAGTCAAAGACGGCAGCATTGCGTCGTTGGTTACTACCAGAGAGCTTGCAATCCGTGTTTGGAAATGTGACTAGACTGCAATTGGTGCTACTCGCTGTACTGATGGGGTATCTGTTGATATTTTCGTGAGTATTTTCCATCTCGCCAAATCGAGAAAGTAGCTAATGAATTCTTTAGTCTTGTGGGTATCGTTTACAAGACTTGGGTCACACCAGTCAAGAACCTCCCTGGTGTCTACAATACCCGTACCACCATGGGCGGCTTTAGTGATCGCATTGGGGCATTCGCTTATGCCCTGACACCACTCAGTGTTTTCCTCTCGCAAAGAGAAAGCATCCTATCACTCATCACAGGCATGCCGACACAATCATTCAACTTCATCCACCGATGGCTAGGCCACATCATCTTCGCTCAATCGATGATCCATACCATAATCTGGACGATCATTGAGGCAAAGTTGTACCAACCCCAACCGAAAGTCTACACCAATTTCATCAAACAGACTTATATGATCTGGGGTATTGTGGCAATGGGACTTCTTTCATTCATCTGGGTCTTCAGTTTCCCTCGCATGATTCGATTGACTGGTTATGAGTTCTTCCGAAAGTCTCATGCCATTGTTGCGTTAATCTACCTTGGTGCTTGCTGGGGACACTGGAATAAACTAGCTTGCTGGATGATCGCTTCTTTGGCTATCGTCTTCATGGACTTTGGGATTCGCTACATCAGAACTCTCCTTATCCACGTCGGATACATGAAGTCTGGTGGTAAGAAATCCCCTTGTGTCGTAGCCATGACCTCGCTAACTTGTTTGCAGGATACGGATTCGTATCTGCTCAAGCAACACTTCAATGCTTCGACGATGCAGAGGGCCGAGTCGTCCGCATCGACTTCGAGCATAATCACGGCTCATGGTCCCCTGGTCAACATTTCTACCTCTGCTTCCCAGAACTTTCGATCTGGCAGAATCACCCGTTCACAGTGGCATCTCTCCCCTCCCAACAAACCGTCAACCCTCACCACACATACATCGTGCGCTGCCTGAAAGGAGAAACGTCGAAACTGGGTATGCTAGCAGAAAGACTTCAAACAGAGAAACTCGCCACACCCGTCATCCTCTCCGGTCCATATGGCTCATCCAGTCTTTCGAAGCCAGGTAATTTCTTGGCTGTTGCCGGTGGGACAGGAGCTACGATGGCATTCCCAGTTATCCTCCAAAGAGTTCAAGAATACAGCCATATTGGAGGAAATGCGCAACTCGTGTGGATCATCCGCCGCGCGCAGGATCTGGAATGGATGGCTTCTGAATTGGCGACTTTGAAGCGATATATCGCAAATGCAGGAAGCAAGCTCTCAATACGGATATTCATCACGCGAGAACCGTGTTCGAAACCCACGAAAGAAGAGGGTTCGGATGATGAGATCAAGGGAGTTACGGTCCGAACGTCGATTGCGGGTAGCAATATTTCGAGTTTGGTGGATGCGGAGCCAGGATATGAAGTTGTGTGGCTTGGTGATCATCACCCTGATTTGTCGCAGGTGGTGAATGACTTTGTGGAGTCGGCGCCTGAGATTGGAGGGAGTGTTAGTGTGGTTGGAAGTGGACCTGGGAGTATGGGGACGTCGCTGCGGAGGGCAGTGGCGGCTGTAAATGATGGCTCGAGGGTGTGGCGTGGGGAGGAGAAATATGATGTACATCTTCATTGGGATGATAGGCAGGATTGAATGGATTTTGCTTTTTTGGCGTTAATTAGATACCTCTCAGCAGCGAAATGTAAAGTTGTTTGATACCAGATACCCATGTCAAAGCAAAGCATTCAAGAATAGTGAAGCTTTAGGGCTGAATGATCAGTCATTCGATGGTCAGCCTAACAAAGTGATCTAAGTTAAGCATACCTAGGTATGCATTTAACTCCTTCCGCTTTAATATCGATCCATCTACACCCCTCCAATACCACCAACTGACCTGCGTTGAGATATTGAAGCGAACTCGATGGTCAAGTTCTCAATCACGTGTAAGCCCCTTTCCACAAGCGAGGATTCGGCTACATTCCAGGACCAAACACGCGGCTGAAGTAAACAATGGCGAGGACAAGAAAGTATGAGTGCTGGTGGGGAGCGACAGGCTCAAGGAGTGTTAAGAAGTTTAATGAGATCTTGAGATACCTGATTAACTTCAACTGAATCCCAGACGACTGATCCTATTACTAGGCATTTTACTTATTCAATCTCGCTCTTGTATTAAATTATCTATCTTGACAAAGACTGAGGCTTATAAATACATAAGAGATTATATGAGATAGTTTTTTTAACACCCAAAGGAAAGACACTTGTATTATATAACATCGGTTTTTAGAGACACAATCAGGGTATGGATCGATAGCAACAAAGGAAGTCGGGTTTATTTGTACTACAGAGCTCCCCACTTGAGAGACATAATCATAGCTCTGTGATATGGGGGTCCCATCATCCTGTCAAAATAGCCCTTAGTATTAAGAGAACATATATTCCCATCTCTTTTCTATTCCTCCTCTTATTTATTCACAGGTAGCTAACTACCTCTATATCTCTCCCTACAGCTCAGACATTCCATTAAACCATTGCAAGGTCCTTGAAATTCCCAGCCTCATGATCGGCATGCAACGAATCCGCAACCCCCCCTATGTAAGTTACTACGATTCTCTCTAGCATACAGCTATCTATGCCTGGAATAACCCAGCCTATTTGCTACGTTTTTCTTCTTCTTCTAAATCTGGTCTGGCATCCCACGGTGGAGAACCATGGTCTCTGTACAGTACGTGTTTACTTTCTCGCTTACACCAGTCATGACTGGCTGGGGCTCCCTTTGTTTACTTCATATATTTACTCCTTTCACCCAAAGCCTAAAGCTTTGTCTTCTGTCAAATAAACAAATCAGCATGTTTACACCTAACGCTAAATCTCAGCCTAGATTTATCATTTACTTCCTCCCCTTTTTTCAGGTCTAACTTCCAAGTACAGAAAATCTCTGCTTGGCCATACAAGTGCAGATAGGACATGATATCACACCTCCCTCCCCATTACTCTTGTTGAAGTGAAAATTTTTATAGATTGCGAGTCTTTTGATAGGGACGAAATATGGTATGTCTGTTTAATTTCTAACTATCTAGTCCTGCACATAATATATTTACTCCCAACCTCTGCGCCGCTGTCAGCATCTAATTTACATCCATCCTACACCACCACACCCCCCTCGCCCTAATCTAGAAAACCCAGTACTCATCATTCAATAATATCAAAACCTCCACCCCACCCCCTCAACCCCCCATCTATTTCCCATTTCCCAGCCCTACTTACTCAGTGACATTACATTCCAATTAAAGCAGCAGAGCATACAGCGCCATCTTGATTTCTTCCAACAGATGCTCAGCTCAGTACAAAGAAACAAGTCTGTAAACTCTAAACTCCAGACGCAAATTGAGTCTAGTTAGTACACCACCAGCGTGGACTGTTTCAGCTCTCTACTCTGTTTTTGTCCTTTAGACATTTGTTCTGTTAAGGAAGGGTGTTTATAACTTTAGGCTTTAGACTTCCTTCAAACTTTGGGTTTTGGGTTTTTCGGTCCTCGGTTTCTTAAGTGGGCTGGAGTGAGTGGCTGGCTGGTTGGGGTGGGAAAGAAAAGAAGGTAGTTACTCACTTATTTATTTATTTACACCCTCGCTAACTAGCAATCGCTACGGAAGATGTGAGGGGGAAGACCAAGATATATAAGTAGGCGGGAGGTGAATATGAACCCTCCCCCCCCCCCTCTCTCGTGATTTAGAATGGAATCTTTACGTTCTAAAGATTCTGATATGATATGATATGAAATAAGAGAGGAAGAAAGAAGGGGAGGAAAAGAAGAAAATGGAGGAGGAGGGGAGTGAATGTATCAAATGTATCCCCAGCCCGATCAGTCCAGTCCGTCTCAGGTACTGATTTAATTTGAATTCAGATCATGAATTCAGATATGAAAGCAATAACATGCCTGGCAAGAAGACAGGCAGGGAATCAGTAAGTCACACACAAAAAGCTGCGTGCTCGTAGAACTGAATTGAGGAAAGAGGGCAGGCATTACCGCTTAATCGTGAAAGAAAGTAAACATTCCTAGATTTCTGAAAAAGCAAGCACACTTCCAAAAGTATGCGCCATCACGTCACAGTACAGCACGTCACAAGCGAGCATATTGTTTACAATTCAATTCAATTTCAATTCGCCATTTCATTCCTACTAGCCAGTCTAGCCATCCATGCATGGTATCCTAGCACAGAAGACAGCAAGCAGAGTAAAGGTAACCTAGCCTACCGCAAGTCAAGTCAATTCAACTCAAAGTCAAGCAAGCCTCTGAAAGCAAAGCAAAGCAAAGCGACGCAAACGAAACGCAACAGCACTTTATCCATTCCCATTTCCCACCACCCATCCATCCAGACCCCACCCCCAAATTTCATACACAATCATGTACCATCCTGCCCATCCGTACGTTCATTTTACCACCAGGAAAAGAGATAAGAGAAAAACAGAAAGAAGAAACAGGCGAATCCATCCATTCCATCCATTCCCTATTCATTACGCACCACATCACATCCTCACAAAACTCGCCTACAGGGAAAACAAGCAGGGTAATCAAAGCAGGGCAGAGCAAGAAACAGAAGGCGTATGGATTGTAGGAACGGTGAAAGGAAAGAACGAAATCTAAGAGTCGGCCTTGGCCTTCTTCTTTCTAGGCTTGGGAGCACTCTTTGGTGTCTCAACAGCCAGATCCTCCTTCTCTGCCGCAGCAGCAGCAGCCTCGTCCTTCTTGCTAGTTCTTTTGCGCTTCTTGTCTGGGCTCTTGTCCTTCTCGGCCGTCTTGGGAGGGACAATGCTGCTTGCACTAGCTGGGGGGATGATGGTCTCTGGGGTTGGAGGAGCGGCGGGGGTGTTGTTCTTGCTGGCTTTGGTCTTGCGGCCGCCCTTTGTCTTGGGGGTCTTTGGGGGTGGGGTGGGTTCCTTGTCGGGCTCACCTTCGGCATCTTCATCGTGGAGGGCTGCAGCGGAGGATTCACCAACTAGTTGGGCGTCTGCGGTGTTGTCGGCTCCGATGTTGTGGAGGTCAGCGTAGATTGCGGCTTCCTGGTCGGACATATCTTTTGCTTGTTGGTTTCCACCTGACTTGTAGGAGTGCATGCGGGCGTTGTAGAGACGGAGGTTGTCCTTGTAGGCATTGGTCCAGAGCTGGGGTTGTTAGTATGATCTCTAATCATATTATATAGAAGAACAAAAGACTAACCTGCTTGTCTTCAGCAGCCATAGTACCCCATCGTCGTGTTCCCTCGGTGCTAACAGCTCCCTTGCCAAAGTCGGAACCAAGATCCTCAGCAATGATAGGACGGGCGGTTTGCATGTAGAGGAAGAAAGGAGTGAGAGGGCGCTTTGGGGCATTGGGATCATGCTGTCTCTTCTTGCGCTCCTTCTTGTCTGGTACATCTGCGACGACTGACTTGGCTGGACTGACGGCACGGTTCAAGTCTCCGAGACTGAGGAGAGGGTTCTGTCCGAGCTTGGCCAGGGCAGAGTCAACATCGATGCCTGCGCCATGTTCACCGAGGACTGCGTTGGTGTGCTTGATGTAGGCGGAGGAGAGGGTCTGGATGGCATCTTGGAGAGTCGCGAGTCCGGTGACGACCTGTTGAAAGATTAGCGACTGCTCATGGAAGTAATTGGTATCCAATTCGACGTAGTGGCGCGAAGGCATTGTGTAGTCTGCGGGGTCTTGGGGTCAACGCGTCCAGAAGTAAACAATGGAGGCGCGTGGGTGCAGAAGGCCGAGGAGGTGATCGCGACACGAGATGTGCTCGGGATAGAGTCGCGAGGTGGTAGGAATGCGGGAATCGAGGTCGGGTGAGCTGGTTCGAGGGGTGGTTGTTGGAATGTGGAGGATGGTTGGTGGTAGTGGTGCTTTAAAGCAAACGAGACGGACGAAAGATATCGTTGATATGATACCAGGCCGTGTTCGAGGGACGAGGACGAGGACGAGGAAGAGGGTGAGCAGGAAGGAAAGGATTGATTCTTACAGAGTCTCTTGTGCGCACGAAGCTGTCTACGTCGATGGTGAGAGTGGCACCCTCCTTTGGCTTCTCCTCTGGCTTCTTTGCGCGGGCCATGATGGTGATATTCTGGGGTGGGTATTGTTGGTTGTTGATGGTTCAGTGGTTGGTGATCCCTAACGGCAGGCTCTTCAGAGGTTGAGAATTTTGAAGTTTTGGTGGGTTTGGGGGGGGATTCGGGGGGGATGTGGGAGGAGCGGGAGGGAAGGTGAAGAGGGCAGGGCCGGGCAGTGCAGTTAGGCGGGCACCGGTAGGGCACAATATCAATATCTAAGGTAGGGTCTTTCGAGACAAGCGAGGTGAGAGGGCAGCGTGTGGCAGGGCAGGCAGGCTATCAACAAAAAAGATGGCTGGCAGAGGGCGCGCGTGTTTTTGGAATTTCACGAAAGTATCTTTGATCTGAAGTTGAACAGATAGGTGATGTATTTATTATGTTTATTGCGTTGACTGTTGTAATTGTACTGATCCTTTTATCGGCTCTTTTGCATTATACAAAGTTCACAGTACCATTCTACAGTATCAGTCTACAGTACAGTCTCTTGTCTCCAGTGCTTTCCTGTCCACCTCGCTGTCGCATCTCGATGTTCATCAACGCCAGTGAGCTGTTGTAGGCGGCTAACCCTGTGAGAACTTGCTACGGTTGGTGAGGTCTGCCTGGGACGAAGTCTTGCAACAGGGCGATCGGTGATGGGTGCAAAAGCCTGGACTAGACCGGATAGACCTCTGGAATCTGCAGGCAGCTGACAGTTCTGGAATGGCGGGAATTACGGGAGATGGCAGGAGACAGCAGCAGATGCTACGGTTGGTGAAGTCTACCTGGAGTGAAGTCGGACAGAGGAGTGAGGGGGGGAGGGCGCGGGGGGGGGGGGGGGGGGGGTTCGAGAGGAAGCAGGGCGGACGGTGAGAGCCCGGAGTAGCCTAGATTGACCTGGACTGGGTGGTGAGGAGAAAGGTGTGGTGGGAGGGAGGTGAGAGAGAAGAAAGAGGCAGGCAGGCAAGAGACGGAAAAGAAAGTATGCTGCCCCCCAGGGAGGGACCCAACTTTGAGCTGGGCATGGACAAAACCTTGAAGCCTGTGACGCCTGTGAGAGATTTCTACGGTTGGTCGAGTTGAGCCCGAAGTGAAGTTTGACAGGGAGGAGGTGGAGGAGGATGGTGAGGCATTTCAGTTGGATGAGCTGAGGCCCAGCGTGTGCCATCTTTCTACGGTGAGCGAGTGTACCTGGAGTGAAGTTCTCTCAGGCGGGCATAGCTGCATAACTAGGTACTTCAGATGGCTCTAAGGGCGGCAATAGCAGGCCTGATCTGCCTGCCAACGTGGCCATACAGCGCGCAGCATCAGTGGTGTCAGTGGAGTACAAGGCTGTGGTTGGCTGAGAGGTGCTGGAGGTAGGGTAATGAAATAGAGGGGGCAGGGTAGTGTAGGGAAGGTCAAGTCAAGGGCCGCCTCAAGTCCAGTCAGAGAGCCAGTGTCAGGTTACGAATGCTAAAGGGATGGGAGGATAGCAGGAAAGATGCCGGGCAAGGCAAGGCCAGGCCAAGGAATGCAAGAGTCGATTTTGGCTATTTCACTGATTTTAACAGCGCCTGGCAATGGCTAGCGACCTTGCAAAGTTACGACGGTCTTTTGAACTGCTGAATCGAGAAGAGGTGAGGTGTGCTAGCTTCAGCTTCAGTGTGCCTTGTGTTGTTACCTGACAATCTCAGGCTTCAAGTCCAGCATTGAACCCAAGATGCAAAAGACATACTTCTCTACCTTGAGATCAGACACCAACAGACCAAAAGCCCACAAAAGACATGTCGATAACTAAGTTTATTCAGAACTACCAAGTCCGCAAATTCGTGTGGTTCTAAGCCTCATACTTCTGCGCAAAAAAAACTCACAACCCACTTCAGCACTACAGCAACTCCCACCGAGTCCCCCTCCTCCTTTGCTTGAGCGGTGTGCCCCGTTCCGCTGGACAGTTAGTTGACTTCAATTCCAACTGCTCGCCGCCCCAAGCACAGCACTCAAAACCCTGTCTGACCCTGTCACTTCAGCGTCACCAGCCCAGCCCAAGACGTCTCTTCCCGCGGCTTCCGAGCTTCCGCGCACTGGCAGAAGCACTGGCAAGTCTGCTTGCTCTTCCTCACTGCCCCAGCATCCGCCAGCTTCCTCTGCGACAACAACAGTGATGAAGGTCTGAGGTGTAAAGGATGAGATAGCTGTGATAAATGAACACTACCTAGGTAGGTAGGTAGGTAGGTAGGTAGGCAGGTCAACTCTCCCAAATGAAGCCTGGAAAGACTATGAAACAGTCCAGTGACTGAGGTACAGTACTTGCTCGTCATTACTGTAGAAGGAAAGCATTCACAACTTTCATACTATCAAACATACTTGAAGGCACTTGCCTGTTCTCCCACACCACCCACCACACTGCTTCAAAAAGTGAGGCTGTTGATGTTCAACTCCCATACCTACCCTACCTCCCCTGCGTACTCTCGTCTCGCTCCCATCTCGCTCCCCTCTGGCCGATCACTCGTCACGATCTCTTGGCATTCACACGGACCACCCTCACTCCTACCACCTCAAACTCGAACCAAGACGAAACACTTGGCACTTTCAACCCCACCATCCCAAATCTTCCTCCTCAAAGGGAGCTTCGAGCTTCAACACATTCCATCACACACAACAACAAAACAACAAACACAATCATGCCTTCCTACAGCTCTACAACGCTGTTGATAACAATAGCTGTCGTGCTCCTCTTCGCACGACCAGCTCATGCCTTTGGCGCGGGGAACATCGCTTCAGTGGCCAAAATAGAGGGGTCGAATTGTACGTCCATTCCCCGAAGCTCACAGCATCTGCTAACTATCCTAGGGCGCCATGGAGATATCGAAGATACTCTTCTGACCTTACTCATGTCGAGAGGTGCTGGCGGGAAGAAGTTCGATAAGATGTCGGTGGCTAGAGTATATTTCGGAAACTGGTTGAGAGATTACTGTAAGTTCAGCTGAGCTGAGCCTATGGGGCGGGGAAGCAAAGAGCCATCAAGGACCCAACTGACATATTTCTTCTACAGCACAAGCTATCGATGTTGGTACTGTCAAATACGTCTCTGCCGAAGCTATCCGTATCTTGTTGTGGGTTCTTGGATTCATGACATTTGGATTTGGTACGAAGGAATTCGAAGTTACTACTGAGCGTCTTGGTTGCTACCGTCCCGAAGACCATATCGACAATCCAAAGGACTATGCGGATAATATCGATGCTACTCAGTATGACCACAGACTTCGAGGTCCGGTTGATGAGCGGGTGGAATTGGCTATTGATCCCTATACTGGTCTGAAGAACTATATTGCGAATGAGCGGGCGGGTTGTATGACCTCTGCTCTGCATGTTCGTAAGCTCTTTGGTCGATGCATCCAGCTTGGCAGATCCTACAATCGCAGCAGAAATAAGGATGAGCTTTACGAGTCTCTTCGCCTTCTGGGAACTGCTCTTCATTGCTTGGAGGGTAAGTTATCTATCCTTCATATATACTCCAGCTAACCTGTCAGACTACTCTGCACACAGCAACTACACTGAGCTAGCTCTGATCGAGATGGGTGAACGCGACATCTTCCCTCACGTTGGTCGTCGGACAAAGATGCGTCTTCAAGGTGCACGCAGCGAAGTCTACCCAATCGTTACTGGTACTTTCGGTGGTGTTGATTTCCTTCACTCCGTTATGGGCGAAGTCTCCGATAAGGCTACCCAGAGCGAAATCCAAGAGCTCGAGGGTACTATCCAACAACAAGCCAACGGCGACACTAGCCTGCTTCAAGATCTTCTCGACAAGATTCCAAAAGGCATTTTTGGTGACAAGGATGAAGGTGGAAAGGCCGAGGAACTCAAGATGAACGCAACCAATGCTCAGATGAATCAAACCCGTGTCTCTCCTCGAGAGCCTGAAGAGTTTACTATCCAGATGCAAGAAATTGCGAAGGAGATCAAGCCTATCATGGCTTGGCACGACGAGGTCATGTTGTCCATCACAGAGGCAATTGAGAAGATTCCTATGCTCCCTGACCTGATTGAACAGCTGGAGGGGCAAGTCAATATGTTTGTTTTTTCCCTGATCGCCCCATTTGTTCTGCCCATTATCAGTCAGATCAAGAATGAGTTGAATACTGGTTCTTCTGAGATCATTCAGAGCAGTAAGGATAAGCAGCTGATTGTCTTCCACGATGATGAGTGCTCTGATCCAACTCATTCTATGCTTTCAAAGGATCATTTCTCTAATGTAAGTCAATATTCCACGGCGAGGAAATACCACTAACAGTATCAGGTCCTCAACGAACCAGCTGGAAAGATCGCCTCTCAAGTCCTCAAGTGGGTTGTACCACAAATCATCCAATGCATGGATGATGAGCGAGCAGATGTCGACCGAACTCTCAACCGTATCATCGCCGGTGTCTTCCATCACCCTGCTCAACGTGACCTTGGCGAGGATGGAGCCTCAGATGGTCGTCGTGGCATGTTCCAGGTTGTTGAGCAATGGTGGCAATCACAAGGACGCAACCAAAATACACTCCGTGATCAACTCAGCCGAAACGGTGTCATGAACGGCGAGAATCACAAGCCAGGAGTTCAAGATTCCGGCCACGGTTGCTGTAAGCCTCTTGGTATGGCAAAGTCTTCTGGTGGTGCATCTGGTACTGCTGCTGGCGGATTGATTGGCGGTATTCAATCTGCTCTCAGTGGTGGAAACTCTGGAGGCTACGGGGGTTCTTCTGGTGGATTTGGAGGCTCTGGTGGATACGGCGGTGGTCAAAATCAGGTCGTAAATCAAGGAATCAGCAACTTTGCCAGTGAAGCAGCTGGAGGTGGCCCTCTCGGCGGACTCGTTGGTGCTTTGGCCGGTGGTTTTGGGGGATCCCTTCTCAGTGGTGCATTCGGTGGTTCTGAAGAACCAGAGACCAAGCAGTATCAGCAACAAGGCTACAACTCCTCTGGCGATTACCAACAAACTACCACCGAGTACGGACGTAGCGGTAATCAGTACGCTCAAGCCGAATACACGCAGACTCAACGTTACGACGGAGGCCGACAGACCGAGTATCAACGCTACGAGCAAGATGATCAGGGCGGAAGCCGTTTCGAGCAACGACGAGAAGAGCGTCCTCATGGAGGAAGTTACGAGCACTCTGAGCGTCAAGAGTACGGCCGCGGCGGAGGTGGATACCAAGAACCTCCCAGACAAGAATACGGCGGACGTGGCGGTTATGGAGGTGGCTACGAAGAACCTCCACGCCAGCAATACGGCCAACCCCAACGCGAAGAGTACGGTGGTGCTCGAGGCTACGGCGAACAGCCACAATACGGTGGTGGTAACGAGGCCGGTTGGGGCCAGCCTGAACGTCGGAACTCGAGTGGAAGTCGCAATAGCAGCAAGGAGCGCAAGCGAGGCGGTCGACGTAATAAGTCTCCGGATAGTGATGATGAGCGAAGAGGTGGTGGATATAGGCGTCAGGAGAGTCCGGATAGTGATGAGGAGAAGAAGCAGCGTAGACGCCATAAGTCCAGGGATAGGAGTGGTAGCCGGGAGCGTAGGGGGAGTAATGAGTATGGTGGAGAGTATGATGGAGGACGGAGGGGAAGTAATGAGTATGAGCGACGTTGGTAGGGGTTTTTATCGAGGGGAATGAAGTGATAAGATGATGAGAGATGATGAGACGATGACTTTGGGTGGTTAGGACGGGGAAGGTCAGGTGTCATACTCTCATTTTGCGATGCATGAGGGATATGGGATATTTCCTTCATCGTTGATCTGCTTTTCAATCCTGCGTTGCTCTTTCCAATGCGAGATCTCTTGAAATGACGGACGGTCAGTCAAACAGATAAATAAAAGTTTAGACAACTCGGCTCCTTCACTAAAAGCAATGAATGCGATGCCCATGTTTCTCTACTTTATATCCCCATCTTACCTAGTTTGTGTTTAAGGGATTAAGACTTGGAATTATTGCTTTGACTTTCCACATAATGGATGTGTCGATCTCTTCGTTTTCTTCTTATTTTTGAATTTGAACTTAAATTTGAATATGGCTATTTAAAGAAGAGATGGGGCCCAGGAAAGTAGAATAGCATAGCATGCAGATCGTGGTGGGAGTGTTGACATTGTCTTGCATCTTCATACCGACCGATATACCGGTTGATAATTTGAGGACTTTTTGTATTGCGTAGTGGCGACAAGATGATGGGCTTTGGAGAGTTCATGGTATGTGTATATGTTAAGAGGGAGGATCGGCGGGCGAAGCAGGAGGGAGGTGAGGCTGGGGAAATGATGAAAGAGGGGGAGGTTGGTGGTGGTGCGCAGATTGATAGCGATGGAGTCGGGTTATAAGTTGGTTTTTCCTCTTCAGATTTGCCAGAGGGAGTGAGTATGTTGCTTTGAGAATGAGAAGATGTGTGATTATCTAGAGTCTAGAGAGAGGCAGATAGACAGGTGGAAGATGGATTGAATGAATGAAGGGGAGGGAAGGTGAGGTTCGAGGAAGGTTGAAGATGCTGGCAAGGTGTTGGAGGGAAGGGGAATGGCAGTGAGTTGGGAGATGACAACAAAGCTTATGTTAAGCGAGGGGCACATTCTGATGATGTTTGAGAGCTGGTCATGGTCTCAGTAGGGAGGGCGGTGTTTTTTAGTTAAAGCGAATCAGATGGGGTTAAGATAATCGGTACTGGTGAAGAGACAGAGAGAAGGGGGAACGGGTGGAAGACACGGCAAGTGGCTTTTCCGTTTGGTGTGTGTGCTCTTGTGCCATGATTTGTAAAGATGTGCTGGAGTCCGAGTACTCTATATGATAATGGAGAAAGTTGTTTGTTGTACTTTAGATGGGAAGTGAATGGGGGAAATGTTGATGTAGAAAGTGTGAGGTGGAAGTGGAGTTGAGGGGCGAAAATCGATACGATGTGATGTGAGATGAGGGGGGTGAAGTAGGTGAGGTGGGATAAATGGAGAGGGGAGAAGAGTAGTATATTAAGGATAACAGCGTTGAATTTGTGGACATACGTGAATACTTGTTTATTTGTTCCATACTCCGATTAATAGTTTCTGGCTTTCGGCTGTTTTGAAATGGACGACGTGGTTTGAAGACGTATAAATATCTTAAGGGAGAGCGGATAGTTCGGCAAGACAAGCGAAGATAAAATGACACCAAGAATGGAGGATAGTATCGTGATGACTTGAGGTTTGAGTCATGTAAGGATTGGCTTGGAAGCGCAGAGTGGCCGGAGTGATGAAAAGCCTAGGAGGTGAGAGGGTTACAACCTAGGTGGGATGACATGATGATAGAGATACATGACAGTATAGGTTAGAATGACGAAATCAATTAGGATGACAGTCGGTTTATTCTGGCACTTCCAGTTCAGAAATTTTAGACTGTCGGGAAGCGAGGATGATAGACATTCGATTGTGAACAGAACATACTGGGAGCGTTAGCGAAGTGTCAGAAAACGTCAGGAAAGCCACTATCGCTCCGGTATGAGTGTATGTAACCGACGCAGTTTTGAGTTGCTCCTTAGGAGGCACCTCAGGAAGGGGGCTTTTATAATGCAGAAGGATAAGCATAGTTCAAGTGAATTTTGGATAGAATGGGGGGGTGGTAACTTCAGAGGTGAAGCAAGTCAATGAATTATGTCTATTGTCCAATAAAGCTCCAAATTAGTATGAAGTAACTTGATTTCTGGGAACCATTTGGGCATGTTCGAAGTCTACGGAAAAGCCTAGTTACTCCTCGGTTCAGTAACTTGCCTCAGCGTCATCTTGGTCAACCGGGATTTTGGAATATAGTCGGCTCTAGACTTCTGTCCGTTGATCTTCGTTAGAGCTCGCTCACGGACAGAGGCCCAAGTCCGTGTTACATACCAGGTGCTGCCTGCCAGTGCAAGATTTACATTGACCAAAGGCAAAGTATTATTTTGAGTTCACGTTCCTAGCACTAGAAGAGAAGAAAAACAACTTCCTGCACGACACTGCACTTAAGTCCGTAATTGTCAATGCCTTAACCTATGCTAAGACCGACAGGTTCTCGAGGGTCAGCCGTGACTAATTGCCAAGGCCGACTTCAAAACGAGTTGGAATAGTAATCACATCGAAACAAGGTTAATATAAACCTTAAATCGATATACCTCACCTTTCACTCAATGTTTAATTTGTGGCGCTGAGCTGAGGTGCGTTCAGAATATGCTGGAGGTAATTTAAGAGAACGAGGCGGGCCAAATTCTTCTCCGGTGAAGCGAAGACTACCCAGAGGTACCCAGGTACTTCCGTACTTAACCTTCGCTCTCTTTACTACATCTATATGAGAGCCTGTTTAATCTAAATCGTTTTAGAACAGTGGTATGGCAGTGTGCTGATCTACGGTGAGGGCGCCAATCGGATGGTATAGCAGTACGTAGACAGAAATGGTTCGAGTATTCATAGGTCTAGTCTACTACGATGGAAATGGGGGAGTACCCTTTTGGCTGCCAAATTACTCTTCATATTGCACCACGTAGCGGGTGAATTTGAAATGAGCTAAAATACGCCAAAGTTAACTTACTCCCAAGGTCGTTCGCTAAGGGTTTTCCTGGACATCAATTTGAACCTTTCTCCGGTGGGAGCAGGCCCCCCTGTCAGCCCTGCCCTCTCCAATCGAGGACTTTTTTAGCGGTCCCAAAATTTCAGATCAGAACTCCCTTTATTCAGCGATTTGCAAATGGAGCCATCCACTCCCAGGAAAAGGGGATTTACTACTTCGTCAGACAGCCCTCTAGTAGAGAGGACACATTTCCAGTCCATTGAATAAAGTGATTAGTCAGCAAAAAGTCCAAATCAAAGATAATCCGGACAGGCTTAAACCAAATAAGTTAGATTTTGATTAGTGTATCGTGAGTTGTATTGCCAGCATTGCGGTTTGACAGTATTAAATTTAGATATTGTAAGGATTGTTCAAACCTTATAATGTTCTTCGGAGCATCTAGTATTCCGCCAAGTCATACGCCATCATCTGAAAGTTACACGGAGATTTCCATGCTGAGTAAAATGTCTTTCATTACTAGCTGAGGGTTCAACTGGGGTTGTTCAAATTTATAAAGCACACTAGAATTCTCTTTCCTGAATTCGTTATCACAAAAAAAAAACATCTACGGTCAAGAATCTTCCCGCTTTACAATCAACCTATCATGTTTTTCCAACTCTCTTTGGCACTTAGCTTCCTCAAAGCTACAATTACCACTGCACAGGAATGCCCAGCTCCTGAACTGGAACCTCTTCAATGGGATGTATTCATCCTTCCCGCGGTGCCCCTCGCCAACTTAACTGGATCCCCAACGGCGTTCACCCTCATCCACGGCCCCAACTCTGCTATCCTCGTCGACAATCCCATCAGCATCGACGGCACCAACGCCATAGCTGACTGGATCGAAGAGACTCTCGGGCCTAACAAACGTCTAACTCACGTTTACGTTACCCATGGTCACGGAGATCACTTCTACGGCATCCCCGTGCTGCAGCAACGTTTCCCGGGTGTTCAGCCTATAGCTACCGCTGATGTTATCGCCCACGTCGCGGAGGCCATCCAACCTCCGCTCTTGGAGGATTTCTGGGGCAGCTTGTTTCCGGGCCAGATTCCAGCACAGACGGAGAACTTTACTCGATTGCCTGACTCGGGAGAATTTGAGCTAGATGGTCATGTGTTGAGAGCTGTCGAGGTCAGCCAGGCGGATACTTACAATTCGACTGTGCTCCACATTCCCGACTTGGATCTTGTAATCACGGGTGATGTCGTGTATGGGGAATGTTTTCTGTACCTACAAGAATCCGATACACCAGAATTGCGAGCACTGTGGAAGCAGGCCATTGATGAGGTCACGTCACTCAACCCGAAGAATGTGGTTCCGTCCCACATGCAAGATTTTGAGGGATTTGGGGTCAATCATTTAGAGGTGACGAGGCGCTATCTCGATGTTTGGGATCTGGAGGTCACAAGGGCAACGGACAAGGAGGATTTGAAGGCCAGGATGCGTGCTGCTTTCCCACGGAGAATCGGCGAGTTCATCTTGGAACTCGGAGCAGGGGCTGCGTTTCCAACGGCTACTTAATTGTTTTGATATTACACAGGACAGATGGCAATTATCTTGGCGTAGTATACACCTATTTAGGTTTCTGCTATCTCTTGCCGCTCCGGGAGATCATATCCCCCTTCTCCCATACACCTTTACATTCTAGACAATAACTTGTATAATATAAAAACTTTTCATCGCTTACAGTGCTTTTGTAACGATTAATTAATTTCGGGGCATTTGGAAGCTCAGTGGGCATGGTTATAGCCAAAAGTACAGTACCCGGAATTAGACCCACAGGGGCTTCGGGCAGGGCTCCGTATAAGGGTAGATGCAATTCTCGAAAATCCGATATGACATTTTTTGGCTAAGAGGTGGAGGGAGATGGGGTTTCGAGGGTGAGACTAAACAATTCGGAGGCAATTTAGTTGAGATTGTAAGCCTAAGGAACAATACCTGACTATTGAGCACAACTCCTCATTACGTTCGCGACAAGTGGATGGAATAGTCGAGCTGATTGTGGGGTTGTAGTTGCGTTCCCGCAACATGTAATAGAAGTCAGGAAGGCAGTTGACCAACAACGAGGTAGCGCGTTGGCATTCCAATTATCACATACTACGGTGCACCTGCTTCAATCTATGGACGACTCTAGAAGTGGATCTTTGTTTGGAGCAAGTTATGAGTAATGTAATACAACTCATATCTATGTATGGACGGTAATTGTAATTAGCTGTAGCTAAGTTGGTTGCCAGGCCAGATGGTTTTCACAGCAGTTCTGCTCAGGGGCTCGCTTAATTGTTGACATGTGCTTTCAACAGAATTCAGCTTCCGAGACTCGGCAACATCGAATGAATTGTGCTGCGGTAGACCAAGAGAAAACCTAAAGATGTATCAATAACTTCGTAGTCCTCCAACAAGGTAAATTTTGAGAAATTTTAAGGATTGTCGGCCATGTGCTACGAAAGTTTCCAAGGGAAGGAATTTAGTTCGACGTTTGCAGAGAGAGAGAAGGCAAGCAGTGGTTGCCTTAGATGAAGAGATTAAGACAAGAATCTTCGAAAATAGTAGACAATGACAGCAGCTCATTAAATAGCACTACCAGAAATTGTGTGTAAAAATTCCTAGGAATTCCTGTAACCCTGTTACCCTACTATCGCCACATGTAGTCTTGAACAATCTCAAGTCAAGTTAATTATGGACCTCACGCAGGATCGTCGTGGCACAAAAAATCTGCAAGCATTATGACAACGCTTGTCACTCCGCTTTCCCTTAATGTTAGTCTTGCGGAAACCGATTATTGAAATTGGATATTATATGTTGTTTGGGCTAGTTTCACGTGGAATTAAAGAGGAAGTGCGCACCCCCATCAATACCTTATTGAACTTTAGCTCCACAAAGAAATGGTGGGGGGTAACCTCATAGAAGGCGTTAAAAGAATACAAACAGTTAGGTGTCAAAAACATATATCTTGACTTCCTTCAATGCAACTCCAGAGCATGTGAAGTGACGTACACAATCTTTCTCGGGTAATGCGCAACACCTCCCCAATAAACCTAATATCTTCGATCAACTTTTATTAGATGAGACTCTGAAAACCCCAAAGTCTTTTAGACATTTAACAATAGAAAAAGATCATGCACTCATAAAAAACACACAAAAATTCATCAACCAACCAACCCACTCAACTCAACACAACCTCTCCCCAACCACCAAACCACTACCCTCTACAAATAACCAAATAAGCAGATCCCATCAATCAACATACCCAGATTGAGTGCAACAGTATCATGAAAACCATGCATCCCAACCGCCTCAATACAATCTGATGGTACGTAACTAAGGCAAGGGAGAAGTGGTAGTAACACTCCCTATACCTTCTGTTCACGATTGAAAAGGTTCCGCCCTTTGACTCTGCAAGTCCCATCCTCTTTTTGGAGTGTGGGATGGGGTTTTGTTGATTTTGTCGGGCTTTTTTGGATTGTTTTTGAGCGGGGTTTTGACTTTCTTGATGTTGATGTATAGCCGACAGGTTACGCAACGAGAATATTCCGATATTTCTAGCGGCGAGACGATAGCGGTACCCTTATAAGTAGTATACATAACGGAAATAAAAGTTTGAAAGAATACATAAGAGTCAATAGCTGCTAGATCATGCGTTGTTTGTGTGTTGAGTTTGGAACAAGGGGAGTGGAGAAACCTGATACTCGGTTTAAAAACATTCCAAAGGCAATTGTAACTAGCTGCAAAATGAAAATCAAACTAATCCAAGCAATTAAAATCCTTTCCCGCTATAACTTCAAATGAAACCATCCTCCACACTGCAAAATCATCGCCCCAGGTCTCCTGCGCCCCATTTGTTTTGCCCTCATCAAACAATCCGCACAGTCCGGATCTTAGTTCTGTCAAAGTGCAGCCCACTCATCCTCTCCTCCCATCGACGTTTGTCCTCTTCGTCCATTCCACTATAAAAGGAAGAAGGTTCTTCATCTATCTTATGCTCCTCTGGCAGTTCTTCGTTGCCAGGAAAGTGGTCAGAAAAGGTCTTGCTCTGATTCAATGTATCGCCAACGGCCGACCTCTCGGTTATGTATTCTGCTCTGTTAGGAAGTCTATTGACATGCCAAGTAAGAAGCATTGTGGCTGTTCCGAGTCTCATCAGATCTCCAGGAAGAGGCTGAAAAACGTCTCGAGGTCTTCCAAGCACTAAGCCCCATAGATACCCTCCCCAGTTACCAGCGGGCCATATCGCAATTGGCATTAACCAGCACTGTCCTTCTCTTTCTATTTCCTCTTTAGGGTATATGAGAGCGTCCATCCTACAGTCCCAAGTACCGATCTCTGTATGTAGCTTTTCTTGATATGTAGAGTGACGTAATATGGGGGGGGTACGTCGCCTCGTAAAGTAGACCTGTGATGGTCAAGTGGCTGTATGATATTGTCCCGCACGCTCCTGGACTTTCTTCTTGAACGTAATAACTCTGGATTCTGAATGGTAAACTGGGACATGGAACAGGATCTTCCTCGAATATGTGTCGGTCGTATTTGAAAAAGCCGTCCAAGGATGCCCAGCTCCACCTGAGGTCCGGTAGTTAGCATTGCTTAAACTCACAAACAAAACTCTAAATGACTCACGAAGGCGCCCGGTAAACGCTCGACCGTTGACCGAAAACCTGGAGACCCCAAGCAGCAGTCTTCGACCTCTGCCAAAGCAACCATCGCATGAGCTTGTTCTCCCACAGCCCGGCAACATATTTCCCATTTGTCCTGACTTGATATCTCTGTGCAATACCGGAAAGTGCAACAAGCTTGTCTTGCGGGAAGGTCAGAGTCCGTTTGCAGAAGTTTTCCACAATTCCAGACCAGACATTTTCGAAGCCACTTGCTGATTCATATTTCTCCCCACCTCCGAATGACCATTCCTCTGGGGCATAAATCGCCTTCAATTCAACGTTACAATTCAATCTCGCACCACTGTCGTTTACACATATGCTTTTGCATTCCCAATATATCCCATCATCTGTGAAATGAAGCACCGCTGGCGACAGAAGCCTTTCTTGAAATGTCCACGCACGATCGTTCAGTGGGCCTTGAATCTGACGCACGTTACTTTGGGAAACACGTACGTGCAATGGCCTCTCAACCGCGTCCATGTAGGTACCTATTTCTTGCTCTGGGTTGACTCTTGGTTGAAGAAATCCACTTTCACACTTGTTGGATTTGGTTGCTGAGATCGTTAGAGTGCAGTTCTCGTAGACTTGACACATCAACACCGACTCTCGCAACCAGTCATCAAGGTCGTCTTGAACTATGCACAACGCATCAATCCAGATGTATCGAATATTCAGTCCTCTTGCAATGATGAATGCGTCCCTGAAGGCTTGTGGAAGGGTGGACTCGGGTAATGATTCTTGCCGCTCGCGAAGATTTGACTTGATCGTTTTAGACAAAACGTCACCTCCCCAAGCGTAACTCAGAGTGATGTAGTCGGCATTCTCACCAATCGAAGTGTACAAGAACGGATCAGAGTCCTTCGTACCGACATCAACTACTCGGGTTGGTAAAGGTGACTTCGAAGTCGAGCGATTGCATCCCTTGTGGTGGGTTTTGCAGTCATCGAGCCATCGATTTAGCAAAGCCAAAGTAGTCGAGGACGTTGGATTTGGACAGGTTCCCCTTGCCATCATCGTCTTCGAAGAGACACTCCTGTGCCGAGATGAATTTTTTGACTTCCAAGGCAGGGCACCATACTTTAAGTCCGCCGCATCAGCCAACTCCGAAATTGAGTATCTATCGAAGAAGTAGAAAGTAGTGCCAGCCAGCGTGTTAGCAGATTTACCCCGGCATACTACCAAGGTATCGGTAAGATCACCTGGTTGAAGATGGTAAAAGTCCCTAAGAGAAGCATCTCGGCTCTTGTTGGACGCAGCCAAGCGATCTCGCAGGAAACAGCACAGTCGGCATCCTTGCAAAGCAGACTTCTCGAGGTTTCTGATCTTATGGTGATGAGGGTTTACGGCAGCTCTGATGTTGCCTTTCTGAGGCTCAAAGCGGACTCTCCACCGAGGCTCTGATAGTTGGTCCCCACTGATCACGTCGTTCACGAGCAGCACGCATAAATTGCAAAGGCTTGATGCTTCAGCGAGCCGGGGCTTTTTGAAATCCATGGTAAAGAGCACATTCAAGGGCGAAAGGTGGAACGAGTGAATTGTCAGAGACAAGATTAATGTCTAGAGGAGGATTGAGTTAACGCCAAAAGACAGGCAATTCCATTTTGATCGCAAGGAAGGACCGATAAAGCATCGTGAGAATATCCTAGCTGTTGACTCAACCCCGCACCTTCCTTTGAAGTAGGTATGTTGAGGTTTTTTTTCAGCCGCACTGGCAGCCACGTGTGGCCCGTTTCGGCGAAGTCCGATTCCCAATTTTTTGAGCTGGAGTACATGGCAACGTAGGTAGTACTTACCAACCCCATGGAAGAAGGCAATATAAACTGGTACTATGGATTGTTCTTTGATTATTAAATTTAAGATAATGGTCCTCTAAGTCATTACATCTAAAGACTCTAGAGTAGCAGTAGTTTCCTCTTTGGGGCACCTTGGGAGATCTTTGTTTACGACTGCTTAGGTCTCTATCTAGTCAGCCTCGCTTCATCCTCCCGTATCAAAACAAGAAAAACACCACTACATGTGTTTGTGAAAACCAACGACGCGACTCGTAGCGGGCTCATCAGTAATAGATCAAAGTCTAATGAAAAGCTGTCACGGGCGAGGGAGTCAATTAAAACCCAAGATTTCTCACAAGAGCCATAAGTTACAGGTCCATGAGCACAGAATAAGAATAAAGTGTATGAAATTCTAACCCATTTTAATTGCTTTGAACTTTTAGAAGAAACATAGCAAAGACAAAATTAAGAAATTACATACAGTACTATGCATGAGCATGGTCTGCCCAACTAAATTGGTGCAAAAATCCAATCATCTAAAGAGAGAGAAAGAGAGAAAGCAAAGCAACACAAAAAATCAAACCTCAATACCAAGACGAAAAGCGAAAACAAAAAGACTAAGCCAGGGATCCAAGAAACTCATCCTGAGATCCTCTAAGACGGGACGGGACGCATCTATCCTTTAGCCTCCTTCTTCCCATTTCGGGAGGCCTGTTCAAAGCCCTTCTGTTTCCATGCGTCATCGAGGTTTATCTGCTTCCAGACATCATTGGTAATCTGCATATTGTCAGTGGTGGCTTGGCCTTGTTCGCAGACCCAGCAGTAGGCGTCGTTCTCGTCGAGGTCGTCCTGGCCGCACCACCAGCACTCAACGTGCGAGGCACCAGCAGCCGCAGCATCCGCGGTGTTGTCGACCCAGTTCTCGATTTGTTCGATGTGCTCGATGTTTTCGGCCGACTGGCTCTGTTCGTAAGACATCCTGATGGCTTGTGTGTTGGTAGGAACGTTGCTTTGCTCGATTTGAACATAACGTCTGGACGGTAAACAAGCATCTCGCTTCCAGGTTCTGCGGTGAAGAGAGATGCTGTATTGAGATTTGAGGGAATGGTGAATCAATTGCTTGCTTCTAGAACAGAAATTTTAGCTACATCATAGAATTTCTATTCATTACTATGAATTGCGAAATAATTTTTTTATTTAAAAGTTGGGTAAGGTGTAGTGCAGTGAGCGTGTTCTCAGCCGTTCACCAGCCTGACTCGTAGGCACTGAGACACCTGTGGGGGTTGAAAAAGAAAGAACCAACTCCACTGTAAATGGACTGTGCTTTACTCCAGGTCCACTAAATTGCGAATCATCCCGTTGGTGAGGGGAATTTCAGTGCAGTGAACTATGTGGCAGGTGTCGCAAACAAGTGCATCAATTCCAGGCTGGGAAGAATTGCCCCAGACATCTCATGGGCATCATCATGGTGACTTTAGTGATGGATGCGCTGTGTTTTCAGTGAGTGGCAGCCTGTAAGGTCGCTGCGGGGTGCTGAGTTTCGGGGATCCATCCCTGAAACCCACTGTGCACGCTCCTTAGTCCTTCCCCACGCGGGGATAGATTTCCCCGCGTGGGGCCTTATCTTTCAACGTCCTCCTCAGAGCATCAACAACACGGTCTCATCGCAGTTGAAGCTGAAAACTTTTATCTGGAATAATATAAATTATATCGTGGGCGTAATAGAGGTGAAGGGGGTGTATTTTCACCCTCACAGCCGATTGATATGGCAGTGAGGGATGAGGTTTGGGTTGTGACAGCAGGATGCACCCAAGGAGCCGACCCGCTTTTCTCAAAAGAGGGGGTGGATCTGGTTGGCCGGGCAGATTGGCGCTATTTAAGTCCAACCGACGAGTCCAGTCCAGCCCAGCATTCCGCACCTCTCACCCTCCTTTCCTTCCAACCTCTTCTTCTTCCTGCAAAAATCCTCTCTCTTCCGTCTTCACCATCATCCAACAACTCCAGCTCCCGCATCCCCAGTTCCATCACACCAGCAATCATCATGAACTCCATCGCCCAGCTCTCCGCCCGCTCGGCACGTCTCAATGGCGCCTCTGCTCTGCGTCAGGCAAACCCAATTGCCCGCCGTGCATTCACAAACGGTAAGCTGGCGCGTTCGTCCCATCCCATCCGTACCTACCATACCCATCCCCATCAACATCCCCATCATCAACAGCTCACCTGGGCTCCTGAGCTCTTATACTTGGCGGCATCGATTCAATCGATCGATCAATAGCTAATCCATCTCCAATTATCAGGCCCATCAACCTCAGTCTCCCGCTTCCAAGCTCCAGCTCGTAACAGCGGTCTCTTGATGAGCCGTGCTATGCTCCGCAACACCGCCCAGAACATCGCTCGCAACCAATCGCGCGGTGTCGCTGATGTCGCTGTCGGTGCTGCTATCCTCGGTGCCGGAAAGCTCATCGGAGCTGGTGTCGCTGCTGCTGGTCTCATTGTAAGTTGTGCTTGCTTTCATAAATTCAATTGGATCAATCCGGAGCTATCTCGAGCTGGCACAAACAAAACAACTGCCGATGTGGCTCGTGTGCCTGTTCCAGATAGCTCCACCTTATCAGATCCCACAACACCAATTGAATCATCGATGAATGCCCTCGATGAATGCAATGCTAACTCCTCACAGGGTGCAGGAACTGGTATCGGTACGGTTTTCGGTTCCCTCATCACCGGTGTCGCCCGCAACCCATCCATGCGTGGTCAACTCTTCTCATACGCCATTCTGGGTTTCGCTTTCGCCGAAGCCACTGGACTCTTCGCCCTCATGGTTTCATTCTTGATCTTGTTCGCTATGTAAATGGCCTACTGTACTACCAACTCTACATATACTGGGGGGAGGGGATGAATGATCGGGGGATGGACAAATGATGGAGGATGAATTGATTGGGGGGTTTTCGATGGATGATAAGTGCATAGTGAATAGAAAAAAGCTCTTGCCATTGTGTACAATACATGGGAATTGCAAACACATCAGAACCCCCACTTCGTACCTGGATTTTCTTGATTTTTGAGGCGACTGCTGATTGATTGAAGCTGTGATGCTTTGGAGATTGCTTCTGCTTGTTCTTTCCACGATTCGGGTCAAGTGGCCCGAACGAGCCGAAAATCTCCGGGATGTCCACGTGATCGGCCTCCTACTTCCAGCCTCTTGAAGTCAATCTTACGTCGGCGGTGTGACAACACGGCTACCTAGTAAACCATTTCATCCAGTCTCGTTCAGCTATTTCATTCCTTTCTTCCAGTCTAGTCTCCTGGCCATCTTGGAAGATATATAGCGATATGTGTTGGCACATAACGCTGCCTCTAGACTGCCTCGGTCCGACGATCGGGCCATGGAGAGGAAGTCTTTGGGTTTCTAGATCAAAACCACTCCTTCCAGGACGATGTTTTGTCTTGGTGCCTACTTTTCTTTCTGAGGGTGGGAGTGGAATGGACGGGCATTATATGTGGAAGTAAATTTAGGAAGTTCTTTCTTGCCTCTGACTCTCGCTGGTCAGAAACAACCTCCTGCCTGTCTACGTATCTATCACTAGGTAGGTGACTATTTAGGACGACGACGGCTTGAGGAGGTTTGATCAGGCTCTAGAATGCCATGATTGCCATCCGCGAGGGTGACTTCGGATTGTATGTAGGCCTTTGAACAGAATGTTGGGATGAGTGGTGTGCGTTTTAAGGTCTTGCATCATTTCTTGGCCAAATGTTTAATATCTTATCTAATACCATATCCAATGCCGTATGCCGTATCTAACATTATATCCAATACCATATCCAATGCCATACCTATATAGCATCCCTCAAATCATACACGTGGTATATGTAAAAAACAAGAGCACAGTAAATACTCATCCAAATCACGCCTTCCCAACAGCCAACCCCCTCATCTGCGTCCCCCTCTCAAGATCCCCACTAACCCTCCTCATCTTAAACCCCGTCGCCGTCTGTCTGATCTCGGGCCTAACCACAGGCGGTGGCCTCGTACTGGTCGAGAAGCGTTCCCTTATCCAATCCGTCTCGACGCTCTTCCTCGTACTCCTCGCCACGCTCAACGCCTGCGCAAAAGCAAGCATATCCAAACTCCCCTCTCCAGGCTGACTCGCTCTCTCCTTCTTAAGTCGACGCTGACTCAACGCCCTGCGTACTCTGCGGAGAAGATGGCCGATGTCGTCAAGACTTAATGCTATTGCTATCAAGGGGATAGAGACAGCGAAGCCGATGCCGAACATGTATTTACTGACATATCCTAACGGTAGACTAGGTCCCGCGTCACTGTGTGGGAATTCACGGATATTGATAGCGAAGAACGCAGCGATGAAACTCAATGGCAGGAAGATGATAGTCACGATGGTGAACACCATGATCGTTTGGCTCTGTCTAGCAGTGCCCGCGGCTTGATCGCGGGCAAAGCGGGCTTCGAAGGCGTTGGCGTGTTTTTGTTTGAGATCTAGCATGTCTGTGATGGATTTGTAGATGCGCTCTGCCTGCCGGTCCATTCTTTCGATGTCTTTGAGGTGCGTTTCTATGGTTTTCAGTTGGTCCCGGAAGCGTTTCTTGACTTCTTGTTGGGATTTCTGTTCGTCGCGGTAAAGATCGCAGACTGCGTCTTGGAGGTCTGGTAGCACATTCTTCTGGTCGTCGAGGACTTTGGCGATCATGTTTAGTTCGTCCCGGATATCTTTAGTCTCGGCTAGAAGGTCGGTTTCTTGACCGATGTCCAGAAGCTTGTCGATGAAAGGTGGGTTGCGCATCAGCTCTTCCAGTTTGAACTTCTCGTCCTCGGCATCCCAGTTCATGTAATTCGTCTCTTGTTTGATCTCTGCTTCGGTCGTACCATGTTCGATGAATCTAGAGAAGCCATGGGATCGCCGGTGATGTTGCAGCCAGATTGAGGCTTGTGCTGAAGCAGCATTGAATTCTTTAAACAGGATTGTTTCCCTGTCTGTGGCGCTACCGATGCTGGATTCGAACATATCTAGAAATTGATACTCGTCATCTCCCATTCGATGGCGATCAAAGACACCTGTACATCGGCCCGTGATGATCATAGCTAAGTCGTAGACTGACTTTACAGGCTCCCGAGTCTTGCTGTTGATGTCTTCAATGACACTATCGAGGACATTCAGCGGATCATTCTTGGGTTGCTGCCACCTCTGAGGGAAGCTGGTCACTATTAAGTCTTTCCCGAGAATCCACATCCACAGCTGATCAACCATGACAATCTTCGGGTCCACCTCAGGATCTTCGTGATCTTTGCCTTTCAACTGATAGCGGTACACAACCTGATCTTGGTCTCGACTCTCGGTATCGATATTGTGGTAAAAGAATTGATCCAGCGTGCGACGAACGTGGAGGGAAACAGTCGAGGTCGCAAGATGGGCTCGAATCAGCATTTCGTCGTATGTTCGTGCCTTGCCTAGGTATGGACAGAGTGGAGATCTCATATTTTCAGCTCTTTTTATGGCTTCTTGCATTTCTTGATGACGTCGGGTACTTTCGAAATGGAGGTACGGCATGAATGTGAAGACATTGCCTTTGGATTGCAAGACTTCCTTGCGGCTAGGTGTGCTGGGGCGATCAAGGGACTGACTGGGCTTTCCTGAAAAACTTTAGTGACTGAGATTGTAGATTGATGTCCAAAGAGTGTATCGGCAATGGAAAGTGGTAAATGTCAGTGGACATTTAATTGTCCGAAGTATTTTTGGACAATGGTAGATGCTCAATGTCAAAACCCATTCCAGACATTGAATGCTATAGCAAAACTGAACGACCTAAAAATGATGAGAAAACAACTTACGAGACATTTCCTTGTCTTTGCTAGGTGTGTCATTCAGCTTCGGAGATTTGTTCCCCTTAGCATGAGGCTTCTTGCCTTTCTCCTTATGTGTACCTTTGTCGTGATCCTTCCCATGAGACGACTTGAAAAAATCTGTACTATCCTCTCGGAATGTAGAACTCCTTGAAGCTGGCTTGGGTGACCCTTTTGCATCTGAGCCATTGATCACAATCTTTGGAGGTCCTTGATCCGCGACAGGCTCAGCGGGCACCTGTGAAGTACGAGCGGCTCTCATCGAACTTTGACAGAGGGGCCGCATGAAGTGCGAATGGCTCTGCTGGCCACGATGTTGATGAGAGAAAGACTTTTCAAGTGCTTTGAACCCTTCAACATCGCTCGCCCCTTCTTCGATGAACATCTTTGTAAGTAGAACTTCTATCCAAGCCATGTTATTTGCTGGGAGATGGATCCATCGGAATTCTGAAGCCTTGTCATCATTGGGCAGGATAGTGTATTTTGGCTTCCTCGAATTGACTGGATCACGACCATAAAGAAGTTCTGGATCGACATCAGCTCATGCCCAACCATACTCGAAGGACATACCGTAAACAGTCGGTCTTTTGACTCTGTTCTCATTGTGAAAATTTCCAAAATCGACAACGGTAGCATTGAACCCATTACTCGCACCAAGAGCGTCCTCGGATATGCTCTCCATATGATTGAAGGGTGCTAGAAGGCTGACTATGTCCTTATGTCTGTTTTGGGCAGCTCGCAGAAACGGCGTGCTCCCAAATGTATCCCTAACCGCCTTCTTTATATCTTTCCGCTCCAGCAAACATTTGACGGCTGCTAAATGGCCTCCTTGAGCTGCAAGATGAAGCGGCGTTATGCCATTGAGAAGTTTCGCATTTACATCAGAACCAGCTTCCACCAAAATTCGTACAATTTTCTCGGATCCAAGCTCGCAGGCATTGTGAAGAGGAGTCCATCCTCCATCGCTCTTCGCTGTGATATCCGCACCGTGCTTGAGAAGTAATTCTACAATGTCGATCCAGTCGTGCGCTGCAGCGAGATGTAGACTTGTCTTTCCCCGTATTTCAACAGCATGTACATCTGCACGCGGTGTCCGCGATCGTGTTAGCAGAAGTTCTGCAAGGTGCGTCTTTCCAGTCGCGCAAGCCCAGTGTAGGGGAGATCTGCCGAGTTTGTCTTGTCCCTCTTCCCCATCTATGTGTATGTTCTCCTTCAGCAACAGCTCAATCACCGAGTCGCCCCAGTTACATTGCTTGTCCGCGGCCAAGTTGTGCAGCACATTCCGTCCTCGCGCATCTTTCGCATTGACATCCGCGCCCTTGACAATCAGCGAATTGAGAATGTGCCAGTAGTTCATCCATGCTGAAGTCATGAGAGCAGTTCTGCCTTTCTTGTCTGCGGTTTCTGGGTTTGCGCCATGTTCGAGAAGTAGGTGTACGATGCCGATATTGTTCCTCTCCACGGCCTTAAACAATGGAGACAGTCTATTTCCAGTCGCTCCGTCAGGTTGTGCCCCTTGAGCCAGAAGGTATTGTGTAGCACCAATCTTCCCCTTCTCTGAACTTCGTACCAGGCCGATTCGGAGGAAGTTTTCGTTCAACTGCCCCTTGATCTTCGCCGCGCCGATGATCTGGCGGAGCTTTTCGACATCATCGTTTTCCGCCGCGCGAAGCAATTGAGGTTCTAGGCGCTCATTGTGGTCGCTGGACCGTGATCTTGATCGCGACAGTTGATCTCCAATATCGGCCATTCCTGGGTGCTGAAGTTCGTTTCTTCTGAAGTAAAATGCTTATGGGCTACCCAAAAAAGAACATCATGCCATCCTAGTTTGTCGGTGTATGGATAGTGATAGGAGGAGTAGGAGAGTCCAGAGGCGCATGGCGATTGAGCAGTACAGAAAATTGCCATGATGGGCGACATCCTATTGCCAAGAAATCCTTTGAAGCTCTCCGGTGGCCGGCAAATCAAATCTGGGGAAGACATGGGTTAGCCAAGCCTCGTCTGTAGCTTTTTCAGACGACACCTCTTGGATATATAAACATCCTCGTATGTAGAGCTTCACCAATGAGCGAGTCAATGTATGCAATGCCATATTATGCAGATGCTGCCCGGGTAATTATATTGCTGTATACAAATAACGGAACTCTAATTAGCCTAAGAGACCCATCATTTGGAATAGTTTTATGCCAGTACCAAAACACCATACTTATTCAAGAAAGACGATCGACTAAACACATTCGAATAAAGAAAACTTTGGAAGAATCTATACTTTTCGCCGGAGTTGCGAAAAGAGTCAGATTCTGTTCCAATACCCCTTCCAATGCAACGCCAAGATCCTTTCTCTCCAGATTACCAGTTACCTGGCTTTTATACCTAATTAAAGGTTTTGAGCGCAGACATCTAGTCCTCCATCTGTGGGCTCCTCTCTACAATCGGCCCAATAGCGATGATTGCCTCATCATGCTGTGGTGAGACAGGCATCCAACTTCCCCCACCCCCATTCCCATTCCGCAAACTATCCAACTCTAGTTTGACTGCAGAGTGGGCCACCTGAAGCGCAATGTATTCCCGGTGACCATCTCCCAATTGGCGACGAAGCTCCACCACTTGTTCTTCGGCAGAATTAGCTCGAGCCAAGACATACTCCTGAGTGTTCTGGTATGGGCTACGCTGTTGGGGCCAATGTCTTGGTGGAGGAGGAACCGACGCATTCAAGGCCAGATTGTCTAGGGACATGATATGATCCATATCGGGAGCGTTTAGATCAGGCCTGGTTGTTGCTGATCGGATTTGACGTCCCTCGTTATCGACGACAGGTGGCAGTGCCGAAATGTTCAATCTCAACTTGGGCTTTTTGCGCTTTAGACGAGAAGAGAGTTGCTCGGTTGACCTGATTAACATAATTAGAAGTGATATTCAGATGCGGAGAAGTTTTCGGTACGTACATTGGGGTTCTTGCGATTGCAGGACCTTGTCCCACCGTCGCATGCTGCTCCATCATGCCCTCAGCGGTACCATTCAGCATAGCATTGGATCTTTGCCTGCTTGCTGGCTTGAAGGCCGCAGCCATTGGATTCAATGGAGCCGACATTTCCACGTATTGTCGAGGCCGACAATGGAAGCAACGGATGTTTGATGAGGACGGTGAGAGAAATCGACTTTGAAATTTGAGAACAGGATTGAAAAGAAATACGTGTGCACCTAGCTTGAGGGTGTTAGCGCTGCCGCCTCTAGGTCCCAGATATTTGCAATCTTTTTGTTCATTTCTCCTAGACGTAACTTTTCCGTCATCAAGCCTGGCTCGGAGATACTGAGCCTCTCAGAGTCGGTACACATTTTTTACTACGGGCCGCGACCATAATCTGAAATGCTCAAAAGAATCGACGCCAGTGGCGAGAGCTACACTAGCCCTCGCGATATTGTCCAGAGGACAAAAATAAAAATAATTTTCGTCAAGTGGGCTGGCTCCTTGGGAATCGAGCACTACGGGCCTGACCGTCCTACAACGCTTCTGAAATCCACCAGGAACATGTAGGGTAATCAGATCTCTGACGTCGCGTGATCACTATATCTTGCCAACCAAGTTCAATTACTATGCATTAATACAGTACAAGCTCGTAATTCCATCGGTCTAGTTATCATTACCATTCTCTTTCTCTTCTTTCTTCTTCTGCTCTTCCTCTCGTTGCTTCTCGCTCTCCTTCTGTTCCTTCTCCCTCTGCGTTTGCTCTTCCTCCCTCTGCTTCTCTCTCTCTTTCTGCTCCTTCACTCTCTGCGCCTCCCTCTCAGCTTGATCTTTCTCTTTTTGCTGTTGCTTCCGTTTCTTAGCATCCTCCTTTGCATTCTTCGTGCTCTGCTCATCATAATCGGGATCATT
Source organism: Leptodontidium sp. MPI-SDFR-AT-0119 (assembly GCA_020726505.1). Classification (NCBI taxonomy): domain Eukaryota; kingdom Fungi; phylum Ascomycota; class Leotiomycetes; order Helotiales; family Leptodontidiaceae; genus Leptodontidium; species Leptodontidium sp. MPI-SDFR-AT-0119. Next base: position 1,093,552 of record JAHLEZ010000013.1, on the reverse strand, counting down.
ACATTCGCACTGATTTCCGAATCGATTATAGCAATAAGCATCGTTGTTGCCGCCGCATATGTATCGGTTTCCGTATGAATCTGTACAGAGATTGTTGTTGTTATTGATGTTGGCACCGCAGGCAACTCGATTTCCGTATGCATCATAGCAGTTGTTGTACTCGCCGTTGTTGTCGAGCTCTCGCTTCAGGGAGTCAGAATCTTCTGAGGTTCTGGGTCTGATGATTGCAGCCAGGATTGCTCCAGTATCGAAGCGGGAGAGAGTGATCCCATTTGCTGAACGGCTGAGTGAAAACTACGAGTTTGTTAGTGGATTGTACAGCTGGGTAAGGGCATTTTGCTCACAGGCGCGCTATTGGCAATTGGTGCAGTTCCAACTGCTGTGATACAGAAGATGAGGGTTAAGAAACGCATGATGAATGATTCAATGTGACCGATCTTGACTGGCTTGTTTGGATGTGTAGCTGTTGATGATGAAGAGTAGATCTCGTCAAGGGAGCAGCTGGCTTATATACACATTTTTCCTCTCCTACTTGAAATGTTTGCCTAGATGCACACACAGCCTTAAAAGAAACCTTCTCCCAACAAATCCGAGTGCCGTATTCAAGTTCCAAGATCCAAGTAACGTAGTGAGGCTTCACTAGTCTTCCTAGCACGAAGGGGCTTGGTGAAGAAAACAGGTCTCAATGGCCGCTTGGCATTTGCTTGTTTACACAAAGTAAATGCCCGTTTCGTTCATTCTCACTAGCTCGAGTCTCGCTTTCAACAGACTACACTCCTTCTAATGCTGTACTTTGAATTGAACCGACGCTGGATCTAGTAAACAGTCGCTAACTGGCTCCCTTGAGGTTAGAGAACATTTGAGGGCCGAGTACGACTGTACGAGCCTATCAAACTTAATGACGTTATGCTTTTCGCATAACCTCCGTGTTTGATGCCAAGATTTCAAGACTTGATCCGAAAGCTTCAGTCGAAAAATTGTTGGGTTGGTGGTGTCAGAGCGCGAACTCTTGGAACTTGAGAGGTGATATCGTCATATGGAGATGAAAGAACTACAGGAAAGTCATAAGAGTGCTTCAATACTATTATTCAAGCACGAAATTTTAATTGAAAAGTCAGGGTATTTCACGCCAACTCAATGGCTCAGCTGCGCTGACTGTGGATGCGTCACAGAGAAGGACTAACAACCATCATTCCTCACTCATCCGCCTCCGTCAAATCACAATAAGTTCTAGAACTCCACGTACAACAGTCCCAAAAGCCATTCCAAAACCTTAAAATCCGAACACGTCAAAGCATCCTGCCATCTCGCATACTCTTCCTACCATCTGATGACCATCTTCTGAGCCTAAGGATCGATCTACACTCTCAACCCGATGAGCTAGCTTTCGTTCGGAGAATTCCCACACCTTAGAGCATCATTGCATGACACCCAAGGCTGGCTTGAGGAATAGACATACGGGATCTGCGAGTGGTAGCTCAGCTAAGAGCCGAGGTCCTGGTTCAGGCGTTCATCGAGGTTAAGGCGAGAAGATGTTTCATACAGAGCGGGGAATGCCCAATGCCATATGCATAATCATATTGCCATGTTAAATGCCATTGGATACTATGGCTGAAGTTAAAGACATGCTAATGCTTACTTAGCGTAGATGCGTATTATTTACTGGTATTGGGGGCCTTGAAGGGTTTGTTTGGTTACCAAGTTTTTGCTCGGCCGAAGATAGCTTGATTATATTGGTTCTGTTTACTTGGTAACGCCTTACTTTTTTGCCTCGGCTTTAGCGTGAGGCCAACTTGCATCTAATTTGTTGAATTCTTGTGCCTAGAGCAGAGAGATACTGAGATGTAAAGCTGTGGGTTCGGGTTTTGGATATTCCGCTTTGAACGAGGCAGGGCTTTTGGATACGGAGTCTGGTGCTTGGAAAACTGCTCAAAGTTTTCGTCAAGTCTTTTGGGAGCTCTGCCTTGATTTCTCATTCTCGCAGCTATGTCGTACTCCACTGGGACGTCTGCTCAAGTTCCTCATTTTCCAGATCACTGGGCCCGATTGCCAATCAGAAAGTTCAGTATCGAGTCAACATAACCGAAGTTTCGGACTACTTCTCTCCACTCTCTTCAATGCAGTCGAATTCTGGCACTCAACCTATTTGTTCAATGTCTCGCCCTTCCACCCCTTCGGCTTCCGAATCATCACTCCTCCACTATCTCCCTCAAAAGTATTCTCACCACTAAACCTCGCAACCAACTCAAATCCCACACTCCTATACATCAATTCCCCAGCAGCACTCGCCTCAATGCCTGTAATAACACCCTCACTATCCGCCCTCCCAAGCACCTCAGCCATCAACCTCTTCCCAATACCCCTCCCCTGATACTCCTCATAGACAACCACACTCTGCGCATGCCACCGATTAGCCCTATCCTCCCTCCCCTCCCAATGCAACCTCTCCTCCTCCTCAACCATCCCAATAAATTTCTTCACAGCTTCCGGATCCTCAGTCCTATCACCACCCGTCCACCACAAATTCATCTTCACCCAAACCCACCACAGCCAACTCGCCACCCACAAACAACCCCGCCCCGTGACACCCACATCCATCTCCATCTTTTTCGCAGCTTCATCATCCCCTAGCCTCACAAATTGCATATACCCGATCGGCGCCTCTGGCCTACTCTTCTCATACGCAAAATAAGTGATGTTCCGCGGCGAGAACATGCGCGTTTGAGCACGGCTCTGGAATCCGAATTCGTAGTCGCTGTAATACTTTTCCCGACGCGGGGAGAGGAATTTCGTGAGTTCTGCGTCGTAGTAGGTGCGTGCTGCGATGCGACCTACGTGATGTCCTTCGAAGAGGCGTGCGCGCCGGATGAGGATGGGTTCTTGTGATGGGGCTGGTATTTGAGGGACGGGGGATGTTGCCCCGCGCGCAACTGGGGGCATGGTTTGGGGGGTTTCTTTTATTGGGACGGGCATTGTGTATGTTGTTGAGATTAAAGCTTGTGATTTGTTTGTATCGGATAATTATTGAGATCAAAAATGGGCTGTGAGTTCTTTTTATGTGTTGTGGCTCTAGTTGAATAAGCCGGCGTGAGTCAAGCCGAGATGCAGAGTTTTAGCGATGAAAAAAGGGGGGAGGGCGTAATAGACCAGCCAAGACCTGGGCTTTAGACTGGTTTGCAGGGAGATGCGCCCTTCACGTGAGTTTTTAGCAAACCACCTTCCTGATTGAGGATTGGGGAGACTTTTCATGGCTGTAGTTGTACGTCCGGTGAGCGTGCACCTGGTTGCCGTTTTGATACTGTATGTGGGGAATGAATACCTGGAGACTGGCTTTTGAGAATTGAACAAAGTATCTCGTAAAATCGGAGAGCAAAAATTCGTACATATCTTATTTATCTCAACATCGAAGTACTGAGTCCAGAAAAAAGCCGTCCCAAAAGTGTAAATAAAGAGATGAAGCATCCCCAAGACTTCAGGCACCCCAAATTGTCCAATGACGTTGCGACAAGACAAGCAACTCAGTAGTGCCCTCCAGTACGGCAATTCCCAGCACCGCTCAATGTCTGTCTACACCACCCATTATTTCCTCAACCATCAACCTGCAACTTATCATCTTCGTCATCGAGTTTCAATACCATCCGCGGCAGCAAGCCCCAATACTATCAAGACCTCGCTTGCAGCAAAGACCAGTTGTATCGACGACATCGAGACCACGTCTGCAGTAACCCCATAATGGAGTGTCTGTCTGCAACTTATCGGGGCTGGTATCTTCGCTTTCCTCACGCTTCATGGTTTCAACATCTGCCTTCTCGTCGACAGAGGCACGGCTCTTGATGGCGATGTCGTTGTAGACTTCTGGGAAAGCATCGCCGTAACACTTCCCCTTTCCACGTTTGCCGATGTTGCCGCGGTTCCCTTTGCCTCCCTGGTTTCTATTGCGGCCATTGCCATCCCCGATTTTCCCGTAGTCGTTCCCTGCTTCGTGAAGAGTGGCATCGAGGGATGATAGAGAAACCTCCTCGTCTCGCTTGGTTGATACAACAGCCAGATCATCTATGGTTGGGAGAAGCAAAGCCTCACGATCTGTGAGGGCATCAATCAGTGCCTGACTATGTATGAGTACACTTAATATTGTGAAGTGGAGGTAGACTTACGGGTGAGGCAATGAAAGAGGTGAGGAGCCAGCGGCGACCAGGCAGATGATGATGGTTTGGAAACGCATGTTGAATGATAGGCTGAGCAGAGGGTGATTTTGGGTGGAATTGCAGTGCTATGATCTTGAGACTTGAGGATGAAGAGAGAAATCAGAAAGGGTGATACTGGAGGAGTATTATATAGACATTCGTGAAGCTTCCTGGCCCTATCAAGAGCTGGAGATCGACTTGATGATCTCGAGTCTCATGATTACGTAGACGAGATGATATCACGGTGTCCTGGAAAAAGTGAAAATCTTGAATTTTCATCTCATTAGTACAGCAACTTAGTAGATATCTCAGTCGGGTAAAGCGTCTTGGAATAGCTTCTCGGATCGGATTTGTGATCTTGAACGGCTGGTAGGTGCCAAGTGAAGTAACTGGTGAGCGTTCGACTGGATTGAGTCAATGCCAGAGTTCAATCCTCGGGATTGGGAATACGGATGCGAGAGGACTGGACTTGATATGACGATATACTTCAAGTGGTGGTTGAACAATGAAAACTTTGTGTTAATTTGGACTGTGATGAAGTTTTCTGACTCCGAGGCCGATCCACAGATTCCCATGCTTGCATTGTGAGATCAAGAGCCACTGAATGGTGAAAGTTCAAATGTAATATAGATCCGAATGTTGCGAGGCCACAAGGTAGCAAGGGTTATGGCTTGGGTAAGGATGTCTGCAGCTACGACCAGGCGTCCGCATTCCAAACGAGTCCACTGAAGACCTTAGATTGGGAGATTGGGCTGTTTGAAGTACAGGAGATGAGAGCCAAAGCGTGTTCACTCTGGCAGCATTGGCGCACATCATCCCCAAGTATTGACAAATTTGACAGTTGCTCTTTGGAGTGGGCATCGTTGCTATGACCTGGATTGGAGCAAATGAGGCGGGGGCCCGGGATTGAGCGTGATGAGGTATCGTCCACGAGGTGCATCTTTTTTTGAGGGCATTGTACTAGGCAGAACCCTGAAGCAGGTGGCATTTTTTACCCTCTTGCATGGCTGGTCACCTGAAAGTACTGAACTGTGAGAGCTACAAAGTGATGATCGTGTTCATTATAAGAATTTAGCTAATAGACGACGTTGTACTGGCATCGTGTTCAGGAGAAGGTTCATAGCTTCGAACGAGTACCAGACGACGGTCAATGGATGAGGCGAGATCGAAGCGGGGTTCAGCATTCGCATGGGAAATACCCCGCCCGCATCGCCATTCCCAAAACCTAAAATGAGGCTCCGCGCTCCCAAATCGCCTGCAATTTGCAGAACTGGATAGGGCTGGGTGGTCTTGACAAATATTAGAGGATCGGATACCTCGTACTTTCCGAGAGTCCTGTTCGTGCATGGCGGAACCCGATCTGGGGCCATTTCGGGTGCCTCTCTCGCCGATCAATGACTTTTCTGTATGATCTTTTGCCAAAAGGTTGGTAACGGACAGATCCAGCGGCCCAAAAAGTGCCCATGCCCGAGCATTTGGTCTAGAACTTTCCTTTGAAAGCTCCAGAGTTTCCAAAATAAAAAATTGGTATCCATCGCGAACTTTCAGTCAACGCTCCCATCATAATGCCTCACCCATCATCGATAAATCGTATCAAAATCCGGAAACTTCCGTAATTGCTCTCTGATCTTGGCTTCGGCAAGGTTGTTCTCGGTTGTGATTTGATCAAAAGAATGACAACCGTCCAAGTACTTCTGCATGATATTATCACCAGCAACTTTGGTTTGCCCAGAAACCAGGGAAGAGATGTATGCAGGCGAAACAGCATACTTCTGCACTCGGTATATGAGGCCTTTGATAATTCCGAACTGGATGAAGCGTCGGACATCAACGAAGTTCAGGACTGGAAATCCTTGATCGTTATGAAGCTTCAGCCATTCCTTGACGGTTCGGGATGTGGCGAGGGAGGTGAAGAGGCGGCAAAGATAGAAATTGGGGAGGCGGGGTCCGTTTATGTAAACGTAATTGGCGCACTCATCTTGCATGCCATCTCTGTCCGCTAGGAAGTCATTGACTTCAGGCGTTGGAGCGTATATGTTCCCAAAGAGGAAGAGGTCGAGCATGAGGATGGAATCATAGTAAAGAAGATGCTGGAGGGCAATTTTGGTCAAGCCGAGAGCCACATCGGCGTCATGAGCAATCCTTCGAACGTCTTTGATGCCATCAATCTGCTTGATCACTTTCTTCATCGTCAAATCCCATGTGTCGTCCATGATCTCTGAGAACTTCATAGTCGAGATTGGCACATGCCACGACTTGACCGGGGGTGGATGTCTATGGTTTGGGAACAACTTCATGTTGATTGTATTTGCGTCATCTGGAATTGTGAGCCAAGTTCACCCGCCTGACCGGAAGACCCACCAACTGGTATCATGCACTCATTGTAATTATTCAAATCTTCTTTGATAATCTCAATCAGAGCCGCAATTGATCGTCGTTCTTGAGAATTCGAGTAGTCTTCTTGACTCAAGTACTCATTCTGGACCTCCATCTCAGTGAACGTGCTCGCCAATCGTCGAACCACAGCTTCATACGGAGTCTTATCAACCTCTACACCCAAGACGATGCAGAAGTTGAACATGAATTCATTTCGCGCATACTTCTCGTCCTTGATACACACAGGGTGACCTAAGATGCGATACTTGTTCTCTGGCTCACAAATCGTGACGAAGCGGTTGCAGAAAGCCTGTCTCGGGATGATGTATTCAGCCATGGTCTCAAAGTCAAAGAGTCGAGGCTTATCGACGTCTGGTTCTGCTACGATGCATCCTGGCGGGCTTTGGTGCACTACTTTGGTGCCTTCACGATATTAGAATGATGGGATGCTGGACGTCGATGGCGTGGGAAGAGTGACTTGCCTTGTTCCGACAAAAAGCGGGCGAAAAAGATGCCTTGAATCATCGTGGCCTGCTATGAAAGGGCGCTGTCTTGATACCGGCTGCCAATATACTGGAAAATTCCATATACTGCGCAATCCAGATGTTGGTGTTCTAAGGTTGTCCGAAAACCAGAACACTTTCGTCTGAGGTTCAGAGTGGAGCCGCTTTTTGTCGGCCCGGAGCTTGCCGATGATTGGTTGGGCTGACGACATGTCAATTTCTTCACTTTGACACTTTAACAAACCTCCCTCCTTCACATAGACAGACATAGACATCGGCAGCATAGCAAGGTGTTAGGTTCAGTTCTCGCGAGCTTTAATTTTGGCCTCTCTTTTGGACTTCTTGAGTCACCTTGAGACTCTAAATTTTGTTTCTAACGACACGTGACTGGGTGTTAGTTCTTCTTTCTCCCCGAATCTTTTCCTAAGCACATAGCCCGGTTGATATCTGTTCGTCGATGCCCTGTAGCCGTAAACTATCAGGAGGCTTATATAGCATAGGTCTCTTCCGGTCCGTCCCTGCTCAAATCGGGAGCAAATCTTGAAGCCTCCCGCCGACTACAACTTCAGTACTATTTCAACATCATGGACCTTCCCAGTCTTCGACGGAACCCCTCATACAATACAATTTTAAAAGCTCTCGAGTCTCTTCAATTGAAGCCATCATCATGGGATGCAACAGCCGTTCCTGAAGTTACCTACCCCGAAGGCGATGCAACCGCCAACGCATTCTTGATCTCGGTCATCATGAGCGAATTCGAATGGCTCCAAGACATGAAAGACGATGCTGGTGCCGTGCTGTCAGTTGATGATCAGAAAGAAAAGCTGATTTCGGAGGCTAGCAGCAGGATGTCTGAACGCTGTGGCCGATCTGGTAATTCATTTCCCCATTTGCAAAACGTAGATTTGCTTACGCAATGTAGCTGCAGGTGAAATGACTCGTACTTGGGTCATTCCAAAGTCACTCAATCTGCCAGAAATCAGGTTTGACATTCGTGAGCCTCCACTTACGGGAGATCAGATTGGACTGAAGACTTGGGGCACTTCCTATGTCCTCGCCAAAAAGTTAGAGTATATCGGTTCTGAATACCTCGGCCCTATAATTAATAATGAGACACACTCAAACCATCCCAAAGTTCTAGAACTAGGCGCAGGTACGGGTCTGGTGAGTAGTCCGATCAATTCTTGTTGATTTTCTGCGACGGTCCCAAAAGCACATCTGTCCCACTACCTCCTGGCTTGGATATGTGCTGACAGTTGCAGGTTGGCATGGCTGCTGCCGCGGTATGGAAATCGAACGTGCTTCTTACAGACCTGGAGGACATACAAGAAAACATGATCTTCAACATCAACAAGAACGTTATGACAGTGAGTGGCTTGGGTGGCTGGATCTCTGGTGACGTACTAGACTGGACAAATGCTCGAGAAGCCTTGCCATCATTGGGAAGCAAAGAATTCGAGGTACTTCTGCTACTCTCTTTACCCAGTCTCCACTAATAAGCACAGTTGGTCATAGCAGCAGATCCGATGTACGATCATGAACATCCGGAACTTGTTGCAAAGATGGTAAAGCGGTTCTTGAAGGAGGGCACAGAGTCAAGGGCTCTGGTAGCTATTCCTCTGCGTGATTCTCACACCAAACGTATGGCTCTGCGCTTCTCGACCATACTGGAAAATACGGGCTTCTGTGTTGTATACCAGGATCACGAAACCTTCAAGGATGACTGGCAGTCTAAGGATGAGGTCCAAGTCCAGTGGACAATATGGCGTCGCACAGATGTCGATATTGGCTTTGATGGCTCGAATTCATTCTAAACTACCAATGCCTAATTTTGAACAGACTGTGAATGGATGGAACGTGACCGGTGCTCTTGTTGAAATTCAATATTGGTGGGAGATAAAAGGACTTTGTTTCGACGGGTGCGACCTAAAGTCCAATAAATTCACACACCTCAAAGACAACTCGTCCCAGGTTTTTCATTACACGCCGTTCGTTCTTTCTTTTGCTTGGATTTGATCCAGTCTGCGTTTGATCACAACATCTCCTGCGAAGCCTTTCATCAAAACATTTGCGCAATAGCGTTCGTCACAACGCCATCTGGAGTTCTTCAAGGCACGCCTTTCCAAAGCATGAACTTTGCCCAAAGACTCATCCTGCGATTCAGCGTTCTCTGCATTCTTTTCATTATTGTTGCGATCATTTACTGCAGTGCTGTCTTCAGCTTTCGCGTCGCCCGCGTTGCTATCATTACACCTTTTACTCGACGCCAGCGCCGAGTTTGACTCGACTTCCTACTTGCGCCCAGCTTCGCTGCAAATTCATTCTAGGAATTTCCCCTCCAGTGGTGAATCAAGACCGAAAGATCCCGTGATTCGTCGAGCACAATATCTCGAGTCCTCGACAAAGGAAGGCTCGCTTATCACAGCCTCGTCGCGCTCGCAAATAGTCCCCTCCTCCTCGACCTCGACTTCATCCCCGTAACACAACCAACACCACGAACGAAACGCGCAAGTTCACGAACAACACAAAAGACCCCCGGCAAACAGCTGTCTTGTACACTACATACTCGCATCTTGCATTTGCTCTGGAGCAAAACGAGATCGACGATATCTATCTACTGTGTTCGCCGCGACGAATATCACCCACTCACCTTCGACATCGATCTTTACCTTCCTACGAATCGCTCTCTTTACGAAAACCCCTCTGCCACAACCTGCCACACCCTCAAGCCCCTTTCTTTACGACACATCCCCATCCCCCATCTACGACACTAACAACACACTGAAACTCTCCATAACCTACCGCAAAAATGGTCGGAACCGCCAAGTGGAAGGAGGAATGGATTTCGTTCATCCATGCAGCCAAAAAGAATGGCAAGACTGGTAGTGAAATCGCCGCTGAACTGTATGTCCGGTTCCCTCGTCAAGGAAAAGACTTCAATGTGGGAGGCGTCAAGTACGTCCTTTCTAACTACGAAGATCCAGCGTAAGTCATCGTGGCCCTGAATCACCCATGCAATCTTCTGACACTGTTTACCAGACTCCCAAACAACCAAGTCCAAGGCGGCGGTGTCAAGAAGAAGAAGAAACCCACGAAAGGCTCGCAGCTGTCGGCAGGAATGCAGAATGCGATGGACCATGTGCGCATGGGTTCACCAGCTACCTCCGTTGCTTCGTCATTCGACCCTGATACCCAAACGCGCCGTCCCGTTGTAGGTGACTCCATGGCTGCTGGTTTCGAAAACCCACGGCCGCTGAACATGCTCCCTTCCGCGTCTTCTTCGGCCCCAGGTCACAATTTGAGAGATGCTGTCGCCGACATGAACTCCTCGTACAACATCCCTGGTCCCCACACTTATTCAGAGGGTTCATTTGCTGGTCGCGAAGGTCATCAATATGCTGCTTCCACCCCAGGCACAAGCAATTACAACCCTCGCACCATCGATAACGATGATCATGGTGTTGCGCACCAAAGTATGCACCGATCATCCACAAACAGACAAAACAACATCGCCGGACATGGTCAAGAGCAGCACGCAATTAACCCATACACGATGAACAACCCTGCATTTGTTCAGCACATGCATCAGCAATATGCTCAGCCGCTGAATGGCCAAATACAAGCCGCTACGAACAACCCGATGGCTCAATTCATGAGCGGGCAGACTCAACAAGTCATTGGAGGATTCCACAACGGCGGTAGAGTTGGTTTGGGCCAGGGTGCAGCTCTTAATCCCCACAGCAGTGTTATGCAGAATATTTACGCTCAGCTTCAAAAGGGAAACCCTCCCCAGGGTCCACCACAAGTTCAGCAACCCTTCAACGGTCTTCCGACTACGACCGAATTTTCCAACAACCCAAACCTCGCAATCAATACCGCCAGAACAGCTGTTTCCAACCATGGTCTTCCAAATTACCCAAAGAATGTGTCAGGTAGCAATGGATATACTCACAGCAACCAACCCGGTTCGCACCAAGATATGATCGGTGAGCAAGATCTTCAGAGTATGATGAGAAATGTCAATGGTATGGAGAATATGGGAAATAGCACCACCAGAGCTGTTACCAGCAGTCGACAACACGCAACACCCAAGAAGTCTGCAGGAGCTCAGAACACTCAAAACCATTCGTCTTCAAAGACCCGTCGTCCCAAAGATGCTTTCGATTTTGACGAAGAGGAGACATTCTTCGATCCAGAACTCTTGAGCCTCGTGCCTCCCCCACTTGCGAAGTCTGCTTCTGCCTCTCGAACTGAGCCTCAAAATCAGGTTGGGATGGGAATCGCAGCAACTCAGACAGGGGCAAAGCGCAAGAACCAAGAAGAAGAGCCAGCACGTACCCAGATGTCGTCCGTTGAAGGACCAAGCAACACCATGAACCCTCACAAGCGTCAAAAGCAGGACAGTCCTGATGCAACAATGATGGCGGGTTCAGGAGGACAAGTCAATAGCGCCACAGTGATCCAACGACCATCCATGCAAGGCAATGTACGCAACAGCGGAAATACTCGTAGAACTCCACAGAAGCATATCATGCAGTCATCGCGAGGCACTCCACACAAGCCACATTTCACCTCCAATTCCCAACCCCGCCCCCAGTTCGTGGAAAACCCAGCAGCCTCGGCCACAAACGTGCAGGCCGCAATGGCCAATCCTAGCTCTGGACTAGTCTACAACCCAATACTCTTAAAGCAATACCAGAGAGATCACGGCGGTAGAACTCCAGAGGAGGAGATTCGCAGACTCAAACTCAATTACCAAGCTCTCTCTAACTCTCAGAACGGTCGTTTGGATGCACAACAGTTGCAGCAGATGCAAGGATACTACGAGAGCATCAAGCAAGACGCTAACAGTTTGCTGCAAAATTATCCCCGGGTCACTCCTCCAAATTTGAATCCGCTCCAGCGAAGTGATGGCCAGACGGAAGAAACTTCTTGCAGTGGCATGCCTCAGTCGACCCTCTCCCTTGAAGAACAACAAGAGCACTACAAGATCTTGAAGGAGAAGCTTGCTCAGGGTAACAACAGAGATGTCTCTAGAGCTCCGATGGATCAAACTGGAACTTCGCAAAGAGTGTCTCAACAACAGCTGTCGCAACCGAACATTGGCAACAACAACATGAGCAACTCTTTTTCCAACCGACAAGCATCATCCAATACAAATAGCGCCAGTGTTCCTCCTACCTATCAAGCCGCACCCAACATGAATAGAGCAGATATATCTACTTCTCAAATTGCCCAGGTCAACGGACATAGATTCAACGCTCCTCCTATCCCTCGACCCACACCCAACATGAGCCAAGCCGCCATATCTACTTCTCGCCAAGGTCAGCCATCTGGAAATGGAACCGGAGTCGTTCTTGACTCTCATCTCTCAACAAAAACCAATAAAGCTATGCCTGGTACCCACCGAACTCATGTCACCCAGAACGGAGTCAATCATGTGCAAGATCCTGCTGGACATCCACCGAAACCAAATGTTGGCAGACCAAACACAGCACCAACCCCAGCCACCCACCACGTCCCGAATACAACCTACGGTGACAATTTGATGCAACCCAATACTCATCTTCAGGCTTCAGCTCCTATGCAGAAGTCTACTTCCCTCCCGCCTCCAAATTCTCGTCCTTCGCCTTCGGTGGTCTCTCGTGCATCTGTTAACATGCAACCACCTCCTGCCCACCAAGTACAAGATCAGAGCAGAAATCAAGGAGTCAAGGTTTCTGCTAATCAACAAGCTGCGGTCAATGCTTCGAGATCCAGCACTCCCTCGATCGCAAATGGCCCTTACCAAAGCCCATACCCATCGAACGCAGGAATTGGACCCCAAAACGCTCCAGCTCAACCACAGATGCGTGATCAACCATTGCATCAAGCTGTGGATGGGGCTGTGTCTGGTGGAATATCTGCTCTAGCACAGAACCTCCGCGTAAAGTCGCTTAGTGCGTCTTCGAAATCTGGCACAGCCTCCGATCAAACCTCATCTGCTGCGACAGTGTCACCAAACTCTGCTGCTTCTAATGGTGCACCTAGCGGCGTTGACGGTCTGTTAATGATCAATCTCGAGAACGCGATATTCTATGATCATTTCACATTCCCCGCCACTCGCGATGGCTGGGACCTCGTGTTAGATCATTTCAACAATGAGCACCATCTAACGAGTGGCGACAAGGGCACTGTGATTCTCTTGAGACAACCACAGTTCTTTGGTGGAGTTTCATGGCCAACTGGACAGGAACCTCCCAATCAGGGCACACCTCTCCCACTTTCTGTGTCTCATGACCTACAGCCCTTCGTCGCTCAGGCCGCTGGTCCATTGGCGCCTTCAAACCAGAACACAGCTGTCTCAAACCCTGTGTCTAGCGACGGCCCATCCTTCGTTCCTCAACCAACTGGTCTATCACAGCCAGTTCGGCAGGCACCTATTGCTCCTAGAGTCACAAATTGCAACCTGCCAAAGCCAGTACCATCCGCGAAAGTCGATCGAAAGAAGCCGGAACTTCACATCAACTTGGACAATGTCTCTCCTAAGACAGCGATGCGAAAGGCTGGACCGATCCAAAACCAGACAGAACAGGGTTTCCCGGAGCTCTTAGTAGAAGAGGGCGATGATCTCGGTGGCCTTTTCGGAGATGGTGACGATCTCGGTCTGTCTGGTGATGGTGACGATCTGTTTGGTGAGGGTCCCGACGACAATCAAAACGTCTCGGGACCCTCGGCCTCCGCACATTCAGGAGATCAAATATCGGGGCCATCGTTGGGACTGACTTTATCCTCACCCGCCGCTGGTACCACTCAGCAGGGAGGAGAGAATACGCAGTCTTTTTTAGATAATGCTCAGCCAGCTAGTCGGGAGAGTTCGGCACCCAAGAGCATCCTTCAACATCCCAACCAGAGTTCCGCAGAAGCATCTTCACGCCACGTTCATTTCGGTGGCCCAGAGGTCGACGTCCCAAAGCCAGAAGATGACATTTTAACCGATGTCAACGCGGCGGAATGGCGGGCTCGCCATCCCATTCCCAAGATGCCATTCTGGCAGACAAAGAAGAAGACGCCACCACCACCTCCTCCTCCTGAGGAGCCGGAGGAGGACGACTATGATGGTCCTGAAGAGCCAAAAGATCCAGAATGGATGACGGATACGTCGCCCGAGGGAGTGGCGTGGAATATCCTGATGCAGAAGTGGTGGTTGGGGTCCGTATTCCCGGACTATCCAAAACTAGACCGACTTGACGTTACGGGACTTAACAGACCTAAGGGCCCATTGACTTGGGACATCTTGCTAGACCAAAATTACACCTACAGGTGGGACGTGTCGGATTATATCAATGCAGTTGGACATGAAGACTGGGATGCCAGAGGCAATCCCGAGGTTCAAGCAGCTCTGGATATGCTGCAGTACATCGAAAGGTGGGGAGAGCGTAAGTAGCATCCATCATAACGCGCGAGGAGAATTTGACTGACAGTACTACAGTTTGCACAAAGTTCGACCAGAATGGCAAGCCAATGATGGCAGAAGCTCCTGATCCATCCCGGAAGGAGTTCAACGAACGGATGGCAGACGAGATATACCAGGAGAAGAAGGCGCGTAGGGAGGCCTGGGAGATAGAGCAGGCGAGACTAGAGGCGCTAGAGGAGGAGAAGAAGGCAGAGGAGCAGAAGGCGAGACGCAAGGCTTTGGAGGAGAAGCGGGCTACTCTTGAGAAGGAGAGACGCGAGGCAGTCGAGAAAGAGAGAGCAGCAGATGAGGAGGAGGCTGAGAAGAGCCGCCCCACCATGAGCTTCATGGAGAAGTTGGCCTTGGAGAACAAGGAGGACTTGGAATTCTGGTAGGGGATGCGGAATCGAGGTGTGTTGATGTTGCCGGTACTCCAGAGAGTGTGTAGACAGACCGAGGGGAGCATCGAGAAAGATATGGGGAGGCCATACAGGGGCGGAGGACATTTTCGGCACTCCAGAAATCAATGGACGGGCTGATGCGCAAAGTTCATGTGGAAGCCACGACGATACGAGGTTACGCCATCACCAGCACCGAAGGTTCGTTTGTTGGTTTCCGCAGGGCTTATGTTTAGATACCTTTCTTTATTTTCTTTGTCTTTTTGTTCTCCATTTTCTTCATTTTCGATTCTCTTCTTGTATTTCATTCGGCGACGCTTTGGGGGTTTGGGTTTGATTTGGGCCTTATGAGCATTTGAGGATTTTACTTGGCACAAGCAAAACAGGGCAGGATAGGCAGACACAAGATCAGTCGGTACAATTGGGTCATAGACCTCTAGAACAATGAACACAATACAGTAAACTAGAACGACTTCCCTCTCTCTTTTGTCTTCCGGTGAACCAACTTCCCACTTGCATTTGCTGTGACATCGTGCTGTGTAGGTGTGTTATCGAGATCCCTCAACGCTACGCCTTCGTCGAGTAACTTCCAATCAACATCTAGACTTGTAGCGCCTCGGCGATGATGTTGCCATGTAAGTGATAGTGCAGGAAGTCAGATCTCAAGGGATTCGAGATCCACTGAGCTAGGGCGCGTGGCTCTTGGAGTCGAAGGGGCGACAACCTCGATTTTAGTAAGTAACCAGCAGGAAGCATACATATTGACCCTATTTTGAATCAGTAAGTCGGCCTTTCCCGAGGCAAATGATGAGAGGAGCTAACCTGTCAATACAAGCACCAGCAATTCTAGCACCAACTCTCTTCCCTTGAAAGCCAAGCGCCTCGAATCGCGAGACATACCAAGGTGTCAAAGCCGCACTCCTCAATAGAACTCTTCCCCCCATCTTCAGCGCACGATTCAATTTCTCAATCTGCCTCTCTGCTTCCACGGATCCGGGATCGAACCAATCCATACTATCCATAACCACAGCGACTGTCAATGTACCAGGCGTGAGTCTCGAAACAACCTCGTTGATCTCATCGGTATGGATTCGCAGCCCATCAAATGCATTACCCCTCGAAAGTTTCTGGTGCGATTTAGGCTGCAGGTAATCCGGATGGCAGCGGTGCGAGTAGCTCCCCTGAAGACAGACGAGGTAATACGGGTTATCCTCACCAATCAGAGAGTTGTTGATGACTGGATCGAGTGTTTGGACCATGTATTCCCACACAGCTTTCCCTCGACTGGAATTCAGTTCTTTCTCAGAGTGGCCTAGGGGGCTCGCTTCTGCTGGGCCTTCTGAAATCGTCTCAGAGGCCAAATGGTCGGCTTCTAGCATGGCGAGTTGGTTGTGTGGTACGCCCAGTGCTGCCCAGAGAAACTTCTCTTGTGAGACGACGAGGTAGGAGAATATGCGGGACATGATGATGGGACGGATTTTGGTGGTCCAGATCTCGCGCTGCTCGTTGAGTGTTTTGGCAGCCAAGAGGGCGGTGATTTGCTTGCTGAAGCGGAGAGTGGTGGCTAGCAGACGGATGACGCGGATGGCGTGTCTGGAACCACCTGTTTCATAAAGACCCTTTCCTCGCGAGGAAGTAAAGACATTTGTGTTATTCAACCAGTACTGGAATGCCCGAGACGACATGTGTGGCGAGAGTCTGGAGATTAGAAGCTCGCGGAAGTTGGGGTGTTTACCCTGTCCGAAAAGTTTCCAGACGTCAGCATAGGGGAGGGCAGTGAAGGCTGCAACTTTAAGCTCGAGAAGGTGGTTTTGGTTTGGGTTGAGATCTACGGCGTGGATTCGGGCGGGGGAGTTGAGTGCATATGAGAGGATGTTGTCGCCTGCTGAGGTGATGGCGAGGACTACATCTGAGGATGTAAGTTTCAGAAGGCGGTGGTCGACTCGTGTATCTTCCCAGGTAAATGCGTAGATGAACTCATGGCCGAACTGGGTGTGCTTCTTTAGCTGATCGTCGTAGTGGATACGCCAGTGGTGGTTTTGGTAGAAGAATGAAGGAAGAGGAAGATTCGCTGAGAGGTTGACAATAGCGGCGTCGTATGCTTTTGACCTCAACTCTGGAGGAGTGGCCTTCTCGACCGTTCGTGAAAGAGTATTCGTGTGATTCATGGGCAAGAGATATGGTGATTCGGTTGCTACAGCATCCAAGCGTTCGACAATCTCGTGGGGATAATTTGGCGAGTTGGAAGTTGAAGGACGTTTCGGAGATCCGACCCAAACGTAGTAAGGAATGGAGCCAAGGAGGACATTTCGTGAGTCGGCGCTGAGAACGGTACCGAATCGGTACTCGAGGTAGTCTCTACGACCGGCTTCGAGACCAACTCGATCAACGTCAAACCAGGCTCTCCAGAAGAGTCGACCAAACCAGTTGACGTGACGGTTTATGACTCCGCCCGTGTAGTTTCTACAACTCAAGTCCACAATAGATTGGACGTAGAAGTCAACGACTCCAATGATGCCAGTAGGAGCGAGTAGAGACGTGAGAGAATCAATCACTGAGTAGAAGTCGGGCTGTTTCCATTAACCTGAGAAATCCAACAAGAGCAATGTAGAACTTACAATCATGGATAAACTGTACGACAGGGTGATAAGATCAGCTCCAACAATACTAGCACTGTCATCTGAGAAGTAGCTTGGTGGAAGAGCGAAACCAATATCATTGCCAACATGCTCAACATTTTCATGATCTTCCAGACGAAATGTTCTAGCATCCTGGCAAACGACTTTCACGTTTTTCCATCCTAGACGGGCAAATCGCTTCCGAGCTACTTCGCAGAGCGAGGGAGAGAAATCGACGAGGTAGACGCTCGAGAAGAAATTTTCGACATCGACATATTCAGACATGGCTTCGATGTTCCAGCCGGTACCTCCACCAATCTACAGAGAGGGAGATTAGTAAAATGTATTTTCATTGATTGTGGCAGTTGAAAGCCACTTACATCCACCCAGATACGCTTCGGGTCATGTGTTCGCTCCCTTGCAGCCTTCTGCACGAGTTGAGCAGCGACTAAGCCAAGCATGTCCTCACGACCTCGCAACAGCCTTTTTCTAGTCGCATCATACACACCAGCTTGCGCCTTGTAGAAGCTCTCAAGAGCATCCTGCTGGCCATTTCCGGTACCGTCGCCGGTATGCGGCTTCAAGAACGAAGCATAGAAAAAGCGCAAAAACGACCCGAAAGCTGTGAGTTCCTCATCCTCGACTTTCTTTGATGTCGAAGAACGGAAAGTTGCGGCGAAGATAACGCCTATAAGGAGAACGAGTGCTGCTCCTACGATGATGATTTGGGTGTGGGGGTCCCTGGCGAGGATGCTAGGGGTAAGAGAAGCCATGGTACTCTCTCATTGCTGGTTGAACGAGAATGGAGGAGAAAGTAGTTGATACTATGTAGAGAGACAGAGAGACTTGGAGGGACGAAAAGAAAGAAAAGTGAGGGGGGCGAAGAGATAGAGTGATATATTCTTAGCTGGCTCGGCATCTCAACCCCTCATGTGCCCCTCCAAAGTACATCATTGTCTCACATGGGCCTATGTCAGCGCTTTTGACCTATCATAAAAGCACATGGGCTTCACCCGAATAAGGTCTTGCATGGGAGGGCATGTGGGATGGGCGTTCCACAGCGCTAGACGCGCCTTTGTTGCGGATCCAAGATTGATAGACCGGCTGAATACTGTACAAGTATAGCTTAGAGACGGACGACTGTCCATCGTTGACGAGTCAGCGAAGCAGATGCATCTGTTTCCGGGGCCAGTATGAAAGTGCTCCGTCTTCGGATGCATCAGCAGGTTCAACACTTTATCCTTTGGCTAGAGAAGTATCGGGACAGCGATCATTTAGTTGTCGATGGCTCAAGTCAACGGTCCTGATTGGTTGTGATAGATGTAAGTTGACATGTGGGTGAGAGCATTGGTGTTCTGAGTGTTTGGAGGGAGTTGAGATGAGATGTCGTTGAAGTCAATCCTTGGGGTCGCTTGCAACAGCCAATCATGACGCCAGCCAGTCCCACGCTTCAATTCTCGATGATAATTGGTTAAAGAAATCAACACTTGCACTTCTGGGACTCAGATGAAATTAGAATGATTGCTTTCCCAGTTCGTCCCTAACTCATGTCTATGTCGTGCATGGTTGACGTCCTGCTCGTGCAAAGGCGGTTGAACTTTGCGATTTCAAGAGAGAGACCACGTGCTGCACCTCTTTGTTTATTCTAGAGTCGCTTAAGCATGAGATTTAGGGGAGGACAACATTATAAGGTCCAGTAAGTCCAGCCAGTCGAAATGCACCATCAGGGCCCCATTCCATCCTCGTCTTCTTCGCTGTTTAATTCTGGCAGCGAACCTTAACCAACGCTTGCCAAACTCAAGGCTCAGATCACAAAGTTTCTACATTTGGGTACCTCTTCGTCAACGTGCCGAACAAAAAGAACGAGTCAATAGAACGAGTGCCGGGTATTTGATACACCGCCGAGGCTGGGAAAGGGTTGTGTAATGTTTGGCTTTAGCGATAGGTCTTCTTCTTACTGTTCTGATTGCTGATCAAGGATTTTGCTAGACTATGAGTGGGTGAAGAGAACATGACATTGCTATTAAATGCCTGAGTCTGGTCCAGAAAAGATTGGAGTCTGTAGTTGAAACGATTTTTCACAGGTACAGTAAAATGATATCAATACAAGGTAGGCAACTTCAACTTCATATCTCGTTTCTCAGTCGTGCCACACGATGTATATCCCTCAATGCGGAGAAGCTGCTCTTCACAGGTATGTTGGTAATTATATTCGGCCAAAATGGCACAACGTTTTGAAGGTGGTGATCATTCATTACTTATGCGTTCTCGATCATAATGCAGGCATAGTAAACATACCTATTTATTCGAGACGTACACATCCAAATCTCATCGCATGTTCAAAATCTTGATTGATAACAGCGCTTCTATCCTCATTCGCTTAAGCTAAGAACCAAAGCCGTTTTTTCATACGCCAGACTCCATAGTTATGCCTCCCATGACTGTACAAATCTACTCGTCATCCTCCTCAGTCTCAAACCCAGCTTCGGAATCATCATCAACATCTTCCATATCCTCATCACTACCAGCACCAGCCTTTTCTTTCTCGCGGTCCGCCTTCCTTTTCCGGTCTTCTTCCCTTCGACCCTCTTCCAAAAGCTTGGCCTTCTCTTCTCGTTGCTTTCGCTGTCCAGACACAAATGCACCAAGAGGAGTCTTCTCCCACTCGAAGTCCTTGAGGAAATTATCCACGCCCGCTCTGTTGTTTGGTGCAAACTCGACCTTGGCTCTGTGTTGCTCTATGAACTTGGCATTGGCTTCGATCTTCTGGAACAGGAGGATAAAGACAGAGTTGACCTTGATATTCTTGTTTCCAGAAGCCTTGTGGCCTGCATCCTTCAGCCAGCGCTTCAGCATCACGATGACTGGCAAGGCTAGCTCTGGGAATGCAATGCTTGTTGACCAGAGAACGAAGAATTCCGACAGCAATTCTGCAACTTGCTCCCCTACACCATCTTGGTACACTCTTGTTCTCAGATAGGCTTTCTGTGCCTTGTAATTTGAGGCAAAGTCGAGACCCTTGAGCGTGCTGGGCTTTGCGGGTTTCTTCATTTCGTTGGAGTTCAAGACTTCGAGTAATGCTGAAGCTAGTGGGATGTATGTGCCAGTTGCTCGGGACAATCTGAGAAGTGACCTCATCAGTTGGAATCGCAGAGGGAAATATGTAGATGTGGGGATGAGGCGCATAGCTCCGAGCGTGACTTGCACAGTGGGATAGATCAACGGTCGTAGCTCGGATTCCTTGCCGTTCTCGGCTTCCTTTACCGGACTGCAATGCTCAGACAGTACGCATGACCAGAAGTCCAAGGAGTGCACATATTGCCAGTTGTAAACCGTCTTGTACGATTCTTGCTGGTTGTTGGTGATGCTGTTCCGGAGATGGATGGCAAGTTGGCGAATGAATGTGAAGCCAGTGGCATAGCCAACTCCTGCATCGATACCCCAGAGTTCCGCAGCTGAGTTCTTCATCAAATTGATTCCTTGGATCGTGTGCACGGTTGTGCTTCGGCTTCCTGTGATCAATCCTTGGTAAACAGTTTTCAAAACAGCTTCCCGCAATCCTGGATCTCCGATTACCGCCAAACGCCGAACAACGAGAAACGCTGTGATTCGTGTTGCTTCGTCGCTTGAAGAATCGGACCAAATGTTGACAACGGTTTTGACAATATTCTTGAGAAGTTTCTTGAATGAAAGAAGGTATGGGAGAAGCGGAGTGACGGAGGCAAGTGTGAGTTTGAGGGTTGGAGCATCCGACAAGGTGGTAAGAAGGTGGTGTACAGAGGACGTGTATGATTTGAGGAGGGCTGTGAGGGTCTTGAACTTCTTCGAGTCTGTCGAAACCCGAACCTTCCCAGCTGCAGTTTCCTTGACGGGAATGTGGTGGTTGAGAACTTCGGGGACGTACTTCAAGGCCGTAACGAGAAGCTCGTGGTATACTTGAGAATTCGAGATGGTGTACTTGTATTCCTTCCCATCATCCTCATTGACATGCGCCGCTGCTCTGAATGCAAGGACTACCTGTCGCATTGCCCGTAAGGAGTGTTGATCTTTCATAGCTTTTGTCCATTTGGCAACCAGTTCTTTTGTCAGCTCTGAAGCATCTTCGGCTTCCTCCTCGGACACCTCCTCGTCGTGGACTTCCTCAACTGGGGCCTTCTTGGACTTCTTTTTCTTCTTCTTTGGCTGTTCATCTTCGCTCCCACTCAAGTCATCAACCTCTGCCAGATCCGCATTGTCGTCAAAATCGAGTGCTTCGGGATCGTTCTCCTTTAAATATTTGTAGAATTCCGGGTCCTTGCTTGCCAATGCATCCATAGCACCCTTGCTCATTCCAATATCGTCCTCGGGCTCGCTCCCATCTTCGCTGTCGCTCAAGACAGGTGCCTCCTCGAACGATACCTCTGAAGAATCGTCATCCTCTACTTCGAGCTCCGATCGTTTCCTCTTGCCTAATTTCTCGGGAACTGCTTTCGATTTCGATTTCGATTTCTTTGCAAGCTTTTCAGGGATTTCGAATCCGCCCTGGAAGAAGTCGTCCACGTTCATCTTTCCGAAAGGATCCTCCTTAACAGGCGTCTTTGCCTTAGATTCCTCCTCCCCACCCTTTCCCTCGAACTCTGCATCTTTCGCATTGCGGGCTTGTCGCTTGGCCTTGACCTGGTTGCGCTGCTTGATCTTTGCTCCGGCTTTTCGCTTCTCGAGTGTATCCTTGAGATGATTCTTCTCGAACTTACGAGTGGCCTTCTTCGAATTTTTGGCCATTGTGACGTTGGGTGCTTTGCGACAATGATGCTTGGGTTTGCTGTAAGATAAAAAAAAGCAGGTAGACTTTTTTGGCGGAGGTCTAGCTTCTTCAAGCGATCGAGGCTCTTTAGCGCGGGCAGAACAGCCCCACTGAATTCATCCCGCGATCAGGTATCAGCCTCTCAAATCCACCAGCCATCATTCAACAGAGGAGAGAGTGGGATACAAAGTGGGACAATGTATCCAACTCGACAGGCGTACGCGCCTACCCCCCACAGTTATATCCCAAACACGACGTTGTCTGCGACAATAAACCTTGACGAGGTAAGACTGCCGCCAGAACCTCCCAGCCGATATTAATATGAATCTCTCCAAGGAAGTCAAGCTTGCAGAGACCAGAGCGGAGAGGGACCTCCAGGACTCTCTTGCGGAAGTCTTCAGCATCATCATCACTTTGGACGAGCTAGAGAAGGCATATCTCAAAGATGCGATCTCCGAAACGGACTACACCGAGATCTGCGATCGCTTGTTGAAGCAGTACAAACAAATCCTGGCAGACGATGCTGTTTCGCGCGAGTTTAGAGATCTGGAGACTTTCAAGAGTGTTTGGGATGTATGTTTCCCGACGATCTGCGGGGAATCGTGAATTGACCGCAGCAGATGGAAGTTCCTCGAGCAACAGAACGAATCCGAATTGGTCTCCCAAGTACGGTCACTGCGCCATCCATAAATACAACCACTGGCGGGAATGGTGGATCGAATGGAACTTTGATTTTAGAGGCTACACAAGACTTTATTACATTTCTCGACGCTCTCAAGCTTGGATTGCTTGCGAAAGACCAGTTGCACCCCTTGCTATCGGATGTCATACAAAGTGCGAATAAGGTCACAGACCAGGATTTTGAGGGGAGAGGGAAGATTGTGCAGTGGTTGATTGCCTTGAACCAGATGAAGGCTACAGAGGAGGTCAGTGAAGACCAAGCGAGGGAGTTGGAGTTGGATATGAATAGCGCATACCAGGGGTTCAAAGCAACGCTGAAGTGACATGATGGGATGGACAACTTTGCAATTCAGATGAGGTTTTTCGGGCATAGCGATGGAGTTGTGGGTTGGGTCTGGAATTTTTATTTTATTTTCGTGGTATTGAGTATCAAGAGGAACTCTTGGGCTCTCAATGACATTTGTTGGTGACAATTTCCCCAGCCTTTATCAACAATCCAGAACTTCCACGGACGTGATACCATGGACGCTATACCAAGAAGGTCCAAAAACTGGGATACACAAATTCGTCTTCGAATATCCGCCTGACCTGTTCAAGGACGAACTTTTCAACCTTTCCAACGTTCTTGAGAACTTGCTTCCCATTCTCCCTCTGCCCAATTTCACTTTCGACTTTAATCTCGTGCAGCAGTCCACCCATTTTCATGCCATTGGAATTGTGATCTTCCTCATCCTCTGCTCCAATAGCGGCATACGCATCTTCAGGTGAGAGGAAGCAGAAATGGGCTCGCTTCCTGATGTATGCCAACACAGCAACTCCATCGAACGACAACCCGGTGATGTTCAGTTTGACAGGTATTCCCACAAAACTAGGCATAGGGTAGTCGAGTAGGATCTCCGCGGTCAAAGACAGCCTTACATCTCCAGAATATCGTACTCGAAATACCGTTTGGAGATCTTCGGCTTTAGGTTCCCGAAACCTTCGTGGAGGCGAGGTGGGTTCTTCTTCGATGGTTTCCTCTAAGAGTCCTTCTCTGGTTTGGGGTCTTGTTGTTGAATTTGAGGTAGCTAGTGTAGAAACGCTCGCTTTCTCTCGTAATGCTTGCGCCTGTCCATCTGCTGTTGGTGGTGGTGAAATGGAACTCCCACTTGCTGTGTGCCGATGCCCGTTACCACCTGCATGGAGATTTGAGTAGTCCGGCCATCCGTGTGGTAGATGTGCACCAGCCACGGCAGCAAGTGGTGTTTGAGTACCAGACAGTCCAGTAGCAAGTTGGGAATGGAAGTAATGAAGATT
The DNA here is from genome assembly GCA_020726505.1 of Leptodontidium sp. MPI-SDFR-AT-0119. Taxonomy (NCBI): domain Eukaryota; kingdom Fungi; phylum Ascomycota; class Leotiomycetes; order Helotiales; family Leptodontidiaceae; genus Leptodontidium; species Leptodontidium sp. MPI-SDFR-AT-0119. The sequence continues at coordinate 1,069,278 of JAHLEZ010000013.1, read as the reverse complement.
CGATGTTCCACCTGGAATTCCGGGGGTACTGACTCCTAGAAACGGACTTCCAATGTCTCCAGGGTTCTGCATCGACCGCATTCCTGGTAGTCGTGTGTCAATATATGGTGGATAATGCGTGACTTGTGAAGGTCCATTCGTTCTTTCGACTCGGTCCATCCTCCTTCGCTCTCTCAAGGTCTCCTCGTCTGTGGCCTTTGCTTTCCATTCACCATTCTGGCCATCTTCCTCGCCGTCTTCACCGTAATCGTCTTCTGTCTCCTCATAGAAATCAGGTAATGGATCACAGATGTCTTTGATCGCGATTTCTGGGGCTATGGACCCGAACTCGAAGGCGTGGACTTTGACGCCCTTGATGAAGCGCGGAAGGGTCACCGTCTGGAACTTCTCGTGTACAAAATCCCGAATTCTCTCTGCCAATGCAACGCCATCGGGGCCAGTGGTGAGAGTCTCCCAGTTGAGATCGATGGACATTTGGTCTCTGTGCCCGAGAATAGCCACCTACTCTGTACCCACCTACCTTGGTGAATGCCTACGCTTCAGAGAAAGCCTTCAAAGGTTGAAACTGAGACAAATTGGAAACTCGATCCTAGTTGAAGAGCAATTGAGTCTGGATATGCCGGGTGGCTTCTTCGCGTTGAACTTGATGGGCCTTGTTCTGAATTCGTGAAATAGAAGGTCATTGTTTCGATTTCTAGTGATCACGTTTTCCAGAGGTTGAACAGTTCGCTTATCTAGGGCGGCGCTTATGTGCTTAAGGCGGCGACTATTTTGACGCTTCAACACTTTTCGTCTCTTCTCAATCGACAACAAAGGCTTCAATCATCATCGAAAGGTCAAAATCGCGTTTTTTGCTATGATTACATGCTACTGATGGAGAACTGATTGTGTTCAGAAAACGAAAGCCTTCTCCGCTTCACTTCTAGGCAATCCAATGGAGCCAAGGTTTACTCACGTCCCCGGGACATCACAAACAGTTGTCAATATTGGTCTTGCTGGACGCATTATACCTGTAGGGGCTACAAAACCTGGTCACCCAAACAACAGCTACCATTTACGACTCCTCTCAATTTCCTCATCAAGATTGACATGGATTACTCTAGTATTTGTCAAGTGATGGAGGGTGGCTGGCCTACAAGTTAGCTTCGCTCGACTCGCCATCTGGCATCTCGAGTGGACGGTCAACAATATGCACACAAGCATGCAGGCAAGCGCTGCGTACCCCTTCTGTCCTTTTCTACAAGGCACTCCTGCAGCCACAACTCTCACGTCCCACGGCGCACCAGATCAGTCAGTCATCTTCGATGCATCGTCACAGCCGTGAGTGACGTTTGACAGCAACGGGACCCCTCCCGCCCGCAACTCCGCTGTCAAAGCTGCAGTGGCATCTCGAAGCCCAATGGGTTCTTGCCATTGAATATCGTACGATTACAGGAGCTCGATTCATATCCAACCATGGTCGCACCTCACGTCTTCTACCGGCCCTTCAAGAACGCCAATCTATCTCTCCGCCAGTCATGAAGCCAGAAAATCACCAACATGACCTGTAAACCAGTCGGACTGACGGGTAGACGTCGCCGTTCGGAGTAGTCGGGGAGGATCCCCCACTGATCTTCCCTCGGATTGCATCCTATGGCCCCCCTCCATTTGCCAACATTTCAGTGTCCTCCAGAGGCAAAGGAGCGAAGGCGACTGCATGTGATGGAGGAGCATGGCCCCTTTTATCCACCCTCCTCATTTCATCTAGTCAACATGCAGACAAAGATGGAATTGGAAAGTTCTCTGCTTGAGTCCGCGCCTGGTCTCTTCTTCACAGGCGTATCACATGACTGGGAAATGGTGCGGCCAGCGAAGCGGCCACTGTTAGGCATTATTTGCTCCACAGTGCCGTATTCCAACACCAAGGCAACCATCCTTATATGAGCATCGCACGATACTTGCTTTGTTGCGTGTCTGATAACCGGCGGGCCAGAGATACTGATCTCCCAGTACAGATACTGCACCATTTAGGCGTGTCCATGGTGACTCGCACAGCTTCCCGCATCTTATGCAAGCCCCCATTTCCTTACCATGCTGATATCGGAACTCATCTTGGCTGGTGGCTGGCCAGGATAGACGTAGGAAGTGCCTGGACAGTCCATGAATGGGTGAGCTCCGAGCAGCTGAGCCAATGGCCCTAGACGAAGTCGATGATTCGAAATCTCCAACATTTTGCAAGGTATTATGCCGCTCGCTCTATAACGATCACATACGCAAGTGCATGACTCTTTCCCACCAATCGAAAGTTGATGGAAGGCAGGTGATATTCTGACTGAAAGGAGGACGAGTGCTACGTCTCTGCAAGATTCCCCCCCCCCCCCGATATGTTCCAGCGACCAATTTCCCAACGCCAAAACTCCGGGGCTTCAATCACGCCAACACCAGTGACTTGCATAGCAGCACCAGGCCAGTCGCTTGTTGGCCACCCTCCACTAAAACTGCCATGCTCCCAGTCCCCATTTCTTCGGCTTTGATAAATCCCAATTCCAATCGGCATTGATGAGGTGGCAACAATGCCCGCTCGCCCAGGACTCGCCGAATACTGAATCAAGTCAATTCAATGCTTTCGACTTGGCAAAGTAAGTGAGCAACTTACGAGCTATTAGCGCCCTGAACACTGGGTTCCCCCAGCATCTGAGCATACTGATCCCGGCTCCGCTGGTAGTTCTACAATTTTTGGAACACACCATCTGGCCGCCTCCCCTATGCACTTTGCGCCTTCGACTTTGGCTGAGTCGATGTAATGTTGGCAGGCATACCACTGGCGATATATCTTGCACATTGTCGGACTCTGGAAGTGTTGAGAGTTTGGAGACGTATATATCGTTTCGCAACTGCGCGGTGAAATTGGATCTCGATCTATGCAAGGTAACAAGTCAACATTGGCTCTGAGTAAAAAATGGGAGTTTAGGCAAGGTCTCGGAACGAGACTCACCTTGAAATGACTCTTCTGGCTGGACTCGAACGGCAGAAGACCTTCGAATGATGCCAAAGTTTTCAACGGAAATTGGAGGTGATGCTGGGTGTAGAATGATGGCTTTGGTTATTGCAAGATCATCAGGACCGGGAGGTTACTTTTATACCCCGTCACACCATTCCGAGGGAATGGTTCAGTCTGTTCAATTAAACCGAGCTGGAGTTGTTTGCCATCCCAGAGGGGATGTAGGAAGACGGCAACACTGATGGGAGGTCGAGATGCCTGTCCGCGGCCTGCGTGAGTCCTTGTTGGTCGCGGTGGTCGTTTGTTCACCGGATGGATGTGATGAGTTTTGTTGGAATTTTTACTTGCAGACAGAAAATATTATACAAGGCTGGCCCGAAAGAACTGAACTACTGCCCACACCCATCCGTCATCCGAGCCAAAACGTTGGCTGGCTAATGGCAAGGAGGAGGATCATTGAGGAGCACATATGGGCAGGATTGGCAAGGAACATCCTCACTGCTGACAAGGTTTGCAGGACGCCAGTTCGAAAGCTCACATGGCCAGTCAGTCAGTCTGAGAGTGGTGCTGGACTGCTGCTGGCAATTGGCAAAGGAGATGGAGGAGGAGGAGAGCTCCACCGAGGACCCTTGCCAAAGCACAAGGTTTCGAGCAGCCAAGGCGTCTTTCCTCTCTTCACCCAAGCTCCAAAGGGGCAAGCCCACGCCATGGCCCATGCTCCACCGCGACTGCTGCACCGCAATTGCAGGACGACTGCGCTACTGCTGTCGCTTCTGGAGCACAAGGAGGTCGACGGCAGGGTATCAGAGCCAGTGTGCGACGGCTCCGGATCGGGGCCAATGAACTGGCTGGCTTCCGATTCGACTTCGCGGCTCACAACATGTCCTGCTACAAGGATACACAAGGATACCATGTGCGTGGCCAGACAGACTTCTTCACTCCTCAAATCTCGATGCTCTGTTCTCGAAACCAGTCAAAGCAGCCTCAGCGCCGCCGCCGCCTTCCTTCCTCCCCTTCCTTGGTTCAATCTTCACTTAAAACAGGGACAACAGCAGCTGCCGGAGATCAGAACCGCAGGTTGTCCTGTGCTTCTTCAGCCTTTTGCTGACTGCGTGCTTGCTGCTGACTGGGGGTGGGATGCAGATGTGGATGTGGTGGGTGTTTGGAGCTTTGACAGTGCAGGCAAGCCACGAGCGCACTCCCGGAGCCTCTGCTCGGCAGAGGCGACTTGCCTTCCCTCTGCATCAGCCAGCCGTAGGGCACAGCCTGTTGTTGTTGTTGGCTTTTGCGAGTTGCGCCGCCCAACTAATCAACAAATCAACAAATCAACTACTACTCACTTGCTGCGGAGGGTATTAGTACATTATTCTGACCAACGTCGACTGCCGTCCCTATTGGAGCTTGTGCGACCTCACCTACTATTGCCACTACTGTCCCGTATGATGGATTACCGTCGTTGATTCCGCTCGCTACTAACACTGCAACAGCTTCTTTCGGGCTCGTACAACTAACTAATTGACTAACTGACTAACTGCCTCCCTTCGCTACGACTGGGGAGTTCGGCAACACAGCCGGCCGGCTGTTAATCTGACAGTGCTGCATTCGGCCCCCCTGTGCAGGTCGTCTGGCTTCGTATCGAACCTTCGTATCAACCCTTCAATTTCGATATCTTCTTGCAAATCGTTCATCTTCGTTGTTCAGGGACCCCCATGCCTCTATTGGCGGACGGTAATACTCCACGCAAATCCATCCTTGTCTGGATGGATTAGTCCCCGAAATGGCCAACGGGGGGGGGGGGGGGGGGGGGGGCGCTGTTGGTGTTGACGGTTGACGCCCCCAAACATGGCCGTTTCTGTCGCCGTTCGGAGCTTCCGCATGACAAGTCGGTCACACAGCTTCTCGCAACAGCCGCCGGTCAGCGCTTTGGACATGGTCATTCTGCACATTCTGATATCTGCGCCGTTGCACACACACACACACCTTTGTTCCTAAGATGTTTTCCAGAAGTCACAGGAAGTGATGTCCGCATCGGTAAATAGGCCAAGAGGCAACATCATACGAAGGCATCTTAGCATTCAGCGAATATTGATCCACCACGGCTTCCCCCACCAGCCCTAGGACAGCCCTCAATGTGCCATGTGGTGGCCCCTCTCGGAGAAGAAAGGTAACGGGTTCAAGCCCTGAACCTAGCTGCTCTGTCTGGCTCTGAAGCTCTCAAGATGATTTGATCAATTCAACCAAAAATTTCGAGGGAGCACAAGACCTCTTCAGCTGCAAGGCCCCGATGTCAAACTATTTTTGCGACGGTTACTTGCAAACATGTCAGCTGCATCATCGAGATTTGGCCCATCTGGATGCCTCAACACAACAAACAGTCAATCACAAGCCCTGGGAGCGTCGGATAAAGAAAAAAAAATCACCGTTTCGTTCATTTCAGTGGCTGCAAGAGCAGTCAATCACCTCCCATTATCGATAAGAATGTTGTGATAGGCAAAGCCCCTGTCAGCCACGATTGATGATCCAGCCTCGCGAATTGACGTCCTAGATTAAGCGCCAAAAGGAAATAACTACCAGGGGCCCCCTGGCATGGAAAGGTTGAAGGTTCCTAGAGCATACTTTGTACGCGTTAAATCGCGACACGCTGGTTACGAGGATGGGATCCTACATGACAGATCGCAGACCTTGCGCAATCTGGAAATGTGGCTTTCCGTGAGGTGGGCTTATGCTTGTTAGTCGTTGTAAATTACACAACAAGTGCCGCTGCTCATAGCAACAGCCTCAACTTGACTCGGATTTTCAAAAGTCAATTGATTTTTCACCTTGCAGAGTGAAAGGATTTCAATGTCTTCGATGTGCCTATCTTGCACCTTTCAAGAACGGCTCATCGATGGCAGCTGCAGAATCGGCTCCAGAGCTTTAGAGACAGTCTCTCCGCACGGATCTCAACGGTCAGATTATCAGGCAAGATGTTCCTGGCGCGTAGAGACCGTCTATCGCTCACACCTCTAGCGCACCTAAGTCTGCATGCATAGCAGGCAATGTTGGACTTATGCATGGCCTCGAACATCTTCTCTTGCAGTCTGCGAACTCTTGCACTATCACCAAAGATCAACCAGGATCTTTCAACTTTTGGACTCATTCAGGTCATCGGACCGACCTCTCCTGCAGCAGAGATACATCCCGTGCATGAGGTCTGTATGATATTGAGGTATTAAGTAGTGAGTTTCTGCCCGATCAGAAACCAACATCTTGTCCAAGGTCTCGCAGGCGTCGAAGCCACCAAGTATATCCTAAAGGGGTTCCTTCCGTCTGCTCACGTACGGCACAATACTCACTACGAAGCCAACATTGCAGGCTGAATCCGTCCGAAGGATGATCTTAGAAGGAGAGAAAACATTCAACAGTTTTTTGAGTTCATTAGTCTGCGACCTAATTGAGGGAGGGAAGTCGACCAAAGCACATCTCATCTCACGACCGAACGCACTCACTGCGGCACGAATCGTCCGCACTGACTGGCATCATTATTTTGGTTCTCCAAGACCTCCAGCCTCGAATGGTCCACCAACGCCTGCCAGAACCTGCCAGGGTTGCCCTCGTGATCAGATCGTGAGCACCCCATCGAGCACGACTTCAGCTCAGCTCAGCAAGACAAACTCGCCACAAAAAGGGGGTTATACTTCACATTAACCGCGGGCTACCGGCAACCGAGGCCACGGCGCTGATCATTGGTCCATGAATCGAGCTATCGGGAGTTTGAGGCTTCGCTTCTCCATCCATTACCCCAGGTTTTGCGGAGGGCACTGGGCAGGATTGACGACATCAAACGGTCTCGAACAAAAGGCTTCATCAGCAGCGGCTTTTCTAGTGGCCTGATTAGTCTCGAGTTCGCGGGGTCGCCTCGGCCTGTGCCGAATCTCTTAAGATTTGTGTCAGCGCATTCAATTTCTCCAAGGAATCGCCTTCGACCGCGCATGACAACTCAATTTGTGAAAGAGGAATCAGACAAACAGCTGATCATGGCCCCATACTTCATAATCGTGAGTAACCACCAAGAATTGAGATGAATGCTGATTCGAGACCCTTTTTTTTTTTTTTTGCTTATTCACATGGAAGGGGCGGCTAGAGTCGGCCACCTGCTTCGAATCCCCCTCAACCCCCTCAAACATCCCAAACATGGCGTGGGAGGCCATCTCCAGGTGCTTCCGGATTATATTCTTGTTGCGGGGAGTTCTCCAATAGCAAGCTCTGCAAAGAGATCATCCTGGAGTCAAGCACAGCGTTCTCCAAGGCTATCATTATCGTGTTTTGAAAGTTCCCTTGCCCCATTGGGAAATATGCTTTCGGCAAACCTGATACCGTCTCCTCTCATTTAGATATATTCATGCTCTTGTCCAGTTCCTTTGTCGTTTGCTCGCAGCAAGTTTCGTATTTTCATCAAAGGCCGTATCCAATTCAATTACGAATCCTTTCTGTTTTCCTACCTATCACCCGACCAATCCATCTCCCACGTGGAGCTTGCATAACGGGGGCGTGCATCGACCAACCTTCTCTATCAGAACGCCGAATTCCCCCCACGGCACTATTTTCTGAGCAAGCACCTTGAGAAATTCTCAGATAAAAAGCTGTGCCTCCGTTCTTCCCTTCCTCTTTACTTTCTCTTAAACATCCAAAAATCATCCTTCCCTACAAGCCGTTTCTGCGACCGCAATCTGAATCCTTTGTTCGGCCTCCTCCAAAGACCCACCTACTATCCACAAGCAAAAAACAGCGCTCTGCAGTCAGCAATCCTCCAAATACGCGCCCGTCACAAAGTCGATCACATCTCAATTCCACTCCACTCCAAACGAACTACCGAAATGGCTGAGACACTTCCATCTCGCAGCGACATTCTCGCCCTGGCTTTCTCCGGGCAAGAGAACAACGTGCCCGCCGCTGAAGAGCGCGCCCAGCTCCAAACCCACACCTTTCTCTCCCTCGCACCAACAACCAGCGCTTCGTATCCTCTCGCAAAGCCCTCGCCAGCTGCAAAGGCACTCTCAGCTGAGAGTAAGCCGGCAGTGACGGAGGAGGCGCTGGCACTGGCACTTGCCGCCCCGGCAGTTCCGGTCGAGAAGACCAGACGCTCTTCGTCATTGAGCAGCGACGGGAGTTTGATGCAGAAGAGGCGGTTCTTGAAGTTGGGACCGGTTCACTTTGGCGCAGGCGATGGTGACTGGAGCGAGGAGGTTGTCGAGTGATTGATTTCTCAACCTGCTCTCAATTAACGAGTATCTATCTGATTTGAGCGCATGGCATGGAATGGTTTATGGTCGGAGCATGGGATGGGATAGAATGGGCGTTTGAGCAATGCAATGGAATGGAATTGAACGGGCCAAGCAGTTGAGCAGGCAAGTTGAGCTGGACTTTACGGATGAAGGGAAGCGTTTGGCGTTGCGTTGGCATGAGTCGCATACGATTTTCAATGAACTGATGACTATTTACTATTCTGACCTAGCCATCTATACATAGGCTGGTCTATCCGCAATTAAATTACCAAACAACGAATCGATCGTCATAATGAAACTGTGTTCTTCTCCCGTGCTTGTAACTTTTGGCATTCAATACTAATATCCGATATGACTGATATGACTGCCATCCTCTCAGCTGAGTGAGGTGGGCTGATGCGAGTGATGATTGATACCCGAGACGAATAACCAAGACTTTTCAAGAGATCTCCAATCTTGCATACATACCTACATACTGCAGATGGCGAATCTCACTCCACTCTCCCCCTCTCTCGTCCACGCTCACATGCATTTCCTACACCGCTCCATCACGTGATTCACACATGCAAACAAGTCATCGTGTTTTCCATTTCCTGCAGAGAGCTGAGTCGAGCGCTTCTCCATCTCCAGAAATATTCAGACAGGCAATGGAAATTTTTGGTTTGTGTCTCGGAGTGGGGGTTAACTTGCAAAGAGGAATTTCTTCTCAGGCGCGGGACGCAGACTTGCGTTGAGGGATTGGATTGGATTGGACTACTAGCAAGCAGGACCCTGGACTGCCGAAGCCACATCAATTCGCAGCTTCGCTTCAGAGAGTGGGATGGGATGAGAAGGCGTTGGTGCGAAATAGTTTTGCTTTGTCTTTGCTTTGGCTGGTTGGCTGTGCTTGGAATTTACACTGTTATTGCGGAACTCCCTTTACTTTCGGTGTTGCAGCACTGCAACAACTCAAGACGGAAGAACGAAACAGAAAAAAGTGAGGCCCTAGTGGTTAGTTGTTGTTGCGGCGGCTTTTTGCGTGATTCGCGAGGTGGTTTGTCTCCCTCTCTTACAGATGGATGAGGTACAGTATGCACAGTAGCGGCGGCGTCAAAAAATGTGCCTTTCGCTTGTGGCTTGCATGGAAAGCAATGCACACAAAGTCCCCCCTTCACATTAATTCGTCCAGGATTTTCGTCTCCTTGCTTTGATTTGTGATTTCTGCGGCACGGTTAGAAAGTTCAGCCGTAGATGTTGGTTGAGTATGGAAGTCATGACTCTGAAATTGTTGCATTTCCGGATTTGGAGATGAGTTGGGATGGGATGGGCTTGGAAAATGTCCGATGTCTGAAGCGAAGGGGGTGAGTGACTGTTGCAAGGCTGCGGCCGCGCATGCAGGCCCAGCGGCGGGTGTCACTTGAAGTAAGTGTACTGTAACTCGAGGATGTGATATCGAGAGCTGGTCCTTGTTTCTTGAGTCCATGTTCCTTGCAATGGTGGGGTGGAGACTAATACTTACTGAACAGAGTAATTGAGAAAATGTCAGACAGGGAATAATCTAGAATCTTGTAAGGGAAGGGGGGAGGGATCAGGGGAGTAGACAACTTTTGTGGAAGTGTGTGATCTACGCGGCTGCCGCATGTGTGATGACGCTATATTTTTTTTGTTGGTGGCTTTGTTATTGATGTTGTTGGAACATGGATGTGACCACTGATTTTTTGCCTGCTTTCTGGTAAGAAATACGAACGAGCACGGAGGTGAAATCTCTTTGTGGAATGGTGTCTCGAATATTGAGGGGAGTCACTTTCGTACATCGCATTTGAGTTTGTCATGATGGTGTGTTTTTGCACATTGGCATGGTGGACATTGGAGGTTGTCGGAGGTTACGGACATTAGATGTGATGTTGGAGTCGATATCCCGGCTGCGAATTGGAGTATTTGAGTCAACTTCGGATATTCGGCGATCAAATTGTCTTGCTTTCAAAGCGTGATGGAAGGTGTTATTTGGCAGATCGCCGAGGACCAAGTCCTTGCCATGGCTGTCGACAGTGTTGGGAACCAGGTGGGAACTAAGGTAATGCTTTCTGTCCTCTTACCTTCAGCCAGCTTGTCTTTTTGGAGATTGACGGCGAAATACGCTGTAAGTCGTACGATTGTGAAGAAGGCAACTTTAGTGCAAGCTCGTTGTGGCTTTCCTTTGACTTTTACAATTTCCCCTGAGCTCCCCAAGTTGTTAGAGCAACCCCCTCAATCATATCCTGCTGTATGAGAGCCCAATAACGCTCTAGTCTTGGAGAATTTCTAGGCTATGACAAAGATTGTCTATTGCCTTTCCCTGCTTTGTTTGTTTCTGAAATCTTTGGAATAACAAGATAAGCTTGACAACCTCTGCACCACGGGAGAGCTTCCAGTCTCAAAATTCGTTTTCGTACTTCGTCCAGAGGAAGTTGTTGATCTCAAGAAGTTCGTAAAGCCTTTAATTTGCATCAACGTCGTATCTTTGCTTCTAAGTAGCCTAAATCTCAACAACATCATGCCGACGACGGTCTCAAAGCTAAGAGTCATCCTTGTGGCAAGGATAGACAGCAACGGGAAGGACTCGCTTAATTAGAAATAGTTGGTTGTTCAGAAACCTTGCAAATCCTTGGGTTATTTGACAACGGGACGATTGGTGCGTACTTTCTGCGATTGTATTCCTTCATGATAAATACTGCCTTCAGCTGAATGCTTGTTTGGCTATTCTTGCTATTTGAAGATCTCCCAAGCACAACTTGCCTGCACAGTAATCGTAATTGTAGTCCAATCTATCGTTCATAAAGCGCTATTTCGGACCTAATTTTGGATGCGTGGTTATGAAGGAGCGGTAGAGTGGTAGAGGTAAACAAACCAACCTAAGCGAGTTAGGTGATTGGAAGGTAAACACCACTGCAGACATATCATCGCTTGTGCATCTGCCCATGAGCACGACTGCGTACTTAAAACCAATTCTCGGCTTTAATCGCGTTCAGGTACTTATAGGGGAACTCCCTCTTCCAAGTGTGTTACTTGCCACTAACTTTTGTGGTTGGTTACGCTTGACGTTGACCCAAATCATTCTATATTCCCATCCGCGGTTTTCCCTATCAATCTGGTTACTAAAGATTTCCCAAGAAAGCATTCAAATACTCCATGATAATCTACCCACATCTATCTGCGTTGCCGTTTGTGGGTAATAGAGGACTTGAAAATCTAGAAGTGTCTTGAATAAGTCGATCCGTCTCGATATTTCGAGGCAACACCTAGAAGAACAAAACTGAAACCGTAATCTTCCCGTAGAGAGTAGGAGAGAGAAAGCAAGACTAGGCTTCAGGTGCGATGACAAGTCTCTTGAAGAAGTCCCTGAAACTCAGATGTTGTATTCTCGAAAGTGTAGACATAGACTTCAAAGCTAGCGTGTTAAAAGAGAGTTTCAAATTTTGAGCTTTTAGAAAGAGAAGACTTGCAAATCACCAGAAATTATAGTTTTACCAACAGGAAGCTACAGGATACATGAAAACAGTTTTGAAAAGGGCAAGTGATATTTCCTTTGACTTGGTGGTCTACAATAACCTGATCTCAATGATGCCGCCCCTTCCCTCTAGCTTGAGAAAAACACATCGATTATTGATCTCAATTTTCTTCCAAATTCAACAAGTAAGGTACTTAATTTCTACCAAATAATGCTTATGACAGGATTAACTTGAAAATCAAAGAAGTCATGATAATTCAGAAAGAGATCAGGTGCCCAGTCACATGTCCAGTCAGCTGCGGGTGCGGGGTTCCGAAGCTCCAATCGATGACACCAGCGAGCACATCATCGCAAGGGCGCGATGCGATACCTTTTGTGTACATATGCACTCATACGATCAGGAAAGTATATCTCATTTCCTCCAATTTCTTCATCTCATGTCGGACATCTCCTCATATTAAAAGACAATGTCCTTCGACTCAATTCCCATCCTAGACCTCTCCGAGGCCAAAGACCCCTCTACCAAGCCAAAGTTCTTGGAACAGCTGCGACATGCGCTGCTAGAAGTGGGATTTCTGTACCTCAAGAATGTAGGTATACCTGAAGAGCTCACGCAGAAGGTTATCAAAGAAGGCGTGTCGTTTTTCGACCTGCCAATGGAAGAAAAGTAAGTCGACTCGCTCCCAATCCAACCAATACCGTACATCCATTCGTATTGACCTTCTCTCCAGACTCAAAGTTGAGATGAAGAACGCTCCCTCATTCCTAGGATACTCTCGCCTCGATGCCGAAATCACAGCACACACAATAGACCACCGCGAACAAATCGATCTTTCGACAGACCATGAAATTCGAACCCCCGATCAACCTCTCTACCGTAATCTCTTTGCGCCTACACAATGGCCCTCCTCCTCTTACCTCCCATACTTCAAGCCCGTGTACAGCGAGTACATCACCCGCATGGGCGAGATCTCTATATTCTTTACGTCTCTGATCGCGGAAGCTATTGGCTTGTCTCCAACCGCGTTCAACAAGTACTTCGACGTTGACCAGCAGCATAAGCTTAAGATTGTGAAATATCCTGATCTAAAAGAGTTGGGCTTATGGAAGGAGGGAGAGGAAATACCGGAAGGACAGGGGGTCGGTCCGCATAAGGATAGTATGTTCACGAGCTACTTGCTTCAGGTTACGCAGCATAGGGGCTTGCAGGTGCAGAATCTAGCGGGAGAGTGGATTGATTGTCCGCCGATTGATAATACTCTCGTGGTGGCTATTGGCCAAGGAATGGAGGCTCTTACTCAGGGAGTGTGTATGTCGACTACACATAGAGTGCTATCTCCAGCTCCTGGAACCGGTGCGCGCTTCTCGGTTCCATTCTTCCAAGGTGTTAGCCTTGATGCGGAGTTTGATGAATTGAATGACTGGGAGAATGGAGGCGGTGTTGGAAGAGTCCCGGAAGATATCAAGGAGATGCGGAGGAAGGTCGTGGCTAGGAATGGGGGTCGGTTGGATGATGTGGAGTTTACTTTCAGTGGGGGCAATGGTGCTAGGACTTTAGGAGAGGCTACGTTGAAGAATAGGATTAAGAGTCATCCGGATGTTGGAGAGAGATGGTATCCTGATATACTGGCTGAGATTAGGGAGAAGCAGAAGAGGGAAAGAGAGGAAGCTGAGAGTAAGAAGGTCAATGCTGCACCAGCACCAAGTGACAAGCCTATTACTGGTGGATTGGGACAGGCCGTCGAAGCGCACTGAATGAAGCTCTTGCTCAAATGCCTTGCAAGAGAACCGAAATAGAGTGATGTGGTCTTCCAGACAGGTTCAGAGTCCATCATAGACACATTATGCGTAGCCTTTTGTCTATGTAACTCAACTCCTCCAAATACGCCAGTCGCAACCCAAGTCAAAAAAGACAATCCCATCTACAACATCTTCTCATGTCTTCCATTCATTCATGACTCCCGCAGCGAAAATCCAGTAGCAAGAAACGCAACAAAGAAAATCCAGTCCATGCCATAACTCGTGTCTGTTGAAAGAAGTCCCTCATATACACAAATCATGCCCCCGTCTGTCCCTATTCTCAGTCAAATCCAGTGGGCGCATCGCATTTACTTGGCGGGTGCAGCAACGAAGTTTGGGAAGCAATCTGCGAGTGTCTTGCTGTGCTTGTTCGTGGCATGCTCGGTGAGGCTGTGCAGGAGAAGGAGAAAATGTCAGCAAATGCCTTTTGCGCGGTTCCGGTTTTTGCTGGAGGGAGTGGATGGTAGGTAGAACATACGCTGGCGCACGGGTAGTCTTCAAGAAAGTCGACTTGCAGATGACGCACTGGATGTCCATGGCCTTCTCGTTGACCTTCAACTGCGACTTTGCGACCTTGGTCTTGTCATCCTTACGATCCCGCTTCGAGGCTGCCTTTGCTCCCTACCATTCCTGTTAGAACCTAGAGTCGAGACTTGGAAAGAGAACTTGCGTTTCCCATATTTGCGGCTTGGTAGATGATCGGGGGAGAGTTCTGTGGAGAGTTGTATTGTACAGTACTTGGTTGGCTGGTTGGTTGCAAGAGTTCGAAGTGGAGGGGCAAGCGGGATATTTGTACTGGAACTGAGAAAAAAGATAGCCGATCGGTCTATCCGACCAAATTTCCACACCGCCTTCCTCTTACAGCCTATCAACAAGCAGGGGTCGTTCGCTTGGTGAATTGGATCCGATGTCTCTCCAGACGCGACTTGATTCACCTGCGCGTCTTTCCAACCTCTCTATTTTGAAAATCAAAACTTCGACAACAACAAATTCTCACCTTCGGCAACGACTTTTGAAGTTTGTCCCCGAGCATTCTGAATGCTTCGAACAATCTTCGGGAAGAAAGAAGAGACGCAATCTTCATCTTCTACAATGGCCGCCACTATCTCTCAAGCAGAGTTCAAGGAAGCTCTGAGCAGATATCCCGAGATCTTGAAGAGCCATGGAAAGACTCGTAAGTACTTTCTGTTCTCATAGATCGCATTTAGAAGGAACTGCGACACGAATACTGACGTGTTTAATAGCTAAGGATGCTTCGACCACTATTGAGGATCTCGACAAGTTCCGCTACCAGATCGCGCCCATGAACTTCTCGAAGAATACCGGTCGTATTATGGAACTCTCAGATGTCGAGAAGCTAGTTCAATGGAAGATGTAAGTTTTCCCCGTACATGAAGGTTCTAGCGCATCATTTCGCCTTTCTGTTACTTTTGGCGCATCGCGAGATTGGGGACCAGTGTATCTCTTTTTTGTCGGAATGACTATTCGGATTTCAGATCTATTTGTTTGACTTGAACTTACTGTTAACTAGTCACCACGGTGCTTTCCGCGCTACCCTACCAAAGCTGGTTGCTTCCAATACCAACGAATCCGTTGCCGATGCCACCAAGGACGCATTCGCTGCTTATGCAAAGGACGACAAAGACATAGCCACGGTTATCTCGAAGCTCAGCACACCATTGAAGGGTATCGGACCAGCTACTGCCTCTCTTCTGCTCGCCATCCACGATCCCCAAAACGTTGTGTTCTTCAGCGATGAGCTCTTCAGCTATTTGACTGCGGATGGAAAGAAGGTCGACCCAAAGTACACCACAAAGGAGTTTGAGGCTATGTTCGCTGAGGCTCAGACAGTCATGTCAAGACTCAAGTGTACACCAATTGAGCTCGAGAAGGTAGCCTATGTATTGATCAAGGAGAAGGCCCCAGAGGCTAAGAAAGTTGGTCGCCCTGCTCTGCCAGAGGGTGAGAGGAAGGCCGCTGCCTATGTCCCAAGTGGCAAGCCCAGAGGCCGCCCAGCTATGTCCGAGGCCGAGAAGAAGGCGCAGAAGTCACGGAGAGAGGCAGAGAAGGCCAAGGCAGCCAAATCGGTCACCAACCGCACCCGAACCGGTCGTGTTGTCAAACCTAGGGACCTTCTCGTTGCTCAAGTCTCCGATGCAAAGAAGACTCGGGCTACGAAACCTGGCCGTCCAGCTGCTAAGGTCGCATCAGATGCAAAGCCAGCTAAGAAGAGAGGTTCTGCTGCTAAGGCTCCTGCTACCAAGAAGGCCGGACGTCCAGCAGCCAGAGTTGAAGAAGCTTCCGCTCCGGCCAAAAAGCGAGGACGCCCAACCGCCGATGCTGAAGAAGGTGCACCAGCCAAGAAGCGTGGTCGTCCTGCCAAAGTCGAAGCCGCTGTCGAAGAGGCAAAGACACCCAAGAAACGAGGTCGTTCAGTCGCTGCCGAAGCCGAAACCTCAACCCCAGCAAGCAAGAAGAAGGCTGGACGTCCCTCCAAGACCGATACAGAGGTAGTCAAGACGCCCGCCAGCAAGAAGAAGTCAACCGCTACACCAACCCCAGCTTCTTCCGCCAAGCGCGGTGGCAAGACTCCAGCTTCTGCTTCCACCGTCAATCGCAGTGGTAGGAAATCCATACTCTAGGCTTGTACCTGGGCTCGGGCATTCTCACTTCTGCTTCACTTCGGGTTCTTCATGGCAAAATCTGGAGTTTTACGGTCTGGTCTGGTCTGCTTTGGGGTTAGTTTCGTCGTCTGGGTGTGACACTGGGTCACATTATATCTGCATGGATGGCTCTAGAGGCTGTATGATATCAAGCAGGCAGACATACGCGCGTGGGGTTCATCAATGGCATCTTTCCGCATGACTTTATTTCCCAATTCTGCACTTCATACTTCTCCGTGATGTCCATATAACACACCCCAACCCCAATCCCAACCCCACCCCGCAAAATCGCTACACATCCTCCACAGTAGCACTAACCTCCTTCCCCTTCCCCTTCCCCTTCCCGTTTCCCTTCCCTCTCCTCCTCATCGATGCAAACATCCCACCCTCCGTCTTCCCATCTCTTTCGTTAACTTCACCATCTGGATCTACATCGTGGTTCACTTTCTTCATTTTCGGCATAGCTCGCTCTCCAGAGCCTTTCTTCTTATTGTTCCGCACGAGCCAGAAAGCTAGTCCCGCAGCGATGTATGTAGCAACGGACAGAACTACGAGTGTGACGTAGAATTTGGGCCGCGCGGCTACGACGCCGGAGTCGGTTGTGTCGAAGAGGTGCATGCCGAAGATTGACTGTGGGGTGTCAGCTTTGCTTTTGCTTTTGTATTTGAATGTATTAGGGGAGGAAGTGCCCGAGGAGATAATACATTGACGACTTACAGTGACGAAGCTGAGTGGCAGATATATGACCGTCATGATGGTGAAGACAAATAGGTACTGATTGATTTCAAGTCCTCTCGATGCTTCTCTCACAGATGTGGCGTTGAAGAGCTATTTCGTTGTCAGACTAGGTATTAGTCTATCGTGGATGTGATGTCGGGGACTTACACCATCTCTAAGACTTTCAACGTCCTCTTGCTTGTTCTTTATTCGAGTTAATATCGACTCGAGCTTGATCTTAGGCTCTACCATGACCTCTGTCCAGTAGTGCTCAAGGTATCTCAGGTCGGCTCTCATTTCGAAGTCATTTTTTTCCTTGTCCCATTGTTTGAAGAACCCTTCTCGTAAGTCTTCAAGGTCCGACTGGGTTTCTTCTACATATCTCTTGAACATGCGGCATAACTGCTGTATGGTGAAGTACAATTTCGACCGCTTGAATTCGTTGTCGTCAAACATCAGCTCGTGTCCAGTCTTCTCGTCTAACAAGTTTGTGACCTAAGAGAACTCAGCATAGAGCCTTTTTAAGTTTGGAGTTGATACGCACTGTAGCACCCAGCTTCTCGTCCATTCCGTCGAGGACCCTTCCCCATTGATGGCAAACATCAACCAATTCAGCCGCCAAAAGGGCAAGGAAAGTATGCATGCCTGCGAATTGCCCCCCCCTAAATTTGGTTTTTTCTTGGGCACCATCTGGAGTCTCTTGTGAAGCATTACCTCGTCCAATTTGAACGATGTTGAAGCAAGGAGTTTCACTGTCAAACTGCACAGCTATTCAGAACACATGGAAGATTGCGAGCAGTGTTGTCCGCATGAGACTGTCCGGCATCCTGGCTCATGCTCTTTCACAGATGTTGATAGATTGAAGTGAAGTGGAACTTACCTGACTCTTAAGTCTCATCAAGACTCGCTTCTCAGCTAGATTCACCGTCTCTGACAACTGACCATGCTCACGAATGGCTGGTAGCCTAGTGTCAATGTTTCTCTCGGTGCCATTTGAAACATTGGCGGTCGTTCCCGCTTCCTTTGGCGTGTCTTGAGAAGTCACCCTCGCGAAGAAGCGAATACCAAACGTCTGCCCGAATTGACAATCATAGGGAGGACTCCTCCACGGCTTCTTTTCCGTTCCCCAGGGATGGAGATAGTATTTTATCAGTGCAAGGTGTGAATCGTGTTCTTGCGTTGTTGTATCCAGATGGAGTATGAGGAAGGCTATGCATTTCAGTGTCAGGCAGTGGTATGAAATATCTGGATTCAATACGCTTTGTGGAACATTAGTAAACAACAAGTGTGAAATATGTATTGGGAATCCAGGGACTTACATCAGAGTTCCCCATGGCACGGGTTTGGTTGGCCGCTTTACAGCTAACGTATTCCAGCCCTGAAGTCACACAACGTTAGAACCCAATTGCGCAAGATTCCAAGATGTGATGGTTCGTACCTCCAATGATCTTACATGTATGGGAGGGCGGGATATTGCTTTTACCTCCCCTCCTCCGAATCCATCTGTGTATTCATATTCATATTCATATCTCGTCATGCTGATTGTTAGGTGGCTGACTGGGTCCATTTTCTGGTCCGGGTCTTCAAAGTCCCAGAGATTATTTTGGTTGGTCTCGCCGGTGATGCTACCGAGTGACTGCGGCCACTTTTCCCTGAGTACATTTTCCAATCGGGCCCTAGACGTCTCGTTCAGAGATGCATCGGAAAACCACAATGAACGGATGGATCGGCAGTAGGAAGGGAATGTGAAGGGAAGGTCCTCTAGATCCCTCGAGTCGGGCCGTTGCTTCTTATCCCATTCAAGAGCACGTCTGTGATAACGATAATAATCCTCTTTGAACATCAATTTCCAATTTGGAGGAGGCACGTCGTTTACTTCAGTGGTTTCTGGGACGACGTTCTGGGTTTCCTCTTGGTTATTGGCGAGCGATTCGAGTAGTGCAAATTGTTTCTGCTGAGGATCCCGCTGAGCTTTGAATGCATCTAAAATCTGCTTCTGGTCTACGACTTCCTCTAGATCCTCGGTGACCAAGTTTTCGAGCATTGGCAGCATATCATCCCCGAGGCTGTGGGATTCCGTGTTGTCGTTGGCCTTCGCTTCATTTGTCAGCGGGTCGGTAGACGGCCCGGCGTTGGACTCCATGATGATTCGAGAGGAATGCCTTATGAGAAAGAAGAATTCACAATGGATTAAGAAGGGAAAGTCACATCGTGATCTGAAAGTTGAAGTTGGAGGCACTAGTATTAGTGCATCAGCCGCAGCTGAATGCCATGGCGGCATGATTGGGTGGTGATGCGCCTCCAATCAAAGGGATTTGGGACCAGGAGAGCCCCATCTATGAAATAATAATCTCTTGAGTGCGAAGATCCATAGAGGAGGCTTATTGACTGCAATATGTTTCAAGAAACCAGATGCTGTTGACCACGTGCGCATGCTTTGGCTCAAAGAACGATTAAATATCAAAGCTTCGTATCTATGGAATCCATAGAAGATTCACAAGAACATCAATTTTATGGTATCGATCACTTGGCCCTGCTTTGATCAGAAACTTTATTTTTGAAGACATCGAGTGCCGAGCCAACTTACAATTCTCCATTGTGTTCTCAAAACTATCAATCCCCCAAGGCCGAGGAACCCCAAGGTCGAACAGATCCGAAGTCTCGGTGTAGAAACTCCCTATTCCAGCCATAAGCGTTCCGCCTTTGGAGAATTTCAAAGCTAGCGAGCAAAAGAGTAACTTACGTCCATCTAGTGGCAGCAAAGTAAGCCTGCTCACTCCGTCAACACATCGGTACTGTAGCCTTCCATTGACACTCTCCGAAACGCCCGGGACAATCTCATCACTCAGAATAACCTGCTGCGCTCCGTATGGATCATCGTTGGCATGGACGAGATACTGATGATATAGCTTTCCATCGCTAGCTGGCACAGTCGAGATACCGTTATAAGTATCGATCACCCCGTTTGTGAGTTTGAACTGGATTGGAGGCTGACTTGTTCCGAAGAATGAGATGGGAGAAGGTCCGCGCGGGTTGTTGGGCGTGAAAGAGTAGACTATAAAAGGTACGGTTTGGTTGTAGTAGAGTGCGGAGAGGGTGAATGGGCAGGGGAAGGTTGTGTAGATAATCTTGCTGCCCTCGATAGCGCCGGGGTTTGTGGAGCAACTATCGAGAGCGAATGGTGGGGGAATGCGGTATGATTTGGTTGTTGGCAGTGCTGATATGCAAGGGAGGAGGGACAGAAGTGCTGTGAAGTAGCGCATTTTGGGATTACCTTTGCTGATGTCCGGAACGAGGTTGTCATTTCTCAGAAGCCAAAATAGGGAGATATCAGCTATATGATTGACTTTATCTTCTTGCTAGGTGCTCGATATACGTGAATACTGTATTACAAAGCCGGTCTAAGCAGTGAAACACATAAAGCCAGGTGGTGGCTCTGTACGAGGATCTGATAGTCGGTGTCCTGATTCAGGACTCCTGAAGGATTCTGCGTAGTACAAGCATTGTGTGAATAGTTACCCAACTTTCACGTTCCACGAAGGCTTAAAAATTACCTCTTTAATGTCATTTAATTGTATTCAGAGTGAAAGGGGACAGCTGTGAACGTCTTGGACCTCACAAAATTCTCAGCAAGTCTGGATTTTTGATTTCCAGTGTAGAATCTTACCACTTGATACATTATGGAGTATAGCTGAGTTACCGGATTGTTTTTAAGACCGAAAAGGCTTAGCCTCCTCGTAAGAGATCCAAATGCTGTAGCTGCAATAGTCAGGTAGTAGTTCAGCTTTGGCTTAGCATCCTATCTCGCTCCCCGTCACAAGCCCCGAGTTAAGCGAGCATCGCATCTCATCAAAACAAAAAACCACGATACCTACTTGAAAATCAAAAAAAAGGGGGGTAGAGTAATGTCATCACAAGAAATCCGCTCTTATCTCTCAAGACACAAGAGCGGCTGCACTAGGATAGAATGTCTTGTCGTAAATAAAAGAAGTTCGAGAAAGAGGTGGAAGTCGATTTCGTGGAAACGACAATCTCGGGTAACAAACATAGGCGAGCCATGACAAAGGAACAGGGTATGAATTTAAAATCAATGTGAAGAGATAAGGGCGGCTAACCCGTGATGAAGGGCACTGAAGCTAGTGACATAGCGGTGCACAGAGTCGATGGCAGGGAAGTCAACAGGACATTAAGTTTTGATTCTGATTCTGATTCATTCCGTACTTTTCCTTCCTCCCATTCTTTTCTACAGGTTTCCCTCATTCGCTGAAAATGCTACAGAACTCCAAACCACCATCCCACTATGCAAAGCACTCAGGTCTCCCACCGTCATCCTTACTCTCATCCTCAAACCACCCCCTTTCTAAGCGGCTTCGCAGCAAACAAGTCTGCAACCTGGTAGAACATCTCCTCGAGCGGCGGCAGCGCAAATGCCGGTCCGATGTTGAATATCTCGGCTAGCTTCTGCTGCGGCACAACAGGCGTGTCGTCCTCGTCGTCCTCGTCGCCATCCTGAGTGGCAGCAGGTGTGGGGTATTCCTCAGCGTCTTCAAGATCGTCATCGTCTTGGTCGAGAGGCATGAGATCGGCTGTGTCGTCCGCGGCGTCGAGTTGTAGTGCCGAGGTAGATTGCGCGAGCATTGTGATGTTCTGTGCCCCTTTCTTGATGACTGAGTAAATCTCTGCTGCTGTGTCGAGGACGAGGAAACCTTCTGAGCTGAGGGCGGGAATGAGAGCAGTGATGAGCGTTGGGAAGGCTTCTTTAAGTTGTGGAGCTCGTGCGTCTTGGTGGAAGACAACCAGTTCAGAGCTGGCGGTGCGGAGTGATCCAGGGTCGCGGATGGTGGGGAGGGCGACAGCGAAAGTGCGGCTTTTGGGGTCGATGGAGAGATGCATCATCTCTTGCTTTTGGCGGGTGGAGAGGGATTTCGTGGCCGCGCTGGCTTTGATTATGATGCGGGCTTCTTCGGAGACAAGGTCGAAGACTATGAGTTTGTCGGACAGGGTGACAAGGTCTTGTCCGAGGAAGGCAATGCTGATGATCTCGTCTTCGAAGAGACCAGTCTGAGAGAGGCGGATTGCGCCAGATTCTGGGTCTAGGAAGTGTACGAGTCCGTCATTGCTGTTGCATGCAGCAGCTAGGATTGATCCGTCTTCGGAAAAGGCGACGCAGCCAGATGGTGCTGGTGCATCGGCTCCATCCAGAAGCTCTGCCTTGCCGAGTGCAACTGCAAACTCGCAATTCCAATTTCTCAGTGGTTTGTTGTCTTTTCCACGAATAACGACGCCGTCTCGCTTTCTGGTCTTCGTTGTCCAAATCCGAACAACACCATCTTCTCCGATGGTAGAGAAACGCAACGAGCTTGGGTCTACGGCGAGATCCAAGATTCTCCCTGCATCTCCAGAGTCTCTTGTTAAAGTATGAGGAGCATCAATTCTCGATACTAGTTCCCAAGAGGCGCTTTCCTTATTCCATTGCCAGAACTTAAGGAACACCTCTCGTCTCGGCTGGCGTTCGATCAGATCCGCGTCTTGACGTTTGGTCTGTTGGATGTCTCGGTGCGGTGGTGTCCATTCATCGACTGTTACGAGCCAGTCTCCGTCATGAGAAATCTTCATGTGAGTGATTCTCGGTTCGGTGATACGATGTAGACCGGGTGCTGCGTTGATGCTGGTGATGTTTGTTCTCGTCAAAGCCTGACGCGATAGATTGTGACCTGACCCGAGGTCAAGGGTTTGGAGAAATGGGTTGCTTTGAATCAAAGGCTTCTTGGCTCGGACGATCTGCGTTTGCCCGACACCGAGTAGGAGTTGAGAGCTATTGGTGGGACTGATGACAGCAGGTGTTCTTTGCACCAAAGGTTGCTTCCAAGTTGCCTCGTCCAGTCTCTCGACTTGCGATTCTATGGAAGGTTCGGATTCAACAACACAGGTTTGAATGCCTGCGATGTTGACGGTCGGTTTAAGTTCAGAGGTAGACAGCACCATAGCCGAGTTATCCGCTAATTGAACACCGTATGATGCACCGGTAGGTGAGACAACGAGATTCTGGATGGTTGCCGCCATGTGGGGTAAGAATTGCTGTTTTCCAGTGTCGAGTTGCCAAAGTACGAGGACGGTTTCACTGCCACCAGAAATGATGTAATTACCTGTTGATGTTAGCTTTCGAATTTTACACAGTATCATGCAACGTACCATCCAAGGACCATTTGACGGTATGGACAGCCTGTCGATGCCAGTGTAGCTTCCTTGGCGCAAGTGTAAGGCTTACGCCGGACATTTTCCCATCAGAGTCTATCCATAGCTTTGGAAACAAGTCATTGTGCACAAAAATGACACCCCGTACGTCTCCAATGACCAGGTCAACAACAGGAATTTTCTTCAGAGGATTGGCCTTCTTCATGTCTTCCGCTCCCTGTCTCTGGGTCACGCGAATATCCAGAGATTTGATTGCATCCGTAGATTCAAAGATGCGGAACTCATATCTCATCTTGTCGATCGTATCGTACTCGGTTGATCGAAGGCGGCCCACAAGAATCTTGTTGCCAGAAGCTGCAACAACAATTGAACCTTCCCTCGCAGTCTTCAGGAAATTAATTCGTTGATTTGAAGTGTATATCGTCCTGGCGACTGTTTGGATTGAGCTGTTGGGTGGAGCCAGCTCGTTGGCTGTGATTCTGAACCGTCCATCTTTTCGCGCCTCGGTCGTGAATACTACATCCCTTCTCCTCTCAGCAGACTCCATAGAGGCCACGGTCATGTGGATACATCCTGTGGAAGAAACACCCCAGTATTGTTCGGCTCCAGCACCTGAAGTCCAGTCTATGCTGTAGACAGACCCATCCGAGCAGGCAACCCATAATAAGTTGGAGTCAGTTGGCGAGAGGCAGAAGGCGATTATCCGTGGAGGGAGGTCGGCCGACTCGTTGAGCTTCAACTTAATTGATCGCGTGAGCAGTGAGTTTGCCGTCGAGTAAACATGTACAGCTCCAAGATGTGCAACGATAAGGAACCTACGAGAGTCAGCAACATTCCATAGATAAGATAGTCAAAACTCACTTCTCGTCTCTGGAGAAAACTGGATCTGCGTTGACCATGCGACCTCCAATCGAGGCAGAGAGTTTCCAAGGTTCTTGTCCAGTCTTCTTGAAAGTACTGACCAAAGAAGGGACCTCTGAACGACTTTGCGCTTGCCTTTTCGAGGCCTTGACTTTCTCCTCTGCCGTCAGCTTATCCCCTCTTCCTTTCCTCTTCTTCTTCCTGCCTGAGCTTCCCCCCACCCCATTATTCTCCTTTGAATCCTTTTCTACGAAATCCTCGTACTCGACCGACTCCGGTGAATCTGGGCGGCCATTCACTCCATTCACCTCATTGCTGTCTCCATTGGTTGTGTTGTTGACCTTCACCAATTCTGTAGCAGGCGGTGGATCAAATGCTGCTTCCCAGCCTGGATTTTGAATAGGGTTTCGCAGAGGAGTTCCTGATTTCGTTTTCGCGGATTTGGATCGCTTCGGCGTATCTGACACCTCCACTGGAGCTCTCTTGCGCTTCAATAACGAAGCCATGTTGTTGGCAGAGTCCATCTGTGGAAAATTGGTGTTTTGGTTGGTGATAAGAGACCGAACTTTTTTTGTTCCCCAGACGAAAAATGTCGTCGACTCGGGTAATCATCGGCGTAAAGTTTATCTTAGCGTCAAAATATTTTGTGAATGGGAATCGCCTGCGACGCGACAACCTCAAAATTCCAGAGCTTCGAATTTCTTTGTTAAGCTACCACAACAACTGTCTTGATCTTGCACGAAACAACAAGGTATATTCAAGATGATTATTCCTGTGCGATGCTTCTCCTGTGGGAAGGTATGACTCCCAGACTCTGTCTCGCGCCCCTCTCTAACTTGTCTACAGGTGGTTGGAGATCTCTGGGAGCGATACCTGAAGCTCATTGATGCTCAAGTCCAGGACGGGTAAGCCAAGCGTGCACTTTGGTATTCTGCAGAGTACTGACAATTCCAACAGAGAAGCTATGGATCAACTGGGATGCAAACGCTATTGCTGCCGCAGAATGATCATGACCCACGTTGACCTGATTGAGAAGCTCCTCAAGTACGTACTACGACACCACAATCTACTCCGCCGAATCCTTCCAAGCAATGTGGAGATCTATCTACTCCAGTATCTGACAGTTTGTAACAGATACAACCCCGCGGACCGAGATACCAAGAAGGCGGCGATGAACTAGGGGAGCTTTGGCATTTTGATGTGGAGGCACAGGCGTTCAGTTTGGGAAAAGGGAACATGCTCGGCGGCTACATTACATACATGGCGCATATTGAATGGCGTTTGAGGCGTGCGAGTGCGAGGGATGGTTCCTAGAAAGCAGATCGATCCCCAATATCAGACGAATTCTGCCCAGATCCAGACTCATCTCTATCTTCGAACAAAGGCACAGATTACCCGCGCCGCAGCAGCCGACCGACCCGACAGACTGTACGCGCCATGTTACATGCTCCATCGCAGAGACAGTCTTTTCTCCGGTCCCTGTGCCTTTTGAATGCATGGACAACGCATGATTTCTACGCCGTTGGCGCCGAGATTCATCCTTGATTGAGTACTCAGTCCGCTCTCCACCAGGCTAATCTTTCCAAAGCGTTGGCCGTACAGGCCCCGAAAAGCACCGCCAGAAAAACCAACAGATAGAAAAACAAGCTAGTGCTTGCATTTGATAGGGTTGTTATATCCACCAGGGCGCCTATGCGCGTGTCTACAAGGCTAGAAGCGGCGCAGACGTTTGATATTGGCGGGAAGCGATGGAGATGTGGAGGCTCTTCCAACACATGCATGCATAATGTTTTTCTTCCAGACGCGGTTTGCGTTTCCACTTGTCCTCGCAGTTGTGCTCGTGTCAATCAATGAACCTCAGGAAACCAATGGATTTTCCTCTCTCGTATCTAAAAGTAACTGGGCCGGAAGATTTCCCCTGCCGAGAAGGGAGGTGGGGGCTTCTGCTGCTTTGAACTTACAGACAGTATTTTCTTCACCGTGTTGGCTACTCTACTCCTAGCAAGAAAAAGCACGATGTGGCTCTCTGCTGGCGATGCTGACCGCATGATTACTCGAACGGGTGACCCAATGCTAGGCCACGGCACAAGCTGTCACTAAACTCAACCAGAACATTGGAAGAAGGACGATCTTTCTCCGAAGGAAGATCGATCAACAGTTGACCCCTCCCTCCTCCGAGCCCACCGCCATGGCTCGTGGGCCGGGTGCGGTGCGGAAGGACAGTATCAAGCCGGCTAGTCCTTATTTTGAACTATCTTAGATTGCAACTGCGGGTGCCTCCTGGTGATGAGCACGCTGGTTTGTTACCCAGAAATCCCAGTGTATCGGGTCATCCCGAGCACATCACATCTTGAGCGCTGGCTTTGTGGTTATCGTGAGGCTATTGGCTGGATGTTCTTCCACCCTGGGTCTATCACATAGATGCTGTTTATCCCAAGCCAGTTGTTTCAAGCTTTGGCCGGGAATAGCGGGAGAGGGAGAGAGGAGGCAGGTCAGGATGGGGAACAAGAGTCAAGAGTGGATGGAGGAGGTCTGGGTCTAGCTAGGGATGTGACATTCTTTACCTCCACCAAGCTACCTAGGTAGAGTATGGTCTACCCCAGTTCGCAAAGCCTAACGCCTTTTTGGACATTGACATGGGGGAGAAAGAGAAACTTGGGAGAGGAGGCTTTTGTTCCCGCTTAAATAAGCAAAAAGTACAGTTATGATATTCCATCTGGCCAATCTTGCCTGGGGGTTGGTCCTGTTTCTCAGTGCCAGGGCCAATTCCAATTCCAATTCCACTTGATTTGTTATCATTACAAATTAAGAAATGCCACTCACCAAGCTCAGTTACTCAGAACCGTACAGTACGCATTCAAATAGGCGAACATAACGTCGAGCAAACAATCTCAAGAAAAGTTAGTTAGCTTGAAGGTCCGGACCCTATCCTGCCGTCCCCCTGGCTTAGGTCGGTCTTAGTTCCCCTGTCATGTATGTCTCTCCTTCTTCACCAGCCCAGCCCAGCCCCTCCTCGTCCCCCCTCCACTCCACTGCTCCCTCCCACTCTGGTCCCTCCTCGCCGAGCACGTTAAGCGCTGAGCTTCCCAAGCTTCATGCAGCCCACGATCAAAAGACGCGCTTCTCACAGGCTGATTCGTTGGCTGTAATCCCAGCTGCAGCATTGCATCGGCATCACCAACTGGCCTGTTCGCAGAGCCTATTCCCCTTGTAGGTCAAAGTGCAGCGGACTCCTACTCGCTGCCATACGAATGAATGAATGAATGAATCGATTGATTGCTCACATCGCTTCCATACTTTCTGTCCTTCACCAGCTTCCCATACTCTAACCTATCCATCGCGAGTAAGAAGCAGTGCAGTGCAGTGCAGTGCAGTGAGCGACCAAGAAAGAGACCGCATCGCATCGCCTCACAGGCCTTCCTCACCGCAATCGATACACGCCTCTTGCGCTACACTAAGACTGGATTGAACGAAAGCCCTCAACCCTGGCCTGGGCATCACACTGCAAGGGTTTGACCAGCCGTACGAACGTTGTGGTGCGCTCGCTGCCTTGTCTTCTCGCTGGAAGAGAAGAAAAGCAAGCCGAGAGAGTCACTCAAGTCAAGTCAAATCATATCCCAGCCGGTCAAGTCTGAACGCGGCACAGCGACTCCTCCGACGCATCTCGACTACGTACAGATAGTACATACATACAGCAACCTTCGCGATATGCACCTACTTCAACGTGCCTGTGGTACCTTCATCAATTGCTTCTAGTTGGCCCGTTGCCGACCCACAGGCCGACTACTGCGAGTGTGCTGCTTCTGCTTCTGCTGCTGCTACTGCAACTGCTGGCCATTTGACAAACGCTGCGCAGAAGGCGGATGACAACTGTCGTGCCTTGCCCTCAGCTCCAGAGAGCTATCAGCATCTGATTCCCGAGAGCTCCATTCAGCCTTGACCGTCCCACACCAACTCTGGGGCCCTGCCTATCTGCCTGCCTGCGCCTGAGCCAGGTCGAATCTCTCGTCCTCTTCATAACCAGCCTTAGGGACCGATTCGAAGACCACTCGATTCACGCGTTCGAGCCTTGCGCCAACAATGGCATTGGAGAGTCCCCTGGTCTCGTCGTCTCCAGGCACTATCATGTCGGCCTTCTCTCCTTATACAGACTTCTCTCTCTCTCCAAATTCCCCCGCCATGAATAACTCTCCGCGATATCAATCATTGTATGTACTCTACAAGCTCTCGGATTCCGTCCGCCTGCTAACACATGCTAGGTCAGCGCGCAATTCACAAGAATCCTCCCATCTTCGACCACACTCAATTGACGAACACTCTACGAACGGTTTACAAATGACAAGTCCAAGTGATATGGTGGGGCCATCACCAGTAACCTCAAACGGAACAGAGACAACAGAAATCGAGGATGAGGTTGCAGATGATGTGCATGCGGAAGAAATCAGACCGTCACCACCAAGAATAGTTGGATCTGCCGATTCGCAGGCCACGGTAGGTGCGGCCAACAAGATAAGGTTGCATGTCTGACTTATTTATAGTTGAAGAGACTCAGCACAAATATACCTGATCACTTCAGAGCCTCACTCGAAGACGAATCCATCTCTGTCATACATGCGCCTGAAGGGTACGGGAAATTCGTAAGTTTGTCAATGCTTCAACGAATGACCGAATACTGACAGTTCCAGAATTTACCTGACAGCCTACCGATTCAACCACCACGAGCTGCTGACCGGTCAACACCCACTCCATATCAACAAGATGCAGATGTGCCAGCTATTATTAGAGTGGATCTACAAGTTCCGAAAGACAAAGTGAGTTGTGTTCTTATGACTGTTGGATATTTCTAAGTACAGTCAGAATACACAACCAAGCCCAGTCTCTCCCCCTCCAATCTCAACGGATGTGACGCCTATCAAGTATGGACTGGAGAATGCCACCCCCCGAGCCCAGACTCGTCAAGAAGTCGAAGCTTTTTCCAGCGACTATGGATCCGTTCGATCCAGCAGCGCCCACAGCCTTGAAGGTCTGTCATCATCTAACCCAAGAAGCAATCCGCATTACTCATGGTTTGCAGGGATTCCGGAGGAGCACCGAGATGCTGAAGAAGATGAATTTGATGCTCGAACAGTCCACACTTCTGATGAGGAAGTCCATGCTTTGAAAACTGCCCTGAACGAATGTTGGACCTTATGCAATACCCTCGCTAGTCTCAGCTCAATTCATCGTGAGA
This sequence comes from Leptodontidium sp. MPI-SDFR-AT-0119, assembly GCA_020726505.1. Classification (NCBI taxonomy): domain Eukaryota; kingdom Fungi; phylum Ascomycota; class Leotiomycetes; order Helotiales; family Leptodontidiaceae; genus Leptodontidium; species Leptodontidium sp. MPI-SDFR-AT-0119. Next base: position 1,040,102 of record JAHLEZ010000013.1, on the reverse strand, counting down.
GAATCTTCAGCTACTCCGGCACAGGAGACGCCCATGAAACTGCCTGGAAATGCTGCTGGAGACTATGCCAAAAGCTATATGAGAGCCGGGACGATAACCACGAATTTCATGTCAGGCCAACCCTCGATCTATGCCGCGATTTTTGCCAAGCATTGTTTGATGTTCGTCAGCGAAAGGATGAGATTGCTGACTCCGTTCTGAGAGTCAGCTTTGAGCTGAACAACCACCTTTACAACACCCATGACCGGAATTTGCCAGAAGCCTTCCGAGAAAGAACCTTGGATTTCTACATCACACTCTGTCATCGGCTTATGAAACAACGAAATGAACTTGCTGAAGAGACGGATACTCTTCTACGAGCGTGCTGGGGATTAGCAGAGATGCTTTTCAGCCTCCGACAGAATAGACGTGAAGGCAAGGCCCCTGATGAGGAGCTTCTTGGCTCAGCGGTACAAGCATGTTGGGAGTTGTGTGATCTTTTCCGAGAAGGCTGGACTCAAGTCCGCCCAGAACGTGGGACGCCAAGACCGTCACAAACAACCTTCACCCAAATATCCGACCAAATGAGTCGGTCATCTCATACCAAGAGCAGCAGCTTGCCCAGTCTCCCTGAGAACCCAGAACATCCCGAGCATGCTCGTACACGGTACCAGCCAGAGACACCAACAACCGAGTTTGAAGACACACCCATCTCTCCTGAAGCGAACTCACCGAACATACCTAACATCCTTGTCCTTGGGACAGAAGGTACGCGGGCTTCCAATGCCAGATGGTCAAGTGCGACTTCATCATCATCGTATTCGCAAGGAAGTCAGAAATCCTCTAGTACGATCACTACTGCAGCCAGTCCCGAGGATGCCAACCTCACCCGACTCAAGATTCTCATTCTTAAAGCCGCTATGAATGTTGGCTTTTCTCGCTCAACACCTACGAGCGCGACACCTAATACCGCCGACTCGCCGGCATTTCAAAATTTCATCAAGGCTCTTCCAACAGGGTCATTTGGTTCTTTACCAGCACATGCGAAACTGCTCGCAGCATATCGAAATCTTATTTTGAGCGATCCAACATTTAGAAGCTCGAACGCTCTACCGGCTGTTGGCAAAAACGCCAGCGCGATTGATGTCGCAAAGAGTGTTGGATGGATGATGAGGAGTGGGCAATACCCATTTCTGAAGGATCTCTACAAATTGGTCTTTGGGTTCCACATGGAAGAGGCCGAGGGGAGGAAACATTTCAGCATTACCGTATGAGCGACAAATCTCCACCAAAATCACTCAGCTCGAAGATTGAGATACGTGACCACGACAAAGCATTTGTTCCAGCGACATCGTTCTATTCGCGGGGGAAAGACATGCATCAAAGGCGTTATGTCAAGGCTTTGTGGACGCACGCATCGTTCTTGGAGTATACATTCGTTTTCACTTGAAGTTTGGAGGACTGGAAATTTGTTTTAGATACCCTGGTTAGCTCACGGCGTCACAAGAGGCGCTCACAAGGTTTCATCATTTGTCTTTTATCTAGCACCATACTTATCATTTATTGTACCTTCTATTTACGATCAGCTATGGGTTTTATTCCTTTTGATCAGTTACTGTTGAAGGGATCTTAAGTTGAGAATATGCTTTTTGAGACCCGCACCAGACTAGCTTGGATTGTGAAAGAGATGATCAAAATGGTCGCTCAGTTGGCTCGGGGATGCTGAGACGAGTGCATCGGGTGATGGTCACAAGAATACTCAGGTAGTCTTGATCGTGAGCTTTTCAGCTATAGCATGAGCAACTGGTCGAACGTAGAGTAGAAGAACTGCAAATGAAGTAGTTGAGGAGATTGCAATAGTCAGAATGCTATCTGCTCACTAGCAGCTCAAAGATGACTTCTGAAGTTCTCGATGGGCGAATATGCATTTCAAAATTTCTCACCTACGGGTGTTTGTGTCTCGTCATGGCTCTAAGCAACAACAACTAATGCTTCCTCCCTCGTCCCACTCCGACACATCGCACCTTCCCATTGCCCTCCCGTCATATTCGGATTAAAATGCCGTCTTTCCTTCCATCTCTTCTCTCCTCTTCTCTCCCTTTCATCTCGCAATCAAACCCAACTTTTGGACCCCTCTTTGGAATCCATCAACTTCAATCCAACATTAGCCCAACAACGTATCACAATGGCTCGCATCCTCCTTCCTGCCCTTATACTCTCTCTCGCGTTCAATGGAGTCTACGCAAATGACCCGCTGGGAATCTGTACCAAATCGGCACCTCGAAGCTGTTCCGGCAACGATCTCGAGCAATTGTTCATAGCTAATGGTCCAATCACCACTCTCAACTGCAACTTCACCCTTTCAACTACCCTCGATGGCACTACCATGCCCTACGCCATCAACGCCTTCAGCCCCAAGAATGAGCTGTATCCCGTTCCATTCTCTTCATTCAGCCCAACGAATGGAAACCCTGTCGTCAAGTTCTCGCTCAGGGACAAGAAGATCGAGACTACGCTTGCACCCTACCCCGATATCGAACTTGAAGGGGAGAAATACCGAGAGATCTTTGCTACAAATAAGAATCCGGATCAGTATGGTAGCTCGAATACCTTTCTTTTGAATGGTGTTGGGGATTCTGGACTGGTGGTTGAGGTCGAGGGCAGGATGAAGTGGCAGTGTATTGACGGAACTGTGTCTCTGGTATTGGTCACACCTGAGGGCAGTAAGTCACTGATATATATTGGGTTATTACTCTGAATATATGGACAGAGCTGACACTCCCCGACAGAGAATTTCATCACTAGTGCTGAAGCATTCCAAAGGGTCTATCCTACATCCCTGCTCATTGACAATGCTTATCTTGGCAGATTCTTCAGCATGCAGCCCCTTCTTCTTGGAGCATACTAGTGGCTAACTACGTGCTAGGTTCGGGGGGTGTCTTCAAGAAGATTGACGTCGTAGTCCACATCCTCTACGATGAATGAGTGAGAAGTCGAACGACATCCGCCGACTGGCTGGAATTGTTATTCACGTTTTGGAAGCACAGAACTTATTCGGACGGTAAAACTGCGATTGTTAACATTGACTGATTTTTGGACGAATTGAAGGGGTTTTTGAAAGAGGTAGCAGAGTTAGAAACTTGGAAGGTGATTTTGGAACTTCATGGGCTTTATACATTCATAGTTAAACTTGGCAAGAAATGAAATCGCTATACTCGTACCAAAACGGAGCTGACGACAACCGATACCGTATGATAAATATACATACCACCGCTTTTACAAACTACTCTTCTTTCGCAACTCCCACCGTCTACTATTGACACCTAAAGAATGGAATAAGCATTTCCACCCCGACGATACCACATAAACTAAAGTCTATATTTACGCACCCTGTCTTAACACTCTCTAATTTCAAACCCTCTTCTTTAAATTTCTATTCTTGTGTATAATACATTCTTAAATTTGAATTACCTTCTCAAGGTCCGCGTAATTAATGCAACATCAAATTATAATAATCTTCCCGAGATTTGCGTAACACATCTTTAGACTTTAAACCGTATTCATCTTCTCAAGATCTACGCAGATCGTCCTCGAATCTTCTCCATTTACCTCTGACTCTAAATTGTTATCACACTCACCACCCGATCTATCGCCATAATATTAAGTTATAGTGCTATCTTTAGCGATGCAACTAAGATCGTACGGGCCGTTGGTAGGAGGTGTGAATCGACAAACGAGCGAGGGAGGGTAATTGGTTTCAGCTGTCTCTGTAGTGTAGGGGATTCTATCTGAGGATAATTCGTTCAGAAGGAAGTGGTGCGTCGTGGATCTTATAGTAGGTGGGCGAGGGGTGGAGCGAGATACTGATGTTAGAGGGAGGGAGGTGGTGAGGTAGGTGAGGAGGAGGAGTGGGATATGGATTTCGTGGTGGGGTTGAGGGAATTTGGTGGAGGTGGAGGTGGAAGTGTGTTTTTGTTTTTTTGTGAGATGTTAAGGGGTGGTTTGGGGTGGGATTAAAGAGAAGAGAAGAGAGGGGAAGGGTTTGAGATGGTAGTTTATATTTTCGTTGATAGGGATGGAGTGGAGTATTATACTTATGTAAAAAGAGGAAAGGGCTTAAGAAATGACGATTGGGAGTTGTTAGTCTTCGTAAGCGAAGGATACAAAGAAGAATAAAATTGCGAAGGGTGGACGATGAGTCTTTTTATTGCTGCGGCGGAGGCCCCCTAACCGCGACTACTAAGTTTTGAACAACACATCTTTTGACCATCTTGTCCTCAAAAAGCCCGAATTTTACATTCATTTCAATCACGAACATTCTACAGGGCCCAGTCTTTTTTTTTTCCTACCCAATATCTATCTCCCTTGTAAGACTTCTGTCTTCCCTCGTAAAGGGAATTTTGAAGCTTACAGATCGCGTACGCAAAGAGACATGAGGCTTCTCTGACGCAGATGCTACCTTGCTCCTCGCGTTTATGAATCTCACGCAGGTCCGGTCTTTGGTCAAATTATCATGGGGTACTGTCGGTATGACTATGCTCGAGTAATAGAGCAAACGAGGTGGCACGGAAGAGACGCTCTCTCCTCTGGAAATGACTGTGATTTTATATATGATTCTGTGCAAGGAAGAAAGAGGAGCTTGAGGGAGCTCCAGCTCCCCCCTTTTTTGCTCCCTTAGCGAGCACGTGACCTGGGTACAGACGATCTCCGATGAATGTTACTCACTGATGCTTGGCCCGACAATATTCTCTTCTTCGGCCGTTCTATTTATTTTCGGGCTCCGGTGGAAATTTCGCTTCCTTGATCGCTTTGCCATATTATATGGTGCATTTGCTGGAGGGTATAGTGTTTTTATATGGCCGAGTTTTGCGCTTCGTTAAGCGGGAATCGAAGTTCAGCCTTGTGGATTTACAGTATATTGAAGTTCCAAAGAGGTGCTGCAAGTTTTGGCAGTGGTTTCTTAAACCTAGTTCCGCCAACAAACGTAGTCATTAAATGCCATTATAGGATAACGAAGTATGAAAAATTGGTCTGGTTTATAGGGGCTAGCCTGCTTGCTAGTTCCCTCACTGTTGTCTTACGGCAGATAAACCCGAGACCAAGGCCGTGGCGTGCTCCTACCTGGCCATGGGCATCCATAGGTAGCCCGACTACTTACCTGGAACGGGCTGATATCTCCCAAGATTTCACACATGTGCTAGAAGCGCAGTGCTCCGTAGTGGGAGAAGATATCTTTGGAGAGATCACAGCCGCACGCATCGGCTTGCGATGCCCTGCCGTTCAGGTCACCCTTTGCTACCGTAGTGACGATCTCGGCTCCGATGAGGCTTTAAATCGCCGGTACTACATTACCAACGCCAATGGCAAGGAGATAAATATGTTTTCTACCGACTACCAACTACACCACAATGACAAGTACAGGGTTGAGCCTGAGACACTTGTCCACTGCCTGGAGATCGCGGAAGATAGAGCTACTGCAATATTCTCTCTCGTTCTTCGATGTATGGATTGGAAGACCGGCGCCTATGAACGGATTGGCACATTGCTGCAACGTCCGAATGACTTTTCAATTGGAGAAACCCCTACGATATTTGATGGCGCAGAATCAGAATTACGGCTCTTATATTGTGATATATTCAAATGACCGCTGGGAGCTGACTTGTGGTGATTAGATATGTCATAACTAGTGCAAATGGAAATGAGGATTCTGGTTGGTCGATGCGGGAGTTACGATTGGTTTTGGCATTAGTTGAGGGCAGTTTAAATTCGTTCGACTTCTATACGGGCCTTGAAAGGTGCAATTGACACCACCCAAACCGTTGAAAAGAATCCCTCAGGTTTCCATGGCCTAGCGATGCTGACAGCCCGGTAAATGTCGTTCCTCAAACACGGACTGATCAGATTGTCTCTTCACTCTGCCTACACTTCTTCTTCCTGTTGTTAATTGACTTACCTCGACACGTGTTCAACCTGTTACCGTAAGCTATGTGGTCCGGCTTTGCCAATTCCACTCCTTCAAGCTGATCTGGTAATTTGCTATCCTACACCCTGTCCATTTATCAACTGATTACCAATAGCTACTTACCTTTCAAGCATCATGATTTCAAGTGCAAATTCACGAGATCCAGTGCACGGTTCTAGGCGGTTTTGTGTCTTTTAATCGCACTGTATTCCTGTGAAAAGTTGGTTCTATTCAATTTGCTTAGCGCATAATGAATATTTCTCGTCAACTTAACGCAACGCCACATTCCAAGTACATATCCGTTTGAGTTCCAAGCAGGGAGAGAGAGTTCATATTTTCTGCTTATAGCGCTCTACAAGAAGCACTGTACGATCTTGACAAGTCATGCGCAAGCAGGAAACCAATTTTACCCGTTGGAACCGTGATGTAAGGGGAGGTGTCTGGTGACGGTGTAACTACGCACGTCAAGTTCAGAATATATCCATTTAAGGATCCATCCCCAAGAATCACCCGGACCAGGCGGAACCAGGCCCGGGCAATCTGATAAGTTCGGACGACGACCGTCAATGGAAAATTCGAAAGCATTTGAAAAGATGAAGCTGTGCAAACCTAGACAAGGCACCCCGGGTAATGCCTGCGATTGGAGGGAAATCCGGGGAAACAAGGATGTTCACAAATGTTTACAACCCCGCTTTTGTCTTGACTGCCGTTTTCTGCGGGGGTAACGGCCCGAGCTACTGCTATTTGACAGTATGGGGTCTTGCATTCGCCTGGCGGCGAACTATAGTTCCAACCCTCATCAGATCCCCCAGGATTTGAATTTCTTTAAGCTTCGGCAACCGGGAGAAATTGACAACAAGCTCGGTGTCATTGGGTGGCGCCCTTATTTAGGCCCCAGTTGCCTGCTTTCCGTTAGATTTTGAATGATGCTTTGATAATGATGCGAGGTTTTCTAGACGGAGCTCAGCGGAAATGTCAAGCTAAGTTTGAGAAATTAGCCTACGGATCAGGGCCCCATGGGTACAAGCCTATGGAAAACATAGAAGTTTGGTTATAAGAAGGCCGCCTTCTAATATCATTTCATGTTCACCCTCATATTTCATTCACGGCAGTCAATATGTTCTCAATCTCTGTCCTCTCGGCCATCTTGGCTCTGGTTCACTTGGGTAACACCCTCACCTCATCGCTCCAGCAAGTGACTGCTTTCACCGCTGGACCAACAAGCGCAGGCATGTACATCTATGTGCCCACAACCAAGCTATCCCTCGCCCCCATAATTGTAGCAATTCATTGGTGCAGCGGCAGTGCAAACGATTACTTCACCAGTACCGGCTATGCAACGTATGCCGATACCTACGGCTACATTGTAATCTACCCTGATTCACCTTCATCAGACAACTGCTGGGATGTTGCTTCCTTGGCAAGTTTGACCCACAATGGGGGCGGTGATAGTCTTACTATTGTCAACATGGTTAAATATGCTACGGCCAATTATGGAGGGGACGCAAGTAAGGTATATGCAACTGGCCTCAGCTCTGGGGCTATGATGACAAATGTGTTGGCTGGAGCATACCCGGATGTTTTCAAGGCCGGTACTGTTTACTCGGGAGTGCCTGATGGATGCTTTTATGTCTCGTCCGCAACTGCTGGAATGTCACAAGCGGCGTGGAATTCAACGTGCTCGGGTGGACTGTCTGTCCAGACAGCGCAGCAGTGGGGGAATCTGGTGCGCAGTTATTATCCCGGGTATACTGGAAGTTATCCGAAGATGGCGATGTGAGAGCTCCCTTTACACTAATTCCTATCATTTTGTGGCCTATTGGTGTCCTAAATATACGCAGATATCATGGAACCGCCGATTTCACTCTCGCATATCAGAACCTCGCCGAACAGATGAAAGAATGGTCAAATGTACTAGGGGTTTCCTGGTCCCAAAACATCAGCAACACGCCCATCGCAGGTTACACCAAGATGGTTTACGGAGATGGCACTAAATTAGTTGGTTTCTCTGCATTAGATGTTGGCCATTCGGTGCCTGTCCGAACGGAAGACGATCTTGTGTGGTTTGGCCTTATGCCTTCGGTAGCTACGACATCCACCCGAGCTAGTTCAACTTTATCAACACACACGACCACATCCACAGCTGCAAGTTCAACTAGCACTGCTGCTCATTGGGGACAATGGTAGGAATACCCAGTGTGAAGTAGGTCTCTTACAGCAATCCATATTGACTCTTGACTTAGTGGTGGCACTGGCTGGACTGGTCCAACGGTTTGCGAATCCCCGTATACTTGTACATTCTCCAGCGTGTGGTACTCTCAGGTTAGATACACCTGTCACTTTGACAGTATTGCGATGCAGTATAGCTCAAGAACTAACATCATGGTAATATATAGTGTCTGTAAAACTCACGTATAACCACCCCACATCCGCTGAGCCTTCTCAGCTTGCATTGAAAAGAGTGTCAGCCTTCAATGGGCGTTGGTGTTGCGGAATGCGTGACTAGCTTGGGAGTAGACAGTTAATTGAGAAGCTACAGAGATCCGCTGTTCATAGCTAGTCCTGCTTGATTTCCAACACAATAACCTTCATGTCGCTATGCAAGCCAAAAATCACCATGGACCGTGAGAGTCACGCGAAGCCTCGGCAAAACCTCGCCTCCATTTCCATCACCAGCTGCCTCGCTTAGGAACATAAACACGCATATCGCCCCTGGTATGCTCATCCCACCACACTTACTTATCAACCGACACACCCACAGATAGAACGTCTGGTGCTATGACCCCTGAATGAATCATTGAAGGAATGTTGCTTTTTAAGAATACTCTGTGGGCTGCAAAACATACAACACCTTAAGACAGGCTGAGTGGAGATGCAGCTTACTAGCAGCGGAGTGGGGGCGGAAGAAACTAACCAAGAATTAAGCGTCTCTTTATAATCTCACTCTTCAATAAACGTACTTTATATATGCCTTGTGAAGGTGGTTCGTCTCCGACTCATGGATGTGATTCATTCCCCTCAATTCAAACGATCAAGGGGCAGAAGTGACAGGGGAGAGCTGGAAGCACACTAGGATGAGGCCGTCATACCAACCGACCTCAAAGCTTAGCTTATTACCCTGTCAAACCCCGATTTGTGGGGGAACTCTCAAGATGCGGCAGCAGCGGCGCGCAACTCCAGTAGCTAGGATAATTAGACAGGGACAGGATACACTACAATTGAATGAATGGCGCGGTTCTATACACACTTAGTCAGCTGCGGGGTACAAAATGAGTACCCGAATCCCCTCCATGTTTACATCGTACTTCGTATAGGTAACTCGGGTATCTTTGATGATCAACGTACATCTTACGAACATGTATCACCAGCTTCTTTGCGTCTTTTCGCAGTCGATCTTCCGAAACATCCAGGCGCACCAATGGTGGAGTCGCCCTTCCTTAATTCAAAGCAGCGCTTGAGGAGCAAAGTCTGTATGTAGTTTGGACGTTGGTGATCTTTTACTTGGGGGATCCCGGCACCCGCTAGCAAGCGAATGTGACGCTGCGGATTTTCTCCGTCGATTTCCATCATCGAGAAAATGCTTGTCTAAATGGCTGTATTGCTTCATGCGCAACCAAAAGAGAATGGTAGTTATTTGCGCACCCGCGATGGGCTCATTTCTCCACGTCCAAGCGGCCCAAGGAGGAACCTTCCCGGCCGGCAGGATTCACATTATCGCTCCTTCTGGGTAGTAGCTAGTGATCCCTTCCCTCCCTGAACAAACATCCGTTCTGGGGAAGATGGACGAGAGATACAATGCAGATAAAGTTACTAACATCCCCTCCGTCTCGTTGTCGTTTGTCTGCCGCCCCTTTCTTTCTAGCACGCCTCTTGCTCAGCGTCGTTGTCTCGTGTATCTAGTTTCACTAAGTTGGTTTGTTATTTTTTACACGTTATTCATTGGCTATTCCAGGTTTAAGATGAAGATTTCCATGAGCTTGTTCTCTGCTGCATCCATGGCCGTTCCATCGGTCATAGGTGCTACCTTTAGCAACCCCGTGCTATGGGAAGATCTGGCAGATAACGACATCTTCCGCGTCGACGACACCTTCTATTACTCGGCATCTAATATGCACTACTCACCCGGCGCCCCGATTCTGAGCTCAACAGATATGGTCAACTGGAAGTACATTGGCCATTCCGTTCCAACTCTTGCCTTTGGCTCCAAGTATGACATGACGAATGGGGCCACGGCATATATCAAAGGCGTATATGCCTCGACCATGAGATACCGGGCCAGCAACAAGAAGTGGTACTGGTATGGCTGCATTGAATATAGTGCGACCTACGTCTATACAGCACCTTCCCCAACCGGCCCATGGACCCAGGCGGCCAAAATCAGCCAATGCTACTACGATGCTGGCTTGCTCATTGACGACGATGATACTATGTACATTGCCTATGGCAACACCCAGCTGTCTGTAGCACAGCTATCGGCTGACGGCCTTTCCCAAGTCAAGACGCAAGTTGTCTACAACACCCCCTCCAGTATCGGGACCCTCGAAGGCTCTCGCATGTACAAGAGAAATGGGAATTACTACATCTTCACCACTAGGCCTGCCAATGGTCAATACATCCTGAAAGCTTCGTCTCCTTTTGGTACATATACCATCAACGAGGTTCTTCTGAATCTCGGCAGCCCCATCACCAACGGCGGTACCCCACACCAAGGTAGTCTCGTGGAGACAGCTGCAGGGAGTTGGTACTACATGGCCTTCGTCGATAGCTATCCCGGTGGCCGAGTTCCTGTCCTCGCCCCCATAACCTGGGGTAGTGATGGTTTCCCTGATATCCAGCTCGTCAACAACGCCTGGGGAACGTCCTACACGGCTCCTCTTACCCTCTCTCCTGTATCCCACACCGGCACAGATTCCTTCTCCGGTAGCTCCCTCGGCCCGCAGTGGGAGTGGAATCACAATCCCGACACTAGCAAGTACAGTATCAATAATGGCCTGACCTTGAGCACAGCAACCGTGACTAGCGACCTTTACCACGCGCGCAACACGTTGTCTCACCGAATTCTCGGCCCCACCTCTTCCGGCACTATACTTATGGATATCAGCAGCATGGCCGACGGAGACTGCGCCGGATTTGCCATGCTGCGCGACACGTCCGCCTGGATCGGTATCGTGAAGACGGGCAGCAGCACCAAGATCTCCATGACCTCCGGTCTGACCATGACCTCAACGTGGGCGACCAGTAGTACCGGATCCGAGGTGGCCAGCGTGAGCACCACGGCCAATAAGATCTGGTTCCGTATCTACGCTGACATTCACGTCGGTAGCGACAAGACGGCCAAGTTCTACTACAGCACCGACGGCAAGACCTTCTCACAGCTTGGCTCAGCCCTGACGCTTAACAACGCCTGGAACTTCTTCCCGGGCTACCGCTATGCCGTTTTCAACTTTGCTGCCAAGGCACTCGGAGGCAGTGTCAAGGTGAGCAGTTTCACGGTCGATAGCCCAGGTGAGACGACCGGCCCGGCGACCGGGGGTGCAACGACGGCGAGTACGACTACCGCTCCTGCTCCGACTTTGACAACGAGGTCGACCACCGGAGGCTCTGGCTCGACTGCCACAGACGGTGGGGGAACTGGAGGCGCAGCTCAATATGGGCAGTGTGGCGGCATAGGCTGGACAGGGCCAACGACGTGCGTGAGCCCATATACGTGCAAGTACTCGAATGAATACTACTCGCAATGCTTGTGAGGAGGGTGGTAGATGGACTCTCTAAAGCATGCGAGGTGTTAGAAATGGAGGGAGAGATGAGGATAAGATGGAAGCTCGGTCTTGTTACGATCGAGATTTCATCATTATGGGCTTGGCTGGCTGGGAGGAATATGTATACATGGGCCTCGCTCGTTTAGCGGTGGTTAGTTGGTTGATCTTTTCTTCACGTACATAAGTAACTTCTCTGTAAATAATTCCAAACTTTTTCTGCTCTGTACATAACTAGCTAAAGTAGGCATTTCAAACACAAAAGCAATGGCTTTCCCAAAGCTGTGACAGGGGAGCTACCTGTTGTTCAGCCTCAGGGTGCGAGGTATCCACGCCAATTAACCTCACTCCTTAAGAGTGGAAAGCTTCGTATGATAGTTTAGAATAACGTTCTGTTGCCTGCTGAACTTGATTCTTGAAATTGGTGCTGTTGTGTCTCTTGAGTTACGTTGTTGTTGATTCCCAGCTTCAGTTACGTCCCCACCCTCATTCGCCTCTATACATGCTGATATCTGTATAAACTTCTACCCTATTACAGCAACAGCTGTGCAACGGTTTCTCATTCATACCAACCTCTCTATCACATAGTAGCAAAGGCTGAGATTGAAACCCATCGCCTCGTGGTGTTGGCGTTCTAGTTATCATGCTGATACACACGAGCTCCTTCATGTTCCACGCCGCTCTCCTCTCCTTCAGAGTTTGAGGTGCTACAAATCTCCTTAACCTCTGTTAGCACGATAGCTACCTTATAGGGGTAGTCGTAGTCTCGTCAAAGTTAACTAGCCGTCTGTGGTTGAAGATATCAACCACAGATCAAACGTTTTTAATTTCAATGAAAACAGTCCAGGATAGTACAAATCGCGAGATCTACCTCTATATATTAGATATTCCAAATGGCGGACTTATAGAAACTAAGTCTCATGCTTAATCTCACGACCTATTATTCGGCTTCTACGTCTCACAAACTTCAATATCTTGAATGTAGAGTTTTTGCATAGCATCACTTCCAAAAAGTGTTAGAACTAATCGTTGATAATAAATAGCCACTCAGCAGCTAGACTGACAACTTCCTCCATCAATCGGCTTCTGCTTTCCATCCCCTTTTGCAAAACCACATTTGCTCCGTACATTACTAGCCATGCACACAGAAATAATCGTCCGAATGGCGGGGCAGACTAGCAGGGGCTGCGGCATCATGGAGCATCGTACCGAGAATAGAGATGGATGGGTGTTAATACCGCAAGGCTTGCTTTTCCTGGACGCGGTGCACGAATTTCCGTAAGCTTCATCCAGCAAATGAGGATGAACTGGCGAGCTTCCCGATGTGCCACGCGATCCAACCTAGTTGGACACCCACTTTCCCCTCATTACTCATCCTTACCATCGAAGTCAAAAGCTTTCACGGGGATTTTTTTTTTCTGGCCACAGCTAAATCGACATACACTAAAAATGCATTGACTTGGCGAGTGTTATCTATCAACCTCGCCGTGCTATACTTTTATTGCGTGGCAAGGGCCTCTTATCTATATTATAAAATTCATAATCATGTAATCAGCCCCTGGAATTGAAAATTGAAGCTAGTCAGGCAACACTTCGCGATTCAGACAACATTGCTTGACCTGTAACTACTTTGGCCTCTTCTATTCCTCGACCTTGTGGCCCCGTGCCTCCTCCAGAAATTTACAGCGACGTTGCTACTGCTTTTACTGCATTCCAGGTGCATGCGAAAGCTAATAGATATGCTCTCCAGCAACGGGATTCAAAGCTATTCCGCACATTGTTTGTCTGTCTGCCATCGCGTGAGTAAATACGACGCAAGACGGCCAATATGTAAGGTATTTCATCAGTCTATCAAACAGATAGTATTGAAGATGCTACTACAATTGCTGCGGCTACGATGCAACGAGAGGTAATTGGTGGCATTGAGGTATATACCTAGGATGCGGACTTTGAAGCAGATGATTATTTTGATAATCTGGCATAATTCTAGTTATGAACTGTGTATAGTAATCTATACAAATTCTAATAGTGATAAATGTACCCTTCATTTTCGGCTCGCTTGCTTAGCGTATGTCGATTTAGCTATGGCCTTTCCAAAAAAGACGACCCAGGGGACCACGACGAAGTATTCGTTCGTCTTGTGATGGACAAACAAGCCTTCCAGGGTTACAGGATTACAGTTTAGCCTGAACTATATGACATAACTGAATATGGAAGAGTCCAGTCGTCGCTTTATATATATATATATATCGTAACGTCGAGCTACTATTCTCTCTTCTCCAGGAGCTCGTGTGCGCCGATATCCAAAGTCCATCTTTCATAACATGGCAGTCCTCCGGAACCTCATTACGCTCTGTGGCTTAGCAAGCTCCGTAATTGCACAAACCGCCATCACCATCAATCCTGGGACAACTTACCAGTCAATTGATGGATTTGGATTCTCTCAAGCTTTCGGACGTGCTGTCGAACTGCAAACAGCCATTGCTTCTACGCAGAAAAATGCGTTGGATCTCCTCTTCAGCACAACAATTGGTGCCGGATTTTCTATAATTCGAAATCGCATCGGCTCGGGTGGCTCGGGTGATAGTATCTTACCTGCCAGTCCTGGTTCACCCGGGGCAGCTCCGACATACGTCTGGGACAACAATGATCGTGGGCAGGTCTGGTTTAGCAAGGCCGCTGTATCCTACGGAGTTAAAACCGTGTATGCCGATGCCTGGAGTGCACCAGGTTTCATGAAAACAAGTGGTTCCGAAAGCACTCCTGGGTAGGTGATTTTGATAAAGCTTGCTTGACAAAACAAAATCCTTGCTGACTGAAGTCTTCCTAGTTATCTGTGTGGCACAACCGGACACACTTGCTCGTCGGGCGACTGGAGACAAGCATATGCCAATTTTTTGATTCAATACATCAAGTACTACCAGGTTCGTTAGATGCCATTTACTGTAGCTCGTATGTATGAAATTACTTGCTCATATGTCTACCTGCCAGCAAGCTGGAATTGCCGTCACCCACGTTGGATTTCTCAACGAACCAGATTACACAGTCACATATTCGCAGATGCAGATCAGTCTCAATGCCCAAGAAGCCATTTCGTTCATTCCTACTCTCTACAATACCTTGCAGTCAAATGGTCTATCATCTGTGCAGATCGCCTGCTGTGACGCGGTTGGATGGGGCAACCAACAAACATACACGACTGCTCTTGTCAATGCCGGATCAACAGGATACTTGGGGGTCATCACGAGCCATTCTTACAGCAAAGACCCCATGTACATCAGCAACACCGTATTGCCAAAATGGAATACCGAAGCCGGCACTGGAGGTAGCTACCCGCTTGTAACAACATGGTATAGCAGCGGCGCTATCAACGAGGGCTTCACATGGGCGAAGAAACTTGCCGATGCCATGGTCACTGCCCAACTTTCTGCCTACCTCTACTGGGAGGGATACGAGAACAACCAGCAGCAGTCTGGCTCTCACCTCATCGATTCTGCAGATGGCAATACCATCACCGTCTCGGGCATCTTTTGGGCTTTCGCAATGTGGTCACGACATATCCGGCCAGGTGCAAAGCGCATTCAAGCCACCGGCGCCATTTCCAACGTCATCATCGGCGCTTTCAAGAATCTCGACGGGACTATCGTCGCCGTCTTCACGAATAGTGGAACTTCTTCTCAGTCTGCCAGCATCGGCTTTTCCGGCTTCAGTCCAGCCTCGGCGGCTGCTTGGGTCACGGCTACTGGAAGTAATTTTGCTGCCACTTCTGCTACTTTGTCTGGGGGAGCCATCACTGTTTCCATCCCGGCTCATGGTGTTGTCACCGTCAAGATGAGCGGAAGTGGGGCGGGTACGACCCCTGGGACCACCACTGCACCAGTTCCAACTCCAACTTCTACTGCCCCGAGCAGTGGTGGTAGCTGCTCAGCTTTGTATGGACAGTGTGGTGGCATTGGATTCACCGGACCGACGTGTTGCTCTTCGGGCACTTGCAAGTTCTCGAACGATTATTACAGTCAATGCTTGTAATACAACGTCGTGATGTGGTAGTATGCGTATTGAGGGTAGGTGTCTCTGGTAGCAATGTCCGTATTGTATATAGTAGGTGGAATCTATAGTTCTTCTGATAATGCCAAAAATATACTTACTATATTTATTCTATCCCTATTCCTTGTGTAACGACGCAATACTTAAGGAGCGTTGCTAGAGGTATATGGGAGTACGTAGGCGGTGGTAACTCGAGTATTATAGGTCTACTACCACCAGCTACGAAGGAAACAAAGAAGATACAGAATTCAAGGAGTCCGAGGGAGGACCTTCTTACATATGCAAATCGCCTCCGAAACCCCACCGAAAGTGGCCCTAGTCAAACCTAACTAGAACCCCTGAATCTCCTTAGCACTGCAACATGTGAGTCGATCGTCACCACTCCAACACAATCTCAAGTCCATCCCGCCGATGATCCCTTGTCCCTCCCATCTCTAAGTCTCAGAGTAAAATCTCCTCTATTTTAGGAGCACAAGAACTACTTCGACTCGAGGGGTTATGCACGGACGGATAGGATTCCAGGTTCTTTGTCCTCGGTTCCGAGGCTTTTTGTTTTGGTGAGATTTTGATGCTCGCTTAATTCAGGGCGAAGGAATGAGTGAGTCGGGATGAGATGGAATGC
The DNA here is from genome assembly GCA_020726505.1 of Leptodontidium sp. MPI-SDFR-AT-0119. NCBI lineage: Eukaryota > Fungi > Ascomycota > Leotiomycetes > Helotiales > Leptodontidiaceae > Leptodontidium > Leptodontidium sp. MPI-SDFR-AT-0119. Next base: position 1,023,736 of record JAHLEZ010000013.1, on the reverse strand, counting down.
CAAGGTAAAGGTACGGTACAGTGTTGAATAGATGGACTCTGGAACAAAAGGGTTCTTTCAGCCAAGGCAATGAAACGTAACTTAACGACATATTTTTATGTTATATCATTTCTCGATATTGAAATGTAGTTTTAGTAACGATGCGGAAGAAGATATGAATAAGTAGTGCACCAGCACAGCGTCTTGCGAATGTGGGCATCAAAGAAAAAGGGCTAGTTTATCACATGCTAGCAAGTAAACGTTTCCTTCCTACAATTTTAAAAACATGCCTAAATTATCTCGAACACTGCCGTGCGTGGCCGAGGTTTTTTTCCTGAAACATGAGGTCTGCAAGGCTGAAGTTTAAGCGGGCCCTGGTCTCCAACGCTATCCCCAAACACGCTTAGCCAAATAAAGCTCAAAGCTTCGTTGAGCATGTGATAGTGCGGAGTGATCAACATCTCATCATCTCATCTCATCCTCAACCCGGTTCTCTCCACATCTACGTCTCCTCCCTCCTTCCTCTTCATTCCTCGACTTCTCGCCAATCCGACAATCCAGCGCGTGCAATGTGATTTCACACAGCTGGACATTCGAGCGAGCGCATGGTTCTTACAAAACATTGAGGTGGAGGTCTTGTGACCAGCAGAGCAATACTACCTACCTACCTACCTTACCTAGCTCCCAGCAGGTACTTGAGGAGGAATAACAAGAGGGAGATCAAGGAAGGAAGGAGGGAAGGATAAAAGAGACGAGAAGAGCCAGAGATGTCGACATCCCCTCCTCGAGAGGGCTCTGCCAATCCAGGGTCGGCGAATGGCTTGGATGAGAAACCTAGGTTGTCGGAGCATGAGAAGAAGGCGAATCATATTGCTTCTGGTATTTATCCCCCTCCTTTGCTCTCCTATTCCACGCCTTTCTTAGCCCTCTCCTTCGTTCAATCACCCCCTCTTCCACATCGGCAATTGGGCATGGCTAATTCGTGTGTCATGCAGAACAGAAACGCAGACAAGCTATCCGCGAAGGCTTCGATCGCCTCACAGAGCTGGTGCCGGGGTTAGAAGGGCAGGGGAGGAGCGAGAGCGTGGTGTTGAAGAAGACGGTGGATTATATGCGTGCGCAGCTTGCGGAGAGGAAGAGGTTGGTTGAGAGGGTTGAGGGGCTGGGTGGGCAGGTTGAGGAGGGGATGAGGAGGTGATTGGTTATTTCTGGATGAGAAGGGAAGGGAGGAAGGGGGGAAATTTGGTTGGGATTGTATGTTCTACGGGAAAGGAAAGGATGGGCTTGGGACTATGGGGAGTGGGTTGTTCGGGGCGTGGCGTCTGGAGTTGGTATAGGAATATGATATCCGGTTCATGGTGTTGGTAGGAGGAGCATGAAGGGGTAACAGACATTGGAATTTATGCCTTCCTCATGGTAGGAGCGGCAATGGGAAAGTACGGCTAGGTTAACAAGAGGAAGACCTCTTGCTGTGTGATCATAATGTACATTACATTCGATATCTTACAACATCACAAGTCTCTACTATCTATACTCTGCCTTCATCTTGAACAGTAACTTCTGCAAGTCTTCAATAGGAACCCGAAGACCTTTCAACTGCTCCGGCGTCAAACTCGGGGATCCTAGCGGACGTTTGACTGATGAAGTCTTGTTGTTATGATCTACCGAGGCAACACCTCTGACCAAGGAAGTGCCTAGGTGCCGCTCAGGGACAGCATCATGCAATTGCTCAACGCGCTTCAGAGCTGGATCGTGGATCATCGTCTCTTCAGCCTTCGGGATACCAGTAAAATCCACCACAAGACGACCTTTTTCGACGTCCTGTGGTCCAACCACAGCGATGACGGAATAGCGTTTCGACTTTGCTTCCCGGATCTTCTTTTGCAGCGAGCGTGCGCTGTCATCTATGTCGACTGAGATTCGGTCTTGGGATTTCTGCGTCCTGGAGCCTGCCTTCCCAAGCTTTGCCCGTTGCGTACCTTGCAAAACTCGCTTGCACTTTTGGGCAAATTCTACCACGGGTTCCGAATCGTTGACTGTGATGATCATTACTTGTCGGGGGTTCAGCCAGAATGGCCAATGGCCGTTGTGATGCTCAATAAGAAGTGCCATGATTCTTTCCACTGAGCCCAGGACTGCTCGGTGGATTAGAACAGGGGTCACTGGTCCCTGGACCTTCAATAAAGCTAGATCAGTAGTAGATTCTCCCTTCTGCTCAAGCTCTGGAGCTGGAGCTTGGTATTCCAATTCGAACCGTTTCGGTAGCTGAAAATCGAGCTGAATTGTTGCGGTTTGGTGTTCTTTCCCATCCGAATCCTTCAAGATGACATCGATCTTTGGCCCGTAAAAAGCCCCATCTCCTTCGTTGATTGTCCAGGCTTGCCCACTAGCATCCAACGACTCCTTCAAAGCCGCTTCGGCATTCTCCCATTCCTCCACCGTCCCAATGAAATGATCTGCCGGCCTCGTAGAAAGCGCCAAACGGTACGGCCCAAGGCCAAAAACATTGTACGTCATCTTGATGAAATCCAACGTGCTCGTGATTTCCTGACGAATCTGAGAAGGGCGGCAGAAAATATGTCCATCGTCCTGGTGGAATCTCCGTACCCTCGTCAATCCACTAAGTGCGCCGTGGACCTCATTCCGATGTAAGGGGCTAAAATCGGCGTATCGTATAGGCAGTTCTTTGTAGCTCCGCTTCTTCGATGCAAAGATGAGGCAGTGTCCTGGGCAGTTCATAGGCTTCAAGCCGTACTCCTCATCTTCCCCAACCTGTCGGCCTTCCTTCTCTCCTTTCGCCCCCCGACCAACCACTGAGTACATATCGTTCGCATAATTCTCCCAATGGCCTGACTTTTCCCATAGCGACTTCTTGTATATCGTCGGTGTAATAACTTCCTGGAACCCGAAATGGTCGTACTGAGCTCGGAGGAAATTCGTCAGCCTGTTGAATAGTTTGGCGCCATTTGGGAGGAATAACGGGGATCCGGGGCTGTAGGCAGATGTAGTGAAGAGCTCTTGCTCGATTCCTAGCTGTCGATGGTCTGCGAGTGGAGTCGAAGGACTGGCTGTTGACTTGGCTGACTCTGCAGCTCCTGCTGGAGGTTCGCAGGCCGTACAATAGCCATTTCGAATTGACTGTATCCGCGGGACTCGGTATACAACATGTGATGGTCGTGACCTGATCTGTAATAGACGCAGAGCCCTTGACGAGCGCATCATGGCGATTACATTGAATGGGTCGAGCTGCCTCCGAATTATTTAAAGATTCCTAGCTCGTCAAGCGCGAGTTGATCCCTGCAAGCCTCGAAGTCCCGCGACAACGCGGTGACCAGGGTCAGCTGGCAACGTCATGGACCTGGCAGAATCCCAGCCTCGTAGAATAATATATGATGTATATTTCATGGCACATCCCACATCTCGTCTCTACTTTTCTAAGTGATCTCTATTATTTTCCGCTCACTCACCTTTACTTACTTTTGCGCAAGCAATATTCATTATTTGGCATCGCTAGTAATCAATCTACGCGCTTCACATCTTGCTCAAGCGACTAACAGATACAGACATTCATTCACCATGCCGCCTGGCAAGTCGAAGGTACATCTAGGGGATTCCTGGGTGGTAGAAGGCGATGATGACAGTGCCGAGGATTCACCACCAGATGATGAATACAAACCCCCGCCGCGCAGAGTAACGCCTCCTAGAAAGTCAACAAGAGGAACAAACAGGTCGCTTGAACCAGAGTTGGTGATGCCGTCATTGGACCTCAATTCTATGGACGGATCTTGGGCAGACACAACGAGTGGAAGTGCACGAGCAAGGGCAAACCAGTCAGCCGAAAGAGTCTTGGAAGCACGGAGAAGGAATACTCGGATGAGCAACGAAAGTCCTGTCAAACGTGCGAGAATTAAGAGCCCGCCCACCGAAGGCCCTAGCACATATCAAGGCGACAACTCCAGCAATTTCAGAGATATTGTGGATGTTGCTGTTGAGCACCTTACTGCCATCATGTCCTGGCTTCTGGATGTTCTCACTGGCGCGCTCAAGGTCTTGAAGAAACCACTATCATATATCTTAGCAGTATGGCTTCTCTTTGGAATTGCCGTCATCGCCCGAAACTTGGTCACAAACTCCATCTATGCCTCGATGTCGCCGCTATGCCGAATTCCCGGTGCTTCATTGCTGAATCTACCATTTTGCCCAGTCCATCGAGTCGATACTAGCCACGGCTCGCCCCCACCAGTTGAATTTGATGATTTGATGGCGGTGCAGTCAAAGTTTGAGGAGGTGTTGGAAGAAAGCGCTGGTGGAGTTTCTTTGCCGCTAGACATGAAGCGTGGTGAAGCCTCAATTCGGGATCTACGTCAGCTTGTTCGTTATAGCCAGCTTCACTCCAAGTAAGTGACCTGGCCAGCATCGGCATTAAATTCTCGGCCCAAGTACTGACTTTACTAGAAATGAATTGGTTCTGGAATTCGACGGTTTTATCGAGACCGCCCGAATAGCTTCGTACGACTTGCAGAAATTTAATAGCCATGTGGGCCGAGCAGTGGACAGCGTCATTGCTACCACGAGATGGACGACCAGGGTTCTCGATGGTATCCAAGAGAGAGATGGTTCTAGAGGCTCGATCAACGCATTCATCCATGACCGGTTACTCGCCCCGTTCCAGCCAGTCAAGTTCACCGAGAGCGTCTTGTTGGACCAGTATATACAACATACACGGATTGTGGAAGAGGAGATCAATAAGTTGATTATCGAAGCCCAAGCCATTCTCCTTGTCCTCACGAACCTCGAAGACCGACTCGATGTGATTCACGGAATTGCAACCAGGGATGACATGCACACCAAAGCTTTGAAAGAAGAGATTCTGGCCGAATTGTGGACCATGGTTGGAGGAAATCGGGGCAAGCTTAACAAGATGGACAGGAAGCTGGGCTTGTTGCAACAAGTTGGCATTTACCGAAAGACGGCCTACGCTCATGTTTCTGGTACCATCATTCGATTGCAAGCCATGGGAGCCGGGTTAGAGGACTTGCGAGAACGGGTTGGCTCACCGGAACTGCTGCGTGATCGACTTGATATCCCTCTCTCGGTACACATTGAGAATATTAATAAGGGAGTCGAGAGATTGGAGGAGAGCCGACTGAATGCCAGGAAGTTAGAGGACGAACATCTTAGACGGACATTGGAGCGTGGCCGTCTTGAAGGAGCGATGATTGATGGATAAGATAGTGGATGGATGGTCTGGATTTCTTTCGGTTGTTCGTTCGGTCCCATACTTGGGAGGCTTGGCGTTGGTTGTGGGGTTTGGGTTTGTTTAGGAGTGGGCCGGCTCGAGTTGCTTTTGGTTGGATTGACCATGACGAAATATCTGATGGAGGAGAAATAGTGATACCCAGGTGAACGGAACAGAATACACATAAATTAAAGTGGTACCTTTCCCCTTCCCTTGGTTTTGTTTCCTTTCGTCGTCTCGTCAGCTTTTCTTCTACTGGCATTGAGACAACTTCATACCCCTAGCCGCTTTGATATGTTCTCAGCTCACCATGGTCTTTGGATACGTGATGCTTTCGGATGCTGTAAGTACTACTACTTGGATTCTGCTCTTTCTATTGCCATGCTATAATTGGTTTGCGTTTTGTTTAGCCCCCTGCTGTGGTAATTTTGTGATTGTGCGAAATGCTTACTGATGTTGTGTTACTAGGGATTCTGATATAGTTTTTTCTTAAGCTATAACACTCTGGACCCGGAGAACAACTCTCTGGGAGACTTCACCGTAGGTCTCTGAATGTATTGAGTTGCGTTTCTGACATTTGTAGGCCGTCTCGCCTTCAACAACCTACGTTCCTATCTTCGCCTCCGACTTATACAACTAAATTCCTCTCTGGAAACACCACTGGCGCCAACAGCCAACATATGGCCCCTTATCTCAAATTTTCGAAGTGCTCAGTGCCTCTCTGCTTGAATCCCTAGAGTCACTGCTCATTCATGTGAGAAACATACTTACTCCCCTCCCCTATCCACTCATTCCCAGCCCAACCGCGTCACACTCACACGGAAATATTGCTACCCATTCCCGAACTTTGCCCACCAGCAGCGCTGATACAAGTACTCACACAGCTGGTAACCGCACACCCAAAGCCCCAAAAAACAAAGTCACAATCACACAATGGCTTCAGAACGATCTCAGTCAACACCTCGAGGCGAAAGCTCCGTACAGAGTGTTGTAAACATTGTCAGAGGAATCCTTCCAAGACCTCGTTTCTCCCGTCGAAACAGTCATCTTCGAACTCCTACCCTCGGAAATCCCGTGCCATCTCCTACCGTCGTCGGTAGCCCACCAGCTACACCAAAGCCACAACCAAGCCTTGACCGCGCTTGCTCGTGCCGCAAAGAGTCGGACGAGAAGAACAAGCGAGGTGGTCCACCATCTCCGGGTGCTCCTGGAACTTGCACCTGCAGGTTGAAGGGGGATGAGATGCTGAGCCGAAGTGACTCTGGTATAGCTATTAACATACCGACGAGAAGTCCCCTGCGGATGGCTTCTTCATATGGGGTGCGCGAAAGGTTTTCTACTGGCAATCGTTCTCGTGTCAAGAGCGAAAAGAGAGGCAGGATGTACTTCACGCGGGAAGCGAAACTACCAAAAATGTGTGTCCCGTTATCCGAGATTTCTTGGAGACCTGACGGAAGCCTATATTTCAGCAAGAGGGCTACGAAGATCATCAGGGAGATGATTCCTGCGGACGAGCCTGCTGGACTTCCGGGTCCAAAACGACCAGTCGAGGAGCTAGTCGCCCGCCAAAGCTCACGACGCTTCCAGAGATGGCTGAAAGTTGCCATTCGTCGAATTAAAAACCGAAACCGAGGCTGGGATCAACGTCACAGGAATCTTGGGAAGGATTACCTCCTACCAAAATGGGGAGAAAGGCGTCCCAAGGTCAAAATAAGTCTCTGGATCGAGAAGATCTGCATAAACGAGGACTTCGTGGACTGGAAAGATGACCATTTGACGATTTATGGACGCTCCGTCATGAGGGTTCTTCAATCCGCCACCATTGTCATTGATAAGAATCACGACATCTTGAAGGACAGCTACGCACTGAGTTCATGGCCCAAACATGGAAAGATCGCCGTCAAGAAGGAAGGTGGAGATTTCGATATCCTGATGAATCACCTTCAGCGCGGGAGACGTATCTGGGTGTGTCGGACGAAGAGTCGGAAGTCTATAGTTGATATTCCTCGCACAGAGAAGTTGTGGGATGCTAGGACGCTTGTCTTCGATTCGCATCGGCATGTTGGTGCACATATGCCACTGATCAGGATTTGCCAAGGAGACGAACCCGACAACTGGACTGCTGCTGAGAAGTCTAGAGCCAGGATGGCCAGAGATAGGTTGGCAGGTTCGTTGCAGGAGTTGGTCGAGAGAGGCAATGAGTTGGAATGTGACGGCTTCCTGGAAATGACGACGCAACTCGAGAGTATCATTCGAAAAGGGATGGACGAGAGAGCTCAGACTTACCGAGACGACCCTTGTGGTCGCTGCCGTCATAACATCACTTTTGCGAGCCCAAGAATGAGAATGTTTTCGCTCGAGGATGACTGTGTACGGGAGCTGCCCTCTCATGACACGGGTTCTCCAGACGTGGAAAATCCGGAAGCTGGATATCTGGACCTGGATGATTCGGACGTGGATGCTCCGGTCAAGAACACTTTGCTGGAACGAATGGGACCAGACCGTTACGGTCGCTTTGTCGACCTCGATCCCAAACGGAAGAACAAGAAGATTTGCTTCCGCGATTGTCACACAAAAGCTTGCACAAAAGGCTGCAGCATCGACCCGAATAAAATTCGCAGATCTTGGTTCAAGCGAGTACTAAATCTTAAACCTGACCCGGTCAAGGAGAAGAAGCCAGACATCTACTTACCGAAGTCGCGTCCACTCATCAGAAGTCGTCCATGCCCTCCAGGCTGGGAAATGCAATACTATTCCTCCATTGAATGCAATAAGCAAAGCTGGAAGGGCTTCAGGTGCACTATTGACAGGTGTCCCAAATCCTACCCTGGATGCCCACACGCCGATTTCGTCAAGCCTGGCCAGTCTTCGAAGGGTGACAACGACCTTTTCAAGGAACATCATAGGACCGAAGGCTTGATCTGTTGGAAGGATATGCCCATCATACCTTTCATAGAGGACAAAAAGTTATCTCACGAGGAGAACAAGAGGATGTATAAATCTTACAAGGAGGATTTGCAGAAGATGTTTGAGGAATTCAGGAATACTCCTGCGCTGCTGCCTCCAGCTTCGTGCAAAAAACCGCGTCGATCGAAGAAGCAACCTCGGAAAGTCAGCTCGGCCTCGACCATAACCCCAGCGAAGTTTCGAGAGGCATCTAGAAGTAATGACACCATCAAGGCGAGTTCCGTGGAAACAATCAAAGCCCCGATCCCGGAATAAACAGAATCTTCAATGCCGTCGGTACTCGAGCCATTCCGTTCAGAGTCGCGGGAATACCTCCTCAACACCTACCTGTCTTCTCAAAAAAATACTCTCGAATGACATTAGTAACAGCTGGTCTTGGAAACCTGCAGCTGTCATTTATCCGAAACATTCTTTCTCTCAATATCGTGGAAAGGAGTAACTCAGTACACAACGCTGTTGAGTAGCTGCTCTAGATTTTGTCGCTTTTGGAACGCCTGCCGCTTCAAAAATCTGTCTTTACCTTCCTTATATACCTTATGTGTCTGTATTTCCTCTCTATATGTAATACTTAATGTCTATTTCTTGGGTCACAGATGATTGGGTTGATTTATTACGGGGTCCTTGGGTGAAGGGGGATAATGGGCGGAGGAGGATGTGGGGAACGTCATGAGATATTTACGACACATTCATTAGGTATTGGACCTTAGACTCCTTTGTTGTTTGGATAGACTATGGTATAGACTGGGAGAATTGGAGTTGGAATATAATATACTGCTTTGAATACCTATCCTCGTCGCCATAAGCAGCTTGTGCCGCTGTGAAACCGCGGACAGGGTGGTCACAGTGATACTCTCCTCGGATCCTCATATCAACTGCTCCCTGGACTCTGGTCTTAATTTCTCCTATCCCCACATTACTTAACACTTCCTCTTGTTCAAGCAATTCATGAACTGCGACTGCGACTGCGACATCCCGTGCCAAGAAAATCGAGATAGTGCAAACATATCTTGAGCGAGACTGCAAGGTGGAACAGTAAACATTCCTCTCTCGATGCGAGGCGAGGCGAGGGAGGGCCTGAATAAAAAATAGATTGAAGAAACCATACCGATTCATCCTTCACTTTTTGGGAGAGTTGCAAATGGTGTCATGCATTTCGTTACTCAGAAAGTTTATAAATTTTTAGCATCTTCTTTTTAGCTTACCTAACGAGTAACTTAAGGTATTTTATCCCCGCAAAGTCTAACGTCTACCCGGTACCGTGGTTTCTATTAGTACAGTGGCACAATGGAATTAAAAGGTTCAATTTTATCGTAGGGTTCCTGGCATGCTGCATATGTATGCAGTTGCCAAGTAGGCTAGCTACAATTTAAAGTAGACTAAGTGGGAACTAGACACCTGTTCCTGTTCCAGAGTTGCTGTATGTCTATTAAGTTGCCAAGCTAGTCTAACTATAACCTAACTAGGAACTAATGAACTTGTACAGTACCTAAATTGTTGCACATCTAGAATCTTGCCAAGCAGGTCTAAATGTAACTAAAAAAAGCTCAATGGCCAGGAAGTAGAGTATCGCTTCTGGAGTCTGGACTTCTATACACGCCTGCCCGCCAAAGAATCTAGTCCCGCTTCTAAGCAACTGAGCTAGTATTTAATAAAGAACGTTCCTGAACTGCTGCATGTCTAACAAGATGCCAAGCAGTCTAATTACAACCCAGAAGTCATAGCGAGGTGTCAAGTGCCCGTTCCTGGAATATTGCATGCCGTGCAATTGTCACGCCGCTTTCAAGCTGCCTAAAATCTAGAACAGCCCAGTCCCGGGGTTAAACATGACGGTATCTAAATCGGCGCATACCTTAAAATATACCAAGTGCAATTAAACAGACATGCAAAAAGCTAGGCTGCTAAAGTTCTAAATTACATCCGAGACCTTCACTTACCTCTTACCATTTACTCGTTTCGCAGCCCCACGAAGATAAAATTTCTCTGTCGAACAAACGCCTAGCAGGATGGAGAACCAGTCCGTGGGTTTCTGAGAATTCACTGGCTACCTATCACTGCCTTCCCAGAGATTCGTGTATGAAGTGTCTTCTAAGAGAGAACACTTAGATACCCTAATACTTTTTTGTTTTACTTCCTTCTCCCACCAAAGCCAAGCGAAATCGAAAGGAAATATCTACCATTTCACTTGTCAATCATACAACCCGTTAATTTTATTGGCACCTGATACTTGCGCTAAGTAATAATATAATAGCTAATTCTATTATTTCTGCATTTTAATGTCAAGACTTCCTGTAGTTCGCTCAATTCTGTCAAGTGATGTGGGCCAGGTGTGGCGGCCAGATGGACCATGTGTAAGCCAAATCCAATTCACATGATACATCGCATTTTGACTGGATTATACTCTTTTTTCTCTCGCGGGATACTTAATCGTACTTTTGTTTTCTCAATCAGAGGCTGTAGCGACGAGATCGCTTTCCACAACGGTGTCAGCGCTGTTGGGGCCAGTGCCCTGGGCGCACCTGGCTCTCTCAGCTCTCCGACCGCTGGGATGTCCAACACATTCTTGTCTCCAGCAATTTTGTCACGAGGCAGACTGCTGTAACCTTGATTAATGTCTGCTGAAGCAAAACTCATAATCTTTCTAATTATCTCAATTTCCTAGTAATCAACACTTACAAACTCCTGAATCGGATTGAAAGCTGCCCCTTTTATTTGTTTATTTCCATGTGCGTTATGATAATCAGCTGAATCAAGTCGCCGGTCCATGGAACAAGAATATCTTGTTCTCACTACCACTTTGTAAGTAGACTCAGCGGGGTTAATTCGGTAAAAATGGAAATCTCTGTCTCTCACTTAATATTAGGGGACCCCCCTTACTTCCAAATGATAGAAAGTGCAAGGTTCTCTCCTGAATAAAAATAGTCAGTCGGGGTTCGGGTTCGTTCCTCGCCAAGTGCAAGAAGACTCACCAAACTGAAATTCTTCCTTACAGGCTTTACTCCAAATTCTTATATCTGCGACCTTGCTAAGTGAATTGAGACCCTCGCTATTTCGTCTAAGTTTTGGTTTGTTTGCTATTTGAATTTATTCTTGGACTCATTTCTTCAACTATTCGAAGTTCATGCCCACTTGCGCCACATCTGGGTCCCATTGGTTTCTGTGGTTTGTGAGTACTTGTCGTTGATCTTAGTTGTACCACAATTCCAAGCTTGTAAAGACTTTATAATATAAGTTCAAGTATTAAAATACCTTCTTCAAGCTCTTATGTCCTCGCTTGTGCAAAACATTACATGTCTTATTTTCTCTTTGCGTTAACTCCGTTCGAAATGCTACGTCACTCTGAATTCCAACTACAATTCGTCCTGGTTTGCTTTTCTGGTTCCGTGTATCTTTTGTAAGAATAGATTCAATAAGGGCTCACTAGAAAAAGCCTTATGGTTTCTTTTTTCCTTTATGAATGTTTAACTTCCATATTCCCCTTTGATGCATGTACTTTATCACACAGTAACCTTATTGAGCATCACCTATTACTTTTGTCTGACCTTATAAACTAATAATCACTTGATAATACAAAAGACTCTGCAATCTCTGTTAACTTACCCTCTGCTAAAGGTTTACCCGCTCTCTCAAACCCTCAAATGGTCAGCGCCAGTGATCATTCTCAGTTCGAAGTGGTTTGTACTCCCGTCATACTCATTCTTTGTGATATTCTCAGTTTGGCAATGGATTTCGATTTATGTAAGCTTTTATCTCACAGTCTCGCGTTGAAATGAGAACTCTCCTGTCCTTCCATGCTCACCCTCTTAAATCTAGGGTGCTTCGAACCGGCTCTATCTCCCCTCATGCTCTCCTTCAACCGTCTTAACGACTTCTACACACATCGTTAAAAGCTCGTGTCAAGCAGTTTTTGGATTTCTTAACCTCTTGACGTTGATCATTTATCTGGCGTCAACAACTTTGAGAGTGCGTTATATATAACTTGTATAATTATATTTTTGATTTCATTGCAACTGTGATTCTTTGATACCGTATCAGGTCTCTCATCACTACTAACCGCCTCACGCCTTCTGCTTTTGCAGTTTCTGCTGAAACTTTCAAGCTACTAACGTGAACAGCTTAGAAAGTCTTCTCTCTCTCTTTACATTCATCGCCTGGTGGCTGCGCCTGCTTTGAGACAGGAGAACCTACCTGCTCATCTTGTGACGATCTAACCCGTTCCGACCTTTTCCACAGCTGTGGATCTCAGGCAACGCCTTGTCTCTTCCCCTAGCTCTTGTCCTCCCTCCCTCCTGCTTCTTCTGCGTTGCCTACCACGACATACCATTCACCTGGACAGCAGAGGACACTTCTCTGTGATTTAGTAGACTCTCACGCCCTCTTTTCCTCCTTCCGTCTGCCCTTTGATAAACTTGTTCGCTACGTAGAAGTGGTTCATTCTCCCCTTGTGTTAGCCTTTATTAGGCCTTCCCCGTAAGTCCAAATTCGAATCAAGACCTTGTAATTCTCACTGCGAGCGGTGACCCCATTCTGCCTTCTCCTTCGACCACTTCGGTCCTCTTTTTCAATCAACAACACACCCACACACCATTCACCCCAACCCAAAACGATCATTCTCTGCGAGCGTTTAGGTCATTCCAGGCCATAAAGCAGCTGGAGAGGTCACCCTGACACAGCAAATACAACCAAATCGCAAGGCAGCAGCTGGTACGACTCCACGAGCCCTTACTAGACCAATTGAGACTCTTCTGCTGACCGATTGATCCTCCAGAAGCTCCAGAGTCTCTTCTCAGTTCCCAACAAGCTCCGAGAACATCATGGCAGGCTCTAGGAGCGCGGAAAAGGGCGAGGAATCAGAGAATATCAAGCCAGCAGGTATGACAGAAGCTGGCGAGACCCTGTGGACTCCCAATCCCTACCAAAAGCCGATTTTACTGACTATTGGATCAACCAGACATCCGCGAGGATTCTCTCAGTGCCACAGCAAGCTCCCAGCACTACAATTCAGGCTTCGCGAGCGCAAAGACGGAGAGAGAAGCAAATAATATGGCTTCAACAGGCAAACTAGTAGCTGGTAAGGCCCCGCACACCCCTAATCTCCACAGAGAGCCTGTTTTACTGACCGTTGGATCAATCAGAAGCTCCGAAATCCTTCTTCGATGCCACAACAAGCTCCCGAGACACCAGCCAGCTCATGGACAGTATACTTATTGAACAAACCCTTAAACTCGAGGCCCTTAAACTCGGTTCCACGCTCTGTAGTGACGCCGTTCGATCGTTTCTCTCCAAATCCCGCAACCCTCTCCGTTCCCTCAAATTGCTATTTACCTCGCTCTATAGAGATGGCAGTATGAAATCGGGATCGACCAAGCCCTTCGTACCATATACAGCTTTTCCAAAATTCCCGGAACTGCCTGCCGAACTACAAGCCATGGTCTTCGAATTCAATATTGCCAGAGAGCCGGATCGCGTAATTGAGGTCAATCATACGGGACCAGGCAGATATGTCACGGATGCGAAGTCTCCTGCCTTACTCCACGCCTGCAGGCTCTCTAGATCTACATGCCTTAAGTACTACGACATCATATACTGGGAGAACAAAGCAGATGACGCCAGCGGTACTAATACAACAGAGAGTGAGGATACCAGGGTAAGTTTGGATGTTGAGACCAAGATGAAGCCACGGGAACCACGCCACTTCTTCGCTTTCATCGACTATACTACTGACGCATTCTACTTCTCCTACGCCCACTTCAGCCGAGACACAACTACTCCTGTTCCTGAAGATCATCCCCGCAATTTCCAAGATATCCCTCACTATCACCGAGCACTTGGCGCGTTCTTCACTAAGCTTAACGAGCTCCCGTCATCGAACAAGCTTCAACACCTGGTCTTCGGTCCAAGAAGCCAATTCGCCCCAGGTCACTGGCATAATGGATTCAAAGATATCAAATTCTCGTTCCCTCCTAATCTGCAAACCATCGCCATTGTCTGTGAAGACTTGTGCTGCGACCTGGGACCCTTCGCTCTACGGAATCTCGACCCTCGTCTTACACACGCAAAGGCTATAACCTGGACAAAGGTCAATGATGACGGAGGTCTCAAGGATGACAAGCTTCAGATGGAGAATGTCGCAAAGTATTTCAACGATCTCGACTTCCCGGCAATTCCAAAGACATTCTACGTCACGCATTACCATGCTCTGAAAACTCAGCTCGCTAAACACGGCGTCGACATCACACCAAAGCTGACCAGGGCCCTCGTTCTTCGAGAATCGCCAGGAGCTAAATACCCGCTTCCGACCTGCCTTGCCGTTCTCAGAGGTGACGCAGATGTTTCATGCCCTTGCGGCTGCTCCTACTTCAAAAACTGAGGATAGGGCGTCTGAAATGATTGGGTTGATATGTCTTGAGAGTATATGTATTGTGTGGATATTATTTAATGGCTTCAGAGCATTTACTTTTGCTGGGCTGCCGTTCGGTGGTGGGCGTGGAAGAAAAATGGTTGAAGCAGCGAGCCTGGGTGCATTTGCAAATTTCTACATCTTTTGGGAGGGAGGAGATGATGTAGAACTGGGGCTGAGAGAGACATCAGACGACTTTGCTTTGCACTCTGCTTATTGAATCAGCTTCTGTGCTTACTTTACTGGCGCTTTTAAATCAATAAATACACATGCACTTTGAAAACTTTCATTGGAAATAGTTGGAAATTGAATCGCACCTGTTCTAGTCGTTGGAGGGAAGCCACTCAACTACACCAAGTCAACTAAAGAGACTTTGCTACTACACAACACCCAGAAGATATCAGTTGAGGAACCACCTGTGTACTTCTCTCTGACAAGATTTTCGTTGCCAATTTCTACTCAGCGATGGATTTCTGAAAATGGAAATGCTCAGTAGATTAGAACAATAGCGGGGTGCTACTTGTACCACGGAGAATGTCGGCCCCTGCGATGGGTGCATCTGCATTGGCGAGCTAAATTAAAAGACTTTGGAATTCAAATGATTATGTTAAATCCAACTCCATGACCGTAGAAGACTCGCAGATCATCGTTTCCTTTTTAACATCCAAGACACCAATACGTTTATACACTCCTGATGCACTGGAACTAAGTATGAGAGCACAAAAATACTCTGCCTTTTCTCCAGGATCTTGATCCACCGAAACGAACCCGTCGATCGTGTTGCCAACGATCAAGCAATGAACAATACAAGTATCGTCCTTCGAAGACCCGCTGTCCGCAGTCCGAAGAACGTCAAGGTCGAAATCGGAGGTCGATATCAACACAAAGTCGTTGTTAATATCTCCATCAAGTATTAAGACAGCATTCTTTCCTTGGAAACTTGCGTCATTTCGCTCGCACATGATTGCAGAAGTGACTGCTCCTCTGACCCTCAACGCTCCATTTGTACTTTCAATCCACATAGCAGGATCAGGTGAGAGGTTGGTCTCCAAAACCTCTAGTCTTTGGTCGGTAGCGAAAGAATCATCATAGCCAGCAGGGAAAACAATCCCCATTTCCTCGGTATCCAGAATGAGATTTGCCCAAGACCAGGTTGGAGCGAAGGCGGTCTCATGTCTCCTTGTAAGATGTCTTGTTGAGGTACCTACAGGCCTCGTGATATGCCACAATAGACCCCTGGCGAAATCTCCTTTCCACAAACCCGCAAGGTAGTCGTCGCCGAGTTCTGCTTGGAAGACGGTAGCAACACCAATCAAGGCTATGAGTCTATCCGATTGTCGTGTGAGACTCAAGCGAGAATATTCCTCGACAACTTTGAACCATCTATCATATCGCTCTTTGAGATTTGAGTGCTCTGTGATGGGAGGTTCCTGAGAAAGGCATTCCCTAAAGGGCCCACGGACTACTGAATCCAGACCCAAACATTCGCAGCGGAGGCCAGTCTTGCACTCCAAAATCACCTCGGAGGGGTGAAAATGGAGAGTTCTAGGTGCCAGATAGCGCTCTTGGAATGCCCAGGCCCGAGAGAGGAGGGGAACGGAATCTGCGTCAGGGGATGAAGAGTAGTGCTTGACGAGCGTACTGTATCGATTATGAATGTGCTCGAGAGATGGTCGTACAAAGATGATTGGCTGGTTTGGGCTAGTCGGGTTGATGGGAATGGATTCGAGACTTGTTTTTTGAGAGCCACAGAGAATTGTCCTTGGCGACAAGCAATCTCCCCGACCATCAGCTGCACCGGTAGCTGCGATGTTGAGGTAGCTGTCGGAGTAGATACTAGCCATGCGAGCTGATTCTTGCTTCCAGTCGTGGCCGTCATCTTGAATGATGCAGAGTGCATCTATCCAGAGATATCGAACACCGAAAGCTTGAGCGATATCGACAGAATCTTGGAAGGTTTTTGGTAGGGAGTCCCATTCAATGCGCTTCATTCTTGTTTCCAGAGAAGCTTTCGCTGTCTGGATAAATTGATGTTTACCCCAACAATGACTCAGTGTCATGTATTGATTCGTTTCGCAGACGCTATTCCTTGTATCGACCAGAACGACTGACTTGTCGACTTTGGGCTTAATATCTAGTACGCGAGATGGAAGCTGGGCGCCTTTTTGGGAGTTGCATTGGGGGGTGATTGTCATCGCAATTTCGTATCCAGTCTAGAAATATTCCAGAGCATTGGTCCAGTGGAATTTCAGAAGAAACGGCGTTGGCCCCGAAAGCTGCCTACTTAGGATCCATCTAAACTCGGTCTGTCTGTTCGCTACATTCAACGTTTGCAGCATAATATCATCTGCGAAAAGCTTCATACCTTTGATCGTGTGATACTGTAGTCGAATTTCAAGTGTATCGTAGTCCTCATAACCAAAAATCTCGACTTCTGGTGGATAGTCAGGCTGCACGATAATGAGGCCATGAGGCGGATTCGGCAGATTGGTAAGAAGGTGGTTCATAAGTTTTTGGCCATCACAAAATACTCGACAAAATGAGCATCCTCCATCGAAACTGGTTTCACTGCAGCGCTATATGTTCGGCAAAATGATACTCGTTGTAGTCTTGATGTGCTACTGTAGGCAGACAGGCGAAATTGGCGAACCACCAAATGCCTGTGGTCGCAACACCCCGCCTCAACAAAAGAAGTCCCTTATTATCATTATCAGACACAGATTGAAGCCATACATACAGCTGTAGAGAATTAAACGATAGAGAGTATTTTTCTATCAAGTATTCTTCAATCAAGTTATCTTTTATTGCGAGCTGCCAGCCGTCAAGGGTATAATCGGGGTCTGTTGACCCCTGTTGCCCAATCCGCCAAATTGGCCAACTGGGGCTGATTCATTAAATTCAATGAAATTGCTGTTTGATTTAAGGGAAAGGTACATTAAACCTCCAGGATTACTTTTTGCTCCTATTCTTCACCATTTGAGCGTTCCTCTTTATCAGTAAATCATTGAATTGTCTAATATATCACGGAAACTACCTATTTTTGGATGGGTTAGATAGATCATTGACAACTGGCGTATTTGGCCGGGAAATCGACCTGCCGTTATAACCCCCTCCCACTATTGCCTGCTTACCCTTCGATATCACAATTACAGAGATCTCGTACTTGCTGCGGGGTGTGATTGGCGGGGTGTTTCTGTGCAGGCGGCTGTGCGTCGATGGCGTCTATGCCAAATATATTTATGATGCTATTGGTTACGGGACGGGATCGGCCCGACCTGGATACCCCTCACAAGCGCTGGACGGCCCAAAGCAGCTACCTCTTTTCCAAGCTGCATCTGCTATCCCGGCGCTGTTCCTCCCAGCTCTCATATTGGCTATTAGGGCCCGCGACTTGTATGATGTGTTCGGGTGAGATTGGCCAATTTGGCGGATTGTGCAATGGGGGTCAACAGATCCAGGCAGACGAGGCAAACATCGGAAGAAGGCATCCGCGCCCAGCCTGGTGCTTAGTCGAATGTTTCGAGCGCATATAACGCCATGTCCCCAAGAAGTTTTTACCTAAAATCAGTTCGAAAAGTTGGCAGTGTCATTTATTTACTCTAAAAAATCTTTTATTTGGAGTACTCGGTTGGAAGGAAGTCGCCCAGTTCACGAGTCAGTACTGCATCATCATCAACATATCTCCGAAGAACCAGAGAGGAAGACAACAGCCTGAGACCATGTGCCAAGTAATCCAGACATTGTATGATTGCGGCGGGCGCCATGTGGAAAATAAGGAGGTGTTTTGCGAGAAGGCGAAAGCTGCCGGAGTTATTTGTTCCGGAGAAGACCGTACAATTGTCAAGACCGTCTCGCAGAGCAGCTGTTCCAAGTGCACGGCATAGATGGCACGAACCCAGACCTAGTAAGTCGGTCCCAAAGAATGACGATGAAGTAGTACTGAGTCTGTCAGGGGGTAGAGGTGGAGAGACTTCGGTTGCTTGTCGCTCGCTTGATGACTTGAGCGACAAATACGCGAGGACAAAACTTGAATTTCTGTGGTGGAAGATTGCAGACCAGAGCATCGCAGTGAACGTACGAGAACGCCATCTTTGGGTTTGAAAGGTTGCCATCGTCCTAGTTGAGGGACTTCAAGGGACGAGAGAGAGGGACAAGACACAAAAGCCGACAGCATGTCAACCAACGCCAAAGCTTCCTGGACAGCATGTCGGTAGATTGAGAGAGCTTCAAGGATTAATTTTCATTGGCGAAAAGTTTGTTTTGTCGCATGGAATTTTTGATACGCAATGGGAAATTAAGCAGCAACAGTATATCTTCATTTTGTCTCTTCACTTGATTTGTCCCTGTCCCTGAGTGTGTGTCCCTTCGCTAAATACCCCCTCGGGCGCAGCCAAAAAATGACGCACTAAAGGGGATGAGAGATACTGGAGGACTTCATCACTGTTGATACACTTCACATTCAGTTTGAATATCTCTTTCACATACTTGAAGCTACACTTTGCAGCATCTACTCCGCCGCCGAGGACAGCGCCAAGCATAGCTACAAACACCAAATATCTCTACAAAACCCCAAAACTACCCATTCAGGTCTCCAAGACGCCAAATCCATCTTTCTAGCCCCAAATTAGCCCAATTCCTGCTATTCCCATAGTTTCTTTTCATCCAACTGAAGCTTCGACACCTGAAATCCACTCACCAACGTTCAAATCGCCAACTTGCTCCGTCATTTCAGCGACAACAAGGAGCCTGGCAGACAGGACGATTACTCGCGGGAGTACATCGAGACGATATTAGCAAGAAATCTCCCTTCACTATTTACAGACGAAGATCTCGCCCAGGTGGGCTTGACTCCAGCTTCGCAAGGTCATCTTCCAGCCTCGGGGTAGTTGGTTTCATCTCCAGTAGATCCACAGTCATCTCCAGCGGATTCCTCGTAAGTAACCGGTAACTTAGCTCAGTCAGCCGTGGTAATCGAAATACCCGGAGAAACCAATCCACAGACTGCGGGGGTGCATACTGGGACGTCGGCTGCAATGGAGGTGGGTATCCGTCTGCGGGACTGCGAAAAAATTCCCATGGTATGCAACCCTCAGTCTTGTTCATCAATCATCCTTGCAGACTGTTGAGCTCAGATGCTGATGTTTCGATTCATGACAGACGACGACCCCGCCTATCCAAGACAATGCCCCTACTACTTCAACATCCGTATCAAACAAACATCGCGCAGCCCAACATCGCGGACTCGAGCCCCCATCCGAGCCTGGGTCATATCCTCGACGCTTCTTGATCGAAGATGGTGATGATATGGAGGGTGATGGTGGACAGGATGAATGTCCGCAACAGACTTTCACCCTATTATCTGCCAAACCCGCTGGAGAGGCTGTACCCAGCTCAGCAGCAGGAGGCCATACACAATCACTTGGAAGCGCCTCCACAACAGAACGCATTGCAAGAAACAAACCGCTTTTGGGCAAACTGCGCAAATTCGTCTTGTGGGAAATACAGAAAGCGACGGAAAACTTAATTGAGAAGGGGGATACAATACAACAAAAAAAGCCAAGGCTTCTATCTGAATTGCACAGTGCGTCCTGTCGGCGGAGCTCAGCCGGACGAGGATGCCATTCTCGATGCCGTCATTAAGATCTTGAAGAAGGAACAAGAACCCGAGACAGAAGCAAGGTCGATCGTAAAACTCAGCGATCGCCTGTATGCTGAAATGAGCTGGCGGTTACAACATGACGCGTCGACACACCATGAGACCGAGGAAAGCATCGTTGGAGAAGAAGGATGTAGTGACTCGGGCCTGGGAACAAGCATGATTGAATCGGGGGCAAGCGAAGATCCAATGAAGAAAAGAAAAAGGTTGCATTCCCAACCAGAGCATGCGAACTCCTTCCCAAGCCCCATCTTCGCTGTCGCTTGCCACCCAGCGACCTGAGAACGACCGACAAGAAGTGCTACTTCGAGGGCTGTAAGCGGAAGAAACAAATTACCACGTCTAACCAACAGCACAAGCACTATCTCACGCATTACCCGAAGAAGGCAGCTTTATGTCCCTTCATCGACCGCGATGGGAGCGTTTACTCAAGGGTCTTCGACTCTGAGAATTTACTAGACCATCTAAGAAAAACCCACAACATCGATTGGAGCATCCCAGAGTTTTCAAAGTTTCGCAACGAATACCTAAACCCTCGTCTGCTGATATCAATACCCGACCGGTTCCACCCCGCCTGTCTATTTTGCTCAGAGACGTTCACAGACGCGAAATCAAGCCGTGATCATAGTCTGCGACATGAAAAGACCGAAACTGTGGAGGCTCTTGACCAGGCTTACCTCGAATATGGTGCTAAATGCTCGAATCACAGGCTCTGCGGTACTGAGAAGTACTGGAAATCTAGCGAGTACATTCAAAGGGCAATACGAGCTCCTCGACCACTACCGTGGCCACCTATGATCCTCTCGGGAACTGAGACTGGCGGCACTGCTTCCCAGCCTTCAGATCACTTTCTTGCAGGTACAACATCGGGCTACGGCCACACAATGAGAGACGGTAGCTATGGAACTCCGTTCACGTCTTCCAATGGCAGCAGCTATTATCACAACCGAGCCCTTCGGGCTACCAAACACCATACGACGAGCTCTCTCGACAGAACAACCAAGATCTCACCACGGCTATCAATGCACCAACTCCTCCTCCTCGGATGCCGATGGAACGATGGGGACGCGAGACTATACGAGACGAACCGTGGAACCATCTTGCTGATGCTACTATCCAGCAAGAACCCCCGTGGGATGAGATAGCACCTGCGTATATTGCAAATGAACTGGCCCACTCGTTGGAGAATATGACGATTGGGGTTCCAAGAGTTGGAGACGAGGAGATCTGCAGTACTAATGATAGCGATGTGAGCAGTAGTGGGGATGGGCTGGGGATGATGTGGAACCCCACTTGTTGATCTGTTGTATCTATTTTGAGCTTAGCATAGGAGTGGAGTTATCAAAGGCATGTAAGGTCGGGACCAACAGTTAGAGCGTCATCATGTATCTTATTTTTAAACACAATACCCTTTACGGATCTAGTGGTAGCTGGACATATTTGGTGGAGAAGAAGAAGTCTATAGAGTAGATTGGTTATAATGTAAATCCAGAAGAATAGAAAGATACTTGACAGGCTGAGATATATCGACGTCAATCACTTCCAGTATTATCTCTTTATTCGCAATCGCACAAGCTCATTCCATTGTGGATATTCTAGAATACTTCTGCCTTTCTAACGTCCTTGGGGGAGGAGATAGAATAGGTGGCCACCGATGGATTGAAGAATTTCAAGAAACACAGACGCAAACGCACATATAGTAGAGATGGGAAGATATTCTTTCATATTAATCATGTCTTCCGTTTCTTTGACTCTTGCATACGCTGTGCTGAACAGTATTCCCATTTTCCATGGGACCAGAGACTCGACTCTTAGACGACCTGACCAAGTATTCTGAGACGGTTTTGACGAATGAGAGAAATCGCCTCCTCCATCTAGAACTACCATACTTCCACAAAGAAAGGCGTCCGAAAACCGAAGTTTTCTTCACCCTCGAGGTTTCTTACACACATGGCTTACACACAATATATAGTCTAACAATTATCTCTAGCTCCCTACTACCCGCCCACTACCCTGTCGCCTTATCGCTACGACCAGCATAGTGAGCGTAGATCATAGGGTAAACAATATCTTTTCCACGCATAATATAACTTTCATCGTTCATGCCACCGCAGTGTTATCAAAACAAGTAAATCAAAACTCAAATCTTACAAGCCACCTACAGAACCACCCAGAAAAACCCCGAGCTGATTGACTAGATCCCAAGCGTCGAATCTTCTCAAACTTCAACATCATGTAGTCCGCTTCATCCCTAGCAAAATAACTCTCATTGTCTTACAGCTGCATCGAAGGGATAGCCTGGTCATTAAGTAATACTCTTGATTCATCCAGTTGTGATTCATCCAGCTCCAGTTCTTCATCAGACAACGTCCGGAGATAATTCCGCTCCCCAGTACGAAACTCAACAGAAGGCGTACCCCATGTACAAGTACAATGAGGCGCCAATCGAGGGCTAGCCCCAGGAATGGCATCGTCGTGAGGTTGTGCCAGCTGCCACTGAAAATACTCCGCTCTCGCAGCCCAGAGCTTTTCCTCGTGGTCGCTGGCCATTGCGATCTCCTTGAAACCTCGCGTAACGCTGCTTTGGTGGGTTGAATCATGATCTGGCAATTTCCTCATGAATGGATCGTTGGTAACAATTGTCAACGTCTCGAGGTCCAGATTGCGAGTGGGACGAGCCAAGTTTTGTACGTTGGAGAAGAAGGTGGTGCTATTCCGCCCTCTTGCCTCTTGAGTGTTGAGTCCAGAATGATATCTCAGAGCTTCAATATTAGCCTCTAGTCGAGGATCTAGCAAGGGCACGCAAAGAGCAAGGTGTCGAATATCCATGTCTGGTACCGTGTTGCGAAGAAAAGCCCCGAGAGATAAGCCGTATGAGGTAGAGCATTGAGACGGATAGGGGAAGTACAGGATATCCCACTCGGGGTCGAATCTGATGGAAAGGTCGCCCAAGGAGTGCTCTGGTCCGGACTGGATGGGCAGGATGACCTCTCTGCTCTCGTTGCAAACGCTGAGGAGGGCAAGTGGATGTGCATGTACGCTGAATCCCGATCCCGATAAGCTGGCCCAGTGGACTTCGATTATCTTGCCCTCCCGTGCCTCTTTCCATATCTTGATTCTCAACTCGGTCGGGAGTTTGGGAAAGAAGGTAAACATGTTTGCATGAAATTGTCGTGAGAGCACGATGACGAAGAACCCACAAGATTGGGATATCAGAGCCTGTGTGAGAGACTATATGAACAGAGGAAGACTATGAATGTTTGATGAAATCTGCGGTAGGCGTGAATGACTGGGCCTTTTGTTCTGACAGACTTTGATGATCGGTGGTGTGTACCTCGAGGATGATATCACTCGAACTCAAGAGCAGGCTGGGATCGAGGGACGAGAGATGTCATCACGTGCCGAGAGGCTGGCTTCCACCAATCACAAGATTCCGTTGAACAAGAACTAGAGAGTAAAGTTTCTAAGTAAGAAAGATAGAATTCAACCAGATTCTCTTGCCATTAGAAGCTCCAAGTCGAGGAGAATGACACGGTAATGAATTCATACTCGTGGCATGCATTATCCATCAGACTGGAGTTCCAGGCCAGGGTCGTCCTGCAGCTGCAGGGTTGACACATCCTGGTGACTGACCCATCAAAGAAGCTCAACCCTCGTCCGAACATCTCCAACTTCCCCACTTCACTTCAACCCAACCACCAAACAAAATATCTCCACCTCCTTCAAGTCCCGCACTCTTTTCATTGAAGAGGGATTAAGATCAGTTACAGTCTTTGGAAAATTACACCGGATTTCCAAACTACGACTGGTTGATTGGAAGGGAATACACAAGAATCGCAATGCGCGCGTCCGTTCGCCATGGCGGGGTATTCGCAGCTGCTCTACTTTGCAGCACAGCTTCTGCCGGACCAGTTATTCCTCCCAGAGATGGTACAATCTCATAAGAACACCAAGTAAAAGCTTCATGCTAATTCTTTGGTCTCGCAGTTGTCTCAAATGCCTTCAATCCATGGGTCTCAGTCGATCCCAGCGGGGTACCTATCGCGACCTACACACCGAGTCTGACCACCATCAATGGCGTCGAGACGACTCTGAATGCGATTCCTTTCAGTTTGACGGCTACCGGTACAGCTACACAGACAGTCTCGAAATCCGCAGAGACGACGCCTGCTACGAGTGGAGGATCGTTCCAGGAATGCCATAATCGCGACGAGAAATATGCGCCGTTCTGCAGTCCGACGAACGGGTCGGATGTCAATGTGGATGGGAAATACTATGGTAGGGAGAACCCTACATTGAAGATATTTCCAGAGCAATGGAAAAGAGGAAAGGAAATGCTGACGGGATATAGTGACCTGGGACAAAGATTATTTCAGCCAGAAAAATGCATCCGTCAACATCGTCGCGAACTACGTGAACGACACAGGTCACGGCCCTGTGGCTTTCAAGTCCGATCCTGTGTCCGTCAGTGATGGATATTACTTGTGGACAATTCAAAAAGATTGGTTACAGGATCTGAAAACGAATAACGTCACGCTGTTCTTGAATCGTATTAATCCTCCTGCTGGTGCTCAGGGTAGTCTACCAGGTCCTACCGTGCGCGTGAAAGTCTACGAGAAGCCTATATACCACCAACCGCCCTCCGAAGCCCCAAAGGGACAAACCCTCTACATCGCGCTTCCTGTCGTTGGAGCTTTCATCATTCTCTTTGTGGTAGGTGGGTATTTCTATAATCGCAGAAGTCGTAAGATAGGACTTGGGAATGTGATGGGTCGAAGAAGCGGATACGGGACTGGGAAATCCAGGAGTCAGAGAATGGGACTAGGAAAGACTAGCAAGGGCGATATTCAGTTAAGGGATCGTGAGTTGACGGCTGATGGCCAATACCGTGATTCTCCCGCGAAGGTTGCTATGAGTCCTGGACGGGAGAGGGAGAGGAGGGATAGTGATGGGTTGGGGAGTTTGACTGGTAGTCCGACGGGGATGGGAGGACAGAATTATTTCAGGGATGAGTTGAGGCGGCAGGAGGGGATGAGATGAGGGCTTTTGTGATGCTGCAGTGCTGCATTTCGTCTGGAATTGAGATTGATTGCATGGCGAGCTCGAGCTAGACTGGGAACCGGAGAGGTAATCCAAATGATAGCGTCGGTGTTGTGATTAGCGTTACGTGCTCACGAGTTGATGATAATATGATAATATGAATACCAGCATTTCCCAATCTTGCTTTGCATTTTGCTCCCTCTTTGTTATAAAAACTTCAATGACTCTTACGTACTAGTACCCCAAAAACCCCAATTCCATTGCCAAGTCCCATTCCTCCACACTCGGCTCCACTAACTCCACCCCAAAATCACTTCCCCTTCAAGTTGATATCCACGTCTCGTCTCCTCTCGCAAATCATCCGAACTCAAACTCTAATTCTAATCCTAAGTTTATTTTCAGACCCCACTCGCTCATCCGCTTGCTCACTCATCTAACAATCTGTGCCCGAGACCTGACCAAAAGACTTGGCATCTCACGCACTGTGAGTTACCAAGGTGCCAAGCTCTTAGATGAAGGACTAATGTGTGCTTAAGTCTTAATTCTATCTTGGGCTCCTGCAAGCACCTTACTCTACACAGGGAGAAACTCAGAAATCCACTTCATCAAAATGCCCATTAGCCACGTAAAAGAGTGCGCTCTAACGGAATATCCCAACCCTCTTTCCACGAGAACGAGGCTTGAACCTTTGCTTGAGGATTCGCTCGGAGATGACTCCGTTGGTTCTGCTATCCAATGAGCGAAGATCATTCATGGTTGTCCGGCAAGATCAGACGAGGTGCGCAGAGCACTGTGTTTATCAGATCGAACGCTTTGATGCTAGATCTGATAAAGGCTAAGGCGCAAAGTAATTCAGCTAATCATGGGGCGGAGAGAAGGCTCAGGCTCGATCATAACTGCCACGCTAAAGGACACACGTGGGAGTTAATGTGCTACTACAACTGCATTTGTCTAAAGTCCATTTTCTCCTTGCGCCGCAAAAAACCACTCTTCTTCCTATCAGTTACTCAAACTCTTCTCTCTCTCCTTCAACATCCACCCAGGCCCGACGACTCGGTTTATATCCCTTCAAGTCGAGAAATTCTTTATCAACCGTACCACACATTTCTCGCAAAAAAAATCCGATTCGACAGAAGCCACAACGTGAGTAATAAACGTTGGATTGGAAGAGTAGAGTATTAGGAGGAGGCTCTCAAAGCACGAAGTAGACAATAAGGATTCCCACTTCGCGGACTTTCCAATAGCAGGTAGGTATTTTTGAGGCTACACCTCGTATCTAACATTTAAACTAGTATCAAAGGCATAATTTGTTTGGCCCAACTCGCGCCCCTGGCCTGATCTTCCTCCAACCTTTGCTCGGCAACAAGCCTGGCCTCTTGCTTCTCGCCTAATGAGGTCTACTGGCCATCACGTCGCTCAGACCTCGACCCCTTTTCATCGCGCACTGTTCATAACACGACTTCTTCAATCTTTCTAGATGGCCTTTCCGCTCCTCAGCCCTCTACTCCTTATCCTCACGGCCCATACAAGAATAACCCAACTCGCTTGAACTTATGATCCTCAGCCAAGCCGCAGCTAAGGAGAAGTGACCTCGTCACGATCCGAGTATTTGTGCACAGACAGGTAGGTATTTTGAGAGTTGCTCTACCCACTTCTGGACTAGGACTTTAGAGCTCGAGAGTTACGCGAAATGCAGGAACTGTTCAGCGTTCTCTCTGCTAGTCAACTTGGCATGCAGGAACCAACGCGATGTCCGACTCTGTTCCTACTTCGCGCCTGTTCCTTGAACTGATTTGTTTCCGCCTTGATGGTAGGCATCCCAGCTTTTAACCTGCTCTTTCAGCGTTCTCTGAGGTTAGCTAATCTTTTACAGTAGGACCATCACATTCAGAGCTAAGTCATGAGATCCCTCTCTGGGCATAATTTGTATGGTACGCTTTTGGCGAAATCCTACAGGTGAATCTCAAGACTAAATTAGAGTTTGTAAAGCAAGCGATGACTTGGACCGAGGTGCTCACCCACTCATGGGAGTGGATACTTTGTCTTGGAAATATCTACCTCCATCATGGAGACCAAGTGCCAAGACCCATGGAGCAGCCACAAGCGGCTGGTCCTTGACGGTTGGTCCTTTGAGGCTTGCTGTATAAGAACAACAGGATACACTGCAATTTCTATTATGTCGCTTTCTCTTCACACAATCATTTTCTCACAGCAGTCATCTATCACTTCCAGTCACTCGTTTCAACTATGTTCTTCTCTTCCAGAACCGTTGTGCTCGCGGCACTAACACTCTCCCTCCCCAACGCCTTATGCCAAGAGGCTTCTGATGTTAACGCCTATATGGCCCCATCTCTAGAAGCACAGGATGAACCTCCTGCTCCTAAAATACATATTGGGTGCTATAAGGAGAAAACCCGGGGCGATTCCCTAAAAACATTCGCCGGAGTCACCAATACAGCCATGAGTCCTCAAGCTTGTGAGACCCACTGTTCTCAATACCAGGCGACCATGTACGGTCTCACACGCGGTAACCAGTGCCTATGCGGCGACCAGATCAGTACAGGCACCATCGGAGCTCCTCTGAGCGAGTGCAATACTGCATGCAATGGAGATTCGTCAAACTTTTGCGGAGGCGTCCTCCGCGTCAACATCTATGGACCGGAGGCTCTTCTTACTGAACCGAAGGCTCTTCTTACTGAACCGAAGGTTCCCAGCACTATAGTTCATAAGGGATGCTACAAAGAGCCCTTTGGTGCTAAGTCAGCACTCAGCGATTATCCGCTTCTCAACGACGCCAAGATGTCTATCAAGATGTGCCAGGACCACTGCTCGGCCTACCAGTCCAAGTTCTTCGGCGTCGAAAACGGCCGCATTTGCAATGCAGTTGCGGTGACAGTTTCAACGGTGCTACTGCCGTTGCCAATTCGGTCTGTAAGACTTCTTGTGCCGGCGACAAAGGTTTTTTCTGTGGAGCAGTCAATCACTTCAATTTGTATGAGCTTGACTTCAAGCAATTCAAGAGGATTGGACAATGGGGACCCTTGATCCAGTTCCCTGCCGTCCCTGTTGCTGTTGCATTACTACCCGAGACTGGTAATCTGCTTGCTTGGTCTGCGGGGTGGAAGTGAGTCATTATCCCTCCATTGCTCCTGAAAAATACTGATATAAATCGTACAGGAATGACTGGACCTTTGCTGGCAATGGCAACACATACTATGCCACATATGACACGAAGACTGGAAACGTCACGCAGGGTCTCTACGAGGACACCAAACACGACATGTTCTGCCCTGGCCTTTCTATGACCGCCGAAGGCAAAGTCTTCGTCAACGGTGGTTCCACTTATCAGAAAGCAAGTCAGTATGATGAGCAAACAGGTCGATGGACAGGGGTGTCAAACATGAAAGTTGGTCGTGCATACCATTCCAGCACGTCGACTTCAGAGGGCAAAGTCTTTGCTATTGGTGGCAACTGGAGAGTCGCTGGAAAGAAGGATGGCGAAGTCTACGACCCAAAGAGCAATACATGGACCAGCCTTCCCGGCGCCCCCGTTTCTCCAATGATTGTTGCTGCTCACCGCGGTGGAATATTTCAGGACAGCCACACATGGTTGTTCGCCTAGAAGAACGCTTTCGTTTTCCAAGCCGGTCCTAGCAAACCTATGAATTGGTATGGGACCAAGGGCACAGGATCCCAGAAGGCCGCCGGTCTCCGCGGGGCCGATACCGACTCGATGTGCGGGATCTTTGTCATGTTTGATGCTCTGGCTGGAAAATTCCTGACACTTGGTGGAGCGACTACCTACACTGGAACACCACATAAACGAGCCCACATCATCACCCTCGGCGATGCCAATGGCGCAGTCAACGTCGAACGTATTGGCGACGCCGAGTATGCTCGTGGCTACGCCAACAGTGTCGTCCTTCCAAATGGCAAAGTCTTCATCGTCGGCGGCCAGTATAACATGGTTCTATTCTCCGACTCCAACCCCGTCCTGTTTCCCGAGATGTTCGACCCAGAGACCAACACATTCTCCAAGCTCAAGGCACATACCGTTCCTCGGAACTACCACTCTGTCGCCATCCTCATGCCAGATGCAACGGTCTTTGTCGGCTCCGGTGGTCTCTGTGGTGGGTGCCAAGCAAACCACTTCGATGGTCAACATTACTCACCACCGTATCTGTTCGAGACCGATGGCGTCACGCTTGCTAAACGTCCATCGATATCATCAGCTACTTCAAAGGTGGCCTTAGGTGGGAGCATCACAGTAACTATGGCAGACGCAGGCAGTTATACCTTTTCCTTGATCCAGATGAGCGCCGTTACTCACGCTACCAATACCGATCAGCGTCGCATTCCACTAGCTGCTTCTTCGGGTAGTGGGGCTGCGTACATTCTTCCTATTCCATCTGATGCTGGGATCGCGCTGCCGGGGTACTGGATGCTGTTTGCGAACAATGAGGATGGCGTGCCTAGTGTGGCTCACACCGTTCAAGTATTGATATGAGTACTCACTCCCTCCCATATAGATGGGCTCACATCAACAATATTTTCGACGATCATATTTGTGTAACTTCAAAATCAAGTCAAGTCCTGACTTGTTCTCTTTAATTTACGTTCATATCAGGGACGATATCTTCTGGCTAGTTGGACTCGGCGGCCAAAGAGAGCAGTTAGTTCTACACCCTGCCTTTTACCCTTTATTTAAATCTGCTATTTCATTTGTTCCCATGTGTTTAGATAAATGTAGTTAGTTAGTTAACGTGCATCTAGAATAATATTCAAGAATATTCCTAGCCACTGCCTCGTAGGGTGTCGCGCTAGTGTTGGTAAGAGCAAGCACCGTTGCTTCGTTCTTCGGCCGCAATGGACAAACGCTTCAGGCATGGCAGGATTGCGGGATACTGTAAGCAACGTCGTGTTCTGTCAGTCATTGGCAGGGTTCCATCTCAGGCTCCTCTGCTGACAACCATCATATGGAGATAGATGGTTTTTACATACATTAGCCTCAAACTCCATAATTCGTTCACGACTAACAGGAGCCTCTGGAGATACGAAGGAAGAGGCGAACAAGGGAAGTTAGGGACGAAGGAACAAATAGATACAATAGACAAGTCGGGGAAGTATCAGTGTATCAAGCTAGCATGCCTTGTCGATGAATGACTTTATTACTGTCGACGGGCGGTGATTGGGGTTCTGGTAGAGATACTAGGATAGAAGAAGTAAGGTAAAGCTAGAGAAAGGGATATCTGCGATAATCAGTCAAATATCAAAAAAAACCAAACAGGTGATGGGCGGTGTATTCGGGAGCTAGAAAAGCTTGTCTGTACTATAATAAGGTACTGTAGAGGGGCTGTCAGATAGGTAGATAAGTAGTCCCTATCTAGCTTTGAATTACGATAAGATCAATGGTTTTATTGCAATTTGCTTTTTGAGGGATGGGATTTTATTATAATATGGTATGGTATCGAGGTGTGTAAGACGTTACCTCGGACTCCTCACTCGATATTACATAGTACATACATAGGCAAGGAGGACTGTTGAGTAAGTGGTGCCTGAATGGAAACTTAGATTTTAAGACCACTGAGTTCATTGGGGAAAATCTACTATTTTCTTCTTAAAAAATGCACGCATGCAAATAATATATCCATCTAATCAAAACCCCCATCCAATCTACAACTCCATCCATCTAATATCTACCCCCCTTACACACCAGGTAAATCAAATGGCGGCAGGTTGGGCCAATTCCCCAACCCAGCTGGATCCCCACCAATGCGCACAAACTGGCCCACAGAAGGCGTCGGTCCATTAAGCACAAACATCATGAACCATCCAGGCGGAGACGTATGCGCATCCGGCGGCGCCGTAACCGTACATGTCGTCCCCGTGCAAGTCACAGCGGGAAAGATAGTGCGTTGACCCATAGCATTCCCATGCGTACTCACCACCGAGCCCAAGAGGGAGACTTTGAGGTTCGTGGCCGAGGAGACGGTGAAGGTAACTTGCTGGCCATACGACCAGTCTTTATTGGTGATTGTGAAAGTCGGGCGAGGAAGGCCGGAGAGGAGGTAGGGTGGAGAGAAGACTTCCACACGGTATTCCTCCGGGAAGGAATCTGCTGGGGAGACGTACTGGCCTGAAGGGTCTGAACCCGAGACTAGGACGCGGCCATCGAGGAGGACGGTGGCTTCGGAGTGGTAGAGCCGCGCGACGGTCGTGTTGGCCATGATGGACATGCGTGCGTTGACGGGTTTCGAGGGGTCGTAGATTACGGCGTTGAGGTTTGGTGATCCGGCCAGACCGAAGCCTGCGACGCCGTGTTCGGCTCCGTTGAGGATCACGTAGGTTCCGTCGGGGAGACCGGCCATACATGGCATTACGCGGCGAGAGGGCATTCGTTCAATTGTCCATGTTGGGTTCGCGGCTTCGGGTTGCGTGGAGACGCAGTTATCGATCGGGTATCCGCCGCCTGAGGTTGAACCACCGCAGATTAGGACGCCGACTGGATCGGTATAAGGAGCGTGTTGAGGTAGTACAACCATGGCGCCTTCGAGTTGGTAGGTTCGGCCTCCGGTTGGATCGTTGACAGCACCAGGCATATTAGGGAGAGTCTTGATAGTTTGGAAGTTGACTTCATCGAGGATCCGAGCTTCGTTGTAGTAAGCGATGAAGATTCCAGACTTGAGGACGACGATGAAGGGGTAGAGGTTAAATGGTGCTGTGCGATCTAGGAAGTCGAGGTAGACGGTTGTGTTGGAGTAGCCGCTTGTTGTGCTGGCGTCTTTCACACCGGTTGGTGGGAGGATTTCCAAGTTGGGTTGCTCAGCGGCGTTCTGGCCGATTTCTCCACCGACGACGAGGATTGACCCGTTGGCCATGATCATGGCTGAAGGATACCAACGAGGAACCTGAAGAGACAAGACTCCAGGGTCTTCAACCCATCCATTGACACCTGGTACGCCGTCCGATCCATCGGGCCAGTAAAGTCTGACTCCGTAGTTTGCATCCCCGGCCCATCCTCCTACAGTCAACTGTCTGCCGACCTTATCTGGGAGAGTCAGACCAGCAGCGCAGAAGACGTCCGTTTGAAGGCCGTTCATAGCTCTCCAAGCCTTAGAGAAATCGTTGATCTGAGAAAGATCTAATTCGTAAGATCCGGTTCCGTTGGGCTCACCAGTTCCCTTCTTTTCGACGAATGTGACTTTCCCTGTTACTACTTGAGAGACGATCAGGGGAACGACGACTCCACCGATGAGAAGGGAATACTCTCCCGCATCGACACCAGTTGGATTGCCCCAGCTGTAGAGTGGAGTGGCACCTTGCCAAGTGTAATATGTGACTAGATGATCAGAATTAGTATGTGGAGTAAAGTCTTCGAAATTTGGGAGGACTTACGTCTGTTACCATCACCACAAATGTACGAGCTGTTTCCTGTGCAAAGAGCAGCGCAAGAAGAGTCTGGGTAAGTGATAGGTGTTGAGCTTCTTGTGTAGTATTGGACAGAGTTGGGGTTGGTGTAAGTTGAAGGAGCAGATGCGACTTGAATGTTTGCCTGTTTTGAATGTCAGCATTAATATGCTCGGGATTTTTGGCCGAGACACTTCGGAGTTTTGGCCTTTTAGGCCAGGGAAAAGAGAGGCGTTACATACCACGTCTCCACAGAAACATTGCGAACCATACTCCAATCCAGCAGCATTGAAACCGAATTCCTGACATCTGGTAATACACTTCTCTGGGGTGTTGCCCGAAGCATCATCCCAGACTTTGTATGGGAAAGTGTAGAGCTGCTCATTAGGATCCTCGACGGAAGGGACGTTATCTTGGATACAACCCCTGATCACAGAAGTCAGTACGTATGAGAAGTTAGAACAATCGAATGTACTTACGCGTAACCCCAGCCCGTTGGCAAGCCCACCTTTTGAGGAGCAGGTGCAGCGTAAACTGTTGGCGAGCCTTTGGAGTACATGGAGATTCTACCACCAGCTCCGCACATCTCAGACGATTTGCCGGGACATGGAATATTGCAGTCTGTTTGAGCGGCAGCAAGAGCACCTCCATTGTAGACGAAGTTATCACAATCTATTTAAATTAGCGAGGTTTGGATACGAAGTAGGGGTATGGTACGTACAGCATTCAGTTCCGTATTCTGCACCAGCAATGGTGTAGCCGAGGCCAGCACAGGTTTGTACACAGGACTCGAGAGTATTTTGAGCATTGTCAGGTTGTTGCTTCGTCAAGATACGTCCGGTCAAGCCATCGACCCAACATCCTTGGGATGTCCAGCCAGTTGGGAAGCCGGTCGATGCTGGCGCTGTGCTTGAGCTTGATAGAGAGACTGTCGATGACACACCAGTCGATAACTTTGTTGACGAAGATGATACAGAAGATGAGGAAGGGAGAGCTGTCCCGTTCAACACATAGACTGTAAGTCGGTTTCCTACGCATTACATTAGCAACGGACTGATATACACTCTTAATTCCGACTTACCGGCTCCGCAGTACTCGTACGCATCTCCACCACAAGTAAACGAGCAATCAGTAGCAGGCGCAACAGTAGATCCTGTTCCAAAAGAGTTTCCGCAATAACATTCACGGCCGTATTCGGTTCCGAAATATGTGAATCCTGCACAGCTGGCAGCGCACATCTCGACGGTCATGAGATCGTTTGCGGACGCTGCACCTGAGAGAGCTCGAACGCCTACACCCTCAGTACGGCATTGGTAGTAATTGTATGAGCCTACAGTTGGCTTATTTCCGAGGGTTGGGCTTGCAGTTGCTGAGCTTGAGACCGTCGAGGATGACGATGTTGATACTTGGATTCGGGTGCTGAGAGAAGTCAGGCTTGATGAGCTTGAGCTCAATGATGTTACTGAGGACGATGAAAATCTGGAGCTGGAGCTTGTGGCTACAGAAGTCGATGCGGTGGAGCTTCTCGAACTAGAAACCGACGAGGATTTTGTCGAGCTGACGCTTGAACTCTTGGAGCTGGAAACTGTTGATGATTTTGTCGAACTTGTTGAAACCACGGTGCTAGAGGTCTTCGAAGACGATACAGACGATGTTTTGGTGCTAGTTGAAAGACTGGAAGACTTGGAAGACGAGACTGATGAGAGGGACGAAGACTTGGTGCTGCTTGACAGTGTGGAACTCTTTGATGAAGTAGTCGAGACCACGCTGGAAACCAGCGAACTTGAACTTGTCGACGTTGTTGTTACCACCAGACGAGTGCTGGAAGATGAGAAGACCGAGCTTGTCGAGGAAACTAAGCTTGTAGTGTTCCATGGCGGGAGGGTAACCGTCTTGTTGAAGTCATAGACATCCAGTCTCGATGATCCTCCGCAGAACTCGGAGAAGTTGCCATTGCAAAGCATAGAACATCCAGATACTCCTTCGGGAGCAAGTGTTGCGCCGTTCACGATAGAATTGTCACAGTAGCATTCGCCTGAGTACTCAACTCCAGCGAGACTGTAACCTGCGCCTTGGCATGCTGCCACGCAATTGCTCACGGACATATTGTTCGAGCCACCGACAACTGCAAGGCCGTGGTCGAGAGCACGTCCAGTTGTCCCCTCGGTATAACATCCGGAGAACGCCCATAGTCCTGGGCCTGGGTTTGTCGTCGGTCCAGTTTGGCCGTTCCAAAATAGGTTCAAGCGATTGCCACCACCACACTGCATGACGAGAGAGTTAGTACAGAAGGGAAATATGTGACATGAAGCGAAATTGGGCAATCCCGTCACTTACAGGTTCAGTTGCATTTCCAGAACAGGCTACATTACAGTCGGCCGTTGGAGCGGGACCAGATCCTGAAGCGAGTGTATTGCCACAATAGCACTCCTCTGCATACTCAGTACCTGCATAGATGTAGCCAGCCTTCTCACAATATGCAATGCAAGACTCGTCAGTCATTCCAGTGTTGTTTGTGTAGCCGCCTCCGGTAAGTGTTCGGCCAATATCACTGTGGAATGTTAACACTGATCCATTCATTTATCGAGCTGAGCTTACATATAGCAGCCCTGAGATTTCCAAGTCCCGGGAAGAGTTGATGGCAACACAAGATCACGCTTTCCGATTATGGCTGCTTGAGTTGTAGTGATCTGCTAACGGTCAGAGAATGCTCCCCTCAAATTCAGTCAACAGTGACCACTTACTGAAGAAATCCAGAGCAGGGCTCCAAGAGCAGAACCCATCTTTGAGACCATATTTGCACTTGCAGTTGGTATCAATTTTTGAGTCCGGTATTAAATTATGAGGTATTAGAGCTATTCATTAGGATTCGCAACGTTCATAAACGAGTGAGAACGGGTAACGACAGTGGGGGGAGAGGTGACGCTGCACAAAAAAAAAAAAAACGAGCGAGGCGGCGAGGTCATATACCAAACACACTGCAAGGTACAGGATAAAGGATCCATCCATACTCTCCGCTCCATGCTTATTTGGACGCTTTGAACAGGGGAACATGCGGGATCTCGAGGCTAATCAGCACTAACCCTAGCTATCCTTCGTATCAAGAGGGCCCATTTGGCCGATATCACAAAGCTCGGAGATTTTCTGGACGGCATGGTTCCCACACACCCTGACCTAGATCAGTCGATGTTGTCCCCAGACAGCGCACGGCACATCGGCAAGAGATACAGTATTGAAGCCTTTTGAATACGGGAACGGTGTTGGGACGAGCGGCTCGCTGGTGGTTGATCTGCTGGATCTCGCACCGTTCCCCTAAACGTGGTGCGCATCATTTGCAAGAAGTCAACATACAAGCTTCAAGCCACCAATATTTTCTGCAGCATCCTTGACGCGTCCACAGAAGCTTATCTGCGGGGGTAGGTAAGCAGTCAGGGGTTAGAGTTCCATCGACAATGCATAATCTGACGAATTGAGGCTCGGAACCCAGGCACACTTTAACAAAGCTTCCTGAAGACTGACTATTGAATGAATGCAGCAAGTGCTAGCCCGGTCTATCTCCCGCGATGGATTTCCGTTTCTTCTGCTGCTTGCTCACTGTTTTGACTACCACATCAGTTCCAAAGCCCAGACCTTCGC
The DNA here is from genome assembly GCA_020726505.1 of Leptodontidium sp. MPI-SDFR-AT-0119. Lineage (NCBI taxonomy): Eukaryota > Fungi > Ascomycota > Leotiomycetes > Helotiales > Leptodontidiaceae > Leptodontidium > Leptodontidium sp. MPI-SDFR-AT-0119. The sequence goes on along the minus strand of JAHLEZ010000013.1, from coordinate 987,415 downwards.
ATCGCTAAAAAGAATACTAGAAGTAAGGTCGGGTAAAGTCGGTAAGATGCCCAAACAAGCCATAGATGATGCTGCCGGAATTAGACAACATAAGATACTATCATACTGTACTGTACTGTGCTCCGTACTGCGGACGAAATGATCCGGTGATGACTGATATGCTGTGCTTGGCAGGGGTACAGCATTTACTGAGTACTAGTAACATACTAGCATGCGGACCCCTCATCGAGCCTTGCCCGAAGACCGCGCCAGTCAGCGCCGTTATCTGTTGCCACCACCCACCCACGGCTCCAATTTAAATGAAGCTCGCGATATCTAGTTTGGGCGCCTCACGAGAAAGGAAAAAAAGGGGTCGAGGATGAGACGGTTGTGGTAATTAAGGTGCGGGATTTTCTTGATCTCTGATGGTAATAGCGCTTGCTATTTGTAGCTCATGTTGGTTGAGATTAGTGGTACGTGTCGTCGATGAAGCTTCGGATTCAGCTTTACGTGAAGAGAAACGATCTGGAACAGAACAGAACGGGACGTTGTTGATGATGGTTGCTGACTGACGCCTTCGGCAGCGCGCAGGAGTGGCAGAAGTGGCAGAAGCTTGTCTCCCCAAAGTCTCAGCCTTCAAAGCCCGCCAAGCCCCTAATAAATGCTTCTCTTCAGCTCATGGCCCAGTCACGTGTTGTTGACATGGGTCAATTCCCCTCGTCGCGATTGGCTTTTGATCTTCTATGCAGGCGAAGTATTATTCTAGGTTCCCTACCCTTTAGGTTAAGTCAAGATTGTTAAGTATGCCGTTGTTGCTGTATGGGAAGAGACGCTACCAATAAGTGGTAACTGGATGCTTTGTAAAAGACGATACACACGTCCATCTTTCATTTCTCGTGCATACATATCTCAATAATCCAACAGCCAGTACTCTTACAGACTCAAACAAGCTTCCCTCCCATTACGACATTGTAGACTTGGTGATTGACCATCACGCCTTTCTACAAACTTCGATCGACACAACATTTTCATCAAACAAACACTCCATCTCCATCTCGTGGTTGAGACAATCTCCGAGCTTCTGCAAATCTTCATCTCCTTTCTCGGTCTGCTTCATTATCATGAAGAAACCTGACCAGTCCACTCTGAAGCTACCTATCGCGAACATTCGGTACTGTTCCCGCAGGAAAATCAGGTGGTCTCCCCGGATTTTGTGGGGCTCTCTACAATGCAAATGTACATAATTTTCGGTGCTCAACTGTGGTGCAATAGGGTTTGACTCGATGTAATCAATTTGGAAATCTTTATTTGTGTCGGACATCAACTTCTTCGCGCGGTGATTCCCGAACACACCATTGTCATCATGTTCGTCATCACCACCATCATCGCTGATGTGCTTTCGCTTGGTGGTTTTGGCGTCAGACTTGGTGGTATCTTTTTCAGACTTCTTGTGAAATTTGTTAGCAAAGGTTTAAGAAATGTTTTGGAAAGAAGACACAAACCGTTTTGCTGCTATTCTCTATGGCATTTCCCTCTAGATGTTTCTCGGTCTCATCGTCTCCTTGCTTTGGCTTTCCGATGACAGCTCAGTGAGATAATGATCAGCATGAAATTGAAACGCATCTGTCTCTTGCCATTAAGATAACATACTTTGGAAATGCATCAGACACTGGCTTGTATGCCAGCATCTTGTTACAGATGGCAGCATTTCTTGTTTTGGCCTTCTCGTAGATTGCATCCCCAAGAACAATCCTCTTCGTTTTCTCCGTCTTTGCCATAAGCTCGTGGTAGCGGATCCAGGCAGTTTTGATGATGTTGTTGCATTTAAAGTCAAATTTGGTGTCTGCATCAACTCGGGATGACTCAATGCTACCATCAGGATCGTTGTCGGCGGTAAATGTTTCTGTGGGAGGACAGTACTGATGGTTCGTTTGATCATGCTGCACCAATTTTTGGACCATTTGTGCACAGTGTCCACTACGGCTCAATCCTCTCCGCGTCAGCTCCTCCTGCAGATGACGCTCTGTCCAGAAATCGTAGGAAAGATGCGCCGCAGGGTTCGGCATCGTGGGTGATGATGATGATGGAGAGAAAGCAAAGTGTTAGGTCTGGGAGAAAGCGTAGCAGTAAGTTTGATGATTGCTGAAGTTTATTGGACGCGTTTGAAGGTTGAGAGTATCGTCAGTAAGCGGGCGCGCTTTAAAGAAAAATGATCTAAATGACGATGCAGCTTGTAGCCTCGTCGCGTCACGAACCCCCTTCAGACGTGAAGCTGGGTAAACAAACCCCGCGATCTAGCTTTCTACCACGCAAAGTACAAAGAAATACCCTTTGGACATTCAAATTTTAATTTAATTAGCTATGAAGCGTTAGAAATTAAAACTACACCATTCTCTTTGATCAGTGATGTAGCTTTCGACATTTTTTGGACTTTGTAGGGGAAGGCGTCGGGGAGAGTAAACATCGCTTATTTTTTATTTTTTTTGGGGGGGGACTTGTAATCAAATATGCATTATCTCTGCAACCAATTTCCTGTCTGGCGTAGTCTGTCAAGTCTCGCCCAGCTGGAACCTCAAAGTCTCTTGTCAGCTGGCTGCTGGAGCGTTTAGGTCGTCATACCTGGACTTGGGCGGGTCCCAAGGTTCCGACTTTACTATAGACGTATTGTACTGGCACCCCTCTTCATTTTATTTATTTTTGTTTTTTTCCGCTGAGGTTTCCTGACTTAAGCGAACCAAATTATGGGATTATATATTATTATTATTTTGCTTCCTGCCCTTCTTGAATTTACTCATTTCTCTGAATCCCGACTTTTCTAAGATGCACCAATCGTCTCATCAATCAACCTTTCAAAATTCTCATCCAGCCATGATCTTTTCACTGCATTTTTGATTGCCCCTCACATCTTAATTCATATGCTCCCGCAAGACACGACGTACGCCCTCCCGACCTTCCCGCCTAGTTATCGCAGCCATGGTATCATGCCTCCCACCTATTTTCACCGTAGCTCCACTCTCCAATAGTATCCTCACAATAGAAATATACCCATACCTGGCGGCTACCGTGATGGGAACTTGCCACCTGTTGCACCCCTCTCCTTTGTTCGGATCGGCCCCCATTTGTAACGCGAACTTCACAATATCTTCCCGTCCATACTTCGCCGCTTCCAAAAGCACGCGGTTGCAGAACTCAGGCGTAGCAACCATATTTGCTCTTTCCATCAAGTAACTCATAATAGGTAAATGGCCCGCAGACACTGCGTCCAAGACCGCAGAATCGAATTCTCTCCCAGAAGTACGACATCCGTACCTAGGATCTAGAAGCAACTCAACAAAGCGATGCTGTCCTGTAGACGCAGCAGCCTGCAGAGCCGTCTTGCCGAACCCCTTCCCCCACTCGCCATGATTTACATCAACGCCATTGTCGAGCAGAAATACTGCTAAGTCGAAGTGGTCCTGCAAAATAGCGCTTCGGAGTGGATTCCCGAAATACACGTTCTCTGAGGCATCGATTACTCCCTGCTCTTTGACGAGTTTGATAAAGAAGTCAAGATCGCCTAAGTGCGCTGCTGCTGCTTCGATGAGGTTCGTGCTGCTCAAGTGATGCAGATATTTTTTCTCGGCAGAAGTATTGGATTGGAGATAGTGCAGGATAGAGCGTGTGCCCATGTTCCATGCCGCTGCCCTGCTAAGTTCGCGAATGTAGGGTTTGATGGCATCCTGCTCATGCTCAGACTCCCGGCCTTGAGTTGACATGTTCTTGGAGGTGAGAGTATTGGCAGCGAGCAGAATCGCTGCAGAGAGATTCTCTGTTCCAGGGTTGGGTGAGGACGTTCGCCGGTAAATATGTTCTTCAACAAGCCAGGACTTGTTAGGGAAGAAGAAAAGCCACCGGTGTTCCATCTCAAGAAGTCGTGCGTTGAGCATGGCTACTGGGATTTCTTTGTTGAATGTGTCTGTTTGTTTGTTAGCTTCTGATGCTACTGAAAGTCCAGATCACTCACGGCAGACAAGCCTCAGCTTTACAGCTGCTGTAATGCCTACGGCGAGGACGGCATGTTCCAAGATCTCTCTCACCAGTTCGATGGACATGTCGAAGATGTGCATGGCGAAGTGGTGCAGAAGTCAGGAATTGTCCAGTGAGCATTGACAGAGTGAGCTTGTTGAGCTGTGGGACGCACGTCTATATATCGACATCAGCTGTTGGTTTGGGCCATTTTGCAGGTCCCTGCGGTGTGTGAGTAATTTCTACAGAGCGCCTCGCTAAATTTAGCTCAGGGGGCGGCTGCTGCGCTGACAAGGCCGGCCTGTCGTTGACCAACGCTGAAGCAGGCTGCCCTTAAACATTATATTCGGAAGGAAATACTTCGAATCCCAGTTGGTCGTTCTTAAGGAATTTCTCTCAAAGCATAGAGTGCGCAAGATGTTACCGCTCTGCCCTCCAGCTCATTCGATCGCTGAGGGGTTCGCTTATTTAGCTGGCATAAGCACCTTGACCAATCCCACTGAGTTTGTTCTTCTCATGATCCAAAACAGCATTCAAATCGTGGATCAAGTCTTCCACAAAATATTTGATTTGAGTGGGATGCCAGATCCCCTACCACCCATGCAAAGCATTGAAAAGACCTGCGAAAAACTAAACTAACAGACAAAAGTTCAGATCACAAACTCCCTGCATCAAAACTTTCCAATAAATCAAGCTCAAACACATATCTCGGGCTCTCATCATCCAAAAAACCTCTTCCCCACCGTGTTTTTTGCCTTCATAGCGCAAGTATTCCCTCTTAATCCATCATGCCAATTCCCAGATCAGAGTCGGATCCGGGGTTCCTGGAACATCGTCCCATGTGTGAACAGCAATAACTTTCAGTCCATTCATCTCGTTGTGATGGTCGGCAAGCATCCTGAAAAGAAATTTTCCATTGTCCGTCCCAGCTATAGCAAAGAAGCCTTGTAACTCGGCGTCACTCTGAGCAGCAGCAGAAAAGGTAACCTTCTCCCCTGCAACCGGAGTGGGAGTCATGGAGGCACGGGCATCTGTAATGACAGCTGGCGAGAAGGTATTCTGCACCTGAGCAACAGTGACGTATTTGAGCCTGCTCACGTCTCCGCCTGGAGCTGCCTTCCAACCTTGAAAGATAAACTCGGAGTGGAAAATCAAGTTTTCCATTTGGAATCCTTCCCCGAGTTTGTCGTTGAACGTGTCGGTTACCACCATAGCTTGCTGGTCTTTGTTATGGTACACAACATTCGTTGGTGGTAGATGCCAATCAGTTCCGTAAACCTCTCTCAGTGTCCACTGCTCACTGTCTTTCAATCCCATATTTTCGAATGGTATTCGGATATTCTCTCCTGTTAAGCCCTGGTCGCCGGCGAATGGAGAATTAAGAGTATCCGGAACAATCGTGTACTCTCGACTTTTAGTGGCATAGTCCCGGTCATTGTCTGGTCCGCTGGCTCGTGCAAGGTCGTCGACAACTTGCTGGCCTTTCTGTGGGAAAGTTCCATAGGAGGTAGGCGCAACAAATGTTGGAACCCCAATGGGATTCAGTTCAGATGAGCTCCCAGCGCCAGGAGTAGGAGAATCTGGGGAGCCTGGTCTGCCAATAACTGGCTGGGGATCATTCTTCGGACCAGACAATGGTGGCTTGAATGTGCCTGGGGACCGGAGTCCCAAAGCGATGCTGACACCTCGCTTCTCATCTAACAGGCCAGGTTAGTTTATGAATCTCTCAATATTGGGATGGTTAGAGCTGACATACCTTGGCATTTTATATCATCACATCCACTCTCCAGCGGCCTTGCAATAACATTGCAGTAGAAGCCGAGGGCAACGAGCAGCAAAAGAATGCCAGAGAAACGCATTTTGGTGAAACGTGTGTGGAAGGGGTATGACAAAATATCGAACTGCGTTCAAAAATCGAGTTTCGTCGTGCCTTTAGGGTGATATAAGCTGTTGCAGGATATGTAAAGGAAGAAGAGAGGAGATGCTAAGGTAGATGGAGAAGATGTCAAATGAAAAGGGCAATGTTTCCAGCTCTATATACCATTGACAGCTATACGTAGTTCTCAAAGTAGTTTATTTACTCTGAGTTAGAGAGTCTCATCCGAAACAAACGATTGATCTGTCGTCAAGAGTCAAGACAACTTTTCTACCCGACTGGCAGAAGATTAGCCAACAGCGCTTCAACTGAAGCCCCAAGGTCAAAAATCCTTCCATCTCTCCAATTATGCCTTGCAGAGCCCAAAATACTCTCGGAATGAGGGCATTTCTAGCACATGCGCCTTTGTTTGTGTTTCATGCTTGGTAGCTCGAGAGGGACAGTTGGAAATCGGTGTGTCACAAAGGCCATGAATAATTTCTTGCAGGCTTCAGATGCCTCCCTTTCGCCTTGTTGGGCTCTTGAGCAAGGCAGCCGGTTGATATCTGCAGCCAGGAAGACTTGTTGGTCTCTGCGCCTCTAATCCTTTGTCTCATGCTGATAACTTTGAGTTGGCATATCCTGAATTGGTACTCTGCAGGTGGTGAAAATAGCATTCAGATAGGATATCGCTTCGTAAGGCTCTTGGGCAAGGCATTTGGCTATCTAACAGCGGTAATGACCGCGTTTTAAGCCCTGGGAAGGCCTTGCTGTGGTCGGGCACGGTCTTTTGGGAACTGCTAGAGGTCTATGGGAGTGAGACCCCCGCAGGTCGTTTCTTTCTGGCAGACTCAACACCTAGAAACCAAATGCAACTGCGCGAGTTGGTAAGTTCAAAGTCAACCAAGGCATTGCAAATTGCAGACACGTTGAATTTTCTTCCCAGAATCAAAGATGTAGGCGCTTATCTGGTCTTCTCCGTGAAATGTTCAAGAAATGATCTAAGTATTAAACGGGGACCTTTCGCTCCAAGTTTACTCCAATTCACATTGCATCCGAACCCTCACAGTACCCTCAGACACACCTCCTATTGTCACTTATTAATATTTTCCTGATTGACTCTGCTCAAAATGTCAACTTTCCTTGGCTTCGTTGCCGACGTCCTAGGTTCTGTGGTGATACCCTTGGCTGTGCTGGCCAAATCTCCAGAATCGGGATCCTCTACCTCCTTCGCAATTGGCATCGGTGGCTTAGATACTGGCGATAACAACACTGGTGGCAGTATTCCACACATAGCTTTCTGGGATATCAATGGTCACAGGATTGGACAATATAAGGGGGATGAAGACGGGCACATCAACCAGAATATGGAACACAAGGGCTCGATCCAGAACTATCAGACGGTACCAAAAGGCGAGGCACGACAACCAGAATACGTCATGATTTCCACACAGGAGAAAGATGCAATTTGCATTTCATACGTATATGCATCTGGCAACGGGGCTCAATGGGCATGGTACGGAGATATTGGCTTCAATTGCGGTGCCGACTGGTTTCTCAGCAACTTCAAGGTTGGGAGTGGCACTTACTCTCCAAAATGCGTTTGGATTGACCATGATCACACCAACAACCTTCGATATCAAGGATTCAGCCTTCACATGCCAGATTTTTCGTCGACAGATGACCGCGTCACCCAATTCACCAACAACCCAGACACGCTCTGCAAAAGCTCCCCCCGTATGAAGTTCTGGGAAAACATCACCCCAAATGGACTCATCCCATTTTTCAAGCCTCCATTGAAATACACAGATGGTGGCGCCGACGCTAATCCTGCTCGCGTGATCACAAAGTCAAGCGTTCCATCGGCTCGTCTCGCTACTTCAGCCGCAACAATGGGAATAACAAACCCGGCCACTTGATCGTCAGTAGCATGGCCACCCACAGTGCAAAAGAACTGTGCGAGAGTGGAACATCTGTAGGACCCGACTTCGTGTCCACCACAGAGAGGGTATTCTGCGATATGTCCGAGAAGGAATGGTGGTACTTGTGCTCTCCTGATGTTCTGACTGGATGTTTTGATCTGAAGACAGAAAAGATGGTGGGTCGCAAAAGACCTGCAGATGGCCCTGACGGCAAATCTTCGAGTATTGATGTCAGAGATACTGCGACAGGAAGAGTGATCCCTGACAAATCGTACACCACAACGGTTGAATGGAATTGAAGAATTGAAGCATTTTTATTTTTGGGGAAGGTTTGATTTCTCGGCACTTCGAGGGCTTTTGTGCTTGCTTGCTTGAGCTGGTGCTGGGACACTCGCGACTTGTATTTTATTTTGTGGGGTTTATGTGTGATTTCCAATAGAATCTTTCTTTTATGGCCTCTTTCCAAATTACTTTCAGAAGCGCTTCACAGGTATAGTTTTAGGCGCAGTCGAATTAAAGCGCTTGTTGGTTGGCAGCGTTAAGCTTGACCTTAATTAAACGCCTGAATGACGGTGTGGGACAGGAATAAGCTAACAGGCGAAGATAATCCGTCAGGTTATTCCAACATTCTTTGCACCGAAACCCCTGGCTTAGCTGAAGTCCTGTACATGGAGGTATCGCGAGCTTGCCTTGTACTAAGTTCACTAAGTTCGTCATACCAGTCAGCGACACTCTTCTTGGCTCAACAATCATGTATCTTCCTGAACAGGACTAGGACATCATAACTTTAGCACCGTATAAGTTCCTTCTGCAGTTGAACGCTGTGTTAAAGTGATGTTGACTACCGCCCTTGCTCTGTTGACGTCGCTAAAATTCAGGGGGCAGAAGTCAGGCACGTGAGCGCTAGCATGCCTATGCACAACATCAACGACCCGTTCCGCAGCCACAAGACGTAGTTGGCCTCTTTACATGCATCCTGTCAAGGCCTGAAGCATCTTGAACGGCCTTGGTCACGACTCGGGACGGCGTTTGCACGTCAATGGCTCATTTGTGGCGCAGAGCATGGATTTATCCCTAAGCGCTGGCCGCTTCTTTTGCAGAAACCAACAAGTGATGTGTTTACGCATTTGAGTTTCAGGTAGGGCTGTGCAAAACACCAACATTCTACCTTCAGGCGCATTTCGTCCAGCAGGCGAAATATATCGTCTGGACAAAAAATCCTAGTCTCCAACCTAGTTCTTGTAAGTGTCCCCGATCGACGCCTCTCCCTACTTGATAGCATATATTCTTTCATCTTGATTTCCATCTCACATCAAACCGCACTGTCCTTTCATCATACAAATATCGAAATGAAAGAAATCATGCTCACCATCCCGCGTCTCTGCTTCTTAGGAAGCATCACGATCCTCTTCATTATGTCAACCATATCCACAGGCCTCCATTCCTCAGTCCTATCTTTCGTCTCAGGAGATCCTCCAGGCGGCTCGACTCTCATCAACTTCGACCACCAGCTCTACCCGGCCGTGGAATACCTCCCAACCAATCTCAACACCACAAATTCAAAGCTCTCGCTTGCTTCCAGCGCCATCTCTCTGGCTATATCGTTGATTTGCGTCGTGTTCGCGGGACGTTTCTGGCCTGATGGCAAGCGAGTGAGTACCCTTTCCATCCACTCCTCTCAATTTCTCAAGTCTACCCTCGGAGGGAAGAGGGGGAGAAAACAATGTGAATTACTGACATCCATCTCCAAGACTTTCCCAATTCCCCCCATTCCCCTACTCATCTCCTCTCTCCTCTTCAATGCCCTCCTATCTCTCACCGCCATGACATACATCCTCATCACCCACAGCCAATCATCCACCTTCGACGCCTACTACCGCAGCGATTACAGAGAGTACGACCGCGGGATGTTCGATGTCGAGGCCTGGACGTGTCAGATTAATCAGTACCCGAGTGGTTTACCTGATGGACCGTGTTGGACGGCGAAGACTGCGCGGTGGGTGGATGTTGCGAGGTGTGCTGTTGCGGTTGTGGCTGCTGCGGTGGGTTGGTGGGCGTTGAGAGGGGAGAGGGAGGTTGTGAATCAGGCGCGGATGAGGAAGAAGGCGAGGGATGCGTATTGGCTTGGGGATGGGGATGGGGATGGGAGTGAGTGAGTTAGCGGGTGAGTGAGTGGGGATATGCGTAAATTTATGATCTAGGTGTTGTTTTCTGAGGCTTTGGATGTTAGTAGCTATTAGAAAGGAACAATTGTCGTCTCTCAATAGCGAGTGAGTTAACTTACAAGCAGGTAAGTTCGAGTCAAGCATACATGATGCTGAAAAGATAAAGAACGATATCCTAGGAGGGCCTGATAAGTTAAATGAGATAGGACTTTCGTCCGACCATTTCCCATGGAGCCGTGGATGGATACACTCTTCGATCTCCTTCCACAAAAGACGGGGTTTGAAAATATCATATTGAGTGAACCTCAAATCTAAAATCCAGGACAAAAACAATCGAGGGAATTATGACTTGGGCCGTCGGATAAGCCCCCACAACAATAAGTAGAACCAAAGCGGCGGTTCTGGTAGGAGAGTCCAAAGAGTTCTCTCGATTGGTTCGCTGGTACCTAGCCAAGGATGCTTTGGATACAGTTACTGTAAACGCACAATTGCTCCAGCAGCCGGCATCAAATACACTTTGCCCACTTGAGCTGGTATGGAGCAGCGGTAACTAATGTATAAAACAACGTCTAGCTTCTCTCAATGTTTCTTTCGGAGAATCGGTATTCAATAATCTTAGTGCCGGTTGTCCACACTATTCGCCTTTGATATTTCCCGCTCCATCACTTGCTGGAGGAAACGTCATAGTCAAGGCGAGCAGCAAAGGAACCGAGTTTGTTGCAAGGCCACTCCTCCCCTACTATAAACACGGTGGATTCCTTCCCGGGGTATGTGCTGGTTAGTCACTTTGGCATAGGAGTATAGATGGGTAACAAAGCTGGTATTAGACTACATGAGGGTATCAGAATATAATTTATGTACAAGAAATGAAAGCAAATGTAACTAGCTATGTACACTCATTCAGCACCTTTCCAAATTAACGTATCATAAATAGCCCATCGTCAGATATCCATGCTCCCAAAACGCTTCCCAAAGACTCAAATCAGATCAAGCTAACGTCATGTCCCGGTATTTAAATATAAGCAATCACATAGTTGCGTCCCATCGGCGACGCTGAAGTCGCCTAGGGATTCCCCAGAAGGGCCAAGACATGTCGGTGTTCCATCTCCTGCTGAAGCCACTTGCTCAACCTTGACTGCATAAGGCCAAGCTGCGAATGGCGTGTTCGTATCCGTAGTCGAGTTGGTATTGTTGGCAATGAATGTTTTCGGCATCTTCGTGTAAAGATATCCCTGGAAAGTAGTGGAGTTGAAGTAGCATGTACTAGCCACGTTCTCGCTCCCAAGTTGCGCAACAGGCTTGGTGGGCTTGTCCATCATTGTTTGGAAGAAGTAATGTTCGTCGTCAGCTCCAGCTTTCATGAGCGAGAGAGAGGCGTTGCTGAATACGATGGAGAAATAGTTTGGCGTTGAAGAAATAGTGTAGTTGCTTCCACCAGAGGGCGATATGATCCAGTCGAAACTTGCCGTTGCTTGTGTGGGGCTCATTGCGTAGGTAAAGAAAGGGTAGCATCGCCATGTCGCTGCATTCGAGGTGCAATTTGTTGCGACGGTATTGAGGTAGGTATCGAATCTGTAGGAGCCAGCTGGGAAAGTGGCATTTGCACTTGGATCTGTCGGAGGATCAACGGTGCCTGAAGCTCCACCAGCTGGGCTGTTGCTACCATTCGTGTCCCTGTCCCTATTATTTGTAAGCCTATATCTTCGAAACGGATGGGAGTCCTTACGATGAGGAGCTTTTGTTGTTTGTCCGTAGTCCTACAACCAAGCCTACCACCAGTCCCACCATACACAATATGAGAACCCCAGCGGTAATCGCAAGTCTCTTCCATCCACCCCTCTTCGCAATATGCCTATTATTTTCTAGACCCCTCCTCAAATCGGACAGTGTCTCCCCCTTTGGACCTTCCACCTCCTTGCTGGGATCGAAATGCGTGTATGGCGGAGGACTCCCATCAAAGTTTAGACCTAGCGGCGCACCTAGTGCAAAGTTCTTATGGGCAGGGCGATTCCAGGCCCGTGGAGGGACAGGAGGAGGGTATCGAGGTTCTAGGAACGAAGCACCGTCTTCGGAAATGGCAGGCAAAGAGCCCGTCGATTGAGGCTCTCGTCGATGCATGCTGCCGACTGATGCCGAGCGCATCGCGAAGATGAAAGCCATCCTGAAAGAATTCGAGGGGAAGGTTCAGACCAGCAGTCGTCACCGCGGCCCCAGCAGCATTGGGTCGTTTCAGCGCGTGCGCGACGTGAGGAGGGGAGAGGAGGTCACTGTGATAGGACGACGAGGAGGTTGTTCGCTGATTAATTTCACTAAAAACCGGCTGATAGTTCTCGGGGCCGTAGATCTGACGCAGAAGGAAGACTGGTTGAGATTAGAGTGAGTAAGTGAGGGAGATCAGAAGTTGCACCGCAAGGAAGGTTGCAAATCCGAGAGGTTGTGATACAAAATGACGAGAATGAGACAGCGACGGCGAGGTTGCGCTGACTGACTGACTTGACTTGACTGGGCTTGCTTGATTCATAATGTTCCGAGACTCGAGCGCCTGCAAGTCATCGTCGACCTACCGTTGGTCTGCTCTTCATTACCGCGGCAGACAGCCAGAGGTTGTGTTTCTGGAGCTCCCTTGCTGGGTGGGTGCAGACTGGCTGGCTTGCCTTGGGCTGAACACTTGTGGTGTTGACTGACGACAAGAGAGGAAAGATAATTTGGCAGCGAGATGCTGATTCGCCAATTCTCGCCTAAGCTTCGTCCCGTTCCAATAGCGCGGCGAGAAAGGGGCTAGACGAGCAGATCTTAAGTCGATCGGGTTAAGTTCCGATCGGGTGGGGGAGCATCCGGTCCAAACTGCTGGTGGCCCATCCCGTCTCAAGAACGGCACTTCGCTTTTCTGACCTGGAACTGACTGAATGAATGACTTTTGAAGATATACTTACTTGGACAGGGCACGGCATGGTAATCGCAAGTTTCTCAACTTTGGTCTATGGCCGGTTTCAGTTCCACTTTCTGTATTTACTAACAAGCAACTCGCACGCAATTCTTTTGGGCCTTCTACCTATGCAGTATGCAGTCTGATATATTGGGCTGTTCATATCATTCGCCGGTTAAATGTCTCGATATCTACCTACCTACGCAGCTACCCCACATTCCTCCCCGATGTATTTATTGCAACTGTCCCTCCCCCAGACTTCCCCACGCTGCCAGACAGGATGTAAATGAAACCAAAATGCGTACTTTCAAAGCTTAATATTTGACGAGAGCTTTCTCCATCTCGTATTTATTCGCACTTCTTCGTGCAATCCATGGATATTTAGCTATGAGCACCTTAGTTGACTTCCCCTGCTCTCTCCCAACAATCCCCATTTCTTCCGAAACAGATGCATCTACCATTGCACTAGACTTCTCAAAACATCTCCCTCACTTAGAAGAGCATCATTTCGTCCAAGATGCTGTATGGAGAGACATCTTCGCATTGACGGGAACATTACGAACTTTCTATTCCGCATCGTCAATCTCGGAGGCTTGGCAAGAGACGACTAAGAGAGCCAAAGCTGGATCGTTTGTACTTGATCAGAACTCTGCTCGCATTGTTCATCTTCCTCAGGGTTCATCGTGGGTTGAAACTCGTTTTGTTTTTGCGACGAATGCTACTCCTCAGACGACATGCTCGGGGTTTATGAATTTGATTCCGGGATCGGATGGAAAGTGGCGAATTTGGGTGCTGAGGAGTATTTTGGAACATTTGAAATCAGGAGATGTAGATGTCCTTGAGCCTGTAGTCAAGGCAAATGGTTTGCCGAATGGACAACAGGAACCAACCCATTTCGACTGTGTGATCATTGGTGGTGGACAGGCTGGGTTGAGCACAGCTGGACGGATGAAAACCCTTGGGATATCTTATGTGGTTATGGACAAACACCAAAACGTTGGAGATAACTGGAAAACTCGATACAGTTCCGCACGGCGTGAGTTCATCAGAGAAACTGAACCTTGGAGGCTGACTGACTTATCAAGTACATACCAGTAGAGAATATGGCAAGACTCTCATATCGTGACTTCAAACCACCAACTAACCGACTTATCAAGCTCACCTACCGTTTGAACGAACATTCCCGCCCTGTTTCCAACAATTCCTCTCTAAAGATGACATGGCTGAAGGCTATCAGAGCTGGGTTTCCAAGTTCGATATCGTAAGTTCTCATTGATATATCTAACACTCCGTATGAACTAAATAGACTCCCAGAATATCTGGTTGGATACCACGCCAGCCTCCGGAACGTGGGACTCTAGTAAAGAAAGTTGGACCTTGTCAATTCGGCGTCATGGGAAAGAGCAATCCATCACCTGTTCCTACATAATCGTCGCTGGTGGAGCTGGAGGTCAAGTACCCAAAATGCCAAATTATCCGAACCGGGTACATCATCCCCTTGCACCCTTGCATATCTCTGACTTAAAGGCTGACGCATGCCATAGATAGCCTTTACAGGAACTGTCCTACACTCAGCAGAATACACAGACGCTTCAAAATGGAAAGGAAAACACGGCGTAGTGATAGGCACAGCAAACACAGCCCACGACGTGGCTGTTGACATGGTCGAAGCCGGGTTATCATCAGTTACCATGATCCAGCGATCTAAAACCTGTTTGTTACCCCTCCTAGACACAACATGGTCATTACTTTTAATCAAACAAAACACAGATGTCCTACCCGTGGAATACTACATGAAAATCTCCAACCGTAACTCCCCACCCCTCACTTCCACGCCTCTCACCCACCAGGAAACTTCAAATCCCACTCACACTCACACAATCTAGTATCTTACAACGCCACCAACCCAACCACAACAGCCGACCGCTCCTCACAGACCCAACCTGTCGCAATCCTCGACCTAATCAGCCAAGTCGCGCTCCACGAACAAGCGCGCCAAGAACCCGAGCGATTCGACGCCCTGGAGCGAGCAGGTTTCAAATTAGATAGATGGGGAAGTATACAGCACTGTTTATACGCTCGAGGCGGTGGTCACTACATTGACGTTGGAGGCTCGGAGATGGTTGCGAATGGTTTGGTAAGTTCCTTTCCCCTTACTTTCTCGGTCAGGTTGAAATGTAGATACTTGTTCAGTACGAACATGTGGGTACAATAGGCTGATTTATGTGTGCACTATATATAGATCAAGATCAAATCCGATTCTCTCCCTTCTCAATACACCACCAAAGGTCTCGAATTCGACGACGGCACGCATCTCAAAGCCGACATAATCGTCTTCGCGACAGGTTTCGAAGGGAACATGCGATATCTTGTGCACGAGATCTTCGGGGATGAAGTCGCGGAGTCGATGGGTGATTATTGGGGGTTGAATTCCGAGGGGGAGTTGAAGGGGGCCTTTAGGCCGTGCGGTAGTAAGTTCTGCTTTTCTTTTCTTCCTTGTTGCATCTTTTGATTTGGTGCAGAATAGTAGATGGGAGAAAGGTTCAGAATGCATGGGGGGAGCAGGAGATGATGGAAATGTAAAAGCTGATTCTTTCTAGATCCGGCTATGTGGTATCATGGAGGGACGATTGGACAGGCGAGGTATTATTCGAGGTTTCTTGCGCTACAGGTTAAGGCCAGGTTATTGGGGACGCCACTGCCGCTTTATTAGGCGTTGTTTGGACGGCAACAATTGGGCGGGTTTAACATGATGGTCGGTTAGAACCGGTGGGCGCACTGCCACTCTCAGGCGCAGCTGAAAGATTCCAACTCTGTTTGAATTCCTTGGGCGGCTTGCAAGGCAGACTCTCACGTTAATTATTTGTTTGCCAGATTTGTTGTACTGGTTCGGATATCAAAGGTGTTGGTCCATCTACCTCATCTGAGCCAGCCCGATTCCATCGTGTATAACATGACATGTTTCGCACGCAGTCTTTTTGGGTGAAAGGCTGTAAAGTCTGTTGACTATGTTATCTTGAACATACGACGACTACGACGGCGACAAGTGGAGATACTTGACATTGGCAATGGCGGGATCAATGGGTATTGGGAGGGTCACCGGCTCTCTCACAGCCTTGTACAATGAGAACACTGCAGCTTTGATCAACAACAGCTTTGATTTTACTCTTGTCAAATTGGAAGCTCCAGCTGAGTTCCATGGTGTTGGATCCACAATATCACGCAGAAGAAAAGACGACGCAGAAGACGGACGCTTGCATCGAACAGCTCGAAGACTCGGGGCACTATTTGGGGAAATCTTACCTTCGACTGATGATCTTTTTCGAGCCTATGGAACAAGGGTGTCAGAGATATGCACCATGCCATCCATCAATCCCCGGGAAGACTCTTCCCGAGAAGGGATTTTCGCTAGTCACATCGGCGCGGACACGGCTAGTATTTGGGCGGCTGTCAAGTCAGGAAGCGCTGCGATTGCAGTTCACTTACTGGGTTGCATGCTTGCTAGAGTTTTCACTGGCCCCGAAGCTATTTCTGTCTGGGTAGAGCTTGTCGAGAGACAGAAGGAATGGACACAGAAACGGCAGAAAAACCACCTCTACTCAAATGAGCATCTCGCTGCGATCACCGCAGCTCAACAAGATATCACGCGGAGCGACCTTGCGAGTTGGGATGCAAGTGCTCGAGCATGGCTCCAAAGTGCTGATCAGGCTAAGGCGGTCCACCACAAACAGACAATGCTCATACTTAACAGTATGAATCTGCCTGTGAACAGTGAGCCAGAAACCTACGCCAGCGTCGTCAGAGCATGGACTGCCGCATTAGAAGCGATGAACAATCTAGTGAGGGGTCTACCGCAGCGAGTTCAAGACGGCGCAACCTTGCTAGCCATATCTTCTTGGCACCTGTACCCAGACATGGTGGTTTTTGGGGATTGTTGCAAAGAAATCAAACAAAAGGACCCGCTGTTCGAACCAGCGGCACTTCTCACGCTGGGCTTGCAGCATGTCCGAGATGACTCCAAGAGTGTCTATTGGTCGCTCCCACTTGCACATTTGCAATACTACGGTCATCCGATCCAAGCGATGCGAACTGTCGGACAGGAGAACTCGAGAATAAGTTCCAAACAATTTGCTTATGTTATCCTCGGATGCCTCTTCAGCGGATGGAAGGCTTATGCAACAACGAATGGTGAAGGCTTGGAATGGGTACGCCGCCTCGCAAAGATACTGAATCTCTCAACTATGTTTCGTTTCCGACATGGAAGCCAGCCTACGTGGTTGATTTACGTTGTGCTTGCATCCGAGGAGTTCTCTGACCTCGAGGACTCGGAGATCACTGTAGCCAATCAATTGATGAATCTGGGCCGGAGATATTCAACTTTTCTGCATCCGCCTGGATTGGCACCTCCACCTCTGTTCGGCATGTCTCAAATCAAGGCTTTTATCTCGATTCTCAGAGATGACCAGCAACGAGTGGAATGCTTGCGCCAGCTATGCACACACCTTCAACTTGATGGATCCAACTTCCTCATTAAGTATAGATCATCAACTAAGAGTGCTTGGACGGAATATGCCAGCGTTGTTCCGATCAAACGGCTGACGCAAAAACGTAGCTCTGATGGAACATTGAAGAGCGAGATTGATTTTGAAAAACAAACCCGTTGGATCAGTCTGAATGCTCAGCAGCTGTTGCTTCTGAAGCGACGGGGGCATGACTTCAAAGATCTGAGAAGCGCCATCGAGAAGCTCGAGAATTTGAATGCCATGGATAAAGTTGAAAGGCTGAGGATATCAAGTGCTAGCGGTTCTGGCACGTCCAACTCCATCAAGTTTTCCTTGGAGGATCCAGAGAGACTTGCATATAGACGAGACTTAACAGAAATAATTGCAATACGCCAGCGCCAAACAGAAATCGAGGATCGAGGGGAGATCTTCCTTCCTGTGATTGAATACTTCCAGGATCAGGACCAGAATTACTACTCGCAATCCAGCCGACAATTTGGAACCAGTTTGATGTTCAGTAAGTCACTGGACTTTCTCCAGGCAGCGTCGGACCTATTGATCGCAAGGGAGCACCCTCATGCAAAACGAGCCGCAACTCCACAAAGCTTTTTCATGGGAGACGCAGATAACGCTGCCCTGTACGCAATTAAGAACAATCTGCAAATACCTCAAGGAGTGGATATCATTCCCGGACCTGGCTTTCTGACCGACTTCTTCACGCCCAGCAAGGTCGATGCCGAGAAAATCCATCGCCACTTTTCCTCTTGCATCAGGAGCGTTGAACGAGAGATATCCTGCCTCAGAGCATGCGCTATGATGTCGGAGGTGTACCATTTACTTCCTGGGGCTACAATCTCAACGCTTGTAGTAAAATTAAGCCTCAGTAATGCGAAATGGTATCCTCACAGGCCAACGACCATCATGGAGCGGAGGGGTAATGACGATGAGCCAACCTTTGCAGAATCTCTCAACCTCTCGCAATCGTTCGCTTGCATAGCTATGTTTGAGTCTGGTACTTGTAATTTGGACCCTGGCACTCTGAGAGAGGCTTTTGCAATGGCATCTGGAAATTCTCTCTATGTTGCTGGTGCCTTACTATGTGATCCTCACGAACAGCCCAGCTCTACAGAGATTAGACGAGTCATAGGCAACGTAGGCCGTGCCGGGATCACCTTTCTCATCTCACCACCAGAGGTCAAAATACGAGAAAACAATCCAGAGAAGTGGATGACCATCAACCATAGAGCCTTTGACGGACAGCCTGAGAATCACTTCAGCCAGACATCGCTCCACCTCTCATTTACGAACTACGAAATACCTCTGGTCACAGAGGATACCGATCGTCATACCATCGACAGGGCAGTCATTTGCGTCGAGACATTGATCTCCATTTTCGAGAAGGGGACATGGGTAGGGGAGGTAGACGTTTTGAAGGGACTTCGGTCGGGCGTTGAGCGTGCCGCCAGCGATGAATGTAACAATGACAATTGCAAGTCAAAGGGCATCATGAGAAGCTATCATGATATGCTTCTCAAGGCTCCGCAAATTGCTGCAACTAGTGTCGAGAATTGGGATGAGTTGATCGAAGCGCCGTGCTCTGGATCTATCGCTGTACGCGCACACCAGAACTGGCTTGCAAGACTTGCAGCTACGGCGCTCTGCTCCAAGCTCCAGTTCCAGCCCTTTGTGTTGCCGAAGGAGGTGTGCTGGAGCTGTTGTGCTGAAAGCATTCCGAAGGATGGTGTAAAGAGACTTGCATTTATTTTCTGAAACTGTCGAAGTCTGGAGACGTGCGACCACAGGACAATGAAATACCCTTAATGAATATGTACTTGCTTTGTTAGATCAATACATTAACATTCAAAGAACTTGATTGTTTCTTTCCAGTATTTCACAATACCGAAAATTGGCTGCATACCAGGGCTTACATCCAATAGTTCACCCGAGCTTCCTGGTAGAGAACGGAAAAATTTACGATCTTTAGAAATAATATGGATGCTAGTGTGTCGATACTCAAATTTGAGTTCGAGTATCTTGGCAACTCAAATATATATTCAGTTAAAAAGTGTTTACTCAAACTCATACTCATGCTCAACTCAAATATTCAAATTACTTCTTGAGTTGGAGTAGGAAAATCGACCTAATGGTGGATACATCTAGGCATGATTTGGGCGAAAGTCCGCTCTGGGACTATAGCGACGAATTTGAATATGCGGTTTGTCATTTTGTAGTTATCAGAGAGGTTTGCGAAGATACAGGACCTCAGGAGCTTCCATTGGGAGGGCTTGTGCTACGTGATTCGGGCATTGCTCTCCTGAAATATACAAAAATAACATTTGCCATATAAGGTAGCGTCTATTCTATTAGAAATTGCTGAAAATCAGCCTTGATAGCACTATCAAGGTGGAAATGAGAAACCATATGACGTGAGTAGTATGCGGGCACTCTGTGTGGCAAGAACCAACGAAAACGCCAAATCTAACGTCGTTCTAGCTCCGTTATCCTCTTTTACCTAGGTACTTTTAGTAATCCATAAAGTATATATAACTACCAAGTTACATCCTTCAAGTCCTCGTAATTGCAAATTGTCGCAGTTGCGCCAACCAAACAGATCGAAACTATCGAATCACTCCTCAACGTTTCTAATCCGGATATCATATCCCGGATATGCGGTCTGAATCTGGTGGGCTATAGATGCATATGGTAGTACTCAACCAGCCGGTTTCTACAACAGCATACCAGTGTTTAAACTGGTTAGATTCTCACAATACCGCACAGATCTCCCTTTGGTTCTAAGGAGCTGCGGGCTATGCTTTTGGCTTTCTGGAAAAGGAATTTACCACAAGTCGTCAACTTGCTGAGACAGCTTGCCTCCATACCTCCCTTCTTATTTCTGGTGGGGGAGAATTGAAGGAAGCGAATTGACGGTATTTTGTCAAGTGTATCACTGATGGAGAAGTATTGGATTGCTTTGATGAAATTTATCTCTGTTGGTTGTACTCTGTAAGTGTCCATCATACTCTCACACTCTCAATAGCCCCCTGACTAATTTATTATCTGTCGACTCGGTAAGCTAGCGTACCTACCTGATGCACCTCTCTCCAGAAGTTAATTTTTGAGAGGCTTGAAACTCCTCCAACTGTGAAGGAAATATCACCACATTCTACACTCTCAGCCTCCACAAGTTCCATTTGAATCTCTTCTCAATTCAACCAGTCCATTCAGCTTCGATGATGAATATGCGAGAGCCCGGTGGCAGAGTTGCGCCGATGAGTTTGTAGCGTGGATCTGCCGCTTTGAAAAGTGCTTCCCAATCGTCTTTACTCCTCTCACGACCGTTCATAACGGCAAACATCTGGTCGGAATCAGTCAAGCACTTCAAATCACACCATATATCTTACCAAAATATCGAGACCCCTGGCTGCCTTCTCATCATACCAACGCGCTTCTCCAGGATCAGGTAAACCCGAGTCATTGATCAAAACTTTTGCACCTGGTTTGAGGGCTGCGGTCGCTGCCTTGAGTATATTGATAACTGTGGCATCCGGGTAATTGTGGAGAACGAAGCGGTAGAAATACACATCTGCTACTACTGTTTGGGGTGTGTTGAAATCATACTGCATCCATTCCAGGTTTGCTTCCGGGTTCTCAACTTTCAACGCATCATTCACGACGATGTCTTGAACAATGAAATGAATTGACGGAAATGCTTTCGCAATTGCTGCACTGGCAAAACCACTCCCTCCTCCAACCTGGGAGTTTGTCAATTTAGCCGTCAGTTCATCAGGGACGACATTGCTTACATCAACTACAGTTCCACTCCCAATGTCGGCCCAAGGAAATCCCTCCACCAGACTTTCTGCACCATATCCTTCGCCGGAGCTGAAAAGTTCCATGGCTCGTCCGAAGTTGGTGGCCCGAACAGGATCTTTTTGAACATCGTCGTACAAAGTTACCTCACCGGGGCGGCCCCAAGCCAAAGAGTACCCCACTTCTCTCGGATTCCTCGAATCTGGCCAACGCGTGTATGCGTCAAGAAAGTGAGGCCAAGTCTTCCACACACCCTCGGTATGAAGATCAACAAAAGCCGCGAGCCTCACGTCTTCTACGAGTAATCTCGACGTCGGTGTATGAGACACCTTCCCTTCCCGTTCAGTGAAGAGTCTGTTGGTCATAGCATGGCGCAGTAATCTTTGGAGAGCCAACTTTGAGATCCCAGTCTTCTCGGAAAGCTCGTCGTACGTTACGGCTGAGTCCAACGGAACCAGTTTAGCAAGACCCCATCGATTTATTGCATGTAAAGGTGCCACGTTGACTGCCTAGAGTTCTGGTGAGTTCTTTTTCTAGCGAACTTAAAAAACTGGAACTCCGCTTACCGACCATGCCAGTTCTCGAAGAACATTTGCATCCCCAATGAGTGCAGCGTTGAACTCTGGGATCATATCAATCAAGTCCAATCGTGCCTCTTTCTCCTCTTTTGATTCAGCGATAAGGCTTTGCGGCGCCGCGAGAGCTTCACGAAGGGCAGCCGCCAAAGCAACGAGATTATTGGGAGCCATCTCGGATGTCAATGTTGATACAAACTACCGGATGCCAAATTGGGGGTGGACAACGAGAGTAGATATCGTTCACAGTTGGTACCTAGGTTTGTCATTCATTGGTGTGATGTCAATGAAGTCTTGAATCACCCATCCATTCCTGAGGCTCATAAATGGGTTTGCGTTTCCTTCTAGCCCGAAATGATGTGCCGTCATTCAAGATAATTGGATAAAGAATTTGGAGGTACGGAGCTGCCTTCCCATTACCGCAAAGTCAACCGTTGTGGAGCTCCTGGACGCTTGGCGACTCAGCTGCGGCACGGCCCATGGCGTCCTCCCCGATGCGAAGTGGAACGGCGACGATAGACTGTAAGAAGCTTGAAGATCCCCCAGGAAGATCGTGAAGGGCCGACTAGTGATCAGTCTGTGCGAAATTTATCTCGGAATAATTACGAATGAAACCATGCTTGTCGTGTTTCATGATCGAAACAGGCGTTCGTTGCGCCGAAGTTGCCGCGATTACACACAACTTCTAGCTGCATCCTCGTTTATTATCCCCCTCGGAGGATGCAGGATGCAGGTGCATATATCCATCTGAATGCATCATATTTTGACGGTCCGATAGGTTGAATACAGCTCCTGCATGGAGTAAATTCTACTGATTACGGAGCCCGTTGATATGAAGGTAGCATTTTCCCATTTGCTTTTCCAATCACGGTGGACCGCTGTCTAAGGTCTCAAGACTCATGACTCTAGAGGCTGATCGCGAGGAATTATCTCAAGCCGCTGTGATGTCAACTCAACACTCAAGCCCTGGCGGCTCCAAAAGTCTAGAGTCACCATCAAGTCAAGGTCCTCCCAAGACGACACCATCAAGTCCACCACACTCCCCACGATCACCACTGGAAAATCCTCCACGCTCAGTAACTGCATCACCAGTCACTGAAGCAGCGCAAGCTCCTCCTCTGGAATCCGGCAGTTCCCCTATCGAAGTTGGAGATGGCCTGGAGCCCACTGAAGAAGACTTTGAGATTGAGAGCGATGCTGATACTGGCTATGGAGATGACGGAAGCAGTATTGACGCCTCTCTATCATCCAGCGTGAAAGCCGGCGTAATAGAGAATGGACTAAGGTATCATGGATTTCGAAGAGATCGCACGTACTATCCGTTCCCGAATGACGAGAACGAGCAAAATCGTGACGACATGAAGCATGCGATCATGGGTATACTAATGAGCGGTAAACTTCATTTCGCCCCGATTGGCGAAAATCCACAGTCCATACTTGACCTAGGTATGAACTCTTTGGGCTTTCGGAATCTTGAGTTGACAGGTCACAGGAACGGGAAGTGGAATTTGGGCAATCGAAAGTAGGTAATCTTATTTACTCCCATTTCCATTTCCATGTCCATTTCCATTTCCATGTCCATTTCCATTCCCACTTCCTCAGATCTGAAAAGAAAGTAGTGGGCGATAAATATCCCAGTGCCCAGGTGCAGGGCATAGATCTCAGCCCAATCCAGCCGCCATTTGTTCCGCCGAATGTCAAGTTTGTGATTGATGACATCGAAGATGATTGGTTGTATCCATTGGATCATTTCGACTACATACACTGCCGTCACGTTACTCAAACAATCAAAAACAGGCCTCGACTTATGGATCAAGCTTTCAAGTGAGTAGACTAGAAATAGACACAAATGGAGGGCACCGCTTACCATATATCTAGACATACTAAGCCTGGTGGATACCTGGAATTCCAAGAGGTTGTCTTCTACACATTCTGCGACGACGACAGCATGACGGACCCCTACCCCTTCCGGGTCTTCATGGACAACCTCAATGTTGGTCTAGCCAAACTCGGCGGCGACAACCTCAACGCCCTCAAACTAGCTGACGAGATGCGCCAAGCCGGCTTCGTCGATGTACAAGATGTAGCCCTCAAAATCCCACTCGGCGTCTGGCCCAAGAGCAAAGAGTTCAAACTCGCTGGCTTGTACTGGCGAGAGAATATTTCCGATGGGATTAAGAGCATCGCTAACAGGGCATTTATCTCAGGTCTGGGATGGTCAGTTGAAGCTCTTGAGGTTTTCTTGGTGGATGTCAGGAAATCGCTTTACGATGCATCGAAGCATGTGTATTTCCCGCTGCGGATTATCACAGGGAGGAAACCCCTGGAGTCGGAGTAACTTGACTTTCTGATGGCTGAATGGATTTAGGGCTTGAAAAGTGACTGCTTCGGATTCAGAATTTTGTCGTAATTCCTTTTCATTCCGCCTTGCGATTGCTGGGCAGTAGTTCGGTCTCCTTTGTTGACTAACCAGGTCTCTAGCTCCTGCTGACATAGGTTCGTGGCTCTAATTCTCATGGCTTGGCTGACCCGGAATTCTCACACGTTCGCTTACTCAGCCATGTGACAATGCATTCATGTTTCCGGGTCTTTTTTCTGAAGATTTCTTATATTTCTGCCTTTTCTCCCTATCTCTCGCGCCTCGAGCGTTCAACACATTGCAGCCGAAAAAATGCAATCCCTACACAGAACGAGAAAATTAGAAGCATCAAAAGCAGCAGCAACACCCCCAAGAACAGCTCGATCCCACACGTATCACCATCCTCAACTCAGAAATCCCCATCTTTCTGATTATACTGACGGTAAACCTGCAACGGCGGGAACGGCAGCTGCAAGTTCTCAAACTGGCTAACATCCGGCTGCCAGCCCTGCAAGAAGTCCGCAATATTATCAGCCGGTCCCTCGCCCGCCGCATCAGCCCAGCACTTCAAGAACGCCCAGCAGCTCCTGAACTCGTTCCACATCTTCTTGTTGGTGCGGAACTCGATCGCGTGGTTGTATGTCGGGGCTTCGATCCAGATTATCATTAGACCGGTTCGTGCGCGCTGGTACATGATCCGCGCGGTGGAGAAGAAGTGTGTTTTGAGGACGCGGAAGTATTCCTGTTGGGGCCCGCAGAAGACGAGGAAGCCGTTCGAGGCGGTGCAGATTATGGAGTAGCGGGGGAGACCTGGGTTGGAGGGTTAGTTTGAGTTTGCTGGCTTGGGTAGTGGGAGTGGGATATGGGTTTCAGAGGTGGTGAACATGAGGCGGAAACTACGTGCCTGTCTCGAGGTCCCAACCATGATATGGGATATGATCAGCGCCTTTGTGCTGCAAAATCGCCTCGCGGCACTCTGCATAGAGCGATTCTTTTGAAGGCGGCTGAATGACAGGATAAGAACAGGTCGGAGAGGGTGGATGGTTGAGCATATCGTTTCTGGAATACATCCTAGGCTCGATATTGAAGGGGCAGCGCTGGGCTGGAGGAGAAGAATTCGGGGGAGTGAACATATCATTGCCAGGCTCGCAATTGGGTTCCACATTGAGAGGTGAAGCATATTCTGTGGAACTAAATGCCTCAGCTTCGATTTTCTTTGGCTTGGAACCTGGGAACGGTCTCTCGGGCCCTAAATATAATCAGCAAAATGCTCGAATTTGTTTCCGCGTTAGATTGACATACAATATCGATTCCACGTCCACATCTCCAGTATGTATTGCTGAATAGCAGGGTCATCATCTCGATGGGGACTGCTCTGGAGGACACGGTCTCTGTTCTCGATGACTGTCGTCCAAAGCTGAATTTGCTCTTCTGTGAAGCCGTTGTTGCCGGGTTTGGACTTGCAGACCATGCCGATCAAGGTGAACATGAATGGTAGCTGGCTGGTGTAGCTGTACTTGTAGGTTGAGGGAGCCATTTTGAAAATGTTGCGTTGGTGGTAAGTCAAAGTGGCGTTGTTGGTGGGAGATTCTGGAGTAGTTGTTAAGAGGATTGTGTCAAGACTTGCTTTAGATAGCATATGGTATCGTATCTGTTGAATTGAAAGTGAAGGCTGGAGAGATGAGAGGTGGGGCTGACGAGAAGATGAACTCTTATAAGTCGGAAGTGAAGCTCAGTTGATGAAAGAGGCTCTCATATAAAACTTTTCGGCTTCTGCAGTCGACGACAACTAGAATGAATGACAGGCACCCCAGTGTTCCATTTACCATGCATCCATGTCATTCAGGAAGGCAGTGTTTGTGACAAAGAGCAGGAACAGGTATCTCTAGGCTATTTCAGAAGCTTTCACACGACTTCATTCGTCATAAGACGTGTTTGGTAAAGGTCTTCTTCACTGAGGTAGCTAATTATCTGATATCTTTCCGGATCTGTGAAAAGAAATCTGCAAGGAGGATGGGTGAGAGCCCGGGATAAAACAACTGTCTTCCCGACCATGAAGTCCTTTGATATGTCCTAGATCCGAAATACAGTCTAGGAAAATCAGTCAAAGACCCAACTGTTGATCCTGCACGTTCTGCGAGCGAGATTGCGAGTATAAACCTCATGTGGTAGAAGCACAAAATGGAGAAGCTTAGAGCCAACCACATAAACTGCTAAACGTATATTTTGCGAACAAAGGCACGGAAAGACATGATACCCAAGACATTTCTAGTGTCTTGCACAATAATCGTCTCGTCTTCAGTGACAGAAACCCAAAGTCAAAATATTAAATCCACTAATGGTGGGGTACTTTCTTGTTTAGTCATCTAAGCGAGGCTAATGTTGACTTTCGGTCGTCTAGATTGATCTACACCTTGCTCACGGAAATCCGGAGGCCAGAACAGGAACAACCGCCCACCACTATCGATATCATCACAGCTATCAAAATCCTCATCCTCATCTTCTTAGCCCAAAAAACCTAGCAGCTCGCAAAACACTCCAATTTCACGCCATGCCATCAAACCTCAAGCTCCTCGAATGTGCTACGCGATCTGATTCCGCCACTGAATATGCAACTGCGCCTCGACTTGCAACTCCGTAACATCCACAAGCTGCAGCATTTTATCTGAAGAACACAAATACAAAATCCGGGAGATAGCGAGCGGGAATGGGTACTGGGCGGGCTATGCCAGTGGAAAGCCTTTTCATGTCATGATCGAGAGGAAGAGCAAGAGCAAAACTAGGCAAGGAGAGCGGGGCTATCTGCCGATTAGAACTGGGATTTTTGAGGATAATTCACCCCTGTGGCACATGAGGGGGAGATTTGAGTGAGGTGGAGGGAGAGCGTGTGAATCATAGACGAGGTGGCTGTTGGGTATTTAGTTGGCGGTGTTGAACTCTGTCTTTCTATCCTCGCGCTCTCAATTATAAGAAGGCATGAATACAAGAAGAACTTCACTTCAACTTGAAGTCGACATCCATTAAAACCCGCACACTCACCTCCGCCAAGTCAAAGACTTTCAAAAGCATTCACGGCTCAGGCAGATCAAGCTCCACATCCAACTTTACATTCAACCCCATTTCAAACTCAGCCATTACGCACAACAACCACGGATCATACCCAAAGAATGTGCATCCTCCTCTGCTACACCTACGTAGCCTGTCCCCACGTCGCCAAAAGCGGGATTTACACCTGCTACAAGGCCAAGACCTCAGGTAGAGGCTTCGACGAGAAATGCGTGAGGTTCAAGATCACGAGGCAAAAGTTGCGGTTGAAGAAGGAGCCGAAGAGTTGTGGGGATTGTTTGGAGGCGTTTGGTGCGACTTGGTTTGTGAAGAGGAAGAGGGTTAAGGATATGAAGGAATTTAAGGATGCGGAGGCTGAGGGTGGGAGTGGCAGTGGCAGTGATAGTGCAAGTAGGGGTGGAGGTGAGGCGAAGGCAGAAAATATCGATGGAGACGGCCTGAAGGGCGAGAAGCAAGACTGACAGGTGAACGAACGGCAGAGGGGGGAAACGGCATCTTCGGCCTGATTTTGGTGACTGGGTTGTTCAAGGGATCTATGGTTTCTCTTGGGTGCCAATTAGCCAGCGATGTTGGAAAACGCAAGATACTCAAATACAAACGGGTCCAAGAAATTACAAATTTCCCACGACTGTATTCAAGAGTGCAAGGAATACACAACATGCATTGAGCCTAGCCCGCGTGAAAGCTGGTAAATGCTGATCAGACAGAAATTCAGAACACTGTAAATAAAATCATGAGATCTAGCAGCCATTTCCAAGCAAAGGGTATCTAATAGCAAACGCCGAGCCCCTCCCCCAACTACTGCAGCAACACCATGAAACATGTGACCCATAACAAAGAGAGCAATAAACATCGGTCTTTCGGCATTATCGTGAGCAGTCAGTTAAGTGCAATAATTTCATCGTCGTCATCAGAGTCTCCTGTGAGGTCTATCGTGATACTCTTTCCAGAGTTTCTCTTCTTTCGCAGGTCTCCTGCTTCGTTGTCATCACGTTCGCGCTTGATTGACGGCCCAGGAGTTACTGATCCACCATCTCTGCCATTCTGGTCGAAGATAATTAGTCAATGCTTCATGATATTCCCCTCTATTTGAGCTTACCAATCCCTGCAAGAATTTCGCTACTTTCTTCCTCTGCTCCGGGGCGAGATTACTGACGTCAACGAATTCGGAAGGGCCGGGAATGTTTTCAAGGTCAGGGGAAGGGGTTCGCTTAATGATCAGGAGACTCTTGAGAGAATCTGCACACTTATTAGCACGGCTAATACATGAGGCTCAAAAAATTGCTCACCTTTAGACCTATACATAAACTTAAAGATGGCAATTGGATAATCAAATCCATCCAACTTCTCGCAAGAGACCACAGTCCTCGACACAACACGGGAGGCTTCTCCGAGTCTAGGTCTAAATATCAGCAGGCGATTATCTTCAGCGTGCCTGGAACACTAACGTGGTGGTATGAGACTTCGCCTGGCCCTTAAGAGCTTTCTCATGCACAGCCTTGGCTGCAGCGAGCTCCGTGTAGTCGTGCGCCTCTCTGGGTCTTGCTTCACTTGATCGCCAAATACGAAAGGCTATCTCGCCAACCTCGTTCATGTGTTTCGAGTCCTCTTTAATATCCTTCAACTTGGCATCATCCGTCGCTATTGAATGTTAATAATCATAAGTTGACCAAAGCGGGCATACCAACAGGTTTCAATTTTGGAGAACTTGAAAGGTTTGAGCAATGCTCTCTTGCCATCCCCTGCAGAGGTCTTTATGCCATCGATGTCGAGTGTGAAAGAATCTTGGTGTTTGTGGTAGATTACAGGCGACCTCACAATCTTGCCGTCGATGGACAGCTCGCAGCTCAAAGTAGGGCAGTCGAACTTGAACGACCTGTCTAACGACAACTGAACCAAGAACTCCTTGTCCGATATAGATTCGACATATTTTCGTACCGTTCTCGCTGCCTGATACCAGCCAACAGCCCCGGGAACTGCTTGCTCGCCCTCATCATCATCATATTCCTGTGCTTGTTGACCATCGACGTGCACTGTGACCTCGAGGCCTGGAACGCGGTCAAGGATGGCCATGGCAGGGTCTCAGAGTTGATGTAGATATCCGATAGCGATCCACGGCTATGGTCTGCATAGGTGGCATATTAGTTAGGTCATCTATGCAGATGACTCAAGCTGGGATGTACGGAGGTAGAGCGAGGACTTACCCGGTCGGGTCGCGTCAGCCTTGAGCCTGGTCCGCAGAGCTACTTTTGCACCCGGTACAAGGCGACTATGGAATCCGCAGATGCTGTGCGCGATACAAGTTGATGCGGCGATTGATGCGAAGATATTCGAATGGTCGTAAGGGAGATGTAGAGCCTGGGGAGGTGGGCGTAGTTGCGTTGGGTTTGGTAGAGGAGGTCGCGACTGCGCCCGGAAAGCTGAACGGGCGATCACGTGCAGCACACTTGAAAAGATGGTCAAAGCGCGGCTCCTATCAAAGCTCTTCATATATGTTCACCTCGCATCTCGTTTTTTTTTGGGGGGGGGGGGGGGGGGGGGGGCGCAAATCTGCTTCGTATGTTATTCTTCCTATCTTATTTTAACTAGCCGTTGAAGCCAATAAACAACGATAATTCCCAGGGATTCCATGCTAAAAAAGCTGACCCCCATCAATTCAGAAAACCTTATTTGATTATTTGGTCTCAATAGAAATCTTCAATATCTGGTCGTATCTGGTAATCGTAGTCATCTCCGCCTGTCTCTAAGTATTCATTTAAGTGCTGAGCGCACATACCAGGTAGCAAGTATTGGAAGACGTGGAAGGAATGAGGGCATCGATAGCCCAGGTACTGAAGCACATGGCCGCATGCCCGTGGTGTTGATTGTCGTACGCAACGGCACTGCCTATACCTCATGACAAACTCCCCGCACATGGTGATTTTGGGTGAAGAATCTGCTTGAGTTCAAGTTTCTTGAGCTTGAAAATTTTGGATGCTGTACTTTGTCTAGGAGGCTGTCAAAATTAGTTGGCTTTGAAGATTGTCAAGACGTGCCTTAATTTTGATGCTAGTAGTTATTCAGAGAAAATTGGGCTTGAATGTAGCTTTTTATCAACCATGAATGTGTTTTGGGAATGTGGAGGGGGCATACGCCTCCCTTTTATCACATACAATTCAGCACCACAATGCCCAGTAACAAGTTCCATTGTCCAGTTCAAAGCCGCAGCTTCCACAAAGACAAGGAAGGTTATAAAGCATCAATTTCGACACCTCCAGCAACAAAGAGGTCTAAAGTAACGTGCAATCTCCCAACAAAGATTCTTTCCGCACCGCGACCTCAACGATAAGCACCGTATGGCCAATCATCCCCACCCATTATGAGGCATTCATTCGCACATGTCGGACACAGTCCAGGCTCCCAAGAGACGTCGTAATCATAAACTGGGCAATTTATGTTGAAAGCAAGCTGGCGGTCACAGCGAATCCGGTATTTTTGAGGGACATGGGAGCAGCCGGTGTATTTGAGGATAGCTTCGTTGCACATATTTCTTGAGTTACTTCTTGCTTGTGCGATCGAAAGTCGGTAGTTTTTGGAAGTTATTTGTTGCAGGGTAACAGAGAAGCAAGTAAGGTGAACATAAATACTTGCAAGATGCGGTGAATATATACTGCTCTGGTAAGATTAATTCAATCGCGAGATTGAACTCCTGAATAATCAAGGGTTTCAAAGGCGAGACGCAATTCGACAATCATGATTCACTTGTATTCTGGGCTAATTTGTTGACTTACATGTAAGAAGCAAGCGAAAAACTCTTGTCAGTCATTCCTGGCCGCGTGGTGTAACGAATAGTTATAGCGCAGAGCTACAATCGTGGTAAAAGCGATGAGAATCAGGAGACTACAAGCTTAGTGGGGAGGGCCTCCATCTGATCGTAGGCGCTAGTGCAAGCCATGGGCACTGTATGCAATTGCTCCTGCCTGTGGGGGGCCTCAGAATGGCGTTTGAATGAACGTTCCAGAACCGGGGACCATTGCAACCGCTCTGGGATTCCAGGAAATATAGCGTCTTAATTAATGACGTTTGTGCAGTGCTAACGCTGCATATTCTTCTCCTTCTGTTATAAGCTACAAATAACAAAAACTAATCAAGTCGAGAAGAGGAAAGGAAAGTAATAAGAATACCCTCTTGGTATTTGAGAACGGTAAAATTGCGCACTTGAGTTACTTTTCTTTTTGTCCAGCTTCACAAATATTTTACCTTTGCCGAGTAAACAATGGCTCGCTTAAATCTCGCTTGCATAGTATCTCAACCAAATCATCTTATTGAGTAGTATTCCTTTAAGCTTTTCTTTCCAACCAGAACTTACTTCAGCTCATAACAAAAAGTATTATTAGTACCACTCTTATTGAACCTTCTCTTAACGATTAAATATGCAAGATATGAGTTATCAAAGGTAGCGATTGTAGTTCTTTGAGTAAGGTTCAAATGCAAGCTGCCCACATTCACGCAACTATATTCTATTGCCTTTTTTTGTTATAAAACTGGTTCTAAAACGAAATCTTTACTTACTACTACAGTACATAACTGGGGGCTAAAGCAAACGGGGCCAACCCCCAAAAAGCCTGTGCATCGTCATGTCTATTAAGTTACGGAAGCGGTTGCAACGGTCGGCTTCTGGTGGAGTATCTTCAGTACGTCTCTAACTACGAGCTATGCCAAAGGTTGAAATGTATCCTGCGAAGTGCGTCCGCGTTGTGTTTGGGCCGGATATTGGGCACCTGGCTCGCGTTAAGTTCCCGTGTCGTGTCAGCACAGGAGCATTTACATAAAACATATTTCGAACCTCCTATAGCTCTGATATTTCGAAAAGCAAGGGTGTGGCCCTAGAAGCAGTTGGCGAACTTTTGTAACATAGATGGATTCTGAATACGCTGGTTTTATGAGCATCGACCTTTGTGATAGTTCAAGTTGTAGCTCTCTCTAGACTAGACTGAATATTTCTACATGGGCAAACTAATTAACTATATCGGACGAAACCTGAGCTCTCTGAGACAATGTATTATGGGCTGGCTTTCGCTACTATGGGTTACAAGGGTAGTTGGGTGATGCACCGTAGGATTTCCGGCCCTTGTTGAGGTTTGCCTTGGCTTCCTCAGCGCTACAAACAGGAATCTTGATCAGGTTTGCCCGTCGAATATCCAGGTTGCCTCCGTTATACTCGTCTGCGACGCTTTTGTCCGAAGCAATCGGGCTCGTAGGCGGACCCATGATGTTCTTCTTCCCATTCTTCTCCCAAGTGGTAACACCACTGCAAGAATGGGGGAAATGATTAGTCTAGTTGCTCTTGCAGAGTAGAGTCATATTGCGAGCTAGGACGGGAGGAGGGAGAGTTCAATTTGTGACTTACCCGATGATGAGATCGTCTACCGTGACGCCTCCCCAGTCATTGTCGTCATCCTGGATCTCACCGATACCCTTCAGGATATCCAGGGTCCATTGCGCAGTTGGGTTACAACTGCTACCGGGGGTTGCAGGACCGCATTGCCCTTGAGGCCCGTCGCGAACCCCGGCAAGAATATACGAGTGCGCATTGATGCATCTCCAGCCAGAGTTGTACTTGGCAGGTTGCTCCGTGAAGTATTTGCGGGCATCGATCTTGCAGCTCGGACCGAATTCCACTACGACGGGCGCTGGACGATTGGCGGTCCATGCTGCTGGGATTGCGGCCGCGTAGAAAGCCCTCTGGATGTTTTTCTCTCGATTCCACCTTATAGTGTAGTTGGCGTTCTCAGGCTGCGAACTAGGACTCGTCCACTTGCCATTAATCATCTTGCCGTCCGAGATGATGGCGGTTAGGCTGTCTATACCGGGCTGGGCTCCGTCGAAGAGCTGCACGATGAGCCTATCAGTCTGTGCTTTCCAATTTCCGATAAGCTCCGAGTAGATATCTTCAAACGCGATTTCCTCGCGGGCGCTTGAAGCGGCGTTAAGTGCAATGGATGCACCAGCGTTCACGATATTGGAGGTTGCCGCTTCCCACATGGACGACTTGCCACCACCACTATCGCCCGAGAAGAACTTCGTAGTCATGAAGGCTTTGCTGCGGTTAGCTCCACTCCAAATTGAATTTTGGCCAGGGTGGCCATTAAGTCAGTTAAGTCAGTATCAGTCGACTTATTTTAGTCGACTGACTGACTGACGATAATACCTCAACTGAGGGACTTAACTTAATATATTAATCAGTACTGATTAAAAAGAAACGTGACCTTAAAATCACGTTTTTACGATGTAAAAATAAAAATATATCATTTTCGATACAAATGAAGTTTAAGGAATATATACAAAGGTTAGAACGTGTATTTTTACTTTTAATCTCTTTAAAGTGGCAAATAATATTATTTCCACTTCTCATAAAAAGGCCTTAATGTTCCTAAAATTTACTCAAATATGTACTTAAATATTAACAAATCTTATAATTTCTCAACTGACAGTCTAAATCAGTTGAGCAATCAACCACTGACTTGTTAGGGTTAGGGCTAGTAGCTGACTGATTACGAATTTAAGGCCCACTGACTTAAGTCAGCTTAACTAGACTGACTTATCGACCAGCCTGATTTTGGCAATTTAGGTCACTTACAGCCTCCAAAGAAACGCGCCGCCCCTGTGTTGAGTGGTATGGGAATTAAGGTCAGAAATAGAGTTAAAAGCGCCGTCCCATCATCTGGCATGGGGGCGAAGGTATTGATAAACTCTTTGTGGCTACTTCTAAGCTCATTTCCCGCGGCGGCCAAGGATGCGTCATAGTTTTTGATCATCTACCAGGGCGCGCTGATTAGCAATGAACGAGAAAACACTAAAGAGACAAGCATTTCGATAGCTGCTATAATATGAGGGGTTGTGCCATTGGTTACATACCGAGTGAAGCGAAGTGAGTGAATTCCAGATCTCGTATGTGCAGGCCCCCGTACGGTATTTTTTGTCATCGGATTGAGAATTGTGCTCCGCGCACTGCATAGAACCGTCGCAGTTGTTTGCCGGTGACAAGTCTGCGCAAGCCTGTACAGCGACTTCAGTTTAGCCTTCGCACCTCCTAGAAAATACTAGGGCTTTACTTACGGGGTTTGGGGGTGCGTGAAGGAATTCCGCAATGGAGTTGGAAAACGTAAATGTGTTCTGCCCGGCGTGGCACGCCTGCCATACGCGAATGGCATCTTCCCAGCCATTCTGGCAATCGAGTAACTCCCACCTCTGAGAAGGTGTGATCTTCGACGGCTCCGCAACCGCTTCAATCGTGCACGGTTTGCTGATCCAATCGCCAGTGCGGATCAGTCGCGCAGCATCGCAGGTGCTTAAAGTAGGATCTTGCCCACTTGTAATCCGTTCTTTGAACACTGCCCATTGGCGGCCAGGATTGTTGTCAGTACCGACACCTGAATTGGGTGGCTCGTGGAACTTGATGAGGTCAACAGCCCAGTCAATCGTGCCGCCCATGTTGTAGCGCTTGTAGGCCTGCGTGCGGCTTTCCTTAAGATTGTCTTCCATATACGACACCCAAAGGTCTCCGTCAACCATGATATTAGAATTGCTGTCGACGTCGGTCCACTTTCGCCCAGAAATCTCCCCGATCTCGGCGTTAGCAATGTAGCCGCTTGTTTGTGTACACCGTCCCTTCCGGGCGAACGATGTTGACCTGTCGCCCGTGAAAAGACAGTTCGGCCCAGTACAGGATGGATCAGCCATCTGGAAACTTCTGCCGTAACTACTGACTCCGACAAGGACCTTGTTTGATGGCACACCTGCCTTGGTTATCATTGTTAGGGCGGCCATCGTCTCCGTCCGATTAACGTGACTGCGCAGGCAGTTTCCAGTTGGACAACCTGGGCTGGCCCACTTGTTGCCAGCGTCCCACTGGCCATGAAGATCGTAGGTCATGTACACAATATAGTCAAGAAGCTCAGACATAGCCTTGATAGGGAACTGCTTCAGGTACCAGAAAGACGCGGGAGCGGCGATAGAAAGTGTCTTGTCTTTTGGTAGCTTGGACCTAATAGCAGCAAGGAGACGCAGGTAGTCCAGGGCTTCTGAGACATCACCCGCTGGAATGTCAGGCAAGTCAGGGGCCTAAGTAGCTAGTCAGCACGGAGGCTTTGAAAATGTAGCAACTATTGCTAACTTACAGAGGGGTATTCCCAATCAATGTCCAAGCCATCAAGACCGTTTTCAACAACATACTTCACAAGATTGTCGGCAAGTTTGTTGCGATTCTCGGACTTGACTCCGTTTCTGAAGATCGGGTAATTGGGGGCCTCGGCGGAAAACACCCATCCACCAAACGAGATAATACGCTTCGGGCCCTTGACCTTCTTGAACTGTTGGAACTGAAATTCGGCGTAGGCATTCTCTTGTTTGATTTCGAACGTATTAGTAATGACACCAAAAGCAAAATGGATATGGGTGTATGAAGTATCGATCTGGGAGGCGTCCATGTTCAAGCAGTCTCTACCTAGATTGAATCCTTCGAAATAGCCAAGCTTGATAAATTGTGCTGGGGGACTGCTCTGGATAAGTGTCATGCCGCAACCAGAGATACAGCCGTAAGTGTCTTTCTTCGCTGTGCCTGGCGACCCGGTGTGCCACACTGGCCCCACTGGGTTGTTTTGGTTAGCTTTCTATTCTAGTATCACCAGCGGCGGATGAGAGTAGACTTGCCACATTACAGCAGACATTGAGTGGGCACAAATTGAGCTTTGCCCAGTCTCTCGATGTCGACCCGCTGGGTTTTATTGTGCCGGGCTTTTGCGGTCCACAAACAGCGTTGGAAATTGGTGCAGGAAACGGCGGTGCGCCCTTACTCAAGCAAATCCAATTATCTGGCCAGAATCCATTGTCGCATCCATTCCAGCCTGTCAAGTACTGGTGTCAGCCGGTGAAATAAAATAGAATACAAAGTCAATCAGAGCAAAGTATAGATATATTTGGAAGTAGGAAAGATAGAAAAGGTAGCTCTGAGGAAGCAAAAGAAGAATCGGAAAAGAGACTGCGCACCCCATGTCTCCTTATTCAAGTCTTCCAGTTCGTTGACTGTCAGGTCGTTGGCCGATGCGATTTTGTTGCAGAAATCTCCGGACTTAATCTTGTATGCGAAGCAGGATCCGTCCGCGTTCTGCTTGGGGCGAATATCGGGCAACTGGCCTGTGTTACAGCAGACTCGCTGGCCCGGCTGAAGCGTCGAGCAGAGTTTGGGGTTGGGGTTATATTTGTA
Source organism: Leptodontidium sp. MPI-SDFR-AT-0119 (assembly GCA_020726505.1). Taxonomy (NCBI): domain Eukaryota; kingdom Fungi; phylum Ascomycota; class Leotiomycetes; order Helotiales; family Leptodontidiaceae; genus Leptodontidium; species Leptodontidium sp. MPI-SDFR-AT-0119. The sequence goes on along the minus strand of JAHLEZ010000013.1, from coordinate 951,007 downwards.
GAAGTCTGCAGCGGTTAGCCCCCCGCCACACCGTGTCAGAAGCTTGCCACAATCATCTCCGGTGTCGACTGTCACAGTGCGGCAATCTGCGCGTGCTTGCAGTCGGCTTTTGGCCGTGGCTGCGCCTGTTGAGTTGCCTACCCCCTTGGTAGTGCTGTTACCAAGAGCTGACCCAACCTCTGGCTTGATGGCAACTATCTCCGTGGCGTTAAGTTCCCGTGTCTCCAAATACGACGACGTGTCAACACACGAGCCATTTGACCAGCGGCCAACGGCGTCGTGGACCGTTGAAAAGTCGGCGCTGGAGGCTGCGATCAGGCCGAAGATATCATCGCGAGATCGGTCTTCGCACACTTGGACAAGAGCAGACTTAGAGTCCGCAATTCCGGTGATGTACAGATTTTCCAGGAAGGAGCTGAAGAGACCCTCTGCGACACTTGAGTCCAACAGATTAGAGCCGAGGTAGACGCCAGCAGTGACTTCGGAGACAGTTGCGAACAAGATGGTTCGTTTCATGATCTGGCCGCTCTTGCCAGATAACTCTGTAGGTGCTCCACGCTCTGAATCACAAGCCTTCCGCCAATTTCGTTTTCAGACGTAGCGGGAGTCCAGGACAATTCTGGGATGACATGTCTGGGCTCAGTCTTTGCCTCTGGCTGAGATGAGGCGGAATTCGAGCCTGCTAGGCTATCGAAATCATTTGCATAGACGTTGCAAACCCGGATATGTTGCTTATGTGTAACAGGGGCGTCCAGCGAAAAGTCTAGGACCATTGGTCTCTGACAAGCCCGGAGTTGGGCGAATTCGGCAATGACTGTCCAATTCGATCGGTCAAACCCTGCCTCGAAGCAGCTGGTCGGACACATATCTCTCGACAGTTCGGAAGCATTGGTCCAATTGAGAATCAGGCATGCCCATCCTAACAATAGGGGCAGCGCGTGCTGCTGTAGTCTCATTTCGGAAACGAAAGAAGCTGGAGGAGTAATGTTAAAAAGGGAAATGTAAGTCTTCCGAGAGAAGATATGAAGGAAAGTAGCGACCGAGTTCTCGAAAATCAAAGGTAAAGGAGTGACGAGAAAAGTGTATGAGAGGCGTTCTGTGAGCACTACTTCTAAAAAAGAGCGAAGGAAGACTTGTCACTATTATTATATGACATTCTCTTCCTCTCACATGGTGTCAATCGGTAGGGGCCGCAATCTTCTTAGAAATGTTTCCGGTCTTGTTTACGTACAACCAACTTCGTTGCTTCAAACATTGAATGGAGCGTGGTCAAAATAGGAAGGCATCATTACTCTGTATAACGCTTGCAGTGTGAATATAAATCACACGTCTTGGTCGAGGAGAGGCTAGGCTCCCCGCGAAGGCGAGAGTTCCGCAATCTATCATGGTAGAAGGCATAGCCAAGATGGCAATACTACGGAGAAAGGCGATTGCTGCCGGGCGGCACAGTTTGACTGGGATGAAGCTATTGTGTATGCATGGGAAGAGAGTTGTTGTAGACAGAGAAGCTATCATGAGCTGATGTTGCAGCTATATCTCGCTTACAAACGAATGGATGAACAAGGCATTGTCTTGGCTGTCCAATTCATGTTCTTAAAGAAGAATCTTGCAGTTCCGGCAACGATACCTGGACTTGTGACACAATTTGGCAAGCTTGGCAAAGCACCGCGGTTGTTACATCGGTTATTTGGCCTTGGCGCCGCGGCGGAAGAACCTCCATTCATCCTGCCCCCGCGACTTGAAAAGTCAGTGCTTGGCGGGCCCGCTGTGTCGTATAAAAGTGATGCAGAGAGAATGCTTGGCTTCATCTTAACTGCGCCGACAGTCATGAAATCCCCAATAACTTTTTGGGTTCTCTGGTTTTCATTTTCGCCTCGGCGATACTCCATGAGAGAAACTTCCACGACAAAACCTCTATGACAATGAAGCTCACGAACTTTTTTTTTGCACTCCTTTATTCTTTGCTGTCGGTGGGTTCTGCTCTCGCAGAGCGGAATCTCCCTGCTGACCTGCAAATTGAACTCCTCTTCCCCCGCAACGAGACTTACGTACCAACTCAATATTTTCCCATCATCTTTGGAATCAACAACCTCGATGCTGTCTGGCCTCTGAGACTTCGTATCCAAATCCTGGTTCAGACTGCTTACTCGAACCCGAACATAACCAGACCCTACTGGCAGTACATGGACGTTGGGCTTCAATCTGGCGATCTTCCAGCGGATGATGAGCAGGCGCCAGGAAAGCACTTTTTCCACTTTCCCACGGTTAATATGACGAACGGAACGACGGACTCTTTCAACATTCTGTGGAGTGCCACCCTCCCAAATCGGTGCTTCGTCAATGAAACAGATCCGTACAACCCAGATAGTCTTGACCGGAGCATAGGCTATGGAGAAAACTGGTGGAAAAACGCTCCTGGACACTCCTCACGTCTAGTACAGTTCAGTACAGCACAAGGTGCTCAGCGTCCTGACATCGAAGCTTCCGTCAACTCGTGTCCAGAGCTTGACGATGAGACCTCGGCGGCAATTCGTATCACTGAAGTAAAGTCACACATCGGTGATGGAGCACCATGCCCTGTCTTCGAGCCACTCAATTCAATCAAGTGCGTCTTTCAGTCTTCAGCCAAGGAGCTTGCGGCGAATGTCTCCACTGCTATCTTGCACGACTTGGGATGTGAGGAAGGGGACTGGCAAACGATGACTGCGCCGTGTCCCAGGAAGACGAATGGAGGCTCGCTGAAAAGTTCAAGCCTTGGGATGAGATGGACAGTGTTAGGTCTAGTGGTTGCTGCATCAACCGTTGTCTGAGTTGCTGTCTCCTATCTTGTCATCTCATTGTCTCACCAGTTCTTAAGACTCACAACTTGACTTATGGATGATAGACTCAATGCTCATGGTCATCTTTGACGCTGTTTGAGCTTTAGCGTCTTCATATCTTCGTGTATCACTTTAGTGCGATCTGATTCAATTCTATTTTCTAGAAATCAGACAAATTAAACCTCCTAGTATAGAACATTTGATCAATTAAGGAATATGCTTTCCCTTGGACTTGACTTCATAGGAGTCTATTTGGGTTTTCCCGGCAGAAGTCTGATATATGATTCAGCCACTTGCAGATCTTGTGAAGAATTAGTATGCCTCCTTGTGATAGCCCCATTGCGGACCTGAGAAAACGAGCGACTTTGGTAACATCAACTATACTTGAATTGCAATACTAATTGTACACAAATGCCTTATTTTTACTTCAATTAATTGACTTCCCACGCACCGAGACACAGGGGGGGAGAATCATTCTAAAGCCCCGCCTTCAGTCATGAGGGCATCGCTGCTTGAGAGCCAGTGCATCTTTACGAGTGGGTCAAATGACTTCAGAATTACCCGAAATGGGTTTGCTATATGGGTGATATAGCCACAGCCAAGCGAGAATGTCATGTCTGCGCACGCCAAGAGCACCAACTCTAGGATCATTTTTAATGTAACCGCTATCGTATCCGAACTCCGGCCCCACGCTTTTCCTTAAAGGTTACCTACTGTAGTTTCATTTCAGGGTCCCATCCCGCATCTCGGGGGATCTCGCTTGTGGATGGCGCGATAATGGATCGAAGCGGATCGAAGCGCTTTTTCATTGTTTATCCTTCGCTTAAAAATCCCCACGTCGTTTAAATTAGGTTCGGTCTCTCCCGTTCCCGTTCCTGTCAACTTTGGCGGCCTGGGCGGCTTGGGCGGCTAAACTAACTAGGCATCTCCAAAGTCTATTCTACAAATCCAAACTATTCAGATGAAATTTACCTGCGTTCACGACACTATCAAAACAAAACCCTTATTCTAATGGTCAACCTAACTCTAACTCTAACTCAGCACTGGCCTAGTCCTAACCACCGCGACTGCTCAGAAGCTCACAGGCTTAAATCCTCAATCCCTGACCCTCCGATTGGGAGGCCATTCCCACGGTGAGTGGGGTTAATGACTTTATACTTGTTAGAACGAGTTTGGCAGTGTGGTTGGCCCGGCAGAGTGAATAGTCGGTTTACTTGTCTATTTCCCGAGGTTTTCTTGTCTTGTTTTAAATTACCCCGGCATGCTAAGAGCAAGTCCGCAGAAAATTCATAATTCAAAGGGGCATTGACGAGTAGACAGAATGTTCCTGTCGGGGCCGGTATCCTCATTTGACTATATTTTAAACTTGAATATAAAACATAATTCAACCTGGCAAATTAATGCATAAACGAGGGACCGAATTTTCGCATCTCCGCTGCATGGGCAATTGTCCCTTGTAATGTGGCCGCTAGCGCCAGCGGATAGCTGCGGATGCTTCTCGTACTACTACCCTACCCAGGTCAATAACGCGCCAAGTCGAGGAACAATTATCCACTGTTACTATCAGATTCAGTAAAGCAGATGGTACAGACCAACACGGAAGCTGGCTAATCCTCGCATATGCACATTATTTTTTCCCGAATTCAACTGTGAACCAATCTACAATATTGGGTCCAGGATTTGTGCCGCACACCAATTAGCTTAAACTTGGCGAAGGTCAGTGAGATTTCGTGCAGAAGTGACAAATGTACGGAAATTTTTCATCTCGGCCAAAGTTGCAAAGCTCGCCCTATGTACTTTCACATGAATTCGTAGGCATGCCAATTTCTTTAAAGCAGAGGGATTCTCGAGAAACAAAAAACACCTTGACTACCTGGCAAAATCACTCTTCCTTTTCCAATCGAGTTTGTCACAAATAATAGTCAATGCAGATTGAATTCGGTCTCATAAGATGACTGGCATGTCTTTCATTGCCACTATTGTTCTCTTGGCCGTCCACGCTGCTGCCCTCAGTGTGAAACGATTTGACAGCCTGGTACCCTACTACACCTACGATGCAAAGGTGCCTTCGGACTGCACTCTTTGGTGGAATTCGGACGATGGTCTCAGTTGCGATACTGCTCTAGCAATTGCCGGAGTCTCTGTGACTTACTTGACTGCCCTGGTAAGCTTGACCTGAATCGCCCTACCGCAATCTCTGGACATGTGGAATTTTCACTGACACAGCCATGATAGAACCCGTCAATCAAGTCTTGCAGCGACTGGAAGACTGACTACTCTTACTGCATTGAGTCTCCAGCCCCGTTTACTACCTCGAAGCCGCCCGTATCTACCACAACCCAGTCATCCAGCGCCGCCCCTTCGACCACCCAGCCTGCAAACGGTATCGCAACTCCTCAGCCAGTCCAACCGGGTATCGTAACCAATTGCAACCGGTTCTACAAAGTCAAAGGCGGCGACACCTGTACAACTATTGCTTCTCAGGTTGGCATCAGTGTCGCTCAACTGGCGGCCTGGAACATGCAGATCGGCGGTACTGCCTGTACAAGCATCTGGGCAGACTACTATGTCTGTACCGGTATCATTGGCAGCTCTCCAGTCCCTACATCTACACGACCTGCATCAACAGCAAGCCCTGCCCTCAATCCTACTCCCCAGCCAATCCAGGATGGCATGGTCAGCAATTGCAACCGCTGGTACCGCGTCAAGGCTGGCGATACGTGCGCTACTGTTGCTTCACAAGTCGGTGTCACTGTTGCGCAGTTGACAACCTGGAATAAAGGCATTGGCGGCACAGCGTGCACTGGCATGTGGGCTGAATATTACCTCTGTACCGGTGTCTCAGCAGGTTCGAGTACCCCACCAGTAAGCACCGATGGTCGTTGTGGTGCTGCCTCATCAAATGGAGCAACTTGTGCGGGAAGTGCTTTCGGCAATTGCTGTTCTGTGAAAGGAAACTGCGGCACCTCCGACGCCTTCTGCACTGCCTCTAACTTATGTCAACCTCTGTTTGGGACTTGCAATCCTACAAGTACTCACGGAAAGTGCGGTGCTGCTTCATCAACGAGGGCATCGTGCAGTGGGAGCAAATTTGGCAACTGCTGCTCCGTGAAGGGAAATTGCGGATCTTCCGCTGCATTTTGCGCTGTCGCGAATCTCTGTCAGCCTGTATTTGGAACTTGTAACCCAACAAGCACCGATGGGAAGTGCGGCTCAGCTTCGTCAGCAACAGCTTCCTGTAATGGCAGTAAGTTTGGGGATTGCTGTTCTGTGAAGGGAAACTGTGGTTCGTCAGCTGCGTTTTGCGCTGTCTCCAACCTTTGTCAACCTATTTTTGGCACATGTACTTAGAAATTAGAATAACTTAATATGTGTCGACTAATGTAATATCTTCACCACAATGCATTTGCTCCAATACCTTAGCCGAGTCTTCTTACGCCCCGCAGGCAACGATATGCGCCTACGGCCAATCATCTCCGCCTATTATAAGATAATCATCCACACATGTTGAACAAACTCCGAATTCCCAAGAGACATCGTATTCATAGCCTATGTAACTCTTATTAAAAACAAGCTAGCGGTTGCAGCGGATCCGATACTTTTGAGGAACGTAATAATAGCTCGTGTATCGGAGTATAACTTCGTTACACATTCTTTTTATTTGCCTAGTTATTTGTTTTTCCAAGTAAAAGTTTACGATCTTTGAAGTTTTTGTCTGCTTAGTTATGGGGAACGAGGCTTTGGTGGTTACAAATACCCTGAGGGAGTTTCTCACGAGAATCCGACACATAGCGTGCCCCAATCATGACACACCGTCGTTGTTGACTTTGAATTTGAGTTATTGATGCTAGTAGCAACACAATAACCATTTCATTATTAATCGGAAAGAACAAAGCAACGCTCACTTTAAAAGGATTCGGTGCTTTAGAAAAGAAAATGGAGCGTAGATTTAATGTGTTGAAGAGACGAGCCTGACCTAGAGCCTAAGCGAGAAACATCGACCAAGGCTTGTATTGTTTACCCGCAACTAAAAATGCCAAAAAAAAATTAAAGAGGGCGCTTTTACCACAGACAAATACATTTCAGTATTATCAATTACTCTTACCTTCCTGAAACGGAGTTGTATTTCAGAATCCAGATTATCATCTTGAAGACAACAGATCTGAAGAGGGAAGGAGATGCAGTGTTCGCACCGCACAAACGTTATGAATCAAGGACGCTATATTTTCTAGCTTCATAGGTTTTCGAGGACCCATGTTCCTGGGCCAGAACGTATTGCCATTCCAGGACCCCTCCAGACGGAGGTCATGCAACAAGAAATCCATGGAAATCTGGAAACATTCGGTCTCACACTTACGAGTTCTTGTTAACCATTTCCGCATGGTGTGCCCCCCGGCGAAACTGTTACGAGTAAGCTAAGGGACCAGAAACTCTGGCGAGCTGTGCCTATTCTGATACAAGTCTTACAAGACGGTCAGTGGGGGAAATCAGTGAATAGGTATGCATCTGTTACCCCGCGACCGAAGCCTACCCGCTCTAAGCCAAGAGCCTGTCAACAGGAGGATTGACCATTGCTTTATCATGAATAATTTCGAGAAATGTGATGTTTGCTTCGAGATAAAGGCCAAAGAATTCTCTCGCCCATTATCTAAAGACCCCAGGTCAGCGAAACGATCATCGATCCCGCGGGGGCTCCTCATCCTCCACTTATTATGTAATTCATTCAATAAAGTAGAGAGAACCTCTTAAATATCAACCGATGATGTAATGTCTTCATGTAGAGCCACGTCGTTGACAGTGGAAGGAACTTACTCCAGTGGATGGAAGAAACGCTGTGAAAGATGCAAACCTTCGCATCTCATTGTCTCAAAAGTCCAGCCTTGCTCAAACTTACATCCAACTTTCGTGTCACCTTATTGTACAAAAACAGACTTTTGACAATAAATTTGCAGGAGTTATCTAATGCCTTCTCATTTATCAGGTTGGCTGATTGGGTAATTTGTTGTGGTTGGGCACGGTATCCTCATGGGCTGCTTGTCGCCACTACTGCTGCATCTTCAACTCATGAGCAAGGTCAAAATCCAAGGACTAAGACAAGTGGCAATCACCGTAAAAGGAGAGCGGCCCATTTTTTTCTGACAAGAACTGTAGGACTATTTTTCTTTTCTAAGTAAGTGGGCCGGACTTCCAAAACAAAAAGGATCATTGGAAAAGTACTGAAAGATCGAGGGAGATCTTATCAGAGACTAACCGTGATTCTTAGCAAAAACATGAGCCTCCTCCTTCATCTCACATTACACCGCAGACCTTTCTCAAACTGGTTTCAAGGGAGGTTGAAATTGGGTTCAAGGATTCAAGGATTCAAGGAAACAGGGGTGGTTTCAGGACTAAAATGATTTTAGATTTTTGCAAGCGTAGCTTATCCCTTCATCCGCTGAGACATTTGCCAACGCTAAGCAGGGGAGAAAAGCAAGAGTACTAATTAGTCTATGAAGGGGTCCTAATTGAGCCTCATCCTCTGGCGAATAACAGCTTCTCGTTTATGCCCCTGCTAGCGCTGGCAAATGGCTCAGCCGAACCGAGATGTTTGCCAAGGCCGATCTCCGCTGGAATTTTCAGCGGAGATCGAGATGTGCACGATAGATATTTTGAAATCAAAGACGTACTCAATAAACAGGTTTTCGGGAGGGGGTTTCTCTATTATATTTATTCGAGAATCTTTTGTGTATTCCGTAAGATATATGGAGAAGTTCTCGAGATTTTTCTTTGGAAAGTGGGGCAGATATGGAGATATGGAAATTAACATATCAGAATCTATTCGTAGGTATCTTGCATTGAAGTGTAAACAACAAAGCAAGTATCGCAAAAATTCGAACTGCTTTTGTCCCTCCTCTAATGTGCTGTGTCCAACCAGCAATTTCTTCTTGTCATTCCAACTTGGAAACGAGAACAAAGTTCAAGGTTTGGAAAGCTTGGCATTCTCCCGGCATAAATCAACAGAGCGCTGAGCCCCCCTCACCTAGGCTCAACGGTCGCTCAAAGTCAATTATGAACAGAAATTCAAGATACCATCTAGAATTGTGATGGATATTTGCAGCAAAGTTTCTCATAGCTTGCCAGGTGTGGCTTCAAAGTTGATTCGTCTCAAGAGGGAGCGGGAGTAGCTCGCTAAGCGAACTCACTTTCCTCGATCGTACGTTCCATTCACAGCTTCAACGATACGGTTAGGCAGCAAAAAATCACTAGCGCCGTTCTGTCTAAGCTCTCGTCTCTTCTCTTCCGTTCTCTTTCTTGTTCCTTTCTCTTTCTCTTCCTTTCTTCGTCTTCAACTGGGGAACCTCACCTCAACCTCAACCTCCACACAACACCAACCCCAACCACTCACAACTTCGATCTCGAGCTCTTTCGATATAGGAAGTTGTCACAACCAACCTCTTGCTTCATAAACAGGTAAGTCTTCAACTCAGTATCCAACCTCACTACTATAACTTCCCATCATTCCTTCTTCGCTCAGTGCTCAAACTCTTCCACATGCATTCACTTCCCCTCCGAAGCCTCAGAAGCTGACTTCGAGATTCTCCAGCGCCACATCTTCAAGAATCTATTCACCTTTGGCGACAATGGCAATCCTCGACAGTCTCTCAGGCATCGAAGTAACTGTATTGGTCGACGGCGAATCTCTCGTGGAATATGACGCAGAGAACGACAATGTCGTCCACACGAACCCCGCCGCCGCCGCTCATCAACGAGATCGGACCGTAACCAAATACATTGAATCGTCGACAGGCAAGGCCTTTTCGGTCAAGGTTAATGTTAAAGCACCTTACAAGATCGATTGCCCCAATGTTTCTTTTGAACTCTACGTAGATGGGCAATGGATCAATGGTCGTCTCATGAGTAAGAGCAGTTATTCAACAGGCAATTGGTCAATCATCTCGGAAGGCCCTAATGAAAAGCTACGGTCGGGTTGGAAGGTGACTCTTATGAAGTTCGCTGAGATACAGTCTAGTTTGCTACCCCCATATTCGGAGCATGCCATGAACTAATTGGTCTTCAGCGGATGAGAATACCGAGAGTGCTGTTCTCAAACAGGGCAAAAGAGAGATAGGTCGAGTAGGAGAGATTCTGATCAAAGTTCATCGTAGATCTGCAGGCAAAGTTACAGCAGGCACGAATACGACCTTCAAAGGATTGGATTATTCTAAGAAGTACCACGATAAAGTTCTTGCTAAAGATGGCAAATCTCATGGTGTAGTGTGAGTTAGATTCCGAGAGACACAAGTCATGACCATGCTGACTCGATTCAAAGCTTGGGAGATACGAAGAAAGTTACATTGGGCAGACCCTTGAATACTAGATTCCTCGATGGCGAGGACTTCCCAGTCGCCATTTTCCGTTTCAAGTATCGATCTGCCCGTATGTTACTTTTCTACAGCCTCGTATCTCTGGGATGAGAGCTGACAATCGCAACCTTAGATGCTCTCCAAATCCTCCACGTCTTGCCCCGCGCCGATAGTGCTGGTATTGCCGAGCAAGAGACCGCCGCTGACAGCAAGGACGATGAACTCAATAACCTCGATCCCGAGCTCAGAGAGCGGGTGAAGAGACTACTAGCTCGTGCAAAGGTAGGCATCTCTCTATAATGTCCAAGCCCCCAGACTCACTAGGTACTACAGGGTATAATTAAATCTGAAGTGAATGTCAAGCGTGATCACTCAGATGACGAAGAAGATGTCAAGCCCGCGAAGAAAGCCAAGAAGTCGAAGAAGAAGATGATTGGAAAGACAACAATTGATCTCACCGAGGATGACGACGTCGAGACTCCAATCATTCCACTTGACTAAGTTGCACTGGCCATGGCTGCTTCTCAACTTCTGCTACTGATTTAGCATTTCGTCATTTCAAACGACCTATGTGTTCAGAGGTTTCTCCTTCCTGCCATTTGCGACTTTGACATAAGCATTGAGCGATCTATTCTGAGTTGCATTGCTTCGCATGCGTACTCACGTCTTCGGGTCTCGAGACCGTCCAATATACATCGAACCATTTCTTGCGTCAACTCGATCACAATCATCGCCACTTGTCTTCGAGTCAATTTATTTTCCAGTTTTCTTCCTCATGACACGCCCGCTGCGCCGTCTTTCGTCTGGATCTGATGGTACATTTTCCCCGCATCGACGAGGACGAAATTACTCGTCGCTTTTCACTGGAAGGTTCGGGGACTTTACGACGCAGCGAGCAACAGCTTCATGGGCCACAGTTTTCTCATTTGTGCCATAGCTGCCTATGTTCGCATTCATAGAATACTACTGAGAGTGCAAGCACATATCGTAGCAAAATTGAATGCATCAGACTTGGCACCCCCTTTCCTGTCTCGCCTGATTTCGTCATTTGTGAGAACTCTCAACCCTTGGATCTGCTGTAGGTGTGGGACATCGCATGAATGATATGGAGTACTGGAGAGTTCCGATTGACCCTTATGGCGCCGCCAAATCTCCTATTATTTTGTTTTAAGTGCATGCACTAACACATTTCGAGGCCGGGGTTGGGCTACAAACTCCACATTGGAATGAACGAACGCTATGTACAGCTAATTTTGAAGCAAAGTTATCTTGATTCCTAAGCGACTTGAAAAATTACATCTTACACGAAGCTTGTCAACGTTGTGTACACCTTCGGATCCCCACGAGCAATGTTTTCAAAGACTAGTTGACATCAAGCCCGGTCTAGTGAGCAAACATATAAGGCAAATACAGCCCGAGAAAGCTAACTCTCAGATCATAAATCCGAACAGAGCTCCCATATTTGAGGTCCTAAACAAATACACCCACTTGTAAGAGTATGATGACCTCACAAAACATTGTATCTGCAACGAGAGCAGGCAACAATGTCACAGTCGGTGCAGCGCCAAATGAAGTACGGCAGCTCATCACCGCACTCGTCACACTCATATTCACCATCATATCTCTCCCACTCATCATGGTCACATTCGTGATTCTCCATCACTTCCCGTACAATAGCTGCGACTTGTTGTTGTCTCGCAGGGCTCGTCGGCTGAGGATTTCGAGCAGCAATCTGGTTGGCACGGTCGAGGAGGCGATTCTCTTCCCACTACAAGAAAATCCCCGTTAGCTTTTTCAGACCCCCAGAACCTCAGCAGCAACTAATTCTGGAACTGGAGCACTTGTGTCACGGAGACACTGTCCTGGCTTCACGAAAGATTGAACCAGCATGTCACCAAGATGGGATACCTACCATAGGGCATGGACAATTCTTCCAAGCCACACTACAAATATAGCACCATTCGGCTCGACACGCACATCTGCCATGGTTAAAAATTTGTCAATCTCCTCCGGTTCGGACTTACGTAATGTGATTACAGCCATACTTGAGTTCGATCATTCTCTTACAGTGTTCACATCTTTTCCAGCCTTCGGTATTCGCCAACTCCAGAACCTGTTGTGTTGCGGTATCTTGTGGACAATTACCTTTATGAGTTGCAGCTTTGCACATCACACAAGTTGTGGTGAGGCATTTTGGACAAGTCCCTGTATCCGCGACAATATTGACGGGGTAAAGGAAGGTGGAGCATATTGGATTGGAGCAATAAGCGCGATCGACTGTCTCAAACTCCGCCTTCTTCTCATAGAAATCGCTGATCAGTTCGGGAGTCAAGGCTTGTCTCATTGAGTCCATGTCAAAGGGTTGCTTGCAGCACCGGGGTGGATACAATGCCTCGTCAACCAGAGAGTTGATGACGATTCGCTGAACACAAAAGTGGCAATAATCGCGTTTGCAAGGCATTTGTGAGGTATGGGCGGATTCAAAGTCTTCTGCACAGCAGACACAGCTCTTGAGTTCATCCTTTGGAGGAGACTGCTTTCTAGCGTCATTATCCTTTGGAATGGCCTTAAAGTCTCCTGTCAAATCAATAATCTTTCCGGAGCCAGTGTCTCTCCGTTTGTTTGGACTCCGTCCGGAATTTTCATCATCTTCTCTGCGACGCTTGATACCTGAGTTAATTTCCCTCTTATCTCCCATATCAATTCTTTTGTCTTGAGAAAGATGATCTCTCTCGCCGTCGAACTTTCTCTTCTGTAGTCTCGTTAAAGTACACGATCCATCAGCAGCGCCGGTTGTAGATTGTAGAGCGATTTCGGATCTATCTTTGGATATTGGCTGATCATTGGTCACTGGTGAAGGATTTTTTGGACCTTTGTCACTGCTCGCTTGTTTGTTTGTCACTGGAAGACTTGTTGCAGATGTAGCCGTAGGTTTGAAGCTCAGTGCATGCAGGCTTGCATCTCCGGCGTTTATTTTATGGGTGGTTGGGACTAGCTTGGAAGCCAGTTCTACCGCCTGAGCTTCGGCTGGGGAAATGTTTGAGCTCTTGGCGGTAGAAGGTTGGCCGTTGGGGGTTTGAGTCGAGGTTTTGAGGTTTGGCGACGAAGCATTGACCGGCGCACCAGAGGCGAGCTGTGACTTTTTCTTGGCTGGAGCCAAAGACCACGGATTGAACTTGGTGGCAGGCGCAAAGGTTGGCATCGTTGAGGGGGGTGGAGGAAGACTCGATCCTGGCCTCACGAAAGGTGGCGGCTTTGGTTTATCGATTGGGTTTGTGGACATCACTATGTTGCTGGGCGTGGCGGGATTGACAGGAGAAGATACTGGTTTGGCTACTTGGGACTGCTTACTAGGGAGAGAACCGTTCTGAGAAGTTTGTTGACGTGATTGATTTGCAGCATTTGATGCTGGAGCAGATCTCTGGGAACCCTGGTGAGCACCCGGCCGAGAAGCAGCAATGCCATGACCTTGCGGTGTTTGCGGTGGAGTCGGTGCGGCGCCGCCACCTAGCTGTTGACGAGGAGGAATACCGGTCGGCGTAGGTGTCTGTGGTGGTGTTGGAGTTCCCAGACCCGCGAGTGCCTGTTGGATTGGAGATGGTACGGGAAGACCTGCTAGCCTCAACGCCACAGCTCTATCATTCTCTGCCAGTCTCTCCTGAGCAATCGCAGCTGCGATAGCTTCGTTGTTCGCGTTTGAATCAATCATCACCGCTCGCGCCAAAGAGTGGCTGAGATGACGATCCCTAATGATAGAAAGACCTTGTACCAACTCTTCTTTGTGTATCTTTAAGGCGATTTCCCACTCAGATGGCTCGTTGCTGTTGCCAGTCTTCGCACGCATTGCCTCGGAGATTAGTTCGTTGATATCTCCGATCTGTACCTCGAGAATGGCTGCAGAAGTTGCGTCGTCCATGTTGTCGTAGACGCCAGGGGGTGTTCGTGAAGCCATTCTAGAGATGGCTTCCAGTGCAAAGTCGGGAGGTCGCGCAAAATCGGGAGGTTGTGCTTAGAAGCTGCATGCGGGGAGAGCAGCTATCCTGCGCGCCTAGGAACTCGAGGAGCTTCTGCTAGACGTGTATTCATGGAGCATTTAAGGCGGGAGTAGGTTGATCTCGAGTTTGGTCTTGACGGTTGGAGTTTGAAGGTGAAAGATCAAGAAGTGATGCTGGACAGGAAGTGACGCTTGCCGGTCTCGCTTAACCACGCTCCTTCCCGAAATAGGCAGTGGCATAAACACAACAGCAAATATCCTAGCAGAAGTGGATGTGACTGTGAATCGGAGAATAATCACTATTTTTCCTAATTTTTGAGTTTGGGTGTACTTGCTACAAATATGGGTCCTTGATATTTGAGAGTCGCGATGTAATTTGTCAGACTAGTGGGCTGGGGAATAGAAACCAGGATCATGAACTTGAGTAGACGCCGCCTCGCACTGTGAAATCTACGATAAGACTGTAACAAGGACCTGAACTTAGTGATAAATATCCAAATATAGTAACTGTGATTTGGTTGCGATGCTTTGCTGTTGTTTTATTTCGTCAAGGGTTTGCTGGACCTGAAGTGCGGGATGTCATGCGAGATATGCATATACGGGTGTGTTCTTTTTAACAAAATGCGGCACCGATTCATGATCATCTGCTACAAAGCTCATTTCGAAATAAGGGAGCTACAAATTGAGAAAACCGCAAGTTCGGTATTTATTCTAAAACCTCGGCAAACTCAAAGCAAAACCACTACCAAGAGTGTAGGGTAGCCCTCTCACCAGACCTAAGTGCCTCTAACGTCCTTAACATGTGTAAAAGAAGAAGAAAACAACCAAGAAAATATTTTCTCGTTTCCTAAGACCTGGTAATCAGTACCTTAAAGTAAAATCCGATGCTTTCTATGCCCACCTTACTCCAGATCCCATGTAATTACATATCCCCCCGTTCCCCCTCAACTCCCAGCTTACATCCCCTCCACAGCTCCAGACTCTCCACCGGTATTGAACAAAACCGCCATCACCTTCTCCATAACCTCAATCTTCATCTCTTCCTCATTGATCCTACGCTGATGATAAGCGACCTTGGAGAGCTGGGCAGCACGATGATTATCCATATCAAACTGATATTCCGACTGGATCTGTGCATGTTCTTTCTTGCCCGTGGGATCGTTGTGGTGATTGAAGACTTGAAGCGCCTCACGATTCTTGATGTGGTCGTCGACGAGGGCTTTGATGAGTTGGTAGTTCTCGTAGCTTTCTCCGGTTTTGCTGCTCATGGAAATGCCACGCGGGAGCATTCTTTCTGGATATCCTGGAGGTTTGACAGGTGGTGGGGATGGGACATCTTAAAGTTGGCTTGATGGAAAAAGTTAGACTTTAGGGCGATATGCTGAGAATTGTGCTTTGAAGGACTCCTTGGTGGTGGGGGGTGGGGGGGTGATTACCAGTCCTAGACTTGGTCGGCGATATTATCTTGAGCGAGGTGGGAGGCAAGTGGTATGTTGAGAAACCGAAAATTTTCGAAGCCGTGATGCTCGAAAGATTATATTGGATTCTAAATAACTTCAGAAGCAATGGGATGGCTTTAAAGAGCTGCTCTGATACCAAAGGTATCGCCACCTCTTCGTGCTATTCACTGATGCAGTGATGTCGCTAGTGCTTCTAGCGACAAATAAGCATAAATCGGTAGACAAACAGAAATCAATGTCAAATAAACAATGAATATCTTTTACGAAAAAAGACTACTAAGCAAATGGTAAATAGTCGCGTTTAATCCGTTCCCCTCCCCTTGGCACATTGAAGTGAAACCCCCGTGCCCCTCCTTCTCTCGCTTACGTACTCGCAGATATGCAGACAAATGAGCCATTGTACTCCTCCCTTTGTAGATCTCCCCTGTTAAATGGCAGATGGACTTCGGTCGCATAGGGAGCCCCGCGAGTAAAAATTCTTGGGTGACAAGGTGCCTTCTCGGGGTATGTTTAGAGATCTAGTGGTGAAACGAGGCACATTACTGGGGCTGTTTGTCTCACTTACTCTCCTGCATATCAAAAGCGTGATCAAGCCACTACAGTACATAAAGCTTGCGTGCCTTACTGCAGGGCTGGCTCGGCTGTGTAACCTCGCGCGACAGACACAGCTACTCAAATTTTTCAATCCCGAGGACCATTACCTACTCATCTCAAAGTAAGATCTTACCAAATACCCTTGTATACCAAAAAATACCTTTCCTCCAAGAACCAAGTTTTCCCCTCTTACATCGACCATATCGCCTAACAAGCAATCCCAGCCACCTTTCAAAAAAATCTTGGGTATTGTATTGTATTTAGTTTAGATAGTCACACAACACGCACCATATACAAAATCGTCGCCCTCCATGTTGTGTACTCCCCCCCCCCCCCCCTCCAACAATCCACCTACTTACTCTGAACCATACTCTCAACGACAGTCAAGAATTTCCAACCTCTTGCATTAATTCCATCAATTCCATCTTAATTTCCTCGCTCGCGACGCTGGATAGACTATCTTCTTTCCTCCCCTGCAATATGCTGCGCTGCGCTCTACTTTGATGTACCAAACCGTAGACTCAACCTCCCTCCTCCCCAAGATCCAAAGTCCAAAGCCCAAAAAGACCCACAAAACTCCTCCAAAAATGACTCCAGAACTCCCCCCATCCAATCCAATCCAATCTGATCCGTTTCGGCGCCTCTGAGTCCACACCGTTACTATCCTTCTTCCCCACTCCACTTCACTTATCCCTCCCAACCCAACCCCACAGGCGTCTACCCAACTCTCCATGATTCGGTAAGTCCATCCTGCAAACGCTCACCACCTAACAACCTCAGTCCTAGGCAGAAACTCCCCAGAAACATGATCCATCTGGAGACAATTCATCCAGGCGGTCCTGAGCGAGAGATCGAAGCGCATCCACGTCTTCCTGACTCGGATCTCCTCTGGGATCTCGATACCGGGGTTTTCATCGCCTTCGCCTTCTTGATGTGCATTTCCATTTCCATTAAGGTTTCCATTCAGATTCAGATTCCCATTTCCGAATCTAGATCCTGATCCAGGAACAGATCCGGAACCGACACTACCCTGCCTCCCACTCCCAGGCCCACCCCTCTCCACCCTCACACCAGCACTACCCCGCCTCACCGTCTCCGAACCCAACCCCGAACTACAAGCCGGACTCTCCCCACCCACCGTCCGTGGCGAAAGCGACATACTCATCTGTCTCGCACTCTCCTCTTCCAGACCAATAACCCATCTTCCAAGATGCACCGTAGCGACCGAATCCCAGACGCCTTCTCGTCTTGGATACTCTTTCAAGAGATGCAGTGCCTGTCTACGGAGTCTCCTATCCCGGCATTTGATCATGACGAGATATAGAGGGGGGATGACGCCGATGTCGAATGCGAAACGCATCATGGGGCCTTTGGACGTGTCTGAGTTGTGGTGTGAAGATGGAGAGCCTGAGCCTGAGGTAGATTGGGAGCGGGCAGCTGCTGGGTTGTGAGCGCGTTGCGTTTCGAGGAGGATGGCGGCTTGGTCGACGATCTGTCTGAATTCAGGGAGGAAGACGTCGAAGGAGAGTTCGTTTGTGAAGAACGCTGCGCGGAGAGAGATCTGGGATGCGATTGTTGAGATGGTGAGTGTGAGCGCAGAGATGGCTTCTTGCCAGCCCATGGCGAGGGAGAAGGTCAGGAGTGGTTTGAAGGTCGATGTCCAGGCTGCGAGTTCGTTGTTGAGTGATGTTTGCTCGTCGAGGAGGGCGGCGTCGTACGCTGGTGAGCCTTCGGGATTCTTACCGTCGATCCAGGGGATGGGCTTTGGTGAGGATCCGTCAGCTGCGGTCCATGGGACGGGCTTCATCGTGGGAGGGTCGGGTTTAGAGCCTGGTAGGCATGTTCTCCGGTCATGTATCGACATATTAAAGTGCATGAGCCGGCGATTTATCAGGTCTAGATATACCCTAGCTTGGGCGATAGAGCTGAATACCGATGGCATCTGCTGTACGACTTCCTTCCCTTCGCTCTTCAACACCTGATGAACTTCGACTGGTCGTGGGTCGAAGACAGACATGGCTTGAATTTCCATCCGGCCAAATGTCTGCACAAGAAAATCATCCACAACATCTGGAGCTGGTGACGAGAACCCTTGAGGATGCTTATCCGCCTCTTTCTGCTCCGCCTTCCATTCCTGAATCAACTTCAGTCCACCATATACTTGCCCAGCAGCAATCTCATGTCTCCCAGAAATAGCTTCCAAGCAGGTAATGATGATGCAAATAATTAATGTAGTCCTCTTACTCTGATTCCCCGTCGCAATATCTCCCTGCATCTTCTTAAGGGCCTTATCGTACAACACAAAAGCCTGTCGTTGATGCATTAAAGATTCCTGGATAAGTTGCTCCCGCACCGAATCGCTTGCCCCTCTCCTCTCCAGCCCGTTCGAACCCGACGAAGAGCCAGGAGAAAACGCCTGGTCAGGATCCAGTCTTTGCTGCCCAGCGATAGATTGTCCAGCATGTTGAATCTCATACCATTTCGCCAGGGCTCCAATAGCACCAGCTACATGTCTGATAGACGACTCAGCCGTACACGCCTGCAAGATCATCCGACTCCAGTCTTCCGAGTTGAAATACGGACATATCTCACCGGCGATACGGTCAACGAACAGTTCAAAATAGTGATGTTCCAGATCCGTCTCGAAGAGCGGCGTGTCGGGCTGGATCAAGATCTGAGTAGTGATAATCTTGGATTCATCCTTCGGCACCAAGGCTCTAGCTTGAGTGGCGAACGACCCATACGCCGACGAAGGGGCTCGTCGTCGACCAGCTGGGTATCCCGAGCACTGCGTCCCGTACTTGAGACAGCGGAGACATGACGGTCTAGTCTCGTCGCATTTAACTCTCCTCTTGCGACACGTGATGCAGCTATTTGATCGTCAGTGCCTGAATAGTCGGATGCGGACGTTCTCCCATTTCCATCCCGGACAGTCCGGTCTCATCTCCCCCAACCACGGCGTTGGGTTGGGTAGGTTCAGTAGTGACACCGCAACGCCGGACTCTCCAAGTGTTAGACCGCCCGTTGGGCTGGGTGGAGTGTCTTATAAATGTAGCTTGAACCCCTCTGCTCTGCTCGGATGCACCAACTGACTGATCGACTGTCTGACTGACTGAATGCACTTACCCGGTCTTTACTTTGGCATGCCTCACACGAGGCTCGCGGTGTTCACGGCTCTGCCTACCATCGGCCATGGTCTACTCTCCAGTACAATACAAGTACTCGTACGTTCAGTCCAATCCAATCCGATCCAGTCCGGTCCAGTCCAGTCTCCCTCCTCAGCAAATGAGAGGAAGAGCGGGCATGAGAATGAAGGCCGGCCGACCAGGCAAGGCAAAGCAAAGAAACGCAAAAGTCAAATCCCTCTCTTTGTTGGTGGTCCAGGTCAGGAATATCCTCACGGCGGGGGATGGATGGGTGGTGCAGCCGTAAGGGCGGCTTTCTCGTGCGCAATATGAGATACAGGTAGGTCCTGCAGCAGCTGAGATCGGAATCGAACGCGGCTACGTTAGGCTAGGTTGTCGAGGATGGTAGTGTAGTAGTGTATCAGTGGTAAGGGAGATATCCGTGTTGGTCTGGTACAGTCAGTAGATAGTATCTTTCGCTCGCTCGTTCGTTCGCTGGTACCATACAATGCAGTACAGTATGTAGATACGAAGTAGGTGCAGGTATGCTTCGGTATCCTGGCTGCCGTTGACCGACCGAGATGCTGGGTATCTACGGCCTCGGCGCTGATGACCTTACATAACTACCTCCATCCGATGCGCCACCACCCCGCAATCTCGCATCGCAATCGAATGCCTCAACAAAGGACAGGCAGAGAGTAAGTATGGATACATATAAACATACATGAAGTAAAACATGTAGGCATAGATCAGGTAAGTCAAAAAATCAGCACCTCAACGTGAACGCACCCGTGTGGATCCGTCTAGGCATTAGTAGCACAAACTCAAAGATGCCCGTCAACGTCGAATTAGGGCTGCTACTTAGCTCCCCAGGTCTTTGATAAAGCTAATCCCTGACCAATCCAACAGAGATACATATAGCCACTGAGTCAGCATGCCATTGGAGGTAGATCTGAGCGTTAGGTCGCCGACTAGGTCGACCATATCAGGGGGGCTCGAGACGGACAGGGCTTCATTCCGACCATTTCCATCATTACTATCGGGGACCTAGAAAAGTATTTGGAAGAAGAACCACCAATTCACCCTTGCAAATGCATACTTCTGAAACTGACATTGCTTATGTTTTTGTCTGATCATTGATATTCCTTGCGGTTGAAGATATTCATGGCTAAAAATGCCCACAGAAGGCGTTAGGCCTACGCCTCATCACCAGTCACTTCGGCCTCACTGCGTTCAACTTCGGAGCTCTCTCTGCCTTTGCCCTTTTTCGAAATAAAACGTCCCCAACCGACACTCATCCGACCTTCCTTTGGAGTGCCTGCTTCCTTCTCTTTCCCTTTCCATTCACCTGATCCCGTACTTCCAATCATAGGACTACTGGTAACACTATCCACGCTTCTACCCAATCCGGCGTCTTCTCCATATTCGTCAAAGCTGTTGTCTCTATGGTCACCAAGGCCACGGTCCGAGTTTGGGGTGCTGCTAACACCTTTCTTTCCACTGAAGAGACCGTTCTCCTTACTGCGGAACGACGAGATGCTGAACTTGCTCGAGCTCCCCTTGCGCAGAAGTTGCCGGAAAGCGCTGCTCTCCTTTTCCTTAGAGCTGGATCCAGATGGAAACTCCGATGTTGTATTGCTTGCAGCTCTGTCCAAGCTCTCATGTGATTCGGCCATGCTGTTCTGTGTACGTATCGAATGAGCATCACGAGACTTTCGGGAAGCGGCTGGTGATGAGAGGTTGGTGGAATCATGAGGCGGAGGGTCCTCAGGCGACGTGGGACTATCAATTGCCTTCGCCTTCGCCTTGCCCTTATTGGATTTGGATGTGAAAGATAGACCGAGTTTCTGAAAGGCCGGGGCAGCTGGGTTCAGCTTTGGAGTAGGCGGCTTGTGGGACGACACTGGGCGAGTACCAATGACGCCGGCAGATGGTGGGCTGACTGGACCAGCGAAGGAATCCGACGATGGCAGAAATTCATCGTCATCACTAGCAATACCTGTCGTTAAAGCAGATGATGAACCATGCTGAATACTCGGGCGCCTTGATGGGTTTCTTGACCATGTTGGAGGGGCAGGGTGCATGTGGACCGACCAGTTTGTAGCTAACGGACTGTTCCTGCTAATGAGACTGTCTTGAGTAGGTCCCCATCCAAATGGAGCACTGTCTGTGGAAGGGCGGGGGAGATCAGATGAGGCAATCGATAATGGACGAGGGCTGCTAGGGTCGCGCTCAGAGCGGTGGTTGGGCTCGTCCACACTGTTACTAAAGATAGGGAAGCCGCGGCGGTTCCTCGCGCCAAAGTTACGAGCAGGCGCAGGCGCGTTACCCTGCGCTGAGGGTTCTGGCGCGGGTGACCCTTTAAAGAGGCCTCCCCAACTCGCGCTGGACAGACTGATTCGGCGAGGCTTGGTGATAAAAGATTCTGGTTCTTCAGAAGACCGTGGGAAGGATTGGCTTTGGCCATGTTTTAGAGATCCGAGTGCCGGTCCATCCTCTTGTATAGTTTTACCCCGCGTTCTAGGTATTCCAAAAAGATCCATGAGTCCCTTGTGAGCCGTAGTTTCGGTCGAAGGCGATCCAGTGTTCATATATCCCATGAAGGGAGACTTGATTGATCGTCGCTCGTTGTCTTTGACATAGTCATGGCTTGGTACGCCGTAAGCTGCAAGATTATGCGACGAATTGCGGGGGCTGGATATGAGACTGGCTGATCGACTGGAAGAGTCCGGAGATTGGGGGTCTTTGTCAATAGGATCCCCAATATTACCGTACAGCGCATGGCCAAAGGGTGGTGCCCGACCATCTTGTTCATCATGGTCATCGTCGGCAAAGATATTGGAGGGCAGTAGCGAAGTAGCGGTTGGGCTGAGAGGAGCACCAGCGGTGAGCATGCGGATTTCATCCTCGCTCATGCCACTTATGTGATCCGCCTGAATTACCATGCCCGTGTCATTGTTCATCTGAATGTAAGGTGGTGGGGCAACAAATGCAGGCGATGGAGCATTGCCTAGATTGTTATAGACACTGGCACTCGGAAATGGCGAGTCGGTAATGGGATACGCAGATATTGGTGAGGATATGGTACTAGTTCGACTCTTCCGATTCCTGGTTCTGCGAGGCTTCGCTTTGCCTGGGCCGCCGGTAGGGTCGAAGTCAACACCAGAAGAATTCCCATGGAACATGATAGGCTGAGCAGCAGCCCGATGTGCAGCCTCCAGGCCGGTGAGATGTGCCTGCTGTTGAGATATCATAAGCTCAATATCTCGTAGACGTTGAGAGCTGCTGTTCAATTTCGACACAAGCGTCCTCTCGATTGCTTGCCATTCTGCTTCTTCTTTCCTGTCATTCGCCTCCCTGGCTTTCGATTCTTCGTCATCCTCGGCTCCTGGCTGCATGCGATCAGCCTCGAGGTCCCGAATTTGACGCCCTCGGATATGAAGATCGTTCTCTAAGCCCTCCAAGATAAGCTGCTGCTCCGTGATTTTCGTCTGGATCTCTGAGATCTTATCTTCCTTTACCTTTCCAATTTGCTCCTTCTCCTCTCGCCAGGTTTTCTGTTCGTTTCTCATAGATTCAATCTCTCTTTTCCACTTTGCTATATCGCCTCTCCATTTATCCCTCTCTAATTTCTTTTCCTGCAAGACCTTCTCCCTCTGCTTTCTTTTGTTTTGCGCGGTCCGATTCAATCTCTCGGCATTGCTGGCTTCTTTCTTGACCTTTTCACTTTGCTCCTCTTTATCCTTCAGTAGTTGCTTCTTCGCGTCCCTGTCTTTTGTCAAATCCGAGAACAGAACTTTAAAATCCTCAGACTCTTTTGCAATCGTTACCGCTGTATCTTCGGTGTCCTTGCGAGTGTGTTCAAATTTCTCGGTCAATTGTTGCATGGACTCCTCGGGTACATTTGCAATCGCCCGCTCTCGTGCAGCTTGATCCGCGGCAGCAGTCGATGGCGAGTGTTTGCGGCCTCCAGTATTTCTCCTCTGTCCAGCCTGACTTCCGCCTCCAGGATGACCACCACTGTGTTCACGAACCATCGGGATCTGGGGAGACTCTGGTAGAGTTGCGGCTTGAATCTCGACTCCATGGCCGCGTCCAGTCTGGGTCTCCTCATTGCTCTCACTATCCTGATCATCCTCATCCTTGGTCGAGGGGGGTCCGCTGTGACCTTGCTGGGGTCTTCCGTCCTTGCACAACGTGCTCAATCGTAGAACCGCGCTTCCAGCCTGAAAATGATTTCCGCCTACCGCAATTACTCGAACATTGTAGAAATGACCGGGCTTCAAACCAGTCACTTCGATTGCGGTTTCCAGCCGCGATGACTCGCCCACTACATCTTGTCAGCCAATTTCCTGTTTCTTCTGTTCCACTCTTGCCATACCGTTGACTCCATTGACCTGGATCAAGTACTTAGCAACCGCTTTGTGTGCTCCGGGTCCCGGCCGTGACCATCGAATTGTGCATGCGTTCGATTTGAGCCCTGCGAGTGTCACCTCAGGAGCATCCGGGACTTCGACGCCGAGGGTATCGATGAGATTGGAGACTGGCGTCCGGAGAGTCCTGTAAGCCCTGTAAAGAAGCCTTTGCGGTGTTGTCAGAAAAGCCTTGCCTCAAGAGGCGTCTAGAGTAACGCACCATGCAAACGCAGAGAAGGTCGCAGTGGACTGGAGGATCAACATGATCAAATGCCCATGGCCGAAAACCCAATCGATCAGATCACAGTAAAAGGTGGTCGCGTTCATGCAGTGTTGCTGGCAGAAAAGCTCCAGAGTCCGCAGGAACGTCGACGGATCGTAGGCCTGGCGGATGAACAGAGCTGTGAGTATGAGAGAGGGGACTGTAATAGCGGGTACGACGGATGTTTGGTCGAGGTCGTGGTTGTGGTTGTGGTCCTGTGTCTGCGTCTGGAGGTGTTCGGATTCCTTCTCCCGCAATTCTTGCGGCGCACTGGCACTTGGCCCAGAGCCGTCCTCAGGCTTCAGCAGCATTTGAGGCATCTTTGCATGATCGCCAGCTGGTGGAGGTGTACCAGAACCAATTGGAGAGACGAGAGAGGAAGAATCTTGACATCCTTGACATCGCCGCCCGTTACCGAAGTCGGCAGTAGTCAGACATCCGGCAATTGGGACCAACGGTGAGGTGAGGGGAAGGCGAAGGGGAAGGACGACCATGGTTGCGTTGAACTAGCGCCCTGACCCAAAGGGAAAAGCACAGCATCCGCCATGAATTGTAGTTAATGCATCTCCCGTGTTGTACGACCTGGCGAAGTTAGTATATCGTGAAAACCGTTAGAAATTTCTGTTTTCCTCATGACATGATGAAGTACCTCCATAAAGGAATCAAAACCTAGGTCCAGCAAAGGTAGCTTCAATCGCCAGCACATGTAAGAGAAGTACAGTAGTTCCGTTATATTATAAAGTAACTCTGGCCATTTTATTACGTATATTAACTACAAATTGATACACCAATTGAGCTACGAAATGTCCTGTGAATAGCACATGCCTTCGAGGCCAACCAACCAAATTCGTGTCTGGTGAAGTGAGCTGCCACCTACTCGAGTACCTTAGTACCTAGCCTTCGCTCTCTTTACTACGTAAGCATATCTATGAATAAGAGCCTGTTTAAAGTCTCTAGATTATTTCAGAACATTCATTGACTTTAAGAAAGAGCTTAATTTTGATCTCGAAAAGCGAGACGAATTTGGCCAGCCTCGAAGTAGGTAGGTACATAAGACGAAGCCGAGGCAGACTATTCCGAGCCGGACTTTGAAAGTCCAAATTAGCCCAGGAACGCAAAACCGGACAACAGCATTTCGAGAATTCAACTCAGCGTCTCTGACATGTGCTTTTGTTTGTGCGTTTTCCAAAGAGACACTTGATTTGAGACTTCTCTTTCACATGCAATTGTTACCCCTGACATGTCGAGATGATTGGCACAACAGGTGAAGTGCCCCGCCACAACTCCACTGTTATGCTGCAGCGAACGTGAAGTGGAAGGCTTGGTACTAGCTCATCCCGTTCCGCAGAAAGTAAATAATAAAATCAAGTCAAGCTGTCTACGTTGCATTTGGGATTGACATATAATAATATATCTTCATCCTCTGCTTGCACGCGTGCATCGAACAAAGGCTTATCCTCGGCATTAAGTCCTTAGCAAAGGCCCCAAGGCAAAGCAAAAGTGGTTGAATGACCTCGCAACAAGGATTTGGCGACTGTTGAGCCGAATGCGGGACAAATACTCCGAAGCCCCGTCCATCAGCTGCGTCAGTGATTTGATTCAAAGGGCAACCGGCAACTCTCACCATCCCATCCCAGCTCCCCAACCTCAACTCTCCTCAACACGAGTCAACCAGCGACGACACCACCGCGACGTTCATTTTCCAGATCCTTACCTTCTTTACAAGCAAAAGTCTATGCGTCAATAGATTCATTCTTCCTTCTTGCGCTCTTCTTACCCCTCGCATCCGACTTGACCTAATACTCCCCGAAACCTCCTCAAAACAACGACGTCAAACGATATTTCCCCGCAGGATTCACCTCCATTGAGACCTCGCCTATAATCGACATTTACACCAGAGTCTTCTCTACATATTCCATCTTCTTACTTTCGATTCGCATACACTTCGACTTGGGATCTCTATTCGCCAGGTTCAGCTGCGATGCAGTACGTCAGGAGCATCAGTGGCTCAGTCTCGAAGACATGGAACTCAATTAACCCGGCCACCCTTAGCGGTGCTATCGACGTGATAGTGGTGGAACAAGAAGATGGCACACTGGCATGTTCGCCGTTCCATGTCAGATTCGGAAAGTTCTCTCTGCTGCGACCATACGAGAAGAAGGTCGAGTTCAAGGTCAACGATGTCAAACAAGACTATGCTATGAAGCTTGCGGAAGGAGGAGAGGCCTTCTTCGTCTTCGAGACCAGTGACAATATTCCAGAGGCTATGCAGACTTCGCCGCTAGTTTCTCCGGCTTCCAGTCCTCCCTTAGTTCCAGAAGGCGCAGATACTTCGAATCTGTCAGAACCGGATTTCCTAGATTTGGACATACACGGGGGAAAGGCGAGGTCTGGAAGCCTGACGACAAGACCTGGGGCAGGGGTGCTTTCGAGCTCTGCGCCCAGGAGGCAGAGCAACTTGAGTAAGTGTTCAAAAGGCTCTGCTGAACTAATGCTAACCTATTCCAGGCTCTCTGACCCCCATGTCAGGCTCTCCAGAGTTCACGAACACACGACCGGTATCAGGAGACTGGTCAGGTATTCTGACTGGTCGCCCCCATAGCGACGACATTCTCCCATCCTCTGCTCGTACACATCTTACCGATTCCACGGAAAGGGAACGGCAGACAAGATCTATGACCCCGACCATACCCCTACTCGATGGATCCGACAGATCCATCAGTCCGCCACCTTTGCCTACTAAGGAAGCAATCGAGAGAGCGGTTGCGCTCTCAAACAGACTCTCTGCCTCCAACATTCCCAGCCAAGTTACCGATACTGGAGATCTGAAGCTGGATATGACTGGATACAAGAGTAGCGATGATGATGCGCTCCGAGCTGAGGTCATTGCTAGGAAAATATTGTCAGAGGAATTGGAGGGCAATTATGATATTGGGGCTTTGATCGGTGCTGATGAGCATGGAAATCTGTGGATCTACAGCAGTGAGGAAGCAAAGGCTGCAGCCAGTCAGAGAGCTACGTTGGCAGGGATTCCAAATGATGCCATATCAGATCCTGGATACCATAGCGACGGATCAGAAAGCGAGAAAACCAACATCATACCTTCTCATCGCCGAGCAGGTTCAGACGTGGGACTGGAAACGCCTCCTCAGACTCCCCCAGGAGCTAGTGGGGACCCCAATCGAAATTATGCGAAGACACTCCGTTTGACCAGCGACCAGCTGAAAGCCCTCAATCTCAAGCCAGGACCGAATCCCATGAGCTTCACAGTCAATCGAGCAACCTGCCAGGCTTACATGTACCTCTGGCGACACGATGTTCCAATTGTGATCTCTGATATTGACGGGACCATTACGAAGTCAGATGCATTGGGCCATGTTTTCAACATGATCGGCCGAGACTGGACCCACATTGGAGTTGCGAAGCTCTACACTGACATTGTCAATAACGGGTACAACATCATGTACCTGACATCTCGCTCCGTAGGCTTAGCAGACATGACGAGAGCTTTTCTCAATAGCGTAACCCAAGAAGGTTATAACTTGCCCAGAGGGCCAACGCTGATGAGCCCGGATCGGACAATTGCAGCTCTCCGGAGAGAACTTTACATTCGTAAGCCAGAAGTTTTCAAGATGGCTTGTTTACGAGACATCAAGAACCTGTTCGGACCAGACCGGACACCATTCTCTGCAGGCTTCGGCAACAGGCTTACTGATGCACTTTCGTATCGATCCGTCAGTATACCCAGCAATCGTATCTTCACTATCAACAGTTATGCAGAGATATCTCTTGACTTGCTGCATTTGAATAAACTCAGATACAGCTATGTCAATATGCGTGAAGTTGTAGACCACTACTTCCCACCTGTCAACACACTCGTCAAGGGTGGTGGTGAGGAGTACACAGATTTCACGTATTGGCGAGAGCCAGTCTTGGATATCGATGAGTTCAGTGACTCAGAGAGTGATGAGAAAGATGACGAGGGCAACGAGAGCGAAGACGAGGAAGAGGAAGATGATGACGAGGAAGTCAATGACGAGCTGGGAGATTCATACATCTCAAGAGACTCAATTGATGACGATAACGACGAGCACGGCCTCGATGAGAGCATGTTATCCGGTTCAGTCGACGAGGACGAAGCCATGACCAACAGCATGTTGGAAGCTGACGATGACGAGGCCGAAGACAGTGGACGGGCTGACACGGTGGAGATTTCGGTCACCGAGCCACCACACCCCATCCAAGATTCCAAACGAGACCTAGAAGCCGAACTAATCACCGGGATGAATGGTCTCGGGCTCGAGCGAGAGGAATCAGACGACAAGAAAGTATGAGTGTGAGATGCAAGAGAGCGTACATGTTTGCATTGCTCATCTCTATCTGTAAAAAGTCAAAATAGCAACAAGCAAGCAGCAAGCGAGACGTTTTGGGGAGTTTTGGGTTCATGGCATGAGATGGAATGGAAGGTTTAAGGCGGCATATACCAGCGATTGGAGTTTTTCTCTTTCTCTTTCTCTTTCTCTTCTTTCAAACACTCTCTTGTTGGTTTGAGAGGGGTTTTGTATAGTACAGCAAACTGTGGGATACGCAGAAAGCATAGCGAGGCGCGTTTCATTGCAATACGAGATTTTGTTGGGCATACTTTTTGTTCGTTCTTTGTAGGATTACGTGTTAGTGGATGAATGGGTGAGTGAGCTGAGAGCTAAGGATCCTGTGATTTGATTTCGTGATACTTGACTGCTTGGTATTGGTGCTAGATGTAGAGGGAGTGTGATGAGATATCTGCTGCTTGCTTATGTGGCGGGAAGTCCAAGACGTTTAGGGAGAAGCTGCAATCTTTGTCACGCTGCGAGGACTATTACCGGTTACACCATAATCCCAAGACATCAGAGGAGGTACGAGTAATGACGCCGATGTCTTTAAAATCAGCCGCAACGGTTACGAAGTAGCACGACATTGATCCGCCGCATCTAATTCTAGCAACGTCTTGTGGTACCAAGACTAATACCAATCAATACCATGACTATTCGACTAGCTCCAGGTACGCAAGAGTGAAAGTCAAGAATTCAACAACTCGACTCGAACAACTCAAGAGTCTTCAACAAGAAACGAAAAACAGAGTGAGCGAACAATGCTGCCTGATCACCCGATCATCTATCTATCTATCCTTAAATCGCAAGGCCAAGCGGACCAAAAGAAAAGCGAGTCCTCTACCATCGGCTATTGCGGACACTGCGGAGGGAATCGCACTCCACCAAAGCGCTCTCGCCTTGTGCATGTGCAACCAGACTCCACTACGTAACCTGATCCCCAATTTTATTCTGGCTTATGTGTTTGAGCAATCGCTATTTGTAAGGCAGTGTTCGGAGGTACTTAGGATGGACGTCCCGCGAGATAGGTAAAAAAAAGTACAACAGGTTCTCGAGTTGGACTGGAGTTTTTGAGGGAGACACGTGATTGAGCGAGAATCCCTTCGCTTCCCCTTTTTCGGTTTCGCTTGAGAGTTTGTTGACATCGTTCCGCATCTTCATTAATTTTCTTCTTGGGTGGGATTTGATTCTTAGAAAGGAGTGACGGCGAATGCGAAGACAAAATGTTCGTCTCCACGAACACAAATCCAGCAATGGCATCACCACACAGCACGATGGATTTCGACGTTGAAAAAGAGCCAGAAACGCCCATGTCAGGCGCAGCAACAACAGTTATCCCCTCCTACCCACCATCAATAATCGAGCACCAGAAAGTCGAAGCAGGATACACTCCACGACTAGAAGATTCCGACATCGAAACACCCTACACAGCAAGTCTTCACGACGGCGAAAACAACCAAAACGAAAACGACAACACAGAAAAAGAAGCACGCCCACCATCCCGTCGCGCATCCTCTCTCTACCCAGTCCAAAGCCACATCCAACACCCCGCCTCCCTCCCCCGAGAAGCAGCATTCGTAGGCATCCTCTGCATGGCCCAACTCTTCACCCAAGCCTCCCTAGGCCAAGCCATCGCGCCCCTCCACATCATCGGCGCCTCCTTCGGCGTCTCCTCAGCAGCAGGCGAGATGTCCTGGTTCCCAGCCGCATACTCCCTCACCGTAGGGACATTCATCCTCATCGCCGGCCGGCTGGGCGATCTGTACGGGCACAAGCGCTTCTTCGTCGCCGGCTGGATCTGGTACGGGATCTGGAGTCTCCTCGCCGGATTCGCGGTGTTTGTGAGACACAGTCCTGTGTTTTTCGATGTCTGTAGAGGTATGCAGGGAATTGGACCTGCGTTCCTCCTCCCTAACGCGCTGGCTATCCTGGGGAGGACGTACCCGCAGGGAAGGAGGAAGGAGATGATCTTTAGCATTTTCGGGGCCACTGCGCCGTCAGGGTTTGTCCTCGGTGCGGTCTTCGCGTCGCTGTTTGCGCAGGTGGTGTGGTGGCCGTGGGCGTTTTGGTGTATGGGTATTCTGTGCTTCGGGATGGGCGGGGTGGGGTATTGCGTTATTCCGGACACGCCGAAGCCGGTTCTGGAGGATGATGGGTTTGGAATGTGGGAGAGGGTTGATGGATTCGGTTGCGTGACTGGCGTGTTGGCTTTGGTGCTGGTGAATTTTGCTTGGAATCAAGGACCGGTGGTGGGTTGGTCGACGCCATATACATACGCTCTTCTTATTGTGGGGTTCGTCTTCCTCGCTCTGTTTACTTGGATTGAATCGAGAGCTTCGCATCCTCTTCTCCCAGTGGAGGCTTTGACGAGGGATACGGCGTTTGTGTTGGGATGTATGGCCGCTGGATGGAGCAGTTTCGGTATCTGGGTCTTCTACAGCTGGCAATTCCTTGAAGAACTCAGACATACGTCACCGCTCCTCGCCAGCGCGCAGTTCATACCCTGTGCTTTCTCTGGGTTGGCAGCTGCTCTCACGACAGGTCACATTTTGCACCGCGTTGGCCCCTCGGTCGTGATGATGGTCGCTATGACAGCCTTCACCACCGGACTAATCCTCATGGCCACGGCGCCCGTGAAGCAGACATACTGGGCACAGACCTTCATCTCGATCTGTATCATGCCTTGGGGGATGGATATGAGCTTCCCCGCTGCGACGATCCTGCTTAGTGATCATATGCCCAAGGAACATCAGGGCGTGGCTGCCAGTTTGGTGAATACGGTAATTAATTACTCGGTTAGTATTGGATTAGGCTTCGCGGGGACTATTGAGAGTAGAGTCAACGATGGGGGAGAGCATATTTTGAAGGGGTATAGGGGGGCGTGGTACATGGGTATTGGACTTGCAGGGTTAGGGATTTGTGTTTCGGTGCTTTTTGGGGGGAGTCAGTTGAGAGAAAGGAAGAGAGTGGTGAAAGGTCGTGGGATTTAGGAGCTTTGTATTATTGAAGTCTCTGAGTGTGTCTTCATGCAATTTTGACAGCGTCATGAGGTTGTTAAGTCATTCGGTAACGTGAGGAGCTTTGCAACGGCTGTAAAAGGTTCTTGATTTTTATTTACTACTGATCTGGAATTCGTCTGCGATATCTTTTGATAGAGTGCTTGTATGGCTTCAAAATAGTGCCTCGCCTCTAACAGCGAAATTCAAAGCTGATCTTATTTACTTCTTCCTCGCTAACCAGCTACCTCCGTGACGATATTCGTGCATGTTGAAATACTGTGAGGTTTTGATTTCAAGAAGGGGCTCCAAGACCGAAGTGGAAACCATACTTTGTAATCATCTGAATTCGAATTTTATCTATCTAACAGAAACTTAAATATCGCCCAACCTTCGATATTCTGATGTCCAACAAGTAGTGTTTTAGTGGGTCTCACTAGCGCGCGATTGCCCCTGACTTCCGACGCAGCGGATGGAACAACCGAGATTTCTCCTTTCGCCAAACATCCATGAGATGAAGTTTTGCATCTCAATTATCTAAAGCCGCATCCGTCCGCACCAAGTCAAGGTAGGTCCATCTACCCCAGCCCACCTATCTGAAAAGAAACTTTATCGATAACTACCTATAGATCAAGAGTTTTACTGCGGCGTTGAAGACAAGTCGCAATGTCGACGTCAAACCCAAACCCGAACCCAAACCCGTCACCCCACCCGCAGGCACGTTCACACCCAGAAGAACCACCTCGGAAGCGCCAACGAGCACGAAAAGCCTGTCTACCCTGCCGGCAACGCAAGCGCAAATGCGACAATGAATTCCCTTGCTCTATGTGCACGACGTATGGGTACCAATGCCAGTTCTCGCACGATGACAGTCCAACAGCAGCGTTTGTTGAAAAAGTGGGGTCAAGCAACAACATCAACGGTCCAGGTACAGGTTCAGGTCCGAGGAATAGTCCCGTGACATTGAACCAGACTCAAACTCATGAACGGCCCTATAGTCCTATATCGAGACCGTCTGTTGCTAGAGAAGTAGATACGCCTAGCTCGGCGAGATCTTCTATAGCGGCTCCTGCTGCGTTGGTGCTGCTCGATCCGATGAAGAGGAGGTTCATGGGCTTGCATTCCGTCACTGCTTTCCCACGAAGTCTAGGTCTTGATTTCCAGTCTGCCAATCCGCCGCGTGTGCATTCATTTGCGTACAATTGCGGTATCCGTCTCGAGGAAGTAGGGAGCGCTCATGCAGACCTACGAGATTTAATCTCGAGAGAAGATTTCAAGAGATATGCGGATGTGTATTTCGAGACTGTACATCCGCTTTTCGTAGCGTTTGACCAACAGCTTTTCATGCAGAATGTGGAGCAGTTCTGGAATCAAAGTGGTCCAGCGTCGATCTTTGAGGCGATCATGGCGGGCGTTGCGGCTTTAGGGTCGTTCTTCTCGGCCAGACTTGGATCTCCTAGAGAAGCAGAGTTGGTGTTGCATGCGAAAGGCATTCTAGAGGATCCGACTTTCCAGCCTACTATCGATCATGTCTCTGCGTGGATATTGCGGACGTTATATCTCAGAGCGACGACTCGGCCTCATCTAGCGTGGCTCGCGAGTTGTACTACTATACATCTTGCAGAAGCCACGGGGTTGCATATGGAAATCGATCATATCGCACTCACGGAACCTGAGACTGCACATAGCACGTTGAAAAGCGAGGGACTCTGCGAGTTAGTGCGGAGGATTTTTTGGACGGCCTGGAGGAACAACATGATGGTGTCTTACGAGTATG
Source organism: Leptodontidium sp. MPI-SDFR-AT-0119 (assembly GCA_020726505.1). Taxonomy (NCBI): domain Eukaryota; kingdom Fungi; phylum Ascomycota; class Leotiomycetes; order Helotiales; family Leptodontidiaceae; genus Leptodontidium; species Leptodontidium sp. MPI-SDFR-AT-0119. The sequence continues at coordinate 917,852 of JAHLEZ010000013.1, read as the reverse complement.
GCCGCTCTGGCATCACGCTGCCGAACATCACCTGCAAAGTCCCGAGGTATCCTCCAAATGATCCTCGATTTCAACTGCATACTATCGTCGAGCTCGTACCGCGAGATCCCGCAGACGGCCATGATCTCAATCTGCATGGGACGTTGGAAAAGGCGAAGCAGATACCCGACACACATCCGTTCGTCTCTATGTCAAAAGCGGATCTATGTATGTCGTTATATCGACATCACCGGCTACTCAAACTCAGTATAGAAAAGCCGGATGTGTTGAAGTTGATCGATATCGGGAACGTGGCTATCACTGCTGCGCTGAAGTTAGCCGAGGAGAACAAATTCTGGTGGAACGTACTCTGCACAGTCTTCCAATACGTTTGCGTCCTCCTAGCTCTCGATACAGCAGAGAGTCTCTCCAACGTCGCCAACGCGATGGGAATTCTCGAGAAGATAGCTAGGTTGCTAGGCACGCATATGGCTCAGGAGGCTGTCAATACGGCGAAAGTCCTGCTGAGGGATTCGATGCGCAAGAAGAGGCTTGAGTTGGGGATGTTGGAAGTTGCTGATGTGGGAGAGGGCCGAGGGGATGCGCCGGCGGATTTGAATGGCTTGGACATTAATTGGGATATGTTGCTGGATCCGTGGTATATGTCGAATTTTCAGGGCATGACTGGGATGGGGGAGGTGTATTCGATGGGTGATTTTGGTGGCAGTGGAACGATGGGTTGAGAATTCAGCAAACCAAGGTAGTTTAACGTCACAGCTGAAATTGGAGATTTGCTGATGAGGCTGACCCTGCTAGGAATCCAACCTACGCCAAGGGTTCATAACCTCACCTTCGAGAAGAATCTATTTACATGTGGTAGAAAGAAGGTATTAAAGTTTAGCGTAAGGGTTAGCGCCTTCGAGATCTCAAGATTGCCTAATAAAGTGAGTTGCTTTCTCGGGGAGATTTAATAATCCATTTACTTGTTCAACGCGCTCTTCTGCTTCGTATCACAACAACGCTATAGAATCACATTTGTTCCTTGAGATTCCCCTCTTACGGAAATCTAACTGGCTCCCTTCAATCATTTGCCTATATTTCAGCTTTCTCTTGAGGATATGTTTGCTCTCGGTAATCACTTCATCTTTAGTATTATTGTTGGTTGGACACCAACTCACTTTCAATACTAATAACGGTGATTCCGCAGCTCCGACGACCATACTGCAACAATGGCGGTACTGAACGGTCTTCCTGGCGTTCGAATCACCATCTGCGTTGATGGTAACGTGCTCAAAGAGTACGAGGCTGAGAATGGTCAAATCCACCACGAGGACCCCGCCGTTATTGCGCATCAAGAGGCGTGCACCATAACCAAATTCATCCAAGCTACTACAGGCGATTCCTTCACGATCAATCTCGTTGTCACCGAGCCATACGAGATGGATTCACCTACTATCGTCTTTTACATCTTTGCGGATGGACAACTAATCAGAAAGCCTCTTATGTCCAAAGAAGCTTACAAGAACCTGGAATGGAAGAGGGTAGTCGAAGGCTTGCTAGCCATGGTCGATGGAGAAACATCTACTGTTCTGCCTCTGAAATTTTCAGCAATTGACTCAGGCGTGTGATATCTCTCAACTCGAATTTTCACTTGCTAATACTTTGCGGCAGGTGATGACGTATCTAAAGCCGCCATCGGGAAGCATATCGAGGCGATTGGAAATGTTGGAGAGATCGTTGTAAAGGTCTATCGAGCAAGCCTTGCGGTTAAGAGCGACGTTTACACTCCCACGAGATTTGCAGAGACCAATTACGAGGCAAAGTATCATACGAAGGCTGTGGTCAAGAATGGCCAATCGCATGGCATTTCGTAGGTTACTTTTGTACCCCGGATAGTGTTTTGGGACTGACGCCACGCAACAGGTTGGGAACTCCAAAGTCCGGAAAACCTGTTGAAGCCTGGTCCATCGAGAAGGTGGATGGTCTCAACTTTCCACTCGCAATATTCAAATTCAAGTACCGATCGCGCAGTGAGTACACTACAAAATGAATCAGGAAGTCTGCTGATCGATTCTCTATTCAGACGCACTGAAGTCGCTGTTGGTCATTCCAGGATCCCCTACCCTGGAGCCAGATTCAGAGCTCGAGTCTGATGCCACCGTTCGTAGCCCAATTGCCTTGGATCCTACATTTGGACGCCTAGCTACCATGGAGGAATTCGAGCGCCAACAGAAGGAGGATAAGGAGATATTCATGCGTCTGCATAGACTGAGTGTGAGAACATCTTAGTCTTCTCTGGAATAAACCTTTACTGATATTACTCGAACAGATGGCCCCTACTCCGCAGGGTGCTACTACTGCAGAAAAGACGAAGTCTATCAAGCCGAAGTCAAAGGCCGCCATGAAGCCAGAATCCACCGTCAAGAATGAGAAGGTCGCTCCCACAACTGTCAAGCGGGAACATCTGGATGATGAGGGAACTGCCGCGGCCCCAGTCGCCAAGAAACAGAAGATGAAGAAGCTCAAGGTGACCACTATCATTGATCTTACTTCCGACGATGAGAAGGATGCCATCATGGTTGAATAGGGCGCTGGGATGAATGCTTGATATTTGATTGTGTTTTCCGGTTTTCTGACCTTTGACGGCGTTAAAGTGGTTCTTGTTCTTTTGGGGGATATGGATGGCGTGCGATTACTGCGAACTGCGAAATTGCGTATAGTGAATACCTCTGAGGAATAGCTTGAGAGGTTGGGGTAACTACTTCTGATATTGTTTTCTTTTATGCTACGCTCAGTCTAAGCACATAAGCTATTGTGCTTTCGCGTACCAATAAAGCTCACTTCAAACGACCTTGGCTGTGATAGCTCATATGATGCTGATTATCAGACACGGCGGTAGCCGGGTCCCAAGTGTTATACTTATCAAGGCATTGTTTACTTCGCTAAAGTTTTAAAGAGTATTTTCCAAGACTCTGTAATTACGGCTTAATTTTGCCACCAAATTACCTCTCTTTGCACAATAAATTCAGCATAATTTAATTGTTAATTGCGCCATTACTTCTCAGTGCTCTTTCTTAAGTGAGAAATGACATATAGCCAATTCCTGCTATTCTGTTGAAGGAGCATCACATATCTCCTTCCGTTCCACTGCACCCACTTCTTCAACGCAGTTAGGCAGTCTCAAACTATCCCATTTACCTTAACGCTTTGCATTCACTACTTTAAAGACCAACAACATTGCACTTTCTCCGGACCCGCAATCTTCATCAATCTTCACGTCGGGGGCTACTTCTTTCGTTACCTCACAACTACAACCTTCAAATATAATCAACCAAAAACTCTATCATTTCAGGGTCAAAGTAAGAAGCACACTCAGTAAAACACTCGAATATCCACCGCCACCTTCAATTCTCTTGAAGAAAGTAAGTATTATACCCTTGTGCGACTATCTTCACACTGCACATAGCTTGATCATCACCTCTGGAGACAACGGTCACGGTGCTGCTATCGCGGCTGATCCATTGTCCTTTGACAACTCAAGTTCCATACTTATATTTTCTCCCCAACCTCATGTTTACAACCTTAACTCTTACTCACCTTTTACTGCCTTGAGACAGACCATAGCTGACAACAAGTTTCCTACTAGACAATCTCGCCTTGATATCCTGAGAGGTCTCACCAATTACCGCCTCACTTTCCTCTTTAATACCGAAGACATTCAATTCACCACAATCAGTACCTACTCCTTATCCATCATCTTCTCCACAAACTCCCACGGGAATTCAGGGTACTAAAACCAACACACAACATGGCAGTCCTCAACATCGTTGACGGCCTCACAGCCGAGATCCTCATCAACGGCGAGCCCGCCACAGAATACCCCGACCCAGACGAAATCCAAGTCTCGCACGAAAATAACGCCATCCGAGCCTACCAGATCAAGCACACGGTATCAAAATACATCGAGTCGCAAGCCGGGCAGAACTTCAGCATCCGGATGAGAGTCGGCCGACCTCTGGGCCACGCAAACATGGCCCATGCTAAGCTGACCATGGATTGTGAGGTCGATGGAATTCTAGTCTGGTCGCTCATATGCGCCCGGCCGTGGTTCAAGAAACACCCTGATGGCGCCGAGTGGGTGGATGTGCTTGCTGGTCCGAAGAATGGGAAGGGGAGGGCTTGTACTGTGAGGGAGTTCTCGTTTTTGAAGATCCAGACTAGTAAGTCAAAATTTAAGTCTCCTTACTTACTGACTTAATGCATAATCTGTATTTGCTTCGAACTCAGGGGAAAGGAGCGACGAGTAGATGCAAGACTGACATATAATGTGTCTCTATCCAGGCTCTGATTTCACGGAAAGCAAGACTATCAAGCGCCAAAAGGCCCGTATGGAGGGGAAGGGCACTATCGTTATCAAGGTCTACAATGCCAGTGCTGGCAGATCTGGTGGACCGACGATCGTGGTTCCTAAGGACGGATTCCTCAAGAGGGACGAAGCTAATGTGTCTGAGATGGCTGTGAAAGGAACCGCCAAGTCCCACGCGGCAATGTTCGTTAATCCTCTCAGGACTTTGGCTGAGATCTTGAATGTAAGATTACCGTCGTCAAGTTCACTCACTAACTTGGGCATCAGTCTAGGAAAAGCTAAGAAGACGGCGCGAGGCCCTGTCTTCCGCACCGAGAAGAAGGATGGAGAGGATTACCCTTTGGCTGTATTCAGATTCATCTATCGTGACCTTGGTATGTATCTCCAATTTAGTCATGCGTACTGGATGATAGCCCACTTATACTTGGTATAGATTCCCTCAAGCAGATGCACGTTATCCCTCGCGATCCTTCTCCAACCCCACCGCCATCCTCTCGCGGCCCATCTCCGACTCCCTCATCATCCCGAGAAGGATCAGCTTCGCGAGAGATGCCTGAACCGACCTACGAACAGCTTCGCGAGATGATCAACAAGCATCGCAGAGAGAACGGAGGTGGTAGCTTTAAGCGGAGCACCACCAACAGAGGCAAGTCGACGAAGGTTAAGAAGGAGAGAGGCGAGAAGCGAGGTTTAAGCGATGCGGAAGAGAGGAAAGGGAAGAAACTCAAAGTCGACAAGAATGGCGTGGTTGATCTCACCAGTTACAACGAAGACAAAGAGAGAGAGGAAGAAGCCGCTGCTGGAGGTGATGGAGACTCGGAGAGAGGCCGTGCCATCGGAGAAGCCAGTGAGCATGGCGAGGGACTGTTTGTCCTACAAAGACAGCGTTGAGATGAGGTTAGACTTCGCGAGCCGTGACATCGAAAGATACCTTGGAGGTTGCGAAGTTGACGGTTCGGGAGTTCGAGAGTTTCACGCGGCTGTCTGGATTTCGATGAAGCGAAACCCGGGGATTGTGGGTCAAGGGATTTCGTGACATGTGGCTTTTTTCTGCGAGGGCGTTGATTTCGATCGCGATTTGTTTCAAGTCCGTTTTCGCCAGTCTAGATGGAGGGTGGGAGTAGCACGGTGAATATGGATTGGTTTGAAGAACTAACTCCCTGGCCACTAACTAGGCATGAGACGATTTTTAGAGCGACACGGATTAGATTGCAGATATACTCTGCCAAAAGCAGTCAGCAGTACAGCAGATAGAACAATCGATGATTTCATAAAATAAAAAATATATAACACGCTGAGACTTGTTAGATTGGCGAAGAGCCTGAGTACGAATTGGCAATCGCATTGATGACCTATAAGTACAACCAAAGAAATCATATACGCCAACGAACACTGTTTACTTTTCCTTCCCTCACCACTCTCCGAGGTGCCTCCACTCAAATTCTTTCTCCCCACACTTTCCTCCTCGCTGGTATACCCCTCCACCCTCCCTATCCCTTCAGGCCCTGTCCTCTCCCTACCCTACCAACCTCTACTGAGCTCCGATCATCATTCCATGATCTACCGGCTCTTCTTAGGTGTAGCATCGGCATTCGTAGCCGCACCATACTTGTCACTCAAATCGCCATACTCGCGGCTCAGGCCCTCACTCTGCTTCTTCAAGGTCTCCAAATCACGATCCTTCTCAGCCAAAAGCTTCTTTAGCTTGCCAATCTCCCCAGCATTTCCGGCGTTAGCCAACTTATCGCTCTCCTTTCCAGAAGCCTTTGGGTCACCTTCGTACTTCTTGACCTTCTCCTCGAGGCGGAGGACGTCCAGGATCATGGTGTAGGTGCGGTTGAGGATCAGGGAGAGGAAGAGTGTGAAGCCACATAGGTACATGTTGCGCTGAGAGTAGAACTTGCGGGCTTGGACTTCCATGCGCTCGTGGCCCATGACAGCAGCTCTGCTAGTTTGTTAGCTTTGCTTCTTATTTGTGTGGTTTGAGGCGGGGCTTGGTGCGGTAAGGGAGAGAGAATTACCCAGGTGTCCTGTTGGTGTCGGCAAGCTCGAGTTGGACTCGGTAGACCCGGTTGACGCTATCGATGAAGAGGATCAGGATGAAGATGAATGTGATCTTCATTCCGTATTGGAGTTTCGCTACTAGCGGACTCTCGCTGCTAGATGGCCGTTAGCTTGTGCCAGGTTTTACTCACAGGGCAGCAGGGGCATACATGAATGTGAACATCTTGCGGCGGAGCGTGAAAGGGAGGGGCACGATGAGGAGCATGAAGAGCGCCATCTCTGCCACGAGGAGCAGGAAGACCTGTGGTGTTGTTAGCTGGTATTCTCCAAAGGCGGGCGGCCAACTCCAGCTCGAGCTCTAGGCAGACTATCTGCGGCGGTGTAGCAATTGTATAGACTCACAAGACTGTAGTAGAGCGTCATCTTGTTGGTTTGTTTAGGTCGTTATGGCGGAGGTATTCGGAGAATTGAATCGTGTCCTATTGCAAGCTGGTCAGTTTAATTGTTGATTCTAGGCTTCCGCGGCATCAGGGAGATAGGGTAACAATAATGTATCTGATTCGGGCAGAGTTTGGAGAGAAGAAGAAGGAAGAGGACTTACGAGTGTTACGGGTTCTCGCAGATGGCTATCTCGAGGTGTTTGCCAGTCGTGGTGTTGTGGTTTGTTTGGAAGAGGGGGAGAGTTGTGCGCTCAAGAGAAGTGGTCGTGTGGTGGTGTGGCTTTGCCGGAGCTCTGAGCTCGAAACGCAACGTCATCAGCCCAGCTCAACAGGGAATTTGCCGCTAACGAATCGTGGCGCTTACACGTGAATGAGCATCACGTGAAGGCTCCCATTCATCTTTGGCGAATGTTATCTCAGGGGGCTCAGACGCTTCTTGCTTACGTGAGCACGTTACGGGCACACACCATCTAACCTAATACAGTAACGTGGTCCGTGCAGCGTGCGTTCGAGCAGCGAAGCGTCTGAGGGAAAATGGTGCCAGTTTGTATGGTAGCCGCCGCCAATTCAACTTCGAAATTTCAAACACTTGACGATATCTCAACGCGCAACGACTAGAATTAGCTGTGGTACACAGGTTCTCTTAGTATTGTATTTATCTACCTTCATATGAATTTTTAAGGTATTTGAAAGCCTCTTTTAATACGATGTATACCTGCCAAGGCCGACTACTTTTTCGAGTTCGGGCCGCCACGTCAAAATCGATTTTTTTTCGACTTGAAATTTCTTTAATAAATTATAACTAATTATCCGACTATTAAGGTTTATAGCTCCCGAGGATCGTATATATTAAGGAAATCTAGTAATACTATTTTTTAGGAAATTCTATAAATAATTTATTATCTTTTAAATTAAAAGGTAAATTTATTTTTAAATTTCGCTTGATTTTATTAAATACATCTTAATAAATTTAAAATTAATTATCTGATTACTAAGTATTATAGCTCTTAAGAATTACATATATTAAAGGAATCTTTTAATGATTTTTTTAATGTTTTTTATAAGAGATTTATTAATTACTAAATTAAAAGGTAATAATATTTATAAATTTTTAGTTACTTTTAATAAACACTTCTTACGACATTTATAATTAATTATCCGATTATTAAGCTTTATAGCTCCCAAGGATCGCACGTATAAAAGGAATCTTTTGAAAAAAGAATTAAAGATTTTTATAAGAGATTATTAAATATTTTAATTAAAAGGTAATTATTTCTTAAATTTTTCATTTGCTTTACTTAAAAACCTCATTAAAAACTAGTAATAAAAAAAAGCTAGTAATCCCTGGAACACATTAAATATAAAGAATTACAAAAGCTATAAAACGTACTCTTAGGGTTTTTTATAACTTATTATCTAAAGGTAGAAGTATACCTTTGAAAATAAGTAAAAGCTCGATTCTCGCTTCACTAAAGTGGTGGGAGCTACCACTAGCGAGGCACCATTTGCCCTCAGACCCGCTGGTGCAAATTCGCTGCACGGCTCTCTTATTGGCTCGCTTAAGAGAGTGGTGCGCGAATAACACCAAGGGGGGTCTGATTTATGAGATAAGGCGAATGTTTTCTTTTTACTTTCAAGTAGCAATTATGCATGAGAAAATTGGTTTTGGGTGATTGGAAAATGTTGTTTTATTTCGTTGAGAAGCTGCTTGCTGAAGCCGCCCGTTCAACTGATGGGCTACAATGCTCATGCTTCCCACTACGCTGATGTACGCTCTAAGATAAATTCAGATGCAGATATGCTTTTCTTTGCCGTTCTCACTATCTAATTCAGTCGAGCAACGAAATATACAATGCAGCAAATCGATAACTTAACTCTCTTTACCCTTCTGCCTCAATCTCGTAACTATTCGACTTGTGCTTGGGTTGGAACTTGAAATCCTTGTGAGCAGGGCCAAGGTACATTTCACTAGAATTATTAGTCAGTTTCATTCATACAATCGGCCATGGAGTGCATACCTGATCTTGATCCAGTCCAAATAGTTGTCACTCGCCAGTAAAGTCTCCATGTCATCTCTTCCTCTGTACGCAGGAGGTCTATCCTGCAAACTTGGAGGAAGATGAGCAAGAATGCCAACGGGAACGTATCTATGAGCGAAGCTCAACCACTCCAGTAAGAACCGCCGAGTCTGTCCAACGCCAACTTCATCAGATCCCCATGCCTCGAGTCCGTACTTGACGAATTTCTCAACATAGCCGAGTCTCTGAGATGCAGTCTTGTCGAGATATTGTCCCTGCTCAATTTCCTCGAAGATCCAAGGTTTGATCAATGCTCCTCGAGCAATCATAACCGAGTCAACACGTGCTTTCTGGATGTGATCGAGGTAGTCGACATGTGAGTAGCAGTCGCCGTTACCAATGAAGAACATCTTTCCATTCTTGCTGTTCGCTTGGGTACGTTCGTCAGGTTCTTGGGCAGTATCAGCTAATTGAGCTCTCTCCTTATTATAAGCCTTGATAAGAGCACCACACTCAGCGATATATGTCCAGTCTGCGGTCTTGGTATATCTCTGTTGTCTGGATCGGCCATGAAGAGTAATTGCCGCACATCCTGGAGCCCCAAGTCGATCTCTTGACTCGAACCCACCAAATGCCAAACGGTCGATGATCTTGAGCGCAGTGGGCTTTTCAGTCTTGGTACCCATTCTGATCTTAGCTGTAACAGGAATATCTCCAGAAACAGTGTTCATTCCCCGGATCATCTTCTCCAACTTTGAAGGGGCATCCAACAATCCTGAACCAGCGCCAGACTGATAAACCATCTCAATAGGACAGCCGCAGTTTAGATCCATCAATCGAATATTCGGTAGAAGTTTTGACATGACCTCCGCTGCCTTGACTGCTTGCCAAGGCTTACTTGCTGAAATCTGTGTACCGAACTTCAAATCCTTGGAGTTGTCATAGCCTTGAACAATCGAAGTAGGCGTATACCGAGGAGGAGAAATCTCACTCTCATGAGCTTTCATCAATGCCCATTCCGATTTCTGTCCTTGGATCAACGGAGTAGACATAGCCATCTCGGAGTAGGTGAGTTGAGCTCCAAATTCAACACACATTCTTCGGAAGGGAAGATTTCCTTGTGTGGTCAGAGGTGCCAGAACAGGAGTCTCAGGACCAAAGTAGATTCTTCTCTTCTCGGATGGGAGCAGCGGTGGATCTTTAAACTGAGCCCGATTTTCTTCCCGAGCTTCAGCTTCTGTCTCGTGCTTCTTCTTGTGATAAACTTTCTCCATTTCGCGTTGATCCTCATCCAGCCATTTGGTATATGTCTCGGCCTTGTCTGTTGGGAATCTTCTTCGAGCAAGATCCAACTTATCTTTGGTGCCGACGACATTGTAGACTCCCTTGCGATCCTCGCCCTCAACCTCTATCACTTCAGCACCATCCCGGTATGTCAATACCAACTCCATTCGGCCATCTTCTCTCTTGATCTCTTCCGAATGACTTCCAACGAATCTGCATTTCCATCCAGCATGGCAAATCCCGTACACTTCCCAGACTGGACATTTACCCTCGAAATTTGTCAAGTCTTCCCGCTTCCCATCCTTGAGGTATTGTCGAAGGTCGTGGCTGCATTTGCATGAATCGCCGAAATCGCAATGCTTGGGAGAGAACTCGTTTGAAGTCGCTCGAGAGTTGCAGAGTCTGATAGCATCATACCATGACCCAAACTCACGACCCTTGTTCTGTCCCTTCTCCTTCTTTTTCTTATTCTTCTTATTCTTTTTGCCACCAGCCTCATTGTTGTCTCGATCATCGCCTCGAAGGCGTCCTTCTGCAGCATCGTCATCCTCGACTGGATTTGCTGTCTCACCCCCTCTTCGGTAAGTATCGATCAGATATCTGAGGCTTTGTCAGCTTCCTTATACGAAACACAATGGAACAACGGTATTGTCAAATCACTTACTCTTGCTTCACCATCGCAACTCCTCTGATCTTGTCCCTTGAATCTGGAAGTGACTTGCTATCTCCATTTTGTTCACCTTCAGCTTGTTCCATCTTGACTCGTTTGGCTGCTGGTTCTTCTGAAGCCTCTTGTGTAGTTGTCCCGTTTCTTTCAGCTTTCTCGATCTTGGTGGCAGTTGAGTCTTCTGGGAGAATTGTCTGCGGTGGATATTCTGGCTTTGACTCATTCTCAAACGATCTCTTCAAGTCCTGGGGCATTGATGCATTGTCTGTCATCGTGCTTGGAGGGGTGGTCTGTTGACCGCTGGCTGAAGTTGTGTTTGCGAGAGCTGCAGTTGAGCTCAATTTATGACAGTGTGAGGTGGTACGGTAACGATTTGTGAATTAAAACGGGGGATTATTGAGATGCTTTATCCCTTTGATTTTGGCTCAAGTCAAGCCAATTGTTGGGATGATAAGGGAGAGTTCTTGAGCTTCATTGACTCTTGCCCGTTGAGCAATTCGCACTCTTGATTTGATGCCCCTCGGTTTTTCTATCGAGCTTATCTTAGCGCCATCCTGCCCTCCTCAGCCACATCCTGTCTTGTACCTTGAAACCCAGGCTAGCCTAGGCTGTGGCTGTGACTGTAGTCTGCCAATCGACACCAGATTGACTTCTGACCAACCAACTACCGTCCTCCCGACGGTCGCAGTTGGTTCCTGGATCGCCATGCTGCCCCTGAAACCTTGGTGAAGCTCTGAACAACATTTCCCCGCAGAAGGCATGCCTGTCTGGCAGTAATTGCGGTAGGAGATATATCTTCATTTTTCTCTTGTCTTGGTGATGGATGCCGCCAAACACTGTCGCCAAACACTGTCTCCAATCAATTGTCCGATGATGCAGCATGCAGATCGGCTGAAACTTATTACAGGGGGGGAATAACCTCTGCTGCGACACCACCAGCGTTCCTCAGTTCCGCCGCCATCCCCATCCCCTTCCCCTCCCCCTTTCCAAACCAGTCCAGTCGTCAGCCATCCGCCTCAAATCGTTCCGGCACAGACAATAATGACCATTACTGGCCATCGCTTCAAGATCCTACGTCGCATACAAAATGGCTGATTCGCAGAAATCTCCCGACAAGGGGACTAGGCCAACAGTCAAAACAAACAAGCCGATGCGCTCCCAGAAAATCATACAGCTGTCTCCATCCGATACCAGACCACAGGATATACCAGAAGATGCAGAACCGCCGCGAGAGGCGCCGGCTCCATCGAGAAGTCATACTCCCGGGCACTTGTCAACAAAGAGTCAGGATAGGAGGAAGAAGGCATCAGAGCTAGCCCTGCGACAACGTTCCCAGTCTCTCTCGCAGAAGGATCCATCTTCTCCATCCACATCGAAATCAGCATCAAAGCCGTCTTCATCACGCAGCCAGACGCCTAAACCAGAGACACCGACTTCTCCACCAGTTTCCAAGACTCCTGGCCCATTAGCAGTCATTCCTGATCCGCGACGACCCCTCAATCTCAGATCAACGTCTGCCATAGCGTCCAAACCAAGAGAAGGGGGAACATCTCCCGCCCCTCCACGGAATACCACACCAGCACAAAGACCACCGCGTGGTCCTCACATACCGTTCCCGCCTCTACCAGACCCGAAAACAGCCCCAGATGTCGAGCCAGCACCTGCAAGTGGCATGTACTGGTCTCGTGCGCCAGTATCAGGGGCTTCACACACATCTTTACGGGCACATACTACGACATTGGTCGGATCAAATGTATATGTTTTTGGAGGCTGTGATTCTAGGTCTTGCTTCAACGAGCTGTATGTCTTGGATGCAGATGCATTTTACTTCTCATGTCCATATGTATGTGGAGAAGTACCAGTTCCATTACGAGCCATGACCTGCACAGCTGTTGGCAAGAAACTGATTGTTTTTGGTGGTGGAGATGGACCGGCATATTATAACGACGTATACGTCTTGGACACAGTCAATTTCAGATGGAGCAAGCCCAAGATAGGAGGAGATCGACAACCGAGTAAGAGGAGGGCACACACAGCATGTTTATGGCGCAACGGTATTTATGTTTTCGGTGGAGGAGATGGAGTTAGGGCGTTGAACGATGTGTGGAGACTGGACGTGGCAGACACGAACAAGATGTCGTGGAAACTCATTTCGGCACCATCATCCTCTTCTTCAGAGGACAAGACCAAACCCAAGGCCAGAGGTTACCATACCGCGAATATGGTCGGCTCGAAACTCATCATCTTCGGAGGTAGTGACGGTGGGGAATGTTTTAGGGACGTCTGGGTCTTTGATGTTGAGACTCTAACTTTCTCGCCTGTCCACATCCCAATCTCGTATCCGCGTCTCAGTCACACAGCTACAATCGTAGGCTCGTATCTCTTCGTGATAGGAGGCCACGACGGTGTGGAATACAGCAACGAAGTTCTCCTACTGAACCTAGTGACCATGGTGTGGGATAAGAGGAAAGTATACGGGATGCCCCCTCGACCGAGAGGTTATCACGGCACTGTGCTGCATGATAGCCGACTCATTGTGGTTGGTGGCTTTGATGGCGGAGAGGTGTTTGGCGACGTGCAGATTTTGGAGTTGGCTGTTCATGCTTATTACAGTCAGATCAGCCATTTCAGTATTGATGTTTAAAGGAGATGGGTCTGATCTTCAACTGGACTTGAAGGTTATACTTTGTTAAAGGCTCAACAGGTAGAGTGTTATTCTCACCTGACGTTATTCGCATTTGGCATTGGTGTGGCGAATATGAAGCGAAAGGAAAAGGGGCTGAAGCGAGCGAAGACAAGACTTTTTTGTTTGTCATTTTTTACAGTTTATTTGGATAGCAAGCGACTTTTTCTAGCGGGCGGCAGGTGGCAGGCTGTATCGATCGATAGTTTTATGATTTATGATTGCAGATGAAGAAATGTATATAGATATTATAGCAGCACAATCAAGCAAGGCAAAGCAAGTATCTCAAAATTCAGATCTCGATTATTTTCCAAGTGTTTTTGTATTTATTGATCTGTGATCTACATCAAGTTTATGCAAAAGGATTGCAGCCTAGCTAGCTATTTACAGGTTGGTTGCCTGCTGCCTCTGCCCTCACCATCCATCTATCTGCCTCCCGAGAGCGAAATCGAAAACGCAAACTCAAAACACCAACAAAGCCGGAAAGATGATAACGCCGTATTCATACACACAATCCCTCACCCATTCGTTTGGAATTTCCACCTCCATCTCCTTCTTTACCACCTGCGCTAAATCCGTATCAAAAATGCCTATCCTTCCCTACCACCACAAGCAGTCCCGTGAATCCACGAGCCAACTTCGAAATTGTCAATGTCAATGTCCAATTCAAGCTGTTCGAGAGGCTTAGTCGACGTCCTGTTCAGCTGGCTTGGATTTGGTTGATTTGGACTTGTTGGCGGACTTCTCGTGCTCGGCTGCTGATTTACGGGCTGCTATCTTGCGCTCTTCTGTTGCTACCATATCTGGGTGACTGTTAGCTGGCATCCTAACCAAGAGAAACTCACACCAAAGAACAAAAAAAAGAGAGAGACATACCCCTCCACAAATCCTCCCCCTCATAAGCCTCATGATGGATCCTCTTCTCAATAATATGCTTATGCTCAGGATCATCGGGATCCAGAATTTTCACCGTCTCCCACCTCCCCTTCCCTTTACTCGCATCGCCCACCTCAAACGCCGCCGTCGCAATCAAGATCGCCAGCGTAAGACCCTGCGCATAAACCCTCGCCTGCACGAGTTTCTGCGCCCGACTCAGATACGGATTCCTGCCCACCAGACCCAGCGCCACACCCAGACTAGCAACCCACGACGCCGTCACGATCGGATACCGGTTCTCCCTGCCCCAGTCCTTGAACCGCTGGAAAGACGTCTCTGTTTCTTTGAGCGCGGCGAGATCGGTCGAGGCCCGGTCTTTGTAGGCGTTGGCGGGGTTGCGGGAGATTTCGAAGGCGCGGGAGGATCGGTCGGCTTGGATTATGGCGGTGAATGTCCCTGAGGAGGTTACGAGGAAGGTTTTCATGGGGAGGGTGAGGGAGCGGAAGGTTGGGAAGCGGTGGTGTGCGCCGAGGACGACGGTGGTGCCCTGTTGGGAGGGGGGTTAGCTGGCTGCTTTCTCTTTCTCTGCTTACTTCTGGGGATTCAAGGGGGTTCAGATGGGAGGGGAGGGGAGACGTACGACTGCGAGACCGAGAAGGCCACCTTTGATACCGCCTTTGAGGGTGGCATTGTAATGGGCTTCCTCTTCTTCCTTGGTGAGGATCTTCATGTTTGCTACTGCTTGTTTTGCACTCGGATTGGAGTTATCGTATGATGCTCAATTGGTCCAATTCCTGGCTCTCTTCAATTGATTGTGTTTCGCTGTTCGGAGGTCGCGGATGTAGTTGTGTTGTGTTGTGTTGTGTGAGGAAAATCGTATGTTGATATCTCTCTGGTGGCTTGAAGCTAGCTAGCTCGTTAAATCCCGAGGTATCTCAGAGGTGCGTTTGTTTGCTCAATTGAATTGAATTGAAATTTGAAATGCTGAATGATAGAGAAGAGAAAAAGTCTTGGATTGTCAGGATGTTATATTCTTATTCTCAATCAGAATGAATGGCTTCTCCGAAATAGAAACTTCGTCCAAATCCCGAACAGGCGTTGGCAAATAGCGAGGCACACCGGAAATGTGGTGCTGGACTTTTTTTTGGTAAGCTCTGCGCATGAGTGAGGCTCGCTGGCATGATGTCAACGAGTTGTGGTGTGACGACGTAAGAGCAATACCCGCACCCCTATTTCTTCTAAATGTCCATCGAAAGCTGATTGTGGGTGGGTGTTCTGCGGAGGGGTGTTGATAATTAAACGGTAGACCTTGATATGAAGACGTCCCTCCGATGTTTCCCGCCTTTCAGATCCCGAGCGTACCCCGATTACTCAGTGCCTTCCCAGCCATGATGGTGCTTCTCCATGTTTTCAGTGAGCACCTCCGCTACGACCGTTATTTTCTTACTCGGACTCGGATCAGATGGCGGGAACCGGATTATATCGTGTGTTTTTGGAGGGAAATGGTCTTATTTTCTGGGGATGGGATTTGAATAGTTGAGTGGCCTGTTCTGTTGTAAATTACCTGCCTGAGTAGGCTATCTACGGAGTACATGGCTTAGAAGTTTGGTTGGGATGAGGTTGGGATATAAAGGTTTGGAGGCGCCCGGTTGGCTTCGGGCATGGGTGTTTTTGATTGAATACTACAGTAAGTTGGCTGATTTACTTTCTTGAGCCTTCTAGGTGCTCAGAAGTCTTTCCGACAGTCCAAACATTCTTGAACAATGCCCTACCTCGTTTTCGGACATCCAGTCAGTCAGTCATCAGAAGTCCAAACGCCACCCGAACGTTCCAGCTCAAGTCAGAAGTATCCCCAAATCTGGAGAATATTGTTTGTAATCAGTACCTGCATTTCTTCTAGACTTGACGACCTCCGATTCGACGGATTATGCAAGTAAGTATTCCGAGTTTGTTGGGAGGTAGTAAATGTTAAGACATTTGATGAGTGAGGGGGTTGGTTACACAGATCGAACAGGTCAGCCCTACCGGGTTTTTGTTTACACTCATGAGAGGTCCAAGGATATCTTCATTTTAAAATATGATCTTATACATGGGGCTGCTTCGTAGATTAGATTCATCAAACTACTCAAGTATGCATGATGACCAGGTGGTGGTTGAGGACGACGATGATCAGATGTTGCTGTTGCTTGCTCCATGCATCTGATCTGAGCTGGTCAAGCATCATCCTATTCGCCGATATATTTACCAAACGCATCGATCCAAGCGGGAGAGTAAGACGTGTGCATGGCCAGTGCATGGAGGCTTGAATCGAATCGAATCGGCCTTTGGTTGTACAGTCGAGTAAGAAAGGTAAGAAAGGGTAAGTTAAGCTAAACCAATGAACTAACCCGAGACGAACGGAGACACGAGTCGTCATATTCTGACTCAACCTGCCTGCTTTGCCTGCATGCTCCCTCCTTGCTGGCCGTGCTCTGATGGAAACAATGGGGAATTTCTGGGAGGATATTAGGTTAGGTTTCCATATATCAAGATTATTCGACTATGGATCCACCTGCATAGGTAGGCATGGGCCAGGGTTTTGGCTAAACAATCGGGGTCCATTGACTCCATTATGCTCCCAAGCATGAACCTAAAATGTGAATCCACGCCCAAGAACCAGTCTCACTTACGAACAAGGCGGCAAAGGGAGCAAGAGGAGCAGCGAACCAAGGAAACAAACAACAGCCGACGAGCGTTGCCAGTGCCACTCGTGTCGGGGACCTTGCTGGAAGCAGCCTGGTGAGATCAGTAAGAAGCCGCTCTGCCGCAGGAACCAAAGTGTGCGTACAGCAGCGCTGCAGTAGTAGAGTTCCAGCTAGGTGATGGCGATTCAGACAGACGAGTGAGTGTTGACCACCATGAACAGGACGGATGGATGTACAGGACAGGAGATGAAAGACAGGATGGGATGGGGTGGGATAGGATGGCTGGTCGAGCCTCTTCTGGCTGGACTAGATCGCCTTGTGTTATACGATGAGCTGTACACCGCCTGTAAGGTTGGAAGGTAGGTCCAGCACAGGACCCCTAAGATATATCAATAGAGGAGACCCTCAGGTCTCGTCGGTCTCGTCTCCTTCTGGCACTTCCTGGCTACTTGTACCTTACCCTGCGGATTAACGGTCAACCTAGGCTTTATATTACTCACCGTCTGCCCTCCCTCTGACCTTGTCCTGTCTTGTCTTGCCTTGCCTTCCCTTAAGTTGCCTCACCTTGCCTTTCTTGTCTTGTCTTGTCTTGTCTTGACTTGACTTGACTTGAATAGACTTGACTGGTTCTGGACTTGCCGTTCTCCGTTGTGTTGCCGTTCGTTGCCTTCTTTCCATCAAGCCGGAAGCCATAACAAACGCTGCTGCCCTGGCCTGCCTGTCCCGTCCAGTCCTCTATTACCCTCGCCCTTCCCATCCTCTTCCCTCCAACAGCCGAGCCACCACTCACTCTACACATACCTACTCATAATACCTACCTACCTACCATACCATACCATTACCCGACGACATAAAACCACATCCGACTAATAACTAATCGCTCCCATTTCCTGCCTTTTTGCCTCGTCACTTCTCTCTCTCCATCGCCGCAGGAACAAGCCGTCTTTCACACTGAGTGGGCCGTTATGGGAGGGCTGAACGATTGGTTAGCCAAGTTTAGCGCCAGTGCACCAAAGGAACCAGAGGCAGAGGCACAAGCCGGCCTGTCATCGCCGCCAACCCTCCATAGTACAAGCAGCACCACCACCACCACTACTACTATCGGTCACTTTATCGACGTCGACTCGAATGCAAGTTCACCCTTCTCCAACAACCAACCACCCACTCCCAACAACGACAATATCGAGAGCGACGCTTTTACGATGCAGATGACCTCTCCCATCGACATCGCCACACCAACGAGAAACGCATCTTCTTCCCCGTCATCGCAAGGCGTCGGCATCAAGCCCACCACCAACTTCCTCGATACCGACTCGCGTACCTCCGCCATGATGAGCAGCGGCAACAACTTTGAGAATGGGATGGGCAGAGGCCGGCAGGACTCCTTTGCAGGCGCGAAGCCCATCTCCATGAACAATCCAAATAGAAATGCAGATGGTAGGCCGCGGCGGGAAAGTTTGGCTGGGAGCCTGGTACAAGGCATGAGCTGGGGAGGCGTTTCCGTTGGAAGCTGGATTAGAGACGAGTAAGTCTTTATCTACGACTTTGTAGACTATGGCACCTCTTTGTCTCCCCTTCGAGGCTCGAGTCACCTTTGTTGCTCGTGCGCCACCGCTCTTTGGCAAGACACTGACTGTCTTTAGCATCATTATGGCCGGCACTTCGCCGTTTCCTTATCAGTCACCATCCTACCACTCTTCGTCATACCTTCCCAAGCTCGAAGCAAATTTCATGAGAGATTTCGCATGCTGTGGCCAAACCCTGCCTACTCTGCACGATCTGTTACAACATTATGAGGAAGCACATGCACAGCAAACACCGCAATCGCTGCGGACGGCCTCTGCGGCGGCGAGGGCTAGAGAGAACTCGACTCCCAATAGCAAAGCAGCTATCGCGGCTCAGGCAGCTTCAGCGGTTCAACAGCAAGCCCAGCAACAGCAAAACCAAACATTACAACCCCCACGAGCTCCTGGGTTACAGATGCCTCAAGGCGGACCAAGTGTTGGTGGGATTCAACTGATGCGACAGCAACAGCAATCACAGCCCTCAACTCCGGTTCAGAAGAATATACAGCCAGTGTTGGAGGACATGGATGGCGTGGAAGATATGGAGATGGACGATGCCGTAGGACCTTTGGACAACGCACCAGATACCCCCGTGCAGATGCACCAACAACCCCAAATGGCACAACAATCCTTTTTTGGGCAACAACCACGACCAAATCTAAATCTGAACTCAGGTGGGATGCAACATTCGGGGCTTCGAACATCCCAGCCGCCAACCCCAGCTACTGCAGGGTTTGGTTTCCAGAACAATCCGACGGTTTCATCGGTAAATACCCCAACGCTCAGTGCCCAACCGATCCAACAACAGTCACACCAATTCTCACCTGATACCTCGGTACCGGGTACACCAGCAGGAGAGATGGAAGATTCGTTTGCGAATATGCCAATGAACATGAACAATATGAACATGAACATGAACATGGCGAATATGAATTATCCATTTGGGATGGGATCTGACAGCTTGTCATTGGATCTTTGTATAGATGAGCCAGCCAAACGATTATACAGCCCCAACGGATTTACCCAACAACGATTACAGCAGCAATTCGCTCAGTTTGGTCTGGGACAAGGTCAATTCGGGAACAATGATGAGCTGATGCGAGCTTATCGACAACAGCAAATGATGGCAATGAATGCAATGCCTCAAGGCGCTATGATGATGGGAGAAGAACACAAGCCATTTAGGTGTCCAGTTATCGGTTGTGAAAAGGCCTACAAGAACCAAAATGGTCTCAAGTAAGTATTTTGAAACCACCAACAAGAATCACTTCTAACATGACTTTAGATACCACAAGACCCACGGCCATCAAACTCAACAACTGCATGAAAACGGCGATGGCACATTTTCGATTGTAAATCCAGAAACATCGGCGCCTTATCCCGGTACACTCGGCATGGAAAAGGAGAAGCCTTACAAATGCGACGTTTGTGGCAAGCGATACAAGAACTTGAACGGGTTGAAATACGTAAGTACTCCATTTTGATCCCCTGGAGCCGAGGCTGACAGAACATTCAGCATAAGCAACATTCGCCCCCTTGCAATCCAGACTTGAAGCTCAATAGTCATATGGCTGCAGCCGGCCTAGGCCCACTGGGTATGAATGTTCCTGGATTACCAGGGATTGGCGAAGAGGGCATGATGTAACCTCCCGAATTCAGCTACACGTTTCACGGCTCTCTTTCCAGCATCAGCACAAACACCGGCGTCCTCGTTTATTTTACTTCCAAAAAAATTTGCATTGGGACGGAGTTATTTCATTCATGAGTCCAAGATTACAATACCCCGGGATAGATTGATTGGGCTTGAACGAACGAAAAGACTTTTTGGGCTGGAAATAGAGAGAAATGGTGCTTTGTCTTTGTTTTTGACGACGACGTATCTATTCTTGGGAGGAAGCTTAGAGGCCAAAACCCCCGTACACGATTGATGGTACTCGACAACTCCCCACATTTCCCTGAACAAAAACCTTACCTACTCTTCTCTGGTCAATATTCAAACCTGGCGGTATTCCTGTCTTTCTGTTCACGTCACCTCACACAACAAAAGTTCCTGGATTCAAGTCGACTCGATTCGATATTTCCTATGTGCTTTGCTTTCTTGTTTTTAATTTGTCCTTTGAGATGGTTGGGGCGTTAAATGGGGAGGTGGTGTTTATAGACCCCTTACTTGCTTTTTTATATGTATGGACGTCAGAGCACTATCTGGTTCTCTGCTTTGCTCTTCTGCTTGGCAGCTTGGTCTACTTCGTTTGGAGAAGATCGGAACAAGATACTGGGAATGGGGAATCTGCAGTACATTGCAAAACTCGGGGCAATGGAAAGGCAGAAAGGAGTGGATAAAAACACGGGATTCTCTTTGTTTTACACAGATGTCAGAAGTCTATTGCTACGTTTGCTTTCTTTTTCTTTTTTGCAAAGAGAAGATCGCGTTTTTTGTCAGAAGTCTATTTTAGCCAGCAAGAGAGAGTGGAGGGGAGGGGGAGAGTGCAAGACGTATCTAGTTGTCTGGAGTATTAGACTTTCTATAAGAGATCAATGAAATTGATTGATTGATTGAATGGTTTTTATCTTTGCCATTGCACTTTAAGTCAGAAATGAGATGGAAAATAAAAATGAAGACATTTAATCTCGTGCTTTCACATGAAGACCGGCCAACCGACGAACCACCTGGATCTGGACATGTGCTTGATCGATTTATTGATTTAATCACATGTAAATTTATGTCTCGGGGCCCCAGATAGATACCTATCTAGAGATAAAGAGATCAGCAGTTTGCTGCAGTTCATGAGGATGGGATCTGGGAATTGACTTTCTACCGAGCTTGACATTGAGCATCACCTCACGACACGTCATGTCATACATTCTATACACACACACACACACACACACACACACACACACACACATGCACACACATGCATTACAGTGGTAGCGGTACCGGTGCTGAACTCTGTCCCCGCGCATATTTGGAGGCGCAGATATGGACATGGATATGGATATGGATATGGGTTGGTGGGATGAATACGTAGTAGTATGTATGATTATTAATCGGATTAAGATTCGTTCTACATTACAGTACAGATTCTAGTTTTTACTTTACTACTGTAGATTAGATTACATCAGTAGATGGATGGGTGAACGAGAGTACAGTACAGTGCAATATTGAAAAGGAGTGATTTTATTGATTTGATTTGATCTGACTGACTGACTGACCGACTAACTAACTGACTGACTGACTGACTGACCGGCTAACTAACTGACTGGCTGACTGACTGACTGACTGACTGACTGACTCGTAAAGAATGGACCATGTCACTCACTCACTCACTCAACTCACTCACTTCATTACCACTTCCTACTTTGGTGTCTCACTTACTTGTAGATATCCGGATTTGTATACCGCGTCGGTGAGCTATTAATCAATCAAATCGCCGGAAGTAAATAGATACAGACCTCTTACCTACCTACCTAGAGTGGGGGCCAGCTAAATGA
Source organism: Leptodontidium sp. MPI-SDFR-AT-0119 (assembly GCA_020726505.1). Taxonomy (NCBI): domain Eukaryota; kingdom Fungi; phylum Ascomycota; class Leotiomycetes; order Helotiales; family Leptodontidiaceae; genus Leptodontidium; species Leptodontidium sp. MPI-SDFR-AT-0119. The sequence continues at coordinate 895,794 of JAHLEZ010000013.1, read as the reverse complement.
ACCATCCGCCGCCCTCCTCCTTATTTACAAATTACAGTACAGTAATTTACAGTATGTCATCCTATCCCATTCCACCTTTTCTTTGCATCCATGCCCTTCCTTCCTATCAATGTCTCTCTCTTTTCGTCGTCCTTTCATCACAGTTCACGTACGTTTCCAGTAAGTAAGTAAGTTTTCCCGTCCTCTCTCTCGTTCGGGAAGTTTCGAGGGAAACTCGAACAAATCAAATCAAGGTTTCGAAATTCTGAACTCCACAATTTCACGAATGAGCTGCACAGGGAGGGAGGGGAGGGTCCCCCACTTTACTCATTTACCGTGGCACGGTATGCTGGGTGATGTAGCTCTGAAACTCTATTTTGTGATCTTTTACCTTGACGAGTTGAGTACCCCTGTATTTTTTTTCTCCCCCGTGATGTTAGGTGATGGTAGTTGATGGGAGATTTGGGGGAGGGAGGAGGGTTGAATTACCGGTACTGAATGCGTGGATGGATATCGATGCCCTTTGTATAGAAAGTCTTATGGCTGTTTGGGGTTGTCGAGGCAAGCAGATAACGAGTAATAATTGTTGTCGTCATTTTCTGAGATCAGAGGCAGGAAGAGTGGGAGGGAGATGAGAGGGCGGGTAAGGTGATGTGTGAAGTTGGAAGAAGAAAGTTTGTTTTGAGGGGCCGTCTGTAAGTGTACTTGTAAGTGTATGGGTGGGGGTTTGGTGGAGAGGATGGAGGGAGGGGGCAGTGAGGAGCACTGGAGTGGAGTGGATGGGATGTTGGCCGTCGAGAATTTTCGCGTAATTGTTGACCTGTCTGTTTTTGTTGGCCTTGTGATTGATGGATATCATCTGTACCCGGTACTGGACTGTTGATCCCTCGTGCTGTTTTGTACCGAGTCCAAAGTGCTGCAAGTAAGTGCACGGTACAGTATGAGGCTCTCCAATTCCGAGATTACCGCGTGCTTCGGAGTTGGGAGGGATGAAACGTTGTAGAGTTGAGTAATGTGACCGCTTGGAGGATGTTGACGTTCCAGTCTACTCTACTCCGAGGAGGAAGAGGCCAAGTCCTAAAGACTAGCGAGTCATGGCTGCTGCTGCTTTTATTGCTAGGTGCTAGAGCATGTGTCGGTGTTGTGTCCGATGCGACAGAGGAGGGTCTCTCGCTTGCTGCTGTATGCAATGGTAAATAGAGTTTCGGTGCACTGTTGCCGGTGGAAAGTATGTTTTGGATAGTAGGGGTGCGGTAGCAGGGCTGAGCGAGACGAGGGCAGGTTGGTTATTGTCATTGATCGATCTGACAATGATGTTTTACGGACGTAGAGGGCAGTTCGAGATGCGATCTCGCTCTGCTCTACGGAGAAAAGGAGATCGAGATACTTTTCAAAGCCGTAAGTGACAGCGGTGACAGTCGCTCATTCCTCGAAGCCATTCTAGCTTCTTGGCCGGTTGAAATGGGTTCTCCCGATCAGCGCAGATCAGATTGATTGGTTGCACCATGGTGGTTGATGGATCATGGATGTGGATGTCATTATTTGAACCAAACAGCTTGCAGAGGGAAGAGACGAGGTGTGGCGCGGGTCCCTGCATGGTTAATCAGGTAAGCGTGGCTGCTTCAAGCAGGTCACCGCTTTAATTTTGCCCGAGGTGGAACTCGAAGTCTGTGATGGATTTTCATTCCCTCTATCCACCCGTCCGAAGAAATACTTACCGAGTCGATTTAGACCATTCTTCCTCTTTTACTTACAGCAGGAAGAGCAGCACAATGACAAGTAGAACTTCTTTCGGCGTTACCAATGATCTTCCATGTGGTCCAGACCGCAAAGTGCAAATATCTCGTAATGTCGTCACAAGGTAGGGCTTGGACTTGGCGTCTAGTGGGGGTGAGCGTCTGGGATGAGGGAATTTCGATGATTTCATTACGGTATTGATCCACCTGATCCCTCCCTCAAATGCTGATGAGACGACGAGGATCCAGCCGCCAGAGCCGCTGGTGATGAAGACAGCCAGACAGGGCACATGGAAGTGGATAGATGAGCTGCTTCGGGAATTGTTCTAGTGTTCGGGCTAGAAGCTTTGGTGGATCAGTGGATGGATGGATCGTGATCGGAATCTAGTGGGGCAAGACGAGAACTGCCGGACGCCGTGGTAGTCCCGAGATTTGAGATCGGTCCCAGAGTCTGGATGAGGCTGATGATGTGAGAGAGAGACGTGGATGTGGTGGCGAGGGAAAACGTTAGGGAGCCCGGGAGGTTGGGATGCCATGTGATTGTTCTGGATCCGAGATGAAGGAAATCACCGAGGCCGGCATTCAATACGGCAATGTTGGGTGTGATGTGGTGGAGAAAGGGGAAGCACGGAGATTCTGGTCGTGTGAGTGAAGTGTGTGCGGACTGAGGCTGAAAGTGATGAGGCGGCTTGGATGCTGCAGGTGTCGTCTCCCATTTTGCCTAGGATGGACACGGCGATGCGAAAGCATCCAAATACGAAGTACAGATGGCGTGGCAACATGACGAGGTGTTTGATGGAGAACCCCCTTTTTGGATGCGGACTTCGAGATTTAGGCAAGCTGAAATAGTCGGGATATTCCCAGGTGGTGAGAAGAGGTCAAGATGAGCCTGCGTAAGCTAGGAAGGCAAGTAGGTGTAGGTGCTTGAGTACCTGTAGGTACAGTAGTACGATGGGAACTTCGGTTCAAGGGACTTGATTTCCACTTCGAGAAGCTCCGACTATGGAAGCTAGAAATTCTGAAATTTTGAGAAAGGAAATCGTTGAGATGCGCTTTTCGTTCAATTCAGGGGGTGGCGACTCACGTGAGATGGGCTTTCTGGCTCGGTTAAGCGTTGTTTTGTTTTGTTTCGCTTTTGCTTCACAGTCAGTCTTAATTTCCATATTCTGGCTTCCAGCTTTCACTGCGTCTTGTGGTTAGGGGAGGCTTACCCGGATGTGCTCGAGTGAGAAAAGTCACTGTCCATGAATTAGACATGAAGATTTACAGCTACTACCTACATATTATCCTTGGGCTGGCTCTGGACAGCCTTTGTATATTGTGTGGTTGGTTTCTAGGATGATCGGCGCCGAATTTGTGTCGACTAGGGAAGGGTTACGGTCGTTGTGACGATCAGATGCTTATTTACAGAAATCATCAAAAACTTTTACTCTTGGAATCAGGTCTACTCCGCACTGTTAGTAACTAAGAAGTCACATCAAGCAAGGTGGTGGTTGTTGAAGATCCTTGAATTGTTAACTTTGTCTTTGCATTATATCTTGAGGAACACAGCGAGTGATTGGTTTCTTCTATTTGCATCTCTGAACGATATTTTTCTTGTTTCCAGTTTCAAACAATGCCCATTGTCGCATTGCTTAAAGTCAACATTTGGTATCACGTTACGGTGTATCTTTTGAAGCCATGAACTCGACCCAGATCTTCCTATATCTTGGGTGCAATCGCAAAAGAAAGTCTGTTCCTTATTTCAGAGGAAATATCTGTTTCTGTTGGCGAAGCGATGGTGTTGATTGCACATGACATTCATCTCGCTACGGCTGCCTACAAGTCGTCCTGTGACAATGTCAACAAACAACCCCCTCCCACCCCGCTCCAACATTCCTGGTCTCACAACACCATTTCATCTCTGAGCTTTCGCCCCTGCGCGCTCGATCTTCCTTGCTACATTCGATCTCGGTCTTTCGATCTCAATTCCTTGAAAACCTCAAGATGTCTCAATTATTTGATGGCATTGACGATGCTTCGGCGCAACTGATAGTTCAGCTTCAATTGCATGATAGTGAGAGTATCACGTCGTCGATTCTCAATACGCAATCAGGAGGACGCGTCGAAGCTGCTCAACTGCCTGGTTTGATGGCCGTGCTTCTCTTCGAGGAGGATATGCAACGAACTGCTTCTGTCCTTCAAGATCGCCGCTATGCAATCGCTATTGCCCGCAACGTTGCTCCCCGTGCCAATGCCCGCCGCTTTGCTGCCCCAGGTAAATTCCTCCTCGCAGACTGGTCGAGCGCGCAGATTGCTAATCCTACCAATAGCCCAGGCTGGTCCTCCCACGAATGGCACAGTCGACGAGAGTACTCCAGGTACCAATACTCGTCGTATTGAAGCCCCAGGTATGATCATCTCTGCTTAACCCACGTTAGGTGTCACACATAGTCACATACTAACACCACCAACAGCACAGGTCAGACTGCTTACGGACGGAACTACGAACGACCAGACAAACGCCCTTGCTCTCATCGTCGCGCGACCAAACACCGTGGCTGTTGTTCCCGTAGCTCCACCAGCACCACCAGTTCCTCGGATTCCATGCACCGTCTGCGAAGACAAGTTCGTGGCCCGCGATCTCGTAACTCTCCCTTGCAAGGAAAAATACTGCTTGGACTGTCTTCTTGAACTGTTCACTCACTCCTTCCGCGATGAAGAGCTCTATCCTCCCCGTTGCTGCAAGAAGCCCATCCCTATTGCGATTCTGGGCGCCCGTCTGACCCCTGAAATCAAAGCCACCTTTCTTGCAAAGGGCGTTGAGTACGGAACTACAAACAGAGTCTACTGCTCTGGCCGTGGATGCGAAACCTTCCTGTCCCCAGAGATGCTTGTCGGCGAGAACCTGGCCCGCTGCTCTACCTGTCAAGCCACAACTTGCACCAAGTGCAAGAATGCTTCGCACAAAGGAGACTGCCCCGAAGATGAGGCTGGAAAGCAACTCCAGGCGTTGGCGCTGAGAGCTGGCTGGATTCGATGCCCTGGCTGTCATAGAATGGTAGAGCTTACACATGGTTGTTTCCATATGTCGTAGGTTCACTGTTTCAATGTTTTTAATGGCCATGAAATGCTGACTCTGCTCTAGCTGTATCTGCAAGATGCAATTCTGCTATCGCTGTGGCGCCCATCCCTGGAAGAAATGCCGATGCCCTCAGTGGGACCAAGACCGACTCTACGAGCGTGCCAATGAAGCCGTCCTGGCCCGAAACCGAGCAAATGGTATCATTGGACCTGCCAATCTGAGAGATGTCGTGGACATGGCGGACCAGCTGCATGCCAATCACAACTGCGAACACTATTGGTTCGAGAGTATGCGGGGACGCAACGAGTGCCACATGTGCCACGATACTATGCCTGAGTTCATCTACAGATGCACTCGGTGTGAGATTCTTCTTTGCAGACAGTGCAGGAGAAACCGTCTCTGAATGCAAAGGATTCACAAAATGAGCCCGTAAGGTCCCACAGTACATCTCCTTTCGAAACTCAGCTGATGATGTTTGACAGCCACTTGAAAACTTCACGATGTCAACTGGACCTCAACACAATGCTTGGTACAGTAGCATAACTCCGCGTGCTGAGGCCCTTGTTATTCGTTTACTAAGTTTTCTTTTTCAACTTTCCATCAGTGTGGATAAGACTCGATACTTGGCAACTGTCAAGTTGGAGGTTCTGAATCGCCACGACTTTGAACGGACTTTAATATTGATCTGCAATCGTTCTCGCCTCTCTAGGAGCTGATCCTTTGTTATGACACTCGAAGCGAATGGTCATTTGAGCCACGGTATTTTCCTTGCAGGCGTTCGCCTTACCTAGGCTCGTTATCAATGCAGTCATTTTGACACTTTACTTTCTTGCACCTCATGATCCGTGATTGCGCATGTGTTGGTTATGTACAGCACACATCCGATCAACTCACCTACAGCAGTAAAATCGGATGTTATTCCCCGCGTTTTGTCAATACTAGTCCCCTCCGTCCTCAATTCCATGACTGCAAGATTCCACCCAGCGAAGAAGCCTTTTTCTCCACGATGTGCTAGAAAAACAGCGTACCCTCACAGATAAATTTCCATTCATGAGCCAAAATAAGCTCGAGAATAATCATGGGCTGGCTTTGAAGCAGGAACTAAAAAGACGAGGCTGGGTCCTTAATGGCGGTAGTAGGGCGAAACCCTTCGAAACTAGCATACAGACACAAGAATCACGAACCTCCACACAAAGACCGAGATTCAACACCCGAACCTGCCAAAATAAGATCACGCCTTGCATGTGCAGACGACCTCCCAGCCCACGAAATGATGCGTCTAGCCTGCGGTCACTACTACTGCTCCTCCTGCACCACACGGATGTTCAACCTAGCCACCTGTCAAGAATCAAGCTACCCCCCAAAATGCTGTTCGCAGATCTCCCTGACAGCAGCCCGCGAGCACCTCGACCGAGATACGCGGAAGCGGTACGAGAAGAAGAGGATCGAGTGGGATACAAGTGCCAAGTAACGAGTGTATTGCTCGAGGAAGAACTGCAACGCGTTCATACCCCCAGATAGTGTTGATAGGAAGAGAGCGAGTTGTCTGGAATGCGGGAGGAATACTTTGTTTGAGATGTAAGGCGCCTGAACATCAGGGAAGGCAGTGTTCGGACAACGAGGCGTTGAAGGCTACGTTGAAGACGCTGGAGAGGAAGGGGTGGATGAGATGTCCGGAGTGTGGAGAGGGGATTGAAAAGATTGATGGGTGTTAGCATATACAGTGAATACAGTACTTGGGTCTCCTCATCCATTCATCTAAGTCCATATATCAAGTCTTGAAAGTTGCAAGCTGTAGTGTATGTACGAATGTCTCTTCTAGGCTGATTGAAACAATTTTGCTAGATGTAATTGAGGGCGCGAGTTCTGCTATCGGTGTGGAGCTCCCTAGGCTGGCGATACATGGTGTCCATGTCGCAGGGGAAGAGGCGGGCCTCTTGTTGGTGGACCCATTCAAATATATGGCGAGGATATCGGAATGGGGATGTACAATGGAGGGTTTCCCATCGCAGGCGTTGGACGTGATGTCCGACGACGGGGTCCTTTGTTTGGTTTTGGCTCTCCTCTAGGTCCTCAGCGCCAGATGATGGATCCGAGGAGGATGAATCCAATGAATCGACCTAGACCTTTTGCATAGACCTAGTCCTATGAGAGTACTCGCTCCCTATAACCTGTATCCAACGCCTTTGAATGGTTTTGATCTTGCGACTGGAAGGATAGGAGGAGGCGGGCTTTCTGCAATGCCGTACAATACAGCTGCGAATCAGATGTATCCTCAGATTCCTCGTCGGTGATATGAATCATCTTCAGACGTATGTGTGGAATGTTCGTGTTTAAATTCCAGTACTAGTGACAACGATAGAATCTGATCAGAGTCATGGAGTCATAGGGTCGTGCGAATCAACGATATTGGGGTGCTTTGCGTCGAAAAATCTAGAGCAGCCGAGATAATATTAGGGGAGGCTTCAATATCGAGAATACTGTGTGGTCCAATACAGATATTTCTTGGGTGTTACAAGTATCTTGCATTTGAGAGGATGGTTTGGGAATTGGGATGTGCTATGCGACTTGGAAAGTCTTTGCTGTCAGCAATTTCTTGTTAGCAACCATGTCGCCACAACTGAATGATACATAGAGCATATTTTCATCAACGCATTTACGACAGTATGTTTGCTACCACTTATTCAATACTGCAATATCCATAACTTGCTGATAGCACGTAATACCATTCCGAATTCAGAAATGAATTGTATCTAAGAATAATAGACAAAAGGCTCGTCTTCCTCCACGCTAATATTACAACTGCCTCTCGCTCTTTATATAGGTGAGCCTGAATCCTTTGAGTTTGTCACAAGTGTCTTTTACTTGTCAACAGAGACTTGGTATCCTTTGAATTTCCTCGCTGGCAACTTCGCAGCAAACATTAGATCAATCTCCAAATCCGATCGACCCTGCGTCTCGGGGAAGTAGAAGTAACCCCAAATGAGTGTGAGGAAAGCGGTCCCAAACCAGATAAAACTTGTTTCGCCTTTCAAATTCCATTGAGTGGGGTTCATAGCAAAGGGTTCTATGACATTGGAAGCAACACTGATGATATAGTATGCGTTGCGTGCCAAGCAGACGGTTTTCTGTCGTAGACGCGTAGATCCTATTTCCGCAGGTATAGCCCATCCAAGCTGACCGACGGTAAGCTGGTAGAAAAACGTCCAGAGTAGAGTCAAAGCCGTTTGCGCGATTCCGAAGGCGTACTCTGAACCTCTGGCACTGAGAATCCCAATCAGAAGTAAAATAGATGCCATAATGGCTAGGCCCCATAGGTAGATAGTGCGACGTCCGAAATATGGGATGACGACGAACCAAGAGGCGAAACAGCCGATGAGAGCCAAACCAATACCACCAAGGTTTATATCATATATCAATTGTTTCTCGAGTCCGACCTGCTCAAAGAAGTATGTGGAGTTATAGGCGAAGCTTGATCCAGAGAGACATTGACCAGAAAACATAACGCAAGCTATTATCGTTCTACGGCGTTCGGTGCCCCTGAAGCAGTCTAGAAATGATGTTCCGGCCGAAAGCTGTTTTTCGACATCGTTGGTATGTATAATGTCTCTGAGGGTTGCTTCGGTGTCGATATTGGCAGACTCCCGAACCAGTCTCTTCAGAACAAGTCCAGCCTTATCGCATTGATCTGTTTGAACCAAATGGTATGGCGATTCCGGGGCGAAGAAGAGAGTGGGTATCAAAAACGCTGGCCATACCCATTGCAAAGCGAAAGGTATCCTGTAGCTCCATTCCGAGTCGATGTGAACAAGACCAGCGAGAACACCAGATGCAATCAATTGGCCAATGACAAAGCACATATTCGTATAACTGGTTAAATAGACACGAAGTTTGCGAGGAAGGACCTCAGAAGCGTATGCTGGAGAAATCGTGGCAAAAATGCCCCATGGAATGCCGCAAAGAGCTTCTCCAACCAAGAGCATTGCAGCATTCACGGCGAAGAAGGTTAGAGAGACGAAAGCCGACAAAGCAACGAGCGACGACAGAAGCACTCTCTTTTTCCCGAATATCTGAACAAGCCAGCCGGACAAGAATGAACCGAAAAATGAACCAACTCCAGCAGCGTTTTGCAAACCGGCCATCCATGGAGCTGAGACCTGCCATTGGTCGATATCGGCATAGTATCTCCCATATTTCTTTTGGAAAGTGGGAAATGCCATGAAGTTGCCGACAAGCATCAAATCGTAGCCTTCCATGATTACAGTCATAGAAACCAGGAGGGACCACCCTAAAGCCCATGGATAGGCTTTGATGAGCTCAAAAACCGAGAGTGTATCTTCGCGCAGGATTGCATGTCTGTCTGAAAAGCTGTCTTGACTCTCCTCAGAGCTGCGGCTCGCGTTTCCATCGCGTGAGAATGCGTTCTCGAGGCTGTCCGAGTCTTTGTTCTTGTCTTTTAGATCCATGTCATCGAGTTCGATTTCTTGAGGATTGTCGAGCAAGGGCTCTGCGGAACCCTCCTCTGGGTCCGTCCGTGGTTTATGTCTCATCGTGTCATTGACCTCATATCGAGGCTTCCATACATAACATAGTAGATGCTAGTGGAAGGGGTGGGTGTTGGAGCTTTCTAGTTTGAGGTTGGAGGTTGGAATTTGATCACGTGAGGTCATTTTATGTCAGAGAGCCAAGCCACTAACGTAGCCACAAGCCACATGATGTCTTGGCATGGTTTGCAGTGCTAAAGAGGAGCGATTCATCCACGCAAGAGAGTTGGAGTGCCGAACACAGCCAACATTGGGTTCTGTTGGACCCCGTCAAATCAAAGTCAATAGCCCTGCCATATACTAAAGTAGGCAGCTACTAGGTTATAATACCTATTAAAAAAAGCCCTTAATATGTAAAGTCAGGTGATGTTTTTAGGCCAATTAAATGCTAGCACGGAAAGGGTCCCAACAGTAATATGGAGACGCATACTAATTTTGGTTTGTATGCCTCGCGCCGCAGCGTTACGAGTTAAGCCCTCTCTTCAGTCGTACCTCTTTGCTTTCGGTATTTACTTTTTCTCAGTTACCTTCAAGCTTTGGTATAGTAGCAGCGCTCTTCTAGCATCTTCCTTCCCGGCTGCTTCCGCAATCTGAATCGCATTCTCCCCTACAGCGTCTCTCGCCTCGATATCCGCACCTTGTTCTAAAAGATACGAGATGCACTCTATCATTCCTTGCCGAGCTGCTCTGTGCAATGGGGTTTCGTTGCGCACACCACCCCTCGTATCAACGTTTACACCAGCATTAAGTAAACTGCGAACGACATCCACAGAGTTCGCTTGAACAGCTCGGTGTATCGTTGTAAATCCAAATGCGTCTATCGATTCGAGACTTGCCCCCCTGGCTTTTAGTACCTCAAACACGTCGAATCGACCTTCCACTGCAGCTAGCTGTAGTGGAGTGAGTCCGCCATTTCCTACGTCCAAATCGTCCAGTGGCACGTTGGGAAAACTCAAGGCCGGGAACTTGTTCTGTGCCGTAATATCGGCCTTGTAATCAAGGAGGATTTCCGACATCACCGGCGGCGATTGCCACACTGCTTCATGTAACGGCGTCCAATGATTGTCATCCATGACGGTGACAGATGCCCCGTTTTCCAGCAGGGTTTTGGCCACCTCGACATGTGCATTCATAATGGCTTCTTGTAGTGGAGTTCGATTTGTGGTGTTGAGAGCATTCACTTTTGCGCCTCGCTCGAGCAGTAGTCGAACAAGGGGATCAGATCCACTTGCAGCTGCCCAGTGTAGTGGAGTTCTACCGCCGTAAAATGTGTTCTGCCACTCGTCGCCAATAGTCTTGGATTCGGCAGTAACTTCCGCACCATTCCCAAGCAGTAGTTCGGCGATTGATTCACTCCCAACTTCGGCGGCAAAATGCAGTGCAGTTCTGCCATCGATAGTTTCAGATATCTTGGCACCTTTCCTAAGCAAAAGTAGCACAACTGCTGTACTTCCACGCATTGATGCTTGGTGAAGAGCTGTGTGGCCGTTGGAATATTTGGCTTCAATGTCAGCTCCGCTATTTAGAAGAAGCCGGACCATGTTTTCAAAGCCACCCTCAGCTGCTCTGTGCAAAGCTGTAGCTCCAAAATTGTCAATTGCATCAATGTCCACTCCCTGGCCAATCAGAATGCTGGCAATGTGTTCCAACCCGAAATGTGTGGCAAGTTGAAGTCCAGTAACATTCCTCGGGAACCGTGAAGACTCTCCCATGTACCGGTTTGTGTGAAGTTTGAAATGCATGGCTTGTACCGAGGTTGATACTTTTGAACTCTGCTGAAGAAACCCTAATATACCTCGCTCTATATCCTTCTCAGGGGCGCCACGGAGATGATCACCCCAATGTTCAGCAGCGTACGGGAGCAGATGGGGTTTTCGTATTCTGGATATCGTTGAAGAATCGTCTGAGCAAGGCCCTGATTCAAATTCGTCAAAGCAGAGGTACCTGACACAAGTCTGTCCAATTAATTTTTGAGCTTCTGGGAACCGAATGCAGCGAATTCGCATGAAATACTCCTGAGTGCTGAAGTGCACTAGACGGACGATCTCGCTGTCTTGGTCGAAAACCACCAAGCCAGCGCACACGGATGTGAGGAGGTCAATGTCGCTAATGTTATCTCTGTCTAGCTCCTGCATTTCTGGTTCCACTGCCAATGCCTCTTGTAGCTCATTCAGTTTAAGGGGTCGAACGGCGAAAGATATCCATTGAAGAATCTTATGAGCCAATTGTTTATCTTCGTCTGTCTGGTCTTCGATTCTGCGCAAAACTTCTTCGTACGTGCCATCCAAATCCTTAGGGAGCGTATGAAGGGTCTGCCGAACTGCTTTAGAACTCGACTTTGACTGGAGAGAATCCATGTGGAGTTGGGCGAGGAGAAACCTGCCACACCTGTTAGTAAAGCTCCCAAAAAAATTGGGGGGTAGAGAATGGAAAACGTAGAGAATGGAAAAGTCTATCAAGAGTCTTACATGTTTTGCGCGTTCCCGACGACCACCTTCTCGATATACTGCGCCAACGGAGTGTCATTTCCGACCAGTCTCGCTAATCGTGAGCCTTTCAAGATTCGCCGTGCAATAGACGAACGCACATCTTCTGTAGTGGCTTTGATCTCAAACAATGCATGACCAACAAATTCGCGGCCAATGCTTTCGTATGGTCGCGAGGTGACAAGCAAGCATACTGAGGGCTGTAAAGTTCGAATATGCTTAATTAACTCCGCTCGAGAGTCCTCAGAACATTCATCAAGAGCATCAATAATGACGTAAACTCTCTGGTATTCCGACACCTGTCTCTTCAGGATGGCCATTATAGCCGCTATTGTCGGTCTCGTATCTTGATCGATGTGTGTTTCGTAAAGTCTTTTGACGTCTTCGGATAGATCATGTCTTCTGATGATTTGCATCCACAGCGCGGCAAGGAGATTGACTGGTGTTTGTTGGATCTGCTCCTTATAATTTAGATAAATTGACGCTACGCCAATGTTTTCACTACTTCCAAATTGGTTACGTAGATAATCTACAATAATAGACCTTTTATTACTGTCAGTTTGACAGCTTCTCGCAGCAGATGTAGGGGACGTCTGACGAGAGGATGGTTTTACCAGCGCCGGCTGCGAAAGATTAGTTCTTGATTACTAGCGGTAAAGCTTTGCTTAAGGTCTCGGAAAGCATACGTATTCCTGGGCACCAAAGCGTGTCGGTCTTTCCGTGGGCCCAGGATTGGAACTCCGCAGAGTCAATAAACTAGTGACCCGTCTCAGGTTCTCTACGGCGAAATATATCTTCATGAGTAGGGAAGAAATTGATCGGCGATAGCCATCTAACGATGGTACGATTCTCTGACTCTGGAACATCATTCAGTGACTGAAGAAGTTCAAGTAAGTCTCCTCTGCCTTACTAGAGCTACTCAATTGTAACTTGTCAACCGTGACAGCAATTTGGTTTACTTTGCTAGAAACCTCGGGAAGTAGGCTAGTGTCTTCCTTGATGGCCTGCGCAAGTGAACTGGATGGATAATCAAACCACTGTTGAGAGCAAAATTTCAATAGGAAACTCACAGATTATCATTCTGTAACGCCAAATAAAACATGGACTTCTGCCTCTCGAGAATTTTCAAATATTTGTCAACATCTGATTTCTGGAATAGCCAACTTAGGGCCTTGCCTATGCGTTTGAGCGTCTGGGGCTTCTCGTCTGCAGTTGCCAAAACTTTCTCCAATTGATCCAAAACGTCCTTGAACTGTTCTAGCGGTCCCATTGACATTCCGAGCATCAATACAGAAGACAGCCATGAGTGATCACCGCCGCCCAAACATGATTGCTCTTGGTCGATGCGCTCATGGAGCATTTGCAATGAGAAGCTTGCACCGCTGAGTTCATTGCGGAGATTGATGCGATCTTGCCTGGAATCTTGAACATCATTAATGAATCGGACGATGGTGCTTGTGGCCTGAACAATTGCGATGATGCTGGTGGTCAGGGAGACTGGATCCATGACTGCGCAAGCGTCTTGGTTCAGGTTCAAGAAGCGCAGGAAAATGGCAAAACGGGGGATAAGTAAAGCAAACAGTCTGATAGAAGAAAGTACCAATGTATACTCGTGGAATGTTTCGATGGGCCAAGACAAAGCCGCCAGAGAAATTTCTCGGATCAGGCTGTAAGCACGTGACCAGCGTACGGAGGCCCAAGTCGACAAAACCGCCTGTGTCCTAGCCTAGCTAGCACGACCCCGAAAGCTCCTCTCTTCTCTTTAGTATCACTTATATTTAATCTAGTATTAGGTACGTTAAGAACTTGTACAGTAATCCTAGGCCCTATGTGCCTTGCTGAGGGGTGCCCTAGCCCCACCCCTCAGACTTCCCTCCCTCCCCCTCTGTTCCTTCGTCCTTCGAGGTAGAAGAGAGCCAGGAGGTACGAAGGTACGAAGGTACGAAGGCAATTACTTACCGTCAAATCGAAGTCAATAGGCCCGTTAATTCAAACCTCTCTAATTGCAAGTAGGGTCAGGTTCGTGATAAGGCCCTGTCGGAGTGGGACGACCTTTAATACGTCTCCGCAATGGGGCCATAATTAAATTCGTACTAATAATTCATTTTAAAAAGCCTTGCATATGCAGAGTTAGGTGATGTTTTTAGGCTAATCAAATGCTAGCAGGAAAAGGGTCCCAATAGTGATATGGAGATATAGGCAAATTTTGGTGTGGCATGCCTCGCGTCGCAGCGCTAAGCCCTCCCTTCAGTCGTACCTCCTTGCTTTCGGTACTCCAGCAGCGAACAGCGACGAGCAACGATGCCTGCCACTATTCCCGCGAGGCTTGTGTTCAGCTGAATCAGTTTAATCGACAGCCCTCCATCTAACATCCTGTCCTCACCCAGTAACAATATCCCTATTCTGCGACGTGAACCTGACCAATAATCCTCTTACCTTTCAACGCTCGAATGTAGGCTGAATAATGCGTCTTTTGGAAGGGAAGAACGACGGCAAGTTCACCCTTACCAAGAATATTATCGATAACATTCCCAAATACCTATGTTATAATTGGGCGTCGTCTCATGTTCTCTGAGTCGTTTCTCGTTCTTCTTTCTGTCCTTTCTCATTCATCTGCTTTTTTGACATTACTGCTGGCTGGCCTGATTGATTTCTCTCGTTCATCCCTTAATCACTTTTCTCTTCCATCAGTGCTGTGCACCCTTTTGAGTTTTCGATATCTTTAACCTTTATGCACTTTATATCAGCCAATCAACCAACATATCCGTCATCATGAAAAATGCCCTTTTTAATTCAGATACTTTGTTAGGCATCAGACATTGTTTCGGTAGCCTCAGCTCCGGTAGTCAGTCATCTAGTCCGCCCAAGGAACGAAATAATCACTTACTAGCTTTCTACTCCAAGTCAATCTCATAACCAATGATGCGAATATCATTAACTTAAACGGGATCACTACTAATAGCGCTGGGTTATATACTTATAATATGAATCTCAAAGGAAATGCTAATAGCTTTAATAGCTAAACGACCTTAACTATCACCGAGTCCGCAGCGAAAAATGGGATTATTAACCTCTTTGGTAAGATGCCCGCTGATATAGCTCGAATTATAGGTAAATATCCCCGTGTATTGAGGTCTACAGGACGCTAATATCGAATAGCTTTAATTGGAAATGTTTGCACAGTTCGATGCTTCAACTCCGCCGCAGCAGGCCTATTCGGAGGCTGTTTCGCAATCTAACAGACCGATACCGCCGCTAGCGAGAACTCGACCAATACTATCGACATAGCCCAAACACTAGAAGGCGTCCTCGCAAAAGTTAACCAGAACCAACTCGACCTCGCTGATGCCAATAAGGGCACTGCCGCGGCCGCTACCGTCGATGACCAAGGTGTCGAAATCGTTGACGCTCTTCTCGACATCGATTCTAATGCGGCTACTAAGAACGGAAATGGTGCTACAGCCAAGATTGGCAATGGAAATGCTGCCACGACGGCGACGAATGGTACGCTGCTACTAATGGCAACGGACGAAACGGAAATGGAAATGGCCGTAACAACAATAACAACAACAGCAACAACAACAACAACAACAACAACAACAACAACAACAACAACAACCGCCGTGCCTTGAGCTTCGCCGTTTAGATGTTCTAGGGATCTGGCTGAGAGTGGTGCTGACCTTCTTCTCATACTTCTGTATTGTACTTTAGCAGAGAGTCACGATTCGACGAGATGTAAATAAAATGTATAGAAATTGGGATGGACTTTTATGAACTTACTGTCGGCTAGCTCTCAACATCCAAGAGCCACATGACCAGACTTCACAACTTCGACTTGTGAAGCCTGGGAGATCACTGCCTGAGACTGATGTCACGGCTTTTGTATATCGTGAGATATACCTACTGATTTCGGCAAGACTGGACAGACTGCGAGCGTGTAGTGGCCGATGATAAAAACATCCCGGATCTAGGCTTGCGTCGGGTATTTCGGTTTAGTTGGGGTTCGTCAACCCAGCCTTCCGCTCCCACCTCGAATTTCTTTCGTGTCATCAAACAGCTTCTTGACAATCCTGGTCTGCCCTGAAGAGAAATGTATCCAGGCTATCATCTCATTTACAATCTCTACATTGATGGCCTTGCACGATGCGGCTTACGGAGTGAGAAATATTGAACCTGCTTCGTCGAAACCAGGTCCTATATCTACTCCAACGGGTTCGTTCGCTCCATGGTTCCACTACGGGAATAAAGATTCACCATGTCGCAACGCTCGACCCACTCTCTAGACTCTGGAGCTGTGTGTTCTGCTCCTGCCAGCCCCCTCTGGGCTGCTCTGTGTTGCCGTTGCCTTCTCTGGCGTGCGGTCCTCATTTCTCGCCTTCTCTGTTCCTCCTCTTCTGTTTGGGGAAATCTTGTATATTCCGGAAGACCGCGTCTCAAAGCTGCTTCTTGTTTTCTCTGTGCTCGTTTCGAGGTTCCAGATTCGTTCGGAGGGATGTTCGAAGTCTCTGAATGCTCTTCAGCAGTTGCTGGTGCGCTGTTGTCTAGTGTTGGCTCAGCGCCTGCGGAGACCATGTCTCCTCCTCTTGAGGAAGAATCGTTTTCATCATTGCTGGTGCGCAGTATATCGTCGAGGGTATTTGAGGCATCAGACAAGAATCCCATCGATAGCCTCTCGAGGTTAGCATATTTGTCCGACTGGCTGCTGGGCCGTTGTGTCTCTGAAACAGACAATTGCTCCTCCGGACCGAGTCTGAAAAGGTCCGCCCATATGCTGGGACCGCTTGCGACGGGGCTAGAAGCTTGGGACTCTTGCATTTCTGCATCAACGAAATCAAAACCATATGGTTCGGAGTCGTGTTTATTCTCAAATGCCTGGTGACTATTGCTGCCAGAGTCGCTATCTGATACTGTACCTTCATTCGGATGATCAGTTGAATAATGGAAGTCGTCCAATGCATCTTGGACGTCAAGCTTTATCTGGTGCCTGCATTTATGGACCCAGCTTGCTTTTTGGGCTGACACTGACTTGTGTCTTCTACCCTGTTTGATCGATTTCTGAAAAGATTTCTTGCCTCGGAGCTGCTTTGCATATTCATACGAAAGCCTGTGAAGTTTCAGAGCTTCCAAACTTTTTATGGATGATTCCGAGGCATCATCTTGCTCTCCAGGCCTGTCTTCTTCCGTTGTTGGACTTTCAAATCCATGCGGTAGAAATCTCGGTGTTTTCCAATCTTTTCTTGATCCACCACCATGCCTACCCATCCTGAAATCTTTGAAGAATGGCATTTTGGAGCTGAGAAACTTGCGATTCCGCTGCTCCTCCACTATCTGGTCGAAGTGTTCTGACACCCATACTCCGCTTTCAGTTCTTCCAAACCAGTCATCGACAGTGGTCCGCCACTGGGAAAACTGTTGCCAGTTATGGAACAATATGTTGGCAGCTCCAGGCACCCAATGATCGCTGGAAATCACAGATACGTGCTCGTTCCCATGCTCTAGGGACAAGTCTGAGCACCTATAAGTGACTTTCCACACCAAATGGTGGTGGTTCCTCAGCCAATCTTCGAAAGTGGATATCCACATTCTCTCGTTTCTGGTCCTGCTCCAATTCTGGTCATGGGATGAACAAGATCTGAGTATTATGTAGTCTGTTTGAAATGTCGCTTTCCATCCTTCGCCATTTGTGCGGAATGGTGAGAACATTCTCTTCACCCGGGCCTTCTCGGAATCACTCCAAAATGGCGATGCCGTACACTGGCCGCTGAGTCTGCAAGTCTTCAAATCACCATCGCATTCGTGTTCCCACCCCCAGTCATAATCACCTCTCCACTTGCAGTCACCATTGAAATCATAGATTCCTTTGGTTGGACCTTTCCATCGCGCAGCAAATTGCCTTCCACTCAAGCTTGTGATTGGATGTCGTGATTGCGTCCCATTGACTGCCGATGAATCTGGTGGCAGTACGAGGGCATTTATTTCGGGGCCTTTGGATATCTGGACAGAGCTATCGATTGACATATGGCGACGATTGAGAAGTCTTTCTCGAGGCCGCTGGCTCCATGCTCGTGATAACTCTGGATTGCATAGCTCAGACTCAATGGAGTGAGAAGCCGTTTCAGTCAAGGCTCGGTCCGGGCACACTATTTGGGGAAAGTCCCATCTGCGCCTAACACCTACACCAAGGCCACAATGAATGAATTTGACCACCTCCTGATATAACGCAAGCCAGAGGTCCGTATTGTAGATGGTCTCCAAAAGTATGTTGGTGTCGACAGCTTTAGACGTTGCTATCTTCTTAGCCGGCCCATAAAGTCTCATCAGATTTAGACGAAGAATGGAATGGAGAGCTCTCAGCTTTTGACCGAGCATCTCGCCGTCACTTTCCCTGAATACTTTCTTGATCTGAAAGTCAGCATGTTCCCAAGCATTGACCATGACAGTTCGGTTCCGCCACAAGCCCGTCCATGGACTGATCTCATCAATCACAATCCGGCAAGTAATGTTGAAGTCATCTAGCGGCAGCACACCATCTTGTCGATGATCTTGCGACAACCGAGCCCGCAGATTGCTTTGCGTTATTTGCACTAGGCTAACAAGCTGTCTGAATGAGACTGGCATTCTCAGTTAACGAAAGAAACCTGCGGAATGGCTTTCTGTGGTTACTGACCTCTGTCGATTGTGCCAGCAAGATGTTGATGAGGCGCAGGCTGCCACATTACTGACGTGCCAAACCGATCAGACTTAACGGAACGATAGGAGCTGCTGTAGCTCTCACGACGATCGGCGTGATCACGGAATGAAGAAGATGAAGAAGACCTGCTGGACATGGCTGTATGCATGATGGATTCCAAGGCGGCTACTCTCCTATCTTCTGCAGTCGACTACTTCTCTATCTGTCTAAAACGACCTAATATTCGACTCAAGAATTCGATCTTGACGTTGATCTATGGCTTCGGACAAAGTTTCCACACGTAGTCGGAGATATTCGTACGGTCTATAATGAGAAGGTAATTTAACTCGGGTGTAGTCACAGCCGATGGGAAGAGTGTCTCAGCCTCAAAGGATGACAGCCTTGCGGTACTCAACTCATCCACAGGCCCGGAGATGGCCACAGCGAGTCAATAGTTAACGGGGAATATCATAGCGAAGATAGAAAAGTACGCTTAGTGAATTATAGCATCGAAGTGTGTGGATAATGTGGCAAATTTCTTTCTTTTCCTAATTCGAGACAAACCACCAGTACATATGTGATCTTCCATCTCAGACCCTCATTCCGTGCCCTCACCCACAACACTTCTCAGCAACAATGCCCATCAGAACCCCCAGATTGATAGCCCATGGCAGCACATCCATAACTATAACGCTCGCTCTTCCAACATAAAACTGTGCCACCAGACACGCAACCATAACCATCAACAAAACAAACGGCACTCTCCACCTCCTTTGCTCCGCACTCCTCAACAACAGCCCCGTGCAAACAGCAAATCCCACAACGCCCGCAAATGACAGAGATATGTTCGCTATGTTCGCAGTGCTCTCATCAAGACCCGCAAGTGGTATATTGTATCCGCGGCTCGCTGGAATGGCGATTATCGAGGCCCATGAGCCTGCCACGAAATGTTTATCGGCATGATTCCGCGCTGGACGAAGGTATGGATCTGCTTGTATCGAAGTCAGTTGATTATGCTTAACTCCAGGATGAGATTTGAGCCACCTAGACAAAGTTGGTGGTCACAGTAAGATGATACGGATCCGTCTCTTGTCTCTTTCGACATTGCAACTTCGAATGCTTGCCAGGCTAGTGATGGGGCATCTGGTGCCGAGCTCTGGTCTTTGTAAATAGCTGACGCAATGATGGATTTGTTTGACGACAACAAAAAAGAGCAGAAGGGTGTCAAGAAGTCGATGTACTGGTCCGAGGTTGATAGAGATGTCTTCATGATTGTGAGGTTCCTGTGATTGTGTTCGAGTTACACAGCGCTAAGCCTCGTTTTGAACCAACCTGCTCATGACCCGGGCGTTGACTTCGACCCATTCCAGTCCTTTCTGCTTTCCTTTACTGATTGATCCTCGAAGACTGTCAACACCATCAATCCCCAACCGTCATTCATCTCCTCCGCCCTTCGACTGCCTCCCCAACAGTCTGATATATAGAGCTCCACGCCTAGGTCAGGGCAGCGACGAAGCGACGCACAATCACCACAGCCTTGCAAGACCAGCCCCAAGAGCACACCGTCAGCTACCTTCGCTCGTTCCAAGGTCCGTGGATTTGGTCATTTTCAATCCAACTCCAATTGCTACTGCGCTTCGTTTTTCGTCGGGGCCATCATGACATCTCCAGCTGGCAACCCCCCTCCTTTCTACCAGGAGCAAGGGCAACAATCAGGAACAACGATCGTTCCCCAGACAACTCTGCCAGCAATTCCGTCTGTAGTACCGGTACCATCCCAGCACCCAGGCCGTCTGGACCTGTTCCTCTACATCTCCCATGCGATATTCGCATTGGTCATTCCCGCAATCCAGGAGAATACAGGCATGGGATTCGACTCGTGGTGGATGAGGGGGTAAGCTCCTGCATCCGCAAACCATATAACGGCTGGTACGGCGCAAACTAATGATCCTCTCCCTAGAGCACTACTAGGGTGGATATTTTCCCTCCTATTCATCGCGATGGAGAAGCCGACGATGTTCCACCTGTGCGTTAACCTGCCCCCACCCAATGTTGACGTTCCGCTTTTGAGTTAGTTCGGTAGGCTAATCTACAGATAGACGAGGTCTCCGAATGATGATAATAGTGGGGATCCTGATCATCTGCGGGATCGTCAGCTTTGGGCTGAAGCAGACGTATGTTGTCCTGCCGGTGATCATCGATGTCGGCATCGTACTTGCGTGTCAGGACCTCCCCGAGGACAACTCCTCATTACTTCCTCGTCAGGCACAAGATCTCAACCGGGCATAATATCGACGACAAGCGAGACTCGTGGCGCTGGAAGGTGCGTCAGAGTGGGATTTTGCGAATCTGTATGCTTGTACAAGAATCGCGACGTCTTTACTCTTCCTACTTTGCCTGCGTCCAAGGAAGACAAAACCGCAGCCAAGATCATAACAGCCGTCCGTACTCTGTGTATGAGAGATGTTGTTGTCTTGAAAATGTATATTTCAGCGATTGTGTGGAGAGCGTGGCTGTTTTCTTGGGGGCATATCCTAGGGGCGTTGGTCTGACTCTCCTTTTTTTTTTTTTTTTTTTTTTTTTTTTTTTTTTTTTTAACATACTGAACGGGCTTTCACGAGCATAGGCAAGAAGGTGTGGGCATTGTACATGGGACGAATCAAAGGGTATTCTATGGCGACAAGACATCCGGTTGAAACCGTATACTATATACGAGAATCGGCCTGGAAGAAAAATCAATTATTCGAGCACGAACTGAGCGCAGGGTATTTTGGGCCCACGCTAAATTGACTCCGTATCCTGTACGAGACTCGATTAGCAGGCAGGAAGGAATGACGGAAAGAAGGACGGACTGCGATGAATCTGTATAACATATACAAGATTCTTTGCATTCGGATGACGAGGAGAATTACCAGGAGACGATTGTGTCAGCCAGATAGCGAAACTGTACTTCATGTACAAGTATCGTTTGGGAAGGCGGCAATCAGCAAGCTTCAATGACTACTTCACTGCAAGAAGAGGAACGAGATTGAAACTGTACGTTCTGTACAAGTTTCGCTTTGATCATCAACAAGAGGCAGAGAGCCAGCCAATCTTATCTTTGGCAGCAGAGAGAATGAAAACAACTACAAATCCTAGCACCGTGATCATTTTTCATGTGATCCAACAAAGAGAAGTTGTGTTTGTTGAAAATCATACCAAGTGACGTGGGAAGAAATAAATAAGCTGACGGCAATTATCCACCACAACCCCAGCCCCAGGAACGCCCAAAGCCAAACCCAGCACGCCCGATTAGCCAAAACCTATGATCGAACTTAGCCTTGAGAGTACTAGAAGCAAGTAGGAGAGACACGCGTTCAAGTACGTGAGAAGAATATCTAGCATTTACCTTTGCAATGTTGCGTCGATCTGGCTGTCTGGATCAGGGTGTTTTGGAAAGTGGGGCTCGCTTAAGTGATTTAGGGGGGTAAACAAGAGGTGGGGATACCTCGTCTGCATCACTATGCTCCTGACTGGAAGATGTGCTGCATGAAATGTTCTTCTATTGGCAGTCTGAATGATTAGGTACAAGAGAGTTCAGATTCTGTGTGCTCATCCCGGAACATCATCCCCCACGAAATTAACTCCCTCTACATAGCGACGTTACAAAACAGAAACCCTGCCGAGGTACCCCTCAAGTCTCACTCAACTACACGTAGCAGCCTGTGCCAGGTATCCAAACGATAACATTTATCTTCCCCATCTTCCTCGACGCGGAGCAGGCTTCTTGTAGGGGACGAAAGTATAACCCAGATCAACCACCTCCATCTCTGGTTCCGGCTCGGGCTCCGAGTCGGGTTCAGGTTCCTCCACAGCATCATCTCTCTTACTGATCTTGACATCTGTAACATTCTTATCAAAGAAGGATTTATCATCAATCTCGATATCAATCAACCTAGAGGATCCATAATCAGTACTTGTTTTGAATTGTTGAAGGCAAGATAGATGGGTGGATTGAAAGAGTGCATGCAAGGCTTCCAGATAAAATGAGGGAGAGAGGATGATGTCATATAAATGTGTACAGTACTTACTCAAAGCACTTCTTCAAATCTCTATCTCCCTTGGCCGTCTTCTCAAAAACCATAAAGTAACCAGTCTTGTCGGCGCGGACCTCAGTGACAGCGAATGCTCGGTACTCATTCTTGAGGAAAGGCAGCGTATCTCCACGAATCTTCTTCTCGTCTTCACAAGGAAGAAAGAGGTAGCCAACATTGACCAAATCTTCCTGGACGTAATCCTTCTCAATGCGGTCATGAGCGAGGTCGGGATTAGTGATTTGTTCTGGGTTAAGACGGAGCTTCTTGGCAATGCTGGCCTCGGTTTCCGTGTTTGGGCGCTTGGTCTTTGACGGGGCTGCGATGAATTGATCGTAATCGGTGGTGTCAGAGTTCCCTTCAAGAGATTTCAAGTACGCTGCTCCAGCTGCTGTCATGAATTTCTTGGGGGCTGGCTTTGGCTCGGGCTCTGGGGCAGCTTTTTTGGCGCGAGGCTTTCTGGCAGCCGGAGGCTTTGATGGAGGGGCTTTGTGGAATATGGACTCAATAACAGGCATTGGTAGATAGGGCTTCTTAGTAGCAGGAGCGGGAGCGATGACAGTTGGGCTAGAAGCTGTCTTGGAGGTGGTTGTGATATTTGGGGTGGTGGTGGGTTGAGGGGTCAACTTCTTGGTGGAGGCCTTTTGGGTAGGCTCGGAGGAAGGAAGCAGAACGGTAGCTTTGTCGGTTTTTTGGGAAGGATTCTCAAGGGTAGAGGTAGGGGCGATGAAACCATGGAAAAAGTCAGTACTCGTGGTCTTTGCGAAAGCTATTTCATGTTCCCAATCTTGCCAAACCCATGGGTGTAGTTGAGTACATACCTGCTAGAAGCTTTGATGTATCCTAATATTCTCATAGCTTTAACACCTACAGCTGCCTGATGCTTCAAATCGGCTGTGTTCATTGCGCTGGCAAGCTCGGCCTTCTTGCTCTTTACCATAGCCTCGTAGAATTCGAGCTCAGATCCTAAAACCGAATTCCAATAGTTCTTATCGAACTTTGTTTGGGAATTCAAGTAGGCCAGCTCTTTGGCTCCAGTCGGGTCGGTGGCTTGATCAAAGACACCGCGCGGTTTGGCTTGCTCTTTCTCTTCATCGTCATCCGCGACGCGCTTTACCAACTTCGACTTGTGTCCTTCGGAGTTGATGCCGCGTCGAAGGCACTCCTTCTGTAATTGTGACTCGGTCCACTTGTCGTAACGATCCATCTTGGAGAATGGTGATGGGAGTGGGGCTGTTGTCGAGAGAAGATGTTGGTGTTGTAAAGGAAGGGAGAACTAGAAAGGTGCGATGGTCTCGGTAAAATGGAGGGCGACGAGAAAGCTGCGCGTGAATACTTTCAACAACTTCCTCCACTAGCGAGTGTCACTCCAGGCGCAAATCAGGCAGGTAGCGAGTGACACCAAGGTGAGTTTCGAATGTTCCAGAAGTTCCAATCCGCGGTGAATTCAGGTCGTTGTGACTTATCAACGCGGGCTGGAAGATGGGATCCACGGCAGCGGAGAAATGAGGTTTTACACTCGTCCCAAAGCAAAGCAAACAACCAAAACTTATAGCCGCTTTCAGTAGAGAACAAAACTCTGAAGGAAATATGGGTCATATTACAGGTAAGCTTCACAACAGTCAATTCGCCTCTTGACGGGTGCCAGTTTGTTCAATGTGTAAGCCAATGCTTTGCCCAATCAATTTCTCTTGAGCTAGTGCTAGATGGTTCCTAATTTCGTCTGATCCTTTCCATGAGTAGACTGACTCAACTTCAATTGTCTGAGAGTGCCCTTCACGCTTTTCAAATCTCTCTTCGAACTTGTGGGAGGTAGGGATGGGGGTTTAAAGTTCTTTTTTGTCCTTCCCATTTCCTTCCAGCTGATGATGTGAACCGGGTGTTACACCTCGGGTACACTTCTCCTCCGTGGAAATCTCCTGGTGGTTTCTCCCAGCTCATTGGCGAATTGTATCTAGGTTTAGGCCACAGCTAACGCTTGGGAGGTAGAACGAGAGTGGGTATTCAGGAGCAGGAGTGTTTTTCTTCATCTTATTGAGTCGTCTCAAGCGATCAGTCTATCTCCAAACGTCTCAAAGAAGCCACAGAGCTGATCAAAGAGCTCTGACCCGACTCCATTAACTCATTTGCATCAAAAAACTCATCCAAGTCAGAACCTTTCTCGGAAGGAGGGCTGACCGGCCTCCTCAGCCGTGGTTCTGCACTTTCCACCGACTTCAAGAGCTTTTGGAACATCCTCATAGACTCGAGTCGTTGAGCTGCGTCTTCTTCTAGAAATTGATGGCGGACGTGATTGAACACGTCTTCCGCATTCATGTCTTGGGAATCGAGGAGAGTAGGGTTGACATGGTCTAACGATGCTTCGCATAGCGTGGTGAGGATAGAGATATTTGCATGTGCCGCAGCGTCGTGGAGAATTGTCCTGCCGTTGTTTGCTCGTGTATCAGTGTAACAGCCCGCTTCTAGAAGAATTGGCAAAGTTCGTTCACAGCCGTTGCGTATACACTGTTGGAACGCTGTACATCCCAGTTTATCTGCCAGGTTGACGTCTATGCCGCGATTGATGAGCCATCTTGCAGTTCGTGTGTTATCCCGGATAGCGGCGCGGTGTAGACAGGTCTCGCCTCGTTGGTTGGTGGTGTGGATGTTGGCTCCAAGCCGATAGAGAGTATCGAGAAAACTCTCGTCGTCGTGGACGAGACATACGATGCTGAGAGAAGTGTCGCCGCGGTTGTTAGGCTCTTCGATATTGGCACCGGCTTTCACCAGGCGTTCAAGTATTTCGGGTACCTCAGATAGTGAGCCACTGTGAAGAGGGGACCAATGTGCGTTTGACAGAGCGTTGCAATCAGCCCCGAAGCTGATCAGTGTCTCGAGTGCAGCGAGGTCTCCCCGTACAGCAGCCCAGTGAAGTGCAGTTCTACCGCTGGCTTCCCTCGAATTGACATCCTCACCAGAAAGCTCTAGGTGCTGCTCCACCGATATGTTAGCGAGACCAAGAACAATTTTATGGAGTCCATTGTATTCTCTCTTTGCTGTGAATTCGCTAAGAAAGTCATCGTCATCGCTAGACTTCCCGACAATACATGGCGGCAAGGTAGGGGTATTCTGGAATGACATCTCCCAACATGCACCAACAGCAGAAATGAAGTATTTGTCTTCGTACTCGCAATCTGCATTCTGTGCAATTAGAAATCGAGCCATGTCCGATTGCCCAGCGTACAATGCCATGTGCAATGCAGATCTACCATCACCAGCGGCAACATCTATTGGGGAGGCGAGACCTTGCTGGAAAAAGGATCTCATGCCTGGTATATCCCCTTTCCTTGCGAAAGTGAATACTGGCGATGTATCCGGAAGGACTCTGATAACTCGCAACGACATTGCGGGTCCAAATTGCGCTGAATTGGTCACGACGACATTGATCATTCTTGCGACCAACCATCTCGGGAAATAGTAAGAGAGCTGGACTTTAGCCCCTTCAGAGTCCTTGCAGCCATATCGGTTGCACTTCTTCTTGTTTAGCATTGGTATTCCTGAATATCCAAGAAAAAGACCTCCAAGAGCGTTGAAGAGTAGTTTAGGGGTCTTGAGATGCGATGTGGAGTGGCACTGGCACGAGCATAGCTTCGAGCATCTTCGTTTTCCAGGAAGAGAGACCTTGACACAAAGTGTATCCTTCTCGCTATCATTTTGCCCATGTAGTTCTTGGGTCGATGAAGAAGTCTGCTGCTTTTCCGGTACAGGCGTGGAGCTTCCAGATGAACTTGACTGTATGAAAGCTCCTTGTGGGAGCTGATCGTTGGATTGCTGGAGTAAGGAGCGTAGATCGTTGAGAATGGCCTTGTGCTGGTCCATCTTTTCGTACAAAGCACGATTCTCAGCCGTGACATTACTCGTAGACAATGACAGCTCCAATAGGTGCAAGCGAATCTTTGGTATCTCACTCCTGTATAAATTTCAGTATGATTGATAGGAAACAAATCGAGAAAACACTTACGACGAGAAAGCCGATATTGCAACGTTCAGAGATTGCCGTACGTCCCTGATGTCTTCCCGGAGCCGACCAAGCTTCCCTTCATACCGCAACCAGACTCGTCGTGAAACTCGTAATTTTCCCGTCTCGAGTGATTGTTCCTTCGAGGCCGAAGGTAAGGCGGAATCCGGAGTAACAAGAATTTGGTCTACGACTTCGTCCAGAGCGCCCAACAATTCTTGCGCCCGTAGGAGAACTTGGGCTACGACTCTAGAGGCAGTGTTGTCGATTGAACTTGATTCGTGCTCCGTAACGGTGTCATGTATCACAGAGAACAAGGCGCGGAGGTCTGATATCTAGGTACAGGTTAGCGATTTAACCAGGATGTGAGGGTCGATGTAGTAGAGCTCGTGTGATCATCCGATGGAGACGGAATATGCAATACCTCATTGCAGAGCTGCAAAACCTTTTCATGAGCTCCGAATGCCCTCCGCAGTTTTTCTAAGCCTTGTATCGTCTTCACTGATGCCCCGATCAAGGTGATGGCGCTGACTGTGAGCGACAGGGGATCCATTTGCGCGGGGTCCGTTGTACTCGTAGCGGGGTAGACGACAGAAGGCAGTAAATTGCGGAACTAGCTGGAAACCATATTCCGCTGGACTATTAGATTCAAGACATGCGGTAAATATGTTTGTTTAGCCTCGAGGAGGAAAGGGGAGAAACTCATCCATCTAGATACCCATTTGACCCAGAGCCTTGCGGCTCTGCTGGGAGGAAAGGGGAATTGTTTCCAGGTGCCCAACTGTCAATGTTGAGAAGTCATCTGCGTTAAGGTGACCAGCCAATAAACCTTCATGAAGTAGAGTGCAGGTGGCTGTGCCACAGTTCAACCGCAACCGCACTACTGAATGCATTGCAGCCACTAGTGGCATCTGGATGATTGGCAAGGCTTTTTAAGGTACCAAGCTTCAGAGCTGTTAAGTAGGTAGAAAGAACCGTACAAGTTTCTGTCCGTATGGAGAAAATGAAACTCAGCAAGGCTGAATGTTAGTGTGGTAAAGCAAGTATTAGATAAGGACTGCTGAGCCAACCCCACGTCGTCCTAACTCGAATAAGTATCCTGGCTACATATAAGTTTAAAGATTATCGAAGTGAGGAATAGAAAACGGGAGACTGAAAGGGTACCAGCACGATTTCCAACAAGACTCTACTGACTCCTTCCATCTTTTACTACAGGCCACAGCTGGTCTCAACTAACAAAGGAAAACGAACAGCGAAGAAATCGACAAGTAACAATGCCCAATACTGTACAGGCTAGAGATTCCCTGGGCAGCTCGTACTTAGAACAACGAATACACCTAACGATAAAGAAAAAGCTCTTTGGGACATACCAAAAGTCGTATGAGCAGTCAGCTCGCTGGATTCAAATTTTAATCCACCAGAAGCCCATCCGAAGCTATGCTCAGCATGGACCATGAGCTACAGCCCTCCAATGTCTAAGAAACAAACTTGAAAGCTAATGAAAAGAGGAAAGCAAGAACCGACTACTCGGCAAGGTCTGGCTAAAACATTAAAAACACAGGGCTATAATGTAGCCAACTTGCTAGCAACTTAGAACCAACTAGACAGGATTTCTTACACATCCAGCTCGTCTTCATAGGAATAAGCAGCTCCGGATACACGGCTTAGCTCGACTCGACAGAAGGTTCTTGGGGCCCTTCTTGGGAACTATTGCATCTCCTCTAGGCATCCCAGCACAAGTAAACACCAGCAAGTTGAGGGTAACATCTTCCACATTTGAACTTGTAGATCATCCAGTTCAATACATGCCAACTTAGAACTTGGCACTTGCACATATACGGGACAGGACAAGCCATCGGGCAAAGAGCCAGGACCGCCGTTGAGAGCATAAGGAGGTCTTAATGAAACTTCATTGCAGGATTTGTATCGCTGCATAATACACCCAACCAGCCATCGTATGCCCAATGCTCTCCATCAAAATAAATACAGTCCTTCCCACCCCCGTTTATGCCACCCAGATCCTCTTCAAAGCCTCCGTCACACCAACATCGTTGGTCTCAAACTCGTACAATCCAACACCAACCAGAACCGTACCAGCTCTCAATGCCCACCATGCCAGCTTTCTCGTCTTGGGCAATCGGTGTGTGGGGATATAATCGACGATGCAGGACTCGAATCCGATATGGGAATGGAGGAGGATAGTAGCGCAAAGGACGGCGTCCATGGTTGGGTTCAATGACCCAGAGGCAAATGGAGCGATCGTTAGCGGAACGAGAGCAACTGCCATCGCACGTTCGAAAGTCCAGTGGTAAGAGCCGTGTGATGGGTTCGCAGGAGGAACTGGAGCAGCATCATTTGCTAGAATGCAATTAGTTTGGGGTTGGAGATCTCAATGGTGGACAAGCATACCAGTTCCTTGGATGACCTCTGCGTTGAAGTTAGCAAGCCATTGTGACAATACAGAGCAGCTATACTTACGGGGAAGAGGAGGAAGAATTGAGTTTCTGCCACTTGCATGGAAAGCTGCCACTCTCATTGCACCCGGTGCATCTTTGGCAAAGGCATTCCGTACAACCTTCCTCGAAACTGTCGATGATGACTTGTTGATGGCGGGGAAGCTGGACGAGAGCTTCGTCGAGAAGGCGCGCTTCGAAGCAACGTTAAGACAAGTCTTCTGAAGCATTGCTGGTCTTGCAATTGATGCCATGTTGACTTGCTGCAAATACTGGCTCTGCAGAAGCGGTGATTCTGGTGGATTGAAGTCGTTCGGTTCCCTTCCCTCGAATGATCGGACTCCCTCGGCAGAAGGTATTTCCTGCCTCAGGTGTAAAGAGCTGCGTAAATGACCCGGAACAATTGGTTGAAGGTCTGCTCCACTGGTGGCCACAAAGCGGCGATGCGGCTCTACTCCAGTTCTTGTTTTGATAGATGGCCATGATTGTTCACCAATCTATGATTGTTAATTTTAAGAAAACTGAAACTTGTAATTGAAAATGACATGTTCTAATTTGAACAGCTTAGAGCTGCTTTATGAATATCTATTCATTGTCACGACTTTTACAAGTACGCAAGTAGGTATTCTGAAGGTCATCTCATCTGCCAAGGTCTAGCGCCGCTTTTGCCCTCCACTCCCTGAGAGCCGAGAGAGCTTTTATGTGACCAAAAACATCGTCCACCAACTCCACGACCTTCAATTCAAGACCATCCTCAACCACCTTCACATCCGACTCCATGGCATCCCGGCGGTTAGCTCTCAACCTCACCCAGGGACTGCGCAGCCGCGCTGCTCTCAACACAGTCTCGCCATTGAGAAGGGGATTCGCGACTCCCGTGGTGAAGAATGGCGTGAAGACCGAGTCCACGACACTGTCCAATGGACTGACGGTAAGGACAGGAGGCCAGGAACATCTCGCAGGCGCTGATACAGTGTAGATTGCCACGGAGCATTCGCCATGGGCGCAGACCTCGACTGTCGGTGTTTGGATTGATGCTGGATCTAGGGCAGAGACAGACAAGACCAACGGCACAGCTCACTTCTTGGAACATCTTGCCTTCAAGGTACGGCATCAATTGGCCTCCGCGGGATGGATACATGGACTGATGATGGATTAGGGTACCAGCAACCGAACACAACAGCAATTGGAGTTGGAAATCGAGAACATGGGTGGTCACTTGAACGCCTACACATCTGTATGTTGGGATCATCCGGAAGAGCTGGACAGAAGCTAATACAGCACGCAGCGTGAAAACACCGTCTACTACGCAAAGGCATTCAATGCCGATGTGCCCGCCACCGTTAACATCCTCTCCGATATCCTCCAAAATTCCAAGCTCGAGACCTCAGCCATCAACCGCGAACGCGATGTTATTCTCCGGGAATCAGAGGAGGTTGATAAGCAATTGGAGGAAGTTGTCTTTGATCACCTACACGCCACCGCCTTCCAAGGACAACCATTAGGACGCACTATCCTGGGCCCTGCTGAGAACATCCAGAGCATCCAGAGAGACGATTTGGTCAACTACATCAAGACAAACTACACTGCTGATCGTATGGTTCTCGTTGGTGCTGGTGGCGTTCCCCACCAGCAGCTGGTTGAGCTTGCTGAGAAGCACTTCTCTGGTCTTGCGACTGAGCCTCACACTGGAACCGCCTCAGCGATTGCTGCTGCCCAAAAGCGAAAACCCGAGTTCATCGGTTCCGAGGTCCGAATCCGTGATGATACTATTCCAACTGCCAACATTGCCATTGCTGTGGAGGGTGTTAGCTGGAAGGATGATGATTACTTCACTGCTTTGGTCACCCAAGCAATTGTCGGAAACTGGGACAAGGCAATGGGCAATGCTCCACACATGGGCAGCAAGCTTAGCGCTTTCGTCCACAACAATGATTTGGCCAACAGCTTCATGAGCTTTTCGACAAGTTACAGTGATACTGGGTAAGAATCTGCAGCGAGAATATATAAGTGATGAGCTAACATCGGCAGACTCTGGGGCATCTACTTGGTTACCGACAAGTTGACCCGAATCGACGACCTTGTCCACTTTGCTCTCCGTGAATGGTCCCGACTTTCGTACAACGTCAGCGAGGCTGAGGTTGAGCGAGCCAAGGCCCAACTGAAGGCATCGATCCTCCTTTCCCTTGATGGTACCACCGCTGTGGCAGAGGATATCGGAAGACAAATCATCACAACCGGTCGCCGCATGGGTCCAGAGGAGATTGAGCGTGTCATTGGAGCTATCACAGAAAAGGACGTCATGAGCTTTGCGCAAAGGAAGCTTTGGGATCAAGATGTTGCTGTCAGTGCGGTCGGAAGCATTGAGGGTCTCCTCGATTACAACAGAATCAGGTATGTATCTCTTGTCGGGGAACGGACGAGATATTGAACTAACACCTTTATTAGGAACGATATGTCGAGAAACGCATAGACGTAGGTAGACTTTGAGGCGAGGGGTCGGGTTGATAGAGTGTATAATGCGAGATAGCGCAGTTAGTTTGTACACATAGGTCCACTAAAACTTTTTTTTCATCCTCTCCCTCTCCTCAGACGAAATCGCGACTTTTGAAAGTGGAAAGCTACACTTCAAACTACCAAGAAAAGTCTCTACTGGTGACAATATATGTATCTACGGAGCAAGCACCAAAACCCTAGTGGACTTCTCCGTTTCCTTATCTATACCTCTGTTCCTGGTACTCATCTCAGTCCAATGCATCCATATGGCTTTTCACAAGCCTCTCTTAGCCACCCCCCCCCCCCCCCCCCCTTGCGAAGGTATCAACTTTCCAACCGTTCATTGATATCGTCTGGGCAGTGCCGGCCTTGCGCCTGCCTACCTAGATTAGGGACTCTCTCAGCTGCTTCCAAAGCCTGTACCTCGGTCGGTCAGCTCCTACTCATGATCAGATTACTCACAGAATAAGTAGTGGGCCGCGCGTTGATCGACGTATGTAAGGCTGAGTTGAGCTGCGTAGGAGCCCAGCCTAGCCAATATAGGGTTTATGCTTATTTTGACAGCGGGGATGGGAAGCATCTTGGCTGAGGGGTGTTACACGTATGGAATTGGTGTTGTTGATTCATTTTTGGAGGATTGAGAGGTGGAGGGATTTCTGGAGATTGTGGGTTGAGAGTTGGGTTGATGTGGTTGCTGTTGTGTTTGGTAATGGGGAGGGATTTGTGTGGTTTGATGAGAGTACAGCAAAAGGTATTGAAGAAATTTCGTTAAACATCCAGATCCTATCCTATCGACTAATCCACACAGACACAAAAGAACCCAACAAAGAAACCCAGCCCAGAAACACCCCAACGAAACTCCTTCGCTCCATGCCCCCTCAAAAGGTTCATCTTCCATCCATCTTACGCCACGCATTCTTTCATTCCCAGCCCCCAATCACACATCACCAACCATCCACAACCTTCAACCTCAACTTCATCCCATTCTTCGGCTTCGTCGTAATAACCCCAGCAGGGATAGGAACCTCATTCGGATCCGCCATCTTAATATCAAACGTGCCACAAAAAACCGCAACCAGAGCCTTCAACTCGCTCCGCGCGAACTTCTCCCCGATACAACTCCTCGGACCATGCAAGAACGTCAGGTTCGAGTAATTGCTCGTCACGCCACCCGTGTTATTCGCCTTGCCCGTCTCGGGATCGATCCAGCGCTCAGGGATGAATTGCGTCGCTGTGTCGCCCCAGAGATGAGGAGACCGGTTGACGCCCCAGGGCGTGAGGAAGATTCGGGTCCCTTTTGGGATGAAAGTCGAGTTTATGGATGTGTCGCGCACTGCGATACGTATTGTGCTGGGGACGGTGGGGAAGAGCCGGAGTACTTCGCTGCAGACTCCGTGCAGGTAGGGCAGGGATTCGAGGGTGTTGGCTAGGTCGTCGGTGCTGTCCCAGGCGGTGGAGGGGGAGGGGAGGTTGCTGCGGATTTCGTCGCGGAGGCGTGCTTGGATTGAGGGGTTGATGGCTAGGAGGTGTGTTGCCCATGTGAATGCTGAGGAGGTTGTTTCGTGCCTGGGTAAGGGTGTTAGTTTTGATTTTGATTCTTGTTCATTTTCTTTTCTCTTTGGTGTCGATTTGAGATGAGGGGTTGGGAAAGGGAAGAAGGAGAAGGGCTTACCCAGCGGCTAAGAAAGTCAGGAGTTGATCAATCAACATATCGTCGTCAAAGTTGTTCGATTTGATAAGTAGAGACAGGATATTAACTTCCTGCTCCTTGCCTCCTTTCATGATGTCCTTCTTTTCTTGCAGTAGTTGCTGACAGACGCCTCGGAGCGCCTTCATCGTGCCAGCCAGGGTCTGATTTAGTTTCCATGGGAGTTTGGCGATCAGTCTTGGTGGGAAGATCATGTTGGCTCCGAAGAAAAGTGCTTTTTCTGCAGTTGGCTCGAGGATTTCTTCGTAGTTTGCTACAAGAGGATCATCTGCGTTATACAGGGAGTTGAAATCTCGACCGAGACCTGATAAGGAAGTCAGTATAGTCATTGTGTTGAACTAAACGGAAGTGGATTTACCAGCAACACCAATGATGTCCATGGTGACCTTGTTCGCCCAGTGGTTGATCTCCACAACTCCCCACTGGTGTTTACTCTTCTCATCCACCAAAGGCTCGGGGTTCTCATGGATCTCCGCTGCTACTCTGCCCGTCATATCCCAAGCCTTCTGCCAGAACACCGGAATGAGCTCCTTGATGTGACGGAAGCTGAAAGCGGGCGAGACATGCTTGCGCTGGAATTTGTGCACATCTCCCTCGACCAGAATCAAGCCATCGCCGAGGATGATGCGCAGGAATTTACGCAGCTCCTTGGGCTTCTCGAAGTCGTAGCTTTTGTGTACGAGGACTTCTCCTAGGGATGAAGGCCCGGTCAGGAGGAGGAGGTCGGCGTTCAAGAGGCCGGGGAAGCGGATGAGTCCGTCGTTGGGCACTTCGGTGATGAGTTTGAGGAAGAGTTCCCCGTTTGGTCTTTTTAGGAGGACAGAGGGGAATCCGATACCGAAGATTGTGCCTGACTGAATTTCTGTTAGTATTTTACTTTTATTGAGTCTTGTGTTTAGAGAGATTTACCTTTGGCTGCGGAAGATGTCGTAGTGGACTTGCGAACTTCGGGTACAGCACTACACACCACACTCCCCAAGCAAAGAAGACCCCACTGGCAAGTATAAGATAGAGTGAAGTGAGTTTTGCATCTGGGAAGAGTTCAGGAAGGAAGATAACTTTCAGTATGCAAAGACCAGCTGCAGTCAGCGTCAACAATAGAGGTGTTGGAGGAGCCATGGTGAGATTTGTTACTGGGCAAATAATATCTGACATGATCGAAAAAGTTACAGGCCCGATATATATATCATTTACAAGCACAACGTTGATGGTGACGATCCACAAGACGCCGCGTGCGATCTAGTCAATGCAAGCGTCGAGATAAATGAAGCCGACGCAACATGATTACTACCGTTCAGGTCATTTGTCTTTTCTTTTTGCTTTTTCTGAGCTCGGCTTCTTTCTTGTCTTCACATGCTTTGATGCTTCCTCGTTCGTTTCATGCAGCCTGGGTTTCCAGAATGTCCCAAACGCGAGGCAGACTATGCTGTGTCAGGTATCGCTTTGCGATGTTTCGAGCGTGTGCTTGGTGCTTTGGGTCTGATCAAACATTATTAAAGACTGCGGGGTTGAAAAAGCCAAGCTCAAGCTTCTGACGTGGAGGCGGTGCGACGTGCGTCAGTGGAGCCCCTGCCAGGAGAATGGAAGTGCCTATGCATTGCCGAGATGGATCAATTTTTAAATTATGGGGATGGGCCGCTACGTAGCGGTTACCGGAAGCGTACTGAGTAGGAGTTGATGATGATGCGTCTTTCTTGGGCGAAGAAAGTCAAGCGAACTCCATGGAGGCCAGCCTTGGACGAGTTGGGAGAGATGCCGAGGTTGGATGTCAATCCACATGTTAGTCACCTGATGCATCTTGGAGTCTCGTTGGCTGCTCAACTCGCAAGCTAGGCAGAAGGGTTTTTTTTAAACTTTCATCAGAAGATGCGCCAGATTATTATTTCTCTGTCTTTTGATTAGAGTATCTGCTGCAGGTGCCGCGTGTTGCACACCGAAGCTCACCTAAGAACACCCCCTTTTTAAGCATAAGCGACGCACTAGCGAGTCCCTGAGGAAGTCTATCAGGACGACATGCGATTTGTTTGGAAAGTCCAGGGCCTCATCAACGTGTTGTCTTCAAAGAACTTCGGAGAAGCGGTAGATTACCAATTGCCGAACACGAATTGCTGGCAGAAATTCCCCAAGAAATTTGTTCTGCGTCATGTTATTTCCGTCATCTTCAAACCTGGAAGCAAAAGGGCAAAAAGGCAAAAAGAATTACACCGGAAGCATGACTGTGACACAGGTCTGAGGACTGGTTGTCCAGGCTGCCATTTACTCGCATGTCGCCATTACATTGGTCACAGATAATCAGATTTACTGTCCTTCCATGCCCAGTTTTTTGCTGACGGAGTGGTGACGTTGTTTCCGACTAGATGTTCCATTTCCTTGTACTGTGTGAACATCGTGGTGGTTGAGACATGCCTAGATACACAGCTACCAAGAGAACTAGGATTCTAGATACCTTTCCTCCTTCAGGTATACTTCTATTCAAGGTTGTTGATGACCAGAACAAGTGTGCGATGAGTGACACCACTGTCATAATAGCAACATCCGTAACGAGAACTGTGGCCGCAGTTGTAATTTCGGAACACCAACCAACCCAGTAGAAAAGCGGAAAACATCTCCCGCATAGCTGCAGTTGGAAAAGATTTGAGCTGGCGTCCACAACCTCGTCACAAATTCTGTTCGAGTCCGGAAATATCGAGCAGACATATCTCGATCATGAAGAGGAGTGAAATGACTCTGGATGATGCTTCAAAGCGTACTCTCTCTCTCTTCCAAGTTTATTCTATAAGATATGTTTATACTCTCCGAGCTACGAGCATGCTTAGTGATGATTACAAATTCGAAATTCCATTCAACGTGAGCTCTCAACTTTCGTCTTGAATTTTCTTTCCTTTGAAAAGAATCGATCAAAGCCCAGTGTTAGCAGAACGATTTTGACACCGAAACCTTGATCTTAAGATACAAAACGACGACACATCATCAGCGGCGTTTTGGTCTTCCGAGTTAGGCGTTATTGTTGACATTACCAGCAACGTCGTATTCTCTCAGACTCTCAGCCCGCACCACATAGGGTCGCGATAGAATCTCTTCTCGCCGGTACAAATAAACGTACACGGATCCACAGGGTTGGTATTCGTTGAAACGGGTGCGTAGTGGTAAATGATTCGTTCCTTCCGTTTCGGGGATGTTTGGCGAAATGGAAAATGCAACCGACCTAGCATTGCCACTCTCTTTTGAGACCTCGTCAAAGCAACCGTGCTGACTCTGCAATCTCGGCCTTGAATAAAAGTCTTTTCGTTACATCAATTCACCTTTGCTCGACAATAGGAAGAAGTCCCCCGCCTCCTTATTTTTGCGCAGGCCTTTAAGCGAACCCGAGAACAAAATGCCCCCCACCCACAATGCTTCCCTTCCTCAGTCAGTTCGTCAACCAACTTCCAACCTCATTGAAAAATCCAAACCACAAACAATGGAGACTGCGAGAGACCCCAAGACCGAAAATAAGAAAGATCTCACCATCAATCCCCAGACAACCTCCCAACTGAGCCCCGTGGTTAGTTTAGCAACCCCCGCCGACACCAAGATGGCCACCAGTTTGGCTCCCACCGAGATCACTCTTCCTATCAACTCCCCCATCAATTCAAAGACCAGCTCCGGCATATCTGCTTCAATTGGCGCTGACAATGACGCCACTGTCGCGACAGAGTCCAACATGAACACCAACATCGCTCCTGTTGAGGCACACCCACCCTCTGAGCAGGCTCCCGTCAGATCCGCAGCCACCTCTAACCCCCCTATTGCATTCAATACAGAATCCAACAAGATCGAGACGCGTAATGCTGACAAGAACTTCAATACCGCGAAGGAATCCGATATGAACTCAAAGCTGAGCTTCGCGATCGAGATCAAGCAGAACTCCGAGCAGTTGGCCGTTAACTCCAATATCCCCACCGAGTCTGCCACCGAGTCAAAGTCTGTCTCAGAGATCAATCCAGCAATCGGTGACAGGTACATCGACACGAAGCCCACAAATAACGTCGAGGAAACCTTGGCCGTTGAGATTAAGGTGAACTCCAACTCGGGCCCTGCAATCGTCAACAAGGAAGCTGTCAAGACTGTCTCCAACAGTATCAACAATCCCAAGATCTCTAAGCCAAATACCCCAACCAATCCGAAGATGGTTACAGCTGCTCCTCATATCCCCAAGACTCTATCAAAATTGAGCCCCACCGCCAACAACAAAGAGAACATCAAGCCTGTCCCCGTTGGCCCCAAAAACATCAAGAAAGCTATCGCAGTCGAGTCTAGGAAGGGTCCCAACATGAACTCCGCAAGGTCAAACAACGGTGATTCGGAGATGAAGTCAGAGTTGCAATCCAAGTGTCGCGCGAAAGGACTTCCGACATCTGGCAGTCCAACACATCTCGTTCATCGCCTTGTTCAAAGCGACCGGAGAGAAAAAGAGTTCGAGCAGGAGCATGAGCGTCAATTGAAGGAGTTTCAGAGGATGAAGGCTGAGGAAAAGGCTAGATCAGAGACGACTGGTGCTCAATCATCTTCCCGGGTCACCTCTCGAGCATCCTCAGTCGCGTCTGACAGTCATCCATCCAAGAGCAATGCGCAAAACATGCCACCTGCAACCCACATCAATGCTGCTCCACGTCGACAATGCTCCTCCGGTACCAAAATCCGCAGTCCAACCATTCCCAACAGCACTGTCCCATTTGCTAGAACTTTTGTCTCTCAAGACATCAGACTTCAACAAAAAGTCACGCCGATGAAGACCAACGACCCTGCTCCCACCGTCAGTGCATTGGCCTCTCAAGACGCCCGAGTTCAGTCAGACAGTATGCCAGCTCAAATTGATATTGTCAAGAACCAAGGCCCCTTCGTCTCGCAAGACATCAAGGTTCATCAAATGGTCGCACCTGCCAACAATGAGACCTTCAAGATTTCGAGACCATTTATCCCACAAGACATTAGAGTTCTTCAAGGTTCCAAGCCTGCCGGCACCGACACTATGGTGAATGCCTGGCCTTTCGTCCTACAAAACACCGGAAGCTATAACGTCGTCATGCCTTTGAGCAATAGAATTGTCAAGCCTGCCAGACAATTCGCCCCACAGGGCATTAGAGTCAGTCAAGTTGCCAAGCATACGAATATCAAGATTGTCAAGACATCCAGAGAAGCTGATAAGGCTAACTACCTCCACAAGCACAATTGGGAAATCAAGGAGGAGTGTGAAAAGAAAGGTCTCCAGAAGTGGGGCAGCAGAACAGCCATGGTCACTCGCCTCCTCGATCATCATCTCAGCAACCTTCGGGCGGAGTTCAAGCATGCAAGAGACGAGTATGCTCGCAGCCCCATTGCTGATGCAGAGAGTTTGCTGAAGAAGGACATTTTGTGGTATCGACTTGAATGCTTTGTAGAGCACCGTCAAAATCAAATCGGCCTGGCTGGCGAGCCTCATCGAGCAGCTTCCTATACTGCAGCAAAGGAGTGCAAGTATTCCTCGCCACGATTTGCGAAAATCATGGCGGACGAGTTGGCTGTACTCATTGCTCGGGAGAAGAACTTGGAGGAAGAAAAGGCAAAGAAGGAACTTGAGTTAGCTGCTGCTGGCAAGGAGATTAACAGCGAAGTTAAGTTGGAGCCCTGCTGGTGAATGGTCAGTGAAAACCCGCACTCTAAAGAGCTATCCAGTACTGATTGGAAATAGTAGTATTCTCCTTTCGTCGAGGCATCCCAGCGAATCTGCAATGGTTGCTTCGAAGTGGCCGCACACGAGAATGACTTGAAGAAATATGGCAGCATAATCCCCAGGATTGGGTCTTATAGTTGCCCTGACGTATTACTGAGATCGAGACATTGCTGAATATCTGTACCTACCTCTGTTTGTGGCGGTGGGAGTGCAAAATCCAAGTTCACAGCTCTTATCTCTGATGTCACATTATCGCGTGGGTTTGAAGCTATCACATAGTAAACGCACGCCGGACGGTGGCACTACTGTAAATAAAACCCGCTTGGCGTCTCCATTTCCTGCCTTCTCACCCCGCTACGAAAGCCTCGTTCGCCATTGAAATGACAAGTTAAACGCCATTGAACGTTCTCGAAAAAGGCTGGGGAACTACCACCTCTGATGCGAACAGTATTTTTCTTCATTCAGCTTGTTTTCTTGATTTCAAATTGTTGCAAGTTGCTTGGATTATTGATTTGGCATACCGCAACATGTATCTCCGGAGACTCGCAAACTCGGCTGTTTGCAGCCCAGCGTGAGGAGGTTACTCAGCTGGAAAAAATTCACGCTATTGCACATTCAAATCGTGTGCAGCTTCTTCTAAGTGTCCCGCCACTCAGACCCTGCGTTTAAGTCAGGCTGAAGTGTCGTCTAATTCGTATCTGCATCAGGCACTATCACGATCTAGATCACGACTTGATGCCACTATTCTGTACCGTGGCGTGGCCATGCACGACTTGCCTGTAAAGCGACGCCCGCCAAGCTGGAAACGGACGAGAATATCTGCTATTTGCTGGATTTCAGTCTTACAATAGTAATTCCCGGCACGAAACCCAAGGAGCCTCCAAGTCATCCGAGTTTGTCTTTCCCGCGTCCCAGGGAACTGGCTAGATGGCTTGGCCTGGGTGGTGCTTGATCATGCTTGTCCAGCCGCACTTGTGTCGCTTGGCGTCTTGACCCCATCCAGCCTCACAACAAGTATTCGATTTTTAACCGTTGCCACTCCCCAGCAATAATTCTCTCGGCGTGCTTTCTGGCCCGTCCGAAAAGTCGTGCGTGATGCTGCTCGTTCTCCATACCAAGAAATCGATATCGACAAAGACCTCTTATCCGAATGCAAGGCTTCGGAGTGGACGGCCAGGAACTCGCTGGCGGAGGTCCCTGTGCAACAGTTGGTACAGGCGGGTAGTGCATGACAGTTCAGGAACGAGTCTAGAATTGTGACAATTGTCTGTGTTTTTTCTGGGCATTGAGCATGAGTGCCTATATGTATTGAGGTAGGTCCCATAGCTCGAAATCTTCTGAACCTATTCATTCTTCATCTCAAGACAGATAGATTACATTGATTCATGATGTACTCTCTACTCTTTCTTCTAGCTGTGTTCATTCAGTTGGCACTGGCTCAGGTGCAGCCATTCACAGTAACTGGATTCCTTGGCAGGTGGGCTTTCCCCTCATGAGTAGGAAGTTTCGTCTACTGACACAAAATGTAAAGTGCAACAGCCAAATCAGGTACAGCGGCAAACCGTGGAGGCACAATCACTGTATCTGGATTCACCATTGTCATCCCCGATAACCTGCTCGTTGAGTTCCCAGCGGCATTCATCCCCTTCGCCGAATTCGCAGAAGCCGGCCCATCAAAACGTGCGGGACCCAACGAAGTCTCTGTCAGTACCGCCATGGCACTACTTGTTTAATATCTAACAAACACAGGTTACGGGTAACATTGTCAACGATGTCATCTATGCCGGCCAATTCTCCATTTCACAGTTAGACCTCGCTGCGGCCTCTGGCACAATTGAGGCCCTCAACGCCAATGGAGCTATCAAGATCAAGAACGGTCCGACTCTCCGCATCAATGACCCAAGAGCGAGATACAGCGCCGGTTATGACAGCCTCCCATTCTTCACTGCTGATGATGAGAATGCTTCCATCACCAGTTTCAGCGGTTTCCCCATGTGCGTGCCTCGGGGGCCTGGAGACGAAAAATGTCCAGAGGGAAATAGACCTGCTGGGTCTACTAGCTTGTAAGTTCCATAAAAGTACTTTGAGAGGGTCGTTAGAACTAATTTAATCAGCATCGTCCCTAATGCTACTCAAATGGTCCCCATGAAAGTCGGTGATTACATTGAATATTCTGGCATTCAGGTTGGCGACGAAACAATCGTCTACGGAATGGTCGTCAACATTGACATTCAAACGAGCGGTACCCAGCCCGGGTATGTTCGAGTCGAAGATGCACTCATTGGTGTCCAGGACGCCAGCCCTCTTGTTGAGGCTGCAAGACACAGAGTAAGCCATACAGTAACTTTTTCTCTGAATGCCATTTATTGATTTGAAATAGTTCGTCGGCCTTGCCTCTCGCTCAGACTTGCCTATTACCATCTGGGCCATCGATGAAGATCCTTGCACAGGCGACGAGAGCTACAGACTTGTAGCAACAACCAACGTCGTCGCCAGTGCGAGAAACAAATGGGAAGTGAGGATCCAGCGAGGAACGAATGTTGGCCTTTTCACTCGCAACTACCGAGTCAAAATTGGAGACACCGAGATCACCACGGGAGATGGCATCAGCGCTGGAGCATACGTGCAGCCAGTCACCGAGTGGATCTTCCCCGAGCTCGTCACACCAGGTGGAACTCCTCCACCCATCGACTTCACCAACATTGGTCCCCTCAGGAATGGATTTGGTGAGATTAATGGACAGGTCTTTGGACAATTGAACCCCTGGCCAGGAGCGACTGCTCCTTCAGTTGCCGCATGTGCACCACCTCCTACTTCGACAACCACAGCAACTCCAACCGATGGCGGTAGTGGCACCCCAACTGGAACTCCAGCTCCAATCTCCATCACCGCCAATGCTGGTACAGACACGACAGTTCTAGCCGGTACATTCGTCTCCCTCAGTGCCCTCCAAACCACACCCAACATCCCCGCCTCAGACTTGACATACGCATGGTCTCAGATTGCCGGCAATACAGCAGGAATCACAATCGCCAACCCAACCTCTTCCACGCCATCTTTCGTCGCACCCATGTCAGCACTCGGCGTCAGTCAATCCCGCGAATTCAGGGTCATCATCACACATACACCATCAGGCGCAAAGAGCAACGACACCGTCGTCGTCACTGCCGACCGTGCCGCCACGAGCTTCGACCATCCAATCTTCGATTCCCTCACTTGGGCATCTAGACAAAGTGGAACGGCGACAGCATCCGTTCGCACCGAACTCGTGGACCCCGCGGGAAGCATGAGGATCATCTTCGGCCCTGTAGCTGGCGGCGTCGAGAGAGTTATGACGAGGGGCGCGGTGGTCAACGGGAAAGTCACCTACACTTTCAATTCGAGGAGCATCCCCACGTTTACGATCGCTACTGTCAGGAGTTATATCACCATTGGCACCTCGACCGTGTTGGTACCTGGTCCACAGGTTAACTCTACAAATGTCACGCCCGGATAGGAGGTTGGATATATTTGGTTAAATGAACTGCGTTAGTGGAGTGTATACATGTTTGTTTGTAGTAATACCCTGGGAAGCTATTGGAGGAAATCACTCATTTATAGAGATTATGCTAGGAAATGAATTTATGATCGTTATGACCTACACTCCTCGCAGAGATTTTCAACGTACCTAGGTAGAGCTCGAGTGATTTCCCCCCCTCATAAGTGTCGGTACACTTTTATATATTTTTGATATTCTTATAATGAATCCTGTTGGAATTATCAGGAATACAGCCAGCTTAAGTATGGTCATGTTTCTGTTGTCTCACTCAGGGGGATAGATCTAGCTTCGATAACTTTTTAGTTGACGAACACCGGCTCTTTAATCATCATGGAAACAAAACTGCTCGAAACATCTCTTGAGATTGAAGAACTGTTCGCTTACCTACCCATGTAGTATCGTTTTCGCATTTCAATGTTGACCTGAGTTGATCGGTTCTCTAACCCCTGTACTCCACCAGAAGACGGATTGGAGAGTGGATCAGGTTTGGAACTACAGTGCCCGGGCCAGGATTGTACTCGAACTGGTCAAGTACGCGATTACGGAAATACGAGAATGCGTACACAGTACGACAACAGGAGGTCTGGGTTTCAAGCAGTATATAACCTACCCCTTGCGCTCTTTCCGAAAGCCAGTATTGTCTTTTTTCCGCCATTCAATTCTCTCTCCTGGATTTTTGTTTTGTTTTGATGAAGTTCCTGGGGAGCAGCTGGGAACAATCTTAATCGGTGGCAAAATTACCAACCAAGGCCTTCTCCATTCCCCCGTTATCTTCGTCAACAACCCAAAACTTCGAGAATACATCATGTGGCTTTCAAAACATCTCCCGAAAGCGAATGGAGATGACAAGAAGGAAGGTGTCAAGTACCAAGCTATCCCTCAGCGAGATGAGTCCAAGTCTCATCGTTCACGTGATCGTACGTTCAGTTTATCCCACTGATTCCTCCTTCAAAAACTTAACAAATGCCTAGAATACATAGTCGCTCAATCCACCGTCTACGCTCTCGTCCTTCTTGGAGCATTAACCCTCTTCGAGCTCGGTTTCCTAGGATTCAACATCCCCATCACCTTGCCTTCACGGCCCCAGCACTCAACCATCCCACCTCCACCAACACCAGAACCCATCACAATCACACGCCTTACACTTCCCCCCGTAGTCTCAGAAGATAAAATCGGAGCGTGCTCGGTAGTAAATCCCAACGGAACAGGCTGTATCCCAATCGACTCCGAGCTCCAAAGCGGGAATTTCCTGCCAGACAACAAACACGTCTTAGCAGTACTCACATTTGCCGGAGCGCCATTAGCGCCAGATCCAGGGAGTATCTTCACAGGTCGACAAGTTGTTCTTTTGAAGATAGATGAGAGCACGTTCCCGAATGGCGCAAGTTGGAAATGCGTCACTTGCGGTGTCCCAGCTTCGAACCAGCTAGCTCGGAATGACGACCTGGTATATCCTCAAGCTTTCAAGGATGGGAAGAGGATTCTAGCTGGATCACAGATCATCGATTGTGGTTCTGAATCGCTCGAAAGTGTGGAGTGTACGCCTGAGAAAATCCACATCTCTTCTATCCGGTGGAATGATCGCGTTGATGGCTCTGGCTCAGGGGGGAGTATGAGGGAATTAAGGATCCATCCTGATGATGTACATCTTGGATGGAGCGCGTTCGATATCACGGATGGGAGGTTCGGGCAGTACAGCTACCTCGGCCGATTGGAATTCAACCCGTCGCCAACTACTGGGATACCACTCAGTTCTCGATACGAGGTCGTTAATGTCGTGAGACTTTTTGACCCGGATGCTCTCTCGCCGATCACGATTCATGATGGGGAGGTTGAGTTCCATCCGGAAGCTATAACAGTAGGAGAACTCCGTGGGTTCAGCGGAAGTGGGAAGGAAGTGACTTATATCGGCTACCCGCACGAATCGTCGAATATGGATGTTTTCGCCGCAGATCTCACGACTGGGGAAGTCCGTAGACTGACGAGCCATCCGGAGTATGTCGATCCGGTTGATATCTCACCAGATGACAAGTGGAGCGTGGTGATGGATACGCGCGGGAGTAATCGTCAGATGTGGCTCTCTGGGATGCGAGGCGTGCCGCCTATCACGGACATGCTTACAGCGGCGGTAACTTCGTCGACGCGGAATAACGGGCGTAGGAGATTCTTCTCGCCGTGGTTGATTGATAGGTATGGCGACCGTGGTGATTACTTTGGCCAGAAACTCAATGCTGGTGGTGATGGGACGCCAGGGAGTATCAATGATCCAGAGTGGAATGGGAGGGCGGATCCGAAATGGTCGAATGATGGGACGATGATTGTTTATTCTGAGGAATTGACTATTGCGCCTGCATGTGGTGGTGAGAATCCGCTGCCTTGCTTTGAGTCGACAGAGCCCGGAGGGAGAATACAGAGGGTTATGCTGGCGAATCTCACGAGTCGGACTCCGATTGAAACACAGCCTGTTCCACCGCATGAGGATAGCGTCCCATGGGGCGTTCCGTATG
The DNA here is from genome assembly GCA_020726505.1 of Leptodontidium sp. MPI-SDFR-AT-0119. NCBI lineage: Eukaryota > Fungi > Ascomycota > Leotiomycetes > Helotiales > Leptodontidiaceae > Leptodontidium > Leptodontidium sp. MPI-SDFR-AT-0119. The sequence continues at coordinate 850,851 of JAHLEZ010000013.1, read as the reverse complement.
TACCGGGAAGTCCTTTTAAAGGACGAGAGATACCGACGGCGGGGATCTACAAGTTAAAGGGGAAGTCTTGTGGCTCAGCAAGGGTCAACATCACGCACCCCGCCTCTGGAACAGCCATCCGTACAGTGGCGCTCGAGTACCAGAATTTTTCTGACGACGGGGAGAATTTCCTCAATGGGAGAGAAGAAGTCACTGTCTTTCCCAATCAGTCGAAATCGCCCACGTCGCTGCACACGGACTGGTACTCTAATCTCACCAGGACTGGCTCGTCGGGGACGAGCATGAAGATGACGGGTGAAGGGGGGTTTCATCTGGATATTGATATCATGGAGAACATCTTTGAGGCGAATGGAACGCTGATGACTGTTGTGGATGGGGTGGAGTATACGCAGCCGCAGAATGGAACTTGAACTTGTACTTGAGAAAGGGGCATTTTGCGCAGATGCAGAGTACAAGAATAAAAAATAAAAAAAAGGGGGAAGATACTTTTGGATCTACTGGGGGTATTGCTAGGCATGAGACCTGATGAAGTTGTCACTTGTCCTGCTGTTGTGTTGATAGAGAAGGAGAGAAAGATAAAAGGTAGACGGGGTCAAACCAAAAACAAAACCATCGAATGGATGTAAATAGTGGGTGTAAGGTAGTAGCCGAAGCGAGGTGGACTTAAGCAGGATATCACTTGTAAATTGGAGAAGTCGGCTTGCTTGTATGAGAACGAGCAGATAGTAAAGCATGGGACAAAGCAGAACTGAAGCAAAGAGGAAAAAAAAGCCAAGACATTTGGAGCTGGCAGTTATCATTTCGTGATATGAACCCTATGCTCAAAAGTTGTGGTTCTGAGACTAACATAAATGGACCCCGCGTCATAGACAAGCCGAGTTTATGAACGAACGCACCAATCCTTCGCACTCGCATTCAAGAGACTCAAAATTACTAACACCCGTTAGCCACACTCCTCTACAACCTCGAGCCACTAACCTCAGGATCCGCAATCTTCAAGACCGCCTTTCCAAAATTCTTTCCCTGGAGCATACCAATGAAGCCCTCGGGAGCATTATCAATACCATCCGTGACGCTCATCTTCGTCTTGAAAGTCCCCTCGCTCAACCACTTTGCCACATTCTTATTCCTCTCCTCAAAATACACCGGTCCCATATCCTTGTCCGAAACGATGAATCCGCGGAGCGTGAGTCTCTTCGATACGAGATACATCATGTTCTTGATACCGAACCGCGCATCGGGAGCACTGTTATATTCGGAGACCATACCACAACCAATCACGCGTCCGAAGTTGTTCATAGTTTCCAGGGCTGCTTCTAGTTGTTCGCCGCCGACGTTCTCGTAGTAGATATCGATTCCGTTTGGAGCGAGACGTTGAAGTGCCTCGAGTGGCTTCTCTTTCTTATAGTTGAACCCGCCGTCGAAACCGAGTTCCTTGATGATGAAATCTAGCTTCTCATCCGAGCCTACAGAGCCGATGACTTTCAATCCATCGTGCTTGGCTAGTTGTCCAACTAATTGTCCCACCGCGCCCGAAGCAGCTGAGATGAAAATCGTCTCGCCCTTCTGCGGCTTGCCAATCTCGTAGAACGACGAGTAGGCTGTCAAACCGGGCATACCCAACGCGCCGGTGAAGACCTTCAGATCTAGGTTGTATGGGTTGTCGATCTTCCTCAACGTGTCTGCAACCTGCTGGGGTAGTGTTGAGTATTCCTCCGTAGGGAGCCCCCCAACTATCAGATCGCCCGCTGCGAATTTGGGATTGTCGGACTTGAGGACTTTGGCTACGGCGTTGTTCGTGATGGGCTCGCCGAGCGTGAAGGGTGGAGAGTAGGATTTCTTCTCTGGGGATCGCATCCGTCCGCGCTGGTAGGGGTCGAAGGAGGCGTAGAAGTTCTTGGTTGTGATTCCGCCGGCTGGAGGGGCTTGCTCGATGTCGAACTCGCGGACCTCGACTGTGAGGTCTTGTCCTGGGACTGGAAGGCCCTGGGGGACCTTCTTGAAGATGACGCCTTTGTTTTGGACCATTGTTGCGGTTTTCGATTGTTTGTTATCTTGGGAATTGGTTTTTTTTTCTTCTTCTTTGGGTGGGGGATGGAGGGGGAAGTAGAATGAAGAACTTGAAGATCTGCAAGAGGTTCGATTGATGTAGGAAATGCTGCACACGCTACTGGAATTGAGAACTGAGATTTATAGTCGGTGGACCTGGAAAGAAAACAGATGCCCCACTACGACGTCAAATGCTGGTGGCATGACGCCGTCGTGGGTATCAACTCACATAATTTTCCTGGAGCCTTACCTCACAGGATTGATTACCAACATCAAACCTACCTCTGCCCGAATGCCGTTGGTACCTGCTTAACGCCGCAATCTGTGTAACATGGCCATCCCAATCAACATGGAGAAGAGTTGGTCGATTCGTAATCCGGGATAGATGTGGTGAGGGGTGAAAATGTTGGATTACTTTTGGAGGGAAGAAGCCGAGGCTCACGGCTGCTGACTGTGGCAAGGGTTGGAAGACTTTGATGTGCGTTGGCGAGTCAGTTGCTGTCTCCAGAGTACCATCACACGACAATTGGCCTTGAATAGCACTGAAAGTGTCTGAAATCGATGATGTTTGCAAGGAGATGAAGGAGAAAAGAACGAGAGGTCACCTAAATTCTTAAGAGGAAGAGATTTGAGCTAAGTCTGTCAGCACTACAGTTCTTTAGTGGCAACAGGCCGGTGGGGATCAGGTACCTGAAATTGCCCAGTCAAGTTCAACTCACCAACTAATATAATTCTCTTCCTCAGTATCGTCTCATTTTCTATGGTTGTAGTACAGTAATTTGAGAGGCAGCCCACAGGTAGACTTGTATTTTGTGCTTGATTTTCTTGACTTGTCGTGTTTGCTTGGGAGTGACGGGGGGAGTTCTGCTCGTCGAGGAGGAAGATACTCTTCTCTGGCTTGCCCGTGGTTTGATGGTATTTCTCTGGATGATCCGATCTTTGTGTAACATCTGGTTGTGTCAAAAAGGATGTTTGTCCGTTGCCGAATTCAAGATTGTAAAGTTTGCTTGATTGGGGAGGGAAGGGGAAGTGTTCCGGTCCTTTCAGAAGATATGACAGAGGTCTCAGTCAGCAATTTCCCGGTTTCCTGATAGAATAAATTTGAAATTGATGATAAAACTGATCTGGGGTTTGAATATCCCGGTAGCCCTCATGTTAAGGAGTTTGTAGCTTGCAACTCAATGGCTTCAGGTTGGAGTATTTATTGTATGCAGTGGGTAAGAATTCGATGGTTTGCTCCTTACCTTTGGACGGACTTCCCCTTTTCAATTGCTGCAATTGATTCTCCAAGAAGTAAGTGAGTCGAGATACTCAGGGCCTTGGATGTCAAGCTTTCACCAGGAAGTAGTTCTGCGAAGGAACTCCTGGAGCAGCTTTCTGCGTCTTTCCGGGAAACCCACAGACTTGAGCAAGTCGAGCAAAGGAATCCAGCTCCATATTAACTGGATCTTTCGATCAATCGATTTTCGGATATATCTCTCAAGAAGTACACAACCCGCTCGGGTTCGGGACGGACGGCGCGACCCGAACACTTTTATTTTCATGGCTGACCAGTTATCAAACATCTCCGCTCTTCAACGGCATCGTGCTCTCCTCGTCCACTACACCTACCTCCATTATGCACGCTCTGGGCATTACATCCGGCGAGGTCATGACCAGGCGCAGCAAATATAGCGATCCCCATTAAGATTTTGAGGCGTGAGATTCGGCTGAAGAGGATGAACACAAAAGCCAAAAACAGTTCACTTGGTGCAAACACCACCACCAGCTCAGTCAGCCAGCAAGCCCCCCAGAAAAGACATCACAGATATCCACTTCCTCCACAGGGGCTCGCTGTCATGTCATGTCATGCGGGATTTACTGCACTGTACCTCTCGGTATCACACGTTGGGGTAAAACCGCAGTGACATTCCATGCACAAGTCTCTTTTTTTCTTTCAAAGTATCAGCTCGACGCCACTACAAGGCGTCGTCAGCTCGCGATTCGTCAACGCAGGCCTGAAATCTGCAAAGAGATTAGATACAGTACCCGACAGACAGCGGTACAGTACTGTACTGTACAGTACCTCATCTTTTTTGACAGACATGACATGGGCATAACAGCTGCTCGGTGCCGAAGCAGATATCCATATTGATTATTACGGGCTTCTGTTATTGCAGCCCTGCACAGCGAGATGAGGGCTTCCGACTTGATTTCCGACATCACCTATCATCAGCTCTCACCTCATCGTGAAGTCGTCAGCAAAGCCCTGGGACTCCTCTCGCCAAGGTCCCACACCACACAGCACAGCGCGTGTCTATGCAGGAGACAGAACTCTATTATTGCCAGGATCATTGGCGGGGGAAAAGACAGCTCAGAGAGCTCCTTAATTTCTGATATCGGATGAGAAGACGTGAAGAAGAGAAGACACACTCGTAATGTAGGGTAAGTAGGTATTCTAATGAGGGATGATTTGGTGATGTTTTGTTTTTTTGCAGAAGACACTGCTACTCCGAACTACTTACATAAGCGCAATCTTTGCCAAGGGCCTGGATACTCATTGGGGCGCAACCTCTTCATGTTTGACAACCATCACCCACCCACCCACCTCAACTGGCAATGTTTCCGGACCTCCTCTCCAGTACTACTGTCTCCACAGCACAACTCAACATGACTCGGGCGGCTCCAGAGCTTCTGCCCAGAGTCAAAGTTCTGTTCTGTCGGCAAGCAGTCCTCTAGTGAGTTCCTGACATCAAGAGCCTTTCCGGTTTGGTGGGTGGCCTGTCCGAATCCAGAGATCGCCGAAGTTTTGCGTGTCCCTCCCTTCATGCCACCAGTGCACCACCAGTGCACCACCAGCAGCGTGCCGCGTGCGAGGAGCTCCAAGCCTATCGCTACGCACCGCAAACGCCACGCTTTTCAGCCCTTTTTCTTTGTCTTGCACCTTTGTCTGGGACTCTGGGGGAGCTGTCAGGACGCTGCAAGTTGCAGCAGCAGCAGACAGGGGACGCCGGAGTTGGGGGTTTTTTTTTGTTTCTGGGGACTGCCGGCTATTGGTCAACTTACTGACACGGCAAGGGTGGAATACCTACAGTCCCTACCTTGTACCTTACCTATTGAATTGGCTTCAAGTCACAGGCCTCAAGCTTCAAGCCTCAAGCCCAATTCTTAACGCTTCACGGCTTCCCGAGACAGCTCCAGCCAGCTCTTGTACTCTAGAACAGTTACACCTTTCTTTGTGTTGCTTCTCTGCCCATTGTCCTCGCTTCCAGAAGGCGTAGTGGACATCTTATTCCACTCACCTTCAAAGGATTATTGAGGAGGGTTATTTTTGTTCTTTGCATTGGGAAGACGACTCCATCTTTATGTTTGAGCTCTCTCGTTGATGTCGCCACTGCCCCGCCTGGAGCGAACCCTGCCCTGCTTCAGCGCGGTGTGGACGCTTCAGCCCGAAAGGCTTGTGGTGGCTGATTCTGGCTGACGGCATATGGACTGAATGGGGTCGCTTCGCTGACCTTGGATGAATGCGGCAGACTTTCTCAATCATGACCACTGAGGATGGGGCCATGAGTTCAACCCATCCAGAGCCTGTCGACCAGTCGCGGACACCCCCTCTACGTTTCTCTCTTGTCATGCGTGTGGTCTGAGGCTCTTCGGCCCCAGGCGAGTCTTCCAAGTGGAAGAGATATAGAATCAGCCCTCACCCTGCAATCTTGAGAACATCTTCTTTCAGAAACACCGGGTATTACTTCCGCTTTTGACAACTTGTTGATTTGTTGCTCAGTAGTTGCAAGTTGGAAACAGCTTATATAACTTCCGTTTCCTCTCTCACTATTCAAGTCTCAACCTTTTGACCCGTCTTGGCCTCATTGGATCAACTGCTCGACTCAACTTGGGTCTGATCGTCGTCAACTTTTGACAGCCCATCCTCTACAACAGCTCTCAAGACGTCATCTTGTCTCAGTGAGCACAAAGACTCGAGGCTTCCTCCCGCGATCACCTCGACCATAAGAAGGAGGACCGGCGCCACCATCAACCTTTCCCTCTCCAACTACTCTCAACCTCAAACCTCAGTCATCATGAAAGGACTCTCAGGATTACGCAGGGAGAACAAGTACCACCAACCATTCGCAAACGAAGATAACACAATACGTGCTCGTCTCCGCCGGGTGTTCAAAGGTCCCCCGAAGCCGGCACCGAAACCAACATACCGGGACGAGAAGAAGTACCGACACGTTCCGACGCACTCGGCATCCTCCTTCATCAAAACCACCACAACACCGGTAATGATTGAGGCTCATGTAGATCAGAACTACGAGCCCCAATTTGAAGAGATTAGGGCGGTGGTATCCGCAGACCCCGTGTCGCGGGAACATACGCCGCCACCTCACAGCTTGATCTAAAGGACGAAGCAAAGCACCCGAAGTGACAGGGGAAGGCACAGCACAGTGTGGACAGACAGGGGACATAACGGGGACAACAACGTGGATGGATAGTTCGGGAAATATTGATGTGGGAGACGACACCAACGACATAAGTACACAAGTTCACGAATACCTGGTTTGGTATTGCTGGACTGACCGGATCTGGAGGCACAGCTGGGTGGCACTAGTTGGCTGGTGTAATGTTGGGAATGATGAGAAACGATGAGACGGCATGACATGGCATGGCATGAAAGGAAAGCTTTTGATACCCCCGGCGTTTTGATCTGGGATCCCACATTCGTTTAGCTGGTTGGTTGGTTTTGTTTTGCATTGGTTTTGGCGGTTACGATGATATTGCATATTTTGTAGTTGCAGTTGCAGTTGCACTGCATCGATCATCGGTGTTGTGTCGTCTGATTGATGAAAAATTTCTTGTATATTTCTGCATTCTGCAGCGGGATCTCGACGGTGGCAGACAGGGCAGGGCTGGGATCAGGGTCTGATGCGTGCACATAAGGCAGCCTGCCTTGCTGGTTTCTTGGGAAGAGAGATTTATTGGGAGGGAGGGATTTTCTGGGTTTCATTTCATCGGGATATTAGATGAAGATGTAAAGGCTTGATATGAAGCAGAAGAGAGGAAGAATATTACTACGAAACCATTCTATCTTATCTTTCCATACCGTTTAAGCTTGCGAGTCTCAATCACATATATCAAGGTAACTGAATGAAGGGACAGCATGAAACTAAAGCAAGATGAGATGAGATGAGATGAGCGATCCTCCCAGTGACAAGCCAGCTCATCCTAGCTGACAGCAACGAGCCCGGTACCGTCGTAGGTTTACGTATACGTTTCATAACACGGTTCAAAAAAGCCAGCTTTCCAGGAGCAGGAACAAGGTATAAATACACCGAAGAGCCAGCAACAACACTATTCAGAGGTTAAGAACCGCCTCGGAGGATTTACGGTACGGTACAGTGTTTGGTACTTTTGTGACTGCCCGATCGATGACTTCGGAAGCCGTTGTTACTCACCATCGCTGCGGTGTTATCGCTATAAGGCTTTGTGCGAGGGAGGGTCGTTGCTAGGATTTTGGAGGGGTCAAGGTATGGTGGGATTGAGAGGGGAAGTTGGTGAGAGAAAGAGAGGGGAGGCATTCTGTTCGAGATTCGACCCCGCGATTGCGAAGTTTGTGTGAAAAGACCATCGAAGCTTGTGGGGGCTTTGCAACGTGGTAGGGCATGATGTTATTTGATTTGCTCAGCGATCTAAAGCTGACTGACTGAAAATACCCTGGAGCAGTTATACTCCAATGTCTCTGGATCATCCTTTTCTGACCCTAATATTGATATACATACAGGTAAATGAGCAATTACTACTAGATCTAGCAAAACCCCGCGGATCTTGGAGAGGTGACTGGTCTAGCCACCCCTTGAATATACGGCCAAATCACCTCATGTTTATCTAGGTAACCTTTAAAAGATCTTGTGGTTTAGAGTGAAGGCGATGGATGGCGGAGATGGAGTTGGGTAAAAGTCAGCTAGGAAGATGATTCTTCACATGGACCCAGAGAACCTCAGCAATATATTCTCTTGGCAAGGCACTTTGCTTGTCCGTTCCCTTAGCTGGGCAGATATGGCGTGTTCGTTTAATTGGCCGATACGTCTTTTCACGATGTGTTTCTTTCTGTAGCTAGATGTCAATTCATAGCCTTCTCCTACGGCACTCGTTTAGTCTGCAAGAACAAAATCCCTCGATATCTAGCTCATTGATCCATATATTGGACAGGCAACGCAGGCTATGAGACGGGGCGATAGATATATGCAGACACGTCGTATCCTTTTTCCTTCTATGCAGTGCGGTAATCTTCTTCACCCATCCACATAAGATCCCTCTCTGCTTGAGTTAACAGCAAGTCAGGACAGGTCGACTCGAAGTCTGAGGGATCGCTAAACGGAAGAGACAATCCGTTCACGACGCTGGCCCCTATAATGTCTACAACGGTTTCTTGCAAGTGGGAGAAACTAAAGGAGGACCTGGGAATCCTCGTCCAGCCAGCTTGGATCACTTGTTGTAGATCTCTAGCCGCGTCGTCAACCAAAGCTGTGCCTCGCTCGAGATCGGTTCGAATTCATTATAAATCTGCGGCACTCTCAGCCTGAGCAAGAGGGTTGATCCCAGAGGCCAGAAAGTGTATGCAGGATGCTAGATTGAAATGGTCATCAAGGACCTGCTCATCGAAATCCTCGTCGTTCCTGTGTGTGATGAATCCAAAGTCAAACAGCTTGAGTTGATAGTTATGATCCACGCCTATGTTACGAATCGATATGTCTCCGTGGGTGTATCCGAGCTTTTCGATCCATGCCAACGCACTAAGGAGTTGCTGAGTCCACATCATGCGCGTGTCTTTCGTCGAGGAGGTCCAGAATTCTTCGATCGGATTCAGGTGTTCGAGAAAGATACCGTCCACACACTCGCTCGGGAACCTTTGGGCGATATTTGGGTGCGGATTATCGGCCAGCAGGTCATAGAATTGACGCTCTCTCTGGAGTAGCGCAAAGCTTCGGAGTGATAGATACAAATGATCTTTCTTTGCATCAATCGTAGAGCCGTTGCCGGCGGGGTATTGAAAAGGTAGTTTGACAACCGCTCTTTTATTTAGCTCATAATCTATCCCCTGTGATGGACCAAGGCTAAGGCATTTGGACAGAGGGAACTTGTAAGGCGTAAACCAAGTATTATCAGGCATCTCGAGAAATTCTATCTGGTTCAGAAAAACTCAGGCCAGGAAAGAATTCCTGCAGCGCGACCTCGGGAGGCTTAGAAGGCTCGAGGTCCCTTTGATCGTATCCACGTGATTACGGTTGCCCAGACAAACCACTCCAACGTTTCTTCTCTTGGGCATTACCCCGAGTACCACAGTAGGAGGGCTGAACAATGAAGACTCGGGGTCAACTCCAAGGGAAATCCACACGAGATACAGCTTCTCACGGGCGCCCACCTGCAATGCACCCCTTTCCTGGCACAAGCCATTCCGCAGCATCCTCCGCAAGATCGACGAGATGATCTTGGAACCGCAAATCCCTGATCTCTGCTCTGGCTGTTTTACCCAAACATCCGGAACGCCATTCGCACTCCCTGCTTCATCCAAAGATGCTTTTCTTGCTAGGATCAAGACGGATTCCTTTCGTGCTTCAAGTTCTGCTGGAGGAAGAGTACTTTTAACAAGTTTGCTGCATCTAACCGCTGGGAGAGGATATTGTCGTGCCCACCCGTACGTACAAAAGTACGACGAAAGCTTCCTGCATGTATCGGCCCGTATTTGTGTTCCCCTGAGCCACCTCATGGAGGAAGCGAGAGGCAAAAAGATGTCCAGCCCTGCAGCCTCCCTACGTTCGACGAAATCTCACTCTCCTCACCCTCATTCTACCCAATATATCGATAGGTTTGAAATATCGATTGATGTGATAGCTCATATTTCCTTTGCGGCTGTTGCAGATGAGGTCTCGTCTAGAAGCAAACCATGCGGTCCTTCCCCTCTAGTGACGGGACTGGGCTGGATGTACTTTTGCCTTGGCCAATCCTGCGTAATGTCGTTGCTTAGAATGTTACTCAGAGATCCGCATCCTGTCGGGACCTTTCTGCCCTGCTTGCCCTCTTCTGACTGAGGTTCCTTCGCAGCGACTCTAGATATCGACTGCTACACGCATCCTTAGGTTCAGGTAGGCATCCGCCATGCATGTTGTCAAGCACGCGAATTGGAATTGTACGGGTTTCCAAGTTTACTTCCCCAGCTGCCTCTTGCTGTAGATCAATGTGTGTTACTGTATCAAGTGAAGTGGGCTGGATGTCAGACTCTGGCACATTTCTATTCCTCATCCCCCTCAATTCTTGGAGTCCTCTAAGTATGTCATACCAGCGCTGCCCCGTGATAATTTCACATCGTACTGTACCATCACGAGTACTCATCCATCTTTTGTGTTAGCATTCCTCACCTTCGTTTTGAATTTCCAGTACTTTGTTCAGCTCCGACATTATATACTCAAGAGTCACGATGTTGCTCCAGAAGACCAGCTGGCGCATCAAGCATTTCATTTCACCCACGAAACACTCAAGCCTAGAGAAGTCTGGTAATAATTTCGACGATGGCCGATCCCCAAGAACAAGGTTACCCACGAGCACCCCCAAAAGGCTCTCGTGGCTTTCTCAAACCTCGTCGTCCGACTCTCCACCGCTTCGAAGAGCAAGCAGCAACGCCACGACGAGAAGTCACCATCTCGCTCCATCAGGCTCGACTGCTCATTCATCAGCGAGCTCTTTGTGCAGTTGTGATTGCGAGGCAAATCCGGCACCTATCGAACACTCTTTGTTTGGAGTCGAGCCACCACCGCCTCTTCCTGAACTTCTTTATCTGCCGCCCTTGTCACCAGAAAATACCTCCACAGATGCGAAAACATGGCGACTCATATTCCAGGAACCGTTTTCGCGACCCTTGACACCAGACGAGCTGCGTTTGGGAACCACGATATCTTTGACTACTGAGTTCGGAACGGGTTCGCCGTTTGATGATAGCGTTGGAGTCCTTTCGACCGGGCTGATTGACTATGATAGGACGCCCACCCAGAGCCTTAGATATACTGGGGAATCAGATATGGAAGATTTTTCAGAGAATGTGGAGCAGTTGATTCGAGAAACAGATCAGGCTTTCCAGGCTGTTGGTACTGCTTTGGCAGATGCGAAGGCTGCGACTCAAGGATGGTATCAGCCTTCACGTCCAGCGCCATTGAAACCTACGTCGATTGCTCGTGGTATACTGAAAAGGCACTCTCGGTCACCACTGAAGTCCCCATCATTGAGATCTGTTTCTGTGTCGAAAAGCAAGAAGAAGAGACCAGCCAAAAAGAAAACAAACTTGTTCGGCAGGACAAGCCCGAAAGTTCCACCACCACCAGCCAATACACCAGCACGATGGACATTGACGGATGTCACGGCAAACATGGCGGATGTGTTCAGCGGCAAGATGTTCCGCACAGAAGTAGACGAGATGTTGACGCCGGGTCGGATCCAGCAGATAAAGAATGAGAAGGCCGAGAGCGCCCGGAAGATATCCATGGAATCGGTTCGCAGTTTCGAGACAGATGGAAGTACGCCAACGGAGCCATTTCACCTGGAAAGTTTAAGCTCTCGCATCACAGCTGCTCAGCAAGACTCACCTCCTTTTGCAAGTCCTGATCTACCACCGCCAGTAACACCACAAGCGAGACCCCCAGTGTCAACAAAAACACCACCACCGAGACCAGCGAGACCCGAAGAGTCTTTAAGCCAGCCTTCATCCAGGTCAGGAATGGTGTTCAACAACTTCTCTTTCCCAACACCGCCAGTTCCGCCTCGTGCACCGCGCCGATCATCAACATCTAGAACTCCCTTCTTACTGCCCACAATTCCTGAAATATCTCCTCTGAACCTCACACCAACACAGTTCTCGTTCTCCAACTCCAGCTCAAGCGCCAACTCTTCCCGACCTTCTCTCACGGTCATCCCGCCCCCAACGCACATCTGCCTTACATCCACCAACTTCACACTGACGGCACCTCTCTTTCGCCACGGACCTATCCGTCTTGATCGATTGCTCCGCGATAGGAAGGGCTCTAGTCCAGAAGAAGAAGCACTGGATTGGATCGCATTCCAAATGGCCATCGCAGGAACAATAGAACTAGACGAGCATTTCGGCGACCTGAGAGATGATGCGCAATGGGAGTCCGACGAAGCGGAAATTGACGACATTGTAGACTGGTGGGCTAGTTTCGGATTCGAAAGCTACGGACGGATGGAGAATGAGGTAGATGTTAGAGAGAAAGACGGTCTGGCTCCTCCTGTTCCATTTCCAGTTCCCGTTCTTCCCGTCCCTATATCAAATATAGAGCAGAAGAATCCAGGGAGGGAGGAATTGGAAAGAGACGATTCAGAGTTTTTCCAAAAACGAACATGGAAGACTTGGACAAATACCCCTCCACCACCCATCCCACCACCACGAAACTACAACACAGGTCCTCGAATGGCAGGCTGGAAACCGTACATCCCCACAACGCACGCCACCAAGATTCCTCCTATTCCTCTCGCTCCATCCACCGCTCCATATCCTCCGCAGATATCAACCCTGAGCACCCCACCAGCGCCACCCCGTCGCCCCTCTCTTGCGGAAAGCCTACTGAGTCTCCCGCCGAGTCCGATGCTGGATCTTGTGGTCTCGACGGAGGCAGGGAAAGATGAGGAGGTGTCGATCCCGATGGGGTTTAACCTTGGGCATGACCTGGGTGATTTTTTGAATTGGGAGGCGAGGCATGTGCAGAGTTTGTATTCGGAGAAGCGAGGGGGTTGATAGATAGATAAGATAGATTGATAGATTGATAGATAGAGTAGAGAAAGTAGTGGTTTGACTCGTTTGATATTAGCTTTCTATGTGCTTTGCTTTACTTGCTTGCGTGGATTTGGATTCTTGATTATGCGTAATTGGAGATGTGAGACTTGCCGCTTGTTGGGGTGTTAAAAGGTTGGCCCTCGCACACCATCTGTGCTAGCAGTCGTGTCCTGGACTCCACACCGTGCTGGACTTATTCCAATCTGCTACTAACGTCCCTCCCTGTGTGCTGAGAAAAGCCACAGGTACTATGACTTTAAGTATCTCAAACTTCACACTAGCTTATGAGTCTATAAAAATGAAAGATTAGTAGCATTACATAGCTGTTTATTAGCAATTTAATCTCTTCCGAAGAATTTTTTGTATTCGCATCGTCGCTTTTTTGCATGATTTATTACGTTTATCTGCCAGATGTTTCGTGGCCTCGAACCGATTCAGCTGACGGATCAAATGAAGCCTGGAAATGGATATTTCGGAAAAGCGAATGGTTCTCACGAGGCTGGACTCTGCAAGAGCTTATTACAGTAGCTCCTTCCTGCGACTTGCACAGCAGCTCATTCAATATCTTATCTTCTGCGACGCTTTCGCCTCTTGTGATTTCTGCTCAAACTGTTGCAATACCTTAGCTTTGCCTTGACTATATTGGATCGCCTTGGTATCATTACTGCTGAGGTTCGGCACTGTTAGCTTGAACTCTATCTCTGCCAGTTGTTGATCTGCCCATTTAGACGCTTGATACTTCTAGGTGCATTTATTGTACATTTATTATTATTCCTACAAACCAGCAACAGGCCAGAGAAGCTCCATCTCCTCCTTTTTCTTTTTCCACCGCGCCTTAGCCGCCTCCGGTCCATTCGCCCAAAACTTATCATGCAGACTCGCAACTCCAGCCTCAACATCCCGCTCATTCGGAAACGTCGCGCTCCACTTGTAGTCCAGCGCGACCCAGGGCATATTACCGCCCTGCCTACGATGCACGTAGTTCAACATAGCCTGCTCCATGAACTGAGGATCGAAAGGACGCATGATGCCCAAGGTGGAGCTCTGCATGACGAACATGTAGTATTTGAATAACTCGTTCGACGGAGCCACGATCCAGAATCCGCCGCTGAGACTATCTCTCTCGATAGGCGGATATGGATGGTCGTACTCCCCACCCGTCGACCCGTCATTGCTCCTGCCGTTGTCCGACCTCGCTGCGAAGACATACTGAGCCGGCAGCATGGTTTCAGCCTTTGTGTAGCGACTCGTCCGCCGATATTGCGTTTGCACGGGAGTTCGCGCTGCTGGGTCGTCGAAGACGCCGTCTAGTGGCTTCATGAGGAGTGTGTCGACATCGAGGTAGAGAACGCGGTCGTATTCCAGCATCTGCAGGACGCGCAGCTTGGTGAATTGGTCCCCGTATCGAGAGGGCCGCCGCAGTCGTTGGCGAATCCACCACGGGAGAGCGACATCTTCAACGTGTGCGACTATCGCGCCATCGAGAATGAGCTGCTGTCGCTGGTGCTTCGGGACGTTGGTCGTAACCATCACCACGAATGGGATGTCGTGGGTTGTCTTCGTTTCGGGGTCCGCGAGGAGCTGGTAAGCAAGGGTTCGCGCGCCTGTATAGTAGCGTTCGTCATCGCTCGTGAGGAGAGTTGCATAAGCATAGCGCGGCGACGCAGGGAGAGCGGTCAAGAGGCCGTATGTAGGATCGAGGGAGTACGACGTGCTGAGTGCGGTGATGGTCAGGTAGAGGATAACTCCAGCTAGCAGGGCATATAGTAGCCTCCTGGTCCTTACTCTACCTGTACCACCAGCTGTCATGCGCAAGATCCTGAAATCGACCATGATAAGGCGTCGCTAGGGGAAATGACATTGGAGGAGGTGTTCAGGTCTCAGTCAGTTGCGTACGCGGCTAGTTGAGCCTCTCCTGCTGTGTAACCCAAGTTCCACATTGGTCACTTTAGCCGCAATCTCGTATCTCACCACGTATTTGCCGAGGCACCAAGGAGGTGTGGATTTCATTGTTGTGCAAAGCTCTGGAGGGAGCCGAAAGAAAATGCTTGTGAGGGATGGATAATGCTTTCGGAGATTTCAGGTTCGCGAGACCGTATTCTGTTGACTCAGTAATCACTAATCAGTGAACTGACAGTGGAGCATGATCATAACCAGGGAAAGGCAATTAGTTGATCTGTCAGGTCAGAGGAATCCCATGCAGTGGATAGGCTCCACTGTCAGTCTATTGAACAAAGGGAATAGGGACGGTTAGGAACTTCTTGAAAAGGGTGCTCGTAATAATCAGACATTTATTTCCGCACGGAACTCCGAATTGGCATCAAGGCAGGATGCGCACGGTCTCTATGGCTGACTAATGGGATAAGTAACTTCCTGAAATATCACGACGAAAGATTCCGTGCTTACCCGCGCTTTCGATTTCCCATCTTCAATATGCTCACAGTATGAGGCAAAAGGCTCGTGAGGCTTCTGGTTTCGAGGTACAGTAAAGAAGCGCCCAGATCTGCTGGGACCGATCACTCGACGAGTTGAAGGAATCGCTGGGAGTCTGTAGGTAAGGAAATGCCATAATTGTGACCAAGCTACTAACCTTAGTAGATGATCTCAAGTACTATTTCACTTCGAACGTATCAATTTCAAACACAAATGCTTCAGATATTTAATGTATTCAGAAAATTGGGTTTGTCGAAGTAGACCTGACTGTTTCGAATTCTCACAAATTAAAAATTCGAGGTTGTATGCGGATTCTTGGTATTTGGTAAATGAGATTCAAGGCTCTATTATAACAAGGGAATTTGTCGATTCTGCAAAGGCTTGGTGCTGCGAAGGTTTCGGTGGAGAAAGCTTGTCTTGATGGTGTCATATCGCCTGTGCAACTGACCTGTGGTGGACCCCGCCAACCCCGCCATTCCCCGATACGAGAGGAGTTTGTCAACAGAGTCTCTGGATATCACGTTCCATTGTTCTGAATTATTGAACCTACCTTAGCGATGTCCCTCCCTCTTGATTTGCAGATACGTGTGGAAGCAGTGTAGTGTGCTTATCTATCAACCTTATTATACATATCTAAACGACAGACTGGTATCTCAGAACCCAAGCAACACGGATAAATCAACACGCTGTATGTTCTCGCACTCATCAATGTCTGCATCTGCATTGGCACTTTCATCTCCTCTCTTTTCACTTCTTCCTTCTCCTAGTCGAGAGACGAAATCTCGCATAGCTTAGACCGATTCAGTACCTGCCTTCTTCTCAGGCTGAGACTCTTCCTCCGAGTTCTGGCGGTACGCACCGCCTGTGAGAGCTGGGTCGTAGTTGGGCGTTCTATTTTGACCTGTTAGCCAAGCGAATATTTTCATAAGGGCAGGCGTAATTGTTTGAAGGCGGGGTAAGGTAGATTGATAGATGGATAGATAGATAGACTAGAGAAAGTAGTGGTTTGATTCGTTTGATATTGGCTTTCTCTGTGCTTTGCTTCACTTGCTTGCGTGGAATTGGATTCTTGATTATGTGCAATTGGGGATGTGAGGCTTGCCGCTTGCTGGGGTATTAGAAGGTTGGCCCTCCTCGCCCTTTATCTATGGCTTCCGAGGGAGTTTTGCTAGAGAAGTCATCGAATGCAGTCCATTTGGTAGGCTTTATCGTCACCCTCGTTTTAATCATCTCCCCTTTCCTCGTCATCCTCATCTACTCCACATTCTCTCGCAAGTATCACGTTCTAATCCCACCGTCATCCGACTGAGCCGAGTTTTTATTTTTTAGGTTCAATTTTAACATGACCCCAGAATTCCAGACGTGCTTGACGGTACATTCATCTTTTCATATTGAAGTCAATTGGCTGCTGTTCAGAATCGTTAATGCCAGCAATACGACCTTCCAAGACCAGAGCAATACTCCATCCAAGTCAGCACCTAAAGCCGTCCAACCCGGTCCATGGGAGCTTCTGATATGTCGTTCCGTTGTCATATCTGTTGTTGGTTTAATTGGTTACATGTTCTCGCTTATCGAGATATCCTTAAAATGGGGTCTTTTCAGGAAGGCTATCCTCTCTTTTATTACCCCACCACCGGCGAACCGAAATCTATTGTTTCGTTTGGCAGGCGACACTGTTAGATTACAACTGTACACCCCGAAGCGAGGAAACACAATATCATGCAGTAAGTTATGGGTACAATTCCCCACCTGATCGTAGTTAAAACTCCTGTTCTCACTCTCATACGTATGCGGGAACATGTTTGCATAGTTTCAGGAATCGGGATGGGCAACTGTGTTATTGTTTAAGGCTTCGCGAGAACTACAAAGAGATTGGTATACTGTACGAGATATCTGTTCTACTGCTACGACTTGAAATTTAAGTTTTTCTTTCTGTGGATGGGTTTATGTCTGCCCAACAAAAGCAGTTTGCGCACTCTTTGAATGTAACTCTAAGGTGGGTTTTGTTGATTCATGTTATGTTTGTCAAAGAAAGAATTCAGAACAACTTTAATGATTGCACACAAGCGACAGAACAGAGGAGTTCATGTAGTTCATAAATTTAGTCAAAGCGTAAAGTGAGGAAGGGCCATACGCAATTTTGAGGTCAGCTTTGCCCTGCTACACCTTGATTTTCGCGACTTTGTGTTTGTGGACCATACCTGGATTCTTCAAAGCATTCAAATATTGAGCACAGCATAGATCGGATCATCTATCACCTCTCTCTCAGAATCTTGATTTGAGATGGCAAATACAGCCCGCAGTGTCTGCTACCTCAGACAAACTCTCCGTCCACATGAGGTATGGCCTCTGATGGGGCTAACTCCAGAACAGGTCTTAGAGAAGATGAACGCTCACCTCGAAAGCTTGCAGTACAAGAGCGAAATCAAAAATGCTTGGATTGCGGCCACCGAAGCATACAACAAGAGCAACGGGGGACATACCACTCATCGAAATCTCCTCTGCGGCAAGCAGCAAGACAGGGACAAGAATCTTTTAGACAAGAGGTACGAGCTCTTGAGTGAGACAGTCTTCAAAGGCTTGTTTCCACCTGGAACTTTGCATCTCTATTTCGTTATGGCTGCAAACTGCGAGGGGAAGCGATATCAGGGCACCACAATTTGCGATAAATACAAACACGATACCACCCCTGACACCGTCATCGTAGACGTGCTGATCTATGACAAGCCTGAAACCCAGTGCAACGATACGCGCATGAAATGGCTGACAGGCACTCTGCTGCACGAGCTTGTACACGCCGTAGTGGACGTCTACACATGTGCATGTCAGCGCTGCAAAGAGAGCTCGGTCGAAGCAGAAGGTTTGACTGGACATGGACCTGTATGGATGGGCATCTCTTTAAAGGTCGAGAAGACCATGCAGCAAATTTTCGGATATCGATGCTGGCTTGGTCGTACTCAATCGTTGGCCATTGAACACCATGCAAGCCAACATCGTCACTCGGAGAAAGAGTTGAGGGCGCATGAGGTCAATGAGGGGCTTTATTGCGAATCGAGGATTGCTTGTGGAGAAGCTGAGCCTGATAAAAGAATTCCTTTTAACAGAGATGATTTTACTCAGAAGGAGGGTAATGGAGAGTTGGATCTTACGGCGTTCGTGAGTGATTATGCTATGCGATGATTCTTCTGGGGATGAAGAAGATGAAGTTTAGAATCTTGGATATTGCTGTCTCCGTTGCGGCAAGAAGATGTGAGTATCTGCAGATCCAGTTTCCAAGTGTTTATTGTCTTGAACAGGTTGAAAGAGGACGTTCGAGATGGTTCACAACCCCGTCACCACTCACCACCGCCACAACCCCTTTCTTTCATGACCCCGCACTCGCTTGACTTCGGAGGGCCTCCTTCCGCGACCAACATGGACGGACTTGTACTGTACAGGACCAACTGGCTTATGAGAAGCAGACGATCTCACTGCAGGTCCAGTTTTACGTGTCAACAGCACACCTCATGCGTGGAAAAACCCAAACAATTTCCTGCATCGTGCTACCCTCGCTGAGACGAATAATCTTCTTGCACATATCATTAACAGTTGAAGAGAAATAATATATAAAGTCAACACCCTCGCTTCCCAAGCTATGTCACCTATCCATTCATCACACTTACAAGTTACGATTATTCCAAGTCCACGATGTTCATCAAGAAAGACGACCGGCTTGTGTATCGATATGATGCGGAGCAAGTATGGATTCAGCCATGGGGAAAAGACGCATTCCGAATCCGAGCCACGAAAATGAACAGCATGCCAACAGAAGACTGGGCACTCCAGAAACCCACTCCAGCAACCCCCGAAATATCAATCTCAGAAAATGAAGGAACAATCTCCAACGGCAAGATCCGCGCCGTCGTTTCCAAGCGAGGGAAGATTATGATATACAACTCGAAAGGAGATTTGCTGTTAGAAGAGTACGCACGAAACAGGCGAGACGTCACGGATCCAAAATGCAGCGCAATTGAGATCGAAGCACGGGAGTTCAAGCCGATTCTAGGCGGCGATTATCATCTCACGATGCGTTTGGAGTCAGTTAGTTCGAAAGAGAAGATTTTTGGGATGGGCCAGTATCAGCAGGATAGCCTGGATCTGAAAGGTCACGATCTGGAGCTCGCGCACCGGAATTCCCAGGCTAGTGTGCCTTTTGCATTGTCTTCGCTCGGGTATGGTTTGTTGTGGAATAATCCTGGGATTGGAAGAGCGGTCTTGGGAAAGAATGTTATGAGTTTTGAAGCGTATTCTACGAAGGTTTTGGATTATTGGATTGTTGCTGGAGATTCCCCGGCGGATATTGAGGAGGCGTATGCTAGAGCGACTGGGACTGTGCCGATGATGCCGGAGTATGGACTTGGTTTCTGGCAGTGCAAATTACGATACCAGACCCAAGAAGAATTGCTTGGTGTTGCTCGGGAGTATAGAGCTAGGAAATTGCCCATCGATTTGATTGTAATCGATTTCTTTGTAGGTACATGAGAGAGAAGAGTCTCTGTCCCCTCCCTTTCTTGGCAAATTCTCTCCATTCCAGGAACTGTCTTATACCACACAATATTTCCAGACATAGAGCTGATCCATCTACCACAGCATTGGCCAAAACAAGGGGACTGGAGATTTGATGCTGATTATTGGCCGGATCCTGGTAAGTTGAAACATCGAAGCTCTTGAAAGCGACGTTGCTGACTGAGTCAAGACGCCATGATCAAAGAGCTACAGGAACTAAAAATCGAGCTCATGGTCTCAATCTGGCCGACTGTCGACACCCGATCCGAGAACTACCAAGAGATGCTCGAGAATGGTTACCTCATCCGAACCGACCGCGGGATGCGAATCGGCATGGATTTCGAAGGCAACACCATCCACTACGACGCCACTAACCCAGAAGCACGCACCTACCTGTGGGAAAAGGCCCGAAAGAACTACTACTCCAAAGGAATCAAGGTGTTCTGGTTGGATGAAGCCGAGCCGGAATACTCGTTTTACGATTTCGATAACTACAGGTATTATCTGGGCCCGAATGTGGCGGTTGGGAATATTTACCCGAGGGAGTACGCGAGGACTTTCTACGAGGGGATGGAGGCTTCTGGGCAGGAGAAAATTGTGAATTTGCTGAGGTGTGCGTGGGCTGGGAGTCAGAAATACGGAGCGTTGGTCTGGAGTGGGGATATCGCTTCGTCGTGGTCGAGTTTGAGGAATCAACTTGCTGCGGGCTTGAATATGGGGATTGCGGGGATTCCGTGGTGGACAACTGATATTGGAGGGTTTCATGGGGGAGATCCTAACGATGAGGCTTTTAGAGAGTTGTTTGTGAGATGGTTCCAATGGGGTGCTTTCTGCCCTGTCATGAGACTCCATGGAGATCGGGAACCGAAACAGCCTCAACATGGTACAACTGGAGGCGCGACTTGTCTTTCGGGTGCGGCTAATGAAGTGTGGTCTTATGGAGAGGAAGTCTATGGGATCTGCAAGAAATACATGCTCATACGAGAAGAGATGAGAGGTTATACGCGAGGATTGATGGAGGAAGCTCATGAGAAAGGCACACCTGTCATGCGACCTCTATTCTACTCCTTCCCTAAGGACAAGAAGTGTTGGGAGGTTGAAGATCAGTATATGTTTGGGGACAAGTATTTGTGCTGCCCTGTTTTGGCTGCTGGACTTCGAAAGAGGGAGGTGTACTTGCCGAAGGGCTGGGAGTGGAAAACTTGGGATGGGGAGAAGAAGTTTGAGGGTGGGCAGGTTATTGAGGCAGACTGTCCTATTGATACCATGCCGGTCTTTGTGAGGCTGTGAGTAACCACTCGGCTGAAAGCAAAGAACAATGTCGATGAATGGCATATGATTTAACCTCTAGAGTGAAATAAAATTGCTGATTGTCCCACAATTTCAGGGATTTGGGTGGCGAGAAACTTCGAGACTTCAGAGATTGATTTTGCCTCCGTCTTAAGGAGAGCCTAAACATTTAGCTTTTGTGGAAAGAAGACTCGAGCTGTGGGTCTGCTAGTCCTCCATTTGTAAATGTCTTCGACTGCTTGCAGTTGTGGCCACTCCGTCCGAACAATCAACATATCCTGTCAAGAGGCCAAACATCATTTGTTCGAGATCATGCAGTCAGGTCACATCCGCAGTAAAAGTAAGCCCAGAAGTGAAATGTCTTGAGAGTACAGATCGACCACCAAGCTTGCTCGCACCTCATTTTGTAAACTTGCCACTCTTCTTCCATCTTCATGAGTCAAAACAATTTCTCTGTATCGAACATATGTCTCCATCACCTACTGTATTCCTCGGGAATGCTGTTGGCTCCTGACTGCTTGTTTGAATCAAGGTCGTGCCCCTGTCCTGATGAGGCGATCCTTCCCATCATTGTCCGTAGTACTCTCATATCGATTCATGATCAGACATCTGCAAACAAACGTTAGCAAAGTGAATCCAATTTCTTTTCATTCCAGACAAGGATCAGTTATACTTACCTCTATCTCACGCTCGGCGGATTCAATAGTAGCTGCAGCAGTAGCAGCAGTAGCAGGGTCACCCAGCGCAGCGCGAAGAGTAGCCTCAGCCCACTCAAGCATCTGAATACCAACAGCCCGAGACTCCCCCATCTCCCTCATCTTCTCATCAACCCATCTCTTGCGCACCATCTCAATCTGCTCCGTACCCATCTTGACTCTCCTCATGATGACCGGCATTAGCAAAGCAATATCGCTGTGATTACGTCCATGGTTCGCGGCAACTTGGCTCATCCAGGTGAAGAGTTCCTGTCGCTCCAATCTGACGAGCTTGCGGATGTTTGTGACGATGTTTTCTCCAGGTTCGTGGCCGAGGGCTGTTACAGCCTGAGCGAGTTCTTCGTCGGTCTTGCTCGCCCAGTCTGTGGCTGTTGGCATGGGACCGACGTCGGGGAGGAAGAGTTTTAGCATGTCTGCCTGTGTTTCGGTAAGTTGGGCAGAATCGTAAAGTAGAGATTCTTGTGTACTTACCTGAGATCGAAGAGTCTGATTTTCGCGGTTGCGGAGCGCGCTGTTTCGAAGTGGTGTTGTTAGGACGACAATTGGACGCGATCCGAGTTCCTTCGTCCGGAATTGAAATTCGAGTTTAAAGAGGAGTGTAGAGCCGTAGGCTGCAGAAAATTGACGCTCTTTTGAAGTCGACTTTTTTGTCGGCTTTCACGAAGGCGAGCATCAGAGGGTTGCTCCAGCAGTGCGACAAAGATGATTGCGGACGTAACGTGACCCGCGTTGCTCGTGCTAAAAACAAGTTCGAAGTGGAATAGATCTCTTCACCGCTCCAATATTCAATCCAGAAGCCAGTTTTTACACAATTTATAATTATATTGACATACCTCGGCCTAAAAAGGCTTGCGGGGGCGGCGCATAATATACTTTTCGCTGTTTTTTGGTTCGGGGACATGTTGTTTTGTTTTGGTGCCAAGCCTTAAGCGATTTTCGACGACATATATTCTGGTTTGTTCTCTTGACAACTTGCCCTCTCTACGGCACGGCTCAACTTTGCGTCGGTTGGCGCGAAAAGGCAAGCAGAAAAACAACTAAAACCAAGCGACGTAGAAAAAAGTAGCAAAAG
Organism: Leptodontidium sp. MPI-SDFR-AT-0119; assembly: GCA_020726505.1. Lineage (NCBI taxonomy): Eukaryota > Fungi > Ascomycota > Leotiomycetes > Helotiales > Leptodontidiaceae > Leptodontidium > Leptodontidium sp. MPI-SDFR-AT-0119. The sequence continues at coordinate 827,927 of JAHLEZ010000013.1, read as the reverse complement.
GCTCGAGTTTGGTAAGTTCTGTTCTTAATCACGTTCTAGTCACGTACCGCCAAGAATAGAGGTCTCCCATAGCATTTTCTGGTGGTGGAGGGAAATAAGTGGGTCTCGCAGCCCCGCAGGGAGTTAGACCTCGTTCAGTCGTACCTAATTTCTCTCGGCATAAAATCATCAGTGTTTCTAACCTCCTTAAAGATCTTCGACATTCGCTTAAAGGGTCAATAACAAAAGACACAGAAGCTGCGGAGGTCAAGACCCAACCAAGATGATCTCGCAGTTAATATACTTATTTCAGCACTTATGGCAACACCAGGCAACATTATGGAATAATCTTCAATCGACCTGTTATTGATCTTGGAGATATAATGTCTCACGAACACTTGATGATGTATATATCTGCAAGACATTGATCTGGGTTCCGAGATATTATACTTGGGATAAAGCTGTCCGTCACCTTCTCAGGTAGGTTGATTCAGGGCTTGGAATTAACTAAAGCGGTACTGGGGCCTCCTATAATCGTAGTCAAACAATTGGATGTGCTAATTCAGCACTTTGATCTTGTACAAATTGAGAAAAAAGAGAACATCTCATTCCCTTGTGTTGACATTGAACAAAATGAGAAATAGGAGAGAGTCTAGTAGGATCCTAGATAAATGGATAGTAGTAACAAGAGTAGAATGAATGATCTGAGCAACCTGATAGCACGGAATTAGATGGCAGTTATGCGTACTGTGGATCTGCAAACTTGTATGAGACCAGGAAGTAACCTGTGGTAGAGGTAGCATCCAAACAAAAAGTTAAGAGAATAGCATAGACTAGCAAAAAGCAGTGGTGCGAGAATCTGCGCTGACATGCCAGAGAGGATATTACAAGTGATATGCAGCAGAAGGCAACAAATTCAAAGTTTCCAATTAACCCAATCGCAGCCAAAATAGTACAGGCAATTTGCAACCTTTGATGTACGGATGTGAAGCTTTCTTTTCTTGCAACCATTGCCCACGGCTGGACTCAGATTGGCAAGTCAAGGATCGAGAACGGCATTACAGTACTATGAACTGCAAGACAACAGGGGTTGGATTGGGAAGGATTCTTTGGATCGATCCAGATCTTGAAACATGTCCTACTGAGCTTCTACGCCATGTAGCATTGCATAAAGCGTTCCGTGTTATAAATTGCGGTGTTTGCGAAAGTAGACAGGTTTAGGGTTTGGTTCTTGGTTCTCCTTTTCTCTCTGGCCGACCCCCTCCCATGCTTTGGCTTCTCTGTCATTGACAGCCGCAGATATTGAGATGAACCTGGGTAATCTGGCTTGGGATGAAGCCTTGTTTCCGGATAGTGCAGAAATTTTCTGGTGGCGGAGCCGTAGCTTCCCATGAAAGCATATTCTGATTGACCGTGAACAAGAGCGAAGTCCTACAAAACCAAATGGCAACCCCTTCGGCTTCAAACATTCAATTGAGTGTTCAAGCTAAGAGGCATAAAAAGCACTGGCCAATGGCAATCGAGGGATTTGGCGATTTGGCAGCTGGCCTTAACTTGATGTTTACTTTGGCCCACTTTTCACCGCCCTACTCCTGCTTGTTCTGCCTCCTCGCCGACTGCTTGCCCACAAAGCGAGTTCCTCTCCTCCAACTCAATATTCGAACGCACAAATTTTGCTCGAGACAAAAACAAATTGCTTTGACGGCTGAGATACCACAAGTAGGAATTTCCTCAGCCAATTGCTCTGGAGGACATTGCTGATTTCAGACACAGTCGAGATGATGCCCATTCCAAATTCTACAGAATGGGCCAAGAGCAGGCTCGTTGATGCCAGTATGAATTACGGCCTGTCATCGAGTGGAACCAAGAGCGACATAATTGCTCGACTGCACTCCCACGAGATTGAGAAGAGAGTGAGCTCTTACAACGCTCGAAAGGATAAATGCGTTCTTTGGGGTCGGGACCAAGACGGCACAGACCTCCTGACTGGAGTTCACCTGATTGAGGAGGCAATGAAGAAGGCAGCTGAAGAGCAGCACACTGCAGACAAGAGGTACATGGAGAAGCGTTTGGAAAGGGTGACAAATGCCTTGGAGGAATCTGAGAGAGCAGCTTCGGTCTTCGCAGAGACAGAAAGTTCCAGCATCAGTAGAGATATTCAAGTCATGAGGGAGCGCAGACTTGCTAGACAGGCAGCAAGTCCTGCAAACAGAGCGAGAAATGTGAGATGCTTTAACAACATGGCAGAACTTGGGAGCTGACAGACATTCAGACAAGACCAATCCCAAGACCAATTCAACGACCAGTCCAACGAACAATCATCCCACGAGCAATCCCACGAGCAATCCAACAGCCAATCCAACGACCTATCCCACGACCTTCTAACCCACTTCCAACAACGGCGACTTCAACTCGGGCCCCAGCTGGAATCTTGACTTCTGCGTCAACGTCGAAAGTAACATGCCAAACCCCCATCGTCCTACCCTGCACAAGAACGCGCTTGGAATTACCATGCACGCTCCAAAGAGGGCCAGACGATAAGTGCCGAGCAGGGTTGTCAGTTTACGGAGGCGTGGAAATGAAAGTGCGAAGAAGCTGTACAAGTTTAGGAAGCTGGAATGGTGGTGAATGTGGGAAACTATTTGGAAATTGCTTCATCAAATTGGAGCATGTTTGACATGTAACGTTACTATGAGGGACTACACTGGAATGGATATACTGTACAATATACTGCTTTAGATTCTGACTTCATTTGTGATTTGTGACTAAATCTTTGCAAATAACAGTGGTGAGAAGACCCTTGAGATTCCTCGGGGGCCTCGGGGGCCTCTGCTCTTCTTCAAGTAGGAAGTCAGAAGCAGATTTCTGAATGTGCGAGAGCCACACAAATGCAAGGCAAAGTAAACAGTTAAGAGGATTGTCCATGAGTCTTCTGCCTGGCATCACTTCAGAACAAGGACAATAGTAAAAATAAGGATACGCAGAATGTCAATGTACAGCACCAGGGCAGCGCATACTCCGTGGCCAATTGCGGTTGAAGGCTCTCAACTGTGAGCGAAAGAGCAGCATCAAATCAAAGGCAGAACGTAGAAGTACCCCACTTGGGCTGTCAGTCACAATGGGCTGCATTTCTGCCCTCTAGCTATATCTACAGACTCCCTACAGGTTTTAAGATTTGAACAGATATTATTGCTCCAATTTGGCCCACTTCACAGCATCTATCAAGCGCTGTCATCAGAAGAATCTTCGGAGGGATGATCATGACCTGGCGACGGCGCGATCCTCCAATCAATGGCAGGAGTCTGTCCGATGAAGTGGAGACCATACTTGACTTCTACAATGGCAACCATGGGGCGTGTCCAATCTGGGTCTTCCGATTGCTGCTCATCGAAATCCGAGTTTATTTGCTCCAGATATGAGTACCAGGAGTCCCAATAATCAGGGGAGTGCATGGCGCTCTTGAAATGGATGTCACCCACATGTCTGAAGTATCCCTTGCGCAGACGTTCCATTGCTTCCTCCTCTTGCACGCTTAGCCACTGCTCTTCATCTGCAATTTCATCTTCGTTGTCTCCGTCTGGTATGTCATCTCCCTCTTGCAGTGGTCTAGACTCAGTAGGTCCATGTTCAAGGTCTACAACAGCGACTTCTTGTTCGTCCTGCTCCTCGTCGTTGTCTGATCCCTGGTCATGTTCTTCTTCCGGATCCAGTCCCGATGTGGGTGAGTCTTCATCGAAGTACTCGAACTCCGCCGCTTCGCTATCCGAATCAAAGCCCGCCCCATCTTCCATCAATACCAGTGAGAAATGTGACAGCCCTTCCATCTTCCTGACGATTGCTGCTTGGGGATCAACAAGCAAGGGAAAAGAATCGTACAACAGCTTCATCCCGAGATATACATCCTCCGTGAAAGCTATCCTCTTTATAGAGCTCAAGTATGCCGAGTCCATGAAGTTGGTCCGCGGCTTTCGTAAATTGAACATTGGGTCGCTGATGAATATCGTGTCTTCCTCCAAGTCAATCCACGTTTCGAGTAACCTCGCGTATGGCTTCAATGCTTCTTGCCGTGCTTCTCGACAGACAGGAATGACCTGAGGAAGACCTCCGCAGCTGTCTACACAAGCTCGCCATGTTTCCTTTTCGGCTTCATATGCGATTTGAATTACTCGCGGACGACTCGGTGAAGCTTTGGCCCATATAAGGCATCGTATCTCTGCTGGCAGGTCGGGAAATTTGGCAAATAATCGTGAGGGTGTGCCCTGTTGTGTGAAGACCGTAGCCATCGTTTTGCAGATGCGCAGGTACGAAGGATAAATGATTGTTTGCGGTTGATGTTTTCTTGAAGCGCGCTTGGGAGCAGCCGCGCTGCTAGATGCACCTAGGTCGAGGAGGATTTTCGCTTAATTGGCCATTGATAACAGCACATGGGGGGATCTGGTGCTAAAGTAATAACTTCAAGGTGTGATATTATTAAGCCCAAGTCTTGGCTATCAGAGGTCAGGTATCGCGGCCGCCGCATCCGCATGAGCAGGTCCGGACAATTCAAGTCCAATCTGAGCCGTGAAAGCGGACGACTTGCATCTGGACATTGGTGTGTGAATTAAATATTTACGAACAAGTCTATTTAGCGTCTTATCTATTTTCTGGGAGCAAGCTAACTCGAAAAGCTATAGGAATACACCATCTCCCAATATCCTCTCCTCAACCACCCGGCCGCTCACGACCGCCTTAGTGTTAGGACCCTGCAGTTGTTTCGTACACTATGAATTCATACGAGAACCAGATTCCCAATGGAGGGCACTTCGAAGCTCCCGCTATCCAGATCGCAAACCAAGCATGCTTGTCCTGCAAGAAACAAAAGCGAAAATGCGATAAAGCTTTGCCAGCTTGCGCGCTCTGCAAGTTCGTCATGTCCTTCAATAGTCCTTTGTTATATCTTATGGTACTGATTTGATTTTTAGTCGTATGAACCGGGCCTGTGATTACAGCGATGCCACTCCCCCGCCAACCAGCGATGACTTTAATGCTCTGAAGATGAAGGTGATGCAGCTTGAGGCGACCTTGCATGGACGACATTCCCAACCTACATCATACACACCTTCCTCCTCCAGTGGCCTGGCTGTGGCAGAAAGCATTGGTCATCAAATCCCTGCATACAACCCAACTCAGGATATCTCGTGGCAAGGCGTACAAAACAGATTCCCTGCTATCGCGTTCCTAGATAGTGATACTTTCAAATATGGCGGGTGGGTAGTTTTCTCATTCAAAAGGATACTCGCTGACAAAACTAGGGTTGTTGTACCTAAGCCTCTCGTCGAAATTCCAGGAGTATGTCTTCGCTGTCCATTTTGTTGTATCAAAGCTAATGACGGCAAGGATGTTCTTCAACTCTTAGGAGATGGACCTGAAATACAAGATATCATCACCAAATATTTCGAAACAGTCCATAAATGGATGCCTATCGTTTCCCACAAGCGCATGACTCGGAATATGGTAAACCCTATGTGGGAGGGTGGCCCAGATCTTGCTTTGCTATTTCTCTGCATGAAACTCATCACATCTACCCCCCCAGATGGCATTGAGGCGTCCCAAAGTCCACTCTACATATCTGCCAAACGGTTTATTGCATTATTGGAGGCTACGGGAAGTGCGTCTCTACATGTCCTTCAAGCAGGTCTCTTGGTTACATGGTATGAGTATGGCCAAGCTATCTACCCAGCTGCTTACATGTCTGCCGGATGGTGCGTGAGATATGGCAACATGCTTGGAATCAATGGAAACTCTGAAGCTGCAGAGATTCTAGGTCGCACAGTAAGAATTCCATCCCCAACTATGAATCTGTGCTGATCTGGCGATCAAGGGCACTTGGGTTGAACAAGAGGAGAGACGAAGAACTTGGTGGGGTGTACTTCTGGCTGATAGGTATATTCTTCTGGAATCCCCGAGGCTCGAGTTTGGACTTCTACTCATATTTCGCAGGATCGTTTGCATCGGTTCGCAAGGATATATTCCAAATCCGCAAGAGCCTACCCCAGAAGATGTACTCCCTGTTCACGACTACGCCTGGGTAATTCCCTTTTCCCTTTTTATGTATTTTCTAACAATCTGTCTAGGAAGCTGGAGAAGTCACCTCCGCTGGTCAGCGAACAGTTGGCATGCCTATCGATGTAGCGGTTGATCCATTCCCACGCCTCTGCCAAGCCTACAGTACAATGGGAGCAGTCATCAGCCACCACCACGGCAAGAAATTACCGGACGAGAAGGATCAATTCATGGCTGCCACACAGCTCTACTCCGAAATCTCGAATCTGATCCTCAAGCTCACCGAAGAATCCACCAACGATCCCCTCGGCCTCGCTTCCCCTCTCGCCGTCGCGTACAGTACCCTCTGCATGCTCTGCAAGCGCTACTCCTGCCCGTCGACCCGTAACTGCGCCCCTCCTTCCACGCAAGCAGCTTCGGAAATGCAAACACAAGCTATCGAAGGCCTTCGCAGCGTATCAGCTAGCATCAAGGAATTCGCCGGTCATATTGCAGATGTCACGCCTCAACCGCTGGACCTCGACAGAGTCAGCCCAATCATCATGGATGCACTGTACTCAGCTGCATCAAACTATGCGTGGATGGTTAGAGAGAGCGGCGATGAGACATGTCAAAACGCTTTGGATTCTCTGCGGAATACGATGAGAAGACTTGGGGTCCGATGGAGAAGCGCCGCGGAGTATCTGCGGATATTGGAAGCTCAGGTCAGCATTCCCCCTCTTTTCCACTGGAGATACTTAGGGTCAGAATCCCAAAACGTCCCCCAAATTTCGATACTTGGAAATGAATCAGTGCTAATTTGTGAACTAGGAGTTTACTTATGCGGTTGGTAGCGCGGGGTCATGATTCGGACTTTAGTCAAGGGAAGGGGTCTCAGGCGCCATCGCCTCGAACTCTTGTTCGTGTTCTACGGTCTCCTTTATCTGCGGCGTTCGTAACACCAGGAATGGGCGTCTTACCTGACTGCTGATCTATGCTGGGCTGATGTCTTCGTGGGCAGATATGGAGGGAATATCCCGAGGTTGAATATCGATATAACTCCCAGAGATCTTGAGAATATCAGTACAACTGCCCTAGCCAAAGCAATTCTAATTAACGATTGACTTTCTTCCACGGTTTCTAAGCCTCATGCCCCATGCCACCAGTACCTGGGTATCTCTTGAATTTAAAACCTCCCCGACACATTCCTTCAGTTAAAGGCGAGTACTACCACACCAGTGACAAGATTTCCGCATCCCCGATTCAAACACTAGTTTCAAAATAAGGGGAGAATTCTTTTCTAGAGATTAAGAGAGAAGAACATCACAGATAAAGAAAAACAAAACTGGAAATAAATAAAAAAAAGGTCAAAAACCAAATCCTCCAACTCCGGAGCAAAAGGGAATAGGACCCTTTTAGCCTTACGGCGATCTGTCCTGGTTCGTGAACACAATAGGACTCAACAATCCAGCCTCGCAGCAACCCAGGATCACTGCACGACCATGTTGGAAAGGATCTGGTTCTAAGAAAGGATAGTGCACTCCGAAATGGCACGACCAGCGCGCCATTAGGGACGGAGACAACAACCAAAAGACTTATTTCGGTAGATATACGACAAAAAATAATATCGGGTAATCTCAGGCCAAAAAAAACAAGACTGGAAACAAAAAAGAGTTCAAAAACCTTTCAAATTCCGGAGCAAAAGGGAATAGGACCCTTTTAGCCTTGCGGCAATCTGTCCTGGTTCGTAAACACTATAGGACTCAACATATCCAGTCACATAAAGACAAAGGGTCGATATGCGCCACTGTTGGGTGGTAGCGAGTTCTGTAAAGATAGGGCACTCCGAAACGGCACGACCAGCGAGCCATTTGAGACGGAGACAACAACCAAAAGGCTTATTTCGGTAGATACACAAGAAAAAGTTCAAAAAACTTTTAAACTCCAAAGCAAAAGGGAATAGAACCCTTTTAGCCTTTCGGCAATCTGTCCTGGTCCGTAGACACTGTAGAACTCAACATATCCAGTCACATAAAGACAAAGGCTGTCGATATGCGCCACTGTTGGGTGGTAGCGAGTTCTGTAAAGATAGGGCACTCCGAAACGGCACAACCAGCGAGCCATTAGGGACGGAGACAACAACTCAGGAACCTGTTTCGTTAGATATACGTCAAAAAATAATATCGGCTAATCTGAGGCAGAAAGTCAAGCGAGACCGAAAATGAGTCGCATAGGCATTCACCACCCTCTTATCTTAGTCCAGGGAGACTCCTCAATAAGAAAAAGAAAGAAAATGGTTACGCAGATGTTATATTTTACTACTATGCCGATTGTATTGTCTTTAGTGAGACCTAGAAGTTGCGTCGCGGCAGATCATCACAAAATTATCCATGTTATCAATTGGCTTAGAGACTTGTGAACTTGACGATTAGAACCACTGTATAGAAGAAGGTCCACGAGGTCGACAAACCCTTAGTAATGCTGAGTAAGATATCTATTCCCGTCTATAAGCTTGTTCGGTGAGCGACGCTGCAAAAGAAATTCCAGCGTTCGGAAAATTTTCCTTAGGATACGCCGCTTGATTCTCCATGTTGGTGTACACCGCGTCAAAATGTTATCCCTGAGGTATAAGTTCTATAGACTGCTAAGCACTTCAGAATTGAGAAAGTCTCTGACCAGAATGTGGCAAATATTTTTCTGCCTTCTTTTAGTCCCGGGGGTAGGCAATGGAGGGGAGGCGAAGTTGAGCCGTGGCACGGGGAAGGCGAGAAGTTTCCTGGATTAAAGAAAAAGACACGACGAATAGTTCAGCAAGGATTAGCCTACGGCCCGACAGACAGAAGGAGCTGCCAAGTTCTACACGGTACACGCATACTGGAAATTCGCTTAAAGCTTGGCATCAACAAACATCATGTCGGCGAATCTAAAAACTGCGAAAAAAAAGTCTTTTGGGCAGGCGCCAAAGGAGGAGACGAGCAGAGATACAAGGCGAAAAATAGAAGTGCTTAAGTCGTTTTATTCAATCAAAGAGCGCATTTTACCAAAGTCCACGCGATGTGCAACTTGGCGTGCAGGTCAATAGCGCGTGCCAAAATTGCTGAGAGCTGGGCCAAGTAGCAGATTCACCCTCAGTGCTCACCAGCGACAAACCCCAATTCACCCTGCAATTCACATCTACAGTGTTTTAACGCGCATTCTCAATTATTTCTGCCAAATTGATACCTACTATGGGCAACATTTGCTGTCAGGCTCCCGAAAAATCTGAGAAAGTGGCACGGCTGGGTGGGAAATGCCTGCCTCTTTCATGAAGTGCAAGATCAATAGCAGAGGGGCAAAGCCTATTCCACATACCCAAATCTGAAGAGACACATGCAGTTTCTGGCTTCTGCAAATTTTGTTTGCTGCCTTGCGCTAGCACCAGCGCAGCAAGTGAATGCTTTCTGCCTGAGGAGCTGTGAAGGTCACGATATGTTGTTGACGTGCCGGGGTACTAAGCGGTTGCTAGCGCCTCGCGACCTACAGCCAGCCTCATAAATTTCCCACAACGTCCGAGGAAATAATCTAACAACTTCAGAAACTTGTTCAGTCGATAACAACCGACCCGAATAGACCGGGATCATCTTCATTTGTGTGCTACAACGCAGTTGCGCCTTCAACTCTTCCCACACTGTCCTCGCGCAAGCTATCGACTTCAACTCTCAAAAAATCTGGTACGCACTCACCTTTTAATACCTGTAACTCTAATTGACCTGTATTCAGAAATAATGCCAGTCATCCAACCACTTCCCTCAATCGGCGGGATTGGCCCCCTGCCACGCCACACCGCTTGGGCTGATATGACCACCGATGAGCTTGTCGAAGAAATAGAAGCCATTGGCGACCGCACCACCTCCATCGAGACCAAGTACTACCCTGAGCTTGTTCTCATGTTAGCCCAGAATCACAAGACCAAGCTTCTTCACTGGTTCCGCGGATACTTGGCTGCATGGCCTCTCGAACTTTGCGACGACCCGGCAATGCTTAACATGCACCACGTTCTTGACAAGCTCCGCGCCGATGTCGACCATGCCGCCTTCTCTGCCATCCAAGCATTCTACAAAAAGGGCAAGGCTGACACCAAGGCTTTGAATCAAGAATTCAAGTCCGACTTCAAGAAAATGGACACCATTCGTCACAAGGAATTGAAGGCGGAAAAGGCAAGCATCCATGCTGAACTCATGGCCGAGAAGCAGCGACGGCTTATCGCGAAGCATACCAACGGTCACAACCAATCTATCCAGGATGAGGAGAGCTTTACCATCATGAAGGCAAACCTTGACGCAGACCGATATGGATGTTAAGCAGGCTTTCAAGGTAGGTCACCAACCACCTTCCCCCCCTCAGGTGTTGTTGCATGTGCTAACTTACCGTCAGCAATCTCACTCACGGCTCACTGGCGGATGGAAATTTTTATCAGGTTGGATGGATACTTTCTTCAATGGGCGTGGGGGATTTCGATTGTATTGCGGATATGGGTTTGGGTGGGCGTTAATTGCATTTGAGTCAATGGACTGGGGGTGAGGATGCTCTGGGGATTTGGAACTTGCCGTGGATGGATGATACCCTCGGTGTTCCTGGCGTTAGTGTTTCTAGGTTTTGCCCAAAGGCGTGCCATTGACAAGACTTCGTTCATTTTGCATGATGGTGACTTTGGACGTGTGCCCCGTGCTATCCATGCGCAACAGCCCAGGATTGTGGTGAGAGGTAGGTGGTAAATCTGAAAATGTGACATGAAATTGATGAGAAGAGTTTCCCACGCCATCCTTTAAGCCTCACACCCACACCTAAGGAGATTGTGATCTCAACTCTTTACCCATACTCCCTCATCACTCATTCATCGTTCTGGCTCGGCGCATATTTCGACCAACCCCTAATCCTCGGACCGTAATAATAGACGATGTAAGGCACGGGCACCATGAGTGCCGATATTCAAGCCAAGATGGTAAATGTCCAATGGACTTCCACATTCTTGCAAAATCTGCAGTCTAGGTCAACTTCCACATCCAGCTTGCTCAACATCAAAGTAAACACCCACGGAATGCCCACGACTGTCATGCCACCCGCAGCCACGTATCGTATCAACGTCAAACTCGCCAATACGCTGGCAGCGTATATCTCGTAACTATCAATGATATACTGATAACTGCTGATGAAAATACACAGAATTCCGTTCCCGAACAACATACTTGATAACAAGCCACTCCAGCACGATATGCTGGAGTAGTTCGTCCAACCCATCCAGAGTAAGCTGATCGGAACAGTTGGCGCCCCAGACATAGCGAACCAGAGTCGCTTCTCAGGGGCAGACGAGCGTTAGGGCTATGTGAAGCTTGAGCAGCAGCGAGATCTCGTTTCGCCCATTTTTGGATGAGAGGAACCAGAAGAGATGCAAAACACAATCCAACAGCTATACCCAGAAAAGCCAGACAAGTGAAACCTTCGCTGAAGCTATACGTATCCCCGAAGATATAAGTATGTCCACCCAAGAACGTGAACAGGATGATATATCGACCGCAAAATATAGCGAGAACAATATCACAATCAGTTCCCGCACAGTGAGCAAGAACGGTCTGTACAGCGCATGGGTGAGCCGTTTCCAGAACGAGTCAGCCCCTGCTCTCAACTTCAGCCGCATAGCGCTCATCGCCCGTGATCTTGCGGAGGTGCGCCACTGTCCACTTCAAGAGAATGGGAGCAGAATGTTTCAGGTTGGAAGAGAATGACGAGAACGAAGATGAGGCCCGAGATGATGAGCGTGATCTATTCGCACCACCGCCACGAGACGAGGTTGCTCTGGCCGATGAATCCACCTACCACGGGACCGAAAATGGGACCCATGAATGCGTCGTTTGCGAACAGGGAATGCGTAAAAGCGTTCCATGGGTCCCAAAGGTCGGAGATGGAACCCCCTACGCAGGTTAGGGGTGTGCTGCCGAAGAAACCGACTAGGCAGTAGAAGATGAGCTGCGCACCTAGGTTGGGGGATAATGTTGATGGCAGAATCCAGGTCATGTAGATGACCATTGTGACGATGTGGACGGGATACCGTCCTACGGTCGGAAAACGGTCCAGCGAAGAGAGCTCCTGCGACGAAACCAACGAGCAAGAGTCCTGTAGCTAGCGATTCTGCTCCTTCACTGGCTCCGAACTCTTCGACTGCTTGTGTGATGGCGGCTGAGTCGACGGAGGAGGCAAATCCGACGATGAGCCCTATGGATGCGATGAGGATTGTGGCGCCTACTCGAGTAGTCAACGACCAGTTGTGCGGATTCATATTATCCTTCTCAGACTCGTAGCCCACTACGAAGACTTTCTCTCTTGCCGCTTGTTCTTTGGAGCCGTTGGTGTTTGTCCAGGATACTGCTCTAGAGCGGCGTTCGGTGAGTTGTCCAGATAACCCGCGGCTTCAATCCCCGTCATTGCTTGGCCCATTCGAAAATAATCTCTGGTGGTAAGGAGGAGGAAAAAGAAAACTTCGAGGCGGCAAGCGTAATCATCGGAGGCGATCACATTCCATCATTGCTGTCAGAGTTCCAAAACTTTCGTTCGTTCGGATTGTCGAAAGCGTGTTATTTCTTTGTATGCCATCTTGCTCCCGCGGGGAAGATGGGTCCCCATTCTGCTCTTCTCTTCCAGGCTGCTCTCTCTTCTTCGGGTCACGGGAGTCTGGGCTGTGAGGATTTGATGGAATTTCTGCATTTAAGGAATTTTCGTCTAATGAAGAGGGGCGGTGGGCGGTCTTTATATTATCTGCATCTCCATCGTTCTTGTTCTCGGTATTCCCACGATCCAATTGCTCTGTACGCTTTCTATCTCTCTCATACTGATCTAGTGCGTGCTTCTCAAAGCGTTTGTGTGCAAGAAATGACTGCATTTCTTCCAACGGGAACAACAATCTCAGGAAATCCCAAAACAAAAGAGATTTATCCAATTTGAGGAAGAAAAGCCAGAGGTATACTTACCAACTTTAGCTCCATGAACAGATAGCTACAGCGACATCGGTCATCATCATTGAGAGTTCATCACAAATGCCTTTCTTGCAAGGTCGACTGAAAAGTTTTGTTGACATAATGATTTGCGGTACGATGCTTTACCTGCCCTGGATTAGTGCCGGGTTTTAATGTTTTGGTGGAAATGACTCGGTAAGAACGGCAGCTGGTAATTGTAACTATTAGTTAAGCTTGCGAGCCAAATGTTGGATGATGCCCCGGTTGAATCAACTGACAATCATCATGGCAGATTGCTAAATCCATTGTCTATTTCTCATGGTCTATATACTGTTACAGGTCGTAGCATTTCCAGCCCGTCCGTCTAAAACTTGTAGACTTGGTCCTTTTTGTATCCCAGTTGCTCGAGGTATGATCCATCAAGCTCTCCTTGGTCGGAAGGAGATTTCTTGACACCAGAGATAGCTTTGTAGAGGGGGGGTGGGCCGCAGACGAATATCTTGATGTTCTCCTCCTTTGGCTCTGGAAGGACAGTCTTCAACAGCTCTTTGGTGATATATCCGCTGTTGCCGCTCCACTTCGCAGGAGGCTTGTCCAGGACGTAGAAAGCTCGGAATCGTTGTGGGTATTTGTTCTCAAGCTCGTAAAGCTCCTTCTTAAGCAAAATATCCTCCTCAGTGACGTTGGCGAAAACCATGGTAACCTTGGTCTTGTCCTCTGGGTTGTTGAAGATCGCACGCGCAACCTGGTACATCGGAGTAATACCTGTGCCTCCAGCAATCAATGCAATGTGAGTGTGCTTGTTCGCAGACCATTGGTATTTTGGAATTGGCCCCTTGAAGTCGAGGCTCTGGCCTGGTACCATGTCGTGCATGTGTGTTGACATGACTCCGTTAGGGTATTTCTTCACTAGCAGGTCAAGATATCCTTTATCGCCTGCAAAAATTTAGCAGTGGACATATCATGAGTAAATGGAAGAACATACCCTCATCGTTGACTGGAGTATACGGTCTGATCGCAGGCTTCTCCATCCCTGGGCCCTTGAACTTCGTGAGAAGGGCTGATGCAACATGAAGACCGCTGACTTGATCACCCTCTGGCAACTCGAATCGGAACTTCTTGGTATTGTGGTTGATGTTCTCGACACTGTCCAGCTTCAAGCTGATGAAGCCCTGGTCACCTCCTGTGAAGGCAGGCTTTGCTGAAGCTCCCTCAACCTTCGACTTTGCAGCTCCAACAGCATCCTTCGCCTTGGCCTCGGCATCCTTCGCAGCACCCTTCACTTTTGCAGCATTGTCACCCTGGCTGTAGAAGTAGTATCCAGCGCCTGCGAGCACAGCTGCAACTCCGCCGTAGATGGCTGTGTTCGACCCTCCGCTGGATGGCTCGGTGGCATATCGACGGGTTTGCTGGTGGAAATGTTAGCTCCAATTCCGGACTCTTGGCGGGCTGTTCGGATTTCAAAGCAGCACAATTGACACAGCTTCGAAATGGGCACTTACTGTTCTCAACGGCTGAGCAGCTCGTAAGGCATGTCTTGCAAACATGATGGAATAGATATCTCGAGGATTGAGAGGTCAATGGAAGGAATTGAAGCCGGGCCTTCCTTCGATGAGCTCCAGAGATGGCGGGATAAATGACGTTTGTACCTCCAGCCCGCTAGACCTGGAAAGGCTTAGTTAATTTTGAGCTATCTAATCCATCAGGGCACTCATACCAGGGAGCACCAATTTACATTCCCTTCGGAAATGAGACCCTAGGTACGGCCGTGCAAGATGTCTGATATTTTTTTTTCTAAGGTTAGGGTCCTGTGCTTGCTCACATTGATGTATGAATACATGTACAGTAAAATCATCAGTCTCAGCACCTGAGCAGCACTCATCATCTGGATCCTCGACCCACAGAGCAGACAAATAAAAACATTCCGATTTATTGATGCGAGTATCTTCTCATTTTTCATTTGCAGAGCGTGCGCCACTAATGTGTTCTTCCTCACTACTTCAAAGACAATTCATCCCTTATTTCCAATCTGCAATGGCAACACTCCTGTAAAGAAGGTCTTGATTTGTATTTTATTGTTTTCTTGCTATGTCATGGCCTCGGATAAAATCCTTCTTGGATTGCTCAATCATTTCCCTGCTTACGATTTTCTTCTAGAATTCGCGTTAAAGAGACCCCCGTAAACAGCCTTCATTTCAGATCTGACTTGGTTAGAACCTGTAAAATTTCCAAGATCTAGTGTTCCCGCTGCCAAAGGTCCTGTACGGCCTTGTAGACACTGGACAGAATCTATATCACTCATCAACCCCAGTGCTTGGATTAAATCCAACTTATATCACCGCCTTCTTGACCACGTCACCTCTGTGATGAGCATGCCTAACATCAACAACACAGGCTTGCATTCGTTGGCTACAAGAAGCTTGCTGGGGCTTGTTAGGTAGGCAGGTAGGTAAATTAAGCAGAAGCATGTAAGCTTTCGAACGGGTGGACGAACGAGTGGCCTAAGCTGCGAGGCTTTCAAGAAAGCTTGAACCTACTCACTGACATGACTTCGACCTTTGAACTGGAAACAACCCGATGTCATTCAAAGTAAATTCCCAAGATACCAAACAGTCGGTTCTCACTCCCTCTCCGCTGATAGTCGGCATATTTAAAATGTTCGGCTTGATACATACCAAAACTAAGCTTGTTTACTACTTTGAATTTTTAGCGAGGGAGTGAGAATTAGTGTAAGATCTTACGATTTGGTGCAGGGGTTTATTTTGCATGACCGGACATTCTAGATATTCAAAGACCCCAATTATGGAGACTAACAGAGGTAGGGAAGTGGAGATCGATAATTGTCAACTGATGGTGTTGTGATTCTTTTACTGGGCTTCACTTCACAATGCTGAAAGATTACATGAGCATCCCTGTATTCGCTCGAGGTAGGGTACATTATAGGCTGTCATCTATTTCTCCCCAAGCAGATCTTGGGATCTAAATATCAACATCTCCAGGATTTTAAAATGCAATTAGCTGTTCATCTGAATTAAGAGGGTCGCTTAATGGTTGACGAGAGACATATGACAAGTTCTGTCGAATGAATCTTCAATTTAAAAACTCATGACAATCGTGTATATAGTATAAACCTGCATCAATTCATCCAAAAGACAGTGGTATCATCCTCGCAAATCTAACACAAAATTCAAAACAGACAGAGCAAATCCAACGTCATTTCCACACCAGCGACCAAGAAGTCATTTAGTTACCTAGACCTTAACTAAAGTCTACGCAGCCTTATCCTCAATGATGCCAGCAGACTTCTCATTCACAGCAGGCGGAGTATCAGTTCCAGCCTCCTTGCCTTCGACATAAGTAGTCTCGGGACGATGGTGCTTGGAAGGATGTTGCTTGCCCGTGATATCAAGATAGATGGCTTTGAAAGTAAACAGCAACTCCTTACGGCCTTCCCAGACTGGGAAAACACCGACGCACATGAGTGAGCCAATGAGCCAGATGATGCCGACGATGACCCAGCCTGCGAAGAACTTCTCGCTGAAGATGTAGCCTGTGCCGTAGAGTGGCATGGGCCAGAGCACGAGGAGCGCGAGGGTGAGGATGACGGTCATTGCCTTGGCGATCTTGGATGCGCGGAGGAGCTTGGCTTGTTCGATGGCCATGTCTTCTTCCGTGGTGTTGTTCTCGCCGGGGACCATCTCGAGGTCCATGTCTGCTTCTTCGGCGAGATCGTGGTCGTCGCCTTTGCGGATGGCGGCCATGGATTGCCAGTCGTACTTGTCGACACCGAAGATCAGAGTGAAGATTGGGGTGAAGATGAGGGGCGAGAGGAGAGCCATGACGTTGCCTGCTAACATGGGGTTGTTGGAACCAGTGCAGTCGACATCGAGCTTTCCGCAGGTCTGGGAGGCTGTCACGAGCCAGGCGATGATGGCACAGGCGAAACCGCAAGGAGGGGTCAATGTAGCAGCCCACTTGTTGTGACCAGCCCACATGAGGGTAAGAGTGGCAGGGATCACGGCAGATGAGATTATAACACCCATCAAGACGTAGAGGTATCCCATTGAGATTCCAGCGTAGTGCACTAAGTCGAGTTAGCGAGTGACTTCTTCAAGAGGCAAAAGGGTGTTTACATCCAACAGAGAGCGATGCCATCGCGAGACCAAATCCTACGACCATAGCGTGGGACATGTAGATGAGTCTCTTTCCACTAGCACCTGGGTTGAAGTAGGTCTGGTAAATATCGTAGGTGAAGATGGAGGAGACTGCAATCAGCTCGGCAGATGAAGCAGATGTGACAGCCATGAAGACGATCAAAAGTGTGCATACAGCACCGCCTGGGCCAAGCAAAGCGACAGCAGCATATGGCAGTACAAGACCAGCAGACACGTCCGCATCTGGCATGCGATCGGGGTATGTTGGGAAAGCTGGGTTGCTCTCAAGAGCGAGACCTGCTAGACCCATAGTTGTGGCGCAAAGCCAAGGAATGGCAAACCACGAGATTCCTCCCATGATGTAGCCAGGAAGTGCATGAACTGGGGACGCAGCGATAGCTTTGTTGTAGTATCCGTTGTCCAAGAACACCCTAGTATAAGTCAGAAAAACAGTAAGCGGCTTCTGTGGACTCATTACTTACGTTCCGAAGTTACCAACAATGTTGATAACGAAGAAAATAGCGCCCTCGGTCGATTGCATCGTCAAGTAACTACCTCCAGCGTTGCCCTTGACTGGGTGTCTAGCAGAAGCTTCGACAAGAAGGTCGAAAACGGCTTTGGGTGACCCCAAAGTGTCGCTTGTGGCATATGTTGTGAAGGCAAAAATGAGGATAATGATGAGGAGGATGAACGTGTGGACCCTAAGTGGAAAATGTTAGCATGAGATTTGGATAGATTTAAATGTTTCTCAACCAGTGTTGACTAGTGAGGAGGCTGCGCTTTGAAGGAGTGGTGTGGATGGTCGCGAATGCAGAAATCACAATGGTGGTATTAACTTACCAATCCGTCAAGAAAGTGGCCTTGATTCCTCCAAACATAGTATACATAACGACTCCCAAAGGCAAGAGGAAGCAAGCTGCTGCAGTTGGCATGCCGGTCAAGGATGAAACAACTGCAGAACCTCCAGTCAACAACATAGCTGTGACCAAAATATTGGTTGCCAAGCCGAAGAGGATAAAGACGACGTGAGCGGGGGTCCCATATCTAGCTCTGATGACTTCGAGGAAGGTCTCCCATGGATTAGCCCATCACTCAAAGTACTGTAATGCCAAACTTACATGAGCGTTGGGTGCTCTTCTCTTCAACTCAATGGCAATTGTCGCAAACAACAAGATCTGTACAGTAGCACCACTGGCATACCAGAATGGTCCAGATACACCATATCTGTAGGCAATACCGGATGATTGAAGGAGGGTAGCTGCCCAGGTCCACGAAGACACCACCGCAGACGCAACAAGACCAGACTTTACAGTCCTTCCAGCTGTGCTGAACATTTCGGAGGTCTGGAGTTCATGGTTGTAGCGTTTGAGAACCCATGTAACCAGAATCTGGGGTCCTATCAGTCATGCCACATGGGAGAGTGTTCGAGTGAGGAGAAGTGGCTTACCATTCCAAACGCAAAAACGGCACCCAGGCCCAGAACGATTCCATATCCCCAACCCACATTGAGAGGAGGAGCAATTGCCATCTTGGCTGGTATCGAGGTGACTTCTGCTAAGTTGTAGTGTTTCGCAGCTTCCAGAGACGCAAATTGTAGGCTGTGGGACGGTGACACGGGGGGACGAGCTGATATATATGTCCAACACTGATTGTCTGACCTGGCCCAAGCGGCAGAGGAAAAGGTACCCTTCCACACAAAATGAAGAAACCGGAGAAGAAAAGTAAGAAGGAAATTCATGTAGCCGATGTGGAGGTTGGTTCATGGGTCCAGATCTCATACTAACACCGATGCAGCCTGGGGAGGAGGGCTCCATGCAAGGCTTGAGATGTGGTAGCATATCAGAGCCGTCTGTTTCTATCATCTCTGCACTTTGCGATGATCCATCGATTTCAGAGATAAGAACAACTGGAGAGGTGACTTCTCGTAATAACTATTTTATACGATCCCTGCTATCAGCCATGGGGGAGAGCTTGGAGCTATGACCACGGCGGCATAGCTTCATGCACCATCGGCAAGTCAGATCTGCATCGCGCGCGCTTCCGAGGATCCTCATTCGTGGATGCCGTGCTGATAACGGGGACCCCTGGACCACATGTCAGAACTGCGATAAGACTGAACGAGGGGAATGGAACAGTGAGAGAAGAGAAAAGTGAAGTGGTGGTGCAGCGTGGCATGCAAGCGATTCATGGGCTGGGCGAGGCTTCTTGGTGGCCCCGTGAGGCTTGCGTGGGATAAGAAACACAGTAGAACAGCCAGAAGAGCGGGAGGAGATTTATCAGTGCGCCTTGAGTTGCTTGAGGGAGACTCTAAACCAAAAGTCCAAGCATACGGAGTAGACAAGATCAAATCCCTAGGGCGGGATTTGCTAGGATCTCTTAAGTAATTTTGTGGGAAGCCCGATGTCGCATTCTCACCACCAACTGGCCGACGGCGCGCGTCGCCCAACTTTCCAAGTAAAAAATATCACGGCCTAGAATCTCTGGAAGTCAAATGAGGACGAAAATTTAACTCGAAACAGATACTCCTTCATTCCACTCCCTTGCCTTGTCCCAAAAACTTGCCGGGGTCAAAGTGCAAGATTTCAATAGAATATGTGGCAGGCGTAGATGAGACCCTGATATCTGGATTTCCTCGCTGTGACCCAATCGACTGCGGGCCCAAGTGCATCAAACGCACCTCACGTGCAGGAATACGTCTATCTATTGCCGCCCAACCTCTCCCACGCTCTCATCTGGATGCCAAGATAGAGGCTTTCAGCCCCATGAAGCAGTCCCCTCAATGTAGGTAAGCAAAAGAAACTAAACTTTATCTTGAAGACATCGCATTAGCCATAGAACTCAACACAAGACAAGACATTCAGCCACTATCTGGACAGCAAAATGGAGATTGAGACCACTTAGAACTCTCTCATCCTCGTGTCTTGAAACGATCTGAGTAAAAAATCTCGAGCTCAACATAACAAGAACCACTGGTCCAGACAGAGTGCTCGATGGCATATGCGTTTTCATCAGATAAAGCATCGATTCGAGCTCGACGGTCAAGAAGATTGTGATCAGGCCATTGTTGCCTCGGTCCGTTTTGCAGTCCGCATGAATGTCTTATGAGCTGTTGAAAATAGCAAGGCGGTAGGCAAGTGGTGATGCGTGAGAGCCATGAAGTGGATGTGCTGTTGACTGATATCTTCAAAGTTTGAGAACAGCAAACCTGATGAAAGGGAACGGGACCTCGGGAGGGCCGAGCTTCCTCATCATATGCATGCAGGCCGACAAGACATGGAATTTCAGACAACTATCATTACAGATCCAGAGAAACAATAGCTTCAACCCAGAGAAGAAGCCATGTCACCGTCATACTCTCAGAAGAGCTTGACTGAGCGAACTACGGAAACTGACTGATGAGTATCGGTCACGTGAGATAGCAAAACAGACACTCGAAAATTTGCATCCTCTAGATTTCGAAAAGGCTCCAAAAAAAAATCATGCAGGTTCAGACATTTCGATTGAAGAACCTCCCCAGAACACAGAGCTCAATCCACAAACAATTCTCGACGTACAAAATCCCCTCATCGCCTCGCTTATTTGTACTTTCCCGCCTCCCGAAAAACAACCCCGCAATCATTACCAATCGAGCAACCCCGCCTTGAGCCTCACCACCGTCATCGACTTCTCACCTTTCCATCTCACCTTCTTCTAATATAAATGGAAATAATTATCTCTTGCCAAAATCTACTCAAATCTACTTCAATTGCTTCAACAAACGTCTTTAAATACTCTGTTTTCATCAACCGAGTACCGCACCTCAGGCGATTCGCAAGCTTCACAATGGCGAAAGAATTCCCTCCAGAGAAAGTTAGGGCGATTGTTGGTGAGGTTGCGAAGTTGTTGAAGGAGAGAAAGGAGACAGTCAGTGTTGCGGAAACTGTAAGTCCTGTCCTCCTGTCCTGACTTTTTTTGGGGGGGGAGATTTGGGTATGGGAGGATGGACAAGTGTTGGTTCTGCAGCGAGAACTTTAATGGAGTATTGCTACAAACAAGCAAAAAGAAACATCACGGTTCCAGTATGATGGTGTAATGAAAAGTAACTGCTAATACGTTTCAAAGGCAGCAGGTGGAATTATATCCGCATCCATACTCAGCACACCGGGAGCGAGCGGAATCTACAAAGGAGGATTGACGGTACAATTCTTGCACCCAGAAAGATGTCTTTGACAAAATTGTATACTAATCAACGATTCAGCTTTACACACTAGAGTCCCGCATTTCATTTGGTATGCTTCACTCCCCCCGCTCGCCTTCAACCTTACCTGTCAACAACACTCGAATCTCAAGTATTTCCATGCTGACATCATCCAGCTGGCTGGACACAAGCAGACACCGACAAATACAAGGGACCAACAACGGACATTGTTGCTGGCTTGGCAACAAACGTCAGGAGTAAATTGGGCAGTACGTATACCATCAGTGAGAGTGGTACCGCGGGACCAACGGGTGGAACGACCCCGAATAGAACTCCGTATGTGTATCTTCTTCATTCAATCCCACCAGATTGTTAATCAAGAACTTGGAGACTAATGATGAGTAGTGGATATGTAGCTCTTGCAGTTGCAACCGAGAGCGGGGTTTACAAGCGTGAGCTGTCGACTGGGCTTGGTGGTGATCGAGAGGGGAATATGATTGCTTTCGCAGTGGAAGCTTTGGGATTACTGAGGGATGTCATAAAAGGCGATGCAAAGCTCTAGATAGAAGTCTTTTCCAAGCTATATCACTTTGAGTACATGATCTCACCGTCCCACGCCGAAGTTTTTTATTTCCAGCAAACAATGCCTGGGAATGGCTAAATTGCCTGATTTCTTGTTTTGTTCTCTGCAGCCCCCTTTATACCTCGCTCCATGCTAACTCTCTTGTTGTGTTGTTATTGAGTTTCTTTCCCTCCACAGAATCAGAAATTCTCTAGAAATTCAAGCCCCTGAGTTCCTCGCTTAACCTCGCCTTTGCTCCTAGAGACGACTCTGTGAATTCATAAATCCCCCTACGAAAAACTCTTTTCGCACCCGATTCGCATATCATTTTGGATTTCATGCTGAGTGTTGATGATCACAGCGGAGCTTGAACAGGCACAAGCTCCCGAACATGGGCCACATGTTTCAAATCACTACGTTCAAGTGAACGCATATAACTTTCGAGTAAATAACTTTCGAGTAAATAACTTTTGAGTAAGTTGATTGTCAACAGCTGCTTCCGCACAACACACATTTCAAGGAATCTATTCATTTGGCCCCGCAGCTGTGCAACAAACGAATCATGGTAGCTGACTCTATCCAGGAAGCCCGGAAAGTGCTTGAGGCTCTAAATAGATGCTCCACTCAATCTCTTCAACGCCATCAAGACCCACGGTCTGGTCTTCCAACATCTGCTTTCCGCCATCAGCAGCATGATCCGGTCGAGGGCTCGCAATTTGCCAGCCGTGAGGCTGAGTGTCGCTCTCAGAGTTCGAGCAGATACAGGGGCCGATACAGATGCAAGATAGCCCACTTCCGTAAGCAGAGTCAGATACATTGTGAACATCGGCTTGAGTCCGGTTGCCACGGATTCTGTTAATTGTCGCGTTGTCAAGTCCATAGTGAGCTTGCTGGGGTGGTGGAGGCTGCATAACCTCGTCAAGAAAATTGATCGATGCGATTGGCTGGCTAGCATGGTCCGCAGCAGTTGTAATTGTACTGGTCTCAAGAAAAGGCTGCCAGACTTCTGGTTGCTCCTTTGCAGTCACAGGTGGCTGCGGCGAACCCTCGTTTCGGTGCTTCTCCCGGTATTCGCGAGAGGCTTCCTCAAGACATGATCGAGTAAGCCCGATGATGTCGAGGTCCCGAAGAAACGTTGCTTCAACTGGTTCCATCATGTCTCGCACAGCGGCCTCTACCAGTGACTGGAACCGAACTGGTACTGTGTTGTGCACGTAGCTCTCGTATTGTTGAAGGGCCTGCGAGGTGGGCGTTTGGGGCACTTGTTCTCGTGGCTCTTCGAAATCTGTCTCTGATCAGCACCGGTTCTTGATACACGAAAATTCCATAGTTGTAACTTACATGGTGATGGTATATTATCAGCCTCGATATGAGAGAAAAGAATTTTGTAGATGCTTTCCCATCTATCGTGCTCGCTTTGGTTGGCGTAGGGGTGCGCTCGTGATCTCAGCTTCTCTGCTTGCTTCGGCGTAACTCCTTCTGGCTCTTCACCTAGGGTTGAATCACAGATCATTTCCTTTGGAGCGGTTGCGTGGGCCTCCAATTGGCCCTCATTGCCAAAGGTTTTCCAGCATCGTCTGCAATAAGGCGGGGTGCTATGGACTCTGTAGAGATGAGATCTACATAAATTGCCGTCAGAACTCATTTTTCATATATTTTGGCAGTGATGACTTACTTCAGCCTCGAAATGGTGTCATGTCCCGTGAGTGCACAAGTGTAATAGTCATTTATGCTGTACTTTACTGGGTTGTATTTTCTAAAAGGGCACGCGAACTTCTTCCTGCTACTGAGTTTTCCGGAGAGTAGCGTACGTTTGGTCGGGCGGCGAGGGAAATCATCATCGTTTCCGTCGTTTTCATCGCGCTCGTCGCTGTCCTGTCCTTGACGTTTTTGTTGGCGAGCAGTCCCAGCAGCAGAGGAACATACGATGGGCTGTGGTGCTCTAACATCACCAGGAGAGGAGGGTGGTTGACTAGCACATTGGGTGATACCCGGGCTCCAGTCACTATCCCAGATCTGCCAGAACTCGTCCATTATCTTCACGACCAGAGCCTGCCTCCGCGCATCTAATACTGATTGTAGGAGATCTTGTCGCATTCGATCTAGCTTTCCGTCTTGACACTCAGCAATCGAATCAAATCCTAGGAAACCGCCCCTACTGTCCAACTCCTGATCCTCCATGTCTGTACCTCCACCCTCGGAACTGTTAGAATTGCGTTCTAAACACCTCGAGATTTCTTGGCCTTTATCTTCTTCCGTCGATGAAGTCGCAGGCAAGCTCCGTCCCGAGAGAAGATGATGCTGTTGAATGCTATTCTCGAGAGCTTCTTCGGCTGTATCCAGTCTCTTCCGAGATCCACAAGCTGTGTCTGAAGCAGCCCTTGATATAGTCCCGAAGCCAACCTCCGCGGATCCATTTGGGCTACCCATTTTGACTGGTGGTGTGTAACAGGGCTTTGTTGGCAAACAGATTGCGTTTACCACATTCAGGTCCTCCATTTTAGCAGGTTCTATATCTTCTAGAGCGGTCATTTCCTTGCTGATTGGCGAGATTTTGGCAATCGAGTGATTCGATACTGGAAGTTTTGGCATATCTTCTGCGAAACCCCGATGGCTTGCATGTCCCTGGTTTAGGGCTGGAACCAAGCCCTGATTTTGATCACGACTTTCCTCGGCTTTTTGCACGTCCTGATCCAATTTGCGATTCACATGTTCTGAGTTTGAATGCTCAGCACAAGCTTCAGAACTTTCGAACTGTTCTGGGCGGGGGGAGGACGGATACAAGCCGTGGTACTCCCTTTCATGCACTCTGAGTTTTCCTATCCTGGAGAATGACTTCACACAACCCTGCCACGGACATGCGTATGGCCTTCTCGATCGGTCCCCGTGTTTTGTAATCCTGTGTTGCTCGAGGTTTGTCTTAGTGGCGAATGGCCTTGGATGGGGGCACTCGGGAAATGTACACCATATCGCGTGCGAGTGCACATTCTTGATATGTGATTGATACGATTGGAAAGTTTCAAAGACATAGCCCTTCTGACACCCAGAGAGGTGGCACTGAGATGGTTGATATCGTTCTTCGAAGTCTGGCAATGCTAGAACCGTACTACCGCTTTCAGCCTGGAATTCAGCTTGAATTTCTCCATCTTGGGTACGCTGTTCATATCCCAGGTGAGATGATGGCAAGAATTTGTCTGAACTGATTCGAGTATCTTCCCCTAGTACTTGGTTTTGATTATGTGTCTGATAAAGCTCTAGTCCAAGCAGAAGGTTGGATGAAATAGCGGTTCCTTCTGGCAAAGATCCGGGCCAAACAGCGTTCCCATACTCCAAAATAGGGCTGCCCGGTATACTTCGTATGCTATTGGCGCCGTAGGACATAGACTCGTAGGCACTGTCTCTATCGAATCTGGCTGAGAATTTTGTTGCGAGATTGGGAAATCTAGGCGCTGATGCTGGTTCCCTCCAGTGATCAATGGACCGTCCGCAATGGGTCTCGCTGGCCTTCTCACTTAACCACTGAGGATCGACACCTTTGTTGAAAGGACCATGGTCTTGGATTAACTCCTCAGGAATGTTGTCGGGGCTTGACGTTGCCATGCCAGGTGCTCTTCAAACCAGAGTTATGATGAGTTAACGAGACAAGTTGACGGACTGGTTGGCTAGATCCATTTTGAACCTGTTTGGCGGCGATGCACTCTCAGGAGATCGTGGATTCATCTCAGGTTGAAGAATATGGGAGGCTCGAATAGCTGCGCCCGGTGGCTTGAAGATTCGCCAGCTGTTACTGGTCTGTAGCCTTGCCACTGCTCGCGAATGCACAGATGTGCATTGCGATGCTATTGGCCAGTAATTTCTCCTCACAAACAGGGCGCGAACAACACCGCGACAAAAAATAAAGCACTAGAGTATTCAATATTTCGTGAGTATCTGGTGAGGATATCCTGAAATCATGTTTCAACACATGACGGGAGGGAACAACTGAGAAAGTCTCAATCACGTGGTTGTACTGCCACCCAACACACCACTCTCACTTCCTTTTAACTCAGCGACACCAGAGAATGATCGATCAAATAATCAGCAAGATGTAGCCATTTTGTACTTGGTACTGTCATGACATATTAATAAGACAGAACATTCGTAAAGGATCTTGAAGTGTTTAAGTGAAGTTTGTAAAAAATGAATCCTCACGATCCCTATCGCCATATCCACGAGTTCTTCAGAAAACTTGCAACCTAAATCTTGTAACAGAAACAGTGTTCTTAGTGTCAGTTATATCCGTTACCACCCCATCTTAGGCTATCGTCCTCCACTGCGGTACTACGATCCCTCTTCCTATTGTCTGATATCAAGCTTTAAAGCATGTCCGTGGTACGGATCGTTGGAGAGATAGCAATTAATGAAGAGTGTCGAGATCTAGAAAGGAGAGAGAAATAATAAAAGCTTGTGGCTCAATAGTTCCATGAGCATTCTCGTGCAGAAATTCGGAGGATCTTGCAAAGCTACCTATGGTGGAGCAGTGGCTATCAACCGAGTGCGCAAATTCGGTATCATCAACAACCGAATTTTGCTTTCGATTCCCATCAGTCTAATCTTTGGTTACGAGACCATCGGCTTTCCTTCGAAAGGGGGGCTCTTGTGTGGGTCCATCTTACTTTCCGCAATTGCCAGCGATTGGCCAAGCAATCATCTCAAGAATGGGGTTGCTAGCTATCCTAGCTATCATCCCCAGAAGTTGCGATCCATACCCTCCCTTCTTGACTGGGGATAGATTCCAAGTACAGACAATACTGGCTAATCAATTTCTATCAAGGGCACGCAGTTTAGGCAGTCGCAAACGCCATGCATTGGCTGATCGGTATTGCATCGGTCATATCTGTCAGATGAAGTATATTTCTTAAGAGTTCCTATTTCTCTTTCACTCTCATACTCTCCTGGTATCTTTCTCAATATCCATCATCGTCTTCCGTTTCAAGTTTGCCAATAATGCCACCAAAAACCTCAAAGGCTTGGGAAAATGTCGCTGCCAAAAAGCAAGCCGAATGCTTGGCTGCAATTCCATCTGCTTGGATCATTCCTCCAGCGGTACTGAAAGACATCCCACTAGGTCCTACCTCTGACACCAATGTCGTCACTCTTGATATTCCACGCAAGTCAGGTATCTTGTCTGATTCCGAGCTGGCCATTACCGAGAAATACAATGCGACGGAACTAGCTGCGAAACTTGTGGCAGGGGAGTTTTCCTCAGAGGAAGTGACAGTGGCTTTCTCAAAGCGAGCAGCCATTGCACAGCAGTTGGTCAATTGTCTGACAGAGACCTTTTTTGATCGTGCGGTGGAAAGAGCGAAATTTCTGGACGCTTATTTGAAAAAGCATGGGAAGCCAATGGGGCCCCTGCATGGCCTCCCAATCAGTCTGAAAGAGTCTTTCAACCTGGAGGGCATCAGGACTACGATCGGTTACATCTCGTATGCAGATAACTCGCCGTTGACGTATAACTCCGCCTTGGTCGATATGCTTCTGGATCTTGGCGCTGTCCTCTATGTCAAGACGAATATCCCACAGGCCTTCATGAGTGCTGATACACACAACAACCTTTTCGGTCGAACTCTCAACCCGAACAATCTCAGTCTCGGCGCAGGTGGCTCAACAGGTGGCGAGGGAGCTCTTATCGCACTTCGAGGATCCGTTCTGGGGGTTGGAACCGATTTGGGTGGGTCGATTCGCATGCCATCTCTGGCCTGTGGTATCATTGGTTTCAAGCCATCGACAGGACGCATCCCATACGCTCGAAAGTGTTCTGGAGTCTTGGGTGGATTCTCGACAGTACTCCCGTGCGCTGGACCGAATTGCACTGATCTTGCAGACGCTGAATTCTTCATGAGGACTGTAATCGACGCAAACCCATATGAGTACGATTCTTCTGCCTATGAAGTGCCTTGGAGATCTATCAAGCATGAGGCAGGGAAGAAATTGACCATTGGTGTCCCAGCTGAAGATCCACTGTTCCCACTCCAACCTCCTGTTCGTCGTGCACTATCTAGTGCAGTGGCCAAACTCAAGGAAGCCGGTCACACTTTGATAGACATCCCGTACAATCCAGACAACAGCATCGCAACGGCGAACGGGATGATGATGAAATATTATCAAGCTGATCCGGACCGCACCCAATTAAAAAATCTTGAGGAAGGAGGCGAACCACTTGTCCCTTCCGTCATAAATATGAATTGCTTGGGGACAGCAGGCGACTGGACTGAACTTTCCCTTGCCGGGCTCGCAGCAATGAACAGGCAGCGTGGTGAGATGATAGAAGCATGGAGAAAGGTCTGGGTTGACAAAAAGTTGGATGTACTTCTCGGACCAGGCTGTCAAAGCACTGCTGTCAAGCATGATGCATACAGCTATATCCCTTACACCACACAATGGAATTTAATGGATGTAAGTCGTGAGCCCATATTTTGCTACTGTGATGTGCTTCTGACAGTAGAAAGTTCCCGGCCGTCGTATTTCCATACATGAAATCCTCCAAAGAGCTTGACCCGGAACCGCGAGTTTATACAGCTCCCCAGAAAGGACCAGACTGTAAGCTCTTCTTCAAATGTTCTCTCTTGATGGATTCCCCGCGATTCCTGGCTGACAAAAAGCGCAGATGATCCTGTTCTACAAGATGGTGCTCCTTGCTCGATCCAAATTACTGCTCGAAGATTTCAGGATGAGAAATGTCTTGCTGCAGCTCGTATCATAGAGGAGGCACTCCGAGGTTGATGGTAGAATCTTGTTGGTGATACGGCCAGTTCCCACCGATCGGCTGTTCGTGTAGATAGCTTCTTATTAAATTGATACCGCGTACGTCACTATCGGTAAAGTGACTGTTGATGTTCGAAACTATCTTCCGGGTTATGGAACTACTGAATTCTCGATGACTGAATTGGGTAGAAAGCTTCAACCTGAATCTGAGCACCTCGAGGGAAACAACGCATCTACCAAGCCCTCTTTATGAAGAAGTCTATCCAGGCCTCGAGGTGAATTGGTCGTATCGGAAACACCACTCAACCTCTCGGGGGATTCGTCCTCCCAGATAGCATTGATGATGCTCGAGCTTCTATGTATCTGACCCGAGTGTGTCCACTGGCGGCACTCTGCCATCTTCCTCTGGATTAGCTCCTTCTCTTCTTCAGTACGTACTGCACATGCCAGGATAGTCAAAGGCCAACAGAAAAACGAATTGCATGCAGCGTACACCCTGCACTTGTCCACGAAGAGGAGCGCCTGAGACAGAACATGCGTGATGGTAGGGTGTTCGATGCCACTATCCGGATTCATGACTTTGAACAAGAATATCTGTGTCACTAGAATGTAAAGCAATGCAATTTCTTGCGATTCATGCTCGCCTCCTTCGTCCTCGAAATCGAGACCTTGAGTCACCCGTTGTTGAATAAGGTCGAGCTGTTTCTTGAATTCAACTGCCATGGCGAAGTCTGATGTCGTCAAGGGGGTGGGGCGACTCAGTCGTGTGATCTCGAAGATGGTCTTGAATAAATCGAATTGTAAACTAAGTATAGGCGAATTTGCCAGTTTCGAGGCTTCGGGATAGGGCATAACTTCATCGTACCCTTGAAGATCCGACCAAGTAAATTGTTGGGCAACACCATCGATATCGTGCGAACTGTAAAGAATCGAGTACGTAGCGAGATGATATGCAAACGCTTCAGCTGCAATTCTGTGAAAGGGTCTTCGCTGATCCGGAAGTGCGTGCTTGAGTTTCCTGATATGAAAAAGCTGCGCTAAGCCTCCGAGATGTAGCATAACATTGCTGCACAGTTCGAATCGAGATGTCTATGGACGAGTCAGCTCTGACTTCGAGATTTGCTTTCAAACTTACCTCGAAGATTACCATAAATGCTATCAGTACAAGAAGCCATTCCTCTGTACCGTTAACTTTGCCTTCCCTGATGCTACGAGAGACTGCGTTGACTGAAGGATTGTAGAACTTGGTTGCTTCGATTGTGAAGTTTTCGTTGTTCTGACCAATTCGGAGTGCCGCAATGCCCAGAAATACGTTCATGATGTCGGGTCTTTCGAAACCAAATTGAAAGACATCCTGATAAGTGGAATATGATGGATGGGCATGGCGGCGAATAGCTGTCGGTAAAGTACAAGTTGAGAAGTGATGGAAGAGTAGCTTCTCTTGCCCTTCGCCTAAGTCAACAGGGTACCAAGTAATTTGGCTCTGAGGATTGTGACGCTCGATGGCTTCTGAGGTCTGTGATTCTTCGGCATGTCCGACAAGAGGACTTGTCGCCAGGGTCAAGACATCGGAAGGATGTGAGCAGCTGGCTGGAGAGGGCGGAGCATTTGCCGAACTTGCTGAACTTGCTCTCCGTTTCCCGTGACGACCATCAGCAAACACAGTAGGCCATACACATTCACGCTTATAATGTAAACAATACAAGCACTTCATGAAAGTTAGCGCTAGAAGTCGACAAAGGTTTGAGAGATAGGCTCTTTGAGAAAAACAGGCGAGGACTTCTACATACTGAAGGTTTCGTCTCGTCGCATTTCTTTTTCTGTTTCCTGCACCCGATGCAACCTGTTTTAGCCCTCAGCCGCGGGCGCGTGGGCCTAGAAGCCATCACATATGAGAGTGAATGACTTTCCAGATCGTTATGAGTCCTTTAGAGATGGTTGAGGTTGAAGTCGTGCCGGCTCTATTAGATGCAAGTTGGAGAGGATCCTGAAAGTGGGGATTTGTTACAGTGGATCCTCGTGACTTTCATTGCTCAGCCAACATCCTGGGCGTTCATCAACATTTTAGCGACAAGTCACTAAAATTGCAGGCTTGATTATGCTGGAGCTGCCCAACGACGCCCCGAAGAGAGCTGTATTCGGCACCGAACATTGATTAGAAGTTTCTACCGAACCTCATCGATATCACCTTATTTATAATATTCCGGGAAGGCTCTAAGCAAGGGTGGGTAAATTTATGTAAGAACGCCGAGTGCTGATATCAAGTAGCCATTAGATTTTGCCCGCAACTTTCTCACGTTCAAGAAAACTGTCATCTAGCAAAATGAACCAGGGCCAAAGCAACACTGTTTCTTATTTTCTGGTTGTCTCAGTCGATGCCTTGGTATACGAGATAGAGAATTACCCCCCCTATGTGCTTTGGGTGTATGTGAAGATATTGTGTTTGCTAACTTACTTATAACGCTTAAAAATTCACGTGAATAATCTTAAGAGGACTGAATATCTTACATGTCAGAGGTTCAAACAACATTGGTGTCATTGATTCAACTTTCAGCTGTTCAAGGAACTCAAAACTTGTAAGATGGAAGTGGTTAGAAGGCAACTTGAAGGTTTGATAAGCTCAACTGGTGAGATATTGCATGGACAAAGAAGCCCCACAAGCTTCAGTTCGAGACATCTCATCTGAGATATGATTCTGAGAGGCTAATAAACTACTGCAACTTTTATGGTTTGTATGATGATCTCGTAGCTTCAGAAAGAGCTGGGAAAGAGGAGTCCTGAGAGGTTTGTGGTGCCTTCATGAACTTGGAAGGAAGGAATGCGGACGTATGGAGGGGACTATAGATTCAAGATACAATCTCTACTGACCGGTGTCGCTGAAAGAGTGTTAAGCAGTTGATGGAGAGTCATACCAGGTGTTCTGTTGACAAGGAGGTTATGCATTGAATTCGCCAGCTGAATAATCGATTGTGCAGTACGTGCAGAGAAACCAGAGTTAAAAACTAAGTTCTATCAGTACAAGACGATCAAGCAAGGCCACCTATAGGTAGCTCATACCCTCCTATAAACTTATAGAATTGAGCACTATGAGAACTGTGTTTGGGACTGAGTGTAAGAAGCGTGAGGAAGGACTTCAAAACACTAGCCTCCAAGAACCCAGCTCTTCCTTGTTTAAAAGCTCAGGATGCCAAGCTCACAAGTTTGAATCTTGTTCGAGGAACTACAGGCAGAGGCTTCGAATTTTGTCTTACCAATCTTTATGATTCAAAGAGTTTTTGCGTCAAAAGAGACCTCAAGTCTGTGCCTCCGCCGTCGCCTTTCCCAAGGCAAAACTACACCACAACAACCATAATTCGTCCGCAAACTCACAAAACCCACCATTGAGTAAGCAGATCTGCTTCAATGGCTATATTAGCACTCGTAGTCCTAATACCTTGTGCTAGAGCTTGGAGCCTACGGTTCCTGCACCCAAAAAGGACCAAAAACCGTCCACCACCTTCGATCCTCTCGACTCGTGCCCCTAGAATTCTGCATGCCCAAAAAGAGACTCGATAATTTGCGTTCCAGTGCCGTGTTCGGAAAGTTTTGAGGCAAGAGAAACAAGAGATCCGTCGACTGGCTGCACATTCTGGACACCTCTACGTCTTTGCCTGCTAACTTAATTTGCAGATCCGAGTCCAATCCCTCCGCCGAAGTCCTCCAGGGGGCTCTGTTTCCTACAATGTCCAATCCCTCAAAATATAAAAACCCGCACTATGAACCTCCGTCGAGGAATAAAAATGCACCTCCAGGTCCTACATCACCATGGAAGTCATTTTCACATGAGGCTGAAGAAATTGAGGAAAGATTCTCCAGCCGTCTCAAAGAGCTGTCAGACCCCTGCTATCCTTCAATTGAAGAGTGGGAGAGGCACATCCGGACTTGCAATACCTTCAGAGATGGCGTTGCGGGCAAGCACGGAGAGGATCATTGAAAAACAGACCTACTTAAATTGGAAGCACTCGCACAGTGGTTCAACAAGATAATTTTCGAAGGTGTTTTCAATCGGTCAAACCTCTTGATAGGAGTGGTGTCTAGGGATGAAACGCTATGGAAGGAGATTGATGCCGGGGAACGCCTTCTCGGATACACGGATTCGAAAGGAAGGAAAGCGCAATGCACTATCTTCGAACTTGCAGGAGATAACTCGGAGAAGGATGGGAACATGAGAGTGTTTTGTTACGTCGGGACGATTCTACACCAAATGTTGCATGCGTTTATCCGCATTTACCATTGCGCTTGCTTCGACTGCCTCAGGGATGATGTGCTGATTACTGGGCATCATGGCACGGAAAGCTGTGGGCGGTCACGGCCGAGCAAATAGCAGCAAACTGCCTAGGTTTCCACGGCATCGACTTGGGGCGACATACAAGCATAGCTGAATAAATGATTTCGCAACGACTGAATGTGACGAGAATAACGCGGAAAGACTTTGGCTTGACTAAAGCGGATGAACTCCTGGTGAAAGACCAGATAAGTCTACTGCTTCCATAGTTACCTACATTTGTTCTACTTTGAT
Source organism: Leptodontidium sp. MPI-SDFR-AT-0119 (assembly GCA_020726505.1). Lineage (NCBI taxonomy): Eukaryota > Fungi > Ascomycota > Leotiomycetes > Helotiales > Leptodontidiaceae > Leptodontidium > Leptodontidium sp. MPI-SDFR-AT-0119. The sequence goes on along the minus strand of JAHLEZ010000013.1, from coordinate 794,743 downwards.
GACACGCACTACTTTGGATCGCCCTCAGTCTCGGCCCCCCAGCATTCTCCTGGAAAAAAGGGGTAATCACCAGGACTCAAGATACCCAACTGAAGCCAGGGGGCTTCAAAGACAAACACACGCACCTACTCGAGACATCAGAAAAGTCATGCAACCCATCAAAACGCCACTCAATCTCCAAATTCGCATAAGAATCGCAACGATACAAAGAAATCTCTATGTTACATACTCAGAGAGAGTCTGAATCAAGCAACTAGCTGCGAGTTACTCCTGTCTCCACATCGATTTTCGACACTATTCGCTTTGACTTCATAGCTGACAATTACTCCTTAGAAGCGAAGGGGGGAAATGAAAGTCTGAGCTCTAGTGAGAGATGGACTGACTACCTGCACATACGAGGAATCAGGTCGATCAAATAAGCTGAACTTTGGGACTTCATGCCAGGAGTAGGCGTGTAGGCAGGCTTTTCAGACGGTACCGGTTCATAAGAAACGCAGAAATAGATCAAAGAATACAGATTATTAGATCTTGGAAATGTGTTCTTGTTTGTAAGTGTCGTCTTTGTTTTGGGATACGTGATTGCCTTTGGAGGGGCTGAGGTAAGTAGGTGTTTACCTCCTTTAGGCCCGCTTCCCTCTAGCGAGAACAGCGACATTTTCTCTGCCTTGATGTGCGAGTATATACAAGAATCCAGTTTCGTTGCACTTTCCTTCTATTTTCATGCAGGGAACTTCTCAAGTTGGTTTCTTGGATTTCTAGTTTCTTCCCCAGGTGGGCTGAGAGCCGCGTTGACAGGCAGCTTCTGAAGGGTTGAAAGGGTACGATTTCAGACCATTATGTTGAGAGCAAAATCTTATTTAACAGTGTGTATCGAGATACACTTTCATCTATTGACCAACCTGGAGCCATTATCACGCCGACTTGTTCTCTCATACTATCCGGTGCGCAAATGCTGATTTTGCAAAGTGTCTGAAGCGAGTCAAAGGAGAATATTATTCCAACCACATCACAATAAACGTTGAAGATATTCTCGTTATCAAGTGTTCTGCTGGTTTGATACATAATTGATGGGTTATTATGATGTGGGAGAACTGGATTGCATCTGTTTGGCATGGTGACGATGACGATGAGCGACCAGTGGACAGCTCTAGGTGGTGCCAGAGTTGGGACCGAGCCCCTGCGTAGGTCACGTTGATTTTTCAGGAGGTTTGTTAGAACTTAGAAGGAATATGGATGGATTCGTCGAGAACGAAATGAACAGATGGAGTATCTGGTTTAGACTTTTCGCACATTAATTGCACGTTGAAGATACCATATCGCCAGGATTGGATGCTTATGGAGGGTAATTAGGAGAATCACGAGAGTGAACAAATCCAGCTATCTTAAAGTTATGCAAAGGGCGATATGCAAGCTGAAGAAGAGCAATTAAATGAAAGTAAGGGAGTGGAGTTGAGTTCGAAATACAAAGCGAGCTGTGGAGAAGAAATGTGAAATAGTGATGTAGATAGAGAATAGACGGGGAAGATGTCAGATGGAGAGACCATGATACAATTACTCATCTTCATCAGCATCACAATGTTTCTAATTGAGCAGCACCAATGGACCTTAGTGGGGCTTCACTCCTTCAGCCTCCAAGTTATTCATGAGCTCAACCGACCAACTCAAACCATCCATCTCAGGGCAGAAGAAAATCGAACACCGTACACAACAAAGAAGAAAATTATCCATCCTCCCAGCTTATGTTAAACAGACCGACCATTCTTCAGGTCCCAACCTTCGTGTCGCAGCGGTATTGCATCAAACAAGTGAAGTGAGGGCACCACCCGGTAAGTTACATGCCGCAAGGACAAATTAAGACGAGACGGGGTCTGAGACTCGGTTCTGTTGAGGCTGAGCCGCTGAGTCGAAGCGAGGGGCGAGGGCGAGGGGTACAAAAAAAAGGGGGAGGGGGTGAGTGAAATCAATTGATGAAGAATTTACCCAAGGGACAAAGGGATGCGGCCGAATTGCCAAATGTAGAAGTTAGGTAGGTATGAAAGGAGAAAGAGGGGGAAAGAGGCGAGGAATGAAACGGTCCCTTTGTAAGGAGTATTGATGTGCTGCATTCGGTGGAAATTGGAGTGCTACCTATGCAATGTCAATGGATAGGAGAAGGAGGTTTCTCCGGATATTGGGAAAGGGAGTATGTGCACGTGATAAATGAGCAAGAACGGGGTAGGTAGGTAGGGGAGATACTTAAGTTGGCTTGGACGAGGGAAGAGCAATGTGAAGGTACTCGTGACTTTCATTATGGAAGAGAATTAGAAACTAAGTGATCCATGCAAAAAATGGCCAGCGTACTGGGGTAATAGATCAAAACAATAAGACACTGAAGAAGAAAACATGCAAAATCCCCAAGTCCAGTCCCAGCAACAACAGAAATTATCCCCAACAACGCCCATTATCAATTAAAGAAACACAAATGAAAAGAATCAGACATTATTTAAGCCGTTCCGCCAACGCCGCGTAATCAAAATCATCGCGGACGCTTTCCCACTCGTGGACTTTGAGTTCGGTGGGTACGTTCTCGGTGCTGATTTCGGGGATTTGGTCGAGTGTGACCTCGTCGTAGTTGTGCTTAACTTCGTCCACGCTGCGGTGGCCGTCGGTCCATGGAAGGAGCTTTTGCTCAATGCTCTGCTCGATGTAGTTCGCTGAGCCTTTGGCAGGACTGGTGCTGACATGCCCAGCCCACTCCTTCTCGCCTGTCTCCTCAACTGTATGATGATCCCAAGTTTTGCCATCGGTAGATAGATCCGGCCAAGCGTGAGTCTTCGCATCGTTGGAGTCCCAGCCCAGTGCTGGTGTGCTCGCTGGCACGGTATAGTTTGCCCATGTGGGGTCAGCATTAAAACTCTCCGTCACGGGCAGCTGCCAGCCTTGGGATGCTTCGAAGTCGGCCAAATGAACGTGCGAGTTGGAGAGAAAATTATCGATGTTGGTTGCCACATCGTTATCTACCAATGTGGAATCGCTGTCAATCGTGGTTGTGTTTGAAACGAAGCTCAGGTTCTCGTTGGGCATGTCGTAGGACTGTCCGTATCCGTAATGCGGAGGAGCGAAAGGAGATTGTAGGCCTGCGGTATGGGGTGGAGTGGCGAGACCTTGGACGAAAGGGTCGAGCATGCTTTGGTGTTGGAGTTGGAGAGGAGCGTCGGACCAGCTATTGAAGTTCTCGTTCATGTTAGCCTGTAGATGATGGCTTGGATGAGGCGACGGCGACATGCACATCCGGCGAGAAACTGGGGCTGGATCAACATATCGCCAATTAGTTCCATTGCGCTCACTTCTTGACGCTTGGCGGAAGGTCCAAAGTATTATCGTCCTTCGCACAAACGGTGAGTCAGGTCCAGCCGCTGATTGTACTTCTTGGTACATTGAGATCAGATCAACATAGTCGCAAGCCGGCCGAGTGGAGCCCATGCCTGTATTGAACGAATTCTCCTGTTTCTCCTCGTACTTGGACTGAATACTTCGCAGACATGAGAAAGCCTGCGCCCAAGGACTTGCTGGAAATGGCACTTTGATTTGAGTCTCTCCATCGTTCATCGAAGTCACATCGACACCAAAAGCCTGCGCTTCAAGGGGTGGATCCGATATCTGGTCGCGGTAGAGTTCTGGAGGCTTGCTGAGAGTTGTGACAATTCTCCACTCTGTATCGTGCTGCATACCAGGCATCGAGAGGACCATTCGACTACAGAGCTCTGATCCCTCTGGGGGCTGGGTTGTAAGCAGATTCAGTGAGGCCTCCATGTGAATAATTTCGCAATCCAGCTCTCCTGAAGTGTAAAGTTGCTGCAAGAATGGGAACTTCTGTCTCCAGCTTGAAATTGAATCAAGACTACCCCGTTGTCTTTGCGCCGAGAGTCTAGAGAACCTGTGCGCCACCAGGCCTTCGTTGTAAAGATCCTCTTCGTGCACATCTTGATGGCGTTCGTCGATGGATAGTGACGACGATGTCATGAGCAACCAGAATAGGACGGGTCTCATTAGGGAATTAGGGGCCGTCGCAACTTGGGTTGGTTGCTCATGGTAGTCGTACTTGTTCCTAGGCAGACGGCCCATGGAAAGTGCCCTCAGACAAGGGTCGTCCTTGAAAGAATCCTCGAAGCCATTCTTTGGGTCTGTGTTTGGAGGAAATAGACGATTATCTGTATAGAATTAGCGGGGCCAAGGCCATAGGCGCAAGAACGAGGGATATCCTACATGCTGGGTGTTCCTTAAACAAGCTCTTGAGAACTTGAATGTGACTTGAGACTTGCTTCCGCGTTCTCCTCATGGAATCATCAGGACGTGCTCCTGGAGGAAGGGACTCGAGATAAGCAAGCCACAAATACACTCTGATAAGCTCATTACGACCATGAGGTTTGCCCTCGTACGAGAACTTCCTTCGACCCATCTTGGGTAAGTACATGAGTGCTGCGAAGGTGTCAGTTGTTTGGGCAGGCGATCAGAAGGGAAGAGTGTTACCATCAAGAAATGCATCCTCCAGTACTTCGGGCCATATCTTGTCCTCATCGCTGCCCTCTCGGTTTTGACGAGCACGATAAGCCTGGTATTGAGATGATTCAACGATGGGATTCCGGTTGAATCTTAGTTGTCGTTGACGGCGAGTGCCTTGACGGCGAAGTTCTAATGTTTGTCCTACAGACTGGCGGTGTGGTTGGGAAGGTACTGTAGGGGTGGAGTACATAGACCTCTCCGCCCGAGGTTGGTGTCCTTTGCTATCATGATAAAGCCCTACTGAAGCCAGGATGTGATGCTGGGCGTTCCCAGCCGAGTCTGCAAGAGGCTGTCGGGCCTTAGAAAGCCCACTGTGGCTGTCCAGTGGAAGTTGAAGTGTATAATCTGTCGGCAAGATGTGTCGACGGTGATCCATCGATCTTGTAACTGGGCGGGTAAGAAAGTGTCGCCTCACTCAGGCACTTTGGCAGTTCTACAGTGTCGTCACCGGGACATTCACAGGTACATTCGTCGGCTTCGTAGAGGTTGGGTGCAGTGAGCTTCCGTTGGTCAAAGAAGGATAGGATTGCAGTAAAAAATGTTTGCAGGAATGGCAGCAAGCAAGTTGAAGGAGGGAATGTTAACAGGTGACTCGAGAATGGAAGAGCAGATTCAAGCTTATAAGAGGAAGGGTCATGACCTCTGCAGAGATCGAGCCGTGTAGACATGAAAGAGTTCTGAAAGGTTTGCATGCAGGGTGGTTGCGTGGGATTGGACCATCTCGAGCGACAAGATGTCCGGAAACGTATTCAGTCCATACAACTTCCCAGAGCCACAATGTTAAAGACAGGGCCATTATTCCCAACATCAGGAGTGGTCAAGTTCGGGCTCTTGACGCAAGGACAACTGCGTGTGAATGGAAAAGCTGCCTTAGAAGATCGTTCCTGCAGTGATTGGAGGAATGCTTCATCTTGGACGGGTATGCGCCACTCTACCCAGACCAGACAAGCTCGGGACTACCAGTAGTATGTGCTACCAACACGTGGGGAGCAACCTGCCAGACGCGGGAATGCAAGAAAATGAGAGATATCAATGGACAGATTACGAAAACTATGCCATAACAGGCTTAGTAAATTTAACAACCCTTAAAATATTGTGTAGGAAGAGAAGAAGAGCTCACATGGGCCAGACAGTCTTGGGTGTAACACGGTTGAGATATCGAATATCATGGATTGCGGTTACCGATAATTGAAAAGGCATTCACTGAAACGCAAAGACAGGGGCCATACGATTGGAAAGGAGGTGCATACTGTAGATTCTGTGTAGAGGGATGACTGCCGAAAACGGTTGCGGCAGCTACGGCAAGGGAGGTGAACGCCTGCGCAAAGCGAGACTTATTTCTGCCAAGGAGGCGAGATACCTTCATCCAAACCCCCTCAATCCATTTCATCCTCCCCTTCAATATCGAATTTCTTCCGGTTCCGGCTGCCTCCTGTAAGTTTGTGCGCTGCAACCTTGTTGACTTGTGCTCCTGTTCTTTTCTCCATCTTCGCAATCTCCTCTTCGGCATCAACAGCGTCTTCTGCGGCGAATTCTATAACCAAACGGCGGCCGAGAAGATGCGTGTCTTTGAGAGCCTCTAGCGCATTCTCTGCTTCGCGAGCCGTAATGAAGTTTGCAAAGGCAAATCCACGGGTGGTGTGATCGAATTTCTTAGGAACGCGAACGGATCGGAGCTGCCCATAAGCACCGAACAGAGCCCGCACATCTTGCTTGGTGGCCTGGAACGGAAGATTCTTGATGATAATCTTGGTTCGCTTGCCGGCCTGCTTTTTGGCATTGTCTTCTTTCCTCCGCTCTTCGGCCGCATCAAGCCCCTTATGTGACGCCTTGATCAACAATTTGTGGTCTTCTAGGACATGGCCATCCATTGCAGTTAGGGCTGCCTGGGCCTGAGCCTTGCTCCTGAATTCAAGGAAACCGAAACCCATACTAAGTACCTGGCCAGGCTTCTTTGGATCTGTCTTCGTCTTGACACGAGCCGAGATGAAACCATCCAGAGGTTGGAAAGCCTCAGTAAGAATGTCGCTCGTAGTAGTGAAGTTGAGATTGCGCACAAACAAGGTTGATGTGTCAAGTGTCTCCACAGCACTCTCCTTTTCAAGGAGATCCGACGCCGAAAGCTTTTCCTTTCCTGACTTGCCAACTTCACGATCAGATGGCACAACAGTAGCATTGCTGCTTGGGGCTGTGAAGAGGTTCTTCGGCGCTTTCTCAAGAAATAGCACAGAATCTTGAAAGCGACGATACGCCAAGCTCGCAAAAGCTGCTCGAGCATGGCTGGGTTCAGCAAATTCAACAATTGCGATAGTCCCAATTGGTGGCATCAGAACTCGGAGTACCTGTCCAAAAGCCTCGAACATCTTCCTCAGCTCTTCGAGGGTCATACCATATGGAAAGTTCTTCACGAGAATGGCGGTGTCACCACGTTCTTTTCTCTTAAATACATCCAGATCAACCCCATTCTTTGCAAAATAGGATTTGGACTCTTGGATGGCTGAAGTTTCTGCAATGGCTTGCTTGTATCCAGAGTCTGCAGATGTGGGATCCAACATTTCGGACTTGGAAACGCCAAGGCGATGCGCGACGGCTTCGTTGACAGCATCTTGGTTCATGAACAACGAGTTCCAGTTGAAGGCAGAGGTAGCTTCTGCCTTTTTCTTGATCTGCTTCTGCTTCTTCAGTGGCAACTTGGCGATAGCAAATTCGTCGAGTTTGTTCTCTCTCTTTGCAGTCGCAGGAATAATGTGCAACAGCCTACCTTGGAAGGGCTCACCGTCAAGATTGTGAAAGGCTTCCGCGGCGGCATTCGGATCCGAATACTGAACTAGAACGAATCCCTTACTCGTACCTGCAGCATCGACGGGCAGATGAACCTATATTCGATCATATGTTAGCTCTTGGCTATATTGACCTCAACAACATAAAGTGGTGGATTGATCGTTTTCAGAAAACACGAAGCATCTACTAAAATATTCGTCCAGTTCTCATCACATGCCGGTAGCATAAGCTGTCCCTATCTGGATATTCATCATGAAACGAGGACGCAAAGAAAATGGAGAGAAAAAAAGACATGCATACCTCTTCTAAGGATCCGAAGGAGGAGAAGTGCTCCCTCAGATCATCTTCCGTTGCCGAGTAAGGAAGATTCCGTACGAACAGTCTGCCAGTGACTTTGATGGCTTCGATGGTAGGATCTGGCTGTTCAGCTTCCTCTTCGTGCTCTTGTTCAGCAGTAGGTTCTTCGTGCTCAGGAGGTTCGTCTGGTTTGGTTTCGGCCACGACAGCAGGCTCAGCTGGTACAGCCCCTGTACCGGCAACACCAATCTCATCGGGATCCATTAGGTCTAACAATCGGTTTGTCCGACTCCGAAGCCAATCTTCATCTGTGGTAGCTGGAACAGTCGATTCGGGAACATCTTCATCCATCTTATCGGGTTCGGCTTCTGCAACTGGAGAGGGTATCTCGACTGGCATTATTGGTGGTGGCGGCGGAGTCTTCTTACGGGCCTTCTTTGGCACCACCTCGTATTCTCCATCACTCTCTCCCTCTGGGACCTCAATAGCTTGCATTTTCGTCGGAGGCTCGTCATCATCCGTCTGTGCCTTCCACATCTTTGGTTTCGATGCCGGTTGCATAATGTCCAAAAACTCCTTCAGCTTAGGATCTGATTCATCCAGCTCGTCCCTCTTCCTCTTTGTCCCAGCGTTGAGAGCAGAAGCTGCAGCTGCTTCGGCTCTTTCCTTCTTCCTTGCCGCGACATTTTCCCGCTCCTGTTCTCGTTGTGCTTTCCTGGAGATTGGTAGGCTGGCATCGGATATCTGATTGGAGGTTAGAGGGTTTGGAGGGGCAATCAATATAGCTTTGGGAGAGGACATACGGGGCGAGCAATTTCTACCCCAATCTTGGACATGCGTATGAAGCTTTTGTTAAAGTATTTGACTGCCTTAGCAGCTTCCTCTGGAGTCTTGTATCCCACATAGCCTATCCTTCGATTGGAGATCAACTTCGCATCTGTGATCGTGTACTTTGCTCCGAAATGCTTTTTGAATTCCTCCTCTGATATAGTAGGGGGAAGGCCCTTGATGAATATGCGCGATGAAGCCATCGCAGGCGCTGAGGAATCCATGATGGGCGTCAATGGTCAGCAGGATAGATCAAAAAAAACGCGAGTACAGTACCTCGAGAAAAAAAACTACTTATTGGCAAGGAAAAATCTCCATGGTCGGATTATTGTAATGCCGAAGAGAAGTCAGCGGCCGCGCCGCTCCAAGGCGCTTGCAGTCGGGGAATTCGAGAGGGCCAAGGCCAAGCAGCATCCGCCTGTTGTGAATGGTCAGTTCACGCAGTCACCACCTCGACCATGAGACTAGTGGAGAATGAGCGCGGTGTGGACCTCAGTGGTCTGGGCTCTGTCTTGAACAACTTAGACATTACTGTACGTTCGAGCGGAACATCAACAATCACTCCTGGATCAGGTCACCTACGGCGAGTTTCCGCTACTACCCAGTTGAATTCCATCTCTCACTACCTACCTGCTGCCGCATACGACCGAAACCACAGCTACAACACGAGACTCAGTCAGCCAGGCCAATCTCACTCCGCAGCTAATCTACCCACCAGGAGCTCAAACCGCAAACATGTCAACCACCGAGAAGAAGGAAAAGCTTGAGGGTATGTTTGAAACTTTGTTTGCAGTTCACTTTTGAATCTGAATCTTTTGTCAGTCTACTCGTTCTGCTGGAACGTTCGCAGACATTCAGATCGCTGATACCCCTTTCCCGAATCAAAACAAATAAATCAACAAACAGCTTGCTAACTCCTTCACAGCTCAGATCAAGTCTGCAGACATGGTAAGCATTGGACGCGACCGGCTTTGTAGGGCACGAGAGACTAATTATTTGACAGACGGACGATATGCAGCAGGAGGCCATTGATGTTGGTATGTACAAAAAGGGTGGATATGCGGGGGACTGCTGGCTGACCAAAACACAGCGCAAGAAGCTATGAACAAATTCACGGTTGAAAAGGTAAGCTCTCTACATCGTCTGGAATGTTGACCAAAAGCTAACCATACGCAGGATATCGCAATGCACATCAAGAAGACCGTATGTTCTCCTCGAAAACAACCCCGCCACCATCCTACCCGGGCACCTCAGCTAACTTTATTCCCTCCAGTTCGACGAGCGCAAAGGACCTACCTGGCACTGCATCGTCGGCCGCAACTTTGGATCGTTCGTTACTCACGAGACAAAGCATTTCATATACTTCTACCTCGGACACTGCGCAATCCTCCTCTTCAAGACCCAATAAATGCATCCACATCTACCATACTCGACGCCTCGCTTTCACCTTCACACATTTCAAACCTCAGTCTACGTTCGGCGCACACAAGGCAAAAGGTCAACACATAAACGGGCGAAATATTGAATTTGGGATGGTATGGATGGCTAGGGGTGGTTTGCTAGGGGTATGATTTGATTTGCGGGTTTAATTCGGTTCTGGTCTGGATGGTTTGCTGTAGGCTTTATGGATTGATTGAGGAATGGTACAAGGCTCAGGTGATGGAATGGTGCGTGGGTCAGGATTTGTTCATCTGGATGGGAATGGCCATTGGAGACATACTCCTGGATTCATTGATGAGGACATGTGATGCATGAATGAATTCTTGCTTTCGTGTTTATGAATGCAATTGATGAATCATATTTCTTCTCTTTCTACACTGATTATTCTTCAAAATTCTGGATTTTCCCCGCTAGGTCTCCTTTCCCTTCCCTTCTTGCAACAACACCTATGGCTCTTGGCCCTTACCAGTTGAGTTGTTTTCTTCTACAACCCACCCCAAGCCTGTTCTATTCCTACTTCTCTCCTTTCAAGCAAACCCACCTCTAAACTCATCAGAATCAGAGCTGATGCAGATGCAGATGCAGTCTGCAGGGGCTGCCACTACAGCAGAGAGCCTCAAAGCGGTTTCCCCCCCCCCCCCCTTCATCTTCCTCCTTGCTTCAAACCCCTCACATGCACCCCAGAGCCTCATTTCCACATGCACACCCTTTCCTCCTTTCACCTCCTTACGGAGGTATCTCCTATCTCTTGCCAACGTCTCCTGCAAAAGCTATGATACACCTATACTTGCTGCCTTGCCTAAAGGGAAGTTATCTCGCATCTCACAGGAGATACTCCTCTTGATTCCTTACAGATCAGAATCAAGTACAGTACCTTATTAAAGATCAACCTGGAAAGATTAAAGATCCAACATATAAGATTAGAACTACATCGATCGACGCCTACATACTTTCGTAGAGTATTCTCGTATCTTACCCTATCCCATCGCATCAATCAATTCACCCTCCATCCCCCTCCACAAATCTAAGAGCAACACCTACCTCACTTCTTCATCCAGCCCACCCAGCCCCTCAAATCCCTCCCTCCCTCTCTCCCCCCCATCACGAACTACAAATAAACACCAAACAAAACCGACCTACCGAGCGCAGTACGCAATACGCAAAACCCTCCCTCAAACTGGCACAAGTCAACTTCACACTTCTCCTTCCCTCTCTCCCTTTCCCATTCAAGTCTACAACTATAACATGTCGTGATACGGAGATAAGACAAGTTAAAAACCTCGACGTTCGAACTTCGACCATCAACGACTTCTTCGTAAATCAACCAAAGAGAAAGAGCATGGGAGAGAGGGGACGGAAAGTCGAAGGGAAGGAAAGAAGGCAAGCTCAGCTTGTGGGACGCCAATTTTCTCTTGGCATCATATCATGGGGACATCAAAAGGGGAAGCAAGCGAGTTTAGCCCCTCCTTTCTCCCTTGTTTTTGTTTACTTGGCAGACGGGAAGGCGGGTGGGCTCGGTGGGCTCATAACATAACATAACAAAGGAGGGAGGGGGGGGAAGGAGGGGTAGCTACATAGCTATTAGGTAGGTTTTACATTCCTCTCCATCTTCTCTCTCCCTCCTTTTCTATCAACTCCTATAGACACAAAATTCGAGATACGAATACATCACAGAAAAGCCATGTTACCAGAGAGAGAGAGAGAGTTCACAAATTTCTTTTGTATCTTATTTCTCCTGTATCGCTGTAAGCGCGTGATGGTATCTAGTAGGTACACTTGAACGCCCATAACCGTTTCATTTCATCCATCCATTGGAGAAAAAAGAAGGAATTCCATTCAAATTCCATATTTGCAAGAAATTTTGCATATTTTGATTGGGGGACTTTTCATGAACACTTTCTCATCGTTACGCTTCCCTTCCCCTCCGCCCATTCTGTCCATGCTCCCCATATGCTGCCTTCCTTCCATCCTTTCCCTCTGTCTGTAATCGCTGCTGGCCGCTCTCAAACCGAGCGGGCCGCAAAAAAAGGAGTACTGTATCCCCATCTGTCTGTTTGGTATCCATCCCATTTTTTCATCTCCAACCGGCATGCAAAAAGGAAATAGGCCAGAGAAAAAGACAAACCCAAACGATGAATCCACCCAAATGCATGTTTCCCCATTCATATCGTATCCATCAGTCCATTCATCCATATCCATCGCGCCCTAGCTCCCCCGCAAAAATGCTCAGATTGTATGTGATTGATGTGTGTTGTATCGTATCGTAAAGGGAAAGGAAAATGTGCAGGTCATTGTACAGTAAAGACTCGGAATCCGTAGATCTTCGTCATATGTGCATTTGCCAACTGTAGATTGTAGTCGGAAGAGATTTGGTGTAGAGAGTCCTCAATCGTCACCCATGGCAATGAAGATGTCCTTGCGCATCTTCTCCAAACGGGAGTGCATATCCAACAGATCATGGTACTTGCTCTTCGTACGCTTCTCACCCTCGGCTTCGACTTCCTGGAATAGCTCGAGGTAGCGGGGGGTAGTACAGGCGATACTTGTTCGCAAGCTCTATAGCCTTTGGCTTGATGCGAGAACCGGCAGAGCTGGATGAAGTAACGGAGGAGGACTTCTGGTGACGCTTGTGGATTGGGGAATGAGAGTTCTTGGTGGAGAAGCGAGGAGCGGGAGATGCGGATGAGGAGGTACGATCGCCGGAGGAGTTCTCGATATCGGAGGCGTTGGTAGGTGGGGAGGATGCGAGAGGAGATGATTTCTGTGGAGAGTTGCTCTTGTTCTTGTTGGAGTTGAGGGAGGAGTAAGAGCTGGTAGTAGCGCGCGATGTTTGGCTGGCATCAGAGACGCGGTGGGTGGTGGCGGCAGGGACGTCCTTCTTGACCTTCTTGCTCAGTGGGATGCTAGAGTCACTGGTATCATGATCCTCCTCTCTGGCGCGCTTCATAACCGGCTTTGCCTTGGGCTTGGGCTTTGGCTTCTCCTTAACTGGCAATGGCTGCTCTGAATCGTCGTCCGAATCCTCAACATACTCCGCGGAGAGAACTTTTGTTCCGGCCTTTGGAGCTGGTCCCGACTTCTTGGCTGGAGCGGACGTAGCTTTTGGGGCGGGTTTGTTGGCAGTCTTGGGTGGATTCTTAGAGAACAGTCGCTTTGCTTGAGCCTCCTTCTCGCTGGTCTTCTTGGATTTGGCTGTTGGTGGCTGTGAAGCTGATCGAGCCATACCCTCACCTTTGACCTTTGACAAATTCTTATCGTCAATTAGGTCATCCTCGCCGTTTGGAGTGTCCCGACCAGATCCCTCTGTATTCTGGCTGTTGGACTTTCTCGCAAGGGCTCCCTTCGCAATCTCGGCTTGCAACTTGCTCAAAGACTTGCCTGTGCCACGTTCTGCCTTGATCAAAAGTCTGTCCCACTCAGGCTCAGAAACACCCAAACGCATCTTATCATACTGTCTAACGGCGTTATCAATGGCACGTTGGCGATCCTCCTTTGAGCTGTACTTGTAAGCCCAGACATCAAGCTCCTTCCAAAATCCCTTTCGAAGCTCCCATTTGCCAGTGGTGTCGTTCAAGTCGCCAACCTTTCGCAGAGCGTTGTCCAGTTCGTTCTCGGAAATGTCTGGCAGTTTCTTTTGAATTGACTTCTCGGAGAGCGGTTCGACGGCGAGGAGGTGGATGACAGGCTTGCGGGCTTCCTTTGCCTTCTCGGCTTGTTGCTGGGAGAGAGGGACTGACGTGGGGCCGAGGGATGGAGAGCCAACACCAGAGAGAGCTGGGCTTGAAGGCATTGAACGGGTGGTGTCGTTCGCGAGGGAACGGTTCTTTTGCGAGAGGAACTTGGACTTGTTGGTGGGAGCTGGGCCACCGCGACGGGGAGCTGCCAGGTTGCCATTGATAATCTGGGTTCTACCAAAATGTCAATTCATATTTCCACTGATCTCTCCCAATCCACTTACGTATTGGCCAACTTCTTCTGCTTCTCCGACGCCAAAGCTCCTTGCAATTGTGTCAAAGCATCATCGGCACCGGTCGTACTGGAGAAAGGCTTTGAGGCGGGCTTGGTGGTTGCGGTCGTAGTGGTTTTGGCAACGGGCTTTCCTTGGGTGGACTTGGCTGGGACAAACTTCTTGCCCATAATTGAAGCAACCCAGGAAGAATTGGGTCTGTTCGGTACCATGATTACCCCCTTCGCGAGGCTGGGTTTGAGGTGGGAGGACATTTCGGAGTTGCTCGAGGACTCGGAATCTGAGGAGGTACTTTGGAAGATGTCGTGCGTAAATGGGTCGTCGGAAGTTTGTAAATGTTGGATTTTGCTTCCATAGGAAAGGGACTGTATGGCGAACATTAGCAAATATTTTACTATTGTGGGTGGTGGACAATAGCAAGCGGTCGCCGCCGCGTGGTCGTCGTCGTCGTCGGGTGAATCCCATGATCTTGAAGGTGAACAGAACAATTGCCCAGCGCCCAACAATCCGCCCTCCGCAACTCGGAACACCCAGAAATGAAAGGCAAGCTTACAGGATGTTCCCCCAAGGACAATTGGAGGCCCTTCCCATTCTGCACGCATTTTATCATCTCCTCAATCACTGCATCGGTCAAGGTGAGCCCGAAGACATCCGGGGGACCTGAGCCAGCCTTGGAGGCAGCCCCTTGGGAGCTCTGCAGCGACAAGCCGGACTCTGGAATAACGAGGGAAGGCATTTTGTGGGATGGTCTGCCAGAGGCAGGTTCGTGTTCGTGGTATTCGTAGGAGGGTTCGGAAGTTGTGGTTCTCGCTGCCAAGTCTCGTTGCTGAGGTGGTTGACGCTCAACTCTAGACTATCTCGACATAAAAGCGGTGGTAGCAGAGTCCATTTGGGAAGGGGAAATGGAAGGACTGGGCGATTGTTGCTTGAGGAGGTAGTCGACCGGCGGACAATCACATCAAAGAATGATTCACGGGTTCAGGTGTGAAGAGTGATTGTGAGGGAATGAGCAGGAACAATCAAGCACGCAGAGCAGAGCAAGAAGTTGAGAGAGTGAGGTGAGGTGAGTGAGTAGTGAGTAGTGAGTAGTGAGAGGGGACGATCGAGGCGAGGGTCGTTCCTCTCAGCAGGGCCTTGTCCAGTCAGTTGCAGTGCCAGTAGTGCCAGACCCAAGTCCGACTCCAGTTCAGTTCAGCCTAGCCCCGGCCACCGGCCAGCAGCCAGCAACCAGCAACAGCAACACCAGCAGCGTGATGGCACTGATGCACCCAGGATCGCCTAGGCCGGTAAGGATGCGCAGGGATGGTAGTGGGTGGGTGTGGGTGTGAGGTGGTGGGACGGGACTGGCTGTGGTGCCACAAGGATCCGGGTTGAACTCAATCGAGGGACTAGACCAGAGGGCAGTGAGCACTGAGCACCAGGGCAACAGAGACAACCAAAGGGCAGAAGGTGAGTGAGTGAGTGAGTGAGTGAGTGAGTGAGTGAGTGAGTGAGTGAGTGATGTTTGGAGAGCGAGGGAGGGTGGAAAGGGCAGAGAGGGGGCTGTTGCAGAGTCGTAGGGCGAGTGAAAGGTTTGGGTGAATGATGAATTGGGCACAGTCTGCTTTGCTTTGCTGTGCTTTGCTTTGCTTCGCTTTTACTCTTGCCTTTCTGCTTCCCTACGTTGTTTGGGTGAAAGAACTTTTTCCGCAGCAGCCAGCAAACCAGCCTACGTCTTTCGCCTACCGACGCCCGAACGAAAGAAGAACGAGGCTTTTCGGCTGCAGGCGCAGGTGTATCTCTGGGTGCAGTGCAGTGCTGTGCAGTGTGGATCAGGCCGTCTGCTGGAACACACCAGGCCAGGGCAGGGGACCTGGGGAGTGAGTGGCAACAGGGACAGCGCGCGAGCGTCGGTTGGGATGGTTTGATATGGAGATGGGTATGGGTATGGGTATGGATATGGATATGGAAGGTATATAAAGGCAACCCAGTCCAGTTCCGTATCAAAGACGGTCAGTTAGATAGAAGTGAGAAATGAACGAGCAGCATTTCAAATCCCCCCTCTCTATTATCTTCACTCGAGACGAGGAACACAAAGACAACAATCCCCAACTGCGTCATCTGCTGCCTTTCAATTCTTCCCCCCTCCTCCTCTCTCTCTCTCTTTTCCTTTGTGCACAGGCATGCCTCGGTTTGAGGGGTCGTCCCGCCAGAATGTCTCGAAGCAGGTCCTTCCTTTCTCATTTCAGGATAATTTATACGGAATCTTTCCAAGGACGTCTGTCGGACATTTGCTCCCCTCCGTCCCTTCCCTTTCCCCTCTTTTTGGAGTCCCTCAAACTCCCGATCTGGCGATTTAATATTTATTTATATGCCCCTTCCCTACCTACCTACTTCGGGACATTATGAATTGGTAGGTATTGTACGCCGTCTACGTTGTGGTTTGGTTTCAAATACCTCTTGCACTTTCAACAGTCACAAGGCGAACGAGTGACTTGATGACTCCTTGCTTTATTATTAATGGGTCCTCAGGTGAGTTGGGTAAGGAAGTGAGTATTGCGGTGAGCACCGAGGACAAGCTAGATTAAATGGGGACGAATCGGTACGGGTATGGGTATGGGTATTCCGATGATGACTGAGAATGACGACGATGGTGCACACGTCTTCACCAGGCATCTGATTACACACAGCCAGCATACAGCATACTGTATGTACATCATCATCATCACCACCACCACCAGCAGCAGCCTTCTAGACGTAGGTAGAAAGAAATCAAATGCATAGTTAGGCAAGTAAGATCCATCCATACATCTTCATCTTTCATCTGCATGCAACGTTCATGTTCCCACCCACGCACCTCCCATACGCAAGCCAGCCCAGCAGTGGCTGTCTCCGGCTTACAAACGCCAGCACTGCCCGGGAAAACACGATGAGATGTGATGCCATGCCACGCCATGCCATGCATTTCGTCCCAGAAGAGCTAAGAATCTAGTCGACCACGAGGGGAAGCACAGGACAGGATGGGGCCAGCGGGGTATTTTTGTACTGTACCTGACGAACCCTTGAACTGTTGAACTGACTGAACCGAATTGGACTTGACTTCGAGAACTTCTTCGCACGAACGGTCGAGTCCTATGGGGTTTATCCGGCAGGCTCAGCTAGAACCAACCTACATACAAATCAATTCAAGAAATACCTAAGCGGGCAGGTCGGTAGATATATCCCGAAGCAGGAAGCGGAAGGGAGGAACGGAAGAAAGGCACATTCAGATTTAGACGAAGTCAAATGATCCATCCCATCCTTTCTCCACCTCCACCTCCACCTCCATCAGCGAATATGTAATATAATATAATAAAGCTCGAAAGAGCCACGCGAAGAACAGGAACGAGGCCAGGAACAGCGGCTACTACCCCATATTCCTGACATCCATTCTATTCAAGTACTTATTTTGTTGATTTATCCAAACGAACCGTCCCGCTCTCCGCCACGAGCAGCATCACTATTACCTACTTACCCCATCCAAGCTTAATTCGAGATTGATTGATCAATTGAAAGGTGGAGAGACCGGCGAGGCATGGCATGGCATATTAGGCACAATTCTCTTCCCTTCCCTTCCCTTCCCCAGAATTTCAATGTCAAAAGCAAGCAAGCAAATCTCCTCCCCGTGATGAACGACAATTGAAGGATGGAAGCAGAGTAGGGTCATCGGGAAGAGTCGTAACCTTTGATTTTCTCATCACACGTCTTGAGCACGCTGAGGTGAGTTTTGAAGTCTCGCTCGCCTCATCATGCGCCGAGCTTTTCTTCCCTAACCGCTCCGCCTTGAAGAAAACAAAAAGCAAGTCCCATGCAAGTAACCTTTTCGCTGTCTCATTTTTCAAGGCTGCAGATTCTACATTTAAATTTACCTTTCCTTTCTTTCCTTTTGTCGGCATTCCCTTCACGCCAGCACGTACCCATCAAACTCTGTCCCACGCTCTCAGGCGACCTGGACGCCTCTAGATCCATCACCACCACCCACCACTGCCAGCGCTTCAACCCCACCCCACCACCCTCAATCGAGACTTCAAAAGATCCGAGAAACCCCAAGCCCAGCCAGACTAGACAGTTAGGTCCCGAACAAACCCAGCCCGAGCTATCCCTAGCTATTCTCTAGTCAGCCCATCCAGATCGAGCCAGCGAATCAAAATAGCGAACACACGACCCGAGAGACTCCACCGATCTAGTTCGCCACTCCGTAAGGCAGCGTGGTAGGTACAGTAGGGTAGAGTTAGTTGGGGTCTCGGGGCCTTCACCGTTGGCCTTTATTGCCCACCCGCCTGCCCTCCCCAGCCTCCGGTTTCTTCAATGGACATCGAGCAACTCCCATCCTATCAAATTCGATTCGACATCATCGCATCACGTACTCTACGCGGTCCCAAAAATACTTACCGCGAACCGCTACCAGTACCGCGTTGGCAACTCACAGCCTGCCACACCATATCAAAAACTCCTCAGGATTTGAAACCTCGTCTTTCAAAAGAACCCAGGGCCGGATCAGATCCGGATCCTGTTCGTGTAATGTACTTGTACCTTCGTGCTAACTATCTGTTGTATGTAGGTAGGTAGGTACGGTATTACTTGAGTACGGGGTACGAGTAGCTTTCCTAACGCATGGCATTACACTCGCAACATCCGTCTGAAGTTCTGTGTTTGGTTCGTCCAGCCCAGACTCCATCCATTGACAGGTACCTACTCCAGTCTCCAGTTAAAGTAGAGCTTGTACCCCTTCGCCTAGAGTACCTGCGACTCCAATCTCCCTCAGAGCCAGACAGATAGATTTACAGGGAAAGGCAACCGCCAGAGAGATGTTTCTTATATATTTCATTTCACGGATCGGACGACCCCATCCCGAGTCGAGTCCTGTTCCAATACCTTCCTTCCATTTGATGGGGAGAGTAAGTGAGTTTTGTACGTACAGCCGGGAGGAGAGTTCACTTCCCCAATACTCGTACCTTACCACGGGAAAGCCTCTCCGCATTAACGAATTAACCCGCCTGGACCATCTGGAGTCTCACAACCCCGTCTATCTCGCTTCCTCCCCGAATCACACCTGCGTATGTAGATACCATTGCTTCGTGTGCGAGCTGAGTAGGGAACACCCTCGGTCTGGAGATATGGTATGGTATCAGGATGCCGAGCCCTCCTCCCCCCTCTCCCGAGCGGCCGGGTCAAATCAAGATCCAATTCTCTATTGTACGAGTAGCCGCAATGAAGGGTTGCAAGACGTCTTTCGCCACGGCCAGAACAAAAGAAAAACAAAACCTCGCCACGCCACGCCTCCACATCATCCAACATCTTGCACAACCGCACCTTTCGTTCGCATAGGGCCGAAAACTCTAGAACTACCCTCTCTCACACGAAATATTATCAAGAAGACCAGACGGCGCGAAAGCCGAAGGGGGAGGGGGGCATGGAGGATACATGCCTCCCCTCCCTCCTTACATACCCTCCCCCATTCTAAATGGTATCTAGTACTTGCAGAATATATTATATTACATTATCAAGCAAGAACAGCAGTGAAGAATAGAAAAGATTAAATGACAGCAAGCCAGCCATATCTCCAGCCCTCAACGCCACGCCACCCACCGCCTCATTCTCACACTACTCCTCCTACCAGTTAGTACAAAAGGCCTCGCCGAAAGCTGCCCCCAAAATCCCAAGAGTTTCTGTAAGCCTCGCTATTCATCAACCCGTTCTTGCGCCACCATAAGGCTAGGTGATGGCTGCCGCTGCCTGGGAGCCTTCCGAGTTGGCGTTTTTTCTTTCTTTCTGCAAAGCATCGCTTGCTTCTCTTGGGACGCGGGCGCGGGCGCGGGCAGAGGTGTGATGGGGCGGTACGTGCCGCCGGGAGTCTGATCTAATCTGACATTACCTTACTCAGAACAAACTCAAGATTTGGGAAGGGGGGGTTGTTTGAAAGCGACTCATATTAGAAAGGTTGAAAAGGCCCAGTGAAGAAAGTCTCGGTTGAACTTCAATCTTCATACCATGTACTTGTACTGTAACCTTGCAGAAACGTCTCGTCTGAAAAGAGAGTCAGTCAAGAGACAAACAGCAAAGCTACAGCTCAGGCTTTCTTCACAAGAAGTATCTTGAATCATTTTACAGTTTCTTTCCTTCCTTCCTTTCCTTTCTTTTACTTCAAAACCAAAACCACCTTCCTTTCTCATCTCAACCTCCGGTTTACATTTTTTTTCACCTTGACACTTTCACCGTGACTTGACTTGACTTTCATCACGGACCGCCACCGACCAAAATGATCGTCCGGAGACCTGGTAGCTTTACCTGGCAGTTACAGTTAGAGTTGAAACAAACGTACTGCAAACGGCTGCTTCAGAACCATCCGTGCTTCTCAGCCAACGAAAATTCGAATGCTGCTAGACTGAATGAATACGCATTATCGCATCGCATCCTTCTACGGTATTTGTTTAGAGGATCAGTCTGCAATTCATGGGGATTAACTGACGGATTGATTGGCGAGTACGGGACCGCGACTCGAAAGGAAGGCGGCTGGGAGAGATGTTTCAAGCTCCTCCAGCTCAACAGAAGTGCATTGTTACCGAGACGAGGCCGGCCAAGTGATACCTTTGATAAATAAATTATCTTTCTACCCGAGCTGTCTATCCATCTGCAGCAGGCCTGGTTTAGAATTATCATCTCAAAGAAGTAGCTTTCATACCCTCCTTCCCCTCGTTCATGTATAATCAATTACCTTCATCGTCTACCCTCCATCCCAAATCGGCGACATTTAATCTCGTCAGAAACGGTAGAAGTCTCAACCTTCCAGATTAAGATCACAAGTAGAAGAGAGAGCATAGCATAGCATAACGGACCTATCCCGAATACCGCTCCAGCACTGGCTTGCCTTCCAGATCAGCAATGCCGATACGTGCATGCATGCATATACACAAGGAAGGTGGGATATAATATCAAACCCATCCATCTTTTCATTCATCCATTCATTCATTCATTCGTCATCAATCCCCCGTCATCCGTCTGACATCACATCTCGTACCAACCACTACCATCAAATACTCCGTAGTACAAAAAAAAATACCTAACCACGTGCCAATAGAATAGATAGAACAAGACTGCGGCAGAGGCAGAGGTAAGTACCTACTCTCTCTACCTACATTTCTGCGCATCCAACCCAGCCCAGTATCCAAGCTAAGGTAAAGTCCGTATCACGTATGATCCGTCAATCAACCTACCCACGAGTACCCAATCAAACGCTCTCCCTCGTTCCATTCTCTCGTCTCGTACCGTCTCGTCTCGTCTTTCCCAACCAACGAGATGCTGAGATCTCTGCCCTACGAGTGAGCCAGCATGGATGCTCGTCTGATATCAGCGCTGCCCAGCCTGCCAATTCTTTTTTTCCGCATTCTGCTGAGGAGGTAGCATACTACCGTTCCTGCCTGCCGTATGGAAGTTCTGCTGCAGTGCAGCATTTTTCAGCTGCGCTTCGATTAAACCCGAATCTCACCTGCAAGCCGCTTTCCGGTCTTCTGCATGCTGTGATGCTGTGCTGAGCTGCACTGCGCTGTGGCGAGGGATCTTTCTTTGTACTGCAGGTGGGGGTAGATAATGACTGTATCTGAGGGGTATTCTTTCACTTCTCCCTTTCTCCTTCCCTTCCTGCCGCCGACTGCAACTACTTTCTCTACATCTACATCTCAATCGATATCAATCGATATCACAATATCTTCTTCATCTCCCAATACAGATAAAACACTTCGAGTCCATACCTACCTACCTACCCTAACCGCTGGTGGAGAAACCCATCCCATCCCATCCCGCTCCGTCCCCCGTTCCCTCCATCCTCCGTTCGCCTGTCACCAGCCAGCCAGCGGCCCGCATCTCCCCTGCTCATATTAAATACCCCGTGAACTACTTCCCCTTCGAGCTTCCTTCTGGTTGCATGACAGGCCAATCTTCCGTGGGTGGGGTCGGTGTTGGATTATCGATAGGCGCTCCCAGCGAGCAAGCCCAAGTGCCCTTGAGTTCCTGCCCTTGAGTTCCAATTTGTTGCTTGTGTGGATCATCCGCTTTTTTTGTGTCCCTGTCCTGTCCTGCCCTGCCCTCAAGCTCTCCCTCTCTATCAATTCAATAATTGATAACGAAAGGGAAAAAAAAGGGAAAGAAAAGAAAGGGAAAGGAAGACCATAAAATTATATTGAGGTATCTTTTTAAAAAGATGGAACATCTCATCAATTGAGTGAAGCATCTCTCATTGTTGCGGAAGGAGTAGAGTCAGGACACAAACACCCTTTCCGTCCTCCTCTCTTCTTCATTCATCCATCCATCCGTCCACTCCCCTCCCCTCCCCTCTTTCCGGAAAGCCAGCCGACGTGCTTGTTAGCTTCACAGGATGGATATTCGGATGCCAACCTGCCTCGTTCCTGAACAAACCACACCACACACAACACACTGCAGTCTACTGTACAGTGTGCAGCTACTCAGATCTAGATTGTGGAACCACTGGCTTTCCCTCCCCTATCCTCCCTTTCCCTTCCCACGCTTTCGTCCAAGCGATTTTTCCTTTTTTTTTGTTTCTAACCGGATGGAAATGATTGATATATATTAAACTTCTGGATCTGTATCAGATGGTTTGAAGGGTTCACTTCCTGGATCCTGATGAGGAAGGGAAGGAGTACAGGGGTTCTATTTTAGGGTTCTTGGACTGGGGGGCCCGGGACATCCTGGAGGGCTCGTGGGCTGGCTGGCTGGACACTGGACTGTCCGGGCACGGTTCGCTAAGGCAACGGTAACCAAGGGAAAGCTGGGGTCACGTTCTCCCTTGTCGCCATTTGAGATCGACGAGATCTGAGGGAGGACGACCTCGATTGATTGATTGATGGATCGTGGTACGAAGTCGTACATGTGGTATGTATCTTTGAATACAGCCTCTTGGGACTTGTGTCACTGTTACCGTCACTATTACTGTCACTGAGTGAGGGGCCTCTTCCGATTGCTTTACTTGGGGAGACGAGGGAAGGTATGATCTAGTGGCGGCCTTCCCTTCTACTACTGTACCGTCCTTTAACGGGACCCTGCAGACCGGTGTTAATGTCATGATATCTAAGGTATGGGGAGAGGAGAGGGGTTATTAGTGCATCGACATTAACGAAAACGACGAACGAAATCACTCTCTCTTCAAGCGGTAGGGTATTTTGCATACCGAGGATACTCGATTTCTCCCTTCCTCAATTATTCTGATTATCTATTAAGCTACTCTCAATTGTCCATATTCCTTCACTCTCCGCTCCGCTTCCACCATTTATTTACACACTCTCCGTAGAGAGCAAAAATCATGGCATCTTCACAAGCAGCCAAAGCCCACTAATCTCTCAATTTGGTACATTTACCCTGTCTCCCTAATCGTCCACAGCTATTCCTAAGCTGTAATTTTATATGAACATGGAACTCGAAATCGAAATCGAAATAGATACTCACCCCACCACCAAGTCTTTTTTAAAATAAAAAAACCCCCTCGCTCTCTTTAGCAAACAGCCCATAACAGGTTTCTACCACACCAGCTACTATAATATTAGACTTTATAACACGGGGAATTACTCTGTCATGGGTACATCTCCTTTGCCCTTCTTTTCTCTCTTCTCTATTTCAACCCTATCTCAACCCCCTCCTCCTCCCCTCAGAACGACCAACCAACTAACCCCCACCAGCAACGGTCACAGACCCCTTCCTGGACTTCAGCCCCGGCTTTTTAAAAGTCTCAGAAAGTACTAATACTATCTCCAGAGCCTTCTAGCACTTCTATTCAAGTGCATACGCCTAAAGCTAAGAAAGACCTCTATTTACAGATACGTACTTTAGCGAGAGAATCACGTAACCAACTTCTAACGTAACGTTTACTCTTTAAGAAGATTATAAAAGAAAATAACGAAAAGAATTACGAATTAGAAAAATCGAATATAAAGATTAAAGAGTTAGAAGAGAGGTTAAAGCAATTGAGACCAAGGAAAGGAAGAAAGTCCAAACCAATCCAAATTCCAAGTTTACAACAACACGTGCTATTCAAGAGGCTCAAATTACAGCTAGAAATCATCAAATTATAACTATAGAATCAGAATCGAAAGGAGATTCTGATTCTATAATATCTTATATAGAAGTTAACATAATATAAAGTTCTTAAGTATTAAATAAAAAGCGCTAAAATTACGCGAGGTAGGCGGAATAAGGGCGTGGGAGGAATGGGGGTGCTCGACGTTATAGGCTACTTTGAGCCTTCCCCTTCCTACCATGTCGTTTCGAATAAAGAAGTACCGTATATCGATACGCTTTGACTTAGAGTGATGCTTAGGGTAGTGGATTAGGTCGATTCCAGGCGCACTATCGCGGTACAATATAGGAGGGGTCTGATTCGTAGTAGTGACTTCCTGCCATAGTCTCTCTAACCAGGCTAGTTCCTTCGATAGCTCCCTTGGATAAGTAGTAAAGAGGCAGAGATTAAGAAATATACTTACGAGCTTTAGGAGTAGGTCGCTTCAATCTAAAATTGTTTACATCCAATCCACCTGGTCCTAGCATATGATACCCTCTGTCCCAGTGAATAACATAAGACTGTCATTCATACGTAGGGCCTTATTACTTGTTTGGTTATTGTATATTCCAATATATTCTATGCGTGAACGATCTCACAACCCTGCAACACTCACCAGCAAATCACTCATCCAGATTTCGGCAGTTCAATGAGACAATTAGTAGTAAACTGGCTTTGAGAACCCAGCGTGTAATACCAAGCAGCTCGCGTTCCATGCTCGGGGGACTTAAGTCTGTTAACTGGCAGGCTAGAGGTAGCACATTCAGTTGCCACAATCGTTACAATGTCGTAAGATTACTGGCTGGAAGGCTAAGTCGATGTCTGCATCTTGTAGCCTGTATCCTGTATTCCGAACCATGCATCCCCCCTCCGTCTTGAGTTGCATAACTCAATTACATTACAAGACATACGACGCTATCTTCAGAGTCGGAATCTAGAAAAGTACCAGGTACCTCATACTTGTGCTCAGAGCCACTGGCCTGGCCTTCATATCCCTCTTCTTCCGACTTTGTATCGATTTTCAAAGTGTTCATTGATGCATTGACCAGAGGTTGAATGGGAACAATGCTCTTGAATGGGTCTCGGTCATCGGTGATCTGGCCGATAGCAACAGGCTCTCGTTTCAGCCATTCCATGTTCACAACGGGCGTGGAACAAACCGTGCAATCCCCTTTGTGCAACAAGACTCCATACATGCCATCCTGAGCAAAATCGACACCGCAATTTGCACATATTAGATGTCGACACGGAAGTAGCCTGGGAGAGAAAAGCTATTAGCGATGCACTGCGGGCTCGTGCCGGGCAACACCAACTAAGTTGAAAATGACCCACCTATAGCTCGCCCAATTTACCACGCATTTGTCGCAATAGCCAGGGATCTTTTGGCTCGCGGTAGTTCCTCCGATACCAGAACTCTTGAGAGGTGGCAGCATTTTCTTGGCCGGCTTGATGTTAGCAAGCCCAAAGCTCAACTCGGCTTGTCCCTTAGAGTAGCTCGATGTAAAGGGAATGCCTCTTTTCAAGTAGTCGTCGAATGAAATTGGACACGGTGGTGGCTCCAAACCAGTCATTGTTCTGAATGCCTCTGCATTCACAATCTGGATATTGATGAGACAAGCATCGTTGACGTTCCAGGATCGAGGGTCTTCCTCGTCTGGCACAATGCATTGCCTGATTTCCCCTCCTGCTCCAACGTCGAGGAGCGGTGAATAATCTGACTTCGTTCCTCCCCCGATGAATTTTTGCCGTTCAAGAAGTAATACCTGTCCTGGTCTAATATCCGCGCGCTGCAGAGTGGTCCTGTCATTACAAAATATCCGGCGATCTGAAGACTGACTACGTATGTCAATTGTCCACATCTCTGGTTGTAGACATAGCGCGTGAGCTGCTTGGGCTGCCACGAAGCCTAGAGTTGTCTCTGGGAAGACAGATAGTTGCAGTTCTTGTTTGCGTGGATATAGACACCGGACCTTTACTTTGAATGCTACTGAAGGCGAAGGTGGCCAGAGGTAAAATTCTACGGTTCTCCACTTCCTTTGGGACGATTCTACCCAATCCAGCTCGTCGAGAAGCGTCCTCTTCCTAGAGGGGCCTCCACGCGCCCGAGCATGTATACGCGTTTGCAGCGGGATTTCAAGGTCTGATGAGGACTCGAATCTCCGCGGGTGTTGCCACTCTGCCCTGGTACGCTCGCCATAATACCGCAAATCCGATGGGTGGTGGTCTCGGCGCATCAGCTGGAATCGTCCCAGCTGTAGCTGTGGTATGATTTCGATTTGGATGCCTCCCACTGTTGCCAGGCCAGTAACTTGATGTTCAATTGTTTCTGGTGATAAGGGCTGGGAGGTAACGAATTGTCTGACGATGCCAGGAGCAATCGACACTCCATCCAGCCATTGCTGTGCTGGACTATCGCCACCGCGAACGTAGAGGTAGTCCTGTGTTCGCTCGATACCATTCAGCCTCTTTAATACAGTTGCCATGTTAGCTTTAACAGGTTCGCCGGACAGGCCGTTAATCCCACCAATAAATACTCGAATGGCATATTTTGCTGCTGGTGCAAACAAATCCGAGCCGTATACATGGAAGTTTATTTTCATAGCCTCCATATCTAATGAATAGTTCAGTTTGTCAGTTCGTAATTGGGCAATCAAATAACGACTAGAGGATACACGCACCATACAGCGGTACGACAATGCCCCCTTTCTCGACTGCATTTCTTGGAAGTTTGTCCTTTATTTTACTAACAGGCAAAAGTGGTAACGCGCCGAGACTATTGGGTGCTGGGTAGCTCCCTCCATTGTCCGGAATTCGCACCGTTCTATGGAAAGATATTGCAAGGCTATCATTGACGTGTATGCACGGGAAGTTTGGCATGCTTTGGCTGGGAGACAATTGATCTCTTCTGAATGCCCCGAGCTCTACCTTCAGCTTTCCGTGAGTTCGAACTTGTGGTTCATGGACTGACATAGAACAGTCTGCATGAACGTGAGCTTCAAATTTTCATGTAGCAATTCTCGCCGAATGCGCTAGTATTGGTAAGAACGTACAGTCACTGAGAACTTTCGAGAAGAATTCTATGACGGGCTCGTCTTTGTTGATTCTCAGATTCTTAAAGTCATAAGTCGAGGGGCCACAAGACGTTATCGCCGGTATACTATCCGTGTACCATGGAATCTGTTCGTGATCAAAGGGCCTACGAAGTCCTGTAATGGTATTTGGACGATACCATCTCCTCGGAACTTCTGATTCGCACAGTTTCTCGATGGTGGTATGCTCTGGATAAAGAGCAGTCAACTGTTTAGAGCCATTGTGTGAATTTATCACGCAACGGACGAAGCCTAGGGGAACATCCTCCGTAAGATCATCAGAAGGAGCTAGAGATTGCATGGAGTTAGTGAGGAGCTCACGGGATCGTACAGAACCACAGTGATTCTCATTGTTAACTTACGAGTCTCGGGCGCGGTATGAGCCACCAGTTCACAGACAACCTTCTGAAACAGGTGACAATCTCCACGAGTGAAGTTGTGCATCTGGGCAATGCTCCGATGATCGCCGTTAAGAGGCATAGAAACCTCGTTGGGCAAACCTATCACGGCTGAATCCTTTGGTACCACCTGTAACTCGTCAATCAAGACATTCTTAGTGTCTCGGGATCAAGACTTGTGAGGATACCATTATGCGATTCGTTTCGCAAGTCTCGTAGAAGCTGAATATCTTCATTCTAGAGCATATTTTGGAAAACTGGTGTGACTTGTCGCTCAAAAAGCCATTATGGCGCTCCAGTCTTCGGATCAATCGTGTGTTGGTTTGAATATCATGCTTGAGCGCGCAATACGGGCTGCAATAGAGCCAAGGTTCGCGGCGAAAGAACCTTTATGAGGTGTTGCGAGAAATAGGATACCCACGGTTGCGTCAACTATTGGCGTATACAAGGCGTCAATCTTCGCTTCGATCAATGCCTATAAGAA
Source organism: Leptodontidium sp. MPI-SDFR-AT-0119 (assembly GCA_020726505.1). Lineage (NCBI taxonomy): Eukaryota > Fungi > Ascomycota > Leotiomycetes > Helotiales > Leptodontidiaceae > Leptodontidium > Leptodontidium sp. MPI-SDFR-AT-0119. The sequence goes on along the minus strand of JAHLEZ010000013.1, from coordinate 766,836 downwards.
CTAAAAGTTAGCCTACAGTGTCAGGTTCGATCAGTTCGATGGATATATGTTGAAGTGTCAGTAGAGTTTACCATTTTGGCAACAATTCCTCCCATGGAATGAGCGATCCATATAATCCGGTGATTCTGAGCAAATATTACTACGCGCGCCGTATGTCAAGCCGCCGGGTGTCGATTACCTCAAATCCAACTCGCACTTGCCGAACACTCTCTAGAAGACTCCGCACAAAGTCCCCTAAATCCAATGAAGATGACACTGAGGAGAAAACGCTAGCATTGTACCCGAAAGTCCAGATACGGGCATTAGTGCCCCGAATCTCATCCTTGATAAGAGGAGGAAGATGGTCTCGGAACCAGGTATGGCCAGGTCCATCTTCTGGACATTGCCAAGTCTTTGTAGCTCCGCCGTTTAGACCATGGAGAAGAAAAATGCTATTTCGGCCACCTATAGTCAGAAGTAGTCCAGAACAAACCCCTACACGGGCAGAATGGTTGTTTCCCATACTCACTCGCAAGTATATGTCAGGGCAGGCTCGAGCGGCTGGACTAGATACAGCCCCGGCTCATTTTGCCCACTAAAATATGTATAGCAGCCAGCGCTTCCAGAACTGGTTACCGGATCTGCGGCCATATCTAAGTCCGCTCACGAGAGTTTTGGTAGGTGCAGGCAGCGACGAAAACGTCTTCAAAATTTTCAGATGTAGTCAGGCATTCATGACGACTGGTTCACATCAGGCTGCGCTCCATCTCTTTGCAACTCGGAAAGAGGGGAGGTGAGCAGCAGGCAGCACTTGCGTATGCGGCACGTCGTGTTCTAACAAATCAGAGGCTGCTCTACGTCTTATCGCCGGCTGCATCCCCTCTGCAGCATGTGCGTTGCTATTGGATCAAATTTGAGCATCGCATTCAAGAGCCTTATCGACAACAAAGTGTGATTAGCGCCTAATAGTGGTTGTTGACCACCCCTATTATCGCTCGCTTGATAATTAGTGGGGGGAAAGCAAAGTGTCCGAGGCAAGTAAAGGTGTCCGCGCTCGCACTAAAATTTGTATAATAACTTAAACAACTCTTTATTTGCTTGCTTAAGGAGACGAAGTATGATCTAGCGGCGACCTTCCCTTTTACTGTCGTCCTTTAACGGGACCCTGCAGATTAGTGTTGATATTATAATATCTAAGGTATAAGAGAAAGAGAGGGGTTTATTAGTGTATTAACATTAACGATAACGATGGACAAAATCACCTTCTATTTAAATAGTAAAGTACTATTTTATATTAAAAATAATTGTTTACTTAATTACTTGATTGTCGGGGTTTTCTAATTAAGTAACTGTTTATTTCCAAATTCCGTTAGCTCTTGTCTTCTTTCGTTAAGCACAACAAGCGCAACACAATACAATTAAACCAGAGCAGGCATAGAAATTTAGGCTTGAATGACATGTCTGCAGTGTATACTCATGACCAATCGAAACTGACCGATTCGTATGAACGTCTTTGTCTCGGTTTATGAGGGGAGTGTAAACAGCCTCAGGGTTTCACGGTGGATGGTTGGGGGGGGGGGGGGGGGGGGGGGGGGGGGGGGGGGGAGAATGCAATTGGGTTGTTTGGGAACGACGACACAGGATGAGAAATCCAATTACCGTCGTCTTGTTTCTGGCTCTAAACTGTAGCGTAAAGCACTGCCTAAAACGACTCGCTTGGCTTCATCCAATATTTCAGCACTTCACCAGCATTACTTTTCAATCTAACTTTGCTGAAATTCTCTACGGCGGTTTAGATTTGAATAACATATGAAAGTCTCATTATTCCTTGGGTTTCAATGTTATCAGCTCTACATCACACCTCGGATGCCGTGCCCTCACTTCCAGATGCTTCGCCGTCGCCGTGAGAATCGTCTTCTTCTCTCATTCGCAACATGGCACTCTTTTTGCGAAGAGTGTATTCGTATTCTAACCCAAACACCGGCTCTGGCTCCTCCTCCTCTTCTACTTCGAGCAGCTTCTGCGCCTGATCAGCCTCCTGCTTACGTCTGGGCTCTTCGTACTCGTCCCAGCTCAGCGCTGGGGTATTCATCATGTCGTAATCCATCTTCTCATTTACTGCGTCTGCATTCGCCCGCTCCTCAGCTGACAGAACACTTCTCCATGCTGCATAAAGCGACATAGACTCATTCGGATCATACAATTCTTGCGTATTACGATCGAGATCCGAAAGAAATCCATGTCGACTTAGACGAAGTCTGCACCAGATTGCCAATCCAGTCGCCGGAATGGCAAGAACGGAACATGCTGCAAAGGAGACATGGGATCGGACTTATGCTGTGTTGCAGGGCCAGACATGAGGTAAAAGAACCGCCACATCGGCGAGTTGTGGCATGTGTCTAGGCTTTCCCAACCCCGTTCATGTTGAATCGGAGGCACGAGTGGTGGTTCCCACGCTGCTTTGAGTTGGAAGTATGTTGACTCCAGCATAGGGTCTCTGTCTTCAGCTAGATAATCGAGGACTGACCGAACAAGCTCGTCCTCGAGAAGGGTGTCCTCAAAAGGAATTGGCCCTGAATCCGCGCACAGGTCTTCTTCCATTAAACGTGCTCCATCACCATCAGGAAGGTACATTGGCACGTCATAAAAGTATTTCAGACCTATCGTCCAAGCTCGGGAAATGTCTTTCTCGGGCCAGAGAATACACGAGGTTCCGATGGCATCTTTAAATTCATAGAATAGCCTTATGCGCCAAAGCGCTCGAATAACCCGCTGCTGCTCAATCCAGGAAGGACTTTCGAAGGTTTGGACCGGATATGGGGCCTCGGCTGGGTTTAGTAGCCACGGCCTTTCGAAGTTCTTGACATCTTTGAATATGGCTTTGTAGCGAAATGTCCGGTCTGCAAGACGTGAGGGCCTCAGCGGCTGAAATTTGTCAAGGTAGTACTGGAGGCAGTCAAGTGTAAGGCGAAGTATTTTCCGATTAGTGGCGAGGACCTCCCGCAAGATCATTGGGGAAGTCTGACTCGGTAAGCTAGATTGAGGATAATCCCACCTTGAGGGCTCGTAGCGGTATGCCGTAGTCTCGTGTCTCACTAGGTCTTTGAAGGTAGCTAAATCGTAGACGTAAAGTGGGAGAGTCGTTGCCCGCAGGAGAACAGTGATGCTAATGAGGGCACGGTATATGTGTGGGCGGGTGACATCAGAAGATAAGATGGCCTCAAATATCTCGACACCTCGAAGATTAAAAAGGCGAAATGCAGCTGGTGAAGCCTGGAGAAGGTTATCGAGGGATTTGAGGTCTGGTAGAGAAATCAAAATCGGGATCAGCAATTCCGGTGCCAAATTTTCGAGTGCGCCAGGTGAAGCTCGGGCTGCTGGCCGAGGCATGTCTTCGATGCGCTTTTGCTGTTGATTTACGATATGATAGTTGCAAAACTTAGTTTTGAGGAGCGAGTGGGATGGGACCAAGAAGGACAGGAATTCTAGCACGGCGATAGAGCACCTAGTCGTAACCTGTCAGCCCACCTGCCTAATCGGAAGTGACTCTGAAATTATCCCCTGATTTCGTACACATTAAAATATGGCCTATTTTTCTGGTGAGGCTCTTGGTTAGGATAGATGATCTAGCTTCATTATTCTCCACCTCACATGGGCGAGGCACTATATTGTCAAGTTGCATTCGTGATAGCTAATGATACTTTTGTCCGATGAAGATACTTGCTCCCTTTCCTTCGTCAGAACTAGCTGTAGATTCAACCCCTAAATTAGATTCCTTCCCACGAAACAAGGCTCTAAGATTTCCTACATCTATAACTACTAAATAGCAAAATACTGTAAGAACACAAAACTTTCTCGGACACTTGGTTTAGACGAACGCCCTCAATAAAGAGGCGAAATCATGTATCATTCAAGACAAATACCAGTAGTGCTCACGCTCACGATGTTCCATTGTCCAAATTAGATGCCCGCAGCATCGAACCGCTTATCGGATAACATTTTTACCTTTCCCTCTATCCTTCACGTTTGTCTGTTCTTTATCGTCATGCCCTTCATAACCTATAGCCTTGAGCATTTCCTGCAAATCCACTGTCTCCGGATGTTCAGAGCCCAAGATCCTCTGAGACATAAGCACACACTCCTGTATAAGTTCTCCCGCGTCACGTAGTTTCCCTTGCATCTTCCAAATGAGAGCCAAATTTCTCATCCTTGTCAGACTTGCCGGTTGTTCCTTCCCGAGTACCCTTAGGGATGTTTCCAGTGAGCGCACTGCCAATCCCTCCGCCTCATCTAACCGGCCTTGCTGGAACATGATTATACTCAAGGTATCGGCGCTAGCCAATGTGGCAGGATGGTCGATTCCTAAAATTTTCTCATGCAGGACGAGCGATCTTTTGGGCCAGAAAATGGGCTTCTTCGCCCAGTGCCTCCTCGGAAGTTATCCTGCCTTTTGTCCAGAGGATCTGTCCTAAATTACCAATGCAGCGAAGCGATAATGGGTGTTCTTCGCCACAAAACCTCGTTGATATGTACAACGCTTCTCTCTGAAGCTGTTCGGCCATGGTCTGCAGGAGGGTGTTTCTGGTGGCAGTTAAGGGGATAGTAGCGTAGAATTACGCGCCCTTGGCGTACAGACTGATAGAATGACCGCAGCAAGGAGCTCCGTTCTTCGTTTCGTCGTCAAGACCACGGAATCGATTTCTGTCTTCGCGAATCCATCACCGTTATCATCTTCTTACAATAGAGTACCTCTGCATTTTCACCTAACAATGTTGTGGAAGGCTATGACTTGTTCTATACTCGCTACTCTCCCTTTCCAATTTCCAGCAATGCCATCCTCACCTACTTCCTCTGAAATACAAAATCACTACCATGCGCCCCTTCGCCACAGCGGCGGCGCGGGGCCTATCGTGCCAGGATATTACAGCGTTTTTCTCTTCCCCGGCCATTCTATCGAGGAGCATTCGGCAGCTATCAAGACAGACATAACACAATACATCATGTTTGTTTTCGACAAGCTCTACACAGATCGCGTTGTGTACAGTGCGCGGGGTATTGATGACGATTTGTTGGCTGCGATTCGGTCAGATCGGGGGGGTGGAGTTCGTAGACCTGGATCGTGAAGTGAGGATGGAAGGGGCTACTGATGTCCGGGTATGTGCTGTTCTAGTTGGAAGGTCATAATAATGGTGTCTGAAGAAAAAAGGAACCGGATCAGTGACAGGAATGAGAGCTTGGTGCCTGCAAAATGATGGAGATTTTCTATTTCATCATGTAGTTTCTCTTGAACTTATGGATTTAAGTCTCTAGGAAAGCACCACCGGCGTCTATCTCCCCCAAGCTGTTAGGCACGGGTTAAAGGCACTAAATTTGAATCACCTTCCCAAAGTCCTCAATGAACACAACAAAGGCATCCACAAGGTGTCGCATATTGGGTCTTCGTTGAGCACAACTCCACTCAGAGTAAAACTGTTTGGTCACTGCTTGTTCTTTCTGTTTAACGCTTGCAGTCCATTGGATCCATACTCCCAGAACAACCAACAGGTCCCAGAATCCAGGGCCAATGAAATAGCTTTTCGCCTCGCAAGCAAAGATGACACTAAATCGAATGTTCTTAAGGTAGTCCTGTAGTAAGAATGTATTGGAGACCCGGCTAAAGTCTTCCCTGCGTCAACCCATTTTCCATCCTTCCCAAAGATGCTGTTGGAGCTTCGCAATATGGTATGGGACTGTGTAATAATTGCAACGCCTCGCCGAGTAGTCTCCATCGAGTACTTGCTTTCTCCGTGGGACTGAACCCATCCACCTTGGGTTTACTAGGGACTTTTCGTTGGCTATGGCCTTGTCTTTTACCCCGGGCAGGTTTGGTTCCACGGACAAAGCGAATATGGACTTGTCCTCAGTACCACACTCTAAATAGCATGATGTCTTGCAAGGAAGCTAATGATGCTGCTGTTTTGGACTGTTACTTCCCCCAGAGCTATGTCAAGAATAGAAACGCCAAGATGGGTACCGCTCGACGCCAATCACGCTCCGTAGCTTGTTCGTTAGCAGGATTGGGCCGGAGCGTGGGACCCCTCGCGATACTTTGTCACGAGTTGGCCAAGTGTTTGGACAAAGCGTAAGGATTCCACAATCAAGAGACAGAAGGTACTCTACCACGACGAGATATTCTGCTTCAGAAACCACTTCTAGATGGTCCTAAGATTACAAGAGTCTATGAACAGATTCCCGATACTTGATCTGAGCTTGATGAGAAGCATTGCGTTTGAGAACAAAACTTTGCGTCGTTCTCTCAACGAGGTTGTCTATGAGTATTGCAACGAGTACCAAGATTGTGCAATAGACGTTTTTTGAATATTGGCGATGAAGTCATTGGAGCTTATCATCGCTTTTGACTACATAGCGGGCCACAACACACGCGCAGATGCTACATGGAAGGCATATGTGGAAGCTACTGTGAAGATGATGACCTATGGCAGATATAGGGAGTCGGAATGCTCTGCTGTAGGGACTGTACTAGAGGATCATGTTCTTGAGTAGAGAAACATTTGAGAGGCTTGGTGTACAGGTACTAAGGACAGAGTTGAGTTGCGTCTTTGGTAATCGAACTAAGCTCCTTAAATACAATCTTCATTCCCCGAAGGTGACGTTGATTCGGGTCTGAGATACTCCACTCTTGACCTGATTCCCTGTCTTGGAGCATTCCTGAGAATCTGAGGACATTTTTACTAGACAATCAAAGAAGACCTTGCCTCGCGGGTCCTGAGATACGAGCATCGATAGAGATTTCAAGGAGCGCATTAGTACTGCGAAATGATCCTATGACATTAGCATCGTAGTCAAGCTTTAACAAGTCCGAAGTCCATGATTCAAGGGAACAAAGTGCGCGAAGTGCCAAAACTGTTAAAAAGATACTTGTTAGGAATAAAATAACGCTATCTAGTACTAACTTCCCGCTTCCAAGCTCTCAAGAAAAGATCCAAGGTCTGAGATCCGACTTTATCGTCTATTACTACCCGAAACAAACACAAAAAAAAAAAAACTAAAGCATAATGATGATGATAAGTCATAAAGATATTTGATTTGCCCCAAGGCTAAGAATGTTTTTTCCCCATTCCCCTCCCCATCCCTCCTTCTTCCCTCGTCTAAATCGCCGTAGTACTCCCACTCACCCCTGTTTCAGTACTCGCCACCACCTCACTCGTCTCACTCTCAAACCTGGTGAACGTAAAAGTCGGCGTCTGTGAGATCCCATTATTCAAACACGTACAAGCGGAACTGACTCTATCGAGCGTAGCACCCGTGCACTGCGTTGCAAAAGTCGGGAGAGCTGGAGCGGTTGTTCCGCCGAGAGTGAAGATGGAGCAGAATTCTTGGCCAGAGTGACGGCGGAAAGCACGGAGACAGTTATCGGCTGCGCAGTGGGTGTGAATGGGGAAGAGGAGGGTGGCGGTTGTGGTGATGAGGGTGCGGAAAGTGGTTAGGGTTATGATTGTTAGAGTTGAGAAGTCGAGGGAGATGTTGTTTAGAGTGGATGTTTGGGGCGAGGATGTTGAGAGGAGGCTTGGGATTGCGTGGGTGGATGAGAGGGAGGTGATGGAGTCCGAGACTATCCTGGCTGAAGACGAGCTTACAAAGAAGGAAGCGGAACTTTGAGTCGCCGAGGAGTCCATGGTTTGGGTAGTTGATAAAATGCCGGAAGTAGAAGAAAATCCCGATGAGATGTTGCTGAGCATAGTACTTGGGAGAATACTGAGATCGACGCTCAGTATTCTGCTAACTACGAGTTCAATAGAAGAACTTGAGACACCAGAAGTCGACTGAGCTCCAGGCACGGTCCTGGAGACTTCAATCGTTACTGAACTGCTTGGAGATACGCTGAAAATCGACTCCATAACAGATAGGCTAGTTTGTGACGATACTGTCGACATCTCCATTGAAGTACTTGAAAGCTCTAATGAAGAGGCCAGAATCGCGGTACTCGAAAGGCTTGCCATGGAAAAGCTTGAAAGAATATCCGAACTGAACCCCACAGAAGCTGCAGGAACTGATGACGACACGGCGATTTCTGAGGTCAAAACCGTGCTACTCGACGTAAAGGGAGAAACTTCTGAGATTATGAAGCTCGAAGAAGGTTCTGAAGCACTTGGTACTGGAACGGAGACAGATCTGAGAACTTCGACGGAAGGCTGCATAGTCGAAAGGGACATATCTGAGCTTGAGACTAGAGCTGTTGTTTGAGTCGTAACAAACGATTCTATTGCCGAAGGTGCCTCAATTGTTGACGAAGTGAGGAGTGAGCTCAGCATGAGGGTCAATGAATCGGCGGAAGTGAACGACAACACACTGGAGGAGGTTTCAAGTGTGGATTCAAGTGCAGAACTCTCAGCCGAGGAATACAAAAAGGATTGCGAGTTCGCAATTGGCGCCGAAGAGACGATGGAGCTAGGAAACTGACTAAAGGAGGCAGAGGAGATAACACTGGGTAAAGTTGGTAGCGAGCTGAGGCTGGATAGTACTTCAGAGGAAGATAACATTTTTGTGGCAGATGGCATGGCTGAGCTCTCCGGCACAGTTGATGTGAGTTCTGCTGAAGACATCGTAGAAGATACCGAGCCTGAGCTCAGAGTGGTTATTGCTGATGGCTTCACGGTGCTGGAAGATGCGATTTCAGACGTAATGCTGGTAGCAATACTGGAACCCAGGAAGCTGGATGCAGGGGATGACGAGTGAACAAACGAGCTGAGTGACAGAGAACTGGTCTGACTTTCCGAATCGCTCGAAATGTTTGGCAGGATCGTGCTACTTTGAGAAAATGTTGGCCCTGCAGAAATCGTGATGGATGTTGCTGTATCTTGTGAAGTCACAGTACTGTATGATCCAATATCTGATGAGATACTCAGAGTAGACGTTTCCCAGCTGCTCGTTTGAACGGATTCAAAAGCAGAAAGAGAGCCCGATGGGAGAGAAATCAACAGAATGCTTGTGAGGGATTCTGATGTGATGCTTGATGAAGCACTTGGTACGATCGAGCCATCAGAAGAGCTGGCCAAGTCGGAACTTGAGGACGTCTCCATTGAGGTACTGATCGGGGCCATTGTGGTACTGCTTTGTACAGTGGAGGAGGCCAGGGACGCAGAGATCGCTGAGGACTCGGGGGAAGTGCCTGCTTCATATTAGTAAAGACTCTAACCTCTACGAAACAGCCCTTGTTCACTATACTGCGCACTCATGACCACAGAAAAACCGGATTGAAGGATTACTGACTCGGTGAGGGCATAGAGATACTTGAAAGCCCCGAAGAGACCAAGCTCGAAGAAATACTAATTGATAGGCTGGAGTAGAGACTACTTGACAGGCTACTCGCCATGCTTGCAGAAAAGCTACTAGAGATTGCACTCAAGCAGCTATCTAGGCATGATGACGAAGGTGAGGGTGGCTCAACGCTAGATCCAACAGGCGGCAGTGTGAGAATTGGTGGAAGTGCAGAGATGATGCTTGACAGAACTGGAGGTACAAGGCTCGTATGAGAGATAGATGGGACAACAGCAGGGGTCGAAGAAGTCAGAAGATGACTAGATGTAGAAAGTACTGCGGGTGGGGTACTTGTCGATTTGCTTGATGTGAGAGTTCCAGTTGGATAAGCACACTCGCAGACTGATGAAATCTGGGCTACGAGAGAACACTTCTTGGCTGCATTCGTGGGAAGGCCATTGAGACTCATCGTAGTGGCAGTTGTGAAGCTTGAGCAGAAGGATTTTGCATCTGCAGCGTACGCATCGCCATTGAATGCTCGATAGCAGCTAATCTAAGTTAGCAATGAGTCTAGCTGTTAGTGAAGCGAAGAACTTGCTTGTTATGGTGACATTTCTCCACCCCAATCACCAGCGATGCCAGGCCTAGCAAGACTAGGGAGGAAGAACTTAGTACAAGCATACTTGTGTTTGCAGAAAGCTAAAGCTGGGAATAAAGATACTGGAGAGCAATTGAATCAGAAGCCACAACAAGAGTGCTAAGGGTTATATATATTCGAATCTTCGCTGTTCTGCAAATCTAGCAGGTGGAAGCAAGGTAGACAGCCCTGGGATTCCACTGGACCATAAATCCACGGCTTCAAGAAGAGCCAAGAATGCCAGAATATCCATCTGGCAACAAATAAGAGGGAAATGCTCTTGACGTCGACTTGAAACGGATATCTGAGATACCACGCATGCCACTTCGCTGCTCTAGGTGACTGGGAATGTCCATCAACGAGTTCAAGAATACCCCTACAGAAGGCAGATCTTCATCCGAGATATATGAGGTCATACCTGAGAGAGTTTCAGTCTCAAACACTTCAATATAGGAGGTGCATTCCAGGGGAGTCCAGCCTCCTCTTTCCTACTCTCTCTCCAGCCCATTTCATCACCCCACGAGTCATGCCATAATTCGAGATTCACTGTTGCCTGCGCAAAGAGACTCGAATCGAGTTGAATCTTGTCAACTGAGGCTGATTCGCGATGTTCCCGTTCCGCTGAGATGAGAGACTGTGAATTCAGTGACCAGATTCGAATTCCTGGGCGGCTCTCTGGGGTTCATTGGTAGTAACTGAACGAATGCCTTGGATTACCGGTTTATTGAAATCCTGTATCTATTCTATACGTTCCTCGCTCAACAAGGTCTCTCCCAGTGTTAGGAATTCGGCTTCTTTTTCGAAGAGACAAGCTGGGAATGTGACGAGGTTCACTTTAGAGACATTTTTGGACCAAATACGACATTTTAGGCGAACACGTGATCGCGCGATTCACCTCGGCGTGGAAGTCACGATGCTCGTGAATAATTCCAGGTTATCTGCGGACGAATGAAGTGAATTCGAATGAAGTGAATTCGAATGGAGTTTTGTCGCATTTAACTATGATTCCGACTCCGATGGCAAGTAAACTTCCCATTTCGCTTTGAACTTTTCGTACATTTCTGGCCACTACCACATCCTATTTCTTTCATCTCGACATCACCGCGCGAAGTCCGTCGCGCCTTCGAATCATCTCCCCTCCTTTACAAAACAAGCACCATGACGGGCTCATCTGTTGCTACCGTTAAGTGCCGACTCAACAACGTGCCTGCAAGCCAAATACACTCAAACGACTCCGCTAAACCACCAACTCAAAAGAAACCATCCTCGCCTCACCCCATGGACGACCCGAGTACCATGGATGAGATTGCGGTCAAAGAGCACATCTTGCCTTGCGACTCTGTTTCGAATCGCGGTGATGACGACAGGGATGAGGATGTCCTTGACACACCTTTGGATTCTGATTCAAGTGTCGACGAAGCCCCTGGCAGAAGCTCCCACTCCTCTACAGGAGGCAGCGCAGCATCTTCAATCCCGAGCGAAGCTGGTAGCATGTCCTCTTCAACATACGAGTACAGCCAAGAGATATTTGGGACATACAAGGCCAAGGTCATCCAGCTTTGCCTTGAGATTGGATACGGCGAGCCAACTGAAGTCGAGCGAATGAAAGGAGGTAGCTTCAACAGAATCATAGGTCTATCCTTTGACACTCCAGAGAAGAAGCAATACATCCTCAGAATTCCTCGGGAGCCGTACGATGAGACACAAGACTATGAGATCAGCGACCAAGTTGAGGTTCTGCTCTACCTCGCTCAATTTGACTCTCTCAAGGTTCCTAGCATTCTCGCATACGATGCAACCACCAACAATGCAATCAAATCCCAGTGGGTTCTCCAATCCAGACTCCCAGGCAAGCCAATGCAAGATGTCTTCTATCAACTCCCTCTCGCCGATAGGATTCAGATTGCTGGTGAAGTTGCTCAACTGGCGATCGAGTTGGACAAAATCAGATTCCCAAATCCTGGACGACTCGTTGGAACCCGGTGCTTGCCTTCAATTGCTCATAACCCTCCTCCGACAGTGAAAAATGTCTGCTTCGCCGGCTTCAAGGCTACAGAACAACTCATTCTTGATGAGCAGCCCCTGACACAATTCCTTGTTTCGCTGTTTGAGTATTTCAAGCAAAATGAGCTCGCAACCGAACACGCAAACGAGCCTGCAACCCAAAAGATGGTAGAGCGGTGGAGTACGCTCCAGCTCATTGCGACTCAGATGGAGAAAGCCGGTTTTATGCGAATCCAGGACAGTGGGAACGCCTTATGGCACTGGGATATTTGTTCACGGAACATCTTGATTGATCAAGTCAATGATGTTGATGTTGAGGAACCAGTCTCTGAGGCTGAAGTCGTTGCCGACGATTGTGCCGTATCTGACACCGAAAAGACCGAGGTTCCTCCCAAATCTGCTGTTCAGCGAGCTAGCAAGGGCTGTTATCACTCTGTTCAGCTCTCTGTTGATGACATAACCGGCAATGGCCACAAGCATACAGTCCAGGTCAATATTGAGGATGGTTCTGGAAACTGCTGCAACCACAAGGTCGAGGTAGGTGTGGAGGATAATATGGGAAAGAAATATCTGCACACATTTCAGATCAAGGGTGCGCAGCATTTGGAGACTTCTGGCACGGAGGAAACTGTATCAGCATTGACGGAGGTCCACGACTCATTTCAGCCTGCAGTTCTGCCACGGTACTCGAAATGGGTTGTTAGTGGTGTCCTGGACTGGGATGATGCTCTGTCGGTTCCTCCAGTCCTGGCGGGATATCAATATTCTTGGCTGTGGTGTGATGAGGAAGAACGTAGCTCACACTGGGCTTACGACCGAGATACGAATCCAGAGCGCCCTTTGACTGCCGACGAACTCCTTGTCAAGGCAAACTTTGATCAGATCGTCGCCAGAGCTTGTCCAAATTTTCTTGAAGATACATATGGGCGTGGTGTTTGGCTTCGGCGTTTGGCTAGATTTGGTATCTATGGGTTTCATGACTCGGAAGACTTTGCAAGATATACGCAATTTGTAAAGGACTGGAGTATGTATTATGAGACTTTGAGCTTGGGAGCTACGGAGACAGATGCTGAAGTTTGATCACTGGTGGTATGAGCGTAGCCGATTTTGTGATGGGGAAACCGTGGTAAATAGAGTGCAGAAAATCAAGGGTAGACTAATGAGACAATGACTTGCACCGACGTTGGCCATTTCTTCGATGTGTGTCTTTAACTATGAGTGTCGAAATGTAGCCAGCTTAAACAATTCTTTACTTTACAGTGTATCATTAATTGTGAGTACAATTTTGTGAATGCCCGTAAAGCACCTGGCTGTATCCATTTAGCTGCCACCAGAAACATCCTCCTCTGAGCTATGTAATAATAGGCTGTCTTAGCGAGATAGCCCTACTAGTTATTCGCTACCACAGCAATTGATCAGCACATTTCCTCTGTGGCGAGAGTGCTTATGGCAGCTAAGGAGATATCTGATCCGGCTGGCTGGAGTCCAAGTAACTGAGCTTTGGATGCGTCCAAACGCAGCATCTTTACGATCACACGAATTAATTCACGCCAAAAATAAAAGCAAGATGTTGAAGTAACTGTCGTGTTGAATGATCTATAAAGAAAGATCTCTAGAAGACAGCTGTGCCGCCGACTCTAGCATATCTCCCCTGACGCTCACCAGAAATCCAATGACTCTATACCAAACGCTCTACCATCCACGCCCACAACGCCTTATATGCCACCAAGCAAAGCCTATTGACTCCACCGCTATGTGCTATCCCATCCCTTTGTCCCGTCCGAAACCCATGAAAATAAAGTCGAATGCATTGACTCAACTAGCTCTGCTCCCATAATACCAAAGTCCTCCCACCAAACGCCCGTCTAGAATACCTAAGGAGATAACCCATTCTACCGTCTCCTCTCCTAAGATGTTATGAATGAGAGCGAGCAGTAAATTGAGACGTGCTAACTCTCTTCCCCTTTGTATGCTGGATCCTTGTAGCCGCAGCTAGGGCAGGGTTCTGTTTCCTTCAGGAAGATGTACATCTGGGCACACTTCTTGCAGTAAGTTTGGTGAGCTGGACAGTATGATCTTGCTCGGGCAGCTGTCTCGCCTTTCTTGGGAACTGGTGGCTTGGTCTTTACTTGGGCGCGGCAGTTACCCTTCTTCTTGCCGGGGCAGTGGTGCTTAGTGGAGAGAGCCCCCTTTGCCATTGTGAAGCCTCTGTTGGAGACGGTATTTTAGCGAACAGTACAACTACTTAGATGCATGCTTTAATCTCAGACGATCTGGGAGTAGATTCGAAGGCCCGAGCACTAGATATGGCCAAGGAGGAGACTTGGGAAGGCGACGCGCCCGTACTTACGGTAAGGTATTCGGTTATGTGTGAGTTTGGGTTATTTGTGAAGTCGTTCGGACAGTTGAGACTCTAGTCTGATATTAGCTACCCGTACCCCAATGTCATGAAAGACCTCGATAAGTAACATACCTGTTGAGGAAGTTCTTGGTAGAGTGCGCGTACGAAGAAACTTTTCGAGTCGAAGTCGAAGTGGCGGTTCGTAAATAATTTAAGAAGCAATTTCGCATCCCACGGTCTATATTAAATACTTCCTTCAGATTTTCATCAATTCTTAGACTCGTCCCCCTTCCGATGTGAATCATGGACGCGCTGCTAATCTCATGTTGTCGCATCAGACGGGCTCCCATTCACACCCCATTAACACAACTCAATCGGGCTACTTCACTGTCAAGCGAGAATTCAACAGCTAGTCAAGGACATAATAGCAGGAATGCCCTTACATTATGTCGCATGTAGGGAGCATCGGAGGGGATCTAGGGGGATCGTGGGAGATGATGAATATGGTCTCGCTTAGGGTTTGTTTACTTGCACTATCCGCTACTTTTAGCGCGGTGGTAAGGGCAGGGGTGCGGGTCTGGCTGCACTTTGCAAGTTAATGTCGATCCTGTGGATATTCTACTGTATGGGAAGAAGATGGAATGTACAAGACCCCCCCCCCCCCCAAACTCGTTAAACTCGGAATGGTATTACTGCCTTACAAGCGAACCGCAAGAGGAGTGGAAGCCCACTCAGATCCCACGTCTGCCCCCTGAACTTCACTGGCCGCCTCGACTAGAATATTGAATGAACAGCGAAGCAGCAAGTTGAAAATTTTACTCTGGACGACTTAGTGTCGTGAATTCGCAGATGGTAGGTAACTTCTGCCAGGGTTGAAGGCTTCGCTAAAATTGTCAGACAAGCCAGGAATTGCACTCTCTGTAACAGCTTGGGAAGTGGACACGAGACTACGGATGAGGAATAGATACTGCAACCAGCTATGGGGAAGCCAATAGACGCAGAGTCGATGAGATTGAAGGACTACTTGAAAATGCACTGAAAATTGATTGATCTGGTGTGAGAAAGCACAGTCATTCGGAACCCCAAAATTGGTTCAGTCCGAAGAGTAATGTATATACGGGTACGAAGAGGTAACATCAATCACATCAGACTGTACAACACATCTCATTAACATCAACGAAGATATCCAAGCCATCGCTATGCCAGTCTGACCGCAAATTCAAATTGACCATCCTAACGCCAAACTCCCAGCTATGCGACGCAAGTAAGCAAGCAAACAGCCAACCTAATCAACTTTCTACAACTCTTTGAATGTTTTCCCTACATATTGCGCTCCGCAGATAGCTTGGAGCTGCGGTTCCGTGAAATCCATACTCGTCCAATTCGTTCTCAACGGGTTGACAACTCGGTCTCTATCGGCTTTCCCTTTACTCAGGATCCCGAACCGTAGTCCGACTTCAGTGACTGTGACGGCGATACTGATTACGATGAGAACGATGATGATCCAGGTGATGGCCGTCATCTTGGTATCCGCTATACTGTCACTGAGGATCTCAGCGAGTTCGAGGAAGACTCGACAGCGCTCGTTAAGCACTTTTATCCGAGGTGCGATTTCCATATACTCCCGTAGGGCGATATAGAGAGGGTGGAGTGTGGGCTCTGAGTTCCAGAAGAAATTGGGGACGTCGAGGATATTCGATGCTGGTAAACGTTAATTTGTGCCAAAAGAAAAAAAAAGAGGATACATGAACTTACATAGATTGACATCGACTCGACTCTGGAAGAGTCGCCCAAGGATCTTAACAATCTCTGTTCGAGACATGCCCAACTGACCCGTCAGAGCCAGATGTTTGGGAACATGCTCTGCATCCTGCATAGTTTGATTCATCTTCTCTTCGAAAAAGCTTAGTTTTGTACTCTGAGCTATCGCGTGGCTCATGGTGAGTTTGATCATATGATCGCCACTCCTCAGCGTAATCATGTCATTGAAGACTCTCGGCCGCTCTACGAGCGGGCTGTACTCGAAATGAAGCTCTTCCATCTCATACTCGTCTTCCTGCAGCGGCCGCGTTACCAAAGATATACCGGTTTCGTGCTCCGAGAAGGTCAAGTCGGCCAGGATGTCCTTTTCTTGCCGTTCCGTGAAGTTCCAAAATACCACTACTCCGTACGAGAAGACGAACATCTCGCCAAAAGTTGTGGCATCTGGAGCTATGCGGTTGGGACTGTCTCCTCGTTTGCCTTGTGCCAGAACCCTCACCTCCTCTCGTGCGTTACGATCATCCTCTTCCCTCCTCTTTTTCATTTCATCGCTTTCATCTCGTGGGCTTTCCTCGCCGCCCCTCACGCCATATGTATCTGTATCTTCGAAATATCCCTCATGGTAATCTCTCTGCTCGCTCCTCTCGATCTCCTCATCCAGAACGGCTTTACCACCAGGGCTTTTCAAGATAGGACTACTCCGGATCCTGAAGCCCTCATGCCCGGGTAATAATGGGAGATGGTATACGGTATAAAGGCAATCGTCGTACAACTTTGTCTTCGCTCCGTGCCTCTCCTTCACAAACGCAGCCATGGCTTTCGGTTTATAATTCTGTGCGGTGCAATATGCCGTTACTCTCGCAAGCTTTTCAGCTCTTTTTGCCTTCGGCAATCTTTCCGCATAACTCTTCCCTCGCACGCCTCCCCTCTTCTTCAGCACGTCCATCTCGGCATCCTTTAATGGTCCCTCCTCCCCATCAAGTTTTAGCTTGCCACCGAATTCGCCAGACTCATCATCGGATTCCTCTTTTTCGTTCTCCGTCTCTGGGATCAGGACCAATTTCTCCACGACCTTTGTACTCCGACCTGGCACATTCTGCTGCGCTACCCGCGTCCCTACGCCAGGAGCAGCAGTCGATGGCCGTCGCTGGGCAGCAGGGCCAGGTTTTCGCCCCGGTGGACCTCTTGCTTGACCGGAGGGTATCTCGGATGCATATTGAAGGACATTGTCGACAGAAATGAACCGTGTAGGAGCTCGTCTCTGGGCAGCATTTTGCCCATTGGCGGCAGGTCTCGATGACAATGTGCGAGCTATGGGAGGTCGTTCGCGGGAGTCTGTGACCTGTTGCAGATGTTAGTATCTCAATTTCCATCCTTCACTTCCAGAGCGGTGGTGAAGCTTGCTGCAAGGTCATACCAAAACTGAGGGTCCCCTCTTTCCAGTTGCTGTCGCCATTGTGAGGGGTACCACCCGCTCTATCGCGAATTAAATTATAGACACTGCGAAGAATCTTCTAGCTGGCCCAAGAAGTTGAATTGAGGCCGTCTGCTGGACCTGTTGTCGTGATGAGGTTATCCGCAGATTCGAGAGAAGAGCTCTTGGAACCTTGCACAACGGAACGTCATACCGAGCTAATTTTGAAGTGAATGCCAAGACTACGATAAACTCGATAAGAATCCCGTAACTTCTCACTTCACTTCACCAGCTACAACTCCTTTTCAGTTATTCTTGATATTATTATATTTGGAGAATAAGCTCGGATACATTTCCATCCTACAGTATAATGTAATGTGTATAACTTTCGCAATCTGCTACCAGCACTTCAAGCCGAAAATTGCCCGAATCCAGTACCTCACTCGATCCTCAAACCTCATCTAAGGTAAGGATAGGTAAGGAACGTCTTCAGGACCTATGAATTGTTCTCTAGTGTTCCTGTTTCGATTGTGTCCTCATCATATTCTTCTCTGCCTTTAAGAGCTTTTTAAATAGCGGATGAACCTCCAATTTTTTCTTTGCTAAAAACTTGGAATCATCCCTTTCCCTAGTTCTAGCAACAGATTGTCCCCCCATTCTGATTCCTCTATCATACATTCTCTATCTTCTATCATCCCTTGTTCTAAAGTTTTCATTTCCGTTCTCTCCTCTCCAATGATCGTTTCCTCGCTACTTCTCCCCTCCTCCAACTCCAAACTTTCATAATGTCCCCCTCCATCTCTTCCCTCTCCTCTCCTAGCTTCCTCATCGATAGAGGAATGATTGCAGACAAAACACACCGCAATGACCGTCACAGCCGTCGTAATGGCCCACAAAGCCCCCAGAGCCCAAGCCAACAACCCCCATTTCTCCGTCTCAACAACGGCAACCACACCCAAGATTCCCACTGCAGTACCAACACAAGAGCCAAGGAAGTAGGCGTATACAATGTATTCATAGAAAGGCTTTGTAAAGTGACAAAGTAAGATGAATGCCGTTATCCAGATGGTGGGTCCGAGTGTCCAGAGGAGGATGACTTTCTCGGGGTCTGAAGATGGAGCGGAGGGGAGGGAGGGATAGATGGAGTTGTGAAATATGATAGTTGTGAACTAGAGAATTAGAGGGGCGAGTGGGATTGCTGGGGGCGATGAGGGAGACATTATGAGATCGTTGCAGATCGTGATACGACCTGCTTGCGGAAGTGTGAGCGGTGTCTGGGAAGAGTACCAACATTATTTGTGAGGATCTTGAGACTTGTGTAAAGTGACGTACGGCCATATGAGGACTATGGATGGAACGAACAAGCCCGCATCGGTAGCTGCCAGACCAAAAGCGGACGGCGATCCCAAGATCTCAAGTGGATTTCGGGATCATAGTAAGTACGCGAAAGCTCGTCTAGATATTTTTGACTTAAAGGTCATTACTGTCTTAGGTGTATTGCATCGCTATTTCTTAGCCTAACAGGGAGTGTGAGAGCTGTACAGACATTTGCTTGTGAAAAGGTGTATGTATTGCTTTAAGAAATCACTTATGATACCTTACAGGTGCAAGTTCTTGTACCAGTAACTGACCAAACTAACAAGGGGAACGTACCAAACTTCCAAACAAGCTCCAGAGAACTAGATCCATTAGTTCCAGCCCTATACGATCGAGTCAGAAACGACGATATACTGCTTAGTAGTATCCCAACCAGCTAACTTTCTGCTTGTCAAGTCGCTGAAGTAAACTAGCTTTGCTACATAAGGAAGGAGGTGGCTGAGCGTGTTCCGCATGATGAAGATGATGAGAGGAGAGGGAGTGAGGACACGGAGATGGGGGAAACGATAGAGCAGGAGAGACGGTATGGAGACCTCGAAGGTGATAAAATGTCAGGTACTTGGGAGGAGGGACAATATGGGCCTCTAGAGGCTGGGAGGACGTTAGGAGGTTAATAGTGTCGCCAGAAGTCAACAAGCGAACTTCGATACAGAACCACACTTGAAGCACAGTATCTCTGGCAAAAATTAACAAAGCACATGATTCTATACCGGCAGTTCCATTGTCACTCACATGACAATTTACCTCCAAATTCCCAATACAATACAAAACCTACTCTTTCTTCCTCTCCTTCCCCTTCCCCTCATCCTTAACCTCAACACCACAACCCAAAACACCCACCCAAGCGCCCAAAACCATAACCCCAAAAGCACCCACAACAGGCCACATAACCCACGCCAAATAAATCCTAAACTCCGCCTCCTGACCAACCCCAAAAACAACCGACGCGAGTCCCACCACAGCAGCAAACATAGAATTAACCACCGTCTGGCCGCCCAAACCAGGAGATACTTCCTCGAGATAGGTCACGATTCCAACGATGGTTCCGACGATGGGGATGAAGGAGAAGATGGCTCCTACGATCGCGCTGTCGTTTGGGTTGGGTCCCTTGCCTCGCCATGGTTCGCGAGTTGCGACGGAGCGGACGCAGGCGTGTATTACGAGGCTGAAGAAGAGGAGGCCGAGGAGGCATGAGAGGGCGATGGAGCTGCTGGATTCGCGTATTTGTTGGGGTGTCTTCTTAAGCATAGGAATGCGAGTGAGTTTGGGTGTGGGAGTGGGAGTTGCTGTTGTTGGTGTGGTCTGAGTCGACTGATTGGTGGTGGGTTCTGTAGACGAAGCCATTTTTGGCTACGAGCTGGTGTTCGGCCTTTGGTGGGATCGACTTCCTAAGAGAAAAAGAAATCGAGCTCAAGCAGTACGGTGGTAAGCTTGGCAAATGATGGCGATTGATGTTCGAAGATGCGCGCGGCTAACTTTTTGATGGAATTCGGCTTGCGGCACAGCTAGGGACGATCCACTCACTGGATTCTGCACCAGGATCGGGCCGAGATGGGTAACTCGCTCGTAAAAGCGGGCAGCTGTTTCTCAGAGTATCTCCATCATATATTGCGTACAGTAGAGGACGACATGTCTACATATCTACATGACTCTAAACTCCACTTGTAGCGAAACAAAAATTACTTACACCCAACAGAGTTCAGAAGGTGGAGGTCTCTTATTTCCTCCCAGTCCCTGACTTTATAAACTCAATTCGCTTCATGATATATGCAATGCTTGAAATGGCTTTTGATCTGCTTCTAGCTCTTGTGGAAATACAATGGCTTACTTGTTGATGTGAAGGAAGCGGACGACATGAATGATGTACCTGACTACTGGATATCTGGATAAATGTGGACGATCTGCACTGAAATACCATGCAAACGAAACATTGTCCAGATGACGCGATACAACAGAGTAGAGAACTGGCAGAAAAGGAAGAGAACCAACCCAAGAAACAAATATCAAAAGTCTTGCTCCTCCGCATGCTCGATCACTTGCTCAACCAGAGCACTAGCCCTCTCGTTTCTCCTCTGCTCAACCCAGACACCTAGCTCCCTCCATATCTCTTCCTTCTCCGCAGGCTTCAAACTCGCAGCAAGTCCACTCGTACTACAAGCAACAAAGACTTTGGCACCCTCCCACTTCTCCTCCCCCTCTTTCACCACACCCATATTCTCCCCCTCGTCTTGCCACCCATACCTGAACTCCTCCTTTTTTATTTTCCGCCCGTGTTTTACCCTCCACACACTTTCCCAAATACTCTTGCCAACTAAACACACCGCCTCGGGCCTACAGACCCTAATCTTCTCCTCTAATACCGCCACGCTATCATCCATCTCCCCTTTACTCAACTCGGAACCATTCCTCGTGGGTCTCGCCACGATATTCGTGTTACCCAGCCCAAAAAGCCGGGGCAGATCACCGTCTTCCTCGGGCGAACATCGACGAGGTGTACAGCCGCTGCTATGCAGCAACTTCCAGAAGAGGTTCGAGGGATGCGCATATGCGTGGCCTGAGCGAGCAGTTTCAATACCTGGATTGAGACCAATGAAGACGCATATTAAATTATTTTGCAGAACGTCCCTGAGTTCGGGGAGGTGTGCATAAGTTGAAGGAGGGGCATAACCGGAGGGAGAGCGGGATTTGGATTTGGATTTCTTGGTTGGGGAGGGAGAGGGTGTTAGATGATGGGTGGATTTGCGTTTTGAAGTAGAGTTGGTTGTTGGATGTAGTCGAGGGCTTTGCCTTGCGGGCTCTGGTTTGATTTTGGGTGAGAAGGAGTAGTGTGCTAGGTTCAGTCGTCCTTTGAAGCTTGCTGGAGGAGGGTTGAATTCGGAGAGGTTTGGGTTCTCTTCATTGCCATCCTCGACCTTAATGAGGCTGTCCATTTGGCAAGACTCAACCACAATGACACCTCCCTCAACACCCTTTACGCTTTGAAAAGCTCGTGTTCTCTCGTCACTTCGAAAAGATGTCTTAATACCCCGTAGAAATTAAGACTCGACAGGATGGCAAATAGATCCGACGCTTGCTTAATCCAATGTGAATTAAAAGAATCGCATAGGAACTGCCTGAGATAGGATGGAAAGCTTTATACTCTATTCCTCTTCACTAAATGGGTCATGTGGTTGCAGGAAATGTGTTGATTGAAGGATGGACGCTAACATTCGAAAAGGAGGTGGCGGACCCATCAGCTTGCCGTGCCTGCAGCTTCCCCCCTGTCAACGAGCTAATGGCGGGGCGGAGTCTATAAATATAAACACTACCAGTCCAGCTACGTCTTCGTATGAAAAACCATAAAGCTACGAAGTCCCAGAAAATTCCTCCACATATCCCGTTCTTCATTCTCAAATTCTATTTACAAACCGATCCAACTTCACACGCAACACACCATCATGGAAGCCGCCAAGAACGTCCTGAACAAGATGCACCTTGGAGGAGAGGGGCAGCCAGAGGCCGCTAGAGAACCAAGTTCTTCAGAGCTGCAAGAGCTCAAGGAGAAATACGCAAAGGCAAAGCAAGAGCAGGTCTTTGCTTTCTACGACGATCTGAGTGTCCCAGAAAAAGCTGCACTCTTCGAACAACTTTCTTCCTTCGACCCAGCACATATAAACACCATCACAGATCGAGCCCTCAACCCCCCAGCCCAGACGAAAGATGCCGACAAGGAGACAGGCCTCGAGCCTCTCCCAGAATCTGCTACAGCCAGTATCCTCGATTCAAAGGCCGAGGATATCGAAAAGTGGTATGAGTCGGGTCTGGACTTGATTGCAGAGAACAAAGTCGGTGTAGTGCTTATGGCTGGAGGACAAGGCACACGATTGGGCAGTTCAGATCCAAAGGGTTGCTTCAACATCGGTCTGCCTTCCGAGAAATCACTCTTCCAGATCCAAGCAGAGCGTATCCGGAAGGTTCAGCATTTGGCAAACAAGAAGAGTGGGAAGGGCGAGGTGGTGGTTCCGTGGTATGTCATGACTAGTGGACCTACGAGGGGACCTACAGAGAAATACTTCCAAGAAAACAACTATTTTGGGTTGGAGAAGGAGAACGTTATGATTTTCGAGCAGGGCGTTTTGCCTTGTATCTCGAATGAGGGCAAGATCTTGTTGGAGAGTAAGGGAAGAGTGGCAGTTGCTCCAGATGGAAATGGCGGTATCTACCAGGCATTGGTTACATCCAGTGTCATGAGCGATATGCGAAAACGCGGCATCCAACATATCCATGCGTATTGCGTGGACAACTGTCTAGTAAAGGTCGCTGATCCAATTTTCATTGGCTTCTCCGCCTCTAAGGACGTCGATATCGCCACGAAGGTCGTCCGAAAGCGCAATGCCACCGAGTCCGTCGGTCTCATCCTCCTCAAGAACGGCAAGCCAGATGTCGTTGAGTACTCCGAAATTGATAAGGAGACTGCCGAGGCGAAAGATCTTAAGCAACCCGATGTCCTGAAGTTCAGAGCCGCCAATATCGTCAACCACTACTATTCATTCCGCTTCCTCGAGTCGATCCCTACCTGGGCACATAAGCTTCCTCACCACGTTGCTCGCAAGAAGATCCCATATGTTGACACCGATAAGGGAACTACTGTCAAGCCAGAGAAGCCCAATGGAATCAAGTTGGAGCAATTTGTGTTCGATTGCTTCCCAATGCTGGAGCTCAAGCAATTCGCCTGTATGGAGGTTAAGCGTGAGGACGAATTCTCGCCGTTGAAGAACGCTAGGGGTACTGGTGAGGATGACCCAGATACCAGTAAGAAGGATATTATGGACCAAGGCAAGCGATGGGTCCAGGCTGCTGGAGCGACTGTTGTCAGTTCTGGTAGCGATGATGGTATTGAGGTCTCGCCATTGATAAGCTATGTAAGTTTCTCTCTTTCTTGTTCTATTTTAAGGATGCTAATGATTTCATAGGGTGGAGAAGGATTAGACAAGTTGAAGGGCCAGACTATCACCGCTCCTGCAGTCTTGGAGAAGGAGTTGAAGTGAGCCGATGTATGACGAAGGTTGGGACTCGGGAGTTAAAAGTACTGTTATGAATAGATGATATCAATACCAGCAGATTTTGGTTCTGCAGCCTATCCGAACGATCTTCGACTGCCCAATGGACCTTTCTACCGGATGACATGAGTACTTGCTCGGAGGTCCTGATCTCGTTTCTGGATCCTAGGCAGAAGATGGAGGGATTTCGTCAACCATGGTCGCCTGAACCCATCTGATGATAAACGCTCATTCCAAAAATCCCTTGGACCTTTTCTCCAACTCACATTCTTCTAGAAGCCTGCTAGGCAGATTTCCCCAAGCTAGTAATCAATCTCTGGATCCCTCCGCTCTAGCTCTGACTTCAAAGCCCCTCTCCCCACATCGAGCTACGCCTCAGAACCTCACCTGAGGTGATTCTTTATCCTTCTAGGAGCACATTCCGCACGCTCATGAAAGCCTTCTGGTATGCCTAACATGCTATCAGATCAAAGCCTCCCTAGTCCCTAGCCGGGAGGAAGTAGATCCCAGTTCCAGTCACCTGATTGAAAATCACATATTCAAGGGTCCCACAGTGTGGATCATCGATATCATCGCACATGGCTGCATGGATCCGTCTCGATCGCAGCTCAGCCTTGTTGATCCGTAACCCCGCCAATCAGAAGACTCAATTCTAATCATTTCTCATTTCTCTTCCATGACTTACAGCCGTACTGCAGATATCCGTACAAGATACAATTTATTGCATTCCTCGCCACAACCGAACCCGACGACCCGAGACAAACTGCATTACAGTGCACAGTGCAGCCGTCGTATATTTCCCAAAAAGCGTGACGGGCGCCAAGATCACAAGAGATTGGAAGGAAATCGGAAGGCTTAGCTTTTAGCTTCCAAGGCGGAGGAGGCGCAGCCCGGCATCAAAATCCCTATTGGATAGAGGAGACCGTTCCATACTGCTTCCGTTATTCCCAACAAAGAACGAATGATCATGGGTGAGGTTAGGGGCAAACATAGCCGGCTGATCTGGGTTGGGTTGGGTTGATCCGCAGAACTGTATGACAGAGCAGCGGGCAGAGCTAACATCGTGTATTCAAATCAAGAGATCGCTTCTCCGTGTGGGTGCTGGTGTGGGTGTGCTGGTCGTGAGTCGATGATGAGTCGATGATGATGATGATGCAGTGATGTGATGGATGCCATGTTAGGCCATCTTCCCTTCCCATATCGCATGTGCTTGTTATGAATTGGATTGCTGTGCTGTCAGGATTTGAGAGGGAATGGTGTACGGGCATCGGCATAGACACCCAAACGGAACGGATCAAACCCAGTGAGAAGTGAGGATTTACTTAGTCCACTATTCCAAACGAAACTAAACAAATTTGACATCAAGCCGGATGTGCCACATCTCTCCCTGGGGTCCCTTGGCAGGCGCACTCCAAGGCAGAAAATGGAGAATTCGGGATTCTAGGGCGTCAATCAAATCAAATCTTCCAGCATCGGACGAGGCAAACGGCCTAACCCATGAGCGAGCACCCCTGCGCCTTCCATATAAGCTTATCCATTCGGTGTTCCTACTTCTCCACCACCCAAGCCACCTTTCACTCATCCATCTGCATCATCTCCACCGGCTGAAACAACACCAAACAGCTACGCTCCCGTCTTCTTTATCCCAAAAACACACATAAACACTCACCGACCATCGATCGAAGTCTCTATCTTTGGTTACATACATTGCGCACACATATTCTTCAGAAGAATCGAAACAAGCAGAGGGTCGGATACGATAGGACAGGATATTCGGCGAATTAATTACATCAGCTTCATCAACATGAGGTTTCTCAAGGCCATCACAGTAGTATGCCTACTCGCAACCAACACCCCCGTCCTCGCACACCCACAACCCGTCTCAGATGTCTCGACACCGCGGCGCGAGGCAGCAAGAGAGGCAGAGCGACTCTTTGCGCCCGTCAGCGATCTATGGAAGCGGAAGGGCGGCGGAGGAGGAGGAGGTAAGGGCGGTGGAGGAGGAAGTAGTTCTGGTTCCTCTGGCAAAGGAGGTTCTTCGGGCAGCAGTGGCTCGTCATCTGGGTATGTTCCGGCTTTTATACAAGGGGAGGAGCTCGTCCATTCGAAAGGGGGAGACAGACAGAGGGTGGCGGGAGTTGGAAGTAGTACTTTGACTTCGTCGCCGTCGCGAGAGTGCTACCGCGCTGCTCGTGACCATGCTCTTGAGGACCTATCGAAGCCGGCTGCTGGAGAAGTGAAGGACATCTCACTTCGACCCCGTCGATTTGATGGAAGATATATGTCTTCTTCTGGTCGCTTTTCTGGACCCAATGTTGTCAGGATGGGCCCTACAAGTGGTCATCGCGCCCCGAAAGATTATGGCAAGAAGGACGATGCTGACAAAACTAGTTCCGGAGCTACTGGCAGAGGCTCATCTAGCTCCAATGCAGGAGGTTCTACCAAAACCGGATCAGGCGTCACTCCTAGATTTGGTGGCAAATATGGCGGAGGAGCTTCAACCCCATATACTTCTGGTGGAAGATCACCCAGAGGCATTACCCCCGTCTTCCTAGGTGTTGGTCTACTTTCCATCTACCCAGGTCTCTGGCTATATGGTGCATACGGATATCCATACTACAACAATTACAGTTTCCGCAATAGAACTGCTCGCCGCAATAGCACTGACACCAATACAACAAACACCCCAACCCGTGACTTTCCCGAACTCGTCATTCGCCAGGATGATGGAGGAGTGAACGAGTCCAAGCCCGTTACCTGTCTCTGCGCCCAGTACGCCGTCTGTGGTTGTGATGACGATGGAAACTACACCTTCCTCGACTCGATCATCGGCGATGGAGATTACTTCAAGCTGAACCAATCTTTGGTCACTGTTGCTGATGTCAACGGCACAAGTACCATTCTTCTCAATGGCACCCTTCCCAATGGCACAACTGCAGCTGGAGGAACTGAGGATGCGATCACCTCCACCAACGCAGCTGTACGAACCCTCATTGAGGCCAGCGGATATTGGGTTATGATCGCCGCTGTTGGATTGACTTGCTTTGTCATCTAAGCATGAACTATGACAACAGCATTCAAATACACGTCGATCGAATCGATCTGCTCTAGCAACTAGGGTTCGAACGACAAACAAACTTACAACACGACGAAGTATAATGGTAGCTCTGTAATTCGCAGGACGGGCCGGGTATGGTATGTACATAAAAATTCTCAGGCGTTTTTGGACTGGGAGTGAAACTTCACTGTGGGGTGGATGATGAGTCTTTCCCCCCTCTTTTTTTCGGGGCATTTGAAATACCCTTTTCGCGATGAGATGTGGTTTGGATGACTTTACGGATCGAGATTCGCGCAGCACACTCGAAACTTGTACACTACAGGCAGTATGCACGAATGCATGGCTTTGATTCATGGTGCTGGTTGGTTTAGTTGGTACCTTTCTTCTTCGATGGCTGGATTGATGGGTGGATGGAGGAATTGAGAGAAGAAAAATAACATACATACGTTTTTATTAATACTCTGCCTCTGTTTCTTTCGTGCTGTGTTGTGATGTATGTTGTGTGTTTGCCTTCTTCGTATTTACATTTCACCACTGCACATCTACTATTGGCTCTCGTTTGCTTCTATCTCTTTTCCACTTGACAACGGTTTGAGTACTTCTCCGTTCTGCTCCCTCGCACATCCCCCAAGACCCTGAGTCGGTATTGAACCAAATCCAATTGTAAACTCCCTTTTTTTTTAGGCCATTTGAAACACGGAAAACATACATGGATACTTACTCACTTGCTAAACGCACCACTGCGGGTTTTGAGAATTACGATTCGATTCGATTCGATGTGAGTCTGTGCTTGTTTGTGCCGTAAGGTTCATATGAGATGGGAGTACCCAGTACATAGCATAGCCTCGTTCTCTAATCTAGTCCACCTCCTCGCTTTGTGCATGTTGCATTTTCATTTCATCTCTTGCTCCCCCCCCCCCCCCCCCCCCCCCCCCCCCACCCCCCTCTCTCTCTCTCGCTCTCAGTTCCAGTTCCGGGGGCAGGGGGGGTTATCTCTTTACAGTATAGTCAATTGTACTGCATCTGCATGTACAAGTGCGAGATAGAAAGAAGGTGGGGAGGCGTAGAATTGTGGAACAGTGGAGAGCGTTTTGAGGCGGAGTCAACAGCTCAAGCAGCTCAAGTCATGTTGAAAGCGGGAGATGTTCTTATTGGGGTACGATACGGATATCTTTTCTTTCCGGGGTTTGTGTAGTATGTCCGAGGCTGAGTGAGACCTGAGATTTGAGATTTGAGACCTGGTATTTACAATAGGTGTGGAGTTGGTGAGGGGGTGGCGGTGTAGAACATAACACAGCATGCATAGCAGTACTCGGGGAGGGTGAGGTAGATAGAACTGGGGGAAGTGTAGATCTAATAGGCAGAGATGTAGATGTGGGAGAGGGGGGGAGCAAGGAGTCTGGTCTGGTCTTGTATATTATAGGTGGAGTGAAATGTGTGTGTTGCCACAGGCTGACCTGGACTCGAGTGACTTGATGTGACTTGAGTCAAGTCGGATGCTGAGATGGAGAGGAACGAGAGTGGGGAGAGGGCGGCGTAGATATCATACAGGTGCCAAACAACAAGAGAATCACTCGCAGCACGTCCATATTCCCAGGAAAGAAAGGTCAGAAAGGGGAGGCGATGGGTTCTGGGAGATGTCGAGGATTTGTATGCAGGTATGTAGGTAGGTAGGTAGGTGGTATATAGAAAAACCCTCGTTAGAGAGGCGATGCGATGTAATGCAATGTACTGACTGACCCCTCATGTATCGATGCACGCCAGTGAAACCATCCAACAAGCAAAGCAAAGACAGACAAGATACAATTGGCCAATTTCCAAGTATCAAGCCCAGAGCAGAGCACAACATTGCCACGGAAGTTCCAAAAACCAAAAACCAAAAAAAAAAAAAAAAAAAAAAAAAACCGAACGCACCAAAACCATGCAGAGAGGTAGAGAGATAGGAGAGAGGAAAACCAAGCCCAACGCAAAATCCATTCTAGTCTAATTACGGTCCAACCTCCGTCTCAAATTCCTCGTTCTCCGCATGAGCTTCTTGTACTTGTGCTTCTTCATCTTCAGCTTGCGCTGCCTCTTCACGCTGATAGCCAGCATGTCGTTCTCCTCGGACCGCTGTATCCGATAGCGTTCTCTGCGCTGCTGCATGCGTTCTAAGAATTTCTTGGGTCCGGATCGCGGTGCATCCTCGATGAGAGGCGAGCTGTGTGCCATGTACGTGACGTCGCCGTTCGCATCAGTGGATTCCTCGATCGTGAGCATGGTCGTGTATGTTCTATGGAGCGGCTCCTGCTCCTGCTCTTGTGCCTGCGTGGCAGCTTCCTTTCCCGCTGCGAGACTCTCACTCGAGTCCATGGGCACGGGTGCTGGTGGTGGGTGGAAAGGCCTGTATCGACCAGACAGGATATGTGGTGGGAAGTCCATCAGATTCTCACTTCCCTCCTGGCCCTGGGGCACGCTATCCAGGTTCTTCGTCTCAGAAGCCTTGCGATGGTATGACTCGGCCGTGATGGCAGCACGCACATCATCCGTCTCCTCGTTCCATGCATCTTCCGTTTCCTGCGCTACGGATATCTTAATACCGCCCAGCTGCCGGGACATCTCTTCGAAATCATGCTGGATTTCTGAGAGGACCGAGATCACTCCTTCTGTTTTGTTGGATTTGGTACGCGGCGTGAAGATCGAGGCGAAAGCTTCGTCCGTTACGGCTTTGGGGAAGATGTGTGTTAGGGACATGGGGCGGTAGAGGGAGAAGAAGTCTGATGCGCTGATTTCTGCAGATAGCTTGAATTAGAACACAACCCTCCCAATACGAGAATGAGGACCGGATCTAGAGTACGTACGCAATTGAGGAATATGCTGTGTACTAGGCACACTGGGTAGATGTCTCATAGACTCATCTCTGCCCTTAGCAGACGAATTCGCCGCCGTAGTATCCTTCCCCTTCTTCTTGCTCTTCTTCTCTCCATCGGTCTTGTTTTTCGACTTCCCAGGCGCGGCAGCTATCTCGTTGATCCCGCTGGAGCCATCTGCCGGACTGGAGGGTTTGGAGGAGGAGTATCGTCGCTGGCGGTAGGAGAATACTTGGGATGAGGCCGCCGTTCGCGGAGCTATGCTCGAGAGGTGGAAGGAGGAGGCAATCGGTGTCGGAGGGGCCGTGAAGGCTGCCCGCCGTACTGAGGAGGAGAACATGCCTTTCCCAGAGCTGCGGGAGAGAGGGCTGACTTAGGTGGTGGTGGTGGGATAAAAGAGTGGAGGTTGACGATGTTGCCTTTGTTCTCGCGAAACAGGGCCCGGCGGCAAGCTTGAAGTCGCATGTTGAGGCACGTGATAAATAGCTTTTTTGAAAAGTTGTTGATTGCCTTGAGCTTAAGGTTAATATTATTCACAAATAAATCGGTATAATAGTCACCAATTATCGAGTTCTCGGGAAAGCTGTCGTGGGTTCAGCAAAGTTAATACTTCACTCTAGATTTTCGCTTTGATGTTGATAGCCACCTCCAAAGGCTTCAAGGATCCTTGATAAACTCTACGTGCGCAATACGCAGGTTTGACTGCTCAACTTTACCCAAGAAAAAGTTTACACAGAAAGTCGAAAATAGATTCGTCCTAGGAATACTGGCAGTATGAGCAGCTCTAGTTGCGAACATGTAGTAGTGACATAGGTAGGTACCAGCAGTTTATGACATTCACGCCTTCAAGTTCAAATTTGTCATTGAGACAACGTAATTGCAATTGTTCAATTCTCCTTCTAAACCAACAGATCATGGGGTATCAAGCAATTCCCTGAAGCAACTCATACAAATCGTCAAATTCCGCTTGTAATAGCCCAACTTTAAAGTCCCCAAACCCAAACAAAAAATTCTGTCGGACATCAACAAGATCACCCAGACCCACAGAATGCCAGCCAGCATAGCACCCGAACTTCGTCCCCCCTTACAGATACGTAACCTTGACGGTGCGCCGATAGACGATTAGCCGTGGCGTTTACTGAAGAACCAGGCAAGGAAAGCAATCAGGAGAATGCCGATGATAAACACTTCTGTGCAAAGCAGAATACCAGCCCACTTCTTTTGTGCCTTCCCAAACCCTGAAAATTCTCCATTACTCCACCAGATCATGATTCCGTCCATCTTGCCAATAGCATAAAGAATCAACAGCGGTGGAAAGAAACAACAGAGCACAAGGACAATCACGGATACCTTGGTTTTCCAGTCCCGCAGATTTGGATCATGGTTGACTTTACTTGGTTTTGCCGCTAATTTGGGTGGTTCGTACAAATGCCTTCGGGACAATCCTTCGTTTGCGTTTGATAATGTCGACTTGGAGCTATACAAACCATCCGCTTTGGCTCTCTGTTGCAACTCGAACAAACGCGAATTTGAATAGAGCTTCTGCCATGTCGAACGCTTTGGTGGAGCAAGAGGAGAGCGGTAGACAAAATCATCTGAATCAAACACGTCACTATTGTTGGAAACATTACGTAGTGGGGTCGAAGGTAGGCGGTCATTCACAAGAGAAAGCGGCCGAAGGGAGGTAGTACCGTAGGCCTTAACTGTGCTACGTCTACTTGTTGACTTTCCTGCACCGTCGTGCTGGCTGGGAACATTGAGACGCTTCTGATCGGATACTGCTCGCAATCCTTGGTAGAAGGCTCCTGGGGGTTGGCGACTTAATGACGGAACGATTCGAATTTGGCCATTGCCTTTCTGCTTGCCGACTGGTCGTGTGAGTTTGTCATTCTGTTGCTCGTCATCTAGCATGTCTCTCAAAGATATCTCATCCTTCAGTGAATGAGGGTTGCATATGCGCGAGCCATCTCTTCGGAACCCGGGGACGTTACCACCATTTGCAAACGCCATAACATGCTGCCAAGACGATGGACGGTGCTTGTCATCCTCGGAAAAGGGATGGCTTTGAGTACTGACCGAAGACCCAGTTTGACGATAACTATCTGTCCACTCAGATGCCCGTCTGGAGCTTTGACCTGTAAATGAGGGCTTCCGATATGTGTCATCCTTGTCTCTCTGGGTGCCGCTCTGGCTAGAGCTGGCAGCTTTTGAGTTGGTTGGGGCGAGGTGGCTTCTCATAATACTCCTTGGCTTAGCTACTCGAGCAGGCGGCATGACTTCTGGTGGAGTTGAGTTGAAAGGATGCTTGTGAGCTTCAGTGAGAGGTGCTGGGCGGAAGAACACCGGGTTTGGTGGTGGACGAATCCGGTTCGAATCGGCAAGATATCCGTTGACTTTGTGTCCGTTAAAGACAGGCATCAAAATAGGCATCTTGGTCATCTTCAAGTCACGCTGACGATAGTCTCCTGAGTACTGAATGGTGCCAGGATGTTGTGCAATTCTCTCAGTTGAACCAAACTCATCAAGATCTGTAAAGTGGATGCTTGCAGTTCCTTCGTCAGAAGTATTTGCAATGCTGCTTCCTGTTCGACGTACAGTACCACCAATCAATCCAGAATCATTTCCATATGCGTAATCGAGTCCAAACCCGCTTTCTCCAACGGTCTCCCAATCATTATTATCGTCTGCAGGGGTTGAGCGTCTCTGGCAAAGTTGTTTGGGATGCTCATCGATTAGAGACTCTGGAGGAGAGTCTGGGTATGATCCATTGTGGTTGATCGGAACACGGATACCTTGACGAGAATTGATCCAATTTGTGGGAATGGCATCTTCGTCGTAGAAACCCTTCGCTTGTTCATCGGCAATATGAACCCCTCCATTGTTGTTGGCCTCTCCTGAGACTTTTTCTTTTTCCATTCCTTTCAGTAACCCAATGGTGTTCGACTGAATTCCCGTGTCGTTACCATAATTTAGAATTGCACCATAGTCTAGGACTGAAGAGGAAGCACTGCCCACGCTGTAAACACTATATCCACTTGCTCGTCTCAAGGCCTGGCTGACTTCTCGTTCAAGTGGCATTCGGGGCTCAGAAGTAAGTTCTTGATTTGGGTCATCGTCGTAAACACAGTGATCGGGATCCGCGTGAGCTTGGACACCTCGTGCTTGGTTGGGTCTGAAGGGATTTCGGTAGCTAATGCGCGGAAGACTGGGTAAAGTTGAGTTGGCAGCATCAGATATAGACTCATCGAAGAACTCGTTGCTGTCTGGGTTCCTTACGGCGTTGCGTCGGGGAGTTTGTGGGCCCTCGTTGGTATTTGAAGCTCCAAGTGGATTCTCAACAGACGACGAGTTGTATCTTCCGTTTTGGGAGCTGATCGCGGGGCCAGAAATCAAGCCGTCTTTAGCAAAGTCGAATCGAGGAGTTTGCGAGTGAACTACCATTAGTTTATCCCCTTGTCTCTGCTTTCTAATCTGCAGACCAGAAGGTTGAAGTGGCTCGTACAGTGGTGAGCTAGAAACGAGATCATGACCTATATTCCGTGGTTTGAATAGGTTCCTAGAATGCGCCTTCGGGTCTCTGGCACCTGGGCCTTGTTCTAAGTCACTACCATCTCCATCTAAGCCTTCGGATCCTGCGTAATGTTGGACAATGTTGCCGACCGTACTGCCTTCCCGCAATGAAATCTCATCGGATCCGTTCGCAAATCTAGAAAACTTGCGAGGATATGTGTTCATTGGGAGTGGGGGAGACGAAGCCGGTAGGTTCGGGCGGTGATAATTCATAGGGTAGCCATTGCCTGTGGTCCGTAAACTTGTGTTGCGAATGCCTCTTGGGGTACTCGGAGGGTATTGAACAGGGCCGGCACTTGAGTGGTAATTCGAACAGTCATCCACGTAGTCGAATTCATGGTTTTTGTCATCCTCTAGTGATGTTGGATCTTGAACTAACGCTGAAGTTTGACGCTCTCGAGGCCAATGGGTTTCTGAGGGAGACGAAATGGATGCCAAGGCGTTCTTGATGCTAGCAAAGACAGACTGCTTTGGCTCTGGGAGGCTGGGTTGTATCGGAATTGCCAAATTCGCATTCTGTCCAGCAAAGACCTCGTCATGGTCCGTGAGAAGGTCCTGCTTTCTTTCGTACCGAGTCTTGGATAGAATGGCAGGAAGGGGAGGCAATGGCAGGTCTTGTAGAATAGAGCTTCCCTCGTCTCTCTTTGAGAGCTCCAATTCCTGCAGAGGGATAGAGTTCCCCTCATCTGGAGCATCGGAATTGTTATTTGAAAGTGTACGCTGCCTACTTCTGGCTGTGCCGGAGGTAATCGAGGAATGAGCGGTGGTCAGGTCATGGAAGACAGCTCTGACTGGAGTGTTTTTTCGTGTTCCGATGGGGTGGTAGGGCTCCGGAGATGGGAATTGGGAGGCATCAAGGCCCGTAGCGGCTTCGTGTTTTCGGAACGGATTTGTGGATTTGAGGGAATTGCCACTGCCCGGTTTCTGGTAGGCTTCGACGTTTTTAGGAGAATTAGAATTATTGGCATTCTTGTTGTTTGGAGGGTCACTATCGACGCGGCTAAAGAGTGGTTGAGAGTCCATTTCCAATCATGTCGATTCTGCCTTTCCTTTTCAAATGGCTAGAACCAACAAGTTAGCTGATGGCTTTCTAGAAGATGAATGGTCATGGTCCATGTGTTGGAGAGAAGATTCATCTTACTGCTGATCAGCTGGGATTTGGGTCCTCTTCAACTTCGTCAAGGTGACGAGCTATTGGACCCAAGGAGGCAACCTGCCAGTATTCCGCACGAGGAGCGCTATGCAGTCCTTCTGACACGAGCCTGGTGGTAGATAATCCAGCAGGAACGTGCCTGAAGAGGGTGATGGTATGTTGAAAAGGATCGAGGTCCAACGGCGGAGAAGGGTATGTCAGAGAGAGACAGCAGCTTGTGGGAGATTTTAAGGAGAGAAATCGACGACGAGAGCGGAGGAATTAATAGCCAGAGGGAATAAAAAGGTAAAGTCAAGGCTCTGCCATTCAAGTCTGGAACCGAATCGCGAAGTCCGTCCTCCGATGGTGGAAGGTGAGCGTGTTTGATTGCTGTGGCCCAATGAAAGATATCGGCGCCGACCTGGCCCCCCTTGGATCTGTAGGTGGTCGTCGCTTGTTGACAAATTTCACCACTGGTACCGGGACAATCAACATCAACACCAACAATATCGCCAACTGAACAACTCTCTGTTAACTCTCGGGATCATTTGCCTGAATCTTTGTTCTGGCCAAGATACTCCTTGGGCCACGAGCTATCCCACAGGCTCAGCTCTGCAATGCCACTTGATAAGTGGCGGAGGGAGGGACTGATTGCTGCGAAGCATCGCTGACAAAACACACGGGCGAATACCGAAGCAAGGCTTGACGAAATATGGAATTCTCAGGGCAAATTCAACGAGCCGACAGGAGTAACAAGGTGGACAAAATCATCTGCTAGAGGAGGACAGGGACGAGAAGAGTGAGGACAAGTATAGGCAATGGGGATGCCAGAATGCACCTTCCCACGAGACTGTATCAACAGTTGCTAGAGAGTCCACAAGTACCATCCAAGTGGAAAGCACTACGTTCCCATAAGAGGAATCTAGACAAATAACAACAGAACGAGGAAAGTGCCACCAGCTAATTGAGATCGCCTCCTTACCTTACCTCCCAGAGCGTCTGGTCTATCTTTTTTTATACTCCAATTTTTTTTACCTATTGTTTCCTCTTCAACCTCCTCTTACTCTTTCCCCCTTGTACTTCAATCATCTTCAATAGCCGCGAACTCCAAGTACCGAGTAGAGCCCATACCTCTCCTCAGATATTTATCTGTAGGTGCAGATATACCTTGCAGCATACCAATGCCCCAGACATCCCGTTCTGCTATCTCTCCAACAGTTACCGGGTCTACCAATTGCACAATCGATTGCAAGAGCAGGCATACCTCATGCTGCAGCGGAGACCATTCGAAGCTGGTATTCAACAAGTTCTCAGCAGACTTGCTTGCAAGCAGTTACATCTTCTATTTCTCTAGGACGATCAAAAAAGCCTTTGGAATGCTTCAGAAGTCTTTCACCACCCAGTTGTTCAGGAGAACCAAGTTGTTGAATTGCCTAGTGATCCCAGGTCCTGTCTTCCTTCACAGGTGGTGAATTGTCTGGTATAACTTGGTCTCTATCGGAGTGAAGAAACTGCATTGTCAGCACTTGACGTTGAAAGAAAGGCGAGATTGTCTTAGCTGGGCACGAGCATCGCTGCGGCCCGTTCTCCAGCCCACTTCACGGCATCCATCACTTATCGATTACGATACAATCTCAACCTCCAAAGTACCCAGGTACTTCTGCAGGATTTGATTTCAATATGGCTAAACTAGATACTCTTCCTTCTGAAATCATTCTCCAGATTGCGAGCCGTAAGTTCATCCCCAGCAGATTCTCGCAATAACTAACTAGAGCAACCAGTGCTTGAAGCTTCGGATGTTGTCACACTCCAACATGTCAACCGGCGATTCCTCAGCCTCGGTCGAGACGATACTCTGTGGCGCGAACAATGCTTCAAGAACTCCTCTTTCTTGTCGAACCTGCGGCGGCGCCGGGAGCTTATATCCTCCGATGATGAGCAAGATCCTCGATTCCGCGATCTAGCAAGGGCTTTGGCAACTGGGAATGGGCTCGGGGACTCCAGGCTTGCTCAACCGCGAGAAGAGGCACGCGATCTCAAGGCTCAATCAAATGAACGGATAAGGATCCTGGCAAATTGGGACCCCAGCTATCCAAAGGAAAAGGTGGACTGGTATGACGAATACATTGCACGAAATGCTCCAATCTCTACAAGCTGGCTGCAGCAACCACGGAACCGCGATAGCAATGAGCGCGAATACCTCGAAGTTCGTGGCATGGGCATTTACACACCTCCCGGAGAGAGCGATGCTACCATGGTCGTTGCGCCCCTTGATGATGGCAGTGTATGTTTATGGTCTTTGACTGGCGAACCAGGCCGAAAAGGGAGTATTGTAGCCAGGAGCAAGTCGGGTTTGATCTCTGTGGATCCCGCGCCACATAGGGGAGAAGGCAGACGCTCGAAGATGATCAGTACAGGAGTCACAGAATGTGTCAGTGTAGACAGTGCTGGGAAACGGGCATACTTTGCTGTTCAAAGTGGTATGTTCAACCTATTTCCAGGTTGCCTGTTACCACTCCAGCACAAGACCTACCTCCCTTCCCACTGGTGTGGCTTCGGGATGGCTGCCTCCCGAGACTCACGAGGTAGTCTCCAGGACACAAGTGTTCCGTCTGTCACAGAAACACGCCACTCCTTTCCTATTTTTTGTTTCGATTGCAATTTATGCCTATTGGAAACCCCAAGTGGTAGATGTTGTGTCCAACATCTGTTCAAATTCCTTTTCATAAGTGGCAGTTTTCTCGCTTCCCATTTCATTTTTTGAAGACGTTTTCAATCTATGGTTCTACATCTGCGGCTTGTGGCTAATGGCAGAAAATCCTAGGACTGGTTGAGGTTGACCTTGAAACACTTTCTGTGATCAACCATGAGAGATTTCCATTCTCCATCACAGCTTTATCCGAAGCCAAACATCCCGTGCCATTGACCGTCGGAACAAACCTGTCTCTGTACCTACACGATCCTCGTGCCAGACGTCTCTCGGGGCCGTCGGATACCAGTACTGATCGCATTGACTCGTATGATACAGAATTCGGTTCTCTAGGAAGTCAGAGGTCCAAAAGTCTCGACTTTAGGGCACTACTAAATCCAGAACCGAGCCCGTTATTTGCCCATCTGCACCATCCGGGTCCATTGAGTATCCTTCATCTACCTAGCTCTGGAAGTGATTGGGACGGAAACGGTGATATTTACGTGGCAGGCAGATTCCCGAGCATTCTTAATTACGATCGCCGGTATTTCCCTAAGCTCCGTGGGACGATTCATTCTGGTGCACGGTTGTGCAGCATGGCTTCACTCCCTTACCCTTTCGCCTCCATGGAGAAGGATTTAGCGAGACGTGGTGAATTGTCGACCGAGCAAGTCTGGGTATGTGATCTCTTCACGACTGTCCTCGCTGTTTTGAGTATGGTTGTATTCAGATGTCCAAGTAGGACTCGGAGCATCGAAAGCAATTCCGAGCACTGCTTCCTAGCTTCTGTACCGCCATGCTAGAGCCCGGGCAATGATACTGTAAGCAGTTACTAATTGCTAACGTACCTAATCGCAGGAGTTCAAAAATCGGCCAGGAAAGACGTTGATGGCGGTTGGGGAATATAACAGTAAAGGCTCCCTTGAAATGTATGGGCTCTCGCCATCTCCCTCTCATTCCACAATCACCTCGGATGCTTCGTACATTCAAAACTCAGTCATGAAAAACCGACAAACCTCCTCTAGCTCGAAGCTGCTGTCAGTGTCAAACCACGGGACCAGAATCGTCGTTTCTGACGGAGGCGGCAATTTGAAATGGCTTGAGCGTGACGGCTTCACCGAGGCTCGAAAATGGAATATCGCCCATGGCTCAATTGAAGCTCCTCGGGGCATCTTCGGAACCCTCGGAGATTCATACATGGACTCTGGATCCGGTGATATCGTTATCAAGCTTGCCAACACAAGAAACGGGCCCGAGAAGAATGTGAACGAGGACGATCTTGTGTTATGGACGGGCGAGAAAATAGGGCTGCTGAGCTTCTCCAGTAAGCCCGGTTTCACGGCTGACAGCTTTGAGGATACCAGTAAAAAGACGCCGGAAGAGGTTCGTAGGGAGGCACAGGAGCAAACATACTCGGAGACCATGGGGCGTGCCTTAGAAGCCAATGCGAACGAGGTCAGATGGATGAGGGGACTAGGGCTAGGTCCCTCCTGATTCGCAACAGCGTTTGCTTTCTTTGCCCCTCCTGAACGGGCCGTTGGATGAGATCTGAACCGCGTCATGTTGGCCGGCAACAGAACATCCCCTTAGATTGCGTGAAAGTTTCAACTCAAATAAATGAAAGACGATAGAAGCATAAGCGCATGAACTGCCGATCCTGGAATCCTCAAGTAGGTAGGCATGCAGCAGGGCGTGCGTGGTTGAAGGGATGAAGGGGGGAGGTCATCGGAGTGCTCGATCTCCGCGCTCTGTATCTTGCTTTTTGCATCGCGTGGGAGGTATTCCTTTTTCCGTATATTGTAAGGGGGTGTACCGTATACTGTAGACGCATAACCCTTGCTCATACCTTACATCATTGATGATGGTGGTATCTGTATTGTACTGTACTGTATTCACATGTTCCTGGGACCGAAATGGGTTTTCTTCAGGTCAGAAGATCCACCTGCAGGAGAGTTGGAAGAGGAAGGGTACAGCATTCATGCGGTGCCTGCCTTGCCTTATCCTGGTCTCGTTGGTGAATGCAGTGTGGTGCTCCTCCTGTGCCGTACGAAGTACGAAGTTTCCAGATGAATGGATGGATAGATGAAAGGCTGCAATTCCTCGCCTCGGAGACCGTCACTGCCGATCGAAGAAGCTCGAGGCTGTTTGTTTGTTCTATTGTTTCACGTCTCCAAAATAATCATTGGATGGATGGATGGCCTTGCGCAGGATTAGGATTACCGGGAATAACCTGACCATTTCCATGGATAGGGAGGTGGGTGGGGTATGGTAATAATTTATTTTCCTGGACTGACTGACTGAACTGACAGCTGGCACTGAGTAATGGGTAGATGGACGATTGACAGCCTCGCCGGGTACGCCTGGTTGTAGTTGCTAGACTGACTGATGATCTTTCTCTTGGTTGAGGGTGCGGTATGGCACAATACACACCGGAGACCTCTCTCTCTCAGGATCTTGGGGGCCGTCTGGAGATAGACCGTCCTTTAAAGGCTTCTTCCTGGTGGTCTGTCTCAGGCTGTCTTTTAGTCCCGTGTCGTGTCATAGGGGAGGGAAACATGGAAGTCACTTACTCGAATACGTCCACGTGGTCCACAGTGACAGCCTCGAGATCATCTCCACGACCCAGGCATCTCCTGGGCACACTGCTGGTGGCGAACGGGGAGATGGCATGGCATTGCATAACAATAAATAGTATGTACTCCATCGACGATGTACTGTTGTGATGCAATGCAAAGCAGGGCAGTCCATTCAGAAGGGTTCAAGTGTCGTCTGAAGTTTTGTTGACAGCCAATCAACATGGCGAGGCGAAAAGGCGAGGTTCTAGCGCGGGAAACTCTAATTTGCCTCGTTTGTTGCCGAATTGCCTTGTCGTTGCCCTGCTTCGCCTCGCCTCATTCTTTTTCGGTGCTGCACTTGCACTGGACTACAGGACTACTGGGCTACTGGGCTTCTGGGCTGCCATGTACTGCGAGTTGGTGTTTGGCACACCGCTTCTCTGGGACGCCGGGACGCTTTGAGGCTTGGGAGCTTGGACACTGTCAGCCAACCTCCCCTGTACCTCAGCTCACCGGCTTTTCCATCTCACTGTTTGACCTCATCAATTACTGTACGTGGTTCATTTTGCTCTCAGCTGTTGATTGCGTGGGTATCTCATTATCCGGATGCTTGGTGGGTAACTGAAGCAAGCAAGCATTACACAAACTCTCTGTCCTTCCCTTTCGTCTTGTTATTTGTTTGCATCTTCCCCAGTTCCAGAACACACAGTAAAGCCTTGACATGAATGTCATCAGAGTAGTACCGCTTCAATACTTGC
Source organism: Leptodontidium sp. MPI-SDFR-AT-0119 (assembly GCA_020726505.1). Taxonomy (NCBI): domain Eukaryota; kingdom Fungi; phylum Ascomycota; class Leotiomycetes; order Helotiales; family Leptodontidiaceae; genus Leptodontidium; species Leptodontidium sp. MPI-SDFR-AT-0119. The sequence goes on along the minus strand of JAHLEZ010000013.1, from coordinate 726,415 downwards.
TTGCATACCTTGGTACCCTCCCTCCCCGCCCACTTGAAAGTCCATGCCCGGAACGCTTACCTGGTCATGTCCACTTTCATTCCGCAGAATGCAGTGCGTTCTCCTAGCTAGCTAGCAGCCAAGGAGGCAAGGCCAATATGTACACCCGTAAGGTACAGTAGCTTACAAGTGAGGCTGATGCAGGTCCATCATTGGTCATGGATAACATGCAAAAGACAAAAGTCAAAAAAGCAACTACCAATCTATTTAGAAAGAAGGTCTTGCCTTGCCTTGTCCCTTTCCGAGCTCCCTACCGCTTCCCAGAATTTCCCACCGCACACACCCACGCATGCACGCATACAGTTCTGTCTGATATCTCCTCCACTGTTGCAGTTAGTCCCCGCAGCTTTGTCAGTCAGCCTCTCCTCCAAATACACTGCCAACGAATCAAATATTATTCAAAGCAAGGCTGTCAGCCCGGCCCGTTGTTGGGGTTGTCTCTCGTCTGCTTTGCCCTTTCTCTCAACGGATGGAGGCGTTTGTTAGTTTGACGAAAAACACAAACGACGCCCGCCGCAACAAAAGGCAAGAAAGCCAAAATTATATCTCTCCATATCCCTTGTTTTAAATTTTCGATTCGCTAGGATTCTAAATCTTGTTCTTATTTTGGATCTATCGTATCGTATCTTTTATTGGGAAACTTAGATATCTTTTGTAGCCCGTCTCGGTCTCTTGTTTCATCTTGCTTGCTTGTTTTCTTTCAATTCTCTCACGCATAATTCATGGCTGCTCTTCTTAGAGGGAGCTCGAGCCCTGAAAGCAATATCAGATCCTCTTCGAGACGTCGGCATCATGTGCATGTTCGACCAGCCGAATCTCGTTCGTCAAGATGGTCTCAGAATGAGCAACAACAACAACAACATTATCCCATGCGGAACTCACCGCCACGACAGACACAATGGTCTGCACCATCCCCGATGATGACCACGACTACAGCAACGTCAACATCAACACCGAACTTGAACAGTTCCCTCTCACTGGAGGTAGCGAACGGCATAACGATGGAGCGAACCCCCTCCGGAAACTCCATCATGTCAGACCCATCATACGAGCACCAAACCTCTCCCAACAATACGTTAACCTACCGCGACTCCGACGCCGCGCACCGGGTCCAATACCACCTCAAACACCTCCCCTCGCACCGCAAGCACGAACGCATTCTCCGCAAACTGATCCGACGAGACGACCCCCTGGACGACAGCTCCATCGACGACGACGCCCTCGCTAGCATCCTCAACAGCACCAACGCCATCTTCTTCTCGGGCGTGCTCTCCGGGCGCGTACAATGGGAATGGTCGTCCCAGTCACGCTACCACACCGAACTTATCGGCACCACAGCCCTCCGTCCCCGCGCCAACGGCGATGGTTTCGAGACACTGATAGTCCTCTCGGAGCCGATCCTCAAGAACCCAAAGTATGATAGGCGATTACTCCTCTCGGCGTTCCTGCACGAGCTCATCCATTGCTACCTGTTTATCCTGTGTGGCTTTGAGGCCCGGAGGGAGAGGGGCCATACGAGGGGTTTTCATGTCATTGCGGGCATTATTGATGGGTGGGTTGGAGAGGGGTATCTTAGTCTTTGCAATATGAAGGCGAATCTTAATCATTTTACTAGGAGGGATGGGGGGAGGGAGATGGACGGCTTGGATCTGAGAGGGGAGATGGGAGTGGGTAGGGTGGAGAGAAGACTTGGTCTTGGCCATGGTCATGATCATGAAGGGTGTAATCAGAGTCCGCGGCCCGAGAGCGGACTTGTTGCTGATATGCCGGAGTTGAGACCGGGGTATTACTGAGCTTTTTGCTCTTGCCAATACCGGTAGTGCAATGGTCATATCTTTTTTGTCTCTGCTTGATTTTCTGATTCGATCTGGTGTGTGGTGGGATATTTATTGTCTACTTTTGATTGGATTGGATTGGTGTTTGAGGCTTTTTGAAATTCCGGAGTTGGTAACTTGGTACTCACTCATGAGGGAGACGTGTCCAACGAATCTTCTTTCTTTCTAGTCTTCTAGAACATATGCATGGGCGTGGCGTGGCATGGCATGTATGGGAGCGGGGTTCGTTTCGTTCTTCATTAGACAGATCTCTGCCGGTACTAGGTCAGGGGCTTAGAAGGCCAAGTGGAGTGGAGGAAGTGAGGGAGACTCTGGATATGCATACAGTTTTCTGAAAAGCTTGGGGGTGATTTGGATTGGGTTTGTATGTGTATATATTCTTGTGTTGTGATAGATGATGATAAAATTGTAAAGAAAGAAAAGAAGACATTAACTGGATAGGCCAGCTGCCAAATTTCCTGTAGTCTTTTGTCCCCGGGCGAATCAAGCCCAGTTTCCTGGATGGAAGGATTAGAGAATACATTCATTTATTCATTCACTTATCTGACGAATTACAAGGATGAGATGATTTAGTGTATCAAGCGACTGAAGCAGGGATTGGATTTTACAACATCAATGAAGACGAGAATATAATCCTTTTTGGAGGGCGGTATGAAATCACGGTAAATATTATCATCTGCTCACATATGGCAGTCACAAACAGAACGTAATATGACAACGCATGAATCTCGAAGCCTGAGGAAAGAAGCTTGTTGCCTCGTGGGGATAACGGCGCCTCGTTTGAGCAGTTATATTTCCTATTATCTGGGTATCACTGCGTCACGAGGGACACAATGCAATCTGGAAGTTGTAGTCAAGACTCAAAAACTCTGGACAGCGTATTACTAAATTGAATGTCGCCTTGCGTTGACGGGGTTTGTGTTTGGGAGGGGAGTAATCGATTTATACAGCCAAGAAGGACCGGGGGTGGTAGGGATAGGGGTTATGTGTGACGTGAAATGAGAGAGCTAGCTATTTATCGAAGCCTGAGAAGTTAAGTGGCAGTTGAAGTGCTGTGTGTGGGTGGATTTATGAACGTTTTTGTTCACATATCTCTTCACTTGAGTCTCCTGTATACAAACGTACAGTAACGGGAAATGCAAAGTCAATGCCAAACGCCAACGCCAACGCCAAAGATTAAGGATATTGATTCCATTGTTTTGAAAAGCTTGCATTACTGATGTAAGTGCAGGAGAGACATATAAGTCAAAGTAGCGGAATTCCCAGATGCCTTCACATCTTAATACTCTTCAAAGCACCCAGACCAGCTTTCTTCCACGCCAAAACAGCAAGCAAAACGCTCGCTCCCGCAGCGCAAGTAAACACACCAGCGGTTGTACCCTCCACCTAGACAAGGGTTAGTACTGAATAATATAGCGTTTATCTCTTCCATTGTAAAGTTTGGCATTGTGGCCAGTCGAAACACAAGGCACGTCTGAGCCAAACAACACGTTGTTCAGAGGAAACATGATTCAGGAAAACATGAAGCAAGTGAGGAGAAAAGAGAGCCTACTAACCTGACCCATCTCCCACCCCAAAACCGTAACGGCGAAATCCAACACATCAACAGCAGCACTCGCCAGCACAGCCGCACGTCTCGTCTCGGGGGTCTTAGCACCTAGAAGAAGAGCGCCGAAGAGGAGTTCTCGGGTGCCTATCATGCGGACCTAGATAGGAGCACGTTAGACACACTTTATTCCCTACTCCTTGGGGGTTTTGCAGGTATGTAAGAGCAGGAATGAAAGATCAGATCTGTTTGCGGGGGTTTTTGGGGGGCAACGGAGGAGATGTGATGGGACTTACGGCTAGATTTGAGGGTCCGGGAGCGAGGTTACGGTAGTAGAGCATATTCATTGACCAGCTTGGAGCGATGATGAGACCGAGTCCGAAGCCAGATTTGAGGGTGCCGAGGAAGGTGATTGGGAATGTGGTCGTCATTTTGTTGGATTTTTCTTTTCTTTTCCTTCTTTCTGGTTGTGAGATTTGGGTGAAGTGATAATCTGCACCGATTGAATTTGGATGAGACGAGAGATTTGACGGGGTCGAATCAGTGGCTTGGATTGAGGATTGCGGATTATGGAACTGGTTTGTTTGGTTTGCTTGATTATTGTTGTGAAGTCGAGATGTATTCGAATTTCGAAGAGCGAATGTGGGACGTATGCATATAAGGCTGGCTGGCGCCCTACCTTTATGGTTGGTTCCCAATGTGGAAGTCTGATGCAGTATGAGGGTGGCCGATATGCGGTGCGGATGAAGAGTCCAGCCGGCTGACCAAACTTCTTCGAAATAACAGCACAAGTGACATCCAGACTAGGAAGTAAAGACAGCCCGATAAAGTTGGCGAGGCAGTGATAATTGCATTCGGCATTTTCGACTTGTCCGAGTCTCTGAAGTGTTCTGTTTCTCTTCCCCTCACTGAAATCAAACTTAGCCGCCCGCCCTCCAATAGACTTGGCGAGCATTTCGAGATTTGCTTGCAGTTGCGTGCATAATCTGGCGCTGCAAAGATTCGGACACCTTAGATACACCGAATACTACTGGAGGGACGATTATGCCGACTACTACTGCTCGTTGGCACTGGCCGGGCTTAAGTTGTAAGTGGCGGGGTTATGGCGGGGGGAAATCAGACCGGATGCAACCAATCATTGGGAAAGAAGCTAAACTCAAATAGAAGCGACAACCACTTGAGTAGCAGGAGGTATTAGGGAGTATTTTAATACCCTTGCTATGCCAGTGCCCAACGCCTAGATCAACCAACTCCTGTACAATTTTACAAAAATCCTTATGCCAACGCTAGATCCAACACCGTCTCGCTCGCAGTATAAAAGGAAGAGAAAAGAACGAAGAAAGCAGTCTGTCTAATAACGCCAATTCGCTATGCTAAGACTTTCCTGGGATAAAAACGCCAGCTTGACATAGAATAGCTACGTTCTTGAAGAAGCGACGCCACTCCAATGGATCGCCCTTGACCTTCACGAAGCGTACTTCTAGGAGCTCGCCATCGTCCGTGGAGTAGGTATCGACTACTATGTCGCCACTGAGACTGCACTGTCTGCCATCCACGGTCTTGACTTTGATCCAGCCGGCGTGCTCGCGGCCATGCATTTGGGAGACGGGAGGGATGGGGACGTTGAGCTGGTGGAGGGCATCGCTTAGGAGTTGGAGTAGGTGGGGAGAGGAGAGTTGGGAGAAGAAGCGTGTGAGTGAGTAGTTAGGAACGATATCTCGGAATTGGCGAGCGTGTTGTGTCAGGCTGAGCGGTACTGAGGGGACGGGTGCGAATTGGCTCATGGTGGGCTCGTCGGCTAGAGATTCGAATGGATGAGCAGTGCCGTTCGTCATGGTGCAGATATGGCTGTCGTTTACAGTTGTAGGTTGACTTGAACTGAAGTTTGCTGCATGGACCCTTGGAGGTCGTTCCCAATCGAACATAACATCGTTGATGGGCGTTTCTGGCTGAGTGAAGGAGAATCGCTGTTGGTGCTCGTCTGAATCGATATCCATAGCATCTTGACTCTGGCGAGGCCTTTGGGATTGAGAGGGCTGTTGAGTGAAATCGATATGGAGACCTTCCAGCATTTCAGCTGCAAGAATCAGAGGGTCTTTTGGCTTGCCCTCAATGGTAAGAAGGCGGTTCTTTCGGGTGTACCAAGGATGTTGCTTGATATTGTTGAAGTTGAATCGTTTCGTTGTATCCACGTTCATCATTCCCCGGAGCAGTGAGAGAACCATATTTGGCAGCTTCTTCCAAAGGTCATCTTCACTCTTTCCACCCTTGTTTATGAACTCCTCAAATTCCCAGCTCTGCGATGTTGGTTCATCCCAAGGAGTATTGCCAACCAAAAGGACGAAAAGTACCACTCCGCAAGACCATATATCCACCATATTTGCCATGTACCCAGCTGCCTTTGGCCCACCCTTAATTTGTGTGCTCTTCGAGCAAGTTATGACCTCGGGAGCAATATATGGAGGACTTCCGCACATTGTAGTGCTGAGTTTCGTGGCACCATTGTATTCGAAAAGTGTTGCCAGTCCAAAATCTGCAATCTTCAAGTCCCCTCTTTCCGAAAGTAATATGTTCTCAGGCTTGATATCTCGGTGTCCCACTCCCTTCGAATGCATATAGCTGACTCCGCTGATCAATTGCGTAAAGTAGAAGTGCGCAATATCCTCACTAACTCCTACATCCGCCTCGATTTTGTCGAATAAGTCGCCACCCTCTGCATACTCCATTGCGATCCATTTCCAGATTGCATCCTCCCCGGTTGCAAACCACTCTATAATATAGGGATGCTGGCCGATATGCGAGTGTAAGGACACCTCCATGGCGATTTGCTTTGCTGATATTCGGCCATGTTTGACTGCGTAGGCTTTGTGTATGAATTTGACTGCGAAAACCGGCGTCGTATCAGTTGGAGGTATCGCCTTCTTTATTCTGGCGGAAATTAGCATCCTACCTTAAGGAACTTGCCTTTGACACTCACGATGCATATGCGCCTCTTCCAATGGTTTTGGATATAATTCGGAAAGGCAAATCTCTGGGTAGAGGGTCGAGTTGGCTCTGAAATGGTTCCATCTTGATTAGCAGATGGATCTCTATTGTCTACAAATATTCTGGTGACATTCATATATAGCCCGTGAAAAAGAGATCCACTTACCATATCCAACAAATGTCCAAAAGACAATCAGACTCCAATGTCCAATTACTTTTGTTGTGATCGCGTGCTGGTTTCGAAAGTTGTCGTGTAACGCGTCGCGATTGGTGATAAGGTCTCGGCCGGCTGACAGCCTGCTCTCTCGTTGGCAGGGTGAAGCGACCGCAACCAGCTCCTCTCGAATAAACAAATCCACCGTCAAAGGTTCCTACAAAACCTCACCTTTGTTGCTCACCACGAACCCGCACATTTGCAATTCCTTTGCACTCAAACATTCTTCAGTTCAGTCTACGACTAACGGCCGCTCCTTTGTCCGTTCGATTCACTGCCTTCCTTTGGTAATCACCACCTTGGCCTTGCTTGTTGATCATGAACTTCGATATGGAGGACACTCAGAACTCAGCTCCGAATATCCTGACAGCTAGCCAAGCCTCCAAGCTTGGGGCTCCTCGAAAGGGCGCTGATGCTCAGAGCACCACCAAGAGGTCAGTCCAATCTACTTTTCCCATTCGAGGCGCAATGGTGGAACAATGCCCAGATCGCATGGGGAAATCAGGACTATGTGCAAGTCTGCAGGTCTAGAGTCCCAATCAATCAATTACAGACACCTTGTGCAACAGTTCAGGTATCACTGCTTTGAGATCCAATTACTAACTATCACCAAGACTGCAAACCGAGTTGATGCAACTCATGACGTCCTCCGCACCCGGTATCTCTGCCTTCCCCTCCGCCGATGGTAACCTCCTCTCTTGGACTGCTACGATTGAGGGCCCCGACGACACTCCTTACGCTGGTCTTACCTTCAAGCTCTCCTTCGCTTTCCCATCCAACTACCCCTACGCCCCACCAACCGTTCTCTTCAAGACCCCAATCTACCACCCCAATGTCGACTTCTCCGGCCGTATTTGCTTGGATATCTTGAAGGATAAGTGGACTGCTGCGTACAACATCCAGACCGTCCTGTTGAGTTTGCAAAGCTTGCTCGGAGAGCCAAACAAGTAGGTTGACAGCGGCATGCAATGATGAGAATTGGACTAATTGAATTCAGTGCTTCCCCATTGAACGGCGAGGCTGCTGAGCTCTGGGACAAGGACATGGAGCAGTTCAAGAAGAAGGTCCTTGACCGACACGAGGATATCGATGACGAGTAAATTGTTGATTGCATACTGCATTTGGGAGGATTGGCGTTAATGAATGGTCATGGAGAATGTGTATAACGAGAACTTGACTTGATGGTATGGGATGGTCGTTTTCTGCAGCATGCAATGCATTTGCCAGGCCAGCAGGAAAGGAGTCTCATTGGGCCTGTATGATAGTCCATTGCATTGAAGGGTCTGGAGTAGATAGATCCTTGGATCTTGTGTCTAGGAATTGAAAGTGTTTGACTCTCAAGTGTCTTGTGACGGAGTGCCTGGATTGGTGACGTTTGTGGCCCGAGTACTAGTGCTTTGTCCATTGCTTTCTTGGGTGGTAAATGATGGCTTCGTAGATAACTTTAGGGTTACAGTCTGCATGGCCATTCAGTATGAAGGAAATGAGATTGCGGATCAGTAGAAAGGAGATTAGATAGAGATCGAGTCCAGCATTACAGTAGCAGTTTCCTCTAGATGGTGGCAGATGCTGGGTGATTGATGTGAGCATAGAATTGAGCATGGCGGAGACTTCCAATTCTACCCCGCAGTTTCCAACACCCGAGACATATTGAAAAGAAGATCGCTGGAGTCTTTAAGTCATTTCTGCTTCATTGGAAGAATGTACAATCTGCAGTACACCTGGTGAGTGCCATGAGAATGAAGCTCTCCAATTTCAACCCTTCTCAGAGGCCTCATTCCTTCCATGGCCAGGAAATTTCGGCAGACCCAATCCCAAACCTTCAGTCCCTCACGCAAAAGTATCGCAGTCCAGAGCATATGTTGGGTTGCAAGATAGACCTTTTCATTCATGAGCTAGCCAGCAGAATGCATCAACTCCACCCAAACCATGCCACGAAAGAATCACCACCTAAGCATCCTCAACCAAAGCAGTCTGCAATCCCTTCGCATCCTTAACATTGACGGCCTGGACGTAGCTGTACAGACGCTCGGTAGCACCCTCTTCGTCATTGCGCTTTCTCGAGATGCGGACGCGGAGTCTGTATGGAACGCCCTTGATACCTGCCTCCCAGACCTTCTTGTTCAATTGGGGATCGAGACGAACATCGGTGGTGCCCTAGAGTTCCAGTCAGCCTCTGCTTTGCCTTGCCGATTTGCGCCCATTCGATCGCAATCCCTCCCAGTTCTTCGCCGCCCTTCAGTGCTGGGTGTTGCTTACCATTGACTTGGTAGCGAATGCCTTGATCTCCTTGATGGCTCTTGGTGCCCGCTTCTTGAAGGTGACACCGTGAAGCTGTAATCTAGTCAGCGCTTCGCTCCCTCATAATTCCCAGTCCCTTGTTGTAGCCTCCAGATTCGACGTACTCTCTTGTGCAGGTGGATGGTGTACTCTCGCGCAACAACATCAGCGATGGCGGAACGTTGGGTCTTGCCCGCAGGCTTCTTGGCTTTGGTCGACATATTGCGTACTGTGCGTGGGTGGTATCACGATGTCGAAGAAGTTTTGTCGTGGTCGTCAATCCAGGGTCGATTTTCAAAGATTGGAATCGTGGTGGGCTCGGCTATTCGCCAATGAACGATGGAGCTGACTAAGCCGAGCCGTCACCTGCGCTAACGCCGAGGAGGCTGAACAACCCGACGCGATACGATCTCCACTGTGACTTGACTTGACTTCACCTCATACCTCTGCGCAGGTCGCTCTTACGACACAGTGCTGAGACCTCAGCCATACTGTCGCACTTGATGCGCTGTTGTACACTCGTTCATCATCACAGAATTGTCGTCAATTGATCTCAGACGCTGACGTTCAACCTCAAACAACAAATCACTCCTTATCCCTTTCAACCATCTACCAACCCCTCGAAACCTCGAACCCACGAATTCAAAATCTCACGATTTCTCCAACGCGGTAGAACTGTCCAGCGATACACCCGTCAACATGGCGAACAATTCCCCATCCCCGCAGCCCGATCTCAATCGGAACAGGCTCCCTACACTCTTCGAAGTCCTGAGCAGAAGGACTTTAGCGCCTGTCGATCTTTTCTTTTACTACATATACATGCGCGACCAACAACGATCAGTAGACTATTTGGACTTCTGGTATGCTCTCAGGCGTGCGGAAAGTTCGGATTGTAGATGCTAACATTGTGCAAGGCTCGATGTTGCTCAACACATGTCAATGTGCCGCCATTATGTTCGTGAACTCCGCCGATCTGTTATGATAGGGACTCCAGATGGCGACAGGTCAGGTTCGAAGCGGTCATCCGCATTGCTAGAAGGACTAGGCGACATGCATCACCCAGCCGGAGGACCATCAATGTTGTCAAGTGAGAAGGAAAAGAACCAGGATGCCCAGATGTCAGCCTACTTGAGAGAGGAAGCAGCCAACGGAGGAAATATAGGGCACTCTCCAGCTGGAAGTGTTGGATCGAACATTCGCCACACCGAATCCAACGACAGACCTAGACCAAGCTTCATGAGCAGCCCACAAGTTCTCACATCCGACTCGAACTCTCCAGAGCACACAGTTGCACGAGCAGATATCCGTTCATCAGCTGAGAAGATTCTCTACACCTTTCTCCTCCCAGGTGCTGAGCGTGAGATCATTCTCCCAGATTCAATCACTCATGAAATAATCGTCTCCATCGAAGAGAGAGGACGTGATGATCCAGAGGTTTTTGATGCTGCCAAGGATTATGTCTTCCAAGCCATGGAACGTGATGCTTTCCCAGGGTTCCTCAGAGCAAAGGCCCTTGGTAACCTTGTACCGCCGTCGTTGATGATGAGATTGATCATTGGTCTTCTTGCCATGTTCGGTGGATTCTGGGCTGCTTTCGTTCTCATCTTCCTCGATATGGGTCGTACAACCAGAATATGGGTATGTCACTCATCTCAGCTATGTCCATGTATCCTTCACTAACTTTGTCCAGCTCATCCTTCCTTTCACCATCGGCGTTTATGCTCTCTGCTCTCACCAATACGCTATTGATCCTATCCTTGCTCTTGCCGGCTATAGCGAGTACACTTTCATGAGCTTCTCTCGCATCCGAGAGCCATATGTCCGCAGACTTCTCAACAAGCGTGCCATTATGGTTCTGACCGTCTCCACATTTATCACCGCCTGCCTGGTCGTCCTTTTCATTTTTGTCCCTGGAAAGAGGTTGTAAGAACATCAGTAACAAAGCTAAATTTTGGACTGAGTTGAAGGCAATGGAAACAAACATATTGAGGGAAATTGGTAGTGGGGCTTAGTCGAGCCAGGCGTTTAAGGGGATTTCAATCCGTGGAAACTTGTATCAAAAGGCACATTGCAGTGGCCGCTGGCGTTGGACGACTTGACCTCTTGATGATTCTCTTTTGTAGGGCTCCATCCATAATTGCTGAGATGGAGGCCTCATGACGACCTTTTGTGCAGAATTAGTGTAATTTTCTTCTTCAATACCCTCAAATAAAGGTTTCTTCAATTCCATGGCTGTAACATTCTAAGATGCAATCGCTCTGTATTCTATGCTCAGCATGCTAAACGCCTCATCCATCATCCATCATAACTTCGTTGTGGCAAGTACCCCATGTATCATCACCAACACATCTACTTCCCCAGACCTAGACCGAAACCTCGTTTCTTCGAAGATCTCCCGTCCCGCTTGCTGCCTTCATCATCGTCATCATCAATATCCATATCATCCGCATCGCCATCCCCTCCCAAGTTCCCACTACCCCTCTTCGCCGCAGCACCAAAGCCCAACTTCTTACCCACACCACTAAAAACACTGCCTTTCTTCTCGTTCTTCTCACCCTCATTCCCATCGCCCTTGGTCTCCATCAACTTCTCAACCTGCGCAGTCCACTCCGCCTCTTCCCGATGGCGCTTCGATGCCTCGGCCTTAATACCCGCGATCTGCTTCTCGATATCCGCGAGCGTGGATACGCAGCGGGTGGACCATTCGTTCAAGGTGCTTAGCATAGCCGGGATGGAGTTTGGTTGGAGATCTCGCAGAGGAGAGACGGAGGAGACGGCTACGACTTGGTGATATGGATCTAGAGTCGCAGAAACCAATCCAGCGTAAATAGCAGAGATGACCAGATCCTCTAACTCTCTAGGCGTTTCCAGACCTAGACTCTCTAAGAGTTTCTTGTAAGAGAGGTTGGCTTGGTTCTTAGCCAGCGTGAGGAAGGAGAGTTGGCGCAGCTTGAGCGTTTGTGCTGCATTGAGGGTGGGTAGGTCGCCGGTGGAGATGTAGTCGGTGTAGGTGCCATAGCTGAAGATCTTGAGGAGGGAGAGGTGAGAGGTGTATTCCGAAGAGGAGAGGGCTTGGATATTGGCTGCTTGGAGGAGCTCGGCGAAGATGAAGGTGTTGGGCGCGCTGGTTGCGCTTTCGATTAGGTTCGCTGCTGCGCGGGGGGAGTTGGCGGTTTTGGTCAGGGCGAGGAAGGGCTGTGAGGGGTTTGGTGTTAGTAGATGTGGGTATATATTGGGTTGTGATGTATCTTGTGTATTGTATGAGTCTAAAGCTGGAGATGGGAGAAATAACTGACTGCCAGGGCGTTCATGGACTTCATTTGCTCCATCTTGAATGTTTGTTGTCGAGTCTCGAGGTTACTTTGTAGAGTGGTGATTCGCTGCCTGTTCTCTGGCTTCGATGTTTGGAGAGTGCGCAGGAAGATCGCCCGAAAGCTTGGTATGACAGTCAAGCTTTGCCGATGTTCTGAAGCAGGTTTTGCCGGAGGGGATCTAACATTCAGAGAGATGAATTTCAAGAGATGTCGTTGGTCAGAACGGAGTTGCTGTCTGCCTCGAAACAAGATCAAACGAGCTTGCTCGTCAAAATTGGCATGTTGAAGCTCGGGCACGTATCAGATTGGTTCCATGACTCTAGCGGCCGGCTAGTGCTAGCGCCCTTCCCTATCCGTGGCCTGGATGTGGCGCTCGTGTTGCCAAGGACGTGATATCAGGACCTGCGAGCTGGAAGAGAAGAACTCATCGGGAAAAGACAGGACAATTATTTGGCTGCCTCTAGATCACGTATCACAACATATCACAGCCTGCAAGTGCTCTAGATTTAGATTCACGCATTAAATTATTGGCCCACTTGCTGTTCAGGGTACTCGTCACTGGCCCACGAAGCTCAGGGCTGAGAGTTCCCACATCCGGCTAAGAAGAGGAACAGAGTCCCAAACCGTCTCCTCCAGCGAGCAGCACGCATTGACAGTTCTGGTGGCTGGGTTCATGCTTCGAGACACATGGTCCGTCACCAGGGTGTCTACGGAGTAGAAGTGACTTGACTAAGTTGACTTGGGTGGATTGATCGGTTCTTTTCTGCGTGGTGGTGTCGCATCTTCCGTTGTACAGTACATAATCTCTTGGAAGCCCCGGACTTCTCCAAAGCGCCACCTGCCTCGAATACCTTCACAACATCTTTTCCTTTTGTTCTGCACCACCATATCTCTCTCTGGGATTGTTCCACGGCTTCGAAGACGGCCATTGCTACATCTCAAGTGCCACTACAGAACCGATAGACTTTCGCTGTCGGTGTTGGCTCAATTCCGGCCTCTCAGGAACGAGAAAGAGAGTCGATCTGATTCGAGGGTGCTTACCAGAATATTTACCGACCACAAATCAGTGACAAAGACAACCACAGACCGCCGAACCTTGAATAACACCATTCTCGCAGGAGCTGGCCTTCTGCTCACCCTCACTACTGTCAGTCCTAATGAATCACGATCACAATTATGCAGGATCAGCATTTGCCGCTGCCCCTCCTATCGTACGGCCAATGTCTTGCTGACTGCCCCATTTAGTAAGGCGTAATATATTACTCTATCACAATCAGCCAGCCGGTAATAGTCTCGAGAACCCTCAAATTCCCACTGCCGCCCGGTCGGCACAGCTGCTGAAGCAGCAGCGATTCTCATTCACGATGGCGCCGACTTATTTGAAAGTTGCTTCGAGAGAGGGTGCGCCTCGGCCGTCGATAAGCACTCCTGCACACATGGCGACGACAACGTTGAAGGTCGGCGGGATGACCTGTGGCGCATGTACATCTGCGGTGGAGGCAGGCTTCAAGAACGTTGAGGGAGTTGGAAATGTGTCTGTGAGCTTAGTGATGGAGAGGGCGGTCATCGTTCACGATCCCCAGCGGATAGCCGCCGAGCAAATACGAGAGATCATCGAGGACCGGGGCTTCGATGCGGAGGTTCTGGCTACAGATTTACCCTCGCCGATGTTCAGCAAGAGGGGATACCTGTATGATGAGGATGTGGATGGCGACGAAGAAGACGAACCAACGACGACTACGACAACTTTGGCTGTGGAGGGCATGACATGCGGGGCGTGTACATCTGCTGTTGAGGGTGGGTTCAAGGGCGTCTCGGGAGTGAAACATTTCAGTATATCGTTATTGTCGGAAAGGGCGGTGGTCGAGCATGACGAGTCTCTGTTGAGCGCTGAGCAGATCGCCGAAATCATCGAGGACCGAGGGTTTGGAGCAACGATCGTGGAGAGCAGTAAATCAGAACCGACAAAGAGCCTGAAGACACGCCGAGGAAGTTCTGGGAGGAGGGAAAAGGTCGCAACGACGACTGTTGCGATTGAGGGAATGACCTGTGGTGCCTGTACTTCTGCTATCGAGGGCGGCTTCAAGGACTTGGAAGGCGTGATTCAGTTCAACATCAGTCTTCTGGCTGAGAGAGCGGTCATTATGCACGATCCAGCGAAGTTGTCAGCGGAGAAAATTGCTGAGATTATCGACGATAGAGGATTTGATGCGAAGATCATCTCTACACAATTAGGCAGTTCTGGACAGTCTTCCTCAGCGGCAGTTGCACAGTTCAAGGTTTTTGGAGTCAGAGATGCAGCTGCAGCGACTGCTCTAGAGGCGAAATTACAGTCCATGCCTGGAGTCAACTCAGCAACCGTCAGTCTTGCCACATCACGATTAAATGTCTCACATCAACCGAACATTGCTGGACTTCGTGCTCTTGTCGAACTCATTGAAGCTCAAGGATACAATGCCCTTGTAGCTGACAACGATGACAACAATGCCCAGCTTGAGTCTCTTTCGAAAACGAAGGAGATCACGGAGTGGCGTAGGGCTTTCAAGACCTCTCTAGCTTTCGCCATTCCGGTGTTCCTCATCAGCATGGTTATTCCTATGCTGATCCCAGCTCTCGACTTTGGCAGCATGTCCATTATTCCTGGTCTTTACTTGGGAGATATCGTTTGTTTAGTCCTTACGATACCCGTCCAATTCGGCATTGGAAAGCGTTTCTACATTTCAGCATACAAATCCATGAAGCATGGTTCGCCCACCATGGACGTTTTGGTCGTCCTTGGTACCTCTGCGGCATTCTTTTTCAGTATTGCCGCGATGCTCGTGTCTATCTTCTGTCCTCCTCACACTCGACCTAGCACGATCTTTGATACGAGCAGTATGCTTATCACATTTATCACTCTCGGGCGTTTCCTCGAGAACAGAGCCAAGGGACAGACGTCAAAGGCCTTATCAAGGCTCATGTCACTTGCTCCTTCAATGGCAACCATTTATGCCGATCCAATCGCAGCAGACAAGGCCGCGGAAGGATGGGATGTTGCTATTGGAAGTGGAAATGAACCAAAGACAGATTCAGCACAAGAAGGAAATGCAACTGAGGAGAAGGTTATCCCAACAGAGCTTATTGAAGTTGGTGACATCGTTATCCTGAGACCCGGCGACAAGATTCCAGCTGATGGAACCGTTACCCGAGGAGAGACTTATGTCGATGAGAGTATGGTGACTGGAGAAGCCATGCCAGTTCAGAAGCGAAAAGGTGGCCTTCTTATCGGAGGCACTGTCAACGGCACTGGCCGTGTTGATTTCCGCGTCACCAGAGCAGGCAGAGATACTCAACTCAGCCAGATCGTCAAGCTCGTTCAGGATGCCCAAACTACGAGAGCTCCCATCCAACGCCTTGCTGATACAATTGCTGGATACTTCGTACCAATCATTCTCTGCCTCGGATTCCTCACATTTGCGATTTGGATGGTTCTCAGCCATGTCCTTTCCCACCCTCCAAAGATCTTTGTCGATGAGGCCAGCGGTGGAAAGTTCATGGTTTGCGTGAAGCTTTGCATATCTGTCATTGTCTTTGCGTGTCCTTGTGCCCTTGGTCTAGCCACACCAACAGCTGTCATGGTTGGAACCGGCGTCGGCGCAGAGAATGGAATCTTGGTCAAAGGTGGCGCTGCTCTCGAGACTACTACAAAGATCACTCAAGTCGTCCTTGACAAGACGGGAACTTTGACTCTTGGCAAAATGACCGTGGCCAGCTCGAAGCTTGTGCCAACATGGCAGAATAGTGAATGGCGAAGAAAACTCTGGTGGACAATTCTAGGTCTTGCAGAGATGGGCAGCGAGCACCCAATTGGTAAAGCTATCCTGGCGTCAGCAAAGCAAGAGTTGGGTCTCGACATTGAGGGTACAATTGATGGTAGCATTGGGGATTTCGAAGCTGTGGTAGGCAAAGGTATCAGTGCTTTCGTCGAGCCTGCCACCAGTGCTGAAAGAACCCGGTACCGTGTCTTGATCGGAAGTGTTCGCTTCCTTCGAGACAACAAGGTCGAGGTACCTCAAGATGCTGTCAACTCCTCTGAGGAAGCGAACATCAAGGCCGCTGGATCTGCTAAAGCAGCATCAGCTGGAACTACCAACATCTTCATCGCAGTCGACGGCGCCTTCTCTGGTCATCTCTGTCTTTCTGACACCGTTAAGGATAGTGCACGGGCAGCCATTGCAGCTCTGCACAGGATGGGTGTCAAAACTGCCATTGTCACTGGTGATCAGCGCTCTACCGCTGTCGCAGTTGCTCGAATTGTCGGCATTCCATCTGAAAACGTCCACGCCGGCGTAACACCAGACCAGAAACAAGACATCATCCGCAAGTTCCAACAAGCAGGTGAATGCGTAGCCATGGTCGGCGATGGCATCAACGACTCGCCCGCTCTCGCAACTGCAGATGTTGGAATCGCCATGGCGTCCGGCACAGACGTAGCCATGGAAGCCGCAGACATCGTACTCATGCGTCCCAACGATCTCATGGACATACCCGCGTCCATCCAACTCGCCCGCTCGATCTTCAACCGTATCAAGCTGAACCTCACCTGGGCGTGCGCATACAATATCATCGGTCTCCCATTCGCAATGGGTATCTTTCTACCATTCGGGTACCATCTCCATCCCATGGCAGCTGGCGCCGCTATGGCTGCTAGTAGTGTCAGCGTAGTCGGCAGCAGTCTACTCCTCAAGTTCTGGAAACGCCCACGCTGGATGGACGACGCTCTCGTAGAGGAGAAGGCACAGTTGAGACGGCGAGGCAACGGATGGGGAATGGGCGGGTTAGTTGGAAAGGTCGCTGATCTCGCGAGGTCTGTGACGGGTCGTACGAGGAAGGAGGAGGATGGGTATGTGCCTTTGAGCAATCTCGAGACTGTGTAGAAAGAGAAATAAATGGAAGCGAGCTTGGTTCTTTTGTTTGTCAATGCGTAGATGTATATTTTGGAAAGCGCTTAGCGGTGCATGAACATTGGATTTCCCCTTTTTTTTTTCAAAACATGTTTTGCCTGTTTTTATGTGACTTGCTTTGGTGGGTTCCTACGTGTAGCTAGTGTGCGTTCCGATTTGGCATCGGTTAGGTAGGATACAAGGCATGGCGGATATAACGTGATGGAGATAGAGACTTCGTTTGAGGTCGAAAATTATAGATACCTACACTGCTAAGTTACTACGGCATGACCATTTACACCTATCTCCTTTCCCTTCACATCTTTTCCCCGTACGTGGGAGAGATTTCCGTCTGATAATGCTCATGGGTGCGAGGATATTAATTGAATATGATATGATGATGTAGGAGGCGCCAGCCAATAAATCTGAAGCAAAGTGAAGAAAGAGTCTGCTTTTCTTACTTTTAAGCTTGATGGAAAGCTTGATGATGGTCTGTCAGCGACTCAACACTGGAAGCAAGAAGACAAATCAAGAAGGAAAAAAAGAAGCAAAAAGACGCAGCCATCTTCTTAAATCTTCTTGGCAGAGTAAGTCTGTACAGTAGGTACGGTCTGTACGGAGTATCCGAGAAAGAGCGATATAACCAATCCATTTCAGTCCGTACTGTATGTAATCAGACGCGTGGAGACTACGACTGCCATTCTCCTCAGACCTCAATAGAAGCCAGTCAACGATCCTCATCCAACAAACCTGCAGATCGCCGCGTAACGCCTAATGCTTATCTACACCTTCCAGCCTTTCGATCGTCTCCAAGAAGTTCGAGGCTGAGAAGAATCCCTCCAATGGGAATTTGATCTTCGTCATTATAAACATTGTGCGAGGAAAATCGTTGGTTTTCGAGAAAGAGGCTGATTATCCCGAAGCAGATGCGAGGAGGATGGCGAGTCCGAGTCCGAGTCCGAGCGAGGGAGCGAGGGGAAGTAGTAAATGTAGCACAGCTACGAATTTATCCGAGATCAAAACCATGCTTAAGGTACCCTTAGTGGCTTGAGATGCCCAACGATGATACTTGGATTGGTGATAGAGGAGGGGAATCCAGGGCGATGAGGGAGGGAATACGTCAGTGGGCAGTCTTGGCAGGTTATTTATCGAACTATCATACTCGTAGGTTGTTGTTGTATATTTTTTTTCTTTGGCTTGGTACATTTGGGTTTTGGATTTCCTGGGTTTGGTTTAGGGTATATAGGGGAGAGGATTCTCTTCTGATGGATTGGATTTTACTTTTGTTTTTTGTATACATATAAACAGTTCGTGTTTGAATCTGTCTGCTCTCTATCATATCTCTCTACCAGATTGTCAATCTTCAACTTCTTCTGTGTCTCCTTCTCGAGCAGTCAACAGGTTGTTTATTACGGAGTTCCACCAACATATCTACTTTCCCTCTCCAGTCCTCTTCTCCTGTGTTTCCATACATCTCGAATAAATCAAACACCGCCAAACAATCGACAAAATGCCCTACATCATGAAAGGATCCTTCAAAACCCGCGCGCAGGTCAAGCTATGGGGTCATATCGCAGCCCTAATTCTCGCTGCGACAGTCACAGGCATCGCTGTAGCACGCATGCTCATCACAAACAGCCAGAGGAAAGCGGCTGCCTCGACGAGTGTGACTGGGAATGGAGGAAAGCGGTCGATGTCGGGACAGATCGCATTGAGTATGGTACGTACAGTACATCTAGCTCTCTCACTTTCCTCCCGTCATCTTTCCTCTCTGCAAAAAAACACCTCTTTCTCTGCCAAAAAAAAATTTTGAGAGAAGAAAACAGCTCTGACAGAAACCGTGACAACAGGCCGCCAAATCCCTCCTCTTCATAACCTACCAGATCCTAGCCGAACACACGACCGTCTTCAAAGAGCGGCCAAGAGTCAACATGATACTGAACTGTATCGAAGCCGTCGCCTGGCCTGCAGTAGTAGCTTTCACCGTGCAGGGGATCTTGAAGAAGTGTACGGGCACGACCTGTGTCTTGAGTTGGATTATTGTTCCGCTTGCTGTTACTATGAGGTTTGTTGCCCTGCTGCCCTGGACCCCGCTTGTTTTTGTTACTCCGACCATTTCACTTCTCTTGGACTTGATGAAAGAGAAGGGCAGGGGAGGAGGGATTCAATGAGAAATCGTGACTGACTGATGGTTTGTCTGTGTAGTATGGTTTCTGCCCTCGCGGCGTTCATTTCGATTGGTGATTGGCAGTACTTTAAGAAGACGGGTGTGAAGGCCAGTGAGGTCGAGGATACGAGGGAGGTCAAGCTAGAGTCGGGTAGGGTTGAGACGAGGGACCGTCGATCATATAAGTAGGAGGGTGTTCCCTGGGGCTTCGGACGAATCTTATGATTGTGATGAATGGTAGAAGGGATAGGTAGATATGGGAGCCTAGTAGCTTTGGGGTTGGAGATACTCATGAGGCGTTTGGTGTATATGAGAAGAATCTTTGGCTGTTTGTTGATCTATTGTAGCATTTGTGCTGTGTTCGGGATAAGATGGCCTTGGGATGAGACTAGAAAGATTATAGTAACTTATAAGTACAATACATTGAAAAATTACACGGTAGATGAACTGTATGCAAAGCAATTCCAGTTTGTACTTGCGCTTGACGGGAAGCATCTCATTAGAGTCCTAGATTCATTCCTATTTAGTCGTCCAGCAGATTGGAGGCTGGTCGGTAAAAGGGTGATCTTTTACCTACCTTGGTACTTTACTTGCCTACCTACCTACCTAAGTGGGCAGGTATGGGGGCCAAAGAGAGCTCATATCATGAAGTGTTTCGATGTGTTGAATTGGGAAGGTGTGATGAAGCGAACTTCATGCCTGAAGGATCAGACAGATGGATCATGCATACCTGATCCTTGAAGTTCTGAAAAGGGATTTGCTGCATCACTACCTACGAATCAATACCTCGTTCTCTCTCCAGAAACCATTATCGAAAAATTGCATCGAATCAACGGTCTTGGCCTCGACTTTGTCAAGAAATGGAAGTCTCGAATCGATTCCGAATTCCAAACTGGGCGACCCTCAGGCCCCAGGCCACGCGTTTGCAGAAGTGCAAAATTGCTCTGTACAGCCTCATAACGGCCCGTGTACTTGCGTCCCATTCTGACAACTTGACAAACAAAGATTTGTTTTAGAGTCTTCCAAACGGAAAATATGGGTGAGTTTCGGGTCGGGATGTTTCCTGGCAGCAGTCATGGTGTTTGTGGGAACTTGTGGCTGAGTACGGTAGTGGAGGATGAAGAGTAAGATATGAGGATTTAACCTTACTGTAAGCGTGAACTTTATGGGACGGGATAGGAGTAAGGGACTTGGATTTCCTCCAGGTTTAGGTTAATATGATTCAGGATCCAGTTGTAGTCAAATTTGACTAACTTGGGTAAGTCTGGAATAACCCCTGAGTTGGATTTCCACTTACTGCTGCGTGTTTCTACATAATGCACCCTTATCGCCGTACACCGCCATACATAAGTATGTATATCTCTAGTACAAACATAAGTTTGAGTAAAGTGATTTAGGTTTTTAAAGCCCGACCCCAACCTGGCATGAACTTGCCAAAAGGGCCTTTTGGTAGACTTGGCCTTGGCATCGGCTACCTTGTTGACGGTGTCTGCTCTAAGACACCAAGAGATTCTTCATCGTGACACTTTCCTATCTTGTCTTTTCCCTCGAGCACTTCATTATCCATGTCTACATACCCCTCTTTCTTCTTGGATTGAAGTTGCGAGGGAACCGAACTCCTTTAACTGCCGAGAAGCATAAATCGCACCTCCGCCGATCCGGAGGATGAAGTCGCACTGGATGACAAAATTCGACAACAAAACCGATAAAGCTTCCTGGACGAACATGTCGTGAGATCAGACAAAGCACACGAATCACGACCAGGAAACCCTGAACATGTTCGTCCACAGCATCAGCAATCTTTGAGCTCTGACCACTTTTGTAACGGAAGCCTTACCGAAAGGTACGATCTCGGCACTGGGATGATCGGAGCAAAGACCCTGCCCAGGTCCAAAGAAGAAGGACATCCGGCTCGGTCATTTCTTAATATGCAGTGATATTGAGCCGTTTGGGGCACGTCCCGACCCTCATTTTGTCCTCTTTGGGGATGTTTGCCGCTTCGAGGGACCATTCGTGGAGGACCAGAGATGCTGCAGGGACAACCCCCCCGCTCATCTTCTCGCCGTAGCGAATCAGACAACAGCATCACGGACGTGGAATGATCGGACGGATCTGAGGTGGAGAGTCGATAGCTTGCTCGTGAAAGATGATGGGCCGAGGAGAGTCGGAGAGAACAATTCATTTCGAGCAAGTCGATGGATATCCAGGGGCTTGTGTGCAGTTACTGCAGTGAGATGCAATCTTCCTGCGCGCCTAACGGCAACAAGGCGAGACATCTTGCGCGATGAGATCCACCTTATCCAGATCCCCTTGGAAATTGTGGAAGTACAAAGTCTGTACATCTCGCCCTCTTTGATGCAGGTCTTCCTTCTGTAGGTACTTCCTCAATACACATCCGTTTACTCTGCATTTTGCACCCACACTCGTTACTGCTTCTTCATAAAGTAGCTTAATATCAATAACCATAACCATGAAGTCTTCTTTCGGTTTTGCGGCGCTTTTAGCCATGGCCGCGACAGTTGTGGTCGCTGAGGACGCTTCCTGCGAAGCCGACATTGCTCCAGTGGCCATCAAAGCATCAGCTAATCCCGGATCTGGTCCTTCGGTCAACATGGTACCTGTTCTCGCTGATGTCAATCCATCCCAGAACTCTACCAAGTTGTACATTCCTTCGAAAAAGCCTCGTTTTGACAGACACAATCTCAAGAACGTTGTCCCTTCGAAGAACACCTCTTGCTACTACTCGGCTAATTCGACCTCGGGGAGCATGGTCGTAAACAACACTATGAAATACCCTACTGTCGTTTTGGAGGACATTGCATCCATCATCAACGTTGACTGTACTGCTGATTCAGTCGCGGTGACTTTCAACGACACCACAACTTTCGAGAAGGCGCAAAGTGCTTGGTGAGTGTTCCTGGTTTCGAGAAAGTGGTATGCAACGGGAATCTAATTCGGCCCAGGGCATCCTCATCAAACGCCTCCATGGTCTTGATCACAAACCATCTTGGTGATTGCGATGCCGAACTTGAGAGAAGCTATTTCCTCACCAACAGCATCTCTTTTGATAGTGACACTTTGGTGGCTACTGCCAGCACTCAAGCAGCCAACATTTCTACCGTCGCTAGTAAGCTCAATCTTCAAGGACAACTTCTTTGGATGATACTAACTTTCAAAAGCTTACACTACCATTGCCTTTGGTAGCGTCGAAGCCGGTGTCACCAACACAACAAATGACAAGCGCGACTTGGTCATCGATCCTAGATATACATTCAGCCCAGCTATTGCTCTCGCCGAAGACACTGTCCTGTTTGAATACGACCCATACTTGACCATCACCGCAGACAACGCTTCTTTCTCATCCGATATCACTTTCTCTGGCTACTTGGCATACAACTGGTGGCTCTGGAAGCTCGATGCGTTCTACTTCGACATCGACGCTGGCTTCAAGGCCGATCTCGCCCTTTCTGCTGACGTCAAGGCTTCTTACGAGACCGCTTTCTCCTACGCCCCAGCTTCCCTCTACTATGGTGTCTCCGTTCCAGGTGTTTTGGAATTAGGGCCCATGCTCCAGTTCTCTGTTGGTACTGAGATTGGCGTTTCCGCTGCTGCTCATCTCTCGACTGCATTCGAAGTTGCCCTTGCAAACGGAAACATCCATCTTGATGTGCTTAACTCCAAGAATACCGGTGTCTCTGGCTGGACTCCTACCTGTACGTTCCCATTGCTATCTCTTATTACTAACCAAATTGTACTAACATACCTTCTCCAGACTCCGCCACTGCCGATATCAACGGCCAAGTCCAAGCCTACCTCAACCCCTCCGCCTCCCTCACCGTCGAAATCGCAGCCAAAGCATTCGGCGGCCTGATTGACCTCTCCACTGGCCTCACCGCCAAGCCCGGATTCGACAACAGCTTCACACTCACTGGCGGCGTCGGAGTCGATCTTGGTGGCCTGAAGAATATCACCAACGCTGCTGGCTGCACCCAGGGACTCCAACTCAACAGCAACTTCACTTTCGCCCTCGATGCCTTCGCCACTCAGTGGTACTCGGCAACTTTGTACGAAGTCAATGTCCCGCTTTTGGATAAGTGCTACAGCTGGGCTTAGAGAGTGATCTGGCCCTTCTGTGATTCGAGTTGAGAAACTCCACTGCTTTTACGCAACTTTATTTCTTTATGTCATGTCGTCTGATTCTCGCTGTAAATATCTACCATATACCTTGAAGGTTTTGTCAGTCACGCGTACATAGAGATGGTTAATGATATTGATACCGCACAATTTATAATTTTCTTGAATGAACACCTTCTGTGAGCTTGTTTAGATTGCGGAATTTAAGCGACTCAGGTCCGTCGAGGCATGGCGGATTCTACCACGTGGAATATGAGGTATATGTATATAATTGTTCAAAAGAGCTCATATTTAAGATCAGCTACTGACTTTTGTGTTCTTCAACTTCTACGAAATTTCGGTCACTGTCACTCCCATCACTGCTAGCACCATCAGCGCTCTCAGCGCTCGCCTCCTTCTCATCTGCCTACCACACTGAGATCCGTTACTTCTTTTCACAATTTCTCACAGCATCGAAATTTATATTTTTGCCTCCTTTCCCCCACATGTAAGAATCTGATATTCAGACTCTTCATCCTGGCAATCATAACGAAGCACCTCCCTCTCTTCCCCATCCATCGACATCTCAGAACCATCCTACTTAGATTGATCACGTCCCATCTCCCCAGTATCGCCATCAATGCTGCTCTTAACGACCACAGTGGTATGCATCGTCCACCACTCTCTAACCGGCTATATCAAACCTAGTAGATACATAATGAGATACTCGCACCTAAAAGGCCAAAAATCAGGAACATAGCCTGCCAACGTGACGAGCTTCACTATAACGCAGACATAGATATAGAAACCACCATTTATAAATAATCGGGTTGTGAGAAGCAACATTATATCAATCGATCCCTTGAGATTGTAGGTTCGGTTCAGAACGAACTTGCTGCTACAAGGAGGATGATTGCAAAGACTATTTGAAGAACATTTGTGTCTATGGCTAGGTTGAGAGCGCTATAAATTACCAGCCTGAGTACCCTGTTGCCCTCTAAAACTAAATCTATGATACCAAGCGTAGTTACAAGCATGAAGCATACTTCTAGTGCGATCGCCGGATTTGTGGACCCACATTGGTTGTCTTGGCTGTAGATATGCCATGATGAATTATCGAGTGGATCTTTTGCGAAAGACGACGAATTGGAGAAGACTAACCTCGTAGGTGTGAAGGTTGTGACCTTGTCCTTGGACATTAAGGGGTGGTTCAAGAAAGCTGTGTGATGGAGGAGGTAATTGAGGGAGCCTGTCCTTAGCGAGCCTTTCGTTCCAGTAAATAGATCCGGGAACTACCAGGTAGCGGTAGGGCGCGTTACAAAGTCTTCCCATCGATTCGATACAATGCCTTCTTGATCTTCTCGGTGGTTCCCAAGTCTACAGTGATGGAGCTGAGCTAGATTATTTTGAAAAATAAAACGACGGCAAGAAAAGAAGCAGTCCCTTGCCACCCATTGACTCAGCTATTGATTTTTGACGATATTCCGACATAAAGAGTTACTTCAGCGCAATTGCATAAAAGAGTAAGATACTAAAAAAGCATACAAATCAGAGAAACGGACTTCTACTCGTTGCCGTTCCGACGAGTTCGAAGATTCCTCCTTGAGTGGACAGTTTACAGATACCGCCTGGTGGGTACGGCTTAAACAAGTGAGCCTAGCGAGTGAAAGAAAAACAACGCATGCTGTAAGCACAAAACGCATCAATTGAGCTGATCTCATCCTGACTTATATACAAAAATCGGAAATCATCCCTTGATAAAGCTTCACCCATCTGTAGCTCCTCCCAACGCATGTGTTTCACACCCTGGCTTGAGAAAATCTAGCAAGCCAAAGCAACAGGCCCTCCAGGAGGAGTGTATGCCTTGCCTGCATTATTAGGGATAGTGCCGCTGTAAATGTTGAGTTTAATCCCACTGTCACAGGTCAGTATTGGAAGTGATTTGAAGGAATCAATGAGACTCACGGATCTTCACTGTTATATGCACCAGGGAACTTGACAGTAGGGGAACCCGTCTTGGTTCCCGAGCCAGTAACTTTGATGTTGGCGCATCTTCATCTGTCAGTGAATGTCGGCTGGGTGATCCATGGGGGACTTACGACATGTAGAACTGCGCGCCGTTGGTTCCATAGGCGGAATGAAGAGCAAGAAGCTCCACTCGCATGAGATAATCTCCAGGTTCAAGGCATGAGGGCATTGTGAAGTCCCACCATCCCTTGTTGGCGATCATGGTATCAACACCCCATTTCCCTTGTGAAGTGTCAAGCCCCTCTTGCGCAATCTTGAACCAGTTCAACCCAACTTCACTTGCAATACCAGCACTGTCAACCTAGGACTGCTGTTAGAAGAGAAGTAACAAAATGGAACGGTGGCTACGTACCTTTGCAAGGTACACCATGATGGGTCCCTTGTGACTTGGAGCGATTGGGTTATCTGGGTCGTTTGCTCCTTGAGCACCTCCAATGATGTGCTGGAACCAAGCGCCGACTTTTGCACCCGCGGGAATGGTGACCACATCCTTTGATACTGGTTGCTTGAGGCCCGTGTTGCAGGTGATTGATGCTCCTGATACAACCGTTACGGGATTGTTGACAGCTGGTGCTCGGATTCCATAAAGTGAGGCTTGCTCTACACCATTTATACGCAGTTTCTGGAAGATGCCATGTCCACTGACCACTGTACCGAAGGTAGCAAGAGAGATAATGGTTGAAGTCCGCATGATGAAGTGAAGTGATGATGTTGGATGAAGAATGGTACTCGAGCAGAAAGTCAACTTCTTTTATACAGATACCGAGATACCAAGAGAAAAGACACCAACTTCGAAGAAACGCCTGGTGAGAGTGAGTGGGGCCGCGAAATCCCAGGTTTCCATCACGAAAACCACGGTCATCGCCCTGGTTGTAATAAATGAAAAACGCGGGGATGGTTCGTTTTGACGAGAAATGTTCAATATGCCGTTACAAGGGTCTCTTCATGAACCCCCGTTCGGTTACATGAAACTGGCTGTAGATAGGCTTAATGGAACGACAACTGCACATACAGGATAGATGAACTCCATTGGTCACACGGGCAGGATCTGACACGAAGATCAACATGTCACATCTGTCACTTGACATGTTAGTAAACAATCTAACGGGCCGTAGACCGACCACCAGATAGATTGTTTTGTGAGAAATCGAAACGTGCTGGTTTGTACTGGGATGAGTAAAGCAATATCGAGGCTAAACGGATCCATAGAACATGAACCGGCTTGGGGAAATTCTAGTGCTTGAAGGATTCTTGGAACCTATACTTCCAACAACTGCCGGCAGGTCCGTGTAATGAAGGCGAAGATGTTCAATCTGGGGAAAGAATGATGCATCATAAAGAGTTGTCGTCGAGAAGTTGTGGCGGATTTTAAGTCGCGGTCACATGATCAGTCTCCAATCTCCGACTAACTTAGCAACGAATTTCGACGTCCTAACATCACGCAACTTAACAAGGCATCCATCTACCTGGAATATGGAACGACTAAACGAAGAACGAGTTGTAGTGTACAATCCTCCATAGCCACGGAGGACCTTATGCCTTTCTAGGTAGTACTCATGCTCATACAAGCCCAAAGTGGATTCTTCATGCTGTGTCGTCTCTCTTCCTCTTCGTTCTTTCATTCTTTATATGTTGCTAAACCCTATTACGATTCAAGTGAACAAGGCGAAGCCAGATAGCTCTCAGAAACTGTTTGATGATTAAGTTGAACACTTTCTCTCTATAGAAACGTACCTCTCTACCTCATGCCTTCCGAAGCCTCACCCCCACCCTATGTTTACCTATCACATGTCGTGAAGTCCCCAACCATGGAGCTCATTGGAGAGTAGGTATTGTTTGTGATCACTTCGGTGGTCGCTAGCAGTATGCCACACCATCGAAAGCGAGGTACTCTTTGGAGCCTCGAATCTCCGGCTAGCTGCAGCAAGGACTGGTGGCTTAGGTCTCTGGCAACTTTATGTACGACTCGACCAGGCATCCTAAAGTTTTCCTGACTCTAAGTTAAGGTTCATAATTTATCATAAAACTTAAGACTACAACTGCCACTATCATCAGCTGAAATGGAAATAGCGTCTGGTGTTATCGGAGTCGTGGGACTTTCATTGCAACTTGGGAAGGCAATCAAAGATGTGTAAGTAGCAGCTCAATGTTATGAAGTCCAATCAGTTCTCACAAATGGCAGATGCGATCTTCTAGACTCGATCAAAGACGCCCCAAAGGACCTGGCTACCTTGAATCGGGAGCTCAAAGTTGTGGAACTGATCCTGAAAAGTATCACTCGCAACGAACCACCACATGAAACTAGGGACAGGACCACAGAAATTATGGATGAAGTCCAGGAAGATTTCTGGGAGGCTTTGAACGAGCTAAAGTTGATAACTGCGGATATAGCTATCGGTTTGGCTGCGAAGAGCAAAGCTCGAAGGCAATGGACCAAGGTGGACTGGGCCTGGAGAGCCGAAAAGATACGCAAGCTCAAATTGCGGCTACAAGATGCAAAATTCAATCTGCTGCTCGTGCGGATCCTGCCCGACCTGTGAGTCCCTTGCAAGTATTCGTGTACATGGCTGACCAAGTCAACTACAGCCACTCGAGTTCCATTCAACCAGCGTCAGTAGCTAGTCTGCTAAGTGTTCCGAACATACCCTGTCGGCCAAACTTATCTAGGACCACAATAACTTCAATACCTGGCCAGGACACGCTCGGATCACTTATAACAATATCTTCTGGGACACAGCCAGTGATGTCTGCTTCGACCATCAGTCCGGAGCAAGTCAATACAGAACCTGTGGTTGCTGAAGCCGTCCAGGCTGTCGCAGCCTTTTCGATTGGACCCCCCGACACACAAATACAGAGCAATAACAGCATGAGAGCACATATAGCTCCACATGCATCAACCGAGGCTCAATTTTTGCTGCAATCTGTTAGCGAAAGAACACAAAGCCAGAGCTGTGAAAGCTACTCAACAGTTCGGCGGCGCCCAGCAGGATTTCCCCAATGTAACACAATTCGAACCAAGTTAGGAGAGGTACGCTATTCAGTCACTACCTATCGAGTTATTCATCCGTGGCAGCTAGGAGCTAAAGACCCCGGACTTGGGACTTCGGCGAAAATTGAACGCAAGATATCTTGCAAGTTTGTTCCACACCAATGGCTCATGAAGCTAGGCATGAAAAGAGCTCTCGAAATAAATTCCCAGGTGTGGCAAGTAAAATTGTGTATGTATAAGGTTGGTTCCTCAATTTGCCTTGTCTCAAGTCTCTTGAAGCTAACGCTAGCGACAGATCAGACCTAATTCATCGACGATCTTTGAGTATTGTCGGCGTGGAAATATAGAAGGTGTAAGATCTATGTTGAAGCGAGGCAAATCATCGGTTTACGATATCAATGAGCTTGGGGAAACACCGCTTCATGTATGCCATCCAAGAAATAATTCCATTTACTTCACTAAACGACGATCGTCCCACAGATAGCTGCAAGCTGGTGCCAGACCGAGATCTGCAACTTGCTTCTTGATGCTGGTGCGGATAGCAGTAAAACAGACCTGAGAAGAGACCCAAAGTATAAAGCTCTTTCTGGTTACTTTGAACCTTTGAAGTTGTAAAGACCTTGCTGACACAATACTCAATTACCAGAACACCATTCCACCGTGCATGTTACCCCGGCGAAATTAATGTACCTGACATTTCAAACCACCAACAGATGGCAACGCTGCGTCTCTTCATAAATCGCGGAGAAGACTTAAGCAACGTATCGTGTCTTTATGCTTTGATGGGCTACGAGTGTCGCTTCGGTGACACCCAAGAACTGCAGATCCCATCAAGGTGGATCCTCAACGATGTCCTCCCATCTCTAGATCCATACAGCCACGATACTAAATGGTGGCAGGTCTTCTTACTAGCTGCTCTACGAATGACATACCCCCATCCCTGTTTCCCACAAATTCTCCGCTGTTGTCCGAAAGCTGCTGTCCGTGTAGACCTTTTGTACTGGATTTTCTCTCTCCAACAGGAACACCACCCATTCCGGGATCGAGCCGAAATGCAAGCAGAATTCGAATCCCTGGTCAAATATTCCGGTGGGGTTTCGTTCCTGCAAAACTTCCACGGAAAACTCTACTCGCCTCTCTCAGCCGCCATGAAGAGCGGGCAGTCCTTCATGAAATTCCGATCCCTTATACGGAGTTCGCCTTGGGATCTGAGAGATGTCGTCAGGTCCGAGTTACAGTTGTGGGATCAAGGCTGGACCGAGGAGGCTCTATTTTCTCTATTCGAGTTTAGCTTCACTCCGTTCAGTAGGGCTGGCTTCAGCAATTGCAAGCTAGGAGATCATTGTGCGAACAGTCTGCAATGCCATTGGGACTACCCTTTTGACAAGATCGCGAGGAGATTCAAGGAGAGAATTGACAAAGATGATCCGCCTGATGACGAAGAGATACTGTACGAGATGGCATGGCATGAGGCACTTTGTGCTTACACTGCGGGGATATGTTGGTATTGTTTTGTGGGACGGAGCAAGTCAAGGTGGAAATTTCTACAAGAGGGGCCTCAGCAGTGGGATGAAGAGATTAAACTCTTCAAGATATGTTGATGTACAACTCGGGACTTGGGGAGAAAATGACTTCAAAACTCGGACCTGCTACAAGATGGTTGAGTCTTCACAGGAGATATCTTAGCAATGAAGCCATAGTAAGGTTATAAATGATGGAGCAGATCGGCCATGCTAGATTGTTGTCTATGTACATCGCAGCTTAACGCATATTGGGGTCACACCATCATATCTCGACTTTGACGCGCACCATAACCTCCCTGACTGTTCTGTACATGCCTTCTACCAGCTGCCCGAGACCTGTTGATTTTGTGGTGGTTGACAGTTGGGATACGAGGAACATGGCCGGTTCTCGAAACTCGTGCCTCTAATGTGACAAATGAGTATAGCGTCCGACGGGGAAGAATTCTTCATCTCCTGGCATTGAAGTACAGCATCAGAACTACCCACAGGGGCCGTACGATAACATTGTGAGCACCAGTACCGCAGGTCAATGCACATCTTTTCTTGGAGCGATCAGGTTGTAGGAGACGGTAGCTCGAACAGTCAAGCCTTGAAAGTGTCAGAGGTTGAAAATGACTATGACTGCTCCGAGACCCTTGAAATGTATTGATCCGATAGATTTTAGTCGGGTTTGATCCTTATTTGCTGGTATCTTTGGGTTATCCTGCTGGGGTTTGGGAGCTGGTTGCAAGATCTGGTGAGAGTTGAAAGAAGATAGGGGGAGCAGCTCCGGTTTCATTTATCCTCATGCCAAGCTATGGAAAAAGTGAATCATATTCTACAATTACGAAATTGAATAGTATCCAGTGAATTTTGACTCTATTTTTTTTTGGACCTCTTATGAATATGACCAGGTTCGATGATTCCAGTCGCTTGACTGTTTGTTGTCCAAGTCAAATTCTGTCAATTTGTACTCACTCTTCAAATTTTTGAAAGATACTTCACACTCATATCCTTAGGATAGACGGACTTTGAATCAGAATTGTAGCATGCTTAATATTCAGGAGATGACTGAAAGTTCAAACGGGGTGCGTTGGTCATTTTCCCCTGCAATTAACCATTTCTTCCCCAATAGTCATAAATCCGATCCCAAACAACCAACTGGCGTTATGAAGTTGACAGGAACTGAATTTAATGTACAGTGAGCGGCGGTGACTTGGCACAATCAGCGTGTCTCCCCAAAAAAAAAATTTTGCTTTATTTTTGAAGCGCCTGGTCTCGCTTAGCTAACCACCCAAAAGGGGGACTTACTAAGCGAGACTCGGTGTAAACATTGATATCCCTCATTATAATTCATACTGAAGACAGCCAAGATCAACACACAATGCGAAATGACATCAGAAATAGAGCATACTTCTTTAGAATAGCTTGTGGATAAAATCAGACCTTGGAAGCTCTCCTAGTAGTATTATTTGACTTTGTTCGATCAGCAAATTATCGACTGGATTGCTTGTAGCACGTAGTCAAGCTTGGGTGTGATATCCGCATCCTGCTAGGCATACCTGGTCTTCTTAATTTGGATCATTATCTTTGATGGGTTACGAAGCTGCTGCGTGCTACTGTAGAAAGTGAGGCTGTCGACTTGCATCGAAGTGACGGGTCGCTGCAGCTGTGGTAAGGCTTGACGTTCAAGCCCCTTTCTGTGTACGACTTGAACAGGCAACAATATCATGGCGGGGATCCCATGTTATGTCCGTCCATAAGCCCCCAAGAAGGAAGTTGTGTTTCTCTCGTCCATCACGAAATAGTCAACATGGATCCGGTGTCCACCACTCTCAGTGTAATCCCACTGGTATTGCAACTCGGAAAAGGTTTAAACAAACTGTATGTCTTCTCAAATCAACAGTTTCGAAATTAGAAGTCTGACACAAACAAGCTCCAGTCTCCTTCAATCAATCCAAGAGGCACCATCCGAGATCGAGTGGATCATCGAAGAACTCGACTTTCTCGACACTGTCCTCAACCAGATTAAACTCAACGATGAACTTTACGGCACACAAGTGGAGGTACAACGAACTTTGCGACGATGTTTAAAGCCACTGCAAGAGCTAGGAGACATCGCGGAGTCGTTTGCTCCTGGCTTCGCATCGAACAGTGTCATTCGGCGGAAACGGACGGCCATAGAAGTCGTTCGACAGAAGGAACAAGTCCAGCAATTCAAGGACAGGCTCCCGAACGCAAAGACCACCCTTATCATGACACAGAATCTCTCATCGAGGTATGTTTGTGACTAGTACTTTGAATATGCTCGAATACTGACTGAAGTGTGCACGTAGTCGTGTGCAGAATCGCCAGTATCAGGAAATGTCTCGTAAGTTTGAGCAACTTCTGAATCCGCAGTCACGTCACGGCCGCTTGGTGGTCTCATGTCAAGATGATGACGCTCAGGTGGTCACCCAGACATCTAGTGAGATCCGAAGCCTGTGCAGTTCATGGTCTCTTCCACAACTGCAACCCGTGCTTGTGAGCCCGATGGAGAGAGCGAGTGAAGACACGTATAATTTGGGGGAACTCGATTCAGGTGAAGATTCCAGGGTAGCGACATTATACAGCCCAACAGATAATGTAGTGATCTGTGGACGCAGAGATCAAGTTGGATCAACTCGATTCTCCGTGACTCGGACTTTTTTAGGGGAGGTTCGCTGTTCCACGAAGATGTTCAAGGTCGTCCAACCTTGGAGTAACGACGATGAAGAAGTCGATGACTGTGTGGCGGGCAACTGCGAGCGAGAAATATCTTTTAGATATAAGCCGTCTCGATATATTGCAAAGCTCGGCGTCCGGGCTTTTGAGATGAGTACCCAAGGATGGCAAACCAAGCTGCGCTTCTTCAATGCAAGTCGGATGTTTTTCTGTCCTATCGAACAAGCAGGGTCATTGAAACGCAGGCTAAGTACAACATAGCTCATACTCAAGGATTCTTTGATTTTTGGGTTCTGCCGTAACGGAAATGTTGTTGCAGTGAGGACGTTGGTACGGAAAAGATTAGCTTCCATTGATGATATCAACGAATTCGACGAGACGCCACTTCATGTACGTCATATGTTGATCAGAGATTCACAGTATATTTTCTAATCTAGTGTAGGTAGCTGCGAGTCATGTTCAAACCGAGGTCTGCACTCTTCTCCTCAGTAGAGGCGCCCATCAAGATATTCACGGAAGGTAAGTTGCAAAATGAAGCACGCAATGTTGATTTTGACTGACCATTGATCGGATCATAGTACTCCATTTATGCGTGCCTGCAAACCAGGGCAAACCAGGCGACATTTGTAGCATCAACAAGTCTTTTCACTGTCGGGTATCACGCCAAAAAGTCACGTCTACACTTCGTCAGTTCCTGCAAGGAAATGATTTGGAAGATGTAGACTGGAACGGAATGGGACTATTATCTCTACTAAAGTTCGACGCAAAATTCGACTATTATCTGAGGAAATCCCCCTCGGACTTGCCCTTCCAGTGGATTTTGGACAATGTTCTCCCAGTAACCACTTCGCATCTACATTCAGATGTCTGGTGGGACATGTGTATAACCAAAGTCCTGTGTATGACCAGAGACATGTGGAACAGACCCAGCAACCAGGCGCTAGCCATGCTAACACATCAATACAGCATACAAGCAGAACGTTTAGGCTTTATCCATTTCGTCAGTAATTGCCAGATGGAAAGGCAATTTGATGAACACACGCAGTCTCATTCCAACCATTTCGTCGAACGGTGTGGAGGTGTATCTTTCCTGCACATCGTCTGGGGTAAGTGCTACTCACCAATTTCGATGGCGATGCATAGTGCTTTCTTTCGCGGATTTTCGAGCCCACCTCAACAATTCAGGTTACGGGGTTACTGAGGCGGTAGAAAGTGAGATCCAACTTCATGATAATGGCTGGACAACTAAAAGCCTGGCATCGCTATTTGAAGACGACTTTGAGCCATGCTCAGTTACTAGACTTAAAAAAATGCAAGTTGTGTCACAGGCCATCAAAACCCCTGACGTTGTGGTGGGATTATCCGTGGCAACAGAGGGTGAGGAGGATCAAGTACGGCATTGACTTGAAGGCGCGCATGAGCAAGGAGAAGCGCTGCATGCAGTCTTGGAAGAGGGCTCTCGAACAATATAGAGCCGGAATATGTTGGTTGTGCTACAAAAAGAATTATAAGCTTGCT
The DNA here is from genome assembly GCA_020726505.1 of Leptodontidium sp. MPI-SDFR-AT-0119. Classification (NCBI taxonomy): domain Eukaryota; kingdom Fungi; phylum Ascomycota; class Leotiomycetes; order Helotiales; family Leptodontidiaceae; genus Leptodontidium; species Leptodontidium sp. MPI-SDFR-AT-0119. Next base: position 692,260 of record JAHLEZ010000013.1, on the reverse strand, counting down.
TTGGAAATGAGCAAGAAGGAAATTTGGAACATCTAGTCTTGCACTCAAAGACCAAGTAGATGGTAGCTTGTATCAATGACTGATGGACATGGGCCTTCCATTGACGGAGGTGGTTCGGCCGAGCTTAATATTGGTTTCTTGATTTTGGGTTTTGCTCGTGGGCTTTATCACTTAGCTACCAAAAGTTATAAGTCAGCTTACAGAATGACTATCTCCAAGTCTGATAATCTCATTGCTAGAGGATAATAGCTTTAGAGTTCTCTACGTCACTGGTATCGATGTGGCACATCTTTACATTTTTCTAGTCGAAATGAGAATCTCGCTACATTTAATTCCGATTCTTCTAGCCTACGGGATTTGCAGGATTCCTACTTCGATATCCTTCAGGGGGGCGTCCCACCCCGTCAATCACACATAGAAAACACATCCAGCACCAGCACCAGCACTACACACAGGTTCACATAAACATTACAACAAAATCACCAACGACCAGAAACAGACAGTCTAGTCCTTCAGTGATTTCGATCACAAGCTTTCACCAAAATCTACAACCACAACCACAACCCACCTATCACCGTGAGGGAGTGTCTTTTGAACCTTCTTCTTCGCAGGTATATTGACCGCCGAAATAATGCTTGCCGTCAAGTTCATGTGTATAACTAACTACCTACCGGGCAACGAGCGAGTCGATGAAGAAAATCTGCCATGTCTAGATCAATCTCGAGAACCCAGAAGAACAGGTAGTTCGAGGACTGAGGACCCGGATTTCTTCAACCATTCAACCACGCACGACTTATGGAAATCAACACTCCTCCCACGACTCCACGACCGGAAAAACAAGCTCGACTTCAACGACGGCAAGTTCTGATACTCATAACAAGCTCTTTTAGACTTCGTCGCATGTCAATCTCGATACGCTGTTAATGGGAGCTCGCTTATTTCTCTAAAATATGCCAGTCTAGCGAAGCGAGGGGATGTACTTATGTCAACATCACGTCCACAGCAGTATCTATGGTAATAGCTGTCAGTCCGGCATGAATTATCAGTGAAAAGCGGTCTTGATGCATAAAACTGTCTACCAAAAACAGTCTACTGAAATAATCAAATTGGGAAGACTTGTTTACCTTGCTATTTTCAAAATCTGTTTGATCCTATCTAAGTCAATGGAGGTCTTGTCCGCTATAATATCGGTGCCGTCTCTCTCTCGACCCTGTTCGGATAAGGAGAGCACACACACGCACACACACGCACACGCAATTCCTCAATCTTCTACACACAACAGAAGATGACCCATCAAAGATCTCACCAGCCATTGAAGGTATTGAATTTTCCCCGAACCCAACAACCCACGCAGATTCCCACTACAGATTGATCAATCCCAACTACATATCAGGGAGAGGCAGGTCTTACTCCCCAAGCGAGAGATATGATTACCTTCTTACAGCGTGAAATCCAACCAAGCATTATGCATGAAGTCAAACTTTCTCAGACCTTCAAAGCGCCATTTGAACCCTTCATCCAAGCTGGCGAGACCTTCGAAGACGAAAGATGACGGGGACAACCGGTAGGTACCTCAAAACAAAAACCCTCCAAGGATAGATCGCATCTGAGCCGTGTGTGTATGGACATATCTTTCAGGACCACCACCACGACCACAAGGCCCTTCAAGATACCTCTTCACCGCTGTTCTTCTTTCGACCATCAACCCTTCCGTCCTGTCCCTAATAATGAAAGTTAGAGTAATAGATTACAAATTACTACATATCATCATACTATCACCCACCCGCCAACCCACCCCCGAAGCTAACCGCGCGTCATTTCGAATGATCATCTCTCAGAGGAGATGGGATAGAATTCAACTCCGCTCCCGGATCTGGTGGCTGCACCCCGTTGAAGATACGGTAACGCCTATGATATGAGTAAGGGATATGTTGGTGGTGTTATAGGACGTGGGATGTGTTAATTGTATGGCTCTTCGTATCATACTGAGAAGTTGAAGGCTTGGAACGAATGTATTATATTGTATTGATCGGTATTTTAGTACTGCTCCTGCTACTTGCTGTGTACTTTAGGCGAAGTGACGACGGACGGACAGACGGTTCGGGTTATTTGGCTGTTCTTCTCTTCGACTTTGAGAAAACCAATGCGCGAAGGAGATGAATTACAATCAGAGCTACTTCCAAGATGTTGGAAGCCAGATCTGGCTGCCTGGTACTTTTATGATGCACCTCTCTTGAGTGAACTGGGACAATTGGGATTTCAGACCTTCATAACGCAGTGCACCTCAAGACCGGCTGGGAATGTCCTGTTTTGGAGCCGAGGAAGATTGAGAAATACACCGCAGAGCAATTCTCGGAGAAAGAAGTAGACCAGGATATCAAGTAGTACATTTACAGTACGGAACTAGCAGACGAAAGATGTCATACATAGATAAAAGTATATGTCATTCACACTGCACCGTTTTTTGGTCTTAGCAGCGGTCGTATAGGTAGGTATCGTTCCATCCCATCTCGTCTCGTCTCGCCGCCTAGCTAGCTATCATGCAGCTAGCTACATATCTGGCTTGATATATGATAATAACCAATGGTATATGTTTGTTTCCCCGACGACGATCGTCCACATCGTAAGATTCCCAAATATTCCAGGAACCCCGTCTGATCGCCGAAGAAAGAATGATGTTGGACAAGCCGAGCCCCCAGATACCCTAACCCCATTTCCCTGATAGAGGTGTGTCCCAAAACTCCGGCGGGTGTGGTTGCCTCCCATGAACTCCATGACGGAAAACTCCACGCTGAATTACAATGAAGCAAGATAAAAAATCAAAAAAGAGGATATTAGTAACTTAGATCGACGTCTCCTAGTTGGGCGATGATCTTGTCTTCCTCTGTCATAGTTGTGCTGCTGTCAGCGGTGCTGGTACTTGTGCCAGTCCGCCGTCGAGGTTCTTCGGTGTCGGTGAGTTGGATTCCACTCGCCGAAACTCCTTCATCTCGCATCTCTTGGAAGCTCCAACTAGGTTGAAATGATTTGCTGTTCCAAGCACGATCAACTCTTTCATACATCTCGTCAATCTGTTCCAGACTGATCCTGCTAGTTTCGTAGACCATGGCCCAAACGAAAACGACTGCAAGGGCACAGAAGGTTCCCCAGATAAAGAAAACCCTAGCCTGCAGATTCGCGTAACCCGGGCCACGGTTCACAAGATAAGGGGTTCCATACCCAATCGAAAAGTTTAGTAGCCAGTTGGAAGCGGTAGAGATCGACATGGACTTGGCGCGAACTTTGAGCGGATAAATCTCAGAAGTGACAACCCAAGCAACAGGTCCCCAAGAAGCGGCGAAGAAGAAGAGATATATACAAACAAACACGATCAAAACCATATTTGCTGCATACGAGTTGGGCATGGCTGTCCCCACCGAGGCGACAATGAGTTGACAGACCGCCATGCCACCAGCGCCAATCATTAGAAGCCGACGTCTGCCTAGTGTTTCAACAAGAAACATTCCAGGAATCGTAGAAACAACGTTGACAACATTAGTGACGAGGGAAACTACGTAAGGCGATTTGACGTTGATACGGCCGAAGAAGGTCGTTCCGTAATAGAAGATGAAGTTGCAACCGGAGAGTTGTTGCAGAATCTGTAAACCACACCCGGTTACGAGACGACGGCCGAGGTGAGGAGAACCGAGAAAGACGTCACGGTATGTTGAAGGTCCAAGACTAAGCTCATATTCATGATTGGCTTGGATCTCAGCCAGCTCCTCGATCAACGCTGGATGGGTTATATCAAGACGGCGTAACCGACTAAGGGACGAGGCTGCTTCGGCATGTAAGTTCCGCTTAATCAGGTATCGAGGTGTTTCTGGTAAGAGACTCAATCCAAGGAGAAGGACACCGGCCCATATGAATTGCATCGCAAGCGGAATGCGAAAGGCGTTGCGGTTGTCCATTCCTTCGGTAAGAATGTTGACAACAGCGGCGAGAAAGAGGCCCGTGGTAATGGCAAGCTGGTACGCACAAACCAGAGTACCTCGAATCCACTTCGGGGCCATTTCAGATTGATATAGCGGGACTAAAACAGACACAATTCCAACACCAACTCCAGCAAATAATCTGTGGGGGGAGTCAGTCTTCATGTCGAAGAGTGCACCGGACCGGGTTGCACGTACCTTCCCAAAACCAGTAGAGTAATTGCCATTGCTATCGTCTGAAGAAGAACACCGAAGGAGAATATGGCCACAGCGATGATAAGTGATATGCGACGACCGATCTTGTCACCTATAGGTGCTGCTAGAAGCGCTCCAAAAAATGTTCCGGCGCTGAGAATTGAAACTATTATTGAAGACTGGGCTGGAGAGACGTTCAGTTTTCCGTCGTGCGAGTCGATATATCCAGTGGAGAACTGTTCACGAAAGGCCGTCATCGCCAGTATTCCAGAGATTGTGCTATACTGCTGTCAGTCTCCAGCCACCTCACGACTCCCACTCAACTCACCCAGTGTCGTAACCGAACAAAAGCCCTCCTGTTGCGACAAACAGCCCAACCATAATGGCCGGCGCTGATGAGCCAGCGACATTGTCGGGTTTGTGCCAGGCCATGGCTATTGCCATGGTGAAAGAGGAGGGTTCGTCAAGTCGGCGCAGATAGTGGTCGATGCTGTTGTCGAAGAAATTGAGAGGAAGGTTGGGCTGTGATCATCGGATTCTGGTGTATGGGAATAGGCATCCCTATTGGCAGCCAGGAGTTCTCGCGGATTTGTACCCAGTAGTCGTTCGAACCATTCCCCGGTAGCCCTTGTTCCAGCGCCGTCCAAATCCAATCCAATCCAATGCAGATATACCAGTCGCAGACTCACGCGGATGTGAGGAGGTGGTCGACAACAATCGACGAGTGTGGAGTCGCAGAGCGAGAGAGGGGACTCGAGTCGACAGGAGGATGAAGGGGGGTCTGTCGGAGGGCGGGTCGCTGGGTCGAGTACGGCGAAGAAGGCTGCCAGGAGGGAGAGGGAGAGAAGAGGAGGAGCAGGAAGAGGGAATTATGGATGTTAGGGTGGTGTGGGGAAGAGGCAGTCGAAAGATGGATGGATGATGGGGAAGAGGATCAAGCGCACGCAGCCCAGAACAAGAGGGAGGAGAGGAGAGGGCAGGCTAGGCAAGACACGCCAGGCAGCCTGACAGCAGAGGGGAATCGAGCACTGGAACACCCAAGAGCGGCCTGGACTGGAGCGCTGGACTACTCTGGACTACTGGCTGGGGGCTGGCACGATGGCTTGGAGCTGAGATGCTGATGGGCTGCAGCAGGCTGGGGAGTGGCACCTTCGCCTGCAGGGCCTGGTCACCCCGTAGTCCGAAATAGGGACATGAAATGCCACGAAATGAGAGGTGCGGTGCCGATGCGGGTAGACGGCGAAGGATTTATCTGGGGACACAGCAGGAGGACGAGGATGGCGTTGAAGACGAGAAACACGAGGAGGAGGAGAGGAGGAGGAGGGCGACGACGACGAGGGTGGAAGCGGTGGACGATAGAATGGAGTGAGTGACCGACTGGCTGTTGGATTTGCTGGTGATGACTGGAACGAACTAGGGAGGGGGGTTGGTTGAGGTGGTGGGAGGGATAAGACGAGACGAGACCTGGGGAACAGATATAAAAGTGCGGAGACTGGGGGGGTATTTTGGGTTTCTAGAAGGACGGGCTTGAAAGATCTGACAGGAGACAGAGAGAGACTGCGCAGAGACGAAGCGTAAGTAACTTCGTAAAGCGTGAAGCATAAAGCATAACGCGGCCAGCCAGTAAAGCAGCAAGAGAAGAGGCGCTCCTTCTTTCATCCGGAGGAAGTGGGATATGCCCTATGCCCATGCCCGCCTCAGGAGAGTCAGTCAAGTCAGGCCAGGCCAGGGTGGTGCAGTGCAGCCCAGCCAGCCCAGGTGAAGCCCAGGTTCCCTGACATTTTGCCTGCGCCTGCAGTGTAGTGTGCAGTGTGCAGTATGCAGTGTGTATGCCTGGATTTTGAGGAAGATGTGGCAGAAAACTCACACACCGCTCGAAAAAATAGATGAGATGGGTTTAGACTGATTTTCAAACTCATTGCCGAAACCCCTCTCACCTCAATCCAGCCCAGCTCATCTGCAGCAACACACTTTCGCACCCCGATGCCCTCGCTCTCTAAAGTTTCCACACCGCGACTCCCAAGTGCCAGCCAATACCATGACACATTGGCTGACATGCATGCATCACCATTTTTATATCGCCACAGCGCCACAAGCACTGGTTGACGTGGAATGGAATGAGGATGCAGCCCACTGCACCGTTACACCTGCTCTTCCTTGTGGTGATCATCAGGAGGTAGGTACCCTTACTCCTTCTGTTGCTCAAGGCCTGCTCTTTCCTTCTTGACGACTTTGTGCGTCCTCAGCTCAGTATCGCCGGAGTTCGGAATGCCTTCGTGGGACCAAGAAGCCCAAGAACCTCCAAGGGCTTGTGTCCTCATCAGCTTCTCCTTACTTCCTGTTTTCGTGCTGCAGCGGCGGCATGTGTTGGGCGTGGGGCCATAGGGAAGGGTAGAGTTAATTATATGCTCAAGCCATGTTATTTCTTTTTACCTCCTGCGTCTGTTGTTTCTCTCCCTTGCCTTGAGTCTTCCACGTTTCATTGGAAAGGGCACGGGAAGGAAAGATACACATCACCTATTTATACATCTTTCCACGCGGTCTGCCGCTATGACCAACACCGCTCTGATATGCACAATCGTTTACTGTCCTGTTTATTGGGTTTGAAGTCCGTATGGATGCCTTGATAGGAGGAAGTAAAAGTTACACAAGAACATCGAGCAGAGCTGGCTTTTCTCGCTTAGTCGACATATTTTCACCCATTATTGCCAGGAGGCCAAGTACCGCTCCAAGCCTCGCCAAGTGAGGAGAGACATCTTTACCAGCCTTGGGCACGACACTTCCAGCCGCCTCCAACCCTGTCATCATTTCTATTGAACATTTGAATCATGTTGTACAGCGGCAAGACTTGTCAAGGGAGGAGGACATTCGCGTTCCGCCAGGCGGAACAGAACAGCGAGCGGGTGTTCAAATCTCATCCCGGTACTGCCAAGCCACCAACCCACCAACCTCAAGTCGATTCCTTCGATGCCTCAAGAAACATCCTCAATGACACGCACATCTCATCGTTGCCCAGGTCAAAATCAAGAAGTCGAAAGTTTAGTCTTGAGACTTATCACATTACTAAATGCCAACGCAAAAAAATGTCGTGGCGTGACCGCGGGTGCCATCGGATAGAAAGATGCTGGGATTTGTTGGCGGCTTGAGGGGGGTGGAGATGACCATCGACGCCTTACCACCATCAGACGATGCCACTCGATGGACACCGCTTAACCCCTATCTGTTGTGGAAATAGATGAATTTCCTGCATGCGCTTCCACAATCCAGGCTTTGCAGAATTTGGAACCGCCAACTTGTCGAAGAAGTTCGGTTACAGCTCATCAGAGAGTGCAACTTCCCAACCTTTTGTCACTGCTGCTCTCAAGTGGTGCTGGCAATCTCCACGATTTTTTACAATGCAACTGCTCGAACAGTGAGCTTGTTTGGTTGAGAGCAACCTCGCTGGCTTCCCAAGTATCCTTTGGAGCATCTCTTCCGCACTTCACTACATTCCTTCCAAGTCCTTCATCGTAATCGCAATACTTATGTTTTCTTCCAAGTTCTGCTGCCCTGTGGTGCCACCACACATATCACGATCTGGCAGTATTCAGATGAATAATCCCCGGTGAACGGCGAATCTGCAATGCAATTACTTACAAGCCAGCAGAGACAAATATCGGCACAAGCACTTCCCAGCGTGGAACCCTCGTAAGGCTGCTGGCTAGGCTGGGTTACCTCTTCAAGCTGTTCGTCATGTTCGACGTTATACTGGGAGCATTGCAAATATGGTCATCTTGACATTTACTATGTGCAAAGACAACATTGGCATTTCATACACTCGATTGACACAACATCAGGCACGTTCCGAGCTTCGGGCCTATCTCAACACACACCAAGTCGATTTGGTACGAACCAGGCAAGTCCTGAGGCATATTCTCCTCCAATACCGACTTGGACTTCAAAGATGTCAAGAGCCATGAAGCGAGCAGCTGCAACAATCAATACTTCAAGCAACATTATCTCCAACGATGCGAGCGACAACCAAAACAAGCAACAAGCCTCCCAAGGCTCCACTCTAAATCCAACCTACGTGTTCTCTCCATCGCATTTCACATCCCAACTATTCAATCCAACAGGATTCATAAATAGTAAGCGCATGAAACAAAATGAAGCGAAGCGAGACGAGACGAGAAATCAGCCTCAAACAAACGAGACATTCACGACATCAGCTCAATCGCATAAAACACAGCCGCATTCGTTTCGAACCCATCAATCCATCGCACAGAAATAAAAGAATATTTCGGGCGCTCTCGTACCCGGCATCAAAAGCCAACGCCCAAAACACCCAAAGATCCCGCCAAAACCAAAAATCTTTACCATACACCTCACCCCAACGACGTCAACACACCCACAAAGCTTACCTTATCAGCCAACCCCTCTAAAAATCCGGGGTGCATACCCAGAAACCCACTTCTCCTGTCTTTCTCCTGCAGGCTGCAGCTGTCATCAGCCAACGATCGCCGCTTCGGATAACCTGGCATGGCCCGTCCGGCCGTTTCCATGAGGTTGTTCTGGAGCTTCTTTCGGGCCGTTTGTGGATCCTATCCCATGCCATCCCATACACTCCCAAGTCTATCCTCTGACAGCACCCAACTTTTGCCCTGCTATGCCCTATGCCCTATGCTTGCCCTGACATGATAGGATGGGATGGGATTAGGGAGGTCGAGACCCTTGACGCAGCACGCACCGCAACCCTCAGGTACCTGGCGCGATATCCTGGGGAAGGAAAAAAACCTTGGTTAAAGAGGCGACCCAGAGGCTTGGTTCGGTTGGATGTCGGCGGTGTTTGTGGAAGCACACTTGACACTTCACGAATTAGTGGTAGAGGTACAGTATGGAGGTAGGTGGGTATTGGAATGAAGTGATGGTTCCAGGGGTGCGTATTTGCATGACCTAAAGAATCCAGGTACGGCTTTGCCTGCCTGCCTTTTACTTGCCTTGTTTTATTTCGTTTTGGTTTGCCCTGGTTTGTCTGAGAAGGTAAGATAAGATGGGAGTTTAAATGTAGTGAGGGAGGTATAGCGGGCGATGGAGGAGAGCAACAGAGCAAGGCTATTAGGCTCAACTTTACCGTACTTTGCTTTAAGTTCGGAACCTCAAAGTTACTTCTACAGATCCAGAGCCTTAAGTCTCTCTCTCTCGATTGCCGTACTTTTATGTACTGTACAATACTAGATATCTAATGTAAGTAAACACACACACACACATATATACACACACACGCACATCCCCTGCCCTCCCCTCCCCTCCTTTCCCTTCACACCAACCAGCCTAGCTACTGTAGTTGCATTCAAATCCAATCTACCTCTAGCAAAAAGATCCCCAATCCCATTTCCATCCTCCCATCCTCCCAGGAAGTAAAACCAGCCAGCGACCTTCCCTCGAACCCCTACCTATCTGCGTGCCTATCTATCTGTCTGCCAGCGGGCATGGTTATGCAAGTGCAATTACGAACGAATCGGGACGATGAGGGAGATGTTGAATAATTTAGTCCCCTTTTTTGCCTTTTTCGTTTCTTCTTCCTTTCTTTCCCTTTCCCCTCTTCTCGTTCCCCTTTCAGAAAAAAAGGGCCAAGACGACCGACGACGAAGACAATAGAGCCTGATTTCGTCTTTTCTTGTTTCATCGTGTATCTGGTAATGCTTGTTTACTTGGTTGGGTCTTGTTATTGATGGTTGGTTGGTTGGTTGTTTGGATGGTTGGATTTGCTGGTTGGTAGGTAGTTAGATAGCGTGGGTACCTAGGTATGTATCTAGATACTTGGTATTTGCTCGTACCGTTCATTCGTTCAATTTCGTTGATAAAAGGGGAAAAAAGACACGCGACTGGGATTTTGCGCACTGCGAAAGCCTTAGAGGAGATAAGTTACAAAAAGTCACAGTCACGGAAACAATACGCTGAAGCGAGAGTGTGCGAAGCGAATACGAGTAAAGATAGTAGAGAGCTAAACACAAGCATGCATTTTGTATGTAATGTGTGTAGAGGCTAATACCCAAGAACCAGTCAAACAGTGAACTTGCTAGCTATCAATACACCCCAACCGAATACCATCGATCCATTCGGACCCCAGTCATCATTTCAATGCCCCGTTCATTCTTTCATTCTTTCCTTCTCTCATCAACCCAGCTATGCCTCCAAGGTAACCTTCTGGCCCTTCACACGTCCAATGACCTGCGAAGGCGCATACTTCCTGATGACCTCATCATCGTGCAACATCTCGAACTCCTCGGTGGCGTCACGGCCCATGAAGTTCATGATGGCTTGAGGACCGCCTGGGTGCTCGTCAAGCCAGTCAGATACGTCCATCACGACACCCTTGACTACAACCCAGAGGTCTTCCTTGGTGTTGTGCTTGGCGACCTCTTCCATCGAGTACTCCTTCTCTGGGATACTGAACGCAGCTGGCTTGTTTGGCTTGCTGACCTTTCCTGGGTCAGAGGAGTCGGCATTGTTGCTCATGACGGGCCCGGCTGAAGACTGCGATTGCTGGTCTTGCTTGGAGCCTGAACCGGAGCCCTGGCTGCCCCACTCAACAGAGATCTTGCCTGGCTGCGAGGGGTCGATGTGAAGAGAGATCTGGCCGAGACGTGATGATGCGCCAACGCTGCCCTTGAGCGCATTCTGGAAGAGATAGTTGCTGGCAGTATCACCAGCAACTCGTCCGTAGACGACGCAGCCAAGGAGAGATGAGCCTCCGAGACGGTTGGCACCGTGGACACCTCCTGCCAACTCACCGCAGGCGTAGAGACCCTCGAATGGCTTGCCTTCCGAGTTGAGAATCTCGGCCTTGTCGTTGATCTCAATACCACCCATAGTGAAATGGAGGACGGGCTCCATGACGGCAACGTGGAAATCATCATCGACGTTTAGTGGGCCGTTGTGGAAGAACTTCTTGCCGTATGGGTCCTTCTTCTTGCCATCGGCAATGTCGTTATATGTGCTGAATGTGGATTGGAGGTGCTCTGGTGTGCAGCCAATCTCCTTTGCGAGCTCCTTGCCAGTCATCTTCTTCATCAGACCACGACCGGAGTAGTGGCGAGTATGGAAGTCGAGAACGTTTGAGGCTTTGGAGTTGAGGACCAGGCGGACGGGGAATTTCCCCTTGTCCTTCTCCTTCCACATCTCACCGGAAACGTAATCACGGTGACCAAGCTCGTCGCAGAAACGGTTGCCATCTCCGTTCAAGAGAAGACCGCCCTCACCACGAAGGGCCTCGGCGGCTAAAAACTTCCACTTCGATCCAGGATCCTTAGGATCAACCAGACCAGTAGGATGCACTTGGACCTTGTCCATGTCAATTCCATTACCTCCAATAGCCATAACCATCTTCTGTCCATCACCAGTGGCGTGAACACCGTTGGTAGATGCAAGGTCGAAGGTATCTGGTCTCCATTTCTTGAGAAGAGAAGTCTCAGTGAAATCGGCAGCGTATCCGCCAGTGGCCAGAACAACTGGACCTTCAACAGTTTCGGTCTCTCCACCGAACTCGTATGAGACACCAGTGATCTTGTTTCCTTCCTTATTCAGTCCGGTAACGCGGGCCTTCTTGATGATTTGTACACGCTCGGGTTCGTTCTCTGCGAGCTCCTCGAGTCTTTGCATCAATGCATATGTGATGGCCATACCAGGGAACTTAGCATCGTGCCCTCTGTGTGTTCTTGGCTGGGAGTGACCACTGTGAAAATAGGTATTAGCATGTGATTGTGCATCTGGGACGAATCATGCGTACCCTAGCCGCGAGACGAGGGTCAAATCTAAGTTGAACACATCTTGAAGCCACTCAACCGCCGCCGCAGACTTATATGTCAAGACCTTGATGAGATCTGGTCTGGCCTTGTCTCTGGCAGATTTGAGGGTATCGTCGTAGAACTGCTTGACGCTGTCCTGGATCTTCGAATCGACTTGTGTTCGAGTCAGGGCTCCGTTGATGCCGGAAGTGGCCTTGGTCGAGTTTCCACCAAAGAAGCCTGCAGATGTGTTAGATGATGGCAGACGTATGATGCTATTCGTACATACCTTGCTTATCCAGAACAACGACATTGCCACCGGCCAGGTAGATAGTATGCGCGGCGCTGAGGCCGGACACTGTTCAGACGTCAGTAATCAATTGAGTGGGGTCATGGAGGATGGAACACTCACATCCACCACCAACAACAATAACTCTGGGTGCCATTTTGAATTGTGTGTGAGGGAGATGTAGAGAAGAGCCAGGAGGGAGTGAAGGACAGATCTTGTGAGTTGTGAGAAGAGAAGAGGGTGGAAAATCAGGCGAAGTAAAGTGGTTTTGTTGCTTCAGCGATGCACGCGGAACTAAAGACGGGGAAGGATTATGGGGTCAGGAATGCCGAGGTCTGGACGGTTGGTCAGGTTCACGGCTGTTCGGCCAATGGATTGTAATGGATTACAGTAAGAGTGCGTTGACGGTTCCGGTCGAGATCTTTTGTATTCAAAGAAAAATTAAGTCGCACTCTTGAGAACTTTACTTAATCTTCATTCAGTATTGTAGTGACTGCGAAATCGGACCTCGATTGTCTTGACTCGAGAGATATTTCCAATAATGCAATTGCATACAGCATTGCCATTCCGGCCTACATCACCCCGAACACACACTCATTGCTCCACGAGCCCACGGGTCAACACGGTCAACAAAGCCGGGGAAATTTCCCCCTTCCAGCTCACATGTGAAAAGATGGTGCTGCAGGGCATGCCAGCCAAAGCCCAGCTGAACCCCACACCCGCGCTTCTCCAGACTTTGTCGGTCGCATCATCTGACCCGGATGACCAGAAAATCTGCCCATGAGGTGAGGTCAGGGTCAGGAGGAGGGAGGTTGATGGCATGTGAAAGACGTAATTTTGTGAACGTGATAATCAGGGTCTTCGTTCTGGCTTTTGTTTTGATATGGCTTCGAAGTCGTTGATGCTGCTGTTTATGCTGATGCTGACGCTTTGCAAATTCAAGCATCAGGTGTCTCCACTACTGTACCACCCGACTTTCCTTTCTCGCACTGAAGGGAAGCGACTTCGGCGTCTCGCACAAAAGAGTGGCGAGCAATCCATTCATCGAGCTGTGTACAAACCTCTCACTTCGTAAATTTACTTCAAAAAGCTCGGTCTTTTAAACACTATTTGTCAACTTTAGAGCCAGGGAAAAATGTGGTTGGTTGCTTATCCTATGTTCTGTTCAATTCCAAGAACTCGTGGATATCTCGCCAAGATCCATCGAAGAAGAAAAGGAGAAGAGTTTTGTTGACTTCAAGCGAGTGCTCCCTCACGACAACATGCAATTATCAGCCATACATCCTGATATCCTACACACCTATTTCCCAAGTTCATTCTCACCAGGACCTTGACTGCCTTTCACTGCTTCCGACTATTCGGCGCTCGACCAAAGAACCAAAGCCAACCTGCCAGCCTTTCTCACAGCATCGTTCTCCAAAGTCCTCTCTCCCTCCTTCTTCGCAGTACAAGACATGACCAAGAAAGCAGCCAACTCATCCACCTTGATAGATTTAGTCAAGCCAACAAGAAGGTCAGGGACTATCGTCGCTTTTGGTAATACGCCTCCTGGCCTGGCAATGATGATTTCTATGTTACTCTCCTCCTTTTGCTCGAGTTCTAGGAGGCCATTCTCAATCGTGCCCTAGAATACAATTGCCATATTAATATCAATATCATCAGAAACTAAACCGAAACTTGAACAAGAGAGTATTAGGGACATGGCGAGGCAATAAGAGAGAGCTACTAACCTTCATTGTCCTCTTCTCCTGCAAGAACCACAATTTCTTACTCGCATCTCGGTTGGCGAGCATGCCACTTAGATACACGAAGCGGAACTTCTCGCCTTTGGATTTCAGGTCTGGGGCGAGGTGTTGTGAGAAGGTGGTTGCAGCTGTGAGTGTGTATTCTATTTCGGTCGTTTGGGAGGAGGTGGAGGGGAGGCCGAGGGCCCTGGATGGGTGGGCGAGTTAGTGAGTAAGGAGAGGGTGTATTAGATGGGGAATATCGCAGTGGAATATTTTTGAGGGGGGCTGTTGCGTAGTGATTTTTAGATGAAATGATAGGTGTGACTCTCGACTTACCAAATACAAGCTTCGGCCTATGTAACAAGAATTAGCCGACTGCTCAACCATAAGGTCTTCATGGAAAGAATACACAATGGGTGCTGGGCTTCAAAATACCAGACGCTCGTCTAGATTCTGACTTTGAGATATGTAGGAAATTGCTCAAGATGCTTACCCCTGATAATTGGGAGAGAACTTCTGGAGGGTATGACGTGAAATCCTTCAAGATGATGACTTTCACTTTGGGGTTGCCGGATATGGGCTCTGGGAGTGCTCTTCTGGTGATACAGATGATTGAAGTGATGAATGGTCGGTCTATAGCTTGAGCTAAGATCTCACTGCCGATGAAGCCCGTTGAGCCTGTGAGGATGACCTTCATGTTGGTAGTGAAGAATGAGAGGTGGAATATGTGAGAGGGTCGATGAGAATGGAAGTTCAAATAGATGCGCTGGCTTAGAACGCCGGTTTTGGGAGAGAATGAAAGATACGAAGAGAAGATTGAATACAATCTGCCCGTCTGACGTTGCGTCAATTGGGAAACGGTACAGCTGAGGCTGAAGGAGGCGTGATTGCAACCAACAGATGTTCTGCATCTCGAACTTGAGACATATGGATAGCTTTCAGATAGTAATAAGCAGAACAGAAAATAGATAGATACATTTGCCTCTACACAAATAAACAAACGGTAATACTTCCCACACTGCTTTATACATCGATTGAAGTTGTGTTGTCCAAATACCTCCAAGAAAACCAAATCTTAGTCAGTCACTGCCAAGACATCCGATCGCATCGCATCTCCAACATCGTCATCGCTCCACATCACAACTTCACCTACCTAGGCGCTATCAACCAACAAACCTCCCATTATCCAAAATGAGACTCAAAACCCTCATCTACCCACTCCTCTTTTCCCCATTCCTCGTAACCGCCTCTCTCCCCCACCAAAAACCCCTCCCAAACACACACCCCAACCTCGGACCAGCAATGCCTCCCCCACCAGCATCCAGCAGCTCTCCCACCACCGGCGGCGGCAGCGATAGCACGAGCGTAATCCTCTCGGACGTCCTAGGCAACGACCGCAGCATCAACATCTTCGCAGGCTTCACGCGGGACTTCGCGACGATATCGCAGCGTTTCGAGGATAGTAGTTTGAACACGACGATTCTGGCGCCGATCAATTCGGCGATTATGGGATTACCGAGGAAGCCGTGGGAGGATCCGAAGGAGTATGATGATTTGGGCGTTGATGCGTATGAGGGGGAGAAGGGAGAGGAGAGGGCGCATCGGAATATGAGGAGGTTTGTTGAAGCGCATGTTGTACCTGTTAGTCCGTGGGGGGAGGGGGTGAGGGTTAAGACTCTTGCTGGGGGGGAGGTTTGGTGGGAGAGTAGAGAGGGGGGGAAGGTGGTAAGTTTGATCTCTTTGTGGGTTTGTGCCTTTGGGTTTGGGTGGTGGTGTTGGAGCTGGAGCTGGAGCTGGATGTTTGAGTTTTTGTGGTGACTTTGGGCTAATGATGGCATTTAGATCCAACCGGGCAATATCGAGGTTAGCTCTGTGGCGAGTAAGGTCTATAACGGAGAAGTTTGGATCTTGAAGGGAGTGAGGAATTATGCGTAGTTGAGAGATGGATGATACACTGGGTTGTTAAGATGCGTTGGCGTTGGTTGGAGTTTTGGTTCTTGAGATTGGGAATAGTCTGACATACATACTCAAAAGACATAAGGATAAGAAGACGAAGGAAACATCTATCTTGGAAGCAGGTAATACACTTCTGCGATGGATCGTCGAGGTACGAATAATGAGATATGTTCAAATGTTCAATAAAGAATATACTGGTCGAAATACAGTTTCTTTCCATGGGCAGAGATTCACAGAGCACTTGTAATGCGAAGAGGAAACATGTCAGGAGCAGTGATCTAGAGAAATATTGCTAAATATGACTTGCCTATTGCCATGGACCTTCCAGATGCTGTCATTAGCACAATCACGCTCAATTTCTCCGTACAATTCGAGGAGTGGTTACCCTTCCTACAAAGACCCTAAGTTGGACCGAAGTCATAAATCCCATGGCAGACTCTATCTACACCAATGAAAAATAGAAATGATTTCATCGTTTCCACGTTAGTACAAATTTTTGTCTGGTTCTGGTTTGAGCCGGTTAAGTCTCCACTTCCTCGGGATGAATATTTTGCATTTTCGCTCGAATTTATCGTAGTCTTTTTAAGTTAACAGAACCAAACAGTGGTTTTAAATCGATTCAGTCACCAAGGTATAAGGTATATGGAAACAGTTCTGTACTTGTTTCAATTTTTTTCCCCGGCTCGTTTTGGTGCTGTTCGCATACACATACCACCCATTTGACGAGGCTGTAGATCAGCCTTCACTAGTAAGCGGAGTTTGCCTTAGTTGGGCCAGGGGCCGGGTGGCTATCGCATCTGAGTGATCTGCTCTGCGCTCCTCCTTCAACATTCACCACACTTAATATTCAATACACCCACCGCCAAACCACACATCCGGCGCATCGTAAATTCACTCCGGTCTCAGTCTCAAGCTTCACTGCGAACAACATTCCATGCCCGAGTCTTGTGGCACGTATGAACCCCTCTGGCAATTCTCTCTCGGCCAACCACCCCAAAGCAAGATTCAACTGGACTAACGAACATTCAATAGAGCGCATTAAACCTGCGGATATCTTAAGACTGGATCTTCCACTCCTCTGAAGCTTCTTATAATCTATCTCGACGATATCCGTAACTGTTCATCATGAATTCCCAGTCTCACGGCCCTCCGGGGGGCTTCGACCGGGAGCGCGACATCGAGGAGCATAACAGGCAACGTGCATTACAAGAAGAGATACTGCAACGAGAACAACGGGAACGCGAGCGCGAACATAATGAGAGACAAGAAAGAGAAAGGCAACATCGAGAGCAATATCAACCAGCTCCACCCCACCAGAATACTGCCGGTTCGATTCCCCTGCATCAACCTGTAGCATCCCGTCTGCCAGGTGCCATTCACAGCCCTGGTGGTCTTCTTGCGAACCATGGGGGTGCTCCTCCATCTGGTCCTCTTGGAGCTCCCAGCGGTCCTGGAAATGCCTTTGGTGGGCCTCTGCATGGTGAAGCTCGCCCTATCCAACATAATCCCCAGCAAGCTACCAGCCAGCTCCAACAACAGCAAGGATTTGGCCCCAATATCATGCATCATAATTCTGTCGGGGGTCCTGGTGGAAATGCTGCTTTTGGAGGTCCATTACAACAGCAACAAGCCCAGCAACAACAAGCCCAGCAGCAGCAGGCGGCTCAGCAGCAACAACAGCAAGAAGCTGTTTCGAGGCTACAGCAAGCTCTTCCATTCGGCGGACCTATCCCACAAGGGCATCAAATGCCTGGAGCTCCTGCGCTGGGACAAGCGGGACAACAGCCCATTTTAAATGTGAGTCTCCCTTCTGATGACATTCACACCCCTTTATGCTTCCCTGCCCAGTCACTGGTGATTCTTGTCTCTTCACAATATGCATCTTCCCTTTTTGTTTCTTTGTTGGTCCGAAACTGTAAAGATTTGAAACTTCACCGCGGAGCAATACGTCACCCACGAGGCTATTGATATTTGGACTGGAGTTCACGCTACCCGCCATAAAACAATACACTAATATGGACCACTACTTTTTTTCTTATCGCACCAAGAAGCTTCAAAATCAAATCACTAACTATGGTTGCTCAGGATGCTCTCAGCTACCTAGATCAAGTCAAGGTTCAGTTCGCAGACCAGCCTGATGTCTACAACCGGTTTCTAGACATCATGAAAGACTTTAAGAGTCAAGCGTATGTTGCGAACCCTTCGCCAGCTTGCATGCCTCTGTTTGCTAACATCTTACAGAATTGACACTCCCGGTGTCATCAATCGAGTTTCCGAACTTTTCGCTGGCCATCCAATGCTTATCCAAGGATTCAATACATTTCTCCCTCCCGGTTATCGTATTGAGTGTGGTGCTGGAAACGACCCAAACACGATCAGAGTCACAACGCCTATGGGTACAACCGTTCAGTCAATAACTGGAGGCCGAGCATTACCCGAATCTGTCGTGGCTCAAGGCGGAGGATACTACAATCCTGGGCGACCTGGTTGGCAACAACAGCAGCCCCAGCACAGCATTGAAAGCCCAGAAGCGGTATTCAGTCCTCAAGCCCAGAGTGGCGCGCAGATCTACAACCCAGCTCCTCCACAACACACTTACGAAAACGCCGCGGCTGTTACTGCCCACCAGCAACAACAAAGAGGTGTTTCCCAGTTGACAAATGCTGTAGCCACCCTGGGACATCCTCCACGAAACGCGCAGACACCAACTCCTGGTGGTCAGCCAGGCCTGAACAACGGAGCACAACCTGGTTTGGAAAAGAGGGGACCTGTGGAGTTCAACCATGCTATCAGCTACGTGAACAAAATTAAAGTTTGTCCATCCAATCCATTCATCATATTCGTAAGTCTTTGTCGGAAACCTGCTAATAGTATCAATAGAATCGCTTCCAGGATAGACCAGAGATCTACAAACAGTTCCTTGAAATTCTTCAAACCTATCAAAGAGAGTCTAAGCCTATTCAAGACGTTTACGCCCAAGTCACCACCCTCTTCAATACGGCCCCAGATCTACTCGAAGACTTCAAGCAGTTCCTTCCTGAGTCTGCTGCTCAAGCCAAAGCAGCTGCAGCGGCCAAGGCAGCGGAAGAAGCTCAACAAAATCAAACTCCCCAAAGCCACGGCGCGCGCGGAGACGTGAAGATGCCACCAGTTGGTAACTTTGTGGTACCCGCTAGCACAAGCAAGGAGGGTAGGAAAAGGCCTCGCAATAGTGGTGCTACACCTGGCTCGCAGGCCAACGCTGTTGCGGAGAGTTCGAGAGTTGCCCAAAATTCGGCAGTAAATAAGGTACGCGATGATGAGAGGGATGACGAGAGCAAGTGATGCTTTCAGAATCTACTTTTTCAATTTCATTAAACCCCCATACAATTGCCCGAACAAAGCTAAAAGTAAACCGTAGAGAGCAAAATTGTCCCATAAACCAAATGCCACAGATGCTCCAGCAGTATCTCCGACATTGACGCCGATAATGCCTGAACCCTTGCCTCCGACTTCAACTTCAGGTGCCACGGCGGAAGAGCTGGCCTTCTTCGACCGCGTAAAGAAGTACATTGGGAACAAGTCAGCTATGAACGAGTTCTTAAAGCTTTGTAACCTTTTCTCGCAGGACCTCATCGACAAGAATGTTCTTGTGCACAAGGTTAGCAGCTTCATTGGCGGCAACCCAGATTTGATGAACTGGTTCAAAGCTTTCGTCACATACGATGGTCATGAAGAAGTTATCGACAACCAGCCGAAGGCGCCCACGGGTCGAGTCGCATTGAGCAATTGCAGAGGGTTGGGTCCCAGCTATCGCCTTCTTCCAAAAAGAGTACGTACTCCCTCCTCGCTTGTTACTATTGTCGATGTCGCTTTTTTGTTTAGCGAGGTCGCGACGTTTCCTATTGTTCACGAAGTTTCGTATCATTGTTTCTCGCTTCTGCCACAAGCTTCCTTCCTATTGCCTCCTGTCTTGTGTTATATCCCATCACAACGCATTCAATTTCCCCTCCAAAGGCTTTTGCTTTCTTCCATCAATCTTCAATTCACACACTCATCACAACAACACAATTCTTCCATTCTCTCTACCTCAAATCATCCATCATGGCACCTCCATATCCCTATGTCCCCTACGAGACTTCTTCTTGCAGAGAAGAGTGTGCCCCTAACCCGGAAGGGCCTGAGGGCCAGAATTACCTCCGAATCGGACATGGCACTTGCGCAAAGCGCGCCTTGGATGAGAAGCGCTCTTCGGGAGACGCATTCCGAGAAGATTTTTCTACCAAGCGGAGGAAGCCTTCTCCAAAGCAGAAAGCTGCTTTCAAGAAGCAGTCACTCTTTTGGACCAAAATTGACTCAAACCACCAGGAGCGATTGAAGCCGTGCACCGGCCGTGACGAGATGTGCCATGAAGTGCTAAACGACAGCTGGGCCTCGCATCCTACCTGGGCATCAGAAGACTCTGGCTTCGTTGCTCACCGAAAGAACATCTACGAAGAAGGCCTCCACCGAATCGAAGAAGAACGACATGACTACGATTTCAACATCGAAGCCAACGCCAAGGTCATCCAGCTTCTCGAGCCAATCGGCCAGTCAATCCTTGGCATGACCACAGAGGAGAGAGAGACCTTCCGTATGCCAATTGGTCTTGGTGGCGCGTCTCAAGCTATCTATAAGCGTGTTCTCAAGAAAGTTTATGGTGAACGAGGACCTGAGGTCGTTGCAGATTTGTTTAAGGATCCATGCGCGGTGCTTCCAATCGTGTTGGGCAGATTGAAGCAAAAGGACGAGGAATGGCGTTTCACCCAGGTAAGTTTCCAGGCCCGCACCAATGACAACATGCTCATATTCATTACAGCGTGAATGGGAGAAGGTTTGGGCAGCTCAGACTTCCAACATCTACTTGAAGAGTCTCGACCACATGGGCATTCAAGCCAAGCAAGCCGACAAGAAGAACTTCTCTGCAAAGCACCTCATCGATGCGATCAAGGCCAAGTACGAAGAGCAGAGACGTCAACGAAGCTTGAAGGGACGCGCTCATGTCTACCAATTCTCCTACGAGTTCACCGATCGCGAGGTTATCCTCGATGTCCTTCGAATCATGCTTGTATACGTCTCAAGCGCCAGTCAACACAATCCAGCTGAACGCATTCGCATCTCCAACTTCTTTGAGAAGTTCCTCTCACAATTCTTCGACATCTCGGAAGAGGACATTGCTCGTTGCAGCGCTGGCGTTGACCGTGGAACTCCTGATGATGATTCCGAAGACACTGCTCAGGTCGAACTCACCAACGGCAGAGGCAGACGCGGTGGAAACGGCAAGAAGACTGATCTTCGTCGTGGTGTCTTGGACAAAGCTCGAAACGGAGTCAGAGGTCGTGGCCAGAAGGATGATAGCGCTACCGGTAGCAAAGAGTCTACCCCCGATGTTGATTCTGTTGCAGAAGACGACGCCGATGCTGCTGAGGAGCCAGCTATCAACCGTGTCACTGATCAACGCTGGACCACACTTCCTGGTGCCATCGAGTTGGGTCGCACTGTTCAGTACCCCGGCCTGAGCCCAGACCAACCTTTCAAGCGCGATTGGTATAGCCTGTACGCTAACCAAACCATCTTCGTCTTCTTCAGCGTGTTCCAAACTATGTATCGCCGATTCAAGGAGATCAAGGATTGCGAGAGCTCTGCCAGAGAAGAAGGTGTCAAGGCAGCCAAGTCAAAGCCTGCAAAGGCGATTGGTTTGGTCGCTGAGCAGGAGAACTACACTGCTGCGGCACTCAATGACCCTATCTTCTACTACACCAAGACATTGGAGCATGTTGTACATTTCATTGAGGGTGATATCGACGACGCGATCTACACCAGCTGGTTCCGAAAATACTACTTGAAGAAAGGCTGGCAATTGTACACTATCCAGGATCATCTCAAGCATATCTCCCGACTTGGCGCTGTATGCTCTAGCAACGACATCAAGGAGAAGACCCCTGATCTTGTTGACGCGTTCTACCAGAACAGAAAGCATGAAGAGACCTCCTTCAACACTGAGATCAACATGAGGAAGCAAGCCGACAAGTATATCAAGGAACAAGAGCTTTTCCTGATCAAATGGGTATGTCCAAGCTGTTTCACTATTCCTGAATTCCACTAACAATATCCACAGTATCCAAACAAGAGCCAAGCCACTCTGAAGTGGGTTCAGAAGGAAGAGACTACATTCGACATGGATGATATGGAACGCAAGGAGCGCTGGCAATACTACAACTCCTCCTACGTTCGCGCTGAGCCAACTGAAGGTGTTCCCCGCGGCAATCTCCAGAAGGTTCTCTTGTTCCGCAACATCTCCGGCGCCGATAGTGATTTCGACAAGGGCAACCCAAAGAAGCCATTGATCTACCACGAGGACCTGAACCTTCGCATTGAGGTCAACACTTACAAAATCATCTACCGCGAACCAGGCACAGAGTGGTTCTTCTACAGCGGCAACTCCCTCACCTACGACCCCGAGACCAATGAGAGTTCAGCCCGCGAACGTCTACGCAAGTTCGAGAACGTCCGCACTGAGCGCTTCAAGGAGAAGTTTGAGATGAACAATGCCTGGATGAAGGGACTTGATCGTGATGAGGTTGCGAAAGTCAACAACGACTTCAGGAAGTGGATTGACGGTGACCAGCCAGCCGCTACCGAGGCCGAGGCAATGGTTCAATAACCTCCCTCCTCATATTCTTGCAATCCTCATTACTACCTGCTTCCTCTCGATTCAGGTTCTGCTCATACGATCTGGTCTCTATCACGTCACTTCATGCACGCTCGCATACATACATACCACTTCACAGCCACCATCCTTGCCGGATCACGTCGTCTACGAATTCTCTACTTCACATCACATCATCCGATTTCCCATTGTCCCATTTTGGTGCCTCCGCTCTTCACAACATCATGGTGATTTTCTACTGCTGCTTCTTTCTCGTTCGGGTTTCGTTGTTTTCTTTGAGGTTTTTGCGTGCTTTGGCTTTGCGTTGTGAAATATGTGGATGGATGGACGGATGGAGTAGATGGAGAAAATATGCGGTGCGATGCCATAGGTTGTATCATAGAATCGGCCAATTGAGCTCTGTGTTCACTAACTTTCTGCGCCTGGACTTGCCAATAAGTGAGTGAGTGATGTGACCATGACTCCATTGACCTGAGGCGATCCCCTGCTACGGTGCTGTGTACTGCGTAGAGTCTAGCGTAAGTAGGGACACTTCAACACGAAATATTGTATATCAGGAATAGAAAAGATACAAACCGGTCATCTTAAGCATCACAACGATCTTTCCATTTCCATGCTTCGAAGTTCAAGGTTCAAAGCTAGGTTTCTAACCATGCTACTGTACCTAACTAGCTAGCTAGGTGGTTTGCTCAATCCTACAGTCCTCTCAATTCCTTTCCCCTCCATCAACCGCAGAACCGACTTGAAAAGAAAAGGCAGGTGAACGAAGAACACGAGACGAGACGAAACAAAACTCCAATCCATGCTTATTTGCTTTGAATGCACCTATGCAAGAGACGGCTCGCACAGCGAAAAGGAACAAGTAGGTATCGAAAATATATTTTACAAGAGAAATCCCTCAGACCGCTCTTTTGATATCCTATCCTCTTACACTGCTTTCCTAGCTCTTCTCTTAATTGAGAGAGGCTGGTTAGTGAGGGAATTTACCCAATCACCACTTTGAACTTCCCTTCCTCTGCTTTCCTATCCTACCATAGCGTATCATATCATATCCAACAAACCAGCCACCACTCATCCATACCTCGCCAAGTACAAATACACCAAAACAACTACCCACGTAACCCGCCAGACACTCGTCCATATCTCCCTCCACATAATCCCCAGTGGCGTCCTCTGTTTCCCAACTATACCGCCATCATTTTTCCTCTTCCCGAAATCCTCATCGTACCTACCACTTCCGATTCCGCCAAAACTCTTATCGAGAGATGGATAGCCACCAGAGCCGTTGATGAGCGGCGGGGTAGCGAAGCGGACCTGGGAAGCGGGAAGACCGTAGCCTTTCGCGGGTGAGACGCTGCGTGTCCTTGCAGCGGAGGAACGGGGCGCGAGGCCGGCGGTCGGGTTGGAGTGTGTGGATGAGGTGGAGGAGTTGGATATTGAGGCGCGGTGTTGTGCGGCTGCTGAGGTGTCTGTTGATGAGGGGGAGCGTTTGAGGTCTTGTTTATTGGTGGGGAGGAGGGGGATATCTCCTTCTCCCGGGGAAGAGGATGTGGACGATGATGAAAACGGCGTGAGGTGGAGGATTGGAGTTAGGATTGCGCGGATGGTGAGAGCCAGGAGGGTGAGGCCTATTAGGAGGCCGTAGCGGATGAATATTCCTAGTTGGTCGGGGAGCAGACAGAGATGGCTTTCCATGGTCACGGCGCCTGTGGAGGCTGATCCGTGGCCGGAAGGCGTTGAGTGTAGAGGGATGCCGTAGGCATCAATGGGGTTCCACATGCTGAGCATGAGGAAGCCCGGTTTACGGACACCCATGGCCCAGCTGGTGCTCTTGACTGTTATTTCGCGAGCGTTGTTCTTGGCGTCCGAGTGTATGATTTCGCAGTAATCATGGTCGTCACCAGAGAAGACATGACCAACGTTTCCTATGCTCTTGACGAGTTTGATGGAGTCGCTCTCACTGAGAACGTTTTGGTATTGGTAGCCTCTTGAGATGGAGATGGCGTTTCGGTGGTCTGGCATCACAGGAGTAAGTTGGCCCTTGGGTGGTGTCTCTGGAGGCCAATGTTCCCTCTTCGATCCACAAGGAGTTCCTGGTTCTCGGTAAAGAGGCACATGTGTGAGCAGGATGGTAGGAAGTTCTGGAGCGTCTGGGCCCGGGTCGAGAGTTGGTCGATTCTTGAAATCGACCTTTGAGATATCCTCCACTTTATGGGAGTATTGCAGGACCTTCTCCTCCCCTGCTATTATGCTGAGCTCTCTCGCTACAGCTTTCCTCTTCAAGCTCTGGACTTTGTCAAGGAATTCTTCCACTGGCTTCGTAATCTCCCTGGTATCATGCTCTGAACCACCAGCACTCAACGATACCGAATCGATCGAGACAAAAGTATGGTTCCCAATAACATCCACCCTATTCCCCTCTCCAAAATACGTTTCGAACCTATTCCGTATGGGGATCTTGATATTATCCCCAAAGCCCAAATCGTGATTCCCTGGGAGCGTCGAGATAATCTTCCTCCCTCTCTGCCACGGCCCAGCTTTCGACCCGGCCAGATTCCAGAAATCGTAGAAGATCTTCCCAAATCGATCATATTCATGTAGCCAGAAATCCTCGCCGTACCTCTTCCCCCACGTTTCCACAAAGCCCTGTTCATACGACGGTCGCAGTCCGTTCGCCCAGGAGGGGTCATTCGTATTCCCATGCGCCGTCTTCCATTCTCGACCCCCGTCAAAGAGATCCCCTAGGAAGAAGACCGTGTCGGGGTGTAGCATGTTCTGCAGCGAGATGTAAGAGCGCTTCATGTAGTTATCCGTGTGCATCATGGTGAACTTATCCAGCGGCCACGGCCGCCCTGGGTAGCTATGCGGATCTATGAGCTGCGGATCGGCGATGAGGATTAAGTGATGTGGCGTTGCTTCTTTGGGCTATCATGAAAAGTATCTATTAGTTTAAATTCCGAATTCCAACATTCAATGTTTTCCCTCTCTTTCTTCCAACTCGCTCAAGGCAAAAATATTGGATCAGAACAGAACTCACCCATCTCTCCCACGATCCCCATCCACAACTCTCCACACTACTCTGGAATACCCATCTCTCCCCCCACAGCAAAGCCAGTATCCAAGCCAGCACAAACAAATGCGGCAGACTCAGTAACTGCCGCGGATGCCATCTCTGCCAACCGCGCGGGATCCTCGAATGCGACGACGCTGTTGAGACGGGTGCGTATGTCTGTCTCTCGGAAGACGCAGACGCGTAGTAGCTCCAGAGTCGTTGCATTTGCGCTGCTAGACTGGGAGGGAGACTGAGCAGGATGCGCGAGAAGAGCGATGGTGGTTCGAGGAAGTGGTCGCGGCTTGAGGAGTGGGAGTTGGAGTTATAGTAGGAGGGTGCCATTATTATTGCATTGGTGGATGGATATTGGCCATGCCGTCCTTCTCTCCAAGTAGGTGGTAGGTGGGTAGGCTTTCTTTCCTCCTTCTTTACGTCACGTCCTCTGCTTGGATTTGCTCTTGTGGCTTGGAGAGATATTGATAATGGTTGGAGAAAGGAGAGAGAGCCTTCACATGGGAGAGTCCGCTTGTGGTACAAGGAAGGTCTGGATGCTGGGCTGGTTAAATTGCATGCAAGCGAGAGGTGTCGTCTGATGGTCTGGATCTCGATTGTTGGAATGCCCCTGACCGATAAGCCAGCCGGACTCCGATAAGAAACTCAGGGGTTCTGCTATTAATAGGTAGGTCTATTGATTAAATAACTATTCAAGTAAACGGTTCGCTATTAATTCTTCTACTCTATTAACATGATTCTAACTTCACTCGGATCTCAGTTAATGCCAAAACTCAAAGTCATGTCTCAAGTGCAATCCAAAACATTGTCCTCTCATAAAAGTCATGAATTCTAAAACGGCGGGTTCCCTAGGATCTCTCGTGTCCTTGTCTGGGTCCAGGTTCAGGTCCAGCGGGGAAATTAGAAGAAGATAAATACATGATATAAATGATGATCGATATGCCAGAAAAGCCAAGCCCCCATACAAAGTCCGTACCTATTTCAAGATTCGAGAAAAATGAGATCATCTGATGCCTCCATAGCATGTGGTGTTTAATCCCATCCCATCCATCTCAACTCATCTTATTCTACTAGTCACAGCCTGTAGTAGTCTTTTAAACCACCCAAGTAAATGATTGTTTGACTTCGAATGAAGTTTTCTCTCTGTGAACGGTATTAGCTGGAGATTTAGGATAGGAAGGGGTAGGGAGGACTTGCCTGATATCTGCGGATGAAGAGCCGATCAAGACTTCGAAAACACCCTCTTCGGCAATCCACTCCTTCTCATCGGTGTCATAATACCCAACAGAGTACTTGTCGATGCTCAACACAGCATCTTGCGTCTCGCCTGGTTTCAGGAAGACCTTGGTAAAAGCTTGTAATTCCTTTTCTGGACGTGGGAGTCGAGATTTCTCGTCGTGGAT
Organism: Leptodontidium sp. MPI-SDFR-AT-0119; assembly: GCA_020726505.1. NCBI lineage: Eukaryota > Fungi > Ascomycota > Leotiomycetes > Helotiales > Leptodontidiaceae > Leptodontidium > Leptodontidium sp. MPI-SDFR-AT-0119. The sequence goes on along the minus strand of JAHLEZ010000013.1, from coordinate 665,201 downwards.
GTATGCCTGGACAATCTCGGCACCTTCAACGCTTCCGCTGTTGGTCACTGGCACAGTGATGGTGATTTTCTCGCCGTCGGCAAGGATAGAGTTGCTGATGACAGGTGTGCCGTATGTGAAAGTCGTGTATGAGAGACCATGGCCGAATGGGAAAAGTGGTGCAATCTTCATTCGCTCGTAATGGCGGTATCCGATGTACAGACCTTCGCCATAGACAACCTTCAGGTTCTCACCAGGCCAGTTGTGGAATGTTGGGTTGTCTTCGAGCCTCTTGGGGAAGGTTGTCTATTTCAAAGTTAGAAAGCCTAAATCAACAATCAAGCGTACGAATGTCACGGGTCACTTACGGGAAGCTTTCCACTTGGGGTCTTGAATCCAAAAAGTACGTCGGCCAAGGCATTTCCAGCTTCTTGACCTTGGTACCATGCTTGCAGGATGGAAGGGACGCGATCTGCCCATGGCATCGTCACAGGTGACCCAGATTGATTGACAACAATCGTTCTTGGGTTGGCCTTGAGAACAGCCTCGATGAGTCGATCCTGGCTACCATCTGCAGGTAGATCCATCGATTTGCGATCATATCCTTCTGATTCCCACTCTCCGTCTAATCCGACGATAACGACTGCAACATCAGCGGCTTTGGCAGCATCGACTGCTTCCTGCAGGTAATCCTTCTTGTCCTCTTCTTTGTAGCCGATACGAACACCACCATTTCCGTGTGTCCGGTTCTCGGCCTTCTGTCTCCAGAATGGTCGTAGCTCGTTAGTCAGCTCTGCAACGAGTTGTATGGGCTTGCCGGCTTCTAATTGCATGTCAAACAATTGTTGTTGGGAATCATCAAACATTGCCTCTCCTTTCTCCGTCCAATCCCAAATGTCAACCTTGACCTCGCCATCAACATACAGGCGTCCAGCACCAACACTCGAGAAACTCATGGTATGTAGGCCAGTTGTCTTGGGAGTGAGGGTCGTCTTCGCACGACATGACCAGATGTTTCCTACTTCAAGAGGTACGGAGTCCCAAAGGAACAGATCTGTGTTTGTTCGATGTTGAATGACTCTTGGTTCTCCATCAAACTTGTCACCAATGAAAAATTCGAGACTGACCCCCTGGTCGCCGGCAGCGGTGGTGCAGTAGTCAGCTGCCAGTGGCAACCACTTGTATGTTTGGCATCCAACGGCATACGATACCTCTTGCTCAGCGACGGCCTTGATGCTATCCAGAGGAAGAGTGTTGTAATATGGGTTGAGACTGGCGCTACCACCACCACCTGCGATGGCTCGATTGGCGTTGGGGCCGATGACAGCGATCTTGTCCGAGGGCTTGATTGGCAGTACACCTCCTTCATTCTTCAACAGGGTCAGGCCTTCGGCACCTGCATCTCGGATCAGTTGACGGGTCTCTTCGCGGTCATCTTCACGTTCGGGTAGCTCGGCCGACATGTCTCCGCCCTTTGTCCGTTCTACCAGGTATAGGATGTTAGCAACAGCGTCCTCGACTGCCTTTCTGCTAAGCTCGCCATTCTCAACAGCTCTGATTGTCTTCTCGCCACGCCATAGTGTTGATACAGGCATTTCGATATCACATCCGTGCTCGATAGATTCGACGAAAGAGTTGGTTCCACCCCAATCAGACATCACCATACTGAATCGAGTTAGCAGGGAAGGGATGTGGAGCTGGTAAACTTGCCCATCATAGTTCCACTCGCCTCGGAGGATGTTCTTGAGAGTGTGCTCGTTCATATCTGCGTGTACGCCATTGATGAGATTGTACGAGGACATCACAGCCCAAGGGTTTGCTTCGCGGATGGCAATCTCAAAAGGGCGCAGGTACAGTTCTCGAAGAGGCCGTTCTTGTACAAGTGAGTCGATCTTGAATCTCTCGGTTTCTTGCTCGTTGGCAACGAAGTCTGTAAACAGTATTAGAATATACTACACGTGACAGGGGACGACTGGCTAAGACTGACGCTTGATAGTTGCCGCTACGCCACCTCCTTGAAGACCGTTGATGTAGGACGCCGCAAGTTTTCCAGTCAAGAATGGATCTTCTGAGAATGATTCGAAGTTTCGTCCGCCAAGAGGTCCTCTATGTAAACACACTGTTGGCGCCAACAGTACTTGGGCAGACCGGGCCTTAGTCTCTACGGCTAGGTGTTGCCCAACCTGGAAAAGTAGGTCCTTATTCCATGATGCCGCTAGCGAGACTCCACAGGGAAAGAGAGCAGCCTATGGTTTGTTAGAACCGGTTTCGAATGTCAGGAGAGCAAAAGTATCCGACCTTTGTGCCAGCCTTGAATATCGCACCTCGAGCACCATTTGGGCCATCACTGGTCTTGAACGCTGGTATTCCTTTCTCGGGTATCGACTTAGATCGCCAGAAATCGGCAGCTGTAAGCAGAGAGACCTGGCATTTGTTAGCATACATACTTCCCGAGCCCACGACCATTCGACGATTGGCCTACCTGTTCTTCAAGAGTAAGTGACGCTGCGAGAATGCGAGCACCTGCCCTCTTGTCGCTGGGTTGGTTTATGTCTGAGTTCTTGGCGACTGGACTGTCCGGTGGTGACAGCTCTGAGATGGGTGTGTCGTTCGTATCTCCAGTTGAGCGATCCTCTGAGTCTTCCGCATACTTGTCGAAGATGGGGTCATTTCTCTGGCTGTCCGGGGATTCCGCCATGGTGGCTGGTTGTGAACTTCTTCCTCTTCTTGGGACAGAGGCTGATAGTATCAAAAGTTGTCCTATGACTTTCTGCCAAAGTGCTGAAGCATACACACAATTCAAGGGAAACAACTTTTGTCGTACTGAAACTCTAATGACCACCAGAGCGAGAGTAGAGAATGATACCTTTCCAAAGTATCGAAAGTCACGACGAGTTGGGAGAGAGGCTGTTATATACAAGAGAACCTAGATAGGACTAGAGGAGCGTGTACGGATCAGCTGCCTCGAGTGATATAACTCTAACCCGATGTTTAAGCGGATAAAGCAGGCATATTCCGCCAGTAAAGAGCAAGAATAAAAGTAAGATGAGACGAGAATGGATACAGCTCATTGAAGCGTGGCGGCTGAATTGAAGGGCACTATGGAGAGAATGGGGACGCTGATGAATACAAGTCAACAGGCGAACGAACCAGAACTCCACAGGCTCTTCAACATGCTGCATGGGGCAACCGAGCATCCGTCCAGAGTATCCCAGTGTGGGGACTCTGTGGACTTTTCCCGCAGGCCAGTGGCGGGTACGAAGACCACTCGTAAGAAGGCTGGGCTATGTTTGGAGTTGGGAGTTGGGATTGTGAATGGGGGAACGGGGGCAGCTGCGAGAAGATGGGGATGAAGACGGGGACGCTGGAGATCTGTCCGACAGACGAGCAGGAGAGAGCGGACCGTCGACCGAGCCTCTTGTCCTAGACGACGACGACTCTGCTCTACTCTGCTCTGCTCTTCCCTCCAGCTCAACCAGGGATAACGGTGCCATCTCGGTGGGGCAATTGTCGAGAGAGAACTCGCAATGGAGATGATGAGCGCAGGCAGAGCTGGGAAGCATCAGTTTTCCAGTCTACCAGGCCTTTCATATCGAGAATCAATCAATATCCCTCGTGGATGTTGCCATGTTGGCTGCAGTCTCGAGGGAAATCCGGTCAGGGCGGGATGTGTGTTGGGGGGCGAAAACAAACGCTCTTGGGGCTAGACCCTGTGCCCTGGTACAGCATGCTAGTCTGCATGTGCAAGCCCAGCCACTGGTAGTGTTGATGTTTCGACGGAATGCCCTCAAAGGATTGCCAGCCGTGAGGTTGAGGATGATCTTCGTCTACCGCACCGGAAGGCGGGCCGGTTCGCCACTCCAAGTTTCACAAGGCCGTCATCCGAAATGCAGAGACTACGACGAGTCGGACCAGACGACAGTGCTTGTTTTTTTTTTCTTTTTCGTGGGCCACGGCCACGGTCATCGCCATCGCCGAGGCTCTGGTGCACGGCGGAGTGGTAAGTCTCCGCAATAGGTGCGATTCAATGTGATGGATGGGGTGGGATGGGCACAGGCAGGTGGTGCTTGAGGTCGGTAGGTGTGAACGGGTACCTTGAACAGGGCTTGACGAGGATGAGAGTGAGGTTACATACATGATACATACATACATACAGCCAGCAGAAAGGAAAGGTGTGAAGATAATGCTTGAGGGTTCCGGCAGCGCACTATCGGGTTGCAGATAGATATGTACTATGGCGGATTGTTCGGTGGTGAACAGTATTGTAATACCGTATGCACTTCCCTCGGCACTGGCTGAGATGGATGGATGGAGTAGGTAAATTGGATAGCCAAGTAGGTACCCAATAAAATTTAGAAACATTGGTAAGAGGAAAGAATGGATGGCTGGAGGCATGAAGGATAGAAGAGCAAAGCGTTTGGGGCGCCCCGGTAAGTACACAGATAGGTACTGTTCGGGTACAGTACAGTACAGTACAGTACCAGTCTGACGCCGTTATCCATGACAGCGGGACCTGGCTGGAGTGGATGGTGGATGGATGCCCTCCAGCTGGGTTTCTCGTCTAGTAGTCCAATCCAGGCACAGGATCTAATCTAATCTACCCCACTTATGAGGTCAACGTCCAGTCGCCATGCTCTGGCCTCTTCTGTCATCCTTTAAACCACCAAAAACTCTCCGCCATCTTGCCGCAACTTCAGCCAAATTGCAGACGAAGCTTTCAGCCTTCTCGCCGTATTCTGCATTCTATCCCACCATCTGTGTCTTCTCATCTCATCTCATCTCCCCTCGTCTCGCCATGTATCCATGTCCTTGTCCTTGTCCATGTTCCTGTCCGTAACACTGCGTCAGATCTACACATCCACATCCACTCCCGCTCTCCTCTCCTCCCCATTGCCAATACCAGCGCCATCGTTCCGCCGCTATGGCTGAGACAGCCGGTCAGAACTGTCAAGGGGTGCATCAAGGGGTGCTAGAGCAAATAGAGGAGCCCCATCAAGTGCATCTCAATTCTCCGGCTCGCACATCCGCTGACACAAGCGCGCGTGAAGCAACTGAACTGGCGCGTATTCGGAGCAATTACACTAGGGCCTCATCCTATCACCAAGCGGGCTCTAGTATAGCCTCAGCGAAGCCAGATGGCCTTCTGGAATGTTTCAGCCATACCGTCAGGGCCTTTTGGCGTCGTCAGATAAGCATTACTGTTGCTCACAGCACATGTCGAGACCACCTTGGTAAGTTACTGGCTACCCCCCTCTCCATTTTTCTCCCCCACTACATCCCACTCCCACGAAGCCTCTCATGCTCATTTCTCGGAGAGACTCGACAGTCTTTCCATGCCTGCTGCCTGATTGGGAAGTCCGGAGTTGGTGGCTGGCAAGCCTCCTCATGCAGAAAGTCATCTGCTGGTCTTATTTCAATGTGTCACGAAGTCATTTGCAAGTCAAGACGTGCTCGAGCCAGCGGCCACTCCTCGTCTGGCTTCATCTATCGATGGGGTAGGATGGAAGTACGCGGGATCACGCACCGTGTCACGTTGTTCCCTGCCTACTTGCCGCTGTTCCATGAATCTTTCATGCCATTCCATGTTAATGAATGTCACTAACAAGCACCTACAGCACTGGAACGCACATTCCTTGGCTATCTGAGGACATCTCTCGCCCTATCGATGTTGGGAATCGTCGTGGCTCAGTTATTGTAAGCACACTCCCACATTAATTGGTTCACTGGGATATATACTGACGGGTGATGTGACCGTAGCCGACTCCAGCACAACCCAACACCAAACCCTCACTTCGGCTTCTTCGTCCTGGGGAAGCCGCTGGCGATCATTTGCCAGGGAACAGCAATCTACACCATTCTAATTGGGGTCTTCAGGACATGGAGATCTCAAAATGCAATCGTCAGGGGAAAGGCTATTTCTGGAGGGTTTGAAATCGTCGCTCTGGCTGGAGGAATATTTGTCGTGAGTCTATCTATCAGTGTCTCAGTTCAGCAAACCACATATTGACCGCATGCACCAAGATCTTGATTATGTTCACAGTGCTCCTCATCGCGGTCGACATATCGAAAGAGGTCTAACCTCCATCGACCCATGATCTGATTTCAATGATAGGCAACACGAGCCGAATGAACCCTGATAACGAGGTGGTATTTACCAGAAACTACCGGACGAATGGTGATGATTGGAGGCCTTTCTCGGCATGAAGAATCCTTCAATCATGGGCATCCGTATGCTGCCGGTTAAGAGGCAGCATCGAGACGACTTCATGCATGTCTTCACATGCCACAGAAGATATTAAATTCAATATCGAAGGGCTCTGTTAGACGTATCAGAAAGTTTCTAGAACCAATATGGCCTGGGTTGGAAACGATTAAGCAACACTTGGTCATTGTTTTCTTGGGTCTAGGGGTCGGGGAGATCTGGCGCCTTGCCGGCTCGTTCATTACTGAGGGGGCCAGTCGATGGATCAGGTACCGTGCAGGTAGCCAACTTTGAGCCAAAAGCCACGACATATATATAAATTGAAACGACAACTTCGAATGTGCTGATCGCTTCGTTTGCCACTTGAGAACAGACGAGAAGATGTTGAAGTGTTGAAGTGTTGAAATGTCAGGTGGTATGAAGAACTCTCATTGTGGCCAGAGCCCCGTGAGGGGAAGTCTTTCATTCAAAGTCTGCAGCTCTTGCTCATAATAGCCACGCTTCAGGATGTTTACCCCGCTCTTCCGGTAAGAGGCTTTCGGTAAGGGGGAGAAAAACAGAGCTAAGGTGCTCATGCTTTTGAACCATGTCACGTGGACGGGATTTTGATAATCACATGACCGATATGCTTACTAATTTGGTTCTGTCGCTGTCTCCGAGTCCGAGGTCTTGGCAACGTGCGATAGCTTGGGGTCAGTCACTCACTCACTCACTCCACTGCGCTGCGGATATCCGATTTCGCCATATCACTTCACTACAGTCTCCTCTTCTCTCATCAATTCATTCCTGTACAAACTATCTGCTTTATAAAAGAAAACCGCGCAGGCGCATCCAAGCCACTTCAAAGCAAACCGGACTCTTGCATTTCTCCTGTGACTTTTTTCGGGCATCGACAAGCAAAAGTTTGCCATCGGAACCATCTGGGGAGCACAAGCTTACTGATAAGAGGCGAACGCCTCCTCATTTGCAAAAAAGAGCCGCATCACAAATCAACAACCCCCCAGAAGTGGGATCCAACTTCACGAACTCCCACCACTTCCTGGGCGCATTCCACCTCTCTCTCCTTCGATCGCCCTTCGGCAACCTTCAAGATGGCGTGGTCAAAGTCAACGCGGATCTCGATTATGCTGGGGATTGATGCGGCGTTCTTGGTTCTAGAGCTGGGTACTGGTATCTGGGTTGGGAGTTTAGCTCTGATGGCAGATGCATTTCACATGGTAAGCAGACCGTTGGTGAGCTGGTTTCCAGTGGCAGATTGGCGCTGGAAACTATGCGTTGGTCTGGGAGCTGGGTAGCTAACGGTGGAATAGTTGAACGATATCATCTCGCTCATAGTAGGATTATGGGCTGTCAAAGCTGCGCAGCAATCTTCAACTGACAAGTACTCGTTCGGAGTTAGTACTATCATCCTTTCGACTGCGAACACTTGGACTGACATACAATAGTGGTTGCGCGCGGAAATCTTGGGTGCTTTCTTCAACGCTGTATTCCTAATCGCGCTTTGCCTCTCCATTGTCCTCGAGGCTATACAGCGACTTATCGATCCTCCCGAGATCAGCAACCCGAAGTTCATTCTTATTGTCGGCTCACTGGGATTGGCGTCCAATCTGGCGGGATTCTTGGTTCTTGGAGGACATGGACATTCGCATGGACCTGAGGAGCACGATCATGAACACGATGAGGTTAGGGATGCGGAGGAAGGACACAGCCATAGCCACGACCACAGCCACGGGAAACAGACAGGTACCGCAGTTGAGGACGATGGACCCATTGGAGATATCTACCCCGAAGCAGTTGTTGCAAGAGCGAAGTCTAGGCAGGGCCAACACATTCGATTTACTTCCCACGACTCAGATGCTCTTACCAACGTTGAATCTCCAAGCAAGTCTTCTTCCAAGCAACACCGAAGAAGAGCCAGCAGCGTTAGGAATGGCCGATACTCGACCCCAGATGATTTCAGCATCCACCCTGCCAGCTTCAGACAAGAGATTATTGCTGCGAGCAAGCCCCCAGTCGATGAAAGCGGAAACACCACTTCGGAAGATGAAGCTGTATTCGACGAGCCTACCGAGAACTCGCCATTGCTCACTGGAAACAGCTCGCCTGGAAAGTCAAATGGACATGATCACGACCACGAGCATTCTGGACCAAAGCCAAGACACGATTCATGGCATGCTAGCCACAACCACAACAAGCCAAAGAAGGCTAAGAAGGGTGGTCACGGTCACAGCCACGATGATATGGGAATGAACGCTATGATCCTTCACGTTATTGGAGATGCCCTAGGAAACCTTGGAGTCATTGTATCTGCTCTGATCATCTGGCAAACGAACTGGTCTGGACGATTCTACGCTGATCCTGCTGTTTCCCTCTTCATCACTTTGATCATTCTCAAATCCACTCTTCCACTTACGTTTGCAACTGCCAAGATCCTTCTTCAAGCTACTCCGGATCACATCGACGTTACCGACATCAAGGAGGATATCCAGGAGCTTCCAGGTGTCGTTAGCTGTCATCACGTCCACATTTGGCAATTGAGCGATACTCAGATCGTTGCATCGATGCACATTCAGGTCGAGTTCCCAATCAGCGAGGCAAGTGGTGAGAAGTATATGGAGCTAGCCAAGGCGGTACGAAAATGCCTCCACGCATACGGCATCCACAGCGCAACCATTCAGCCAGAATTCTGTCTTGACAAAGCCCACGACCACACTGGCGAGAGACCGGGAGCAGTCGGACTTGACGGCATTGTCGGCCAACTTAGATGCGGCCTCGATGACGATGACACATGTCTGTTAGAATGTGTAGACGATTGCAGAGGCAAAGGATGCTGTTCACCCAAAGCAGCCGATTTCCAACACGATCACTCCGATCATGACGGTCACGTTCATTAGATTTCTTTTTCGTTTGATTTTCCTTTCGTCAAAAGCAGAGAGGGTGGCACCAGCGTTTTGTCAGACAAGCTATCTGAAAGCTAGCTAGGTATGCATCGTTCTTGGGAGGCGTTTTTGGCGCGTTGAACTCTGCAGATACACACATATATCATTTCCTTCTTTCGCGTTTTGGAATAGTGGAGGAAGGGGTTGCTTGCCTGGCTTTTGCCTGTTGAGGGAAGCAGCTGTATATTAGCAGGCATGATTGTACTTTTAACGAATGCGTGGATTCAGAGGGAAACAAGCAGACGGGCGTGCAAGAGGGCGGGCAAATAGTTAATTGATGAGACGATATACTTGAAGCTATCAGACTGGTGAAGTAATGCTCAGGTTCGTGTCTTGTGAGGCTTGTTTGTATTATTCTCAAGTCAAGTGTCAACAGGCCTTGGACTTTATACTAAATGTTGTCTATCGCTCTAGCCACGAGTGTCATTGAGATGATTCTTCCAGCCTGCATCCTTTTATTTTTGTATCAACATCACTTTACAATCCTCCTGAGAACCGCAACGGCAATCACTTCTTGGCAGGCGCGACGTCTGTTACATCATTAGCTACCTTCCTTCCACTTTTGCGTCTTCCTCCCAAAGACCACCCAAATATCAAGGGATGGGATAATAAGGAAGGCAAAGAAAGGAATACTCACTAAACTGGAAATGGATGATATCCCCTACACAAACCATACGATTAGCCACTTGCATCCACTTGCTGCATCCACTCAACTCCCTCCCCAAAACCCCAAAAAAGGGAAAAGAAAAGAATGACTCACCATCCTTAACCTCATACCCCCGTCCCTCCTGTCTATACTTCCCCGCTGCCTTAATCGGCCCCATACTCTTCCCTCCCTCACACAGATCATGGAAATCCTGATACGCGACGACTTCCGCTTTGATGAAGCCGCGCTCGAAATCGCCGTGGATAGCACCTGCTGCTTGGGGAGCGAGACAGCCGCGAGGGATGGTCCAGCATCGGATTTCTTTCTCGCCGGCTGTATTCACACAAAGACATTAACAACAATCAGAAAATGCTTATTACTGTTTGCGAAGAAGACGAAGAAGAAAAAGAGAAGGGGAAAAGGGAGGAGGAAGAGGAGAAAAAAAAAGAAAAGGACTCACCAGTAAAATAATACTGCAACCCCAACTTCGTAAACCCCTCGGTAACGATCTTCTCCAATCGACTTCTCACCTTGCCCCCGCCCGCATTCTCCTTCAACCAAATTTCCAACCCCTCCTTGTCGTCTTTGAAGGAATATACTTTCTCCTCGAACTCGATCGAGAAGGGGATTATATCTCTCGGTAACCCGCCGTGCTCCGTCACCCATTTGGCGATCAGGGGCAGGTATTTGGATTTCTGGCGGATGTAGTCCTTCATGGTTAGGTTGACGAGGTAGATTGTTGGTTTAGTGGTTATGAGTTGCATCTGTGGGAGGTTCTTAAGCACTGTTCTGGGGTTGGAAAGGAAGGGGGGTTGGATTTTGGGGTTTTAAGGAGGGCGGAGAGAGAGGAAGGGGAAGAGACCTTCTCGTTGATCAACTCGATCTCAGCGGATGTCCAGGATCCGTCGCGGACTGGTTGGTCGTTCTCTAGCATCTATTGCGTTGATCAGTATCGGGAACCTACCTTGCCTTGATTGAATCATCGTATATGTATGCATATATATTTCCATTTTCTGAGATGTAGAAAGGGAAGGGATGGGACGAGACGTACGGCCTTAATCTTCGCGACTGTGCTTGGGAAGAGTGGGTTCATCTTGAATTTCCCGCCTGCTTTCCTCACGACGGCTTCTTCGGAGATGATGGTTTTGGCGAGGATGTCTGGTGGTTTGTCTCTTGTTAGTGTCTTCTTTTTTTGATTTTTGTTCCGGTTTGGTTTGGGTTTGGGTTTGTTTTGATGCAAGGGTGATAAGGGAGGGCTCGCTTACCTAAATCCTTCTTACAGAGCTCACTCTGGATGGTATCTACTCGCCAGCACCGCACAAATTAACGCCGTTCCTTAAAATCATACCGTCAAATTCGCTTTTTCCCTTCTTTCTCGGCCTTTTATTTTTGATTATTTTTTGTCAAAGTAAACCGGAGAGCCTTTATGCAGCTGGGGAGATATGGAACAGAGCAGAAAGAAGACTTGCTCAAATCCCGCACAGGGTCAATCGAATCATCAACATGCAGCACCTCGTCGTTGTCGAAGGCGCGAACGATATGGAACATTCCGTCTACGGCTTGGATGTGTGAGAGGAAGGCGTTGCCGAGTCCTTCACCTTGCGAGGCTCCTTTGATAAGGCCGGCGATGTCGGTTACTTGGAGGCTAGGGTGGGATGTTAGTTGGATTTGATGGTGTTGGGTGGTAGGGGGAGAGGAAGGTAGATGGGGACATACTAGGCTGGGTACATGGACGGTGGCTTCCAGAGGTCGCAGAGGAAATCCTGGTGGGTGTTAGAAGTGTAAAGCAAGGCCCAATATTATCATTTGTATGAAAACCTTCCAGCAAGAAAAACTGCCACTCTCGATATCTCTGTGTCCCGCGGATCAAGTAGGCTACCGACAACAATCCTGAGATAGGACATGGTCATATCGGCCGTTCAAATGAGGCAAAGGGGAGTAGTTCATAGCTACAAAACAACAGTTCCGATTTTGGCTCAGAAACCACCCTTCATGTCATCTCTCTAACCCAACACAAAAGCAGAACAAGAACAGTTCAAAGTCATCAAACCAAAACATGACATAGCAACTTCGCCAAAATGATCCAAACAATAGAACCCAACACGTACATATCTCGCATCAGGAACAGCACACCTCGCCTCATTTGGCTCAATCGTACAAAATGGATAATTCTCTGCCGCAGCATTCTGATCCGTCAGAAGATTGAACAGCGAAGACTTCCCAACATTCGGCAAGCCGACGCATCCCATCTTCAGGTTCTTGCGAACCCGTCCGAATGCCACGACGTTGCTCTTGACATCCTCGGTTGCTTTCTTTGGTGGCATGGCGGACTGATGTTCTGTTGTTATGGAGGAGGGGTAAGTGGTAGAGGAGGAAAGAAGACAAGGAGGGGTTGGAGGGGTAATTCTTGGGTTTGGATTTGATGATGGACGGAAATGGATAATTTTTTCGAGTGCGGTGTAGGTGCATGAGAGGTGATATTTTGTGGGGATTCAAAATGGCCTGATGTTTGGGCGGAGCGGGGCGGAGAGGATGAATTTGGCGAGCCCCTTTTTCTCGAGCGAGAAATGTCTCAAAAAGATAACCGACTCGCTTAGCACAAGCAATATTTGGATCAAATCGTGAATCGAGCACTATGTGAAAACCATAACAACCAGTAAACTTCATGATTGAACATTGATAAAGGATTTTTGATAGAAAATTTCTCCAAACACGAATGGTTGAGAAGCAGGAGCGATTGTATTACGCTTGATCAAGTCGCCACAAGTCAACAGTTGTGTTGAAGGTTCCAGGATGCCAGAACACAATGAATCGGAGGCTTGGCAGCAGGCATTGAAGTGGTACAAACCTGTATTCAAGTTGGAATCACGATGACAGCTCTTTTGAGACATTAATATAACGTTTGCAAGTCAGTGTAAAATCCGATATCAAACTGACCTACAGAATTTTGATGTACTTAGTAACGACGTTACTTGAGACTTTGAGAGTAGCAAGGTAGGCTAATCAATGTCTTATTCGTATTTTGACATTTTAATTAGCCATATCTGAGTCTGAATGCACAGCGGTTGGTTTGCTCAAAGATTTTTCAAAGTGCTGTGGCACCCTAGAATGTTCTCAGATTATCATTCACGGTTATCATTCCAACAGGGTTTGGACTTGGTTGTCGGATGCCAAGTGAAGATAGTCCATCTTCAGATAAGCTTCTGTCCGCACTTGCTGTCAAACGGCGAGAAAGAACACTGGGGCAGAATGGGGTTTTGGTGGATTAGAGATTGCTGTCGGGTTCCAGATCTGCTTGGAGACATGGTGATTTTGACTTTAAGTTTAGGGGCCAGCTAAATTAACACTTGGGAATAGCTATATCAACACATGCCAAGGACATTTGGTACACCCCCGTGTACATTTATTACCCTCGCCCCACCATATTAATTTGTACTGCGCGGCAAGGGCCACCTATGTATTCTACAAAATGAAGTCAGCGTAATACTTGAGTCTTGTTCTCGTAGCGTTGATAAGATCTGAGCGTTTGAAAGGCCAGCCTTTGCGAAGGTATCAATTAAGGCACGAGTTTTTGCGGAAGTAGCAGCAATTCTGTATACTGGATGGGCGGAAAGTCTGCAAAGCGCGCGTGGTTGTGTGTAGCCTTAAGAATAGCTAATTCCCAATTGCTTGAAGTCTTATCTTGATTAAGTACAACTCTCATGTGATAATCGCACTTCTTAGAACCGGTATTTGGGCGCCGTTTGGTGATATATGCATCCGTTTACTTCCCTCTTAGTGTGTATTTACCGCTACGATCGCAGACAAGTAATGCACGATGAGGCCGAGTATCTCATTATATAAAAGTATAGCTATTGGCCGTTGTATGCGCCTGAATAGCAGAAAAACAGGAAGGAATATTAGTGTAAACTACTGTAGGTGGCGCAGGGCCGTAAGGTTCACTAGTGAAGATTGACATATTGCGTAAAGTTGAAGGTAAGATGCAAAAGTGTGAATAGCTTCAAAGATTTATTTAAGGGAACAACAAGATACCTAGGTGGCCCTTGCCGCGCAGTACAAATTAGTATGGTGGGGCGAGGGTAATAAATGTACACGGGGGTGTACCAAATGTGTGTTGATTTAGCTGGCCCCTAAGTTTATTATGGAGATTCTCTGGCAGTGAATCTTGGGTAATTTATTTTATTTTAAATGGAAGTAAACCGTTTCTGAACAGGAAATATGGAGAAGTGGTTGAATAATTATCAGGGGCCTTTAGCAACTCTTCGTGGTGTTGAATTCACTGGATTGTTGCCTCAGCTGGTGCTTTCCCCCTTCAACTCAACCTCTGCAATTGCGTGAAGCACTCGGTAATCGTCTGATGTTATCCGAACGGGGGCTGATAGCCCCGCATTAGCAGTCCACAAATAGGGGCAAGGATACCCAGGTAAACAAACAAGGATCTCGGCAAATATTCTGTCTTTGTATTCCGCTCCTCAGGAGATCCCATATCGGAGGATCTTTGACCATCGACCTTCGACTTGCGTACTACGCCTCTGTAAATGGAAGTTATTAACTAGTCAATAATCATAGTCCAGAAAGCCAGGTAACAATTTTCATGACTCGCATGACTCGCAGAACCGCCGAACGAAAAGAGGGAAGTGGGGTGGCAGATCCACTTCTCGCTCCTTGATTGATTCAGGGGCAATTCTCCACCTAGGACAAAAATATATCGATATCGACCCACTTTACGCTTTCAGCTTTGCTTTGTTGACTGTTTTGGCGCAGTTCGTCTGAAGTTTTGACTTGTGCCTTCAGATGGTGGCGTTGCTAACTTCTCGGAACAGGAAACATGAGTAAATCAACCGTTGAGCTTGCCAGATTCCCACTAAAAAGGAGCTTCCGTACAAATTTCCCATGTTGATTAGGAATTTCAACTCGTTCCGAATATTTTCTTGGAAGAATCAGGGCTTGGTGGACCCTGCTTCTTCAACTCTCTCGCCTGTTTGCACAAATGTATAACCTCTTCCATTTTTCAAACTCTAATAGGATCTCCTCTTCCCATGGATAACTCGCCTTGGGGTGTTCAGTTTCGTAAATGCCATGTCCTGAAAAGTATCGATTTCGGCCTTCGCCTTGTGGTCGATTCACGCCCAGACCAGAGGCTCGGGTCCGATATAAGGCTTGGCATCACGCATTTCCAAGCAAGAGCAATCTGCTTTGGGACCGGAAATCAAAGCTCAGACGCAAACTCGGATCTTCTCAAATTGGCTGCGCTGGCAACTTTTAGCCTTTCCCCACAGAAATGTCATCACGATTCTTTTACCTTGCTCTCGCGGGGACAGGCGGGAGAGGCGGAATGGCTGGCTGCACCAGGGTGTAAGGGTTCACGATTCTCGGCTATTTCCCCCTTTCAAGGGTAAACACGATCCACAGCAAACATGGGTCAATAATTTCACCGCAAATACGAAGCTGTGCATTGAGAACTATGGGTCCGTTGCGATCAGTGCACGATGTTGAGCATTCCTGTCAAATTTGTTAAAAGCAACGCCTCGCGCCCCCGAAGAATGAGGCTTTTCTCCCCCCGCCGGCCACCAACGTTTGTTCTTCGAGCATTCACAACATTCTTTTGAAACTTTAATAATGGCCCCTTCCTCTCTCTCAAGCAGCGCTGCTTTCTTGCTATTTAGCTTGAGCGCAGCATCTGCTGCTGTGACTTGTACGCTCAAGTCCGCTGGTCAAGCTGATGCGGTTTGCGGATCCGTGGGTCTCGTCACCAGCTCCGATTATTACCTCATAGATCTTTTCGATTCAGTATCAACCACAGCTGAAGGCTGCGCGGCTGCTTGTTCTAAGACAGATGGCTGTTTATCCTTCGACATCGAGGCTGGGTCATGGTGTGAGCTCCAAAGTGGTACTCAAAGTCAATTAGGATTCGCTCCGGCAGGCAATTCATGGTACCAGGGATACGACCAAGCATGCTTCACTTGTGTGGACAGCTCAAGCGCTACATCGAGTGCCACTAGTTCCACGGCCTCTTCAACTTCGTCCAGTTCATCGAGTACCTCCATATCAACGAGTTCCGCCGAGACAACAAGCTCATCCAGTTCTTCGAGTTCTGTTTCAACGAGCTCAGCAGAGCCAACGAGTTCGTCTAGCTCCGCCAGTTCCGCAGAGCCCACAAGCTCGTCCAGCTCTTCTAGCTCAGTAGAATCAACAAGCTCGACTACTTCATCTATCTCGTCCAGCTCCTCGACTTCCGCAGACCTAACGAGCTCTTCCAGTTCATTCAGCTCTGCCGAACCAACCGTCTCGTCCAGTCCATCGAGCTCAGTCTATTCTACAAGTTCAAGTGCCGTAGACTCAACAAGCTCAGCGGCAACGTCTACGACAGAACCGAGCAGCGAGCCTACATCTTCTGCAACAAGCAGTTCCGAGACTTCGTCGTCGTTCCCAACATCGACAGGATCATCTGAGATCTCGTCCTCTCTGCCAACGTCAACCGATGCCTACTCATCTGCCTCCTCATCGACCGAGTCAAGCGACATCTCGTCGTCCTTCCCAACGGAGACACCTAATTCCTCATTGGTGCCAATCTCCACAGGATCCGTTGTGATCTCTGTATCCCACCCAACATCGACAAAATCATCTGAAAGCTCCCATTCAACCAGTGATGTCTCATCTATCCTATCATCGACAATTGCAATCAGCTCCACAATTGCAATTTCTTCCACGGAATCGTCCACTGCCAACGCCACACCGAGCGGATACCCAGTCGGTGGATACCCAGTAGACTCTGCCAGCTCAACTTCTGTGCTTTCAAGCGTCCAAGCCAGTGCCTCAGAAACCAGCTCCTCGGCTCCGGTCGTCTCATCATCAGCTTCTTTGCCTTACATCACCGGATCAGCGTCCGCTTCAAAGTCATCTGAAGTCCTCACGACATCAACAGTCTACGCAACTTCCGTCTATACCATCACCAGCTGTGCACCAAGCGTTACCGATTGCCCAGTCGGATCCGTAACAACTAAGACTGTGGCTTTGTACACAACTATCTGCCCAGTGACCGCTACTCAGACTCCTACCCAGATCTCATCAAGCTCGGTCGAGACACCGCTGACTACATCCACCGTTTACGCCACTTCAGTCTACACCATCACTAGTTGTGCTCCAAGTGTGACAGATTGCCCAGTTGGATCCGTTACTACCAAGACCATTCCTCTCTACACCACGATCTGCCCAGTGACCGCCACTCAAACCAAGACTTCGGCATCATCTCCAGTACCAACATCAATCGAGACACCACTTACAACATCCACTGTCTACGCAACCTCAGTCTACACGATCACAAGCTGCGCCCCAGGAACTGACTGCGCCGTTGGATACGTGACCACCAAGATCGTTCCCCTTTACACAACCATCTGCCCAGTCACCCAAACCCACAGCGAGACTTCAATCCCATCCGCAAGCTCCGTCAAGCCCATCCCTTACAACTCGGCACCCGCTGTCCCAGATACCACCAGCTATTCCACCAGCTACTCGACCACCAAAGTCTACCACACAGCTATCCAATCCTCGCCCTCTGTCTACCCAGAGGTCCCCGCTGTCCCAAGTGTAGCTTCCAGCGCCAAGGGCTACCCAACCGGCCCAGTATCCGCCGCTTCGACCCCAGAGGTCCCAGCCTCATACCCAGCATCCAGCGTTCAAGTGCCTACTCCAAACTCTTCCCTCGTGCCAGTTGCAAGCACGGCCGTGATCCCAACCTACCCAACAGCCGCAGCCATCCTGCCATCATCCGCTCACTCGAACGGAACTGCATCTTCAAAGACGACGGCGTTGGGAGCTGTCGGAACCTCATCTACGTTCACTCTCCAGCTTTCCGTTACGGGCATCCCGACTAGCACGCCTTTGATTTCTGCTAACGCCGGAAGTGTCCTTGGTGTTAAGGGGTGGGGAATGGGTGTTGTTGCAGGATTGATCGGTGCTGCTCTTGTGTTGTAAGAGGGAACGTTTTCGTGAAAATGAGACGGCAAGGGGAGGGCGGATGTAGAATCGTCTAGGGAATCGTCTAGGGGGTGAAAATCTGATGTATATGAACAAAGTCAGCAATATAATATAGAACATAATATAGAATCTTCTGACTTACCTGTGTTTCCTTTTATTTACCTTTCAGAACATCAATATTGAGCGGAGATCCTTGTGATAGAATAATAATAGGAGTGCAGAATGTAAGAGCATGTGTAACATTATCGCATTCACCTACAACTTCATCGAAGCCTTTTTAAATCCACGAATCATAAAACCATGCATATGTCGCAATCCCAACCCATAGGTTCTCCAGATCTACTGGAGGAACTTACTCGCCATCGACAACAAGCCGGAGGCTCCACTCGAACCGCCACCGCCCTGCATTTGGCTCTTCATATACATTTTGAGCGCCATCTCACCAGCCTTCTGGACTGTAGATTCCTTGCTAGCATCGGAGGAAGTATTGCCTTGGGAGGCCTGGTTGTCGAATAGCTTGCTAGCCTCCGCCATGGCCATACCGACAAATGCATTCTGCGAGTTTCCCTGTTGAGTATTGCCTGATGATCCGCCGGTGAACAACTTAAGTGCCTGCATAGCGGCTGCAGATCCCATAGAGCCAGAATCGGCTTGGCCACCTCCTCCGTTACCGAAGAATTGTTGGTGGGATTGAACAGCATCTGTGAAGTCTTGATTAACCCATTGTCCCGGAAGATTTGAGGAGATAGATTGCCGTACCTTGCTCGTTGATGTTCGAATTAGCAATGCTCTGTTTGTTCTGACCAAGAGAACCTAGGATACTGGAGAACAAGGATGAATCTCCAGAGCTGCCCGCATGTCTCTCAGCATGTTCCGCAGCACCGCTCAAATCATCATCATCCCCACCTCCATAGCCTCCTCCTCCACCGTAGTTGTTGTGTCTTCCCTGTTCAACTGGACGGCCAGAGTATTCGTTCTCTCCTCCATCGTAGCCTCCTTGTTGACGTCTTCCTCCATCATCTCGCCCGCCATATGCACCCTCCTGATGTCTCTCTCCTCCACGATCATCACGTCTTTCCCCTCCATATCCATTTTCATCACGTCTCTCTCCTCCATAGCCTCCACCTTGGCCAGACTGGTCATTGTCGTAGTAATCTCTGGCAGACATGTCTTGACGATCAATTAGCGGGGTAGTCTTCCTAAACTACGTACAGAAGAAACAAACAATGGATCAACGAATCTGCTAGAGAAAGTGTACTTACTGATGATTTTTGGTGTTTGATGATAGTACTAGAGAAGTTGCAGAAGATGTCTTTGTTACTTCGAATGTTGATTTGAAGTGAAGAGAGTGAGTTGTTCAGCTCCTCTAACTTAGTGATGACGAAGCTCTGGCGGGGTTGTTTCGTTTATCGGCTCACTCGCAGCCCCCTGTGCATGATCTCACGCTAGTGAGAACGCCCCCTTTCCCCTGCCGAGCCCTTGGCACTAACCAGGTTTGACATGAAAAAAGAGTAAATGTCAATGAAGAGAGATAAGTGAATAAACATACATCATACTGAAGAAAGAAAAATGAGTCTGGCATTTGGAAATGGGAAGATGTAAGACTTGATTCGAAAAAGGCCTATTCACTCAAGTCTGCTCAAAGGCTCTGGCCTTCCTCCTCCTCAGTAACTCTCCTAAGGGAATATCATCCTCAGAGAGTACTTCTGCGTCTTCATCAACGCCATAGTCGTGCAGAGTATCTCCATCTCTATTTGTCCACTTCCGTACTTCTGCATGGGTAGATTCTTCTTCTTCACTCTCACTTTCGCTCTCTGATCCATCATTTTCGCTTTCTTCCCCACCGTCCTCTGTCTGTTTCCATCTCTTGTGATCTTGCTGCTGTCGTTTTCTAAAAGCCGCCATCTCTTCCTCCGGAGTGCCATATACTCTCTCATCTTCCTTCTGTCGTTCGATTCGTTCTCCCCTTGACATCTTATCCGGATCTGGCGGAGGCCATGCCTTATCCGCATCCTCAAAGCCGTTGACTTCCCAAGTACCGGCACTTTCAACACTTGGTCCTCCTCCAAATGGCATGAACCACATCAACACATTCTTAGTCCCCATTGCCTGACACAGATTGCTCCAGATCCCAATATCGTATGGGAATTCCTGGTGCTGGATCCGCATTCGCTGACCGCCGCTCGCATAGACATAGCCGTTTGTTCTCAGCGACCTGTCCACCAATGCTTCATGGCGCTCAATCTCCCAACTTTCAATCATCGTTGTATTGATTACAAGACCCCATCCAGCTCGGACGAGAAGGATTCCGAGAGCAAAGAGCGTGAAGCTGTTGACCACGAGAAGAACAAACAAATGTGCCATTGCCCATGCTGGAGGACCGAGATACGACGGAAGGCTTCGGTTGTCCCATATTACCATCATGCGTATGTATAGGTGGTATGCGAGGATCGACATGGAGAGCACAGCATAGAATACGAAGCGGTAGAAATGTGGGAAGGTTGTGTGCGAAACGCAATTCGTGGTCCATGGACAGTGGTGATCCATCTTGGGGATACATCTAGTACGGTAGGCATTAGAATCTATTGTCCAAGGTACCCAGCGCAGAAAGTAGCATACCGTCCGCATTTCCTGCAATGATGGGCCCTCGGTGGCTTCACTGCATCACATTTCTTGCACCATCTTAACTTCCTGTCGAATGTCAAGACACTTCCATCAGCCTCATTTGCCTCTCTAACTGGAGCAACCTTATCAACCCATCCTTTTCGTCCCGGATCCGCTGTGATTGCTCGCTCATAACACCACCATATTCCAGCGACAAAGATGTTGAACCATAGAGCCTGCTTCTGGCTCAGGGGTCCAGGTTCGATATAATAAAACAGCACCTGTGAAGAGTAACTGAGGAAAGAGATGAGAAGCGCAACAAACGGTACAGCAATTCGCTCAGCCGCAGGCAAAGCGAATGGAATGCTCAGACCCGGCATGCCTGGTCGTCGAAGCTGTGGCACGAGATGTGAATTGTTGGCATGATGCAGCCTCGCAGCCTTGTGAAAAGTCCAGACATGGACTCGGCATGATTTTGGCCCGTCAGATCTTCCGCCGCCATCGGTTCAGAGTGACTTCTTGCTGAGTAAACCGTAGAGTGGATCTAATTGGCTCATGAGCCGACGGCATAATATGACGCCGATCAACAAAGGAGAGACTCTTCTCCGACTTCAAACCACGAGCTGCACGCTTTCGCAATCGCTTCTGGTAGTCAAGCCTCTTTCATCCCGATGAGGCTCGCTTGACAATGCTTGAATCGGACATTGCAGCCCGAATTCAATTGCTTTTCAGCCTGCGGTGGGGAGGTCGTGATGAAAGCCCACACGGCGTAACTATCAGTGCGGTAGGTAGCAGTGATTCATAATGGTTTTTTTCCTGCTCTTTCTTTACGTCACTAGAGCATCAAGTCCACTATCCTTTCTCTGTGTATAAAGTATTTGTTGTGCTCTGTGGAGTTTGTTGTATTTGATCATCAAGTCATTATCTTTGTACAGCATCTTGCGCAGTCCACTCGAAAAAATCGATCCACACAAGCTCCATTTACCACACCTGATATTGTACTCTCATGGCAACCATGAGTGCACCTGCAGCTGCTCATTTGAGCGAAGAGAAACTCGATGCAATCCCCCCTTCTCCTTCAAGCGCCAGCCTATCAGACGGAAATCAGTCTTCAGATCTCTCCCCTCTGGAAGAAGCACAGCCAGTATTCAAGCCAACAAGGGGCTTCATCCTCGCTTTTTCTTCAATATGTATCATTACAGTCGCAGCAGCTCTCGACGCAACATCTCTCAGTATAGCACTTCCCATCATCACAGAAAAGCTCAACGGAACAGCCATTGAAGCTTTCTGGTCTGGTACTTCCTTTTTGTTGACTTCGGCTGTCTTCCAGCCTGTGATTGCTGGACTTAGTCATGTCTTTGGTCGAAAAGAAGTAAGTCTCCTCTCAAAACCCCAAAGACCTCTCTGCTAATCTTCTATAAAGTTAATGCTCGCCTCTATTGTCTTCTTCTTCGTTGGCTCTGTGGTGTCTGCACTCGCAGAGAACTTCACGATGATGTTGGTAGGACGATCAATACAGGGAATTGGTGGAGGTGGAATAATGTCGCTTGGAGAGATCCTCGTTACAGATCTCGTCCCTCTCGCAGTTCGAGGAGGTATGCATACTAGATCCCGCTCCTTCCTTGAAGCTATACTGACTGTGTAGCCTGGTTTGGATATCTCGGATCCATGTGGGCAATCGGTAGCGTCACAGGTCCATTGATGGGAGGAGCCTTCGCCCAGAACGTTTCATGGAGATGGATCTTCTGGATCAATGTGCCCATCATCGCTGTCGGAACAGTCGCCATTGTTATGTTCCTCAGACTCAACAAAACCCCTGGCGAGCTTGTTCGAAAGATCAAAAATTTCGACTGGCTAGGATCAGTTTTATTCGTCGCCTCGAGTGTCTCCTTCCTCATCCCTTTGACATGGGGTGGGATCATGTATTCGTGGACATCATGGCGGACACTCTTCCCTCTGCTAGTCGGCGTTGCTGGTGTTATCGGCTTCGGTATCTACGAGTACTGGCTGTCAAAGAGAGCTTTCGATTCAGAGGGCAATGCTCTCCCCGGCAACCACACGGAGCCCATCATACGATTTACGATATTCAACAACCGGACTATGCTCATCACTTATCTCGAGACACTCATCCATGGCATAGTACTCTGGTCGTTACTCTACTTCCTCCCTTTATATTACGAGGCTGTCCAAGGCTACACACCCATTATCTCAGGCGTGGCCATCCTCCCCGAAACCAGCTTCGTCGCTCGTAAGTCCCACTCACCATCTAACAATCTCTACACATCAAGCAAAGTCTAACAACCCACCCAGCAATGTCCGTAGTCGTCGGTATCATCTGCGCCAAGACAGGTCACTACAGATGGGCAATCTACATCGGTTGGCTACTCACTACCCTAGGAGCAGGCGTCCTCATCCTCCTCGGCCCATCAACCTCCATCGTATCCTGGATCTTCCTCAACTTCCCTATCAGCATCGGCACCGGCATGCTATTCCCCGCCATGGCTCTCGCCATCCAAGCCGCGGGCCGACAAGAAGACTCCGGCCACGCAGCCGCCTTCTACTCATTCACGCGCGTCTTCGGGCAATCTCTCGGTGTAGCCATCGGCGGCGTCATCTTCCAGAACCAAATCAGACTCAAGCTCCTCAGTTACGAACTTCTCGCTCCTCTCGCGGATGCGTATAGCAAGGATGCTACTGCCTTGATTGGTGTGATTAAGGCGATGGAGGATGGGCTGGAGAAGACGCAGTTGATTCAAGCTTATGCGGATGCTTTGAAGATGATCTGGGTTGTGATGTGTGCGTTGAGTGCTGTTGGCTTGGTGGCTAGTTTGGCGACGAAGGGATACTCGCTTAATCAGGAGCATAAGACTCTGCAGGGTTTTAAGGAGCAGGAGAGGTTGGCAGATCCGGAGAAGAGTCACGAGTAATGGTGAATACGAGAAGCTGTTTGTTGTGTATGGCTGAGTGGAGTCAGCTTGCTTCATAGTGTCGTTTGCGGAGAGTGGCCTGGGGTGGCTGTAATGAGTTAGGGAGAAGTGCATATTCTGGTGTTTCGGTTAGAGTAGGCCAAATTTTAGACAGGCATAGGGTAGCATGGCGTTCAGGTAGATAAGACCGCACAGCTTGATAGACTGTACAATAGAGTAGACACACACACAACTTAACTAATGTAATCCATATCCCACTCGTCACTATAGGCTCATCTGATTACAACCTTACTTCGTGTTTACTCTGAAGTCACAATGTCATTTTTACACGCCGAGCCTTTAAATGGAAGTAATAGCACACCAATCCTAGCTCAAGAACAAAACTTCAGAACGAAAAGCTGTCTCATGCATATCATCAAATTCTATTTACGTCCCCCTCCCATGTCCCTAAGTTGCCCACCACGTGGGCAGCGGGTGAAGAAAACTCTTACAAAAAAGCCACGCTCTATCTCTCCCATCGTCGTCATCATCCATCAATGTAATCAATCCATGGTTGCTGCTCCACCTAAAGAATCGACCTCTCAAAATAACCTAGTGGAAGTCATATAGCTCATCTATGCATCAACGCTCATTCCTCCCAGAAAGTACAAAACAGAGCAGTCTCAATAATGCCAGATGTACTCGCCAGCATTGTATCTCCACCTAGAAACCGCAAGAAGGCTTTGAAAACACCCATTTACCAATCTGCTTCCTCGTCTCTACCACGTTGCATTGCAGACTGTCTCGCTTTCAGTGCTTCGGCCAATCCACCCGCGAAGCTGGGAGTTGGTGTGCTCCGTCCGCTGTCGCTTCCATTGACACTCAAGCCAGAGTCGCGAGGTGCAGGAGGGGGTGCTGGCTTGCGACCTCCAGCTGCGGGTCGCTTTGCTGGAGGGGCAGGAGGTGTAGGCTTGGCGCGGACTACCGGGCCGTGACCGTTTGACTTCGCGGCCGCTGGTGGGGGAGGAGGAGGCGTCGGTCGAACAGCTGGAGCAGCTGGCGGTGGCGGCGGTGCTTCTTCTTTGAGGTACGCTGAGGGAGCCCATCCTTGTTGACCAGAAGGGTGCTTTGCAAGCCACCATCCTGTTAATATTAGCATGTGAAGATCTTTAGGGTACCACAAAACTTACCATTGTTTTCCTTCTGAAGAATGGTTACAAGCTCGTCCTTTGCCATTGTAATCTCATTGGCGCTCTGGCCGTTGAAGTCATAGAGCACTCTGTATTGCGGTTCTCGTGGAGGTGCAGCAGCTACGGGAGGAGCAGGTGGTGGAGGCGGCGGAACTGACCTGCCAGATGATGCTGAGGGATTGTTGCGTGTGTGATTGGGAACAGATACAGCAGCAGGAGGTGCAGGCATGTTTCGCCCTTGAGTGGCTCCACCATTTGACTGAGCCACAGGTTTGGTATTCCTAGTGCCATTGGAGAATTTCGAAGGCCTTCCGCCAGGTCCGCCTGGCTTGATGAGTTTGCCTTTGGTGAATGGCTTTGCAGCAACAGGCTTCCCTTTGGGCATTGGTCTTGATACCGAATTGGGAGGTTCGCCCCCTTTGGTATGGATAGCACCACTCTTGTAGAAGTCTTGCTCCATAGGCGAGTCTTTGACGACCTTGATGACTTGCATCTTACCAGGCTTCTTGGCATACTCGATCGAGTCCGAGATCTTGAGGCTGAAACCACCTCCTGGGATGGCCATTGACATGTGAGTGAAAAGCTCAGTCTTGAGCACACAGTTCAATAATGGATCTGCCTCCTGTGGAGAACCGACTCCAAGCGAAAACCAGTCGTCTCGGCATGTCGATGTACCTATAAATTTGATGGCACCAAGCGGGATCGATCGTTCAATAGCAATTTGAACCTGTTTGTTTACCAGATGCTGCGAGATGATATAGAACTTGCTCTTGGTCAATACCAAAATTCGAGGACTCGCTTTACTGGATCGGCCAAATTTCGTCTCCAATATTTCGCCTCGGCAGGAGAACAAAACCTTCTCATTTGTTGGGAGGTTGGTGGCATTTCGGATTCGAGAACCAGGACCGCTGGTGGCAGCAATACCAAGGTAGTCACCCATGAAGCGTCTTGAGCCAAGAAGACTCATTCTCCTTCGCTCTTTACGGCCTTGTAGAACCTGATGGCCACGATCTCGAAGAGCAAGAAATTCGGCACCGACCCTCTTCTTCCTCCACATTCTCTGGATACGTGTAGCGGCCTCGATACGGATTCGGAGGAAAGCTCGCCAGACCCGCTGGATTCTGATAGCCATATTATGCCAATATCTGTCACGCATGTGCTCTAAAGCGAACAATGTCTCTGGCGCTTTGATGAACGCTTTCGTTACACCCATCTGGAACTCCTCCGCTGGAATGCTTGTGTCCTTCAGAATTTGTTTTGCGCCCGACTTCGCATCTCCAGTCCAGGTATAGTCACCAGCGTAAGAAGTCTGAGGGGATAGAAGATAAAATCTTTCCACGAACTTGTCAAAGGTCTGTCGGTACGCGAATCCAGCACGCCTAATCCGGACGTTCTCTTGAAGACCGAGATACTTGATCTGATGCATGACATTCGGAACGTTATACTCGGTAGGAGATTTATTCTCGTTAGGCTTGATCGTTCGAATGTAAGAAGGCTCGGCTTTCATCAACGTCGCTACTAGATCATTTGCAGATGCCTTGATCTTGTCTCCTGCGGAAGGAGGCTGCTTTCTGTTGTCCTGGTCGACTTGATGAGGGAATAGCGTATGTACGAATTCGTTTTGGCTATTGCCGAAAAGGTTGAGAAGACCTTTCAGAAGCTGGTCCTTGTTCTTATCCGTAATTCCATCAACAGTGTAGGCCACGTCTCCAGCGTAATGCTTGATAATGAAATTGCCTTGTCGAGGAGTCAAGTGGGGATTCGACATGCCGTTGATAGCTGTCATGAATGTTCGATCGCAAGCAGCAGGATCTGCGTGGGCAGTCTTCGTGGCGTCTTTCATGGCAGAAAACACACCAGGTGGCCTTACAGATTCAATCAAGTCACACACAATCTTGTTATCGAAATATGTGATAGGGGTCCACTTGATCTGCTCCCGTGCATACTCCTCCTGCTCGGTCTTCAATGTCAGTTGAATGAAAATCTGTTGCAGCTTCTCATTAACGTAGTTGATGCACAGCTGCTCAAAACTGTTCTTCTCGAAAATCTCAAATCCATAGATGTCAAGAATACCAATGGAATTTGCTGTGGCAGCACGAGCCTTCAGGGAAACGTTTACACGCTCCACAATCCAGTTAAAGAGGTTGTTGTAAAGTGCCTTTGCAAGAGCATCTCTGGTTGCCAAGGCTTGCGCGGGATTCGCTGGAGACTCGATGATTTCCCCATTTCGAGGAGTGAGAATTCGAATGGTGATGGCCTTAATGACGTCTGCTGGCTCAACCTCTAGCAAATATGCCAGGAAATCGACGACAGATTGGTCCACGACTTCGGCATATCCGTCCTTGTCTTCCCGAAACCCAATATTGCCTGTCCACAGGATAGCAGCCAGGACTCGGAAAATCTCATCCTGTTCTTGCTGTGACATGCCAATGATGTTCATCGCTTGAAGGGTATCATTCCACTCCGCAAGATCGTCGATACCATCAACATCCAGACATTTCGAATTGCTTGTGTAAGCATATGTACTGGGCCCTTGGATACCGAAATTTTGCTTATAGGTGCTTGATGCCCCCTTTGTGAACTGGTAGAAGATGTGGAAATTTCGCTCGTTCTGAATCTGTCCGACAACTCTCGAACTTTCCAGCAGATAGTTGGTGATATCCGCACCAACAGGCTCTCCCTGAGCATTGAACTGTAATTGCAAGTACTTGCCGAATCTGGACGAGTTGTTGTTTCGCAGCGTCTTCGCATTTCCGAACGATTCTAGCAGAGGATTCGTAGCTAGAACCATATCTTTGGTTTCTTGAATCGAAGAATTTCCGCCTGCGGAGACGTTTGCAATATACTGCATTATCCGCTTCGCAGCCTCCGTCTTTCCTGCTCCCGACTCTCCCGAAATAATTACACATTGGTTGTCCTTGTAGGCTTTCATGTTATAGTACGCAGATTCGGCAACAGCGAAAACGTGAGGGGGCATCTATAGAACTTTAGCTGGAAGTCTTCCGAGGCCCGAGTAGGGAGGGTATTACAAACCTCCAAACGGTTCTTCCCCCTGTAACTGTCCAGAACTGTCTCTGTGTAGATCCCCACTGCATTATATATCAGTAATTGTACCTCGATTCCCAATTGTAGAACTTACGATCCCGGAAGGGATTCACAGAGACCAACACATGTCCAATGTATGTCTACCAGACGTCAGCAGATGCCCAGCGCGGTGATGTTTCGGATTCCGGATGCCATACATATATCTCTGCATTCTCGAATCTCTTCTTGAGATTGTCGTTTATGGCCTCATTCGTGACTTTGCTGATCAGAGTAAGATCCGAAACCCCCACTTCCTTCTTCTTAGTCGTATCGAATGCTGCCTTCTTGATATTGGGCTTCGAGCTGCCCGATGCCGCTGCACGACCACCACCCGGGTTGGCGGCTTTGTCGCCCTTCGGTCTTCTACTTATACCCTACGATGGCACACGAGTTAGTCAAATGCCCTCAGTGATGAAACTCATGGCTGCTGATAGTTTACCATCTTGGAAATTTCCCCTGGCCTGGGACGTCTTCTTCAGGATGCGCCCCGCTCGCTGATTGCTGCTACCGATGTGCGAGAAAGCCAGGTCTGAGTTATGGTAATGGAGAGCACTTCTGGGATGCGCGACAAGGTCTCATCAAGAGAGAGGCGTGGTGGTGAGAAGTTCTGAATATTTGGATGTTGGGAATCGTCAGAGGTGTTGAAGGGTCCAACACACCTCACAGGCAGTTGCTCGCTTCAGTGGGGTCGGGAATCGCCCCAAGGCGACCGACTTTTCTAAAGGCAAAGCTGACGCAAGTGGAACAACAACTCAGCCTCGTCCACGTAAAGTTACTTTGCGAAGTTGCCACCTCATGCAGAATGCTTTGGTCAGCAATGTGTGCGAGGTAATCATTTTAGCCAATTCGATGCAACTTGGAGTCGAGATCTATCAAGGTTGTGCTCGACTGGTCGAAGAGCGCATTCACTCCAATTCTTCACAAGAGCCTTCGTCGCTATCACCCAACTGCCAGGATCCCCAGCTTCAACACGAATTACACACCACGAGCAGATAGCAGAGAGCAAAGATGCCTATGCAAAGACCTCGGCACTTCGCGTGCAACGAACGTCAGCCTGCTTGATGAGGTAATTGCGCAAGGCTGGCTCTCTTTCCTGCTCTAGATTATCCTTCCAAACTCGATGCGTAGTCATCATCTAAGAGGTAAGCAAACATTGTCTGCCAATGAGGAATACTTACCAGAACCGTTTAGTCTATTGGCTGTCAGTGCATTCCATATTTCAACGGTACCAGTTCTTGTTATCTTCGATACAAGAAACGTCTTCTACCCCGAAGAAGCCATCGCGAATCCGCACAAGACATCACACGGCCACAAGACCTGACATAATCTGTGCATCTGGAAAGTTATGTGGCAGTTGCTAGGACTGTTTTGATAGTCTCGCAGTGGCTTTACTGTTTTGTTTTTGATACGACAGACTAATTATCACGATACAAGACTGGAGACAGTTGCAAAGTACAAGACCAAAGCCAGTGGCTGATACACAGTTCCTTGCGAAATTTCTTTAAATTCTTGATACTGTCTATCTCTCTCGTTTCTTCTTTTCGTCTTGGATGGGAATGCTTCAAGATGCTTCCCATTGACCAAGCTGACAGCTCGGGTTGTACTTTGAAATCTAACTTAGTAGATCGCTACCTTGGCACATTTTCTTTACGCTCAGCGGCTATGAAGCACATTGGGAGGAGCATCTTAGCTACTTCGCTTTGACAGCACCCACTTTCGTACATGCCTATAAAGACGTCTCGTCTACGAGCTTTCATGGGGTTGGGAGAGCAAGTGCCACCTACTTTGACATCTTGATGTTCATTGCCACCAGTTGCTAGCGCTCCAAACAAACGTTACGTAAGGGGACAATGCTTCTCAAGTTCACAGAATCGTGGTGTAGATGTCTACCTCACCAACGTGTGGCGTGGATCTTGCAGAGCTGTTACTCTGCAGCTACATGAATTTAAAGACCATATTGAAGCCGATAAATTACGCAAAAGTATCGTTGCGTTAGAGTTTGTGATGGAAGAAAATAATCGTGCAAAGTACTCAGGATCGTTGACAACATTCAATTTAGTGGTGTGTGGAGCGCTGGGATTGCCATGTTGCGAACACTTCAGTTTCTAACGTATCTTCTATGAAGAACTAAATGTGTTTTTCCCAATCCCCGTCATCGACGGGCTGTGTGCACCGACTTTGCATCCGCCCACAGCCTCAATTGGGTTCAGAAATTGATTCATCGCCTTTGAGTCTTTACACAACGACACGGATCATACAGCAACGGCAACAGTTAGACATCTATCTTCTCAACAGCCAGCTGCACTCATTCAAGATGCGGTAGCCAACCGGTATGATTGGATTTGATTGCTGGTCAACCCCTCGCTCATTTGACTTTTGCCTCATCTGCTCACTTCCAAGGCAGTACAGCGGCAGAACTTGCTACCAAGATTGGGGTAATCGGTATGGACTAGACCCAAAGTATATGAAGCTTAATGCAACTTAAAGCTGTGAACTCAGAAGCCGACTGGTATGATGTTCATGCTCCCAAGATATTGGTCGCAGATCTTGAAGCTTGGTCTCTTCCGGTCAATGCCTTCTCTCACAAGTAACAAGTTCACAATACGACTTTACCCCACGGACGGCATGCAAGGCAAGCACACCTCCAGAGCGGTCAGAATAAGCTTCATATTTGCCTACAAGTGGGAAGATTGCTACTAGTGATGCAGCTATCCAATGTCCGTACAAGTTAAAGAGAGATGAAGAGTGAAGGGAGAGCCCATATTGATCACGTGGAATGTATATGAGGCTACGGACAAGGCTGACGTATAATGATCTACAATTAACCTTCATTCTGGCCCACAGGATGTCGCAGATAATCGAGCATCCACTTGGCCACATCCGCCTCACCGCACCAGCGTTCGACACGCCACCACATGTGTGACAGTTTGTGCCGGAGAACCGAATAGCAAGTGACAACTTTCAAGTTACATGAATCAGACTGAAAGCACCGTCCACTGTTCATTCAATATTTTCGGATGTCGTCTAAAAGCGGTCAAACTTTGTGACGAGTGTAACCCTGACAGGTGTTGCAGCCAGCCATTGGATGCAACTGTGCCAATCCTCTGGGTCGCTTTTAGCACCCCCAGAATTGCCCAATCACCAAGCTTAGCGCCCGTTCCAACAGAAGAGGCCCTGGAAGTCGCTATAAATATAACTTTTCGATGCAGTTGAAGGTCGATTGCAGAAGAGTCCAGTCCAGTAGATCGGTCCAGTAGTCCCAAGTCCAGAAATCAGATCTCATCGCCAGAAATTCGGGTTTGCTTCTCGAGGAACAGTCTCCAGGGACACCGGCCATTGTCTCGCCGAGAAGAATATTGCCGTGGTGATCAAGCAATTATCTCATTTGAGGACAGATGATTGCAGTCGATCAATCTTGCGCCTGGCGCTTGTCGTGGGGGTGAGACGAGTCGAGACAATTCCTCCTTTCCTCCTCCGTTCGCGACCCTGGATCGGCTTCCTTCATGGCCCATTCCTCGACTTTCTCGTCTGGTGCACTGACTGGTGCTGTCCTGCTCGCCGAACAAAGTAGCATCTCCTGCCGTCAGAACCTTAGAGGCGGCTTGACATCCATCTCATCACGGCGGGCGGGCTTGCATGGGAACTGGCATGGAGCTCAGTGACTGGTCCGGACGCGCAGAATCATGGGCCAGGCAGACTACCCCATTCTGGTCGACGAATCCCTGGCCAGCCCAAGCGCCGGGATGGCACGAGGCGTCGGAGCCTTTCCTGTCAACGGTCATTTGAATATGCGCTGTGTCGCTTTGCCCAGCTCAAGTTCTGAGAAACCTCGAGAACTTCTTTGCAACAACAACAGGAATCTGCCCACAATATATCTCTCTCGACATACTACTGAAAGAATCGTACGATTCTTGCATTCTCTGACCTCACTTCTGGCCTTCTCGCCCGAACTCAAAACATCAGACAAGATCTCAGGGGCCTGCATCGACTCTGTCGGTTGTCCAAGCGTCCGAGGACACTCTGTAACAACCCACGTCTCACACTGCCACTCTCGACAGGCCAAGCTTTTTGACACCACTCTAAAAGCCTCGAAACGACCAGTTGCATCCGATTTCCTCCCATCGGATTGATCTGATACAGGGCTGCCAGCTCTCGAAACCGTCTGCTACGTCTGATCTTCGACACAACAGCGGACATCGACCCCATCACGGCCCATAGAAGCTCAGATGGCATGCCAAAGAGGGCCGTGACAACCAGGTAGCGAAGGAAGATTATTTTCTCAAGGCCTCTAAGGAACGCTGTCAGGTTTCATGGGAACAGTGGTATCCGATATCATTGCTGTCAGCCCCGCATAAAACATCCGCTCGAGCCCAAACCACCACGGCACTGGTCTATACCGTGAACGGGAAGGCAACTGGTACGAACCTTTATATCTCTTCATCGCCCAAAACCCCTGGATCCCTTTCCTCTCTTTCTTGCGGCAAGGAGAAACAAGCTTTCGCTTTCAACCTTCCCTCCTTCATAACCACCTCTCCTGCTGGCTCAGTTCTTCTTTTCTTGGGTGTCGTCCATTCTTTCAATTGTTAGGACGGTGGAAATACAAGTTTTTAATTCTAAGAATCGAATCTAGAGGCACCGTCATTCGTTCACCGGTTGCCAATACATCTCGACGACTGCCTCATACGACAGTTCCGTCGCTGGTCGACATTTAATATAACCTTGGGGAATTGGGAGGTGTTCAGGAAGCGACGACATCACGATGGGGTTCACAGACGAGCTCAAGGCGCAGACGAGGGGGTCCAAATTATTATTCAACTTCCTGTTCCATGGCTTCCACATCTTCCTATTTGTTTTCGGATGGTAAGCATTGTCCAAGGAGTCGAGGGGTGGATGGGGCTGACTATCTACAGGAAGAAACAACAAGATGATCCTAGGCTCGCGGGGTTGAATACCCTTACTTTCTCAGTTTGGATATCTCGTGGTGCAGGTCTTGTTCTATCGGTGGATGGATCGATGATTCTTCTGCCTATGTGCAGGAATATCTTGAGATATATCCGACCAAAGGTCAAGTTTCTCCCACTCGACGAGTCGCAATGGTTCCATCGACAAGTTGCGTACTCTATGCTGTTCTATACCATCTTGCACACGACAGCCCATTATGTCAAGTAAGTTGCATTCACTCCTGTCTCACATGACATTATTAACACTCTACAGTTTCTTCAACGTTGAGAAGACCCAAATTCGTCCAGTCACCGCTCTCCAAATCCATTACGCCCAAGCAGGAGGCATTACTGGCCACATCATGCTCCTGTGCATGCTTCTCATGTACACCACCGCGCACGCAAAGATTCGCCAACAGTCTTTCGAAACCTTTTGGTACACTCATCACCTATTCATACCATTTTTGTTAGGGCTCTACACTCACGCTACCGGATGCTTCGTTCGTGATACCACACAACCATTCTCTCCTTTCGCTGGCGCCGATTTCTGGGGTCATTGTATCGGTTATGAGGGTTGGCGTTGGGAGCTCTGGGGAGGTGGACTTTACCTCGCCGAGCGTCTTTATCGTGAGATCAGATCTAGAAGAGACACTTCAATTGTCCGAGTCGTCCGCCATCCATATGGTAAGTTTGCTTCCCCTTCATCACTCACAATCGGTCTAACAGCGAGATAGATGCTATGGAGATCCAGTTCAGAAAGCCTTCAATGAAGTACAAGGCGGGGCAATGGCTCTTCCTCAACGTCCCATCTGTCTCTCAACACCAATGGCATCCATTTACCATCACCTCCTGCCCATTCGACCCCTACATCTCAGTCCACGTCCGTCAAGTCGGAGACTTCACCCGCGCTCTCGGTGATGCACTCGGAGCCGGACCCGCCCAAGCCAAACTGTACGACAGCGTCGACCAGAACGGCATGTACGAAGTCGCTCTCCAGAACGGTCAAACCATGCCCGAACTCCGCATCGACGGTCCATACGGAGCACCCGCCGAAGACGTCTTCGACAACGAAATCGCCGTCCTCATCGGCACAGGTATCGGAGTCACACCCTGGGCCGCCATCCTCAAGAACATCTGGCACATGCGTAACGGCCCTAACCCTCCCACCCGTCTCCGCCGCGTCGAGTTCATCTGGGTCTGCAAAGACACCACGTCCTTCGAATGGTTCCAAGTCCTCCTCTCTTCCCTCGAAGCACAGAGCCAAGAAGCCGCCAGCCGCGTCGGCGGCCAGGACAACGAGTTCCTGCGCATCCACACCTACCTCACTCAGAAGCTCGACATCGACACCGCGCAGAACATCGTTCTGAACAGTGTTGGTGCCGCTTTGGATCCTCTCACCGAGCTCAAGTCTCGTACGAACTTCGGCCGTCCCGATTTCGGGAGACTGTTCGAGGGCATGAGGGATGGTATCTTGGATAGGACGTATCTCAGTGGATTAGAAGGCGACATGAAGACAAACGTCGGTGTCTACTTCTGTGGTATGTCTCTCCCTTCCCCTTCCCCTACCCTCTCATAAATCCACACAACATCTCGACTAACATCATCACAGGACCTAATGTAGCAGCACGAGAGATCAGGAAGGCATGCAAGAAGGCCACGAGTCGTGAAGTGAACTTCTCATTCTGGAAGGAGCATTTCTAGATGAATGACACACCCCTATCCCATCCTCTTTTGTATGGCTACTTGTGTGTGTGTGTTTGTGTTCCTTTCTGGTTTCTTATTATACTCTGTCTTAAATAAATGATTTGATTCACGGAAACCGGTACCGGGATAGGATAGGATCAATCAGTCCCTTGTTGCTGTTACTGTGTGTCTTACTGGAGAGATATGAAGATGGTGTGCGTGGAGTGAGCAGTGTGGTGTCCTTTCAGGACTTTCGAGGAAAATGAGATTTTTTCTAGGAACAGACAGAGATGGATGGATGGGCGGTGTTGGCATTTTGGCGAGCGAGACCCGGTGTACATTTGGGTGCCCATATATTTTAGTGTTGCTAAGTCTAAGATAGCTTAATCTTACTTCACTTGTCCCCTTGGAAAATACATACTGTCCCTTGCCATCACTGTGATACTTGACTAACTATTTGATGTTGTGATTATTGGCGGCCTGTTCATTGGCTTTACATGTTCTAAGAGAAATACCTGACTTTGATGCCGAAAAGAATTCGTTTGACTCGAGTTGTATTTACTGCTTTTCATGATGTCTATGAATTTCCACCAAGATAAATCCCTAACCTTACAACTTACTCTGTCCCTCCTGAGGTACCTTAACCACAACCTTCCCCCAAGTACCTCTACTTCCCAAACTCTTCAGCGCATCGGGTACGCTCTCCAGACCTACGAACTCCTTATCCGTAAAGATAGTCCCTCTGAACTTCCCTTCATCAATCAATTTGAATAGACCATCCCAGACCGGCTCGATCGTCTGCGGCTCATTGATCGTGTACGCACCCCAATGCAGACCCACGATACTGATATTCTTCAAAAGCACCTTATTCATAGCCACCTTCTCAATCGCTCCGCCCGCAAACCCAATAACCAACAACCGTCCATTCCACGCAATGCACTTCGTGCTCTTATCAATCATGCCCACCGGATCAAACACAATATCCACACCTCGTCCCTTGGGCGTAATCTTCTTCACCAGCTCCGGCCACGCAGGATCCGTGTAATTGACAACATGATCCGCACCGAACGATTTCGCCACATTCAGTTTATGTTCTGTACCAGCGGTAGCAATGACCGTCGCTCCAAACGCCTTAGCTATCTGCACGGCCGCCAATCCAACACCACCAGCCGCCGCGTGAACAAGCACATAATCCCCCTCTTTAACACCAGCTCTTGTAACCAGGGCGCCGTAACTCGTCGGCGCGGTGACGAACAAGCCTGCTGCTTCGAAGAAACTCCACCCTTTAGGTACGGGCTTGAGGGCTTGCTCGAGCGCTGCGACTTTCGTGGCGTACCCGCCTTGCGAGGCGCCGAAGACGCGGTCGCCGACTTTGTATTTGGGGGAGCTATTGGAGGAGGGGGTGGAGAGGATGACGCCTGCGAATTCGGAGCCGGAGATCCAGGGGAGGGGGGGTTGATGTTGGTATTTGCCTGCGATTTGGAGGAGGTCGAAGAAATTGGTTGCGGATGCGTGGATGCCGACTAGGTATTGATCTTTGGAAGGGACTGGATCGGGGAGGTCGATGACTTTGAGATCCGAAGGACCCTAGAGATAGGTATTAGATATTGGATTTGCGAAGAAAGGAGCAGAGGGAAAGATAAGCTGGCTTACTTTGACGTATTCCTTGATCTGGATTCCACGCATTGTGAAGTGTTGATGCGGAATATCGGTACAGAGAAAGTCGAATAGGGTAGGGCAATGGTACAGAATCGGAATGCGTGAGGCTTTATTGAGATTGTACAAAATAAAGTCGAATTGGAAAAATATGAAGAGAGAAGGATGGAAGAGATGGAAGTGTTGATACCAGTACCTAGGTAACTGGTCCTGGCTTACAGCTCCATCGCGGGGAAGCGAGATGGAGAAGAAGCCGAGACCGAGGCTTTTTCAACCCCTGCCTGGCCCTGATTGATTGTTAGAAGCAATCACGGTACGGTACAGTACAGTACCAGTGAATTCTCACTCGAGATCGATGGTACGTAGAACGATCACCGGGTCCCATGTGATAATATACAAAGCCTAAGTAAGGTATTGCAGAGAATGCGGCAAATAGACCTTCAAAGCCTTGCTTTGGTAATGTTGTCGTTGCGTAGCGGAGCAATTCGCTCGAGTTGCGTGTAGGGAGACTGGACGTTCGACCGAAATTTGAAGTCTGGCCTGAGAAGCTGGTAGACTGACATGGAAGGCGGACTTGGTAAGTGACAGGGCCTCGCGTCCAGGAGGAAGCCTCGACTGGAGAATAGGTGAATAGGTAGGAACTTTCAAAAGTCATGAACTCTTCTTCTTGGCAATTTACCTACTTAACTTACCTTCTTAGAGAATTTACCACTTTCAAATTCTCACACACTCTCTCTTCTCCCCATCTATAACGACTGAACAAACCCACCAAGACTCGAGCAGACAGGCAGCTCAAGACCCTGCTGCACGTTTAGCGACAGGCTAGTGATCAACGTCATCTGCCCGCCGCCTCGACTCTCGCCTAAGGATAGTCCCTCTATCTAAAGTGAAATACGGTGGTGTTGATAAAGAACGCACGCATTTGCCTTTCGTCGAACCCGCAGTCAAACCACCCAAGAAACTCCCCATCCGTGGCCATCGACTATTATCCTAATAGTACAAAAGATACAGTTCCATCTCCATATCAAGAGTCTGCGAGGAATCGAAGATGGCCAGCGAAGACGCCACTGTTGAAGGCGCCGACCCGCAGCTCAGCTTCAAGGTTAAGACATCCAGCGATGGCATGCACAGCATCACAATAGCGGAGACCGCCACTGTCCTCGACCTGAAGACGAAGCTATCGGGAGATGAGTACGAGAAGGGAGTATCGGTGGACCGAATGCGCCTGATCTACTCCGGGAGAGTCATGAAGGATCCGGAACCCCTCAGCACATACAAGATCAAGGCGGGCAACACGATACACATGGTGAAGTCGGCACAGTCAAATGCTGCCCAGACTCCTGCCAGCTCCGGCACTGGTACTGGTGCGGCTGCTCGAGCAGCTCCAGGTGTACCTACCAATATGGCGGCGGGAACGGCCAACAATCCGCTTGCTGGTTTGACGGGAGCTAGATACGCTGGACATATGGGATTACCAGGAATGGACATGTTCGGTGCGGACGGTGGAGTAAGTGGGCTCTACTACGCATGGCAGAGACGATGCTAATCTTTCTCGCAGATGGGTGCTCCTCCAAGTGAAGATCAAGTAGCTTCTATGCTCGATGATCCAAACATCCAACAAACCATGAACGAAGCCCTCCAGAACCCAGCTATGGTCGATATGATGATCAACTCGATTCCAGGCCTACGAGACAACCCCCAAGCTCGGCAGATGTTCAATGACCCTGAGTTCAGACGTATGTTGACAAACCCAGATGCCATTCGACAAGCAGCCAACATGAGAAGAATGATGCAGGGTGGAGGAGCAGGCGGTGGTTTCCCAGCACCAGGAGCTACAAATACAACACCAAGTGGCGCAGCTAGCAGTACTCCTAGCCAAAACCAAACACCTTTCAACCCATTTGCTATGCCGCCAGGCTTTGGCATGCAAGGAGCTGGAGCAGCAGGCAACCCGTTCGCAAGCCTCTTCGGTCCACCAGGTCAGACACCTACCCAAACACCACCAGCACCTGGATCTGCAGGACAACAGACACCTGGATCACCACCCGCAGCCGACCCTAATGCCGCCAATCCTTTCGCCTCTCTGTTCGGCGGTGCAGGAGCTGGTGGTCAGAATCCTTTCGGTCAAGGCATGCCTCCAATGACACCTGAGATGATGCAACAAGCTATGCAAATGATGCAAAACGGTGGATTTGGTAATCTGTTTGGTGGTGGAAACCAATGGGGCGCTCCAGGCGGTGCGGCGAGTCCACCACCACCTGCTGATACGAGACCGCCCGAGGAGATCTATGCGGATCAGTTGAGGCAGTTGAACGATATGGGGTTCTTTGATTTTGATCGTAAGTATTCTTTTTCTCTATACCACTGCAAGTCTTTTTGAGTCCACACTGGGAAGAGGTATCCAAAGCACTACCCAGACCCTCAAAAGGACTTGCTAGCAATTTCCTCCAGTATCAGGCTCGAGTAAAAGCGTTTTCTAACTCAACGTCCAGGAAACGTAGCGGCCTTAAGACGAAGTGGAGGAAGTGTTCAGGGTGCAATCGAGCAGCTGCTCAGCTGAAGGGGTTATCCTTTTTGAGGGACGAGAGCAATTGGGTGGGCGGGTGGCGGTATTCTCAAATGCATCCAGCGAGGGGCTGGGATTGGGATGCAGGCAGTCGAAACTAATTGCATGGTTCACGGCATTGTGATGATGAATGGGTGATGAGAAGAAAATAGCTTATAACAGCTAATGTTCCTTTTTTTTTTGATGCGGCAGAAATATGAAGCTTGTATTGCATTGTGCACCTTCGATCGAAGACATTATGAGCCTGAGTGAGTCCGGAGCAAACTTACTATCTCCCTCTGTTGCATTCTTCACCGTGCGGATCCTGCTACTCTACATGTAAGGTAGCATAAATGGAATGGAATGGATCATGATTTCCGATTTTGGTTATATTACCTCCTAGAAAAACTTTTTGTACAGTACATGTATATCTCTCGTCAGAGTCGTGACTAACTAGGTAGGAACGGACAGATGTTGCCGTGTTGAATATACATGCCACCCCTCCCCCTTCTCTCCCATACACCCACACACACAATCACACTCATACTCATACATGACTTGAAACAGACATGAATGATTAACTTACTGAACCGTGGAGAATCCTTATCGCTCCTATTCTTCTGCCATTGAACAGGCTGGGTGCATCGACCTTAAGCATTCCCTCAAATAGCACTATGGCAGTTCCGTAGTCAAGGACACACACATATATATACAAGAATCAAGATCCATAAAAGACGTACTATATAATTACTTCCCCGTCTCCGTCGAGACAGTCAGTTATTTGCCCCGAGGCGAAGATGAGAAGCGAATAAACAATACTATTCATAAGCAAGTGAAAGAGGAAGAAACGAAACATCTGTCCGAATACTCTAAAATCTCAATTCCTCATCTCATTTCTATGGTATATCTCTCAGCTTTCTAATCATACCAAGATCTCTCTCTCTTTCTTTATACACTTCTCTCTTTCTTTCCTTTCCAGTCCATCTCGTATTCGATTCACATCCGCAAACCCTTCAAATGACATAAACAAATGGCCTGGTACCCAACAAAATGCCGCTAGCCATGCAAGCAAACCAACCTACACCAACCAGCCAAGCCCACCCGCAAATCGAGAAGTCCGTCTCATCCCACCCAACCTTCCCATATCAAAACAATGTAAGTCCCCTAAACTCCATACCGCCAGCCACCAGACCAGAACTCAATCGTACACCCGTCCTCATTCCAATCCGAATCCCATATCCTATCCCTTCTTATTATTGTTATAATCATCATCATCAAGAGTCGTAACCGTCCTCTGACTATCCATCCACCGTCTCCCAACAGCCGGACGCTCTCTACTCCCACTCCTCCTATTCTCCTCCCCCGTCCCCTCCCCCGTCCCATCACTCTCAGGCGAGTGTTCCGCACTCCCAGGTTCAAGCCCCATACTATCAGCCGTAACAGCCATACTAACCTTCCTCTTCATATACTCCTCCCTCTGCGACCTCCCAGCCTCCCTCTCCAACCTCCCCACATTCTCCTCCGTCAGAGCTTGGAACGTCTCATCCTCAGCACCTCCCAGCGAACTCGGCACCAGATTAACAATCTCACCCGGCCCAGCAGCAGCGATAACGAGTTTCTCATCTCGGAGCGCAGTCGCTTTCTCCTCGGCTTCTTCCCGCTTCCCTGCTCTCTCGCCCTCGGTTTCCGGGCCCGGGAGGGTAAGTTGTTGGGAATTCTGGCGCTCGCTCATACTCGGCCGGTCAGGGTTGAGAGTAGCTGGTTTGGATTCGACAGTCGCTTGGGAGGAAGGTGGATTCCGCTTCGCGCGTCCGAACATGGGAATCGCAGCAGTACCGCAGTTGTGTTCTTCGGACTCGGGACAGTCACTCCCTGTGTCTTCGCTGCTAGTTGGGGTGTTGGGGATGCGTCTGCTGATTGCCCAGCGGACGAGCATTTTCTCTAGTGTTTTGGCTTTGACGGGTTTGGCGAGGTAGTCGTCCATGCCTGCTTTCTGGCACTTTTCGCGGTCGCCTTGAATGGCGGACGCCGTCATGGCGACTATAGGGATGTTGCGGGAGAGTGTATTGTAGGGGGCGTGATGTCTGAGAAGATGGGTCGCACGGT
Source organism: Leptodontidium sp. MPI-SDFR-AT-0119 (assembly GCA_020726505.1). Taxonomy (NCBI): domain Eukaryota; kingdom Fungi; phylum Ascomycota; class Leotiomycetes; order Helotiales; family Leptodontidiaceae; genus Leptodontidium; species Leptodontidium sp. MPI-SDFR-AT-0119. Next base: position 624,744 of record JAHLEZ010000013.1, on the reverse strand, counting down.
AGCCGTCGATGATGGGCATTTGGACGTCCATCAGGATTATATCTGGTTCTCCATGCGGTGCCTTGGGAAAATCGGCTTCGAGAACGTAGTCGAGTGCTTCTTTTCCGTTCCAAACTGCTGAAACTTCGAAGCCGAGCTTTTTGATCGTTTTCAAGGCGATTTGCTGGTTGATTGCACTGACATTCAATTAGTATTTGGGGATGGTGGCCTTGAAGGGAAACACTCACTTATCCTCAACAAGCAAAATCTTGATCTTCGCCCTCTCTTCACGAGACAACTCGAATTCGGGTGGTGCAGGTGGAGTCATGCTGATTGACCTGGATTTGTGACCTCCTCTGTGCGTATTCATAGAACTTTGCATTGGCGGTGTTCCAACAGCATGCTCATAGTCAGAACTGCTGCAAGAAACAGACATCTCCGATTGTAGACGGTCCGGGAGTGCACCGATGTCAATCAGTGTAGTTGTTCCGTTATGGAACTGGGGCTTGTTGAAAGGGATCGTAAAAGTTGCAATAGTTCCGGCTCCTAGAGTCGATTCTAACCCGATTTTTCCATGCATGAGATCGACAAGGTTCTTGCTGATTGTCAAACCAAGACCGGTTCCACCAAAACGTCGTGCCGTCGACGAGTCTGCTTGACTGAAAGGTTTGAAGAGGCGTTGCCTGACCTCTTCCTCAATGCCAATGCCCGTGTCTTCAACCACAAATTTTACCTCGAAGACGTCTGCTGTTTCCCGCTCTTTCAGAACCGAGAACTTAACATACCCCTCGCTTGTAAATTTGATACTATTGGTAAGCAGATTCGTGATGATTTGTCGAACTCGTCCTGGATCGCCCATGACGATGAGATCTTTGTCCAAGCCAACGGCAATATTGGATTTGAATGTGAGATTCTTCCGTTCAGCTGCAAAACCAAGCATTTTGCTGACATCCCTAACCACAACAGAGAGGGAGAATTGCACCTCCTCGATGTCCAGACGGCCGGACTCAACTTTTGAGAAGTCGAGAATGTCGTTAATTACAGTCAGAAGTCCATTGGCAGAGCGTTGGATGTTCTCAGCACAGTCTCGTTGTTCCTCATCCAGATCTGTATCTGCAAGAAGCTCTGCCATTCCAATTACACCTGCAATAGGGGTCCGGATTTCGTGAGACATGTTGGCCAGGAACTGGCTCTTCAATCGACTCGCTTCTTTGGCAGCGGCCTCGTTTGCAAGTAACCTAGTGTTCTCCTTCTCTTGCGCCCGAAGTTCCAACTCGCGGTCTTTAATCTCAGTGATATCCATACTCACACCGATCACACCGTCAATCCATGCTTCATTCACACGACCGCCATTGTCTTTCTTGCCGAGTACTGGGACGAATTTGGTGCTATACCACCTCTCATCAATACAGTGCTCCTGGACTTCTTCCATGGACTTTCCAGTCAAAATGTCTTCGATCGGTTTCAACGAGGTTGGAATACCGTTTTTGTCCCGTGGTGATTTGCTTTGATATAGAACATCGTAAACTGATTTGCCAACGAAATGATCGCCAGGGGTCGGCTTGCTGCTGACACTCTCGTCACCCGACTCCAGATCTCTCTCCAGGTCCCAGATAAAGGACCCCTCGAGAAGGGTTATCATTCGGTTTCGGTCCACGGCAAAGAGTGTGACCTGGGCATGTGTGATAACAGACAATAATTGTTGCCGCTGGAATTGAGTTAGTAGATGCCAAGGGTTGAAATGAGAAGAATATTCTCTTACCAATCTCTTTGCAGCAAATCTTGTTTCCACTGATTCGTGAATGTCGGTGCAGGTACCATACCACTTCTCAATTGCACCTGTCTGCAAGTTTCTCATGGGCAAGGCACGACCCAGCATCCATCTCCATTCTCCATCTCTATTCTTACAGCGGTACTCGGTGCTGTATGGTTCTCCTGTCTTGAGAGAGTGCTCCCATTTCTTCCCAGTACTCACCATATCATCAGGATGGAACGGTAACTTCCAGCCCATGCCGAGAGAGTCCTCTTCTGTTAATCCTGTGTACTCGTACCTGGGGACCGTCAGCATATTTTCACACAATAGCCTTTCATAAGTGATACGGACCATCTAGTGCTAAACCAATCGTGCAAGCCCTCTGGAGTCGTAGTCCACATCATCTGGGGCATACTTTCGCAAATGAGCTGGAACCGCTGTTCATCTTTTGCCTTGATCTCGGTGATGACTTCTGTCATAGTAGTTATGTCTCTGTTTGATAATTAATACTTTTCTACTTCAAAGTCCTGGGGGCCGAGAGCCAAGTTTGGTATCCTGGATTTTGTGTCCCAAGGAATTTATCCTGAAAATCCGGCGCACGAGACAAGAAGACAATAGGAGGAAATATTCTGACCTGCAAGTGACAACGCCTGCCAAGAATTCACCATTTTCATCCCTAATGGCTTCGCCTAAACAGTCAAAGACAAGTTTACGATTTGTGTCAGGGTCGTACAGCCCAATCTTTCGACTGGAGAACGGTGTTTGAGTTTTAATGAGTACTGAAATTGGATACTCCGAGGGATCCATTCGGGTTGTGAAAGTCTCATCCCATATATGCCACTTTGTAACGAGATCGTAGCCATCTTTGACATTAGAGAGGTCCGCTGTGGGATGGAACAGTCTTCGGGCGGCCTTATTTGGGATCGTTAAGCTTTCATCTTTCCACATTGCTAGAATGGGAACACCGGTCGTGTCCATAAGCGCATCTTTCATTAAGATTATTTTCTGCAAGGTTGACGGGGCGCCAGAGGCGCTGACTTGTGACGGAGGACCTAATGGTGGGAATGGACTCGTTGACATCGAAGCGATTGTCGGACTCGTTATTGCTGATGAGGTGCTACATTCTCCTTGAACGGAGCTTTTGCCTGAGCCGACAGAGGACGGACTAGAATGAGATCCCGATCCCGATCCTACAGAACCGAAGGAGCGATGTTTGGCTGCTCTTGTAACTTGTCTTGGTTTTCTGGAGGTAGGAAGCGATGTTTGGTTTGTATCGGTATTGGTAAACGTTAGTGTGAAAAAGCTTTCGTCGTCGATTTCCCAAACAGTGATGATCCTGAATATCGGGCGAGTTAGCAGGTGCTCCATTATAGGTGGTCCAAAATAAACACAGGACATTGTCTCATGAATTGAAACGTAAAAGGCAAAGATTCTTCAATAATACATACATCTTTGCAAAAGTGTGCTTCACCGGTCTGCTCTGCTGAGTAGCAAAAAGTACTTGTGAACACTTTTCCTGAGCGATGATTACTTCCACCACGGCATCATGGACAGTAGGGCGATCCTTGTGGGAGTTTGTTTGTGTGGTCGTAGGTTCCGATTTCTCAGCAGTTGGAGTAATGTCTCCTTCGCCAGGTTCCGAATGTATTCCATCCAGATCCTCAACCAATTGTTGACCAATATCTTCTGCAATGCTATTGAGGAACGCGTCCCAGGTTACCCAGACAGGTCGTCCAGCCTGGAGCATGTCTATGCCGAGTTGGTTTAAAGTTTGCCCTTTCAGCTTATCTGACACCGGAATCCCATCGTCACTAGAAACGTCGCCGTCTTGGTCATCTATCCCAAGTAGTCTTCCCATGGCATCGTTGGCCATTACCAGAGTTTTCAAGTTATTCAATACCATGACCGGATATGGAAGATATTGCAAAGCTGACATTGCTAGATCTGCAGGGGAGAGGCCTCGGGAGATGTCGAGATGAAGGAGGTTACCGCTAGAACCTCTCCGGTTGGGAGATTGCCCTCTACTTTTGTGGTAGGTGTCTGCCTGTAAGGATTCCAGGCCATCGATTTGACCGGGAGGCATGTGGAGGGGGGAGATGGGGCGCTCATAGTCCTCGTCGCTTCTCGATAGGACATGGCTCTCGGCAAGATCGTGTTGATGTCCAGTCGGTAGATGGGAGGCATCGTGAAAGGATTCGATGGCCGACATGCTCGTTGAATTCGGGGATGATGGCAGTTGACGGTGCAGGAGTAAGTTTGTCAGCCCGCTCACTGCGTCATATCTCTCCCCACGGCTACCTTCACAATCGTAACTCTGCAAGCTCGAACCGGCGGATCACTTTCGATGTTGAAGTGCTGGTGTTCACATAGCAGGCATTGTTGTTGTCGTTGGCCGGCGCAAGAGAGGTGTCCGTGTTTTGCAGAATTGGCCAGGCAAGGCAAAGCAACGAAAGGCAGAGTGAGGAGGCGGTGGATGAGATAGCGTTGCTTTGCGCTGCTTCTATTAGAGTTTCCTAGAAGCGACTAGACGCGGTTCGAGGTTGGGTCCAGGCCTTCAAAGCCAAAATCTAAATAGAGGCGGGGCAGAGTCTCACAGAGTACTCCGTAGAGCACAGCAAATTTATCTGTTAGTGTTAGTGTTGGTAGGTGATTATCGTGATCTCTACTCGGTTGATCTGCTTTGTTTCGTTTTGTTTGTATTCACTTGTCTCGGCACAAGGGAAATAAGAAAGATACGAGGAGAACTGTTAGAAGAGTAAAGCAAAGCAGAGCAAAAGCCGTGGGCCCTTACTATGTCATACTGGATCCTCGCCTATCTTGCCTTGCCCCCTGAGCTCTCACTTCCCCGCTGCACGGAGGCGAATGCCAGTGGAGGTGGAGAAGTGAGGAGGCAAATCTTTGACCGGGAACAGAGGACTTATATAACGAATTAACATTTCGCTCCTTCTTCGAGCTTGCTCTCTCATAATGGATGTTAAGAAACTTGTGAGTCAAGACCTTTTGGACATCTCCCAAAGGAATCTCGGACCCATAGTGGACGGTGGATGGCACCTTGTCCCCTGCAGGTGGTCTGGAACAAAATCCGATATGTGCGAGACAAGACACCCATGGACATGACGATGTGGCGCAAAAAGGGCTTTTCACGACACGTGCGGCGCTTAATTGTTGACGTTTCTAAAGCTTTACCTCTAATTATCAGCAACAGTGCTTCTCATTTTTTTCAAAACCAAAAAAGCACCCCTTTCTATTATTCCGACATCCTGAAGGGCCCCTTGTAATAGACGGAACCAGTGGAAATTTAGGGAACGACCACAGGCCCTTCTCGACCCCGTGCATCCCGCTGATCACAGGTGTCGGGGCAGGGATTTTCACCTGAAATTGCTTCTTTCTGCCCGTCTCCCCTTCGATGCATGCATGACCCCGAGGGATGTTGATGCTGATCTTCACAACCCTGTGCATCTGAATTTGCTGTTGCAACTTTCATCCGCAAACCCCTGATCGGAGCTAGGCTACTCTTCCCCGCGATAGTGATCCTCCGAAGTTTTAAAGGGACGTGATACTGTTCGGTTACACATCTACTCGATGCACCCGTTACTGTACACCCACGCACGATGACGTCGTTGCAGTTTTCTTACTGTACTTCAGACGGTCAGACGAAAATATGCCTCGTTTCTATGCACGGCGGTGGAAATTCTACATAGATCTGTCTGTTGGAGCTTCCTGATAGGTGATAGGAGCTGCGTTGTTGGAAAAAGAAAAAGAAAACTATCAACTGGCCAAAATGAACATCCATCTAAGCGGAGCGGGGTATTGAACGTGGTTGTCTAGAAACTGACCTTCAGGTAATAAGAAAAGAGAGAAGCAGAGGACACGAGAGCTGAAAAATAATCTCTACGAAGGAAACAAAATCTAATGAATACTGTAGAATATATTACTCGTTTATATCGCAGGTGAGAAGCTATCTCAAAGTGAGTAATAAACTAAGAGAAGTATTCAAGGTGAAAATGGTGTCTTGTTTGAAACGAAACCATCCTAAGCGAGGTCAACACTCCACTCCACTCCAAAATGAAAACAACACTACCCATTACCTGTCCCTCCCTCTTCCCCCTTCTCAAACCTTCCTAACAACCGCCCTCAACCTCACATACCCAATCCACTGCCCACCCCCCGGACTCCCACACACCGTCTCCAGCAGTTCACAAACATTCCTCACACTCTCCTCCCTCTCATCCACTTCAGGCACAGCATCAAAGAACTGCTTCCCCATCAACCTAACCCATCCCTCAATACCCCCGGCATCCGCCTTCGTAGGCCTATACTCCCTCTCTATCTTCTCGACTTTAAACCCCCCAACCGTCTCTTCTAGCATCGTCGTCATCCATTTCTCGTCGGGGAAGAACCATGGATCGACTTCGCGGGCGCGAGGGAGGCCAATTTTGTGGCTGAGGACGCCGAGGAGGGCGGTGCGCATCTTGAGTTGATATTAATCAGTAATATTCCCTTTTACATTTTCCTCTTCCGTTCTCCTTCTCATTTGCTTTGCTTTGCGCTACTTTGCATGATTTGATTTGCTTTACCTGGCTGAGATTCATCGAGAGAATCAGGTGGTGTATATTGGAGAAGAATGAAAAAGATACACACCTCAGCAACATTCCCCATGCCCCCCATCTCGAAAACAAAAACCCCACCAGGTTTCAGCGCACCTCTCACACCAACGAAGAAATCCCTCTGCGTCTCTTCACGGCGTAAGATCCAGTGCATAGCTGCGTTGGAGAAGACTTTGTCGTAGTTCTCTTGCTGCAATGTTGGAGAGGAGAGGATTTTCGTAGCGTCAATTACTGCGTTGGGATGTCATTATCAGTAAAATTTTGGAATATCGATTTGTAGAGGAGAAGAGGAGAGATGAATGAGAAGAGGAGGTGGAAGGTAGAAGGAGGTGGGAATACCTTCAAAAGAACATGCTTGACTAGCAGCTGGATTTGCCGCCGCTGATTTCCGCGCTGCTTCTACCATAGCCTGCGAGGCGTCTACACCGTGGATTTTCCCTTTGCCTTTCGAAAGGATTTGTGCGAGTTGGAGGTTGATGATACCATCTAGACGAGACGAAAGTCAGCATTGCAATTCAGCATCGACGACATGCACAATTTCATCTCTCAATCACAGTTTCCCAAGAACAGTGATGTCAAAAAGATGGTTGGAACGACAAGCGGAAGTTAGGGAGAATAATCAGAGGGTAAACTCACCACCACATCCAACATCCAGAATCAGATCATCCTCCTGAACGTCCAACCACTCAATAACCTTTCCGGCGAGCTTCGGGACGAAACTAGCTGAATTCTGGTATGCCTGCAAGAGAAAGTCAGCTTCGAGTTCAATGATTCGCCTCAAAGATTGTCTAACGAGGAGGAGAAGGGGAGGGCGATGAAGCAGGTGTGGAGGTACGGAGAGGAAAGGAGAGGAAGGCGAACCTGTGAGCTCCAATGCTCTTCCATCTTTGGCTTGGTCGTCATCTTGACTGATAGGTATCTTTGAACGCACTTTCTACTCACAAAAGCTAAAGGGGTGGATATAACAAAATACTCTGGGGGGAAAAGACGAGATGAGTTGTATTCTTGGATTCAAAAAAGCCTGGTAGGACTGTGTAGAATTTGGTTAAAGTAGGAGAACTGAAAGGAGAAACAGAGAGGCAAGTCTCTGATGTTTATATATGTCACAGATGAGGGGTGGGTTAGCGAAGGTCCGGTGTCGGAGCCGACTTGGTGACTTGAGGAAAGTGTTTCGCAACACCTTACCTACATTACATTGTGGATAGAAGACAAGGGGCTATGAATATGCAAGTGAGCCAATTATCCATCCTGAAATATAATGTGATATCCATGATTCGGTTTGAAGGCTAACCTTGATGGAAAGACGCTTACGTTGTTTAACTATAGTCAAGAGACGGAGGGGTGGATCTGCGGTCACTTACTCACTTGCTGAAGCGAACCCTCGAGAGCATTTCATAAAGAGCTACCTAATCATACCTTTCCAAATCTTCCCTTCAGAACACACCTTTTCTCTTACCTTAAACAAACAACATACACTCTTTCAATCAATCTCTAATAACTGATACTTGTCGTCACCCAGCGCCTTCTCAATCCTCGTCATCACAGCCAACACCTTCTCCTCCTCAAGTCTCTGTCCCACAACCTGCACCGCAACAGGTAGACCATGCATGGCCGTTGCATTGTAATGCTTATAAGCACCTCTTGCAACACCATTGAGTTTCTTAAGTGAGAAATTCGGCGGGAGTTGGTCAAGTGCTTTGTCGACGTGCGTGATAGGCATGATACCACATGTATAGTCGAGCTATTTGCGTTAGACCCTTGATATCCCGGAGTAAAGACCAATTAGAGTAAACAACCAGGAGGAGTGCTTACCAAATTAAACAAAAACGTATAGCCACAACTACTGACAGCATCATGCATACCATCATGTGGGACGGCAGGTGTAGCATTTGGCGGCGTGATCATAACATCAATATTCGCCTCTTGTTCCCACCAATCATGCCATCTAGCTTTATACGCCTCTCTCTTCGCTACCAATTTCCACTGCTCATAAGCGCTCTTCTCCTTCCAATCTGCAATCAAACCTGCCCATACTTCATCTCGACGCACGTACTTCACCCAGAGGTAATACACGTATTTGAAGGGAGAAGGAAGAGACATGAGCCAGCTCATCTCCTTCGCACCAGAATCTTCCCATTCGCCTGTCCGGAAGAAGGATTTGAATGTTTTGCAACCGTCTGCGTTGAGGAGTTGGGAGCCGAGGTAGAGAGCTTCGTAGGGTGAGGGTGGATTGACGTCGATTACTTCGTGACCTCCTTTCTTCAATACTGCCACGACTTCTTCGACGGCTCTGGCGCATGCTGGACTTGGATCCACGACTCCATCTGTTCGAAGGACGCCAACTCGGAGTTTCTTCTTCTCGGTGTATTCTTTGGCAGTATCTTCTCTCCATGGGATAGGGTGGACTGAATGGTCGTATTTCCACGGTTTCATACCAATCATAGATTTCGTGAAATAAGAAAGATCTTCTAGCGTTCTCGTCATGGGAGAGAAGACACTTGGAATTCCTTCTTGACCTGGCATGCTAGTGACCATTCCATTTTTCGGCCATCGTCCAGTCGAGCATCTTAGACTGTAGATACCAGAGAAATGAGCTGGTACTCTCACACTGCCCGCAACATCTAAATTCTCCAATCAGTAACAGCATTTACAAGACACAAACAAGATAGCCGAGAAGTCTTACCAGATCCAATACCAATTCTCCCACCCCCAGCGGCAAGTAAAGCACTCTCTCCTCCAGTCGAACCTCCAGGCGAGTACTTGTTGTTATGAGGATTCATGCAACGACCCCAGACATCATTCGTACTCTCAAAACTCAACAACGTGATCGGCAAGTTCGTCTTGACATACGGAATGGCTCCTGCATCCTTCAAAATCCTAACCATCGCCCCATCCTTCTCGCCCTTGTTGCCAACATTGCAACTATACCCGACAGTGGTATCAAAACCACCAACCACAATCGAGTCCTTCAGACTGATGGGAATACCTGCCAGAGGACCTTTGAAATTGATACTCCCGTCTGAAGTCCAGCCTTCAGCAGCAGAGATCATAACCTCAGTCACAGCGTTTGTCTTGACGTGTGCTTTGAGAGCGGCCTTCCCATAGGCGCGGAGAATGTCAATAGGTTGCACGACTTGCTTGTGCACATCCTGAACTAGCTCCTCGATGGGTTTCGATAAGACTTGTCGTTCTGAAGCTGTAAAAGCTCCATGATAGCTCGTCAGATCTTGTATTCTCTGACTCCGTTCTGCCTGCTTGAATTTGCTACAAACCCAAGATTAGTTCCCGGTCTCTTGAGGCGGTAACAAAGTGTTCCGAGATGAACGCGGGGTAGGCGGGGTAACTTCTTTGTTTGCTTACCAGTCACGTTTATGTTGGAAGTAATCCAGTAAGAAGACCATCTTGAAGCTTTTCAATAGAGTTGTAGATCTGATTTCAAATCCCGACGAAAGAAAAAAGAGGATGTAGGTAGAGAGAAAGGAGGAAGAGATCTTTAACGTAAAGACGGCATGGCATCCATTCCGCACTGTTCGATAACCGGCTGTACCTTCCCGATCTAGACAAGAAGATCCTTATCAGCTCGCTTGGCATCGCTAACACGTCTTTCGGTTGCACCAAACCTGAGATCATCAACCTCTCCCCCATCCATCTCTTCAACGACAGGCCAGGGCACGCTTTCATCATATGACCGAAGCCCAGATCCAGACCCAACTGGATTGCAAAGCAACACAATTTCCCTCGCATTGCATTGCACTGTTGATTATGTGATTGCAACACATCCCAACTACCCCGCAATACGAAGTACAGGAACTTAATAAAGCCATACCTGAACCTCCTCTATAAAAATGTCTTTAGCCTCCACTCCCAAGACGACGCCTGGCACGACGGAGCAAACACCTACATCCCTCGTTGATTTCGATACACCGAGAGTAGAAGAACTCTTCGAAGCCCCACTGCACGAATACAATATCCACACGCCTGAAGCCAGTATGGCATCTCAGACAGATAACTTGCTCATCTGCAACATGGTACCTATCTCCTCCTATCATTTCTCCCCTAACCTCGCTTCGTGACCCTCACAAACAATTCCCACTTCAGGAATGCTACAAGTCAAGAATCATATATTGACACTTCAACCCCAAAAGCCCAAACTAACACCGAAATCCTCCTAGTGCGGTACACAATTCGACGAAGAATCACGCACCCTACTAACCCGATGCCGAATCTGTGACGACCCCCGCCAATTCGTGCCACCTACAGGCCAATCATTTACCACCATGGCCGAGCTGAAGAAAGGTCCTTACAAGAACAAGTGGAAGAAGTTCGATGAAGACGAAGACCGCTTCTGGATGATCTACACGGAACCCCAATTCGCTATTGGTCAGAGAGCTATCCTGGTCAAGACGCCCCAGGTCAGTTCACCCCCTCTTCCCTCCTCCATATCTTGAGAAGTCTAAGCCAAATCACTTTGCATTCGTGAGAGCTTTTTTGGGTTAATATTCTCACGTGCCTCCCACTCCTGTCATACGTTAGTATGTATTGAAGCAAACCCATTCCTAACAAGTCAACAGGGTAATATCCTATGGGATTGCATCGCATTCCTAGATACCGACACCATAGATTGGATCAACGACCAAGGCGGGCTGGCCGCAATAGTGATCTCACACCCACACTACTACACCACTCACTTAGAATGGGCTGACGCTTTCGAATGTCCCGTGTATCTTGCATGGGAAGACAAAGGCTGGCTCAACCGCCTTGATCGGATGGGCAAAGCGCGGACATTCATCGAAGGCACCGAAGAGGAGATCGAAGTCCGGGGCGAGAAGACGGGAGTTTTGATCCTGAAACCTGGTAAGAAGTTTCTGGAAGAATCTCAAAAAATTTCCCTCTTGATTCTTGAATGCTACGAGATATCTCGAAGAGGAATTCTAATCTTATCCTCTCTTCTTGAATCTTCCCCTATCGAACAATTCCAAACTGACTCAACTGCCTAGGTGGCCACTTCCCTGGTAGTCTAGTATGTCTAGCATACGGTAGACTCTTGGTAGCCGATACCATTGTAACGACTCCCTCCGGCAAAGGGGATTGGAGCAAAGGACCCGGCGGCGGAGCAGACGTGCGGCCCGAAGGGATGAACACCTACGTATTCATGTGGAGCATACCGAACATGATCCCGCTGAATCCAGACGATATACTGGGGGTGTGGAACGTCATCAAGAAGCACGAGTTCACGCACACGCACGGTGCTTTCTTCGACATGGAAGTGCGGGATGGAGGGAGCGGGTCCAAGACGACGGTCAAGCAGAGGATGTTGGAGAGTATGCAGATACAAGTCCGCGCATCGGGCTGGAAAGAGCATGCTTTGCTCAAGGAGACCTGTCGGTAAAAAGCCTCAAGGCTATATATGATTAATAATTACGAATAATGAACTACTCTTGATGAACGAACACGATCCCGAATGTACAGGTGGAGAAAGATAATGCATTTTTCCCAACCGTGGATAGATCTTACTCCTCCCAATTAAGCTGAGCTGCACTGCGCTGCAGTACCCCTCCTCCTCTCCAAGTAGAAACAGAATAATAATCAGATGTTCCCCATATGATCAAAGGCCTAACCGAATATGTACCAGAAGATGACAAAATAAATAAATAACTCCAACCCCAACCCAGATAGATGCAGGGTTTCCAACTCCGCCAATCGAGAATGCTTAGCTCTCCTATACACCCACACCCACACCCAGCAACTGCCAGAACTCCATTTTTCGTGCTTTTTCGTGGAACGCAAAAAACCATCAATCAGACTTTGACTCCAAGACTCCCCGTGCCCACGATCGCTTTCTTGGCTTCACGCCAGCTGCGTAGAGGTTTCTTGAGCGCAACCTGTATACCCGCCCCTCCCTAGTACCCATCTTTACCATGTGCACCTATTCCATCAACTGTCCACCCACTTCCCAAATCTGCAGTTGGCGCCGTTGCCGTTCTCATGGTCCATATTACTCATCATTCATAGTCTGCTGTTCGCCGGAAATTTCATTCATCGTGGTCGCTTCGCGATGTTCTCATCATAATCCCACTGATGTTGCCTCTTCAATCCACCCTCATAAACGCTAGCAACAGACTCTTGCCACATACTGGGGCTCACGAACGAAGGTATCGCGGCCCCGGAATATTGCTGTGGCGGGAGAGGGTGCGTGTTGGGTTGGAGGCTCGAATTGGGTAGATTTTGCAACTCAGGCAACGTCGGGATCTCTTGTGCACCTGAAATCGGAAGTTTTAGAGGAGTGATCTGGGGAGCGGAGGTGCTTTGAGCAGGGTTCGTACCAAATGTGGTGTTCCATTGACTATACAAATATCAGTATACGGAAGCAAAGATGTAGAGGGTTGTAGAAGGCTTACTCAAAAATACGTGAGGGGTTCCATGTCGACGGGTCGGCCATTGGAACCCCTGTGGTAATCGGCGGCTGAGGTTGTGGACCTCGTTGACCAGTGGCCATCATCACAAGGGACTGTACAGCAGGAGAGTCACTCTTCGTGTCCACACCTCCGGCAGAAATGGGCGGTGAGATAGGGTGGGCAGTGTAACTGACTTGTTGCGGTGCATGTTGTTGCTCCAAAACTTGCTGTGACGATCCATGCGGACGATACTGCGCGTGTGATCGCGGAGGAGTGCTATGAATGGAACCTCCTGGACTGCCGTATGGAAAGCTTGGCTTCAGAACAAATGGTTTTCGGATATCTGCAGAGAATGCCTCTCGTAGTGCGTCAATCTGTTGTTGCATGTCCGGCATCGGCCAAGAGCTAGTGCATTTTTCTAGTATCCTCATATGTCGAGTGAAGTATTCACGAGCATCCGTACTGAGGTCTGGGTCTGGCGAGGTGAGAGCAACCTAGGAATTTTGTTTAGCATCCTGAGTTAGTACCAGGAACTGTTAAACTTACCAAATGCAGAACTGTGCACGTCAAAATGCAGTAGATCGTGAAGTTGATACCTCTCTGCATGCACAGAAGCCCGGTCATTCCAAATGAGTCCAGAATTGCTTCTTGAAGCCTGCACAACAGCTTTGCCGATGAATAGCAGATCATCATATGGTGCTTCCAGCCCCCATCCATCCCTGTCGGTTCCATGAATGTAAGTTGAGGGCGGTGCAGCATGATGATACTGAGGTAATAGTAAGAATGAAGGTTGCCGATGAAGTGAGACGGTACCCATGGTCTTGAGCCATCAGGAGGGAAAGTGACTTGAAGATCGGGAGGCAGATCGTTCATCCAAGATTCAAACGAAGGATTCAACTGCACAAAATCCGGATCGATACCCCACTCCTTCTTCTTCTTAATCTTCGCGTAGACGTTATTCATCCTCCGAACATTTAGAACGATTTTGGTGAAATAAGCGAAGTTTCGAGTGACGTGGAATTCTGCCTCGTCGTTTCCAATAATAGATCTCGGTATGCTAAGATCCATGGAATCCATGTCAACAGCCAAATCCGTCCGACCTTTGTTCAGTTAGTACTTGAGCGGTGAGGCGTCAGAGTAAGTTCAAACCTTGTGGTGATCCGACCATCAACTCGCACGCAAACACCGTCTGCCAAATTCGGGTTTTTGTTATACAATCAGCAAGATCAGATCCGCACGATCTCCCAGCTTTGTGCTCGTCAAAATGTTCGTCTAGCCCAAGATCCTTTGCCATCTGGACACATGCAACGACCGTCATCCAAGAACGAAAATAGTAGCCGCGCTTTGGTGCCGATTCCCTAGCTTTAAGAACAATGAGCATTCCTTGAAGAGTGCTCAGCCGAGGGACGTCCATGAAAGAATCGGCATGTTCTACCAAATTGTTAGCATACACACTGGATATTGGTAGTTCAACCTACTTGATGCAAGCGCTAGCCACTGATGCCCCTGTGATGGCTCATCTGCAAGCTTGCCTGCAATGGCAAAAATAGCCTCGAGGATCAGTGGTGATATCGAGTCTCTATTTGTATGCCATTGCTGATAGAACAGAGATTTATTGAGGACAGGAACGTAGGGGTGAACGTTCGTGAAGTACATATCGAAGTATTCCATGACGGTCTGGTCATCTGGCATCAACTCGGGTGGTATTCTGACTTTGAGATCAGGACCAGATAAGGTAGTCGGCAGGGCAAGTTTGAAATCGTCAGCATCCTCGAATGCTGGCTCCTCTAGTAGAGTCTTTGTCTTGTTCTTGTTGTTCAGGTAAGGGGCTGCATAACATTAGCATTTTACTTTCCTGCAACGCTCCTAACAATTCAAAAACAAAAAGATCCATACCTGACCCCGCTTCATTCATCCTCAGTTCGCCCAACAGATCAGCCAGATTTTGTTGCCCATACTGGTCTTGCTCGTAGGCTTCCGGTGTCTCTGGATGAGAAGGTTGTCGTTGTATTGGCAGCGACGAATAACCAGGCTGCGGAGGGTAATTCTGGTGCTGGTCGACAACGCTGACGGGCGTTTGCATATTGCTGTAGTGCATGCTGGGTTGGCTGTGACTGGAGGAAGGCTCGCCGTAGGGCCCATGATGGTACACACCGGCAGGATCTGGATATGGCATCTGGTGTGTATAAATTGGAGGAATGTTCTTATGCTGTCCACCCATTTGCTGCTGCATCGCCAATTGGTGCTGGTAATCATCATCGCCACTTCCGCCGCTCTCATATTCCACCCGTTCGCCCTCGAAGCCTTGGTTCGCAGGAAAGTCTCGGTCATAATTTACAGTTGGAGGGACGCAGTGTAGTTTCAGTCGAATGCACGCCGAACATGGCCATGTGTTGGTAGTTGCCGCGTCGCATTTGATCTTACGTCTTCGGCATCCTTCACATGCTCTCATTACTACCAACCGTTAGCATGTAGAAACAGACGGATGCGGATTATTGCTCCTACCCTTCAACCTCTTGTGACGATTGTGTTCATCGACGAATACATAATCTAAACACTCATTAGACATGGGGATGACTCCAGGTACCAGGGAAGCCTACTCTTCTGGTTTTCTCTTTGCCCAAAATTATTGGGCGCAAAGGAGAAACTCTGCATCTGTGAGCTTTGAGGGAGTAGTCTCCTTGTTCCTGGGTCTCCGGCCATTCTCTCTCTCGACGTTTATTGTTTTCCAAGCTCCCCGAGATCTGCTTAGATATGCGCAACTTATCGCGCCGAATGAACCGCAAAGCTGGCGAGATATATGAACCGCTGAGGCCGAAGGTCGATGAAGGTATTACTTGAGATACAGGTGGTGGCCGACGGGAGATGGTGATTGTAGATATGTTTATGTTTAAAGCAGGGGATTGTTCCGAAGGCTTCACCCGATGTGGCTATATGTCCTCTGGTATATATTAGCAAGGCCACGAGTCATCGGGACCAACCCAAGCTTCTTAAAGCTTGGGTATACGAAGCTGCTTAATGCGATCCAGACGTACCTTCAAGGGGGATAATGCCGATGGGTGGTAACAATTCGGTCCAGAGTACTGCAGATTCACGCGAGTTCTGTGGGACGTTGAACCACCAGCTTAGCCGCGCAAACAGCAGTCTGATTGCTGCTCAGTTGTACTTGAGAGCCATGCAAAAAGGGCAGTTTAAGTGAAAGAAGAGTTAAATCTCACGCTGAGCGTAGAGAGAGAGAAGAACTCCGGCAGTCGTGAATAGGATCGAGGAGGATTGGTGAAAAGGCGCTTCGGCGCAACTGAAGAGGATGTCCCTGGGCTGTACTTGTGGCCCGTCAAGATCCTAAGTTCCACTGCAGGCTGGGCCGCAGTAAGAGGGGGAGGGAGGGATATGGGCGTCTGGGGGGTGTCAAAAGGTTAGTGGAAACCCTAGTGGGCAGCCTAACAACGGTATTGAGTTCCCTGCAGTCAGGACGGGGGTGGCATGCCCCTCTCTTCTCTGGGTCGATAAAATACTTAAAGAATGAAATATCGCTGCAAGGTCCTCACCCCTAACCATGCGGCAAGGCAGGACAGGGAGGGACAGGGCACGACAGGGCAAGACAAGGCACGCAAGCCAGGGGCCAGCCTCTTCACGTGCAAGAGATAGCCTCCAGCGCCCGCAGTTCTTTCCCTGGTCCTGCTTGGATGCCGAGGAAGCGATGCCGTTGCGTTGCGCAGAGGGGGAGGGAAGTGGCTGATGGCACTTTGTGTCCCCGCAGAAGCTTCAAGGAAGCTTAGAAGAACAGTCTGTTGTGTGGTGAGGTGCGGTAAAGTGCGGTAAGGTGTGGCTCGTTGTGTGCTTGACACCAAACAAAGGATGCTGCACGACGACAGTTACATTGGACGAAATCGCAGGATACAGGTTTCCGTGTCGAGGGGCGCCGAGGCTATTCCGAAGCGTTTGGAGAGCCGATCTCAGGTTGATGATTGCCAGGAGAAGTCTATTATTGTCGCCATGGAATTGGGGCTGAAACGCAATGAGGAGGCTGCTGGCATCGCCACAGCGTATGTGTCCAGTCGTCGTCGTCGTCGTCGTCGTCGTTTGTTGTCGTCGCCGTGGAGGGGAATTGAGTTGACGAGAGCTAACACAGCTGCCGCTGTCAATGCTGCTTTGCGCGATCGTGTCTTTGCCGCAGCGCTAGAATTCGTGAAACCTTGGGTTAGTGAGAAACTACCCAAACAGGCCTAGACCAGGCAAAAACTTGAGCCAGAGCCAAAAATGAAGTGGCGTGATAGTTTAGTCCATTTGGACACTCGACCACTCCGTAAAAAGGAGTGAGTGAGTGGAGTACTCCGTAGAGAGGAGGGAGGATCTCCGCGCCCCTGCATCCTGTAAAACCAGCAAGCAAGTCCAGTTCCACAGTGCTGTCAGCTCCTGGAAATAACAATAATAATAACCATGAAGCGAGAACACCCGCAAGCAAGAATCCTGTTGGAGATGGCAAGGCATGGATGGCATCGCCTGGCTGTTTGGATCGGGGTTTGGAGGAGTCATGGTGGTTGTGAATCAACGGCTTTGGACATTCCCGGCTGCCCGTTTCGTTGGATTATGCCTGCCTGTCTGCAAAAGCAAGACATTTCCCCCTCTCCCGCTACCGACGACCACACAGAGGGAAAGAAACTCAAGTGACCAAACCTGGGCCAAACCAAACCAGACCCTGCTAATGTAACCTAAAACCACATCCTAGGCATCAACTCTTGCGTGATGCATCTGCTCTTCCACAAAGCCACGACGAACCTTGTGTGCGGCCGCTCAGTAAGCGTGGAGAAACAACACAGCAAGTTACTTGTACATGATGTACCCAATTTCCACCGTAGATGTACTGTAGATACTGCAACCCCAGCTATTTCTCAGTGCCAATTATCCGTAATCAGATAATCTGGATTAGCGCGCCCTTGGGCTACAGGACCATTGCAGGAGTCGGGCATGCGCGGACGAGAGGTCGGCAGTTACCGTGAATGTACCCAAGTACTATTGAGCTTCCTATTAGGGCAATTTTAGTCAGATAAAGACGAGCTGGAAATAAGATGGCTCCATAAGATAATCATCCGGCCGCATCGAGGATGATCGATAAGGCAAGGTACTTACTGTAAGGTAGAGATCAATACTACCCCACATACGTGCTAGCAATTGAGCATCGATGCGCTCATCTTGAGTGCTTGATGCCACCCCACGGAAGTGTGCGTCCTGGTGCTTGGAAATTGGAATGTTCGATAGAATTTCCATCGAAGTATTGAGCAGGGGTTGTCCCAGCGGGAGAACATTGGCCATTGTTCTATGCATGATTGACTTCATTTCACGGCCTCGTCATGCGTGGATGGATACGGTGTAGAGTACGGACTGCAGGATGGTGGGCTGGTTTCGCTGCGGCTGCATGGCAAAGGAAATGCAGAGAAGCACTTTGCCCCACCACGACTTTCCACGAACCACGAACCTCGAACCTCGTCAAGATCTCTCATGCTAGCAGGGTCCGCAGCCAGGGGTGTGCAACGTGAGATGAATCTGCCTTTCTTGTTCTTTGATAATCTTCCGATGATCGGTAGATTAGACACTTGAATTGGACGCGTGCTTAATCTCTCCGCCAAGACTCGTATAAAAAACGAGAACGAATATTGAAAGCAAGCTCGCGGATTCTGCCGCTGAGGAGAAGAGAAATAGACACTACTGTATACCTGAGATAGATGCATGCATGATGAAGGCAATCTTCGCAAATTCCCCAGCCGCCTCAGTCCCAGCCAAATCTAACTGAACATCACACAGACTTTTTAGTTAGTTTGCTCAGCTGAAAGAAATCGTTGGGGCAGAACTATGGAGTAGGTGAAACGTCTAAGTGTTGTTGGCGGTGGCAAACTCGAGATAGGACGGGTCGTAGCTATTCTTGGCTCAGCCTCGAAGAAAGATCGCTTGGTAACTTTGGCTTTCAAGGGGATGGGCGAGAAAGCATGCAGAACTGTACCTACCAACACACAAACACATATGCCTTATGCCTTGGTCGGTCATTTCGGTTCGAAGTTTCGGTTCCTTGGTTGCTGTTTGATTACTGATGATTCGTACAATCCCGTGAGACAAGTGTATGTGGTACATAATCAGGAGAAGGTTCAATAATGATGCAACACTACATGAATTGAGAAGAATATACTTTCTCTATTGCTGCTTTCTTGGCGATCTGCTTTCTTGGCAGCAGCATCCAGTCAAGGGTTTGGAACTTTGGATGGCAACAAGAGCTGCAATCGTGAGACTAGGGGCAGTAGAAACCTTATGACAAAACCAAGTTAAAACAGGCTGTCTGATGTATAATCTGACGTTCGTCCTTGCTGCACTGGCAACTCGGCGACTGATGTAACAGGACTGTGATGAAATCATAAAATGCGCTACCACTGATCACTAGTATTTGGCCATCTTGGATCGAATTCAGCAAAAGCTTGTGGAGGATAAAGATGTTCAACCTCAGCCTCGCGCTAAAGGGCTCGTGACCGAGTTTTCCGCGGAAGCGCGCCGATATATTGCCGATATCGATAACGCTATCGTGAAAAAGTCTCGGAAGGCTGAACGACGATCCATCACCAAATACAAGCCACAGCTACATCGAGTCTGCTCTCTTACCTTCTTACTGCTACAATACCCCAAAAGACGTTCAAACCACTCCATAGCCTACGAATACAAGGCGATACTCTCAAACAATACCAAACGAACCTCTCTATTCCAGCCTTGCGCCTTCCACAATGGCGACACTCGACAATGCCAATCCCACAATATTGAGCGAGTCCGAACTTGCTACGCACAGACAGAGACGCAGGAACAGAGGAGATGGATGCAAGAGGAGCGGCATCCGGGAACTCTTGATGGCGAAGCCAAGTTACGCCTTGGATCCGTTTTACATGTCAGACTTCTCAGACACCGATTCCGATGATTCCAGCGTCGAGCCAATCGACGAACAAGAAATATACGGTAAGTTCTTTCCGTGACAGATAATGATGGTCTCTTTGTTTCCGATGTCAAAAGTCTCTCCATGTTGTTCAGAAGTCATGCAGCAAAAGACCCCGATATTGCCTTCGTCGGTGCGAGGCCTCGCGGCTCCGATCTCTATTTTGAGCCATCGAACTTTGCATTTAAAGTTTGGTCTATCGATGTTTTCCCGTTAAAAGTCTATTGCTGGAAATCTGGAGAACCCCAGTGTACCTTCGGACGGTCTGACGACTGACGTTTCATAGACCTCATTGCGCCGATATCAGACCCAGAACACCCGCTCTCATTGGAGTCCCTGGGCGTGGTGAAGCTTCAAGACGTCCACCTCATCTCTCCTCCAGATCTTACGAATCCCGCAGCTTTGTCACGCGTCCTCGTGGAACTCACCCCCACGGTAACGCATTGCTCACTTGCGACGGTTATCGGCCTTGGCGTTCGGGTTCGTTTGGAACAAGCTTTGCCTCCAAGTTACCGGGTCGAAGTGAAGATCAAGGAGGGCACGCATAGCCAAGCAGACGAAGTCAACAAGCAGCTGGCTGACAAGGAGCGAGTTGCTGCTGCATTAGAGAACGACAATCTCATGGGAATATTGAAGAAGATGATGAAGCCTTGCATGGAAACATAATATGACTTCCAGTCGCACGGGTCTCCTGGTGTACATAGCATCCATACTTCCACACAAGCGCGCGCATGTTACTCCACACTTCTAATTTCCAAAAGGGCAATGATCAAATTGGTTATTGACTGACACTTGCAGGGGCCATTTCGCGTGGGTCAAAATAATATGAACGCATTATATAGCCCCCCCTCAAGGGTCCCTTGTCTTTTTCCAACCCTTGGAATTGCGGCAATCGCCAGCTGCAGCTCACTTGTTAGTCGCGCAGTCCAGTCCTCCCTGCCATCTGCAACCTCGCCACCGGTCACACTTCCCTTGGAGCTTCTCTCATCATCGTCGATCACCCTGACCGGCACCGCACCCCTGAATGCATTTCTGGGCAGCATCTCAGGAAGCGAGTTCTCCTCTGCCCGCCCAATCAACAAGCACTTCGCAGTGCCTGCCGTACCAGCCACCCAATCAAAGAAAACCAAACCCAGACCCCAAGCCTCTTTTCCTCCTCCCATGATCCCCATTCATGCCGCTGCAGTTCTGCAGTTCTGCAGTCCTGCCCCACCATCGTCTCCAAGCTTGAAAATGGAACAACATGGCATGGTTTCCGTTGAGCTCACTGCGGTGTCCCAAAGAATCCTAAACCCTGCTCTCCCACGAAGCCCACGACGGGAGGACCATTGGTCGGTTTATGCTCACCAACCCTCTGATCCAATGAGCACACAAAAAATTCACAGGAAAATAAAAAGTGAACGACCACTTCACTAACGTAAGGTAATCTTGGGAGAATCGACCGGCAAAAACGTTCTTCCTTTCCCCCCCCCCCCCCCCTTCGCTAATCCACCTGCCCCTCCACCCCTCCCCCCTCCATGCTCTTTTCCATTATCAAGCAGGTCGAGCTTCCCCCTTCTCCCCGAGACCCCTGTCCTGTCAAGTTTTTTGAAAAAGGGTACCTCGGTGATTCAAAGGCGTCACTTGCCCACCTCCAACCTCCCCAGTTAACTGACGCGGCCAAGTGGAGACGGGCAAAATCGATAAAAACAAGGTTGGTCCCCCCGCCTATACTCCACGATATATAGAGCCATTCGGGAAGCTCAGCGAACGGCAGAAAGGGGGGGAGGGGCGCGGCCGGACCGACTTCAGAAGTGTAAAGGCAGGCTGGGTGGGGAACGGGCTTGAACGAACGAACGTGGGAGGAACGGAACGGCGAACAAAAGGAAAGAAACCCTTGCGAGTAAAGATAAGCATAATTCTCCTTTCGCAAGGACGGACGGCAGGAAACATCGGCGTCATCATCTCATCTCCATCTCATCTCGTTCTTGCGACGTTCTATTTCTCCTTCTGGAAAGATACTTCCTCGTTAATCTGTCTTCCCTGAATGGAAGGAATTGATCTTCTTCATGCTTGCTTCTTGTTTCGTTGTCTCGTTCCGGTTTTTCGGGGATATGTGTCATTTTAAGAGAGCTTTGAATTACGTGGCGGGGCGTTTCTTGGTGATGATGCTCACTCACTATGCGAACCAATGGAAGGTTTTCGCGAATGGGTGAGCGCTATTGAAAGCTATTAGATGCAAAAAGTATGTATGTTAATATCGGTGGCCCATTTCTCTGGCTAAAAGTTGGGGGTTGTTCCATAGAACATGCACATGTACTTGAGCTAGTGCTGTATGTACAAGCAAACGGGCTCGGCTACATCGGATATCCCGCTATGCAGAAAGGGGGACCAATTGCACGAAGCGGTGGTCTGTACGTGCAGGACATTTCAAGGAAACATTGGTGGTGGTGTGGAAGGACATCCAATGCCATCAAATCTGGGCTCGTTTGTACATTGGAAAGTGCTCTAGGGCTATGCTACAGCTATTATGCTCTGAACGCCAATTCACCTCAAATGCCCCATATTATCTCAAGGTTCAAGAGATGCCCATGCCCATGCCAACTCCAAGATTCATCTTTGCACTTTTGTTCGACCCTCCCCCATCAATCTCCAAGGACTCCACTTTCCTTCAAGCTTGAGAACAACTCAGGCTCGAGGAACTTGGCCACGCTAACGTCTTCGCTCAATCCCTTGCGCCTCCTTGTTTTCAGGACGAAGTCTCTCGCAGTTGCTTGAGCACTTGCAGGCTCCAACGGTCTCAAGATTACATCCTTATCGAGCGGGTCTCCAGGTACAATACTCCACCGGTCAAACACCAAGCTGACAGTGGCCTGGCCCTGTGTATGAATACGGAGATCTGTTTCAAAGCCGAACGAGTCAATGACTGGAATGAGTCCGCTGACACGGTACAACGGTGTACCGGCAATTGGTCCATCAGAAAGGACGTGCCCTCGGCGGCGAGCAAGTACAGTGTAAAGCGATGTGACCGAGTCTGCAGGTCCAGTCATGGAGCAGGAGTAGACAGGCTCCATAAGTCGTGGAGAGGCCATTAAGAAAGAAGAGTAGCAGGCGCGTCGGGAAGTGGGGATGATCTGGCCGCCTCCCCGGAAGATCGCTTCGGTAGCCAGTGTTACCTCCATGATTTTGAACCTACCATTCCGAATTGCTACAAGGGGTGTCAGATACAATTCAAATCGGTTTTAGTGACCAACAACTTCCACTACCACTCTTGGAACTTGGCAGTTGTAGAAGCACTGGGAGAACGGAAAGATAAATCTGGGGATTGGAAAAAACTCACGTTCTTCGCACAAAGGACCTTCTCGTGTTGCCCAACTGAAGCCTTGACGAATTGTGTCTCTTACGCTTTGCAAGAGTCTTCTGTCAACCTAGTCAAATGTCAGCAAAAAGGGCCGAATACGTCGGTGGCGGAAACCTGCGAAAACTCACCTCAGATGGTAGCGTGTCATTCTGTAAGATATTGGGTCCCAAGTCATCGGGTCCAAATGCCCAGATATTTCTCGAGGCAAGTAAATCCCACCCGTAGTTCTCTTCGAAAAATTTCCCGATGACCTTATTGGGACTCTTGATGCTGACTTTGCCGCTCTCGATGTCCTCAGCGATACCCTGGTCCAAAGGTTCGGCAATCATTGTGATCTTGTTCCTTTTGTTTGGCGTTTGAGCGTAGCACTTGATGGCTGATTGCTCCACAACCGTCTCACAGAAGCGCGTTACCGGATCGGAAACTTTAATCTCCATCTCAGCGTACAATCGGCGGAGATCATGCAGAACACAGTCCATGTACAGCTCTCCTGTCCCGAGAATGACATGTTCGCCAGATTCCTCGACTTTGGTTGTAATCAATGGATAGCTCTTGTTGATCTTTCTGAGGCCGTCGAGCATCTTCGGGAGCTCCGAAGGGTTGATAGGTTCCACGGCCACTTTGAAGACCGATTCGGTGAAATGCGTGATAGGTTTGAAAATATAGGCATCCTCTCCGTCAGGTAAGACGGGAGGAACCAAAGTCGCTGATTTGACAATGGAATTGTCCACACCTCCCAACAAAACCCAGTTTCCAGCCGGCACGCCATCTGTGGGAATGCTGTACCGTGATTCAGCGATCCATACATCTGAAATTGTTGCCATACTCATATCCTCTTCGTCATCAATAGAGTAACCTTCTCCCAGAACTCTGACTTGAGAACTAGGTGTGGCCGTTCCGCTCATCACCCGCCCAAACGAATGAAAGCCTTTGGCGTCACTTGTGTTGAACAGCTTCGAGATCTGAATGACCAAGGGACCATCTTGGCTACATTCTTTCATAGCAGTCGCAACTTTGGTGTCCAGAGGTCCAGTGTAATAACGTTGGACTTTGTCCTCCGCCGCTTCAACTGGTGAAGGAACATGCTCAACCACCATATCGACGAATCCATTTGATCCCCCGAAGAACTTCTCGCAAACAAGTTTGAGAAGAACATTCGCGTCGGTTTTGTATTGAGACGGCTTGAGGGTTATGCCTAGTGTTGCCAGGGTATCTTTGAGGTCTTCAGGGCTCTCACTGATAGTATGCGAGTACAATTTGTAAATCGGCTCAAGAATGAAGTTGACGAAAGAACGCTTAGCTCCCTCCTCAACGGCTTTGCGGGTGAATGATCGCTTCCGGGGATTGTAAAAGATGTCTCCCCAAAGGCGTCGAGCAAACTCCGGGACGTTGATTCCTGGCGATCCTTTGGTCTTTGGTGGAAAGTTCTCTGCATACATTTTTGCAAATGATTGTAAAGTAAAGCACCAGCCCATACTGCTGCACGCAAAAAGCACATTGCCCTTTTCGGGACTTAGCCGTCTCTTTTCCCCTTGTCCTGGAAGGGTGTTCTCAATGACGGTATTGACCTCTTCAATAACGTGCTTGAGCTTGAAGTAGGCATCGGTTGGTGGAAGTTTTAATTCCAATATTAGTCGGTCCATCTTGTTTACCACGAGAGTGAGGGGTAGGCCTTCAAGAACCGCATGCTTGATGATTTGCTCGGTATTCACCTGCACGCCTTCCACAACATCGACAACTAGAACTACGCCATCGACAAGCCGTAACGAGGACGCAACTTCGTCCACAAAATTGACATGGCCTGGGGTGTCGAGGATATTCAGGAGGTGGGATTTGCCTGCGGTGTTTTGCAGTACTAAACTCATGGGGGCCGATTTTATCGAGATTCCTCGATCCCGCTCCAGAACATGTACATCGGTGTACCTCAATTGTTCATCCCTCTTCTTCCCAGTCTTCTTCTCGAGTCGTTCAGTGATGTCATGAGTCTCCAGAACCAACATATCCATCAATGCGGTTTTCCCATGATGAAGATGCCCTGCAAAAGCAATATTCCGGATTTGATCCGGATAGTTCATAAGATCCGTCATAAAGCTCCGTTCGAAGAACACTGGGGGAAGGTCTGCTTCCTGTATGGTGAACTTCTTTTGTTCCACAGGTGCAATGATAGGTTGTGTCAGAGGCTGCGCATCCTCCTCCTGCACCATAGTCTCAACATCTTCTCCGTATACCTGCTGTGCGGTGGGGTAGTACTGCTTGTCCTCGTGCAATATGACGGCATTCGATGGTCCTTCATCTTCGATGTGTTAGTCTTATACTTGTTCCATACTAGCTGTCTGCAACCCACCATCGACCTCCATCAGCTCCTGGCCTGTAACTTCTGGCTCCTCCTCTGGATAGTCCTCATCGTACACGTAGGCGCCGGCATCAACTCCATGTTGACTATCGTCTTCTGATTCTTCAGCTTCACCAATGAAGTTACCAAACCTGTGAATTGTTAGTCGCAGAGCCGCGCAGGATATACAGGATTATTCCATACTCATCATAAAGGTCATCCATGCTGGGCAGATATGCAGAGAGAAGGTATCTGGAAGAGGGTGGGAAATGCGACTCTCCTCGTCCAGTCAACTTCTCGCGACGACGAGCTTCAAAAAGTTCAGCCAGACGGACGCTAAGGCAGGTAGCGTGTAGTTTGAACTAGCGTGTCCACGTGATTCTCAGCCTTGCCCCTCTCTTCAATCGTGGATCCCTTCCCCTCCTCTCCCCTCTAAGCTGGAAGACTCTCTCCGGTAACGGACTGCTTTTACGGCAGAACCCCCCCATGTTGAGCATAATGCAATGTCATAAAAGAATCAAATACTTTGTCTTTCCTTTTGAACTCAAGATACTTGATATCCAGATTCTGAGTGGCTGAGAGCGATACCGAAAGCGGCAGAGCGGGTACCTGAATGCTACCTAGGGCGCTAAGAATTTGGAGGCGGTGAACTCTTGTTGAGCTTCAAAAAGTTGTTTTGCCCTGTCTTTGATTACATTAGCTTCCGCTTCTTCCCCCTTAATTCTCTCTTCATCCTCACATCTCTTCTTGAAAGTCCCGAACCTCTTTCAAAATACTTCCCAATCAAACCGACATCATGGCCTCAGCTCCCGTCTACATTGTCTCTGCAGTGAGAACCCCAATCGGATCATTCTTGGGGTGAGCGAGCTCCGCTTTCTGCCATATCCCCTCTGAAGGTTATACTAACGACCATCAGATCCCTCTCTAGTCTGAGTGCAACTGATTTGGGAGGAATTGCCATCAAAGGTCAGATAAGGGGCAGGTTATACCCCTCGATCAGCTACTAATAGTATTAACAGCTGCTGTTGAGCGTGTACCTGAAATCAAGCCTGAAGATGTCGAGGAGATCTTCTTTGGAAATGTCTTGTCTGCAAAGTAAGACACTCTTCGTCAGTCTAATGAATATCACTGACAAATGAATTCAGTCTCGGCCAAAACCCTGCCCGTCAATGTGCCCTCGCTGGAGGCCTGTCCGAAGCTACTATTGCCACAACCGTGAACAAAGTATGCGCTTCTGGACTTAAAGCTATTATCCTCGGTGCCCAAACCATCATGACTGGTAATGCCGATATCGTCGTTGCTGGTGGTACCGAGTCTATGTCGAATGTTCCTCATTACCTTCCCACTCTCCGAACTGGTGCCAAGTACGGTAACCAAACATTGATTGACGGCGTTTTGAAGGATGGGCTGACGGATGCATATGGCAAGAAGGAACACATGGGTATGGCAGGAGAGGAGTGCGCTTCAGATCACAGCGTTACCAGAGAGCAACAAGATGACTATGCTATCAAGTCATACCAGAAGGCACAGAAGGCCACTGAGGCTGGCATTTTCAAGACTGAAATTGTTCCAGTTGAGGTCAGCGGAGGACGAGGAAAGCCAAATATCAAGGTTGAGAAGGATGACGAAGTCAAGAACCTCAACATTGACAAGCTCAAGGCTATGCGTCCTGCTTTCATGCCAAATGGCGGTACCGTCACCGCTCCAAACGCCGCTCCTATCAACGATGGAGCATCTGCGTTGGTTCTTGTTTCCGAGGCTAAGTTAAAAGAACTTGGTATCAAGCCTCTGGCTAAGATTCTCGGATGGGGAGATGCGGCCCACGCCCCAAGCAAGTTCACCACCGCCCCAGCATTGGCAATTCCAAAGGCACTCAAGCATGCCAAGGTTGATGCTTCAAGCGTTGACTTCTATGAGATCAATGAGGCATTCTCGGTTGTCGCTTTGGCCAACATGAAGCTCCTTGGCTTGGATGAGGCAAAGGTCAACATTCATGGAGGTTCAGTGGCCATTGGTCACCCTCTCGGTTGCTCTGGTGCCAGAATCGCAACCACTTTGATCAATGTCTTGAGGGAGCAGAAGGCAAAGATTGGTGTTGCGGGCATTTGCAATGGTGGCGGTGGAGCGTCTGCACTTGTCATTGAGTCTCTGCAGTAAATGCGTTTATTATCATCGAAAAGCCTTCAAAATGCTAGGTAAATAGCTACATGCAATTAGTAAATGATCTCTCAATTCGGTATCTAGAAATTGCATTTAGAAGCGACAAAAAATAAGCGGCGCAAATTGGTGTCTTGCAATATTGTTACACCCAGGTATTAATGATTAGATTTATGCCAAGATTCCAGAATATCAATTACAAGTACAATGTTGGAGCAGGACGAGGCTGAGAGGCTGATCAAGTATGAGCCAATCGGGCATTAGTGCCAGTCAGCCTTGTGTTATCGGTGCGCTAGCTCAATCGAAGCTCACGATAAAAAAAAAGTTCACCCAAACGGCCAGCAACATCATCAGCTCTCCAACATTGTGCCAGACCATAAGATTTCTGTACCATCCCGCAACATGGTGAAGAAAGCTATGTAAGCTTGAGAAACTTCCTGACTTTGAAAATATACCAATGGCTAATCTTTCTTCAGCGACTCGCGCATTGGAGCGCTCATTCACAATGGCATGCAAGAAAAGAAGCGCAGCTTTTTCGTGGTGGTGGGAGATCGGTCGAAGGATATCATAGTGAATTTGCACTATATCATGTCGCAGAGGGATATGAAGCAGAATAAGTCGGTGTTGTGGGCATACAAAAAGGACCTGCTTGGATTTACGAGGTATGCGAAAATTTCCCGGCGACACTGAATCATAGTTGATTCAATGCCATTTTTTCGGAGAAGTTTGGTCGTGGCAGGTAGCTAACAGGTCTAAGTCATCGCAAGAAGAGGGAAAATAAAATCAAGAAGGAAGTCAAGAGAGGAATTCGAGAGGCAAATGCTGAGGACCCATTCGAACTCTTCGTTTCGTTACACAACATCCGATACACCTACTACAAGGAGACCGAAAAAATCTTGGGAAACACATACGGAATGTGTATTTTACAAGACTTTGAAGCTATTACGCCAAATCTCCTCGCCAGAACAATTGAGACGGTGGAGGGTGGAGGACTGGTGGTACTTCTGCTGAAGGGAATGTCCAGTCTCAAGCAGCTGTATACTCTATCCATGGATGTCCACTCGCGGTATCGAACAGAGGCACACGACGATGTCACAGCCAGATTCAACGAGAGATTCATACTTTCACTGGGGAAATGCGAATCCTGTCTTGTCATAGATGATGAGATGAATGTTTTACCGATTTCTGGTGGCAAGAACGTCACTGCGCTGCCACCTCCGGATCTTGATGAGCCAAAGAGCAAATCCCAGATAGAATTGGAAAATATGAAAGAGGCGCTTCAAGATACACCCTCTGTTGGGCCCCTGGTCACGCTGGCAAAAACTGTTGACCAAGCAAAGGCATTGCTTACCTTCGTGGACGCCATTGCGGAAAAGACCCTGCGAAGCACTGTAACTCTGACAGCCGCCAGAGGACGAGGAAAGTCAGCTGCTCTGGGTGTAGCTGTAGCTGCAGCCGTTGCGCATGGATATAGCAATATTTTCATCACATCCCCCAGCCCAGAGAACTTGAAGACTCTGTTCGAATTCATATTCAAAGGCTTTGACGCTCTTGGATATCTGGATCACGAAGACTACTCCATTGTCCAATCTACGAATCCAGACTTCAAGAAGGCTATTGTGCGAGTAAACATACACCGACAGCATCGGCAAACGATCCAGTATATCAAGCCCCAGGATGCGCATGTGCTTGGACAAGCTGAACTTTTGGTTATTGATGAGGCTGCTGCCATTCCTCTCCCTCTTGTACGGAAATTGATCGGCCCATATTTGGTGTTCATGGCATCCACAATAAACGGATATGAAGGTACAGGCAGATCGTTATCTCTGAAGCTGATAGAGCAGCTTCGACAACAATCGAGCGGTGCCAAAGCCAACGGCGCAGAAGATGCACAGCTAGCTGACCGATCAACTGGAAAGGCTGCCAAGGTTCAGAGCACATTCACAGGCGGTCGCTCATTGCGAGAAGTATCCCTCAAGGAGCCAATTCGATATGCAGAAGGCGATACTGTTGAGAAATGGCTCAATACGGTACTCTGTAAGTCTATATATGCACACCGGTTGACGTCTCGAAAACTCCGGACCCCAATTGGGGACAGTTCACTAACTTCACATCTAGGTCTTGATGCAACCCTGAGTTCCCTAAGAAATGTGGGATACCCTCATCCATCTGATTGCGAGCTGGTTCTTGTCAATCGCGATACTCTCTTTTCCTTCCACGATGTCTCCGAAAAGTTCTTGCAGCAAATGGTTGCTCTCTACGTCGCGAGTCACTACAAAAACTCGCCCGACGATCTTCAGTTGATGAGTGACGCCCCAGCACATCAGCTCTTTGTACTTATACCCCCGGTTTCCGAAAATAGCAAGCGTTTGCCGGAACCACTGTGTGTCATTCAAGTTGCTCTCGAAGGGCGAATTAGCAAAGAGAGCGTTGCGAACAGTCTAAGTAGAGGAAAGAGAGCCGCAGGAGATCTCATTCCGTGGATCGTCAGTCAGCAATTCCAGGACGATGAATTTGCAGGACTCTCTGGTGCTCGTATTGTGAGGATAGCTACGAACCCGAACTATGTCAGGATGGGATATGGCAAGAAGGCTCTCGAGCTACTTGTCGATTTCTACGAGGGCAAATTTGCCAATCTCTCGGAGGATGCTACAGCATACGTCGAAGAGACTATAACTAGGGTGACCGATGAGGAGTTGGCGAACTCTTCGCTACTGGATGACAATATCAAGGTCAGAGATTTCAAGAAGATGCCACCTCTGTTCTCCAAACTGTCTGAGCGTCGACCTGAGAAGCTTGACTATGTGGGTGTAAGCTATGGCCTGACCAAGCCATTGCTCAAATTCTGGGGCCAAGCCGCTTTTGCTCCGCTCTACTTAAGGCAGACTGCAAATGATTTAACAGGCGAGCATACTTGCGTCATGGTAAAGGCTCTTGGATCTGGTGAAGACATATCATGGTAAGCTTCTGCTCTCCTCCCACACGCAACGTTTCTGGGGTTCAACGGACCAAAGCTGACTCTTAAATAGGCTAGGATCATTCTCACGAGACTTCCAGCATCGTTTTGTTAAGCTTTTACAATACCAATTCAAGGAGTTCCCTTCCGAGCTGGCCCTCATCATCGACGAGTTGGCTAACAAGGGAGCAAAACTCGACACATCCCTCCAGCAACAGCGATTTTCGAAGCAAGATCTTGACCGAATACTGAACCCATGGGATCTCAAACGACTGGCATCATACGCAAACAACATGCTAGACTACCACGTAATTCTGGATCTAGTACCCGACCTCGCAAAATCCTATTTCATCGGACCGCTGAAATCAGAAATCACCCTTAGTGGCTTGCAACAGTCTGTACTTCTTGCCATTGGACTGCAAAGTAAGGATTTCGACCTGCTGGAGAAGGAGCTTGAGAAGGTACAGTCATCACAATTGCTTGCCTTGTTTATCAAGACGATACGCAAGATGAGCTCGCACTTTAGTGATGTAGTCTCTGGAGCCTACGAATCGGAGCTCCCAGAACGAGACAATGTCGGTGTAAGCCGAGAGAACGCAAGTGGAGCCCACGATGACGAGATTGTAGACGACAAGTTCGTGCCTTTGGAGCTTGGGCTGGAAGAGGAACTCGAGGAAGGTGGTGACGAGGCACTGAAGGCCCTACGCGAGAAGCAGAGGGAATTGATCGATGCTTTGCCATTAGAACAGTATGAGATCGAGGAAGGTGCACCAGGCTGGGCCGCAGCTGAGGAGCAGGTACGGAAGAGTGGAAAGAAGGGTGCGGTGGTTAGTGTAAAGAGTGCTAAGGGCAAGAGGAAACCCGATGAGACGGCTGCCGAGATATATGCTAAGGAAATGGGAGAAAAGGCGCACAAAAAGTCGAAAAAGGGGTCGAAAAAGGATCGTACGTAGTTGAGAACCGTACTGTAAATTCAATCATACAAGTAATACCCGCCTTGATTTTCACTTGCGGAATCAAATTTCGAGAAGTGATTTTCGGCAAAACTAGAATTGAACAGCCTTGATGTAAATTCATTCCTCTCAACCTAAAGTCCCCCTAGTATTGTCGATTTCATAGTTTGGCTAGTAGAGTTCGAGTCATAATTTATTTTCATCTTTTCAGTATTGTCATTGCGTCTGTCATAACACAGCCCACCTCGTCACAAATTTCGAGTCATTTTGAACTCGAAATTCTGCCTAGCAAGCGCCACAAACCCAAATAAACCTTACAAAATCCAAGATCCTCTCTCACTTTCATCGCCTTCAACAATCAACCAAAACACAAGACAAAACAAAACATGGCCGAAACACAAACTCCCAAAACAGAGAATTGGTGGGATGCATTCCCAGCGCCTCGAGCGAAATGCCCAGAGATGACCGCGGACGAGTTGATGAAGGCGTTTGACGATATGGATCTCACGCCTGAGCCAAGATCGTTCTTGCTTGTTGATGTTAGGCGGAATGATTGGGAGGTATGTGACCATTCCAACCATGAGTATATGGGGATTTTACAAGAAGGAGATGGCTTGCTTTTAGATTGTGTTTGATAGGTTGCTAACCTCTCGAGACTCTTGTAGGGTGGAACAATCAAGACTTCTCTCAACCTCCCCGCTCAAAGCTTCTACCAGTCTCGCAAAACGCTTCTGGATCTCTGTGATAGAGCTTCCATCAAGCATGTCATATTCTACTGTGGTGAGTTTTATTTAATCCTAGGTCTTTGGCGAGAATAGCCACTGAACATCTAGGCTCCTCAAATGGCAGGGGACCTCGCTGTGCAAACTGGATGCAAGACTACGTCGAGGATGTCTCCAAATTTGGACGAAAGAGTAACCTCAAAGTGCTCATTCTGAGAGGTGGAATTAAGGGCTGGGTTAAGGATTTCGAAGGATCTATGATGGATGGCTTTGAAGAAAAGTACTGGGAGCAGTTCAAGTAGTCAAAGCGGTCAGGCATCGTGCTATGAAAAACACGGAATATCAAGCAGAGAAACCGGTATCCATTTGTTGACTTTTGCCATGCGTGAGATGGTATTTATCGACGAGCCATGCCATGTCTTGCCTTGCCTTCCCTTTCACAAACGCCATGATTCCAGAAGCAGCAACGACGACTTTTGACCTCCCTGATACCCCATCTAGGTCTCCTCGAAGGAACATCTTTATGCTAGTTCGTTTGGTCGATCCTTCAGTCCCCTCTGTTCTCTCGTCCACCGCCTATTCTCTCTAAAGCCTCGAGCATAACCACCGAATTTCCTCGAATGACCTGCCCACCACATTAGCCCAAGCCCCAATTCCACACCGAGTAGATATTCCAACTAACCACCATCCCTAATCTGACCTTCTCACCACCATCCTTCTCCTCCACCGCGTCATCCAGCACAATGTTCAAGAAAACCTAAGCCGCCCATTAGCCAAAGCCCCCACCGCGGGGTATGGAGACCGTACATCGTAACCTCTCAAGACACCAATGACTTTCCGGCTTCCATTCAACTGCACGAAGAGTCGTTTATCGAGGTACTGCAAGACAGGGTTAGGCACGCGCTCTCTGCAACAGTCGTTCCTGGGGCAGAACGCAATCCGCTTTTCGGAAGTACGTCGCGCACCACGGAATGCGGAGTCTGCGTAGGGTTGTATCAGAGAGTAACATACCTTCTTGAGCTCGGGCTGAGCTTGAGGCATCTTGACGGTAAGTTTGGGGGTTCTTTTTGGGAATGCGACGTTCCAAGGGAGATGTTGCTGTTGAAAGTTATGCGATTTGAGGCGCTAGCTGATAACAATCATCACGTGATGATAAGAACAATGGATTTCGCGACCTCGAGGCTCTAAATTTCGTGAATGCCTGTTCAACTTTCCAGCTTCTGAGAAATTCGATTGAGCTAGAAGATTTGATACGACGCGACTTTCCATCCGGAAATATGAAGTCCGCCTTTGGGTCAAAGCGGAAAGCTCGCAAGATTCAGGTGGATGAAGATGATGAGGATGGCGCAAAGAATGTCAACATTACGGAGCCTGTAAACACTCGTAAGTACCCCGAAGCTATCACAGCTACAAGCCCAGCTGATGGTGAGAAGCTAGCTGACCATAATCTACAGCTAGCACAGGAAGTTCCACATCTTCAATCCCAGGCCGAAAGACATTCAAAAAGTCCTCTTTGCGACAGAGTATTGCATTCGACGATCAATCGCAAGATGGAGACGATGGGAATGGACCGCAGACTACGAACAAGCCTACAATAGGCAGATCGAGCTCACTGATGAAAAAGAAGAAGCCGGCCTCTTCGAGACTCTCGTTTGGACCCGGCGAGATCATATCTGGAGATGCAGCGGAAGCATTAGAGGATGATGAGGCCTTCACTCCCAAGAAAGCGGTGCTGGGACGACGAGTCATTGAAGGAAATGCTTTGAAGAGAACTTTGCCTCATCAGGGACTACCTATGCGGATGAACGACGACGATGAGGAACGGCCGACATACAGCAAAGATTACCTGAATGAACTCAAGAGCTCCACACCTACCACGCCTAAGGATCTAACGGCACTACATGCTACGGCTGAAGATGAAGAGGGTTTAGATGCCTCGGAACTGGAAGGAGCCATGGTCATAGACCTAGATGGAGATTTCGAACTAAAAAGCGACCTTGCGTTCATTCCTAGCGAAGCTGAGATCAGGGAGAAAAAGGAACGGAGAGCTCGACTTGCCCAAGAGAAAGACTTCATATCGTTCAACGACGACGATGGCCGTGACCGACAACAGATCTCACTTCTGCCTCAGAAGAAGAAGCAAGAGAGTAGATTGGTGAGAGAGGACGAGGACCTCGGAGAAGGGTTTGATGAATTTGTGGATGATGGACGCATCTCACTCGGCAAGAAGCAAGAGCGAGAAGCGAAGAGACGGCAAAGGAAAGAAATGGCTGATATGATCCACCAGGCGGAGGGTAGTTCAGATGAGGATTCTGATGATTCGGAAGCGGAGAGACGAGCTGCTTATGAGACTGCTCAGGCGCGTGCTGGTATGGACGGCCTTCATAAGCATGATGAATCGGTCCAAGTCAGTGCTACCCAAATGCCATCGAAGATCACGCCTTTGCCAGCGTTGTCCGAGTGTCTTGAGAGATTGCAGTCCACACTCAGCTCGATGGAGCAGGAGTTAGCGAAGAGGCAAAGGCGGATGGAGGCTTCGAGGCAGGAGAAGAATGAGATCGCCGCGAGGGAAATCGAAGTCCAGGACTTATTGAAGCAGGCTGGGGCTCGCTATGCTGCTTTGAAGGCAGATACCAACGGCGCTGTGGCTGATCCTCAGAACTTGGCTGGCCCCAATAACGGGTTCGCCGTTCCTATGATTGTTGATAGAGGGCTAGAAAGCTTTGGCAATACACCTACGGTGAGGCCAGCAGTGGAGGACATAGGTTAGAGATACCCGTTGCAAATTCAATTTTACAACATTTGAGCTTCATGGAATTTTTGGAACCATCTGATAATGTGACAATTCATACAGCTGCCCTATACCTAGAATCAATACTACCCCTATTTCTCAACCTCGACGGCCTCTCCAAATCCCTTCTCCCAGGCCTCACGATTCCAGCATGAGGAGTAGCTATTGGTATCATTAGCACCCATCCGCTTCGGCTATTGATTAATATGGTTCCAACTTACTC
Organism: Leptodontidium sp. MPI-SDFR-AT-0119; assembly: GCA_020726505.1. Lineage (NCBI taxonomy): Eukaryota > Fungi > Ascomycota > Leotiomycetes > Helotiales > Leptodontidiaceae > Leptodontidium > Leptodontidium sp. MPI-SDFR-AT-0119. The sequence goes on along the minus strand of JAHLEZ010000013.1, from coordinate 589,569 downwards.
TCCCCAATCGCCTTGGGCTGTGTAACGAGAATTACATACTGTCCATCCAGCTGATTCACTTGCGGGACAACCACCTTATCCTCTGGTAATTCCCTTACATACTGCACATCTGGATTGAAAGGCAAAAACTGGCCACTGGTAGCGTTCAAGGCTCGTCTGCCGACCGTCAACATGGTCGAAGGAGATGATCCGTCGGGTCTCATTGCTGCAAGCATCATTCTGTTGACTGGATGAATCAATTAGCCTGTGGGTAGCAAAAGGAAAGAAATAGAGAAAGGGAAACGAACAAGGAACGAGCATCTCGGCATTGACCCTCTCCATTGGCACGCTGGTATTGACAATCCACATGAACGAATTCAGAGACACCGTATTCGGCGGCAAAGTCCCTGGGTTGACGCCGTCCTTGATCTCAATATTCATCTTCAGATCCACGTTCGTCTGGACCGTAAATCGCATCCCGTCAATGAACTCAGCGCATTGCAGGCCAGGTCCAGCCGTCAAGTTGACCGTCCTGGTCGCTCCTTGGCCATACTGTACAAAGACATTACTAGTATCGACGGTCTTACGAGCCACGAGTATGTATTCTCCCTCAATGGACGTCATCTTCACGATTCGGGTGTTGTTCTCGCTGCGATGCACATTCCGAGTCTGATCATTGACTACCCAGCTCTTTCCATCAGAAGCTAGCGTGGCGACAAAGGTGTTGGCTTCTTGGAGACCTTGCTGCTGGAGTTCGACTGGGTCGTAGGGAATCTCGATCTTCGCGATCAGGTCATTGGCTGTCTCGTTCGTCTTGATGATATAGGAATAGTTCGAGACGGCGACGAAGGGAGCGCCTGTTGCTCCTGTCATAAAGATTGCCGCCAGAGGCGATTTGTTCTGTGTTACGACGAGTGTCCTGGGTTTGGGAGAGAGGATGTCGAGGGCTAGGCCGTCCTGGAAATCTTGGTCTGTCCGTTCCATCTGTTTTCATCAGTTTACGTCTATCAATTATTCATATTTCATGACTGAAAGTAAGACTTACACCTCCCAATACTTGTACTGTATCTCCGAACCCGGGTAGAGTTTCATTCTGCGCTTGCACTCCATTACAAAAACATTGAAGGTATAAAAGAACGGCGAGAGCACCAGGCAATCTCGAAGAAAAAGCCATGCCTGCGGCTATCGGAATAAACGAATAACAATAGCAGTGATGATAAACATATAGAAAGTAAAGTAACAATGTAGGAAGTAAGACTCAAGATACCCTAACGGGATCTGAGGAGACAGATAACGTGCCAGCAAGATTCGACGAACGCATTCCAAGAGCACCCACGGATTCTATATACAGTCCTGGGCAGGTACAGTATGTACAGTATGGAACACAACCCGGCCTGGGGTATCAGATTAGGTTTAAACAGAGCAGCGGGTCAAACAAGGACCAATTTCCCGGACTTGACCCATTCCACCGCAAAAAAAGAAACAGCGGGAGATCGTCGTATCTGCACGAGTAATCCCAGCCGTATCTGGATCTAGATCTCGTTTGCCTCGCCAAGCCAGTTAAGGTTGTTTGAGAAACGACGACGAAACGAGCTTCAGAACTTGCCGTCACCAGCACGGGCTTCACCTTCTGCCACTTGACGGTTTAATTGAGTCCAGTGGCAGTCGAATGTCGGGATGGTGACATTCGATGACATTCTGGAGGATTTCAGTGGAAGACATGCTCTGATTAGATTTGCGTGGCTTGCACAATGTGTGTTTTGAAGGTTTTGAGGATATATCCCGTTCTTGAAATAGACATTGAGGGTTTCTTACTCCGTACTCCGTGGGCATTTTGCAAACGACCTATCAACAAATCCAAGTGGCATTCTGAATGAAGTTGGTGCCAATCGAATACCTACGTGTCACAACACCCACTAGTCCAACTCAAAGAGTAATCAATCCGAAACCAAACCTCGGAGTCGAAGTGTTGATGAAGGACCAAGTTTGATCCGCTTCACATCCTAGTTGTCTGACCCGCCCCGACCCCAATGTTCCCGTCCCCACAGACTGGAAGTGACCCGACAGTCAGTAGGTACCTTGACTCACTTTCCCAATGAAAATGAGCAGCAAATTTGCAACCCTGGAAAGAAAGAAAAACTCCGGAGAAAATAAACAACTCGGAATATTGGTGATCTTCTTGCCCAAGGAGAAACCAACCGATGTCGGCTGGGAAAATCCTTACCCCTGAAATTCCTCGGCGGTGAGTCACTGCAGAAAACAAAACAAAATGGTGGGATGTCTTTCAAGCACCAAGATTCTGAAATATACTCCCAACACTCAATTCAACTCCCATTGACAAACTCATCACAATGTCAGGAACTACTCTCCATCTTCGTTCCGAGTGTAAGGCTTCAATGTCATGAAAAAATCATGCTACGACCGTTACTAATGCGTTCGGCAGTGGGCAAGGCCCTCGAGCACCGATCCGCCCTCACACCGACTACCGCAAAGGCCCTCATAGAAGCTGGCTACACTGTCAATGTCGAGCGGAGTCCAGAGCGTATCTTCGAGGATAGCGAGTTTGAAGCCGTTGGAGCTACATTGGTACCAGAGAATACATGGCGCGAGGCACCTACAGATCACATCATTATTGGGCTGAAGGAGCTTCCCGTTGAAGAATGTACGCAAAACAACTTCTCACTTCCCTAATTGCAATATCTCACAGTATTCTAGTCCCCCTCAAGCATATCCATGTTCAATTCGCCCATTGCTACAAGCAACAAGGCGGTTGGGAGAAGGTCCTGTCTCGATTCCCCCGCGGCGGTGGCACACTCCTCGATCTCGAATTCCTCACAGACGACAAGAACCGCAGAGTCGCTGCCTTCGGATACCATGCTGGTTTTGCCGGCGCAGCTCTTGCTCTCGAGACATGGGCATGGCAACTCACACACCCCGCCTCAGAGCCTTTCCCAAGCGTCTCTAGCTACCCCAACGAAGACGCCCTGATCGTAGACGTCAAGAAGGCAATCGCAGCAGGAAAGGAGAAGACCGGCAAGGATCCCCGCGTACTAGTGATTGGTGCTCTCGGACGATGTGGTAGCGGTGCTGTGGACCTCTGCTTAAGAGCCGGCGTGCCAACTGAGAATGTGTTGAAGTGGGATATGGCCGAGACGGCTAAGGGTGGACCATTCCCCGAGATTGTCGAGAGCGATATCTTCGTCAACTGCATATACCTCATGTCCAAGATCCCCAACTTCGTCGATATGAAGAGCCTCGATACCCCCAACCGCAAGCTCTCTGTCATCTGCGACGTTAGCGCCGATACCACCAACCCAAACAACCCCATCCCAGTCTACACCGTCGCCACAACCTTCACGGAGCCAACTGTAGCAGTTGAGGTCAAGGGTGAGCCAAGGCTGTCAGTGATTAGCATCGATCACTTGCCAAGTCTGCTTCCTAGAGAGGCAAGTGAGGCTTTCAGCAAGGATTTGTTGCCAAGTCTGTTACATCTTAAGGAATGGAGAACACATCCTGTCTGGTCCAAGGCTGAGAAGCTTTTCCAAGAAAAGGTCGCTACTCTGCCCAAGGATTCTTTGTAAATGGATGGAAAGGGTATTTCCTACACGTTAGACAAAAGTCGGCGACAATAGATCTACTGGTGCCCGACTAAATTCAACAAAAAAAATTATTATGATACACATGCCTCCATTCACTAGGCCAGATTTACCCGATAGCTTTTATTCGCCGTAGATACTCTTCACAGAACTCAAGCGTGATCCTGTTCCCTTTGTCCCCGTTGGAAAAGCCCTTTTTTTTTTCTGGAGCGAGGAGATATTCCTCAAGCTGCGTTTAATCTCCGCCCTCGACATGATGAACATAATCGCCGGTACTCGCTAGCAACTTCATTATATCTTTAAAATATCTTCAAAATATCTCACCCTCCTCGAATTCACTAACACCAACAAAACAAGAAAACCATTTGAACTTCCTAATAAATGAACAGCGCTCTGTTTCCTATCAAAGCTAGCAACTGTATACATTAGCTCCTGGGTTCCAGACAGGTGAAAGCTGAAGGTTAACACCTGTATTCATTGATGGCTGACACGAGGCGACTAACTCCATACTTTCAGGGTCTCGATCTGTGCTGGGAGGATGACCAGCCAGCGTAGATATCTAGTAGGTCCTCAAGCGACTACCACTCACTGCCTTCTCAAGCATAATAAAACCCCGCAACTACAAGCCCACAAGTTCCACAACCGAAAAGACACTCATTCCCGAGCACACGAAAACAAATACTACAGCTAACATATTTTTGCCTGACTGATTGAAAGACTATGAGAAGACGAGGACGAGTTGAATGTACCTGCCCAGACAAACGAAAGGCAGGTGATTTATTTATATTGTAAGCGAATAGGATCCCCTGAGGCTAGTGAAGCGAAAAATAAACATGAACAGAGACAGGAATGCCAACTCCACTCTCGCTTGTACACTTAAGAGAAAAGAAAAGAGGCCCCACCGGAAAATCACAAACGGATTTTCTAGAGAAAGGAAGAAGGAAAGAACATTTGAATAGTTTTTTAAGCGGTTGCAATCTCATAGTACTTTTTTACCCTTAGATTTTATAAAAGTCGCTCCCACTTGAGGAAGCAGGTAGATAGAATAAACTGGAAAATATCTCTCTACCACTCACTGAAGATGAAAAAAGTACACGTAACTCTCAAAAAACTTCAAAATAAATAAGACACCCTTCCAATGTGCTGCTATGAAATTTGGAGATGCTGGGGATCGAACCCAGGATTTCTTCAAGTTTTGTAAACCGTCATCTAGTAGCTATTCACTGACTAGAATTCAGAATGCAAATGAAGCACGATACCACTTCGTCACATCCCCTGATTAACAGGAACTTATCAGATGTTGTGGTGGAAAATTGCTTATTTGGTTACATGGGCATGATAGGAATTTATTCTGTTTGCAAATTGAATTTCGGTTTGTGTACCCGAGGTGGTGCCGGCCTAGAAGTGGGTTGGCTAGGTAGGTTCGTTTGCATAGGTGGATCTCGGTGTATGTGGGTTGTTTCTCTTTGTATAGTTAATATGGAGTAAAAGGATATTTCCAATGCTACCTACGACGTAATAGAGACTGGTAGAGGTTTTTTAGTGTTACTTCTGTGAATACATCTATCCTCATTTGATATATTCCAGCCTCACGAGATCTAGAAACCTCCTCACGGAAGGGATCGGCTGGACGAGTTGACTCCGGTGGAGATGCAAAGGTTCAAGGTACCAATTCACTCGAAAAACCATTCCACTGAATCATAAATTCCTTCTAAAAGCAAGCTATCCACCCAGCTCCAAAGCAGATACAACACGATTCCACTCTACAAGCTACAAGTTCCTGACAAAATGATCCCAAACCCATCCATGCCCCCATCCATCGCACTTCATTCAACGAACTACCTATGAATTTCCCGGGTATAACGCCTCATCTCACCTCACATCACCCCATCCTCACTTCAGCTTCTCAGCAAGCCACTTCTCCGCAACGGCAACTCCCTCTCCGATCTTATCAGGGTTGGTGCCCTGGCCCGTCCTCGTTGGCTCCTTTCCTCCTGAGCGGCCGCCGATGGTCTCGGAGACTGAAGCGGCCCAGTGTTCGGCTGTGACGCCTTTTGAGGCGTGGTCCTAAGAAAAGGGTTAGCTAAGATGGGAAATGATGGAAGGGGGAACATACAGTGCCAACATAAACACCGTGAACAATCTCAGTCTCAGAACCAGCGAGTAGGTAGACAGACTTGTCCTTAGCCTTGGACTTGAAATGGTTCATAACATCCGCAATAGCCTTGGAATTAGCAGAGATAGGCAGTTGGCCAATGTAAGCCTTGCTGTCCATGTTCTCAGCAAAGTAGCCAGTGACAGTGTCGAGAGCAGTCTTCGATTCAGCCTTCTGCTTCTTCTTCTGCTCATCCAAAAGACCCTTCTGAACTTTTGCAAAACGTGTCTTGAGCTCTTCTTTAGTCAAGGATGAGATGGTGAGTTGGTTCAAATCGTTCTGTACAGACTTGACCTCAACTTCCTTCTCTGGGCCATGTGGCATCTTCTCTAGGGTCTCGATTCGTTTGTTGAATTCGATGGCCAGTCTTTGGACTTCGTGTGCAGCATCGCCGGTATAGGCGATGATACGACGGATACCCTTGGCGATACCGCTCTCTTCGACGATAACGAGATCCTTAATGAGACCAGTCTTCTCAACATGAGTTCCACCGCAGAATTCGACACTGACTTCTCTCCACTTTGGATTTGTTGGGTTCTCCAAAAGTTCATCAACAGGCACACCGACAGAAACGACACGAACTGGGTTTGGGTATGTCTCTCCGAAAACAGCGCGAACACCTTCAATACCCTTAGCAACATCGAGGTCTACCTCCTTGGAGTAGATCTCGCAATTCTGCTTGATGTACGCATTGGAGGAGTCCTCAATCTTCTTGATTTCAGGCAGAGAGACTTGAGCCTTGTGAGAGAAGTCGAATCTTAGCTTGTCTTGGTCAACAAGCGATCCCTTCTGGTTGATATCTTCGCCCAAGTGTTCCCGAAGGGCATGGTTGAGAATATGGGTTCCAGTGTGGTTGTTGCGGATAGGTTGTCTGCGGAGTTCATCATATTCACAGATGATCTCATCTCCAGCCTTCAGTTGGCCATACTCCAGGTAACCATTGTGGACAATGTATCCTCCATAAGCCTGGACATCAAGCACCTTGAACTCAGCAACACCATCAATGATGATCTTGCCAGTGTCGGCAACTTGACCTCCCTGCTCAGCATAGAAATTCGTCTTGTCCAGGAGAATACCAAATGGCTTATCGGACGGAAGACCCTCGGTTGACTTCAAGAAGCTCTTTCCATCATAGACGAGTGATACTTTTGCAGTACTGTCTCCCTTCAAGAATTTGGCATCGTCGTTCGGTCTTGGTACACCCATCTTGTCCAGTTCAGCGATTTGATGTACGTCGAACTTGGCAAAGGTGTGTGATGCCTCCTTGACAGACATACTAGCCAAACGAGCAGTCTCCTTTGCAATCTCGATCTCCGCATCATCAGTCTCCAGGCCTCTCTCCTCAGCCATAATCTTAGTCAAGTCCTCTGGGAATCCAAAAGTGTCGTATAACCGCCAAACATCCGCACCAGAGAGCTTCTTGGCACCGTTCTTGACAGCCAGAGCAGCGTATTTCTCGAACTGCTTCTCACCACGATCAAGTGTCCTAGCGAATGCCTCTTCCTCTTCGTCCAGAATCTCCTTGACATCACCCTGCTTCTCGACAATCTCCGGGAATTGCTCACCCATTTGCTCAACCAGAGCGGGGAGAATCTTGGAGAAGAAGCTACCAATCTCCGCATCGAAATACTTTCGGGCGTATCGAGAGCCACGGCGCAAAACTCGTCGAACTACATATCCTCTGCCGATGTTGTTTGGCACACCTCCATCCGAAATAGCGAAGGTTAGCAGACGAATGTGATCAGCAATAACACGGTATGCGGTATCAATGCCATCAACATCGTCTTTACCGTACTTGTCGGTATATGTTCTAGCTCCAGTGACTTCTTGAATCTTGAGGAACAGAGGGTGGAAGACATCGGTGTCGTAATTGGAAGATTTGTCTTGCAGCACTGATACCAATCTCTCGTAACCCATGCCAGTGTCGACATGCTTTGCTGGTAGAGTCTTCAGCGTCCTGTCCTTCTGTCTATCATATTGAATGAAGACGTTATTCCAGATCTCCAGCACGTTCGGGTCGTCCATATTAACCAGGTGGGCAGCATTGCGGCCACCGCCTATCCTATCATAGTGAACTTCACTGCAGGGTCCACAAGGTCCTTGGTCACCCATCTCCCAGAAGTTGTCTTTCATGTTTCCAGGCAAGATGTGATCGTCTGCAACACCAACCTTCTTCCACAATTCCTTAGCCTCCAGATCTGGCTCCAATCCGGCAGAAGCGTCGCCCTCGAAGTATGTGACATAGAGACGATCCGGATCCAGGCCATAGATTTTCGTAAGAAGCTCCCATGACATCTCAATAGCACCTTGCTTGAAGTAATCGCCAAAGGACCAGTTGCCCAGCATTTCGAAGAAAGTCTGAGTCACATTAGCCAAATTCCCCAAGTTTGTAGCAATGCACACTAACATGATGGTAGCTGTCTTTTCCAACATCATCCAAGTCCTATAAAGTACCCATATCAGCCTTGTCCTTCCAATGGTGTAGTATATCCTCACGTTATGCTTTCCTCCAGCACGAATACACTGCAAAACGGTCAGCATGCCCCTCCATTTATGCAACAACCAATGTGCGTCACCTTCTGCGTGTCTACAGCTCTCTTCAACTGAGCCATATCATCCGTCTGGCCTATCGTCCCCAGGAAAATAGGCTTGAACTGGTTCATACCAGCGTTGGTAAAGAGGAGGGTAGGGTCATTGTGGGGTACGACAGAGGATGAGGGAACTGCAGACACCGCACGTTAGCTACATGCTTCTGAAACCCCTCAATGAAAGAATAGAGAATATAAACATCATCCCCCATCTCCAATTGAGCACTCATCTGCGTTGTGAGTTGTCCCAAAACCATCTCCCCCCCTCCTTGGGTGCAAAAAACTACCCCGCTACTCACCAATCGTGTGCCCCTTGCCCTCAAAGAACTCCAAGAAGGTCTTCCTGACCACCGGAGCAGTCCATTTTTCCTGCGCCATCCTTGCGATCGTCTTCGAGAAGTTTCTAGATCCGACTGTGCGGGTGCAGGTTGGAATGGTGGTTGTTGCGCGCGTGCAGCCAAAAAATGTAATAAATCGCGTCGGCAGCGGGCGTCGTTGCTCGGTACTGCTGCTCCTGGCGGTGGTGGTACTTGTAGAAAACCGTCGAAGTCGAAGGTGACTCAGGCGGACTCTCAAACTGACTCTTCGCAAATCATTCATCCGCGCCCTCTCTCTCTCCTTCCTGTCCAATATTCCCGGTCCTGATAGGTGTCCTAGGCGAAAACTTACGACCTCTTACTCCTTGCTGTGACGGTCTGCGAACTCTTGTTTCTGCTTGATTGGAGGGAGTGGTTTGGGTTGCACGGTGTTGAAGTGTGTCGGGAGGAGAGGAGGGATGGGAAACGATGGATCGAGTCCAAGCGAACAGCAAGATTAGGAAGAGAAAGGCGGAAACGCAAGACAACGAGCGATTGCATAAACGGCTCAGCTTGTTAAATCTAGGTTTGTATTCCAATTCTCTATCTGCATTAAGGATTTATGGCTTATGTTTACTTTTTGGTAGAGCGCAATGGCGAGAAACTCTACGTGCCAGTGGAACATCCCACGCCCAACAACAACGCGAAGCCGAAATCCCCTGCGCGACCACAATCGCAAGACGATGATGTGATGCAATTGGACAACACGAAGCACAAAGTCTACATATACGACCTAGATGCCGAATTATCAGACAGCGAGTCCTCGGACGATGGCAAGCTCGTCTTCCTACCAGACATCCAGAAGCACCTCCTCGAAACGCGTATTCCGCCCATGGTACTAGCAAACAGCGAGGGCGAACTGGCAGGCAATAACCAACTAGTGCTCTACAATATCCCAAGTTCATTGACGGTGCCCGAGGAGCAGGATAGTGTTCGGAAGGCTATCATTGAAACGAGAGCCAGAGCTCGGGCGGCGCAAGAGCAGAAACGGATCGCAGATACCCGGCAGCCTGAGCTGAAGACTCCCAATGCTCGGGACTGGTATCGGCACATGGAGGGAAACAAAATCAATACTCAGGTTCCCGGATTTGGAAAACCAGGACCGGAAGAAACTATGAATGGGGAGACTACTATACCAATGGCTCAGGGACTCATGGACGACGATCCAGATGCCATGGACCTAGGATGAACGCGGGGTTGAGAAATAGGAACATCAATAAAGGACGAATCTTTTCACACAAGCTTCTCTCCATTCTTGTTGTTTTGACTTATCTATTCCTGATAGTGTCTGTGGTATTCTATGCTCCCCATCCATCCAGAAAACGCTCGATTACTCCCCCGCATTACAAGAAATACAATCTGCCCAAGTCGCTCATGCCCAAACTCCCTCCTCACAGCCTTCATGGCCGGTATGGATTGTTGCTGACGGTACTTGCTCCGGTGTGATTTGCCTGGACGGCTGCTGGAGGAGGTCCTGGAGGAGCTTCGTAGGCAGGGGAAGGCTCGGCAGTAGTATCTGCTGGTCTGCGAGTTGGCTCGGCACGCCATTGTGACGGGTCGACTTTTGTGGCTCCCGCAGGTGGTTGGTATGTGGGTGGGAGGTCGGCGTTGTTGTAGAGAGGGGGTGGCATTGGGTACATTCCGTACTGGCTGTTCTGCTGCTGTGGAGGGTATTGGTTGTAGTAGACAGCTGGGCTCTGGTAGGCCGGATCGTATCTGGCTCTATCCCGTCTGCTAAGAAGCCACTATGTACCGTCAGTATCCTATCCTGCATGCCAGCCAAGGGGAACAGAAACGTACTCGATGGTATCTCAGAGGCACGAGGCCCTTGTTGATTCTCCTCTTCGCATGCCAGTAGCCACCGATCATATATGCCATGAAGAGGGTGAACAGTCCAAAGAAGACGGACCATCTGACGATTTGTCCGTCCTACCAAAGGGTCAGTAACAAGACAAGAACTGCTGGCATCAATATTCACAGGTGGCACATACTTTTGTCCACCAGAAGCTGTTTCTGTCGTTGTAATAGAAATCATCACTGTTGTTGAATTCCTGTCTCTCCGAAATGATCGCCATTTTCCCCTGCAGACGGATATCCTTCTCTCAATAAAAGATGACGAATCGGTGGCGTTTGTGTGTTGCTTGGTTGGTAAAAGAAGTCTAGGTGTCCAAGGGAAGAAGGTGTTCGTAGGTAATTGGAATGTTCGGTTGCGTGTGGTGTTGTGTTGTGTTGGGAAAGAACGTCTCAAATTACAATCTCATCTATCTGTAACAAAGCAAATAATCAATCGAAAATCTATGTCGCAGTCAAAAAGGGAATAAATGAATCAGAGGAAGAGGGTGGAAAGCGAGCCAAGCATTCGGGGAAAGTGTGAAAGGGTTTATGTAAGGAAAAGCTTGTTCTTGTTCTTGTGGCTGAGCGAATGCCGTGCAGTGCAAGCCAACGGGTTGGGGGAGATGGAACAATGTTCGGCGATGCGAAGTTTCAGGAGTGTTGCAAAAATGGAATCGCTGGCGGGGAGGAAGGGGGCAGGCCTCGTGAGCGTGTTTCTGTTTCTGTTTACCGACACTCAACTCGCACCGAGAATTTGGATATGTGGCTGGTTTTTGTTATGATCAGTTGATTGTTTGTCGGTTTCTGAGGTAGTTCTTTTCAATGTAAATGTAATTTAGTATTGTTGGTGCGGTGGAATCCAAAGTTCCAATGTACAAATGAAAGTAAATAACGCAATCTTGAAACCCAACTAGCGCCGTGCCATTGGCAAGGGAACGGCTACAGCCGCGCTCACCCTTCGGAATGCATACCCCTGACTCAAACCGGAGCCTCGTCATCCAACCGAGAAGTGGGATGTTCCTTATGCCAATTTGGAACTTTCAGCCTCAAGTGATAGAACACCGTCTCAAAGAAGTTGCATACGGAGGACGGAGGACGGATTTTGAACAAGTAAATTAGTAGTATGTGCTATCCATCTATCGGACATCTGAATTCCCTCCCATCAGTCCTCACCACATCATCAACCTGCATGCTCTCTAGACAACTCTGGTGATAGATATGCCTACAAGCCAACACCACCAGTGGTCCCAAATCCGGCTGCACCGTCACTGTAGTATCATTCGCCTGCTGGACTCCCTCCTCTTCCTCGCCCTCCCCTGCGCCCTTGGCCTTTCCTTTCACCATCTCGGTGACGCTGGCTTTGCTGGTATTGCGAACATGTGCTCGCCCTTTACCGCGCTCAACTTCTGTTCCTGCTTGTTCGGATCTTCGCTCTTTCCTCCTCTTCATGTCACTCTCTTCTCGTTCTTCCCATTTGGAAAAGACGTCCCCTGAAACACCTGGGCCCCAGACTCGTCGCCCGCAGCCCTCGCAAGTGGATCCCCGGGGTCTCCATCCTCGTTGTCGAAGCGCGGTTGCGGATTGCACGTTAACGAAGAGATCTTTGTCTAGAAGGCGGTTCGCCAGACTTAGAATACTCTCTTCATACGCATAAGCAGAGAATACCGAAGCCAGAACAGCACGAAGGTCGCTTAAATTTGGTGATGAGATGGAAGCTCTTGTCAAGAAGGCTCTGAGAATTCTCAGGAATGATAAGCTGGCGCCAGATGGCGAGGGGCTGGAGGTCGAAGTCAACAGGGCAGTAAAAGTTCGTTGCACAAGAGTTCGTAGCTGAGCGAGGAGCTTGTCGTAGTCGATGTCTTCCGACTCTTGGAGATCACCCAGGCTTGCCGATATTTTTCGTGTGATCTGCACAGTAATGTCGATGAGATCTAACCAAAGTGCTTCGTCAGGAAGAAGCTCGGTCTTTGAAGAAAACTTCTTTCGAATGGGGGAGGTGATGACCCGTGATTGCGGAGTCTTGGTGTGATCCTGACATAACCAAATGCCGACATTGGTGTATTTCTGCAACGCATCCAAGAGATCTTCGATGGCTTCACCTGCATGCATTGACTGTATGTCTTCAGCCGAGCTGTTCAGTAGACCTAGCAGGGCACTCTCCAGCTTCCTGAGATGCTGCAAAAGTCGGTCCATGGCAGCCCTTAGCTGGCCTTCTCGAGCCATCAGAACTACAGCGGCATCGATGACTCCGCTCTCTTCCATGTACGGAAGGACCTTATCAAGGCTGAGATCACTAGCTTGAACCAGTTCCACGTATGCTGCTACGTGAGCAGAATCAAACTTGCACATGAGTTGGACATATTTCTCAGTGAACTCCGAGTGTCGTGGCCCCTTGGCATCTTCCGTGTCACTATCGCTGGGCTCGAACAACGTGTGCAAGTATACGTACTGCAATTCAGAGTCATCTGGCTGGGAGTCCAAAAATTTCTGATGGAGTGCAGGTGCGTAGGACTCAACAGCCTGTGCTGATTTGACTGCATCAAGATGTACGAGATCGCTTGCGTGGGCTTCAATAACCTCATGAACATCTCGAACCTGTCGTCTGGTCAATCCGGAACGCGGTCGGAGGCAGTCTGCGATGCAGTCAAACACAGCTTCCCGATCTTCTGGATCATCAAAGTATGTCTGAACAAGTTTGCTGTACTGTTTGTCCGATCTGTAAATGCTCTTGAGAACTCTATAGAACCCAGCCTTTTCAAATAACGGAATGAGAGCTTCCAAATCCGGAGGATGGTATACCGAAAGTAGGTATTCGGCACTCAGTTGAGCATCATCAGCCAGATCCTCGCCGGGATAGTCACATAAGCCCGCGAGGACTTTATGCAGTGCCGTTCCCGAAAGTAGCAGGTATTGAGGGAATTTGGGAAGGTTTCGGGCAATGAACATGTCTAGGTAGATTATGTCCTCGGTGGCAAAGTCGTTATGATTCATGACTTCCAGCAAGATGGTGATGACATATTGGCGGTTTACAGAGAGACCAAAGACATGCTCTTCTGACAAGTCCCGATTTGAGCCACCGTTGACAGCTCTGTCTGGAGTATCGTTCAAGAAAGAGTCTTCAAAGGCCTCGTTCAAGGCACTCAAGAAACTCGGAGCGTCAAACTTCAAGATCATTCGAAGGTACGGGAACGATGGCTCATGTTGCTGTGTGGGTTGAGTCAAGAATGGCTTTCCAGTGTTTTTGGGCCATGTAATGTTCCTCCCTGAGAATATGAACCAGTACAGTTCTGCTTTAGCGTCCAGAGCTTCTTGATCTCCAAGAATCTCGCCCGTAGGATACACACGTCCGGTAAAAGTATATGACATGTATGGAAACATCTTAAGTGCATTGACACCGAAAATGGGATCTTCCATGATATTGCCATTCGTTAAATAATCTCCTTGCTGTACAAGGGGTATCAAAAGCGTCAAAAGATCTATCAGGGGCGTTATGTAGTCGTGAAGTGCTTGGTTCCAAACGTAGATGAGGGCGTCGTAGAGATTGTGCTGTTTGCACAATATAGTGACCTGGTCAATGTCAAGACTTGCTGTTTCCATGTTGCAAATCATCTCCTCGAGTCGACTTTCCAGTCCCTTCGTGACGTAGTGCGTCACCATAGACTTCACGACTGTTGGGGGTATCACGATGATCTGCTTCTCTAGGATATGTGGTTCCAGAGTCTCGAGGAAGATCCCCTCGGCATCCCCATCCTCGTACCACTCATATGCTTCCTCGAAGAGAAAGTCGACGTCGTCAATGCTAAGACAAGCATCAAAGCACGCCTCGGCCAGATCCTTCAGAGGAATGTCATCCGTCGAAACAGTCTGTTTCTGTTTCTGACCAAAGGCAAATTTCAACGAAGCCGTCATGATCTCAACAAGCTTATCTTGAACCATTGAATGCCGAAGTGCTGTGTCCTCCGGCAGCCCAATCGTGAGCTTATCCGCGGCTCCTGTATAGTATGATGTGGCGAGTTGGATGGCCCCGATGTAGTCACCATCCTCCATCAATGCGATGAGACGATCCGCCCAGTTGGACAATGTGCCGATAGAGACATCGTTGAAACCTAGTAAAAACATCCGGCTCTTATACGCCTTAAAGCTCATGTAGAAAGCATCAGCTACAACACCATGCATTGACTCATCTTCTTCGTCTAGTTGCTCTACAAGCGTATGCAACTGTTTCGAGAAGATGTCTTGGTGATAGATGTGTTTGTGCACAAGATCGAATGCCTCTGTCATTCTCATGCTCCCATCTTCAAGAATTATGAGGCGTTGCGTGATAGTCAGAACTGTCAAAACAGACCGACTCAGCCATTGCACGGCAACAATGGCTTCTTCTGCTTTCCACCTGCTTCGAGGCTTGAAAGATAGACTCGAAGGTTTGTCTTTGTCCGGGGATTCAACTTCGTCAACATCCAATACAGTCAGGACATTTGACCAGCAGTATACCAGCTTGACTTTAGACACGTCACTGCCGGTCTTTGGATCTCTCACTTTTAGCTTGACGGCCGGGAACCATGCGAGGCAGCCGCTCAAGGCACTGTGGGCAGCAACTTCTTTTGGCCGTGCTGCCTTGTGTTGTGTTTGAGCAATAGGAGTAGTGGACACAATCACCAGTAGGTAAGGTGTGAGCATGGCAGTCAATCCCAAAGAGTCAGTCCCCCGCTCAACATTGCCCAGGGGAAGAGGGGCAAATGCCAGAACAGTACTAGGCTTTCGCGACTTTCCTGCTGCTGGCAAATCATTGGGATACCGTCCCAATATCCGCGTGGTTTTGACGGTACGTCCAACAGCACCTAAGCCTCTCGTTGCCAGATGCGAGAAAGCCATACCCCTATCATCAGCCGAAACGAGAGCCGTGTGTCTCGTCCCAAGAAATCCCAGATGTCTAATAGCAACATTCGGCACATGTCCATCGTTTGTTCTCTTAAGCATCTGCCCAGCTTCAAGACTGGGAATGTGCAAAAACGGACGAGCCGCCCGAGCTGTTTCCCACGTGAAGATGCTCCCATTAGCATGCCCACCAGCAACAATCAAATGATCAGCTGAGATAGCCACTGAAGTAATAGCACCAGATTCCACAGCTAAACCAAAACCATCAGCATCTCGCCATCAAATGTCAACAAAATTAAACGAGCACCCACCTTTAGTTCCGGGTCCAATTATTGACTTGAGATTCTGATGGTAATCGAAAATTAAAATTATTCCTTTGGAGGTTCCCAACACTATAGATGCAGAGACTGATATACACGTCGGCACGCCGAAATTGCGTTTGCCAACCTCGGAAAACGCTTGCCCGTTCATCTTCTTGAGCTTCGTCCATCGTACAACTTCCCATGGCGGGGACGGCGTATCGGTGTCCCCAGAGTCGGGTAGGATTTGACTGCTTAGAGAAGCAGTGCGAGAGTGGCTTTTGAGAAATGGAGAGGAGGCGCGGGGTACGGAGAGATTGGAGGTAGAGAGGCGGGATTGAAAGCGTCTGTCGAAGGGCCGGAAGGATGGGGTCGGACTTTCGAGGCCGGGTCTGGAGGCAACAGATGGGAGTATACTACTTCCACCAGGAGATGATAGTACGGAGCCCTGCGGATTGAGTTAGAGGAAAGTTCTTCGTTTGTGTTGCCTAACCTACCTGAACTGAAGGAGAATCATCTGGGACAGACAGTAACGAGTCAATGGGACTTCCAGCTCTCTGAGGTAACGCATCTAGAGATCCATCCTCTGAAGGGCTGTCTATCTGCCGTGCAGCTTTATATCGATTGGTTCCGTTGCCCAGCTGCTCTGGTGTTGGAGCATCATCTCGAGCTTCCTCCAACAGCTCAACGATTCGCCCTGCAGCGGGTCTGCCATTATCATCCGTATTTCGTGTCGGCGTGTGTTCTCCCCCATTCAGATCATCTCCATTTATCGTAGCCTCCTCCGCACCGCTGTCGTTTTCCACAGAGGAGGAGCTCATCGGTTCATGGTTCCACCACTCCACTCACTCACTCTAGTCGATGCGCCGCAGGCCGTGGAATCATGGAAATTCGCCCCCTCAGTAGCTCATTGAGTAGATCCTATCGGGCAGGTAGGTGATTCGAAATGCTTCAGCTCTGGGAAGTTGTGGAAGCTCTGGAACTTTTGAGGTGGAAGTTGACGATAGCTACCTCCAGCTTGGCTGGGTTCCTGCTTGATACGAGGCTTTCGCTTAGAACCGGTGGATCCAGGCTCCAGGTAGTTCAGGGACAGGGCATGTGAATGCAGTAGTTCAAGAAGATCTGCAACTACGCTTCATCAAAGAACAAACAGTCTGTGAAAAACAAGCCGATCGTTCAGGATAAACGTTGGGTCACGTCTACTCGAGTACGAGTCGCGGTTACGGCGCAGCTACAATACATCATCTACCCACCTAGCCAAGGCTGGAATATCCCGACCTCCGAAATATATTTACAACACCACCACGGAATCATACAGCTTCACTCACAGCACATTTCAACTCCCACCCACCACAACCGTCAAAATGTCTTCCGCAGGCCCTCAACTACCACCTCATCTAGCAAAGCGCAAGCGCTCCACCGAGGAAGATGAAGGACCTCACTCGCCCCCTCGAAAGGTTCAAGCAGCAACAGCCCCCCCTCCACGAACACTTGGTCCAACCCTCCCACCAACGACCAACCCTGACGAACTGAACATAGACGACGACAGCTCAGAAGATGACTACGGCCCATCTCTCCAACCCAAGAAAGCCAGCAGCCCCCCTGGAAAACGCATTCTAGGGCCCTCTTTACCACCAACCAAGAACCCAGAAGAGCTCTCTCTCGACGACAGCTCAGAAGACGAGTATGGACCCTCCGCCCCAAAAGCAGCTACAAAGCCCCCCTCACCCCCTCGAAAACGAGTCCTAGGCCCAGCACCCCCACCAGGCTCCCTCTCCGAACGGCCCTCCTACCCCGCCAACGACTCCTCCTCTTCAGACTCAGAAGACGACTATGGCCCCTCCCTCCCACCAGCCCCAGGCTCACAAGCCGAAACCCTTCTCCTCAACGCACAAGCCGAAGAAAAAGCCCGCTCAGCATCAGAAGCCCAATCAAGCAAACCGCAGCGCGCAGAATGGATGCTAGCCCCTCCCACAGACAGCGACTGGACTGGCCGAGTTGACCCTACGAAACTCAAGAACCGGAAATTCGCATCGGGGAAAGGCGCGAAGGCACCTGCTGAGAAGAGCGGCATCAGCGCTATCTGGACGGAGACGCCTGAGGAGAAGAGGCAGCGGTTGGAGGATGAGGTTCTTGGGCGCAAGGAGACGGCTACGAGTGGACGAGGGGGAGGGGAGAAGAAGGGCGTTAGTAAGGAGTTGGAGATGGAGGAGCGGGCTACGGCAAGGAGGATCAGAGAGTATAATGAGAAGAACCGTGGGAGGAGTCTGTATGAGGAGAGAGAGGCTTTGCAGGAGAAGAGGGGGGAGAAGGTTGAGGAAGATGATCCGAGTAAGAGGGGTTTTGATAGGGAGAAGGATATGGCACTTGGTGGGCGGTTGGGGAATGGTCAGAAGAAGGAGATGTTGGCTAAGGCGGCGGATTTTGGTTCGAGGTTTCAGAAGGGGAGATATCTTTGATTATTGAGGATGATATGCACATGAGCACGGTGGGGAGGATGATCTCCTGCTATTCCTGCCATCTTGGAGAGGCAGTCCAAAGTTACATGAGAAGCTTCTTCCTGAAAAGAGGAATACAAATGATACCGAATAAACTCGACTTGGCTTCAACCCAACTACCCCACAGCGTACATCACTTCCTTAATGTCCTAAACAACACCAGGCTCATTCATTCTTCGTTTCCTTTCTGTACGATGTTGCATAAGCAGTGCGGTATGTAGAGTGCAGCATTGTTGTTCTGGAGCCTCGGAGCCAGTCAAGCGAGGACCAGGTCTGTTTACATTCCATCCTTCCACATACTCTCGCGGATCACTCATGTGATTATCGCGAGAAGAGTATCATAATCTTTTCTACATCATAGTAGAAAACAAGCATGTTAAGTCACAGATAGATCTGGAGGTAGATTGCTAACAAGAATAGCTTGCTTCTTAAATTCAGCTAGCTAGGTTACTGCCAATCATCAAACCCTCTATCTGTCTCGTAGATAGCGGCTCTGCGATTTTTTTCAAGTAGGTGGTGCGCTTCTCGGTTCGGGTTCCATATACACATCATATCATAGTTATCTTTCTTCCTCCCTGCACCCTTTCGCCTGCCCACTGTCCGTCTACCATCCATAGCTTTCCCTCGCTTCCCTCCATTCCAAGCTTCCCAGAGCAAGCGACCAGAACCCGGATTCGATCCAGCGTCCCTTCCTCAATCCTATTCCATTCCAATCGTGTCATTCCATGCACGCACGCACGGCCAGCCGACCCCTGATGGATCAACCAACCAACCAATCCAGTTGACTAACCAACTAATTCGACAAAACGCAAAAAAACAACAACAGATCGCAAAAAAAGTGAAACGCTAAAGGCACAAACGGTGGCGGAGAGGAAATCGTGAGAGGCGTGTGCATATGTCGGTCGTGTACATAGAGGTTGTGTACAAGTCGTGATATGTAGGTTGTTTGTGAAGAGATTTGATGGGGAGATGTGGTGGAGCTTGGGGGTACCTGCAAGTACAAATTACTCGTACAGTCCTTCATCTCGCAGTGTGGGATAGGGGGTTGCAGAGATTAGAACATGCAATAACACGAGGAGATCATCTGACGGTACCAGCTTCAAGCTGGGAAGGCGAAGTCTCAGCAGGTGCTGGCTGGTTTCGTCTTGGGAGACGCATGGCTGGCATGCTCATGTTGCTGAAAGGATTCCATCGTCCTGGTGCTGCGGTTTCAGCATTCTGTTCTGCTCTTGGAGTTGGCTGAGCTGGGGTATCAGCTTGTTGAGCTGCCGCTGCCTCTCGGCGAGAACGGCGACCAACTCGGCCAGGATAAGGAGGAGCACTATCAGCACCTTCTGTCCCAGGCGCTGGTGTTGGTCCAGCACCCATACCGAAGCGTGCTGGGATCATGAACCTGTTGCCTCGGACAGCAAGCCAAGCGGCGGGAGGCTGTTGCGGGTTGTTTGCTCTTCGACGGCCAGTACGGTCGGGCTCTGCGATTTCTCCTTCAGGGCGAGGCTTAGGGGTGTAATAATCGGCCTTGCAAAGGGGACAGCAAGCACGACGGCTTGTGAGCCATGGATCTAAGCATCCAGCATGGAAAGCATGACCGCAAGTCAATCCTCTGATATCATCGTCATCCTCGAGAGTATCAATGCAAATAGCACAAGAGTCTCCAGGGTTTGTGAGAAGCTCAGGTGGTACAGCGGTATGGATATGATCATCTTCCTCATCATCATCCTCGCTGGTGGTTGTTGGGTGCTTGTTGATTGTCTCAGTCGTGGTTTTCACCTGCTCCAGTTTATTCTGTTCTTCAACAGTTGGTGATGCAAGGCTTTTTTCGACGACTGTGGCATCCATGCTCTTCTTTTCTGTCCCAAATTGTCCCCCGAGATTGTTGGTCGCAGGTGAGATCGTAACTTCGCGGTCAGATCCAGCTGTATCGGGTCTCGTATTGACGGAGTGCTTAGTTCCTGTTGGTGACGATGGCATAACCCCATCAACATCTCTGACACTTCCTGGTCTGCTTGTTGGTGCTGTAACGCCGCCATTTGTTGGAAGTCCTTCTCTCGCCCGCGATGCTACCCAAGTCTTGTATTTCGTCAAGGGGAATCGCTCGTTCACTTCCTCCATCGTCATGAGCTTCTTCTCTCTCCTCCTACGATGAGGTCTCGCAGGCATGTTCTCCAGATTGATAGGATCTGGATCTTCGCCATTTCGTATCGCTCGGTTGCGAGCATTGTATCGGAAGCAGTACTTGACGCCCACGATAATCCTTTAATTGTTGTCAGCACCTGAAACATGCAGATCGCTACAATTAATTCTCACCATAGATTCGTAAAGACAACACCAAAACCAAGAGCAACGAAGAACAGCAGCGGAGAGCTGGTAGGTCCGCTCGGGTTGTTGTTCGTTGGGGACATGGTTGGAGTTGGTGCTGCTGTCGTTGCTTGCGAGAGAGGCGTGGGAGACGCAATGGTTGACGTCTGGCCGGAGTTGGGGCTTCTCTGATCGAGTTCTCTTCCCACGACCTGGAAAGCCTCTACCATGATTTGATTTAGGACAGCCATCTTGCACGGTCGAGCTCGTTGGCTGCTGCTAAGTGGCGGAAGGAATGGGTGATTGCAGCACTCGCTTCCTTCAAAGTCAGACAGGGTCGTAAAGGAATCGACTTGTGCCCTCCCAGCTCGTCCTACGATTGCTCGCTGGAATGTGTTGACAACATTCGATGTATGTGATACAGCCGGTGGGAATTGTTGGCGGACTGGTTTGGGAGTGTACGGCGACAACGAGCGGGTGGCGTGGGTATCGTGAAGTAAAGAGAGGAGGTTGAGATGGAGCGAGGATAGGGTGTTGACGACAAAGAGGAGGTCAGGTCAGGGCAGCTAGCGTCGAAACACAGATCGGGGTAGGCGCAGAGGAGAGAAGACTCGCACTCGCCTTGACTTGGGGCGCCGACTGCGCTGTTGGTGAGTATGTACAGTACAGTAAGGTAAGTAGATAACCTTAATTACTGCGAGGTGCGATACTGTGCCGGAGTGTAAGCGGCTAGGTTTTAGATGTCAAACCGGGCGTAATTCGTTTAATTGGATGGATCTGATTCACGGAGAGTGATGAGCAAAAGGAAGGAATCAAATCTAATTAAGCTGCTCGGGGAATAATTGATAGATAGTAGAGATGAATGTTCGTTCGTCCTGCACATATCCTGCATCGACAAAGAAACAAGGTGATCCTCATATGACAAAACAGAACAGGCGGGCGGGCGAGCGATGAGGAGACGAGGAGGAGGTGGGGGAGGCGGAGAAGTGGTATGATAGACCGACCGAGTTTGATCCGATAGATCCTGCAGATAGCCCAGCCCCAGGAGCAAAAAAGTATGGTACTGCAAGGTGTTCTACGGAGTAAGGTATGCTTGCTCTCTTCCGGAGTCAAGTCTAGGTCAACTTGGGCTTGGGCCTGGCCTACTACTTACTCCTCTGGTCGTAGCTGTGTCGCCTCCCTGCGCTTCCCTGGGAATCTTGCATCTGGCGAGGCCGGGAACTTGATCTGAGTGGCACACTGACCGCTGGGCTCGCGTTGCTGATGGGGGGTCAGCAGCAAAGATGATAGGAAGAAGAGGCTGGGCGGCAGGCTGGGCTTGATCCTAACCTTGGATGGCACCAAGAAGTGTCGAAGGTAAGTTCCCTCGCACTGCAGCAGGGAGGCGAATAATTGTGCAAAAGTATACACGGCGTTAAGCCTTTCCTTGTGGATTGGATCCGGGCTTTGTTCAAGGATCTACTGGACTGATCCAGTCCAGGAGAGAATGATGATGCGATTGACTTCTAGACAACGTTTGAGAGTCAATGCAAGTTCGCAGCTTTCAATTATTCCTTGACGAGCGACGAATCACTTTCCCACCAATGCCCAGTAACGAACAAGTCTCTTGTCCCATTCAAGCCCAGCACTCGTATGTGTTTGCATGAACCTCACGATACCCCTTCCAGCGAATCTAGGTACTGTCATCTGTCAGACAAAAGGGAGCTCGCATGCACCTCGTGCAGACAACGCAGACAATAATCCCCTCTCGCCTCTTCCACTCAGCCCCGTCTCTTGGGACATCTCTGAAGAGCAAGTATCGCGAGCCGGAATTCCCTCACTTTCCGTACAGCATCAAGATCTATTGGCCTACATCCCACCTCTACACGACAAGCCTGTATGTAACGAAACACCAAAAAAGCCATGTGGAGGTACATACATACGTACGCGTAGCTCTGGCCAGCCGATCAGGTCTGCATAGCACGACCACCCGCAAGAAAAATGACAACTGTACTGAATAAACACACACGGCATCTCTCCCAAACCCACTCAATCTCAAAGATCTACCTCCGGAACAATGGTCTGTGTTTGAAGATTCGCGATGGCTTCCCCATCAAGTTCGTGATTACTCAGGCGGGTTTGTTCTCAACCCCTGCCCTCCCCTCCCCTCAAATCTTCCAAGACAAACCTGGACTTCGCTTACCACCCAGATCATCACCAGATAAACACCTGCTTCTACACCTTCCTAATTGGTCTTCCCTTCCCTCTTGACAGGAGATACCGGATTAACCCCAATCGACAGTTTTATGGCACGGTTTAGTAGCTATAGTATTAGCTGACATCAAGGAAGTACGACTGGAAAGCAGCGATTCTACCTTACTATTCTGATGCAGAATAACGTGATTTACATGTGACCGTTCAACACACAATGTTTGGACCGTGCATTTCTAAGCGACAGGAGATCAACCTCAGCAATCTCTTCCCTTTCCATGACAGCTACACTTGAGATGGCAAACGCTTTACCATTTTCGAATACATTATCAACATCGTAAAAGCTAGAGAAACCACTCGTGACATTAAATACAATCACCTACCTAGGTACCTAGGTACAGTAGGTAAGCAAGAGCCTCTTGAGGCAGAACCAGAGGAAGTACCTCGTCGATATCTAGTCCTGCTCCGAGGATGAAGACAGCGAAACATGTTCCAGGAATCATTCTGGATATGGGGAGATCCCAGAGCATTCGGATGCGAGATCCAATCACTCCATCTGGCACAAAAATTGACAGATATTCGTCACTGCTGCCTGAATTTGAGATAGATTTCTAATTGCGTCTTTAGTCAAACAACTCGGAGCGAAGACAATTCTACCTGTGAGATTCAAATTAACTACAGCAGCAGCCAACTTTTAGTGATAGAACAATGCTCCCTTTATTCGATAGTCTGCAATTTGCTCCCTCGTCTACCAGGCCAGGTTACCTGACAAATCATGAAATCTCCTTTCTTCGTAGTGCAACACCACATTTGCAGATCACTGGAGAAAGAGAGTAGCATCTATTCGACGTAAAGTGCAACGCAAAACCACTCAAGACAGCAGCCCATCACATATGCCAGCGAGATCAAGAGATCGCCTTTCGCCGAGCGTAGGTCTTGATTTATCATCTCAAAGACATAGAACTGTTCTCAAGCATTGTTCGTCCTGCTCAACAGCTATTACAAAGTCATCAATCTTCGCAAGGTTTAAAGAGCATACTTTTCCCTACCATTCCTCAAGCAAGCATCTTCTTCGTTTGCATACATTTCCAACAGATTATACACAATATGTCTAGACTCAGTGGAAAGACAGCCGTAATCACCGGCGGCGCTACCGGCATCGGACTCGCAGCAGCAAAGCGCTTCATCAAGGAGGGTGCATTCGCCTTCATCTTCAGCCGCCGACAAGAATCTCTCGACGCAGCTCTAGCAGACCTCGGACCCAACGGACGCGCGGTACAGGGCTCAGTCTCCAATCTAGACGACCTAGACCGACTCGACTCTACGCAGCAGTGAAGGCTGAGCGCAGAACCCTCGATACTTTGCCAATTCTGGGACAGGAAACCAACTTCGCCTCGGCGAAATCACCGTCGAGCACTGTGACGAAATCCTCAACACCAACGTGAAGGGTACGGTTTTGACGGTCCAGAAAGCCCTACCGCTCATAGGCAAAGGCGGTTCAATCACACTGACCGGATCGAGTGCTGGTACCATGGGCGCTCCAGCATTCAGTCTTTACAGCGCGAGCAAGGCAGCTGTCCGCAACCTCGCGCGGATCTGAAAGGAACTGGAATTCGAGTGACGTTCTGTCGCCTGGGCCGACGGCGACTGAACTCGCGAAGGAAGCGCTGGGTGAGGAGGGAATGAAGGTCTTTGCGAAGCTTAATCCGCTTCAGCGTATGGCTGATCCGGCGGAAATTGGGGCTGTGGCTGCCTTTCTTGCTTCGCAGGACAGCAGCTTCATGACTGCCAGCGAGGTTGCTGTCGACGGCGGCCTGGCGCAAATTTGACGCGCTACGGGCGGTGGGACATGGCAGATTTGGGTTGGGAGACAGATACTGGGAATTCTCGTTGCTCTCGAGCATATGTAATGTTATTGTAGCAATTCTTAGGCAACAAGGCGGCCTTCATGTTAATACCACAATAATACAGGGCCGCGATGTGTCTTACGATATGAAGAAAGTCGTGGGTAATTTTCCTTCAAATTCCACACTATCCTTAAAAACACATGTCGTGTACCTATTGTCTCGGTCATATCTGATTCCTCGTTTGTTTATCTCCGGAGTATTTTCCCCTCGCCTCGCCTCGCCTCCCCCTAATTTCTGCGAAAGCAGGTGGCGGCGGGGTGGGGCTTTCTCCAACCACCCCACTACAAACCTGACCACATTCAACTGCATCATCTCCCTACCCTCCAGACCATAGTGTGCTTGATCCCAGCACAAGTCGAAAAATATGTTCCACAGGGAATCGTAAGGACATCATGAAAATCGAGCAACCGATGAGAGATCGCAAGAACTCGGCAATCTGAAGCCGGATAGTTTGGTACCATAGTACCTGACTTGATTAGTGTTGCGAAATCGGAGGATGGACCTGGTGGTTATTGTTTGAACCATGGTTTGGATTGGAGGAGCGGGGAACGGGAACTGCTTTGGTGAATGTAGGTTTAGATTTAGATTGAGACTAAGCTGGCAAGAAGGGTTAGTTGGTGTAAGCGCGAGACTGTGATGTGATGTGATGTGATGGTACAGTTGAACATTTTCCTCTTTCTAGGTCATGATATGATTTTATGGTATGATGGGACTTCAATTCTGCTCCAAGACTGCACAGTCAGTTTTCGAGGGTCGAGGAACTAATAATCATTGAGGACTTGCGCAAAAAAACAGATTCTGGTACTTAGAAATCAAGCAGGGAGGCTACAAAAAGTAGCTATCAATCCCTGCTTGGAGAGTAAATACACTTCAACGATTCCAGCCCTCAGCACTTGCCTCAGGTCTCTTGAGGCTGGGCATGCAAAGCTCTTGTCATGTGTTAAGAGCTCAATTTTTGAAGTGCCTGCACTCTTCGGCTTTCGGTCTGGATGTTTTTGTTTTTTCGTGACTCCTCATTTTTCTGAATGTATCTCAGGAAGAACCATATGTTGACCATTGCAGGTGGGAAGACTCCCTGGAGAGACAGATATACGTCTCGCCAAAGCAGCTCAGCTTTGCGTCGAGTGACACTCAAGAGTACCTAAACCCACAAGACCATTTCGGTCACTAGGCGGCCTTCATAAGGTTAAAATAAGAGTTTCCTAATGGGATAAGACTCTGTATTGTAGTAAGAAGTGCTTCCAAACAGAGTTCTAGTTACAGGATATGTGGGTTGGGTGGACAGTAGAGGCCAAAAGATAGAAAGGACTTATGGAGTGAGGAAGTCTGGATAAGTGCGTTCGTTCCGCAAAACCTCTGTACCTTGGTCTCTTGCACATCAGCAGACCATTACAATTGAGAACGTTTGAAGCTTTAACTCGAAATCTTAAGCAACAGAATAAACCCATAAAGTCAAATCAGCTTCCTTCCACTCACATGCGATCAATGCTTCCTTCCGCACTTAGAACACCTTGAGAACGAAGCGTAACCACATCTCCGCCGTCCCATTTACTTGAATCAGAATGTTCAAATACCAATTAAACACTTTACAATGTCTCCATTCATTCATCTGCGACTTCACCTCCAAAACTATCAGCAAGTGTTCAGATGACATTCTTGTTGACATCCAGCCCATAGCCTCAGGCCCTCTTTCCACCCATTCTAAGCGAGCGCGACTTCGAAATTTACTCACCATCTCAATCGACGACTCCAACATCAACAGCATCTTCAACCCCTCACTGTTCGCCTCCAAAACCTTCCCATCCAATAAAACCAAGACTCAAACTGAGAAAATGCCACCTACAGTTCTCCCCGCGTCCGGCAACCCGCTGTAAGTTTGAGAATTTCCGCGCTGTTACGAGACATTCCACTCACATCTCCACAGGGTCTTCTTCGACATCACGCTTGGAGGTCAGTCTTGAGCTCCCTTTCCCACATGTTCCATTGCCGCATACGCCTCATAACTCTCATCACATCTTGCGGGGGCCATCGTTGCACTTGCACCGCACGGCCTTCTGGTTTCGAACCTCCCTCGCATCACGTGATGGACAACAATGTCCTCCTCTACTCCTCCAACGTTGCTTCCCATTAGCCAAGCTAACAATATGCATCAGGCGAAAAACTCGGCCGCATCAAATTCGAGCTCTTCGCCGACGTCGTCCCCAAGACAGCAGAGAATTTCAGACAATTCTGCACTGGTGAGTCGAAGAACCATCTCGGTAGACCACAGGGATATAAAGGCAGCAAATTCCATCGGATCGTACGTCCCCTCGTCCTCCTATTCTCCTAGTTGTTATGTTGGGTTGTGGGCTGAAGATTTATTATCTGAGATGGGAAGAAGCTGATGAGTGTGATGTGGGTACAGATCAAGGATTTCATGTGTCAAGGTGGCGATTTCATCAACGGCGATGGAACGGGCTCGACGTGTATCTACGGCACGAAGACGTTCGCGGATGAGAACTTCGAGAGAAAGCATACCGAGGCGGGATTGTTATCTATGGCTGTACGTTCCTTCCTTCATTCTTCCTTTCGCAATCCATGACACCACCTCCCCCATCTACGGAGCAAAAATACTAATGAGATAAAATAACAGAATGCAGGCGCCAATGGCAACGGTTCCCAATTCTTCATAACCACTGTCCCGACTCCTTTCTTAGATGGCAAGCATGTTGTTTTCGGCAAGGTGGTCGACGGTATGGATGTTGTGCGCATGATGGAGAATACCAAGACTGGGTACCGTGGGAAGGATATCCCGAATCAGGAGGTTGTCATTAGTCTCTGTGGAGAGATGTGAGGCTGGGTCTGGGAAGGAGTATTTTTACGCAAAGTCAAGATGGGATGGGGTTTACTATGATTTGAGGAACCAGGGAGGAGATGAGCTGTAGCGTGTCGAATAGTTTACCTGAAAGCACGTAGTGAACTTGGTGACATTGGCACTTATCATGAAAAATTGCTTTTGCGGTGCACTTTGCAATCAAATACAGAATCACTCGAAAGAATACTAGCGAGGATTTACCGCCGTCTATCTACTTTGCTGTGGTGCGGGTAGGTGTGTTTAGAGTCGCTACCGGACAGTTGAAGGTTAGTCCAACGCAAACCAACCTTTCGTCTGAATACCTACCTAAGCAGCTAAACCGCGTTCGTGAAAGAACGGTTTGTATCTTCCATACCGATCGTGACTTTCAGACCCTAAATATCTAGGCAATAATTACTCCTCTCAAATACTACATGGGAATATCATAGGCTGTGTTGCTAGCCAGCCATGATGTCGTCTATGATCGGCCTTCCGGTATCGTGACCGAATACTGAACAGATGGCGATTATTTCCTGGTTTCGTTTGTGGTCTTGTACGTATCTATATTTAGATGATAATGTATTTATAAAGGAGCGGCTTTGCTTGAGTGGGATCTCTAGTACTGTACAGAGAAAGGGATTGTAGACGCCCCGACGAAATTACCGTTCAAGTGATACCAGAATTAGAAAGACTCGAGATAAGAATTAGCATAAGATCTCGAAGTGCCAAATGTCTCCGAGGTCTTTGTCGTGAATGTTTCACGTGCATGCTGTGAATAAAGGAAATGAAGGGGCCTTATAAATAGCATAGCACAGTACAAAGAAACTATCGAGTAAGTACGTGTGGACTTAAAAGTAAAGCAACGCAAAGCAGAGTGACGAGACAGTCCAGGCGGACAGATCATGAAAGAAGAATTAAAGGAACGGATCGTGAGGTTCGATGGGTTATTAATACATTCATTGTACTTTGTCTTGGTTGCTCTATTAATATCTTGGGGGGGGCTGTTGTGCTGAGGGCAAAGACGAGACGATCGAAGTCCCCTGGCTAATAGCTTTCAGGTTCGTGGAAGACTGAGTACTGCGACAGAACAGCGTACTGGGAATGGGGCTGACCGTTGTAGAGACCAATCGAGTCCAGTCAAGTCCAGCCAGCGGCTTCCTATCCAATGCTACCTTGTCATTTATCTATTCACGCGTTTGATCACATTCAAGTCACAATTGGCACAATGTATGATTTTTTATCTGTTTTTTTTTAGATCTTGATTTTCATTGAGTACTCTAGAAGCAGTACGAGGATTGACTCTCGATGCCTTCTTTTTGATGCCAAACCCATCCTCATCCAGGAGGTAGGGCGTACATATGTACACATATCTCTTCAGTATGTACAAGAACGATCGTTGAATCATATCAGCCCAAAAATGCGACATGTAACCGGTCCGGGTATTCCGTTTATTTGCCCTCAAACGCCGCGCTGAAAAACAAAATGTATGCAAATGCTGATATAAACCCCCCTTCTCCCATGCGATGCAGGTCCTCAGTTGCCTGGGTTTGTGTCTATGTACGTGTATCTGTGCAGTGTGTATGTACTTCCTTGCTTTTCCCTCTGTGACCACTCATGATCGTGTTCTCCTCAATTCTCCATTGAGTAACGTGAGATCCGCGATAATCGCTTTCGTCGTCTTTCGGGAGCAGAGCAGGATGATGAGGTGGCGGGTGAAGCAGATGCGGCATAGGATGCATCAGCATCGGCATTTGCGACGGCGGCGGCTTGCTGGATTTGGTTGTTCGGAGTGAGGAAAGGTGAGGGTTTTGGGGCGTCAGTTGCGAGAACAGAGCTCATGGACGTTGCGCTGAAGCTTGAGAAGTCGCTGTTGTAGATCGCGGAGGCGGATGAGCTGGCTTTAGGGGCAACGGTCGGGAGGACTGTCACCGTGCTAGTTTTGATGATTGCAGGTGTAGTCTTCGCAGTCAACGCGGATGAAGCGCTGGGAGCCAAGGTGGAAGGATCTTTGGTGACGTAGATTGTCTCAATCTCCTTGGCCGTCACAGTGACTGTCTTGGGGCCTTGAGCTGGCAGAGATGTGAATGTCGGTGAGGATGTGGGTTGAGCTGCCTTGGAGGTTGTAACGGGCGGCTTGGGAGCTGGATCTGCGCCTCCAACAGCTGGCTTTCCAGTTGGTGCTCCAGGTGGGAGGTTGTCTGCGGTGAGCGAGGGAGGAGCTGTTGGATTCATGAGGAATTGTTCATCGCCTAGCTGAGCTTCGATGCCAACAGAGTTGGCAGCCTTGCCACCAGCCTTCTGGGCAACGAACTTTCCAGCAGCAGCTACCGGCGTGGATGTCAGATTGATATCCATGCATGATGTGTAGCTCTCGTTAACAACGATGGCCCCGTTGGCATCGAGGGTTGGCCATTCCCACACCCAATAGAGCGTGTAGCTTCCAGATGTGCCAGCGTCAGAAGGAATCTTGAAGTCGTTCTGGCAAAGGACATCACTGCCATCTTGTCCTGTGAAGCCACCAACTTGAGCTTGTCTGGAAGCAGACTTGCCATTAATTTGGAAGCATCGACCATCGTCGTAGGGCCGTGTAGCGATCAGTTTTCCTCGTTTGTCGCCTCCAGTACCCTCCGTGTTCCAGACTCGGTGGATACCAAGGTAAGAGTCAGTTGGTAGAGACTGTTTTGTGGCGTAGATGAAGACCGTTCCTCGTCCTGCAGGCTTTCCCAAATTGTTGGTGAACAATGTGACATGCCCATTTTCGAAGTAGCGAAGCGCGACGTGATCTCCAGGAGCTGCAGTGAGTACTGGATAGTCCTTTGTCTGTTGCGGTTTGACCTGATTGCTTCGGCATATGGGGTCTGTAGGAAGGAAGGTATTGCCCCTGCCGTTAGGGGGGAGAAGCCACAGGTTCTCATCGAGATTGACTCCTGGCATTCTAGGTCCAAAGTTACGGATGTAGCCTGGAGCACCAACGTAGCTGCCGTTGGAAGCAATCAGTCTGAGTTCTTCTACCCACGTATGGGCGTGAACCGGCGTGTTGCATGCCAACAGGATGACGGCTACCAACCCTGCTGGAAGTGAGAGTGTAGATCTCATGTTGAAGGTGATATTCGTGTTGTGGTGTGAAGTGTGTGTGATTTGGAGTTAGCCCGCCTGCGAAGCTGAACTGTTGAGTAGATTGGGAAATCCGGTGTGTTCGGGATTATTTGGAATGTGGTTGAAGTGCTTCGAAGAGGCTGAATCGAAGTTGTTGTGCGGAAGTTGTCTTTAATTAAGAAAGAGATCGGTGCGGAACAAGCAATCAATTATATAGTCGGGGAAACGGCCAGCGTGAACAATGAAATGCAACAAACAATGGGAACAGTGAATGGCTTCCAGCACAATGACTATCGTGACGTTGCGAAGCTGTTGTTGTCCATGATTCAAAGGCGAAGGTAGATGACCACAATAGGAAGAGATGACAATAAAGAGCGAAATAGGCGAGGGAGCTCTTCTTAAGTGACAATGACAGGACGAAAATACCCTGAAAGACCAGGAGCCCTGGAGAAACAAACCTAGTCATCTCTCTTGGTATTGAAACAAAGAACGCATAGTCACACGAGAACAATGGATTTCAGACTCATGACAGTTTTCGAGGGACTGGAGTTTGCGTGCTCGAGAACGGATTGGGAGATCGACGTCCTATCGTCAGGCCTTAGCGAGGATTTTCTGCGGTTTCAGCCAGATCGCGGGGTCACGCAGGGGGCGGCCACAGGCAAAACCCAAGCTAAATGAAATTCTATCTCAAACCACAGCCAGTCAAAGCTTCCGACGGCTCTGCAGATGAGATGCATGGTTGTGTGCGTGCGTCTGGGTACAGTACGTACTGTGGTGGGTGTGGCCGTGTGGAACTCTGGGTGCGGGTACACTGGGTTCCAGCCATGTCGGTCCACTTGCAATTGACTGGACGGTACGATGGCGGCAGTGGAAGTCTTGTTCTGTACCCAGCAGGTAATTCTCCGTCCAGTACTGTAGGTATGTTGGCACTGGCGCCTAAGATACACGCGACAGCCACAGCGTATCCGCGAATAGCCCAGCCAGCGCCTAGGCAATATCAAGTCGTGCGAGTAGAGATCCGCTGCAGCGAAGAGTCGCCATACCGTATGGCCCATACCGTACCTGATTTTGAATATCAAATTGCCCACCAGAATAGGATCGAGTAGGGTTCAAGGCATGGCCACGGCGTCAAATATCCCGAACAATGTGGAGAACCGTGCCAAATATCTTGTAGGTTGCTGCAAATACCTGCTCTCATCGCATGACACTTGACACTGCCGAAGCAACAGAGAGCCACACTCGAACAAAGTCTGGTTCGCTATCAAGATCCGTTATCCGAGAAGGTACTGTACAGTACGATATGTACTGGCTGTATCATTGGGGTCTAGGCTATTGAACCGCAAGAAGTACTGGATGGTGGCAGAAAGTCCAGTCCAGTCCGCCGAGATGGGACGTCGCATGTTTCGGGCAATTCTTGCTACAACGGTTGAATTGATCGGTCTGCCTCGCAAGGGTCTGAGGTCCGTGGCATGCAACCCTTGAAGTGAAGGTTGGGGGTGGGCTTCAATGTTTACATGTGCCCTTTGTCGCCGACGAGACATTTGTAGATAGGTGTTTGCGTAGGTTGAACGGAGTTGGTTGAAAATTCTGGTGAAGTGAGTAGCCCAAATAAAAGCCCAGCAAGCCCAGGCCCAACCTCTTCAGCGCCCATTCACAGCACAGCCAAGCGTGGGGGCTAAACCTCAGGTACTTACTCGTAACCGAGCTTGGTCTCCTCAATCTTGACCTCCCGCTTTCATCTCATCTCATCTCATCGGTTTCTCTTACACCAAATTTATATCAAACAACTCTCTTTGTTTCAACCCACAATCCACAAAATCCAAACTTCTCAAGTCTCCCTCCAGATATAAGGTTTCTGGGCAGCTGTCTAGTGGATCTCTGATCGCGTCTGCAGTGACCTCTTGTCTCAGATCATCCCCCACCTTTCGGGAATCTGGATTTTCAACATTGAAGGTCGGTAAATGCGTTCAACATCCTTTCTATTAAGGGATGTGTCCCCCAAGCATTTCGCTCTCAAATTCGAGCAACAGCCACTTCAAATTCTTGCCCTCGAAGCTGTGCATTTTACCGTCACCCGTTGAAGGAGTCCCCAGGTTTCATAACTTATCCACGTGTCACAACTGACTTATGCGACATTTTCTCGCACATGAGTTCCTCACTCTTCTACCAGTGTAGTTATTTGTATTTGGGAGTAGAATTCAATGTTCATACCCGAGGGGACATGGAGATCAACGTTGGAAGACAGCGGCTTATGGTGACATCTAGGACTTTAAACACTTTACGCAAGCATCACTTCACTGAGATTATCACATTATGGCAGCTTTACCTTCCAATCAGCCAAGTACAAGCTTCATCAGTATACGAGTGAACAACTCAACGTTCCTCGTAGTCGAGGACGATGCCTACGGCGAGGAACCATATATTTACGTCAAACTCTATCCCGATCATGTTCTTATCACCGACACCGGCTGCAACTCTCCCCGGCAGAAACACCGATCCTTGACCTCTTTGCGTCAATATCTAGAGACATACCCTCTTTCGATCTACGGTGGGAAGTGCTTGAACCCTGGCGGCCAGAAGAAATACGTAATCCTCTGTTCCCATTGTCACTACGACCACATCTTGGGGATTCCACAGTTCTTAGAAACAGAGCCAACCATCATCGCGTCAGACTTCGAGAAGTCCTTCATCCTACAAGAGCTCCCGAAACATTCCCTCTGCAAATATGTCAATGTTCCAACTCCGCAATATGAAATCTCTCAGTGGGCAGGCCACATGGAGTATTTATCACTCGGCGGCCATGCTTTTCGGATCCAATTTCTTCACATACCTGGGCACACGCCAGATTCCCTAGCGTGGTACGACATCGACGAACATCACCTTTACGTCGGAGACACTTTCTACGAACGAAAACGGGCTGTACCAATTCCGGGATTGCCAGACGATGCAGGTCAGGTGCCAGGGTTACCAGCCACTCAAGCTGCAATCATCTTTCCTGAAGAAGGTGGGAATTGGATACAGTACATGTCATCTCTTGAAATCCTTTACTCATTCGTGCTGTTTCGGAATGCCGAGCTTCAACGCCAACACGGCTCCAGCCATGGCCCAATTCCAAGAGTCAAAGTTGGATGTGGCCATCTTACGTATGATGCAGATGCCGAAGACATGATTCATGAGGTGCGGAGCCTCTTTGAAAAAATCATTGCGGGAAAGATTCCTGTCACAAGCAGTGGGGAAAAGCGCGGAGTCATCCACGATTTTTGGCTAGAGAGCAAGGACTCAAAATTCTCAGTAATGGCACCTAGACACGTTGCCGAAGAGGCAAGAAAGCACTTTTGTCATAGAGCAAGCAATTAATTGGACCTCGTACAAAGCTTTGCCCCAACCCCAGAAATAGAGGCATTTAGCCGCCGAGCGCCTCATCTGAAACATCTCGTTTCGAGGAGGTCAATCACGTGGCGGCAAGAGAAATTTTTAATTTTCAACCTGACATCGGAAGCTTGCGACATTCTCCATTTTTCATATTCTTATATCACTGCAATACTCGATCTAGGCATGCTTCTAGCCTACTACATAGAGCACCGGAGCTGGATTATGCACTAGATTTTGCTGGGCTTGGCTAGCCGGATGTTCCCTCCACGAGACTTACGCATGGGCATTTAGAGCAGCAGAGGTTTACTCTCGGAGGTGATACCCCTTAAGCTTCATCGATTCTTAAAACTGTATCTAGGCATTTCCTTTTAGAACAGAGAGATATTTGCAGATTATTCTTGCATAAACGCGGCTTCCAAATCATCCCCAACATGATTTGCATTTTCTAATACCTGATAATTTGTCATTCATCATGCGGATGCCTGAACGAATTTACACTCACGTGCATACTTACTCTGACCTAAGCTTAGAGTAGCTTGGATAGATGTAATAAATATTTCCCGTCACGAAGAATTGGGAAATGGGCTCGTTAATACGTATGTAAGAATTATTTCTATGGATGTTGTCGAAATCTCGCTAAGCTCTTCGTACTACTGTACTTACTGAACTACCTCCAGACCCTGCCACCTCCCCCCATTGGGCCCTACATCACGTTCAAGTACAAACAGACAGTAAACTATCTCCAGAGACAAGCCCTTCAAATTCAATCACTCACCGAAAAAGAAAAAAAATAGCGCAAAGTAGATATTCTCAGCCATGCCTCAGTTAGGACATCGGTTCAATAAAGTTCGCTTCTATAAAGCCGAGGCGATCAAAGCCAGTCACTAGAACCTCAACCCCGACCCCGGATGAAGCTGCCGGTCGGTATTGTACCTTCTACTAACCTTGTTTCGGCGAAATGGTTGCGATTGGAATATGTGGTGTTTGGAAATATCACTTAGCGGTACAATATCTTGATTTCAGATCCTTGCTGTGTGAGTGTGTATGTAAGTGCCTCAAGTCACTCAATTCGGTTTCCTGACTTCTGATTTCTACAAAAATGGCAAGCGAAATTGAAGAACTCAAACAGCTGGTTCAGAAACTTAGTAAAGAGGTTACTCGGCTCAGTGGTAAATCCATTTTCCATCGTCACATATCACATGTAGGATTGAAAATCTAATTCGATCTTTGTAGATGAGGCCGAGATCAAGAAACTTCATTTCAAATACGGATATTATTTAGACAAATGTCTCTACGAAGAAGTACGTTCAACTTTCCTTCCCAGGACAGTCCAGTACATTGTAAGTTGCCTCGCTAAAGCCATATCAGGTAGTCGATCTCTATGCGGACCACCCAGACACTTACGTCGAGTTTATCGGCGGGAGGTACAGACGTAAAGCAGGCGTAAAGCGTCTCTACGTTGATCGTTTCGCCAGCCGTTTCGTAGCAGGTCGCAACGGTCCCGTCCACGGCTTCCTCCTCGACCACGCTCAAATGCAAGACGTGATAACCATCACCCCCTCCGGCGACCGTGCCAACGGACGATTCCGGGCCCTGATGTCGGCCGGGACGCACAAATCAGTGCAAGACACGCACCCGCGCGGTTTCGTGCAGTGGTGGGAAGGCGGCGTGTACGAGAACGAGTACATCAAAGAGAACGGGGTGTGGAAGGTGTTCAGGCTGAAGTACTTTCCATTCTGGCATGCGGATTTCGAGAGGGGATGGAGTAATAAGGAGATTGGTGAGTTTGTGCCGTTTGATACGGTGACTTGGCCGGAGAATGAATCGGGGCCCGATGAGATTGTTGAGCAGTGTATGTTGTGGCCTGATACGAGGGTTGTGCCGTTTCATTATGCTCATCCCGTTACGGGGGAGGTGGTCAAGGATGAGGATTTGAGGGCGCCCGAGTTTGGGAAGCCTGTGGAGAGTAGTTTGCCTGCATTGAGTTTGGGGGAGTCGAAGAAGTTGGGTTGAGGAGTTGAGATGTCTTGGAGATCTTAGATTTTGAATTTGGTAGCTGGCTATGATATCATGAGTTCGATTGGACGGCCCAGAATCTATAATTTTTTGGAGCAGGCAGATTGGCTTCTGAAAAGATGAAGTACGCGCATCTTGTAAAGTAAGTTGAATACATAAGAAAGAAGCTAGGCTTTTGTTGTAAACGAATACATTGTGATGTCACGTTTTCTGCCTTTAATACTAAATTATCAGCAGCACATCACCTTCCACTCTCTCATAAAGCCATTCGCGGTGCTTGATCAAGAATTAACAGTCCAGCCAAGGTGTTACTGGGGTATTTCATAACCACAAGAGCTCTGAAATAAACCTTAAGACTAGTTCTGCATTTTTCAAGAAAAGATAGGTTTCTGCCAACAATTTTTTTCGAGATAATTATCTGGAGACTGTCTATTTTTCCTCCAAAGGCAGCTTGAACAACCGAATTGCATTGGTTCGTGCAACTGCCTCCTTCTGGTCAGCAGGTAGATCTACAGTCTTCCACCAGTCTTGGCCCTCTTTCACATTCTCGTACGGGGTATCTGTAGAAGTAAGCCTCTACACCGGGTTAGACATTATTGAGGGGTCTTACCAATAGCGTACAAGCACCTATCGACGCCAATCTCGTTGATACAAAACTTCAGGCCTGTTGTCGAGAAGTTTCCCGAGGTCGTTATGTGCACGTTGTGCTTGAAGTAGTACGCATAGTCATGTTTCGATGGCCGAGTACTCTTCTTGAATGGGTGATTGTACCAATGGCAGGCTCGCCACAGATTGAACGGGATTCTGTCTGGTATCAATACCGGCTTCAAGAATCCGCATACAGACCATGTCATCTCACTCACCCTTCTCCCAAATGTCCAGCCACAATCTGCACCTTAGGAAACCGATCAAAAATCCCACTCGAACATACAGCATACAAATGAAACGACAAATCCAAATGAAACTGCACACCCGCACCCAGGAGGTGTTTCCTATCCCCATACTGCGTCTTCGGCTCCAAATCCTGCTTGATTCGATACCTCGGATGGAAATAAATAGGCACGTCAAGTTCCTGCACCGCTTCCCAAAACGGATCATACTTTGCCGTATCGAAATACTCTTTCCCCTCTCCATCATCCCCGAAACTCTGGAAATCATTCACCAGTCCACCAAACATCCCCAGCTCTTTGACAGCCCTTCTCAATTCTGCAGCTGCCTGTACAGGGTCATGCATAGACAGCGCAGCCAAAGCTCCGAACCGTGACGGGTTCTTCTTGACTTCGCTAGAGAGGTAGTCGTTTGCTACTGTAGCCATTTTCTCTGCTTTTGAGGGGTTAGATTCGCCTTGGCAGCCTGGGGAGGTCAGAGAGAGTAACATGTACTCGACGCCTTCTTCGTCCATGCTTTTGAGACGTGTGTCGTGGATGTCTAGGAGGCGACGCTCATGTGCGGTCATGGTTGTTGATGCGTTTTGTGCTGGGGAGAGGAGTGTTGCCCAGTGTGAAAGGGCAGCGACGCCTGATGGGTCGATGATGGCTTCTTCGACGGCGATAGTGCCTCTCATCATGGCGAATTTGATTTTTGAAAGCTGAAGTTCGTGGGCTAGGAACAGTTCTTGTTGTTGTTGGATTTAGTAAAGATATAAATCATTACTAGATACAATGTATTGGCATCAACTCGTCACATTCGGCACCATCTCGATCCATGCGCAGAATACCTGAACATGAAGCCAAGAATATGACAGTTGTGTGGTATTCAGCCACGGTATTTTCGGCGTAGGTACCTATGGAGTTGGAATTGAAGCCGAAGCCGGTACAATGGAGCCGATACTTAAGCGAGAGAATAGGAGAGCCGATCGCCTGACTTGCAACGTACGTATCAGGGCTGTCAACAGGGTCAGCCATCACTAACAACCGCTCGTGACTTTCTCTTCTTCGTCACTCTGAATGCAATGGTATTGCCGTGTTTACAAACCTGACTGGGAAGACAGGAGTCTAGTTACTTCGTGTCAATTCGGAAATTTTTGACATCATGTGCCGTCGCCAGGTGGAGAACGTATCACAACCCATACAATAACCTTTTTCAAGATCTACCGGCTTTAGTGTTTGCGTGTTCCATTCAGTAGGTCAGTTGAGGTTTAGAAGCATTTTCTAGTTACCTGAGACTCTGCTAAATACGCAGGAAGCGAAGAAAGGGGCTCGCTTTGAAGACTGCAACTCAGGAAGAAAGCACACAGCAGACATCTTGCAAGAAGTGTACAGCCACAAAAGAAGGTACATAATCATCAACCACGGTCAGTAGTATATAATAGTAGTTTAAGCGAACCCGTACTCGTTTTTGAGTGCACCGCGTCTAGGTTACTAGTGCCGCAAACATGGGAGGAGAAAATGGTGCCACTGGATCGGAATGTCAGATTCAATCCTCCTTACAGCTTTTGGATATCTACTTGTAGAGTTCTCTGAGCAGAGCACCATGGTGTTTATTTATTTTGATTCTAAAAGGTTGGAACTCTCAGACCGGAAAGTTGAGATGTGTACCACTAGGTGAAGAATTTGTATGGATGAGTCAGATACCTAGGTGAAAGAATACATGTGTTGAGTTTCATGGAATATAAGAGATAGTGATACTGTTGGGCTATTCAATTTGAGGTAAAAAAAAATCGAAGCAAATTGATCCGCTTCTCATGGTATTTGGTTGCCGACAGACATCAACCACCGTGAGTGTCTGACTGACTTTACAACCTCTTGACATCGCCTTTCATTGCGGTAAGTCAGTGGGATTACCCAGAGAATATCTCATACTCTGTTAAAAGGTCCTGAACTCGTAACGAAATGAGATGAGCAGTGTAGTGCAGTGATATGAATATGATAAGTATACGGCAAGTCTTCCTAACAGCAGAGACCGTGGCCCCAGACAGAATAACATATCCATTCATTCGAAATCGGTAAGTCAAGTGCAGTTCATAAGCAAAGAAGCATAATTGAAAGAGGGTATATCGCTCCCGTACGAAGCAAAATCCACCGAAACCCACATTACGCAAGCAATTCCGTCTATAAATACTTATTACAGCCCAAAAGCTTTTTCGCGATGAAAAATAAAAAGTTGAAATAATAGATATAGAAAGAAACTGACGACACTTATAATATTTGATATTTTCTAGAGAGAGAGACTTGCTACACTCACCAGATCTGATATGGGGGGAAAGAGGAACTTACGATCGCCTACGAGAAGGGAGATAAATCGCGGGGATCAAGAGATTGTCAATCATTTGAGAAAGACTATGGGGCGATGCATGGCGGGGAACGAGTCAAGTAAACTCTAATATTTGCACCACGACTCTAATCGAACTTGAAGGAGCTTCTTCATAGGTAACCGATTTCTCCTGGCTGTCTGTTGAGCTGAAGCTACAGTAGTAATCAATCGTCGGTTCCCACTCCCCACCTACAGTACCACCTACTTCTGGGCAGGCGGCTATTTTGAAAGATGTAAATAAAGTACGATTACTTAAAGTGTCCGATTTTACCCTCACTGACCAAAATTAAGTTTATCCCCCCCCGCCCCCTTGAGACGCCTTCGGACATGTCCAGTACACCGATCACGAGCGGTTGGAGAGAAGAACCGATAACAATTGCCGAAAAAAGAATGCAGGGCTACATGAAACCAAAGTCCCTTACAAATCTACTGTGGATAGATTCAGTCAAACGAAGAAAGCGGGTGGT
The DNA here is from genome assembly GCA_020726505.1 of Leptodontidium sp. MPI-SDFR-AT-0119. Lineage (NCBI taxonomy): Eukaryota > Fungi > Ascomycota > Leotiomycetes > Helotiales > Leptodontidiaceae > Leptodontidium > Leptodontidium sp. MPI-SDFR-AT-0119. The sequence goes on along the minus strand of JAHLEZ010000013.1, from coordinate 549,959 downwards.
ATGCAATTTGGAACGATTCAAGCTTCAAAATCCATGTATGAAGATGTTTGAATGATCAAGAAATGAATAAATCCTACAGGTTTAATATCCTTTGATTTTGACTTGAGCTTGAGCTTATGGCTATGGACCATCCTTCGGCAAGCATTTTCAAGTAGGAATTGCAGAGGGTCCTATTGAAGGCAAACATTACCAATAAATCCTTACACTTTCGGGGTTGTGGTTTCTTCTGGTAGCAGGCAGGCAACATAAAGCCGAAAAGAGAGAGGTTCCGATTCCCCAGCTCTCTCCCGTCCCCAGCCAGAAGTGTCAAGTGGTGGGGTCTCCAACGTCTCGGGTCCCACTGCAGCTTAGATAGCAGTAGCATGTGGAGGGGGGTGTAGACCTTTCGCATTCCGATTCTTCCTATATTAATTATATATCCCATCACATCTGATTTCATTCCATCTTTCTTCTTCCGATTCTTCCTCGCAATAATCGAATTTCAACTCCACCTCCTACCAATTCATCATCCCGTAGCACATCTCTCAACCACAATGGCAGGTGCGGTTGATCTCAAGAAGATCGAGACTCGACTCTTCATCAACGGCGAGGTTGGTACTTCCCGGGGGAAACCCGAGAGAAGACTATGATTAACAGCCGTCTTTAGTTCGTCGAATCCTCGAACGGGAAGACATTCGATTTGATCTCGCCCAAGACTTTGGAAGTCGTGGCAAAAGGTATGCTTTTCCCTCATCCACCAAAAATCACGACTTTGAATACATCCCAAGTTAGTTCTTTTTGAAGAGTTGGTTTCTGACATTCTGCATACAGTTCATGAAGCATCTGAGCAAGATGCCGACAGAGCGGTAGCTGCAGCAAAAGCCGCTCAGCCCGCCTGGGCAGCATTGAGCATCGAAGAGCGGTCTAAGCCCTTCAAGAAACTCGCTGCTCTGGTTCGCGAGCACAATGCGGAGCTCGCTGAGCTAGAAGCACTTTCGATGGGTGTCCCGGTGTCGACTTACTTCCATGCTCACGCATTTGCGAGCACATTTGACTATTACTCCGAGGCAGGGTACAACAACCAGGGAAATTCAAGTTTGAACACTCCTGGTTTTGTCAATTTGACATTTAGACAACCGTTTGGTGGTGGGTTCCCCCAAATCTACTTGTTGCTTCTAGTATACATTAGAAGTGTTTTGATGTGTTTCCAATCTCTACAAATTTTCTTTGAAGACATTTAGACTGACCTGAGAGCTTTCTTGTAGTTGTTGCTGCAATTATTCCTTGGAATATCCCCTTACTCTTCTTCGCTGCGAAGTGTGCTCCTGCTCTCATCACCGGAAATACTGTAGTGTTGAAAAGCAGTGAGAAGGCACCACTGACAGTAAGATACCACCTTTCGATTATTTCATTAATGTCACTAACACTATCAAGTCTGCTCGGGTAGCTTCTTTCCTCAATGAAGCTGGTTTCCCACCAGGTGTGCTTAATATTATCACTGGATTTGGCAATGTCTCGGGATCAGTTCTCAGCCACCACATGGATGTTCGTGCCTTATCTTTCACTGGATCTACGAGAACCGGAAGATATATCCAGGAAGCAGCAGCGAAATCGAACTTGAAAGTCGTCCTACTGGAATTGGGAGGCAAATCTCCAGCTATCATTTTCGACGACGCAGATCTCGACAAGGCAGCAGAAGCCACGAAACATTCTGTGCAGAATAACAGTGGACAGACATGCATGGCCAATTCTAGAGTCTATGTTCAGGATACCGTTGCGGACAAGTTCATTGAGCTATTCAAGGCGAAGTTCGCTTCAGTGTCTCTTGGAGATCCTACAGCCTCTGACACAAACCACGGACCTCAAGCGGACCAAGTCCAGCATTCCAATGTTCTCAAGTATTTGGAGATTATCAAGAAGGATGGGAAGGTCATCTTGGGCGGCCAGGCAAACGAGGAAAAGGGCTACTTCATCAACCCTACGATCGTTACTGGCCTCCCTGAAGATTCCCAGGCAATGAAGGAAGAGATATTCGGACCAGTCGTCAATATCAACATCTTCAAGACCGAGGAAGAGGTTCTTGCGAAAGCAAACAACACCGAATACGGTCTCTACGCTTCAGTCTTCACCAAGAACATCGACCGAGCTATGAGATTTGCGAAGGGGTTGGAGGCTGGTACAGTTGGAGTGAACTGCACAAGTCCGTTAGTGGCCAAGGATACACCATTTGGCGGGTACAAGGGCTCTGGTATCGGACGAGAGGGGATCTTTCATTCGATGGATAACTTTTTGGAGACGAAGTCGGTTCTCATCAAACTTGATTCATAGCGAGCGAGGTACTTCAGATATAGACTGTAACCAGAATTTAGGCACATTACGAATTACCAACAGCATACCAACAGGATAAACATCACATCCGCAAGCCCGCTCGATGTAACACCCAGAGCTGGTGAGATGGTATTGCAATGTCTTCCCTCTCCTACGTTATGATCGATACGGTAGATCTCTCGAAGTGTTGAAGCGCCCCCAGTCCGAGCCATCTTCTTTCTGTCTGGGATTGTCCGAGAAAGTCCCCCCCTCCCAGCGAATGAATAGCTCCAAAACAACTGCCGTGAACTTCAAAACTCTTGAGACTTGTGGCTTGACTCCTTCAGTAGCCTAGCGGGGCTTCCCCCTCCCCCCGCTTCTTCAGGGATCCTGCGTGTGGGGCTTGACCCCCTGAGCATTGCTGTGATTACCATGAGCCGTACAGTACAGTGCAGTACTGTAACTACCCCGCATATCGAAGCTACTGCAGTCCGATCCAGGCCGTCACGAACCCTGGAATTCCTCCCCGAGAGACAGCTCTGCCCTTAGACTTGGTCCCGTACTTTGGCGTCGACGCGTCTTCCCCAACTTATCTCTTGAACTATGATGAAATTCTCGACACTTCTCCTTGATATTAAAACACCGTGAGCTTCGTGACTCTTTCTTGACAAAACACTTGAGGTTGACATCTCATCATGACTGAGAACCGAGTGGCAGAAGTCCGTAGAGGCAGCGGATCAAGCAATGGCCAACTGAAAGCTAAGAAAGTCCGAACGCCGAAGAGCTGTGATCGTTGTAAAAGCAGGAAGACCAAGGTGAGTTGTCGCGAGAAGTAGAATACCTTAACCTAGAGGCAACGCTGACTCTGACTTGAAAAGTGTATTGACCCAGGTTCGTTATCCTCTGCAGTAGCAGTAGCAGCACCAATAGCAGTAGCTCGAACTCTTAAACTCCTAGACAGTATATCCTACGGTTTGAGCATGATACTAACACACACATTCAAGTTCCTGGACCATGTCGTTATTGTGCCCATATCGGCGCCGAGTGTGGAGTGGCGGCACGACCAAGACAAAGGCCATTCTACCATGTCTCTGAAGAAGAATACCGATGCTCGATGCAGATCCTTCGACATTTCCTTCCCCAGGATGAACTTAACCTGGAAACCCTGAGATCAATAGCGAAAGACTTGAGCACTGGAAACAGTCCTATTCAAGATGCAGCAAAAAGCATCAGTGCCAAAGACTCCAGCGAGCCAGCAGATGGTTCAGTCAGCAATGAATCGACTTCAGATACGGAAGAGATTGGGGATTTGCATCATCAATTAGGATGCTTGATGAAGGACTCTTTAGGCGAATATCGTGAGTCTTCAGCAACTTAGCTCTCTGACGGCTTCAAGAAATCAAGCTGACTCCCACCCAGGATATCTCGGAGCATATTCAGACATAGCATTCAACGCAGCAGTCTGTTCCATAGCCGAAGCACCAAGTCCCGAACAAGAAGAATCGAAAATAATCCTCCCACCGAAAGATCCATATCCACCTCAAAAGCCCTCGAGGGTCAAACTCCTCAGAGAGCCCGTTTCACCAAGCAATCCATACCTTCCACCTCGCCAATACTGCGACTACTATGTCTCACGATACTTTGAGGAGGTGCATTGCATTTACTGGCTATATCCGATCGAACAATTTCATGCGCGACTGGACGACACTTACATGCGAGGTGGTGGAGCAGCTACAAGTTCGTGGCTTTGCTCATTATACGCTATCTTCGCACTTGGTGCTGCGTCTGGTGAGAACTCGAAGAGTATCTTGTATGCGGATTTTGTGTCCGAGGAGGCGAGAATGAATCCGGATCTCAAGACCTCGGACGACTATTTAGCTTTGGCGAAAGCTCTCGTCCCAGCTGTACATGATGAGGCGGATATCGATAGTATTCGAGCTCTTGCTATTCTTGTAAGTGATCTTCCCTAGGCATTACTTGGAGAGAAATGACTAACTGACGAAACAGAGTCTCGCACTGCTCACCTTCCGATTTAGGATCACCTCCTATCTCTACATGGGGACGAGTATGCAAATCGCGTTCTCTCTCGGACTCCAGCACGACCAGTCGCCAACAACACAAAGTCCCATGTCGAGACAGCAGAACAGGCGAATCTGGTGGACATTGTATATACTCGACCAAGAAATCGCTTCAAGATGTGGAAGTCCTTGCGTCAGCGACGAGAGGAGCGTGAGGATACAAACACCTCTACCCTCTGAACAAGTACGCTCTTCACCCCCTTTGTAAGTTTCAAAATCACAAACACAACTGACAATTCCAGGTCCTCAACCCCGGTACAAACACACCCCTCGGCTCCCTCTCCGTCTCAACGTCTCTCTGCCGCCTCAAACGAGAAATAATCCAAACCATCTACCCCGAGCGCTCCTCGGACTCCCGCACCATCTCCTTCCAAAAAGTAACCAACTACGTCTCGTCACTGCAGAAATGGCAGGCCAGTATGCCCTCACACCTTAAATGGGGCGTCCCCGTAGCTCCGACCCACCGTCGCTCCATCGGGATCCTGCATCTGAACTACTGGAACGCCATGATGCTGCTCACCCAGCCCTTTCTTCTATACTCTGTCATCCGAGGGTCAAGTTTGAACGACATACGGAAGGCCTGGTTCGATAAACTAGGCGAGATATGTGTCGATGCTGCTAAAAATGCAATTATCGTGTTGAAGAGTATGGAGAACGATAGGAGTCTCTCGAGCCTGATGACTTTTGATTGTACTTGCACATTGAAGGTCATAATGATCTTGAGTCTGGCGCTAGCGAAGCGCGAGTCGGCGGAATTGAGAGCCGAGTATGAGTTCTGTATTGGGTTGATTGATAGGATGGAGCAGATTGGGTTCTGTAAGAGTGTTAATGAGGAGTTGCCGTCGCATTTGGCGAGGTTGAATGTTAAGAAGGAGAGGAGGGAGTCGGATGCTAGTATGAAGGTTAGCCCGAATGCTGTTTCGCAGATGTGGTCGGGTTTTGATCCGTAAGTCTTTTACCACTTTCATCCCTTTCATGACATTCTCAATAAACCGGGTCCAAATCCTAATGTGACAACAGAAATCACAACTATATCAGCACTAGTGGTAATTTGCAAGGTATGGAGGATCTCGGCAATTCTTTCTTGATGGACATGGATCTGTTTATGGATATGGACATGCAAGGCGCCGGGGAGTTGTTCCAGCCAAATCTGGAGTTTTTCAATGGGGAGTTCCAGACTTTTGATACCCTATGATACGATGTAATGACGAATTACTTGGCTATGCGAGGTTGGATGGAGTACTCTGGGAATTATGATGCTCGAGTAAAAAATCCTGTCTACCTCATCTATTTAACCGAGCGAGTCCCAAAACAACAGAAGCGAGAGCGTTTGTCCAGTCCATTCAAGACGTCAAGAAATTTCTACGAGCGTTCTGACCAACCGTCACTGCAAATCAAGAACACTAAGAAAGTTAGCCATAATCTACCAAGTAAAGAATAAAAAAACAGAACGAAAGTACTCACACTCTCCCCTCCATCTTCCCATCCGCCATCTCCTGAAACACCTCCGTCAACTTCTCCAACTTCTCCATCCGAATCTTCGTCTTAACCACGCCCTTCGCAGCCAACTCCAAAACCTCAACCGCTTCCTTCAGACTCCCCAACGAACTCCCCACAATACTCTTCTGCGTGGTCGACAAGAGCCCAGGGAACGCACCACCCATCACCACCGGCGGGCCCTCAGGGATACCCACACAAACGACCGTCCCACCAAACCCCACCATCTCCAAAGCCTGCGCATACGCCCTGTTACTCCCCGCAATAACAAGCACGGCCTTCGCGCCCTCCCCGCCCGTAATCCGCTTGACCTCCTCCGCGATGCCCGCGTTGTCGAAAGATGTCATATCGATGAACGCCTCGGCGCCGCATTCGGTTACCAGCGAGGATTTGGACGGGTGGTCGATCCCGATCATGCGGTATTTCATGCCCCGGGACCCGATTTGGAGGCCGATGTGCCCCAGTCCTCCGCCTGCTCCGCTGATCACTACCCAGTCTCCTGGCTTTGCGTTGGCTTTTAAGAAAGCGGCGTAGACTGTTAGGCCGGCGCAGAGCATGGGCGCTGCGTCTGGGGAGGAGAGGTTGGAGGGGATAGGTGTCACGTAGTTGGCTTGGGCGATGGCGTATTGAGCGAATGTGCCTGGTGTGTAATACCTACATTATATTGTATTAGTTAAACTCTCAAGTAAACTTCCCGAAGACCACCATTTCTCTAAACCCCCAGTAAGGGCTTATACTCAAGTGCGTTGATACTGTGAGGTATCTCACATCGAGGACAGAAAAGAGATAAGAGAAGATCATAAATTGATCAAAAACTCACCCAGAGAACTTCTTCAGCGTACAATGCCCATCGAACCCCCCCCGACAAGGGCCGCATTCTCCACACATAGCAGCGGCCCACTTGATGCCCACGCGATCACCGAGCTTAACATGCTTCTCGGCTCCAGCGCCCAGTTTCTGGACGATGCCTATGCCTTCGTGACCGCCTACTTGGTCGTTGGGCGTTGGTGGGAGACCGGCCCAGCCGCATCTCATGATGCTGAGATCGGAGTGGCATACTCCTGAGTGCTGTGAAGAGTCAATATCAGGAACAATGTACTGTGTTGTTGGAGATGAGAGGGGTGGGTGTGATTTGAGAGGTTTGGATGGACTCACGGTTAGTCGAACCAGAACTTCTCCTGGTCCTGGCTCGGGTGTGGGAAGTTCTTCGACGTGAGTGCTGATATGGCCGGGATTGTCTATCAGAGATTCGGGGAGTAAGTAATCAATAATAACCTCCTTGCCGAATCTCCTTGCCGAAGTCCTTTGGTGAGCAGGAGATAACTTACCATACACAGCCGCCTTATACGTTTTTGGAATTTCAAAATCCATGACTCCAAATCGATGACTTCTATAACCGTCCCAATCTGATATCGTGAAGTTGTAACTTGCAAAGTTGAGAAGGTCGGAGGGATTTTAAACCACAGCAGGATGTGGGGCAATTGTCCTGTCCTGTGCTCTGCGTTTCATGAGATATCAGCTATTGTAAGCTTTCCCCCACATGTGGTGAACCTTCTTTCTCCTCAGCTCAACTGCCGCGGTTATGACAGCTCCAAACAAACGTGGGGAAAGGAACGGAACGGATGGCAATAAGCCATGTCTGATGATAACTGTACGAGCGCACCACTTACAATGTCAGGCTTCGTCGTACATGCACCTGCTCTCAAACGAGGTCGAAAAAGGGAGGGGTACTCTGGGAGGCTGCAATGGCTGCAAGGAACATTCATATAAGCAAAAAATGAGAAGGAGAAAGTATTTTCTATGCGGAGAGAAAGATTTAAAGGTAAGATAATATCTCAATACAGCTATTCACAATTGAGTTTAGTGGTTGTTTCAAGCGATCCTATTCGTTGCTCTCGGTTGAATTGAAGCGGTCTTTCTCGGCACTATCAATCCGAATACAACTGACAACGGAATTGTCTCTCGCTATCTCAGCGAAGGAAAACCGTAAATAGAGTTCATAAGATGACGTATAGAAAAATCACTTATAAGCAGTGGCGTTCATCAACAGCATCTCATAGTTCAAATTTCGTCTCACATCTCACATCTCAAGTCCACATCAACACCCAACGTCAATATCAAAACACATAAACAAATCCCACGTAATGGCACACCTCTTCTCCTACCTCCCAGTGTCCACGCCCAACTACACATCAGGCAAGAAATCCAGCACCCAGATAAAATACCCCTCCACCAGCGTCTTCCAAGGCTTCAACACTCCCTCCAGGCTCGAAGGATCGATCCAGGACCTCGAAGTCTCCGGCACCATCCCCACCGACATAAACGGGACATTCTACCGGATCCAGCCCGACCACCGGTACCCGCCTCTCTTCGAAGAAGACATCCACTTCAGCGGCGACGGGAACGTGTCCGCGTTCAGCTTCTCAAACGGACACGTCGATTTCCACCAACGGTATGTACGGACCGACCGGTTTCTCGCCGAGACGGAAGCACGCAAAGCCCTATTTGGGAAATACAGGAATGTGTATACGGACTCGGAGATGGTGCGGGGAGTGATCCGCACGGTGTCGAACACGAACGTGGTGTTCTGGCGAGGTATGCTCCTCGCTACTAAAGAGGACGGGCCGCCGTTCGCGATGGATCCTGTGACGCTGGAGACGGTCGGGAGGTATGATTTTGAGGGCCAGGTGGAGAGTCCGACGTTTACTGCGCATCCTAAGTTTGACCCTGAGACGGGTGAGATGGTGTGTTTTGGGTATGAGGCTGGGGGCGATGGACATGATGGGAGTTGTGATATTGTGGTTTATACGATTGATAAATTTGGGAAGAAGACCGAGGAGTGTTGGTATAAAGCACCGTTCTGTGGGATGATTCATGATTGTGGGTTGAGTGAGAATTATCTCGTTTTGCCCATGACGCCGTTGAAGTGTACGAGTGTGGAGAATATGAAGAACGGGGGGAATCACTTCGCATGGGATCCTAATGAGGATCAGTTGTACGGGATCGTACCTCGTCGAGGCGGAAAACCAGAAGATATCGTGTGGTTGAGAGCTGATAATGGTGAGTTTAATAGTTGATCCTAGTGTCCATGAATGCCTTAAAAATTGCTCACGAGAACAGGATTCCACGGACATGTAGCAGGCTGCTACGAGAACTCCGACGGCCACATAGTCTTCGACCTAACCATAGCAAGCGACAACGTATTCTTCTTCTTCCCACCCCTCAACACCCCCCCCTCCACTCTCCCCCAACGCAACAAACTAACCTCGCCAACCTACCGATGGATATTTGACCCCTCCTCCCCAAACAACACACGCGTCACGCCCGCCGAGGTCTTCGACATCAACGGCGAGTTCTCAAGAATAGACGACCGCTTCGTAACGAAGAAGTACAACCACTTCTGGCAGGTCCAGATCGATCCCAGTAAGCCTTATGATTTTCAGAAATGCGGACCGCCCGCTGGAGGATTGTTTAATTCCCTTGGACATTTTACTTGGGACGAGAAGGTTAGGGATGTGTATTGGGCTGGTCCGACGACTACGTTCCAGGAACCGGTCTTCGTGCCAAGAGGAGCCCCTTCTACTTCCTCTCCCTCTCCCTCTTCAGATGCTGAACCAAATCCGGAGGCAGCTCCAGTGGAAGGAGACGGTTACCTTTTAGTTCTCTTGAACCACCTCGATGAGCTACGTAATGATATCTTGATCTTCGATGCGCTGGAGCTGGCTAAGGGACCGGTTGCTGCTATTCATATGCCGTTTAAGTTGAGGCTGGGCTTGCATGGCAATTTTGTCGACCAGAGAGATATTGAGGCGTGGCAGAAATTGAGGAAGGAGGATGGGGAGGTGGGTCCTGTGAGGAAGGCTGAGAGGCCGTTGAAGTGGCAGATTGCTCCTGGGAAGGATGGAGGGGTAAATGGGACGAATGGAACGATGTGAAAACGATGATCAGGAGCGGTGATAAGGGAGATGATGTGTCAACCGATTTCACGAGGGGGTATGCTGTGGGGCGGAGGAAAAGATGGCCGATTCAGGCAAGCGAGGAACAACAAAACAACTTCACAAAAGACCACGTTAATCAATATCTAAAAGATGAAATTGTTTGAAACTTTTAAGCAAACTTTAGAAATAGTATCGAAATCTACTACTCAAATATAGATAGTCTTAAATTAGTTATGGTTGGAGAATTAAGTGTTTTGTCACGCTCGGAGCGCTTGCCTCAATCGGCCACCCTTTTCTCCGCCCCATAGGGCATGTTTATATACTTACTCGCTTGATCAAAACACATCTCCCGGCCCACCCCATCTATCGAGTGCAAGATGAAGTGGCCGATTGAAGCGAGATGCCACTTTGCGGCGAATGCGCATTTATTATCGCAACTTTAGAGAAGACGACATAATATTTTCTTATGAAAGTATAGACTGGTTATTTTTACAGTATTTATAAAGACGATTTTTCCTTAGAGTGTTGTGCATCGAGACGTGGTGCGCTGAACATGCTGACTTTAGTGTTCTGCACGTGCCTCAAGCGGCCATTTCATCTTGCACTCGATAGCCCATGAAAGCAAGAACATAAAACAAGAACGAGAACAGCTCAAAGTCACAATCACGATTATGAACATAAACACATCTTAGAACGCCGTTCACACATTGTACATTCCACATACTAAGCTCGTCACCCTATGTACCGTATCGTAGACCTCGTTCGTCGCCTCGTCCTGCCCGATACGCAAAAAACCCTAATTACACAGCAACGAGATACACGTTTTCCGTTCCCCATCTTCCGTTCTCTATCCGCACCAACGCGCGCTATGTATCTCCGTAGCCAGAATCGAATCGAAAGGTAGTAAAAAGAAGCCCTAATGGAACGGAGGCATGGACACCACATGCTCTATGTTCCATGTTCCTGTGTGCTCGCTCACCCTTACACACGCAGGGCTGTGGGCATCAGAGAAAACCACAAAGTCTCCTCATCCGCAAAATGCAAAAATCCTTTGCAAAGCCGTCCAAAGAAGAATGCATGCATGCATGATATCATCCACGTAAAGAAGCCCTATCCCATCCTTGTGCAAGCCCGAAAACATATTCAACCGCTATGCAAAAATCAAAGTTTGTGTATCAAGAAGTAGGTAGCATCATTCGTCATGAGAAATCGTCGTCTCCGCCCTGGCCTCGGTCCCCGTCAATGACGTCTACCCGTAGTACCAGCTCCTTGGTCTCGCGAGCAATCTCGAACGCTATCGGTGGTAGCGATTGGTTCCATGCTCTCCAGGCTCGTTCGCCCTCCTCGTCGTCTCGGCCTTCATCCGCGATATCTCGGCCCGTCTTTCCTGCATCTATCAGACGCTGTCGGATGCCTGCTAGTTTTCGAACGATAGGTTCGCCTTGCGTCCTTAATACACCATTGCCGGTTGAGGACATGGCGGTCTCAGTCGAGGAAACGACTGTGCCGACAACGTCAGCAATGGCGTTGATTTGTGTTGAGATGGCGGATATCCCAGCCTCAGAACGGATTGAAGAAACAAGTGACTGGATATTTTGAACCAATAGGGCGGTTTGATCTTCAAGATAGATCTATAATTGTTAGAATCTGATATCTACAATAGACAGTTTTCATTCTTACCTTGAGTTCTTCGACATCACTTTCTTGGGTTCTGATGCCGAAACCGACTCCCATTGGTGCTGGAGGAAGAGCCTTGTTGCCATTCGCATAACCATTTCCATTCTGAGCACCCCGTGACATAGATCGTTGCCGACCTGCCCAGGATTCCTTTCCTGAGCTTCTCGGGCGCATGGTAGATTCCCGTGGTGAGTTGATCGGGCTATACATCGAAGAATCGGCACTCATACGACCATTTCCGAGACCTTGGAATGGTGGTGGGGGATTCTCCTGTCTTGGGTCGCGGACGGGAAAGAAGCCAGTGGTATCGACTGGAGCCAGGTTTCCGTCATCATCGTCGTCAAGTTCGCCAGCAGGTGTTGGTCGAATCTTTACGGTCCTGACAAGCTCAACTACAGCAGAAGTAAGATGCGAAGCTGCCGCATCAAGTAATGACACAGGAGACAGGCCCTTTGCCGATGCAAAGTTCTTTGAAGCCGTGATTAGGTTGTTAGCTGTGGCCGAGACCCTTGATTTTAACTTCGTTTGTTGCTGGACCAATTCTTCACTACCGGTTGGCGCCTCGTCGATATCTTGTGTAATTCTCCTCACGTTCACAACAACTGACTTCATGAATTCGATAACCCTTGCTGGATCATCCACCCTCGCCGTTCGTAGGAGCTCATCAATGGAAATCTGGAATTTGGTAACATGGACATCCTTGACCATTCCGTTTGCTTCGGTGAAGCCACTTTCCTTGGCATATTTCGCTGCGTCTTGTTGGATAGTGAGACCAATCGAAGATGCTCTTAAACTTCGCAACTGAGTTTTAGTCCGGGCGTACCGATTCCTCCAGTCCTTCACTTCCTCTTCCAACTTGTTGACGGTATTTGAGAGTTGCTCCTCTCTATCATACGACGATTCGCTCCGTTCAGAAAGGACTCGCATTTCCCGAAGAAACTCTTGAGCTTCCCTGCGGACTTCATCTGTGACTATTTGCTGTTCTCGCAGCTCATCTCTTAATTCTTGGTTTTCTCGTTCCAAGTCAGAGTTGCCCATCCCTCTCGACCCAGCATCTGGTGGCGGTCCTGCTGCTCTTAGCTCCTCGATTTGCGAGCGGAGTTCTCTTTCGGTGTTTGCCTGTGACGCCCGCATACGATCCAGTTCCGATTGTAGTGAGTCGTTCAGGTTCTGTGCATCCGCAAGCTTGCTCTCCAGATCCAATTTCAGATCCACGAATTCTTTCTTTTCCACATTTAGTGCTGTTGCTCGACTCCTCTCGCTGTCCAGGACGTTGTTCAGCTCATCGTCTTTCTGCTTGAGTGCATCCTCCATGGAATCTAGTTTGTCTCTTAGTTCGGCCACTTGCTGTTGGTAGTCATCGATGAGCTTCTTGTCGGTCTAGTTATGTCAGTAGGTAATTAGTAATTGGCAAAAAGATGGAATACCTCAGAAGAACCCCCAACACTCTTATTCCTACTCCGCGCTGCTCCTTCCAAGCCAAAAGCGTCCCCATCATCGTCATCATTATCCTCTCCTCCAGTCTCGTCATCCTCAACCATTGTGCTTTTGTTCGGCACAATCGTATTACTTTGGAATGTCTTTGGAGTAGGTCGGCCGTAATCATTTGGAGGTAATCCAGGGGACGGTGGCACACCAAGTCCCCCATTCATTGGTCCACCATTCATTGGCCCTCCATTCATCGGTCGTGGCCCATTTCGAGATTCACTCCTCATTGAGTATCCCGCTACAGAACTTGCATCTGAAGGGCGGCGCATGCGAGGCATTCCATTTACAGGTGTCCCATTCCCATTCCTGCTCGGTGGTCCTCTCATAGAAGCAGGACTTCCCATTCGACTTATATCACCTGCTGCGAACTTGGGGAACCTCCTTTCCAACTCATAGTATACATCTGTTGCGAGGTCGCGAAACCTAGGCGGTGGTAACGTGGATAGCTTTTGTCTGGCCTGATTTCTCTTCGGGTGGAATGTATCCTTCGGTAATAGGTATGGCGGTGGTCCTCCATCTGGTGTCCCACCATTCGGTGTCCTCCTTCCAGCCTGCTGTCTCCGCAAAAGTTCGTCAAACACATCTGTACTCAGTTCTTGAAACTGCACTGGTGACAACCTCAGCAGCTTATCGCGTGCCCTATTCGGTCTTGGGTTCCCTTTCTCATCTCGCAGTGACGCAGCCAGGTATCTCTTGAGGGCGACATAATGTTCCGAGAGGGTACTTTCGAATTGTTCGTCCTTCCTACTCCTGCCACTCTCACTCTGTGCATATAACCCCGTCCCAACACTAGACCTCGCTATTGAGCTCGGCGGCGAGGGCTGGCCAGCGCCTGGACTGCCCGCAGATGATCCTCTGGGTGGGAAGGCTCCTCCATTCATTGTGCCGTTCGAGCCACTGGATATTGGCGGTGAAGCAAGTTGCCCACGATTATTCGGTGGGAAGTAGGGCGAATCGTTCTCGAGACCTTGGTATTTCGAAATACCCGACCATTCGCTCTCTCCTACAGAAACAGGCGACATGGGGCCATTTCGGCCATTCATTGTAGATGCTGCTGAGATATGTAGTGTCTGACCCTTCTAGGGAATCCCCAGCCCGTACCGAGCGTTTTCCACAATCCAGTCCAGAATTACTGAGCGGCGCGGCCTCTGGCTCCTGCTGTCATTTGCGAGATCTCTGCTCGAGAGATAGATAGGATCGGAAGTTGTTCGAGTACAAAACTGCCTCAGAGTGCAACGATAACGGGCGTGAAACGTCGTAGGCTGGCAGGGTTGTCAAAGCGAGCAAACGTGTCGGGTCGTGACTTAGTGGTGCCAGAAGAGAGTAGGCTCCGCGCAGGAGAGTTTAGACGGATGACTGGTAAGGACCGTGGGTTGTGGTGTTGCACAGAGAATTAATGACAGTGGCAATGGCAATTGAAAGTGAGTGAGGGCGATGCGATGACGGTGGAAAGGGGTCAGGTCGCACGCGTGGACTCAATTTGGGATTTTCTAAGCTTCCCCTTCAGGCCCCTTCTTCCCCTTGACGGCGGGCGACGGCGTTCTTTGGGGCGTGAGACGGCGCGTAAATTGGCTGTTGCTTGGGGCCACCAGTCAGCAAGTGCGAGATCGATAAGCTCCCGATTAGACTTTGATCAGCGGCAGTCAGAGTTCGGGAAGAAGCCACCAGAGAGGGAAGGACAAGGCAGGTACAGTAAGGTAGATAGGGTTTGCGAAAGTTCGTTTCTTTTGGTGTTGTAGGAGAGAAGTAGTTCGTGACAGAGATGGATGGCACTGTACTAGGTAAGTCTACCTGGATACGGCAGTACGAAGTACGAAGAGAAAGAAGAGAAGACACAACTAACTAGCTAACTATGGAGATGAAAAGCAACAGCTTTTCCCACCCAACAATCCGTTGTTTCTCGCAGATTTTATTCTAATATCCAGGGTCCCCCTTCCAGACGCGTTGGCAACGTGCTCCCATCCCCAGGTTGGACAATCGCTTCAGGGGTTGATATATTGCTTGCTGGCCAGAAGGTTCAGGGGTGCTGGTTCGGTGATTGGCTGGGTCTCGACCAGCATTAATTCTCATCTCACTTGAACAAAGCCGATTTCTTTCTTTGCTGCGCTCTTTCATCCCGTTTTCACGCCTGACAGTCTATCTGTTTGTGATGATGGGATGCCGATGTTGTAGTAAGGTGAGTTGGCAACTCTTGGCAGGCTAAAGAGAATCTTGTGATGAGACTGATGAGACTTTTGGAGGGTTCTTGCTTGTTTGCTGGACCAGACTTCTGGGAATCACATCCAGACATTTGCCATCCAGGGAAGGGAATCTGGGCGTACCGCGGGCCTAGCATACCCAGGACATGGACATGCTCCAACCCCCCTGAAGGACCAATCTCGTCTTTCAAGATCAGTACAAATTATGGGTCAGGCCGACCCCAACCCACAGACATGGATCCATATTATCCAGACTGTGGCCTGCCAGATTTATACAGCCCTATGCAACGTTATTGACACGCGTGGCATAAAAGCTTTGGGCGAGTGCCAGCCCGATCATTTATCCACCCTTCATAGCCTCACAATTGCCTGATACAGGTTGCGGAAACGACATTTGACTCCTTAATATCTGGAGCATTTCCTAATCAAGGTGTCCCCGCCGGAAAACGCCTCTGTTGGGTATCCCGGTTCTCAACGCCAGCCGTAATCTAAAGAACAAAATGCACTTCTCAAAACCAAGCCAAAGTCCATACCGCGGGGAGATTTGGCCATCTCTCTTGCCACTCTCCAATGATCTCGGGCACTCGCTCATCAAAACCACTTCTACTGGCTGCGTTACCACTGTCGAAGCCAGCGGGATTGCGCTCTCTCTCCTCTGTAGCCGCTTTATTCAGCGAATCCGCCAAGTCCAGGATGCCCCTGCCTCCTACCAATGCCTCTTCATGATTATCTTTGATGTCAACATTGATGACGTGCACAGGTCGGTTCAAGGGAGATCCTCGACTCATAAGATCATCAATAACGGCATCCCAGCATCGCTCCTCGCAAGTGATGACCACATCTACAACTCCTCCTTCGACCCCTTCACTACCTCTATCTTTGTTGTGTTCTAGTCGAGGAACTCCAACTTGCCAGTCCTGCCACCTCTCTGGGCCCCACTTGACATTTCTGTTCCGCTCCAGCATATTCAAGAGACCATTGGCACGGTAGAGACGAGGGTCTTTGGACTCAAGCTCTTTGTACATGCTATCATAGGATGTCTTGTTGAATTGGTAGACGTTGGGTTTATCTATGGAAGGACCTGGTAGACGGACCAGAGATCCTGTACCGAAAGAGATGACAGGATAGTGAGCCGCGGCAAGTCGGAGATGCGATTCCATGGATCTGTTGCGGATGTCAGGTAAGTTCGACAGGTGGCATGGCAGAATGACGAACCTGTTCTGGTTGCTTGCGCATACCGTGCAGAACTTAAGCTTGAACCCCCCAGTGTCTTGACGTTCTCCATTTGAGGTTGACCCATTGGTGGCCCCCCCGCTTTGTGCTTGAGGTTGGGCCATGACAGGTGGAGGATTTTGCGGCGGACAGATGTCACGTCGTCGTGCGATGAGCTTCTCACATCTGCAGGCGTGTGTTCCCTGTTTGCATCCTATGCACTACTGTTTGAGCTGTCAGCTTTGCTCGGAATGTAGATTCCGACGGATGGTAGAGCAATGTGAAAGCAATTCAGTTAAGCGTAAAAAAATGTGTCTCCTCAAGGGGTATAGGACAGCTCCAATATGGTATATCATCATGTTGCAGAGTAGGATATGGATAAGATGGGATGGGGATAACGTACAGTATTGAGGTGTTTGAGTTGTCGTGAGGTTGAAGTTGAATAGAAACTTTGAAGCTCCATGAAAGAAAAGCTGTGGTTTGACGATGGCGTTGGATCTTAGCGCCTCGCTTGTAACTGCTACGGTGACCCATCAAGACGACAATGGCAGAACTCCGAGAATGAATGGGGGCGTGGCAAGGGATAGTTTCTCTGAATTGGAAATGTAGCAACAAGCAAAATTGCCCTTGTTAGAGAGTCGCATAGGGACGAATATTCTTATTATAACATATGATGAAGTTGGTTTAGAGACTGCAGTGACTCTTTTTGCGAAAGCATCATCAATTTCTGTCCAGAGATGGAGCCTCACTCTTCAATGTCAGCAATCAAGCCTGATGACTTTCATGGCAAGATTTACTCTCGGCTCTTACACCTTGTAGGAGTCAAACAGATGGTACCTCTGGAAGCCATGTCTCAAGCCTCTTTCTTACTTGTATTTTCTTATGATTTCGACTTCTAAAGCTGAGTCCATTTCCATCGCAGCTGAACAATGGTGGCAAAGAGACAGTGACTGGCTGGCTGGGCTGGAAATACATCAATAGCCTACTTAATAGTCTCTTCTAGATCTGTCGAGTCATCCCATCTAGCAAGTGTACGAACTGGTACGAACTCCTTCGTCCACCTTATTCGGTGTCAATATCCGAAGCTCCTTTAGAATAGTCCGCATAAGACTTGAGACAGGATAATAGTAGTTACCTTCCTCATCAATGGCTTCAGAAAGCAGCACGTGTCTCTAGGACCAGTCTCCAGTATTGGAAACCGGATGAACGTATTGCCGAAGTTTGTTTGAAGGGAGACGGCGAGAAGGTGAGATTGGAGGTTCTTCGTTACTGGATTTGTTTTGCCAAAATCAGATACTCGTCCGCAATAGAGCTTCACATGCGATTCAATATCGCCTCATGATGTATGTATATTGGCCGGCCGCACTGCTGGGCCATAACGCCGCCTGTAAGGCCACAGCAGCGCAGAAACACAGGCCGACTGCGATTGGTTGAGGCTGGACTTTCCCGCTGGTGCTGCCCCCCTAGTTGTTTCAAGTCAGGGAGCTTATTCCGGAAATAGATTTCTTTTTCGGCCTGGAGACGCATGGAGATGAGATGCCACGGTGCCACCAGCCTTTCCAGAACATCGTGGATAGAGGAGATGTGATAATAAAAAGCCCTGCCAGCCAAAACACAGAGCCCCATTCCCGTCGCAGGACTACTTACTCTACGCTGATATTCGCCACATCAACCTGGAAGGACCTAGCTATACTCACGTGTATTAACACTTCTACCTACCTAGGTATTCCACTACCTCAGATCTCTATTTCGCGTTGCGGGGTCGGTCCTGGTGCTGGTGCCGCCTGCTATCGAGGAAGACTTTTGCGGCGTTTGAGTCTCGGCGCTTGTTCTGTCACCCACGCACGAATCGACAGCCCTGGGCAGTACTGCCTCCCCTCCCGCTCTCCTCCGTATCGTACTCCGTAGTGCCCTCCCTCCCTCCTTCACCAAGCTCCAACTTCCAGCATCAAGCGATCTGAGCGCCAGGCCAATTCTGCGCCGTCTGCCCCATTCTGGTCTCTGGCTCTGCAGTAGCCAGATCCTTCTCCCTCTCTTCAGGTTGTCGCGGTGTCCAGGTGTCCAGGCGCATTGGTGCTGGCTTGCTTGCCATCCAATTGGGTACGTTGGAGCGCGGTGGGGTCAGCGCTCCCTTGATCTCTTCAAAGATCAGATTTGTCTGTGTCCACTGCCCACTGTCCACTCTCTAAAAGCATCAACCTGGCCGAGAGTCGCAACCGCTGTCTGACATCGCCGAATCTATCTCGAACAAGCCAGCTTCGACTGCGACTCCGACTGCGCGTCTGTTGCGCCAATATTGACTTATTGTCGTCGCATCGACAGTCAAACATTCCTCACCTCCGACTCTACCTACCTCTACCTTCGATCTGACAGGACCAGTACACCACGCGCGGGACTGTCATCGTTGCTGATCACTTCCACTATCCCGACCTCCTCAGTCGATCAAAGACCCAGTGATCTGAACAGTCTCGGAGCAGACCCCGATTCTCCCCTCGCTGCTTCCCTTTGCGCAAGCGTGACTCCGGTATAGACCTCTGGTGGGATTCAAGGCTTGCTGGCAAGCTGCCACCGACTTGGTATTATCTTACACAACGAACGGATTTATACATTGCGCCTGTCAAGGAGGTTGATCATAAGCACAACATCAAGATGACAGCCGTCATGTCTCCCACGCTGGATACCTCATCCCCAGCAGCATCACAATCACCTGTATTGTCTCCCTCGTCGAATCCGAACCATCCCCCATTACCTCCCTTGATTACATCTCCTCCCTCTCGAAGATCAACTCTGCAGCGACCAACTTCGCATGCGTCGAAGAACAGGTTATCACAATACTCGAACTATTCAGTGCCCTCCCGATCACGCCCACCCTCGCATATATTCCCTGTCTTCCATTCCAGTCTACCGTACACAACAGTACGCGATTTTGCCTACCCAGTCTTACATCCTATGCACTATGGACCGCCTTTGGAACCATCTCAACCACCCTCTGGACTGTCAACTCCTGCAAGCGAAACACATAGGCGGTTGTCCGACCCACCAACATCATGGGATAGTAGGGGAAGCTGGGTACCTGGGTCATGGGCAAGTGAAGGTCTTATGAAGGGCGAGCAGTTGGCACCTATACACTTTGGGGACGGCCCGCCATGGAGTGAAGACGAAGATCTTCAAAGCCCTGTAGTAGTCAGCTCGCGCCATAGAAAGCACAAATCTTCTGCTAGTGGCTTTGGAGGTTCGCAAGGGCGTGGGAGAGGACGGAATCGCAGAGAAGATGGCGAACGCACTACGAGCATGCTCAGCCAGGAGAACTATGAACAAGATAGAGGATTCTTTGTTGGTAGAGGAGGTGATGGTAGTGAGAGATATTATGTGAACGAAGGAGATGAAGCAGACGGGCCCGGAGGAGAGTTTGTCACCTACCCGCCAGAACAAGCTCGGCATTCGACATTGGCACCTTACAATGTACCGGGCCAGAGAGATTCGCATTTTGCCGGTATATTACCTAGCAGGTCATATACAGACGAGACTGGGCAGGAATATCGCTCCGAATCAGATGCTTCAAGCTCTGCTTCCTCTCCAGGATTAACACGACATGATGAATCCCGTTACTCGCGGGACTATCAGTTTACAATCGCTTCACCAGACGAGGAAATGCACGGCAAAGCTGTAGCACTTTTCGATTTTGAACGGGAAAACGAGAATGAACTTCCTTTGGTGGAAGGACAGGTCATTTGGGTGTCTTACCGGCACGGGCAAGGATGGCTGGTTGCTGAGGATCCAAAAACTCAGGAAAGTGGTCTGGTTCCAGAGGAATATGTTCGGTTATTGAGGGACATACAAGGAGGATTGAATTCCTTGACTGGGCAAGCGACCGATCAGCTGCTTAGCCCCGTTGCACCAGATTCAGGAACACCAACTCAGGCAGACCATGGCCCAGCGTTTGGACATACCCCCACACCGAGTAATGGGAGCAATGGCTACCAGCAACCCATAGTCTCGACTTTCTCAACCTCCTCGAAAGATCTGCACCCATATCCTCAGCATCTTCTTGGGACTCCAGCTGGCCAACCCCCACCACAAGTGATCCACTACCATGGTCAGCGAGGAGGTAGCCAAGCCAACACACCGACATTGTCAAGCTCTCAGGAGGGGGCTCGAGACCGCACAAGCAGTCAAGATACAAAAGCCCGCAAAAAAGAAGACAGCTTGAACACTACACCAATCGCGACTCTGCCAGACACAAAGTTAGAAACCACAGTCAAACAGCCCGATAGTCCAGACAGTGATTCGACAGAGGGGTCTTCTGATGCAGAAAAGGACATTTCGAATCCTTGAGCTTGTGGTAGTGGCCTTGGATTGTTTTTAGAAGGGGATACATTTGAGACTTTCTAGCGTGTTGGTTCTTGTGCATTTTTTTGATTCTTCTTTTTTTCCCCAATACCCCATTCAACGTCGGTTGGCTTGCATATAACCTTTCTGGAAAGAAGAAGAAACATTCGCTTAATTATCTTTCTGCCCTCTACTGTATTATCACATGTGTTTTTGTTTGGATGGTTGGGGTGGGATTTGCACGAGCTTCGTTCATCAGAAGCTCATGGAGGGAGGAGGAAAGAATCGGTGCATAATAAGGTTATCACGAGCTTTATGACGGGCCTTTTTCTAGGGGTGAATTGAGGGTTGGGCAGGGCATGGACTGGATTGGATGGAATGATGTACGAGTTCAGATGAGACGTTTATGAGTTGAGGTAGCGATTATTAGAGTAGCTGATAAATAGGGGAGCAGGGAAATCATTGAAGATGGTTTACTTGCTTGTTGACTTGTGGAACTTTGTGATGTAGAGATCTCGTTTCCTTCCAATTCAGCGCCAAATGAGAATCCCAGACCATGCCAAAAGATGCGACTGCTACTCCTAACACACTTATATGAGTACAGATAAATAGCCATCATCTTCATCTCAAGCATGTGACAAGTGACAAGTAACAGACTCTGTCTATTAAGGTACCACCAAGTGTCTAATAAGGTGCAGGTGGGGTTGAAGAGGGGCAGCGGGAACTGACCGCATCGCTTCCAAACATCCATCAGACATGCCAAACCGAAACCGAGCTCACTCAAGCTTTCCTTTCTAGCCAACCATCCCATCACAAACACATTAAACCTCACTCCAAAGTATGCTCGCGCCTCAAACATGGCGACAACGACAACAACGGCTTTTAAACCCGCTCTGATTATCGTAGATCTCCAGGAGGATTTCTGCCCACCAGTATGTCAAAGTGCCCCTCATTTTCACCCCTCCATCTCGTATCGATAAGATACAACAAACAAGAATGAAGGAACAGGCTTCAAAAACAAGAAGACGAAGCAAGAGAAGAAGGAGCTGGAAGTGAAATACTTCATCCATACCTTGATATCCAAACTGGACAGCAATTGATACTGATATCTATAACTAGAACGGCTCCCTAGCAGTCCCAAACGGCCGCTCCATAATCCCCACAATCAACACCCTCCTCACCCTCCCCTTCGTCCTCAAGATCGCAACCAAAGACTGGCATCCTCCAGACCACATCTCATTCGCATCCAACCACCCCCCCAAGAAACCCTTCATCGACACAACCACCGTCATCAACCCCTCCAACGCCTCCGAGACTTACGAGACCCGTCTCTGGCCCGACCACTGCATCCAGCACACCCCCGGGGCGGAAATCGTTCCCGAGCTGGATCTAGAGAAAGTTGATAAGATCGTGGAGAAGGGCATGAGAAGGGAGGTCGAGATGTATTCTGCGTTCTATGATCCGTTGGAGAAACCGAGGTGTAGTGATAGTGGGTTGGCGGATGTTTTGAGGGGGAGCGGGATCAGTCATGTCTTTGTTGTGGGACTGGCGTTTGATTATTGTGTTAGGGCTACGGCGCTTGATGCTAGCAAGGAGGGGTTTAGGACCGTGGTTGTTAGGGAGGGGACGAAGGCTGTTGATCCCGAGGCGTGGGAGGAAGTGGAAAGGGAGTTGAAGGGGAAGGGGGTGGATGTTGTGGGCGTGGAGGGGGAGGAGGTTAGGAGGGTTGGGAGGGGGTAGGGGATTGGGATTGGGATCGAATTTGGGGAATGGGGAAATGAGGTATTGTGAGTTACGATGTTTGGGAGTTTGGGATGGGGATTTGCTTGTGAGTGGTGTTACGGCGTTTAGGGAGAGGAGTTTTGTGAAAAACTCCGTCGTATGATCTGGAGATGCAAAGCAGCCATGGGGTCCGAAGAGCTATCTTTTACATGAGTTATATCCAATGGCAATTGCTAATCAAAGAAACCCACCTCGGATGGACTTGGAAGCATGGGAAGGATATTCGGAGTTTCTGATATTCTCCATGTTGTGCTGGCGTCTGGGTACATAACCAAATTTTGGATTTTCTTAGGAATATTCCTTCTAATGACCTAGTCGGACTTGAAAAGACTCGTTTGTAAGCTACTACAAGAAAGTAGCTAAGGGTTCGCTATCCTGCATGTAGAGTCAACATTTATCTAAACTCCCCGAGTGTCTAGCATCGTACTAGTATGCAGCTTCGAGATAGATAAGCAGGGCCAGGGTAGCTCTTCTATTTCTCTTCATTGGGCCAACATGGAGGGATTTATCGCCGACAGAGGCTCGGCATTTTCTTTGGAGTAAATAAGAAAAAGGATGGTGGAGTGATGTTGGATGTTGGAAGACTCCGATCAGCATTTATTGGCAGCCTAGTACAAGGTCGTCGGGGTTTAAAAAAATGATTGGCAGTCAAATACTTTCGGCCACCGATGAAAACATAGAATAACAGCCGAAGACAAACCACAAAAGAAACGACAAACTGGAGTACTAGTAGTCACTTGACGGATAAAAAGCTCAAAGGCGCAGAGAGCGCCATAACAAAAACAGGCCAAGTCTCCAACAGAACTTTTCCCTTCTTTGTTTTTCTTCCCTTCCCATCGGCTCGTTTGCGGGATCAACGATTCACTTAGTCACATGAAATAGGGGTCGCATTCAAAGTCGGATTCAGTAGCCACACTTTGCCCCCCATTACCTACCTACGACGGTACAGCCCAACGACATTTGTTGGCGCTGCGCCTCCGTGTTCGGCTTTTGAGATGATGATTTGCTCGTTGAATGATCAGCATACGCAATCCTGGAAGGCTGTTCTGGTTGAGGGGAATAGGCACCGTAGACACGATACGAGGTATGTAAAGGAGAAGGAGAGAAGGGAAAGGTAAAACGTATCAAAGGATTTGAGGGAACAATATTAAGCTCTCACAGCTTTCCCATTCCCTCCCACACCTGATACTTCTTAGTATTGTTCTGCTCAGGTCTTTGATAATTGGGAGTTGCCCCAGCTACTTTATTTCACCTACCCCTTTCTCGGCAGAGGCCCTTTATCATTCTGCATGGCTCTAACTGTTCCTGCCTAAGCGTCATCATTAGCGAGATCAGATTGTCACTCCCCATCCCAGTCACTCAGCGTGCCCAGCCAGGCGACATTTAATTTACCAACCTACCCTACCCTACCAAGTACGGACCCTCAACCTACTACTCTACCACTCCCTCAACCAAGTTTGCTGCCTCTCCCTCACTCCTCTCCAGATTCAATTGATCAACTCACATCGCAGGGAGTCAGCAGCTTGCGTTGTTAGAGTCGGATTCAACATCGAAAAAGCTTCAGGGCTGTCCAGCTGTTTGCCAAAGTCGCAATTTCACCCTTCACCGCAGAATCCTGTGAGTACCTACCAACATCCAGTCTCTCCCCAATCGTTCCTCCGTTTTCCTGTACTCGACCTCTCCGTTTGGATGTTCGCATACATCTGCAAGACACCAATTCCTCTTCTTGCCGTCTCTTCTGCAGGTCGGTCGAGCTGTTCTTTCTCGAAAGAATCCATCTCCTCGGTATCTCTTTCGCAGAGCTCGAGATATTCTGCTAGCACGGACTTCGACCTGTCAGATTGCACACCCCGCGTCGAGATTTACGATTAGCACCACGATGATTCCGAGTTTCTCTTGTGTCTAAGATCATATACAATGAAGTCGTGAGGGGAAAATGGGATGTGCAAAGCTAATTTAAACTTTATAGCAAAAACCCCGCTGAGGGCGTGTCGATGGCTTCTTAGAAACCTTTGAGTGCTCACCCCGAATTCAACAACATGGTTCGCTCATTAATCGGAACGTTCTTCCTTCCCACGAGAGCTCGCGGTGCTACCAGCGCAGATGCTCCTGCGACGCCTGTCTGGGTGAACAAGAAAGTCACTCCATTTCTCCAGACCCTCTCCCGCCGAGCATGTCTCCACCCCATACACACGATTGTCATTGTTGCGGTTCTGGCCAGTACGACATACATTGGTCTCCTCGAAGGTAGCTTGTTCGAGTCTGCCACTATTGGAAAGGCAGACTGGGCATCATTGAATGAAGGAAGCAGACAATTGAGAGTTGGTGCGGAGACTGGTTGGAAATGGCAAACCTCAGAAGCAGAGGCCACAGTCTCAAAGGACGTGGATCATCTGGCTCTCCTCACATTCGTCTTCCCAGATTCTTTGGCGGCTTCTGCTCCACAGAGCGCACCATTATCGCATACCGTCCCTCTTCCACAGAACCTTTCAGTTACAGAATTACCCTCGACGTCGAATCCACTTTCTGCAATTTCCCAGGATACAGCTCTCGCATACTCGGTACCCTACGACCAAGCTGCGGAATTCCTTGCCAGAGCTCAAGAGCTCCCAAATGCAATCACGTTGCCACAGGACGAGAGCGCTCGCCATGGTTACGAGGCAGAGCCTACCAAGGAGGAGAAGATGTGGATCATGAAGGCTGCAAGAGCTACTACCTCAAAACGCAGCGTGAGAAACTGGGCCTCGAATGCTTGGACCGAATTTGTGGACCTCATTAAGAACGCCGAGACTTTGGATATCATCATTATGGTTTTGGGATATATTTCCATGCACCTGACCTTCGTTTCTCTCTTCGTCTCCATGCGCCGTATGGGATCGAATTTTTGGCTATTCGCTACGACTCTATTTTCTTCGGTCTTTGCATTCCTCTTCGGTCTGATTGTCACAACTAAGATGGGAGTACCTTTGAACATGGTCCTTCTGTCCGAAGGGCTTCCATTCTTGGTTGTTACTATTGGATTTGAGAAGGCAATTGTCTTGACAAAGGCTGTTCTCTCCGCGTCTCTCGAGACGAGAAGACCTCAACCACAAGGCAGCCCAAGACTTGCAGGATCTGATCAGAAATTCGGTGTGTCACCGACCTCTATTCAGTATGCTGTTCAGGTCGCTATCAACGAGAAGGGCTATGAAATTGTCAGAGACTATGTTATTGAGATCTGTATATTGGTGGCTGGAGCTGCATCTGGTGTGCAAGGTGGACTACAGCAGTTCTGTTTCCTTGCAGCTTGGATCTTGGTATTCGACTGTATCCTCCTCTTTACATTCTACACTGCAATTTTGAGCATCAAGCTCGAAATTAACCGAATCAAGCGTCATGTTGCTCTCCGCCAGGCTTTGGAAGATGATGGAGTCAACCACCGAGTTGCTGAGAATGTTGCTCAGAGCGATGAGTGGCCCAAAGCCGACAAGTCTGGAAACAACGAGACGAATATCTTTGGCCGCAAGGTCCGAGATAGCAGCGTTCCAAAGTTCAAGGTTCTCATGGTTTCTGGGTTCGTCATTGTCAACATCCTTAACCTCTGCACCATTCCCTTCAGAGGCGGCAAAAGCAACGCTGAAGCCCCGACTGTAACTGGACTTTCCGGGCAAGGATTCGCCAGTGTTATGACCCCACCACCAATGGACCCATTCAAGGTTGCCTCAAACGGTCTTGATGCGATTTTTGAGATGGCAAAGTCTAACGACAAATCGACTATTGTTACTATCCTTGCTCCTATCAAGTACGAGCTTGAATATCCTTCAGTCCATTATGGGAACATGGCCACCCGTGCTCCTCTTGAGACGCAAAACCCGGAGGATAGCGAATATGGTCGTGTGGTTGACAGTCTCTTGAAGAGTCTCGAAGATCCAATCCTCTCTAAGTGGATCGTTTTTGCCCTCGCCCTGAGCGTGATTCTGAACGGCTATCTATTCAACGCTGCCAGGTGGAGCATCAAAGAGCCACTTCAAATGCCTCCTCATCATGCTGTCGATCCTGCCGAACTTCAACGTGCAGAGCGTTTCAACGATGCTGCCACTGCCCAGCCTCCAAGGCTTCCAGCTATTGGCAATGGCGCAGAAGATGCGATTCTACCCCCAACCCCAGCTACTACGGATGATGAAGAAGATGGCTTGGTTATGCGAAGACGTCAGCAAGACCCTGTGGCAGCACCCTCCCAGCCAGCTCTCCGACGTACTCAAGCCCAAATGGAACAAATGCTCAGGGAGAAACGTGCTCCTGAGTTGACTGATAGAGAACTGGTGGAGCTATCGCTGCAAGGCAAAATTGCTGGCTACGCTCTGGAGAAGACACTTGGTGATACCACTCGTGCTGTCAAGATCAGAAGATCTATCATCTCACGTACCCCTGCTACTGCGGAAACCACAAGCCTTCTGGAGAGCTCTCTACTTCCTTATGAACACTACGACTTCGATCGTGTTTTGGGTGCATGCTGTGAAAATGTCGTCGGCTACCTGCCTCTGCCCCTCGGTGTTGCTGGACCCATCGTCATCGACGGTCAAAGCTTCTTCATCCCTATGGCTACCACTGAAGGTGTTCTGGTTGCAAGCACGAGTAGAGGATCTAAAGCGATCAATGCTGGAGGTGGCGCAACTACTGTACTGATCGGTGACGGAATGACTCGCGGTCCCTGTGTCTCCTTTGAAAGTCTTGCTCGTGCAGGAGCTGCCAAAGTATGGCTTGACTCAAAGGCTGGCCAAAAGATCATGACAGATGCTTTCAACTCTACGAGTCGATTCGCCCGACTTCAATCGATCAAGACTGCTCTTGCAGGTACATACTTGTATCCTCGATTCAAGACCACTACTGGAGATGCTATGGGAATGAACATGATCTCTAAGGGTGTGGAACATGCCCTCAGCGTTATGGCCACTGAGGCCGGCTTTGACGATATGGAAATCATCTCGGTCTCAGGAAATATGTGTACGGACAAGAAGGCCGCAGCTATCAACTGGATTGACGGCCGAGGCAAGAGTGTAGTTGCAGAGGCCATCATTCCAGGAGATGTTGTTCGCAAGGTCTTGAAGTCTGATGTGGATGAGCTGGTGGAGTTGAACATTGCCAAGAATCTTGTTGGAAGTGCTCTGGCTGGAGCTATGGGAGGTTTCAACGCACATGCCGCCAACATCGTCGCTGCTATCTTTTTGGCTACTGGTCAGGATCCTGCTCAAGTCGTTGAGAGCGCCAATTGTATTACCTTGATGAAGAAGTAAGTCACTACTCCCGTCTCTTGAAGGAGACTTACTAACAACTTGCTAGTCTTCATGGTGATCTTCAGATCAGTGTCTCTATGCCTTCCATTGAAGTTGGTACCCTAGGTGGAGGCACTATTCTTGAACCACAAGCGGCCATGCTAGATATGCTGGGTGTCCGGGGCTCACATCCAACAAACCCAGGTGACAATGCTCGCCAACTTGCTCGTATTATCGCAGCTGCTGTTCTAGCAGGAGAATTGTCACTCTGCAGTGCTCTCCGAGCTGGTCATCTCGTCAAAAGTCACATGGCACACAACAGAAGTGCACCAGTCACACGAACCAACACACCTGCGCCAGCCGGTGCCCAAACACCAGTCACATCAGCAATCTCCTCGATGCAGGAGAGAGCCGGCTTGGCCATGTCACCCGCAGCAACCCAGAGAGCTGCAGAGGTGAGGCGATAGTACCTAGAATTGTACAGAAAAGAAAAAAAGATGCATTGCCATTCATTGGAGTTAGGGGCGAGGCATTCACACAGCGCGCGTTTTGCTAGGGTTGAGCAGCCCATAATTTGTGCTCTGAAGACCCATTCTTGGGCTACTGCAAGGTTTTTCTTGATTGTTCGTATGGGCCATTAGAAAATAGCCGAGTAAATAGAAAAAATAGATTAATATATCATCGATTGAAACAGACTTGTCTTTGCGTCCTTCAACCTTGTGGAGATCCCCCGGTGACTGCACTACGAACGACTAGGGCAGGGGAACCTCGAGGACCTCCCAACTTTAGCGAGGAATGGCCAATCACATGATTAGGCGGTGAGGTTCTGCCGAAGAAAGCTCTAGAAGTCAAAGGTGCTTAATGGGAATGGGCTGTCTGATCCCAACTTCAACTTGAACTTCATTTTCCACATTCTCAAGACTTCATTAGAAAATACTCACAAAACCCTACGCTTTCTAAATTACTCTCAATATGGCGGACGAACTCAAAGCTCTTGGTAATAAGGCGATTGCGGAGAAGAACTTCGACGAGGCTATGTGAGTAAAACCCCTCTTGTTTACTTTCGGTTTCAAGCTATCCCCAGGGCTGGAGCTGTCCTTCGTACATAGCGCAACTCATGCGCATATTCTTTTATACCTGGGAGATGAACTGACGCTCCTACAGCTCCAAATTCACAGAGGCGATAGAGATAGAACCCGCGAACCACATCCTTTACTCAAATCGCTCGGCTGCCTACGCATCAAAGAAGGACTACGAGCATGCGCTGGAGGATGCCGACAAGGTAACTGAGATCAAGCCGGACTGGGCGAAGGGATGGGGACGTAAGGGTGCTGCGAAGCATGGTTTGGGAGATCTCATTGGTGCTATGGATGCGTATGAGGAGGGATTGAAGCTGGATCCAAATAATGCGCAGAACAAGTCAGGTCTTGCTTCTGTCAAGCGCGCAATCGATGCTGAGGCCAGAGAAGGTAAGAATACATGGAGTCTGAATTGTTTCTAGGATTTTGCTGACTGGGAATTAGATGGTATTACAGGTGATCCATCAGCCGGCCTTGGTGGCATGTTCAACGACCCTCAACTCATCCAGAAGCTTGCTGCCAACCCAAAGACAAGCAAGCTCCTGGCTGACCCAAGCTTTATGGCCAAGCTCCAACAAGTCAAGAATAACCCTGGTGATTCTCAGGCTATGTTCTCTGACCCTCGAATGATACAAGTACTTGGTGTTCTTATGGGCGTGGACATGGATATGATGAGTGGAATGCCAGGTGGAGGCGGAGAGCCAGGATCTGCACCACGGGAAGCTGAAGAAGATGTCCCAATGCCAGATGCTCGACCAGCTCCTGCTCAGGCCCAGCCAAAGAAGGAACCTTCCCCAGAACCCGAGCCGGAGGATGAGGAGGCAGCTGAGAAGGCGAAGGCCAAGGCCGCAGCCGAAGCTGAGAAGAAGTTGGGCACGGAGAACTACAAGAAGAGAAACTTCGACGAGGCTATTGCGCATTACAGCAAGGCGTGGGAGCTTTATAAGGATATCACTTACCTCAACAACCTTGGCGCCGCTCATTTCGAGAAGGGAGAGTACGATGAGGCTATCAAGGCGTGTGAGAAGGCTGTCGACGAGGGCCGCGAGATCTATGCCGATTTCAAAATGATTGCCAAATCATACGCCCGTATTGGTTCCTCGTACGAGAAGAAAGGAGATCTGCCCAAGGCCATTGAGAACTACAAGAAGTCTCTTACTGAGCACCGTACCCCAGAGACCGTCAACAAACTCCGCGCTGCCGAGAAGAGCCAGGTTGAAGCTGCCAGACAAGCACTGATCGATCCTGAGAAGGCCGAGGAGGCTCGTGAGCTCGGTAACACTAAGTTCAAGGAGTCCGACTGGCCAGGTGCAGTAGCAGCATACAGCGATATGATCCAACGTGCACCAGAGGATCCACGAGGCTTCAGCAACCGTGCCGCTGCCTTCATCAAGCTGCTCGAGTTCCCCAGTGCTATCGACGACTGCAACACGGCTATCAAGAAGGACCCCAAGTTCATCCGAGCCTACCTCCGTAAAGCCCAGGCTTACTTTGGCATGAGAGAATACTCCAAGTGTGTTGATACCTGTACCGAGGCTGCGGAAGTCGATGTCACCAAGGCCAACGCGAGGGAGATCGAGCAACAGCAGCAGAAGGCTTATGCCGCTATGTACAGCGCGCGTGAGAACGAGACCGAGGAGCAGACCAAGGAGAGAATTCAGAGAGATCCTGAGGTATGTCTTTGCCCAATTCCGTAAGGATGTTTGCTAATAGAATCCCAGATCATCAACATCATGCAAGACCCCATCATGCAAAGCATCCTCCAACAAGCCCAAGGCGACCCAGCCGCTCTTCAAGAACACATGAAGAATCCCGGTATCCGCACCAAGATCCAGAAGCTCGTCGCTGCAGGCGTTATCCGCGTCGGAAGATAATCTAATCAACTCCCTGACGAGGAACCAGAGGCTGGGAGGAGGATGGTGCAATGTCTAACATTTGAAGCGACCGATGAGAGGGGAGAAGGAGTGTCTTTCAAATCGAATCAAAACCAAAACAAACGAAACCGACAAACTTGATGAGAAACTGAGGAATGTGGGCTAGATTGACGATAATGAGACGTTCTCTAATCAATCATTCGATCGGTGGGAAGGAAAGGAAGGTGTACTTTAGGTGCTTTTGATGCTATTTGATTCTCGTTCTCGGGGTTTGTCTTTAGCGTATTCATCAATCGATTGCATTGCGATGGACTCGACTTCATGGCTGGCTCTCTTCTGAAATGCTTCTGTGAGTGTGTTGTATCGCAATATTAGTAGTGATCTTCGACCTTCAAACGATTAGCAGCCTTAACCGCATATTTCATTCATCCATCTTTCGACTTTTGAACTTGATCATTCCATCGAGGAATTACGAGTCCTCTATTACGTTGGTGGTCTGGATATACCCTCATCACACTATACACTACACTGTTTGGTGGTTCACTGGTCCTTATCAGTCAGTGATATTTTTCATCATTTCCCTTCATGTCAGGTCTCCTCTCATGGCGTCTTATCTCTGCATCGAAGGCTAGGTATTGTGACCTAATCCAATCTATCCCCTCTCGTCAAACCACCCATCATACCACGGCCATTCCACCTACCTTACTGGAAGCCGTCGCAGGTGGAATTCCAGTAGGAAGTCATTAACTCCCTGGCAATAACAAAACGAGTTGGTAAGAGTGGTATCCGGATGATGAACGGGAATGCAGAGCAAAGAAATCAGACTTGCCAGCCCGGTTGGATGGTCAGCTCGCTTAAATAACAGCAGCAGAGTACAGTATCAAAACAAAAGTGGTTTGTTGCTTGCGTATCACAGTCCTGATACCGGCCACCTATCGAAAACCCCAACCAATTAAGACAGGCAAACTAAATATACCAATGACGAAAAGGAAAAGGAGAACTTCTCACATATACAAATTCAAAGTCCGAGTCAAAGTCAATGATTAAGGTTAAAGTGCAGGAGTGAGAAAAATCAACGCGATTTTATTTCATTTATTAGGACTTGTGTCCAATTCCAAAAACTCCAATTGTTCAGGTTATTACCCATCCGCCTTTTGCCCAAACGAGTGTGCGATCTATCCGCCATTTTAATGCCTTTGAGGCCCTGTGTATCCGTCTCTTTCGCACCCATTACATCTATATTTTCTCTTCCATTCCAGAGACAAGAAAATACACCATATCCCCAAAACCGGGAGTACAGAAGTGAGAGACCAAGAGACACTCAAGAGAATTTAGTTCTCAATATCCTTCGCCGGCCCCACAACCTTCAACTTCTTCCAAAGACACGCACTAACCACACTACTGAAAGCAAAGAGGATACAAAGCGCGATGCTAAGACCCCAGATGGATTTCAGCTCGAAGCAGGTCGTCTTGGAGGCGCCGGCCCAGACCCAGTAGTTGACTTTACTCATGTTCTCGCCGACGGAGGCGAGGAAGGAGGAGGTGCTTCCGCCGTCGTTGGAGAGAGCGGCGCAGTCGAGGTAGGAGAGTGGCTTGCCGACTGTGACGGCTACGACGATAACGGCGATCAGGATGGCGCTGTCGAGTGCGGCGGAGATTAGGAAGGGGAGCATGGAGTCCCAGTATAGGACGTAGGAGATTACGATGTAGAGTGCGGTTATGACTGTCTGTGAGGAGAGGGTATGTTAGTTGATGGTTCATGAGGTGAGGGGGAGATGAGGAAGGGAGGGAACGGGGGTACTTACAACGCTGAGGGTTCCAATGAGGACGGGAGGAGGGTTTTGGTCCAGTTTGACCATTTGGTCAATGAAGTTTGAGGTCATACCGATTATGGTGATGAGGCATACTGATTGCAAGGCCCGAACGACGGTGAATGTAGCACCGAGAGCTCCGAATTGTGGTCCTGGCATTCTGGCGGTTGGGTATGGGATTGTGGAAATTGGATTTGGGAAGTCGGTTTGTGTGTGGAAATCTCGAGTTCGAGCTGGAACAAAAGGCTGGAATTGAGTGGATGGACGAACTTCTGAAAGAGAATGTTGTTTGTGGAAAGATTGGATGCTCGATGGGGATCCGGACTGTTGTAGAGGATGAAGTGATGGTGTGGGTTCGACTTCTTGTGGATGGTCGATTTCCTTTGGTGATTGAGGATTTTTTGGAGTAAGAGACTCTGAAGAAGGTTTGTAGAGAATGCCGTTGATGACTATCGGGCCTATATAAGGAATGAAGGTTGACTTTTTGGCCGTGTTGGTCGTTAGGAATGGGACACTGATGTTGATAGAGCGAAAGTGGCTGAGCTAGCAGCAAAAGAAAGATCAAGATGATATTGTATCAGAAGAGACAGTCTCAAGGAGATGCAATAATGAAAGAGCAAAAAGGAGAAAAAGAACAGGTTTTTGTAGGAGGAGGAAGTGCGCGATGAGATGAGATGAATGAATGGAATGAAGAATGGAAGGGCAAACAAGAGGACTCAATCCTCTTAAGTATTCATGAACATGAACATGAGAGGTCTGGACCATTGACTAGATCTTGAGTAACAGATGAGATGGTGGAGAGCTGTGACTCTATTAATTGTTGACGCAAGATCATGTTATGACTGCCGCTGAGCTGGCCAATGGGAATAGATCCTGAGCAGGAGGTCGCTTGCTGGCCTGGCGCTTCATAACCGACCCGACAACTGAGAACCAAACAATGGCCTTCAGCTTTGCGGCTACGACCAAGACACCCGCGATCCTATTCTTACATAGAGTTTGAGATGAGAGGCTGTAGATCGGGAGAGGCCATGACCTAGACCATCCGGAGACTTGTTAGGCGCGTTGGTGGGCCGCGCTACAAGGCACTGGAAACATGAGGCTGGCAGCGCGGTAATGGCGACAGTGAACAGCCTATGAGATTTGAATATCGAAGTGCAGATCTTCGAGAGCATTGATGGCCTTGCTGCTGTCCTACGGCATCCATCCGTAGGTAGAGCCATAGATGAGGTTGCAGGTCTTAGTTTGATTCATCTCATTTCATCTCCATTTCATCTCAGTTCATCTCAGCTCAGTCTCTCAAACTGTTGAGAACTTTGTCAAGCTAGACAGAAAGTAAATATGACAGCGCCAATGATGAGCGAGAGCATAAGCATAAATGCCCAGCAAGTTTGAAGTAAAGCTGAAACCAGAGCAAGAAATTGAATTGTCTGTGCATGTGAAAATGAATCACGAATCTGTGAATGACTGATTATTGAGGTAAACAATTGTGAGAGGGGAAGGAAAACAAAGGGGCAGGGCAGAGAAGGCTACGACACCCCTAGCGGCCGCCTTCCAGCCTCGCGTTCGAGGTGCCCCTCGCGTAGACCGAATTTCCCCAACTTTTATGACTCGGCGACGACCAAACTCGAAATTTATTTCACCCCACCACAACCACACAAAACACCTTCCAGAACGCCCTCTACGCACCCCGAAATTGGCTTTCACAGCACACGCAAACAACTCAATGTCAATCCCATCCCAATAGCACCTCCGTCCTCGATCTGCCACCTCACTCCCGCGCGCATCATGGCGTCCGCTGCCGCCCCGGACATCGCAGCCTTGAAGGATGCGGTTTACAATGGCTGTTTCTCCGTCTGGGAGGAGAACGGTATGGATCCTAAGATGTCGTTCCGCCAGCAGGATATCACCGATCTGGATGTCATCCCTGGGGACGATTTGAATGTGCTGCTGCAGGTGGTGCAGCGGCTCATTGATGAGAAGTACTTCAGGACCGTAAATGCGCCGGATGGGGTAGCTTGGATGTTGCGAACTGCAGAGGATGCTAAACGGTATGTTTCTCTACATTACAGAAGGCAGAATCGAAAACTCCCCTCTTCTTTTCAATGGGGAATTTGAATTGGAGTTTACTTGGAATTGCAAATGGAGTGGGAATTAGAACGGACTTGACATGGGCATGGCTAATATACAAACAGATACCGCGGCCTCACAGCAGAGCAAGAGATAGTCTACGCCCTCATCGACGAAGCCGCCTCAGATGGCGCCTGGTCCAAGACGATCAAGATCAAAACCAACCTCCACGACTCGATCTTCCAGTCCGCAATTAAGCACCTCAAGTCGCGCAACATGATCTCGGAGATGAAGTCCGTCGAGCACCCCACGCGGAAGATGTACATCCTGTCCTCTCTCCGGCCAAGCGAGCGCGCCACCGGCGGACCATGGTTCACAGACGGCGAGCTAGACGAGGAGTTCATCAACACCGTCATCAAAGTCCTCTTCGACTACATCATGAAGCGAACCTTCTACAACTCAAAGCACAACGTCAACCCCGTCCGGCAGGCCAAAAAGGTACACAAGAAGATGACGACCGAAGAGATCAAAGCCCTGCGCGACCAAGGCCTCGGTGCACGATCATCAGGAGGAATCAAGGAAGAAGAAGAACCCGAGAGCGAGCTGGCGGCCAAGAAGCGCAAGTTCGATAACATGCTGCCCATGCCGGCGGGATACCAGGGCTACCCGACCCTCAACGAACTCACCCTCTTCGTGGAGAACGCGAATATCTTCTCGCAGACCCTGGCGGCGAACGATATCCAGCAGCTGCTTGATATCATGTGCTACGATGACCGCATCGATCGGGTTATTAATGGCTCCGAGGGCGTGTCGTATAGGGCGCTGAGGAAGAGTTTGAGGGATGAGGATGATCATAATAGTCTCCTGAGTGAGGTCCCTTGTGGTAGGTGCCCGGTGTTCGATCTCTGTGAGGAGGGTGGACCTGTGGGACCGAGCAATTGCGAGTATTTCAATGACTGGTTGAGCATTTGAGCTTGAGCAAGTTTTGAGTCTCGAGCCTTGAACAAGTCAAGCAAGCTCAAGCTTTAGATGTCTTTCTGCATTCGTTGGGAGCAGCTTGGTTGGCATTGGAGTAATACCGGATGGGAGGATGGCAAAATGAAGAAAAGCAACTGTTTGATTTCTTTCTCTTTTTATTTATTTTTACAATGCATAGCGTGGCTGGCAAGCTGGATGGGCTGGATAGTGGGCGTGTGCGCGTGGGCTATTTGGCTGGCTGGCTTTGGAGTTTGGGAAATGAAATGAGTGGATGATACCAGAGGACGCATAATTTGCATGTATGTATGTTTGTATCGACTGTACTGTACTTCTCGAGAGAAAGAAATGCATATTGAATGAACGAATTGTAGTATGGATGGGGTCGTACTGTGACGTGGGTTGCTTTGTGGTGCTAAGTTTTGGTTTCCAAATAACATACTTGGCGAAGGAGTGAGTCGAAATGAGTGGTGTGCTTGAGGTATGTGATGACTGTTGGGGTTTGAATTGATATTAGTAATTCGTTATGGGAAGTAGATACTGGAGTGGAAGTAAGTGGCACTGCGTAGAAACCACAGTTATGACGGGATGTTATGAGTGTGTGAGGTAGCACTGGGCTGCCTTGACCTTAGCGAGTAGCGGAATCATCAACTCACTCAAAACCGAATGTCACAAGAAAGGTTCAGAACAATCACAATCACAATCACAATCAAGATCAACTCAATATGAATGGTGTGTGGAAATCAGTGTCATTTCAGACTCATCATTAACTTTTCGTCCCCATCAACACCCTGCCAAATCCATGCAAGAGAAGCACTATCGTATCATCAAGCCATATCTCAAGTATGATTCGCAGCCCCCTCCACCACTACCGAAGAGCACATTTACAAGACACCGGACTTGACGATGGTTGGCTTCTTGTTGTAGTTGACCTTTCCGCTGCCGGATCCGGTAGCCTCGAGGGCCTTGACGACAGCCAAGGATTGCTCATCAGCGACCTCACCGAAGACAACGTGCTTGCCATCGAGCCAGCTGGTGACGACGGTGGTAACGAAGAACTGGGAGCCGTTGCTGTAGACACCACGAGTCAGTTATATTTGTTATGTCTTGGATTGGAAGGGAGCGTGCGTTGCTTACGTGTTTGGTCCGGCGTTGGCCATGGAGAGAAGTCCTGGCTTGGTGTGCTTCTTTTGGAAGTTCTCATCGGCGAACTTCTCACCGTAGATGGACTTGCCACCAGTGCCCTGTTTATGTGTGAGATCCTGATGTGCATTGTTGTGGGAGGAGAGGTACGAACGTTGCCACGGGTGAAGTCACCTCCCTGGAGCATGAATTGAGGGATAATACGGTGGAAAGAAGAGCCAGCGTATCCGTAACCCTTCTCGCCGGTGCAGAGAGCACGGAAGTTCTCAGCAGTCTTTGGGACAACGTCATCGTAGAGGACGAAGTTGATACGGCCGGATTGCTCTGTTGGGGGAGGATGTCAGCTCATGTTTTGCTAGGCGGGAATGAGGTGGGGTAATGCATCGACGGCATCATCAACAACAACATCAACATTGGAATGTGGCCGTAGAGGCAATAGCATGTAGATATCGTGTCCAAGTGTAGACATTTCAGACCGAGTACGAAGTTGTTGATGATGGTGTCGATGACCAATGGTGAGGACTGGGTGAGGAGTTGAGACTTACCAGCAACCTTCGATGTCTGCTTTCCGGAAGCATCGAGGACTGGGCCCTCCCAGGTAACGTCGAAGAAACTAGAGGAAGTTAGTATCGATGAGGTGTATAGTCGATACAGCTTGAGCACTCACGTCTTGATGGCCATGTTTGCTGATGTTGCGTGGAAGTATCTTGTTGTTGATGGATTGTTGGTGAAGGATTTTGCGAATGGGGAGGAAGCAAAATGGAGGGGTCGAAGGGCAGGAAGGCGGGGCATTTTTACTTGAAGGGACGGAGAGGAGCTAGTGCCGATGTGGTTAGCGAGGAATTCACCCCATTTCCTGCGATTCTTGCGGGATGATTGGCTGGAGGTGGTGAATGCAGAGCAGGTCGGGGAGGGGGGTTCGGTGGCCAGTTGCAAGTGGGTTGCGAGTGGTTGTGTGAGTGATCCTCGGGCGGCGGTGTTGATTGAGAGTGAAAGAAAGTGCCAGGGATGATGATGACAGGATCGGAGGAGAGGAGAGGAGAGGAGAGAGAGTGACTGAGGGAGGGGTTTGGGACGGCGGCTGCTGACGGTCTGCCATTGCATGCTCATGCTCATGCTCATGCTTATCCCACTTCATCCCATTGAACTGAGTGATGCCAGCCATGACTAGCCCTTGCTTTGCCATCCCTTGCCTTCCCATGGGATGCCATGGTCCTGCTTGGAAGTTTCAAGAGCTGCCTGCCGACTGCTTGCTCAGTTCTCCTCTCTTTTCCGCCCCTTGTCAAAGCTGCAAAAGTCGATATCCTCGTTTAGGTCATTGGCCCGAGGATACCGCTTTCGAGCTGTCCAAGGTGGAGGCAAAAGAGTGAATGAAGTCTGAATGAATGAAGGCTTTGTTTGGCAGCTAGCGAGCTCGTTGAAAGCCCATCCATTGACTTTTCAGTGATTCATCCTGGAGGGAAGCTACTTCAGCGGGTAAAGTGGGAGCACCCGTTGCCGCCAGCCAGCCAAACATGGGGGATGAGAACAGAGAGAGGATGAGAAGAGAGGCAGGCAAGCAAGTCACAGCTTGAACCACCGACTTTCCCACCCACCACGCTCTCCCTCTCCCTCTCCCTCTCCTTCTCCCACATGGACACTGTGATCCACGCTGCATCATGCATCTCCGTCACCGACTTCTCAAACACCGATGGCTGGAGGTGCTGTCCAGTCCAGTCCAGTCCAGTCCAGTCCAGTGCCGCTCTCCATGCATCTAAAGAAATCTACGTACCTGGATATGGACAAGTACAAGAGCTGGGAAGCTAGCTGCGTGGGAGAGCTTGGAAAGAGAGGGACGACGGGCGTAAAATACAAGGTAAGGACAATCGATGAATTAGAAGACGGATCTAGGATTCAAGAGATGCGTTTGGTGTTGGTACAAGATCAATGATCGATGGTTGATGAGATGGAAGTGGGAATGGAAATGGAAAGTGTTGATGCTTTGATTTTTTACTTCTCTCCAGATCAGGGGCCGGACAGGGGTTAGCTTGGGAAGGGACTCGCCTCGGATGCTACATTTTTAATTCACTGGTCTTCTACAATATCATATTGGGTCTAGATGTAGAACCTTCAGCTTCATAACACTCTTCTTCCATCTTAAGCTTCCATCCCCGAATCCTTTCATTTCCATTCTTGCTCTGCTATTTGGCATCACGTGACCATGCCACCGAGTTTCAACATCCTTGGCGCTGTCGGCTCCTGGCATCTGGCTCAGCGACAACGCTCAGAGGGGACACAATAATTATTGGCCACAGCTAAATCGCCATACGCAAATTGCTAAATCGCCATACGCTAAAATTTTATTGATTTGGCGGGTGTCATTTATCAAACTCGCTGTCCCATACTAATTTGTACTGCGTGGCAGGGGCCACTGATGCAAATCATAAATATTCATAATTACGTAATTACCCCTGGGAATCAAAAATGAAGCTATTCCAAACAATGCGAAGATTTGACCATAGGCACCGGGATTTGTACGAACCTGGCACTCGCCGCGAGAGGGCATATATGCATGGCATATCATCAGTGTACTAGACAGATAGTATTGAAGATGCTACTACACTTACTGCAACTTTAATGCAGCGGGAGGTAATTGGGGGGGTTGAGGTATATACCCAGGATGCGGACTTTGAAGCAGATGATGATTTTGATGAGCTGGTATAATCCTAGTTATGCACTATACATACTTATTCATAGAAATTTTGGTGAGGATAAATGCACTCTTCATTTTCGGCTCGCTTCCTTAGCGTATGGCGATTTAGCAATTTGCGTATGGCGATTTAGCTGTGGCCTAATTATTTCCACGCGCAACCTCACAACATCTCCCAACACTCAAATCTAGCATCGCAGCCATGGATCTCAACAGTTTGAAGGAGGCTGCGGCCAATCTAACGTTGTACGATCTCAAGGCCGGTGTGCGAAAGGTCCAGAATGGTAGGGTCCTCGAATTCCGCCAGCTGTCCGGATGCTCACAAGGGAATTTCCAGCCGTCATGAACTACACCGAGATGGAAGCCAAAGTCAGAGAGGCTACGAATAATGAACCTTGGGTATGTGCTTCAGTCTATTGCCTGGGCTGCCCGCTTCGTTATGATTGGGGGTTTATCTATTACTTCATACATGGAATGCTAACTTTCTGGCAGGGCGCGAGTTCCAGCTTAATGCAAGAGATTGCCAATGGCACATATAACTAGTAAGTATACAAGTCTAGTATTTTTAAACTCTGCTAACCAATACCCCAGCCAACTCCTCAATGAGATCATGCCCATGATCTATAAACGATTTACCGAGAAGGCCGCAGAGGAATGGAGACAAATCTACAAAGCCCTCCAACTTCTGGAGTTCCTAATCAAGAATGGATCTGAACGTGTGATTGATGATGCTCGTTCCCATCTCACATTGCTGAAGATGCTGAGGCAATTCCACTTCATTGACCAGAATGGCAAAGATCAAGGACTTAATGTCCGTAACCGGGCCAAGGAGCTTGCGGATCTCCTCAGTGACGTCGAACGTATTCGAGCAGAGCGAAAGAAGGCCCGGGCAACTCGAAACAAATATACAGGTGTTGAGGGCGGAGGTGGACTAGGTGGCTCAGGATTGTCTAGCAGTAGTCGATATGGAGGATTTGGCAGTGAAGAGTCAAGCGGAGGAGGTGGCGGTAGTCGAGAATACGGAGGATACAGTGGGGGTGTATATGGAGATGGAGGTGGATTTGGAGGGCAGACCAGTGACTTCCAGGATTCTGGGAGCCGGGGAACTTCAGGTGGAGGTGGTGGCCGAGACCGATTCGAGGAATATGATGAATACGATGAGGGAGCAACATCTACACCTGGACGGAGGCAAACCGAGGCTTCATCTTCATCTGCGAGTAGACGAAAGACAACAGAAAGACCTGCTGCTAAGAAGGCAGAACCACCCAAGAAGAAGGAACCCGAGGTCGACCTTTTCTCCTTCGATGACCCAATACCAACATCTGCTCCAGTTGCTGCACCAGCTGCTTCCAATGCAGTAGACGACGATGACGATTTCGACGATTTCCAATCTGCGACCCCTTCAGCGCAAGCACCTGCTCCATCTTTCCCTATCGCAGCACCAACTGCTACTACTACATCTAGCACCCAATACGCCGCTCCCCAACCTGTCTCTGCTCCCAAAGCCGCCAACCTGAGCGATCTTGTTGGCTTCTCATCCATCTCACCAGCATCAAGCGCCAACCCCACGCCAGTTAATTACTCTGCATTCTCTCCACCAGCAGTTGCTCAACAACCCCGACCAACAGCCTACCAAGGCTCCCAGCCAAACTACTTCACATCCGTCCAAGCACCCTCTCAACAAGCGGCCAAGCCAGCATCAGGAGCCTCGTCTGTCAAATCTCCAGCAGGAGCAAAGCCAGCCGGTGGAGATGCCTTTGGCTCTCTCTGGTCGACGGCAAGCGCAGGTATCAAGAAGACAAGTACACCCACATCCGGCCCTGCTCTTGGCCAGCTGGCGAAAGAGAAAGCCAGTGCTGGTATATGGGGCGCTCCGGCAGCCAGCTCCACACCTCTACAAGCGCAAAAGCCAGCCCAGAACCAACAACCGCTGGGCAATGGCTTGGATGACCTATTGGGATGAATTGGCGGTGGATCATATATGGTTTGGGCGTTTTTTAGATAAAGGCGCATAAAATACAGCATATTCTCTCGAGCTTCGTTGTCACATACTATTATTCACAGGCAAATAAGGTATTTGTGTTGTTACGTCAATTTATCATCCCTCTCGTTTTATCTCTACTTGTCTTTTTTTTTTTCACTTACCAGGTTTCCAGCTCTGCAAGTGCCGCATAACCAAAGTAGCATCTCGTTTATCCCTTATCTTCTCTCAACACATTCGTCGCAGGCAGCGTAGGTTATCCTCTCGACTATAGCCCGAGTAAAAGTTTACAAGTGCTTCAACTTCCGAAAAGAGACCTTTCCCCCTCACTAAATAAAGAAAGCATCGTCGGGGGTTGGGAACTTAGAAGGAAACTACCCACAGATACGACATATGCCTCTGTATCGTTCGTTAGGTTAGTCAACACTACCCATCCATCTACTATGCACACTCTCCCACTCGTACCCTTCCCTCCCCTCTCTCTCACGACTATATCCAAATGTTCTAGCCTAGGCTGGGAACCCGGAATAGAAGATGATATTACTTATTGACCGTTAAGCGAAAGTGAACATTCAAATAATCTTACCGTATTCATCTATTCCGATTCAACGTCTCTGAAAAACTTCACTCCCATTCAACCATTCCCAATCCAGATTTTTCTTATCCAATGCAAACCCTCCGTCCTCACATATTCACTCAAGTCAACACGAAGAATCCCCACCACGAACCCGTCAAAAAGTCGTTCAATAAATGTCATGTATGCGGTACCTAGCAGTGCGCATTCCAATTTCCAGAGACGTCCTGGTTGACGTGGCGCATTTTGTCTTGGGAAACATGCCGAGCTGGGCTGGACTTTGGGAGAGAGGGCATATATAGGTTTTATGGAAGTTGACCTTTTATTGGTGATAGGACATGCTTTTTGGTGGTAAATACTAAATACTCTCGAGAGTCAAATCGGCAGTTGAGCCATTCACCTTTTCTCATGTTGTACTATTTATTGACGGCGGAGTTCGCTTCGACGACAATGTTACATTTGACAGCGATGGTCAGTCAGGCCTTGATAATATAACGATAGAGATGGTACAGCATACCTAGGATATCTTTGAATTCCCAAGGTGTAGAATCTAGATTTCTTTAAAACGGCATAGCATAGCGAGAAGTATGATATTCTCCGATGGCGGTGGCGTGCTGCAATGTCTTCATTGTAATAGAATGATCGAAGAAACTATCAGTGGGGCAAGGAAAAAGCATTTATTCTCTGGTCTTATAGGTCGTCCACCATCGTGAAAAGTAGCCAGTTTGAACAGCAACTTTAGGAGTTTCTGCCTTAGCGTTAGGTAAACTGGAGACTTGCTTTGACAAGTTGACTCTACTCTTGGAAGTAAAAGGAAAGTTCGGGGAAGGGGTGGATCAGGAACTTTAGAAATAGTGAATGTTGCAAAGATTCCTGTAGAAATGATTGATAAGGTAGTTAGTTCAACGTGTTCACTTCCTACAGCCAAGCCACTCTGGGGAGAGATTTTGAACCAGGAGGTCCAGAACCCTTGGGAGAGAAGGTATATATTACATGCCTCTAAGCACATTTGAACGGTATGACGAAAAGGCTGCGTGCCAGATTTGTGACAATGGGATCCGGTCGAGCCTGGTCCGAGTTATTTGTAAACGACTTGAGAGTAAAAAAGGCTTTCGCGTCAGCTATGTGTGTTCTCATCACCGGTGCAGAATATTGAAAAGGCCCGTCTCTGAAAGTATTAAATTAAAGGTTAAAGCAGGCTGCTGGCGGCACTCTTTCTAGCAGGTTTGCAATCAATAATGGTAATGAAGAATGACAGTAAGAAAAAATATCTAGAAGTCGACAATAGCCATTTGCCATTTTCGCTGTGCTACTTATGCTGGAAAAGGGGTCATCTGAAAAGACAACTGCACATCTTCGCTTCTGAAGATGAATTAGGTTCGTTTTAGGAAGCTGGATTTTGAGTAGGGGAGCTAGAAAGATGTCTCGAACGTGGAGATCCTTCGAGAAGCAAAAGAAGGGAACAAGGCGTTGCTTCTTCTATCGGTACCGTAGCTGATGAGCTTAGCCACTCTATCAACGAAGGAGTGACTCTATGGGGATGTACGCGAAGGAGTTGGAGAGGACATTTACAAATTCTCAATTTGAGAATCAAGGAATCTCGATAATTAACCAAGAAGAATGAGTTTCACCCTGCCCTTTTTCCCCCACAGATATCCATCCTTACCCGCTTAGTCGTCGCAGGAAAAGTGGAAGCGAAAAGTAGAGGTGAATAACAGTAAGATTTCTCATGGGTATCTAGATATCACTCAAACAACAGCCCAATTCAACAACCTTCAACTCATCAAGCATACCCACTCAACAACATTTTTGATCCAAACCCACAAGCAAAGCTCAGGACGCTCAAGCAAGTTCACCAGACTCATCATTAACAAACAAAAAGCAAAGCCAGCAATCCTCAGCCCCTCTACCTGCCAAAATGCTTCTTCTCAAAGTATCTCAGCGGGATATAAGTGATAGCCGCAAAAGCAAACGCCAACTC
This sequence comes from Leptodontidium sp. MPI-SDFR-AT-0119, assembly GCA_020726505.1. Taxonomy (NCBI): domain Eukaryota; kingdom Fungi; phylum Ascomycota; class Leotiomycetes; order Helotiales; family Leptodontidiaceae; genus Leptodontidium; species Leptodontidium sp. MPI-SDFR-AT-0119. The sequence goes on along the minus strand of JAHLEZ010000013.1, from coordinate 506,048 downwards.
AAAGCCGACATCTCCTCCATACGCCGTACCGCACAATTTTCCTATTGGACCGATAAACCAAACCTGTGCCATTCCAAGCACAGCTCCCATAACTCCGAAGAGGAAAGCAGTGACAGCTGCGATTCCAGGTGGGAGGAGTTTGGCGTCCATGTAAATAGAAGGATCATAGCCAGTGAAGCCTCGCTTGAAGATGACGTGCTCGGGGATAGAGATGCCCTCGTAGATGGCAAGCCAGTACGCAATCAGCAACATGAAGTTCTCGAGCACGTTCTCGAATTGTCCGTAGCCTGGGATGGCGATGGCGCAGTAGACGAGGGTCCCGATGAATGTCCACACGAAACGGGGAACGCGCTGGGATTTCTTGGCGAGGAGTTGGAGGGAGAGGCCCACGGAGTAGATGTTAGGGCAGTTGTTGGCGATGATGGAGAGGGCGAGGATGACCAGGCAGAATTTGCCGAAGTGGCCCAAGGGAGGGACGATGACTGCGGCGAGGAGACCTCCGATGTGCGAAGACTGATAGCCTTCCATGTAGATGTTGTCGCCGTCGTTTGCAGCCATGGCTGTGGCTACTGTCGCGCCTAGCATCTCAGTGAAGAGAAGTGGGAATGCGAGACCGGCGTATGTCCAGCTGAAGATGGACTTGCGGGAACGGTCGACTGGTTGATAGACCGTGTAGTCTGCAGCGTAGGATGTCCAGCCAGTTGCGAAACCGAAAACACTCGCCGCGAACGAGAGAGCAGATCCAGCCTCTGAAAGTCCTACGCCCATTGGGATGTTGTAGAAGTGACCTGAGTGAGCAAATTCTCCGAGGACGATCATAAAAATGATGAAGCAAGGGATCCAGGAGTATCGTTCGTAGGTGTGCACGATCTTGTATCCGAAGAGAGTGACCAAGAAGGTCGCCGCCGCGATGACAATGATTCCTGCCCATCCTGGCATGGATGGATTGACGGCGTGGAAGAGTTGGGCTCCAACAATGACATTTACTGCACTCCATCCGACACAAGCCAATACGTTCAATACAGCAACGATCTTGACACCGTAATACTGCCCAGAAAATCAGCGTCTTGTTCATATGCTCAAATTGTGATGAGGGGACTTACTCCGAAGAAGAAGCGGGACAAAACCATCTGTCTCAAACCGAATTGAGGGCCGAAAGTGGAAAAGAAAGCGACCGGTATTATCCCGAGGAGATTGACAAAGAGGATAATCAGGATGGTATCGACGTATCCGAGATAGAAGACAGGGTAGGCCAAAGCACCGATAGCGAACGACGAGACGACCATATTTGCTGAGAGCCACATAGTACCGACTTGGGAAACCGGAGCGGTGGATCGCTCGTCGCTGGGAACCCTCTCGATACCTCTCTGCTCAACACCCATCTTCCCAGCAAATCTCTGTGTCTTCGCGTACCAGGAATCGCCAACAACAAAAGTCTCTGCTGCAACGGCTCCATCGTCAGGAACGTAGTCGAGGCTATCAACCGTCTTCTCTCCGGCCTCGACATCGGGCTCTTTCTTCGTCGTGAATGGACCCATAGTGAAAGGTATCGAAGTACTCTACAATCGAGTGTAGGATCCTAGTCGTTCCTCAAAATGATAGGAATAAGAGATTGAAGGATCGCTGGATCTCTGTATCAGATCGCTGCTGAGGCTTGACTCTGGATGTCTGTCTGCTTGATATCACCCCCATCTTGGAGGGAGAAGTGGACTGTTATATAAAAATGCCATATCTCTCGAGTGCCACTTGTGCAAGGATTGACGACCAGGGTAGCTTGAGCAGAGGAGAGAGTTACCAAAGGTCCGGCCAACGGACGACGCCGGTATGCATGAGGATGGAGGGTGGACTGGTGGAGAGTGGAGCACACCGTGACAGCTCCCCCGTCGGCAAAGTGTTTTGGTCGGGAAGATGAACCCTGCCGCATGGCTTGGACGTCGATTTTAGTCACTGATAAGGAAGCACACGACAACCAACGACAAAGAGGATAAGACGATGTGAGTGCTAGAGAGCAATCAGCAACGTCTAGCCAGCTCTAGACTCGGGCACTACTAAGAGCTAGAATATTTGCATTTGACTAGGACGCACCAGCTACAAGATAGACAGTTTCGTATCAGAACAGAGCGAGTATCAAAACTCCACGGAATTGACAAAGCAGTGCGAAGTAGCCCATACAGTAGTAGTGTAAATCTACTTGCCCGCGATCTTCAAGCAAGGAGCGGGCGATTTCTCATGTCACTCGACGAGCTTTTTCATCCCGTTATCTGCTGCTGCTGTGCGCCACACCCCCCTCGTCTGTCTGTGTCTCTTCAGTCCTTGACAGCCAGCGACCGCTCAAGCTTTTTGCTTGGCTCTTGTCTCCCGCCAGGATGCTTACTTCGGTAGCATGCCCTGCCCAATAATCATCCACATAGCATTGCAATATATGGAAGTGCACTTCTGTGAAGGTGGTCGGCGAACAGCTAGAACGCTCCAAATCGCGGCATCTGGCGCGCCTCTGAAGCTTGAGTCTGCAACACTCGAAGCTCTGTTCTGCGTTGTTGCAGCCACAATGCTCAATGCAGAGGGACTTGGTGGGACTGGGAGGGAGAGTGCAGCTGTGTGGAGATACTGGATGCATGCAGGTTCGCGTAAGAGCGTGTGCAAGGGAGATAGAAGCCTGCCAGTTGGTTTCGAGATCTTCTCTTCCTCGTGTCTCCAGGGATGCTGTCCATGTGTAGCTATGGATGTAAGATGGCCGTTTGGGAGAAAGATTCGAAGTCTGTTGTGCAAAGTTGTACTGAATTCAACGGCTCTAGACATTGTGATGGGCATCGCAAAGAGGGGTGAAGAATCAAGGATGCATGTGCGAACTCTGGATTGTGACAATTCAGGACGCAGCTGAAAAAGTACTTTTGAATCGTCAACTAATGCTTTTGCGGAATCTGATGGTATGTATGATGCACTTGACGATGATAAGAAAAAACAAGGAGTGAAGCGCCGACGACAACAACCAACAGCAATTGCACTTGAGGACGGCTGGCCCTGCTGAAAGAGGATAAGCGAATACATTGGGGAAGATCCATGTCTCGTCTTCCCTTCTTCTGAAGCTTATCATCTCATCCATATTGGCTGATCATCAAAACTCCTCAAGACAACCTCACGATCTCCATATTCCAGCCTTGCAGATCGAGTCCGGGCGGGCGTGGCCAATCCGCTGTATGGTAAAGTTCAGGGAGGGCGGCGGCAACCTACATATCTTGGTGGCCGGACGCTTCCCTCCCCTCCCTGCCCCTCATTTCCTCATTCCCTTTTGATGGCCAGCCAGTGGATTTATCCCGTCCTGCAGACGAATCATCGTCAACCTGCGTGTCAAGGTTGCATACCAACCAATTGGTATCGAGCTTCTCGAGATGTTTGCTTTTCGTCGCTCCTCAAGACACTCTCCAGCCGAGGCCGACTCAGCTATCGGAATTGCCCGCTGACCTCGCAAAGTCAACAAGACGCTCGTCAAGATCCCTCTGTTCAGCCGCAAACTCATTTATGCGGCCGTTTCGAGTCTGAACATTTGGAATGAGAAATTGGGCATTTCAGTTTGGAGATGGCTGGATGCAGGTTCGAAGAACAGAAATCATGTTACGTCGTTCCTTGCGTGCTCATCTTGGGCCTGGCAACCTTCCCCTTTTCTATGCACCATGCGGGAGCAGCAGCTTCTCGAGGTCTTCTAGTACTACTGCACGAATCCATGACAGCAAATAAATACTATGCATCGATCCGATCATGTGGTTGAATTCTGTGAGTGTCTTGCATATGTCTGTTCCCGGCATCTCGACTAGTTGCATCTTTCACCTTTGAGATTTGGACGACCCGACTGCTCACTGTACAATGCTCCGGATCGGGATCTGTATTTTATCGGAAAGATTAAGGGCCGAAAAAGCGGAGGATCAGAATTGTCTAACCTCACGTCTTGTGCTTTTGAAACGATGCAGGCTTTTCGACCTGTCAGTTGTATCAATCTAGGTGAGGTACCGAGAAATCATGAAGCGAGGCAAGGGATGAACGACATATCCGGGACCTGCAAGTCTGCATTCCTTTGCTGCAAGTTTGTTTCTAAGGGGAAGAACAAAGGATTTCTAAAACGTCTACTCTATTTCTCACACCGCTACTGTTCTACCCCAGATACTCCCTAAAATCAGCCCTCCCCAAACGCCAAACCATCTAATCCCAAAAGACAGCACTGTAAATCTCATCCCAACCCAACCTTCAAAGCTTCTTACTCATAATCCAATCCGTCTGGACACAATCCCCCATCTTAAAATCATGCTCCCCAACCTTCACATACCCCAATTTCTTATACACCTTCTGCGCCTTGAAATTCTCCTCCCACACCCCCAACCAAATCGTCACAAAGCCCTGCTCCCTCGCCATCTCCTCGACACGATTCGCCAACTTCTTCCCAATGCCCGCCCCGTGACAGTCCTCGGAGACGTACAAGCGCTGCAGTTCCACCGTCTTCTCGACCCCCGCTAGACACGGTTCCGTGGTGCTTCGAGTCAGCTGCGAGAAGCCCACGACGTGATCGTGAGAATCAGTCGCGACTATCGTGTCGATATTGGGGTTTGAGATGTCTGCTGTGACGGCTGTATTGCTGTATGCTGATTTGAGATATGCTTCCAAGTCCGCGGAAGATAGAGAGTATCCAAAGCTGGCGGCGAAGACTCGTGAGCCTAGAGATGCAATTGCTTCAACATCTTTGGATTTGGCGGTGCGAATGGTGAATTCCCGCCTCACTGGCGATGTTGATTCGGGCATTGTTGTGGAATAGTTCAGACGGAACTGCGGGTAGCTGAGGATGTTGGGTCGGAGAACTTGAAGGACTTGGCGGGATTGGAATTTTGACACTTGCTTTGCGAGATACATCGATACCTTTTTATATTGGATGCGTAAATGGAGTATGTATGACTCAGAATCTTTTCTCTCTTTTCTCTTTTCTGTCGTATATCCTTGGCTGTATGCTGTGCAGTGATAAAAATGTTTTCTCTTTTAGGTTTGGTTTACTCGGCAGTCAGTCGAGGCCTGACATGAAGGGCGTGGAGAACCCAGACTCTCCCTTGTTAGTGCAGCCCAAAGAGGAATATCGAGCCGACAGGAACTCCGAGTCCGAATCCCGAAAGACGTTTTCTCCAGTCATAATCCAACAATTGTTAACGTTCTAGAAGCACGTATCATACTTAAGAGGCAAGTCAGTTTAGAATCTTCTACAAGAGACTTGTAATTTCTTTCAAAAGCTACCTGTTTCCATCTTCTTTTACCCAGTTATTTCAACCCCACTTCTACCTCCATCTCGGAATATAATCCAACTTCGAGTCATTTTCACAAGGGCAAGCCCTCACTTTCAGAAATAGAGCTTCAGATTTCACTTTGCTACACTTCACAGCTTCCAAATTTCAAAACTCAATCATGTATCTCCGAGCAGCTCACACAGACCTGCACCTCCCAACCCTCTACAAATTCATCGTCAACAACCCCCTCGGGATATTCACCACCTCCCTCCCATCACCCAACTTCCACACCATCCAAAGCAGTCACATCCCCTGGGTCCTCGATATTCCAGACTCAGACTCAGAAACCACACCCCCACCCAAAGCCCGACTACGAGGGCACCTCGCACGCGCCAACCCCCAAACCAAAGCTCTAATCGAAACCGCCACGCAAACATCCTCCAACACCCTCCAATCCGAAGTAATGATCCTCTTCAACGGGCCCTCGCATCACTACATCACGCCCAAATTCTACGTGGAAACCAAGCCCACAACCGGAAAAGTCGTACCGACATGGAACTACAGCGCTGTTCAAGTCTACGGAACAGCCACGATCCATTTCGACACCTCTTCACCCGCCACGGGCGAGTTTCTCACGCAACAGATTAATGATCTGTCGAAACAGAGCGAGGAGAAGGTTTTTGGGTTCACGGGTAAAGATGGTAAGGAGAAGGCGTGGAGTGTAGATGATTCGCCAGAGAGTTATATCAAGTTGTTGAAGAAGGCTATTATTGGGATTGAGATTGAGGTTGAGAGTATAGCGGGGAAGTTTAAGATGAGTCAGGAGTTGAAGGAGGGGGATAGGGAGGGTGTTGTTAAGGGTTTTGAGGCGTTGGGTACGGATGAGGGGGATGAGATTGCGAGGACGGTGAGGGAGAGGGGTGAGAAAGTGCAGTGAAATGCGGAATGCAAAATGGGACCTCTATCTTGAGTTTTTTTTGCGGGGGCCAGGGGGGGGGGGTTCACCTTTGGCAATGGAAATTTATACTGTAGTCACCTTTTTGCGACTGGTCTGGGCGAGATAGATGGGGTTTATCCTTAGAGAAAATAAACACCTCGCTAAATTAGGTTCTGGACTGGGCCAACTTTCGCCTCAAAAGATGAGAATGAGCTAGCCCGGCAATGTCCTCCAAAGGGAAGGTTACAATAAACTAGGGAAGCAACATTTATGTTTACCTTCGAAGAGGTATCCCCAGTATATTTAAAGCGCACAGTATCATTAAGTGAAAGTGGTGACGGGGAGATGGAGCGAGCCCTCCTCTCATTACATGAACGCTGGTTGGTCATTGTGCCACAAAGCTGAGTTCATGAGACATGTATGTCTGGTTTTTAAACAAAAGGACGCGGTTTAATTTTTTTTTTTTAAGATAAATCAATATGCAATGCATTTCGTTCTTTTGTGGTGAAGCCGAAATACGCTGCCAACGCATGCAGATGGTCTTGTTATTGACGACAAGGAAGGAAAAGAGGGGCCACTGGCTAGCCAACCAAATGGTATTTTTGCTCAAATCGAAGAATACCCCCTCGCTCTTGGCCGGTTGGTGACTGATATGGTGGGTTGAATAGACCGCTGCAGAGGTTGGGAATCATGATGGTATAGAGGATTAGAGACGCCGCACATAGAGAGTTTTCATCTACTTCGTTTCTCATTCTATAGACATGCACCGCCGCCCCATCGGCACTTCGTAGACACCAGTACGAGGAGTTTAAAAACTGCATTTTCCAAGCTGCTCGGTATTTGCCAGAATCAATGTCACGAAAGCGCCGCGATGGCTTGCTAGGAAGATCTGCCGCCATCACCAACATGAGTGCTATTCGTTAAGCTTCGGGCCTTGTTTCTTACTTCGGACATACTGGACTGGGCCAAGTTCAGAGATAGCCTAGAGCGAATGTAGCACTCTAACTTCCAGTGATTTGTGGTGCTGGATTTGGTGTGTCGTAGATCCTACTTCTGATAGGGGGAGGGGGTAGATTAATGAGAAGACGAGGGAGTATACCAAAAGTAAGTGTGAAAATTACTCGTCGTTTTTGTGCAATTACGCACTTGCTACCCATATGAATACAAGCAAACGCCATCAACATCGTAATGTGTCAAGATCCCCTTTCCTTTTCCATGTAACAGCCGGCCCCAGGCAAGAAAGACAAGAAAAGAAAAGAAAAGAAAAGAAAAGAAAAGAAAGAGAAACAGCCTCGTGGCTCAAGAGTAAAATTGACTCTTCTGGAAACTCTCCACACTCATATCGCCTGCCTTGCCAGTGACAACAGGAGCCTTAGTCTGGCTCGTCATGCTGTTCGTCCTACTTCCACTCTGGCTTGCAGACTTGATTTCAGCGATCGGTCCACCTGGTCTTCTGGCTACCTCGAGGTAAACACCTGGAAGATATCCCATACGTCCATCTCGGGCTCGACATCTCCACCATTCGCTTGGATTACCCATGGGATCACTCTTGCTCAATACTGCGACCAAGTCGCCCTTCTTGACCTCCAGATCAATCCCTTGCACAGCCGCTCCCGCCTCAGGCGTGAAGTCGTACAGAACTCTGCAGAAGTCGAGTTTGGAGGGATCGATTTGTGCCTGTATCGGTTGACCATCTGGCCCAATCTGCATCTGTCCTGATGCAGCCAGTCTACGCTGTTCTTCCTCTTGCGATGCTGCAAGTGCCTTGATGAGTTTACCCATCAGGTATGGAAGACCGAACGCAGCGGCCAGGAAGAAAAGGAACGGCTTCTTGCTTGGCCGTGGTGCTTGGGCCGGAGTGCCATCTGGGTGGAATTTCCTGCCCTCGAAAGAGGCAAAGGCGCTGGGTGTCAAAGCCGTGGCATCTGCTGGCGGTGGTCGTCCAGTTATCTTCGCAAATAACGTCCGTAGCCATCTCATCAGCGTGAATATCCCCAGTATCGATCCGAGTGTGTTTCTGAGGTTTCCAAACTGTTCCGCGACAGAAACCATTGCTACGAGGAGTTAGTATTTTGCACAAGTTCGCTCGTGGGACATAGATCTTACCAAAGAAACTGGAATGGGTAGCCATATATGTGCTCTCTAGCATCTGGGCGAATCCGCCGAATGCCCCCACTATACTCTCGATGATTTGGAAAGTCGCCTGGGTGCTCTGCGTGAAGCCATTCGTCAAGCTATTGGGATCATTAGGATCTCCTTGCATGCCACCCATCCCGCCATACATCCCCCCTCCATATCCTCCGTAACCCATACCACCCATGCCTCCCATTCCACCCATCCCACCGTACATCCCTCCTCCGTAACCCATCCCGCCCATCCCTCCCATCCTTGAATAGGGAGAGGAATATGCTGACCCTATCCCACCATACGGAGATGCCACGCCGCCGAGTCTATTCGCGCCGTAGGGAGAGTACGCAGATGCGTTCCTGTTTACCGCGGATGTGAGCGATGACGGCCGTTCAGGGACGGCTGGTGCACCAGCTGTAGCGGTCGAGGCCGTCGTCGTCGTAGACACTGGGTTTGCAACAGCATTGCCTGTGGCCATTCCTGTAGATGTTGGTAAACCTGGAGAGTTGGTGGGACTGTCAGCGTCTCTCATTTCAAAGCAAACGACGAGAAATGTCCGAGGATAACAAACCTGAGCTTGCGCCTGCAGCTCCTGCCCGTTCCCACGGCTTGGGAGGTGATACTGTCGCCATGGTATCGAACTTCGCGATCCCTCTCTGCCTTGGAGGCCCGAATCGACCGTTGGTGAGCTTATCGTCTCGAGTTGGTTGTAGGTGGACTGTCGTGAAGTTATGAGCGAGCGCAAGCTTGTGACGTTCGGAGGCGAGAAGGCCAAGACTTGTTGGAAATGTTTTTGCGGGGTTCGGGTAACGCCGACAACCAAAAGCAAGACTTAATGGAAGAATTTTTCGCTGTGAATGTATGTGGTATGTTAGGAATATCTATTGTTGCTGTCTCTTTCGATTCCATTCAGACCGAGCAAGTATAGAAAAGTATCCATTTCTTTTCATGACTATTGCAGACCTAGGCTCGTGAATTCCCTTCGGAGGCTGGGAACCTCGGCAAAAAGATATGCCAAGCGAAAAGGCCCCTTTATGTAATCTGGGGAAAACGTGGAGCGTTCGGATTCAAAGGCAGCAAGGGTTATTGATTTCTGCTGATGTTGGGCGCCTTTACAGGAGTTGTTTAATAATCATTGTTTTCTTTTCCTTCTTCCTTCTTGTCCAGACATTTGGATTTCCAAGGTACGAGAAGTCACAGCTTGACGGCCGAGCTGAGTCAAAGCCACTATGCCATGCGTACTGTACACTCTTACGCTCTATGTATTGTGAGGAATAATGTTATTAGTAAAGTATAGAACACAGAATACTAGCTGTATGTGCAAAGTCCAGTAACAATTTGTATATTTTCCTGCTCCGTAAAAACACGCAACGTCTCGCTTCACAGCGAGTCAAGGCAACATAACATGTATTGACAAAGAAAACCCTTTGGAGGGGTACATTTATGCCCGCGGCGTGCAAAAGAGAAAATGAGTAGGGACTCAGAAGCAAAACTTACCATGTATTCTGTAAACCTGGCAGAGTTCTGGACTTGAAGTCTATATGAAGTCCTAGCTTTCGGGGAGGGTTTTGCGGACACCAACTGACCTAGTGAATCAAGTTGGTGCTGTTGTGCTATTTATTTCGTCAAAAGCAGTAAACAAAATCTTAGATATTCGAGGGGGTTCTGGTACTCAAGAACAACTTTGATCCAATTTCGAATTAAGCTAGCAGCAACTAAACAATACAACACACCCGACCTATTTCTTCTTACTTCAAGTCAGCAAACGCAGGGGCCTTCGTAGCCATGAATTCCTTCCAAGTGGTGAGTTTATCGACCAAGATCTAATCACAGCGTCAGTGCATTATTCACCACTTCAAAACCAAGCAACTTACCGAATGACTCTCGTCCAAACTTGCTCCACCATAGTAACCGAACTCAGACAGAAGTCTCATATTCTGGAGCAACTCCTCTCCCACCTCACCCGGCATACCTTTGGCAGCCAACCCATCTTTGTAGACTTGATGAGAAAGCTCAACAGCCTTAGCAGTCTTTCCAGCCTCGGGGAATTGCTCTTTGAACTCCTTGACAATCTCGTCTATGGTGTAATAATCCGTAGCGCCATAGATTCGCTTGCCGAGGACTTTCTCACGGTTGAGCAGGATGCCCTTGACGAATTTTCCAACGTCGTCGGCGGTGTTGAGAAGTGGGATTGGTGCGGATGTGGGGATTGGGAGCGCAAGAGTCCAGTCGTTGTTAATTTGGCGGAAGGTCGATCCTGGGAGGTTGGACATGTAGAAGCCTGGCATGAAGTAGGTTGCTGGCATGCCGGTACTTCGAATGTATTGCTCAATGTGAGCTTTAGAATCGAAGTGGAGGACTTTGGTCAGAACACCCTTGGTAACTAGAAGAAGTTAATCATAGGCCTTGATGAATCGCATAATTATCTTACACTCGGAAACGTTCATCAGACTGCTCCATACGAAGTGTTGGACACCGGCTTCTTTTGCAGCATCTGCCATTGCCTTTCCCTGCTTCATCTCAACGTCGGCGCTGTGGCTCTCCCAATAATTGGTAACTGCAAAGACGGCGTATGCTCCTTTCATCGCATTTTGCAAAGTCGAAGTATTATTGAGATCGGCCTGGTGTAAAGGTTAAGCGTGTTAAAGCCAGAACATTATTGAGGGGCTTACTGCAACAGTTTCAGCTCCCAGAGATTCGAGGGCTTTGGAGGATGGCTTGGAAACATCACGGGTGACACCCCGAACTGCCCAGCTCTCTCTCATCTTCGCATCTCCAAGAATTGCCTTGACTACTGAGCCTCCTTGGACTCCAGTGGCACCAAACACCACAATAACTTTCTTTGCTGCCATTTTTTATGCCGAATGGTTGTGTTGCGGTTCTGAGCTAATGTCTGAGACGCGATATTTGTACTGTTGTTTGCAGCTTGTAGTGGCTTCTGAGTTGTGCAGTGTAATACTCAATCTGATGATAGTGGATTGAAAGATGAGAAATATGGGAACGAGTCCAAAACTTATACTTTTCCACCTAAACTGGCTTGTACGTGTATTCTCTTGTCATGTCCAAGCTGAAGTTGTTTGGCGTGGTCAGCCTTGGATCCCCTCATTCGCTAGCCCAGCCCCCAACTAGGCCAAGATACGACGGATGACAAAGGACTGGCCAGTTTATGGACTCTTACATGTTACTCATTAGGCATAGTTGCAAAGCTGTTGGAACCTCTTCGTGAGAGAAGGCAAGCGGGGAAGAAGCCCCTCCAATCGCCCATCAGAAATTCCGACGGGCCTCCACTTCATCGCGACGCCGAGAGCGAAAGAGCGAAGACCTGGATGCTTTTATAAGCAAGGCTGCAGATTGCTAAAGTCTCTGAAATGTGTGCGGGTTCGAAAGTTGGCTTTCATTGGTGGCTGGGATTTTCAAGGATGAGCGCTAGCTGACCAATTTCGAGGGAACTGTAAGATCGGGTTTTAAGTACATCAGCGATGATTTCATGGCACATCGAACATATTCTCTATCCCAATTTCCATCGTCCAGACCTCAAACTCGGCTTTCGGTCGCTGCAATTATCCTAAACAGGAATTGTTCTGACCTTCAAGTCTTTACTTCGTCATTAAGTGTTCGAGGTTGCTTTGTCACAGTCACGGTTCTTCAAACGCAATCCTTGATACATGAGCTACCCTGCCAACCAACACGACCAACACGCAAAAGTTTGGATGATATGAGTTGATCCTTTGATTCAATTAATTCGAAACTCTCTCTTCTGTTGTTTCTGATGTTTTCTCTTCCATGAAGAAAGTTTGCGTCTATTTCCAGATCTGCAATGGTTGACGCCCGCCTAGATCTCTTCTACGCGCCCTGGAGAGACCGCTGCATGACATGCCTGTACGGTATGCAGCCGTACAGCTTCACCAGACGAGGCAGCAGTTATTTCTATTCATCAGCAGCCTAAACCAAATCAGAAGGTCTTCAGCGGCTGTGCTGCCAATCAATGTGATTGATGAGGGGCGACCAGTTTGTGGGGCCCTCCGACAGTGGCTGGCTAGGCGAGGGAGGACTCTTGAAACCTTACGGATGGGGGCTGTTCGTCGACATCGTTACTTTTGAAGGATCTCCGGCAAGAGATGCAGAGTTGTTTTCTAGTGGGGTAGTTGGCCTTGGTTGTTGGTCTTTTGCACGGTCTGTCCAATTGATTGCGAGCGGAAGTTCATCACCTGCTCTTTCGAGAATCTTGATAGTCCCTGCATATGAAACGGGCCCGCAGCAAAATTGTAGACGCCGGTCTTCCTCGCGGTGGGGCGACTTAGACCTCCATTTCATTCTGTTCATAAAGCACTGTTCCTCGGCTTGAAAGATTGCTCAATGGTGCATCTTCTCTCTAATCTTCAACGATATGTCAAATCAGAACATGTCAAGACCTGGCAAGAAGCCAGACTTGGTTACTGTCCGGCCTTTACGAAGTGAGAGTGACCCATCGCTATTATCCAGCAATACTGGGAGCCTGGGACCGGCCAGCAAGGAGCCCGCTTTGATTACATCGAAATGGACAATAGGATGGGAAACACCGACTTTGATGATTGCGAGTTACGCTTTTGGTATACATATTTCCCCTCGGAGAGTACAAGCTGTTGCTGACATACCAGCTCTGGCTCTTGCTATTGCACATCTCATTCTCTTCATGTACCTCGATGGCAAGGAAGCTGATGGACCGGATCGTATTGCTCCTCAAGCGTACGTCACAACAGCTTCGAACATTCTCGCGAACGCTTTCGGATTTTCACTTAGAGCATCACTAGCGATTGCTTTCGTGCAGCACTTATGGCATCTTCTACGAGTCACATCCATGAAAGTCTCAACGATCGAGGCGCTCTTTTGTGTTAGAGCCAACCCATTTCTGCTGTTTAAAGCAGCAGTTATACGCGCAACCCCATTGCTGTGCGGCTTAGCCAGTATCATGTGGGCGTCACAATTGGTGACGAGCTTTCCTCCAGGTGCTATCAGTGTTGCTTCATCACAGACACTTTCTTTTGTTGACATTCAAGTGCCGTTCTTCAATGCTTCTTTTGTAAGTTCTAACGCCGAAGTTGAGGACCTATGTGTGGTTGAGACTTGTCTCTCGAACGTTGGCTTTCTTTAAAAATATCCTCTAACTCCATCAGATGGGAAACGGTTCGGGTGTTGATGCAAATGCCTTCTCTCTGAGTACCTTGACGCCGTCGGATATCATGGATGGATTCGTCACAGGGTAGGCGGCTACTCTCATACGTTATCAAAGCTGCATGCTAACTTGAAGTCAGTATTGCTGACACAAACAAGGACGCCAACCTTATCAACCGATTAGCAAGGCAAGTGCTCGTGGCAGGTGAAGCTTTCAATATGCCCTCGCCGTGTGGAGTCAACTGCTCTTACGTGATCGAGTTCGAGGGTCCGTATATGGCCTGCAACACAACCACTACATCCGCTCGTTTTGATAGCGCTAGCCAGATGTTTCCCATCTATACTGGCAAATGGACACTTCCTTTCGGCTCGCCACCCAATCCTTCCTCTCGCTCAAATAGCACATACACTCAGGCTCGCTTCAACAGTACGACTCTTTTTCCTTTGAAAGTCAATGGGACAGACCTTGATGGAGGACGGAACACTTCTGCTATTATGCGACAAGACAATACCTTATGTCTCCCTGCAAGAGCCAAATACACCGTCAACAACACATATCATAACAACGTGCTCAGAAGGAATGCTTCCATGGAGCTAGTTGACAGGCTGACAAATCTGGTCATTCGAACGAAAGATGGTACAATGCCAGTTCCTGGATTCTTGTTACCCCACGCAGTTCCACCAGCTCTAGGAAATGCGCCAGCCAATTGGAGTGCTGAAGCATTAGTTCTGTACAGAGATAACAACATGATGACCATTTTAGCATCAATGATGTCCTGGTTGAACGGAACATTCGAGGGGTTCTTACCCACCGGCACAGGAGATACCACGGCAGGTTCAGGAGAGTACAAGACATACTTGCTGGAATGGAATGAGGGGGTCACGACAACAAATAGTGGAATAGCTGTGAGCCTTGGAGGTATAACCCCCCCCCCCCCCCCCCCCCCTTCTCAATTTAAGACTTGAAAATTTGTTAATATCTCTCTAGCCTTGGCTGGAACTCTCATCGACAGCACTCGCTTCAATGACGCTTTCGGACGCTACTCTCCTTTGGAGGATGCACATCCTGCTTTCAGCATAACACAAGACCTGATGAATGAGTATTTGTTTAACATGACCACCTCCATGATGTTGGCTTACGGCACTTGGACAACAACCGCGAATGCAACCAAACTGACGACTCTCAATGTCTACAGATTCTCACAGCCCCTCAGCCTGCTCCTTCCCTACTTCATAACACTGTTCATCTCATTACCCTTTGTGGTTATTGGATGTCTTTCTCTGTTCCGAAACGGTGTGTCGGCCATGGATGGCAGCTTCACACAGATCATCACTACTTCAACTGGAAGTGCAGTTCTGGACCGAGCAGCAGCAGGTGGCTGTCTGGGCGGCAATGAGAGTTTGCCAGATGAGTTAAAGGACTTGAAGATTCGATTTGGAGAGTTCGTTGGCAGGGAGGACCCAGGGAGGATCAAACGTGCTGGGTTTGGAATTGAAGGGGAAGTTAAACCTTTGGAGAAAGGAGGAAACTATGGAATTGCGAGATGGATCTGAGAATACAAGTTTCAACTGACCTCAACCCTCAGAGTCTCTCTGCAGCTGTCACAGCACAAGTTTTGTTTGTCTGTCGACACGCTAACATGTAAGGCCACGTTTACATGTCCTTCGAGGGAAGTCAACATCCTAAAAGTGATCTTTCTTAAGAAGTCTTTAGAACTCTCTTAACTAATGCTCGCTGAGGGGCACATCCGTTAAACCGGCTTCACAGGGTATTTCCCCAACTGTCCCAAGCTTTTAGTAAACACTGAAAACGATTCATCATCTTTAACTTTCGAATTACTTGCTCTCATCTTATTCAAAGAAGCTAGCTCTCTGTGCTAACCAAGCCCATTCTACATCAATAAAATCTCGCCTTGCCAATTCTGGCCATCTCAATATCTAGGTCCGTGACAGCTAACTCGTTTGAGGCGAAAACAAGAGCCTAGTCAACTGTCTGCAAGGCTCGAAGGCACGAAAGCATTATACAATCGCTCTTCAGTATTACGCCACCACCAAGATCTTGATAGTATTGCACCACCCCATCGACGCAAATTGATCATCACATATACAGCGTACCCCACGACCAACGTTTGGTAAGTAATCTTACTCTCCCGAGCTCAGAACATTCCCGCATCAACATCGCTCTGCTAACGCGCGACCATATCAAAATAAGAGTAGGGAACACGGAACACCCCCCTCCCTGCAGCCGACATACGCAATGATATCAGCGAAGTCAACAGACCTCCAATATCGAGCAAGGCAAAGTACATCCTTATTTCCACCTCCTCAAAAGGCCACCCTTCCATCCAACCAGCAAACGTAAGACCGCTCCTCTCTCGATTCTTCAGCTTTACAAGGACATTCTTTACCGATCATCTAGCCTCTTCTTTGCGAAGAAGCACCCAAAGACCATCATCGACTCTTCAGAAAGCGCTATCTCGAAACACCGGTGCTGTAGACCACTCCACGCAAGCCATATCCCGCAATCAAATACATCCTAGCTCATCAGCAAGCACTTCCTATGGTATGTGTCTTGCTCTCAGATCTCTCAAGCTCGCACATCCCGTAGAGGCACTCATCTAACTGATCGCAACCCTCCACAGAATCCACCACTGTACCAGAACAGCCAAACACACCTGTCAAGAAGCTTCCAGGTCCACTCGATACCTACCACATGCCTCTGCTGGGTCAACAGACCGCATCGACTCATATTTCTGAAGACACTGCCCGACCCCAACAGCCACCAAAGCAGGCTCTCGCTCTCGCTTTCAGTCATCAAAAGCCCCCGGAAAGCTCGCAGATAAGTTCTCCAGATTCAATTATCACACCGAACCATTTCCTTACCAAACAACATGATGCCCCTCTCAATTTCCTACCTCGGACCATCCCCTCCCCTCCCAACCTCAAATCCAACTCCATTTCTCCACAGTAGCCATTCCTCGAGCCTCGCACCCCGAATTTCCACGCACACACTGCGCAGAAAAGGTCCCAATGCCCACCTGCCACAATGAGCTCTCGTCTCCTCTGAACGATCAAAGATACGCACTCCCCGCCAGCGCCCCAAATAAGCAGACAGAGTAGCTCGTGAAATACCTAAACGCCATAAGCAAAGTTTCTACACCAGTCCCACACATTGAGCCAGGCACGGAACTCGAGTCCTTTCCCATCCAGAGATACTTCCCAGAACATCTTTTGAAGCCTGAAAGCCTAGGTACAATCCATGAACGATTCTAGAATCCACTAACGCTGAAGAGTCCTGCAGACAGAAGTACTCAGGCCCCGTCAGTTCATCTGCCTTCTGGGCAGGAGTAACATTGGCTTCCACAAATTTCATCACACCAACAACCAGAGCACAACACACCCAGTTCCGTACACCGTTCAATATCCATCCGGATGCTCATACACGAAAAGAAGGACCAATCTCCTAAAGGAAGCATAGGTCGCTGATAGACTCGGCAGAGAAACGGCTTGTCAAACAGCGAAAGATACCGAGCCATAGCTCCAACATGTCTACTTACTTTACCAACGCATCCCCACAACCAAAGTCTCAAGGTTAACTGGGCATATTGTACCCTAAGGATGACCGCCAAAACATCATTCAATCTCTTCTGAATTCCATGGAGTTAGGAAACCTTCCTCAAACAGACACAGCCTACAATCAAGACTGGATAGAGACCAGGCAAGGACACTTCCCGACAGGCAACACCACAACACCACAACACCACAAAAACCCTCCTTCGATGTCCGGACCTAAACACGAAACTTCGAGAAGACTACCTACCTTTATGCACCGATCCAAGACTCAAGATCCAGGACCCAAAGACAGGCACAATTCCCAACTTCCCAACTCCCCACCTCAAATTCCAAGCGAATAACAACACGCACAAACACAAGCACATATCAGTCAGCACGCCAATCCAAATTCCCATCCAAGAAACAAACATTCCAAAAAAATCACCAACCACACCCACAACACGCAAACTGCCATATCGCGAAGCCCACGCATTGCACATCCAACCTCAAACCTCCAATATCCACTTCCCCGGATATCCAAGTCCCACAAGTCTACATCCCAAGTTCCCAGCTATTCACCTCCAAAACACCAACCCGTAACCGAGAATAAATACAAGCCATTATCCACCGCCCAATTTTCCATAGACAACGCGAAAGATAGCTACCAGCACTCGCTGTCTCTGTCTCTGCTCCTAACCCGAGAAGATACGTTCCGAATTCCGAAAGTGTGGTCTGCATAAAACAACACAGCAATGTTTCTACATCTACTTGCGACTTCGAGAGGGTCGAGGACAAAACGTTTGTCCATGAAATCCAGTAACGAACTATCTTCACAGCAAAGTATTGAAATCGGAAAATGACAATCAGGAAGCATATGACAACTATTCAGAAATCGAAAACGAAAGGAGCTGATTGCATCCTTGAGACCAACTTGGTCAATGTAGAGCTAAATTCCGGGCAGAGTGGGAATTTCAAAAGATCAACTTTCAATGTCACATACCACGCCAAAGAGAATGATTTATGGACAAAGTCCTCTATTTCCATTCTCAACCCCCGGCCTACCAGGTCATATCCGCAAGGAAAAGCGGCCACTTATTCGCAGACGCACCGAAGATCTACCCTACCAACCGGAAACAAAGATATCCACCCAGTCCATGCCCGTGCAAGCACAAGCAATATGAGATCCAACCAATGTTATCCATTCCCATCCAGCAATCCTATGTGTCCATTATTCCGGAGGAGCAAGGTCGCAAAGCACAGCTGATATGGTTGATCGATAGTATGCCTAAGCAATGGTGAAATCGGACACGCTGGTCGCATCCTCGTCCATCAAGGCGTCCAGATCATGGCTGGTCAGCTTGTCAGGAAACTTCATATTGGGAACAATGCCAATGAAGATCTCATCCTTGCTAAAGATTGTCATGATAGTCGCAGTGCCTTGGAGTGGCCGATTGAAGTAATCAGAATCACCACCGGAAGCTTGGGCATGGACTGTGCTCTTCATGTAGCGAGAGCCAACCGAGAGAGCTTCAGCGATATCGAGTCTGGAAAGGCATTTCGTCAGCATATTGATCCATGTCGGTCTGGCAAAGGTTATTTGACAGACAAGGAAAAGAAATGGGAGTTGGTACTTACTCTCCACAACCTGGCCAACAAGAACACTTGCCATACTGCATGGTGCGGGGGATCTTGGTGTTCAACATCCAGGCAGCTGGTTGATCACCCTCGGCTCCAGTCTGACCATCTGATGGCATGCCAACCTCGATGAAGAAGACCTTATCAGCACCATCGAACCCGTCTAGTTGAGCAAAAGGTCAGAAAATGCAACAAAGCCAGAAGCATGAGAGACTCACGATAGGTAACGGCACCAGGACGAGTGAAGCCACAATCGTTGTTGTTGCATTTCTTGTCGGTAGTTATGATGACTTCATTGCGGGACGGGATGAGTGTGTCAGCTAGGATCTGCGAAGTAGGAGAGCCGGCGGTTCCATTACGGTTGGCGTAAGCCAAGGAAGCTCCATAGTGGCTGCCATACAGTTAGTCATTGTTTTCTCATCATCTCTTGTTTTTGGGTGTACTGCGTGCTTTGTTGAAAGCTTGAGAAAGGGAAATGGTTGGAGACTTACTAGTCAAAAACGCCTGAGCCTTGACCACCGAAGTTTCCAAGGAAGACCAGATTCTCAACCGTTTGAGAGGATGCCTCATAGTAACCAATTCTCTTGTAGGAGTGCTTGGGCTTTGAGTTGTCCTTGTTATCGGCCAGGTTGTCAGCAATGGAAGGAGTTGGCATTGAAGTTGCTAATGAACGTTAGCATCGATTTCAACGCACTGAGCAGAGTACCATACCAGAGGTTGGCTTATCATTGCTGTTTGACACACTAGCACCAACGGGTTGGCTGGTGATGCAAGTTGTAGAGAACTCTGTAGTGAGTACAGTTGTAACGGGAGTTTGAACTGCACCAAAAGGCTTCTTCAGAGTTTCGGTTGCCAGCGTAGTCAACGTGCTATCAGCGGAGGGACCAAACCAATTGTTCTCCCACGAGACAACCTGACCATCAATGGTTGCAACAACCTTGTCCTTCTTGGCAATGTCCTTGTAGTGGATATTATAAAGAGCCTTGATGTGAGAGTGTTGATGACCGTGGGTGCGCTTGTCAACCTTGTCACCATGGCTGCCAGGAAGATATACGGCGACTTGCTTGATCATGGCGGGTCCGCGGATATGAAGAGATAACTGTTGATGGCCGGTCAGCAAACGCATGTCAAGTTCAAGGGAGGAGTATCAGGAAACTTACCTCTTCGTCAAACGGAGCAAGACGGCCACTGAACTTCTTGGTCTTAGTACCGCACGAACCGTCACCAGACATGCTGACGATCTCGTCGTAGGAACCAGCGTGGCCAACATTCTGGTATCGCACAGCCTTGATGGCTTGGCAATAGTAATTACCGTCCATCAGCTTCGAGCCCTTTTGACAGAGGTCACCAACCACTAGTCCGAAAAACAGGACCGATGCTAAGAGCACCATAAGGAGATGGACCTGGGTTGACTTCATTGTGACTGAGATCAACCTTGACCAATGAAGTATATAAGGCACCTTGGGGCCGCCAGCTGGCAGATTGAGAGTGCAATTGGAATGGAGAAGACAATCAGCTAGCTGCCCACGAACGAATCCGTGAGCCAGCGAAGAAATGTAGGGAAAAACAAGATGGAGTTTGTAAGAGGAAGAAGCATAGGTGTGCCAAAGGGATGTTTGTATGAAAGGAATATGGTGTTGTGAGAATGAAGGTTTGGTGATCGTGGGAAGAAATTCGAGGTCGGTTGTTTACGTCGTGATAGCTTGGCGCGGGTGAAAGGCGAACTCCTCGAAAGGCAGGAACGAAAGACGCTAGCAAGACGCTAGCTGGAAGACCACCTCTCGAATCAGGCACGAATCACTGCCTTGGACCGACCACAGATACTTGGGTGGGTGACGAGATGCTGCATTGAAGGAGCGGCTTGTCGCCCGTTGTTCAATGCCTCATGTGAACCTCCTGGTCCCAAAGACATCAGTTGGGTTCCTGGACAAGAAACCCTTGTTTTCTGGCTCTGGGCTATTGCTTGTTTACCCAGAACCAGGCAAGACTGGCCTGCAGAGACTTGTTGAAAGGAAGACTATACATGGAGCTCAACATGAATGATGTGAGAAGAGATTGTGTTGTTGTTGTTTATGTTTGGAAAGAAATGCAGGAGAGGGTTCTTTTATAGAAAGGAGGTTCCCAACATCTGTCCATTCTTCTTGATTGGGGAGGAGGTGAATATGGTATTGGAAAGAACGATAGGTACGCTTCCAGGTATTAGTCTCTCATTCTGCTTCCTTTGTTTGGATTGACAAGTATTCTAGGAGCAGTCTCCTTCTTAGTCTCTTTCAACACATTTTCTGCATGCAGGTTCGCGGACACAACATTCTTAGCAGTCTTGTTGAGAAAAGAGTCGAAGTGCAGAAGAGTAGTTACCCTCGAAGCACTTTAAAAAAGCATGCGGCACAAAGCGGTCATGGCCCTTCAATGCTCCTCGCCAAGCAGATGGAAATAGACGCGAACGATGCTCAAGAACGCGAAGAACAGTATGGATTACAAAACATATGTACAAATTTCAAGATTCTCCTGGAGGTAAGTCCTCTGGAACGAACGATATGAAGTCACTCGTTTCTTCACCCAAAGATGCAAGGCACTCCTCGGCTGTTGTAAACATTGATCTTTAAGATTTAACTATGTCCAAGAATTTCCCCGAATATACACCTAATACCCCTTCTATGCACCTTCGTTTACGAGATAACTCCTCCCATCTTCGTGGTCAAGTGCATCGTGCTGTCTGGAACGTAGCAGCTTCCGTCGCTGCCTCCAATTGGCTGAGTGGCAGTCAACCAGAAGTTCTCTGTTCTCGAGCTGACGCAGGAGTTCTCCTTGGATGAGATGGTCATGTCATAGTTGTTGCTGCCTTTGCTCAATATAGCAGAGTAGTCGAATCCACTGCCCTGAGATCTGTATTGGACCTCTCCCCAGACGGTGGCGTAAGCGCCAGAGGCAGTGAAGTCATCACAAGCCTCGGCCCAAGCAGCTTGAGTGTTGTCCTGGAAAGCAACAATCTGAGACTCTCCTGGTGCGAGAACAAATGTGAGAGTGGTATTCTTTGGGGCGAGTGCAGACCCAGAGAGGTCCAGCAGATCTGGACCGACTTTGTTCCAGCAGTTGATAGTCATCGACTTGGACCCTGTGTTGATGAAGGTATTGGTAAAGTCGTACCCAGATGTCGAGCTGACCTTTATTATGTTGGATCCGTATGGTGACCCGAAGTTTCCTTTGTAATGGTCACCCAATGAACCTGAGGCCGCTGTGGAGGATCCAAAGGATGTGCGAGAGTTCGAAACACCGACCAAACCCTCCCAAAGAGCCGAGATGTCATCGACGACATCAGAAACGATGGAGCTGGCGCTGACGGTATCGGCAGCGCTGGAAGCAGCCTTTGGAGTGGCAGAGGCCTTCGCAGCGGCAACAGTTGGAGTCGCAACAGCAACCGGAGCTGGGACGGTTGTGCTGGTCTGTCCAGCGGCATATGCGGACTTCCAGTCGATGTCCATGTTAGCCCAATCGAGAGACTCCCAGTCGACGACACTATGAAGATTGTTAGTTCTATCCTTGATTCACGAGCATCAAGTCGAGCTACTTACTCCTTCTTCTGGTGAGCACGACGGTGCAGATGAGCGTGAGTAGGACCAGCCACGGCCTCGCCGATCAAGGCGGCCATCATCAAAGTGGAAACAGATGAGCAACGCATTTTCGAAATGGGTTCGTGTATAGATAAGTAAGTGTTGTTGTTGTTGTTGTTTGGAAAGTTTTTGCTGGTTGTTTTGCGAGACGTGGGTATTCAATGCAAGAGATCTAAGTCGTGAATAGGGGGGCCGTCGGGGGGGGATCAATGAGTGTTGTGAGCGATGTATTGCTCAAGGTATTGGCAAGGAATGTTGCGAATGTGGAAGAGAAGGTGTTCAACGGCGACCTTATCCTTATGTCCTCTTGTGGATGAGGGAGGAAGGAAAAGGAGGATCCAGGGAGGGCGGGCTGGAGTACATAAGGAATTACGAAGTACTACGACTGCGGGTGCGGGTGGATCAGTGGTGTGTGGATTGGGGGGAGTGGGAATTTCATTTGGGGTGGGCCTTGGGTGCTTGCTTTGGGGGGGAACGGTGTCTGGCCTGGGGGGGAAGGGATATGACCTGGCAGCGCAGAGTGGTGAAATTGAGATGAACCACGCCAGCAAAGACACACTGACCAGTAACAGCACAGCATGTCTCTAGCGAGAGGACTCGACAAGAGGGCGGGCCAGGGCTCAAGATCCACTAGAACGCGTACCTGAGCCGGACCCTGACTGGCTTCTTGGTAGGCCGTCTCAGGGGGCTGCTCTGAGTGGCCGAGCGCAGCCACCAGGAACCAGGAACAGGGTTAAATAAATGGCTAAATCTTGCTGGGACAGGGGCCGCACACCCTAATTCCACCCCAATCCCACCAAACGTCTCGAGTCCCGAAGCCTTTTGTCACAGGCTCTTTGAGCCTTCTGGCAGGGCCTGTCAGGCCTTGGGCAAACCAAACAAAAACACACCTCATCCGACCACAACGTCTCGTTTCACGCTCGGTAGTCTTGCTGATTCGAGCCACGACAAGCCAGGAAAGACATGTCCGTTTCCTCGTCCGGTCTTGGAGTGTGATGCAACATGCGTCCTTCCTCGTGGACTGGACTGGACTGGATGAACCTGCGCTGGCAAGTGGCACTGGAAAGTCAAGCAGGCCTGTGTTCGAGCTGTCACCAGCCCGCCAGCATTGAATCCTACTACTTGATTTGATCCTGGAAAGAAAGTCACTGCTGAGGTGAGTTTTTATTACTCAGAAGGATGGATAACATCAGCTCCACAACTGGAAAGTCACGAATCAAGGAAAATACCCAGCACAGTACAGGTCGGAGTAAGTCTTCGTCGGCATATGCCACGACTACCAGAAGAGCCTTCACAGAGGCTTTTTGATGGAGTCAATGCCAACCCCAGATTGGTCTAAATTCCTGCAACAAAATCTAGCTGTGCAGGTCTAGAATGTTTGCAGATGATGAGATATCAGAACCCTCCGATCTCTGACAGCAGGTGGCTTCCACACTTACCAAACTCCGAAAAGTCTACGAAGGAGAAAGATGCAGGAAAGACGACGCCCAGCCCATCACCTCAACAAAAACTGTGCATCACAAAATCTTTCGGTCGCCGAATCTTGCATTATCTCTGTACTGTAAATTTACTTGTACACAGTTGGCCAACACATCAAGCTGTACAGCAGCATGACATGATATCTCATGATTGACTTCAACCTCTCGGCAGATCACATCAGATCAGAACATCACCAAACACGCACACATCGCAGGAAACCCTAATCTCTCCTCCCCCACAGCCAATCAAACAAGAGCATATTGATCGTCATCCTCCTTGACCCTTCGCGGAAGTCAAGCGATCGATCCGCTTGCTCTCCCAGACCCTCAGTTAAGTTCCGTAGCGCAACGGTCTACCCTAGCTCTAGACCAAGGTCTGATTGTCGTGAACATCAAAGAGTCCAGAACACCAGAACGCGTGTCCCGTTTCTCACCAGTTGAGCAAGCCGGACTCGACAGCTCTTCGAGTCAGCAACGGGATGGGTTTTTATCGCCGAAAGAGACACGGGACGGACACAAGTTTGGCTCGCTCGCTGACTGTGCTTAGGACATGCATAAGTTAGTGCTTCTTTTTTGTGCGCCTTTTATGTACAGCCTATGAGCAGGTGGGTAAATGTGCAGAGTCTGCACAATTGGCTTTTTCCTAGAGGTGGATTGGATTGGAATGGGCCTGAATGGATTCTGGTCTAGTCTTCGGTGTTACTTTTTGTGCAAGCGATGTGCAGGAAAGAGTTTTTATGCTGCATAAGACTAGATAATTGACATGTGATTCGGATTGGACAAAGAAGACGGGAAATCAATCCTTCTGTGACTTCAAGTTCCTCTTCGTCCTTTTCATCGCTGGATTGGTTTTTGTTGAGTTCTACTCGTCGGTTGTACCTGCGCTTCGAGCTTCAGGGCTGGTGTTCGCCACGTATGTTAGGTATGTACCTGCATCCTAAGCTCCGAGTACCTGCATGAGGTAGATCAAAAACACACACACAAACACACACTCACACCCCTAAGCAGCTCAGGAACCGAAGGAAGAACAAAAGGATGACGCCGCGAAGACGAGGAGACTTCGTGGCAAATGGAGACAGGTGGGCCAGGAACGGAAATCGTTGGAAATGGAAATGCACCCTCTCCATCCAGTCAAACAACCATACCTTCAATCCCATTTCCTTATTCTATTCTTATTTCCGTATCTCATGCATTTCGTTGCCTCCTCGTCGCCCTCTTTCGCCCATAACGACGTTGCTGTTACATTAACCTTTGTTTTCGTTTATTCCGGCCAGGTCAGGTCAGGTCAGGTCGCGCGACCTACTGTAAAGGTAAAGCGACAACGACCGCGTGGCCTCCAACCATCCCTCCATTCATGCATGCGTGGTTATTCCAAGGCTTAAATGATCATTGGATTGCTTAACCCATCCCACCATCCGCGGCGTTGGGAAGTCCTTCCAGTCCTACGATAGAGTTAAATTTTGGCTCAGCGTTAAGGGTCGCCTGGAGGTCGCTGCCGACCCTTCTTGCTCGCCTAGACATGCCACTTATTTGCTCTTCTTTTTTTGTATCATCGAGCCTCCAGCCTTTCAGCGCTGGAAGACTGGATGGAATTAGCAGACCGCTTACTCATTGTGTGCGTTTCGCTGGGGTTGTTTCTGTTTCTGTTTCTGTAGGTTTGTTTGTTTCGTGGAGTACAATGGGGAGGCTTAGTCCAGTCCAGTCGTTCATTTTGCAGTATGCGAGCGGTTAAAATCCAACGAATCCTTTTTCGCGAGTCTCACTGTGTGACGATAAGCGCGTTATAAATAAGATTGGGCTGAGAGGCTCTGTCGTAATCGGGGCTGGTTATTTATTTTGTTCCTGTGCTGCGAGAGAGAGAGAAGATTCAGCCTTATGAAAAGGGGACTTGGCGTGTTGCCTATTTTTGTTTGGTGGTGCATCAATTGTTTGCTCTTGTTGTTGCTCACTAGCTGGGGTCGTTTTGAAGGAGGTACAATGGAATTCAAGTCTCTTGAGCTGTATTTCCTATTATGATTTTTCCCCCCAACGGAATGTATTAACCAGCTGACCACAACTCACGGCGGTCTACAACCTGATACCTGAAACGAAGGTCATGCAGTCACTTCCATTGGGTGGCTGTTGCATACCAACTTCGACACCAACAAGACAAGACTACACCTCTGTAGACTGGATCTACGCCGCAGACCTCAAATTCCAAGAGGACTAAGATCGTTCAAACACCAGCAAAGTGATGAAAGCAGGGCGATTTCAAACAGTTGGCTGCATCATACTTAGCCAGTTGCGCTTGGCATGACAAAGACAAGTGAAGCCCTGTTACTCGCTGTCTGTGCCCCTTTTGGAAACTTAGCTGAAATGGTTGTTGGTTACGTTATTCATTCCGAACCAGAATGAAATAAACAGTAAGTACTCTCAAATCGGATAAAGTGACATTACCTGTCAAAACCGATGAATTCGTTTTATTTGGGACCGAAACTTTTCTCGCTACCAGAATTTGATATGAGCTTCTTTGGGTCTGGTTATTGGCAGCTGTCAAGTGTATTTTGTCATCCAGATTTAAATGGGGTTTGGTACGTTACATGTGATCTCGTTGTGGAGTTTGGTATTGGCGGATGTTTTTACCAGTTTATGGGTTCGATTGTTGACCTGAAGTACCACGAAGACAAAGGGGGGGCTCGCAAGATTTCTAACCTCAAGACTCTATCCGACAAAGACCTTACTGGATAGATATCCATGTTTTTTTCACTTAAAGTCTGTTATTGTATTTAGAGGCAGTTTGATAATTAATACTTTCCTTTCACTATTACTATCACGGCCTACGGTACAATCTCAATCAAATCCACCAGCAGCTCACTTCCGCAACTTCGTCCACCCACTGGTCCCCGGCTTCCTCTCCCCATCACCACCAACCATCTCCACGGCCTCAACCACAGTCCTCATACTCATGAAACTCTGCATCCCGAGATTCTGCTGGCGTTCCACTGCCTCCTTCCTAGCTCCCACAACAACCCCATCATCGCCCATCACATCATCCACCGCCCAAGCATCCGCGTCTAGCATCTCCCACTCAGCATTCGCAACCTCGCTCAGGAGCTTAGATTTGAGCTTGTCAGCGAGCTTCGTCGGACTGGGAAGTTTCCAGCTGCGGATGAAATCGGTGCCTACCGCACCGCCAAGAAACGAATGGGCTGTCCCGTGAGAGAAGTTGCCCATTGTTGTGAATGATGGGTTCTTCCTCTCGCTCTCACCGTCGGTGTCTCTTCCGCCCTTGGTAGGCGTGCTTTGAGCAGAAGAAGCTCTGCTCCCTGGAGAGGGCCTCGGTCTTGTCCCTATCAAGAGGTTGTAGAGGTTACGACCCAGGTTGCAGATATCTTCGAAGTTACTCTCGTCTCCCACGGGTATCCCTTGACTCTTACAGACCCAGGCTATGTCGTATGCAAGCAGTGTGACGCCTTCTAAAAAGAGGCCGTAGCCTGATGGATCTTCTGTGGAGAGGAGAGGAAGTGGCTTTGTGACGAACAACGGCCGCGGATGGGGGAGGTTACTTGGTGCTTCGGCATGCCGCGATGCAGTAGGGCTAGTGTTGGAGGATTGGTTCGGTGTACTGCCTGGAAAAGGCACGTCTGTGTGTTTGTATGATGAAGCAACTGGGAATATCGTAGGTAGTGGGTAGTCTCGGTGAGGGAGGGTGATCTCCGCAGGAAGTCGTATTGCTAGATAGTGTGTAGATAGCATCAATAGATGTACGATATGTGACAACGCCGTAGAGATCTCGGCCGGACTCGCAGCTGAAAGGTGGACGTTAGTATTTATTTCACATGGACCACAACACTCACTGTTCAAAGATCTCAGATCTACGATTCTCACTCCGCCTATCCTGTATTCTTCGGTACCGCTATTCCTCCTCCCCTTCTTAAGTCCGTAAAGTTTCGCCGCTTCGCCGCAGAGGAAGGTCCGGGATGAGGCAGTTGTAGCATGTCCGAGATTCCACTTGTGTTTGGTCATCCCAGTAGCCTTCTTCACCTCCTCAACCTGCCGCGTCCTACGAGCATCAACTCCATTTGAAGCAGAAGCTAGATCAGACTTCCTGCGAGCAACGATTGCCTTCCTTTTGGCTATTTGCTCCTTGGCCAGCTCAACCTTCGCCCTGAGCTCATCTGCCTGAGTGATGATCTGATTTGTCCTATCAACAGCCTGATCCTTCTCCGCAGATATAGCTGCAATATAAATAGAGCTCTTCGCGGTGTTTGGAGGCTCGCCGTTCTGTTGAGCCTTGTCACCAGGGAAGAGGTTGGCTATTTGCGAGTTCAGGGCGTCGTTCTCCAGCAGGACTCGAGCATTCTGGATCCGACCCTCGTAAAGCTGGTTCCGCGCATCGGTAGGGCATAAGAAATGAAGTTTCTTCTCTCCTTGTCGGCCTGCTCGAAAGCAAATATCGCACTGCATCGTCGTCGGTCTAGAAGGATCCGCTGGGGGAGGGCTGATCCCTGGCGTGCTTTCGTATCGGTGCTTTCAAAGAGAGTGTGGATTTGGTAAACTGATCAATTTGATACATGTCGTAGAGGCATCATAGGATGTTCAATAAGTGCGGGCATATTATCGGGCGTTCATGTTGTGACTGACTCGGAGAGAGCTGAAGGCAAGGCAAGGCTGGGTCGCCTGGTCTTGAGGACAATGGCGGGAGTCAATCAAAGGCTTATCAGTCGCTTCGATGTCTTATCGTAATCACGTGTTTACGTGCCGAAAGAAGCGCGTTTAGAGGAAATGGGTCCCCTTTGCAGTCTCATCATAAACTCACTTTGTTCATTATTTTGCAATCAGCTCTTTGAGCAAGGAAAATCCAGGTCAACAGATACTCATTCACAAGCAAGGACACATCTACCTTCCACCATGTCATCAGCCCCTCAATCCATGCCTGAAACCCCTTCCAAACTTCCGGCAGCTGTCAAGTCAAGAACTCCTCTACCAGAAGGTCCAACAAACGGTGCTCACAAGACGACAACGGCGCCACCCAAAAGGGACGTCCCTGAAACCTCTGTAGGGGAGACTCAGTTGCCATCGTATACCCCAACACCCGAACCTGAGACTATCCCTGCCAGCAGACCTGCAGAAATCGACAGTCAATCTCGCCAGGAACCCGAGCAGTCCAACGACACCGACGAGGAAGAGGAGGACGATGGGGAGTCCATTTTGAGGGGCTTTGAATGGCCCGATTTTGAGCATCGCTATACCGACACTCTCAAGAGCAAATTCGAAGAAGAGTGCGACATCATCGAGGAGTTTGATGCATGGGCAGCAGTAACTATCCCCTCTCTGTTTCGTCTTGTAAGCCGATTGTATTAACTCAAAGTGTAGGGCTTCATTTCCTGGGCTCAAGCCG
The DNA here is from genome assembly GCA_020726505.1 of Leptodontidium sp. MPI-SDFR-AT-0119. NCBI lineage: Eukaryota > Fungi > Ascomycota > Leotiomycetes > Helotiales > Leptodontidiaceae > Leptodontidium > Leptodontidium sp. MPI-SDFR-AT-0119. Next base: position 476,919 of record JAHLEZ010000013.1, on the reverse strand, counting down.
GTGCTGAGCATGACAACGGCAGAATGTCTAAGAGGTGAATTGGTCTGTGCCAAGTCTCCATAGTATCACTAACAATGTGCAGACTCAAAACTCGCATAGAGTTTACCCAGCAGCAGGAGAGCTCCTTGGAAGACAAGAAAAAGCACTGTAAGTGGCTTTGTGCAAATCAATTGGCTCATCTACTGACAACGTGGCAGACCTTGGAGTTGTCGCCGCTTTTCAAACAGCTATGGATATGCTGCGACGACAATGATCAACCATACTCTTTTGTTACATCTCGTCTTGCTTATCAAAGAATACGCGTCCAACTTGTATTTTTCGTTTTCTGGAGTCATATGTAGCAGGTGCTATTTTCAGGCGCAGGTCTACCAAAAAGGAGTGGATTCCTTCCGCGGCGCTTTCAGCTAGCTACCTAGCTATCTAGATACCCAATTCGCAAATTCTACATCTAATGGACCACTTCCGCATTGCTCAGTTGGCTCAAGCTATCCACAAGTAGACAGCACGCTTCTATTAGAGAGAGCTCGAAATTAGTTCACAAGGGCGGACCTAAATTCATTCTAGGTATTATGGCACTATACAACAATGGGATGCCCTGCCTGTTGTTTAGGTGATTGAACCTTACCAGCTCAACATGTTTGCTGTGAAAAAAATAGCAGGGTTGGTGGTCTGAAATCGAGTACAATGTGACTTCCAGACGACTTGTTTGAAATCATGCCAGCCTGCCGATGGGAAGGGTGACATCTCGGAGGTACTTGTACTCCGATAAAAGCATGCCTATGAAAGCAGCCCCAACTTTGGTCTGAGAAAGTTTTGATTGGGAAGAGCACTGCTGCAATATTTGCCTTTGTCGAGTTAATTCCACTGCAGACATTGTCTTTTTGAGATGTTAGAATTATCCAACGGACATACTAATGACCGTGAGGCCTCGATACTCAGTTCATATGCAGCAAATACGATCTGGTACCTGGATCGTCGAAACGTCACTCCACTCCCTACGTCCGTCGGCCCTGAATCGACGTACTTTTTAATTGGATAGACTGGTTGCGGGACAGTGAGTTCGGCCGAAATAGCATCACAACACCCTGAAATAAGCGATTCTGGGGTTAAGCGAGTGCGGACAAGGAAGACAGGAGACACGTACCTGGCAAGCCTCTGATTCTGATACTTGTAGGCTAATAATCGTGGAGGACCAGATCTAAATCGGTTGGAAGTGGTGCGATGTCCTAGATAAGAAAAGTGTCGCTCAGGCCATGATATCAATTCGAATTGCGAAAGTGGCTTCGCATTCGTCTGTGAAATTCCGCCATGACAGTTAACGGACGTATCTTGGGCGTGAGTTAATGAGAGATGAATATAAGTAGTTCATTCAATGTTGAGTCTTTCTTTCTATCGACTTCAAAAAGCACAATTTGAAACACCAATTGTTTCACACTAGCAAGCACTAGTCTCACCAAAAATTTCTTCTCAACAATCCACATCACTCACACAACCTCGTGTTATTCCAAACACCATCATGGGTTTGTTTTCAAATACAAAGCCTCCGCTCACGGAGAAGAATCTTCCGGATCAGTCAGGAAAGGTTAGTACCCCTCTCCCCTCTCAAAATACCTTGCTCATCCACATCCTTCCAGATCTTCATAGTCACCGGCAGCACAGGCGGTCTAGGGAAAGACCTCGCCCAAATTCTGTACACCCAAAATGCAAAGATCTACATGGCAGCTCGCTCGGAAGAGAAAGCCCGCCAGGTGATAGACGAAATTAAGGCCAAATACACCACATCTAAAGGAGCTTTGGTCTACCTCCACCTCGACCTCAACGATTTGACAACTATCAAAGCCTCAGCTGAGAACTTCCTCGCTCAGGAAAAGTCCTTGCATGTTCTTTGGAACAATGCTGGCGTTATGCGCCCCCCTCAGGGAAGTGTTACGAAGCAAGGTTATGAGCTTCAGATCGGCACAAACAACCTCGCTCCATTTCTCTTCACTAAACTTCTCACGCCGCTCTTGAAAGCGACTGCTAAGGTCTCACCTCCTGGCAGTGTCCGCGTCGTTTGGGTGTCGTCTTCCGCAGCAAAGAACTTCTCACCAGAAGGTGGTGTGGATGTCACGAATCTCGATTATCATGTTGACATGGGCGTCTGGCCGAAGTATGGGATCAGCAAAGCCGGGAACATCTATCATGGAACGGAGTATGCGAGACGGTTTGGAAATGATGGAATTCTCAGCCTGGTGAGCAGTTTCCCGCTCTGGCTTTCGATTCAAGTATACTGACCAAAGTAGTCTGTGGATCCAGGATATCTGAAGACCGATCTGTACCAGAATCTTCCCCGATGGCAGGCGACGTTCATGAACCTGCTCCTGCATGATCCTATCTACGGGGCTTATACAGAACTCTTTGCCGGTCTGTCGACTGATATTAACGTGTCGAATAATGGCGAATTTGGTAAGTTTATTAGCAAGCAGAAACAAATCGGTGTACAATAGACTGACAAGACACAGTTGAACCATGGGGCAAGATAACACCTGCTAGAAAGGACATTGAGTTGGGAAGGAAGTCCCGAGAAGAAGGCGGAACTGGCATTGCCGCTGATTTCTGGGACTGGTCCGAGAAGCAAATTGCTGCGTATACATGAGGGTTTCTGGCTCTTTAGTAATACTGATGGATGAGCACTATTTACTCGACTTTTGTTTTATTTCTGAAGGCACAAAGATATGGAAGAAACTGAAACCTCATGGAATGAGGCTAAATCTAATCTAATTCATGACAAAGTGGCGTCTGGTTGCCCCTACTAGTAAAATTGCAACGATTCCGGCCCCCAATGCACATGTGCGGCTGAGCTGAGATGATCGGATAAATCACACTTAAGTTTGAGGGGTTCTTCAACCTTGAGGTTTTCCCCATCTGCATTTCTATCGCAAGTAATCGGTGCAGAATGAGACTTTTCAGTACGCAAAAGGTCCAATTCGTCGAAGTTTATGGCTCCGACGTCACTTCTTATGCGATATTATCTCACACTTGGTCTGATGGGGAAATCTTACTCCAGACTCTAGAGAGAGATGAAATCCACGATGCGCCGTGGTCAGCCCTCAGCGAAGATCCCCCAGAGGTTCTGAGGGGGAACAAAGCGAAGGGCTTCAAAAAGGTACTGAGAACAACTGAGATTGCTCGCCGAAATGGGTACGATCTTCTCTGGGTGGATACCTGCTGCATCGATAAAACCAGCAGTGCCGAGCTATCCGAGGCGATTAATTCCATGTATCGCTGGTATGGGGGAGCCGAAGTTTGCTATGCCTATCTCTCTGATGTCCCAGCAGCCTCAACCGAGTCTCCGTTCGAACCAAATTCTAAATTCCGGCGGAGTTGATGGTTCAATCGAGGATGGACTTTGCAAGAATTAATTGCTTCAAAGCAGGTAGAGATATTCGCTAGCGATTGGAGCTATCTCGGAGCCAAAACAGGAGACATGGATTTCACGAAACTGCTAAGTGAGATCACTGGGATTCAACTCGATGTACTTCTAGGCGAACTTAGCCCCCAGGATATGAGCATTGCTGCACGGATGCATTGGGCTGCTGAGCGACAGACTACACGTGTAGAGGACATCGCCTATTGCCTCCTGGGTATTTTCGATGTTAATATGCCGCTTCTTTATGGCGAAGGAAAACGAGCATTCATCAGACTTCAAGAGGCCATTCTGACCAAGGAAGAAGACCAATCACTTTTCGCATGGCATTCTGAACTTCTACCTACAAGCACTCTTGGCGACATAGGGCAAACAGGTGGCATCAGTGGGCTCTTGGCCGACTCACCAGATTGGTTCTCGGATGACAACGAGATCGAGACGTCAATGCCTATGATTCTCAAGAGTAGTCCATCTGCTGTTACAAGCAAAGGCTTGAGGGTCGACTTCCTGCTACTACCATGTACCGAAGACCAACCCATCGCTGAAGCTGACTTTCGTGTTGTGCTGAACTGCGAGAGACTTCGAGACGGGCAACGAGAGTCCCCAGTCATATATCTGAAGAGGATATGGGGAATGGGTGACCAATTTGCCCGTGTTCGGCCGGACCTCAAACACTTTACTCCGCCCGTGGTTGACGTCCTGGATGTTGGCATCCACGAACGTGTTTTCATTAAGCAGGACCCTTGGTCGGATATGCGCACAATTCGTATAGTAGCAGCGAAGGATGGCTCTCAGCTCCAACTTCCTAGCGGCACCAGTGACCGTCGTGTTGCTGCTGCTAATTGGAAGATCAAAGATGCCTGGCCGAGGAAAGGCTGGGCTGAGAATATGCAGACCTTCCAAACTCGAGAGTTTACTTTTGGGATACCTTGTGGAGTCCTTCGACTTGAAATTAATGAGTCTGGCCAACCCACTACTGTTGATGTTGCTGTTGGGATGCACGCTCCGAGCGAGCGGCTTTCACGAAGTTGGTGCCAGTAAGTTCTCTTCCTCCAATTTTCCTCTCCCTTGTAGCAATTCGTGTTTTGACAACCCTGCTACTTTGAAGTCATGCTTGAAGGAACTCCGTTAATTTAGATATCTCGTTCCAGGATCATGAATCTCAACTCCTTCCTTAAACCCGAGAGTGCATTCTCGTGGGCGAAGCGAGAGGCAGAGTCTTCAAATATTGTTTACAATAGTCTTTCGACCCAAGATATTCATGGTGCGGATGTACCAACCTGGATTGTTGTGACTGAACGAAATCGAAAAGGAAGGCTTGATATCGCTTTACATGTCTTGTCCGATAAGCCTCGTGTTGAAAATGAGCTGCCCATCGATAGAGGATATGGACATATCATACCTCTATTGACCCTCACCGAGGAAGAATTAAGAGGTCAAGTTCTGAACATGAACCGCCATCCAATTTACCACTTACCCACACGATTAGAGACCTGGAACTACTGGCAGGTAGAAACAAAGCTGTTGATGGGTGATATATGTGTTGTTGACTCCATCGAAATGAGCGTGTTCCCCCGTATATCTTTCGGCTCGAAAGTACGGATCAAGTCGCGGCACGACATCTTCCCACCATCTGGATCTATGGAGGAATATTGCCTCAAAGCTTTGCCTATCGACGATAGGGAGACGCGCCGCCTTGTCGAAATTCTCTTCGGATACGACGAAACTGGAACTAAAGGCGATTTTGAAGCCTCGCGCATCTTAGATGCTTCACGCATTTTGGAAAGCAGACCCGATTCCTTTTTGCAGCTTCACCCTGTCCACTGGGCTGTAATTGGGGGTCAAGTCGAGATTCTACGTATACTGCTAGACTCAGGTCTCAGTGCAGTAGGAAAATCTCAAAGGCGTCTGACGCCTCTACATCTGGCGTTCCTCCTTCCGGATGCGCATGTAAGCAACCTTCTCTGGACAACTATTCATCCATCCGGCGAAGAAACTCCGTGGGCTGAATTGCAAGAAAACTTGGAACCCACTGTTAACAACGAAGACTATCCACTCCATTTCGCGGCTGCCTACGCAACGTCCACGGAATTCTGGGAGCCAACTGAACTTCTCAGTATATCTCAGATGGGTGGTGGTCCACTCACAAATCGCTTGGGAGAGCGACCGATTCACCGAGCTGCGGCTATGGGAAACGTCGCTGCTGTTCGGAACATCATGATTGAAGATAGTTCTCGCTATGTCAGCGAAGTTGGCAAGATGGATCTTCAAGGTCGGACGCCACTTTGGCACGCAGCATGTGGCGACAGCACAGGTGCAATCGCAAAGATTCTAATGGATTCCGGTGCCTTTCCAGACATAGCTGATAACGATGGCCTCGCACCAGTCCATGTAGCCTGCCGTCAGGGCTCAATTCGTTTTCTCAAGAGACTAGCAGCAAGCGGTGCAAACCTGAGTCTTCCCGCAGGTGCGTTAGGTCTGCTTCCCAGCTACTTTGCGGCTGTTTTTGGCCACAAGCTATGCATGGAGTTGTTATTAGCAAACCAGGCTGAGACTGAATCTTACATTGCGGATGGTGCTGCTTTGTATGCGCTGCATTTAGCAATTGCCAACGGTCAGGAGGCTTGTGCCCGCGCGATCTGGTTCGCTGCTGATCCCAAGCCCTATTTCGATGGGTGGAGTCTCTGTATCTTACTCGAGGCATCAGGAACGGTCCTCAAGTGGATGTATCTTCAAGTCAATGATGAGCACTGGCTTGCGACTGAGAACCCCGGGCAAGCAGGTGGTACGGAAGCGTTTGTTTGTTTTAGTGACGAGGCCAGCTCGCCTAAGTTGTGGGTGAGACCCAGCATTTCTAAGTCCACAGTAGAGGAGGACGTAGATGCTGACTTCGACGACGATGCCGACGACGAAACTGTAACCGGAGTTTATGATAATGAACTAAAGGACTTTAAGATTTTGGCCAGAGAGGATACCAATGATACGAATACGGCCGTTATAGCTGGACCAGAACTCCGCTTACCCATCCGCTCGAGCTCGCCAGAAAGCTCGGAGCCTAAGATATTCAACAAGGCTCGTCGCATAATGAAATCGGTCTTTCACAGTTAGCTACCTTTCGATTCGAATCCATAACTTTGCTGGAGCAGGTCCATTTTTGTCCCAGGGAGAGCCGAGAAGTTGCAGACAATAGGGACTAAGAATAGTTCTGGAGTTCTTTCAATTTTTACCATGTATGGACGAGAAGCTAGAAGGCAGCCACTTATGGATGATTACAACGTTCCTGTGAGCTCTTTAGGGATTAATTACCAAAGGATATGGTCATTTTCCTCCACCGAATTACGCTTCTTTCATTGGCCAGGTTGCTGAGCCGCCCTGTTCGAACTGGGGCCCGAGCCTCACTTCTCACCTCGAGAATTTCGAACAACTCATTCTTGTTCTGAATTTTGCATCAAACACAGACATCATCACAAATTTCAACTTCACCACCGGTGGACTCTCAATGGGTTATATGACGTATGTCTTCGCCCATATTTTCTCCGTCCTATTCCCCTCTGAAGTTCCCCGACGAAATACGCCTTCTCGTTCTCCAACCTGCTCGGCTTGAATATGTCCAGCTTGGATTGGTTTCTCAGCTAGAGTGGCAAATCAAACATGTCCGGCTCTCCCAAAATCCTCGATATGAAGCGCTCTCTTATGTGTGGGATCAGAATCCGTTTACTGAAGAGAGGGATGCAACGCTGGGGCATTTAACAACAAATCTGTCTCGGGCTCTAGAGCACCTTCGCACAGTGGCTGGGCCTGGTGGCCGAGTTCTATGGATAGATGCTCTGTGCATTAACCAAAAGGACGTGAATGAGCGCAATCATCAGGTTACTCAAATGGGTGAGATTTATTCTCGTGCTGAAAGTGTCATTTTGTGGCTGGGAGAAGGCAACTCGGCAACTGGATCAGCGATTCGTATGCTCTCAGCACAGTCTTCGGAACAGTGGATCATCGAAAGTTACTACAAGCCACCGGATGTCACCCCTTGGATCCAACTACAGACTTTGATGGCCTTTAGAGCTCTCTGCAGGCAGAAGTACTGGACGAGGTTGTGGATCATTCAAGAAGTTCTGTTGGCTACAAATATTGAACTGCAATGGGGTGACGAGGTGTGCCAGTGGTCACAGCTATGTTGGTTTGTAGACAGCATAGGCACCGATTGGCTGGAGGAAGAGTTTGACGTTCTCCACAATCTTAAGGTCTCCATCATTGAGGAAATACGATCGAGCATGACAGCGAGGCTGTGTGGAGATTGGGTGGATCGCAAGGCCAAGATGAGCTTCACGATCGACGCAAAGCCGGTGTTTAGTTCACTCATTGCACTCTGCTCGAAGTATGGCGGAGCCAACTGTGGGGATCCGAAAGACAAGGTATTTGGACTCCATTCTCTGGCAGAGAGCTGTTGCAGGGCAGCAGTCCCTGTCGATTACGGATTACAGCTGGCACAAGTACACCGCCAGGTGCTTGAACACTGCATGACACGGCACGAGCGCTGGGACAGCATCATCGGTGCCTCGCAAGAATTCCATAAGCAATTGAAAATATCGATATCTGAGTACTTGAGTCGATCAGGACGTCTTTTGAACATAAGCAGTTCGGATGCCAGCACCCAGGCAGTGGGATACAGCACATCGAGCGTCATATACACCAGCCCTCCAAATTTTGCAAAATCGGCGGAAACCAAGTCAGTTCCTATAACACGGCAATGCAAAGAAGGATTGTTAGAAAATTACAAACTCCGCCCTAAATACGATTCACAAAAGTTCAACCCCCTCTTAACTTATCGATTCGAGCTTGCTGTTTCTGCCTACCAGAATTATAGTCAATCAGCAGCTGAACAGCTGCCAGGAACGCTGGCCTACTCTCGCGGTCGTTGCAAACTCGATGGAGAAGCCATAGAATTGATCTTGCTCAATGCTCGACTATTCACAAGAGGAGTTTCTATGACGCGTACCAGGATCGCCATCTCCAGCTCAGGCATTATCTACTTTGTCCCGAGTGTTACAAGACCTGGAGACGTTTTCTGTGAAATGCCCTCCTCAAGCATTGTCTTGATAGCGAGAAAGAGCACATGGCCCGGCCATGACCTAATCGGACGTGCTATCCAATTTATGTCCGACCCGACAGAGAACCCTTCAAACTTTTCGTTCAGTCCGATGGATGTGCAACAGATGAAGGAACTTGGGCGCGAAGTTACTCTGCGCCTCGGTCTCGATACTCTGCAGATGATGACTGCGTGGTCTCCTGCATGATCAGATATCGACCTATCTAAGGAGGGCGAGATGAGAAAATCAACAATCGACCAGCCCGGAGTTCAAACTCATCTGGAACTTCTCGCTGGTCTCAGAAAATACTGCCAGTCTGCATTGCCATTCATCATCGGCGCAATATCACAATGGGAATGGCGGGGTTGAATACGAGCATGACTTGGATATTGTCCAGTTTTCAAAAGACATTTTTCGAAGTTACCCTACAAGTTCTATAAATTGAAAAAGGAATCATGGGCTCCTAGTACACTTATAGGGATATCTCAACGAGGCATTCTCCAGTCATGAAACATTTTGTTCTGTAAAATCTATCAAACATATGCACTCGGGACAGCATTGAAAATTTCAACCATTCTGGAGCTTCAAAGAACTTTCTTGGACTCTCTTCATCAAGCCATCTTGAGAACTAGTGAATTACACTTTTACCTAGGCCAATTATTTACGAAGAGAGGAGACTTCTCAAATAGGTTATGATCATTTGTTTGTGGAATTCAAAAAAAAATTTTAAATTTACGTGTAAGAACATCTCCAAGCTGTCAGGACTATAAACCAGTAGAAGACCGATGCGAAAGAAGAATCCACTACCTGCGAGATGAACAAAGCGGGGCAGAACAGAGATCTGCAGGCGGCAATAGAGCGCAGGATAACGAAGAGCACGAAGTCAATGATGACGAGGGATCCTACTGTCAAGTAATTTTCTTTTCAGAATCACCCACGTGTTTTGAGATAAAGCGGAAGGAAAAAGAGTTGGTAGTTTGTTTACAGTACAACATCTACTTGCTCAGCAATTTGTGAATGTTGACCCTATCCTAGAACATCTTACAAAAGAGATAATCACAGTCCCCTCCAAAGGATATTAACTGAGAACGCAATAACCCTGCGATCAACTTTTTGTACTCCATCGAACCTAATCGAAAGTCCCCGAATCACACCAATTCAATTTCACCTACTCCTTCCTCGTCATCTTCATGCCACTCCTCACCCTGCATCACTCCCTCCAAATAACACGCACCAACTACCTCATACATTCTTTCACCTCCCTCTTCCTTTTTCTTTCCTTTCCCCTTCTTCTTCCGATTTCTACCCTTATTAGGGCTTGTACCTTTGACCTTGCGTAAAACAAAAGGTACGCTCATTCCGCTTAGCAGCGCAATTACGTCTCCAACTCGGGCGTGAGGAGGCGCTATACCCAGCAAATCTCTTGCATTTGATGAGCAACTGGCGACGATCAACGTCTGCGCTGTGGAACATAGCCGGGTGGTGGTTGAGAGTAAATTTCCGTCTTCGAGTAGAGCGCGAGCGCATTCCTCCACTGCTTTTATTGTGACAGGTGAAGATTGAGCTTGCGATGGTATATGACTACTCATCGCCGCCACCCAACGCTGGAAGTCCTCGCGGTACCGGGTTTCATCCTGGACTGCGAAGTCGGCTTGAGTGTGGAATAGGCGGAAGACTTTTGCGGCCTTGTCTTTCTCCTTGTCTTTCTCCGTACCTTCCTCCGTGCTTGAGGGGGGTGAATAGAAGCGGGGTTCTACGGAAAGAGATACCCTGGCTAGAAGGGTACGGGTTGCGTTGGAAAATGGCGGGGAATTTAGCGGGGTGGATTTTCGTTTCTAGGGATTGGCTAGAGAGGAGGAATGCAGTGTGTGATCGTTACTATAATAACAGCTTGTGAGATTATTCTTGGGGTTTCGTTATATTCAGGATACTGAGCAGAATCGATAATGGTAAAGACCGGTTGAGAGCCTTTTGCCGCATTGAAATTGCCTCTACCTATGCGTTGATGGGGCTTACTGAGATCCGGGACCCAGCTTGGGACGTTTGGGAGTTTATCTTGAGATACGTCTTTCAATAGTTCAAGCGACTCGTGCCATCTAAGAAAAGCGCAAGTAAATTCAAAATATACCTGTTCTAATAGCTTCGTCCAGTCTGCCGCTGGCAGTATAAGATCTAACTCCTCAAACACACCGTAAAGAGCAAACACTTTGTCCCTGTGATCTTTTACATCTCTGCCTCGGAGCAGGTTTAGAACGCCTAGAAGCTTCTCCCGGAGGGTTTGGTCCCAGTTTCTTCGTACTCCTTGAGCGATTACAGGAGTGATGAAGGAAGTCACGACACTAGATAGGATGAGAGCCAAGAACCATAGTCGTTTAGGTGGATCTGTCGAGATGAAAGGTCTTTCGTTCGTGAGGATCCATTGCCCAGTTACAGCAATGATAATCGCTTTCTAAACATAACCTAGCCATCTGATGCTACCCCTTTCCAAGAAATCCAAGATACCATAAAAGGGTTTACCATAAAGACCATCTCTTTGCATCCACCTTCTGACTCGAGCTTCTGAAAGCTCGGATTTCGCGTAGAGGTCGAGCCAGAATGATTCGCCTGTAAGAATTGACTTGAACTTCTCTGTAAGATTAACATCGTTCTTGTCTTTCTAGTTCAAACATACATCGATAATAAGCCCAATTCAAGTCATTCCACCTAGTCGAGTTATCGCCACAAACAATAAAGGGCTCGTTTGCCATAACCAGTTCTTGTATGGTCCACATGCGCGTGAACCACTCCCCGCCTATGAGCTCGGCCATCGCCGTTGGGTCATACGTAGGCGCTGTTGCAAACCTCCACCGGATCTTTTCTAGAAGAGGCTTCAGCTGACGCACAATAGTTGCTCTTGGATATCTGGCCTAGAGGGCAGACTTACCAATGTGTTCTGGGACCAGGCTGGCAATCTTGAAGACTTCTGGCGGCCACATCATTCCTGGGAAACTTCTCATCTTGACGCTTGAATATGGGCCATGGTGTCTCGCTGCATACTTAACCCAACAAATCGCGTCATCAGACCTCTGAGTCTTGACGCCTAGCCAGATTAATACTCTCTTAGCTTTACCATATATATCGCGCATCAGGGGGATTTGTTGACTCTTCTCGTTATTATCATTTTGATTGATACAGATGGCGTCGATCCAGATATGCTGGAGCTTGAGGTTCCTGGTCAGGCTTCGTAGAGCATCGTCGCAATTCTTTGTAATGGGGATTTTCACCCCGGAGCATAGCATACTGCATGTTGGATGGTCTTTATCGGGGCCCCATGGATATGAAAGAGCATCATAGACCGGATTAGCATCGAGGGAGACGATTTCAAGAGTTTCTCTGAGGAGGTTATTTTCTTCAGCACAAGGAGGATCCAATTTAAGAAGGCGAATATTGCGTTGACGGAGATTGCACACTCGGTATAGATCCTCCCTTTTCCTCAACTCCTCCCTTTCCTCCAAGGACACGCCACCAACACCAGCTTGGGCGCTGTGAAGAGTCTCATATCCTACCGAGAGTTCTGAGTTTCCCATGCGAGTGCTTTGTAGTTGCGTAGCTAGATCCGACATTTTGGGACTGGCTCATGTGACAACGCCCGAACTTGCCCTAGGTTCAGCTTAATCTCCATGGGTATTTGCGTTATTTGCGGATTGACAACCGATACGTATATGATCAATGCGATGTGTCTTATGGAGGGCCCATTGTTGATGCCAGACTGTGATATTTGTAGACGTTCAGCCATGGCTGTCAACTGACCCTCATACTAGCCGGATCTGTGCTAGTTCTGAACTGGCCAATTGCTACTATGTGTGCATCTCTTGTGGGACTCTCACGTTATTTCCCTCTGCTCCTCTTCAACCGCCATTTTCCTGGAATTTTTAGCAGTCATAGCTCATCAAGGTCGTCTTGACATCATCTACACGGAGTATTTCCCATAAGGTGAATACCATATTGGAAGTAGGTGTTCTTGAGTAGCAGCTGATCGAGGAATGTGACAGCTAGCAGGTGTTGTTATCTTCCTTCTCGGATTACCGCCTCGAAGTAGTAACGGGGCAGGCAGTGTAGACGGAACATACTCCGATCGGAGCTAGCAATACCTAGATAATCCGCTAACACTACGGCAGTTCTCCCAAGTCTGTATCAATGGTTCTTCGATTTCTGATATTTGGGTAACAAAAACACACAACATGGGTATCGTAGGCTGGCGAAAGGGCAACTACGCTGTATTGCCCAGACTGCTTCTGAATTTGACCATGGGACAATAGAAAGCGGTTCTTGGGTTTCAATGCACTGATGTCTTTATCGGAAATCTTCCTGTCTTCCGAGATGGCTCGATCAAGCGCAATAAGCATGCCCCCTTGTCGAGTGTTTACAAGGAGACATCTCTCTTCGAACGGCTGTTGGAACAGACAAGTCAAGGGGATACAGAAGCACAAGTTGTTCAAGCTGACGAGGATGGTGTCCATATCGGCCCAGCGAATTGTGGTCCACCGGATGTCCCATTGTATCTTGACATCGAACGCCCATCCCAGGTTGAAGATCTATGGCTAGGACTCTGTGGTCGAGTGGGAAGAGTTTCCATTGGGAACTTCGGCGTCTTCGACATCTTCCGCGGCCTCATCGGGAGCTTTGACCTGAAGCAAGTCATTCAGATGAGGACTTCCAGTGGCTGTGTTCACCAGCGTGATAACCAACGATCAGGGCCGTTCTTTACTGTATCGACATCGGTTTGGGCATCTCGAGGCATTGGAAGAAAGCCAAGCGGAGACCCAAGTCATGCCCCGTTCATTCCAGTCGAAGATGATGCGGATTGGGCAATCTTTCTTTCTGGAGAGCCCGGGTCTCGGATATCGTTTGGGTGCCCGCAATGTCTCGTTGAGGAGGGATCTGACAAGCGCCATTTTGGCGGTGACAAGTCTCGGTTGATCATAGGATACGAAAAGTAGTCAAACCCCGTACAGTGTAATAAGTCTTTTTAAAGAAGCTTAATATTGTAGAGTTCATAAGTCTCCGCTTCTGTTCTAACTAGAGTCATGGATACCCAATAGTGCCAGGAACTTTGACTTGCGGGACAAAAGCTGAGAAGGAGCTTGTATGTTGATGCTTTTCAGAGTGTCCAACCAGTCTCTTAGCTGACTTCAACTGACCACTGGCTTAGATGCTTGGCTTCATTTGCATTGTTCTAGAACCAAAGCCTATTTGACTAAACCACAAATATATGTTGCCGAATTGGTGACATAAATGGATGAAATCAACCAGTGCAAATGCCAGCATATTGAAGAAAAAGGAGCAACAGAAGCAGAAAGAAAAATAACAATCGAGGCATATTGAAGGTTAAGAGTCCCACTTAGGAGCATGACAATGTCTGCTTGAGAATGTCATTGCTGATGTCAAGATAACGTGTAGTTACTGCTAAAGTCAAAAGCGCGTCACTAGTGCCATCTGCTTAGCGCGATTTGGATATGGACCCTTGATTCTTGATCGGAACCTCCTCCAGATACCAAAGCTCAACAATGTAACTGCCATTGTTTATTTGCCATCAGCTGTGGCAGATCGTCTCAACTATGGCATCGCTCGCAATTTCGCAGGTTTGTATTGTCTTGAAAGCCACTCCGAATCTGCTAACATTTAGGCAGGATGACCTCTCATCTTTCCACGCGAGGCATTTCTCCACCAGCTGTGCCAACCACTTCTCAGAGCAATTTCTTGGTCCGATAGAAGAGGAATATTACGAAGAGGAAGTCGACGATGGTCTAGGGTACTACGAAGATGGTGTCAAACGAACCTTGACCGACGAGCAGATCGCGATATTCAGACATTCCGAGATCGAGGCTTTACTGCGAGAGCGACGCCTTGCAGCAGAGGAGAAGGAACACCAGGAAAGGTATGAGACGAAAGAAACTGTATCTGTGAAAGGAGTCGCGCAGACCCAATATTCTGTGCTGGAAGAGGTGGAGGATGGCGAGCTCGAGGAAGAAAGTCCTGCTAGCGGTGCTTCCACCCTCGTATCCTCGAAACCCGAGCAGCGCATGACGAAGAAGGAAAAGAAGACACAGAGGGCAAAGCAGCTGGGCTTCTTCAAGCAGAATGTTAAACCCGATCTACGGAAGAGGACTTGGGACAAGGTTGATACTGGTCTGGGTAGTCTGGATTACGATGAAGATGAGGGCGCATCCAACAAGGCTCCCGCAAAACCAGCACAGCGACGACGCATATCCTACGACGATTGAGGGCCATTTTTATCCACTGCAGGAGCAGTATGGGCGGTACGCGGCCAGCTGCTGCTATCAGCTCGGAGCGTCGTGCCAGAACTAAAAAGGCCTAAATCAGAATCCACACAAGTCCAGGTACGCTGTCACAGCTCTTTCATTTTAAATTTCCCTCTCCCCGAAGTCAAATGATGAAAGCCAAATGTATCGTCATCCTTAGTCTGAACCCCTGGAAAGCTTTAGCCATCACCGTCAGTTGGGATGCTTATTGCGATTCGGGTCTTTGATGAAACAACAATCTTCTCTCTGAAAATACTTCACTCTACTTTTCGCAAGAATAAATTTGGTCATACAAGCACCCAATCTAACTTTGGCACATCAAGGATCCTTGTAAATATGACCATTCCTTGGGTTATTTCCGGAACCTCGACTTTCGACCTCGCCGACATCTGCTGCTTGCATGGCTAACGTTGAATACTTAATCGGGAGCACCTCAACGGCTAGGACCCGTCCTGTCCTACAACAAAGTCATACAACTAGACATCATTCACACCCTGCTTTGACGTCTCTGGGAATTGCACGACCGGATTCAAGGCGAGAGTTCCAGGCGGGTGCGTCCACAAGGACTTATTTGACAATGGGTACAGGATCAGCGACCTGCTGAGTCATGTTTCATAGCACGGATTCTGTAGGCAGTGGTGATAGGAGTGTTACGGTCACGAGGCTGCATGTCAGCCTCGTCATTCAGGATATGGCTAGTAGATTAAGCTTAAATGCGAACAACCTCCCTAGCCTCCTACAACCTCAATCTTCCCTTTACAAATCCTCCTTTTCCAAAATGAGTGACCCTCCTAGCTACGACCAACACCTTCTCGACCGCTTGAACGCCCTCAGAAAATCAAGCGTCGAATTCGATCCATCCAAGTAAATCCGCATTCCTACACGTCACATCACATGCTGAACATCAGTAGACCGAAACCCATCTCTCCCACAGTATCAACACCAGAAACAGATCTCTCCGCTCGTCTAAAGAGTCTTCGAAATGACACTATATCATCCTCTCCATCTCCATCTCCAGCGCCGAAATCCCAATACGTCAAACCCACTACCGATCCAGACTCGATCTTCCCATCTGCACAGGGTGAAGACCCCGACCCGCTTCGTGACCCCTTTAACACAGACGACAAGACCCTCGACGAACTTCTCGCTGATCTAGGACCTGAAGATCAATGGACGTTGAATCCTGACGACCCAAAGGATATCCAGAAATTGCTCGATGAAGCTAAGGGTGCTTTACCCCGCGACGGAGAAGCCAACGCTGAATCCAAGGATCTGGATCATGAGGATGAATCAGAAGGCAAGGCAAGGCGGACGGATGGACAGTATCTGACCAGGGATCTGGATATGTCTGCATTTGCACTTGATGATGGGGAAACTGAGGAGAGAGGCAAGGGAAAAGGGAGAATGGATCTCGAGCAGGAATCACGTGAAGCTCAAGATATCGTGGCCAGGATGTTAGATGAAGTTAACCTAGAGAGAGCAAATGAGCCTAGAGAGGAAGAAAGAAGCACATTGCCTGAGCGGTCGAAAGATAGCGAGGAAGATGAAAGCGGTGGTCTATCCCTTCCTTCAGCGCCATCTGCCCTGCCAGAAACAGTAGAAACCAGCAAGAAGTCTCTTGATTTCGAATCGGACATAGCAGCGCGGATGGCGGCTCTCTCTGGTCTATCTACGAACTCTCTAGGCTTGCCATCAGCACCTACGTTCAAGCCGATTGATAAGTCTGTTAAGGGCGTGATGAAGAAGTTCACGGACGAGGAGGTGGATAGTTGGTGTATCATCTGTCAAGATGACGCTACGGTGAAGTGTATGGGCTGTGATGGCGATCTCTATTGCGCGAGTTGTTGGAAGGAGGGTCATATGGGTCCTGATGTTGGATATGAGGAGAAGACGCACAAGTGGGTGAAGTATAGGAAGCCGAATTAAGTCTCAGCTTATCCTCTGCAACCATTCAATATATCCATTACTGCTATGCTACGCTCAAAAACAAAAGTTAATAGCTTGGTTGAGGATATTGCAAAGATCGGAATACCACTGCAGAACCCAGATTAAGGAAATTGGGTATCATTAACGACTAAGTCTCTTCCAGAACCGCCTTCGCAAACCCCTTCCTCACCAACTCCTCCTTCAAATCATCAACTCTAAACTCCTCCCACCTCACCAACCTAGCAGAAGCTCTCACCATTATCAAATCCACCTCGACCTCCTCCTCACCCAACACCTCTCCCCAAAGCCCTCCATATTCAACGCCCTCCAACCTCTCCAAGCCCATCTGATCACTCCCCTCCCTCCTCTCCCTCTCCCTCTCCTTCCTCCTCTCTCTAACCCCCAAAACCCACCCCAGAAAGCCCTGATTACCGCCCTTATACGTCGTATTGACAACAATCTTACTATGGAACAACACACTCCTCTTCTTCCCACCTCTCATCCACTGAACCTTCACAACAGCCTGCAGAGGCTGCAATCGTCTGGACCACCTATTCTCACACAGTTTCCACAAATCACCTAATCTAAACCCAGACGGGAAATGCATGACGCTCGTCCGCTCGTAATAAGTCCTATCCCGACCAACTTCAATCGTCTCTTTAACTCTCGCTCTAGTGATGAGAGGGAGCCCTGTGAGGACTAACATTCGTCGCCAACTTGCATTCTCGAAATTGAATCGCTCAAGCGGAGTCTTCTCTCGCACTTGCTGCGATATTGAGGGATCGATACCAAGTGAAGCACCAGCGAGATCAGGATACTGGCGTTCGTGACGTGGGAATTGGAGATAGAGTGGGAACTTCTCTTTTACTTGGAGGAATGGGTGCAGAGACGTGGGTATCTGTGGTTGGGAGGGATGCATGTGCAGGATGCGTAGGAGGGACGGCGTATTAAGGATAGTGGTGTGCCATGTTTTGGAGACGAGGGTTCCGCGGATGAGGAGGTCTGAGAAGGGCAGGTGGGAGAGGATTGCTATGAGGAGTTCGGGGGTTGAGAGAACGTGGTGCGTGGACGGTGTGGTCATTTTGTTGGGGATGAGAGAAGGAAAGGAAATGGAATGGGAAGAGATGCGAAGTATGATGTTCGTAGAGTTGAATCCTCAGCCTTGGATGTGCCTCTACGCCCGAGAGCCTGCATGGTAGACAAGGCTGAAGATAAGTACTGGAACAATAGTGGCTATGCCATGAGGTTATTGGAAGGATTTACCTTTAGCCGATCCAGTAAGATTCCACTTCGAGTTGACGTGCGGGTGGTCGAGGTAGTTTCAGACGATAGAGAAATCATGGCAATACATTATCAAACTACAATTTGATCCGATCAGACATCCCTATCGTATACATTTTGGAGTCCCTTTTGGTATACCCAGCGCCAGTCCCATCCTATCCCCAGAAGACCCGAAACATCCAAATCCATTTACAAGCATCGGAAGATAACACAAAAAACTCTCATCATCCATTCTCAATCAGTCGTCGGCGCCATCATGGCCATTATCATCTCCACGGATACCCCGTCCTGCGGCTCCGGCAGTGTTCTTTGTCTTGCCGCGAATATCTTGCCATGTTGCACCAAATCGTCTTCCAGTGCTGGCAAGAAGACCTTCCTCCTCATCCGCCTCGGCATCCTCGTCAAGTTCGCTGAGGTTGAGCTTTGGTGTACGGAAGAGCGATGTGATGAATACAATCAAGAAGACTGCGAGGAAGACAAATTGTGCCCAGAAGGTCAAGGCTCCGAAGAATGAGAAGTTGATAGTGACCCTATTTAGGAAGGTGGTAACAACAGTGGGTGTGCAGACATGCTTGGAACCTTCACCTGACGAAAGCTCAGAGCAAGGCTTGACCAATTCCGGGTGCTTGGAGCAATCAGGCTGATCGCCTGGAAATCTAGTAGGGTGGCTGCAGAAAGTCTGAGCACCATAGATTGCGTACTGCGGAGCAACCATCATAGCAATCGAATAGTTGATGGCTAACATGATCAATGTCAACATGACAGTTGCTACGAGCATTGCCTGGGGCGAAGTGTGGCCCTTTCGAATCTCGAATAGCTTGACCCAGAGGAATCGAATACCGATAGTGGCAATACCTGCGACGGAGCTGCTGAAAAAGAAGAGCACTAGGAGCAGCATCAAGACATAGTCAATAGGGAAGACTCTCGAAGCTTGAACGAAGATCCAATTTACTGGTTGGAAGACATTGATACTAGATTACGTTAGCACTATACAGCGTTTTGTAGACGAGTCAACTTACTTTCCCAAGATATAGCCACAGTGTTGCTTGCAAATCGAATTTTTGGCCTTGTCGATTCCAGTGATCAACATGGATACCCAAATGATGATTGCGAGAATCAAAAGCAGTATTCCTCCAATAAGCTTCAATGGCCTGAAAATGGCACATAATTTAGTCCACGATCGAACGATAAAACTCTTCCCTTCACCTTGTGCCTCTGCAGCAAGGCGCTCTCGGCGGACCAGAGTGCGTTCTTCACGGACCAATGCCTCGAGTTCTCGTTGATCCTTAGCTGGCATACCACCATCGCGGCCAACATTGCGCCCTTCGAGTTGACGCTGTCGCTCACGGTTTGCCTCCAAAGCTGTTGCCGTTGTTTCGGAGAGCTGCGGAGCACTGATGGAGGGCGCCGACTTGATGAACGAGATTGGAAGAAGTGCGAAACCGGCAGCCGTATACAGAACGTATAGCAGCGTGCCTAAGGATATGAGCAGCCCAAGAGCAAAGGTCAACGCCCGCACTCCGTGATTCTCTACTAGAAGACGCTTGAAGTAGTCCAAATCATAATGAGCACCCTTGCGGTCCTTTGCAACTGGTACGAAAAATCCGACGAGGAACAGGATGACGACCAGGACGACAAATATAACTGTATACTTCAGGGCTCCCAAAAATCTCTGCCCGAAGGTCTGTGTACCTTCTTCATCTTCGACATCGTCATATTCCTCGTAGAAGAAGTACGTAAATGGAACCACAAGCAGACAGAGTATAGCGTCGAAGCTGTAGAGACTGTAATAGACGATCTTGAGAGTAACCAGGATTCTGTGCACTGCCTCTGGAGTTGCCCAGTCCTTCTTGGCTCCAAGCTTTGTGGAAGTTGTAGAGCTGACAAGCGCAATGTCGACTGGTAGGAGGAGGACTGTCGCCAATAAGGAAGTGAGCGTTATAATTGTGACGGTTGAAACCAGTGCAGAGCGGTCTCGTGGAGTTTGGTATGTATAGGTAAATATGGCCGCGATGAGTGCTACGAGTCCTACTGCGACTGCGTATGCGACCCAGATAAATGCCATCTGGATGAGAGCCATGTTGCGCGGTTGTAGGCCTCTTCAGAGGGGTAATGGCAGGTGGTGTCCGTGAATTGAACTGATCATAACGCGTGGTTAGCTTTGGTCGCAGGGATTCTGTAAGCAGCAGACAGATATATACTTAACAGTGGTAAAGAACTCACTGGAAGAAGGATCCTGTCCTTTTCTGCGATTTGGTTGAAGTATGTTGAGTGAAGATTGTGCGCGGGAAAGCTCTGGCTGCCTTGGTATGGTGTGAAGGAAGAGGAAGGGAAGAGGAGTTGGAGCTCTGCACTACATTAGATTTCTGACGTAGCCCCGGCTAAGTAAACAAGGATGAGACTCCATGCGAATGCTCAGTGAGAGCTCAGCTCGAATCCCTGTCGATTGGCAGCATGCGAATATGCGGGCGCTAGCGGCGATCGCGGAACAATCAACAGCAACAATCCAAAGTCTAGGGATAGAAACCTCGAGAGCAGACAGTCAACAAGACATCACAGTACCACAACACCACAATAACGACGAACCTGCGCAACTGAATCAAAATCTGAGGATATGTGGCGCGCTGCTCTACAACTGCAATAATGCAATGCTACACGGAGCTGACACCTCCAACAGCTGTCACGCATTCCTTGAACCTTCCCTTCATCTCTGCCAGCGCAAACAATCTCGTCGTCGCCAAAACCTCCTTACTTCAGATATTCACGACCAAGATCACTTCGATTGAAATCGAAAGCCCGCAGAACAACCAGAAGCAAAACGAGAAGTGGGATCCAACAATCAACCATGGCGACGGGCTGGAGGCATCTTTTATTGGGGGAGACTCGCTGCTGCGTCCCGACCGCGCGAAGAGAACAAAGCTTGTACTCGTTGCCGAATACACGTTGTCCGGAACAATTACATCACTCGCGAGGATAAAGACTGTTTCTTCGAAGTCTGGAGGTGAAGCGCTTTTGGTTGGATTCAGGGACGCGAAGCTCAGCTTAGTGGAATGGGATCCTACAAGGCCAGGAATCTCAACAATCTCGATACACTACTACGAGCAAGATGATCTTCAGCGGAGTCCATGGGCGCCCAGTTTAAAAGAATGCACGAACGAGCTGACTGCCGATCCCAGGAGCAGATGCGCTGCGTTGAAGTTCGGGGGTCGGAATTTGGCTATTATCCCTTTCAAACAGGATGATGAAGACGTCAACATGGATGATTGGGACGAGGATATAGATGGACCTCGTCCAGCTGATCAGGCAATATCAAAAGCTGCAAATGGCGTCAGTAGCAAGGAGGACACTCCATATAGCTCATCGTTTGTTCTGCGCCTAGCTACTCTTGACCCTAATCTGATCAATCCAATACATCTAGCCTTCCTCTACGAATACCGGGAGCCGACTTTTGGGATCCTGTCATCCACCCAGATGCCGGCTTCCTCTTTACTTTTTGAAAGAAGGGACCATATGACATATATGGTGTTTACCTTGGACCTTCACCAGAAAGCATCAACAACCATACTTTCCGTCAGCGGATTGCCATATGACTTGTTCGAGGTTATTCCGCTTCCTGCGCCAGTTGGTGGAGCTTTGCTTATTGGTACCAACGAATTGATACACATTGATCAAGCCGGCAAAGCCAACGGAGTCGCTGTCAATGTTTATGCAAAACAATGCACCTCCTTCAGCCTTGTCGATCAGTCGGATCTGCAAATGCGTTTGGAAGGTTCGAAAATCGAACAGCTCTCAATTCAAAGTGGGGAAATGATCATCATCCTTCACAGTGGAGAAATAGCCATATTAAGTTTCCACATGGATGGACGATCGGTATCTGGGCTGAGCGTTAGAAGAGTCTCTGCTGACGCAGGCGGCTCGGTGATTCCTGCATCTATATCCAGTATATGCTCTCTCACAAACAATACCGTTTTTGTTGGCAGCGAATCTGCAGACTCGATGGTCCTTGGTTGGAGTCGGAAATCAAACCAGCTCTCGCGTCGGAAATCACGGGTCGAAGTTATCGAGGAGGCAGATGATGATCTTCTTGACGAATTAGACGACGACGAGGATGATGATGATGATGATGATGATGCAGACGACGACTTGTACGGCGATGGCCCATCAACAACGCAAGCGAGTGCAAATGGTATCGCCAAGTCCGAGACAGTGAACAGCAAAGCTGGCGACTATGTGTTTCATATACATGACTCCTTGGTGAACATCGCTCCGATTGTTGACATTGCGTTTGGCAATGCCAGCTTCTTCTCAAAAGATGAAGATAGAGCTGACTCTGAAGGCGTCACGGGCGACTTGGAGCTCGTCGCTGCTGTCGGTAAACAGAAGGCAGGGGCTCTCGCTATTCTCCATCAAAATATCCAGCCCAAAGTAGTTGGCCGTTTTGGATTTCCCGAAGCACGCGGAATATGGACAATGAGTGCGAAGAGACCAACAGAAAAAGGACTCGAAGTCAACAAAGAGAAATCCGTAATCGGTGGTGATTATGCCATCGATGCTCAATACGACAGGTTCATGATAGTATCGAAGGCCCTTGCTGATGGAACAGAGACATCTGACGTGTACGCATTAACATCTGCAAATTTCGAAGCTCTAGCAGGAACTGAGTTCGAACCTGCTGCTGGATCAACTATCGAGGCTGGGACTTTAGGAAATGGCATGCGGGTGATTCAAGTGCTGAAATCGGAGGTCCGAAGTTATGATGGCGGTAAGTTTTTCCCGTTCTTTTCGCCAGCTCCTCGCCCCCTCACGTCGGTCGTCCTATTCGGTAGTATATGGAAAGCGTCTCACGGCAGAATTTTTTGGGCATGTCTAAGTTTGTAGTACATATGTTTGCTTTCCGGGACGCTATCTGGCAACAAATCATGTCCTATAACATCAATGAAAGCGTTTACAATACCCTATCGTGCCTATCTCGTGCTATTGCTATCTACTACATGAACTACTCGAACCAGAACTGACCTGATGAATCACCTAGACCTCGGCTTGGCCCAAATCTTGCCCATGTACGACGATGACACTGGAGCTGAGCCACAGATAGTGAGCGCAAGCTTCGCCGACCCTTATTTGCTCCTCTTCAGAGACGATGCGAGTATCTTTGTCGCCCAATGCGATGACAACAACGAGTTGGAAGAGATCGAGCGCGAAGACGATGCCCTTCTTGCTACCAAGTGGCTTACCGGCTGTTTGTACACGGATACAACGGGAGTCTTTGACAAGAATCAAGAATCCGGAGAAAATGTTATGATGTTCCTGCTCAGCACTACTGGAGCATTATATGTAGGTTGATCCTGCAAGACTCTTTGCTCATAAACTAACAGCATCAGATCTACGCTTTACCCGATCTCTCGAAAGCGGTATACATTGCAGAAGGCCTCTGTTTCGTACCTCCAGTCTTATCAGCAGACTACGCTGCGAGACGATCCGCGGCTCGAGAAACCATAGCTGAACTCATTGTGGCCGACCTTGGTGATGAAACCTCGAAATCACCATACCTTATTGTAAGCAACATCCAGAAAAGCCATTGACTATGCTAACTGTGTTCTAGTTACGCCCATCTACTGATGATCTAACAATATACGAACCATTCCGCACCAGATCTGAGTCCACTGTGCCGCTCTCATCCGCCTTACAGTTCTTGAAAATCCATAATCCTCACTTAGCTAAAAATCCAGACGTCTCTGCTATTGAGACTAAAGATGATGTACCAGGCAACAGGAACGAGCCTATGCGAGCTATTTCGAACCTGGGTGGCTACAGCACAGTTTTCCTCCCTGGTGGATCACCGAGCTTTGTCCTGAAAACCGCCAAGAGTACTCCGAAAGTTCTAAGTCTGCAAGGTCTTGGGGTGAGGGGCATGAGCAGCTTCCATACCGAAGGTTGTGACAGAGGATTCATCTATACTGATGTTGAGGGCGTTGCCCGAGTATCCCAACTTCCGCAGGACACGACTTTCGCCGAACTTGGTGTCTCGCTAAAGAAAGTGGAACTGGGAGAGGAAGTCCATGGTGTGGCATACCACTCCGCTACGGAATGTTACGTGACCGCGACAAGTACTCTGGTCGACTTTGAATTGCCCAAAGAGGAGGACTATCATCATCCAAGCTGGGCAAAAGAGGAGATTACCTTCAAACCAACAATGGAGCAGAGCCATCTAAAGCTAGTCAATCCCGTCAACTGGTCCGTCATCCACGAGGTTGAACTGGACCCCTTCGAGGTCATCATGTGTATCAAAACACTCAATCTCGAGGTATCAGAAATCACCAATGAGCGAAGACAGTGCATTGTTGTAGGGACAGGAGTCTCGAAGGGCGAGGACCTGGCGATCAAGGGACGAATTCACGTTTACGATGTCGTCAGCGTTGTCCCGGAACTAGATCGGCCGGAGACAAATAAGCGGCTGAAGCTGATAGCTAAGGAGGAGATTGCTCGAGGAGCCATAACCTGCATCTCTG
Organism: Leptodontidium sp. MPI-SDFR-AT-0119; assembly: GCA_020726505.1. Taxonomy (NCBI): domain Eukaryota; kingdom Fungi; phylum Ascomycota; class Leotiomycetes; order Helotiales; family Leptodontidiaceae; genus Leptodontidium; species Leptodontidium sp. MPI-SDFR-AT-0119. Next base: position 452,408 of record JAHLEZ010000013.1, on the reverse strand, counting down.
AGATCGGAACACAAGGATTCATGCTTGTCTCACAGGGGCAGAAATGTATGGTTCGCGGTCTCAAAGAAGATGGGACTCTTCTCCCTGTCGCGTTCATGGACATGAACTGTTATGTTACTTCAATCAAGGAGCTTCGAGGTTCCGGAATTTGCGTCTTTGCTGATGCTATTAAAGGCGTATGGGTCGCTGGTTACACAGAGGAGCCTTACAAGATGATGCTTTTCGGAAAGTCGGCTAAGAACATGGAGATCATGCAGGCGGATCTCTTACCCGATGGGAAAGAGCTGTATGTCGTGGCTGCGGATTCGGATTGCAATTTGCATATCATGCAATTCGACCCTGAGCGTAGGTTGAATCCCAAAATTGATAACTGCATTTACTAACTTGCTGCCCTAGATCCGAAATCCCTTCAAGGCCATCTCCTACTTCACCGATCGACTTTCGCTCTTGGCGGTCACCTTCCAACAAGCATGACTGTCCTCCCTCGCACGAAAGCTGCTACCCTACTTCCTCCCTCCCCAGATGCTATGGACACCGCTGCCGAAGCTACGATCCCTGAGTACGAGCTTCTCCTGACCTCCAGCACAGGCTGCATCTCTCTGCTCTCGCCATTATCGGAAGCACAATATCGTCGCTTAAGCACACTGTCCAGTCATCTCATCAACACACTCTACCACGCCTGTGGACTCAATCCTAGAGCATATAGGATTGACAAGGACGCGCCCGAGGGCATGGTGGGGAGTAGGACTGTTATCGACGGCACGATATTAATGCGCTGGATGGAGTTAGGGAGTCAGAGACGAGCAGAGGTTGCTGGGAGAGTTGGCATCGACGCCGAGGAAGTGAGAGATGATTTGGCGGCCTTGATGGGTGGGCTTGGGTATCTTTGAAGGGTTTGGGGGGAGGAGGCATATCTTGCTTGTATTTGTAGGTTAGACAGATAGGTGCAATCCGGGAAAAGAATTTCGCATTTTGACACAAACAATAAGGATCTACGATAGGTTGACCATCAATACAGTACCGTGTTCCCAGTTGCTTCCGTAGGACTTCCAGCCTTTCCTCATCGAGTAGAGCATGCCGGAAAAGCCATTTGCTCAAGATATAAAAGTCCCATGGCTAATACTGATGAGATCTTGCTATTATTAGTTTCAGAACGTTTTAGAAGAATGGGCTAATTAAGGTAAGGATGGAAATTGAAGTTCCGCTCTTTTGTACGACTCTTGAACATCTCGAATATATACGTTAGGCTCCCAAGCTACGAAGGAGAAGGCCTTAGGTTCTGTGCCGTGAGAAGATGCGCCATTGAACATTCGATGTTGTGGTAATAGTTCATCGGGTTCCTTGGGCTTCTCAGCAATAAAATAATAGCTTTCTAGCGCGACTTGAAGATTCGGAATCGAGACATAGTTTGTTAGAACGCCGCTGACTTGATTATGTATTGCTTAATTACCTCCTGGCACCCTTCTTTTCTTTCCTGTGCACGGAAAGGATATTTAGAGCCTACGTATAGGTCAGTCTTAAAAAGTTTGGTGAGGTTTTGATCCTTACTCTGTCTCTAGAAATTCGAGTCTGTATCCCGCATTTTTAGAGAAATAGATCTCGTAAAGACGTTGCGCAATGTCAATGATCGAACTTTTGGGCCGCCCCTCGTGAGGCGTACCGTGAGGAATCGAACAATGTACCTCACTCTCATGGTAAGTAAGATTGCAAAGACGGCGGAAGGGTGTAAACGTAAGGGAAACATCGCAAGGTGTTTTGACCACTATTGTTGTGAAATGAATTATAGCAGTTTAGGAAGAATGAAGCGTCTTTTGGTCAGTGGACTGGAGCGGTAGGAGCGCTTGCATCGAGCAGGCTCCAAATTCAAACCTGGAGTTGCGGATTTTGAGCCTCATAGTTGTTGAGGGAAGAACATAGAGAGTTGCGCGATAGGTTGCCAGAAATGTAGCACGTAGTCGACTACGTGCTACGTTTCTGGCAGGAGACCTAATTAACAGCCTGTTCCCGCTTTTAGTTTGTTAGCGCCCCTAGTAGGCTCCTCGCTACTTCTCCAATGGCGGGGTTTCCGGCAACAACCGTGCCTATCATTTTCTCCACAGACACCACACCACACAGTGAGTAGAAGTAGATGCGTGGAGGATCTGGGCACGAACGCACAATGCTGGGCTTGGAAGCAATAACAGGGACAAGGATTGCCTTCGCCGATTTTGCTCTTAAATAAGACAGTATTGAAATGTCTTTCTCTGCTCTGTCCAATGGCTCAACCTCGCTTGAAATCTCCAAAAGCTTCCCAGACCATCCAGCTGCAACAAAACAACAGGGGACATATTTTGCCCTTTGCGTACCTGCATCACTTCTGGATACTGTCCACTCACTTCACTAGTCTTTCCCTTCGTTCCTTGTTTCGGTCATTGAGGTTCTGTAAGCCAGTGCTATAGACACAACTTTTACATTGCCACAGCCGCGTTGGTGGTAGTGACAAGGCTGGCTCACCAGCCACACTTCTCTGAGATCTTCATCTGAAGGCCCAAAAGAGCAATGATCCTTTAAATGCTGCCTACAGCATCCCGAGAAGACGTCTGAACGGCCAGAAACGGGGCCGTCCTGGTCGAGGCCCGTTGATATCTTGAATTGCTACATTATTCTGACATTCCCCAATCTCTAGAATTTAGTTCCTAGCCTGATTATTTCAAACGGTCCATCTTACCTTTCCTAATTCTAAACGCCGCAGGAAATCCACTTCCAGTTGACTGAAACCTATACCATTTCCTACTTCCTTCAACCGTTCTCCATGCATATGTACCCACAACCCCCAACCGCTCTCAGCCTTACCAACTAACCAATCCATCTATTTACAGACTGACTCAACCCATCCCTCGACTAACAAAACGCGACGTATCACCCGACAACATGATCAACATAATAATCGGTGTCTTGACGATCGTAATCGGTATCCTGAGTTTGATTCTCGCTTGGGCGACTTGGAAACTGAGGAAAGACCGTAAGCGGAAATTAGAAGAGGATACGATTACGTCTATCTTCCAGTGCACATCCACGGCGTCTTTATGTCTGTAGTGGTTTGATGGTGGGATATTTAGCTGAGATTTGTGGGTGAGAAGGTCTACCTACAGATCAGATCCAGCTTGAAAATATTGAGCGGCCTCCATCGAGGTTGGGGTATGAATTGGCGCTGAGATTTGGGAGGAGTCAGTGAAGAGGGGACCTTAAAGAAAACTTCAGAATTATAAAGTATCACTTTCAGTTTGAGTTTTATTGTGTATGGAGTTTTGTTTTGGGGTCGAGGACTAAAGGGTTTCCAATGAGAGAGAAGTGTTGTAGGGGCATCAAGGGTGCTGGCACAGTTCGGAGCCGAAGGAGTTGAACATACTTGGTGTTTGATAGATGCTGGCACACCTTTAATAATCATAATTCTTTTCGACGACATGATACCTACTGTAGTGAAAATAGGGGACTTGACTCTTTCTGAGTGATCAAACAGTTGGAGGCAATTGCCTAACCTTCTGTGAATAACCATTCTCGCCAAATGTCAAGCAAGTTCATCGGAGAGCGATGCGACATATCAATGAGGGCAAATAACCTGGCGAGACTAAAATACCTGTCCTCCACAAGAACCATGACTCGATGTCGTAGGAGTAGAACTGTCACATTTTCTTGAACTCAGTATTCGTCATCCAATCACAAGGTCTTGAATTTGAATAAAATCTCGCAGTTACAGATGTATGAATCTCGAAGGACGAGTATGGGAACACAAAACAAGGGTCTTGCAAAAAGATTGTAGGAGTAACAGGGGATGGTCCAACATGACTGAGACGGCACCCGCCCGGCTACATAGCATTGAGGAGGCTACGAAGCGGGATGGCAGCTCACATTCAAAGCTCCCGTTCCCCCCGGCAATTCAGACCCCCTCTCGTGGATCCTGCTGTTGTCGGATCTGACACCGAGAATGCCAACTCAGCTACATCTCTCACTACTCCCTGCCCCTGTTCATGTGGTTATTCCACCATTATGGTTTGGGCTTCGGGCTTTGCCAAGATACAGTTGGAGTAATTGTGGGATCAAAGCTGCGCCTCCAGGTGATGCACACCAAAAAGCAATGAACACAGCAAAAAGCAAGATTCTAAAAGACATACAAAAAAAGGCCGTGCTTTCTCCAGACAACTGCTAAAAGTGGGTCTTTCTTTTTGGTGTGGTCTTGGCTTTTAGTGTGCCTCACCTAGAGGCGCAGCTTTGCCGGAAAATGAGGTCCTAATCTCACAATTACATTGGCTTGGGCCGCATTGGATGCATTCAAGAATTCCGAAAATCGTTTACTTCTACAGTAACGGTGAGAATCCCCAGCCGAGAATCCTTGTACTCACCAACGAGATGTTTCTCCAGTCTTAAGCATAAGTATGTCTCCTTCCCCTCATGTCAGGAGGAACGAAAAATCAAAGGACGGATACTCAACCATTTCGCTACCACTACTCCTTCGACCATCTCTCGCCAGAAATTGAACCTAGCAATGGGTATGCGAATCACTCACATAAACCCCCACACCCCGCATCCTTCAGCCTCGTCAACTTGACTGACTTTCGCAACAGCAGCCTCGTCTCTGCCCTTCTCGACTCTTCCAACACCAACGATTCATATCCTACCTCGAGGTATCTCAGCAGACAACAAGATAAACATCATCATCGGAGTTTTAACCATCGTAATTGGCATTTTGAGTTCTATGCTAGCCTGGTCAACATGGCGTCTTACTCGTGATCGAAGGAGGAGACATGGACATATGAGTACGCATTTGTTTCTTCATGGCCCCTCTTCCCAAACCACACCAACATGTCATTCAGATCTACCTTCATGTGCTTGAAGTCGATTGGGGCAACATTTTAAACTAAGCTACGTTCATTTAGGTCCAGCTATCAACCCAATCCCACTCGAAGATATCCCACATCGTCTACCAAGACTTGGTTATGAATTGGCTCTGAGGTTCGGGAGGAGTGATTGAGATGATGGACCTCTCTGAGTTCTTGTCGTAATGTAATGATACAACTTCCTGGAAAAGATTCCGAAGTTTGGGGGTCTGGCGTTTTGTTTACTTGATTGACCCTACTTGAGATAGAAGGAGAAATGAAATAACTTGGAAGATACTCATTCACTTCCCTTGGACTTCTCCTGGAAAGTGCTCATTGGCGCTCGCATGTACCAAATGTATATGCTTTAAAAAGGGTGGGCCCGCTTAATCAAGCAAGCAGGAGCAAAAAGTTTCCTCTATTGTTTATGTTACTCGGCGCTATGTTAGTCCCTACAATACCAAGGAGCAACAAATTCAGTGATATTTCTAGAATGATAGATATTTGTGTATACTTCTGTTTCTTAAAAGTATTGTTGGGTTGAGATGTCCAATTACTGTCACTTTGTTGAACAAAAATTCAAACCCCCTATAGCTATTGCCAAGATTAACCACATCCAATCTTGCCATTAACTAGAGAAATTCCGTCTAACTTGGAGTGTAGTCTTTGGGTGCTTAGGAGTGATATAAAAGGATCATATGAATAGTATCAGGTTGCACAACTTGAATTTTATGAAGAGTGTTGCGTCTGAGGGCTGGTTATTGACCAGTTGTGGGATGGATGGCGTGGCTAGGAACTGTCATACTAAAATAGGGCACACGATCGGGTGAGACGGTATAGCTTCTTCAAGACTACCCGCGATATAAAAAAACCAAGCATAAGAATGAACTATGCCCTCTCCATCGAATTGTACCCAGAATCAAGAATCAAGAACCGAGAGCTAAGAACAGCATCCCCAGCACCCAACCAATCTCCCCAAACCTGAGAAGACCAAGAAGATTTGAAACAAAACCAGATTGAAAGGCATAACACAGCACGACATAACGCAGCACTTCCAACCCTCTACCAAGCCCGCGCCCTCCCCCACTTGCCTCGCTTGCCACATAGCGAAAACACCAACTCCTCACCTAACACTCAAAACGAAAATCGCCATCGTAATCAACACCTTAAGCTCGATCACAGTATGGGCAAAATGGTGCTAAATCATAACATGTACCCGTCGACGACATCGGGGTGAAAGTGTTGTTTATCCCCTGCGGCAGCCAGTTAAGCGAGCCCCTTTCTTTATGCACCCAGGCACCTCAAGATCACAAGGCCAAAGTGGGGTTTCCCCATCGGAAGCTAAGAGGTATGAGCTTGCGTTGAAGATTCGAGGATCGAGAGGAGTCAGTGACACAATTAGGCATAAGGGTTGGTAGATAAGACTCGAGAATATCTTTCTTTGTTTTGTGTGAGGGAGGGGGGTTCTTTTTATGTCTAGAGTTAGAGTACAAGGCGTCGTGGAAATTTGGTTATTACTTGGGTTGGCGCTTGAGAAGGAGGAGAAAAGTGATTGGGCATTTGCATTATCTCGCATGATGGACATGGGAAGTCAAGGGCGAGAGCTAGATAGTCATTTCAAAATAGCTATTCTATTTGTCTCATTGCCCATATTATACATTTGATGCCTTGTTCATTGCCATCCCTTCCTATCACAGCCCAAGTCTAATGTCGTTGATGTTGAAATTGATATTCTTGTGAATTCATTATCATACTTCCTAAATTGTGATTTTGCTTTGATTTTGCTCTTGCCGAATATCCTTCGTTGCTCATGGCTCGGTTGCATTCTTGTTCCTTCTCAGGCTTCCAAATCGTCGCTTTAATCCTTCACCGATACGTCGTCCTGTGGTGTTGGATCTCCGCATTTCATTGCCGCCGTCTACATCCAGGAAGGCACCTGCAGATGGTCTACTGGATCCTCTGAAATCTTCGTGGTTTCCGCTGATACTTCGTTGGCGACCGGCTGCAGGTCGCTGTGGTTGCATCTCGTAAGACCGACTGTCGGGGGGCAGGCCATTTCGAGCAGTTTCCTCCTTATGGTCCTTTAAGGCCTTCTCAATTGAGTATGACGGCTCTCCCTTGCCTTTAAGATCTTCGGGGTGATATTTCTGCCAAATGTTAGGTATGATTCGTCCGTGTTTGGAGTGATACATACGACATGGTCCCATCTCTTGTAAGCACCACCTGCTGCGTCTGGCTCCCGCATCAGATCAGCACCCTCCTCGTAGTCCATCCTCCGCCCTGAAAAGTCTTCGAATCCTGGGGGAATGACAGACGTTCCTTGTAGCGGTACATGCTTAGTCAAGGAGTCTTTGATGTATTCTTTCGGCGTAGCTCGGATAGCCTCTTCATTGGAACTTTTGACAGCATCGACAGGAGAATATTTGACATTTGTGTTCCGGGATATCAGGGTTGCATCATATGGGCCTTCGTGATGGTATAGTCCTCCAAGCATAGATTTGTCAAGCATATCAATACTATCAGCTCCGGGAATATGCTTCTTCCTTAGATGTGGTGACCGATGTGCTGCCTTCGTCTCCTTTCGCAATTGATCAAGTGGTCGGTGAGACATGTCTCCTGGGAATCGTTCGCCTAGGGAACCTAAGATAAGTTAGACAGAATTCATCAGAGATCCCGCAATAAGATCCAACCACTCACTTCCTCTTCTTCGTCCGTGTCCGCTGGTTGATTGCTCTCCAGAGCCCTTCCGGCTGCTCGGTCCGGCTTCGTTGAGTTCCCCGAACGCTAGCTGTCTATGCGAAGGAGAATATGGGTTCGATGGATGGAATGAGGATCTAGTAGGACTTGCGGATGTTGGCGGAGTTGGGTATGTTGTCACGGAGGGCTGCTTCGAAGATTTATCAAAGGCAGGCGATTTCGAAGTAGAGCTGGATCTGTTTACGGAGGATCTGAAGTGTGTTCCGGGGCCGGTTTCCTCGCTGGGCTCTGGGGCATTTAAAGGATCGAGCAGGTACTTGGTGGCCTGGCAAATGGTTAGTAAAACATGGCAGATTGATGTTGATCGCTTGGTGCTAGCAGATAACAAGCTGGAATGCCTGTCTGCCCGCCCGCATTTATCCCAACTCACCCAATGCTTGTCTTCGTGGGACTCCATATTGGCCGTGGTGTGGTGATGCCCGGTTGACTGATGGTATTGTCTCTGGGATGGACTGTGAGTACTGCGAGTATATCTGGGACGGTTGTTGTCGTGAGAAGATGAGAAGGCAGAGGAGAAGAGAAGAACAGTTGGACCGGGAGAAAAGGAGCTTATCTATTTGACCTTCCCTAGGTAGGTGCCTTACCATAGGTTGGTTACTCAACAGCTCACTGCACAGCACAGCACGCATTCTGCCGGCAGGTGAGATGGTCGAGGTGCTGTGCTGTGCCTGGGTGCGTACGAATCGGGCAGGGGTCTCTTTCTCGGCGTGGCTACGTCATTCGCTGGGCTGGCGGCACCCCTGCAGCTTCCAGACAAAAGAAATCGGATGCGCGGAGAAGAGAGCAGTTATGGGCTGCTGATTGGCCCAAAATGTTTACTTGAATAGAGATAAATGCAACATCATTGGCTGACTAACAGAAAGCTCCTGGCATGATCCCAACACAGCTTCCATTTGGCTCCTGTCACGACCCCTGCTGACGTTGAACTTTCATCTGAAGGTTAAGACGGGTTGCCAAGGCGCTTGAAATAGCAAGCGAGACTTAGGCAAGGGACTGCCTTTGTCCCTGGACCTCGACCTCGACCTCGACATCTGATTCTCGTTCCTGGAGCTATTCGTCATCACAAGACTAAGCCTCTCAAGCTCCACCTAGGTATTGCGACCCTGCACTGACATGGAAAAGTAAACAACACCATCTAGACCATGGCTCTTGTCGACTATCCTTCCTCTGATGAAGAGGACAACGAAGTCACCTCCAACAACAGCAAGGACATCACCAGCCTCAAACGGAAGCGCGATGGTCCATCCGACCTACCTCCACTACCCTCCAAGTTCCACGACCTCTATGCCTCCACAACCAGAGTGAGCGTAAGAGATGACCCGAGCTTGCACAAAGGAAGAAAAAGAGTGACCCCCCATATCGAGGGCAACTGGCCAACCCATATCTATATCGAGTGTATGTGCCTATTCCCCATTCCTCCAAATACAAGTACTTGGCTGACTCGATCGAGGGTATCCGTCGACAACAGAAGATGCTTGGTTATCAAAGGTCATTTCAGCCTTGCAAAAAGACATATCATTCGACTCGAATTCCAAAGTACACTCCTCTGTGACGAGTGACGTGGGAGTTCCTTTACCACTCCATGTTAGTCTATCTCGGTCACTTGGGTTCCTAGCAGCGCAGAAGGACGACTTTGTTGACTCCCTGGACCGAATTTTGAAAGTGTCTGGCATTCGACCGTAAGTAGTCTCTACTAGCCCTATTCTTATCACGTGGCTGACTGTTAAGTTTTGACATTGCTTTCACTGGCCTCAAATGGGTTGCCAACTTCGAGAATACCCGTTGGTTCCTCGTTCTGAGTATCCCCAAACCTGAGTCCGATGGACTGAACAAGATTCTCTTCGTCTGCAATTCGATTGTCAAGCAGTACGGCCAGCCGCCACTTTACCCCGGGCCACCAACCGGACCCTCGATCTACGCCCGCAAAAAGCAGCAAAGGCGAAAGTCGCAGGATAGCAGGAAAGCCTCTTACGACAAAAGTCACACTAATATGGACTGGTCAGAAATTCAAGATGCCACTGATGCATTTCACATTAGTTTGGCATGGACACTCCAAAATCCAAACAAGGAGCTCCTTCAATTGACCGAGTCTGTTGCCAAGGATCATCTCAACAGGCTTCAAACGATTGAAGTTAGTGTCAAGGAAATCAAATGCAAGGTGGGAAATGTTGTCACGAGCATGTCCCTTCGATCCAACCCCTTTGAGGGCGGATAATACCAACCAGATCATAAAACTCTGCGAATGAGCGAGGCTCAGTACAGAAGAGCACCATCTCCTTGATCTGGCGATCCGAAGTATCTACATCACACCATGGGACAACCCAACACGACCTCGTAGCTGCTAGCGAACCATCCAACCAAAAAGTTAAGAATTCAACGCTATGATGCAATAGAATCAATGCATATCGCGCCCCCCACCGCTGGTATATCTGAGTGTGTAAAACATTGGAGTTGGTCAGTGGAAAACACTGAGTATCATGGATCCAAAGCTATCCAAATCGTATGCCAAATTCTATTAGTCCAATACCAAACGACTATCCAACTCTTTTGCATCAACGTGACTTGATCTCTGCAAATCACCAAACTTCAGCATCTCCGTCCCTTTTCTACCTGACAAGTATCGCCTGTGCTCGACTGCCCATGAGTCTGATGTCTCTGCTTCCTACATAGCCTTACTACATATCATGGAATCGTATCAAGTCAGCGGCATGATGTGATGTTTGGTTTTCCAACGTTGAAACCAGGACTTAATCTATAGGATGTATCAAGAGGAGTGTTCTGCTCAACAGTTTTATGCCATTTTTTCTACCTAATTCATATGCTGAAGGGCAAACCGTCTACTGCTTTCTGTAGATATCCATTCGTCCTAGGTTGGGAAGTTTGCATTTTCTCATTCGCTGAAAAGTCGCTGTTGTCGACCAGTTTATGTGCCATTTCCTGGCAAAGTGCATGATTGCTTATATAATACGGAAGTGGAGGTGGAGTGAGTGGACGCCGACTTCGCTTGTTCACGCGCACTAAATCCTTAACTAACAAAAGTATTGAAATACGCACGTTTTAGTCATCACGGTGTGAGATAACATCATAACATCTGCCCCCTTGGCACAGTGGTAATGCGTTTCACTCGTAAAAGATGAAAATGAAAAGATCCTCGGTTGTAAGTAAATCGACTTCAAACAGTGTTTGCTCAGTGTCTAATAATTCTTCAGCGATTCCGAGAGGGGGCATTAAATTTACCATAAATTTTTTGGAATTTCCTTTTTGACTTTTAGTCCTGCCCCATGTGATAGATAGATAGGTAAGTAAGTAGTCAAATGATTTATCTGCTTTAATAGATAAGATGTTGAATACTTCTCAAAGTATAACTAATGGTTTTGTATTGAATGGGGTTGGATGGCGGTTGCCTTATTTGAAAGTAACCTCGCAGTCTCTCCTCTTTTAGCCACTTCTGGAGTTTGAGCAGGAATTAAATTCCAATAGAGAAACCCCTGTCCTGTCGAGGCCTGGTTTCTACGTTTTTACTCCCGTTAGGCGGCAAAGAAGCCCAGTTCCCGGATCTCATATCCATCCTCTTGCTCTAGAAGCGTTCTTCCCAGACTTTTTAGAACCCACTACAGGGAAGTATCAAAGACTGAAAACAGGTGATCAACCTCCGAATCATTCTGGTATTTTTTTCTCTCTCGCTTCGCTATCATCTCAACTTCTTCGACGGTTTGCCAACGATTAAAGACCTGCACACCCAAAGCACCGCAATATTTACAACCTGTTTAGAAAGGAATATTTTTTTACAGAGACATCGACATGACATACGTGGAGATCGCCGACAAGTTGAAGTATGAATGTGATTTCGAGATTGAAGAAGGGGCTCATGTCGACTTACTTCACTGTTTGAGATGCTACTTTTGGATTAGCGCACATGGGTTGGACGGGAGACATTATTTTTAATGGAGACATTGGTGCCATAGTCGGGATGTTTAATGACAGCAAAGGAGTCTCCGACTCTGAAGCCGTCAGGAAGCAAAGTTAAGACGGAGGTCAACGTGGACTTGATCATGGCGAAGGGTGGCCTTGTAGAGAAAGCGTGCTTTGGAAAGATCACAATTATTGTGAAGAAATGTGGGGGGAAGTAGAGATCAAGGCGTCTTTGAATGAGATGGAGTTTGAATGAGGCTAGAGGAATATTTTGTTTCGAGGAGCGGAGGTTAGATGGAAATGCAGAAGGCAACGAGCTGATAGTCGCGAAGATAGGTACCCAACTAAGGGAGAACAGCCACTCAATTTAGATGGCCAGGAAGCCGATCGAAGCGTTCATTGACAAGCTTATTCTTCTCTGTACGTACTTTGCAGTCATCTAGGCTCTCCTTGGGCAAATTGAGCCTCAACAGCAAGAATCACGGAAAGCTGAAGACAGAACAAACGAAGGGTTTCGTTCCAATTACCGAGTGAGAAAGAGTGACAATTGATCGACATTCGACTTCCTAGGGTACTGAATGGCAGACGTCAAGACACACCTCGTAAGGCTCATTGGAACGCGAAGGCAACCAGAAAATTTATGACAAGGCATCAAGAGAGCAAGGATGGATATGATGAAGTCTTTGCAATCTCTTGTATTTAATCAAGTGAAATACCTGATAATGCAATGCAAATCCTCTTCAAATCAAATCTACAACTCCCAACGCTCGTGCTTATGCAATCAAAAAAACGCCAAACCTATGTAATGCCAAGTTTTTCAAAGCTCATCTACTGTAGGACGCTTCAGTTTCCATGCTCTGGGGCGTACTGGTAGACCAATGTAATTATTCCAAGCCCTTGAAGCTTCTAGAACGAAGATCTCCCAGCTGGATGAATGTTAGCCAAATAGCCAAGGGAGGTCGGTAGGAAAACTTACGCTCGAGATGGGAAATTGACCCAGCTTTTGACTACGAATTTGGACACTCTCCATATGAGATCCAATTCGGCATAGAAGATCTCCGAAACAGTGGCGTTGTTTGGAAGTCTCTGACGCTGGAATGATTCTTTCTCATGAGCCACGTAGTCAGACTCGGTTGGATCTTTGTACTCCTTTCCAGGCACAACACGATGAGGCTTTGTGACTCGGTCGGGGAAAACCTTTTTCTCTTCTTCCTTGGACTCTTCGGCCTCAACCATTCCTCTGAACTTGCCAACAGCCTCGAGCGAGTCGGAGATGCGAGCAAGTGTGTTGAAGAGAGCAACAAGCTCCGTTCTCTTCAACATGGGGATATCGTCTGAGTTGTTGTCAAACTCAAACAGCACCTTCAACGCTGCTCCATAGCCAGCAGTTTGGAGTTTTCCCCAAAGTCGGCATTTGTCACAGCCAACACAGTCCATGATTCGGCTGACGTTTCTGAATCGGTTACGGAAATCCTCTTTCAAGCTTGGTCCTTCGCCGTTGACAAACATGAGACTCTCGTCAAAGATTTGTGGTGCAGTACCGGCTTTTGAGGTAAGAGTCTGTACTTTGGCCTTGGTAGCACGGTCTTGGACCGGGTCACCTGAGCAGAAAGTGTAGTCTTTCAAGTATGGCCCGAGTTTAGTGACTGCTCGGAGAACAAGAGCGTAGTTGAAGTAGAGATTGGAGACTCTGTCTGGGAAACCATGCAACCTGTCTTTGTAGCATTGCAAGTTTGGTCCCCATGCTCCAGTTGTCTGATTGAGGTATTCCCAGCAAAGATGAGTACTGATGGAAGTATGCATGCCAGAAACGACTCTGTAGAAAACCCGCTTCTCCAAGCATTGATCTTCATGCTCAAGACCGGACTCTGTAACGAAAGGCGTGTTTGGTGTGTGCTTTTGGTGTTCCTCCAGAGCTTGCTGCAATCCACGTTCCCGAATAACGGATTGCAGCTCGCTGATGGCAGGTCCTTTCTCGGGGAATGGAGAATTGCCTAGAGCGGCTGACTTGGGGAACGACGATTTCGAAAAGCAATTCTCTCTGTAAATGGCATCCCAAACCTGTTTCGTACCCTCTCCCGCATATCCCGTAAACCTTTCTGGGTTGTCTACCAAGCTCACATAGTCTCCTTTCGATCCAGCACTTTCATCCTCCGGAACACAGTAGTCTCGCTCGTCGCATTCGTCGTCATATTCCACCACACAGCTCTCTCCTACATCCTCACCCAACATGCCCTGGAGTGGTTTTTGTGGTCCACGTTCCTCTTGTAACCTCCTTCCAGGATGCCCGGCTTTGGGACCCTCCAGCTTGCCCAATTCCTCCGCCCTCCATATTTCCGGGATATCCTCTTCGTTGTCCAAGGTGTTCACGGCGCACGCAATATTCCCACACATGCCACTGTCATCACTCCAGAATGGACACTCCTTGCCAAACAGGTTGAGCCGGTAGTATGCGAAGAAGTCGGTCGTTTGCGTAATGTCATTGAGCGACGGCTTGAGCTCTTGGTTGAGGGTATCGAGGGTAGAGTAGGAAGCGCAAGCATCTGAGACAATTGCTTTGGGGGAAATCTGAGTAAGGCCATTAGACAAGTATGCCTGATAGAAGAATAAAAGTGCGTACCGCGCAAACATCAGGACTGGGTGTTTTGGCCTTCGATGCTATCTTGGAGTCCGCGGCGGCGTGCGAGGTCCCAAGTAGGGAGAAGACAGCCAGATAAAAGACCTGCGCAGCAGTCTTCATGATTGATTGTCACAAGACACTTGGCCTTTATCCCACGTTGTTTAGCCAGTGAACTCGAATAGATGGCTGAATAGGTGGGACGTGAAGCCGTGGTGGGGTAGTCGAATTGCTCTGGAGGTTGTTGATAAAGAATCGCTGGCTATTGAAGCTCTAAATCGTGCATTGGCCGTTCAAAGGAATTTACAAGAAATATCGAATTGATTATAGTTTTGTCGAGTGAGCAAGGCCGAGGAATGCGCGAGTAATGGCGGGCGAGGTGCCATAAGTAGAGTGTTGATTGTAAAGCAAGTCTGGTTTCGGTATATCTGTCTGTTCGGCTTGTGGTTCGATTATCAGCCTACACTCCGTACCACTAGCAGATCAGGGAACACTATTGCTGACGCCACTCTTGGCAGCATCCAGCCAGCCGTCCCGTGCCTGTTCCTGAGCTGGACCAAATTAGAATGCTGGCTTTGTTTCGTGTAATAATCTGGTGTTTTTGCTCCTAAATCACAAGGTATGAAATTGCCGCCACCCCAATGCTGGCTATTTGCCGCCTCAAGACAAGAACATTTTTCTATCACGCCTCTCTTCTACGAATCGGTCAAAATTGAATAAGATATGAGTGTTAATTTTGACCACTTGGCAGTCCACAGTTCTTTAATCTGCAACTTGGGGAAAAAATCTCGAACTCTAACTAAATTGTATTTACCTTCTCGAGCGATTGGTATATGGACCACAACAGAACGACTCAGTATCCAATATCGTACCACGCGCTGAATACGCTAAGTCTGTATAAAAACCGCCTACAATTTGTTGCATCTTGTGTTTTTTCTACTCCTGCAGCTCCACTAATTCCATTTGAGCATAAAAATTTCGACCTTCGGCCCTCCACATATATTTGAGGGGCCCACAAGATCTCAAAGAGTTCAAGAGAAACTCATGGTATGGCCAAATCTGGTCCTTCATATTTTCTGTATCCGAGGACTGCCCTATTCGATATCATACATTCAATCTGCCCATTCACCAACCAGACAGACCAAAAGGAAGCCGAAAAAATTATAAAGAAGAGAATGTCCATTCGCCCTAATCTAGTACATCGAAGAGAAAGGCATGAGGTGTGGTGTATCGAGAGAGACATGAGACGTAACATCGTCAAAAGCATAGGTACGCCAGTGTTTGCAAAGTCTTGCGCTCCAGAAAAAAAATCCACCAAATTCAAATCGAGTCGTGAGTAACCGGAAGCCTGTTTGTCTCTATTGACCCGGAGGGACATAATTGATTGGTCTCCTGTTCTAAAATCAGCATGAGGGATTTTGCGTGCGGATTCGGGATTCCTACTTAAAGAGAAGTATGTGTGGCTCGGGCTCATGAACTTCGTAGTGCTCCCATCCAAGACTCTGCAGAGAGTCAGTAAAATGATGTAGACCACTTGTCGTATGCTCAACGCACCTGTGTAATACCCAATGCTCTCCACTCCTCCTCCCACAACAACTTCAATGTACCCTTAGAGGAATCGTGGTACTCCTTGGGAATCACCTTCAGCATGTTCTTGGGGAGTTGGACATGTCGGTATTCGAATTCATTGTCAGAGTATCTAGATTGGTAAGTCAGCATCGCATCCAAGAATGACCACCACAATCCGGCTAAGGAGTTTCCAAGACGGTTGGGGGACTATCCGTTCCAGCACGATAATTCAATCCAGATGCATGCCCCAACGGTCCCGAATATCCCAAAAGAATCTTGTCGCTTTACTCACCTCGCAGAATAATGGATCGAATCGATGAACTCCTCCAGACGCGCCTTCTCCGACTCTGTGAGCGGTCTAGGGATCTTGTTTCGCCTGTTGTAATCCATGTCCGACATTTTGTCTTTGCCTTCGGTCTTCCCTTAGACGTTGAAGTGGCTGCAGCTGATGGTGGGGCACGCGACAGCTTTGAGAACCTGAAGTAACGACTGGGACTCGGGACTTTGCGCAAGTGCGGCTGGTGGATATCCGACTGGGTGTCCGTCTGTCAAGGTTCGCGACAGCGAGGGGAGTGGGGGAAACAGAAGTCGAGGAAAGGTGGGTTGGGGCGTCGATGAGGATTGTCTGTGAGCAATTGTCCAAACTGTGCTGAGCACTTGGAAGTTGAAAGCGAAGGAATAGAAGCAATGGCGAAGAAGAAGTGTAGGCGATCCGAAATCGGGCGCGAGAGAGAGGGCAATCAGAACGGTGAAGGTGTTGTTGCGAACTTAAAAGTTGTATTCACTCCGAGGACCACTCAAGTAAACAATGCTCCTCTTCGCAGCCTTGTACGGGCGCTAGTCAGTGCGCTACCCGGAAATGAGTTAGGGTCAGCAGTCACGTGTCAAGCGAGATATTCAAATGGATGAAGCCCAGCCGACCAGCCAATGTCCTGTGGCGGGCAAAGAACATTGAATTGCGCAACAAGTGAATGAATTTAGATTTTCCTGGCAAAAGGAATAATCAACATTTGTCCTCACAGCACACTTCAGAGCTACGAATACGATTTTCGATTTTCGATTTTCGTGAACCTTCACTCCCATCCCATTTCGGCAAACCCAGCCCAAGCCATCCAACCACACAAGGATCTTCTCAATCCTCACTCCACGACGCGCCAGCAGAGTGATCGCGTCGCCCAGCACCCTGCGCCAACACCGCAGCAAGCAATTGTAACTTCAATACAATCCACGAGAGCCTCCGCGGCGCATCATTAATCGGCCCTGGTCCGGCGACGCACGACCGGAAAGGACAACATGGACAAGCGCAAGGTCAATGGGGGAGGCCATAGGAACGAGGAGTTGGACGATCGCGCTGCGAAGAGAAGAAAGATGCCGAATAGTGTAAGTGTCTATTACCTCGTCCTCGCCCTCCTCTGCTGCTGCGCGGGGTAAATAGATGAATGGGTGATGGAGTGCGCGATGTGGGTTGTGCTTTGTATTGGCGATCGATGGTCGCAGGGACTCGAAGCGGCGCACTGAAGGTTCACGACCTGCACCATCATTCGTGCTTCCGCGTTACTTACTTATCGAACATACCAGTAAGGCAAGGCTGACAAGATGGCAGGACATCGACCTCATGAAGGGAGAAAGCCCGGAAACCACCACCCAGATGGGCTTGAAATTGGTAGACACATTTCGACAAACGGCAGACAAGAGGTATGTTGTTTCGATTTCATATTGCGACAGGTGCACTCTCTTCAGCCTCGTGCGGGTAGAGACTTGCTGCAGATACTACATACTTACATTCTTCTGCGATTCTTCTCATGTGTCTGCCTCGGATCCTGATTCCTACCACGTTGTTTCCCTACAATACTGCATCGTAATATCTGCGCATTTGACTGACATCATTCACAGTGGACGCCTTATTGCTACACCATTCCTCACCCTCCCCAGCAAAAAGCAGTTCCCAGACTACTACGAGATGATTAGGATGCCTATTGCCCTGGATACTATCGAAGCCAAACTCAAGCGCCGTGAATTCCCGACTCTCACTACTCTCGAAAGTTACTTTAAGCGGATGATTGCGAATGCGAAGGAATACAATGAGCGAGGATCTGAGATATTTGAGGACTCTGAGCGCTTGAGAAAGGCTCTGAGTAACTTCATGACGAGGTGGAACCCAGCATACAAGTTGATTGAAGGCTATACAGCGTTTCCGACACCGTTCCCTGCCACTCCCGAACCAATTCCGCAGATAGAAGGAGATGGTGATAGTGACGAGGATGCCCCGGGAGAAATTGAATATGAAGCTCCTACAACAACCACCAAAAAGGGACGTGGACGACCACCTAAGAACCCTCAGCCTCAGAGAACGAGTGTCACACCTGCATTGGTCGAAATTCAATACGCGGGAGACGGCTTCCAAGGCCTTTCCTTCCAGGAAGCCCAAGAGAGATTTGTGGACGACTGTATCGCCCAAAAGGAATACCCTGAGTAAGTCAACATGTGCAAAGAAAAACGTGCTGTGCTAATGTGGATACGAAGGGACGATTTCCCAGCCTTCCAACCATTCATTGATCTTCCGTCCAAGGTCGACTACGAAGATTACTACAAAGTTATTGCCCGTCCTGTTAGCCTGAAGACCCTCAAGAAAGGTGTTAGAGGTGTCAAAGGCAAGAATGCAGCAACTGGTAAATCACTATATGAAACCTGGACCGCTTTCGAGAAAGAGGCGAGCTTTATTTGGGAAAACGCTTTCAAATACAACGAGGATGGTAGTGATATCTCCGTGCTCGCGCTAGAATTCAAGGTACGGCAGGAAGAAGTCACTATACTGTCTTGTTACGCGCTGCTAATAACATCTAGGCTTTCTTCACAAAGCTGATAACCAATGCTAAGAGAGATGCACCTGACGGAGCCCCAGTGGTTCCAGTGGGCCCGAAGATCAAATTGCAAATCAAGCAGCCCCAGGCCACGATTCCAGCTCCATCAGCGCAACAAAAATACACTCTAAAGTTCCCGGGCAGACCTACCCCTGTTGACTCTCCAACTCCTCAAGCAGCAATTCGTGCAAATGGTTCGGCTGGACTTGCTGCTGCTAATGGTGCTGGTGGACGAAATCCATTTGCGTCTGCAACACCTGCTCCCAGTTTGGAGCAACTCGAGCGTGCCAGGAGCGCATCAGGTTCTGTTCCGTCCCCAACACCTTCGAGTGCTGCCCTGGTCAAGAATGAGGAAGCTGGTCGAAATTCACCAGCAGGCCTAGCGCCTTTCAACAACCTTCGGGGTTCTAGTCAGGCCGTGTCATCACCTGGCTTGACAGCGAATGGTATGCTACCCCCAACGACTCCTGGAGCCTCCAATGTCTACAACGCTGGTGGATATGCCCAGTCCTTCAATCACCAAGCCCAGTATAATCCACCAAATCCAAGCTTCGATTCTAAGTGGCGCCAATCTGGTAAAAGTAGGTTTTGCACGTTCACAATTTGACGTTGCTAACAACTCTAGACTCATCCGATGCTATGATCACGAATCTTAGCCTTGCAACTCACCCAGGACTCAACATCGCTCGCCATTTCCGTATGGATTTGCCACCATCTGAAACCATGGCCCAGCAGTCCATCACTATAAATCTTCCATCGACTCACTATTATCTCCAGATCAAACCAAGCATTGCTCAATCTCTGCTTGACCGTCAACACAAGCTATTTGTTACATCAGGAACCCAAAGACTGCATGCAATGCCTCTGATTCCTGGCCACCCGGTTGATCACCGACATCCCTTGTTTGAGGCTCGACTTCTCCCAGGTGTAAACCGAATTGATGTTGAGTTGATCGCAGCATTGCCAAAGGGTAGTGCCAAGCCCGCCAGTGGGCAGGATGTTGAACTGGAGAAAATCACCGTATTTGCCAATCTTCTTAGGGCTTAAGGAACGAATGTACATGGTCTCTTCAGCAATGAAGGACCCATTTAGGACGGCGTTATTGCAGACATGGGAAGGGTCATGGGGCGGTGCATTCTGGCATTTCCCTACCAGAGGGGCGTTTGTATAGTACCACACCTGTTTGAGGGAATATTCACACATGAGCACTTTTGCCAGAAGTTCGGTATGGCGCTGTTACCTGTTTAATTAGCTCATAAATAGCATAGCATTGTGAAATTGGTGCGCGGTGTCCTAATATTGTACAGAGTATTGCAGCACAGCATAGTCAACTTTTGACTCCTCTTACAATAAATTTGCAGCATTCAAGTTTTTCCTTCGAAAGTCAACACTGAAATCGATCACCTGTCGATAGGAGAAAGCACTGGTCATTAGCCTTACTGTCACGGCGTTTCCTTTGCATCAATGGAATAATGTGGTAGTTGAGCTTTGAGCTTGTTAAAAGCTAGACTCTGTTCTGTTATGCTTCTAACTGAGGGAACAAGTTTCCGGAACAATAGCCGTTAGAGATGCCGCGCTAGACTTTAAATGGAGATTTTCTTTTTGTCCCCGGTGGTTAATGGTTTTTCATGAGGCCAAAGTCACAATTCTTGGAAATGACCTGGTCTTTCAAAGAGTTCCGGGGTCCTAGTCTCGAGGCCGAGCACAGCACTCTTAAGATCAATCATTGCACAAGTTTACCCAACAGAACGTTATCTGCTAGTTTCTTCGAACACTTCTTTTCCTCGAGGCGGTGAGCCTTTTTTGTTTCCAGTGCCTTCTCTGCTGATTTTTTGGGACAAGGGCCTCAGACCTCAAACCCACTCAAATTACGGCTTGAATGTGGTCAAATCTCAGTCTTTCGGAACTTCTGCTTGGAGTTACCCGATCACAGCGAGGACATGAACGCCTTTTGAAAGTGCCCATTGAACTACAGGACTTTGAGAACGACCTAGTCAACAATATTTCAAAACTTTTGTCCTCCACTGGGAGAATCTCTGGGTTTACCTTGGTATCCTGCATCCAGACCCAATACCAAGCATAGCGGAGAACTAACAACGGAAATTTTACTAGAAACATGTCTCAATTGTTCCTGTGGATCAATATTTTGCCGTATTCTGCAAATATATTTATAAATTGAGCAATTCACTGCAGTAAATGGCCCTTGATTTGCTGGGGTGGCAGCCCAGTGCCACTTTTCACCCGACTCCTGATTGGCTTGTCCTTAGCGTCGCTATAACCGAACGGCAGCTAATCCGCC
This sequence comes from Leptodontidium sp. MPI-SDFR-AT-0119, assembly GCA_020726505.1. NCBI lineage: Eukaryota > Fungi > Ascomycota > Leotiomycetes > Helotiales > Leptodontidiaceae > Leptodontidium > Leptodontidium sp. MPI-SDFR-AT-0119. The sequence goes on along the minus strand of JAHLEZ010000013.1, from coordinate 431,540 downwards.
CACCCTGCACACCTCTTTTTGAACTTTTTTCTCGAGGTTCCATTTTCAACCCTCCCCGCCATACCTTCAACTCCCATTCTCCCAAACCCCAAACCACATACACAATCATCATGGCTGACGAGGTCTACGACGGTGCGATCGGTATCGATCTTGGTACGTTCCCTGCCCATTCCTGGAACCCGCGCGCGGTCTTTCGGAGATCAATTATGCTGACCGTTATCGATCAACAGGCACCACCTACTCCTGCGGTACGTTATTCGACATTGAGCACAGCAATGGAGCAAAAAACGTCTATACACCGGATACTGATTAATTGCAGTTGCCAACTATGAGGGAACCAACGTCGAGATCATTGCCAACGAGCAAGGTGAGCATATTTCCCATCCACAGAAACCATCGACAACTTCTCCTAAGGGTCCTACGCAATGGACAGAGACTAATTAGCCCACAGGATCTTTCACCACCCCTTCCTTCGTCAGTTTCACAGACAAGGAGCGTTTGATCGGAGAGTCCGCAAAGAACCAGGCTGCCATGAACCCAAGAAATACCATCTTCGACATCAAGTTAGTTCTATGCGCCACCCGTTTGCGTGAGAATTTACTAACGACGAGTGAAGGCGTCTCATCGGTCGCCGCTTCGACGATCCTACCGTAAAGAAGGATATTGAGTCATGGCCATTCAAGGTCGTTGATCAGGAGGGTTCCCCCATGGTTGAAGTTGAGTATCTCGGCGAGAACAAGATTTTCTCGCCCCAGGAAATCTCCTCCATGGTCTTGACCAAGGTAAATTGGCCCTTTCCGCACTGAGCAATGACTTCATAGGCTAACTTGCTACCCTCTCTCAGATGAAGGAGGTCGCCGAGGTTAAGTTGGGCAAGAAGGTCTCCAAGGCCGTCATCACCGTCCCCGCCTACTTCAACGACAACCAACGTCAAGCTACCAAGGATGCTGGTGCCATTGCTGGCCTCAACGTCCTCCGTATCATCAACGAGCCCACTGCCGCTGCTATCGCCTACGGTCTCGGTGCCGGAAAGTCCAACAAAGAGCGAAACGTCTTGATCTACGATCTTGGTGGTGGAACTTTCGATGTCTCCCTTCTCAACATCCAGGGTGGTGTCTTCACCGTTAAGGCCACTGCTGGTGATACCCATTTGGGAGGACAGGACTTCGACACCAACTTGCTTGATCACTTCAAGAAGGAGTTCACCCGAAAGACCAAGAAGGATATGTCTGGCGACCCCCGTGCCTTGAGACGTCTCCGCACTGCTTGCGAGCGTGCTAAGCGAACTCTTTCCAACGGTGCCCAAACCACTGTTGAAATCGACTCCCTCTTCGACGGTGAGGACTTCAACGCCCAAATCACCCGTGCCCGTTTCGAGGATCTCAACTCCAAGGCCTTCAATGGTACTTTGGACCCAGTTGCCCAGGTTCTTAAGGATGCCAACATCGATAAGAGCAAGGTTGATGAGATCGTTCTTGTTGGTGGTTCTACCCGTATCCCAAAGATCCAGAAGCTCTTGAGCGACTTCTTTGATGGCAAGAAGCTTGAGAAGAGCATCAACCCTGATGAGGCTGTCGCGTATGGTGCTGCAGTCCAGGCAGGAATTTTGTCTGGAAAGGCCACCTCTGCCGATACTGCCGACCTCCTCCTTTTGGATGTGGTACCTCTCTCTCTTGGTGTTGCCATGGAAGGCAATATCTTTGCCCCAGTCGTTCCCCGTGGCCAAACTGTCCCAACCATTAAGAAGGTGTGTGGTGATTTCAATTTCTCTCATCCACTAGTCTACTCCCAGCTATCTAGCTATTCTTTCGGTGCCTGCAAATGTCGTGACTTCAGCTTGCAACTTTCATGAGCGAAGTATGATCGACATGGTACTATTGCATTTCTTGGTCACCATTACCCTAGATTGCTACTTCATCCCTTGTCAAATGTCGTCAAACTGTTTCAGCACTTTGGACCATGAACACTAGCTAACATATCGCACAGAGAACTTTCACTACTGGTCAGCAATCCCATCTCGGGCTCCTGCCCCTGACACAATACTGTGTAGTTGTTACTGACTTTTCGAATAGTTGCCGACAACCAGCAGACAGTGCAGTTCCCAGTATTCCAAGTAAGATTTCTGGCCCAGAAATTCCTCTTGAAGACCCAAAAGCTAACACATTCTAGGGAGAGCGTGTTAACTGCGAGGACAACACCTCCCTCGGAGAGTTCACCTTGGCCCCTATCCCTCCAATGAAGGGTACGCGAAATCTTCCACTCTTCCTCACTGACACTGTGCTAATTGTGTAATCAGCCGGAGATGCCGTTCTTGAGGTTGTCTTCGAGGTCGACGTTAACGGTATCCTCAAGGTTACTGCCACTGAAAAGACCTCAGGACGTAGTGCCAACATCACCATCTCCAACTCTGTTGGCAAGCTATCCTCGGGTGAAATCGAGAGCATGATCAACGGTAAGTAAAACAATGATATTCGCTGAAACACTCCACTAATATTCGAGTAGATGCCGAGAAGTTCAAGAACAGCGATGAGGCTTTCAGCAAGAAGTTCGAGGCCAGACAACAACTTGAGTCATACATTTCAAGAGTCGAGGAGATTGTTTCCGACCCAACCATGTCCCTCAAGCTCAAGCGTGGAACCAAGGACAAGATTGAGTCCGCTCTTAGCGACGCCATGGCCCAACTTGAGATTGAGGATTCCACCTCTGATGACTTGAAGAAGAAGGAGTTGGCCCTGAAGCGCGTTGTCACGAAGGCTATGTCTACCCGCTAGATTACGAATTTGCTACACAGCACACGGAGCAATGGTCGGTGGTTGATGCATGATTTTCTTCGGCATGGATTGGCTAATCTGGTTTCTGGCTCTTCCCATGGGTTCATAAAAAGTCATTTGCGAGTTTCTGATCTGGCTGCTTTGTGATCAAGGAATGTTTTTCTTCCTTTCCTACGGGCATAAAGCGCGCTTGTAGAACAGGAAGGGAGAAAGTTAATCAAATTGAACAAAAACATGAAAAATACCTGTCGATTTTCTTCTGGCTATTGTGGTGAAATGCAAGCTGTTGGGCTCCAAAAAGTAGTGCTATCACCAAGCCGGGTAGACCTTGGTGTTCGAGAATCGACCGAATATAAGTACTCAACTACTTTGCTGAATTTGCTGACACATGGCTCTATCAGAATTCCAAAGTCATCTTGTATAATCCCTGGGTCTCTACTGTCCAGCCTGTGTTCGTCGTAAAGACGCCGCATTCCCAAGCAGTAGTTCAGTAACATCTTTCATACCCTCTAAAACCCCATCTCCACAATCATCCTCAAGCCTCCCAGCTAACAGCCTAACTCTCTCCAGATACGGATCTCTCAATAAACTAGATAACCTCTTCCAATTCTCAAACCACTCTCCCTTCCCTAAGGCTTTCAAGAACCCCTCTTTAACCACAACCTCTACCACCCTCAACCTACCATTCAAAACACAATCCTCCAACACCGGTATCAAAGTCCCGCAAAAGAAGTCCTTAGTCCCCCACCGCAGCACCACAATCCTCAGGGCATGTATCTGGCGTCTGTTATCGAGGAATTGGCTGGACAGGAAGTATGACCAATCGTCGTTGCGCCGCCGGATGGTCAGGGAGAATGTGTTGCTTGTGAAGTAGATGGGGCGTAGTTCGTGGTAGAGTTGCGTGTTTGCTAGGAGTAGGTTGTGTGGGAATGAGGGATGGATTGGTTCGGAGAAGGGAGAGGAAATTGAGGAGAGGGAGATGTAGGGTGTTGGTGAGGTGCAGATGAGGATGTAGATTTTGGTGCGGATTTCTGGGGGGAGGTCGAGGATCCGGAAGGGCTTTGACATTGCGGGCGGTTTTCTATGTTGAGTTTCCCGAATAGTAGAGCTAATTAAGAGCTCAGTGGTGTGAATAAAGAGGCTACGAAACAAACTGATAATGTTGAAGGTCAGGATAGAGCTTCAAACAGTTGTTGCCACGAGGTTGATGATTCCAAAGAAGGCTGAGAGGCGAGGCGAGACAGACAAGGCGCTGCCGACGCCTCGTCCAAGTCATAACCCTTTTTTGGGCATTCAGACGTCCATCAACACAATCAAGCCACCCTCACAGCCATGCCTCCACAACTACCAATACGAGCACATGTGCTCAGACGACTAATATCAGGATCTGCGACTCGTACAGAATACCAATTGATGCAAGTAACACAAATCAAGTTAAATTGACAACAGCTCACTTTCATTACAGCCTCAAAACAACTCCTCTCACCCAAACGCTCATACCAAAATCAGCAGCACCTCTCCCACTCCAGCGCCAATTCTCTCAAACTCCCCTCCTCCACAAGAAAAAAGGACGTGCCGATAGAGAAGAAGCTGTATCTTCCCAATCCAACGAAGCAGAAGACCCATACGATTTCTCAACACTGGAGAGTAGTATCGAGAAAGTCCTGGAGAAGCTGAAGAATGACCTATCGAAGCTGCGAACTGGGGGCAGGTTTAATCCTGAGGTGTTAGAGAATCTGAGGGTGCATCTGGTGAAGGATAGTAAGACGAGTGAGAAGCTGGGGGATTTGGCGCAGGTGCTACCAAAGGGGGGCAGGAGCTTGATGATTTTGGTGGGGGAGAAAGATGTGAGTTTTACCTACCCTATTCTCAAAAGAAGAGAACAAAAACGTCTCGATTTTGGATTGTGGAAGGCTTTCGTGAGTATATTTGGTTAGATGGTTCCTAACAGGGAAACAGCATGTCAAGCCCATCATTTCAGCGATTCAGGGCTCGAAAGATCTAAACTTGCAACCAGTGCAAGACGGAAACAACGCTGCTCAATTGAACGTTCCTATACCACCACCTACGAAAGAATCCCGGGACCTGGCATTGTCAGCAGCTAGTAAGACAGGAGATACTGCCAATGTAGGGATCAGGAATGCTAGAGCGGCATTGCAGAAACGCCTCAGAGCTATGGAGATCAAGAAAACGATACGGCCGGATGATCTGAAGAAGGCGTCGAAAGAGATGGAGAAGATTGTAGAGAAGGGCGTTGCGGATGTGAAGAAGACTGTTGATGCTGCAAGAAAGGGTATGGAACAGGCTTGATGAGATATGTTTGTATTCTACAGGATTTTTGTACAGTATGGTAGAACAGTATGTAGAGTGAAGGCAGAAACTATAGCTAGCGCTTCGCTGCCTGCGGTTTGGGCTTGGGCTCCCTCATGCTAGCTGGCAACAGCGCTCTTAATGTTTCCTCCAACTTCCTCGCATCAGCAGGTAGATATGTCTCGTTCCTCCTCGTGTATGCCGCAACCTGTGCTAGCACATCTCCTGGCCCCGTAGCACTCTGCGGCGGTACATACTGTCCAGCAACCCACTGCTTCATCATGGCCTCCTTGTCGTCCTTCGAGAGCTTGCCCGCCTTCCGGAACACCCCCTTCGACTTCTTGCTCTCGGTAGCGTTCTCAAACAGCGTGCCCGCCCCATCCATCATTTGGTCGTGATGAGAAGCAGCGCTCTTGAACACCGGGCTCACATTATCCGTAGCAACAGCCATCTTGTACACCAAGGATTCCACAACACCCCTCGGACTCGAAATGACAGGCGGTCCCCATCGTGCTAGATCCTCCGCGCTGGTGACTGGCTTGTATGGTGCTTGAAACCCTCCAACCCTGTCATCAAGATACTCCAACTCCTCCGCCGTAAGTGGTACTGGCTCATCATCATCTTCGCTCTCCTTTCTCTGCTGATTGTCCCTTGCACCACCACTTCGACGTCCCCTCCCTCTCCCTCCTCGCCCTCTAGCAGCTCCTCTTCCCCTCCCCCCTCTTCCACGCAGTCCTCCCCTATTGAAGCCACTGGGTCTAGGAAGCCCTCTGAAGTCTCCCTGCGGCATGAAACTAGAACTACGACCTTCCATGGAATTGATACTCTCATCGACTCTCCGAATCGTGAATTGTGGTGGAGGTTTGGCGGCAAGGGAACGGGCATCGATACCGCGTGATGGGCTAGGGGTCAAGGACGAGACTTCCTGGAGGACATCTGGTCGGGAAGAACGTTTGGTCCGGAGGGCATCTGTACAATAATAATAATTAGCAATCAATTGATCTAATATAATCATAAACAAGTTCCCAGAGAGTGGTGGATATATACATACCTCCATCCGCCTCAGCACATCGAGAAGCAGAAATCGAGAACTGCCTCAACGAAGCTGCAATTCCATCTGCGACTTTGGCAAAATCATGGGTTGCAGGTCTGCCGCGACCAATGGCCGAATGAACATGCCATTTAAACATGTTGTGTTGTTTAGGAAGTGTGAATTTCGGAGTCGTGAAGTCGAGTCAAGAAAGGGAAATCGGCTGGTGGTTGAAAATTGTTGATGCCTCGTTGGTGCCTCACAGCCTTCTCCCACTGAACCTCACCTGGATGAGCTCTGACGTTCATCCTCGTCTCGAAATTCACAACGACACTCGAACAACCAATTTTCTCGCACGCAAACACAAACACCAAATTGCTATACCTTCCCTCTACATCAAACAACTCACACTTTTCAGAACCACCAGCTAAAATCAAAACTAAACCCAAACCTCCAAACCGCAACCATGCTCCGCCGCAAACCAACAGCCATCACGCTCACCACCGAAGACATAGCCATTTACGAAGACGCGCGCGCGCGCGAAGCACAAGAACAAGAACAAGCTGCCATGGAAGCAGAGATGCAAGCTCAGCACGGTATGGAACGCCAGCAACAGCAATCTCAGAATATGCGCGATCCGAATGATGAACTGAGACCTTTGCCGGGTGACAGAGCGAGGGCAGGGCAGGTTAAGACGAGGGAGGAGAGATTGGGACTTGGATTGGGGAATGGCGGTGGTTCGAGGGGTTGAGGGAGTGGAGGGGGTATATATGTTGGGCTGCTTGTCATGGGCGCATGGGAGGGGGTATGTATGGGAATGGCGGGAGAGGGAGAGGAATATCACGATGAAATACGAGAGAAAGGCATTGGGAGGGATTGGATTTTTCCATTCCTTCTACTGCTTCCTTCAACTGTACAAGGTCGCTCTCAAGCGCCAAACCCTCGACGGAGCGTCCATGCAATGCCATGCCATGCCACATACGCAACCGCAAACTATGCGACGCAAAACCAGTCTTCCGCCCACCCCAGATCCAAAGACCATCCTTCCCTCTTTCCTTCCTCTCCACCAATTCCACAACTATCTACGAATCAGAAAAAAAATCAATTGGAAAAATCATCGTTCCTCGATGACCTGTCTGTTCCCATGTACGCCGTTTCGCTAAATGCAGATTGTAAAGAGTTTCTTTTTTTCACGCCGCCGAAAATACACCAAAACCAGCGCCATTAAACCATTTTTCGCAGGACGTCCCGGGGTACCTTGAATTTGACGATGCGTGAACGTTTCTCAGCGGGGATGGGGGTTGCTGGATGTGGTGCTGGACGTGACGCGGCCCCCGGAAGAGGTTTGCGGAACTTGAGGACGGTAGGAGTGCCATGTCCAGCCGAGTGTAGAGGTGCCGGAGATGTTGAGAGGGAGTGATTAGACGCGGCAGGACTGGGAGGAAGTGGGTGTCTCTGTGTAGGAGGGGCTGGGGGTAGTGCTGTTCTAGGAGCTCCAGAATTTTGAGGAAGGGGGGTTCTGCCATTAATCGTTGAACTTGGAGGGAGAGGAGTTCTGTTAACTGCAGGATTTGATGGTAGAGCAGTTCGTGGTGCTGAGGTACCGGTTGGGAGAGCGTGTCGATGCCCAGGAAATGCCTTCGGTCCAGGAGATTGTTGAGGAGAAGGTCTAGGACCAGGTGAAGCGCTCTTTGTTGACGACTTGGAACGAACTGGAGCAGGGTTCGGTGGCTGCCGTTGTATCTGCATAGCTCTTTGGAGACCTTCTTGGGACAATTGCATCTTGACTACCTTGCTTCTCTTCTTTGGTCGATCGTCAGAGCTCGGGGTGCGTTCTGGTGCCGGTCGCTTCGGTGCAGCTTTAGGTGGAGGTGGTGCCATGGATTCGGTCGAGGGTGTTGCCGGTTTGGGGGTTGGGGGTAAGGATCCTCCTGTAGTACTTGGAGGAGGATTGTTGAAAGTAAGTCGGAAGTTTTGGGCCGGCTTCATGTTTTGGGTTTGCTTAATCAGAGGTGGCTTTGGCTGAGTTGGCTTTGGGATCGCCATCGGTACCATGACAGGAGCTGGTGTGGGTAGAGGTAACGGAGCCTGTGGAGGTTCAACAACCAGTGTGGCATTAGGAGGTTGCGTGAATGGCTTTGTACGGATCTTGTCTTTCTGGGTGAAGACCAATTTGCCCTGATAACCTTAGTCAGCACAATGCTACATCTGCCAGAAACGAAAATTATACATACCTTGCCCACGTGAGTGACCACCCAGTATCTGGGGTACAACAGTTTGATTGTCAAGGACTCAACCGCAGTGTAGATGACCTGGCAGATATCCAGGATATCTAGCTGCTCGGCGAAACCAATAACAGGTGACTTGACAGCTTTCCAGATGGCTTCCTTTAACACCTCGTTATCCATGAGTTCAACCTTCAAAGCTGCCAAGGCACCTTCGAGGGTCCTAGTCCGAGCAATGAAAGCTGCACGAGCTTCCGCCTCACGAGTCGAGTCTTCCTCAATGATCAAAGCACCATCTCCTCCACCCTCCATACCATCTGGTACTGGAGCTCCAGAATTACCCATCACAACATCGTTATCCCCATTGACTACCGCAACCCCATTGGTCTTAGGTGCAGCAGGCTCGGCTTTCTTGTCGTGCCCAAAGGCAATTGCAGCGACTCCCACACAAAACACCTCGAATAGATGTCTACGAACATGGGGCGACGGATCTGTACTGGCAGCGTTGAGCAGCAGACAGGCAATGGAGTTGTTTGTCAGGAAGCCCAGCTCGATTAAGGCTGCGAATGCCTTGATGCGAACGTATTCCGAATTTCCGTCATGGAGGTAAAGCGCAAATTCCAGTGCATCGAGAGGTATGACCTTGGCCTTCATAAGACGCTGCTTGCAATCCAAGACCGTCACTGTGAAGCAATTGTGGTAAGATTCGATCCATTCGTCGTTACGGCGGTAACGATCCAGCTCATCAATGACAGCCTTTCGATATTCCATAGGCTCATGATCTTCTTCGTCATCTCCCATATCGAGAAGATTAGTGGCATCTTTCTTCGGGATCAGAGATTCTGTGAGCGCAGACAACAATGTAGTGATCTTGAAGTTGTCAGAGAACTGGTTATTTGAATTCTCGTTAAAGCGGAGGATGTCGAGGAGGATAGTACGGGCTTTCTTTGGGCAGTTCCCGTAGCTGTCTCGAATCATGGAAAATGATTTGATTATAGCCATCTCGACTTTGTAAGCTCTCTTGTCGCTGAAGTCGTTGGGTTGAGGTGTCATGCTTCCCGGATAGCAAAAAAATTCCGAATAGGCCTTTTCGAGCTGGTTCATGCCAACGAAAGCTGTTGCGGAGCTGGCGTGTGTTTTGAGGGCCAGCGCTGCCATGGTGCGAATGCCATGAAAGTACCGGGTGTCCATCATCGTCCTAGTCAGGAAAGTTGACACAAGTGGATGAGGCGGTACGCCTTGAAGATACAGCATAGACTCCTGCTGAGCAACGACGTCTTTATCCTGCTGCAGTTGGGAGACGTACATGTAAGAAGCCATGCCCGAAAATTGTTTTTCACAGAGCCATTCAAAATCTGCATCCACACGGATCCACTCATAAGATTCCAAGTCCATCTTGGTCTCAGTGTCTGCATCCCAGTCTCTTAGTCCCCACTCATCTTTCTCTTCATCTCTTTGTAGAACATCGCCCAGACAGTATAATAAAGAGTCTTCTCCGCCTTCTGCATTTGGATCTGCTGCCCCAGCATTCAAACGCTCCTTTTGCTTTCGGCTTCGCTTCAATCGCTTGTACTTTGTATTGTACGGAATATCAATCTTTTGAGTTGCCTCTCGAATCTCCACAATATGCTCGTAGGGAGTGCCATCAGCTTCATGGATCCGAATTGTCATCGGGCCAGTGAAGACAGGTTGAACTTCGCTAGCGTAGACCAAATGCACTTCTTCCTTGACTTCTCGGAGGAAAGATTCTTTCTGCAGATCTCTCTGAGTCGGCATTGTGTCTTGCTTCTGAGCGATGGATAGTTCAACGCATAGCCTCTTCTTGTTGAATTTCTGGCTGATGACGAACCGCGGGCACCCAGAACCCAAAATCCACTGGTTCCAGAAGGTATCAAGCTGTCGGTACTTGGTAATCTTCTCACACAGTTTGCGGAAACCATCTGTTGAAAGCGTGGTTTCAGAAGCTGTATTGGCCAGCAGGACAATTTTTTGGAGGATTCTAGTGAGACCGACGGAACCTGTAGCCTTGATAAGCCGCCTGTCCAGAATGAACATGACTAGAGGCGCCTTCAGCTTCATGAACTCGTATTCAAAAGTCCCCAAGTTGAGGACCTCCCCAAGAGCATAAAGCGAGGGTCTTTGGAAGTCCAAGTCCACCAACTGGTCAGACAACGTCTTCTGGCGGAAGGCGTACTCGTTGTTGCCACAAAGGGTCTTCATGAAGGTGCCAGTGATGTAATGAGATAAGCCTATTGTGATCCACCGATCATGAGGTTGGGCTGGAGTTATACCAACACCGATCCACTGACTTGCGATACCGTGGACCAGCGTCCTCACAACCTCGACTTCCGGGTCAATAATAGTCTCCGGAAACAGCAGCCGATTGCTGCAAAGCGTAAGTGATGCTGCGTGCTCGGTGTCATGAATCTGGTCGTCGACAAAGACAATTCGGTAGTCCAAGAAAGGATATGTACCGAAGGAAAGCGTAAAATAGTCAACGGTGTGTGCCAAAGGTGCGCAGGCGTGTCGAACTTGACCAGAGCGGCCTGGTAGACAGTATGCCCATATTGGGATGGCCTGGCCTTGTCCGAGCTTGTCGTCATCTTCCACTTCACGGAATTCCGACAGGTCGACTTGCTCAAAAGGACCGATGGCAAAGCCAATATGCTGAGGGGCAACAAGCTTCTCGACATGGAATGACACGATCTTCTTTGAGCTATCCTCAAGATCCGTAACCTCGTTCGTCAATTCTCCAGAACAAACAACTGTCATCTCAAGGAGCTTGTCATCTTCGCTGAGCGGAACATCGTACTCTTCATGGAGTGTCTTGATGAAGGTATGTGGTCTGCGAGGGGGAGGTGGACGACGCTTCAGCGCATCACCAAGGGTCCTTGAGCACCGAATAGAAATGTTCCAAGAACATCTCATACTCGAGTCATCAACACAAGGGAAAATACACGAAGCAATTCCCCGGTCAATGCTATGTCTCGTGTAGACATGGGAATACCGCGAATCGCTCTCGTTCACACCAACCCATTGCAGACCGTCCCTGAAGCTCTTGACAGCGAAGCATACGCTGACGACTAGAGGCTTAAAGTTCCCTAGTTGACCAACAACTGTCTTTGGTGTCGCCGAGACCGCCGAAGGGGGCGCGTCGGGTGCAACAGATGAAGTTCGAACAGCTGGCAAACCTGCTCCTCGAAATGCGGCCAGAGGGACAGCACTCTCGGAGAGAGGATCTGCCTCTGTGATCTTGACGCTCGGGGGCAAGGTAATGGCCAGCGATCCTCTCGATCTCATGTCGTCCGTCATCGCCACCGGCTTCAATCTGTGCTTCTGCTGGGTGGCTTGCTGGACTCCCCAGAGCCAGCGCTCATGAATATCCAGCATCTCCATTGGGTCTTCGTAGCAGAACTCAGCCGCGACTCCATCCACCTTGACCTGACCAGAGTTTATCACACACTGACGGGCATCCAGTGTGATCTCCTTTAGGGCATTGTTGTTTGGCAGAATGCTGATCTCGCAGCGCCCCGTCAGGCTTTGGGTCGAGAAATCGATATCCAACTCCACCTTCTGGCTCACCACGACGAATCCATATTCAGGCTCCGGCTTGACCTTCTCACCCACGGGCAGACCGTTGGCGTCCATGTCGTTCAGCGGACCTGGCGCAAGATCTCGGAGTTTGAGTAGTCGTGGGGTTGCGCTCGTTCGAGGTCCAGTTGCCCTGGCGCGACAATTCCTCCTACGAACCTCTCATCCGTCCCCTGAGCTCCGAGCTCGATCTGTTCGTGTGCAGTATGTATGCGCGCGTTGTCCGTGGTCGAAGAGGGGATGTCGTAGATGTAGGCAGGTGTGCAAAGATCGCGGTTTGGGATGCGTAGTTGAAAAGATCGATGAGGTTTGCAGAAATGGCTTGCCGTAGGAAAACGAAGGTCGCTAGTTGTCGCAAATTTGGAGGTTTGGGTTTGCGTGCGGTCTCAGTTCGCAGTTGCGGAGGGGTTGTTGCGAAATATTGAATCCAAGGGCAAGCCAAAGATGAGGGAGTGACTGGAAGGTGAAAGGTAGAAGAAATGCGACTGAAGAAGAAAGCTCAAGGGTACCAAAATATACAGTGTGTTTCCCTCGGAAAAGTGTCGCTGCTGCTATTATTACAATGGGCCCCGAGTAATTTGAAGCCGTCGAGAGGATGTTGGCAAGCTCCAAGATACCTCCAAAGCCGATGGTAGAGGTTGACGCGACAGTCTCGGGCCCAGCTGCACCCCTGCAGATCGGCTGTTATCACGGGACCCAGCCTCGCCCGTCTGGTCAGCCTTGTTTGAGAGGCGCTTTTAGTTGTTCAGCAACAGTCTAGGTCAGTAGGCCTTCACCAATCAATATGATTTCCTGTCACTGTCATTATGTGCAACAAAATCAAGCTTTTAATGCTTCATTTGAGAGTTTATTTGCTCCATAGTAAGAGTCCTATCATACAATCCTGAAGACCCCGCTCCCACCTCCAAACGCCATTAAACCCACTCCTTGACCCATATCCCCAATTGTACACCAAACAAGCCATGCCGAATGAAGCACTTTCAATTCGGCTCTCATTTTTGTCCCCCCATATTTGCGTGTCCATTGGTTATGTACCTTCAGGATTTGCTGACCCTCCTATCTCTGCGCTTTCTCCTCGCATGGATCTTCAGTGTCTCCTCATCTCGATATTCCTCCGGCAAGTCAAAATCTGTCTCTGTAACGTCAGGAACAGGATGCCCCCATGCTACAGCAGTTCTTCCACTTCGCCTGTGCTTTCCCAGAGCTGCTTCCCGAAGATGTGGCTTGTTGTAGAAAGATTTGAATTCCCTCTCGACCATTTCGTACGCGTCCGGAATCAATTCGACCTTTGCCTTCTTCTCCGGGTGCCGTGCAGAGGGTGCTGATCGAGCAACGGCCTCTTCATGTAATTGTCTAGCTGCAGATGCATCGACGTCGCTATAATCAGGCGGGTCACCATCACTAACATCACCTTCTTCTTCCTCTTGCTCCTCAACTTCTTCCGGTTGCTCATCTTCCTCTTCCTCTTCCTCTTCCCCCGCCTCCTCCGCCTCCGCCATTGCAGCCTCTCTTTCGATTTTCTTCTGCTTCTCTAACTCTTTCCATATCCGGAACTTCTCTATGATGGCTTCGCAACCCCGCAGGAAGTACTCTCGTGCCGGCTCATACTCCTTTTTCTTGCTTTCTGTGATGCCACTAACACCCATCAACTTTAGCCAATCATGACCTTGCAATCCCTCTAACAATCGTATGACCTGATCTTTTTCATGTTGTGCGCGACCTTTGTCCGTATTCCTAATGGCCTTCTCTTGCCGTTCGGGTTTTCGGTGTATTGAGTCGAAATACGCGTCGGACAAAGGATCTTCCCCACCATCCTCCTTGTAATTCTTATCCAGCCATGAGAAATCTACTCGCTGTGCATCGTGGAGGTCGGTGAAAAGGTAGTCGGAAAATTCTTTCAAGGGATATTCTGGCGCGTTGTGTTTTCTTGGAGGATGTTTTGAGGTCTTGGCACTGTCGAGGATGATTATGGGGGTATCGAGGTTCAAAATATCTGTAGACATTAGCTGTATATTCAATATCCGCAGACGGAGAGATTGCGAATCATACGTTCTTCCTTGGGCTCATTGCCAATTATTTCGTCGTATTCCGGAAAGTACGCGGATAACTCGCTCTTGAACCGTGTGCCTTCCTGCGATCGTAACTTGCGCTTTTCATCCTTGAGATCTGCAGAATTAGGCTGTAATCGATCGAGCTCGTGCTTGATGCCATTGACAACCTTATCATGGTGGTTTGTGTGTTTGCGCGTGGGTGGTGAAGGGGCTTCTGTCTGCGTGGCTGTCTGTTCTTGTTTTGGTGGTGATGGCGATGCGGCACGCTGCTGCTGAGGTGGTGGAGCGACGTCCAAATTCGCGTTGATGACGAGAGATCGGGTTTTTGGTTGGGCCTTGGGTCGTGGATGAATCTCAATAGCAATACGAGCCTTCTTCTTCGCGATCGAGGGGTCTTCTTCGTGATCGACTGGATCCCTTGGGCGCTTCTTCTTCCCAATGTTCGACTGCTGCTGGTGCTGGTTGCCTGGAATGGTCGCGACGTTGTTTCTCGTGCCAGATCTCGTCGTGAGGCCCTCAGCTCTCTTGGAAGCCCGAGTAAGATGAGAAGCCATTGATCTGGAGCGACGCGCAGGGCATGCTTCTGCGAGGAAGAATTGGTGAGTTCACAGTCTTCCGCGATAAAGAAAGTAGCATGAAATGACTCCCGCTGTCTCCCTGCTACGCGAAGCCCGATGGGAGGGGAACACTGATGACCGCAAGGGCAGGGCGTTCAACAGCAATTCAAGCAAAATTCGCGATTCAATTGATTCAATCAATGGAGTTGTTAATTTATTTGGTGTTTCAACTCAGGAAGCAATTAATCGGGTGCTGGGGGCATTGATTTATTAAGAAGCAAGCAAACAATGTTTTCAAGGAAACAGCGATGGTGGTGCACCTGCCACCCAAAGCTGTTTGACAAATATCAATATCAAGAAGTATCATAGTCTTCATTCCAGGTTCGACAACTCAAGTTTAGGCTCTGGATGATGACACCAGATTAGATCTGTTCGAAGTTTTAATGCTTTCATACTTGCTACAAGTTATTTATCTCTTAGGAGCAGTTCTCTGCTTGAATCTCATCCGTTTCTTCTTTTCAAGCTGCACGATTTGGAAAGTCACAAGCCAAAAGGCAAACTGCTCGGAGAAATCAAGCAAACATCAAGACTTGTCCACTACGAATTTCAAGTCTTTAACCATAGACCTCCGCTCTCACTCGTAAACTCTATATACAACCAACAAACATTATTTACACAAACTGGGTATCAACTCATCTATCATCGCTCGCTCGTCAAGCATTCATCCAAACATATGACTTCATTCGCTCCTCTTCCCCTCGGGCGCAATAGCATTTTCAGGCCCCGTCCCAGGAACCTGCACATCGGAATCTGTCTCTCTCTGTCCGATCTCCCCAGATTCATGCGTGGGAGCATGAGATCTCGTGAGATGCAATTTCTCCAGGAGCCTGGAATTGTAATTCTCCTTGTCCTTTTCCTCTGCCTCTCGTTTCATCTCTAGAAATCGTGCTTCCTTTGCTGCGCTCTCGCTCTTGTCCCGCGCTGCCTCTTCTCTCTTCGCCAGCTCTTCAGGAGATAGGATTTTGTCTTTACCATGCACGAGCTTTCTCATGAACCTCTTTCCTCGCTTTCTAGTTTTGACATAGGCTTCGAGTCCCAATAGGACCGTGTAAGAGCGAGATATTGAGACATGGCTCATGTCTACGCCAGCATCCTTCAGCGAGTGGATGAAGGCTCTAAAGTTGGAGACTGGTGGTCGGTAATGTCCACTAAGAGGACTCAACTTGGCAATTCTTCCGTTCTTGACTTTGATCAACCCGGCTGCTGAGATTCGAGAGCCGTGTAGAAATGAGGAATGTTGAAAGGCACCTGATTGCTTGATGCCCACATAAAGTCGAAATGAAGTGTCCGCGACGAATATCCAAGTGTTCTTCTTGACAGAGCTTCGAAGCAGCTTGTTGAAAATTGTAGCCGCGGAGACATGAGATACTTTCTTGACACCCTTGGCCTTGTCAAAGTCGGGAGTCGCATACTTGTCGGCACGGGCTGATGTATCGTCTGAACCATCTCCAGATTCCGAAGATGAGTCCGAATGATCGTGGTCTTGAAGTCCAGTAGCTGCCTCTCCTTCTGCAACTCGGAAAGCTGGTGTGGTGTCATCCGCTGGCACCTGGATTGAAGTCAGTCGTTTGGTCGCAAAATCGAGCGGTCCTGAATACCCAGCTCCAGGCCAGACTTTTGCATTTACAAGAAAAACTTCAAACTTACGATGCCATGAATCGAATCTTTATACTGCTCCGTAGTATCAATTCGAACTCCGTTCTTTGCCCAGCATAACCTCCCCTCCTCATCGATTTTTACCAAATAGTCTAGCCTCTCTTCCTTCGAAAGATACCGGACCTGCTCCTTTTCCAAACGTTCTCTTGGACACCCTTGGCAGTCAATGAATCTGCCCTCTCCATAATCCAACCAATAGAAGAAATTCTCCTTCGTTTCAGCCTTTTTCCATTCTTCATGATAAGTCCTCAAATTACTCCCGTATCTGTGCTTGACATCCACCATCTCCAGAAAATACTGCAAATCCATAACCCTAGCAGCTTTCTGTCGTTGCAGCTTAGCCTCCAACTTTCGCTTCCGCCTCTCCTCTCGCTCCTGCTCAGGCGTATTCTCATCATCACTACTCTGGCTATCCGAATCCTCATCTCCCCCGGCTCTCCTCGTAATAAGACCAATCTTCTTCCAATTCTGGCGTGCAACATTCACAGTCCCAGAACTATGCACACTACTCGCCGTAATATCCTTCCCAGCATTACTATTTTCCAAGTTCCCCCTCGCTCTCGGCGTCGTCAAGTTGCGATACTGAGCCTCCCGAATAGCTTCCACCCATCGCGTACTCGGATCCAAACTCAGGCCATTTAACATCCTCCGTTCCCTATGGCCGCGATAATTCCTCTGAATCAGATTCGCAGCTTTCTCTCTCTCCTCATGGTTCAGATCCCCAGATATCCGGTGCATGATCTCCTCCTCCTTCCGCTCCTGGATCTCCCCAATCCGCTGCACCATTTCCTGCGTCGGGACCTCCAAACTGTCGAGATATTCCTGGTGGCTGCTGCTGCGCGCCGAACTCCCCGTCGAGACGGAGATTTTCGAATCGCGCTTCTTCCGGTGTAGGGAACTTGATCGTCTAGGCCTGTGGTCTTCCAGAGGCTCTTCTTTGTGTGCTCTGTCGTGGTTGCTGAGTCTTTGGTTGTTGTTTTGATCGTTGCGGTTTTGGTGAAGCTTATCGGCAACCGCGGGGCAAGTGGTGCTGCTGGTGGTGGGATGGAGCGTCATAATTAATGCTCGCGATTCCCTGCCAAGGCAAGGATATTTCGGTTTGGAGGGGGCGAATGATGGGCGGGTGAGCTGCACATGCACACGTCTGATTGTGGCTGGCTGTCTGGCTTGCTGGCTTGCTCTGGTCTGGTTTGATCTGGCGGGGTAAAGTCGAGTCTCGAGTCTCGAATCCCAGCCCTCACTCCCGTCACTCACTCACTCGCTTTCTTCAAACCTGGATGAGGAAGGAAAAACAGGAAGAGCTGCAGCTCCAAGCTGAAATACCCTCGTCGTATGATGATCCTTCAGAGTCGGTTAGGTATGTATTCGTAATGGAGCCGGCTATGGAAGTAAGGTAAGACCCGATTAGAGTCCACAAGCAGAATATGTGGTACTGAAGGGAGAGGTACCTTATGTCTGGTTGGGCGTTCCTTTTTGCTGACTTGCTGAACTCTGTTTCGCCAGCTCGTTCATTCACTGGCTTTTTGGGTTTCGTAAACACAACGCGGCAAAGGTGGCTGACAATCGTAAGATACCGTTACCAAGTTACCATCATCAAGAAAAAGGCCACCGCCTACCAAGTGCCGATACCCATCTTCAAGTACTTTCTTTTCTCTCCTATTGAATTTCTTTCCTAACAAGGGACTGAGCTCTGGCAAGGCTCAGCGAAAATACGCGTATAACGTTGATTTGCCCGGTGGTTTCTTGGGCCCTTACTTTACGTGACTTAATCTTCAGACCCACTGTACTCCAGTGACTATTCTGAACATCTGGATCTGACGGCACTCTTAGCGAGTTAGCAGCCGCTATTAGATGGCTTTGACATAGGGAGAAAGCTTGTTCGAAGTGGGAAAATTGGGTCAAGTGTGACTTCTCGGCAGTGCTGTGCGATATACGAGACCCGAATTATCAATGCCGCAAGGGAAACCCTTCCCCGGGCTGTGTATTTTCCACTTCACACAGCTGGACAGGGTTCTGGAAATCACTAGGTTCTCGTCTTCCTTGACTATATTACTGGTATGTATTTCCGCTAAGTGTGGCTGGGCTGTGAAGTTGAGGACCTTGAGTTGATACCCACACTGAACTTTTAAGGAATGCTTGCTGTCTTTCTACTGATTTATACTACACAAAACAATACCACAACACCTATCAACAATGCGTCCGTTCCACTCTTCTTGACAAACGCCTATCCAATGCTTTCTTCGACTTTGATATCTCCCTCTCCTTTTCTCAACCAGTCCATCTCCCCTCACACTCCAACGGACAAAGTCTATTAATACTTATGTAAATGATATATCCCTATTGATGAATAATAGACCTCCCCAAGTCATGACTTTCGTAATAGTCACAGCGAAAAAATGACTGCAACGTCTCTTCGCCCCATAGTGTTGAACTAGGCTTCTGGGCCCGCCCGCACCTAGACAGCCGATTACCCGTCTAGTCCGCTCTTTTGCCATGTCCATTTGTCGACTTGGCATTTCCATTTGCAGCCTTAGCTTTCTCCTGATTCGCAACTAACTTGTTGGTTGGAATGGTCAAGCAATTGATGCCCAAGTAATCGCAAATGCTGTTGATGACCAAGAAAGCCCAGCGGAAGTAGACGATGAGAGCAAAGACGAGGTAGGCCCGAAGATACCACAGCTCAATAAAGGGGGTAACTTGAGGTAGTCCGATTCGTGGGAGGTTGCCCAGAATAGCACCACCGACCAAGGGAGTGAGCATGACGGTCCAGTATGGAAATGGTTGCCGAGTGAGATGGGCCAGAATAATCTTGGTCGTCATTCTGCCGAAGACAAAAGACATGGTCAAGCAAAAGAGGACCAAGTGATTATCCGGCATCAATGTCGAGTATGGCGAAAATAGCCAGGCGCCGATGGCGAATGTGAACACAGCCATTGGGGTCCACTCCAAGAAAACCGGCATAACTGGGAGGTTGTCTCTCCGGCGAGCTTTGACAACATTGATAACACAAAATGGAACATGGGCTCCAAAAAGAGATACAACAAGGATCGGGACCCAAAGATCCCTGACGGAGTATGTACCAAAGAATTCATGGTATCCAAAAAAGTAGTGATGTCCAACTAAGTCCGTGATTCGTCGAGTCCAAATTTCAGGGCCATAGTATCCTGACAGGATCATAAGGGTGCAAGCAAGAATGAGACCTTCAGTAGGTCCGTTGAATACACCCAGATACAGGGTGTGCGTGTGGTATGTTTCCCACGTCGAGAAGAACATGGGCAGACATGGAATGAGGGCTGTGAATATTCCCGCTTTCGAGGTTCCGAGACCCATTGCTGCGGTTTCGCATAAGCTGGCCAGAGTGCAATTGAGCGAGTCGATACCGTGGTCGAATAGTTCCCCAAGACCGCTAGATGTGCCAGTCCTTCGTGCCTGTTTCCCATCCACATTGTCCATTGTCGAGTACATCCAGAGGCCAAAGGCAAAGCTGTAGTACAACCATGATGGTCCCTAGAAGGCAGAAGTCAGCACTTGAGCTCTGTAAGGGGGCCCCTCAATTAACACACAGGTCCAACCAAATCTGGCATCCAAATCACAAGGCATATCACATTGGAGAGGATGAAGAAGAATCCCAGCAATGTGACCATGTTCGGTGCAAGCCATAACGGCAGAAGTTCCACGAAAGCATTCCACTATATTCGTCTCAGCATATTTCTTCCGTGTATCGTGGAGGTAGTTGGGATCGTACGTAGTGTTTGAGGATATAATTCGAGATCAGGGACTTGTCAACACTCGAATACTTGTAGGACTTCAAGTGGACAAGTGCCTCTTCCGAGACGCACTCGTGCGCTGCCTCCTCTATCACGTTGCAATCTCGTCAGCAAGAGGCTCTACACAAAAGCGCTTTGGGGTATTGAAACGTACTTTTGCTCGGCGCCATTGGGGACTTGGGAGTTGTGACAGGTTGAGGCAGAAGACTATGCGGCTCTGTCTTGACCGCGAGAAGATTTAGGGGCCGAATTCTGGATAGGGTCAGTCGGAATACGCTCCGACGTCGGCGACAATGGTGAAATATACAAAGGTTTGTTTGAAGAGGCAGGTGGTCATCGAGGCATGGTCTCTTTTGGCAAAAGGGGAGGAGTTCGCGGATGGGCCGGTTAATAAATGTTGAAATTGGGATTTCGTGAACCCTGCAAGATTGATTCGTGGAGTCCTCGGTCGGCGGTCGTCATCAATCAGCCAGCTAGTCGCACGTGAAGACGGGCTTGAATCCAATTCATCCAAGCTCGAGTTGAGTAAAGAGAGCGCAGCCGTCTGTCTATATGATAGCAACGAATGGATCTATTTGTAGGCCTGTGAGGCGGTGTTACAGCATCTGCGTTGTTTGGGTGTAACAGAGTCTGGTGTGGCAAGTGCCTTCCTATCAGTTCCTCGGCTTGAGTGCGGTAAGTTGAGTACCAGGAATAATCCACAGTTAGAAGAGTCTAGATCATAGACCACTATTTTCTTTCTCTCTCCATGTTTATCAAATTCAGAAGCAGATATTCCTAGTTGCATGCGTTCTCAGACCAATTCCTTCATAATACATGTTGTATCTGGAGCTCTGTATCTTTCCTCACGGCACACCATGATGGCGAGGTAGTGCAGTTCCTATCAGAAGGACATTCTCAAGTAGGACGTCACAATCAACAGTTTCAAGCCGTGTGGGTCATCAGACAGACAATTGGAAGTATCCAAGTAGGTAGGTACTGATTATTCCATTCACCTATCAACACCCGAAGTACGAGGTACGCCCTTAAGTAAAGCTTCACCAACTGCCACTTCATTACCAATTATGATAGAGGCCGATTCCCTCTGCTCTGTGGTAACATGCAAGAACGCGCTGAAAATGCTAAGACCAATCAATCCATTTTAAATCCATCGCTAAACCGACGCGGTGTGTCGTCGAGACTTGTGGGCCCCAAATCGAGACATTCGATACAGCAAATCAAGCACAAGAGAAGTCCTAGTTGTCCTACATGACCAAAGCAAATCCGGCGAAGAGACCGGCGAACACAACAGCAAAGCTGTAGCCGCGGCCGATGTCCAACGCCATCTGTGCACCGTTCTTCTTCGTGTCAGCTGAAGTGGCTTGAGCACCCGAGGCAGCTGTTGTGGTGGCATCTCCTCCAAGTCCATTATACACAACGGCTCCTCCGGCACCAGTGGTTGCTCCCGCTGGCAGAGTTGTAGCAGTAGCGGAAGAGCTGGTTGTGGTGTTGACTCTGGTAGGATTTTGGGCACCGCATGGGTGATCGTCTCGGCAAGCACTCTGGCATGGAGTGTTGCCATTGCATGCTGCCACGCACTGGTTTCCGTATGCTTGACATTCGAAGTATGGGAGGGTTTGGGAGTATTCGCTGGCGTTGGGGCTCAATCCGTTTCCACAGATGCAGTCGTATGAAAGCGTTTCCTGCTTGGGTCAGCAATTGAAAAGTATGAATTGAACAGGTATCTTACAGCATCACAGTCGTTTGCAGCAGTGGTTGAAGAGTTACCTGAGAGCTGCAGGCAGAGCAGAGGGCATGCTGCCGTTTGCGAGGAACACCATCCTTGGCGGGTGGGTAGATCGACACTATCCGGGTCTATAGTATAGACTGATTGGGAGTGAACACTCAAGGAGAAGAGTGCAGCGGCCAGAACGGCAGCAGAGGTCTTGAATGAAGGCATGGTCGAAGATATATGGTTGATCCGAATGTGCTGAGAATGGAAGTGAGATTCAGAAGACTATCTGCGTGGAACTATCAGTCATTGATCATTAGAGAATCGTGTTGGACTTTTGGAGTCGTGATCCTTCGCAGGGGTTTAAAGGCCACGGAGAATCCAACTGGGTATCCGCCCAAGGCAAGGAACGATTGCTCTTCAATATCACCAGTTGGCTGTTGATACTTAGGAAGCAATGCAGCTTGTCCATTGCACCCAGTTAGAGATCACAAGCTCCTCAGGAAGATGGGGAATGTGGTTCGAGGATCCATACCTTTTTAAACGGATACGAGGTTGTTGAGGATCGAGCGAGTGAGATCTCAAATACCAAGTAAAAAGTCAAGAAGATTAGAATCACAAAGATGGACAGACACAAGCGAGTGTTGAAATTCAGTCAGCGAGGGCCAAAGGGACAACGGAATGTGAGAAGAAGGAGAGGAGAAGTCTTATGAAATCCCCAACCCAAGCCCCGACCACCTCAAATCAACAAAATGAATGGCCCGGATCAAGATGTCGCGCCTCCACTAGGCCGCCACTGGAGATGCAGATGGACTGATGCAACTCAACGCAGTTAGCAGCTGGCGGCGACTAGCCAACCGGAGGTTTGATAGTGAGCTGACCCCGGCCAGAGCAAGTGATAGCGCGAAAATGGTCTCACTTGGCTGCACACCTCCGGGCCAGCTCCCCTTGGATGTTCCATGATTAGACCGGCACGCCTGCACCAGACTTCGTGTTGAGGCCATGTGCATAGTATCGTATGCATCCAGACTGCAGCAGAAGTCTACTCTACTCGCCACTTGTCTTTTTTGCTTTCTAATGGATGCATCACGAAGAGCGGGAGACGAAAGGAAAAGAAACCACAGCTGGCAGAGTCAGAATCGCCAGAAAAGGGTTCGCTTTGGCTGCCAGCCGAAATTGGAGACCGCCCGTGGTTCCCGAATCTTAATATCGAATCCCTGTCGAGCAATGAATTTAAAGCTTTAGACTCCGAAAGGAGTGAGATATCTCCACCATTTGAAAAGAGTCTAAATCGATGTAGTCAAGCTCAAGCCAAACGTTACCGAGATCTGCCAGCAAAATGTCGTTTCAGCCAAAAAGCAAATACAACTGCACTCGCTCCAGGCCGCAGAAGACAAGATCGCTCTTGAGGCTGGAGACGAGGACGAGGTTGGAGACCCCTTTTTTCCGTTTGTTATTGGGCGGGAGTCCAGCCAATAAGATCTACTCTACAAGGTCGGTCCTCGGCGAGGAGGCTGAACCATCAGGACAAAGGAGCAGGGATAAACACGGCAGTCAGTAACCGGCGCTGCATTCCCCCAACATTCTCATCAACACCAAACAAACTCGACATCAGCCTAGACTCAACCCCAGACATTCCCAGGTTATCCAGCCTGCCGTTGGCATGGATGGAGGCCATCCTCAATCAACAATCGAATCATGGCCATGCAAATGGTGAGCCTACCGGCACGCGCAAGTATGGGCTCAGTACAACACCAGCTACGTCACACGCAGAGCACGAAGCCGGCGACATTGATTCACCTGTAACATCGCCAGTGAGCTCGCCGCCGTATTGGGTCCAATCACACACGAGGTCCTTCTCGAATATCTCTATTGAATCGATACCGGCGGGTGCAATTACGCTCCAGGACAATACCGACGATGGCGACTCGAAGAACAAAGCATGCTGGGCGAGGAGCGTGTACATCGAGGACCATGTAATAATTAATGGCAGTAGGACTGGCATAGGCGCATTTGTGGTCTGGAACATCACCGTGGAAACTCTGCGGGTAGGTCCTTAAGCGCAGAATAAATAGCAGATGAGGCACTTGTGCTGACTATTGTAGGGTGGCCCCATGCGGATTCGAAAACGCTATTCAGAATTTGATGACCTCCGAGACAAATTGCTACAAACCTTCCCAAATTCCAAAGCTGCGATGCCTCCCTTACCCCCAAAGAGTGTCATATCCAAATTCCGACCGAAGTTTCTGGAGAATCGGAGGAGCGGCCTGCAATATTTTCTCAAGTGAGTACTGGACTTTTGTCTCTATTGGTGGGGTACTGATTGGCATAGTTGCATCCTACTCAATCCTGAGTTTTCTGGATCTCCCGTTCTCAAAGAGTTTCTATTTTCTTGAAGATACTTCAAACTTGTACTGTGCTGTAATTACTGTACATTGAATACGGCGTTCGTGGATGACATTTGGGTATGGACTTAAGCATTTTGCCGGCGTCGTTCAAGAGTCGCCCTAAGTACATAATGATAGAGGCAAAGCCATAGAGCATCTTGCTTTAAGGAACTGCTGCGTTCATCCAGTACATGTGGTTAAAACCTTCATTTGATATACCAGCTGAGATCTGGAAGCTTGCATCAAGGCCCAACGCTGATGCTTCACTCTGGCTATCACATGAATGCTTTGATCCCTAGTATTCTTAACTATGGATGAAGATCCAAGAAACTCAGAAGACTAGCAACAGCATGATTATTCTCGACGTAAACATCCACCGAGTCATGTCATATCACGTGGCGATACTCATTCGATTCCAAACTGAACGTCATTACCCCTCCAAAGACCCCTCCACAACCACCTCTCCAAGCTTCATCAACATCACCAACCTGAAATACAAAACCCCTCCGCAGCAACTACTCAAAATGGCGCTCGCACCTAAATTCGCCGGTCAAAAGTTCACGGCCACAAACACCCCCACTCTGCACACCTTGGAGCTTTATCTCGACTATGTTTGTCCCTACTCCGCCAAGATGTTCAACACAGTCTACACATCCGTCCTCCCATTGATCAAGCAAAAGTACGCCTCCAAAGTTCAGATCTTGTTCAGACAGCAAATCCAGCCGTGGCACCCATCGTCGACTCTAGTCCACGAAGCCGGAGTTGCCGTACTCAAGCTCCAACCCAGCAAGTTCTATGACTTCAGCAAGGTAAGCTCATACCTACCTTATACTCGTGCATTCCAAACCCGTGATCCCTTTTTTTTTTGTCTTTTGTCAGAATGTGTGATCATGAAGATGAGTACATAGGCACTTTTCGATGACGCCAAATCCTTCTACGACGTCAACGTCGTCAACGAAACCCGCAACAAGACATACGAGCGTCTCGCTAAGATCGGAGGTAAAGTCGGTGTCGATGAGAAGGAGATGTACAAGCTCTTGCACATCTCTGACAAGCCTGCTGAGGATGGATCTCTGAACACCGGGAATGGTGTTACGAATGAGCTGAAGGTCTTGGTCAAGATGAATCGCATGCAGGGTGTTCATGTTACTCCTACTGTGGTCTTTGATGGTGTGGTTGAGAATGGGATTAGTTCCAGCTTCTCGGGTGAGCAGTGGGAGGAGTGGTTGGAGAAGAATGTTGCGTGACGCCATGGAGGTGACGGGATTCTGGATGGGGAGTTGAAGGGGAGGTTATGAGTTCGTGAATCTCGAGCCCGGATATACAGCTTTTTGCTGCATATTATCCGCTGTCTTTCGTCGTTCGAGTGATTTTGTTTCCAGGATTGGAACTCTAGGTATTTTTCCGGGAACTTATCCAACGATGCTGTGGCTTTCATCGCTTTTGTGGTAAGTCGATTTCTATGTTGCCCATGGACGTTCCAGCTACCAAGTCTCTGACTCGAGTATTCGATTGCATCCCTCTTTCTCAACATTCAAAGGGTATGCCAATCAAGTTCAGCTCTTCCACAGATCCTCTTTCTTAAAGTTTCTTTCCGACGATTTGGCCTCCACAGCCATAAGAGTTTGTTGGCACTCCCAAAACCGAAGAGACGAGGCCGCTCTTTCTGATTCACATTTGCGGCTCTCGACAATGGGAGCAGCCAGATTGGTCCATAGCTATAGTCCGGATCACCTCGCTTTTTCAAACCAATTATGGAGGCTTTTTATTACCGTCACGCCTTGTCCTAGTCTGCAAGCTAGATCGTGCAAAACAACTCCAGCCGTACGCCACAATTTTACGTGAAATTGATTGGATGGCTACAAAAACATCTGAAGTGTTTCCAATGCCAAGTTTGGGGTCCGTTCCGAACCCAACCCGTTTCTCGTGCTGGCATGCAAGGCTCTGATCCTTCACCCCAATCTCAAGCCCTGTGGCCAATCTTGTGTAGAGGAGGATCCTGTTACATGTGGCTGAATATATCTATTTTTCGACATGTCCTGTTAGAAGTTCATGTATGAGTGCTCCAGCATCCACTAAGATCGTGAGATGTAAGCTCCATGTACTCCATGTGCAGTTGAGGCACAGGTAAGGGGGATCATTATATCTCCGGTAGAAGGTCGACCATTGCCTCTAGCTGCCTTGACGTTGGAGAGAATTCGAGGATTCGAGCCTCGCACACGTCGAGTTTCTCAGGCTGAATTTGCTCTTCTCCATCTCTTTCCAGCAGTATATTGCTCTTCTGCGAGATCTCTGCCTTCATCGGCCTATCTCCTTTAGCCTTAAAGATGGTTTCATAGCTTGCATCAACGTCTGTTTTCCTTCTCTCTGCAGTCCCCCTTCTCGCGCCCGTCATCTACGCACAAGACGCATCAACTAAATGTTACGTTATCAATGGAACGGCTACTGATAACTCCGGGTTTCGATGTGACAATTCAACGACTGGGAATAGTGCATGCTGCGCTCAAGGAGCAACCTGCTACTCAAACGGCTTGTGTCGTCAGGATAATGGTCCTTTTGTAGACTACCTGAGGGTAGGCTGTACGGATCCAACATGGGAAGATCCAGCATGTCTCAATCAATGCGCCGCTTGTGAGTAGAGCCATACCTATGAGATTCAACAAAAGGAAAAAAATATTTCGTTATTTCTTGCTGACTTACTGATCCTCATCCCAAGTCGCCAACGGATCAACAGCCGGCGTCCGATTCTGCAACGGCGACATTACATATACGACATCCTACTGCTGCGACGATGGCTCTCAAGGCATAGGCAGTTTCCACTGCTGCGACAGTCCAACATCAATCTTCCGCATCAGTCCAGCAGCAACAATCCTCGCGCAAATGCCTTTGTCGCAACTCACCACCTCAATAACTTCCTCGTCATCTACTTCCCAGACTTCAATAAGCACCACCACCACCATCTTTTCTTCGGTATCAAGCACCTCCAGCTCCGCAGCTACAAGTACGAGTACTTCCCCTCCTTCCCCCTCTTCCAATGAAGGCGGGTCCTCGAACGGGGCTGCGATAGGCGCTGGTGTAGGTGTACCTGTAGCTGTCATTGCACTTGGTCTTGTAGGGTATTTATTCTGGCGACGCAGACGAAACGTGAAGAGGAAGAGGAATCAGACGTTCGAGTCACAGAATAATGACTCTGGAGCCGGAGGAGGAGGAGCGGGAATGAGTGGGTATCATGATAACCATACGCTCCCGCCTGTGCAAGAGGCGGAGGGCTCGTTCGTGCCTGTGCCGATGCAGATGAAGGGCTATTTTGGAGGGAGGGAGTATCACCCTGCACCCCAGGAATTGCCGGCTCAGAATCGGGTGCATGAGATTGGTTCTTGAGTATACGAGTGGACATTTTGTCTCTTCTTCTTTGGGATGGGGAAGAGGCGAGGAGTTCCGGGATGTGGTTATGCTTCGAGATTTTAGGAACGCAACCCAAGGTTTTGCTTTGGATGGTTCGTTTCGCTTCCACGGCACGATGCAATCTAACTGTAGGGTTACTTTATACTTTTGTGGAGCGAAGGCGTTTTGGGAAATTTACAGGTTTGTCGTTCTGTTCCGTTCCATCTTATGAATTGTTTGTTATTGAGTTGCCTCGCCCCAGTTTCTACTTTGGGATGCTTCATGGGAGTCATGCATAGAAGGTTTGGAGCTTCTGTGACTAACCCTAATGCGCGATTACCTACTTATCTTGGGGTTCTCGAACTTTTATTTCGTTCTGTCCCAGTCTCTGTTGGGCTTGCTTCTGTATGATTCGCAGCCAAACTCAAATCTGCCGAAGAGATTAGGATCTGTGAGAAATCCTATTTGACCTTTTGGATAGTTCGTTCGCAAATACAGAAATCATCTCGGTCTTGCAAACGAACGCTCTCTCCGATTTTCATCTCTTGCCCTCACTTTTCATCCTGTTAGCCAACTCGTTTCAGCCGCCTCATCAGAAAAAACCTTCAGTTGAGCTGACCTGACTTGACCTCCGTTCGATCCTCCGGACCGTGTTTCTGTTAAGAGGACATCTTACTCGAACTTGGACTTGGATTTTTCGAACCATTCCCAAAGCCAGAAGAAAGACGTTGAATGCGATTGGTTGGGACATCTCTCTTTCTCTCTCTCACACACCACTAGAAAAGCTTCAGATGATGTTCATTTAGGCTTTCTGTGCTTCGCCACTCTTGTGTGAATTGAGCTGAGTTGAGTTGGGCGTTTGTCTAGTACAGTATCAAAACGTCGATGAAGACGCCCGAGTCTAAAAAGCTTAAATCGCTTATGTAGGCTTGGAGCGAGGTATGAACCGAAATCCGAGCCAGCAAACGAGTGTGGATCTAAATTTTAACCCTCGCTCCCATCTCGGAGAGTCTGGAAACGGGGGAAAGGTTTGATTGGGGTGGTGGTGTTTTGTTTCGTTTCCTGCAGGGTTCTTCGAAAGTTAAGCGAGTTAGAAAGGGGCAGAGGGGTTCGTCTGCATCGCAGTGCGTCGCACGGGTGAGTTCGTGCGGTGTTTCGTTTCAACCCGCCGTTGCATATTCTCGGGATTCTATAAACAACTTTAGGGTTTGCGAGATTGCATACGGTTGCGATGGGTCCGAATGCTGAGGTTTTTTGGTATATGAGGATGTGGCGCGGCTGTTTTTTTTTGGGGGGGGAGGGGGGGAGGTTAGTTTTTGGTCTCGGTACATGTATTCGATTGTGGATTGTGTTATTTTCTCGCTGATTATATTTCTGGGATTTGATTCACTATGAGGACTTTTACTTTTACTTTCGTACAGGTGTTGGTCTTGTTGGAGACGGTGTCGGTGTGGTGCGCGACGCTGGAGGTTGGGTCTGGGAAGACGTTTACCGCTGTATGTCAGCCAGACCGTCACTGCTCATTCCAATGACTTCATCTCATCTCAATTTCGGTTCTTTTGATTCTGAAAATGATATGCCATTTACTGATGCACTGTGAATCAGATAGCAGATGCCTATGCAAAAGCCGCTGAAGGAGATACCATCATGGTTTCTGCAGGGACGTATAAAGAGAAACTCACTATTGACAAGGACAACATCACAATGAAGGGGCCTACGTTCCTGAGTATGGATCCGGCTGGGAATATGGTCACGATTACTGCGGCGACGTATGCGAAAGATGTGAAGAATAATGATGCCAGTGGTTTGTCTCTCCCTCACTCTCGCTTCATGCCAAACTTCTCCCAAAGAGCCTTTAAGAAAGAAGGGACGGGGAATATGGTGATAGAGGAGGTGCTAAAACATATTTTTAGCAACCCTCCTAGTAACAGCCAACAACTTCGCCCTCTACAACATAGACGTTACCAACACAGCCGGCACCGTAGGCCAAGCCGTCGCCCTCTCCGTCAAAGGCACGGAATGCGGATTCTACGCCTGCAGTATCATGGGGTACCAGGATACGCTGTACGCACACTCGGGCAGCTCGTTCTACGGATTGTGTTATGTGGAGGGTGGTGTGGATTTCGTGTTTGGTATTACGGGACAGGCGTGGTTGCAGGGTTGTAAGGTTGCGGTTTTGAAGGAGAAGGGGACGGTTACGGCGCAGGGTAGGACGAGTGCCGGGACGATGGGGGAGATTGTTTTTGACAAGGCGTGGGTGTTTACTCTTTCTTTTTCTTGCTCTTGATTTTTCTTGCTGGGTCTGGTGGTTGGTGGTTGGTGTGGATTGGAGTGGGAAGAAATGAGAAGGGACTAGAGAGGATGTTGTGTTCGCTGATACTTTTGAACTACAGGAAAATCACAACGGGACCAACGGCTTCATCTGGTGCCAAAGGGACGAATTTCCTTGGGAGACCGCTGGGGAATTTCTCGCAGACTGTGTTCCAGAATAGTGATTTAGGGGGTGTAATTGCGCCTGAAGGGTGGGAAGGTTCGTCTCAACTCCTTTCACTAATTCTTGTCTTCCTTTCGTTTCAATATTGCCAATACATGGTTTGATGAGATACTAATGTTGTGGTGGAAAAATAGTCTTCAAAGCTGGTCAAGATACGAGTAATGTCCTCGCGGCCGAGTTCAAGAACACGAATGCAGATGGTACGAGGGTTGCGTTTGCGAGTATGTTAGATGCGGCTGTGAAGATCGAGGCGATTCTGCCGGGGTATAAGAAATGGGTTGATAAGAATTTTGTGGGTGTTAGTGCGCCTTGATGGATGTTTGGTTTTGGTTTGGTTTGAATGGTTCTGTTGTTGGTGGGAGTGTTGGTTAGGTTTGACCCCGTTTTGATACCTTGTTGTGCGTGTAGATGGTCTGTCGATGTTTCTGAGCCAGTTCCTTTTTCATGAATTGATAGATTTTGGACTGAAACTATTGCGAGGCTTTTTAAAATGCAACGTGAAAGACCAAAGTATTCAGAAATTGGGGATGTTGTGCTCGCTCGCTTACTGCTGTAGGTACAGAGATACTTAGATACTTCTTTGTAATCAACCTCGGGAGGTGTGATATGTATTGGCCAGTGATCATCGAGGAGAAACAGAAACTCCTCGCAGTCTAGCCTCTGAAATCCTAGCTCTCATCCTGATCCTGGCTGCATCCCCCGTTCATCGGAATTCCTTGAGGGGCCCCGGAGACTGCTCCGCATCAGTATTGCACTTGATTCGACCACAAGCTTGGCTTTGTGAAACATTGCACGCCACACCTCTCGGACCCACTCAAGCAATGGCAATTCTGAAAAAGCCATCCATGCCATGCACGCTTCTCCGCAATCTCCACTGACATCATCGAAGCGCAGACGGGTAAAACTTAGCTACGAGGTTGGGAACACAACAATAACAAAATACTAACGGTTGTCAAGGGGTAAATTCTCCAGTCAACAAAACACTTGAGTTTCATTAGGACTTGTAGTTGATGAGATGAAATAGAATGAAATGCAGTGCAGAGAAGGAATTGGAAAAGGAAGCAGAAGCGGGGAGCACCCTACCGTCAGCAGCACCGAAATGCGACGCTTCCATGCATGATGCGGTCAGGGTACTGACATGCATTGGATGAGCTGAGCTGAGCTGTGAGGCTGGATGTTCGAACCTAGATTATTGAAACAACAAGAAACAGTCAACTCAACATGAAGAGGAGTGAAGAAGCACTCATTTGCCCAGATAAGTACGAATATGGACTTTATATCGGGATATATGATGTGGATTTGATATATATCACCCAATCACCCAATCACCCACTGACTTTTCTCTTTCTCTCTGGCACCTTTAGTCGCAGTCTGCGCCAACATTCTCCTCCTGGGGAGCTGTGGAGAGGGCTGAATCGAACTTAACTTAGCACACCAATCAAAGGGAGCTTCCTCCTATTCCAGTCCACTCCACTTCAACCACCAGCCAGCCAG
Source organism: Leptodontidium sp. MPI-SDFR-AT-0119 (assembly GCA_020726505.1). Lineage (NCBI taxonomy): Eukaryota > Fungi > Ascomycota > Leotiomycetes > Helotiales > Leptodontidiaceae > Leptodontidium > Leptodontidium sp. MPI-SDFR-AT-0119. Next base: position 400,052 of record JAHLEZ010000013.1, on the reverse strand, counting down.
CCCAACCCAACTTTGTTTTCATCTCCGTCTCCGTCTTTGTCTTCCCCCCCACACAACCAGAATCTTCACTATCGCTTGACTCGAAAAGCAACAAGCAACAGTTCAAGAGCTCCCTCACATGACAGCCAGCTCCATGGACTGCCGCTCCTCCGCTCCCCTACAAGGCAAGATAGATCCAGCTTGCCTATTGCCTGCCTGCTGCCGAGAGCGAAAAGCTGCTCAAGCAGCTCAACAGCTCCTCCGGGCTGAACTGAACCCTGGTCAACAAGTTGGACTACTCTACTGTGCCAAGGTGCCTACACAATCAGCTCTGGGCTGCTGCCCCGCGAGCTATCGAATCTGGTCCACGCCCACATAACGCCCATTTCATTATTGTCCACTCTTACGGAGCATTCCCTCCACTGGCACTCAGTCCCACGACTGCCACCACCTGGTCCAACAGCATCTTCAGTCTGTCCTCTAGCATAGTAGCATTCCTACACGCGCCGGCCCGACAGACAGACAAGACACGCCTGCATGGTAAGGCTGGATCGTGGTGGCCCTGTGTTTGCTTCCCCACCCACCTCCTCCCCTGGCAGGGTCTCACAGTGGAGTGCACGTCATCGACACAGCACCTACAAGTCCCGCAACGGCACGAATCCAGTGTCACCTCACTATACTAGCCCCCTTCTGTGTTACGGCCAAGGGTCAATTCAACATTCATGAAGCCAGAGCCTCAATCCATTTTCACAACTCACTCTGTTGGTGAGAGGATATCCCCTCCTGCGAACTCGGACCTCTCTGTCGCGACTTCGTTAATCGAGCAAGGCATTAGGGAGGAGCCTCAACAGGTGCGCCCTCAAGAAGAACCCTCGATTTTTGGACGGAGAGAGTCTCTGGTAGTGTCAGCGTCAGCTGCAGCTACAGTTAGTTCTACGGCCAGAGGCCGACTGCCTTCTATCAACCTCGCTGAGGCAAATGTTCATGTAAACGACAGAGCATTCGCTAACAAACCACCAATTATCGAGCGTCCCTATCGAATTCCAGATCATCCCCCCAGCCGAGCAACTCTCCAACCACCAGAACCACCGCATGCCTTCGAAACATCCAAGAGGAGTGGAGGATCAAGGCCGGTGTCTACAGAACGGCCACAGAAAAGGAATCGACCCCAATTTATGATTGCGCGCCATCATACCCTCGATTCGGCTAGGTCGCAGACTACGGTTCCTACAACCACCCAACAGGGCGGTCCCCCATCACCTCTCTTTTTCTCGTCCCACAGGAAAAGGCCCATACTCTCTCCAAGTACCACCATGTTGAACAAGGCTCGGGGTAGTCTCGACTATTCCAACCCCTCATACGCCTCTTCAAGCGAACGCAAGAGCATGCCACGAAATCCCTCTGCTGGAATGCAGCAGTTGGAGAGTGTGGGTATCGTAGAGCTTCTGGAACAAGACGAGCGGCCTACGTTTATAATTGATTTGGCGAATTCGGCAAATTTTACCCCAGGAAGCCCGTTACAGATAGTCTTCTCAAATGTGGCACTCAGCGCTTATGGATCCGTTTTGGAAATGGTTGAAGGCAAAGCAGACTTGAACAGTCCCGGTGTCGCTGTAACGAATGACTTTCCCGAATTTAAAGCTTGGGCATTATCTTTTGTCAGAAATGGCGAAAGTCTGGATGTCTGTCTTCCCTCGATGAAGTATGGAGGCTTTACATGGAATTGCAGCACACTGAGGAAGCGATTACGTCTCATCAGTGGTACGAATAATGCCAGCATAGTCGCGATACCATCAGGAAGCAGTTCGAATGGAGCTCTCAGCAATTCGTCTACTGTGAGTGAACGGTTACGCGGGTCTGTAGTCAATCGAATTCCTCGATCGTCTTTAGTTCAGTCGACTGAACCCGTGGATTACTTCGGCGATGCTGTCCCACTTAGCAAATCCCCAACAAACACACCGCCCCAGCAGGACACACCGGATCTCCTCCCACTAGGTGAAGATCTGAAGAATGGACCTCCTCCGAAGCAGGCTATGCTTGCTTACCAAAGCGAAGCCTTAACGACTAAAATGATGCGTAGCCGGTATCCTGATAGTTCTTGCTTCGATTGGACCAGAATCTCAATGTCTGCTGCTCTTCCCAAGCATATACAGTTTGCTCGATCGGTTGATTGGGCTTCCACAGCTCTTGGGCCAATGGAGAATTGGGGATATGATTTGAGGGCGATGTGTAATCTGTATGATTTCTTTCCCTTACAACCTTTCGTTATTTGCTCCAAGGAGAATTCTCATCTAGTCAATACTTACACCTGCTAATCTGATTCCCTTTAGTATTATGGGCTCACCGCACCCCGCAGCAATGTAGTAAGTGCTCTTCAAATTAGTTTTTCCTATTGAGACTGTTTCGAGAGTTTCGAGGCCTGCTATCCCTCATCAAACATTCGCCTCCTAGGCCATCTTGGCGGTAATTATCTAGAAAGTCAATGCTAATTATGACTTCCTTCACAGCTGGGGCGATGAGTACATTGCAATTTACAATGAGGTAAATATCTGAGCTTCTCATCGAAAACTAATCGCTGACCGAAGCAGGCTTATATTCTCCTAGCTGGTCAAAATCATCCTACTTTAATGGTCAGATACCACATATGTTTGCCAATGTTTGCCAAGTCGTGAGGAGTGTATGTTGAGAAAAGCTAATGCAGATTACAGGGTCAAAGTTACAAGGTTGCTTGGGCAGAGATTTGGCCAGAAATCGAAGGAGTTTTTGACAAGGCGAGACATTCAGGCCAATCAACAATGAAAGATGACGATTGCCTCTTTCTCAAAAGAAACGGATTTGTCGAAGAATCATACTTTTCGTGGTCAATTGTTCCTCTTATTGGCGAAGACGGCTCGATTGTTGGACTTTACAATCCTGCATTTGAAAAGACTCGACGCAAGATTGCCGAGAGGCGAATGTTGACTTTGAGGGAGGTTGGAGAGAAAACAGCCAATGCTCGTGAAGTCAAAAGCTTCTGGGGCCAAGTCATCAAAGGTCTCGAATATAATGGTTCGTAGTTGTCCGAAGTTTTCATTCACTGGTATTAACTTATGGCAGAGTATGATGTACCGTTTGCGTTGCTTTACTCCGTGAGTGAAGAGAGCGACAGTGATCTGGGCTCTATGCATTCTGGTTCACTTGCCCAAGCTCCACAATGCATTCTGGAAGGCACTCTAGGTGTGCCTCCAGATCACAGAGCAGTCATCAGTCCACTTGACTTGAAGGCTAGCGATTCGAGCTTTGCTCCCTACTTACGAGAGTCAATGAAATATAACAAGTCTATTCTATTGACCACCGAAGATGGCACACTATCATCCGACTTGATCGAAGGCCTTGAATGGCGAGGCTTTGGAGATCCTTGTCGAGCAGCTGTGGTCTGTCCAATTCATCCCACTACCGGAGAAACAATTCTTGGATTTCTAGTCATGGGAATCAATCCAAGACGCCCTTACGATGATGATTACAGCCTCTTCATCCAACTTCTGGGACGTCAATTGGCAACGTCAATGGCATCTGTTGTGCTTTTTGAGGAGGAGATAAGAAGGGGTCAACGAGCCGCCCAACTTGCAGCCCTTGATCGCCAAGAACTAGCGAAACAACTTGACTTACGGACTCGGGAAGCTGTCGAGAGCGAAACCAGGTTTACGCGGATGGCTGAATTTGCGCCGGTAGGAATGTTCATTGCAGATGGATCTGGTGCTATTACATACAGCAATGATACCTGGTGGGAAATAACGAGACATCCAAGAGGCGTGAATAGCGCAAACACCTGGATGGACAGCATCAAGGATGAAGACCGCGTCGGTGTCGAGGTTATCTGGAAGAAGTTGGTTCAAAAAAAGACCGCTGTTACCCACGAGTTTCGATTCAAGACCCCGTGGCAAGATCGCAACGGGAATCGGAGCGATACGTGGGTCTTAATGAGCGCTTATCCTGAGAGAGACCATGATGGCAACCTGAAAAGTGTCTTTGGCAGCATAACTAATATCAGCCAGCAGAAATGGGCCGAGGACTTCCAGAAACGTAGGATGGAGGAAGCTATTGAAATGAAGCGTCAACAAGAGAACTTCATTGATATGACTTCACATGAAATGAGGAACCCTCTTTCAGCAATTCTCCAATGCAGTGACGAGATTACTTCGTCGCTCATGGACTTCAAGGCTGCAGACGAAGGTTCGAGGTCATCTCAGAAGCTCTTGGATACTCTGGAAAATAGTATTGATGCTGCTCAAACAATTGCACTCTGTGCTCAACATCAGGTAGGTACCTCAGTACAATCAGTGGGCGTGAGCTAACACCGATCTTCTCAGAAACGAATCGTTGATGATATTCTGACATTGTCGAAACTTGACTCGGCGTTGTTGGTCGTCACGCCTGTTGCTGTCCAGCCAGTAAGTTATTCTGTTTGACATAACATTGCGCAAAAATTCACATCATTAGGTCGCCGTGGTCCAACGGGCTCTGAAGATGTTCGAAGGAGAGCTAGACACCAACGATATTGCCATGGAATTCAGAATGGAGAAGTCATATCTGGACTTGGGTGTCGACTGGGTGAAACTGGATCCTTCCCGCCTGCTACAAGTTCTGATAAACTTGACCACGAATGCTATCAAGTTCACGCATGGCCAGGAAAAGCGAACCATTGTTGTCAGCGTTGGTGCAAGCAAGGAACGTCCTGGTGGCGACGGTTCAGATGTATCTTATTTCCCGACCCGTTCAAAGCGAAAGGACCTGACAACAGAGGATCCGGAATGGGGAACAGGCGATGAGATACATCTCCACTTTGCTGTTCAGGATACAGGGCGAGGACTTGATGAGAAGGAAAAGACCCTGCTCTTCCAACGATTTAGTCAAGCATCTCCACGCACGCACGTGCAATATGGAGGCTCAGGTCTAGGGCTCTTTATCTCGAGGGAGCTCACAGAATTGCAAGGAGGCGAGATTGGCGTATCTTCTGAACGAGGTGTTGGCAGTACCTTCGCTTTCTACATCAAAGCACGAATGCTAGACGGCTTTGCGGAAGATACGCCCATATCTACAAAGATCAGTTCTCTGCGAAGAAATTCATCCAACTCCGCTGTCATGGTTGAGAGCAAGAAGAATTCTTTTGGTAAAGCAATCCACCGATCTCATACCACAGGTCACCGTCGTCGCTCTACCATTACGCCCCCAGCTTCCTCCCCGCCGCCTATGCCAGCAAATGGTATTACCATGGATCATACCAAGTTGAAAATCCTCATCGTTGAAGATAATCTCGTCAATCAAAAGGTCCTTCAGAAATCACTGAAGAATCAAGGTTTCATGACCGAACTTGCCAATCACGGTGGTGAGGCACTCGATATTCTCAAGACGTCCAATTTCTGGGCCGGTCGAGCAAAGGATGGAATCGAGTTGGCAGTGATCTTAATGGATTTAGAGGTGCGTACCGTCGTACTGGACTAATGAATTCTTGCTGACAGCTACAGATGCCGATAATGGATGGCCTTACCTGCACTCGGATGATCAGAGATTACGAGGCAGATGGGACCATCGTGAAACATGTGCCAATCATAGCAGTGACAGCCAATGCTCGTCTGGAGCAGATCGAGACGGCGCTTGCCGCTGGCATGGTAAGCAAGCAACTCTGGTGAACTTTATGTGACAAGCCATGTCTAACGCTGAGACAGGACAATGTTGTCTCGAAACCGTTCCGAATGCCGGAACTCATCCCCAAAATTTACGAACTGGTCACGAAGAGCAAATCGACAGCAGAACCGCCTGAGAAGACGGGTAATACAGAAACAGAAACAGAGGCAGGGTCATTATAGACATAGGTGGGTTGGGTTGGGTTGGGTTGTAGATGAAAACTACAAAACGGAGTTGTGCTGACTGACTGCATGGCGTTGGGGGGAATGGGCACTTAAAAGTTTAAGGATATACCACCGGTGGGATGGGATGGGGTGGATTGGGTGTATTGCATTGCCAATGATTTGCATTTTCTGTGAGATAATACCGCCAGCTTTTACCTAGGTAGGAAAGCGGGTTTGGATGAGCTTGGATGAGATGAGATAATTGAGTGGGATCTTGTAGATAGTATGGATGATGATGAATAATGTAGTGGCGAGAGGCGATGTCGCACGCAAATATTCAGTCAAGTCGAGTCGAGGAAGAGAAGCGAAGCGAAAGCTGGCTGGGCTGTGTTTTTTTCTCTTCAGCTCGAGGAATGACTTGTGTAGCTGAACTGCATCTCGATCCTACGGTTTTCTGATCTACAGTAGTACAGCGCAGTATTATACGAGCGAGTGCTCCTGATCCATGGGGGCTATGGCTATGTATTTGTGGCCGGCTTAGGTGTTTGGAATCAGAGCTTTGAAGTAGTACGTATGGTATGGTATGGGTATTTGGTTCTGGTTGGAATGCTTTATTGGTCAGCATTTACGAAGTTATTTTTTTCTTTTTTCTTTTCCGAGTTACTGATTATAGGAAGATCGATCTCCAGTACAGTTAATTATGCAGTATCATTGAATAAGAGATATAATTATTTTCCATTTCACGGTATAAGAATAGCGATGTTTCTTTTACGGGTACAGGTTCTACTACTCTGCGGAGCATGTGACGGAGCAGTAAATTCCCCAAGCGATGGATGCCCAGCTCCCCGCCCAATACTGCACTGCATCAGAAAGAGGCAGCGAGGGGTGGCGATTCGCATCCCCCAAAATCGATCAATACCCGTACTCTGTATGCATGTCAGACTAGAATCACATCGCCTCGCCTCGTAATACCCGAAGCGAAGCCAAACGCTGACGGAAGTGAAGTGACTGAAAGTGATAGACAGCCACGCGCTGAGCTGTCTGACTGCCGATAAATGAAATGGATCTTTGTGTACCGCTCCGGCGGTTCTAGTTGTGGATGTGAAGCTGGATCTGGATCTGTTCCGAGAGAGTGTGTGAGAGAGGGATGGGGAATGCCATGCTGCAAACCTGTACGGAGCATAGGCTGAAGTCAGCGCGATGAAAGTGGATGAAGCTTTTCATCCATCTTATCACAGTATTCTGTCCTATCCTATCGTATGGACTCGTTTCTCGCTTCATACCAGGTAATCCACAGGCGAGCGCTGAGTCCTGGACTCCAAATTTCCAGATGAAGATTCCTGTGGGAAGAGGGGAGGATATGAGAATGCCGCTAGCACTTGGCGCTGAGACTTTCGAAATTTTATACTTTGTTCCTGGCGCCATTGAATTCCCTCCCGCCGCCCCGATCCAGGGGATGGAACATTGGAAGGGAAAATTGTTCGATTTCTCAGCATGATTTCCTAGGGAAGTGAGGTGATTGATTTGCGCTACTACACCAGATGTGGTACGGGATATGATGGAGCAGGCGCCCCGGTATGCGGCCACCACATGCATACAGACAGATACATGCACATCGGAGAACGGAACGGTTTTTGTGAGATGCGATGCCAATCGAGGGGGCCGAATCGTGAGAGATGGAGGGGTCTGGAAGCAGAGGGCAGTGAAGGGGAGGTGTGAGATGGGCCAGGGGAGGGAGGCGCTGCTCCTGGTCGCATTCAGCCTAGAGAGAGAGGAAAAGGCTTGCTGGCGGACGGACTGTGAAAGCCTCTGAACGACTTGACTGGTTAGACTGGACGTCTGATGTGCGAGGATGGATGTCTGATGGATGTTGATTGGAGTGATGGCATTTCAAAGTCAGCGGTGATTGGAGTGATAGCACTTCCCTGCACTACATCAACATCCAAGCTGCAGGCGAGCGAGTTGGCTCTTCGCCCCCTCATTGGGCCCCCTCGACTGCCACCAGAGGCTGCATGTAAGCGCTGAACATGCCCATCACAACTCGCCATTGGGCGGCTGCATCTCTCATCCCGCACTTGCACCTTCGCCCACCGCATTGCTGACCACTGACCAGCAGGAAACGACCAGCACCACCACCCTTCATAATGGCGGTGCCGGCCCTCCAAGAAGCCAGCCTTTCTTCCTCGGATCTGGATCTGTTTTGCTTTGCTTGCTTGCTGTTCTGTTCTTCAATGTGAAGCTTCAACACCACGACGACGTCGATAAACTGTCGATTGCGTCTGCAAAGAAAGGCGTTGAGTGTGTGTGTGCCCGCCCATCTTCACCTCTTCCAGCCTCTCGGTTGATTGATAGATCAATCTCACCCCGAGTCCTCCGCCAGCTACAACCACAACCACCACGATGTTCAAATTCCCTCGCATCCTCATCTCAAGGCGGTGGAAGTGGCCCCGAGTCCTCATCGCCTTGATGGTGATAGAACTCGCCGGTACCGTGGCTGCACTGGCTCTCTTCGGCATCGCCCAGCCGGATCTCTTTCGCACCAAGCTCTGGCAGGTTGGTGCTGATAATGGGTGGAATTCAAGTCCAAAGACGAGATTGTATGCGTATGCGAATTATAGACCCGTACCTAAGACGCCGTTTATCTGGTCGAAAACGTATGTTACTTTTCTACCATCTCTGAATTATTATTCTTGTTCTTGTCCCAGAATTTGGAATTTGGAGTGGGGTGGAGTGGAGTTTGGATGAATATAGACTGACTTTTGCCCAGAATCACCGATTTCAATGTTGCCATCTCCGTACTTAGCACTTTCATCCTTCTCGTCAAGGCCGTCATGTTCGTGATGCACATCTGGTATCCATTACTGGGCACCATCACCAATGCCATTATCGTTGCCCTGTGGTGTGTGAGCATATATGGACAAATGGGACCCGACCACTCGGATCCGAGACACTCCTCCAATGTCGCATGGTACATCTCCAAGAGCTGTGATGTTGCCAAACCATCTGGTAATCATCATAACTGTGTATTGGCCAAGTCGACGTTCGCTGTTACCGTTATCATGATGTACGTTTATCTCCCCCATACCCTTTTTCTCCCTTCGTCTAGAGGAGATGATAGCCATGAATAAGTGACTAATTTCATACAGGGCCGTCTTCCTCTTCAACCTCATTCTAGGAATCTGGTCCATGATCCCGTCAGCCATGGAACGTCAAGCCGACGGTGTAGAGGTCGACGACATGCAAATGACTAAAGGCTCGCCCGTATCCGATAACGCCTCGGATGCAGAATGGGAGATGAAGAACGTTCCCAAACAACCTACTGTGCCGTTTACACCACGCACGTTAGCTTTCAACACGCTGGATCGCCAGTTACCGTTAAGGGCGCAGGGGGCATGATCTTTCTTGTTTTTGGGAGGAGTTGCGTCGGATTTGGATTGGAGCCTGGGAGTTACTGAATGGCATTGGTGCTATTCATCTCCTCGAGTTTCAACGAGGGAGGAGAAGAAGCTGAAGCTGGAGAGCCATGTTACGATATGATACGATGACGATACTGGATATGAAAGGATGTGATAGGATATGAGAGTGTACGATTGGGTACAGAAACCCATCTATCCATCCATCAATACTTCCTCCAGAAGTCTCTACAGCAGGCACAGACAAAGATCTGGTCTGTCCATTACTTATTTACTTAATATTTTCCCCTTGTCCTAGCTAGCTAGCCAGTTGATATATGGGAGTGCCTCACTCAGGTCATGGATTTTTCTTTTCTTGTGCATATAGTTTATATACTAAACCTCGTTTACGAGCGATACTACAAATCAAAATTCAAAAGATATATAAACAAACAAACAAGCACTTGACCAAACTGGCTCGGATACATTTCTCAAGTGCCCGAATCTGGGTTCCTATTCGTGTGACTACAGAGTAAGAGGCAAAGTCGGAAGGGATGATTTGGAAGGCTGGAGGGGCCGTCTCATCTTACCTCACTCTCGTTCATCAGGAGCTTGTCCGTCGGTCTGGCTTGTTGAAACGAGCCTGGAACTAATGGAAGTATCTCTTCTGCTCTGACTTCCGAGACTGCCGCTCTCACGTCAGATACGTAGCAACGTATGTATGGGCCTTCTGGTTTGATTGAAGATTGTACATTAATTCATCCAACCGATATGTTGCAGTTGTGAGCTGAGCTTTTGGAAGTAATTAGCCAAAGAGTCGATGAATAATTCGAATCCGCAAGAGCCCAGGATGTACTTACCTTCCTCGCCACCTTCATCCCTTCACAACAATGGAAGTCGCTTTCTGAGTCGCCTAATTTTAATACTACAATTTCTATGGAACCTTCTTCTCGTCGTAAACTTCCTCCTGGACACACAACTCATCCAGCAGAACTTTTCTTGGGACTCGGGTTCTTCTGGGAAGCACAAATTACTTCAACGTTGTACTACACATCTTTAATCCCAAAACAAGACAACTGGAAGCGGTGGCCAGAATGGGGCAAGGGCGAATGCTTGATGCAGGCGGCTGCACAATGCAGCCTTACTGGTCAACGTCCACTACATCAGCTGCATCACACGCGAGTACCATCTTCCAACATGCATCCCAATCTTCTTTCCTCAAGCTTCTTGAAAGATACCATATTTTCAACATCCAGTACCATCAGTTGACTCCAGCAAGCTGACTTCTCGCTTGTTGCAGCAGCCATTGTTACATGTTTGTAGAAGGTCAAGTTCACAAGGCTGTGAGCCTCTCAGGCCCCTTCGACCATGTCCCAACCACCTTTTTATGTCCTTTCCTAAGGTAAAGAGCATGGGTTTTCCTCCCACGACACGTCTCGGGCTGGTTTCCATCACCAGGACCTTGCTACCTTCTCTGAAGATGTGAACAATGTAGGAATGCTTCTGCCAGACTTCAGCCATGTACTAACCTTGTTCAGGCTGCGAAAAGAGCTTTCCCGAACCGTGGAAGGTCTCGATATGGAACAGTCAACGTCTGCCTCATACGTTGGGAAGACGATGAGCTTGGAGTTCAGCAAGAACTCAGCACCCTCGACAACGTTCTACAAGACTACGGCTTCCAAACCAATATTTTCCTCATTCCCGCCATGAATTCGCATTGGGACTTGATGAGGAAGACACTTGACTTCATTCAAGCTTACGACAACGACCAGAACCTGTTCGTTCTGTACTATGCCGGACATGGTAGGATGAATGGTGCCCGGCAGGCTGAGTGGATCTTTGGACAGAGTCCGAATTCTCCATTCGTAGACTGGTCCGCCATCCAAGGGCTCTTTGGAACAGCAAAGTCAGATGTACTCATACTGCTGGATACATGTGCAGCAGCAAGCTCGGCAACAACATCTCAATTTGCTGTCATGGAGACCATTGCTGCCTGCGGGTTTGAAAGAAGAGCTCCACCCCCTGGAGAACACTCCTTGACGAATACACTCATTGACGTTCTCCGCGACTGGATCAACAAACCGTCATTTTCGGCCGCATCTCTGCACACCGAGATCCTCTTTCGACTGAAGCTCAAGGAAGCCAAAAAGGGTCGTGAAGGTATTCCTCTGGAATGGTGTGTCACTCCAATTCACTGGATTAACACGAAAGACTGCAAAGCATCTGGAATAGAGATATGTAGGAGGAATGCATTGCCATCCATGTCTGCCGGACCCTCTACTGCAACTCCGGACGAAGACGACAAATCAACTTACGTGGATCGTATGGACCTGGATTTTGATGACAATAGCTCAGGCTCGACTCCTCTATCCTCAGTGTCTTCCGACGGATATTATAAAGTCCCGCATGTCCTGATAACCCTTCAACTGGAAGAAGACCAGCCGTTGGATGCCAAGCAGTGTGCTCGCTGGCTTGACAATTTCCCCTTGTTGGCAAAATGGGTCAAAGTCGAAGCCATCTTCCCAAGCTACTCCACCTTGATGATTCTGTCTGTTCCGATGCCGATATGGGATATGTTACCGGATTACCCCGCTTGCTGTTTTATTGGATATGTCACTGCTCCGAAACTGGAGATTCCGAAGAGATGGCTTCCTGTCGACGTTTCCACGGCGGAAGCAGGCAGGAAACAGGAGCTCAGTAGCTCTTTGAATGAGGATGGTTCGATGGTCAAGTTTCCTCTGCGTGTTGAAAAATCTGAGGACGTTGCCGTCAAAGAAGAGCTCCAGAAAGTCAAGGATTTGAAGTTAGAAGTTGTGAAGGATGAGCCACAACCCGAAAAAAGCGACTGGCTTTCCAGTCAGACACATACTATGCACGACTACGGCTCCCCTAGTATTTCTATTCTAGATGATGCTACAAAGCATAAATTATCCCGAGCGATGCTTGGGTTGGATGAGATGTTATCACGACGTAAACCGGAGGCAACGACTTCTCCTCTGATCTCATTTCTCTCGGGACGCAAATTAGAAGTCTCGGAGAAGTCGTCACTTCTGCACAAACAGTTGACCGAGACGGAAAGAGATGACAATGCCCCGGCCACTCTCTACAACCTGGCTCCTATAGGGGATCGCGAGCTTGAGGTACCCAGTGCCAGCACGATAAGCGTCACAGCCAAGGAAGATATCATGGTGAAGGCCGTTCGCGGGACTAAGAGGAAAGCCACCCATCCGAAGGCGAAGGGTCGAGGGGGCTGTATAAACTGCAGGTAAGTCCAAGGCATCTCGTGAACAACTGTATAGCCACTAAACTCCGTTCCATAGAGCAGAACGTGTGGAATGCGACGGAAAAAAGCCACAGTGCATGACATGTGTGAGATCAGGACGGCAATGTGTTAGACATGTGCCAGGTAAATCACTACCAGACGCTGCAAGTTCCTCGTTACCACAGGCAGAAAAGAAGGCAATGGCAAGTGGTCCGGTAACAACTCCTTCTCTGATTCCTGAAATGCATTCCTCGCCCGGATATACTTTCGATTTGCAAGAAAGTAGATACTTTCAGAGTTTTCTAGACCTCACAACGCGCGGTATCTTTGGGCATACTGATTCCCAATTCTGGATTCGAACCGTTCTCGAAGAAAGACATTTTGATGCCCCAATCCGGCATGCTGTACTGGCGTTAGGTGGGCTATACGAGGAGACATTGGGCCGAGAACCCACGATACATCATAATTTTGCGAAACAGCAATATGTCAAGGCGCTTGCAACAACGGTCAGCTCTGGGAGTCCGGGACCACGAGCCAACCGGAATGTTCTAATGGGATCCGTGTTGCTTGTTTGTTTTGAGTGCTTCCTTGGTGACCACAAGTCCGCCATCAGACAGCTACAATACGGTCTTCATATCCTTTACAAGTCACGACAGAAACATGATGTTGATGACGAGATTGTACAGATATTTACCAGACTTGCCATCCAGATGAAGTCTTGTGGCGAGGCCATTCACTTTCCACAACCTTGCGCTTTACACATTTCCACATATGGACCGGCCTTGCACCCAGCAACTGAAATATCAACTTCTGACGAATGTTTGGAACCCTTGGTCAATATTCAGATGCCTGTGATGTTCGAAACTACACAGCAATCAGGGCGAACCCTGGAGGCTCTACATCTCCGTATATTGCATTTTAATGAGCTAGTCGCCTCCTATCCCGCTAGGTCCCCCGGGTTCCTCGCGGCAGCTGAACGGTCCACACTCCAGGGATTCAGAATCAAGCTCTCTGCCTGGGCAGCTGCATTTCGAACACTCTTAGAGTCCCGCCTGGATCCTGGACTCCCCAGTTCAGAGCGTGTGGAACGCAGCATCCTCAAAATGAATAGTCTCACGATGGCATTGCTATTGAACACACATTTCGCTGGCAGCGAGGTGGAGTTCGATATTTTCTCCACCGAATTTAGAGAGATAGTTGATCTCGCTAAAGAAGTAATAGACGAAGAGCGGTTGATAGCTCAAGACACGCGTGACAACGTTGAGAAGCAAAAAATGCCTCAATCAACTCCAGGCCTGGCGGTTCCAACCTCTCCTATTGGTGAAGCCGATATCAAGCTCGAACCCAAAGTCTCATTCACGGCGGGGCTTGGCATCATTTTCCCCCTCTACACGGTAGCGACCAAGTACCGAGACCAGCAAGTCCGCCGCCACGCCATCCGATTACTCAATTTGACTTCTCGGAGAGAATTGATTTGGGAGAGTTCTATGTGCGCACGTATAGCTGGGTGGGTGGTTCATATAGAGGAGGAATGTTTAAGTGGCTGGGAGGAAGTACCTGAGTGTGTGAGAGTTGAGGTGAAAGAGGTTGACTTTGATTTGAAGGCTAGGAAAGCGACGTGTTGGTGTGGGACTAGGGGTTTGAGGAAGGGAGAGCCGGATGAGAGGGCGAGGGAGGCGAGGCTTGAGTGGTGACGAGTGACATGTGAGGGGGAGTTTTCAACTTTTTGTTCTACTTGGGTGTTTTAAAAGTTTGCATGAGGATTTAGTATGTGATTTATACATAAATCATATACTTGGATGAATATCGAAGAGAATTTGTGGGTTCTATACATATATATATGTAAAGGGCCTAAAGCTGTCAATGAATTATACTGGCATGGAAAAATAGCACAGTGAGTGCAGTGCAGTCACTTTATCTGGGTTCAGAAAAATCCCGCACTCACTATTCCAAAAAAAAAATCTCAAAAAGGAAAAAAATTACGCCCCGTTGTATTCAAAGTTATTCCAGTCCGCTATCTAACTGCCCAAGCTCAAGTATCCGTCATTCCTCTCATTCATCCATCCATTCATCCATTCGTTCATTCATTTATCAAATGATAGAATCCAAGCACTCAAGCTCCACGATATTATGCTATGATGTGCTATTATGTATTGCTTTGCGTTGCGAGAAATGGGACATGGTATGTGTTTGCGCCTTCGATCTGGGTTTGGTCTGCTATGTACACTTTCGAAATTTTGAAAAAGGGCCGTGGAGATGTTTGCAAGGGGGAATTGGAAAGAGGAGCGGGGATGGTGATGTATGTATGCATGCATGTCTGCAACCTCAGAGGACCCAGTGGCTGGTTTATGAAGTATACCCGCTACATGTCTGTCCTTGTCCGTCGTCCGAGTCATCCAAGGTTTTAAGCCCAGTGACTTGAGAGATGAAGATGATGAGAGGAGAAGGGTGTGGAAGGAGGGAGGGAGGTGGTTGAGATATGCTCTGAAATGTGCTCTGAGATCTGAGGATTTTGATGCTGTGTTGTTTTGTCTTGCCTGTTGCGACAGGCCCGTTGAAATGACGATGTGGTAACGTAAATAGTAGTACACTCTTTTTGGGTTGGAAATATGTCATCTATTTCTTGGATGTGAGAGGAACTTAGACGGTGTGAGGGGTTGGATTTCCATCGTCCATTCTGGTCCTGGGCCCTTGTGATGAGTGCTGAGAATTGCGTAGAACTGATCATGGAGAATGAATGGAGAAGTTGCGAGAGTTGGGCTTTTGTAGGTGTAGGAAGATAGGATGATGATCCATGGACCTGGGCTGATGGACGGATGGATGTGCGATGTCTGAATGAATGAATGTTCTGATTAATCCCGAGATATTGATGTCGTTGTTGGAAATCCTAGCTTTGTCAGGGCAAGCATATTTCTGGATGATGTTGATGCTCGCGTATTGCGGGAAAGAGCGGCTGTCCGGCCCATGCTTCGCTCTAAGTGAAGAGGAGATAGATAGACTTGGCTGATCCATGGAAGTTCGTTCATGCTCTGAGAGAGGATACCATATTATATTTTTGAGTGATATGTATGTAATGCGTGGGTGGGTATGTAATCGTAATCGTAGTTCGAAGATCCAAGAAGAAAAGTGAAAGCAACGCCGGATCTGCACTTCCTTTCCAAAGTGAGATAGTGTGATATTTATGTATGTTTGTACATTCGACCGAGATTAGTTGAGATGAGTCCCTTCGTCAGGGGGTAGGAAGTCCAAGATCTCTCGATCTCAGAAATCCACCTTCCCCCATGACAAGTCAGTTCCAAAAGAACCAACTCACCACCGACAATGCGCATTCCTATTATCCATCGAATGGCGACTCCACTCATCGAGCGGCGCAGTTCTCTCGGGGATATCAGCTGTGGGGCTGCGGCGGCAGTAGCCGTGTTTGCCGTACTGCTCCCATGGGATGAGCTTCTGCCGGCACTCGTACTCAGCGTCGTAGTTGTGGGCTGGGTTGGTGTGGTTCATAGACTCTATGCGCCTATTGTCCATGCGGTCGGCTTTGGTCATGATGTCGCGGGCGTTGAAATCGCTAAGAGGGGGATTTAGTTTAGGTTTATGGTTGTGGCCGTGGTTTGTGGGGATTAAGGAAAGGGTTGGTGATCGGGGTAAAGAGAGAGAGAGAGAGAAAGGAGGGAGAGAGACACTTACTAAAGAGCCTTATTCAGATCTGTGGTATTCCATTCACCACCCGGTCCACTATGCAACCAAGCCTTCATAAGTCTACGCTTAGCAGCCTTGTAGTGGTCTTTCTCATGTCGACAGATGATCATGAGCTTGCATCCGTAGCAGGTGAGGTTTGCCAGGCGAGTGTTGTTTCCATTGAAAGCTTGCAGCTCGAGCAGGTCGTGCCACTTGTAGAAGATACCCAAGTTCTCAACTCTGCAAGTGTTGCAGCGATATGTCCTCACGTACCTGGAGGATGGAGTTAGTACCTAGATGAAGATACCGGGATGTGTTTAGGATATGGTCGGTATGGGATAGATCAGAGCAAGGAGGACTTACGGTTCATAACCTTCAGGACGACATCCAATCCTGCTGTTGCTAGTAAAAGTACGCCAATTTCCCCCATGGTCGGAATTGCGAGCATCAGCCAGAGCTGCAATGACGCGAACATCAGGCTTCGGATCAAGCATCGCCTGCAAAGTCTTCTCAACCTTCCACAACAATCCCTTGTCAAGCCACTGTCTGAATGCCGTGCCTTTACTAACGAGATCGATGTTCTGAGCACGAGCTAGAGGCAATGCACGCATGACGATGGCCCAGATTGCGAGACAGTGGTCCATGTCTGAGTTATCCCACGTAACTCCATACGTGCCTGCGAAGAAGATGCTGCGGTCCCCCTTGTCGTCCACTGGGACGGGGCCTTGGTGCCACATTGGGAAGAAGTCTAGGGAGATCTGGTTCTCACGGCCGAGAGGGCGGTCCGTCTTGATGATATCGAGGAGGCGGAAGATCTCGGCTACGTGCATCAGTTGGCATTGGTAGATGCCGAGGACTTTGAGGTTTGTCATCTTGGGGATGAGTAGGCCTAGGAGTTGCGGGGTTAAGAAGCTGATGCGGTGGATTTGGAGGTTTTGCATGTTCTCGGCGAAGTTTGACATTGCGAGACCTGGATAGATGAGTTAGATTTTGTGCTGGGCGGTGTAGAGGAGGACCTACTCATTCTGTGCACGTTTCTGACCTGCTCGAAGTAGGATGCTGGACCACTGGGTCTTCGGAATGGGGCGATGACTATGATTGGAGAGACGGAGCCTTGATCCCATGGGTCGGTTGGTGCGCCTGGGCCGTAACGAGGCTTTTCGCAGTTGTGAAAATAACCAGCATCTTCGAATGTTCCGGTCATGTCCCACAGATGCTGAGTACGAAGTTAGCCAAACTAGAAAAGAGGAATGTGCTGACGTTTTGGGGGTCTCACAACTTGGCTGTCGTAGATGTGTGTCATCTCTTGACAGGTTGACCAGAACTTCCACGCCGAGCTATGGTTTTGGAATATCATTTGAAGGAGAGTGCGAGCGACGACATCATTGCCAAACAACTTTGTCAAGAGTGGAGATGTTTGAAATGCCTGTGGCAACTTGAATCGCGGTGAAGTGTTCGCTCCTCCATCGGCTGCATAGTTAAAGGCGAACGGTCCCTGTTCTGAAGTCAGCGCCTGGATCAGACTGCCTCGGAGAAGACGCCGTTCTTACAAGGGTGAGAAGCTTCTGGGGACACTCCTTCCACGGCCAGCCCTCCAATTCCTTATCAACGGCCTCTTTAGCCAACAGCTCTGGGGTCTTCACAATGGTTCTGAAATCGGCGAAATCCCAGTCTGATGTGGGAAGCGGATCGGGTTTGATGTCGGCTACGTCTGATTTGGGAAGCGCATCGGGTTTGATGTCGGCTAAGACTGGCTCAGGGAGTGGATCGGGCTTGATGTCAACCAAGTCTGTCGTGTGCCTAGTATAACTAGGACCGTATCGGGCACGACGAATATCCTCAATCTCCTGGAGCTGAGCATCAAAAGGCGGCTGCTGGAATTCCAAGGATCGCGCCATTGTGTGTGTGGTTTTGTTTTTTTTCGATCAGGAGGCGGATGTAATTTTATGAGCTGCTCTGGTGTAACATGTTAGTAAATATTTGCAATGGAGTTTCGGAACTTGAAAGTTGGAAATCGAGGATTGGGAATTTGGAGGTAAAGATGAGCATGCGGAGGATGAGTGGAGACCTGGCTTGTGAGAGAAGGGTTTTGAGGAGTTGTAGGTGGTTGAGCTCCAATGGGAGGAATGTGGTGTGTTGGAGGAGAAGAGGGTTGTGATACAAGAACAAATGGATTGCGTAGAGGTAGCAAGATGAGTGCTATTATGGAGGGGTAGCGAAGTTGCAGTGAAGGAAGTTGCAAGGTTCCATGTAGTTGAAGGAGGAATAGATTGAATTGCGTAGTGTTAAGGAGAAGAGACAGAGATAGGGAGGCAAAAGAACAATAGGAACCTCGTCAATCCCAGACGTTCAGGAATCGTGAATGCTAAAAGCCAGAGATTGCAGGACAGCTTGATCTCAAGGAACACAGCTGTATTGCAAGAGCAAGGAATGATGCCATATTATGTTGTAAAGCAAGGATACGATTGTATTTTTATTGCTGTTTGCTAAAGAAGTTTGGGAGTGTTGTGTTGAGTTGAAGGGAAGGTAAGGAAGAGGCAATAGGAGAGGATGAGGAATAAAAAAAGACCTCGCCAAAACAACATTCAACGCTAACGTACTGCGAATGTCAATAGACCCCACTAAACTGGATGCCGAGGACAAAGACAATTCAAGCAGTGAAAACTGAGTTCGAAGGTAATTCAATTGAGAAAGTGAAATCCAGGATGAGGCTGGTGATGTGATTGAGTTGCCAAAGTAGATAGGAGGACAACAGAGGCGTTAAAGATGAAGGAAGGTATAGGTTATGTGAGTGGGGAGAATTGTTGATTCTCTTAGGATGAGGTCCAAGTAAACTTCCTTCAGCCCTAACTTTGAGTTCGATCAGAGGTGGTGAAACAGGAGGATGAAATGACGAGATGATGGTTCGCCCATTCCAAATAGGACGCAAGGAAAGTGAGGGTATATCGGCGGTACAGTGGGGGTCAAGGGCAGAACTAAAGAGGTGGTACTACTGAGGCAAGAGAGAGAGACTCTAATAGCTTGGAGACAATCCTACTGGATGTTCTTTAAACCGAATGTTACGTGCAAAGATGAAGCATCCAAAAGAGAAGTGAAGCTATAAGTAAACTGAATATCTGCATACCAGAGATGAGATGAGCAATGTCCGAGCACAGCTTTCCAAAAATGGGTATGATGAGGAGGTAACCTTCCACCGACGTTGAATAAGAGGTGTTGTTGTTATGAGATGATGATCTGATATGGGTTCTCGGGTGCAAATGCTTAGCGAGAAAGTTTCTGTGAGGGAGTCAGATTGGCGGTGAGGAAATGGGGAGGTATCAATTGTGAATCTTGAGGGCAAGATAGTTAAGAGTGAGAGTGCAAACACACGGATTGAATCAATTGGAAGTACTTGCCTGAATTCAGGACTTAGAAGGGTCAAATTATGTTGCAGGTTGCTGAGGTTGTATTCTATGCGCATTCGAAGGGTGGGAGCTGATTGCGAGGAAGAGCAGCGAAAGCTGGGTTATTGAGAGGATCAATTGACGCTACCCAGAGGCTGATATCGAGCAATTGAAATACTAGCGGCCTTGTAGGCGAGGAATCTAAACAAGTAGTTCCGGAATCTTGCGATCTTTTCATTTCACTGGATTACACCGCCCATTGATGATGATGGCAGCTGTGATGAGGAAGTAGAGGAACAGGAGAGGAGAAATCTTGAGAATAATAATTGGATTTTAATAATGCTCATTTAATAGTAATAGATCAGTCGAAGGGCGTTGCTCGTCGACAATAACTTGAGCAATGTACTTAGGTGAAAAGAGGAAGGAAATTATTCGGAAAGCTTAAAAGGCTGATTTATCCTCGGCAACGCTAAGAGATAGCAGATGATTGATGATACTCGACTTGTAAGATGTAAAGAAGAGAGCATACATGATGAATCTGGACATCAAGTAAGATTTTCACTGGACGCTTCTGTGGTCACCGGATGGTAAATGATGCGAGGCAAATTGAAGAAAGGGGTGTATCACGTGTCAATTTGATGTCTTTCGGAACCGACCCAGAAAGCGAGAAATGGAGTCGGGAATGATGCTTGAGATAATGGATGACTTGATATCCATCATTAGAGAAACCCGGCCTTTACCAAGAGTAGCTCGGACATCATCATAACAGAAAAAATACCATCACGTGACCTCTACCACCATCATTCTCGTCCTCCTCCTTGCCGAAGTTCAGTCAAGCGAAAAAAAAGCAAGGCAGATAGTAAAAAAAAGAACGGATTTCTGGAATATGAATACCCTCAAATCTAGTGTCAACTGTAACCCAAGATCAGATGCATCAAACAACATTGTGAGTAACAAGGCTGCGAACTTCTTCCGGGAGGATCCTAGCCAACTCCACGGGAGAGATGCAAATCGAAACTTCCAGACTTGAACAGAAACGGTCAAGACAGCAGGAGCAAGGCATGTAAAATAGAAAACTTGGACTTCCCTTGTCGACTTGAAAAATGGTGTGCTTCGTCATGATGCATCTCAACCTCACCACGATACCGATGCCCATAGGCCCCATCCGCAACAGCCGAAGGGAAAAAAATAGAAGCCATCCAAACTGAGTCATGGTTCTGAATTTCTCGTTTCGTATTATTGTTCATGAGACCTACTCGTAGACAGACAGACACTTCCCGAGATCTAGCATTCTAGGTAAGGTGGGAAATGCCTGCGAATGAGAGGTGGTGGCCTTATCTGAGCGGTGTACTTTTCTGTACTGTTATGTGTGGCCTGACGATCAGATCCCATCCCCATCCCATCTGGAGATCTACCTTATTCTTCGTGTGCGAAAATATCCCGGTGCATTAGGTCTTCTGATACGATACGATACGCCATCAACCGGCTGGACTCTGTTCTACAGGTTTCGTCTGGTCTGTTGTGTTGTGCCTGTACCCAAGGATTGCACAGTCGCAGGTGGTCTAGTCTTACCTTTGCTTGTGCCGTCGTACTCGGCTCGACACCGCTAGGGATATGGATGACTCCTGGTTTGCAAGGGCTGCAATGAGCTGCATAGCGCTGCACTATCCGAAGCTGCACAGTGACATACTTAGCCCAGCCGATGGCTATGGCTGCACACATGGGATGGGAGATGCAGATGCAGCAGCAGCAGGCAGGAGAAACAGAAACAGGACAATGCAGACCCCGCGAAAACGGCGATGCGTGCATCTGAGCCGAAACAAGGACTTGAGCAAGAGCCATGTCTTTTACCTAGGTAATCTTGCTTTGCCCCTTCCTTTCCTTGTCTTTCTTGCCTTCGTCTCGGTGTTTTTGAAAAGAAAAACTTGAAAACTTGAAAATGAAGTTGGTTGGAAAAGAGTCTCGAGGTCTGGATCTGGATCTGGATCTGGACTTATCTTATTTAGGTTGGAAAGAGAAAGAGCAGAGAAAAATGTGTTACTAATAATATTCCAGAAGAGTGGAGACTTTTGGGTAAGAGAAAGAGATTTAAGAAAAGTATTGGCCGACTCCACTGACGGACCGACCGAATTTTCGTTTGGTTTGATGGTTGCTTGATGGTTTCTCGGTGCCGGCTGTTTGGACGGGCTGGGAAGGGAGATGAGATGAGATGAGATGAGAGGGAAAAAATGGGCACCGACTGAGGTTGATTCTGGGTTTGGCGCTGTGGGCCTGGCATTTCCATTTCCATTTCCACTTCCTGACTGACTCCTGAAGTGGATCGGCCGGGCGTCGTGCTAGACATTCGCTGCCGGGACTTGGAGAGCTTGTAGGGATGCCGCGTTAGTGGCTGATGCAGGGAAATTTGAAAGTCTGAAGTAGAAAGAAAGGGCGCCAGTAGACGACCACGAACGAGGATGGATAGCGACGGGCGACTAGACAGCGGCACAAATGAAATAGAATACGAAATGAAAATAAAGTAGGCTAGACTTTTTGGAAGATAAGGACTCAGTCAGGTCTACAATCTAGGACTCTAGGACAACATCTTGCAAGATGGGGAGACCTCGAGAGTTTTCCGAGCCGACTTACGGAGTTGGAGTCTCTTGACACGACGGCGGGTGTAGCAGATGATGACAGTATTTGTGCTGTGGGATGGGAAGAGGGTTGGAGGGCATTTCAGCCAAGCAAGTGTGAGAGCCTGCACACGACACTCTTACCTGAAACGAAACAGCTGAGAGCACAGCACTGAGCACAGCGCGCAACAAGCAGATGGGTAGCATCGCATTATTAATGCAGGCCGCCTGCCAAGAGATGATCGAGCAGCCATGAGCAGCCATCTTCAAATGGTTGGTGGTCTATCCAGCCGATGTTGCTTCATGTGCTGTTGAAAGTCCTGTCTAGGTAAAGTCTCCTGATGGCACGGAAGTAGCCTGCAATAACTACCCGTCCAGTACCAAGGGGTAGACCTTTTATTCTAGACTCAAGATCTCCCGATCGAAGCCATGATGGCTGTACTTTGGTAGTTGGGGGAATAGTTGTAGCCAAGACTTCTAGAGAGTTCTTCGAGAACAGGGGAATTTGTCCAATAGGGTTTCCAAATTCTGAGCATTATTCCCTACTTAAGTTAGAGCAGCACCCCCTGCAGTGACAACTATTACCCCTACTACGAAGTATATTGTGACTTCACATTAGGCATTAGGTGTGCAAGCGAGTCGAGTAGGTAACCTACCATACCCACGGACTGGTCATTGAGGCCAAAGCTCACTTCTAGATGTCTGGGGGCGTCCGAGGCGTCCAATCTCCCGGCAGCTTCATTTGGATTGGGATTGGGCTGGGGGACGAGTGTGAGGACGAGTCGGGGCACCTCGGATATGGATCTGACGCCTGGGCTGTGGAGTGCGGATGCTGGAACTCTGGGAGGAACTAACTGATAGGGGGCCCATACCCTAGAAAAGTGGTTAAATTTACAACTCTATAATTTATTGAAGTTTGGCTGGCTGTTGTTGGGTCAGCCAGATTCGATGGACAGCGCGGGCTCGCTCAGGAGAGAGAGAGGAGAGAGAGGAGAGAGAGAGGAGAGAGAGAGGAGAGAGAGGAGAGAGAGAGGAGAGAGAGGAGAGAGAGTGAGTCTGGATAGCTCGGGCTGACATGTTGAAAGAGACGTCTTTTTTGCCACCATCCATACCTTGGTAAATAGGATGATGAGATCTGGGCATGGCATGGCGAGGCATAGCAAGAGGGGGAAAAGAAGTTACGAGACGACGAGGCGTATTCTGTTGTGCAGACCATGTGAACCATGTGCCATTATGCATGCAGCTCAGCAGCTGGCCAGTCGAAGCGAGTGCAGGACAGCTGGGCATTGGAAGGTGGAGAGGAGGAGACACACAACCTCCACCACTGACCACCAGTCCTGCACATCCACCCTTGACCAGTGGCTGCTTGATGCCGTCCAATAGGCGTCCGGGTCTGCCTTGTCTGGACTCTGGAACTTCCAAACAACCAGGTGCTCGCATGATCAGGATGACGATCTCGAACTCCTGATGGCGTGTTAGGGCCAGCTGCTTGATGGCGGCGGTCACGGTTTGAAAGTTACTTTGGGAGGAAAAGTATGTCTGCGAGTAATTTGCAGTAAGTATATTATTGGGCGGCGACGATTTGACGACGGTGATGTTATGCAAGTATTAGTACGGACGGCTTTGGCTCTGTACAGTTTGGTCAAGCAGCGGCCCAGTGTCAGGTAAGGAAAGTACCGAAGTGACTGATTCGAGTAGATCGGGCTGTTGCGATCTTCGGGATATTTTTCTTACTCGAGTATTTCTTCATGGTATTGAAGTGAAGCGAATTAGAGCCCCATTTGGCCTGGCCTGGCCTGGCCTCACCCGTTTGCGTATTGAGTTGAATTGGCTGATTTAGATCGGAGGTTGGAAGGGGAGTGAGCGGGTTGTAGGTAGGCACTTTACCATTTGATGCAAATTGATAGGCGGGTCTTGCCTTGCCTGCTTCCTTCCAACCTTCCAGGTTGACTTACTTAATTTACCGTCAATTTTCATGCCTGTCACTTCCTCGCAGTCTCTGCTGGGCTGGTAACTCTCTCGTCTTCTCGCCTAGCATCCCGTTGATCGTTCCTTCTGGTTATTACTTGTACGCTGCCTAGGTACAATGCTATTGGACAGACTGCTTTCTGCTCTGCTTCTCCTGCTCCAATTTCATTTCGCCTAGGTAACTAGCTTCTCACTAGCTCTAGGCCTAGATCCACTTCTAGCCCACCCCTAGCGTAGCGCTCCTGCTCTCCCTCCCCTGCACGTCCCCCCTGCACCTCCACATCCCTGCATGCCGGGCTGCTCCTCCCAATGATAAAAGTCTCCCGTCTTATTTTTCTTTCGTCCTTTCCTCTCCTCTGCCCATCCACACACTCGATCGACTCATCCTCGAAAGAACAAAAGAGCCTCCCTCCCTCCTTCACGGTTCACCTGTTTTCTTCACCTTCTTCACTTCCAATACTCTTTGTAATAGATACCCCAATCTCCCTCTTCTTCAAAACACCACCCGCCCCTTTACACACTTCCACAACATGTCTGCCGAAGCAAAGCCCGTCGAGGTCGCTCCTCAACCAGAGGCACCTGTCGAGACACCAAAGCCAGTTGAGACTGCTCCTATTGTCGAGCCCAGTGCGGAGCCAGCAACTACCACCGCCCCCGAGGCTCCAGTCGTCGCCGAGGCACCAAAAGAGGATGTCACCGAGGCTGCTCCAGTCAAAGAGGAGGTGAAGCCCGTCGAGGAGGGCGTCCTAGGATACAAGGGACCTGGTCTTCTCAAGTAAGTTTTTTGCCATTCATTCATGATGAGCTCGTATTATAAACATGGCGATCTTCGACGTGTAAATGTGTTCTTTCGAGCTCTGATCGTTGCACATTGGCATGTTTACGCGAGGCTGCGAACCATCACCTGTCGACCTCCAGCTCGACATTGGCTGTTACACAGCAAACTCTACCAGCATCGATCTTCGATTGCACATCAAATTGACAATTGCCTCAGGAGTTTCATCTTCCAGAAGAAGTTCTTCTACTTCGGCACCGAGCCAGTCGAGAGCAAGACTTTGTCAAGCTACCTCCGTGGTGAGAAGGCACAAGACACCGCCAGCAAGAACGTTGCTTGGGCTGCACACACTGGCAAGGGTCTCCTGTTCTTCACCAAGAAGGCCAGCGAGAAGGCTACCCCTGCCGGCATCATCAACCTGGTAAGCAAAGCTCGTCATCAATGATTCCAAAACATCAGCTGACTGTTAGGGTTAGTCCGATGTTTCCGATATCACCGAGGAGGGTACTGTGGACTTCCACTTCACTCTTGGCGGACAAAAGCACACTTTCCAGGCCAACACTCTCGGAGACCGTGACAATTGGGTCGCTGTCCTGAAGGGCAAGGTCGCTGAGGCCAAGGAGCTCGCACCAACCGTTGTTGAGACCGAGGAATACAAGAAGGCACACACAGACTTGACCAAGCCAGCTGTCGTCGCCGCTGCTAGCGCACCAAAGAAGTCAGTCGAGAAGGTCGAGGCTGCCAAGGAGGAGAAGAAGGAAGAAAAGGCTGAGGAGAAGGCTGAAAAGGCCGAGGAGAAGAAGGAGGTCAAGGAAGAGAAGAAAAGAGGAGAAGAAGGCCCGCAAGAGCCGCAGCGAATCCCGCAAGCGCAACTCCATCTTCGGTAGTTTCGGTATTGGCAAGAAGGAGGAGAAGACCGAGGAGAAGAAGGATGCTACCCCAGCCACTACTGAGGAGGCCGCTGCCCCTGCCCCAGCTGCTGAGGAGCCAGTTGTTGCTGCCCCAGAGCCAGCCGTCGCTCCAGAAGTCACTGAGCCAGCCCCAGCTACTGAGGCCGCCCCAGTTGAGGCCAAACCCGTTGCCCCCAAGCGCAACAGCATTTTCGGTACTCTCAAGTCCCAATTCTCTCAACACAAGGAGAAGAAGCCAGAGGCCGATGCTTCCCCAGCCGTCCCAGCCAAGGAGACTGAGCCAGTGAGCGAGAATGCCCCAGTCATCCCAGCTGTCGAGGAGAGCGAGCCTTTGGCTACTTCAGTTGCCTCTCCAGCCACTGTCCCAGCTGAGACCACCGAGGTCCCCGCTACCAACGGAGAGACCAAGGCCGCTGAGACACCTGTTGTCAAGAGCGACAAGCGCAAGAGCTCCCTGCCATGGTTGAGCAAGAAGGAGAAGGCCACCACCAGCGACGAGGAGACCGAGAAGCCAAAGTCCCCATTCGCCAAGCTCCGTGCTACCGTCAAGGGCAAGGCATCCCCAAAGGCCGAGAAGCCAGCTGCCAGCGAGGAGGCCGAGCCAGCTACCTCCGAAGCCCCAGTCGTTTCTGAGCCAGCCCCAGTTGTTCCTCAATCGACCCCCCAGGTTTCTGCTTCCGCATAAGCGCCAACCAACCACACATTGTCCGAAATCGCGTCATTTCTCACTGATGAACGAATTCATTATCGTCGGGAAACGGATCTCCTTGAAATACCCCAAGATTGATTGTTTGATTGATACCACTCTCATTTTGCATTATTGTGTCGTCTTGTTTGTCTTTAGTCTGCTGCGTTGCATTTCTGCTGCGTATTGATACCCTATACCCAGGAACTTGTCTTTTTTCTCGCAATCTGCCACTAGGGCAAAAACTCACCGTTAATACCTAATAAAAGTCTCATTGTTGTCGACACAACTACTGGTCTTATTATACTTCGTGATATGTATTGAACTGTGTTCCATTTTTTAACTCTTTTAATACTCGTGTTAACTCCGTTCCCCTTTTCTCAGGACTTAATTCCCTTGGAAATTCATACTTACAAATAAGGATTAGGTCTATGGAGGCTGATTATAGGCCACTATACATCACGTATCGTGTTGATCGGGATGTTCACTCAACAGCCAATGCAACAAAGCTCAGCATAGCACAACACCACCATCAACGGGCTACGAGTTAGATCCATTCGTACCGAAATCTTCTCTATGCAGTTGACTGACTGGTTGATGATCTGGCTCTGACAGTGGCTGTGGTATACATATTCCTTACAGCATAGCAGTCTATTCATAAGGCTGGGTATTCATTGTGTTGAATTTTTGGATTTGGATTGGGAGGGTGGGTAGATGGATGGATGGATGGAGGAGGTGGGTCTGTGACTTGGTGGGTTCTTTTCTCTTATATATTGAGTGGGTGGGGTGGGGGGGGGGGGGGGGGGGGGGGGTTGATGAAATGGGGTAGTGTTTGTATGTGGCGCTCTCTCTCTTCTTTGAATTCGGGATTTCCCTTTGGGGTTGGATGAAGTGAGGAGGAGAGGATTATGTCGTGGGGTTGTGAGATTGGAATATTATACACGCTGCGCTGCGCTGTGGATGGATGGATGGATTGATGTGTGCTTGTGTTCTGCTTGTACTTTGGGATGGTTGCTGTTGTATTAGGGGGTATGGTTTGTGGATGTGGTCGTGTGGTACAGTGTATTGTAGTGTAGTGTAGTATAGTAGATTGGGAGGGAGGAAGAAATGAGGAGGAATTGTGGATTTGAGTTGGGGATGGGATGGGGATGTAAGGAGGGGAGGGAGGCTTGCTGGCTGAGTGGATGAAAATTGTAAGTGGGTGGATGGGTAGAGAAGAGAATATTATGGATATTGTGAAGTTGAAATTACGATAGTGTAAGATTTTACTATGTGTAGGGTGTTGACGGCAAGGCAGATGGGTCTTGACTTGTGAGGGTTTGTAGTTGTTTGATTAATGAATGAATACCTATCATTGCCTACTACTTACGGTGCTTGTAAACATGAGCATAAGATCAACAGAAGATCTTCACAGAGTCGCGGCTCGCGCTAAAATCTCTATGATTGAAGAATTGTATTCTTTTCTATTCTCTGAAAATGCGATGGCCACTTGCCTGCAGATCATATCTATCGCATCTGAGTCTGGGGTTTCCCCTCTATATCCCACCATGCATCCTTCCCATCAACGACACGCAAGAACAAAAAATAGCAAATGCAAAGGCAAAGTCTTCACTAGAAACCAAGACTGCATATCTATAGAAGAGGGTTGTTTCTGTATTCCGGAACGACGACGCTGTTGCCCTTCTCAGCTGTCTCGGATTCTAAGGGGTTGGCGTCTTCTTGCTCGGCAAGGAACTTCTCGGCTTCGAGAGCGGCTATACATCCAGATCCT
Source organism: Leptodontidium sp. MPI-SDFR-AT-0119 (assembly GCA_020726505.1). Classification (NCBI taxonomy): domain Eukaryota; kingdom Fungi; phylum Ascomycota; class Leotiomycetes; order Helotiales; family Leptodontidiaceae; genus Leptodontidium; species Leptodontidium sp. MPI-SDFR-AT-0119. Next base: position 371,808 of record JAHLEZ010000013.1, on the reverse strand, counting down.
GGAGTATGTGTGTTAGCTTAGTCTATTTTGAATTTCACGGGCAAGGGAGGGGAAAGGAACATACCAGCACTAGTGATAGCTTGTCTGTATCTCTTATCCTGAACATCACCAGCAGCGAACACACCCTCGATGTTGGTATAACTCGTTCCGGGCTTCGTCACAATATAACCCTCCTCGTCGGTACTGACCTGGCCCTTGAAAAGCGCGGTAGCAGGATCGTGACCCACGGCGTAGAACAGTCCATTCGCCTCGATCGTCTCTTGCTTTCCGGTCTTTGAGTCCTTGATGACCATATGGCTCATCAAACCGCGATCATCACCCTTGATCTCCGCACCCTCGCTGTTGAAACGCACCGTAACCTTCTTGTTGGCCAGTAATCTATTCGCCATCGTCTTCGACGCCCTTAAGAAATCCTTCCTAACCAGCACCGTAACGTGCGATCCGTACTTCGTCAGGAACATAGCCTCTTCAGCCGCGGAATCTCCACCACCAATAACAACCAACGGTTTGTTCCTGAAGATCGGCACCGCACCGTCACAGACCGCACAAGCTGAGATTCCATTCTGCCAGTATGTCTCCTCTCCGGGAAGACCTAGTCTCCGCGCCGAAGCGCCAGTAGCAATGATGATAGCATCAGCGGTATTCGGCTCCTTGTCCTCAGCGTACTCGTTCCAGTACTTGAATGGGCGCTGCGAGAGGTCTACTTTCGCAACGGTCTCGGTGATGATCTGCGTGCCGAACTTCTCGGATTGTGCACGCATGGCATCCATCAACTCGGCGCCTCCGATTCCATTTGGGAATCCCGGGTAGTTCTCTACATCGGTTGTGGTTGTCAATTGTCCGCCTGCTGCGATGCCGTTTGCGAGGAATCCTTCGTAGAGGACGGCTAGGGTATGTTAGCACCTGTAGAATCATCGAGGGACAGGGGACGCACGCTTTAACTCTGCTCGGGCGAGGTAAACAGCTGCTGTATGCGCTGCTGGGCCAGAGCCAATGACTATTTCATACGTATTAGCTATTGTATCTTTTCTGTCTTCACTTCAATGTCGCAGAGTATCTAGGACTCCATATCAAAGACATGAGGTTCGCACACGACATTCAACGCGGTTGAACTACCATGGGACCCTCAATTCTTTGTAGGGGCCAAAATCTTCACCCCTCCGTCTTCCCATTCCAGCGCGGGGTACTCACTGACAACCTTGCTATGCATCTTTCTCTCAGCGCTCCTAAACAGGAGACTCGCACTATTATTCGTCTGCTTCACCGGCTTCTGCTGTACGCTCGCTGCTGCAGCAATAGAAAATCCAGAAACGCCTGCTCGTAGAGTCCGTCTAACAAAGGCCGAGGAAAACAGCTTGACCGATTATTCTCGACTACCGTGGGGGAATCTTTCTCAGGTCAAAGGACGGAGGCGTATCGCGGTATTTGTAGGTGGAAGGAGGGAGAATATCGGGAAGAGTGAGGAGTTGCACTGGTTGTTGTACGGCGTGCTGCGGTGTGCTGCGGTGCAGTGTGGGACGAAGATTCTCGTTGATAGGCAAGTAAGTGTGGTGTTGATTTCTAACGCAGGTGTTTCTAGGTCGTGAAGCCCCGCCAAAAAGTTCGCGCGTCGAGGCTCTAGATTCACTTGGGTTTGGAATCAGAGAGGATTTGTCAGCAGCGTCCAGGGGCAGGACTAACTAGAACGGCATCTGGCTTTCAGATGCCGAGGCTCATCGCTGACATTCTTTATTTGTGTTTTTACCTGTTTTATGGTGAGATGCCTTTTTGTTTTTTGTTGTACTTGCGCTTCGGTAATTGAAGACCAGTATTGGGATTTTGGAAATATGATTGTTCTTGGTGGGAAGAATCTCATGACAGCGGCAGGACACAACCCAAGTACTGTCAGAGAATCGGCCAGCCATTCAAACCTGCTTTGACATCGCACATGTATCGCTTTTGAGATGTTACTACCTCAATAATTGTTCCCTATTGCGTTGCATTAAGGACCAGATGAAGGGTATTATCAGATCAATTCGTACTCTCACTCTATCGTACGATTTCCAAGTCTAAATTACACGATCTGCACTTTGTAGGACATCAATTGGACCGCCTATCTCTGATTGTCAGAGCAAACTCGAACTATGAGGAAGTCATAGGTTCTACCAGAATGCATATTTGAGAGCAGCCCATAATTGCCATGGTGGGGCAGACTGGACAGAAACCCATCGTGTAGAGCACTGCTATTCTGAACTTAGTTTCATCAGAGAGCTAAGAGCGGCTTCCACATACCTTACCTAGTTTCTGCAGAGAGGTTGGCCTGCGCACCCGAAGGAACTCGTATTAGAAGAAATGCTGAGATACACTGATAGTATCAAACAACAATTCTTATACAATTAGAGCGACTTGATGTATTGCAGCTTCAACCTGTTTGCGAGCAATGCCGAGTCCATCAGGACGGCGTATACCTCAAGAAGGAAGAAACTCCGCGAAATGGTCCTTGGATAAAGTCAACCAGATGGCCCTGGATCTGAGTGCGTTATATATCTGTCTTCAATTCCCCCTCGGTTTGAACTGTTTGGCTGTACGAAAAGAGCTCACGCGGTGCTGTTTGTTGACATTTGCCCGCACTTCACAACTTAGCGAAAGCAACATGACATTTGAAAGAGACTCGGACTTGGTCCTATCACCACCTTATGTAAACCCTTAGGCAGTTGCAGTGTCCTTTGATTTAACGAAACTCGTATACTTTCATGCCGCGATTGTTGGGGTTGGGAGACGTGCTTCGCGGTAATTGACTAATCGTTTGCGTTTGTGCTTGTCATACAATTCGGTTCAAGAAATTCACTGCATACACCTGATAAAGCAGGAATATGCAGAGGAGAAGTTCCCGCCTTGCAAATCGAGGATGAGAACTCTCGTAGATTCTTTATGTCACCAAGCTGGGGCTCGATATTTTCTTTTGATACTGTGCCTCGCGCCACCAAGGCTCACTCACAAAAAGCTTCACAGGAAGAAGCGGGTAACAAATTTATCTGCATCGCAATATTGAATGTTGTCCGGGTGCCCAACCTCAAAAGTTGGGTGTGCGTCACTGATTCGCCTGTGTTTGTGTGGCGTGGGCCTATCCATGCCTCAGAAGTTGGGCTAGTGAGGCTGGATGACAGGATTGGTCAATCATGCCAAAATCACCGAGTATGTGAATGGTATAACTCGAGACAGTCTCCAGGTCCGAGTTTCACTCCCCATGAGACTCATGCTGCCAAAAAATTGCGTATAAATCGTGATTTCCCGAATCATCCAATAAGTGAGGTAAGCTCGCCGTCGCTCTTCATGACTATGGCAAGTTAGAGCACTGACAAAATGCCAACAGAACTCAGCGGCAATCACGGGGATAATTTATGTATGTACCAGTGGTTACCACTCATCATCGCCAACCATACTGACTTGGTAGTCCCTAATGAGATCGAGGACTTGTATATCTTAGAACAAAATGCGGCGAACAATGATTTCAGCTCAATCCCAGTATTCCCAGACTTCCACACGGATTCTCACGATCCTAGTCTGTATCCCGGTAAGGTCGCCTGCGCTGATCTACCCTACCTGTACTTACAGACTGGTAGCTGATTACAATGTCCAACTTGATACAAATCACTTGTCGGATTTAGCCTACTGGCCGACCTTGGGCTCCTTCCAGGAACTTTACCAACAATCAAGTGATCAGTCTTCAACATTGATACACGACCATACACCGATAGTCCTCTTTCCATCGTCCTCAACTACCACCATTCGAAATTGCAATTCAATGAACGAAAATGGACTTCTTGATATAACTATGGATAGTGAAACTCTACCCCAAGCCCAGAACAGCAAGGCACAGAGAGATTTATTGAACATCAGGAGCCCAAGCCTGAATCAGGACACCCCCCCTCTCAACACCTACCAACAACAGGTGCAATCATCGCAACCGCCAAATATTTGCCTGTATGAACGCTGAATGCAAAAATCGCAGGTTCAGCGACCAAGCCTGCTTGAATCGTCATTTGCGAGAAAAACACGGATCCAAGATGCATTATTGCCCATTCCCAACCTGTAATGGAAGTCGGAAAGGCTTTGCCCGAAAATGGAATCTGTTGGCTCACAAGAGACGCTGCCATCCCAATGCATTTTCCAAATTACTCCCTGACAACCTTCTCAACCCGACAGACGAGAATACTCAAAGTGAGCTGGTTGAAAGTGGTGTTTCGGAAGTAGGGCAATCGGGAGGAGATGGCTGTTTAGGCAGGAAGCTGAAAGTCCTTAGGGTGTTGAGAGGTGAGCTGATAGAGGACCACCAGGCGGATCTTGAGAATATTGATAGGGAGATTGGGATTTTGGACGGCGCGCTGGCAATTATGAGGGATGATGGAGATGGGGAGGAGAAAAATATGCTTGAGGCTCAGTAAGGTCTGTCTCATTCAGCAGGCTGTCACTTGGATTTTGGACAAGGATTTGATTTTAGCAGTTTCAGAGAACGACAGACTATGTATATGCCATCTGGGAAAGGGGGTGGGCCAAAAATAAAATTCCAAGTTATGTGCCGTTAAGCGAAGGCCGCCGGTGGTAAAGTAAACAAAATTCGCTTAATCTAGAACCAAAAAACGGGAAAAACAAATTGAAAAACAGGAAACAAGCACCGCACCTTTGACAATTAATTTTGATAGCTTTGAGAAGCAAAAGAGAATGTATCTCTTTAGAGGCAGACTGACTATTCCCTTGGGAAGTTTAATCAGCTGTTCTCTGATAGCACGTACTGGTTATCCCAACGGGGCCCGCTTGTGTGTACTACTTGTAAGTGATATACAATATTGTAGGCTCACACGCCGTCGTTAAAGGAGTCGGCTTCTCCCATGATGGGTCTTGAAATCCGAAGTACATCAAGCCGCATATAGTCCGGTGGTGCATTGATGCTGTTAGTTGTTGATCGAAGTGTGATCGGGCTCAAAGTGTGACTTTAAGACTACAAACAGCTGCACCACCTAACTCTTGGTCCAAATTCTCTTATTTTGTTATGTAACCGAGGAACTGTTTTCTCTAGCACGATTTCCACCGATTCACCTTTGAGATGGTAGGAGATCACCTTGGGGATCCCCCCCTTCCGCCAACTTGAGATTGAAGGTGAACCCGAGATGATGCCGACGATTGATCCATTACATTTTCATTCACTTCTGCTCTCCACGACAGCGCAAGGCTGAACAAGAGCCATCTCGACATAAAAGCCAAATCTCCAACAAATTCGTTTCCTCCACACAACAACCACCACGCGCTCAAGCCTGGTGATCCTTCCAACTCCCACAGCGCAGCGCAACGCGCCATCTTGGTATGCATTCCCTATACGGACTGAATCTTTCAATGAGAGCAGGAAGCTGACTCCCAATGATCAGAAACAACAAATTTCAACATGGCAGAAGTTCAACCTCTCACGAAGGCGAACATTCTTGAGTTTTTGAGATCCCAAAATATCACAATCAAATCTACCAAGCTCCCCGTCGAACCCTCTGACCCCGACTCCCTCGAATTGGATACCTCATTCGACTTCTACGAGTTCCTCGGCATTGACGAGAACGTCAGCAGAGATGTGATTATTGGTGCATATCAAGCCATGTGTAAGTTCCTCTTCTCCATGGCGTGTCTTTCGGGAATAGAGGGCAATATTCTAACTTCTCCCAGGGAAGCTTTCCTGCCCCGAGTCAACACAGGGAATGAAAAAGCGTGCGTCCGAGAAACCCCTGGTCCGAGCAAGAGTAGCCGATGATTGGGAGAAGCTCTTGACTGCATATCACATTCTGACTGACGAGGAACGTCGGGCCAAATATGATGCAGGCAGACCTGCCAAGTGCAACATCCAGATCGATGCCACCGACGAGGGAGGAGAGGAGGAGCCAGACAAGAAGAGGCGCAAGCACAATAATGCAAAGCCACGACAAGCCAAGCCTGCAAAGCCTTCAAAGCCTGCAAAGCGCAACAAGAAGGAGTTTGGCCCGAAAGATGCTAACGGGGATCCTAACATCTTCGATACTATGGCAATGTGCGAGGGACGAGAGGGCAGAAAGGGCAGTCCGATTTCGATTTGGTGCCTTGAGGATGGACAGGAGCTCATGGGTCTTCGTCCTCGTATCGGATTTGGTGGTTTGCGGGATAAGGACTGCTGGTCTGGCAAGAACGTCTATCCTATTGTACCTGAACTACCCTCGCTCCAGAGCCGTAGCTTCTAAGCAATTCTTGCATGTCTAGAGGTAAACATCAGCATTTCACAAGAGTAGAAATACAAGGGCCGATGGCTGTAGACAAACAAACATCTCACAATGTCCCTGAATTTCAATACCACTAGGGGCAAAGCCATGCATTTCATCAATACTCCTTCCCAACATCGACCTAATGTACGACGTTAAATCATATCTTCCCAACTCCTACCACAACTCCCAGTCTATTCATCTCGTCGTATCAACCATTGCTGCCTCCAAACCTCCCACCAATGCTACCAAATCCACTCATATCTCGTCTGAAGAATTTCCCAATACTCTTCAAATTGCCCTCCACCGCAGCCTTGGCATCTTCACTCAGAGGCGATCCAATCCTGTCACCAACAGCCATACCAGAACTAGGCGTACCCATCCTCTCAACGCCATCCCTAGCGGCACTGAACAGCTTCTCGCCAAATCCAGCTGGATCGAACCTGGTCTGCAGATTAGGGATACCAGATGCTGCTCCAAGGGCTGATGCGGCTCCAAGTCCTAGGCCCCCGCTACCGATACCGCCAGCGTTCATGAGAGGCGTCAAGAGGGGACTCATCGCAACAAGATGCTCGTTACTCTTCCCATCCCTATGCATACCGAACATCTCGACGAGAGAAGGCTGGTCTTGTTTCCTCACTCCCTTCAGCTCCAGGATTTTCCGGAAATTGGTGTCGGAGCGGTCGCCGATATGGATGAGGTATGCTTGGACGAGACCTTCCGGTGGATATGGTCTCACTTGCAGCGTCTTGAGTAGCGGATCAAGACGAGCCATGCTTTGGTTTACACGCTTGACAAATCCCGCTTGCGCAGTGGTGGACGATGATGCGGCGGTAGTGGAATGAGAGAGTAATGTGGTGAGACCTTTAGTAAGCACGTATTTGTCAAGCAACATCTGAAAACGTTAGTAAATGTAATCTTCCTCAAGTAGGGAGTATCGTACCTGCTCAGCGCCAACCTCGGAGATAGGCCGGCATTGAACAATGTTTGCAATATACGTATTCGCCAGATGCTCAACGAGGTTGTCACAAAAAGCTCTGGCGTATTGAGCTTTGGCAACCGTAGGCAGAATCTCCTCTGCTTGGCTGTTGACATGTCGTAAAAGTTCTGCCACGAAAGAGCTTTGGTCCCCCACGCTCTCCATTTTACTCCAATTCGTGTTTCTCATCTCTCGCCATGATGGCTCGCAATCGACTTCCACTCTGTGCACCAAAGCTAACACGGCCGCACTTGCAACACCCATGAAAGTGTCGCATTGCGAGGACAGATCGACCTTGGGCGCTAGCTCGCTGTCTATACGTTTCTTCAAGTTATCTTCCAGTTGCTGAGTGTTCGCGTGCCAATAATCAGCTGTGTTCAGGACTAAGATAGTATTTTCGAGAGTTGCTCCACCAGGGGCCTGAAGGAAATAGAGGAGCACTTGTTGTGCATACTCGTCCAGATATTTGGCTAGTGTTTTTGAAAGGTCCAGTAGCCTCTCCCCGGTGGATAGTTTGGCACATTGTGCAAGTGTTGTTTTATAAAAGTGGAATAGTTCAATCGACGAAGGGATAACAGCTTGAGATGAGAACTCCTCGTCGGGCGGTAATAATGGTTGATTTCGGTACCTGGGAATCATCGTTGCCAGCTGCTTGTCTTGAGAATCCACCCAGAGACTGAGATATGGCTCGAAGGCCTCCGAAATAGACCGGTCAAATGTTTGTGGCTTCTCTTCCACCGAGCTGAGTGTGTCGATACTTTCTCTAGGTTCGCTGGCAAATCTCTTTTCTAGACTTTGTTCAAAGTCCATGGTCTCCTGCAGGCAGCTCAACAGGAGATTGACATCGATCTTCCCACCATCGGGCCGCCGCATACTCCTCTCCAAAATTCCCTTGAAGTCGTCTCTCGTGCCCTCGCAGAATGCATTCGCTAGAACTTCGTTGACCCTCCATTGCAGAGGGAATATACCAGCATGCTCATCCTCATATGTTTTCAGCATCCTTCGGAACCAGCTGTACCTCCTCCCAATATTGTCCAGACTTCCAGCCTCATCGTTTCCTCGGAAGACTTGCCGGTATTCCCTCAACTGTGTATTGACATACCAAGTCACCAATCGAGCCCTGGCATTCTCGCCCAGCGCATCCATAACCAGACATGCCTCACTCAGTACGCTCTTCTTAGCTGCCACTTCCCCCTTTGCAAATGAAATCTCAAAGTCTTCGCAGACCTGCTCCAGCAATTCCCTCTGTAGTTCCGCCACATTTCGGCTCAAGGTTGCAATTTGATCAATACTCCTATAGCTATTGAAGTGTCGCATGAGTTGCAGCACGGCTTGAAGCAAGCTCGCACATTCCTTGTATTGCCTTGACTTTGCCAGTCCTCGTAATTGTTCGTATGCCGTCGTGAGCATCTGCAGCCGCTTCAGGGCTGTCATGGACAGAGTGAGGTTCCGTTTCGTGCCATCTAAACGTTTGATATCCGCTGTCATCGACGTGATCGTTTGCTCTGTCTCTATCGCCCTGGTTTGGACAGACTCAATTTTGCTGAATAGCTGGGCTAGCTCCTCCTTTGCAGATTGCATGCGCTGCAAGCTCGACTCGTCGCTCTGTGCCTGGGCAGCCTCGAGGGCGGATATTGAGGTTGAGAGGTCATCTTGGTGTTTCTGCAGAGCCGCCGCCGTGCTGCCTATCGAGGTGAGGGTTGAGGGGTGGGAGAATATAGTATTCAAATGCTCAATTGGGTCATAGTCGACTGGCACAAGGAGAGTCAGTTGGTGTTTGGGTCAAGATGAAGGGGGCGGCAAGTTGATGTATTAAAGCTTACCGGCATCTAGAGAAGACGGCGCTTTTGCTGCGCCGTTCATGCTGTATGATTTGTGTAGGTGGAGAGAATGTGCCAGATGGTCTTCTCCAAAAACACATCAGCGGCGGTTGAGATGGTCAATTGTGGTTGAGCTGTTGTCTTGAATCGATGTTGTCGTGCTTCGTGTTCATAAGGTGCGCATAATTCCGCATAAATTTGTGAAGCTATCGATAAGAGCTCCCCTTTCTTCGCACGCGAGTGTCTGTCAACAACTCTTCACACCTATTTTAGCATAAAGTCATATTTTCGGTGGAATCCACTATTCACCAATGGATAGCTTCACAATAGATTCAATTATCTCAACCCCCAAAGGATTAATTATACATATAACCTTCCCTTCTTGACCGGCGAAGTCTCCTCCATCCTAGCAAATGCTAACCGCCCTATTTGAGACTTTCCGTTCTCTACATCACTCACATCTCCCAGCCGTACTTTCATCTCCTTCACCATCCTCGCCTTATCCATCCCATCCATATTGACTCCAGCATCAGGCATACGTATAAACGGACTCTCCTTCGCCAGACTCGACACGAATCCCAAGTAATCCGGTACAATTGTCTTCCTTGAGTAGTACACACCTACAACAGCAGCTAACAACATGACTAAATTAGAAACAAGAAATATGACAAGCCAGGGGAAGAAGGCGAAGTAGACTTGGGATTCATTCGTTTGAGCTGCTGAAATCGTGAAAGCAGCTGTCCGGTTTTGAATCATGGTAGCCAGGTCGACTGTGCTGGCGGGCATGAAGCTTGCATTGTTGCCACCAACCAAATTGCTTTCGATACCAGTGAACGAAGCTCCTGTTATGTAAGGTGTTGAGTTCCACATGCTGGCATGGATATATGCGTTCAACATCTGACCTAGACGGTCACCGAAGTCCTTAAGAGGCACATCCTGAAGACGACTCTGACCATCGTTACTGAGAGAATTGGATCCAGATATGATGTTCGTTTGAGATAACGGGTCATAGAGATAGTTTTGGAACTGATTGACTGCTCCGAAACTAGGTATGGAGTTGGGTAGAAGAGCTGAGAGGCCAAGAGCAACTTGAGGGAAGCTGAGATATGTGATCTCTGGCGGGAAGTGAGGCAGGAGAGATGGCCGCTGGGCAGTAACCTGGCAGTGTTGAGATCCAGAGTCTCTGTCACAGAAGATCGAAGACTCCACATATAACTGTGAAGGTTCACAGAAGATAGATGTGGCAGTATCGAACCCGACGAATTCCTGAAAGGCAATCGATCCTGGCGGGAATGAAACGTTGGCAGGATCTGCGGAGAGACAATCTGGGCAGAACTGAGGGTACATATATGTTGAATTATCGGATTCTCGGAACGCTGTGATATCGTCTCCCTTGTAGCCGATAGTCCAAGAGGTAAAGTCCGATGCATTTTCGAAGCTGACGAATGGACCGGCGGTGGAGATGAGATCGGTCTTGATGAGTTCATTTGTTGGTGTCTCTAGGATTGGCGAAGTACTCATGTTGGAACATGACAATTCAATGTACGATGATTCCATCTTGAGGGTCGTATTTCCGAATTCGAGTCCGAAAAGGGGAATCCCAAAAAGAGAAGAATAAACGAGTGAGCCATTGGCCCCGGAAATTTGCACCCAGCCATCGCTATCTTTGGGAGCATTTGATGAAATGCTAGAGTAAAATGGGATCTTCACGTTGCCCCAGATATCCATACTACTATTTTTCACAGTCGTTGGCGCTAGTAAAGACGATCCAAATAACACAGTAAAGCCAGGATACCACTGGTTTTGGAATGGTCCTGCCGGAGCAGAATAACTTTGCTGTCTCGAATTGAAATAAGTAATGTTGGCCTCCGATGTGGTGTACTTTTCGGGGGTGTTCAGGATGTGTAAAACCGCCTGGCCGCCGATGGGCGATAGTGACCAGACGAGGAGAAGTCCAAGACCAATGAGGTTGAAAGATCGAAGCTGGACTTGGGTCGCAAAAGTGCTTGCGACGGTCCTACTTCCCATAAGTTGTTCTAAAGCTCCGAGTGTCGTTCCTTGCTCAAGCTTCCAGGTAGCATATTTGACAGCCGCTCTGCCAGTGATGGCAGCAAAAGATATTGGAAAGAGTGTAGTTGCCTTGAGAACATCAGCTAAATTCAGCATAATCTGGGAGTGAGAAGCCATACCCCTTTGATGGACTGCTGAAGGATGGCCAGTTCGCGACCTTCTACCACTTTGCCATTCACAGCAATGACGGCTGCTCCAAGTATGAAGAAAGGAAGCGGAATCAATATCATAATAACATCAACCGTCGACTCCCACCATCTGTATCCACCCAAGCCCTTGTACAATTTTTGTGGTCGCGACGGCCATGGCTTCGCTTGTAACAAACTCTGTGGGCTGACTTTGTCGGAATACGGCGAGTATTTCTCAGAAGCAGCATAATGATCACCAAACATAGAAATTGTCCTCGAAGACAGTGGGGATATCGGAGATACAACATCGTGAACTGAGAACTCGGTCTCAAGCTTTCTTTGAGCTGCCATCTTGAAATATGGAAAAGTGCTAGAACGACACAAGTTCGACACAAGTTCGTCGTTCAACGACAATCACCAATCTCGGGGACTTGGGCCGTCAAGAGGTCCTGGATGGATAAAGAAGAAAATCTAGGGGTGAAGGGATAGCTACTGAAACCCCGCTGATGGCACACAACGGTTTGATCCAGTCAAGTGGGATGTGTGGCGCAGGGGGACAAAAAAAATGATCAACTCGACGACGATGCGCCATCTCATGTACTTTCACCAACTTTACTTATTTTTCAATGCCACTAAGCAATTGAATATATGAACACTTCGTCTATCAGAATAAACTTTCTGCTCTGGAACATGTTGAGAAATGGTCCTGATGATCAAAAAATGGGAACTGTCTAGGGGGATGTTCTGTTGTACATTCTTGATGCACGGACGTTGTGATTGTGATCTGAGACGCCAACTGCGTTGTGTACCTGCCATCACATCTTCCTTCCCCTGACATCCTGCAGCAGCTCAGCCATCCGTACGTCCCTGCAGATCTGATGATATGCATGACTTCGCCGCAAAGTCCAAGCTTAAGATTAGACGACAGGCTGTGTTGATGGTGAGCTTCAGAAGAGTCAAAGCAATGGCGATGTCACAACCAGTGCTTCTTCCAACCGGTCTTTGCGTACTTCACATGCTCGTAGATTTGACGTTTCAAACCTGAGTCAAGCACTCTGTTTAGTACAACAGACCAATGATACATTCGTGCTTATCGCGGTGCGGAGTTTGCGATGTTCAATCAAAGGAGACGAGGGAGGGACGTTGAAAAAAGGTGGCGGGCACGGGCACGAGCAGCCCAAAAATCAGCGAGGCTATGCTAACTTCGTCCTGTGGGGTCAAGGTCAATATTTTCAATCAACATTTCTGAAATCGAATGCCAATGCCCTTTTGACTTCGCGCCCCTTGACGCGAGAAGCTCTTGTATCACTCTATGCCGCTGGTAGGCGAAATGTTACGTTCCGTCGAATTACCTCTCCATACCTGCGAAAGTCACACATTTGATTCCTGACTTTTGAAGGAGGTCTGATCTTAGATTACAATTCAACCGAAATATGTAGCACATCTGGCTGGCACTACAGTCATATTGTTGAGACTTCAGAATCTGTGGGGTCAATACTAATCCATTCAAAATGCATCTCTTCCCACCGAAAAGTTGTTTGATTCGCCGAAGTAAACGAGGACCATATGTTTTGTGAGACTGGTAGCGAGCATGACTGTATCAGGATACTTCGGATTCCAGGCCTGATCGGTAATCAAGTCTCTATCTGCAATAGAGGATTCGGACGTCGAGCTATTTCGTCTTATGGCCAATGACCAGACCGACATTATAAGCACTTGGCTTGCACGTATGGTTATTCGCTGCAATGGTTCTTTCCTGTTATCTCACTAGAGTTACGAACAGGAGGTCTCGGCGATAATTGAGGCACGGTGGTTGGTGATCTTTCGATCGTGTGTTGTACGCTTCATTTGGCTTAGGTTGACCTCGGGCACAACTTGTCAGCGCTAATAATTGACGTACGTTAAATGGCGATAAACTTTGAGTTAACATTGTCCGCAACGCACCTGTGGTTATCTCAAAGACTTATTCCACTTTATGTCTTGAGTCTCATCATTTAGCAATAGCTCATAACCTACCAAACCTCAAAAGGAATCTTTCTAGAAACATCAAAGCTATACAGTTGGAGCCCTATACAGTAGTGGCAACTACCAGAGTTGTTGTTTCTTGCTGAGCCCGACAATGTTTCTACCCATTTTTGAACTAGGCCCGTCATGGCTCGTGAAAGGGATCATTGCAAGCATACTTGGGATCTTGTACTTTATTTATACTCGCGAAGCTGCCCCTCTACGAAAAATTCCTGGACCCTTCCTGGCCAGCATCACCAAATTATGGGTCGTCAACAAGCAGCGAGGATTCAAACGCCCTTTAGTCGATATGGAATTGCATAGAACGTATGGGTCCATCGTTCGAGTGGCACCGAATGAAGTCATGGTATCGAGCCCGAAGGCATTTCGAACAATATACGGTAAGAAAACCCAATATATATGCGATTTTGAGTAACTGACTGCAGAAGGTGCTGGCAGCCACTTCAAGAAAGGCGAATGGTACATCGGCACAGGTGATTGTGGATGGTCAGGTCCAGACAATCTCGACCTCTTGAGCGAACAAAACATGGAAAAGTACCGAGCCCAGAGACGTGGGATAGGACCTGCGTACACCGAGAGTTACATGCGGGACATTGAAAGTAATATTGATGCTATTGTTGCGAAGAACATCGGGATTATGCACCAACGGGCTGGACAGAGCGTCGATCTTGATATATTCTTCAATATGTTTGCTTCTGGTGAGCTCGTTATTTTGAACACACCTGTACCAGTATTGACCATTTCAGATTGTCTATCGATGGCGACCTTTTCCAAGGCCAAAAATCTGGTAGAGCTGAATAAAGCTGATGAGTCAATCCACTTCATCCATCGAATTTGGAAGTACATGCATCTGGCGGGATATTTCCCCAATTTTCATAGATTCGTGAGTTGGTGTACTCATAGCACTAGTCTTGGATGGCTGAAGCACACTATACAGCTCTTGTCCCCGTCAATGGACGGAAGGGATAGGACGAGCAAAACATCATCACTTCCACCTGAGCATGTTTTCGCTGTAAGTGCCCTGGCAAATACCATGAGTTACGCTCCAACAGCCACTGATTCTTTATTAGTTCCCCATCAAGCACATACAACAGCGCATGGCCGAAAGAGATGACAAATTGACATCTCCCACAGACGAGCTCTCTACAGATATAGCTGCCAGACTTCTCCAACTACAGGCTGAAAAGGGGCAACTCAGCGACAAGTGGATTATGGGCATGTGCATGACCAACTATGGAGCTGGTGTTGAGACCATCGGCATCACAATTGGTGCATTCGTGAACAACATCGTCACTCATGGCTGCCAGGAACGTATCCACCAAGAGATCGACTCCGGGAGGAGAGCAGGGATATTGAGCACCCCACCGAAACTACGAGAGATGAAAGACCATCTTCCATATTTAAGTGCATGTCTGAGCGAGAGCCAAAGGCTGCACCCTGTTATTGGAATGCCTCTCGTGAGGATCGTGCCGGACGGAGGATGTGAACTGGAGGGTAGGGTTTTGCCTGCTGGTGTAAGTGCTTCAGTTTCATATGATTGAATAACAAAAGCTAATCGGATGGTCCACCAGACAACAGTGGGATTAAACCCATGGGTTTTTGCTCGAGATAAAAGCCTTTATGGAGAGGACGCCGATATCTGGCGACCTGAGCGATGGCTGGAGTACAGCCCGGAGAAGCTCAAGCACCTCGGTAACTAGCTCTTCTAACTTCACAGTAGTACTTACTTACCTTTTTGCTAGAAACTTACAACATCACTTTCGGCACTGGAGCTCGGTCGTGTCCTGGAAAATGTAAGTGACATACGCCATGTTTGCCTTGGAAATAAAGTGAGGTCATACTGGGCTGACATAATTTAGATCTCGCTCAAGCAATATATACTAAGATGATCCCCATGGTGCTCTCGGATTTTGAATGGAGTTTTTCGAACCCTGATGCGGAGAAGGTCTTACAGTGTACTTTTTCTGTAAGATATATAAAGTTGATGATGGAGTGGAAAGTGAGGCAGGAGACGACAAAGACAGGATGAAAATGAGCCACAACGAGTATACCAGAGTACATAAAGTGGAATACTCGATACATATATATAGTTACTTAGATTTTGAAGGGCCGGTAATCCAGCTTATTTCTGTGATACTAGATTTGGGGAGCTCGGTTGAGGACAAAAGGGGCTTAAGCGAGAACAACCTGTCAACTAAACCAAGAACTGAATCCTCACATCAGACCTGTAAACACTAGATCTAATCTAGATACCCTTCTCATACCCCATGCCCCCCGCCTTAACATCAAACTCAACCGCCTCCTCCAACCCACAACTCTCAAACAATTTCCTCACACCAACTCCATTCCCACTCGCATCCCCCTCATCCTTCAACCTCCTACACGCATCCTCAACAGCCTCATAAACCGCCTCCAGCGCCAAAGTAGGCGTGATCATAACTCTATACCCCGCCCCCTTCGCCTCCATAACACTCAAAACAGGACTCACACCACCAGGCACACAATTATACAAGCACGGAACCTCACCCATATCGCCACAGAACTTCTTCGCTTCCTCCACACTCGCGACGCCTTCTAGGAACGCTACGTCGGCACCTGCTCCCACAGCGGCTTTCAAGCGTGTGAGAGCGGTGTCGTAGCCAAGTGAGGCGAGAGCATCGGTTCGGGCGATAATGACGACATCTCGTCCTAGTTGCGCACGCATATTTGCCGCTGCTGTGATGCGTGAGATGAATGTCGATTCATCGACCAACTCCTTGTTCTTGAGATGACCGCAGCGTTTGTTCACCACTTGGTCTTCGAGGTGCAATGCAGCTATGCCAGCGGTGATATAAGCTGCTGTTGTGCGACCGACCATTAGTGGGCCTGGGTGTGTCAATCTCGTGTTTTCGGTACTGTGTGTGTGTATTGAGTTGTCGAGTTGTGGAGAGAGGGATGCACACCTCCATACCCCGTATCAGCATCAGCTATCAACGGGATTACTGGATCGATACTCGCGATCATAGCGGCGTTGTCACGCATATCGTTCATAGTCGCCACGCCTAGATCCGCGATACCGAGTCTGGACATTGTGGTTCCTGCTCCTGTCTTCTCGAGCTGTCAATATACCCCTGGCAAAGTAAACTGAATTTACAAAGCGAGAGTACTTGCCATATACAAAGTCTTAAACCCAGCATTGAGAGCCAAACGTGCAGTGAAGCCATCATACACACCAGGACAAACGATGATATCATTCTTGTTCGCCAGCTGAGAGCGTAATTTGGAAGCGGCACTTTCTGGAGTCGTTGAGCTCACCATGGCTGCAAGAAGTGCTTAAGAGTTGGACTTTTACGCTTCGAGACGGGGTGCTGAAATGTGGACGAAATGAGGATAAAATGCTTGGAAGAGGAGGCTGAGTATACTAGGGTACAGTACGGACTGAAAGTACGTATTCAAACTCGGGGATAGGAAGCCCAAAAAAAGAAAGAAGCCGAGGCGAGATTCCTGGGGGCGGGCCGAGCCGACAGACAGTGCGGGTGAAAGTTTGTGGTGACACATTATTAGAGCTTCGTAGAGGAGTAAGAAAACCATACTACTGATGAACTGACCTTTTCTTTGATCATTCGATATTGGTATTTATCCAGTTGGGACCGAAAGAACTCACCTTCACCAACAAAAAGTACATGGTATAGAGAGGACCCTCAAAGTTGGCCCACAATCTCCAAGACCATCTTCTCACAAAGATCAATACAAATTACCACAAATTACCCAGTGACTCTGATCAGCTACTCCCTGTCAACATGCAATATACTCTCTAGACTAATTTCTGACATCTTTGTTTACCTCACCAGTCCAACATCCCACCGGATCAAAACCACGGACGTGCAATTGGCCTGGCCTAGCCGCTCTTCATCCACAAACAAAACCAACAAGCCCCCACCCACCACAGACAAACTTTACAAAGAAACATGTCGTGCAGTAAAGTAGGCTACATAAACGCGGCCATGGGCCTAGCCCTTTCTCCATTCTTCCATCCTTTTCCCCCCTAACTACTCTGGACTGTATCCTGCAAGAGCTGAGCGGCCCGGTTAAACTCTCATCCCACGCATTTATTCCATTCAAAAGCAGCGGTGAGGAGCTATAAACACACCGAGCTATGTATGTACAGTGCTGTAAGCATAAGCATAAACACAAGCACGAGCTACAGAGCAGACTAGACCGGACCAGACCACTGGCATGTAGGAAAGAACGTTGTACCGACATTTTGGTTCAGCATGTATGAGGAATGCTTGGCGAGAAAACAAAAGGAAAAGAACGATACAAAAGAAACGACTCTTAATAATCCGACAGGAGTTGAGGAGAAAATCCTGCGTTGGTAGTAAATAGAAACGAACCCTCTCGTAGTCGATACTCATGTTTACAAGTCAGATAGTTAATTGACTCAATCTTCTAATTTTCCATCCTCTTCACACAATCTACAGTTATTATCTCTATCAATCAATCCATACTTCATCCCATGAACATTTCCCCTCTCCTTGCATAACTATATGGAAGTTCGAAAGGCCAAGAACATACATAAAGTCATGAACAAGCAACTGTGCCGCCCGGTACATACACCGGAAGGCACCCGAACCCAACCCAACTCAACCCATGCCACTTACACCCAACATGATTCGTTTAAGCTCTCGAATCAGAGTCAGCGGAAAGCTTCCCTCAAAATGGTCATCAAACAGTACTGAAATTGACAGCGGAAGGAAAACAGCAAGCATCTGGAGCCCGAATTGACGAGCAACTCTCTGGACGTAGAAAACGAAAAAAAAAGAGGTGCCCTATCTTAAGTGCCAGAGTTGGGAAAAAGATAGACTGGACTGGGGGAGACAGGGCAAATAAATGTAAAATGTACTAGCAAAAACCATTTCAGCAGAAACGTAGATAGCGGTAGAAGAAATTAAAAAATTCAACAACTGGAACTGGAACTATGGCGATCACACAGCGGCCCAGGAATCCGGAAAGCCGAAATTAGAGTTGGGCTGTCTCATCTCATCTTGCTTGGGCGGGCTGGCCAAAGAAAAACATTCATGTGCCTCCCTATACTTGAACACATAAGTAGACGTATATTATGCATCGAACCCAACATAGCGATTCGCGAGTAGGACAACACTTTTCGAGCTATTATATCGTGATATCGTAATATCAGAACCATGAACCATTCTCTTTCTCAAGCATCTATGAGCTGCTTTCTGTCGCTTCGCTGACCTTGCGGTCATTCAATTCATGAATTCATTTTTCGTTTCTCGTTCGCCAGGCTCGTCGGCCGTGTACACCTCATCGTTCATTTCCCCGTTCTTCGTTCCGATGCTTTGTTTTTCCGCCCCGTCTTCCAATGCAAATATCCTTTTCCATGCTACCTGCCGGACTTTTTCTATGCACCAGGTCGTACAAATACAAAGGTCATCGTCGTCGAAGTGGTTAGAGTGCTGGGCCTAACCTCCATGTAGGGCTTTGAATCCTGCTGCCACGAGGCTACGAGGTCCAGGAGGAGTATCTGCCGTGCCAGTCCAGTAGAATAACCCCTGTACGTGTCAAGTCAGCCTCTTCCCCAATTAGATCAAGATAGGAATCACTTACACCAAGTCCTTTTTCTAAACAGAAGTTTGCTTTTATCTTCACCGTCTCAGGGTTGTCGTAGGAAACGAAGCCTCCGTCACCACCTGTGGAGAAAGCCGCGACGACGCGTGTGTTGACGATTTCTTCGGTGTTGTTCCTAGGCAGCTGTTTGTATTCGAAGGTTCCCTCTTCTCCGCCACACCCATTATACGCATGACCAGGACCGGTCGCGCCGAGGAATGATCTGCCGTAAACTGGGATACCGAGGAGAATCTTGTGTGCTGGAAAGCCAGTAGAAATTACGTAGTCTACTGCAGCAGATCCTGACGGCTCGCCTGGGTTCCCCGCATAGAGCTGAGCGTGATGCCCTGCTGTCGTTGACCATGGGCCTGCGAAGTCGTAGGCCATGAGATTTATCAGGTCCAAGTAGTCTTGTGCTCTGCACAGATCAATGTGCTGCAAAGCCCACTGCCCGGCTGGCAAAGCTGCCGTCAGGAGATAGCGGTCGTCGGGAAGGTGAAGGCGGATGGCGGCAAGCAATGCAAGAAAGTTTGCACCTTGCTGTGCATCAGAGGGATGCTCCCAATCAACTTGAATGGTGTCAGTAGAGATTCAAGCAAGGTCTCATGGATCTTACTATCAATCCCATCAAAGCCAGACGCATCGATCAACCCTTTGGCAGACTGTCCGAAGTTGTCCCTGGTTGCAGCACTTGATGCCACAGTTGCGAAATTCTGGCTGGCAGCTCCACCACCAATGGACAATATCAACTTGAGATAGCCATGCTGTTCCTTCAATCTCATGAAAGATCCCAAGCATCCGGTAGCTCCGTCGACTGGCATTTGTGCATCTGCCCATTCATCGCTCAACTGTCCAAACCATTAGACTCAAGAAGGCGACTCGCGAGGAAAACATACGAAAATCCCGCCGTCAGCAGAGACATGAGCAAATGCGTAGAAGACATGGCTGATGCAGTTGTAGTTCAAGGTTGCGGGTGTCTCTCCACGATAGACACGGTAGTTAGGATAGTAGACCGCATTCTTCCTCGTGAGGCTTGCCAAACTGGCATCTAGTGATGGCTGAGAGGGTCTTCGAGGCGCGTTGAGTTGAGGTCTGGAAGGAAAGGGAATGGCTGGTTGAGCTGGTCCGAAGAAGTTTGCCATCTTGGAGAGTGTGAGGGAAGGTGTCCGTCAGTTCTGACGACTCTATGTCCCTAATTTGAAGTGATGTCCGAGCCGAGAAAAGGAGCAACGGGACATGTATATGCGCATGGTATGTTTGTTGACTTTCCTAAAGCGGTATGCAGGTCAAGGTCAGATACTTTACCAACTGATGTTGGTAAGTAAAGAGGCCCGAGAGTGTGCTGTGCAGTGCAGTGCTGAGCGGCTGAATGCAGTGTCGAATGAAAGGAGTAAGTGGCCGCGTCGAGACCAAGGAGGTGGGAAAGCAAAAGCAGGAGCAGAAGGAAAGACCCGAATGAAGGAAGACCTTTAACCTGTCGGTATTTGAAGTGGGCAAGCCTGATCAATCAACAGCGTTCCGAGCCACCACCCAGCCCGGCGATCTGCCCCCAAGGTGCGGCAGCATTTACTGGTAATATGGAGATGGTGGGTCGGAAGTGTGTGGAGAGTTGAGATCCCACAGCAGAAAACGAGCCAACGACGTGCCGACTACATGGAGACGCTGCAGGCCGAAGTTTCCCAACGCCTTTGGGGTTGGCTGCATATACTGTGCCTGAACTAAGGAGTGTGGGTGATTTTGTATGCACACTCTTCAGGGTTGATGAAGCTGCACTTCTCTCGTACATACACACAGGACTTCTATACGGGAAGAGGCTAGGATGTGTTGTATGTGGTCATGTTATGGCATGCAAGCAGTAAGTCGAAGCAAGGCTAGCTAACAAAATGGAAGATAGATCAAAGCCATAACAGGCCGGCAAGGAAGCTAAGCTGCGTCTTCGGAGCATGTGCTTAAGGCCAACCCGGGCAATGGAGCTTGACAGAAGGAGGTGAGGGGAATGGAGAGGAGGAGCAGAGCAATGGTAGGGATGCAGAGAGCAAGTAAGGTATTTCTGTAGGCAGACAGGCATGCATTGTTCATGCGGTGGCATGCTTGCTCGCCTGCTCGTCGGCTAAAGCTGCGAAAGGAGGGCTGTAAAGCACTATAGTTGGCTGGCTTGACTTCGATGTTCAGCGGATTTTGTGGACACGGCGACTACTCAACATACATGACGACTGCTGACTCGCTCATCGGCGCAGTGCAGACGCCATGCATCATTACAAGGCCCAAGGAGCGGCTTCGGACAGGGACTTGATCGTTGGTGCAAAAAGTACAAGTCCAGAGTATACAGATACAGTACTGTGGCGTGGTGTGTTGCGCGCTTGTTCTTATTGTGGAAGCTAAAGTTAGCTGGCACTTGTAATGAGCGAGTGAGTGAGCGAGCGAATTTCAAGCTTGAAGTCCGAAATGATATGTGTCCTGTCCTATCCTGAAGAGAAGAGACCTCGCTTCGCATGTCAGATATATGGGAGCAAAGTTTGTTCCCGATGCAAGATGAGATAAGGAGAGAATACGAGACCGGAAGCAAGGGTCCGTTGACGAGATGGAGGGCTTGTTGTTGTTGTTTGTTGTTGTTGTATCTGTGCTATTTTGTCTGTACTGTAAGTAAGGTAGGGTTTCTTGGAGGAAGTGAAGAGTGGACTTTTTGCCCCGCTGTGGCCAGTTGATGGACGCGAGCGGGTCAACAACGGACTCCGAACCATGCATCTCTACACTACAGTACACCACTACTGTCCGTATCGTAGCATCTCCATCTCACCGCATGCCATTCCATCCAGTGGTGAGAGGGGGCATTACGTGCAGGAGAGACATGCCGGGTTTTGACCCCTCCAGCACTCCAGCAAGTACTTGCAGGAGGACTTTCGTCATATGTGAAGGATCAAGTGAGGGGTCCAGCTGTTGACGGCAGTTCTAACGAAGTCTAAGAAACTCTGAATATGAGCTTTGAGGAAGATAGGGCCCCCGGAAGGAAGGGAACGGGAGATCCAGGTGACGATCTTGGTCCTGACAACGGGCTGGCTCTTGCTGGAGGGAGGGGGTGGGATGGGATGAGGCCAGAGATGGTCTAGCCGCTCACGGCAGTGAGTACGTCGGAAAGTCAATTTGAGAGATGTGGGATATGCGATCATGGTGATTAGGCCTAATGGTGATGATTGTAGATGAGGGGCTAAATTCGAAAAGTTAAGTAACCAAACCCGCGCCAGCCAACACAGCTACACCAGGAGAGGGACAGGAGTATCCAAGAAGGGGAAGGGATGGGAAGGGAAGGGTTTGGGGGTCTGCGCTGTGGCCCGGGGTTCGTTGGAACCAGTATTACATTATTTGGTGGTATATTTGCTGTCTGTGTATTCGTTTGTGCGGCTGTGCTATGTATGGTCTGTGGATTTCCGTCGAAACTTGATAAGTATTAAGTACCCCAAGGAACTACTCGAGCATTAACCCAAGGAACTATTAAGCACAGGGAAGAAGCTCTCTTGCCAGCAGACCACAACAACACATCAGAGCATCAATGCGACCAAGCGGCATATCTCCCTCATCTTCTGATCCGTCCGTCGGCTTGCCTCTTTGGATCTGTACACGCTGGCAAGATCTCTTTATCTCATGCCATCATCAGGTCGACTTCCACATCCAGCATCCCTGGCGCCATTTTCAACGGTTCAAAATCCTCATTGGAGGAGCATGCTGCCATGTTTTCGGAGAATTCTTCAGACTTTACCTGTGATTGGGAGATACCCTGATCGGCGATCCACGATGTCCATCTTGCCTCTAGTGAAGCTGTGACCTTTTATTGAACGCTAATAAATAGTTGATCCTGAAAGAGGGGAAGAAGTAAATGGAGGGGAAAAGTAGAAGGGAATGGAATGATTGAGGAGAATATGATGAAAACACTCGAGTGGAGAGAAGTATGCTGAAATAGGTAGGATACTGGAGATTGACCGTCTACCTTGTCATTCATAGGCTGTGGGGTATTAGTAAGGGGCGTTCTGTACAGTAGAGTTCATTGATTACATGTATTCAGCCTTGTTTGGGCGAGGTTGCGTTGCCACTGCTGCTTACTGGAAGCGAGGTAGCGGAACCCTACGGACGGTGAGGTGCCATGTTTTCTCCAAGGGAGCTCGAACCATCATCAACACCTCCATCACCTCAGCTCAGCTCACCTCAACCTCCCGCCCCTCAATTGCGCAACCATCTCGACATCGCCCCTCCCCCGCATAGACACCTTGCTGTTGGTTATGTTCCAACCCCGAACCAGAACATACACCACCCAGGTACGCACTTGAAAGGGAAACGGGATCTTGTGACACCGTCGACCTCTCCACCTTTCCGTCTGCATCGACAACGCCTCAATCTCTCCCTGACCTGCAGCGACAAGCATTCTGCAGGCGCGGTGCAGAAAAAGCAATTCTGTGCCTCGCACAAGCGTGATTGTCGATATCCCTTGCCACCCAGGAAGCAACCTACGGAATTCGGCCTGTCAGCCTAATTAGGAGCGCGCCGCGATTGATTCCAAACAACCGTTTTCAACCCCCAACCGCATATACACATGCTTCCAAACAACACATACGCATACACAACTACATCACATCTACCAACATGGCAGCTGTCTTGTCTCTCGGCCCAGGGCCAAAGGACCTCGCGCGACAGATTCTAGAGCATCAGGCCCCCAAGTACAGCTTTGCCTTCTCGCCCTTCCTACTCGAGAACTATCGCCATGGCATCACACCCGACCGCCCTGCGTGCAAGGCGTACCTCCAAGGCCACTGCCCTTTGGGTCCCAGGTGCCCCGATAGACACACCTCCGCGAACAGCAACTCAAACTTCAATAACCTGGTATGCAAGCATTGGCTGCGTGGCTTGTGCAAGAAGGGAGAGAGCTGCGAGTTCCTGCACGAGTACAATCTGAGAAAAATGCCCGAATGCAATTTCTTTGCCAAGAATGGTTACTGCTCAAATGGAGGTATGTCCGATTGTTCCACTCTCCAGACTTACGTTTACTGATTTCAACTTTACAGACGAGTGCTTATATCTACATCTTGATCCCTCCTCGAAGCTCCCACCTTGCCCCCACTACGAGAAAGGATTTTGCCCCCTAGGACCAACTTGCTCACAACGCCATGTTCGTAAGAACCTCTGTGTATTTTACCTAGCTGGCTTTTGTCCAGATGGGAAGACGTGCAAGAACGCCCATCCTCGCTGGCCTACCGACCTCCCGAAGCCTACCGTAAAGGTCGAGAAAGATCCAGAAGAGCTGGCTGAGGAACAGCGTCTTTTGATGGAACGAGCGGAGAGAGAACAAGCCGCCGAAAGAGAACGTTATAACGACGGAGAAGGTGGTGGTGGAGGAAGAGGCCGAGGAAGATGGCACCATGGTGGAGGAGGCCCGAACTGGGGTGGCGGACGTGGCAGAGGAGGCCAACAGGGCAGAAGAGGACGAGGCTATCACGGATAAATCCCATCGCACCAAACAAACATAACTATGGGAAGCAAGGAAGAAGACACCGCATTGCATTGTATGCATGAAATATCAGGCGCTCAGACCCATAGATCGGAACGCATTCGGTGTTGATCTAGATGCACACAGGGAATGGGGCTATGCAACACGAGATGCTTATGCATAAGTCTTCAGGATGGATGGGACTGGTTATGATAAAGAGGAGGCACAAGGTAGGGCTTGAGCTGTACAACCAACCCAAGCCGCACACCGACTATCTCCAGACCCAATCCCATCCAAAGCAATGCCAAAACAGACCAAACCAAACCACCCATCCCAGTTCCCGAAGTTCTCCAACGGCACATCCCAAACAACAGCATGATCATCCTACCTTATAACTCACCACTTTACACACTCCCGATTCCGTACGAATCGTACCAATCGAACCCGTTGATGTGAACCAGAGGCGTCGCTAGCTCATTCCCGAAACTTCGATATGCATATCAAGGCTGAGCCGCATGCATGCCGCTACAGTACCTACCTAGACACCGTCTCTCTCATGCCCGCCCGGTACCGTCCTCCACGCTGCAGGAAGCCGAAGTGAGCCATGGTTTATCAGATTAGGGATTCCGTTCGGGTCGGGCTGGGAGAGGGAGGCTTCGTTGCGAGATGCACAATGGGATGTGCTGGGTTCTGGGAAGTAAAGCGCGGCCCGGGGAACCGGAATGGGAGGGATGGATGTAGTGGAATGGAGCAGATCTTTCAGGGAATTTATAGTTTACTACATGTCTTTTCTTGTTTGGGAGGATTATGCAGATGATGATGTGATGTGATGTTATGATGTTGTGTGGAGAGACATGGGAAGTGAGTGAAGGGAGTGAAGTGGGTTGAAGAGTAATCATTTGAATACTTGCTTCGTGAAGGGAGATTTTTCTCCGAGTACTATCATATCCTATGCTACCCTCTACCGTAACCCACAGTAGAGATCTCCTTGTAACCAATTAACACCAACAACACCATGGCATGCCAAATTACTTTCAGGCCAAATCTATCTTCCCAGAATCACACTAGATTCCATCTCCATGGTCCCCTTCATTCTCATCTTCCCTGCCCCCGTATATGGATATATACTCACTATCCCCGACCCCCAATCCACTAACAGGCATTCTCGAGGCGGGCGACTCAGGACCCCTATCACTCTCACTCCCCTCACTACTCCCAGGCCGAGCCATAATCAAGCCCCTCCCAAACTCCCCCTCTGCCGCACCCTCCACGCCCCTGACTCCCATCATCCAAGCCACCAACCCACTAGGAACCCACCTCCCCACAAACCCATAGAGCCCACTTCCCATCCCAACCCTCACCACGCCTCCCCTCCCCCGCACAATAGCGTCAAAAACAGCATTGTTCAACTCCCTCAACGGCGTGCCTTTACCCAACCCAGATCTCGATCCGTGAGTCGATGTCGTAGCGACGAAGTTCTTGGAGTACGATAACCGCGTGCTGTCTTCCCATTTCAACGTCTCTGCTCTTTGGGAAGATGGTGTTGATGTGTTGCGGGAGTGAGGCGTGAAGGCGCTGGTGTCAAAGGTGCCGAGTTGGAGGTGGGTGACGGGGATGTTGAGGGGTGAGAGTTCGGCTGTGAGGACCGTGGAGAGGGAGGTCAAGGCGGAGTTTATGAGTGCTTCAGGGGCGTGGAAGGCGGGTGATAGAGAGGAGATTATTGAGGGTGTGAGGAGGAGGATGGCGGGTTTGACTGATGCTGCTGGCGGGGTAGAGATGGCGTGGAGATGTGGGTGTGTGAGAGGGAGGATTTGGAGGAGCGGGAGGAAGGATTGAAGAGTGAGTATTGGTGTAAGCAAGCGCGTGTTGAGGAGGTCGGAGATGGTTGAGGCGGGGAGGGCAGCGATGGGGAGGGAGGGGTAGGTTGATGATGGGATGAGGACCAAGGACCGGAAGGTTAGGTGGTGGAGCTTTGCGCCTTGGAAGGCGGCGTGAGGGGTTTGGAGATGTGCCGTAAAGCGATCGATTGAGGCGCGGGCACTGGAAGGCTGTTGTATTATGTTAGCTGTAGCTCTTTTGATATAGAGAATAGAACAAGTAGTGAAGTGATATGTCAAGGGATTTCAGACTTACATCGACAATGTCAATCATCAATGGCTTGATATCCGGCCTGGACTCATTCTGTACCAGCACTTCCTCCTCAATCGTATTACACACCACATACACGATAAATCCCCTCCTCTCCAGGTCCAGCGCTACAGACCTCGTAACAGCCTCCGACGGCGAGCCAGCTACAACCACAACCTCCAATCTAGCACCATTGCTCGCACGCTTCGCTCTGCGCTTCTTCCGGTAATTTGATTTCCGCTTTATAACATGGTATGTCACACCACCGAGTGCTATTACGATGACGGTCGTGAGGATCTTGTTCTTACAGATCCACTGGTGGACTTGCGTGGTGAGGGTGGTGGATGAGGCGATCGTGCCAGTGAACGTCCGCGGTGGTGGAGGGGGTCTAGGACGCGCGGATTCGGGAATCCATGAAGACGAGGAGAGGGCTTCGCGGAGTGTGTTGGATACTTTCTCGAGGTGTCGGT
Source organism: Leptodontidium sp. MPI-SDFR-AT-0119 (assembly GCA_020726505.1). Classification (NCBI taxonomy): domain Eukaryota; kingdom Fungi; phylum Ascomycota; class Leotiomycetes; order Helotiales; family Leptodontidiaceae; genus Leptodontidium; species Leptodontidium sp. MPI-SDFR-AT-0119. The sequence goes on along the minus strand of JAHLEZ010000013.1, from coordinate 344,858 downwards.
CTACATAATCGGCGACGTCGTTGGAGTATCTTTTGATATCGTTGGGGACGGAAGAGAGCTGGGATATTATTAGACTTTTTTTACTTTTTTTTACTTTGTTTTGAAGATTTTAAGCTTTGTTGGAATGGAATGGAATGGCTTACAACGTCTAGGAATGCTTGGTCGTCAGCAGACATTTTGGGCGACAAAGTGATGGAACTGTGCAGGATGCTGTATGATGGTGTTGATGGGACCTCAAGCTCTCGAGGTCTTTGGTGGCGCGGGGAAGCTCGGCCGCTGGCGCGATGTCAGTCCAACCAATCGTCTGTCTCCCTTGTGTTTTCATGTTTCTTTCATCTCCATTGACGGGTAGTTGCCTTGCTTCACTCCAAATTATGTCTCTATGTCCCTGGTATTCAAGTGAATCGTTTTATAAAGAGGTTTCATGCTGTTCATCACAGCAATCAATAATGCTTCACTCTCTGGTTCTGTTTGGGAAGCTGCCCTTTCTTTGTCTTTGCCTTCGTTCGTAACCCTCCTTCCTTCTATGTTGGCTGTGGACTTCCTCATATATCTTCTTACTGTCCACTTTCCTTCATGTCTCTTCTCTTCTTCTGCATCCCCTTGAAAGCTCAAGATGGCCGATGACGACACGCCAACATTGAAGGTTCTGATCACGCCGCAATTCGACGAGAATGGCCTTGCTATTAGTCTTCTCATCTCCCTCACGATTGACTCTCCTTTGCTTGTCAAAGATTCCAAACTTGTGACTTTCCCTGCTACATTTGCGGGCGTTTGTACCGAGCATGAACTCAAAGCTTCTGATGAAAGTGGAGAATTATCTCTCGTTTTTGAGGACCCAGAGGAGTCGGATCAATCTCTCGAGCGAAGTTGGGTGACTCTGCGCAATACTTTTGGGGATGTGGAGATTCAGTACGAGGTATCCACGTCTTCGAAGGATCAGTTCAAAACAGGAGGGCCTGTTCTTGGACTTCACAGCGAGCAAGGAGGACTAATGGGTTCTGGTTTTGCTATTATCCCCGTACTCCCGCCAAAAGAGACATACCGAAACATTGTGGAATGGGATCTAAAGCAAGCTCCAAAGGGCACTCGAGCAGTGTGGACGTATGGTGAAGGTCCTCATCCAGTGGAGCGTGTTGGTCCTGTATCCATACTCAGAGACTCGGTCTACATGGTGGGAAGAATCCAGAGCAATCCACTAGCCACAACCACCACTGGCAATTATGGCTATTACTGGTTTGGTAGCTTGCCATCGAACATCGAGCTCATCAAAGACATGCACCGCGCCTTCTTCGCCAACGCCAAAAGGTTTTTCGAGATTGACAGCCATAACAAGGAGGACTTTGATCACCCGTTCTTCGTCAGTGTCCCGAAAGGCAACTGCAAATATCTTGCAGAGCCGCCGCTTCATCGTAGCTTCGTTCGCAACACCGGCAACACGAAGTCTTTTGGTGGTACTTCATTTGGTCACAGCTACATTTTCAACTACGACGATCAGATTGACAAGGTTTATAAATTCGACTTAATTCGCTGGATGACTTACGAAATGACCCACATATGGCTTGGACCTTCAGTTGGGGAGGGTATCGACTGGCTTTATGAGGGTATCAAGGAATGCTTGACATTCTACATGCCATTCCGAAACGAAGGACCGGGAAAATATTTCCGTAGGTGTTGGCTATGACATGATTTCCTCTCCGAAATTTCCAAAGCTGTACATGGAACATCCTTGATATGCAATAGCTAACTTCTATGTTTACCCAGAATCAACCGTAACCATGCTCTGCACCAGATACTACACCAGTCCGCTCATCAACTTGCCGTTTGAAGATGTTATGAAGCTTGCAGACACAGATGCCTATGCTAGAGAACATGTCAGGGCTCGGGCATGGGCTTTTGTCTTCGGAGTGGATCTACGAGTAAGACAAATAGCCGAGGAGAAGCTCGGGACGACGCGCCCGATTGTGGATGCTCCTCTGGTATCACTGGCAAGCAACAAGCCACACGGCAAGGTTCTCGGCATCAAGCAGTGGATAAAGCTTCTGCAACCTCTCATGGGCAACGAGATACAGAGACGGTACAAAGAATTCTGCAAAGGAAAGACCATCTTGCTCCCGGAGACTCTCTATGGAACCAAGGCCCATTATCTCAAGCAAGTCGACGAAGCGATTCTTGACTTTTGCATTAACAGAGAGAGTTTCACTGAAGGAGTAATGAGGGGCTTGAGAGTGGGAACTCGAGCTGAGATCGGGAATTTGAGGAACGGCGAAAAGATACTATGGTCTTCTCATGAGTGGAGATGTGTTGACAATGGCGATGCAACCATGGAGGTTGTGGTTGAGAGAAATGGTGCTCCGAAAAGGTTGAAATACTTGCCCAGGGCTTTTGAAGTGACGAAGAGCTGGGAGATGCGGACAAGGGAGAAGCAAGAGCTAAGGGCATATGAGAAGCTCTTGAGGGAGGAGGAAAAGAGCGCGAGGCAGGGGATGGCGAAGGTCAAGCTTGTGACGAGATCTAGCAAGAAGAAGGAGACAGAGATGGAAAAGGGAAAGGAAAAGCAGAAGGAAAACGAGGTGGTGGAGGAGTAGGGGAATGGTGGCGCATGAACAGACGAAGAGAAATGATACGGCATAGAACAGTTGCATCGTGCCTCCTAAAGGCGGGAATCGCTTCTCGAGTGGGTGGCCTTTTCTGAGAGCGAGGATGTAATTAATCACTTGGACGGTACGTTTCCGCTTGAAGTAGTCAAATACTCTCTTCAACCAACGCACCTACTACTGAAGCCGAAATGTATTCTAGGAAGGAACAAGTAAATAAAAGCATTATCTGAATGATGGACATTTAATAAAGGATTTCTCGCATAACTAAGTCACATTTGTTTCCCCACTTTCTCCAAGCGGCTAGCCTCGCTGAAGGCAACAAGACCCACGTCTTCAGCCTCGCCTCTTGATTACCTATTCACTTCAACATCAACCAAGACGGAGCGCAGGCGTTCTAGAGTATTCCAGGCCTCATTTGTTGATCGGGAACCTATTTATTTTCCTTCGGATTGCTCTTCCAGACGCTTTTATTCATCACGACAACGCGCTGCTATTCCTCGAGTACCACAAAGACAACAGCCTCGTGGCAAGGAAGTCAACATGGCAGAACACGATGCCCTCATTATGCAGTACTCTCATCTGGCCCAGTTCCCCCGCGAGAAAGAGGCTTTACATGCCTTAAAGAAGATCGCATCTCTGGTCAAGCCTCTCATGAGAGCGCGGGGATGGACTGTTGGTACTCTGGCAGAATTCTACCCAGACCAGCAAAATCTCCTGGGTAGGCATATCAGGATTCTTGCTTGTAGTATGCGCTAATATTCGCAGGAATCAATCAGAATCGAGGTCAGCAGATATGTCTCCGTCTGCGATACCCTGGCGACAAGAACCAGTTCCTCCCTATGGAGCAGGTCGTCGATACTATGCTCCATGAGCTATCCCATAACGTCCACGGACCGCACGATGCCAAATTCCACGCTCTATGGGATCAGCTACGGAAAGAATACGAGGGCTTGTTGTCGAAGGGTTATACTGGGGAGGGTTTCCTGTCTGACGGGCATAGACTTGGTGGAAGAGGAGTTCCGAGAGATGAGGCAAGACGGATAGCTCGCAATGCTGCAGAGAAGAGACGGACACTCTACTCGGGATCAGGTCAGAAGCTAGGTGGACGACCGGTTCCAGTTGGTACGGATATCCGACAGGTCATAGTTGGTGCTATTGAGAGACGCAATACGGTGCTGAAGGGTTGCGGATCTGGAAACAAGGACGATGAGGAGATTAGGATTTTGGCAGATGCTGCGACTCAGAACGGATTCAACACGAAAGCTGAGGAAGATGAAGCGAATGACCGAGCAATCGCTCAGGCTCTATGGGATCTGGTTCAAGAGGATGAGAAGAAGGAGTATGGAAACTCATACATCCCACCAACACCGTCGAATCCAACCGGTAATGGAGGTGGCGATGTTGGTCCTTTGACAGCTACGGCTCTCAAAAGAGAGGCGCCTTCTTCCCCCGCGAAACCAAAAACAAAAGCCCCTCCAGTCAGACAACATTCGGACCGGCCTGTGAGTCGTCTAGTGGCTGAAGGTTCGAAGAAACCAACGGCGAAATCACTGCCTTCAAGAGCAGCTACGGCTCCAGTGTCTGGTCCAGCTGCACCTGTCAGACCTCCAGTGTCTACTCCGACTCAGTCTTTCGACCAGCCCTCTCCCACACCTCTTGCAAGCGGATGGACATGTCCCGTTTGCACACTTCACAACCCTATTAACTTCCTAGCGTGTGATGCGTGCACTTCCGAACGGCCAGTGGAGATCACCAAACAGCTAGCGGCAGTAGAGCAGAGAAGAAAGACCGTATCTACTGCTCAGAACCCGGGATCGCAAGGACAGACCTGGACATGCTCTCAATGCACAACGATCATGGAACAGAAGTGGTGGACCTGCTCGACGTGTGGAAAGCTGAAGGACAGTTCTTGAGCTAGTATTTGACGGTGACGAATATTATGATTTACGAACTTACGTTGGCATATGAAATGGCTGGGACGCTATGAGCATGGTAAGGGGGAGGTAGGGAGCAAAATGGGAATTGGGGATTGGCATTTGGCGAGAGTATCTCCATTGACCGAAACGTATGAAGCTGCTACTGCAACTCGTGGACTATTAACGGCCCGTTAAGGAGCTCTCAACCTGGCACCTTATCCGCGCTCGTGGCACATAACTTTTGATCACGGGGCTAACTTTGGGTGGAGGATCTTCGCCACGAGTCCGCCGCATCATGTTTACCCTGCACTAGATTCTGATTATCTGCGTTCATATGTCTCATATTACGTTTTGTTGTTTCTAGATCTTCAACTGTAAGGATGCCACAGTTGTCATCTTCCAGATATATCAAATATAAAAACTAGCCTACTTGTCGTTTCCTACACCTCCTAATCCTTCTCATAAGGAAAAATTTATGTTTCATATGATCAGGAGCTCATCACTCTTGACTTGCGAGACTTATGGACAGGGTCCCTGAGTGTGGTCTTCTTTGTTCGCTCTATGATTTCTTTCTCAAGTCATGATCTTGGACTAACATGCGCTCTCGGCTCGAGACATTAACTAGGTTCTTGCTTCCTAGGTTTATATATCTTTCCATATTTACTCCCACTCCCTTCGAGTCTTTTCAACATTCGTTTTCCTATTACGCGAATTCCCAAGCCAAGTCATTATAGTTATCTGTGAATGATGGCATCGACAACTACAAATCCCACTCTCACCCTCTCGCTCGTCAACCGCACCTCCTTTCGAAACGTCAACGCCTATGTCACCGGCCTCGCAATCAACAATGCCTACCGCTTTGTTCTGATCCAGTCCGACGGACACACACTCTACTATCCCGAATCACCCTCCTCAACCGGTTCTCCTCTCACAGCGAACTGCACCATCCCCCTCGGCCCCCCAGGATCTAGCACACTCGTAACAATCCCTCGCATCGCTGGCGGGAGAATCTGGTTCTGCATCAACGACACCCTGACATTCCTCCTCAATCCTGGGCCCGGTCTCGTCGAGCCCTCAGTCAGCAACCCATCCGATCCAAACTACGGCAAGAACTGGGGTTTCTGCGAATTCACATTCAACGACTTCCAGATCTTTGCCAATATCTCCTACGTGGATTTCGTCAGTATCCCTATAGCGCTGAACTTGACCAACACCTCTGGAGGAACGCAGAGCGTGACAGGCATCCCACGAGATGGACTCCAGCGCGTCTGTGATGGGCTCGTGGCTCAGAATTCTAGAGATGGGAAGGGTTGGGACCGCCTCATCGTGCGAGGGAAAGATGGGAGTATTCTACGAGCATTGAGTCCCAACACAGGGATCGTGATGGACGGTTCCCTGTTCCAGGGGTATTACGACGCTTATGTGAATGCAGTCTGGGAAAGATATAAAAGCGACACATTGACTGTAGACACACAAGCACAATGGGGAACCCGCACAGCAAAGGTCGATCCCAGCACCAACCTCCTAACTTTTCCCTCCATAGGCGCCTTTGCTAGACCATCAGCGCGCGATATCTTCTCCTGCTCCACTGGCCCTTTCGCTGCCTACCCCGCCAATACAGACGTTATGGGGAATCTTACTGCTAGACTTGCTGCTGCTCTCAACAGGTCGACACTACTTGAGGATAATGCGCAGCCTGGTAGAGAGGTGGGTGCGTATTATGCTGGAGGGGGAGGGGTTACGAATCATTATTCTAGGGTGGTGCATGCTGTTAATGGGGATAAGAGGGGGTATGCCTTTCCGTATGATGATGTTGGGGCTTCTGGGACGAGTGATTTGGCGGGTGCGGTTTGGGATGGGAGTCCGGTGGTTTTGGAGGTTGTTGTTGGTGGGTATTAGATGGGTGATGGATGAGAAATTGGGAGATGGTGTGGCGAATGTATTTTCACTTACTACATACATATCATGTCAATTTAATCAGCAAGATTTCTAGAATGTTTGGAGTGTTTTTCACTTGGACAATGATGACTTCTGCATATCTTCATCTTGAATCGCCAAAATTCAAGTAAATGTACTGTACAATGCAAAGTCCTCGTACAACGTTGCAATCTGATCTTCACCCCCAAAAATCCTTGAATTAGGTCCGTTCCACAACATCTGATCGATCCCCTTTTCCCCGCATCTGACCATGCATCGTGAGTTGTGTCGCACATGCGGGGTTGATCCGAACCCCTCCCCCTTTCCCACTCCCCTGATTCCCTCGCTTGCAGTTTTCGCTTGATCTGAGTGAGTCCTGGAGACAAGGTCATCGGATTCGTCCTCGAGACATATCCTGCTACTACGACCTTCCACTTCTGGATCGAAGCTGAGGTCATTTAGAGACACGACCTTGATCCTAACTTGATCCTAACCAATTGCATGAAAGTAACAGTTAAAGTGCTAGTACAGTAATGGAGCTGCCGAGGCTTTGGCTTGAAGAATCTAAGCCGAGTCCATCGATGTCACTTTTTGCGTGAAGCTTGGACATACTCAATACACCACACCCGAATCTTAGCAAAGCTTGTCCCAAAGCCACCATCCCGAAGAAGAACCTCCGATTCGCTGATATGCTAAATCCGGCACTGACGGGATGGCGTTTCTGTCGAGGAGACGTAACTTCGTAAAGAACGCTCATCTCAGCCCCTTGCGGCTTAGCGAACTACATGCAGTTGGTCGATCTCAACAACCTCGCGCTCGCTCTCTTGTCTCCGCAGCTCTGATAGGCTTCATGACTTGCTCGGTACTTTCTAGGTAAAATCTTGCCTTGGTTTGGTAATCCAAGGAATTGGGTTGACTTGCGTTCCTTTACAGTGTGAAGTGTAAGCTTTGAAGGATGACTGACCTAGCTGACTTCGCCTGCTTGACTCCTGCGGTGATGTAGATCCCTCGAGACTTCCCCTGAACTTGACATCATGTGCTCGTGGTATCACGTACCGAAGTTTACACAAGTATAAAAAGAATTCCTTGGTCATTTTGTAGGGAAATTGCTCATGTCTCTTTACTTTGGACGTTATGTTTTTCTTACTGTTCTGATATTTCGGCCAGGCTTCTCCGTCATTATCTGCACCATTTCTTCCTCCTGGGCTGCATATCATATTCGAATCGACGGACTTCTCGTCGGACGATCCTCCGTAGCAAGAGTGCTGTTTGACGAAACTTCTCAAGTGAGAGCAAGTAGGGACTTTTGCACCATTATATTAATTTCGAGATATCGCCACAATGAGGACATCTAGCACAATTCTGGCAGTCGCTGGAACACTTCTCCAAGTCGCAAATGCGGCATCGACATTCTCTCCCGCACGCCCTCCAGCCATCCCCCTTGCAGTCAAATCGCCATATTTGAATGTTCTTCAATTCGCTGGCAGTGATGGAGGAAACGGCGGTTACTTGACAGGGCAATATTCTCAATTCTGGGCGTACGTGCACCCTCTTCTCACGACATGAGATGTCTGACAAGGTTAACAGAGGACAAATTGTTGCCTGGGTAGGAATGATCAAGGTTGATGGAACGACTTATACATGGATGGGGAATCCAGGGCCTCAGAGTGTAACCCAAACAGCGTTTGAATACACTTCGACGAAAAGTGTGTTTACTATGGACGTTGGAGGGAAGGTAGAAATGAACATCACGTTCTTGTCGCCTATCACTCCAGAAGACCAGAAACGACAGTCTTTGATATTCTCGTATCTTGATGTTAGGGTTCAGTCTTTGGATGGAGATTCTCATGATGTACAGCTTTACACTGATATATCTGCTGGTAGGTTGCCTTGTTGATTCTTCAGGAAGCATTCTGACATGGCCTCTCAGAATGGGTAGCTGGTGACCATTCTTCTGTTGCACAATGGGAATACGATGCCACGAGCGATGATATCGCCTATCACCGTGTCTACCGCCAAACTCAATTGGAGTTCAGCGAGACAGCAGACCAAGCTGATTGGGGATATTGGTACTGGGCGACCAAAAATTCGGATAAACTCACTTATCAATCTGGATCCGACGTCAATGTCCGTGGTGCCTTTCAGGATAATGGTATGTTGGCCAATACGAAGGACACGAACTATCGACCAATCAATCAAGAGTACCCTGTGTTTGGATTTTCCGTGGATCTGGGTTCTGTGACTAGATCTGTCAATACCCTGTATACCATCGGTCTTACGCAACAGCAAGTAATCCAGTTTGATGGCGCTACCGGTATCGTGCCACTTGCTTCACTGTGGACGAGTTATTTTTCAAGTGAGACAGATGCTGTGAGTATAAACCCGATGAAGCAGGGGAGAAATGCTGATATCTCTAGGTCTCATTTTTCTACAATGATTACAGTACCGCAACAAGCACAGCTTCATCGCTTGACAATAAGATTGCAACGGACTCAATAGGCGCAGGCGGGCAAGACTACCTGACAATTACCTCTCTCTCCACCCGTCAGGCGTTGGGAGCCACCCAGTTAGTCGGCAATTCTACGAAACAGTATCTCTTCCTCAAAGAGATCAGTTCCGATGGTAATGTACAGACTGTGGATGTGATATTCCCATTCTACCCAATTCTACTGTATCTTCAACCCTCTCTCGCCAAGCTGATGCTTGATCCTCTGTTTGAAAACCAGGAGTCTGGCCAATATCCAAACATGTATTCAATGCACGACCTCGGCGCACATTATCCGAACGCCACCGGTCATTCAGATGGGAAAGACGAGCCTCAACCTCTGGAAGAATGTGGAAACATGCTCATTATGACACTGGCATATGCGCAACGCAACAACGACATCTCATACCTCAACCAGCATTACAACATCCTGAAACAATGGACACAATATCTCATCCAAGAAGCTCTTATCCCAGCCGACCAGATATCAACTGATGACTTTGCTGGAAGCCTAGCAAATCAAACAGATCTGGCATTGAAAGGGATCATTGGCATTCAAGCCATGGCGGTGATCGCGAATCTGACAGACAACCAAGCCGATGGAGCAAACTACACCAACATCGCTCTTGATTACATCACGCAATGGCAGACTCTCGGTATAGCTCATGATGCGAATCCACCACACACGACTCTCTCATACGGGATGAATGATACCCACGGTCTGCTGTACAACTTGTACGGTGACAGATTACTCAATCTCAACTTCGTCCCTCAGAGTGTGTACGACATGCAGAGCGCGTTCTACCCAACTGTGGAACAGAAGTATGGCGTACCGCTCGATACGAGACATAATTATACTAAAAGCGATTGGGAGATGTGGACTGCATCCATCGCGTCAGAGACGACGAAGCAGATGTTTATCTCGGATCTGGCGAAGTGGATCAATGAAACTCCTACGAATAAAGCTATGACGGACTGGTATGATGTTCAAACTGGAGAGTAAGTTTCCATCCCTTACTACTTTGAGAGAAAAAGAGCCACCACTAACTCGTAACTAGCTTCGCTGGGAGTTTCACAGCGCGGCCTGTCGTGGGCGGGCATTTCGCATTACTGGCGTTGAAAACGTGACACTGTATTGCTAGGGGTGATGTTTGGCTTCATGTTTATATTACCAATGAAATAAGCGCTAAATTCAGACATTAATCAAAATCTACAGCTGGAAACCCACGCAGCCTTCCTTCCGCCTGGCAAAATCTCAACAAGTATATCTAACCAAATAATAAATTTTCTCACATCAATACCCTTGGTTGGGTCAAGCTTGTTCCTCAAACACGTTACTTCCAATTGACGATCGTTTGACTAACAACCTCACCAGGCGCCTTCTCAATGCACAAGTGCTTGGAATAACGACCTGGTCAGCAAACTAATAGTTAGCGTTCGCATTCAGAGAAGAGACGACTCTGAGCTAATGTAGGTAAAAGAGCCGGGGAAAAAAATGCGGCACCAGAAAGCATTCGAATTAGAGAAGAGACAACTCTAAGCTGTTCTGAACGGAAAGAGTCACCGCCGATGTGGTGGCCTGAACGAGATTGTAGATTTGTAAGTGTATTTCCTCTCCTCCTGAGGAGCAAGCTTGTACCAACCACAATTTTTTTGGCTTCATTTTTTTTTCCATTTTGCTCCTTTGTTTCCGATAAGTGGACGGATTGTTTTTGTTTTTGTCACCAGGCTCGAAACGAGAACCTGAAGCGAGCCTGGGCACAGCTTTCTGGCGTTGGAATAAGGAACACGAGAGTAGAAAGAGACACCAAGAATATCAAAAAGAAACGGCATAAGCTTTCTTTTCGAATTTTCCGGAAATGTGAGAGCATTCAATTCTTTTTATTCATACTTTGAAACATGGGTCAACAGGCTGAATGACGCCGTCCTTGATGAGATGCACATAACTCCAATAGTCCCTCTTCGCACCCTCCCCGTGTACATTCTCTACACTGAGAACTTTTCCAGCCCAGAAGCAGCTCCCTTGAACATACTTATCAAACAAGTATCTCCCAGCATCGAATGTAGCTTTTCGAAGCGCGAGATTGTTGTTGAACTCAGCCTCCAGCGACCACTCTCCAATCAGGACAGGAAATGTACCCGTACCCTTGGCTCTCTTAGCATCCTCAACCATGACGGCTGGAACTTTCTTCAAATTCAAATCGCGCCCAGCAAAGTAGTAGTAGTGTGAATCGATGACAACGTTTGCGGATCGGGGGATTTGCGGTGCCCAGAAAGACTCTCCTCTGAAAGAATCTTGCAGCATGACGGGAATGCTCGGATTGACTGTTTCCACTCGCTCGATAGTCCCCAAGAAGTATCTCAGCAACCATTGAGCAGCTTTTGGGGAAAGCGCGAGATCAGTTCCGAAGGTTCGTAGATCCTTGCTGTCGACCGCCTCGTTCACTGGTGCTAGTGTGTATGATCCAATGTGCCCAGAGGATTGAATGAATTCTATGACAGCTTCAACGGCTTTGTAGGATAATTCAAGGTTCGCTTCGCTGTAGAACCATTCCCCATGACCGATGGCTTCTCCAATCTCGAGCCAGTTCACCCCGCCAGGCAAACAGTGGAGGTCGAGCACGATATGCATGTCGTATTTCTCAATCGCGTATGTAGCAACTCGTTTCAAGATCTGAAGCTGGTTCCCGTGATAGTGAGGCGAGCCAGGAGCAATGATCCATGCCGCATATGTGGTTGGTATTCTTAGCAGATTAACACCCACTGCCGCGAAGGCATCAATGTCACTTTCGGTGAAGAAGGTCTCGTAGTGCTTCTCAAGGATGGATCCGAGGTTTGAGCCTTGGTTCTTGCACAGATTCCATTCATCTTCTGCGCCTTTGCCATATTTTGCAAAGAATTCAGGGACCATGTAGTGTTCCAGACAGAACCAACTCCCCAAATTGACGCCATTCGCTTTGAATTTCCTCCAGTCCAGATAGCCCGGATGAGCCACGAAGTTCTCTTGACTCATCTCGGTAATGTAAAAGTGTAGAAAGTGGTGGCGAATATGTACCGGCAAAAGCGAGAGCAAATATAGGCGTATCGACAAGGGGTTTCTCTTCCCTTGCGACGAAACTGAAAATCATCATGGCTTTCGAGGACAACCCCTAGTTGTATATGACAGCAACGCAGATTGCATTCGCAGCTCCTCGGAGTCCACTAAAAGTCCATCCCGGAACGAATATCCATATAGACACATTGACAAGGGCCTTGGGTAGAAATCTTCCCTTGGTGTTGCATTGTTATTGTGTGTATTGGCGAGCTAAGGTAAGTCCCGGCCATGGCACCGGAAAGTGGAGGAGCAAATCAGAGACTGGGGAAACGCGGGGAGAAAATGTGGCAGCCGACAACAGCAAGAACCTTGATACACGAATATTACCTGAATCAGTTCTACGGGCTGATAAAGCTGAATCCCACCGTGCCAATGTCTTGGATAAGATCGAGGCTTCCCCCACCGTCCCGTTCTCGCCAGATGCCCCTCCGGCGCCAGGAGCGACGAGGCGTTCTCATGGAGAGAAATTGAAGCAAGTAATGTATAGAATTCGACACATGAGACTTGTTCTTCGGGTCAATAATCAGCGATTCCCCCAGATTTCGGGAGATCTTTAAATTTTATTCCAGCATCTTGGATGAAGTGGAGCCGCCCCGTGTTTGGTAGCTCACCCCGCAAACTCCCCCTTTGACTTGCTTGAATCTGGGGAAACCATATAAGGCAGGTTATTTCCAGTCGGAATTAAAGTGATTCTATTCCAACACTTGCGAATATACTTGAGTGTGCATCAAAATCTCGGTCAATTGCTGCACGTCGCTCAAACTGCATCCAGTTTTCAGATTCAGTTCATAGAAACGACCAATCCAACTGCCAAACATAGCCACTCATGAATCAACCACGAAAACAACAACTCTTTATGACGGGAGTCAGTCAGACAAGGCTCAAGTCGTTCAGCAAGAACACATCAGTGACAAGCAAGCAGCCGCCTCCGTCATCCCCGTCGATCTTGACGATGGAAAGTCTATCTGGCAGATCATCAAGGACAATCCAAGAGTCATCAGCTATGCCGTGATAGCCAATTCAGGTTCGATTCTGTTTGGCTATGATATTTTGGTTACTGGTGCCTGTGTGGCTCTTCCTGCTTTCTCGTGAGTGAATGCTACCAGGCTCAGTAGTAGAATCTCAGTTCGAGATCGCTAACATATCTTCAGGATCTCGTACGGCGAGTTGTACAATGGCCAGCTGATCCTACCTGCGAAATGGCAGAGTCTTTGGACTGCTTTCGTTCAGTTCGGTATCATGCTCGGAGCTTTCTCCAATGGCTTCATCCAAGACAAATTTGGGAGACGGGTTGCTTACATTCTTGGAGGCGTGATCACAGCTATTGGTAACTAACTACTCCCTGTCCTTCGTTCTGGCAAAAGCGTCATGTTCCTTCTTAATTATGCTAACGGAAATTCAGGAACGGTTCTGGCTTACACCTCGGCCGATGTTGCATCACTTGACGGCCGTCGTTTGGCTTTCTTCTTTGCCAAGCTGATAATTGGTATCGGAATGGGTATGCTGATGTCGGCTTGCCAAACATATGTCTCTGAAGTTGCGCCACCCAGACTTCGAGGAGCTCTCCTTGGCTTCTTTGCCTTTGTTGTGGTAAGTGTTTCTATATTTTCGTGCTGGGAACCTGGTTAGCTGACCACGGTGCAGGGAGTCGGCCAAATGATCGCTGTAACTTTGGTATTCACCAGAATTGCAATCATCAACACTTCTGCTTTTAAGGTATGTTGATATCTTGGATTATAGCTGGGGGGCACATCACTAACTTCATGGAGATCCCATTCGCCGTCCAATGGGGATTCTCCGGACTGGCCATAATCACAGCGTTCATCCTCCCAGAAAGTCCAACATATTTGATCACCAAAAACAAGCGTTCAGCAGCAGAGAAAGCATACATAAGACTCCATGGATCCAAAGCAGACGTTGCAGCGGGCTTGAACATCATCCAGTCAACCATAGATCACGAACGAGCCATAGCAGCTTCAGCAGAGACTGCCACATATGCCGACTGTTTCAAAGGCACAAATGCTCGCAGGACTTGGATCATCATCTTGATCACAACTATGCAACATTTCCTGGGTGTCTCGCTGCTTTCAAACGCCAACTATTTCCTGATAATGGCAGGAATGTCTCCGACCAAGTCCCTACAAGTCTCTCAAATCGGCACCGGGCTCCAGATCGCTTGCACCTATATCTCGTGGTTCACCATGTCCTCGTTGGGTAGGCGATTCCTTACTCTAGCGAGTACTGCTGGAGTGGGAATTGTGTTTGTTACGATGGGTGTAGCTGGATTCTATCAGCATGACACAAAGGCTTTGACGTGAGTGGCCCCCTAATTTGACAGTTTCTAAGTTCCTTGACTAACATTGTATGGCGCAGTTACGTCGGAGCTTCCATTCTACTCGTTGGCAGTATTACTGCTCTTGGGCTTGGAAGTGTCTGGCCAGTAGTGGCAAACGAAGTGTCTTCAAGTAGACTGCGAGCGAAGTCTTCAGGAATCGGATTTCTCGTGAACGCCTTTGGTGGAGGAGTCTTCACAATTGCCGTGCCGTATCTCTTTAACGCTGACGCCGCAAATCTCGGTGCTAAGATAGGATTTGTCTTCGCTGGATTCTGTCTCTTGGGTTTCACCCTGGTGTGGTTCGTCCTGCCGGAAACCAAATCGAAGACTTACGAGGAGCTAGACTACTTGTTTGAGATCAAGGCAAAGACGCGGGCATTTAAGAAGCCCATTGAGAGATTTGATGTCGATCTAAAGGAGTAAAAGAAAACGCCTTGTTGTAGTTCTCGCTACGATTGCCCTGGTTTCTCTTGTATATAGTTACATATAATTTTGATTGGGCTGCTATGTTTAAGCTGTCCAGATTGGATCTAACTCAAGATGTGTGACTTCTCTCGTTCCACAAAATCGCATCCCCTCCCTCCAATCTTCGCAATTCACGGTAAGCAGGTATTGGTTCACATTATTTATGTGAATGAAGAATTCAAACCAGATAGAATGCTGTCCCAATCCAAAACCTCGAAGTCAACATTGGGGTCAAAATCCTGCAGCGATCCTTCACAACCTGAAAATAGCCCAGAATCATGCGCCTGACTCCCATTCGGCCAGTGGGAACTACTTTCCTGACCTACACGCATGTCCGCGCCCCCTCATATCCTCCGTCGGGCAAGGGACTCGCGGCCGGAGTAGGCATCTTGTATTTCCAAAGGACTTTCTCGATGGAATCCAACAGCGTCGCTGCAGTGCTAGAGTGCTCACGAGCCTCTCTCAGTATTCTAAATGCGACTGACAATTCAGAGCTTGTCTCCTGGAGCTGTCTACCTGCCATCCCGGCGGACTTTTCAAGGGGCAGTACAAGCCCTGCCATGGTCACTCCACACAGTATTTAAGGCTTCGCCTCCTTAAGCGAAAAGCCCAATGGAAAGCTCTTTTAATAAAGTCTTAGCTTGCACCTTAAGCCTTATATATCGAAATTATAAAAGATATAAATTAATATATAAAAGGTAAATAGAAATTAAATAATATTAAAAAAATAGCTAAGGCTTAGTTTAAACTAATTTAAAATATACTTCCGCTAAATCTTTAAGGCTAATAAACTTGAAACGAAGTGATATTAGTGTGATTAATAATTCTAGTAAGGGGGCATTTCTAGGTCTGTATAACTACTTTAATTACTAAGCTACCGTCGCTTTAGTTACTTAATTAAGCCTAGTAAGGTAGGCTAAGTAAAGCCAAAGTAAGGTAGAATTATCATATTAGTACAGTTACTTAACTAATAGGTTTATAGTCGTACACCTGTTAGCTGTCGCGAGCTAGGCAACGTCCAAAGGCTGTGCATAACATCTACTGGAATGTTGCATGAAGCGGTTCATACTGTCTATAGTAAAGGATTTAGCATTAATGTGCCTTATGTCCTAGCCATATGCTTTGTGCTGTGAGGTCGTGGCTGCCTCTGATTGGACATTCTTGCAGGAGTTGGGCCAACACTCTCAATCTCTCAGACTTGCCAGGGCTTTTTGGACTCCAATTCTCCGAGGCAATAGCTGTGATTGATCATTTGGACCAGCCCAGCCAAGCCAAGCCCGGCCTGAAAAGCGATGTTGGGAGATAAAAACCGCTGGCCGAACTGAATATGATGTTGATGTAACTGGTCTCTCCATGCCGGTGCATGCAGCGCACCTAATGATCTTATAGTCTTTGAGAGCTTAAATGGCTAGGAACCTCCATGAAATCTGAAGCATCCTCTTTGTACCTATACGCATGAAGCTCAATGCCATCATCCTTTGTTTCGACGGAATAAAGCATACCCAGCGGCATATCTAGGTCGGCAATATCATCTCGGGTGAGATCCAAGAGATAGGCCATAAGAACTCGACAAATAGAAGTATGACCAATAGCGAGTATGTGGTCCTTGATACGCTCCATTTCGCGGATGAACTCTCGAAGACGAGAGATGACCTGTAAATATCCTTCTCCGCCAACTCCAGGGTAGATGTAATGAAGCTTATCAGCTCTTTGCTTCGCGTGTTCTTCTGGAAATCTCACTTCAATTTCCTCAAATGTCAGACCCTCAAAATATCCGGTATTGAGCTGATTGAGCATTTCCCAGGCCATGACGTCGTAGTCGTCGTCCTCTTCGAATTCCTTGGCCGTGCAGATGCTGCGCTTGAGCATGGACGTCCAGACGCAGAAATTCTTGGATTCACCGTCCCCGAAGGTATCCGGATTGGGTGGAGTTTTGTCTCCTGGCCATGAATCTTGTGCGGCTTCCAAAGCATTATAATGGCGTAATTGTTGGTTCTCATCCCACTCGGCTCGTTTCCTATTGATAAACTTGTAGAGAGCCGAAGCGTAATGTACGCCTACTTCAGTCAAATCTGAGTCGCCTCCAATTTTGATTAAAATATTATCGTAAGATTGCCCGTGACGTGTGATCCAAATCTGTCGCGGAGATGTATTGAATGTGCTAAGATAAGAGGCGATGGTACCAGTGAGAAACCCTTGGAGACGATGATGAATGGTCTTGCGACCAATATCAATCACTTTGATGTATTGCATATTTTTTTCCTCTTCGTAGAATCCGAGTGGAACGTATACGCTCTCATACGCCCGAAGGCGTTTCTTGAAATCAGCCAAAGAGCTTGCTGGATCGTTGCCCTCATAATCAGGACTACGAATTTCAGATGCTATATTGGTCTCAAGAAGCTAATTTCAAAGTCAGCAGCATACAACTGAAGCACAAGCAGAACAGACCTGAACATCATCGCACATGCTTTCGATAAAGACAATACCTAGCTTAGGCTCCCTTTCTTTAACATGTTTGTACAATGCATTTCGCCGCTCAAGAGTAAGGTTCAGGGCATCCAAGATACCGACTGAGCCACCTTGAAACAGGAGGTGCTCCAAAAGGTCATCTAAGGTAGATAAGGCGAGGTTTTCTCGAATGAATGAAGCCCTCTCGTTTTCAAAAACCTCTGCTTTCTCTGTGGAATCGGTCCTGGATGCGATACTTCGACCATTGTTCATACGGAAGGTTTTGGTATGATGCTGCTGCCAAGAAAGGTAGCGTCGTACCTTGTCTGTTACTCGTGATTGTCCTCGACCAGGTAAGCCGACCATTATCACAACTAATTTTGCTCCGGTGTGGGTGATTTTGCCGTCGGGGGAGACTTTGACCTCGTCATCCCCGGAATGTTGAGAGTATCTGCAGGCGGCCGAACTCGAGGCACTTTCGAGTCTTGGTCTCGGTACATCGATGTCAGGTTTGCTATACTGTTCTTGGTGTCTTGATGGTTAATCCCTTGTACATTCTCTCTCGTCTCTATCACTTCCTTGAACCACGTCTCTGCCTCTGCCCATTGCTTCATCTTCCAGCACACCACTGCAAGTCTCTCCATGCAGTTTATCGTGCTCAGATTTTCTTTACCGCAGGCACGCTCATAGCCTTCTAGGGCTTCATGAAGCCTGTCTTCTGACTTTTTGTACTCTCCCGCGTCTTCCAGTACCAGCCCTACGTTCCACAATCTGATCATTTTGTCCAGATGACCTCCAATCCTTGCGTTCGGACGCTCAGCTACTCGCTTGCCTACCATTGTCTCGTAGTTTTGAGCCTCCAAGTTGCCCTGTAGTTCTTCCCAGTCCCAGACAAGTAAAAATTCGGATCGGAAGTAGGCGATTGGCAATTCGAAATATCCAATATTTCCACTTTCAATTCCCGGAGGAGTAACAGAAATCATGATAACTGCAAAGTAATCCCTACAAAGCCTGATGATCATCGGTTTTGTAGCCCCACGTAGCAAACAGATGAGGTCGCCCACCTGTACAGGTTTCGCTGAAGCCTGAAGAGTCCATGACTTTTGAGAACCCAGGTATTCAGATCCATACTTCGACGTAATGTAGACCTGCTGTATGTCGTTGCGATCAGAACTATCTTCTGAGGAGACGCGACCAAGAATACAGCCCTGGCTATTGATGACTGCAATTTCTGTACTTGCCCACGTCTTTACAGATATCTGTTCACAAAGTAAAAACCTGACGAGTCGCTCTAGGAGTTTCTCCCAAGGAAGTTCGTAGTCAGGGAGTAGCTCAGCGGCGATAGAGTCATCAGAGCTCATGCCAAGCAATGCAAAGATCTTATCGTGGCGCCTGCTAGCTTCACGGGTGTGGTACATCTCTATCAGCTCACCGAGGGGGCGTATGCGCAGAGAGAACGTGCTTGATGACTTCGTTAGGACTTTTGGTCGAAATACTGCCCCTCTAATGAGGTAGATCACTGAACGGATCAGACTCCGTAAGTTAGGAGAATCATCGTAAAGTCGGTCGAACGATCTTAAGTTTAAAGCTGCGCAGAATGCGTACCCGCCAATTTCCTTCCGTCCACATTTGAGAAGGACATTTCGAGCAGCGCCAACCTCTTGGAGTACCTGCATCATCTTCATTAGTTACACATACTCATGCCATCGAAAGCGTGTATCCTTACCCAAATGCGCCTAAACCAAGACCGTCTGACAAGGGAAAGGACAGCTTGCTTCGTTGGTTCCTCAACCAAGGACTTGGTGGACATCTCCTCTGCAGCAAGTCGTATTGCTTCGATCGCATGATCGCTGTCGTTTTCAACAGATCCAAGCCAAACAATTACACGACTTGCTCTACTGTATATCTCAGCCGTATACTGAACTTGCCTCCCCTTCTCTAGCTTGTCTTCTTGATTGATGCAGATAGCATCTACCCATATAAATCGGTCAAGGATGCGATCCCGAAGACACAACAGTGCCGCGTGAAGGTTTCTTGTGATGGGCAAATCATGCTGATCAACGGAAATGGACTGAAGATTTTTCTGATCGCCCCATACATAAGACAAAGCTTCGTATAAATGGGCTCCGTCCCCTAAGGTTTGTAGAGGGTAAACGAAGAGCTGGCATTCGATGCAAGAATTTTCTTCTGGGTGTGCTATCAGGCGGAGCAATCGGGTGCTGCCAGGACCTGGTAAAGGAGAATAGCGGAACATATTCTCGGGACTATGAAGCTGCCAGGGCCAGAGAGTGCAGATGATTGCGGCCAGAGTTGTGTGTAAAAGACGTGTCGCCGTCGTCGGGCTTTTCTACCGAATCTGTGGTTGCTTCTCATTGGCGTGCTAGGCGCCACTAGAACTTACTTATCGATTTACGTGAGTGCATAGCGAATGTGCAAAACAAGTGAATGTGCAAAATTTCCCGAAACACCCAATCTTCTACTTCAAAAATCATTTTTTAATCAACCTCAAAATGCCTCAAAAAAACCAATGAAAATCAATCGAATCTTGCTATTCAAGCCTTACAAAACAACCCAAAACTACGCGTCTACCTGCATCTAAGATCTTTGAGGTGGACCACCGCAAGCTAGGTCGTAGATTACGCGACATGCTTTCCCGACGCGATACTTTAGCCAACTCTCGAAAGATGGCCGATCTAAAGAAAATGTCCTTGTTGAATACATACTTGACCTAGCTGCGAAAGGATTTCCTCCCAGGTTATGTGTTGTGGAAGATATGGCAAATCGCATCATTGCGACGCGTAGTGGGGAACACATCGGACCACGATGGGCTGGAAATTTTGTACGACGACCAGAGCTCCGGACGCGTTTTCAACGGAAATATGATTATCAGAGGGCTAAATGTGAAGATCCAGAGGTTATTCGGGGTTGGTTCAAGCTTGTATACAACACAATCTCGAAATATCGAATCTGCGAGGAAGACATCTAACGTCTAACCCCACCCTTCCGGCCACCCCCCCCTTCCGGCCACCTTTTACACCAAAAAGTGCGATTTTGAAGTACTAATATCTCTACAACGAATTAATAATAATGTATAAATTTTTTATATTTGCGCTTACTAGCTTCTATAGACTAAGTTCCCAATAGGAAATACAATTTGAATCATGTATTATTACGTAATATTAAATTTGAATTTTTACATACAAAAAACGTTAAAAATCACTTACTAATAACGTAATGAACAATGAATATTATCATTTAAAACTTGAAACCGTTGAAGATTAGATATAAATCTTGAAGTCTTAAAAGTTTTAAAGTAATTGTATTAGTAGTTACCTTTTTATTAAGTATTTAATTTCTCTCATACAAATTTTTTGTATAGTGTTTAATAACCTACTAAATTGTAAAGCTACTACTAAAAGGATCAGTCTGAAACTTGAGATTCTGAAGGTACCATATAGACTCTACTTTAATATTAAGTTTTAAGTTTTTATACTAATAATAAAGAAAGTTATTAAAAGTATAAGAAAAGTCACTTTTACACCAAATTTGTATGAGGAAATATTTTTGAACTTCAAATACTTAGTTTGTAATATTACGTAATATGAAATACTTAAAACTATTATTGCTAAAAAGACTTAGTAAAACATATTCCAAATCTTAAATTTTAGCTTGTTTTATTAATAATTAATAAAGTTATTAATTATTCAAAGTAGTGAGTTTTGATGATTTTTGGTGTAAACGGGTGGCCGGAAGGGTGGGGTTAGACGTTACAACTTTGACGAGACCGGGTTTATCATGGTCGTGACAAGCTCCGATGGGCGTGCAAGAGCAAAGAAGATACAGCCTGGCAATCGGGAATGGGTTACAGTGGTCCAGGCCGTCAATTCTATGGGTTATGCTGCCCCGCCGTACATCATTATTGCGGGAAAAAATCACCTTGATTCTTGGTACGATGAAGTCGAATTTCCGCCCCATTGGAGGACGGGGGTCTCCAATAATGGCTGGACTACAAATGAGATAGCTATGGATTGGATTCGACATTTCGAAGAGTATACTTTCTGTCGAAAATTGGGTGGTCATCACCTTTTGATTCTTGATGGACATGAAAGTCACCACTCGGACGAGTTTGAGGAATACTGCAAAGAACACAATATCACTACTCTTTGTATGCCCCCTCATTCATCTCACATTCTCCAGCCTCTCGATGTCGGTTGTTTTGGGCCATTGAAGAAATCCACAAATTGAGCACTTGATAAGACAGCAATGTACTCATATTACCAAGGAAGGCTGTATTCCTGCATTCCAAGCCGCATTCTTGGAGTCTTTGGCAGAAAGCAATATCCAGCTAGTACGCCTATTTAAAAATGTAAAGACTAAACGAGTTAGTGTAAATGATCGAGACTTATCTCGCTAGCTAATGACAAGAGATCTCCTAAAATCGCTTTATTAATTAAATGCCACTCTTTATTAGTGCATCGAGTTCGGCTTTATTAACTTACACCTCTTAGTTTCTTCTCATTAATAAACGTCTTATCCTTTCCTTATTATTAGCTGCTCCCTAGTAGTGTATTAGGTTATTAGCTCACACGTCCTAATCCCACCTCATTAATAAACGTTATTAATAAACAATTCGGGTCCTTATGGTAGCGGGACCACAGATTAACCATTAGGCAGGTGGGCTTACCGGGAGTTAGGGCATTCCGAGGATAATCTTTCTTAATAGACTCGCGGATCTTAATATAAATAGGCTTTTAGCTCTTGTTAAACTGCTTTCCGTATCCTTATCCGCATTTCGATGACCCTAGTCTATTTATTCCTCACTTGTATTTCGTATTAATATGATTGGCGGTCTTTCCTTAGTACTACTTAATCCTATAACTCTTTTGTAATTAGCTTTATTAAATTAAGTAATAGAGTTAAGAAAGGGAGCAAGAGTGAGATCCGATAGATAGCTGGCTGTGCATTGGGTGGTAAAGTATGCCCGCCCTAATAAGTGATTTTCTTTTTGGTGCCACCAGACGCGAATTTATTCAGACCAAATTTTGAAGGATCCAACAGATAATATACAAAAAATCTGAGCACTCTCTTTGACCCTTATACAGAAGTCTCTGCCCAATAGTAAGAATACTGCTTCGTACTCATAATATTATCCACAAAGAATTCTGCCTTCCCATCCCCTCCGGCGCCTGCACATACAACTAGGGGCAAGAAGTGCTCCACGCCACCAACAGGATGTGCCTCCTTCGAGCCAATCCAGTCCCTCCAGCTGTCAAACTTCTTCCCCCTCTCCTCAGAATCCCAAGTCTGTACTGTACGCAACAATCTGTTGCTCCACTCCTTATTCCTAGCTTTTACCCCATCATCGTTTATTGCGCTTGAAAACAAAATCCGCAAATTATGGAATGACGGCATTCCACTCCCAATGATTGCAATCCCTGAATCCCTTAAGCTCGAAAGTGCACGGCCCATAGCAAAATGCTGCGAAGGAGAGGCGGAGGCAAGGATCGACAGCTGGACGATAGGTACGTCAGCCTTTGGATTAATCAACATCATCGGAACAAAGACACCATGATCCCACCCTAAAGTTGGCATTTCCGTAAGCTTTCTGCCTCCCGTAACTGCATTGCTTCGTACAGTACATACCTCGCTTTGCATCTGCTCTTGGAGTGAATCCCGCTTTCGCCAACACATCATATACTTCTACTGCGACCTGTGGACTTCCTGGCGCCCCGTACTTCAATCGATATGCCTCTTCCGGCATGCCGATATAGTCATAGTAAAGACTGTGAGTTTCGCTATTGCTGATCGTAGGAACTCGCTCGCTCCAATGCGCGGTAACGAGAATGATGGCTCGTGGTGCTTTAGGGGTACCTAAACCGAGGATTTTGGGGACACGCTCGCTTATGGATTTTATCAGCTCAGCTTGCGAAGGATCACCTAGGGCTGGGAGGGGGCCACCGCCGTGGCAGACCGCGATTACAGGTGCGCGTGTCATCGTGACATAGGGCGTGGTTTGGTTGGAGTGGCACTGTGGGAGGATAGGTCGGAAAAGGGTCGAAAAAAGCGCAGCGGATGTTCGATCGATTAACTGCATGTAGGATGTGTTGCAGAGAAATTGATGGTAATTGTAGCAAATATCGATGTCTATTAAATGTGTTTGAAATCAGAGGAGGTTTTCTCGCTTGAGGGCTTGTGTCACCGTGTTACCTTCGAACGCGTTCACACACCACGCCCGGACCGGACGTTATGAGCAATCTCGAAATCTTAAAATCATGTGGATTTATCATCCTTCGGAGCGGAGTTTACTATGTCTGTGTAGTCCCTTATGGGTCTAAAAGAAAGAGAATGAGCTTACAGACGCACGCGAATTTAATAGTGCTGTTTCAACACAGCAGAGAGAGCCTTTAACGGATGCACTACCTAAGGATCAGAACTAATCGTCGAGGTGTTGTTCACATGACGGGCGGGGAGAGCAGTGGGAGCGAGTTTGTGCAGTGGTGAGTGGTGAGTGAAGAGAGTGACATATTTACAGGGGAAAGAGAGAAATGGGAGTGCTAGTTTGATCGAGACCAGGGTTGCCAATTGTGCTTCACGTTTCGTAGCTCCAGGAAACCTTATCCGTTATCAGATAGGAAATAGGGATATCACGTGGTGGACCGAGCTCAGAGCTATACGTAGCCTCAGCTCTTGTAGAATAGCTCTTCTTCCCCCAGACCGAATAAACACTCGTTTACAGCACTATTTGAGCCTACCAACACTCACTCTGACACCCGTAACACCTTTAATTGGTGACATTATAGATCTCATACTCAACAGCTTCCGCACCGTCATCATCAACAATAAAACCGCCCTTGGCTGACAAAGACCGTGTTTTCCACCCACTTGAACTCCTTGCTCTACGAGAACAGAATTCCAGTTCAGGAGATCAGAGATTATCAAGGGAAGGCTCAGGAACCAGTGCCCGCTATGGAGGAAATCATGGGACATCCGAAAGAAATGGTGCGAGTAAATTACCTATCCTTGGGCATGGGAGCAAATATGCAAGAACATACCTTGTCTAGCACAAATCTTCAGCTAACGAGCTTTTGAACTCGCCCGGAATTGATCGAGACTATGACAATTCTTTGAAAAGCGATATCCCAGGTCACACTCATCTATTGTTGTGCAAAATAATAACTAATCAGACTGCTGTCCAAGACACCAAACAACAGAATGAGTTGACAAGCTTGGTCGGCTCTTGGAGTTCACGAAGTTTCTTGCTCTGAACTTTTCACACAAATTGTACCGTGTTCTTCAAAACACCCAAACCAGTGATTGTGATTTCTACCTCATCTCCATCGTTTAGGGAGACCTTGGGCTTTGAGAACCAGCCAACACCTCCGGTGTGCTGGTCATCACTGCTGTCCCGGCAGGAATTGTGGTGCCTAGTGGTTTTCCAGTCAGCAGACGAAATACTCCAATCAAGGGCTCTTGCTCGAAATCTAGGTTGGAATGTCACTCACTTTGTGATATAAAGCTTAAAACGTCCTGTGGACTGAAGATGAGCTCAAGAGGACTGTCTTGCTTCAAGACACCATTCACTCTGGTTTGCACCGAGGACCCCTTGAAGTTAAATTTGGTTGGTGGCACGAGGTACGGACCAATCGGGGCAAATTTGTCAAACCCCTTGGAGTATCCAAACTGCCAGCCGCTTCGTGGCGGGTCTTGGTGAACACGAGCGGTCAAATCATTACCGATGGTGTAGTCAGGAATGTAATCGTCCGCGTCAGCAACAGAAACATCTTTGGCGACCTTGGACGTGATGAACACAAGCTCGCCCTGATTTGGTTAGTAAAGTGACCCTGGAACAAAAGTTGTTATATTTGCCATACATCATAATCGGGGAAGTTTTCAGCAGTCCATTTGCTCAATGGGATGATCTCTCCAGGGTTCGCCCACGCTGCAGCAGGTTTGAGCCAAATAGGGGGTGCTAGTGAGGCAGTCATCTTGATCTGTCAGTATGGCTTGATAGTGATAAAATCAGAATCTAACCTTAGCTTCGCTAACGTGGGGGGCATAATTCAATCCGACACAGTAGATCGGGTTACTCTGTGTGGGCGTTGGAGCGAGTAGCTATATCAAGGTCAATCTTTGGTTAATGAGGGACTTCGTGATCAACTCACCTGAGACAAAGAGACAGTCTTTCCACCAGACTTTGAGTTCAAGGCCTCAATTGAGAAGTATCCTTCGAATTTGTTGCCAGCTTCAATCGTGTCCGAAGACCCGGTATCTGCAAAATATTCCTTGTTGTCCTCTGCAGCCACAAACTTGATCAACCGAGAGAAGGTCGCCATTTTGTTCAGAGTGCGAAGTTCTTGGTTCTGCTGTATGAGAGTAGATGTCGTGGAAGATTTATATGATTGCCATACCTTCGGGTGAACTTCACCGAGCCAGCATTTCAATCATTAAGATTCGCAGAGGTCTTGTTTGATGACACGATTCCGGTAAGCCATGTAGATCTACCGAGTCTTTAGATTTGAAGGCTGACGAATCCAACCCCAAATACCTCCGCATAAATGGGGCTCTTTGTAGTTACATGATCTTCCGACGGGGCATTCCCGAATCTGGGGAAATTCCACGAAGCTTCCCCAGACAGTCGGTGCCCAATCTTAATGCAGTTGCTCCAAGATGCTCATTCCGAAACCCGGACTCGACTCCTTTGAGTCCGAATTGTCTGGGATGCAGTGGCAATTGCAGATGACCCTGGGACGGACCAACTTGCGAAATGATTTACGATCTAATCAAGAACTCCATTGTCTTTATAAAGCAAGTGTTACAAATATAAAGCGCCGAGATTATTATATGAGAAGTTAACTAAGTATTATAAGTCTTATACTTTAGTTCGTTAACTAAAGGCCGAAGTCTTACTTAGAGATTTAGCCAAGGTATATTTAAGTTAATTTAAAACTAAGCTTTAGTTGTCTTCTTAGCGTTATTTGTGACGCTTGCCCTAGAAAGACGGCAATCACGTGTAACCGACGCCTCACATATCAACACAGGACATATGACGATACCAAGCATCAACTTAGAATCTACAACTACAGAGGAAAGAAGGTAAGGAAAGAAGAGGTCTATATACAAGAGGTCGGTATGCCTAGCACCATGGTAATCTCGGTACGTCCCGATCGGGAAATACTAAGTGGAGCCGGTGGAAATGAGGCTCTGGGCATCGCCAGTCGTCACAACTCAAATTAGGCTTGAGTTGAT
Source organism: Leptodontidium sp. MPI-SDFR-AT-0119 (assembly GCA_020726505.1). Lineage (NCBI taxonomy): Eukaryota > Fungi > Ascomycota > Leotiomycetes > Helotiales > Leptodontidiaceae > Leptodontidium > Leptodontidium sp. MPI-SDFR-AT-0119. The sequence continues at coordinate 318,352 of JAHLEZ010000013.1, read as the reverse complement.
TTGATTATATTTTTTAAGGGGACAGCTAAATCGACACACGGAAATAGCTAAATCGACATACGCTAAGCAAGCGAGCCGAAAATGAAGTGTGTATTTATCACCACCAGAATTTATATAGATACCTATATATAGTACATAACTGGAATTATGTTAGCCTATTAAAATCATTATCTACTTCAAAGTCTACATCCTAGGTATATACCTCAATGTCACCAATTACTTGTCGTTGTATCGTAGTTACAGCAATTACAGTAGTATCTTTAATACTATCTGTCTAATAAACTGATGAAATGCCTTATATATAAGCCCTCTCGCGACGAGTACCAGGCTCGTACAAATCACGATGCCTAAGCTTAAGCCTTTACATCGCGAGAGCAGTTATAGACAGTATAGTTTGCACTATAAGAGTCTGCCCAAGAGATACAAGGGCAGAACTAGAGGGGAGCTCCCAAAATGAAGGCTCTCGCCGAGTACTAGAAGGTGCTACACATGAGTTACTACCTAGTGTACCCTTTGGCCTTCCTTTGCCTTTCACTCTCATTAGATTTAAGAGTGGAAGAGGTTAAGGATTAGATGGCGGCCTAGGAAAAGCACTTAAAATAGGCCTATTATAGTACTAATAGGGATGAATATCGCTCAAGAGGATTACGCCGCCTTCTTGCTTTCTCTTGTAGATTGTGTGCTAGTAAGGTAAACTAAAGGCCTATTATGTGGTACATGTATAGTTATTTAGAGGAGGCCCTTAGTAGGGGAGCTTACTCTCTTCCTGAGTAATCCTTAAAAGGGCATAGCTATAAACAAGCTAAAGTACAGCAACAAAAAGAGGGGTACTATATAATTTGGAATACAGCGCCACTCTCGCTGAACTCGCTACCTCTAATACAACGCTAGGTCCTATTATATCACCTTAACACGAGTTATAATATATCGCTATAGTAGATTAAGAATCCCTAAGTCTAGTACTTAAGATCTCGCGTAATTTAAGTATAAATAAAAGTATTAATTCTATAACTAATTATCTATTATTCCTTTATAATATCTATTATATCCTGATTTTCGTCTCCTGACTCTTCTTCTAACGAATCAAGCTCTAAATCGAAGTCAAAAGTACTCTTTATATCGTTGCTTATATCTATTATAATATTGTCTTCTCTCTCTTATTATAGAACTTCTTTCTCCTCCACTGAAATATACGTGCCTTTAACTATAATTGTATCGCCTTTAAGTTCGTCGTCGTCGTTAATAAGTGTAAAGTTCGTAGAGGAAGAGGTATAATCGCCGACGGAAATATCTAAGAGGTCTTTAATCTTTAATTTACTATCTTTAGAGCCGTCAGGATTTAACAATAAATTAAGGTTTCTAAAGGTCTTAATAATAGTCTATTTGTGCTCGAAATAAATACGTAACTAGGCTTCTCTTACCCAATTTATAAGTAAAATTCTACGGTCTTAAATAAAGTACTTATTATTATTCTACTTCTCTAAGTTCTAATTAATATATACCTCCTCTAACTCCTTAATTATCGCCTTTAAAAGTGAGTTAATTGCGACATTAAGTACTTAAACGTAGCTAGTATAGCCTCTAAGTATAAGAGATAAGGTAACATTAAGCTTTAAAAACTCATCTCGAATCTACTAATTTAGTCTCTCTACTTCTAATCTCTTTGCCTTCGCCTTCGTAAATTTGTTCGTAGGGACCTTCTTTTTAGAGTGTTTATGAGGGGCAAAAGCGTCGAGGACGAGGAGATAAGGTTCTTAATTAAAGAGAGGATATTTTAAAATATATAAGTAGTCTTATTTAATCTAATTAATGAGGTTCTCAGAATTAGCGTATATTATATCGTTTTAGATTACCTTAACTATAAGGTGATATCTAGCCATTTTAAGGCGTCGATTCTTGTTTCTTTTACTAGGCTTCCCTTAAATATAAGTAAAGGTTTATAGTAATTAACGTTATTTACGAAAACGATAACTTAAAGAGTAACTTACTGTTTGTCTTAGCCACTTTTTATTGTCCTTAAGGTGACAGTTCGATTGCCTTTACTAGCGTAAGTACGGCCCTTTTAAAACTCAAAAGCGAGTGGTGTTTAGTCTATATTAGCGATCTTAAAGAGCTTATATCTTCCCACAATAAGTATAAACGAAAGATGAGGCTTCTTATAGTTAGAGGTAAAGGTAATAATAGTATTTCGACGGTTAAATTAAAGCTAACTAACGATTATATTCTAGAGTTCTTTAAGTACCTTTTAAGCTCGTTTAGTGCCTACTTTGAAGGAGATAATATACTAGTATTTAAAGCTAGTTAATTAGCCAAGGGACTATCGAAATCCAAGGTATAGATTTAAACCTCCTTCCCTAGAAATAACACGCTTAAGATAAAGCTAACTATATATCTACTTAGTGTTCCGAATTAACTATTTAATAGAAATAGAACGTCCCTTAAGTCGAGCCTCGTCGAACCTTACTTTTAGCCTTATTTCTATCTTTAGCTCTTTCACTTTACTCTATAGTTTACGGATATAATATGTCCCTTTCTTTTAGTATATAATATCGCTTTTATACTTAATTTAACCTTAGAATATTAACTTTAAAATATACAGTTTACAGGCGGCATATTGAATAGTAATACGCTCGTTAGTATTATCTTTTAGTTGACAGTATATAGTCTCCTAGTACGCAACGGCTACTAATTTGTATTCTCGAGAATAAGAGTATCATTTGTAAGTAACGTAGTCGTCGAATTCTGAATCTATAAAGCCGTCGAGCTTATCGTCCTTAGTTTCTTCCTCTATAATAAGTTAATTCGCACAGTCTTAATCTCTAGGTTCCCTAATACCTTTAACGTCGTTTTAAATACGTTATTAAGCTAAAGCTTTTACTGTCTCTTATTCACTGACTCCGCTAATATACTTACGGCTTAGAACACGTTAAAAGTGAACTATTATTTATTTAGTAACTAGTCCTTGTCAAGAGTGAGGCTTTAGAAGTTATAAAAGGCCTTATAGATTCAAGGTAACTTGACTAAGTAATAAAGGACTTACTAGAATACGCGGAATTAAAGGTATATTAACAATACTATATAAGAGTACTATTAGGAATTAAGATGTAGTCAAAAGTAGTAGAAGAAGTCATTAAGAAAAGGGTATTTTAGTAAGGATTTAAGGGGAAATTATAATCTATAGCGCCACCCTTGACTATAACGCTAAGTCCTAAACTATCAATTTACCACCAAAAAGATACAGCGCTATGGCGCTGTATTCTAAATTATACGGTATTTGTACTGTGTCTAGGCCGTAATTGCTGCTGTGTAATAGCTGTACAAATGCCGGTATGCTGAGCGGTCTAAAAGAGTTACATTTTAAGGAACACACCCCTAAGGTCTACATGCCCACGCTATAAATATAGCTTTAGAGTAGTATAGTAACCCTTAATAAGACTCGTAACAGTAACCCCGAAGTGATTTGATTAGTCGACCCAAAAGGCTACAAGCTTCTCCTTCTATAAGAGCCAAGTGCCTTTATAGTAACTCATTACTTATAACAGGAACCGGATCTTTATCTCCTTAAGTAATTTATTATACGCCTACTCTATTATATTAGCTAATAGTATATTCTAGCAGCTTAGAAATGCCTAGAACTTCAGATAGCGTGCCCGCTTCCTATCTTCTCCTTTAATAAGACCTAGAAAGTACTTCTTAGTCTTTGCTAATACATTTATATTAATATACTACCGGCAGAGGATATGTCGAGAAGTAGGGAATTATATATCTAAACACTTTATTAGAGTAAGCTCTCTATCTATTACAATAGAAACTAGCTCTATAATAGTGTTCTCAAGTATTAAGGAACGAAGCTAAGTAATAGCTTAATTATAGTCACTTTATGTTTCCCTTAATAAAAATACTAATCTAAGCTAAATCACTATATTATTCCCTAATATTCTATATATATTTAGTAACGGCATATTGAATCGGTTTGTTTTGTATGTACAGTCGAGGAGTAAAACATCTAAATACTACTTCCAAAGTTCGAGTGAAGTAAGATGAATAAAGAAGAGTCGTTGTAAGGTACTAGTATAAGGGTAGTACTGAGGGTGAAAATTATTAGCTTGTAATTCCTATGAGATTTATTAATAACAAGTAGACAGGAATTATTAAGGACAGTACCTTTATAAGCTATTAAATAGGGGTCTTCCCGCCGAGTTACTTCTTTCGCTCCTTTTGTATAAGATTCGAGATATCTTTAGAGACTAGTGTAACACTTAAGTTCTCTTCTTGTAGGGCCGATAGGATTTGTGTATTCGGGAGACTAGCCTTAGCTAAGGTATTAATAGAGGCACGAATCTCTGTAGGGGCAGAAGTAATTCTGTGTGCTAAATGGGCTGTAGAATCTGTAGAGGCCGCATAGTTATGTGTTGCCTCTAGGACCCTTACTTCCCACTGCCTTGAAACCTTGTCTTATACAAGAGTAACCCTTATTAGACATTCACACTTCTTTAAACCTATATTCTAGCGTCTCTTAGAAGAGTATATATCCTTTTGCTTTCCTCTTACGTCGTATTTACTTGCGCGATCGTAGACAAACAATATACGGAATGGCCTTGAATCCCGTTGCCGGAGAGTATAGCTATTAGCTTTAATATGCGCCTAGAATATAACAAAAGCACTAGTAACGTCGCTGTAAATCGCTATAGGAGGCGCGGGGCTACAAGGTCGAAGAATAGAAGTCATAATAGTAGTAGAAGTGGTAGTAGTGGTAGTAGTGTTTACTTAGGTAGTCTGAATAACTTTAATTTTTATTCTTAGCCAGGGGTAATTACATAATTATGAACATTTATACTATATATAAGGCTCCCTTGCCACGTAGTACAAATTAGTATAGTATAGCGAGGTTGATAGATGACACTCGCCAAGTCAATACATTTTTAGCGTATGTCGATTTAGCTATTTCCGTGTGTCGATTTAGCTGTCCCCTTTTTTAAGACTTTGAGTTGAGTTGAGTTGAGTAGAAGGGTCTACTCAACCCAAATCAACTCATTTCTCACGCTGATAACATTGTCTGATGCATCGCCGAGCGTGCCATGACAATATCGCTTTCCTGGCGGCTCCAGAAAACCCACAGCCGCAAGACGTACCCTTCGCCTTGAGCATGGTCCTTGGCTTTCGCACAAATCACTTCCAATACTAGAATTACATCTATAGGTATGAGTATTGTCAACCCATTTGAAATATTCTGTTAACGTCCTGTCTACAAGAGCTCGCCACAGGCGGTGCCAAATATGCTCCTAATGTGATGTCTCGCCACCTCGTATGATAAGTCGCCGACGGTCGAATTGCTACGCGACAATCCTGTAGTCACCCGCCAGCTACCCTTTCGTTGCCATCCACAGGAGACATTCGACGCGATACTGCGTTGCTAGAACGGTGCGCCTCAAGCTTGCCTTCGCGGAGACTCTCCACTGTTCCCGTGCGAGCATTTCACTCGAGAGAAGCACAGTGGAAACTTGAAGGATCGCCACAAGGGTGTGCTTGGTGGCCTGAACACCTTCTCAACTGGAACTTTGATCACCTATTGCCTTGAACTATTTGGTCCAAGGGAATCCGTGGTAAAGATTGAACTTGAGGATGAGGCTACCAAGCATACGACAAACTGGCAAGATATCTCGACGAGCCCGACCACAAAAACTATCCTCGCGAACGGCGAGTTGCTCTGGGCTAATTTGAACAGGAACACCACCCGCGAAGATGAGGGCCACAGATAATTCGAAACCCTGCCGCAGATTGGTATCTCCCAGTCAGATATCGTCCCTAATTCTCGAAATCAGCAGTATTCGTCGGGTCATGGCTGAGGTTGCCAATGAATATAGTCGAGTCCAGCCGATTTATGCTCGTGTTGCGCTGAATAAGGCTGAGCGGATGGCATTCTTGGATGAAATGACTGTTTGCAAGAAAGCATCACTGATCATCCGGGACATCTATCTGTCTTACGTTCGCGACTCTTTGTATTCGTGGGATTATGCGCTTGCCAGTTCCCTTGTACCAAAGACATTTGTCTGAAGGCTTTTCCAACTGCAATCAAACCCGATGGTCGTTCAATGACTTGCACATCATGAATGTTCTTACTTCGTCACAAGAACATCGATATCTGACTCGGCCCACTTGCCTTATGAGACAATTCACCGAAAGGAAAACCTTCAGCTCCACAATTGCAAGCGACCGGCCTCATTCTGAGGATACCAGAACTTAGGAAATGTTACTTTTGCTATATCACATCTCCCCGCCGCTAACCTCGAAAATTTTTATCTATTCTATCCATGCTCTCTCATCGGCGAACGCACTGGTGAAGTGCCGGATCTTTGCTTTCTCCAAGCCAACCCAAAGCCCGCTTCTAGGCCCACTTGCCATCAACCAACGGGTTACGAGTAACAACAAACCCGATTATTCGCAGAGACCGGGATGCTTGTGGCACCTCATTACGACATGGCATACCAGGCACAGTCAATCCTTGAGCGGGTACCTTGAAACCGGGGCAAAGAAAGGCCTCGATTCAGTCCAGGATCCCAGCCCAATAATGCAATTCGCTCGGCATTAAACCACAGCAAAGATAACAGGAAGTTCCCATATGACTTCGATATTAAGAACTGAAGAACCCGGATTCACGATTTGAGAGGCTCAAAGATACATGGATGCGGTTAACAGCCAGAAGTGCAAATATTGCAGACGATTTATCCGCACCTATGCGAGTGTATCCTACTCGGTCCATGGGAATATTCAATATAATACAGTCAGCTACGGTCTCGACCGAGAGAGACGGAGGACGCCTCATAGCTGCCTGCCCAGGCCGGCCTCAAGTTATCTTCCAAGGTTTTTGTACCCCTCCTTCCTTATCGATAACGAAATTTATAGTGGATATGCAACGTGCGATGTCGTGCGCCTTCGGACAAAGCGATCCTTGCAGCGACACAGGCATTTGCAAGGAAGGGCCTGGCGCTCGATTCCGACTGGAGAGTATTGCCATTTTATTTTTCGGTGCAGTTACCGGAGACCTTTGAAAGGAAAGGAAGGCTTTTCCCGCGACCGTTTCAGGTGTCGACCTCCGGATTTCAAAAAGAACCTTCTCATATCACATCATCAAGGAAAGAAGATGCGGTGAACTAGCTCCAAAGATGTGAGGCAAGGCGAATGCAACTCAAGCCGCTTGTCCCACGCTTTCCCCCAGGTTTTTGCCAGAAGGAAGGTCTACGGAGCCTTCTTCACTTGCAGGAAAGCAAGATATCTCGGGAAGGGAGGTAGGACAGGTTTTGGGTCTCAGGTCTCAGTTCTTATCAGCCACCGTAGGGCCAACGGGGGAAGGTCCTATGAAAACAGATGGGGAAGAGGGTGTGGTGCCAGAACATGTGAAGAGAAAAGGCGAATCGATTCGATGACTCTTAGGAATTGGCGAAGATGTACTCGAGTAAGCCACAGCGTGGGGCTCATGCACCAGAGAGCCCAAAGAGATGGGATGGAAGCTGAGAGGAAGGATATTGAGAGGTGTGATTGGGTGCGGGGAGTGCTGGAAGTCACCTCATCGGCTTGGAAGTGCGATTTTGGGGGGCTAGAGGGGAACTGAAGATGGATTTGTATATGATGCCCGGAGCCTAGGGGAGAAGGTTGCGGTGGTGTGGAGGGATGGGCTGATGACAGATGAGAAAGAGGATATTGTCGTATCCGCGTCAGGGGACGATATAAACTATAAATTATATATTGATATTTTTTCCGGGATACGATCTGTGGTTGGCGGAGGAGTAGGAGGGTGTTTGATGTGATTGCCTCCTCTTCTCATGGTACAGTAGTGGTGGGTTGGTTGTTGGGAAACTGAGACAGACATGACTGGAAGAGTATTTTCGGAGGGTGATCGGTGCAGCAGCCGCATGCAACCTGGATCAATCCAGGAAGTGGGGTGGGCGGTGGTGGGTGTGGGTGTGAATAATGAGGCGATTCAAAACATCCTCCCACAGCAGAGCAGGCAGGTAAAGGAGGAGGGCAACTGCATGAATGTAATGTTTCGAGGCTTTCTCACTTAGTAAACAAGGTAGCCAGTCAACCACAGTAAATAGAAGGAAGGAGTGAATAACTGTTGAGACCAGCCTTAGTCAATCCTTTGAAAAGGCTAAACAACCACTTGTCCTCCCGTGTCCTTCGTTACAATAAAAGCTCCTACCACTTACGAGTACGTATTTTGCCTTTACCTTTTGCCCCTCCACACCACCACCACCACCGCTACATAATGCCACTATCAACACGCCGCCATCTCTCTCGGGAAGCTTCCATACCAATACCAATCCACCCCTCCATCAGCGTCAGAAACCTCAAAGCACTACTCACCACCACTGGCTGACTGCCACTAAGTAAGTACTGCTTGTGAGTCGAGTCGTCTCCCCGGCTCGCCTTGGACTTACTTCTCCTTTGGTTTGCTGTGGCTTATCCCACCTTGCGCACCGCACCGCACCCCTCCCCCCTCGGCTACCAAGCTAGCTGTGTTTCTACTTTTGAGGCTTCTGCTATCTTGGTAAGGAAATCAACTCGACTGCCTTTCCGATCCAGCTTATCCTCATGCGGCAATATTACCAGCTACCTTTTTTGCCTCTCGCGATCTCCTTTCCCTGCTCCCCGGGGCTCTGAGCCAATTGCAAGCCCACTCTCGACCTGCCCCTCGCGGCCCTCGCCAATCCAACCCAGACCAGTCCACCCCGCGGGCCGTCTTTTTTCTTCATCGACGTTGCGGACAATATCTGACATTAATCTCATCTCACCTCGCCCTCTCCCTCCCTCTCTTTCTTCTTCTCTTCACGATGACAACCACCAATACTATCAAGGACAATGCCACGAGATTCGAGCCCGAGTCCTCCACCTCTGCCACCAGTACCACCGAACGTCAGTATTTCAAACCATTTCGTAGAATTCGGACTTTGTTTTTTTTCCTGCCGAGCGGCAAGATCCGATTCCCTCCCAAACTCGCCAGCAAACAAATCAAAACAAAAGCTAACATCTATCTTTTCTACAGTCGCCGGTATCAAGAAATCACTTCACGCCTCCCTCCGAGAATTCCCGGAATGGCCTCAGCCAGGTGTGCTCTTCGTAGACATCCTCCCGCTATTCGCCGACCACCAAGTACACACTGCCCTCATCCGCGCCCTCGAGCTCGAGGTCCTGAAGTTCTGCAATGGCGTCAAGCCTGATGTCCTAGTCGGACTCGACGCGCGAGGATTCCTCTTCGGACCAAGTCTCGCTCTGCGACTCGGAGCTGGCTTCGCACCGGTTCGCAAGCGTGGAAAGCTCCCCGGCCCTACGTCCGAGGCTGCGTTCGAGAAGGAGTACGGTCAGGATTTCTTCCAGATCCAGGCCGATGCTATCGAGAAGGGACAGAAGGTTTTGGTGGTCGATGATATCATTGCAACTGGTATGCAGAATTCGCCCTTACAGTACAGCACAGCACAGCACAGCACAACATAATTCAATACCCTACATAAATGGAAACGAAGAAAGGAGAGAAATGGCAAAGTGAGAAGGAAGGGAATATTGGCTAATTCATTGTTGCTGAAAATAGGAGGTTCCGCCGCAGCAGCCGGTCAACTCGTCGAACAACTCGGAGGCGACTTACTTGGATTCCTCTTCATCCTCGAACTCGACTTCCTCAAGGGCCGCGACAAGCTCACTGCTCCAGTCGTCACCCTCCTCTCCGACGACACGAAATAACCCGAATCGAAATGAAATGTCCTCAACCCACTCAACTCACACTCACGACTTCTGGATATGATACATTCTTCTTTCTTTGGCGTTTGGGGGTTTGTTCGTGGGGCTGGCGGGGAGGCAGGCAGGCAGGCAGGCATTTGACATAGACAGCATTGCAGTATTTTCCTGCGGTTTGGAATTCTTGTGGAGGTTTACAGCGTGCGTGAGCGTGCTTTTAATGGTGGGTGGATATGCAAGCATGCAAGCTAGTAAACTTCATCTCTGGGAAGTGTTGGAGGAATTGATATGCAGAATGGTGTTGCGTGCATGGAAGCAGCACATTCTCTCGGGGTTAGATTCCTCGAGATAGAACGATTACATCATATCACAAAAGTACTTTGGCTTTTCTGCGATCTTTATCGTCCTTGATCTACTCTATTTTATTTTTATGATTTTTGGTCTCACGAGTCAGGATCAATATGCCCTACTACTGGTTTAGTTGAGAGGAAAACAAAAGCGCTACATCTTACTTTCTCTTGATATCTTTTGGTTTTTTTCATGGTTGGTTTTCTCGAATCACCTTCGTTGTTCTTGATTCTGCATCATTGACCACTTCGTATAAAGACTTCAGCCCATTACGACTCTAGTAAGGCGAGGAAGGTAACCCCGCTAAGAGGGGTAAATCACGTGAAGTTTATATCTCCTTTCCCAATTTTTCCGCTTTATTTTTCCTGAACTTTACTTTCCCTGGGAAAGAGATGCAGAGATTGAAAGTCAATGGATCTCCAAATTTGGAAAACGAAGTACCGCAAACTTTTGAGTTTCTTGGAAGGAAGGCGGGAGTCACGTTTGTTGAGGTCTTGGAAAATCCACCGAGGTAGGTAGGGAGTTGTTTTGACCGCTACAGTTAATGCAGGTAGGTATTCTTGTCTTGCCTTCTTTTTAGACTACGTGCTCTATTGTCTAGGTAGGTAGGTAGGTATTACTTAAACCTGAAGGATGATCTGCCCCCAGTACTAATAGGACACTACTTTTGAGGGTCTGAAATTATGTGGTTGGATAAAGTATACCTACCCTTTTGTATATTTTTGTTTTTGCCACGAAGGTTTCCAATCTGAACCAAGTTCCCTTAACCAGGCAATACTTCCATAAAGTAAATCATAACGCAACCGATTCTTCACAACTACCAGCATCCGAATGCTGGCGAGAGCCTCACCAGACAAATCACACAGCAGACGCTGATCTAGATAAACATGACGGCCTGCCTTGTTCTAATCTGATCCGATCTGATCTCAAATGCTGTTTATGTTTTCCCCAGATTTAGCGACGTGCTTGTTACTTGGGATTGACCTGTTTTCGTAGAGCAAAGCGTAACTTCGTCTGCCTGGCCAAAAGCCCAAAAAAAAGGTTGTGCTATGAGTTTGGTACTGTGACGATTTGAGAGGTTTTGTTGGGAAGTTTCAATATTCCTCCTCGCTTGCTGTCTTCCTCTTGGCTTGGTAAAGCTTTTTTGGTCGATTTGAGACTTTTTGAGTGGATGGAATGTAAGGATGGAAACTTAGGCTAGGCTTGGGAGGACTAGGTGTATGACTAAAAGAGGGATTGAATGGATGGAATGTACAAGAATGTTATGTTGTAGCTAAAGCTAGAAAGAAGTGTATCACAAAGTACCTGGGTAGTTAATGGTATCGGTGGTGGACTTAGAGTCAAGGAAGTAGACAAGTAAGTGGGTTATAATGGCATTCCTGAGAACTTGTCAGTGAAAGTTGAGGGAATGAAAGTAGATTTCGGTGATTTTGTAGATCAAGTAAGCTGTTGTGTTGAGTAGGTTTCGAAATACTCTCTCGAAGAACCTTGATGGAATATTTTAGATCTTGAGACTTGGCAATTGAATAGGCCGTGATTCAGATATTTGGTAACAACAAATCGACTGAAACATAACTAGAATATTCTAGTTTACATCTACGTATCAAAGAGGTAGAGACGAAAACAATCAATTTTTTTTCTCCAGCAGCTGAGTTGGAAAAGTCGAACCCACGAAGTAGCCAAGAACTTGATAACCAGCAATCTTCACGTGCATGTGAACCAGCCGAAGTTATGCCGAGTATCAATTAACATCCAAGTCACCTCACATCCGTGCCATAACAGCTCCAGAGCGATATCATATCAGCAAAAATGCACAAGTCCCATCTGTACATATAGCTCGGGCAAGAAAAAGCAACAGCAAAGGAGTGGAATGCCGTCCTTTTTCGCTTTCCAACAAGGCACTGAATCTCGCGCGCCGGCGATTGAAAGCTCTCCCTTGCTAGGACGATTCAGAGCCGTCCCCGATGCGCAGCGACGGGCGAGGAGGAGCAATAGCGGAGGCTTTCTGGGGAGTTTGACGGGTGGTAGGGGATTGGGAAGTAGGTATAGCTTGGTCTTTGGAGGTGCCGATGGCGATGATAGCGATGAGGGGGATTTGGTGGATGGGGAGGATATGGGAGCGCTGAAGCGGTGGGGGAGGACGCAGAGGGATCTTTGGCTGGAACCGAAGCAAGCTATTGTGGCGAAGGTGGTGGATAAATGGTGGACTAGATGGACTGTACTTGCTGTGCTGCCGGCTGTTTTGGTGAGTTTGTGCAGCGTGCATAGGATGCGGGAGGAAAACAACAGACGAGGACAAGGCTAATGATACGGTATGCAGGCTGTTGCGTGGTGTGCACTACCCTTTCCACAATACGAATTACCAGATGATGACGAAGCCGATGTGTTTGCTGCGTTGGGACATAAGATACCAGGTCACGGAGAAGCTCGAGTCGAGATTAACTTCTGGTTCTTCTTATTCGTATATTACGGATTCTACAATCTCACGGCATTGATGTGGATTACGAAAGTCTTCAACATATACAGTCTGAACTGGTAAGTCTCCTTCCTGGATATAAAGGCATTGTTCTTACAAGTCGCAGGTGGCCGGAAAGTCTAGGGTTCCCATTTACAGTCTCGGTCATAGCAGCCATCTCAGTAGCTGCCCCAATACCAATATACTATTTCCCTCAACTGCGCCAGTTCACTGTACACAACACAGCGTGGATATGTTGGACGTTCTTCACAATGGGTATGCCGCTGATGCTGGCTTGTGGTATCCTTCTCAACCATGAGCGACATCTTGGACTTCGAAACTCGTTATCAGACACACAGCGGATATTCACATCGTCTTGGTGGACTGGAGATAATGATACGTTTTCTGGGAGAGAGCGTCCTAGGAGGCCACAGGCTCAGCAATCCATTTTCGATCCAAATGCGCCACTTGAAGTAGCACTGGCATCTGACAACAATCGTGACCGGGACAGAAATCTTGCGTTGAGGAAACGATGGCTCCCGGCTAGTTTCATGAGGTTTATCTGGTTTTGTGCTGCTCTCTATATTGCGATGATGGCGTATGTTCTGGGAGAAGCTTATGCAGAGATTTACCTGAGGACGCTACCACATGACACATTTCAGACGATTGTGTATGTCTACACATGGGTTGTGACGGTTCATTTGCTGGATGCTTTGACTGGTTGGATATTAGGCGGGAATGAAGGAGAGAGAGTTGGAAGTTATCCTCTTGGCTGGATTTTCAAGCTGTAAGGTCCATCATTCTGGTCATGGAAGCTCACACTAACGGATGCAAAGCTACTTCCTACTTACCTATCAGACCTACGTCCGCGCCTTGTACGCCCGTCTACGCTCTCCTCAGCAATTCATCCTGCTACAAGTCCTTTCATCCAGTCTCCTCATCTTCCTTGCCCCTCTCACTATCTCAAAGCCCTTCCACTACGTCATCTCAGTCCTCTCCATCAACGGCCAGACCCTGCACGAATACCAGAAATTCTGTGCTAGGAACATATTCCTTCGCAGCGCAGCAGAGAATGTCTCCATGCTGGCCTTCCTCGGGTCCATCCTAGTCTTGCATTACGGAGGCAACAAAGACGTATACCCATACTTCGCATTCGATCGGCAACCATCTGGAGACGTAGACCTTGGTCCCATCGGCGGTGGTGAGGCCTACGACTTTGGCCTGACCTTCTACGCCTCCATCGTGACATGGGCATGCGAAATTGTCGCCGCTTGGATCGTCCGCCGGATCCTCTGGTACGGATGGAAAGTCGACGTGACAGGCGAGGCAAAGCAGGATCTAGGAACTTGGCCCGAACTCTTACCCACAGGTGTAGTGGTCATGGTTCACGTCCTTCAGAACATGCTCTTTTCTATTGTGCGGTTGAGGTTTCATTGATGAAGATTGTTTTTGCTTCTTCTTTTACTGCTTGCGTAGCGCGCATAGCCTGCGAGAAGATTGATGAATAGTTGGATCCATGGTTTGCATTTTGCATTTCGAAGCGTGGAGTTTTATGTTTTCGAGAGAGAGAGATGCTGCTTTTTTTGATACCCCGTTCGTTCGGTTTGAGAGAATTAGAAATTGTTAGTTTATGCCTAGAGTTAATATTAATTACGAGTTACGTTTGCGCATGTGGTTGTAAAAAAATAATATATTTGACTCGGTTGCTACATGCAAGAGAACGTTTCCAAGAAGCAAGCTTAGAGGCCTTCGTTTCAGAAGTGAATGACTGTCAAGCCAAGAAGGGACGGAAAGGGAATTGCAGAGGTGGTCATGACTCTGCGGCTTGGAAAGCTGGGGCAGCAGAGGAAATGCCTGAAGAGAAGAAGATGAAAAATGCAAGATTCAGAGAGTATGAAGCGGCCGAGGTGGGCTTCGATCCGAGAGATATGATCGAGGCCTGGGAGGAACACGCCCTTGTCTCTATCGAACTCAATGATATTTGTAGGTCAGAGAAGCTAGCAACACATCCCACAGTAAGTTGACCTCACCGCCCATAAGAAAAAGGTGATCTTGCTAACCTTGCCTAGAATGCAAGCAGGATCGCAAAATTGAAATACTACCTGCCGGCTGCCATGGAACTGTTCAAGAAAGCGCCCTCAATCGACACCACCCTTCAAACCATCAACTGGCAAGGCGTCCTCAGGAATATCTTGGAGAGATGGAGCCGCTTTCGAGACTACAAGAACAAGCGCCAATCTGGTCCCGACAGATCAGAACTCGCAGCACTCGTGCGACATATTCGCGACGATATATACCCTCGACTGAAAACGCTCGAAGACGTGGTCCTGAAATACTACGGCCAGATTTACATCCTCCCCAGCACGGACATCGAGAAGGACATCGCCGAAGCCACAGGGGATAGAGAAACTTTGGCAGATGTATTAAATGTGGTATATCTACGCCCCTTACAGGTTGAGCAGGCTATGGGATTTCGGTGCAAGAGGAGGGAATGGAAGGATCTCCTTGCTACTGAGGAGACGTGCGAGTCCATCAATTCCTCCTTAAGGCGGCTCGAAGAAGCGAATCGGGCTGAAATGGCTGCTCGTCGGCGTGAACGTGTGAAAGTTTTAACTACTGAGATCCTGGAGATTGATGTAAATGTAGTTTGAAGTGGGTGGGTGTACTACACTCAAATGTAGATAGACTGACGTTTTACTCATGAAGCTAATTTGTTTTCTGTCTTCTCGATTCTTCATGAAATTATTTCTTCAACTGTTGAACTCTAGACTCGAACGAAATTAGAGACTTACTAATATGAGAATTGATATGAAAAGGACATGACTTCGAGCTCTGGAGCTTGTCTTTGTTGCTTCGATTGTAATTGATCAATGGGGTAGCATCGGTTGCGGTGAAGCGAGCCCCTTTCTTCTACAAGCAATTCACGAGAGTCGGCCATGTCCTTGGTGAGTTCATAAAAAGTGCAAACATAGAAGTTTTAATGAATTACGATGAAATGTTAGATCAAAGGTGGATCGGCTGCATGGAATTTAACAATTTACTATGTTCTCTCTCTCACTAGTTAGGCTGTCACAACAGATTTGGAAACAGAGATGTCAGACTACATTTTAATATTATGATGAGGTATTTTATCCTGAGCAGACTTCAGCTTGGTGGCCTTCGAATTTTATAGTCTGATGAGATTTAGAAGTTGTAGCACGTAATAACCTACAAGTTTCATACAAGTGTACATTCAAATATAACTCTGGGATTGTCTACCTCGCTTACGAAGTTTTCATTCAGCATTGTCCAGGCTCGTGACCGCTGTCTTTTCAGGTTCATGTCGCTAAACTTTAGAGCAATATTTACTCAATTCCAATGGCCAGGCATTATTGGAGTGAGCAGTTTTAATTTTGTTAATGACGATAACATCCAATTATCTCTTTTCTAAACTAGGAAGTCCTCGGCTTAAATCTCAAGGAATGGCCTTATCAGGATTCACCCCGATTCTCAGCCTCACAGACGAGGCTGATCGGGAGACCTTCCCGAAGGACCGACGCGAGATAACCTAACCATTTCCGCAATGAACACCATCGCAATGCCATCCTGAGATCGAACAGCATGGCGTCCGAAACGTCGCGGCCATTGCTCCTGCCCCAGAATCGAAAGCTACGGCATCTCCAAGGCATATACGTACGGAACCTCACGCTTTCGCGGCCGCGCGGACGGACAATTGATGATGCCGGGCTGAACAAGTCAACCCAGAAGCTCGAAGCTCTACGAGAACACACGCTCCATCATGCGCATTCATCGGGAGACTTGAGGCCACCGAAGCTTAGAAGGAGGAGCTCGAATTGGGTGGGTGCGACGCCGGATTTCCGCCAGAAGAAGCTCGAGGATGTGATTGATAGTCGGATGGCGGATACGTTCTTTACGTTACACTGTAAAGGACAGGAGGACCCGATATACATTAGCGAGGTGGTGGAAAAGGCTATGAATCCTACATTTAGGTTCTTCGATCTTTCTTCATTTGGGCCGGCGACTACAAGATTGGATACGGTGACAGTGAAAGTCTGGGTCAAGAGGAAGGACTTCACGCCTCTTATTGAAGAAGAGGTCAATCTGCAGTCACTGCAATTCATTGGGGCATTGAAGAACCATCCTTTTCCACCAAATTGCATACTGTTCCACCTCGTGGATGGAATCTACACAATCGACATAGCTTCGAAACCTCCGAAACCTAAGGCGGCTCAGTCCTTACCTACCTCCTCCTTCAGTGCGTTGATGCGCCTCTCCAACCTCGACGAATCCATACAAGATGCTCTGGCTACGCGGGAAGAATTGACTTCCCAAATCAACGCAATCCTACAAACAGAACCGAAGGATGATGCTCCTCAAGCAGAGGAAGAGCTGGCCCTGACAACACGATATGTCGCAGCAGAAAGGAAGCTCCTCAAAGGCTCCATAAGGCGACGAGCAGAGCTGAAAGCTTCCATAAAATCTCGCAGCGACGCTATCAAGTCGGGGAACGAGGTACAAGCGAAGGTGCTCGAGGATATAAACAATGCTCAGGACAAGCTGTCGAATTGTCGAACGCTCCTCACCACAGCTACGGCCGACATCCATGGCCAGAGACGACGGATATGCGAGGAGCTTCTCAACATATTTCCTATCGAGCCAACGACCCATCCACTCCTCTTCACAATCTGCGGACTTCCTCTTCCAAATTCATCGTTCGAGGATGCGGACGAAGACGTCGTATCTGCAGCTCTGGGATATGTAGCACGACTAGTCGACATGCTGCAATACTACCTCGCCATCCCTCTCCCATATCCAATCTCGCCCTATGGATCACGCTCCATAATACAAGACTTCATCTCTATCCTCTCCGATAATCAACGCACCTTCCCACTTTACATGAAAGGAACGGTACGATTCCGGTTCGACTATGGCGTCTTCCTCCTCAACAAGAACATCGAATCCCTAGCTGAAAGCCAAGGGCTCAAAGTAATGGATATCAGACAGACATTACCGAACTTGAAATACCTGCTCTATGTGTGCAGCGCTGGGAGTAGCGAGTTACCCGCTCGCAAGGCAGGTGGAATACGAGGCTTGTTGACGGGCAGGGGAATGGAAATCTCAAGTCGGCGGGGGAGTGCTGATAGTGGTATTGGAGGAGGACAAGGGGAGGCAGTCAGGAGAGCCTTGGAGAATGGGGGTGTGGAGAGCAAGGGATTTCCCATCAAGAAGGCGGGGAATGGGGGTCCTCATCCACAACCCCCAGTCCCATTTGCAGGGAATCATGTCCACAGTTTGAGGACTAGCGGATTGAGAGAGAATGTTATGAGGTGATATAAATCTTAATGATAATAACGACGTTGATTTGGACCATAGCATGCCTTGATAGGCAATTTATAATTTTATTATCGAGGGAAGTACGCTTCCTCTCCAGCGACAATTGAACAAGCCCGCGAAAGCGGGAAATCCTCACTTCTTCTCATCGCATAAGCACAAAATCCCATTATTACACTCATTCAAAGCCACATTTTCGGATCTTTCGTCTCATCTAAGTTATGCTTTATTCCAAGAGTGAGTTGCTTTGCGTGTACCACATATCTAAGCGTCTTCCCCACACCCACCCGACTCGGCACACATCCGCCTTCACACATAACAAATACAAATCAATTTCTCGAAACCCAAAAAACTTCTCAATAACCCTACTCTACCGGTACCTAAAAGCCAAATCTCGGTACACACACAATTCAAAAGTATTCGGGTGCGATGTGCAACAAAGTTCCGGGGGCTTTCTGCGCTATCTACAACGAACGAGCTTTGTATTCTTGACAAGTGTACCGAATTTTGGAGATGGGTTTGACGTTGATGTTGACTTGGGAATTAGTGGTCTCGACGTTCGCTAGGGATTATGACGATTTTTTATTTCTTAACTTATTAACTTATTGCTTTTCGGACTTCGTCGTTTTTTTCCATTTTTTTCTTCCAGTAAAGGTGTTTATTTCGCAATTGCAATGTCGTTGCTTGAGAGAGAGTGAAGTAGTGTTTTTGCAGCTTGCTTTTGCATCAAAGGCAGCGGCGAGGCGAGGCATGGCGCTTTTGGCTTGGCCACGCAGGCTGAAAAGGGTCCAGCAGCAGCATTGTGTCAAATTCTTATAATTATTTCTTTTGGACAGGTGAATTTTGTGGAAGCTAATTTGAATGGCGAGGTCCTTTGCTGCCGATCGTCGCAAATTGCCTGGCAGCTCTATGATAGTATGGAAGGCTCATAAGTTGCCTGTACAATGTAAATGAGAGACTTCTCTTCCAGATTATCTTGGGTAGGAATCCTAGAGCAGAGGAGTTGTCCCTTGTCAAGTTGAAGACGTGATTAAGGCTTCTTTCGCGTCTTTGGCTTCAGACATTTGACGGTAAGTTTGTTTTTTTTTCGTTTTATTTTGCTGTCTGGATTCATTTGGACAAGTCGCACTTACGTTGGGGTTATCATCCAACGACATTTTCGAAGTTTCCCATCAGGCCAGGTTCTGATGGCCCAGTGTGATTAAGCAAGCTATTCTTTCATCCGAAAGACTTACGGCATATTCTGCTTCACCGAACGGCGAAGCCGCTCTTGAAAGTAAAATATCTCAAGCAGAAAACGTCACCTCTGGCATTCGTAAGACCCAGTCTCCCGAATTAATTCCTCAAGTCTCTCGACGGCAAGACAGAAACCACCTCGGTATCTACCCACCTAGCTAAATACTTAGTACCTTCAACGGCACTTGGATCCTCACTTAGTGCTCAATAGCCATTTGCTGTCTTTGCCGGGAAAAGTTCTGTTGCACGTCGACAAGGTGACACAAGTCTTCTTAGCGGGAATAGCTTCCTTTTTCTTCCCCCCATCCCCCCCCTCCCTCCCCCTATTGACACAGGAACAATGTGAAAAAACTAATAGAAGGCCTCCTTAATGAGAGAGCTTTTGCCACGCTATATCTTCATAATTACCATTTCAAGAGGCTTGGGGTCGCAAACATGATCGCTAAACAGAGAGAGAGCAAGCAAGTCTCCATCCCTCGCTAAAACCTGTGTCACCGTCTCGATATGCAACAAAACAGAAAAACAAACTACCTTCTAACAGTAGCTCCCGCTGCACACTCCTACGACATGCAACACAACTCCCTCCCTCTCCCCATCGCCCTCCCCCCATCCAATCACCACCCAACAGTCCAAAACACCACCGTCATGGTGACACAATCGCTACCTGCAAAAAAAAAAAACCAAAGCTAAAACAAAAGTGCAGAAACCCCCTCGTCAGCTCCACTCTCACCTCGTACCCAAAACCCGAAAAAACTAAAGTAGACCGAATCAATAGTCAGTACCAGACCTCTGGGCCGACCCGTAGCTAAATTTACATTACCTCTAGTCCTCATCTAAATCAACCTAGCTGGCGCTCCATCCAGGAGTTGATTCCACACCATTCCAAAAAGCGGAGAAGTTTCCGAATAGCCGAGCTGAACAGGTCAAGTGTATCTCTAGACCGAAACTCAAATCAATACAACCGTGGGGGCTTGGGTTTGTTGATTCTTGATCCGAGGCTAGGAGTGTTGGTTCATGCAGCTATTGGTGATGCGGGGGAATTACATGAGGAATTTGTGGGGATAAGGGGTGTGTTGGAGAAGCGATGTGATACATGGGGAGAGTTACCTTAAGTAAGGTAGGAGGGCGGGCGATGGAGAAAGGACGCCGTTTGTTGCATGTCGCAAATGAAACTTTCTGATGGACTGCTGATGGCCGCTGTAGTTTCCTTCTAAGTGGCGAGCGTTGTGGGGTTGGAGAAGGAGGGAGGGAGGAGCTGTTGCATATCGCAGAAAAGAGTTTTTCCGTGGTTTGGAGACGGAGGGAGTTAGGGGAGGGCTAGATGTATCTGCCGAGGTTGAGTTTGAGATTGGAGAGAGGAAGTATGTGCTCTGTTGTTGTGATGTGAGAGGAGAATGTTGGTTTGCGGTTGTCCTTGCTCGGATGGAGATAATGGAGATATGTAAGTGAAGTTCAAGAGCGAGAACAATCAGGAGGCACTTGTGGAAGAATCATGGTAAGGTTGAGAATAAAATTCGAATTCTCCAAACAGCTATGTATGAGTAGGGAAAGACGCCAGCCTCCAATCCATCATTAACGCAACCATTAAAAGAAACCAAACCCGAAAGATCTACCGCCAGGATGAAGCGGATGATCTTCTATCATTACTCCCAATCGCCGTTCTACTGTCTTGGGTATGGCCATCTCCAGTTGGTGATGTAGACAGGGTCGATACCATGCTCGAATGCCCAAGTCTTAGCCGCAATCTGGAGGTTCATCAACTTCTCACGGACAGCAGCGCCCTTGTTGTGCAGAGATGGGATACGGTCAATGGCATCCATTGCAAGACTGTACCTATCAGTTTGATTTCTGATAGCCAGCTCGAGCGGTGTGTCAATATTGCCCTTCTCCTTGTAGCCACGGACGTGGATGTTGAGCTGGCCGGGACGCTTGTATGTAAGTCTGTGGATGAGCCATGGGTAGGAGTGGAAGTTGAAGATGATGGGTCTGTCGTCCGTAAAGACGGCTTTCCATTCGACGTCGGAAATGCCGTGGGGATGATCAATCTCAGAGATGAGCTTGAAGAGATCGACGACGTTGACGAATCGGATCTTGAGTTGAGGGAGGAATTCTCGGAGGAGAGCGGTGGCAGCGAGGGCTTCGAGTGTTGGGACATCTCCGCAGGATGCCATGATGACATCTGGGTCTTCGCCTTGGTCGTTGCTGGCCCAGTCCCAGATACCGAGACCCTTTGTGCAGTGCTCGACAGCCTCGTCCATATTGAGGAATTGGAGATGGTCTTGCTTGTCTGCGACGATGACGTTGACGTAGTTGGTGCTGCGAAGACAATGGTCGGTGACGGAGAGAAGGGTGTTTCCATCGGGTGGAAGATAGATACGGACGACATCGGGACTCTTGTTGGCGACGACGTCGAGGAAACCAGGATCTTGATGGGTGAAACCGTTGTGATCTTGTCTCCATACGGTGGCAGTGAGGAGGATGTTGAGGGAAGCGACCTTTGCACGCCATTCGATCTCGTTGCACTTCTCGATCCATTTGCAATGTTGGTTGACCATGGAGTCGATGATGTGAATGAAGGGTTCGTAGCTGTTGAGGAGACCGTGGCGGCCAGAGAGGATGTAGCCTTCCAACCAACCTTCGCAAGTGTGTTCACTGAGCATCTCCATAACACGACCTTCCATAGCCAAGTTTCCGCCATCTTGATCTTCCTCGAAGTACTCGCCCATCCAGACCTTCTTGCCTGCCTTGTAGATCTCACCAAGCTTGTTGGACTCAGTCTCATCAGGACCAAAGACACGGAAGTTGGTCATGTTGTTTGCGACGATGTCGCGGAGGAATTTGGACATGTTGGACATGCTGGGGAGATTTGAGATACCAGGATTGATATCCTTGAGGGCGTACTCCTTGAAGTTTGGCATGTTGAGGGGCTTTCTGAGAAGACCGCCGTTACCGACGGGGTTGGCACTCATACGAGCGTTGCCAACAGGTGCGAGCTCCTTCAATTCTGGGATGAGCTTTCCATCAGAGTCGAATGTCTCTTCGGGCTTGTATGACTTCATCCATTGCTCCAAGACCTTGAGATGTGCTGGGTTCGAGGCGACGTCGGGGATAGGGATTTGATGCGAGCGCCAGAAACCCTCGAGCAGCTTGTCGTCAATCTTTCTTGGTCCACTCCACCCCTTAGGACTTCTGAGGACAATCATGGGCCAGCGAGGTCTGAATGCCTTGCCTGAATCGCGAGCTTGCTTTTGGTAGCCGCGAATCTCCAAGACACACTTCTCAACTGTGGCAGCCATTGCTTGGTGCATGCTCTCCATATCGCTACCCTCGACAAAGTATGGGGTCCATCCGTAACCGATGAATAGAGCTGTGAGCTCCTCGTGGCTGATTCGTGCAAGGAGGGTTGGGTTGTTGATCTTATATCCATTGAGATGGAGGACTGGGAGGACTGCACCGTCGCAGATTGGGTTGAGGAATTTGGTGCTGTGCCAACTGGTAGCAAGAGGTCCAGTCTCGGCCTCACCATCACCGACCATCGTGAGTGTGATCAAATTGGGGTGGTCGAATACGGTACCGAAGGCGTGGGAGATTGAATAACCAAGCTCACCACCCTCATGGATACTACCTGGAGTCTCTGGAGTAGCATGCGAGCCAATTCCACCTGGGAAGGAGAATTGCTTGAAGAACTTCCGCATTCCCTCCTCATTTTCAGACTTGTCTGGGTAAACCTCCGAGTAGACGCCCTCCATATAGGACTGCGAGATGATACCTGGAGCTCCGTGGCCCGGGCCTGAGATGAACAGAACATCCAAGTCGTACTTCTTGATCAGGCGGTTCATATGCATCCAAGTGAATGATTGACCAGCGTCAGATCCCCAATGTCCTAGTAATCTGGCCTTGAGGTGCTTGACGTCGAGGGGTTCCTTGAGAAGGGCGTTCTCGCGGAGGTAGAGCATGCCTAGGCAAAGGTACATGCTGGCGCGGAAAAAGGAGTCATATTTGCGGATTTCTTCAGCTGAAAGTGGCTTTCCCTCTACAGTAGAGCGAGCAACTCCGTAAGGAGAGATGCTCTTGACGACAACTTCGTCTGCGGCAGATGCCATGATGGAGGAAGATGAGGTCTTGTTGTTTGTTGGAATTTCGTTTGTGGACAAAGTCCAATTGCGGGGTGGAAGAGTGAGGTTTTTAAACCTTGTTGATTTATTGCTGAGGTCGATCCTGAACGGTAAAGTAGGATCTAATGAGTTATTGCAATGAATTACTTGATGAATCGAAAAAGCAATGAGGGAGCGAAGGGCTCAAGACTTATAAGTGAATTTTTTTTATGGAGGGGTAGCATCAGATACACAATTCCATCGCCTACCTCATGGAGGGGTCGACGCGGCAGCACGGGTAAGCTGTGCGAGAGCATGATAGGTTGGCAAAAGGTGGTCTGATTCCCAACCTTTCTACTCGGAGCCTGCCTTGCAGACGAGATGTCAACTTGACATTTGGACTACTGCGATCCGTGCTTAATGGGGTGATGTATGGTATGCAGCAATTCGCCGACAAGCCCACGAGCGAGCATATGGCGACGGTGCTGGCCGCGATCGACGTGCCTAGACACTCGTAGAAAGACGCTGATTGTTGCGATTGAACTGCACGGAAGCCAGGATTTGTATGCTTGCTGCTTACGGATATCATTCCCCGGGAGAAGATTCTTGACGTTCACTGGGTCAAGAGGCGATCGTCGATTACTGTGCCTGCTGTCCCAGCCATTCCAAGAGAGTCCCAGACGGGATAGCAAGCCCAGCTAGATGTGGAGTTTCTTGGGGATCTCGATGAAGGATGCAGACGGATAGACTGCGGCGTGGAGGGGTTGGTAGAGGGGCATATGCAAGCCTGCAGGAATGCTCTTTTGGTGAGCTGACAATGACGCACCAAAAACATCGTATGAGATGGTACGATAAAAGTCAACAGCCAGAACTCGTCCATGAACTTTCAGAAAAAGGTCCAATAGCGGAGACCAATTGTGGCCTGATACCGTACACTCGTACTTCAGTATTTGCAGCAATGCCGCAGCGAAAGAATACTTGTCTGGAAGAGATGTGGTGTTGCTAGTTTGAATAGATTGAGTTGTGAAAGATGGATGAAATTCTCGGCGAGGCATTTTGTCTCGCTTGGCCCCTGAAGGTGTCTCGGCTGGGATTTCCGCCGCTTCCGAGTCACGTTTTCCCAAGCGCCAACCGAGAATATCTATTTTTCTCCAGTCCTCTGTCCGATCACTACACATCTATCCCCACGAGTGTCCTGACAAGGCGAGGATGCAGGTGCAAGAAAGCTTGCATTGACTCGCGTAGCTGAAATCCTGCTCAAAAACAAGAGTGGTATCAGCCTCCATGAAGCCCATCTTGAGGCTCCGCTTCGCCACACTTCGGTTCGGTCCTGTTCGGCCAAAATTCAACTCAATCATCAGCGACGGAAGAGAATTCGAAAGTCAAAGTCAAGAGACTCCTGTCTCCTGTTTCAATGGGCAACACAATCCGGCTTCTTATGGACCCCAAGTCTTGCTGAACAAATTGTGCTCTCCTCCCATTTGGTGTTGAAACTATGGGTAAATGGCATCAACCTTTGTCAAATTGACAGCTCACATGAAGCACTTTTTGTCGTCGACTGTTTCCATTATTCATCCAAACCTCGTTTGTCTTGATATTTATCATAGCTTGCAACCATGAGGGTTCTTCTATTCTGCATACTTCACATGATATATTCACATGAGTCGGTCTGGCTTTTGGATTTCGAACTGTTGCAAGAGGATGATCTATTCTAAAAAAAAAAGAAAAAGAAAATCCTTTTGGTGTTACTTACCCCTTCCCTGCTTAAGAGCTGCTCTACATCTGGGTTCCAAAACTCTCCACTCTTGCCTGCTCTTCGGGGGTCAATCGACTCCATGCGATTGGCGGGGATCCTGCCAATATGCGTAAACCCTTCGGAATTATCGCCGCCAACCATGGCAACGATGACCTCAAACTTGTTATGTCGTGCGGATAGTCGATCCTCCAGAGCCAAATATGCTGTTCGAGGATTGTGTTTAGCCTTGGCCTGTCATTCTCACGGACTTCCCAATTTTTTGGTGAATAGCTCCCCGCGAACTCTGTTGGGCATTCAACCATCTTCCTCGCCGTCTTTATTTCTGGTTTAAAACTGTCTTTACCCAAGCAGATTTCTTGTCGGTTAACAATCAATTCAGCAAACAATTTTGCTCTTCGCATATCCTTCTGCGTAGCGGTAACCCGGAATGCCTCCTCAAGCATGCCGGTGTACCTCTCATCGACAATGCCCAATCTCTCCAGAAGCTTGCTCCCCAAGCCGGCCAAGAAGAGAGTTTGATGTGGCAGTTTAAGTTCCTTGGCCTTAACTATCAAGCCCGACACGGTCTCAAACAATTCGCGATAGGAGGCATCTTTATCTTCGGGGACACTGTCTTCATGCACTGGACCGAACATGGGCCTGACCAAGCCATTTGGGACAGGTTTGCACGCGGAACAGATGCACTCGAAACCAAAAACTTCCTTCAATTCCTTTCTGCGTTGTATCCCAACCGTCGGAGTATAGCAGCGAGTGATCTCTTCGCCCGGAGCAACACGCTTGATGATGTGTACTTCTGCGTGCCCATTGCCCCAGGAACAGTAGAAAGCATTGGGAACACAACTGTGATTTAGGAGGCTGACTAGTCGCCACACACTCTCTCTTTCCTCACATGCAGGTACGCGGTTCGTTCTGTATATTCCCAGTTCGGGGCGCTCGGCCCGCCCTGGAAACGCGTTGTGAAGATCCCGAAAATACAGAGACCAACTTGTATCCGGCCATGCTTTATGGTTTAGCGAACGCAGGCCTTCGTATTTGTCGGGCCATTCAATTTCCTCCAGATTCAGCGGAGGTCTTAGTAGGAAGAGGGGCATGTTGTCGTAGAAGAGGATTGAGCCGGGTTCAAGAGTGCTTTTCGCGACGAGGCCTCTGCCTTTGCCCGGGATGTCTTTCATCATGTAGAACAGCGAATATGGCGGATTTGCCATCGTGCCGAATTTCAAACGCGAGCGAGAAATGGGTCTTGAAGGCCTGCTTCGATGAATGGGTCGTGGGAGTTCGGGACTAATGGACGGTTGTTAGCATTGCAATGATTACGCCTCGGTACGGCCTTTCGAGAGGCTCACTGGGGGTGATTCCGTAACGCCACGTGTAGAGATACTCTTTGCAGGTGATTGAGGTTGCTTAATGTGGTGATGTTGAAAATGATGCTGAAGATGTTTCTAGAAAGAAATTTACGTCGGCTTCAACATGTTCGATGAAAATCGTCCAGCTACGAACTCAAGGAAGGTGCGAGCCAGTTGGCTGCAAGATGTTTGTTCTGCCCTGTCTGAAATCCGACTATAACCCTACCTGGCTTTCAACTCCTTGCGGTTCTTCCAGCATAAATTTTGGAGAAAATGGAAAGAAGTACAAGCTTCTCAAGATTTCAAGTGGCTTTGATTTTGTACAGTACTATGCTTCCTCGCCGACAGAAGGAAACCATCTTTGGGAGGATCAAGCATCTCCAACACCCGGTCTTCAGGTAATTATCTGATGCATTTGAGAATCAATTTCTCCTAGAAGGCTTCACATGCATACGTGTCATTACAGACTTTCTTTCGCAATTATTAATTCACCTGTCGCTGACGTACCTTTCGTAGTACAGCCGTACTCAGTGAAAGCATAAAACCAACTCGAAAATGACCAGAATGATGTCCCAACGGCCTCTAATCCCCGAGCTCTGACATGCTTATCCATCTATATCAAAGATAGTAGCACATCCCTGGACTGCCTGCCATCGCCCATCAACTAGCCAACCAGGGAACAAATTGTCGTCTGCCCTAGGATATCGTGTAGAGCTTTGAGATGTCAGTTGGTGCAATTGACTGGGGGCGGAGGAATTGGATAACTCACAAGCAGAAGCTTCTTAATCTTCTCTCTAGCCTTGAAGACCACCTCCTTGCTACCGGCAAGGAAAATCTCACGAGCATTCTCACCATCCTGTCCCGAAATGTGGACCTTGCAGGTGGGTCGCTTCTCGATGCCCTTGATGAAGGCCCACTTCTTGGTCTCCGACTCCTTGATATCTCTGTTTGAGACCTTCAAAGAGTACTTGACAGCAGTCTCTTGCTTGGTGTTTGTAGCCTTCATCTTTGGCGCGAGCGTAGCAGGTCTATTGGTGATGGCGAATCCAAGATTGGGTCTATGGTTCTTTCTACCCATTTTGTCTGTTGGGAGTTGTGCTTGGTTTGAGGTTTGTGTTGATTGTGTTTGTGGAGGCTTGAAGTGATGTTGGAGTGACTGTGGTCGATGGTGTTCGGGATCTTGAGTCGAAGTTCACGATGTACTGAAGGGAGAAAGGTGCTTCGAAGGCGAGACATCTGTATCTTAAATAGAAATTTTGGAGCTACCCTTGCAAGCGGCAAGCGAGAATTTTGCTACAGACGATGGGTGAAGCTATGTCGCAGACGCTAAGTCGCAGGAAATGTCGTATGGCAGTTACTTTGCCAATTGGCGAGTATCAAGTGAAAGTGTCGCTGTCGTCTTTCTAAGAGGGGGAGGGGTCTCACGGATGCAGTCGCTAGACCTATCGTGTCAGCAACCATGAACATATAAAAATGTCGTGCTATGGAGGAGTCTCTGTATATTTTTCAAAGAGTTTTTCTCGCTTATAGCAACTTCTGTGAACCACTTGGGTTGCTCTCCCCTGCCGCTATGACGTCTCAATTCTCAACAACTGGAAGCGTCAGGTGGCTAGATGTTTGTCAGTCATTGAAGTCACACGGTCTCTTCATATATAATACATTACCTTGATATTGAAGATATCCTGAACGTCTTCGTTCTGGGTAAGTTATTACTAACGACAGCCTTGATTGTAATGGTGAAAGCAAGATGAGTTATCCCATTCTTGGTACCCTTTGTTATGTAATCTATGTTTAAAAACGTGTAGTAGGATTCTGACTGGTAAAGAATTCTTTATATAAAAATAGGTCTTAATGGTCATTATAGCACAGCGAACATTACATACACCGTCAAAGATACCTGTCGTTGATGTCTTTATTTTCTATGTACCATGCACTTTCCAAGATCTGCACCGGTTCTCAAACCCCAATGAATCACCGCGTGGTCCCATTCAACATTCGAAAGAGCAAAACTATGAATCCCAATCACCATACTCCACCCGAGCGTTCCCAGATCCTCAATCTTAGCTAGTATCGGCATTACTAGCGACGGTATTGTGCAGTTTGACTCTGGACACATTTCAGCTATGATGTGGTAGCTGATGTTGTAGCATCAACTGGAGCAGAAGGACTCGTAGTCAATAGCTCCTTGACCCATCGCTTTGCCTTGGCGACAGCAATCTTGCTGCCAGTGAAATGCACCAAACGCTCATCATCACCCTCCTTTGGTGGAATGATGTCAATCTGGCATCCGCTTCGACGCGCGACACCCTTGACAAACCCATTGCGCTTCAAAATCTTGATATCATCATTATTCAAATGTAAAGCAATGCGGAGCTTCTTTTCTTCCTTGACGATGCTTGGCTCAGCCACGGTGACCAGCTTCTTTGCTTGCTCAGCAGGAGTGCCGCGGGAGAGATCGTTCTTGTCATTTTGGTTTTCCATTTTGCTGCAAAGGGAGAGGTTTGAGGGGTAAAAATCAAGCAATCTAATGGGATTGATATTTCCATTCTAAGTGGGAATTTCCTCAGCTTATAACCTTTTTCGATTAAGACCTTAGGCATTAACTTCTTAGAATAACTCCTTTATTAGTTCTAACAATGCAATATTCTAATAAAAGCCTTTGATGGTACTTAAAAGGTTTTAATGAAAGGCATTATTGAAAACAAAAACCAAAAACAAGTTAACTCAAAACGTTAATAAAGAATTATATAAAAATATAAACAAAAACTTCAGACATTAATAAAGAGTCTTTATTATAATCAAATTGAATGTAGAGCTTAGATTACCAATTAAATGAAGACAGTTACTCAAACACGTTTTGTGTCGTATTGGGGTTTTGTTTTGTTGTTTGGAAATGTTCGGCGAGAAATTTGTTTGTTGGAATGGGTAGTGATTGGGATGGAGGCAGCAAAAGGAATCGAAATTTATCAGAATCTCGAGTGTGAAAGACATATGCAAAAGAAGAAGGTCTCCTTCGACGTCGAGGCTAGATGAGCTTAAGTAGATATTCCAAGCCAGCCTTGCACGCGCTAGTAAGGAGGTCTCTCCCAGGTTCTAGTAATCGTTAATCGCTGTGCAAATAAGTGAAGCAGTTGTCGCAGCTGTCCGAAGAAGTGAATGCCAATTGCTCAGTTGCCAATATCATACCTCGATCGGGTATGGGCCAGGGCCCAGACAGTCATGAGGCTGTTTGCACTAGCTGTACAGAGGACTTGATAATATAATATGAATACTGGTTCTACCTTTAGAAGAATATTCACAAGATAAGCTAGATACAACAGCTGATCTCGTCACCATCAACATCTCGGGAGTCATGAGCAGGCAGTCTACTTGTCACTTGCCAGACACATATAGCTCGGTCTTGAACTATATTTGCATGTGTCTTTGTCCCATGTCTCAAGGCCGTTTGCTAAGGGACAAAATGTTTTAACATGGCATTAATGGGGCGGCTGGTAGATGTCGCGTGCACCCGTCGGTGAGCTAGGATGCTTGAGTGTGGATTTGGAGATTCATCTAAGACAATAAGGAACTGGTCACTCAAAACCAGGCCCTAATAGTGACCAGTGTCTGTAGTTTGTGAGTTTGGGCTGCAGTGGATCAATGCAGTCTGGCTCTTTAGGCTCAGTGGTGGTCAAAATGGCAAATAACAACAATGAAAAGGGGCGTATGTATTTTCTCGGCGTTTTGTAACTGGGACCAACAGCTGGTGGTTTACATTAACTCATTTGCCTTGTAGATTGTTCCAAAGTAGACAGAAATAACTGACATATCTGCTAAAGTCCGTGATAGTTCCATTTACCAAAAATCGCTGCTGCCTGCCGAATCCGGTTCCCACCCCAAGCGATGATCGTTCAACACGAAGGCCAGGCTTCTATGTCAAATTAAAGTTTGACGTAATACCTGATGGCACTAGGAACGATGCTTAAACAAAGTTAACTAGAGAGGCTAGCTAAGTCGGCAGTGTTACGATGGGGAAGCGGTGTTCTAAATAATAAGGCCCAGAATCATCTGTGATTACGTCAAGCGATGCATTCAGGACATGAAGTCTTTCATTCATATCTAAATAAAGTCAAAATAATCTCTTTCCGTCCCAAATCACCACAGAATCACTTCTTGATTTTTTCTCTCGAGACAATTTCCATTTCCAACTCAAAATCAATACATCCGCCAACCACTAAACATCCAACATGCAACTTTCCATCCTGCTCTCCCCGCCAAGACTTATGTATGGGCTGTATTAAAGAATCTCACTATGAGCACTCCAATCTTCCATACCACAACAGAACCGCACTGCAATTACCTGGCCATTCTCTTCAGCAACAGCGATGCGAGGCGGCCCTCCCACCTCATCTTGGCTAACTGTAATGCCAACGTCAGCCAGCTCACTAAAGGATGTTCAACAGACGTACAATTCACACAACCAATGGTGAATCTCTCTCGGTCTTCAGGTATCCCCATTTCAACCCCATTAAGAGATAGTGTCTCTAGGTAATAGCCAAATGCCAGTTCTCCACCCGAATCCTTGCTTCCAAACATGATAGCTCTTGTAGCATCGTGCGTCAAATACTCCGCAGAAACTGCAGCGCAATATCCTGCGTCTGAAAAGAATGTTCCGTAACGTTTCCATCTCGCCCAAATCGGCACTATCTGCGAGTCTCGAACATCTGCATCTGCTTGTCGTGTCGCTTCTTCGTATGCTTTCTAATCCTCGACGGACTGGGTTATGTCGATGGTTCCTTCAGCTACCCAGTAAAGGATCGCCTCTCGATCACAGTCTCCGGCATCCTCGTGGACATATTCGAGCTTTCGGGACCTTGATGTCCAGATGCCAGGCTTACAGTTCCGAATTATTTCTTGTTGCAGGAAAAACCGTTCGAGGCCATCTTCATCGATGTCCTCGTTCTCGTGGCCGAAGGTCACGAAACCGATACTGAATGGAGGATTTTCTGAGATATGAAAGTGACGAGGTGTTAACTCTTGAAGTGCGTTGAACCTATTGGTTGCCATTTTCTTTGTGAAAATAATTGTACGAATGAGAAGTACTATTGAATTTGCCCACACTTTCGTGGTTTTACAGAAAATCGCCGTTACTTATGGAGGCTCATATTGCTATAATTCGAGTGCCGTGCTACGGCTACGGCTTCCTTTTTCTACGTAATGTGGGAGGCTCCTGCGATTTCCTTGAATGATAACTTCGTTATCGCTGAGGCAAATAGTACACTGTCCAATAACTAGATTATTACTGATCGTATCCCAGATCCGCACGAACGAGCTGAAGATTGACTGTATCGTCAACTCCTTTTCTACCTCAAGATGCTGATAGCCGGATGAACATAAAGCACGAGATTAGCGTCACAATTTTCGTGAGACAACCTCACGGCATCGTACAGATAGGTACAGTACTTGGCAGGGTAAGAATCGGAGGCTGGTTTTGTGCCCACGGGCCCCCCATTCTCATAGCTCTTCACCGGCTCTCAAGCACCATCTCCACCACCAACTATATTGAGACAACATCGCGTTCGAAGGCAGTCAAAGCATTTAGATTACCTACCGATGCCGACTATGGACGACCTTTACGCCTCTAGCTTCCCCAAGATCATTCCGGCTGTTGAGGCTGCTAGGCTTACGAAGCAATGGCGCACCCATGACCCAAGGGCTGCGTTTCGGGCTCACCTTGTGCAACTTTCATCTTGACAACTGTCCAGAGTATCTTGCTCTGTCTTATACTTGGGGAAAGGCACTTTACTCATCCATCCATTGAATGCACCGAAGATGAGGAGCCTCAAATATCTGCAGAAGAGCCCTCCCAAGTTATACTCGGACATGTACCAGATGGGCAAGAAAACACACCAGGAGCTACCAGCATAACTGGAAACCTATTAACTGTCACCGAGAATCCCCGGGACGCACTAGGGCAGTTAGCAACATCTGGCAATATCGATAAATCGGTGTGGATTGACGCTGTGTGTATCGATCAGTCGAATTCTGACGAGAAAGGAATTCAAGTTGCTTTGATAAGCGAAATATATTCGAGAGCATCGCAAGCCATAGTCTGGCTCGGCTCTGACACCTCCGATCTTGAAGATTTCCTTTGGCTGAACAACGAATTCCTCGCTGGGATAGGTCTCTACATCTAGGAATTTGAAGTCGAGGATTTGATGAAACAACGCCTTTTAGCTATAAGCTACTTGAGTTTCTGGAACTACAGCCGCCTTCAGGGGATTGGGTTCTCTGTTGGGAAAATCACATGAGCCTCTGCAGATGGAGAAGATGGTTTTCACTCATCGTAAGACGGCCACTTGCTTTCTAAGCCATTTATGAGACAGTCATTTGGACATGACAAAAAAGAGACTTGATGATTCGTCATTTGAGAAAGCTAACTGAAAGACGTGCAGTGGATTGTTCAAGAAGTTACACTTGCACGAGAGTGGTTGTTCTGTGCGGAGAATCCATGATCCCGAGGTACAACGTCGACACCCTCAGCAGGCTGCTTCGAGTACTAGGCTAGCAATTGATGGTTAGTCCAAACGTATCAAAAGCGTTCAGAAGAGCGATTAGCGACGAAACCGTTAGGATTTCCGTCATCCTAGATCGCCTGAAAGTTGCTCTTGACAGAGAAACTGCAGCTGGGGAAACTCCTCAACCCACAACTTCGACTACAGTTGCAAACAGCTAGAATTCTGTCTCAGAAGTACATGCAGGAAAAGAGATTCTATGAATATCTCCAATGCTTGCTACTAGATGCAAGACCGTATTTGGCAACTGAAGCGAGAGATGAGATATTTGGAGTATTTGGCATTGCTCAGAAGGCATTACCACCCGGTCTCGCGATGCAGCCGAAACCAGATTACGCCTCAGAGTTAACCACACAGAGTTTGTTCATATCGGTTGCTGCTCTCCTCCTCGAGAAATTGCCTAAGCTGTCAAATCTCTCTTATGTTGAAGATAAAGGTAGTCGGCAAGTTCCAAATTTACCGTCATGGGTACCAGATCACAACAA
Source organism: Leptodontidium sp. MPI-SDFR-AT-0119 (assembly GCA_020726505.1). Taxonomy (NCBI): domain Eukaryota; kingdom Fungi; phylum Ascomycota; class Leotiomycetes; order Helotiales; family Leptodontidiaceae; genus Leptodontidium; species Leptodontidium sp. MPI-SDFR-AT-0119. The sequence goes on along the minus strand of JAHLEZ010000013.1, from coordinate 285,021 downwards.
CAAGATTGACTCCGATACCTTTGACTTCTATTCGGGGACATGACTGTGGTTTTGAATGTTGTCCGGAGAGACTTCTACCAGAAGGTAATTACACTATTGACAAGGGATCACTCAGGATTACTGGTGCCCTCTTTGACCGAGTTACCGAGGCATGCCCCTCGATGTGGGATATTATCAAGTCATCAGACATAGAGCCACGTATGAAGCTCTGCGTTGAGATCAGACAGTCATACTTGGATCTGAATCAAGATCCTGGTGAGGTTCTTTGAAGGACTTTAATCGCCGACACGCACAACTCTAAACCAGCGACTGAAACTATGGGTCTTGTATTCAGCATGTAGGCTCGAAATCGACTAGCGATCAAACTGACGCTAGAAATCATGGCCATCGACGAGACGAGAGCCATAACCTCAAATGTGAGACTGGATGAGGCTCAACTCCGCAGGTATCTCAGTACTCTTCAAGCCTTGCACCATTCATCGACTGGTACTCTCAATCTGCCCAATGTAGACGAGGTGTTGACGTCAATCAGACAAGTACGCCACTTCAAGCTTCAAGACTTCGTCTCCCAAAACGCAATCCTTGATCCAAATGACCCGTTTCCTACAGGTGCAGAGCAAAGAAATAGACTCGAGGAGAATGTTGCTGCTTTCCATTCTGCATTTGGACCTACGATGTCTTTCCGACGACTTTTCTTGACCTCCATGGGGTATCTTGGTCTGGGGCCCGAGTCGATGGAAGTAGGTTCAAATAAGTTGAGATGGTTCTAAGCTGTTGATGTAATGACAGCATTTAATTCCAGGTGTCATGAGCATTCCATGCATTGCGAAATATTCGCATGGTCCGAGTTTCTGGTATTTCTCTTAAGAGAGACGCTGTTGATGTGGGCCTGTTGAGTGTCACCAGGTAATTTTGGAAACCAAGTGGGTTCTCACTGTTCGTACCGCCTCCTCTCAAGTTCGCCGCTTCTATTCTACTTCACATATGATAGGAGATATTCCGTGCCGGTGCCACTAGAACTCACGTTATTGTCGTCCCTGTTGTGACTCCCTGCGAAGGGCCACAGGCTGAGGCCCACAGTCTGGGGACATGTGAGCTCACTCTCTGCTGTTGTTTTGTGTTTATTACTGAACCTTTCGAAGAACTGCACGCATGACACATGTTACAAAGCACCAGGACCAATTGGTCCCACAATTGCTACATTTTCTCAAAACTCCGAGGCCATTTCCTTCATTCCGGCCGTTCTCACGCCACAATCGACTTGAGTACAACAGCTGTTGTTCACCCCTGTTTCTCGGCTATTTAAGCCAAGCCGTCATTCTCCATGGGGTAACGGTACTTTCCCATACTCCAGCAAAAAGTATATAACATTGAAGCTCCCAGTTGGAAATATTTTTCTCCGTAGACAATCATCACCTTGAAAAAACATCATGCTTAAAGAAAAGTTCAATTTACGATCCATTGGGATCAAGAAGCCCGAAGGCTCTCCCGGGTCCTCGACCACCGCCATCTTTGTTGGCCTCTTCGTCGCCTTTGGTGGCATATTGTTTGGGTACGCTCTAGCACTTGATAGTAATGGCCTTTTCCGTGTGCTGATTGATAAATAGATACGATACTGGAACTATTGGAGGCATTATCGCTATGCCGCATTGGCTACGGACCTTCTCGACCGGCTACAAGAACCCCGAAACAGGACTTCCCGACATCACAGCATCAGAATCGTCACTCATCGTGTCCATTCTATCAGCTGGCACATTCTTCGGCGCTCTCGCTGCAGCTCCTCTCTCCGACCTCATTGGCAGAAGACTTGGACTGCTAGCCACGCTCGTTGTATTCTGTTTTGGAGTTGTGCTTCAGACAATTTCCGTTGCCATACCCCTCTTTGTTGCCGGTCGATTCTTTGCTGGCTTTGGAGTTGGTTTAATTTCTGCTTTGAGTGAGTGAAAACCCGACTCGTAAGACCTTCAACTGACACTTTCTAGTCCCTTTGTATCAATCAGAAACGGCACCGAAGTGGATTCGTGGAGCTATTGGTAAGTTACCGACCACAAAAGGAATGCAACTCTACTAACTGTACTAGTTGGCGCATATCAACTTGCAATCACTATTGGTCTTTTGATCGCAGCCGTCGTCGACAACGCGACGAAAGACCGAAATGACTCGGGATCGTACAGAATCCCAATCGCGATCCAATTCGCATGGGCCATCATCCTCGGAACGGGTCTTCTATTCCTCCCCGAGACACCCAGATACCTCATCAAAGTTGGAAAAGACGAACAAGCAGCGAAGTCTCTCTCAAGACTCCGGAGACTCCAAGTGAACGACCCATACCTGATCGACGAGCTCGCGGAAATCAAAGAAAACTACGAGCATGAGCTCCAGATCGGCAAATCTAGCTACAGCCAATTCTTGACTTGGCACACACTCGGCAAACGTCTTCTCACTGGATGTTTGCTTCAAAGTCTTCAGCAACTCACAGGGATCAATTTCATCTTCTATGCAAGTAATCCTTCTGCAGGTTCTCTTGCAAAGGTCCATGACTGACATTTAACCAGTACGGAACTTCATTCTTCACAAATTCAGGTATCCACAACCCGTTCGTTGTGAGCATGATAACATCAGCTGTCAACGTCGCATCGACATTCCCTGGTCTATATCTCGTCGAAACATGGGGTCGTCGTAGACTTCTCCTCTTCGGTGCCATTGGCATGTTCGTCTCGCAGATGATCGTCGCTTCTGCCGGGACCGCCTTCCCAGGTGATAGCAACATGCCAGCACAAAAGGCTCTTGTCGCATTCGTATGCATCTATATATTCTTCTTCGCCTGCTCATGGGGTCCAGTCGCATGGGTTGTGACAGGAGAGATCTTCCCCTTGGGAGTACGTGCCAAAGGCCTTTCCATGACAACAGCAAGCAACTGGCTCTTGAACTGGGCAATCGCCTACTCGACACCGTATCTCGTCAATCCTGGAAAAGGAAATGCCAATCTTCAGGCCAAGATTTTCTTCCTGTGGGGTGGCTGTTGTTTGGTTTGCGCGTTCTTCGTTTGGGGCATGATTTACGAGACGAAGGGTCTTAGTCTGGAGGAGATTGATGAGATGTATGAGAAATTGGACTTTGCTTGGAAGAGTGAGGGGTATGTACCGAAGACGCATTTCAGAGATCATTTGAATGGTGCTGGTGGCAATGCAGAGAAGGATAAGTCCAGCGAGGGGGATCATTCTTCTGACCATGCGGAGGTTGCTGTTGCTCCAGAAGTGCAGCGCACAGTGTAGTTTCATATTCTGAGAATGGCGGGATCATTGGCGTTTCTGGTACCTAGAGTATATAGTCAATTTCATTTGTATCTGGCCTTGTTATAAAATCGCACCAGTTAGGTAGTCATGTACCAAGTAATTGAGGAATCGAATTTCTGCCGAACTCTGTGACTCGCACATATCAAAAATGATCAGTCGAGATCCTTCCAGACCTGAGCTTCCAGGTTGCCTGAAGCTCAAAAGTGAACAGAAGGTCTTCATCATGCTGGCACGTGCCTGTAAATTTTTTGTTGCACATCGCAGCATTGTTTACTTTCGAAAGGTGATCATGAAAACTCCAAAATCTCGAATATCGCTTGCCGAGGAGAATCGGGGGCAGCCAGTGACCTGCACTGAAACTCCCTAAGGTCGAACAACTTTGCGGATCGATGAGTTTATTTCTGGTGGTCAAGCAACATTCGTAAAGTTGGGCAATCTGTCGGGTACCTCCGGTGGTCGAGCATCATTTCTTAGGTCGAGTGAGTTGCCCATCGATGCCCTTGTTCCTGGTGATCGAGCAACATTTAGTTGGCCAATCAACGCATGAGGCTGATTGTGATAAACAGATACCTTAGGAGCTCAGTAAGCTGCATTATTGACTGTTGCCAACCTTGATAGAAACTAACCCCGTAATTCTTATCTCCTGTGCCGCAAAATACGTAAGACTTCGGAGCTTCCTATTTGAGACGTAGGTTGAATACAGCCGGGGCTAGTCTATGACTACATCTCATCTCCAGATATCAACTCAAATCACTCTGCCAAGTCTTCTCCATCATTGTTCCTAACCTGAAGTAATTCTGCCAAGCATCTCGAAACTCGACAAATCCATATCACTCATCACTCATGGCTTCGACAACCGATATCTCTCCCGATCTCATCACGGAAGGAACCATCCTGTTCTCCGCACCAGGAACTGACAAGGAATGTGCAACCTGGTACAAAATATTTGGGCCCTTAGGGGCAACTTCTCGAATACCCCTCGTTGTCCTTCATGGCGGTCCAGGACTTAGCCACGACTATCTCCTCCCGATGCAGGAACTTTGGTCACGACATCAAATTCCAGTTATCTTCTATGACCAGATCGGAAACGGGAAATCGACCCACTTGCCGGAAACAAAAGGCGACGAAACTTTCTGGAAAGAGGAGCTATTTTGGGATGAGCTGGATAATTTGATTAAAGGTCTGGGTTTGAGGGAATATGATGTACTTGGTCAGAGTTGGGGCGGGATGATGGGGTCGAAATGGGCTGGGATCCGGAAGCCAAAGGGATTACGAAAATTGATCTTGAGTAACTCGCCTGCTGATCTCAACGCGTGGGAGAGGGCTTATGCTTCGTATCGGAACTTGTTGCCGGAGGACGTGGAGGCGGAATTGAAGAAAGGCGAGGAGGCTGAAGATTGGGAGAGCAAGGAGTATGAGGAAGCCGTTATGTTCTTTTTTGCGAGGCATTTGATTACGGTTGATCCTATGCCGGCTGAGGTTTTTGAAAGTCTTGCGTGGGCTGGAAAGGATGATACAGTTGCGATGACTATGTGAGTTTTTCCCTTTCATATAAGGATGAGACGAACATGTGTTAGACGTTAAGCTGATAAGCCTAGGTCCGGTCCGGACGAGTTCAAGTCCCGAGGGATAATGAAGAACTGGTCTGCTGCTGAAGCTGCGAAAGGAATCGAAGCTCCAACTTTGGTGATCAACGGAGTGAATGAAGGCGCAAGTGATGAAGCTGTTAAGCCGTTTGTGGACGGTATCAAGGACGTCAAGTGGGTCAAGCTTGAAAACAGCACCCACTGCCCGGTGCATGAAGAGAAAGAGAACTATCTCAAAGTGATTTCTGAGTTTTTATTAGGTGAATAAGTGTATTGTCTGAAGTTTTACCTCGGGGCGGCTTGGCACTTATGTTGAACTTTATCATTGGGTTCAAAAGGTTGCACACAACGGGAAGAGTAGGGGAAATTTATTACAATTAACGCACCTATATCAATGATCTGAGCACTAGCAGCTACATATTGAGATACACTCCTTGTCCTTCTCTAATTCTGAACTAATTAAGGAATGGAGTCTACTGGCCCTTTAACTGATACGGAACTTCATTTTGAAGAATGACTTGCATGGTATATAGGTTCTGCGCCACCAGGCAATGTGTATCTTTACTCCACCTTGTCATGAATAGTCCGGCATGTGAGACTTAGTTGGCAACAGCGAACAACTCAACAAACTGCAAGAAGGGGTCCACAAAAGTCACAACCCCTGTGGATTGGACCCGAACTTCAGTCACGGTAGAAACTAGAAAATAAGCAAAAGTAAAACAAAAAAGGACCCTGAAATGATATTACTTAAGAAGGCATTTTTGTATAAGCGTTACTAGAAACATAGACTTCTAGAGTATACTTCTGGGCATGGAAATGCTTCAACGACATGTCGAACGAAGGCAAAAAGATTTGCTCCGAAGAGCTCATTCAGTCGGTCTGTCGACGGCTGCAGGATTTGAACCTACGCTCCCGAAAGAAATAGATTTCTAGTCTATCGCGTTAACCACTCCGCCAAGCCGCCTTGATCATCTGAATGTGAAGGAGTGTTGCTATCTGGATAATTATCAGGGGAAAAATCTTTCGCCGTGGTAGGTGGATCAACCTACTGCTATGAAGCTTGCATAAAACCAATGAAAAATGATTCTCTGCACAAATCCAATGGATACGGGACGAATCTAGAAAGCTCTCCAGTAAAAAGTGGCGGTGAAGAGACTTTGATTGTGGAGTTTGAAAGCTTAGCGGGGTTGTGGACCTCCACTTGCTTGCCCCTTTTTCGCTCGCTTAGCTTGTTGAATGCCAAGAACATTATGTTTGACTTGTGCATATCGAATCTTTATTTTGTTCTCTGCTTTATGTTCTTTTATTCTCTATTCTCAGTATCCAAAATCTTCATACACGACTCGTCTACCCGCTAGCCAATTCAATATCGAGCTCTTCAGCCTCGGGCCAACACACATATACCACTCATCCACCCCCTCCTCTTCATTGACCCTGGCCACATCCTCCTCTCCAACCCTCCTCCTTTCAATCCGAACTCCGGTCTCCACCGCTTTCTTCAATAATTTCAACTCCTCTAATTCCAAATCCGCATCCTCGCCCGACAAGAATATCGTCGTCGACCCAACAAGTTGAGGATACCTCTTCAAAGTATCAGCCACAAGTCCAATATCCTCAATACCAATCCCCCAAAGCAATCTCAATTGTTTCAAATCCATACTATCAATCTGTCCTAATAGAGGCGTAATTCCAATACCACCCGCAATAACCGGGATGATACCACCAGCTTCTTTTTTCGCGAAGCGAAATTCTCCACCAAAGCCCTTCAGCGGGACTTGAAATCCACCCCTCAGTTTCGCGCGTCGTTGCTGCTCGAAGAGGAAATTTGTTACACGCCCTATTTTTCGGATGGTGAGTTCAAATTCCTTGTTTGATGATGACGGAGGACTCGAGACGGTGAAAGTCCGAAGGAAATCATCGTTCAGAGATTGAGGATCTTCGTCTCGCATATGGCTATATCCCTGGTCAAGATAATCCTCGAAAGCCAGGGTAGCATACTGTCCTGGTTTCCAAGTTGCGATGGCGTCAGGATCTTCGATGCTGAAGCGGAAGCGAGATATTGTAGGTGTGAGTTTGGTGGTGTTGAGAAGTGTTGCGTGATTGAGGTTCTCCTCTGAGACATTGACATGCGCCACCTTCTCGTTCGCAGCATACCTGACAGGTGGGTTATAAGGGGATAATTTCTCGGGTATTCCTGTAAAAGTAAGACCCTTCTCCACGAACCGCGCCGAAGTAATCGTGACTTTCACAGCAAGGTTCGACCTCAGCAATACCGCACCGGCTTCCTTGCCGATGAGGATTTCAGTCTTCCCTGTCAGGTATAACACATCCCCTGTATCGAAATCAGGTACCGTAATCCCAGCGAAGGGGTTCATCTTAAGGTTGCCGAGACTTTCGTACATTCTGTTACCAGAATATTCGGGGTATACGATCACGGCTCCTGATTCATCGTTTGAGATTACTCGGACGAAACCAGCGGGTCCTCCGCGGTGATTTGTATCCACATCCTCCGAACCGTCAGAGGAGGACATGAAAAACATATCAGCTTTGTTGAGCAGCGATAACGCTTCTGGTGGAAGTTGAGACGAGTCTGAGATAAGTTTTGGCTGCGGCGTGAACGGAACGATGCGTTTCGAGTTAAGATATTTAGGACAATTGCCTGTAGATTGTTAGCACTTGATCGTGGGAGAGCAATTTTGGTGGATTTACATACCGACACTCTTATTGATGCTCACAACCAATTGCATCTGACCAACCCCTTTCTCTCTATCACCGTTGCCCTCCATAGCACCAGCAATCATATGCCCATGCAACTTAACTCTCATCCTCGACTCAAGATCAATCGTCAACCCGCCCACCATTCTTCCCTCTCCTTCCTCTCTCACAATCTCGCCTTCATCCGCACCCCCGATTAAAGCCTCAACAACAGGATCAAACCTCCTATCCACAGCGGTCTTAATCCCAATCACATTCTTTGCAACCGGTCTCCCAAACCCCGGATCTCCTCCCCAGATCGTCGTCCACGGCCGATCCTGATCATCCAATGTCCCGAGCGCCAGTAACGGAGCGCCTTGGACCATGTATCCCGCACCAGGAGACAAGAATGGCGAATTCGGATTCCCTTGTCCTGCTACATGCATGATTCTATGCATCTCCTTCTCGCCTTTATTCCAAGGCAGACTCCTAGATCCGAACGACATGTCGTAGGTATTATGTGAAAAAGACGAGGGGAAAGATATGGAACTATTCAAGAAAGGGATCGTTGAGATGTATGATGAAGTTAAGACCTCCATCTTGGGCAGTAGGGGTGGAGTATATATCAGTTGAGTGAGGCCGGATCAAGCTTGGTGTGGTTGGTGTGAAGTGACGATGATGCATGACAAAGCAAAGCAATAGAACATTCCTGCACAACTTCCGCACACCCTCGACGTCAATACAAGCCTCAAATTAAACCCCAGCTCTTCCCCGGAGGAAGAGAAAGAGACAAAGCCCAAGCTCGTTACGAGGAGCTGGGGTTTGTGGGTGTTGCTCAGTACTAAGCAGCTGGTGCATGGTCGGGATTTGCGGGATTTGCTGGTCTTTGCTTACGGGATTTCGCCAAGCGATGCAGGCGGATGTGGAATCAGTGAGAGCGCTTCGAGGATCGTTTTATTGGTACTTGACTGCATGTATCGGGGAAGGCTGATGGTTATTAAGTCAGTGGTGGTTGATGATGGAGTGGTAATGTGATTGATGGAGTTACGCAGTGTATGCAGCACTAAGCCACCAGATCATGCGGTGGAAGGGAGCCTGGGAGTACAGATTTCTTGAGAACTTCATGCAGCTAGCTACCTTGCTAATTCAATACCCAATCAACAGTTTCGGCCTGAGCTTTGCATTCGCCGCATTCTCCCCCCTTTTACCGTCGCTTAACTCTACTCGAAGGAGATATCGAACCTGCCTTCGATAGCGTATCAAATCAAAACTATACAACAAGACATCAGAGGAGATGTGCATCAAAAACATCGAAATCTAAAATCAGAAGTCTCGAGGAATCCATTCTTCAGAAGTCAACCATCAATCCTTCGCTCTCGTCCTTGATCCTCGCATTCCCACCTAAAATCTCATCCTCACTAACCACCTCTCTCCTCCTCTTCCCAAGTCCCTGCTCAGCAGTCTCCTTTATCACCTTCTCCCAACTCCACTTCCCTCCCCCTCAACCCCACAATGGCCTTCCTCAAATCCCCAACGATCAACCACCGTCCCTTCTCCTCACCAACCTAACTTCTCCCCGATCTTCCCCACAAACCCACAAACCCTCCAGCTCTCCATACAACACAAACAAATTCTCCTTGGCCAGTTTCCGCTGCTCTCATACCGTTCCTTCAAATCCTTGACAGGAACATATATGAAGTGCTGCGGACTTGTCCCATCAAACTATAAGCGGTTTCCATTCCCCAGACCCTTCACTGCCTTTCACGGGCCAATCAAATTTCTCCCCAGTTTCCCTATCGCATCATATGAAGAAGTCGGTCGTATCGAATCATCAAAAGCGATTTGGGACAAAGGATATGGTAAGATCTTACGTCTCGGTCAGTTTTAGTTGTCGTAACGAGACTTTTTTGGCCTGGGTAGCGGAGACTGGTGGGTTCTGTGCAAATTTATCACTTTCGCCCCGTTGAAAGAGATGAAAGGGAGAAGGGAAAGAAAGCCGGTGATGCAAGATGGGCGTCTAGTAGGTCTAGCCTGCAGTAGAAAAGGAGCTGGAGGTCTTGACTCCTACAGGCAAAAGGGACAAGGAGGCCTGTTAATAAAGTAATGAGAAAGATACAGTGCTTTGAATCGACTTTTGGAGAAGTGTGAAGAGGGGCAAGGGAGGCTTGGTGCACTGTAAGACAAGGGTAGCAGGTAATGGTTAACCAGTAGTTGTATGTCTGAGACGAAATCATTGCGTAGGATGAGATCGGGGTTAGGGATGAAATAACGGCGCTGACAGGACTAAGTGTTAAAAAATACGAGGCAGTCAGTCCATGAAAAGGAGGTGGAAGGGTTTCCAGATATCACATCTGACCACTGAAAACAGAGAGCTCCCAGACGCCTAGCCAGGCACAGCTTTCAAATAGAAACGTCCAACGGACTGGAGAGTAATAATGGATTGTCATTTCAAGTCTGGATCCTATTCCAGGAAAAAGGGGAGACGCTGGGAAATGCCTCCAACCCTGCCTCTTGCATTACAAGTATCATACAGAACCAGCCCTCCCGTCCCATTCTCATCCGTCCCAAGAATTAAAAACGCCACCGCAACAAAAAAAAAAGCCCAAACCCATAATAACAATAGAAGTAGACGTAGAAGGCCGATCTAAGAACCAAGCGCAAACCGCCTCTCGAACTCCTCGTACAGTTTCGGACTTATCTCGTCGCTGCTATTACCCTCTACCTCCCACAACACGCCCTTCTTGGCGTAGTGCTCTAATAAAGGTTCGCTCGTCTCTTTGAATTTCTCTAATCGTGCTTTCCATGTCTCCTCGTCGTCGTCTTCGCGCTTTGTCAGAGGTTCACCTGTCAGGTCGTCTTTCCCGGGTACTCTCGGTGCATGGAATGTGGTGTTGTATGATCGGCCTGAGGGGGCATGTATCCATCTTCCCGCGATCCTCTCCAAAATAACCTCGAAAGGCGTCTTAAGGGATACCACAAGATTGATAGGTATCAAGGCGTCTAGTTGCGTAGCTTGTCCGGCGGTTCGGGGGAATCCATCGAGTATGAAGGATGCCGAGGGGTCGTCGGAGGTTTGGGGCGGGGGATATATGTTCGCGAGAGAGGGTTGCTCGACGTAGAAATCGGTATCGAAATCTTGATGCGCGGCGGCCGCAGAGGTTGAGTTGAGGGTTAGGGGTTGTTGCCCGGCTGGGAATAACCATCCTCGAGTCTTGAGTTCGTGGAGGATCAGACGGAGAATCATTGCGTCGGGGACGAGGGCGCCGGACTTCATTGTACTTGCGGCCTTGATACCTGTTTATCTATCAGCAATGCTTTGGAATTGAGACAAGATTGAAAACGTACCGAGAGGAGTTTGATTCTTGACATTGTCTCGCAGAAGATCTCCAGAGCTGATGGCGGACAGCTGAGGAAAGCGACCAAGAAGTCTCTCTGCTTGGGTACCTTTCCCAACGCCCGGTGCGCCGACCAAGATAATGCGTGCAGCTTTGGATAACCTCATGTTTTTCTATTCTTCTCAAAGCCCGGTATGCCTTTGTTGATTCTCCTAAATAGGGGGGAGGGTGCTTCTTGTCTATCTTGTCCGTTCCTTGGGGCCGAAGCTCGAGTCCGGTGCAATGGGTCGATCTGACTTGCGCCTGCGCCTGGCAAGCTTGACGATTGTCTACAGCAAACCTCTGAACGCCGATACTAAGATATATCCATGGTGAATACTGGAATAGGGAGAAATTGAAGAGTGAGGATATACGAAGAGTGAAGGAGAGAAGAAAGAGGTGTTGTTACAAAGACAGTCGGTCTAATAGATGGGATGATTGTTGATATCAACCGAAGACAGACAATCACAATCTAAAAAATGATGCGATGAGCGGGGAAAGCAGGAATCACAGCACCGACCATATCGCCGGGCGCCGAACCGAGTTGAGCTGGGCTGGCTGCTGATTTGGTTGAGCTCCGCCAGCCATTAGTCTTGGCAACCCCAGATCCAACAGCTTGATGTTGAGGATCGTCTTCTTACCCCTGAAACTGTACCTGAATGCGTGTTTGGAACAGCTAAATTGTCGGGATAAGCAAAGCATATTTTGTAGAACGATCTACCTCGATGAAGATCAAAATAAACAATATTCGACGGAATATGCCCCCTTCGAGACTTCTGCAGGGGAGGGGAATGACGTCCGCATGTGGCGAAATCACGTGGCTGCTGAAATCTTCCAGAATGTTTATTGGAACACATGTCTGTCCGTCTGCTGTGTCTCGGTCCGTCCGCTCTGTAAGCACATCGCTGAACACTCCCTCATCAACTTACAATGTTATCCACTTGATTCTTCATCGCCGTTGAGAATCCCGTCTATTTACGATAATTGTTGCGACCATACCATACCAGCCGAAGAGTCTTGTTGACGAGACATTCGCTATTGACCATGAGCGCCTCTTCAAGACTGGTCCGCAATGCGGCGCAATCCTCATTCATGGGTGGAGGTAAAGCACTCCTGGCTCTGGAGATACTTCTATAGTGTTGTGCTAATAGGATGACCATGTAGCTCGTGCTCTGCCTCGAACCGGTCCGTCGTCTGCCTATACAGCCTACCTCCGTCGCAATGCACGAAACATGCCAGCGATGATGCCGGCTTTGGCCATCCTCATTCCTCTCAGAAGCGTTTCGACCGATACACATACACATGGACCTGGTTCGAATGTCCCGCCGCCAGGATTCAACGCCCAGCAAGCAAAGAAGCCGCTGAAAGACTCTGAGAATCCACCCAAGGCCAACACAAAGGAGGCATTAAACCAGGCAAAAGAAGAGCTTGCACCTGTTCCAAACGACATCGCAACTGCGGTTCCGAAGACAGATGCTACGGAGTCTCAAAGCTTTTCGGAGTTAGCGGGCATAAATGAGAAAGCGGTTGAGAAGAAGGATGTGAAGAAGGAAGAGAAGAAGTTGACCCTGGGACAGAAGATCAAAAAGGAGGCTCAGCATTATTGGGATGGAACGAAGTTGCTGGCAACGGAGGTCAAGATCAGTTCACGATTGGCTATCAAGATGGCTGCTGGATACGAACTCAGCCGAAGAGAACACAGGCAACTCCAGAGAACAGTTCAGGATATCGGACGACTGGTTCCCTTCTCTGTATTCGTTTTGGTTCCATTCGCCGAACTTTTACTTCCAGTTGCGTTGAAGTTGTTCCCCAACCTTCTACCCAGCACATACGAAGGACAGTCATCGAAAGACAAGAAGGCTACCAACCTCAGAGCCACCCGGAAAGAGGTCAGCAACTTCCTTCGAAATACCTTGAAGGAGACAGGATTGCCTCTTAGCCCGGCAAATGCTCAGAGAGATGAGTTCACGCAATTCTTCCGCAAAGTCCGCGCAACTGGGGAGACTCCTTCGGCTTCCGAGGTTATCAATGTCTGTAAGATCTTCAAGGATGATTTGACCTTGGACAACTTGTCTAGACCACAACTGGTGGGAATGTGCAGATACATGAACTTGAACACTTTCGGAACCGATATGATGCTTCGATATCAGATTCGTCATCGTATGAGACAAATCAAGAGAGATGACCGTGCCATCAGCTACGAAGGCGTTGAGAGCTTGTCAGTCCCAGAACTTCAAATCGCCTGCTTGAGTCGTGGTCTCCGAACCCACGGTGTCTCTCCTGGCCGTCTACGGGATGATTTGCAAGCCTGGTTGGATCTCAGACTCAAGCATGGTGTTCCATCAACACTCTTGGTGTTGAGCAATGCATTCATGTATGCTCAAGGCAAGGCTGACTCTGAATTCAACACCCAAATTGATGCTTTGACTGGTGTCTTGTCATCTATTCCGGAGGAGTTGTTCCACGAGATTGAACTCGAGGTTCACAATGCAGAGGGAGCAGCAACCAACAAGCAACGTCTTGAGGTTCTCAAGGAGCAACAAGAGCTCATCGAGGAGGAGAACGAGCAAGACAACGAGAACAAGACTTCCGGCCGAGCCACTCCTCGTGACGATGAAGATATCGACGAGAAGGAGGAGCGCAGACTACAAGCCGCATCCACCGATGCCGAGAAGAGTTCAGTCAGCGAGGCAATTGAGGCTGAGAAGGAAGCTGCCGAGGTGAAGAAAATGGAGGCTGCTGCAGAGAAGAAGTCTTCCTAGACTCTTAGCCAGCGCATATGCGACTACCCGCAGGTTTCCTTTGTTGTTATTGTATAGCATTCTGGGATGGGGCATGCATGGATAAATGGACGGGAACAAATCTTAGAGAACAGAGAACAGAAACCCCGCTAGAATTGCTGAAATTCTGTTAAATCAGCATTGTAAAAGATTCAATGAAAAAAATATCCAACTCATCCAATGTGCCTTCTCATATTGACGTCGTAAGTCACACATGTGAAGTGTTTCGGTTTTCAACTGAGTCAGCTGTCGTCGTCTCTTTGGGCTCGCCAAGCGCGGGCAGGGCAGGGCAGGGAACCAGGCTACAAGGCGCGGATGCCCTCAATGACGACGGCTCAAGCTTTGCAAGCTCCTAGCTCATTCAACCACAGCTTCTTGTTTACTTTCTAAGCTTCTTCAAAATATGACATACAAGCGATCATAGATTCAACAAAGAAACAATCTCCACCTATTCCCAACCTTACATCTCCAGTCACTGAATCCAGCTCTTGCGCCCGACATCCCGACTGCCCCGCGCAGATCCGCCGTCGAGATGGAGAACGACGACTTTGCCAACATCTCATGGCAGAACGACCCAGCCGGCCGTGGAGGGAGACCAGTTGTTACCAGTCCCGGGGGTGAAGCTGAGGATGATGGGTCGGGAAATACAAATGGCAAGAGACGTGGCAGTGGTGGTGGACCGCTTGGGCGACATGCGGATGCGATGGATCTCGCGGGCGTAGGAGAAGGAGTTTTGGAATGCACTGTCACGCAACCCATCAAGGAGAACGATGGTACAAAAGATGCCTACGTCTCATATCTGGTTACCACCAATGTCAGTATGGACGTGTTACGGTTCCTACTCAAAGCTGACCCAGCCAGACTACCTTCCCCTCCTTCCAGAAGCCAACAACGACTGTTCGCAGACGGTTTACCGATTTCGTCTTCCTATACAAGACATTGAATAAGGAATATCCAGCATGTGCGGTCCCTCCGTTACCAGATAAGCATAAGATGGAATATGTCCGTGGTGATCGATTTGGTCCAGACTTTACTCAGCGCAGAGCCAACTCCCTCCATCGATTCCTCGCCCGTTTGGCACTTCATCCTGTGTTGCGGAGGAGTGCTCTACTTATCATATTCCTCGAAAGCACGGACTGGAATGCTACTATGAAATCCCGGCCCCAGCGAGGAGGTTCCGCTTCTGAGCAAGGCGCTTCAGGAGTCTTCGACAACTTCACGGACACATTCATCAACGCCTTTACCAAGGTCCACAAACCAGACAAGCGCTTTATCGAAGTGAGAGAGAAGTCCGACAAGCTCGACGAGGATCTGGGACATGTGGAGAAGATCGTAGCAAGAGTAGCCCGCCGCGAAGGCGATCTGGAGACGGATTTCAAGGAACTAGCCGAGCAATTCC
Organism: Leptodontidium sp. MPI-SDFR-AT-0119; assembly: GCA_020726505.1. Lineage (NCBI taxonomy): Eukaryota > Fungi > Ascomycota > Leotiomycetes > Helotiales > Leptodontidiaceae > Leptodontidium > Leptodontidium sp. MPI-SDFR-AT-0119. The sequence continues at coordinate 269,892 of JAHLEZ010000013.1, read as the reverse complement.
AAAAGCTGGTTTTACTAGAACCCGGTGTTGAGGAATCGGTCAACCACTTCGCTCACAGTGTGGAGGATACCTCTGGCGGTATGAGGCGGTTGAAAGAGCACACGGATCAGGACTACCTTGGCAGTCTCCGGGACATGCAAGCCTACAGCTCAGCAGTCAAGAACCTCCTCAAAGCACGGGAACAGAAACAGCTCGATTTCGAGCAGCTGACTGAATATCTCACCAAGAATACCTCCGACCGCGATATTCTCGCCGCGTCTCACGGCGGCAGCACCGGTGGTCCAGGGGGTTTCATCCAGCGCAAGATCGAAGACGTACGGGGCGTGGACCCCATCCAATCGAAGCGCGAACGGCTCCGTCGTCTAGAGATCCGCATCGAGGAACTTACCCGTGAGGTCGAGGAGGCGAAGAAGACGACTGAAGCGTTTGATGAGGAGGTCGTGAGGGAGGTGCAGGATTTCGAGAGGATCAAGCGAATTGAGTTCAAGACCCAGTTTGGGGGGCTGGCAGATGCGCATGTGGAGTTTTATGGGGAGACGATTGAGATTTGGGAGAGGTATATTAGGGAGGCTGAAGCTCTTGGGGCGCCGATTGCTTGATTGGGTGGAAGTTGTGGCTGTGGCTGTGGGCCGGTGAGAGTGAGAGACAGGAGCGTGATGATAATACCTATGCTGTTTTGTGACGTTTCTGAAAAGGAGAAGCGTTTTATCTTATTGAGGTTTGGGGAATCGATTGATTGATGGGGAAGATATGGCGTTTAGAGTGCCCAGGATGGATGCATGCATGCATGCATGAGGCTTTGGTCCGTAGGCTGGCTTGTGGAACGAGCAATGGACTTCTACTGTAACCATCTCATCAATCATCCGCTTTCCCAGTTGTCTTCTTTCTTTGCATTTCACTCAGTATACCCAAAATCTGATTCGTTGACGTAGATCTCGCTTAGTGGTTGGAGATACTCATCCTTATGGAATCATATCATGACTACATACTCACAGCCACAACAGCAAGAGGAAGAAGACTGCACCATAGTACGCTCTCAGGAGACCTGGGAATTGGGGCCTCAGGCCCTGAAGTTTCCACGGGGTGTTTAGATTATTTTAATTAGGATGGTTTACTTTGTCTTGCTACTTTGCAGTTAGCTGAACGGGAGACGAAAGTTAGTTCAAGCTCTCAGCCGCCAAAATGAAGGGCCCTCGCTTAAGCTCAAAAAGCCATGTCAACAGTGACCCAGCCTCGATATTTCTGGAATCCTGTGTTTCGATCTATAAATCTCATCCGGGAACTTCTTTCGATGATGGAAAAAAAAATGTTGAAAACGCCTTCATGTTATTAGGAGCGCCAATATCCGCGATATCACTTGGATCGAACTTATTGTTTTAGCCGCTGATAGTTGATTCATGGTTTACAAAGCTAGGTCTACAAGGCAGGCGACATACAGGATCAGTCTGCCGAAATCTCGCTTGATTGAAAGATAATTTGAGGTGCAGATTGAGATAAGAAGGCTCTACCAAATGCTTCGCCATGGTCCCCCCGTCCCAGACAACTCTTAATCTGCCCATCAAGAATAGTTCAAGGGCTGTAAATGCTCCACTCCATCAAGCGTAGTCGTAAGAGATCCATTTGCAGAAAAGATATTCAACATGGCATCGATCTCGGCGTGAAATCCACCGGGGCTTGTCTTCTTGGTGCCAAACACCTCTCCCGTCTGGATGATGTCCGAAAACCAATCGATATGCACGAGGAAGTAATTCGGCGGCTTGACTGACGAGGTGGCGTTCTCGTAGCCGTCGAGAATATGTCGATAGTCGTCGCTGAAATTGCTGTATCTGATTGCGACGCTCGAGGAGCCAAGCGTGACGTCCGCGGATCCATGGGCTTTGCCGTACAGTGTGTAGTGTCCGGGTTCGAGAGTCCCCTCGATAGGTAAGGTGGCCCCTGGCGGAAATGGCGTTGCCCACGGGATGATGTCCGGTATCTGAAAAACTGGAGCGGGTTTTGTTGGAGCACGACCGATTCGTTTAGCGAGCATGACGCGATAGTTGGCGCCTCCTTGAGCGGTAGAAACTGGGCATGGGAGTGGGTTGACTCCTCCACAGGAAGGAGAGGTAACGAGGGCTTGCCAGTAAACAATCTTAGTGCTATCGAGAGAGAACCCAGCGTCGGCCCGGCCATTCCAGTTGGGGTCATTGATTGAGCCACTCTCGAGGTTGCCTGCTGTGTTTATCCGTTGTCCGTAGTAGTTGACCTCGCTGCGATCACCAAAGTGGTCGAGCAGAATGGGTTGGAAAAAGCGGCGAGGGCCGTTGTTCCGGGTCGATACTGCAAGAAGTGTGACAACCGCATCTATGATGGGTGGAATACCTCGCATTCCAGCCATCCACATCTGACGATCCGAACCACGGGTGTCCATGATGAGAAAATTTTGATTGTCGGCAGAAGAGACGACGGGGTCCACGTATTCGGGATGGCTCGTGATGCGGCGTCTGACGCCAGTGACAACGTGAATGCCATAGAGGTCGACATTATTTGCCTCCACATTGGTGCCCAAATGGAGAATTTCGTCTCCAGTACCAGACCAACCGCGGAGCTCGCCGAGTGTGATGGGATTGGGGTTGATCTTGAGCTCGTTGCCGTCTGCGTATATTGCAGGAGTGCTGTTTGCTTTAGCGAGAACGTTGACGTTGACAAGGTCATATCGGGGCACGCGAAGGGAGCCATGAGTAGGTTTGGCGTTGAACTGGAGCTTTCCTGTGTAGGTGGATTGGCCATTGCTAGACAAGGAGCTCCACAAGATGTGCGTGTCGTCTGGATGAAGACGCATCTCGCGTGGAGCACCACCAGCGGCTGTCGCATTGGTCGAAACTGGCCAAAAAATGGGATATATGTTGGTGCGCTCTGGGGTACATGATGAAGCAGCAAGCAGTTGGCCATTGCAGTCGAGGATGTTGTGTCCCCACAGAATCTTGGTACCTCCCCGAAATACGTGAGGATAATCGATCACAGGATCAAGAGACTGTTTGTTTGCAGCTGGCACAGAGCAGCTCATACACTTCCATGCATCGCCATTTGGAAAGTTTGTGCCGTCAGCAGTGATCAGTATGACCTGGGCACCCGTATAGATACTGGCAGGATCGGGGGCTGCTGGAGCACCGGTGAAGTTGACACTGACAACGACGTGTCTACCATCTGGAGTGAAATCACCGGACTGGAAGTCATAGTTCTCTTGATAGTATATGCAACCAGTACGGCGTGGATTGATAGACGCAGTACAGGAGCCTACTTCGGTTGTGTTGATGGCCGGTGGGAGTGTAAGCTGAGTGATTTCGAAGAATTCTGGTCTTGGTGGATCCGGAACCGTGGCAGCAGCGACTGTAGCAGCATAGAGGACGGTCAGTGCTCGTTTGAAAGACATTCTCGATCCAGCTCTAATTTTTGTCAGTGTTGTCACGTTCGGTTTCGGATGAACATACCTCGCTCAGGTCTGCTCTTGTCAGCAGCCCGTGTCTTCTTCACTTGGATGGCTGGTGATGCAACAGATTGGTCTGCGCACTGCTTGCTTCTTATAGTCACTCGATTCGAAATATCTTTCTCTGCTAGTACATCGTTTTTTGTCACACTAACTCGTTTTTCCGCGTTCTAATGTACCGAGATACAATGGACAGTGGCTTCTCACCAGCCCTTCAGCATGTTTAAGCTCGCTTTGTGGATTTTCAATATCCGACCCCAGAAGACCGAAATATTTTGACGAGGTCTAATTAGACTTAGCTTGTGGGGTAATGGGTCATACTCCAGGTTCGAAGACGGATGCTTCACTCAATTTAGGACTCTCCCTTTACTCCGTCACACATGGCCTCGAAATGGGTCTTACTACAGGGATATCTGATGAACCGATCTTCACGAGTCACTAGCCCAGAAAGCTCACAAACGACCTCGGTTGGTCAAGACTCAGCATCTCGCCTGTGCTCCGACGACAAGGTTTTGCCCTGGCCTCCTGGACCTCCTCGTTGGCTGCAAGATGTTAAGTTGTTCAACCCCTTAAGAAGAGTAACTATTGACTGGCCGTATCCGTATGCGTATCGTAAGCGACCTTATTCGACGAGGGGCTAATGCTCCGCGGAATATCCCTTGCTGCAGTTACTGTACTATTCCCTGTCGTGCTTCAGCGATTCACGGGTAAACATCAACAGGGGGCACTGGCTACAAGTGACAAGCCACACGGCGTGGGTACGGATAAACCCCCTAGTTAGACACGGATAGTTCGCAACTGATATATCCCACCTTCGGACAAACTTTGTGAGACATTCAGTAGCCGAGTAACTGAGTTTGTCTCTTGACTCGTGGTGTTTTCTTCGCCTCGTCCACTTCATTGTTCATCTCCAGGTGGAGTCAAAATTGGCTATTGCTTATACATGTTTGCGGGGTTCGTTGTCAACTCCGCATCCCCTCATTTTGGTTCCCGTCCCTGCGTGCTCAGGCCCCTAGTATGGTCCATACCATTCCCTCGGGAGGAGGAAGAGTGAGACTGATCTGGCCAGACTAGTCCAGGAAATGTTGGAAGCTGGCATGACTTTCGTCCTATCTCTATCCGAAGGGGGTGGCATGGCCAAAAGCCATAATTCCAGAAGCCATAAAGAGTTCAACGTCTCCCCCTTGTTGCAAAGGCACATCTGCATCGCTCCTCCACATCATCTCGTTGCAATTATAGTCCTGTTTTGTAGATCTCTTGTTGGTTCACCGTCAACCTTGAGCCGGCCAACAATCGGCCGTTCATTCACACTATGACTTCTCAACCCACCGGCGAGAAACCTGATACCGTCACCGATCACCACGAGTTCGGGGATGATGTCAAGAACTTGGATGCTGTGGCGGACGCTGCAGTCCAGGGCCAGGCTATCACAGGCTACGAGAGCTTGACGCCATGGGAGACAGTTAAACACTTCAAGATGGCGACAGCAATATGCTTTGCGGCCGCATTCAGCGCTGCCACAGATGGTTATCAGATTGGGTTGGTTCTTATCAAGTTTATGTATGCTTGGTCTGTGGTGCTGACAGGTTATCTAGTATCAACGCCAGTATCATTGCCAACAAAGGATTCGTCAGGCAATTTGCAACTTCCAAAAATGCCAATGGTTCCCCCGCCCTCGACGCTCCCGTTCTCAGTGGCTGGGCTTCTATCATGTCTGTTGGCCAGATCATTGGAATGATCGGATTGTCTTTTTGGACGGTCAGATTCGGCAGGAAAATTGCCATGTACACCTACTGGCTCATACTGGTTGCCTCGATTATCGCCGAAACGCGAGCCCGCAGCTGGGAAGGCTGGTTGATTGGGAAACTTCTTGCTGGTATCGGTGTTGGTTGTCTTCAATCCACTATTCCAGCTTACATTTCAGAGTGCGCTCCGCCTCGTATTCGAGGTGGCTTGTTGATGCTCTACAGCTTCTGGTGGACCCTTGGCTCTTTCTTCGCTCAGGTGGCTCTGAACAGTCTTAACACGAATAACCCTCACAATTACCTCAACCCCTTATACTCCCAGTGGGGACAAATAGGATTGATGATCATAATCTACATCTTCCTACCAGAGTCCCCGGCATGGTGCGTTACAGCTGGCAAAATGGAACGTGCTAAGAAAGCTCTTTCGTACCTCCATCGTGGTGCCGAGAACTTCGACGTCGATGCACAATTGGAGATCATCCTGTTGAATGTCGAGCATGAGCGCGCTCTATCAGTCGAACAACGAAGAGAAAAGTGGTACAACATCTTCCGAGGTGTTGACGGTCGTCGAACTGTGACCACCTTGTGGACCAATCTCAGTCAGCAATTCATTGGTCTCTCCCTATTCGGCACTTTTGGCACGTATTTCTTCCAGCAGGCGGGTCTCAAAAATCCCTTCAGAATCAAAGTTATCACTTCAAGCATCCAGATCGCTACCGTCATTGTGGTTGTTTTCAGCGCTGATAAAATCGGCCGTCGATACATTGCTTGCTGTGCTACAACTCTTTCTTGGCTTGCCTGCGTGGCAATTGGAATTCTAGGGGTTGTACCATCTACCAATGCCTCCACTTATATATTCATTCTTTTTGCTTGCCTTTGGAGTACGTACATGTCATTTTACTTATCAGCCCTTATTGTTGGAATATCTACTGACTTTCGTTAGATGTCGGGCTAGCTGCCAATGGCGCAACAGGCTGGGGATTCATTGGGGAAATTTCTTCCCAGCGTCTTCGTCCATATACAGCAGGATTCGGTGCCGCAGCAACCTGCGTTGTTGGTGTTATCATGGGTGTCCTTGTCCCATACATGACTAATGTAAACAAATGGGGCTGGGGCCTAAAGACTGCCTGGTTCTACGTTGGAGTTGGCGCACCTTTCATGCTCGGCATGTGGTACTTGATTCCAGAGACGAATGGGTAACCTTAGAACCTACATCTTAGGGGAAACGGAAGCTAACCTTTCTGCAGTCGCTCAAACGCTGAACTGGACGAGCTCTTTGAGCGTGGCATCAAAGCATGGCGATTCCACAAAACCGAGACTGCGACCCAACGCATTCTCAAGGATCAGGATACCAACTAGGCGGTCAAGAGCTGTTCAATTCCTATGAACTGTTTCTGGATATGTGGTTATATGATTCAAGCTGGTTCGATCAAATATTTGGGGATGCAATGTTGAGCTGGTCAGTAGGACAAATTGAGGCAAATGCTTGGAGCTCATAATCCGTAGCTTGTTTCTGTCAAAGTGAACACTTCATCAATCTATTTGTTTGATATTTCTTGTGGATGTCGAACCGGCTTTTCCCCCTTCTACTAATTTTACTGACCGTTCTGATCTATTCAATACTTGGTGACAATTCCTAATGCTATCGATCCTCGTTCGAAACTACTCTGTCCACCGTGTCACCTTGTACCTCGTTTATGACTGTAAATTGTCAAAGACTTCACTGAAATTATGACGGCTGATCTACCCTCTCTTCTTTGGTTGGCCAAGTTGATATTTGGTGCAGTTGGCTTCAGTGTAATCATTTCTACCTGCACTCCCCCACCACGCTCCCTTCCCCAATGACCCCGCGAGAGAGACCAAATACGTAGGCTCTGACGCATCTTGAATCTCATCCAAGTATTCGGGCCTACTGGATTCAATGATTCTCTTGGCACAATGACCTTAATGTGATTCGTTTATTATCGAATGCAAATGGTAATTTTCAGGACATTAGGTTGTTTCTATGGCAGAAATGTATACCAACCAAAACATCAATAGAATGACCTGCAAGAAAATCTACGCCCAAGTCTAGCTACAAGTTCTCAAACGCCCGTCCTTCTGTCTAAAGTTTCACTGACTTTGCTCTTCGGTTCTTGAATGTGTTCTTCAGATAGGACGCCGATTTCTTTGGTGTTCTCACAAGGGTTTCGTAATCTACATGTACGATGCCGAATCGGGCGCTGTAGCCGGCGGACCATTCTACAAGCATTTGATGTTAACACAAGAGCGAAAATGAGCAGTGTTATCAGAATAGACATACCGAAATTGTCCATTAGACTCCAGACATAGTAACCACGGACTAGTACACCGTCCTCGTAGATGGCTTGCGAAATTGCATCAAGGTAGAGGCCAAGGTAGCGCATACGGAACTGATCATCTATCGCCTGCTCCACAGTCATGTTGTTCTCTCCCGGACAAGGACATCCATTTTCCGTAATGACGATCGGTGTGTTGTACCGCTTCCATAACCAGTTGAGTAACTTGCGAAACCCGTCGGGAGCAACTCGCAGCCACATCATACCAGACATAGGCCCGATCTCCTTGCCCTCGCTGTTGACAGCACCCTCCTCCACATTTCCTGTGATGTCATCGTCTGCAGGCGGATCAGGCAGAGCTCGCGCATACTTCGTTGAATAGTGGTTCAAGCCAAAGAAGGCATTGAGATGAACTGATTTCCGCAGCATTTTGAGCTCATCAGGCGTGAAGGTTGGAAGGCGAGAACCTAGTTGAGCACGCATTACGGCAGGATAATCTTGCCCCAAGAAAATAGGGTCGGCGAACCAGCCGAAGTAGAACTCCATTCTGCGCGGCGCGGCCTCTTGGTCTGCTTTGCTGTCTACGTCAAAGGGCTCGTACATATGACCGTTCAGAACGATAGCCGTACTACCACCTTGAATTGAACGAAACTCGTTTGCATAGATCTGCGCAACAGATGTGTGTGTGAGGATGATTGTGTGTCCGACTCGCCATGGTTCTGTCTTTGTGTCGAAACCTGTCGCCCGACTGTGACCTGGAGCAAGTGAGCCGCTGTGGTGTCCAAACACTGAAATGACATAGGGCTCATTGAATGTCACCCATTCCTTCACGCGGTCTCCAAACCGGGAGAAACATAGGCGGGCATAGTGTTCGAAATCGGCTCTGAATTCGACTGTGTTCAGGAAACCGCCGTATCGATCATAGAGAGCTTGAGGTAAGTCCCAATGATACAGTGTAACCGAAGGTTTGATGTTGTGCTCGAGTAACTGGTCAATAAGGTTGTTGTAGAATGAGATTCCGGCTTCGTTGACCTGGTCATGGCGCCCTCCCAACGGAATAAGTCGTGACCATGAGATAGAAAAGCGATAAACATCGAGATCCAGAGACTTCATCAACTCTACATCTTCTGGCACTCGATTGTAGTGATCACATGCGATATCAGCGTTGGCGTTACTGGTACGTGAGGGAACCAAATGAGTAAAGGTGTCCCAGATAGACTCCCCTTTACCATCCTGATTTGCGCCACCCTCAACCTGATATGCTGCAGTAGCAGCACCCCAGGCAAAGTCACTTGGAAGCGGTAGGTTTTCAACTGCTGTATGCGCTGTCGAGACCCCATTTGCTGCTAAAAAATCAACAACTTCGCTTCGTTCAAACATGTTCAACGAATGAATGGGGAGTCCAGGAGGAGAAATTGCTGGCTGTTTTGATCCAAGAAGTAAGATGTGAAAAGACAACCGAGCGTGTTGTGCTGTTTTTCAACCTTTGGATTTCAAAACAATACCGGACAGAGCCCGAGGAAGTTCAGAGGCCGAGGTGCCTGGCACATACATGCTCATGGTCGAAAATGTAAAAGTGGACACTTCGAATGGAGAAGTGCCGAGCAACGCAATAGCGGACATCGAGGAGCGCAGAAAAAGCTGAGATTACAGATGATAACCCGAGATGATCATCCGCGGCCAATAATGTTTGGATAGCAAATAGCAACTGTTTATCACGGTTCTTGAAAGTGGCTCTCCTGTTGCAAGAGTGAAGCGGATAAACTCCCTTGGCAGAAAGTCCACTAGCTCGGCAACAACAACCACCACGGATAAATGTGGCTTTGCAGGACGGGAAGCTAGTCAACGATAGCCCGATGAGGCGACTTGTTCAGCTGAGTAACTGTGATCACTCACGTTTGACTCGTGTTGTGCTGAGAACAGTGACGGGCGGAGGTGCAGCTCCACTTCCCCACCTCTCGGGTCATCTCGATCGTACATGGCAGATGCTGCTCGAAAGCACCGATGCAAACAATTCTATGAGACGCATGCCGTTATCTCAAAAAACTACGCCAAGTATACACTAGACAAACACCAACAGTACGCGCAGCTACCAAGGGTCTCGAGTTCCATGCTAACTCGACATCTTTTTCTACTTGCTTATCCGAACGCTTTTGGAATACTAAAATTGTCATCCACGTACTCGCGTACTCCTCACACGTCGAATGGTGGCTTTGAGATTTCCTTGGATATGCTTCCGGCTTTTCTATTCCTCGACTTATGTTCATTTCTCATCCTCAGTTTCCACCGGTCTGCTTCCTTCTTCCAGACAACAGTAACGAAAAATCTGTGGCAAAGACTTTGAGAACTCACACTCACCATGGCTATCATCTCTGATCTTCGTTTCGAACACTATCATCCTAATGCCACATATCTACAAGTCACCGAGGATACCACGCCACGCCTGTCATGGACATATCAGAACGCCCCTAGAAATTTCACCCAAGAAAGCTACGAAATCGAAGTTTCAGAGGTGGGGTGCGGCTCTACCCTCAAAATTCTCTCTAACACGAGGTGCACGTCTCCCATATCTCGTCTCGTTCCATGGCCTCTTGGTCGGCATCTTTTTTCACGCGAAAAAGTCTCAGTGCGAGTGCGAACCAGGGACTCTACCGGCCAAGACACACCTTGGAGTTGCCCTGTCCGTCTCGAAATTGGGTTGTTGAATCGCAATGACTGGCATTGTGAGCGCATTGCAGCACCATGGGGACCTGGCACAGAGTCTGCAGATCCCGAGCAGCTTTACCGCAAAGAATTTTCCCTGCACCCGGCGGGCGGGATCGATCAGGCTCGACTTTATGTTACTGCACAAGGAGTCTACGAGGCTGAGATCAACGGCCAGCGAGTTGGTGATTTCTTTATGGCGCCGGGCTGGACTGCATACGATGCACGCTTGCCATATCAAGTCTACGATGTCACTTCAATGTTAGTGGACGGTGCAAATTGCCTTGGGGTTCGTGTTGTGGAGGGTTGGTTTTCAGGACGCATTGGGTTTGAGGGCGGGCATCGGAATATCTGGGGACCCCATACCGCGTTGATAGCACAGCTGGAGATTCGCTATGTCAATGGGAAAGAAGAGCGTATCATCAGTGATGGGTCCTGGCAGGTTACACGTGGGCCCATCCGACTTGCTGAGATCTATGACGGCGAGAAGTATGATGCTAGATCCGAGGTTCCAGGTTGGTCATCACCGTGGTCAGTGGACTCTCTCGACACAGTAGCACCCAAAATCAGCAAGGCTGGAGGATGGGAACGTGTTAAAGTGATGGATTTCCTACCGCAAACAACAAAGCTCACAGCAGGCTTTAGCGAGCCAGTGAGACGGACTGAGGTGATCAAGCCAGTGGAGCAGATTAAATCGCCCTCAGGTAAAACCATCATTGACTTTGGTCAAAACTTAGTCGGCTATGTGCGTCTGAGGAATATCATAGGAGCTTGCGGTCATCAAATTTCCCTCTCGCACGTCGAAGTTCTAGAGTATGGAGAGATTGCAACACGACCATTGCGTATCTGCAAGGCTGTCGATATCTACACTTTGAAGGGGGGCGAAGACAGCGAGCGCTATGAGCCTCGATTTACTTTCCACGGCTTCCGTTACGTGCAAGTAGAAGGCTGGAACAATACAGTCGACCTTACTGCTTCAATAGAGGCCGTTGTCTGCCATACGGACATGAGACCAGCTGGGAATTTCGCTTGTTCTGACCTTTCGCTTAACAAGCTGTATCAAAACATTCGATGGGGAATGCGAGGCAACTTCCTCTCTATCCCAACAGATTGTCCGCAACGTGACGAGAGAATGGGATGGTCCGGGGATCTGGCTCTATTTGTTCCGGCTGCAACTATGATTTATGACTGCTTCGGTATATTAAAGAATTGGCTGGTAGATGTTGAACACGACCAGAAAGTACTCGGCGGCGTCCCGGCTATGGTGACGCCCAACTCGACAATAGTTGACCCAATCTGGTGTCGACGAAAACCATGTGCCGTTTGGCACGATGTAACCGTATTGGCTCCTTGGGAGCTGTATAGCGAAACAGGTGACGAAGCAATTCTTGCGCAACAATACGACAGCATGAAAACATGGATATCTGTCGTGCCACGCCGCGAAGCCCATGGAACCCACTTATGGGACACATCAATATTCCAACTCGGGGTACGTAGCCCCACATGTGTCTATACCTGTCATTCTAATCAGCAGTACTAATCACTCGACTTCAAGGACTGGCTTGACCCCACCGCTCCTCCTGAAACCCCTTGGAAATCAGCTACCGATGCTCAGCTAGTCGCCAATGCATTTCTAGTCCACAGTCTCGATATCGTGTCTCGCATATCAAGTATTCTCGGACACACTGCCGATCATGAGAAGTTCTCCGATGACGCACTTGCCACTCGTCAAGACTTCCAAAACGAATATGTGTCGCCGAACGGCAGACTCATCTCCGATTCTCAAACAGCCTACGCCCTTGCCATCTGCTTTGATTTGCTTACCTCTACCCAGGCCGAAGTAGCCGGGAATCGTCTCGCATATCTGGTGCACAGAAATGGATTCAGGATCGGTACCGGATTTGCCGGCACGCCATTCTTATGTGAAGCCCTAGCAAGAACGGGACATACAAATATGGCCTACTCAGCTCTACTAGAGAAGAAATGTCCATCCTGGCTGTATCCAGTAACCATGGGAGCAACAACCATGTGGGAACGTTGGGATAGCCTTCTGCCCGATGGCTCCGTCAATCCAGGCGACATGACGAGTTTCAATCACTACGCTTTTGGTGCCGTCGCGACTTTTCTCCACGAGAGGGTTGCTGGACTACAACGGCTGGCGCCTGGATGGACGAGATGCAGATTTTCGCCGTTGATAGGGGCGGATTTTTCCGAGGCCAGCTTGGAGCATGTAACTCCTTTTGGCCTCATTTCGTGTAAGTGGGAAGTGAAAGAGGTTGTTGAGGGCTCGCATACAATCACTTATGAAGCTTTGGTGCCACATGGTGTGAGCTTGGAGATTGTGATGCCACAAAACAACGGTGAGAGGACAGAGATAGTTGGAATGGGGAAGTGGGTGTTTGAGTCGCGGGTCTCTAGGGATTATGAGTGGCCAATCAAGCCACTACCGCCAAAGTCGTAGATCCACGGAGGGTTTAACTTTAGAATCCGAGCGCATGATAAAAGTTACTGGAACTCTTGAAAGAGTAAGCCCCTAGACTAGTTTCAACCTATATTTGAATGTTACAATGAATCCCGCAAAGGATACGCAACAAAATTTCCCATGATTACGAGTTCTATTGTGCTGTCTCATTTCGAATTTTCAGACCCCACGCACTTTTCATCCCTAGTTCTTCTTCTCAAGCAGCTCGACGTAGACATTTTGCGTCCCGTGAGCCCTAGTTACTAGTATTTCTGCTGTGAGCTGTTGATCTCACAAACCACTAGCCAATGAATCGGATGCCTTTGAACGCAAGTGCGCCAGTATGTGCGGGAAAAGCTCTTTGAACCGTGATGCCATTCCAGCAACCAAGGAGTCCCGATGGTGATCGATCAGCTCTAGCATTGCCGCACCTACAAGCCGTATTTTTTCTACACACGACTCGCCATTCAACCGTAGGTTCTCTAGGCTACTAGTATGCAGGACGTATAACATGTCTTCCGCAATCCGGACTTTCTGTAGTAGCAGCGCGGAGGACTCGCAGCGATGGATGGGCTGCTCGGATATGCCAGAATTGTGTGCTATCGTCGCATCAGGACGGTCGACGCTCGATGCAGAACTAGGCGACATGGTATGCAGTGGGAGGAATGTGGGCCAGAATGGAGAGACTGGATGGAAAGATGTGATGCTAGCGGACATGGCTTGCACAATAACGAGACGCAAGCACTGGTATGAGACTTGGAGATTGATCCTCTGAAGGGCGAAAGCGCGATGAAGACTCGCTGTTCTCTGTTCCTGGCCAAAGGCAAAGGTTGCTGGTGAGAAAGAGAGTGTTGGATTGACTCGTAGACAGGTTGGGGCATCCCCTAGGGATGTCTCAAAAGAAATGTAGAGGTCGCTCAGATGTGATAGTTCGGAAGCTGTTGGTGTCCGACCATTTCGGTCTTCTCCATCCTCCCGCCCCATACATCGCGCCCGTAGGGTGTCAGTCTCGAGCAGTACCAAGTAAGCAGCGCGCCAGAGATCTTGATTGAGGTTGAAGCCGGTGATCAGCGGAGGTCCGCGCTCTCCCAAGTTATCTTCAATGTAAGAATCTTCGCCTTCCAGACTTTTGGAATAGCAGACGGTAATGCCACTCTCTAATAAATACCGCCCAAGTGTGATGTGATGTTTCCTGAGAATCCCTGCTGATTTGTCGCCGGTGAAGAGCACCCAGAACAATCGACGGCATAACTGGCTCTCCACGTAATCCATATTAGCATAGGACACCTCGTCGTGTAGCCGCATTTCTTGCGCTAACGCAATTGCGGATTCTAACTCATCCCATGTTGTACGAGGTTGTCCCATGGAGTGCGTATATCCTGATTGGAAATACCGAATTGCAATCGAGGACGACGTGTACTGTTCTTTTCCACGGTAGAGCTCTAGGCTACGTTTCGACGCTCGATAAAACTTCTCTGCAATCAGAGAGCCTTCAGTGAAGATCGTGCTTGGAACAATCGCAGCTGTTATCGCGCATAAAGCCACCGTGAGCGTGAATACCTCAAGATCTATTTCTCTTCGTTCGATACCTGGGTGAAGGAGGCATAATCCAAGTTCGATTTTAGGTCGGTAGACGATAGGCATAAGTGGGTAAAGGCAGTCGAAGAAGTGATTGACACAAGATCTTGCAAGTGAGTGCAATGTGCTGTTTAGCCCAAGGCTAGACAATTCTGCTTCCAGGTCTTGGTAAACGACAGTAAATAGTTCGGAGGTTGAGCTATGTGGATTACGGGCCAAGAATGAATGTTGGGACAATGATGGGCTTTGGCTTGGTGTGTGTATAGCGTCAGGAATGACACTGCCCACAGGATCTGGAGACTGGTCAAAATGGCTACCATCTGCTGGTAGGGGAGAGGGCGGAGTTAGGTGAGATTGCCGATGACTATGGGTTAGATTTGACGTGATCTGTGTCGTAGTATGCGGCTCCAAAGTAGTCTGACTCAGATCCTCGTCGTCCTCTCCACCCGGATTGCTGTGGAATACTGGACGTGGACCTCGCTTACGTTGTTGGGTCGAGAAGCGACAAGACAAGGACCTGTTCTCGCAGTTGGCACAACTAGGTCTTCGAAGATCACACTGCTTACAGCGTCAGTTCTCATGTGGAAGGGCATGGGTTGAACAAGAGGTCAAGACATAATGCCTGCTCAATGCAAGAAAACATGTCTCCGAGACACAAAGAAATTAGTATAGACAAGCCTATGTAACGACGAGAGATAAAAGAAATTAAATCCAGCGTTTGCTCTCTTCGAGATAGGTCTGCAAATTTCCCTGGCCGGCCATAATTACCGCACAAATCTGTAGCTGGCTGCAGCTGTGGACATGCACGAAAGCCTAAAGCAGAAAAAGACCATAGATGGGAGGTCCAATTGAAGAACAGTTCGTTTACACACACCTTTATTTTCCTGGTGCGACAATAATCACAAGCCTGCGTCAATCGCTGCAAAGGTCGATCGCGAGGCATGGTTATCGATCCTCTCAGCCTTGGAGTAGGGGGTCAGATCTGGCTGCAGGTTGCAGTAGGGATGCGAGCTAGAGCGCCGAGACGTAACGGCAGTGTGCTTTCTCGTGGCTATACTCCGTCTCCAACTCTATGGCTCGCGTTGCTGTTGCTGTTGCTTCTGGGTCGAAGTGCTTGCTGCCCCTACAAATTTAATCCGCGGAGACACAAGTTCAGGTCGAGGGCCTGCGGTCATGGGTTTATCCACGGCTTGTGCTGTACCGAGAGGAAGCGGTGACCAAGCCACAAGGATTTCCCCTTCCCCTCCCCGCATTTTCTAAAATTGCGGGCATGAGCACTTTTCTCATACTTCATTCTTTACTTTACCAAACCAGTCATTCGCAACGGCAGGCATTAACGGCATTTCATGGCTTTATTTAAAAGCCTCCCAAGTATCATGAATCATTGCTTTTATGACACATGCTAGCGGAAGGGCGACATTAAGAACCTTCACAAGAGGCCTAGAAAAGCCAAGGGCAATTGTATTGTCCAGAAAAAATAAGCTCCGGACCGAGATTGACTACAGAGTAGTAAATGGAAGAATACCTCCGAAATCTTGAAGCTAGCGGTAGCAAAACTGACCTCAAAAATATTATTCAGAGGCCAAGTACTGTAATGTGCTACTGTACGCATGACACTCGCTCGATGATGAAATGTCATATACGCCTTTCCGATAACATTGTGGGACTTTACCATCTTGGTTAGCTCAATATGTAGGCCCTCGTGGAGAACCAGTTGAGGGCAGCGAGGGGTTATTACTTTTCGCTCCGAGTATCTGACTTTGCTTCGTTAGTCCTAGTATGCACTGGACAGCCAGAGCACACCTACAGCACTTAATTGTGCCTTTCTACCTCATTTCCAAAGTTAAGATCATCAAGTCTTCGCCTTTCAATTTCAGCTTCCCATCAGTCACATTACCATTCAATATGCCCGCAGCTTCAGAAGCATTCTTGGGCGGCGCGAAGATAGCACCGGAGGTCTTCAAATTACGACCAGATTATCGTGCGCTATTGATGGTCGTGGAAGGCATTCCACCAGGTCCCAGCGACACAACAAGCGAGACTCTCTTACAGGAAGCCGAATCTTCCGCTCGAGAGGCACTTTCAAAACAATCTGTTATCGATATACCGCACATCACGGCCTGGCGAGAAGCATACAAAGCCTTTGGAGCCAAGCCAAAGAAAGAGCGCAATAGCCTGGAATCCCTCATGCGTCGTGCAGAGGGAGGCCTTCCTCGTGTCAATCGACTAACCGATATCTACAATGCTATTTCGATCAAACACCAGATCCCTCTCGGAGGCGAGGACTTGGACAAATACGACGGATTCCCTCAGTTGCTTAGGGCTACCGGGCAGGAGAATTTCGGGACCAATTCAGCTGGCGAAGCTGTGACAGAGCATCCATTCCCAGGAGAAGTGGTCTGGTGCGATGATACAGGTGTCACCTGCCGTCGCTGGAACTGGCGACAGTGTTCTCGAACTGGGCTGTCCGATGCGACGACGCGGGTGTTGTTCATTTTGGATGCGTTGGAGCCTTGTTCTGATAGTGCTCTAGAAGCTGCTGCTGATGAGCTTGCTCGGGCATTGAGCAGTCTGTCGCCAGATGTGCATACATCCCGTTCGATCTTTCGAATATCATGAAGACGACAGATAATCACCTCGTTTCTTACTTGATGTACACAAGTAGCTGGGTCAACTGTACGATATTCTAGCATGGGATATATCGGTGGAGGTCGAGTTGTTGTGCTCTATGTCTTTATTCTGAAATTTCCTAGATTATGAAGCTACGTCTACAATGGTAATCAGTTCAATGGCTGTAATTTAATTTCGCTCTTCTTTCCTGCAACCTAGTCTTCTCGGAGAAGAGCTATGTAGGGTACTTTTCTTTCAGCGCTGGCTATCAACCTCGCTCGCCCTGAAGGTGGAGACCACTGTATTAGATGCCCCGCGATTTCAGACCCCAAACTGGACTTTGGGGGTTTTGCTCACGACCGAATGCCTTCATTTAGTCGGGGGGTTTCACGATATGATGTAAATAAAATCTCAATTGAAACATTGGTAACTCTCAAATCTTAACTGGTCAATTCATTCTGGGTATCCAGAAAATCAAAACCCCAATAATACTACAATTTATCTGATTGTGCAATAAGCTATTATGTAACGAGAGATAGCGATGTTGATTTTCTAGCCCCACAAAACCTCTGAATTTCGAGTCAGCATCCACCCGAGAGCAAATACTGGCTCTACCTTCACATTAAGAGACGACGGTAACAGGTTTGACGACGACACCCCAATTCAGATTTCGCTAGAATGCCTTCCTATTCCCCAGAACAGCTACGTCTCTATTTTGAGCGCATCCGCTACCCCTCGTCAGAGCATCCCACTGATCCTCTAGGATTTCTGACGGATCTACTCAATAATCAGTTGGTATATGTGCCATTTGAGACTCTGTCACTTCATTATTCTATCGATAGGCAAATATCCCTCGATCATCAAGATCTCTTCGACAAGATCGTCAGCAGATGTCGAGGGGGATACTGTCTTGAAAACAATACTTTCTTCGGGGCGGTACTTGAAAGTCTTGGCTTCAAGGTCATGGGTGTGTTCTGTCGTATCACTTGTGCTACTCGAGGGATATACGACGGAAGTTGGAGGGCGATGTATGTTCTCTTTTACCCTGTATTTCAGTCTCCATCTTGTGAAAGAATCAGAGACAGCTGACTTCTCCGCCGTAGGAGTCACATGGCCAATATTATCACAGTCAACAGCACAAGATACTTGATAGATGTAGGCTACGGTGCTGACGGGCCTTGCTGTCCACTTCCACTCATATCCGGCACTGTTCAAGCTGGACTTCCCGGCCAGCAACTCAGATTAGAGAAAAAGAATCTCCCTCAGCACACGGATCCAACTCAAATGGTTTGGGTATACTCGCAACGAAGAGAACCCGAAGAATGGCAGGAGATCTACCATTTCCCGGACGTGGAGATGTTCACTGAAGATTTCGAGGTCTTGAATCATTATGCGGTGACGAAAAGTTTGTGGTCGAAGGTTGTTGTTGCGCAGCGCTTTGTCTTGGGTGTGGGTGATGGCAAGGGTGAGGGCAAGGGTGAAGAGAGGAGGATGGAGGGGACATTACTTCTTATTCGGGATCAGCTGAAATCTAGGGTAGGGCAGGAGGAAGAGGTTGTTAGGAGTATTGAGAATGAAGCTGAGAGGATATCGGTGTTGGAAGAGGATTTTGGAATTTGCCTTGCATGGGAGGAATGTCGTGCTATTGAGGGATACGTGAGCGAGATTAAGTGATGTCTATTGAATCCACAGAGATAAGAGCTACTGGTTCTGTCTGCTGTATGCGTGGCAGACAGCGTTACGGATTTGGATTTGCTCGTCTATCTAGCTCGTTACTTATAAACTCAGGATCAATTTTCCCTTTCGCTGGTTCTGTTTTAGTATCTGAACATAAGCAATACTGCTTTAACCTGAGCTAAAGGTGAGTATACTTGAGTAGAGCTTAAGTAAAGCTTAAATAAAGCCTAAGCATCTTAAGTGCGCTTTAAGTTAGCTTACGTATTATAATATAAAATTATTTAGCTTCTTACGTGCTCTGACTCCAATCTTATGAGATATAATTAACAGCTTATAAAAATTATTCTATATTTGGAAAAGCTATAAAGTTATAAATAGTGAGTTTATGGTAAGTCGCTCCTACGCAATTTGGCACGACCCTACGTGAGGCCGATATTATGATAGGTTAGTCGTGTTCGTACATGCATTCCGTCCCTCGCTTCACAACGCCACATTTATAACTCCTTAAGATAAAAACTCAACTATTGACTTCCTTCGTCTGCCATCCCCTCCGCCTCACATACACGAAGACGAGCACAACGTAAAAACCCGCCCGCTCCCCGCCTTCCCCTTGTTCTTGTAAACACCCCAGCCGACTGGCTACAAGTACTTCAATGTTTCGGTCGTACAAAACATAGAGCTATGAACAGAGGCCACAGCTGGCGGGTGACGGAGCGCCCGAACAGAACCTCTACGCTTCACATACTTATTTTCGGTGGACTTGGTTCCATGAAGGATTGATTCTAGTACTATAGGAACTATCCCCAGTAGTATATGGTACTGCTATTGATGAACCACGTGGGAATGAGGACGAGGTGAAGGATGTTGGATCATCAGTTTGGTCGCGTCTGGAATCACATTGTGAGCCAGGCATGGTGTCCCCCCAATTTTCGTGTTCGTGTCTGCGCAGTGCGCTCGGGGCGTCTCTCGGTAGTGTCTGACTTGGCAGTGCACAGGGAATCCTGCATGGCAGCACGAGGCAGTGGAAATATTGATGTGGAAGTATATGTCTCAAACGGAGTTACCGCGAGGTGCAGCATGAAATTCAAGGCTCTCGAGCAAAGTGAAGTGCCTCTTCTCGAAGGGTGCATGCGTCCTTTCCCGGAAGTCTGGGAAATACTTGTGAAGACACATGAGGATTTTATCCCTTTGAACACACTACCAGTACGATTTCTATCAACTCAAGTCCACTGAGATTGTGTAGTGGGCGACCATGGACCAGCAATTGACCGTTACTCCTCTAACAAGCTCGGAGACAGAGCTACCTGTGAAGAAGCCTCTACTCTCCGACCACAACGCAGACATGGCCGCACAATCGGAGAAATTCTTTCCCAAATCCACCACCAATATCCCCAAAAGCACATCACCTCTTTCCAAGTTCAAGCCGCCGCTGACTGGTTCCTCTGCGAAGCCCTCAGCATAGCTGTCGCAGCGCTATCGCTAGGGGGAATAACTGCAGTCCTCATTTCTTTCAATGGCAAAGCACGCCCCCAATGGCCTATAGGCATTACGATCAACTCAATTCTCTCCTGGCTCTCCACAATAGCCAGGTCTGCTCTGCTCGTCCCGATTACCAAAGGTATCTCCCAGCTCAAATGGGCATGGTTCAGTTCGGTACAGGGAAATGAGGAAGAGAAACCTCTAGGCTGAAATGGTCAAACTAGAGGTACCTTGCTAGATCAAGGTCATCAGATACCCGGTTTGGGATTTGTCAGATCCCAGAGTCCCCTTCTATTACATAGCTTCTTTACATAATAATACTACCACAAGATTTTATTAATAATAAAACAAATTGATAGTAATAAACGGCACATACGACCGCAATCTCGGACTCCCACGGCGTCCGAGGTTCGTTTGTTTGTACTTGTAAGAGTGAGTGGCAGGTGCAATCTTCAACTGGAAAGCGATGGGAGATAATCATTGATTCATTGTTAGCAGGAGAGTCCACCACCTCAGTGTATACTTTCACCAAGACTTATCGAATTATTTCGCTGACTAGAGATTTCATGGCATTGTCATTAGCATTGCCATTATCGAGATTTGTGGTGCTGTTGTTCATTTGTTTACTCTCCAAGCGAGCCTCGCCCACCCACTTTCCAAAATATTCAGGAGGCGTGCGGGTCCTGCTCTAAAACAATAAATTCAAAGAATCCAAGAGCGGGGAGGAGTAGTTAAGCTTGCAGCCCGCGTTAAGCTTCAGTTCCAATATTTAGAATTTTAATAATGCTCTTAACAGAGGAAGCCAAATCTACATGCTAGAAGTTAAGTGCCGAACTGTTTTCAGATGTTCACTGTCACTCAGAATTCCTCTCCGTGGTATTTAAAGACCTCTCTCTGCATTCAGTAGTCAACAGAATTTACCAGGGGGCGATCGGCGATCGCAGCAGTTCTGTTTTGTATCTAAACTCGCAGGCAGCAGGCAGCTCAAATCATATTTATACTTACCTGGGCTACCGAGTTTTTTTTTCTAGTATGAATCAGACTCTTTTCTCTCTAATTTCCTGCTCTTCACAAGAGAGAGAGAGAGAGAGAGAGAAAGAGAGAGAGCGGTTTTGTTGTCATCTTCGCCTGTGCTGTCACCTCCAAACCCCCCAATCCCCATTTCTTGCAGGTGGCCACAGCCGTGTCCCAACACCCGAGGTTTCAAACCCAATTGAGCTTAAAGATTCCCACTCAAGAAGTTCTTCAAAACGCGCATTTATGAGATATTGAGATATCAAGATAGCATAGGCAAGTTTCCAATTTAATCCAAGTCTTCTTTCCCAAACATTTCCTTGTCCTTTTTGATATCATTGAAGAAGCTATTGTACGGGCTTGAGTGATCGTACTTATTTATATATCAACCAACAAACCATAACATATTCATCTCCTTGGAGAGCCGCGTTGATAAAAAATCTCCAAGACTTATTTCTACCTAATTTTTCCGAGAAAGTGAATGGATGGATACGGGGTTTTCAATATTTTGCAGGGCACAAAACAATTCAACTTCAGACTTGAAGATTCAAGATTTTTGAATTATTGTTCATGCTGAGTCTGAAGGTCTGAACTCCCTTCATCGCCTCCCCCACTTTTCTCTGTCTCACTGGTATATAAACACGCCTCAGATATATATATATATATATATTGTCCTTGACGAAAAATTGAAGGGGGTAAGAACCATGCCGCAGGGCGTGGATAATTAGTGGGAGAAGTTAGATCTTACTGTTATCGTTGATTCTGCCACTGTCATAGATAGTCATACTAAGAGCATTTCTGTCTTCTTCTAATAATAAATAAATAACAACAAATTCATCGACAGTGAATCTTTCCTCTTCTAGGTGTGCGTGCTTGTTACCTAAACACTTCCATCTGCATAGATGAAATTTTTGATCTTGAAATAATACCTACCTTCCCTACCTGCCTGCCTGCCTGCCTGCCTGCTAGTACGATTGTAATTTCACAAACACCCCCATAACCACCCACCCACCCACTCACAAAGGGTCAAATACACTTTTTGTATCTATCTCCGATAACTTATAGTCCACTTTCTAAGTCGATAGAAGGATTCCATATATATATGTATCCCTACGCCTTCCCATCCTTTCCTTTCCTTGCCCTCCCCTGCCCTGCCCTCCCCTCCCCTCATCGCAACTTGCTGAGATATCCACTAAAAAACTAAATTGAAAAGGAAAAAGGCAAAATTGGATTTTCTCATCTGTTTGCTTGTCGTTGATTTGCTTCTGAGCTCTAAGCTCTGCGTTTTTGACTGACTGACTAACTGACTGTGGGTATTTGAAATGGAATAGGAAAAATGGAAGAGGAAGGAAGGAAGGATTATTGAATGACGAATGTATAGGTGAGTGAGATGGGAATCAGACTTGCTGTCATGTGTGTTGATGTTGATGATAATATTAATGTTTACAAAAACTCTGTATGGCCTCGCTTAAATGAATCAATAGGGGTAAAGTCACCAAGATGTATGTATGTCCATTACAGCTCCCAAAGATAGAGACTGTTTAAATAAAAATTTCTTATTTCAATTCAAAAAAATATATCAAATGCACCATCCCAAGAACAGGAACGCCAAAATATGAGTTTTTGCTTAAGTTATCCAGAACCAGAACCTGAACCAGAAACCTGCGCCGCGCCGCCTCGCGTCGGGGGATACCCCCTATCTATCTATCTATCAAGACATGCATGCCATCCACCCACCCACACTCTACTTATGAAGTAACCTCTCCCCAGGCTCACCCTTCTCATTTCCGCCCTCTACCGCATCATCATTATCGTCCTCGTCGTCCGAACCAATGACATGCCTCCCTTCATCATCACTCTCTTCATACAATTTCTTCTCCCTCTCATCACCGCCCTCATCACCATCGACATACTCACCATCACTCTCATCCTCACTACCCGCCGCGAACGCATCATATAACTCGCCTGCTCGGCGCTTGTTGCCTTTCCTACCTGTCTTGCCGCCAGCGCCGTTGAGACCTTCCGCTTCATCTTCTTCAAGGAGATCGAATTCCCACTCGTCGCGGGGATTGTTGCGGAGGCGTTTGCGACGTGCGAGGAAGAAATAGACGCCCAGACCGGAGCAGAAGATGAGGATGAGGGCTGCGGCGCCGTAGATCCAGATTTGAGTCTTGGAGGAGACGCCGAAGGTGGGGAAGAAGGATGGGAGCCAGCTTGATGGGGAGGCTGTTGAGGAGGGCGTGCTTGTGCTTGTGGGAGGTGAGGCTGAGGGCACGGTGGGTTTGGTAGGGCGGTCGGGGTGGTCGGTTGGGTTTGCTGCGACGGCGGTGGAGGGTTGTGGGACCGGGGTGATGGATGTTGTGATGCCTGCGATTGTGGTGGTTGAGATGATGTCGGTGTGGTTGTCGTCATCGTGCTCGGTGGGCATAGGGAGGAGAACTGCCTTGGAGGGATCGATGGACTCGCCCCATAACTTTAGATGCCAGTCGACGAATGTTCCATTGTTCTCGTTTATGACAGTATCCTTGACGAGAACGGTCCAGGTTCCGATACCGGATTCGCCCCTGGTGGATGTTAGTAAATATCAGAATGGGAACCTTGTAAAGCTTACCAGTGGACTACGGACATGAATGTCCAGTCGACGTAACCCTCAGGAGCTGTATCGAGACGACGTGTGACCGCAATGTGACTAACAATATTGTCGGGACTTCTGAGTTCAACACTGAGATCACCTCGTTTAGTATGGTCAATGTTCATTGTGACAGTGACATGCTCAAGACGTTCAAGGTTGGCATCTTTGAGCATTTGAGGTGTAACCTCGAAAGACACCGCTAGACCTTCTTCTCCTTGGGGAATAGCCTGGTTGACATGGATCCATGGTGAATAGAAATAGGCTTGTGGCTTGACGTTCTTCCAAGTCTTGGCGGCTTCGACAGTTGCCCATGTATCAATCTTTCCGTAACCAAAAGTGTGACTGAATTTCTTGCCAATAGTGGTTGTTTGCCATTCTCCAGTCTCGAGATCAATGGGCAAAGCGGTCATCATGACCAAATATTGCATGTCTCTCCAGGTCAGATCTGGTCGGATTGACAATACTAATGCGAAGATACCCGCTGCGAGAGGAGCGGCAGCCGAAGTTCCACCGTGGCCAGCATAGCAGTTGTTCGTTCCAACATCAGTGGTGTGCTATAGACAATTAGCTAAATCAATTGAACTCGGATACTCTACTTACAATCGCATCTCCACTTCCACTGCTATAGGTAACGACCAACTGTGCCGAACATTTCTCCGAGTAGTACGGATGAAGTCCCTTTCGATCAATTGCTCCGACAGAGATACTGTATATGCTGTTGGTGTATCCATCGAAATTGCAATTATCCTCATTTCCAGCACCATTTCCAGATGCAAAGACATAAATAGATCCCAGACCATCTCGCCCATTTTGAACACCATTGAGCATTGCTCGCTTGATAAGTATACCGGGCGCATCCATAGACTTTCCATCATCTGGTGGTCCCCAAGAACATGAATAGATTTGGTTCTTCTGGAAAGCGTAATTCATGGCAATTGCTTCATCGGCATCTGTGATCAATTTGGACAAGATTCGGAGACCTGCAATCTTCGAATCGTATGCCACTCCAACACCGCAGACGTTATTCTTAACCGCAGAGATCTCTCCAGCACATCTTGTCCCGTGTCTATCATCAGAAAGGCGGGGTTTGGGTTCGGGCCCGGCATCGTTGAAATCCCAGGATCCTTCTGCGAAATAGTTGTCCTTCAAATCATCGCTGTACATATCCAGCCCATCATCCACCATTGCCACCGTTGCGTTGTGACCTGTGATTCCCTGCAGCCATACATCCGTCACATTGACGTCATGACCTAACTGGACGGGGTTGAAGAGATGCCACTGCTCTTGGAAGATGGGATCCTGTATTTCCAACGCTTTTGCAACATCTTTTAACTTTGCCATGGCGGAATCGACAGGAGCAGACTGTCGTTCTGCCACGGGAGCAGGATATCCGGCTGGTCGAGGGGGTATGATGCTTCGTTTCTCCATCCTTGGCTTCATCTTCTGCTTCTGTGCCAGCTTGACTCCCTCCAGTATATCCGATTCCCCAAGCGACCTCTTCCTCCGCCTCTTCAGTTCCGTCAGGGCTGTCCGTACTACATCGTCGTCCTGCTTATGCGTTGAGAAGATGTGATGATCTGCCAACTCCCCCAACTGGCCTTCGTGCGTCAGGCCTAACCGGACGGCAACTTGTGAGGGAGGGGTCGTAGGATCGAGATGGAGAACATAGTAGTCTTGCGCCTCGTAATTCCGAGCCTGCAGATTCGAGGCAGATGCGAGATAGCCCAGCCCGAGGAGGCCCAGCACTGAGTGTAATCTCATGGCGTAAAGTCAGTCGCTGGAGATGTGTGCGGATTATTGGAAAAAGAGAGATTGAAAAGTCGGACGAGCTGAAGTTTTGAAGAGAATGTCGTGAAGCTTTCGTTAGCAGCGTTCGCGCATTGATGGTGGATGTTTCAATGTCGTGTCCCCAGGAGGTGATTGATGTGAGGGATGGGGTAGTTAGGTAGAAGCGTCGGAAACAGTATTAGAAGGTGTACGACATGATCCTCTGGCGCAACGCAACACAGTGAATTAAAGGCGATCTGTAGAGAACCAGCAGATACAGGGCGGGAGGATGTGGTGTTGTTGATTTGCGTGTGGAGGTTTGAGAGTGTGAATCGAATCAATTGTCTGGACTTGACCTTGACTTGCCTGGTCGTCCAAGGCCACATAAGCTGGAGAAGGGTTTCATCACCTTCGGCAGAGCGCAGTCAGTGCAGTTTGCAATTCAGCCACAGCAGGGGCGAAACAAAGCCAAGCAGCGTTACCCGAGTTAGTGAGGAGACGCCACTGGCTAGGACCGATAAAGCCTAGTTAGATCTTCTGGGAAAAGCGTTCTGGAGTGGAGTGGAGATCCTAATGTGAGCTACAGAGAAGCATTTACAGTATTTTCTTATGTAAACTATAGCAGACAGATATTTATGTGTTTTATGTGTATTACTGATTTTATATGTTTCAAGAGTATTCTGTAACATCAACTAAATGCACGTAATATTCAACTCTATTGAAGAACGCATGCCCTGGGTGGATTTTCCAGTTCTCCTGCCTCTCGTCTCACTCTTCTCCATCGCTTCCAGCCTTCCGTTCCTTCTTCTTGCCCTTCCCTGCCATCATCTGAAGAGCCAGCCAGCCAGCGGACCAACCCGGCCCATAAGCGCCATGCCTGTCCTGCCCTGCCCTGTCTCTGCCAGCCCGCCCAACTCAGTGCACATCCCAATCCCAGTTACCCAGCTTTGTTCCATCCCAGTTGGGCATCAGAGGAGAGACAAATAATTGGCCATCCTAGCACACCCAACCTCCTCATATCGAGTAGAGAGAGAGGTCTGCCTTCTTCTGCTGCACCTACTGCACTCTACCTCTGTCTGCACTTCCTGCAGCTTCATCTACTTCATGTTGCTACCCGCTTCTATTCCCAGCTAACACAACCTGACCTGACCATGCATCTGCAACTTACTTACCGCCATTGTCTGTCCTGAAGACTTCATACGCTGTTCCTTCCAGCGCATACCCAGAACGAGTAAGCATCAGCAGAGTCGCTGTTGTTGTTCTATGACGACGAGCCCAGCATTGCTTTTTACCCTTCACCAAGAAACACCCAAATGTCCTAAGAGCTTCTAGGACTTTTGCTTTGCATTTCTACAGCTTGAACATCCTCCTCGAACTGCGAACCTTCTTGCGCCAGCACTCAATACACCTTCTACCTTCCTCGACGCGCAATGTCAGCTCCATACTGGGGGCAACTGCCTCCCCCAAAAGTCTCACGACGAGAACGAGAAGAAGAACAACAACAACAAGAGCAAGAGCAAGCTCAAAGAGGAAACAACAACCTGTCAATCAAAACCAACATGGCAGGCGACCGTCTGTCCAGCAACTACCCCTCCCAATCCAATCCAAGACAGAACCGATTCTCAACCCAGACCGATGCGCCGACCATATCCACACAGAGCCCATTTGCATCGCCCATAGCTTCGGAGTTCCGTGGAGACGGATTGGCACCTCGTCCACCGTCATTCCAACCCGGCGCATCGGATACTGGATACAGCAGGGACTACCTAGAGAAAAGGAGGAGGCGGCAGGCTCGAGAGCAGTACGAAGACCCAGCAGCAGCTCCACCACCTGCGGCCCCGGATGTGCCCAGAGCTCCTCCGCTGAGTTACAAACAACCGTATAGCAACGGAGGACAAGTTCCAAGTCGATCTGGGTACGGTGAAGAGGATAGACAAATCAGACGGGAGCCAAGTAATGGGAAAGCACCAATACGATATAGTGGAAGTCAAAGACAGCAACGGCAAGGCTCTCTTTCCGAAGCAGAAGAGCAGCGACGCAGGTAGGTCAATGTCTCCTAGAGCTCTGAGGATGTTGTAAACTGATTCCACTGCAGAGAGTGGGCACCAGACCGGTCTCCTCTTCAGAGGTTAGAACTGACGCTCGATAGCATCACCAAGGAAGAGAAAAGAGCCCGGGTCGAAGAAGCCGAACTACTTGCCAGGGAATCGAAAGCTGGCCGTGGTGGAGACAGAGCTGCCCAAAACTCAGTCCGGTTCAGAAATCGACCTGTTACAAAGGCCCCTTCCGAGGCAATTCCACAACCGCAAAGTCTTCCAGAAGCCGGGCTCGTACGAAATCTGAGCAATAAGCAAAAGGACCAGTTGCACCAGAGTAGTACCGTTGAAAAGACTCGGCCGGTCGATAGTGGTTCAAATCCTGGTAGGTTCAATATCTCGATTGATTTCAGAAGTTCAATTAGTCCTGGTGTTGGTTACCAAATGTTCTATCCTCAATGTCCAAGACAATGTCGAACATTTAATTCGGGAGGACGTACGCTGATCTGTTCCAGGCTTCGATTACCAGCCACAACAAGACGTCATAGATGTCCCAAGGAAAGTTGAGAATATCCCACAGCGCAAGACGAGCTCTCGCGATCGGTCTTACATACCCGTCCCTGTAGCTGCAGCTGCTGTTGGAGCCGTAGGAGTTAGTCGAAGTGGTAGCAACAAGCTTCGGAAGAACCCTCCAGATGACCCATGGCACAATAGGCGAACAGACGCCGAGAAGCAGTACCCGGACATCCTTGTACCGCGAAAACAGTCGGTTGGTGGCGGGCCATCCAGGGACACTGCATTTCGAAGCCATCCTCAGAGTTCCAAGGAGAAAGAGCTTCCCGTACTACCCCGAGACGCACAGCAGTACCCTGTTCAAGATCACGAGATTGACCGTCTGGATCTGGAACCAGACATGGAGGAGAAACCGGTACGACGGTTGAGTAAGCTGGAACGATTGACTGGTTCGTCTAATCCAAGGGCAGTCCCGACTGGAAATGTCCGGACTGAACGAGTCATGGTAAGTCAAAGTCGTTAATTTGTTTTGGAACTTTCAAGGAAGCTTGGTCTCGAATCGGGAATTGACAACATCCGTCCCTGGACGGGAATTTTTTAAAAGTCTTTCTCTCTGTACATTCTCTAACATGTTCAGGTCAACGGCGTTCAGTACGATGTACCACCAAAAGTTACAGCTGACCTCGCCCGCTCAAAGCCTGGAGACCATCATCACTTCTCCGGTCTCATTCACCACAAGCATGACAGTGTGTCCGGACAAGGTGTTTATGTCGCATCTAGACGTCTTGATGAGTGGAAAAAGGGCGGCGTTGCTCTTCTTTCAGGTGCACTACTTGATCTCGAGATAAACGGCCAAACTGAAGAAGAAAAGGACAAAGCTTGGTGGGAGGCGGGAAATACTGGTACTCGAAGACGAAGCAGTACCAAACAACGAAAAGCTGAAGCGTATGATGGAGAATACGACAGCAGTAACGGTATGGAACCTCAAACTTCTTACCCTGGGGAATGCCCGGGATGTCTTTCCGAACAACAGTACCGAGACAATGCTGTCAGGCTTCGTGATCGACATCTTGTTGGGTATGACAAGAAGACTGGAGATAAAGTGCAACCGGACCCCGAGGATGATGATGATCCATTGTCTCGGGAAGGTTCAACACTTCGGCCTCCTACCTTTCTTCGAAATATACCCCAAGAATCTACAAATGCCCCCCTTACCAAGCCCCATTTGCTAACTTGTGAGATGCGGTCTATCCGCGTTCGCCCTGATATAGCTCCAACCAGATTCAAACCACCGTTGTTCCTCAAGAGCGGCCCGATGTTGCGATACTGTGGCATGCGTCGCGAAAAGGTCAAAAGCCGCTCAACAAGAAATCAAGTTCTTCCTGATCGCGAGATTTGGAGAGGTACTATCATGATTGTTACGCAGGATGCACATTCAAATTACGAACTCGCTCCAACACTTCGACTGTTCTTACAGCCAGTGGATCTACTCCCTCCACCTCCAGCACAGGTGGATGGTGAAATTGATGATCTTGCCCCAGAGTATGTGGATCCGATTGCTGGGCTTCCTAAGATCGGGAGAGATGGCAGGACTCTCTACGTCCGTCCCATTGATCACCTCGATCAAATGAAAGATTTGTCCAGAGAGGAATCAGATGATGGGCTCTTTGAGATGCATAGAAGTCCACTCGATGGGACTGCAGAACGAAATCCGGCTTGCAACAAGTCACACTACGATGGAGAGAAAGCCGGCAAGTACAAAGAGGTTCGAGGATTTCGACTACATGCCGAGCAGAATGTCACTTTCTGGAGATTCAACATTGAAATTGAGCTCCGGTCAAAGCAGCAACGCATCGCCTATCGCATCAATCGTGGACCTGCCACCGCATTCTGGGTCCCGGCTCGTGGCCAAGCTATGAATATCATGTTCTCCAGCTGTAATGGCTTCAGTCATGATATTGACCCGAACGGATTCTGTGGCCCTGACCCAATGTGGAGAGACGTCTTGAATACGCATCAGACCCAACCCTTCCACGTTATGCTGGGAGGAGGCGACCAAATTTACAACGATCGTGTCATGGAAGAGACTACAATCTTCAAACAGTGGCTGGATATGAAAGATCCCCATCACAAGGAGAGACTTCCCTTCACAGCGGAGTTGCAGAATGAGCTGGAGGCTTTCTACCTCAACCGCTATAGCATGTGGTTCTCACAGGGTCTATTCGGTTTGGCTGTTTCTCAAATTCCTATGATCAACATATTTGATGATCATGATATCATCGATGGATTTGGGTCCTATCCCGATAGCTACATGCGGTCGCCAATATTCTCGGGGTTGGGATCTGTAGCATTCAAGTACTACATGCTATTCCAACACCAGAGTAGTATTGATGAAGGGGAAGACACCGAACCCAGCTGGATTCTTGGAACTCAGCCTGGTCCATACATCAAGGAACTCAGTCGAAGCGTCTTCACAACTCTAGGGCGAGAAATCGCTTTCCTGGGTCTCGACTGTCGTACTGAGAGAATGTATGATGAGATTGTGAGTGCTGAGACTTATGACAAGGTCTTCGAGAGACTTGAGAAAGAAATAATCAAGGGAGAGACCAAACATTTGATTGTATTGGTTGGTATCCCAGTGGCGTATCCACGGATGGTTTGGCTGGAAAACATGTAAGTTTTATGGGTCTATGTTGCGAAATCCCTACTGACTTCCCCAGCCTCACATCTCGAGTTATGGAGCCCATCAAGGCTTTGAGTAGAGCAGGTCTTCTTGGCAAGAAACTTCTCAATCATATGGATGGTGGTGTGGAAATCCTTGACGATTTAGACGACCATTGGACTGCGAAACATCACAAAGAAGAACGAAATTGGTT
Source organism: Leptodontidium sp. MPI-SDFR-AT-0119 (assembly GCA_020726505.1). Classification (NCBI taxonomy): domain Eukaryota; kingdom Fungi; phylum Ascomycota; class Leotiomycetes; order Helotiales; family Leptodontidiaceae; genus Leptodontidium; species Leptodontidium sp. MPI-SDFR-AT-0119. The sequence goes on along the minus strand of JAHLEZ010000013.1, from coordinate 239,038 downwards.
TATCCAAGAGCTTCAAGATTTGGCCGCCATGAAATCTGTTCGGATTACCATTCTCGGGTATGTCAGAACATATATATTCATTTGCAAAGTACTGACTCTCACAGGGGCGATGTTCATCTCGGAGCTATTGGGCAGTTCTATTCCAACCCTAAACTTGGTATCCCGAAAGATCGTGACTTCCGCTACATGCCGAACATCATATCTTCCGCGATCGTCAACTCGCCCCCGCCGGAAACTTTAGCTGATCTGCTGAACAAGCGAAACAAAGTGCATCATCTTGATGCAGAAACGGATGAGGATATGATTCCAATCTTCACCCACGACGTCAATGGAAAGCCGAGGAATAACAAGCGTCTACTGAATCGCAGGAATTGGTGCTCGATTCGCATGTACGATCCAGAACTTACACCACCAGCTACACCACAATCAGATGGACCGCCATCACCCCCTCCTAGAGGTGGTCTTCTTCGTCGCCTTTCATCTTCTCGTGGGCCAAGCTACCGGCCGGATGCATCGGCACCAGCAGCTCATAAGGGTTTCTTTGGTAAACGCGAAGCTACCGCACCGCCATTGTCCAGTCCCGGCTTCTTTGCCCGTCGTAACTCGACCTCACGCCGGACTTCAACAGACTCAGAACGACCAGGTGTTCTTACTCGAACCCTGTCACTGTCACGTAAAGATTTCACTCCAGGGAATCTGTTCCGACGTAACAGTAAGCGGCGACCAGATGATGGTGGCATCAATGGATATGGAGCGGATAGTGACGACGATGTATCATATCACGAGCAACCCAGATCAGGCATACGAGGAGGTAGTGGCGGTCACGATTCAGACGAAGGGTATTTCCCTGCTATGCCTCCCACCACCGGCCGCACCGCCCAGAACCCAGTTGCTGAAGCATCCACATCCGTCGCAGGTGCCAAGCCCCAACAAGGTTTCCAACGCAGCCAATTCCATCGCACGCCCACTGGTCTCTCAGCCAAACAGCTTAAGCGCTCTCCAAATCAAGAAGTCAATCTCGAGCGTGGACTAGATATCTGTCTAAACATGGAAGTCAATCCCAAGGATCCAGCAGGTATCACGAGTCCGTATCGCTTACTTGTGCCGGCGCTCTTCCACGAAGAACCACCAGTCAAGACGGGAGCAAGCAGAAGTCGAAGCAGGAGTAGCAGTCGCAGTTCAAGTGATGTGGATGTTCAGCCACAGCCGGGGAAGCTGAAGCGGTGGAATACTTTTTCGAGGGGGAAGGGGAAGGATAAGGATAGTGGAAGGAATCTGGCGGATGCGAGGATCGATGGGGGGAGATAATTGATGAGGGACGAGAGATGAAAAATGGGATGGCAAGGAGGGAGGATAATAACTTTGGGATTGGATGAGCTCGTGGATGGATGGATGAATGGTATGCCTTGGTATGATGGTATATTTTTCGACGGCATGACCGAGAGGGTTAGGTTTTAACGAGTAGGATTCGAGTATACCCTTTTTTGTGTACAGATAACTTAGGTTTTGAGGTATCTAGCTTTTTGTTTTGTATACATTCTATTCCTCCTCTTCCTCTTCATAAGATTTAATTTTCGCTTCCTATCGGATTCGGGAAATACTGTATGGATAAAAGGGATTGATTTCATTTATCTCTCGGCTTCATTTTGGTGAATTTAATATTTAAAGGAGTGCCGGAGGAGCTGAGTTGAGCTGTTATAAAGAGAGGGAGGAAAGAGAGGGAAGTGGCGGTGGTGCGGATGATTGATGGGGCTTGGAGATCTGATAAAATGGAGCTAGCTACTGGTGACCGAATAGGGGGTGGGGGCTTGGCTATCGAAACGAATCAAAACGAGTCAAAACAAAACAAAATAAAGGGTTAAGCGAGATTTCTTCCCTTACCTTTCTTTGCATACTTTATGCACATTACTGGTAGGTTGCTCCTCCTCCTCCTCCTTCGCATCGTGTAACGTGTAATGTGTTAAACTGTATTTGTGATTGTGATTGATTGTTACGAGATGAGATGAGGGGATTAAGATGGCTGCTATGAAATTGTTGGTTTTTTATTGTATGGGTTGGAGGAGGGGTAAGGGAGAGATAGGGGAGGATTGAGGGAAGGGAGGTGGGCGGAGTGGTGTGAGGTTAGGTAGCTGTGATTTCTGTTGTTATGGTCTGAGGGAGAGAAGGAGAGTAGATGTTTAGATATTAGGAGCTCCAAGTCTGCACTGGAGACTAAAGTAATGGCGTTTCCACTTTGTTTACTTTTGAATTTATGTTTCAGAGTCCTCCTGTTTAGAATTTAGGGAGGCTTGAACTAGACTCGACTAGAAATACAAAATAGTTGAAACTCAATTTAGAGGTCTTGGTCCTATTCATAGGTCGTGTCAGATTGATGGACGGTTTTGCTATGATGCTCCTAGTTGACAAGATCCAGTTGGTTATTTACACCATGGGGACTCGGATCTGCATATGACCTGTGTTGAGATGTTGGTTGTTTAATGAAGTTCTAAAAAGATGCCTGACTATCTATCTGGGTCAGTTTGGCAAGGTTGGTCCAAGATTCGAGCCTGAACTGACAAAAACAACAAACTCGAGGCTAAGCGAGCGGACCCCTTATGCTTTCAACACCATGGAGAATTCATTGAATTGCAACGCAACTTCGAAAGTCAACATTACAGTTGACAATCTGTCGATCTACACCAAAGAACCAATCAATCAATCAATCAACCACCACCACCACAACAACAACAATGTCGGCCTATTCGGCTAGCATTTACTCGGTTGACGAGGATGGGAACACCACCATCAACACCACCACCACCACCGCACCTCTCCTGGTCTCTGCCCCGGCCCCCTCCTCCTCCTCTTCCCTTCCATTCACTCCCTCCCCCTTCTTCCCCGCCTCTTCCCGCCGCCCCCCGCCAATTTTTGGCCTAAATTCTGGTCCTTCCTCTGCCCGCCCACACCCCTCCACACCACCAGCACCCCTCCCCTCCTTCGCCTTCCCACCAGGCCCACCACCAACCCTCGCCGCCCCAGCATCACCACCAGCAGCAGCAGCAGCGCCATTCCTCGCCTCCCCCGTCCCCGCTTCTCTCCCAACTTACATCCCCAGCTCCATGGGAAGTGTCTTCACAGCGAGCAAAGCAGGAAGCGGAATGAAAGACCTCTCAGAGGTGACGGTGCTGGGCGAGCGCGTCATCGCCGCCATGGAGAAGGACTCGAGCAGCAGCAACACCATCATCGGAACAATCAGGCAGAAGATGCTGCACCAGACGCCAGAGTTCGTCGTCGTGCTGAAGGAGCTGGCGGAGAAGACAGATGAGGTCGCAAAAGCTACGCGTCTGACGGAACATTTCAAGCATCTGGAGATCTTCCGTGTTGAGGCTGCGTTGACGAATGTATGTTCCCCCTTGCTTCTTTCCCTCTCTGTTCTGGTTTTGTGGAGATATCGCATCCCTGCCTAGCGCATGCGTTAATGATGGGGGAATATATGTACTAACGCCATCTCCTAGACATTACACGTCCTCATGAACATGACCAGCGGACTCCTGACCATCATTTCGGGTGAGAGAAAGCTATCTAAGCACGTCCGAGCGAAGATCCTCGACAGACTCGGAAAGTTGCACTACGGCATCGAGCAGATCGTTCGCGGGCTGGAGCTGGTCCTGAACTGCAAACTCACGGGGTACAATGGTGTGTTGTTGAAGATCAAGGAGATCCGATCGTTGCTCAAGGCGCAGAATGGAAAGGAGGAATGAGAGATGAAGTATGGATTGGAGAGGAGACTCGCTGGAGATACGTTGTGGTGGTTTGAGGAAAGGAGACACATTTGGGGAGTTTGAGAGGATGGATTTGCTCTTTTTGTGGTTGTTTTTTTTTTTGCGACATTTGGGAGTTTGAGAGGATACAGGGCGTTTAGAGGTGAACGAAAGCAAAGCAAGTTCGGTGGGATTATAGCCAATTTCCAAGGTGAAACCTCTTTGCCTTTCGCTCTGGGTTCAATGGGGGAATACATGGCAAACCCTATGTCCTAATAAGAATAAATGACATTGAAAAGCACATAATATGACCTCAGCTTGAGGGTAATGAGGCTGTTGATAACTGCTCTGGACAAAATAGAGACATTAAAATTAAAGTAGCGCATAGAGACAAACGTAACACGACAGAATTGAACCCTGAGCATGAAAAGGACCCAGGCGACAATGAGAGAGGTAATATCGATATCCTTGAGGTTAGGAACAGGCCATGCCATGGACGCTGACAAGCACAGAAAAATCACATTCGAAGATGTAGTTTTCATTCAGGCATAACTTTCGAAGACGGAGATGAGGTTGTCAGATTATATAAGCAGACCATCCAATGAGAACAAAGCACGCTAAGATTGTCGCAACCTCAAATTTTTGGATTCACGATAAGAAAAATACTTGTCCATCAGTCCCAGAACCCTCTCCACGCCAATTCCTCCTCCACACACCGCAAGAATGGACGCCCATGCGCTCCTCACATCCCAAGGATGGCGCGGGACCGGCAACTCCCTCCATCCAACGAGCAACACGATCGGTCTCTCCCGCCCTCTCCTCGTCTCAAAGAAAGTCGATAATCTCGGAATCGGCAAGAAACAGCACAGGACGAGCGATATGTGGTGGATGAATGCATTTGACAGCTCGTTGAAGGGCCTGGATACGTCGAAGGAAGGGCAGGTTATCCAGACTGTTACGAGTGGCGGGCTGGATATGGTGCAGAAGGCGGGGGCGAAGTGGGTTGGGAGTAAGGGCGGGTTGTATGCGAGTTTTGTTAGGGGAGAGGGGTTGGGTGGTACGATTAGTCCCGAGGAGGAGAGTAGTGAGTCTGGGAAGGATGGTTCTGGGGATGGGGAGAGGAAGAGGAAGAGGGGAGGGGAGGAGGAGAGTAAAGAGGAGAGGAGGGCGAGGAAGGCTGCGAAGAAGGCGATGAAGGCTGAGAGGGTCGAGTTGGTTATTCAAGAGTCGAAGCCAGTTAAGATTGATCCTGAGACGAAGGAGGAGCGGAAAGCTAGGAGAGCTGCGAAACGAGCTTCCAAAGAGCAGGATCTAAAGAATGTGGAAGTATCGGTCGAATCGGTGCCAATTAAGATTACAGAGACGAAAGAGGAACGCAAAGCAAGGAAAGCTGCAGAGCGGGAGCTACGAGACCAGCAATCGAACGTCGAGGAGCCAAATGAAGACGTCGAAATGAAGGATGCAGCGAACCCGGAAACGAAAGAGGAACGGAAAGAGCGCAGACGGCTGAAGAAACTTGCAAAAGTAGCAGAAGAGAAGGAAGGATCAGCAGAAGACTCCTCTGAAAATGCCAAAAAGAAAAAGCGTAGGAAGGATTGAGTGTTGGATTTTGTCATCAGCGCGGAGTTTTGGAGCATTAGAAGGTAGAGGGGTATAAATCTGTAGCGATTCTAGAGCCGTAATTGATAAATCATGGCTCCTTGGGTATATTTCCAGGCTTGTTCGATAACAGCCAAGGTCTTCTCTCCCAGAATTCGTCTTTGATTATATCCACGTGTTGTACTGTGATCCTAGCTTTCGCTCTCCTCTTCCTATCCTTCTCCTCTTGGGTCTTGGAGAGTGCTATCTCCTCTACTGTCTTGGCTGAATCTTCGTCTATGATTTCTGGTGCTGTGCCTGGCTCGACCAATTCGTACTAGGGTTGAGAATTAGATACTGTAGTTGAGAATGAGGAGCGAAGCATAACTTACGTCTCGAAATACCACACTGCCTTTCTTGTAGATCTCAGGCTCGTTGTTGTAATTTATCTTGAATCGCGAAAACAAGATCTCGTTCTTGTCTGCAGACAGTGATCCCTTCAGGATATCAGCAAACCGTCTCATTCTTTGGGGGGAACTCACAGCTAACTCCTTCTCGGCACTCTTGGCATCAAACCCGCCATTTTGGATGAGAGCCCAGAACGTCGTGTTGTACAGATTATTGATGTGACCTTCTCCCCATCAGTCTCTGGCCCAAGAGAAAATGAAAATGGAATAAATGCTCACAATCAACCTGTCTCCAACTCATATAATCCCTCAGATTCTGCACACTAGGATACTGCACTGCTCTACCGTCAAAACTAGGCAGTGGCGCCGTGAGAGGTACATCTGGGAAATGGGTGGACCAGAGGTGTACATAGTATGCCGTGAACGTTGAGACGATCGTCGTAACCAGTTTACTAATCGTGATCGCTGTCAGGATTCTTGAGTTTTGTTGAGGTGGGTGGGCATGAGAGAGTCATACCTTGACCGCCTTTCGAAGAGCGCGCAGGTTTTGTGGAATACGAAGCTGTGGAGCATATTAGATGCTGATTTTCATTTGAATATTATTGAATAGAGTAGATGTACCTGTATTCATCACTGATGCCATACGCGATGACAATGTCAGGTAGCTCATTCATAACTGCCATAGCAGCCGCATTCATGAGATCCAGCGCTCGACGATCATTCGGTTTCTCAAAGGCATATTTGTTTGAGAACCTGAATTTTCGTGAGTATATTTTATTCGGCTAGGGGATAGAATGGATAGCTACACCTACTTGTGGAAACCTCGCCCGTCGATGCGGACTACGATCCATGTGTTTGGGATGAGGAGGTCTGGCTGCTCGAAATTCTTGACGTATTCGTATCTTGGAAGGTTTATGTTAGTGTTTGACTAGGCGAACGGGGGGGATCAATTTACTTGGAGTTCGCCATCGTGTGGTGTGTGTGGATGGTGGGTTTGTGAGGTAGAGGGGGAGGAGAGGCTGTGGGGTGAAGATGTGGAGGTTGCAAGCGAGGAATTCAAAGTCGGATAAAGAGAGGCTGAATTTGACTCGGAATCCGAAACATGAAATACTCACAGAACTTTGATTCTCACATAGTCTAGAAAATGGTCTCATTCTTGCTCGCCAAGGCCTGCTGAATCTGTCGTCAGAACTCTTTCTGTGTGCTTTGTGCGCGTGTCACGTGATCAAAGGTAACTTGCATTTTCTGTGTAAGTTGGGGGCATTCACAAATGAATTGCAGTGAAGAAGATGTCGACGGAAAGAGTACTAGTATATTTTGTTTCTCTGCTTTCCCCATGTATCCCTCTTCCGGCTATATTGAGAGCTTAACTCCATAGATACCTGGGTAGTTACCGAACTCCAGACTCAATCACTCATGTTGCAAATGATCTCCTATCTTGAGTCTCAACGACAAGCTAACAGCAAGTCGAGTGATCTTACACTGACAGCCAACGAGGATAGTCGGATCTTTCCCTCCGTGTATGCATGCTGGATCGATCTCGTGCTGCTCTGTATCTCCTCAAGGCTTGCCCTGACTCAAAGGCCCATCCTTATGTATACATTCCCCATTCTATAATCTCATCACCGACCATTCTCGGTAGGTAATTCGGCAGGTGTCTGCCTACTATCCGAATTCAGCTCCGCAACAGGATATCTATTATCCGAATTCAACTCCGCAGGATCCGCCACCGGAGCATCCAACTCCCCAGGTCTCTCGCTCTGAATGTGCTTCGCTTCCGTCTCGTAGTTTTGCTGTTGAATCGGCTCATACGGTGGTGTTGATCCCTGTACAGTTGCTTTTGCTCTTTTCCTCCTTTTCATGAGGAAGAAGCCTAGAATGAGGAGAGCAACGAGGACTGCTACGCCAACACCTGCGCCAATACCCGCTTTGGCACCTGTTGAGAGACCTGAACTACTTGATGGCGATGATGATATCTCGGGGGCGTTTGTTATGTTACCCGAAGGTATGCTCGCCGCTGTTCCCGTCGGTGTCTATTGATCAATTAGCGAGTCCTCAAGGAAGATAGAAATACCTACAACAACCGTCGAGAAATTCGCATTCTGTATCTGTCCCAACTGCTTAAACGAGAACCTCTGTCCATCTCGAGGAGGAGTAGTGATATTCGAACTCATCGCCATTAGCGAATTCGGTTTCAGCTGCAAATGCCACGCCGACCCATTCGCTGCGTTCGTGAAGAAAAACGTGCCATCCCCCCACGGCTCTATCCGCCAGAACATCGAATCATCAGCCAGACTCGCGTTCGTCATGAGCGGTACTGTTCTCCCTGGCGTGTTCTCCTCCGGCGCGCGCTTGACTGTGAGATAACCCAGTGGCCCGGAACTCTTAGACCGGAGGACGTAGTATGTTGAATTGAAGGGGTAGAGTTGCCATAGCTGCTCGGCGTTGCTGGTTGTGTTTGTTTCGCTGAAGAATACGGCGCCGGTTAGACTGTTGTTGTAGAGACTTGTTCCTGCGAGGGATTGGCCGCCGCCGTCGGAGTTTCCGATGTATATCTGATGCCAGTGGTCACTTGCGAAGTTTGCCATTTTCTTTGAGTGTTGTCGATGTTAATAAGCACTTTTGCAAGGAGGAAGCTCGGGGAGAGAGAGAGAGAGAGAGAGAGAGAGAGAGAGAGAGAGAAGAGGCACGGGTCATGGATGTGTATTAAACCATAGGAACAAGGGGCGCAGTATTCTTAAAGCAGGGCTGATCTAGATCATGGAGGAGCAAATAGGATGCTTATACCGCCATCTTGGCAGGCACTAAGATCCTGACAGGAGCACTCGTACAACGATCTGCACTGCAGTCATTGACGTAATTAAATGCTGCTCTAAGCTCATTGCTCTGATACTCCATCTCATGGAACATGACAATTGTGAAATAAACAAGACATGAACAGCGATCAAAGATCAGCCGAACATCATTACGTCTTCTGTCTCCCAGATTCGAACTTCAGCCATTGGACTGTAACAGGCAAGATGAGGAGTCGAAGGCGGCTACGGTGAGGAGCATCAAGCATGCAGCTAAAGTCTAGCTCTCATCGCTCTTGTTTACCAAAACTTCATTGGCCCACTCGTGAGATTTTTAGGTCAGGCTAGATGTGGCTGATGCTTGAAGCCAGTCTCAACCCTGCCCCATCACCAAAATAGCGGAGCTCCAAAATAGCTTGTTTCGTCCTTCCAGTCGGCGAGCTGGGGCTGGGCCGCTGGGTGGTAGGTGAAAGGGGAAAGGAGAAAGAGAAATCTGAAGGGTGGAAGTGGGAGTGGCGTGGTTCCGGACTTCTTTGGAACATCTGCAAAATTGCTGAATATTTGACCTTAGTACCACAGTGGGTCCGAACAGCTCCTGAAGCGCCATGCACACTGGCAGCGCTCTAGGTGCCACAAGTACTCAAGTGACAATTCCATATGGAACAACAATAAGTCAATCTGGAATATCAAACTCATGGGGAATTTAGTCAAAAGAAGGAACATCCAGCCTTTGATATTCATGCATTCAACTATACAGTGGTAAGAACACTAGCGTTCTTATACCAAGTCAGAAGCGGATTCTCTCCATTCTTCGTCTCCGTCTCCTCGACATACGCCCATCGTCTCAGGAACTCCTCATGTGAGAGGACCCGCGTGAGCTTGCCTGTGATGGCTCTGTACATCATCTCCATGACATTGAAGTCTGTGGGGAAAAGGATGTCAAAATAGCCTTGATGTACCTGTCAAAAGTCAGCTTTCACACTCAAGAGACTGGCGGGAGGCTTACAAGAGGTGTTGTAACAGGTACAGTCCTCCTCTTGTACCTCGTCTGCACAACCGGTGCATTAATCCCCTTAATGGTATCCGGCAAATCATGAAAATCACTCGTCACCAACCGATGACTTGGGAAATACGTGCCCAGAATATCGAAAAACTGCATCAGCCTCGTGGGGATGTATTCAGGATCACTCAGATTCGGCGTGAAGGGTACCACGTTACGAAGTTTCCGTAATATCTTGCTTTGATGTAGTGGTAGGGGGTACCGACCTCCTGTTGCGGCATGTCGAACTCGTAGGAAGCGTGCTGCTACTGGATCAATGTTCGGGACGTAGAACTCGAAGAAATCCCCTTTGGAGTCCACGAGGACTGTACCTTGGAGTGGTTCCTCAGTAGCAGGATCGTAACGAATAGAGTCATGTGCAAAATTGTCGAAGACTTCCATTGCTAGGAAGTAACAAGGTGCTGGTACGACTTGGTCCCATTCGAAAATAGATTTGTTGATAATCTCCACCTTGTTCGAGTGGCCTCTCGAATCTGCCGTCCGTAGCAATTGATTCTGCTGTAGTTTCGCAAGATTGGATGAAATTTCAATGATCTTGAACTTCGTGCGGTGGTAGACATGCGGTTCTACTTCTCGGATGTAGTCCAAGATATTGAGCATGAGGGTTCCGTTTCCTGCACCCATCTCGTAGATGATCAGATCGTGGTATGGGTATTGAGAGAGTTTGTAATTCGCGACCAGGTACCGTGCTATAGCTTCTCCATAGTACGGGCGAAAGAGCTCGGTGGGTGTATGCCATAGCTGCCGCGTCTCATTGGGTTCCTTCAGATCTAATTTGTCCTCGAATTCGGTATATCGTTGTCCCAACAAGCGGTGGAATTCCGGTTCGTCCTGGATATTGTTGAAGTCAAATGGCTCCCCTGGAGTGAAAATCACTACTTGTTTCGAAAAGTACCCGTATGAGGGATTGTATAGCGAGTCTGCGAAGGGTGTAAGTCTCGATCTGGATCATGGACGGAGGAAATACCTTCTATGAAATCCCTCGTGAGCATCTTCACCCTCCTCGGTCTTTCCCTCCGGCCTCTCAGCTGATCCGCGGTGACCATTGGGTATTTCTCGTACTCCGCCGACATATCTGTCGGGAACAGATCCGTCCTCTGCTGCCAATGACTCTCATTGCGACTTGCCCCATCTCCTCCTCCAGACACACATCTGACCTGTGTCCGCCGCCCATGTCGTCCACCTTGTATCCGGAACGGCACAGAAGAACGTGCTAATAGGGACTGGCAGGGCCGGTGCGAAAACAGCTGTCTGAACAACCGCGAAATGATTGGGGAGTCCATAGAAGAGCGTCAATTAACATTGCGTGTTGAGGTTGGAGGAGAGCTTTGGCGCGAGGTCGAGATCGTGGTGGTCAAAGCTCCAATCCAGATCCATGCTTGCATTGCCAAAGTTTCTCGACATCCCCTCCTCAAATCCGCCATTGTTTGAGCGTAATTGCGATTCGCGACAATTTATAGTATGTATCCATTTCGATGACAAGATGTCTATGAGCAATCATCCTAAAGCCTATGGCACTGCTGCTGTGGCAGTTGCTTTCTGCGCCGGCATCCTCCTTACACTTGGTTTCAAAGATTTGTATCCTGACCTCGAACGACGATACCAGCGACGGCAAGGGCAGAAAGCTTCATCTACAGACTCCCGACCGGGAAGTACCTATCTCCCGCCCGTCAAACTCGAAGACCACACCCGTAATTCGCGACAATCCGTAGTTGGTCTCCCGACCCCGCCAATACCAGAAGGGATCGAGGGTTGTATAGGCAACACGCCGCTCTTCAAGATTAAGAGCTTGTCTGAAGCTACGGGATGCACTATCCTCGCCAAAGCAGAGTTTCTCAATGGAGCCGGAGGTAGTCCTAAGGATAGGGTGGCATTGAATATGATACGCATGGCCGAGGAGGATGGACTTCTAGAGCCGGGGAGAGGGGACACGATATATGAGGGCACAGTTGGATCTACGGGTATTTCTCTCGCGACGTTGGCGAGGGCGTTGGGGTATAAAGCGCACATTTGCATGCCGAATGATCAGAGTAAGGAGAAGTCGGATCTTTTGCATCATCTTGGAGCTACGGTTGAGAGGGTCACTCCTGCGCCTATCACGTCTACAGAGCATTTCGTCAATTTGGCTAGACGGAGGGCGGCGGAACATACTGCTTCTGGGAAGGATGATAGTCGGGGCTTCTTTGCGGATCAGTTCGAGTCGTTGGCAAATTATAGGTCGCATTTGAAGAGTACGGGACCGGAAATCTGGCAGCAGACTGGTGGGCAGATTGATGCTTTTGTTGCGGGTGCTGGGACTGGTGGAACTGTCTCTGGAATCTCGGTTTATCTGAAACAGGAGATGGGGATGGGTAAAGATCTTAGAGTTGTCCTGGCTGATCCCGAGGGAAGTGGACTTTACAATAAAATCAAGCATGGGGTTATGTTTTCCAATACCGAGAAAGAGGGCACGAGAAGGAGGCAGCAGGTCGATACTATTGTGGAGGGGATTGGTATCAACCGCCTGACCGAGAATTTCGAAGCTGGGAGAGAATTGATCGATGATGCTGTCAAAGTCACGGATCTGCAAGCTCTCAAGATGGCGAGGTGGTTGGTTGAGAAGGATGGGATCTTCGTGGGTAGTAGTAGTGCGGTGAATTGTGTTGCTGCTGTAGTTACGGCTTTGAAGATGTCGAGGGAGAGTAGGGTTATTACTATTCTTTGTGATAGTGGCACAAGGCATCTCAGTAAGTTCTGGATGAAGGTTGGGGAAATGGGCTTGGAGGAGGAGCATGATCAGACTGATCTCTTGGCTTTGCTCGGGATTAAGGAGGAGAGATGAAGATCTTGCATCTGGTCTACCATCTATCCATCCAAGTTCTACACAACGCCAAACAACAGTGGCTGACAACGATGCCCAAGAGCTACTCGGCTTATGGCCACGATCCAAAGAGGTCCGCAGAAGCCAAAAGCTGGCTGCGTCCAAAGTCACAAGCGAAAATTAGGGTGATCTATAAGTCATGTTCGCAAGGCGTTCTATTATCCTCTAGCATTAAGCGCCAAGCCAAGGTATTGCACAAAACGCCAGCAAAGGCGAGAATGCAAACCTGAAGAAATACTAGTCGAAGTTTGGAAACCAAATCAACGCTTCTTGATCTCATGTGCTCTCGTCAAAACTAGCAAAAGACCTAAAATGCCATTCCCAAACCCCCAAGCCATCCATAAAGGCACAATGAAGAAGTGAAGTTGTGTATGCAGGTACCCGTCGAAGTATTACTCCGCCTGAGTTTGAGACAGGGACCTTGGAATTGATGAAAAACATTGCGGATTGCCAAGCTCAAGAGAACTAGTATTGTTAGCAGCTGTTTGACAATGCAGGTGCTACACATTCTTACCTTCCAACGATTACCACAGACTGTGCATTCACAGAAAGTAGTCATAGGTTCATCAGCACTGCGAGTCTGAGCCTGACTGTAGCTGACTTTCTTCTGACCACACTTTCCACACTTGAGCGCATCACTGATACTCTTCTCTGCCATAGGAACCTGAGCCTTCTTCATGTTATCCTTCTCCAGCTTCTTGTCTTCCTCCTTGCGCTGAGATGACTTCAGATCATCATGGCTCATGACCACGAACCTAGCTGGTGTGATCTCCCCGGACATGACTCGTGGGCCTAGTTCTCGGTTGTCCTTGTGTTTGAGGTTTTGGAAGAGGGAGCGGAGTTTGGCGCGGTATTCTTTCGTATCACCTTTGTAGGTCTCGTATGCAGCCTCCTCAACGGCCAAAGCTTTGATCATGACATTCGTAGATGATTCGTCGCACATGAATGCCAAACCATTGTAGATAAGTCCGATGCAAGCATCTCGTGATGGTGTACCTGTGCGCTCGATGCTCACTTTCTCAGTCTCCCAGCGTCTCTTGGTGACATCGCCCTTGAATGCCTTATTCTCATGCGGAGGTGCTGGTGAGTTCGATTTCGGAGGGGATGATCCAGCTGGCGCAGCCATAGTCTTCTTCTTCTGACCACCCTGAACAATCTGCTTCCACTTTTGGACAATCTCCGAGGCGAGCTTCGAGACCTCCTTGTTGGGGTTTGCTTTTTGCTTTGAGACGACGATACCGGCTTTGGTGGTCTGAGGAGGTTCAGTCAGTCTTTGTCGCGGACAATGAAGTTGCGCACACTGGTGTCCAGATGCATTCCGAGGAATGCGAACGCGCAGTGTCTGTTCTACGTACCCTCAAGAGTTCCTCGGTTGGGACGACTTCCTTCTTCAATGTCTCAAGCATGTTGATAATGACCGACGCAGGCTGCTTCTCTGCTAACGCCTTCTGCAGCGACTGTATGCGCGTATTAACTTCCTTCGCGTCCATCTTGACCGTTGGGTAGCTGATTCGAAGCTGTTGGTTGGATTGAGGTACAAGAGCGGGGAGATTTGATTGCGCCAGACGCTGGGAAGATAACTCGAAGACTGATTCTGGTGGTAGCTAGTAGACCTTCGAAGTGAGTGAATTAGGGTCGGAGGCAAGACTCGAAATAATCGTCGTTGGTGGCATAAAAATGGGAGACGAAGGTGATGTTGAAGTCGCAGCCTCGTCGCTGGAAGGAAGTCATCGGCCTTAATTTTAGCGCGCCTGAGCTCCGAAGCTTCCCCAGGAAACATCTTTTCACTTTCAACCCAAGCTCGACTGTCACTTTGAACCATTTTCTTGCCTCATAATTCAGAAAAACTGTATGAAATATGGACCATGATATTCTGCAGCACTCTTCCGTAGCTGCGACTATAAGCAAATTACGACTTTGGTGGACTTCTACTTCCAGCCATCCGCTCGTACCGCGTCGATAGTATTTCGTGCTCTGTTGTATGTGGAAGCAAGCCACTCTACGGAGTGTCGTCTGGATAGAGCTTTACCGCTTCATCTTACAGCATGGAACTTCTGCATCAATTTTTAACTGTCATGTTGCCCTGGAATTCGAAGCCCATCCATTGGTGGACCAATAATTCTATCGCCTCTGTTATCGCCACGGAGTTGAAGATAAGCGATACTCACAGAAGGCCACCACTTCATCTATCCCCAGCACACTTTCTAGCAGATCCGCAAATTTTCAACAACTCCATCTTAATGGATGCAAGTAGTTCTTGACTCCATTGGTAAACCCGCGGGTAGATGTCATGGACATAAAATCCGTGGAAGCCATGGAGATAACGCTATCAAGTCCTCGAAAACACTTTTTCAGCCCCTTATGACCACGAAGTAAGTTAGTGCTGAGATTTATTATGTACCTATGGGCCATGACGCATGTGTGTTCAATGCACAGGTGGATCTATGTATGTACGTAATCAGTCTTGCGGGAATTGCTTTTCATACTTGTAGCCTCGAGAGGCTGATGGTGGAAAGTATATAAGTCCTGCTTTCTTCTTGCTCAAATACCTTTTCTTCATTCTCACTTCAGACCACATTCCATATCTCAACTACAAGATATATCTCAAACTCCAAACTCTTTTGAACCCAAGTACCTACTGCAAAGCTCTCCAACTCAACTTCACCCAACTCAACATGTCTCTCACCGGCAAAGTCGCTCTCGTAACCGGTGGTTCGAAAGGAATCGGCCGCTCAATATCAATCCACCTCGCCTCACTCGGAGCAAAAGTCATAGTCAACTACTCAAGCGACGCCTCATCAGCCTCGGAAACCGTCCAGGAAATCGGTTCATCCAACGCCTTCGCCATCAAAGCCGACGTCGGCAACGTCTCTGAGATCACCACTTTAGTCGAGGAATCAGTCGAGCATTTCGGTAGACTTGATATCCTGGTTGCGTGCGCTGGTATCATGCCATTGAATGAGTTGGAGAATCTGACTGAGAGCGAGTTTGACCGGGTGTTCAATGTGAATGCTAAGGGGCCGTTGTTTCTTTCTCAGGTAAATATCCTCCCTCATTCCATTCCACAATGGAGATCCATCAGAATCTGGATAGAATCGACGCTAATACACAATCCAGAAAGCAGCACCACATATGACATCCGGGGGACGCATAATTCTCTTCTCAACAACCCAATGCACTGCCACGACCGTAACACCAAACTACCTCGCGTACGTAGCCTCCAAAGGCGCAATCGAGCAAATGACCCGCGTGCTATCCAAAGATCTCTCTCGAAAAGGCATCATGGTCAACGCCGTCGCTCCGGGTCCTACAGCTACGGATCTCTTCATGAAAGGCAAGCCTGAGCATGTCTTGAAGATCATTTCGGGCTTGAACCCACAGAATCGTATTGGGAAGCCGGAGGAGATTGCGGAGGTTGTTGCGTTCTTGAGTGGGGAGGGGTCGAGGTGGCTTACAGGACAGACGGTAAGGGTGAATGGGGGGATGGCTTAGCTGTGTGGTTTTGTGTGAGGGGCTGTTTTTTTTTTTTTTAACTTTATAGGAGTTGGATTAGCATTGCAAGCGGTGGGAAACGTATTTGTCGAGTTTCTATGACTCAGAATTATAGAATATCATTGCTTCGCCCCAAACTCTTCTACTCCCTCACTACAGCTTCACGTCAAAATCCATACCCCCAAAGTCAAGCCTCAAATCCCAATCAACACCCCAGCCAACACCTCAGGCCCATCCCCCATCTACCTACCTCAAAACGAACCTAAATCAACCGCACTCAGCCTCGCATCCCATCAAACATATCAACCCTCTCAGAACCAGAACTACCTTTCCCATTACCAGATCCCTCCCGCGTACTACCACCACCATCACTCTGTGCCATATCGCTCTGCTCGATATCATGCGCATAGTTCTCATTATCGGGCTCTTCGTCGTGGCGCTCGACGCCTTCGGGGATAGGTACCATCTTTCCATTTTGTCAGCTTTGATTGTGCTTTAAACCACCCCACCCCTCCCCTCTTTCCAACCCAGGATTTCCAGGTATGTTTATCGCTTTTCGCTTCGTAGTAGAAATCCAACCCAAAAATTTGGGGGGTTTTGGAGGGTTTGAAAAAAGAAGTTAGAGAGATAAAAGGGAAGACTTACAGCTCGTTTACACCAAATATGCCTCGCCGAATTGAAGTCCAAACCTTCGATACATCCGCCTTTTACGCTCACTATGCTCTTTCCCGGAGTCGAGTGGATGACTCGCGTTCCGCAGCTTTTGCAGAAATAGCAGTTTAGCATGTGGCCGGATGCTGTCGGACGTCTGGTTTTGGGTGGGTATTAGCTACTGTAGTTGGTGATGAGATTCGGGGTTGAGTGAAAGTTGAATTGGGAGAGGGGGGAATGTTGAATCTCCAAACAAACAATCATCAAATCCATCAAAATATAAATATAAATATCAACAAACACATCCTCTTTATCCCTATCTCACATAACTCTCTCGTCCTCAAACTCCGAACTCCCCATTCCCGAATTAAATATCAAACCCAGTAAACCATAAAACCAGCACCAGTAATCAATATCAAAAAAATAAACCACACTCACGAATAACAGCTCAATTTATCCTTCCCAGGCAATTTGAAAGCGGGAAAGATAGCTGAGCATCCGTACGCGGAACCGGATTGCAGACGGCACTCGTCGCAGTGGCAGATGTAGACTGCGAGGGGTTTGGGGAGGGGCGTCTTGAATTTTATGGCGCCGCATTGGCAGGAGGCGTTCATTTTTGACGGTGGAGTGTGTAGTGAAGTTGAGAGGTGGTGAGATTGAGGGATGCAGGGGGAGAGAGGCTGTACGTTATGGGGGAGGGTGGTGGGGTTGGCGAGGCTGCGGCGGGGTAATTTGGGATGGGAGAAGTGAATTGTAGGGTTGAATGGGATGTTTTTAAATAGAGGCGTGCTTTGGGAATTTAGAGAATCTCTTCAAAGCCAGTTACGGAGTTCTTTTGTTGACTCCTCACCGCGTTGTGGAGAGAGAATCGCGGTCAAGTATGGATGAGTTAAGATGAAGTCCCGCTATCACATGATTTCGTGATAGATGACCCGAACAGACGGGATATGGTACGTAAGTGGCTGCATGTCACTGCATGCAGTTCATATTGAGTCGTGATTCGTGAATTAGCTAGATTATCATTACTGTAACTCCTTCCTTCTCTCCACTTGCCATCAATGTCAATCCTCAATTCCTCGAGCTAGAATTCTCTCCAACAAGTTGATCCCTACTCTGTCTCGAATCCGTATTCTTATTCCCACCATTCCCTTCCTCTGCACCACTCTGTCCCTTCCCAACATCCGAATGCTTCGCCGGATCGAATACATAGATAGGGAATTCTAGGAAGATTGTTCGCTTGATGATGGTGGGTAGTTTCGAGTAGATTTGTGGTGGGAAGGGAATCAATATGCTAGTTCGGTTCAAGTAGCGAGAATATTTCTCCCAATGATTATTCTTCTCATATCGTTTCTTTGCCCCGGGTCGTTCTTGGAGAGTCAGGCCTGAGACGAACATGAGGAGGATAGTGAGGAAGAAAGGGCCGAGGATAGTGGCGTAGAGCGCTTTGTAGGCTTGTCCGCGGACGTATCCATTTGCTGCTGGCGAGACGGCGATCATGTAGATTCCTGAGATGTCAGCAGAGAATAATACAGGTCAGATGTGCCAGACTAACCAAACTGAATGGTGATCTCCCCGAAATAGTTAGGATGTCTTGACCAATTGAAAAAACCCTTGTCGCAAATAGCAGACTTATCGCTCTGCTTAACTTTGAAGAGGTATTTCTGCACATCGCTAACACTCTCCATTATGATCCCAATAGACCACAATACCACCCCTGCGATATCTCGTCCCGTTCCAAAATCTGGCTGCGGGTATTGCGTGACATTTGGAGAGTTCAAGACGGTGACTGGAAGTGACACAGTCCAGACCCAGAACATCTGGAAGATCCAAAACCCGAGGAACTTGAAGAAGTGGTCGCGCTTGTCGTCGAAGCGGTCATCTTTGCCAGTCTTGATTATTCGGAAGAGAAGGAATGCAGAGAGTCGAGCTCCCCATATCATTATGAAGAGACTGGTGACAATCTGACGTGCATGGTGATGGCCGCTGAATGCGAGGGTTATGATGGCTAGGACGACGAAGTTGGTTCCTCCAGCGAAGTCTTGGGATGGTTAGCCAGGCCAATACTTACTCGTCCAAGAAGAGTGTTTACCTGTGAGCTTGTCAAACTTCAAAGAGAAGGCAATCGCGAAGAAGAAAAGTTGATAGCCGATTGTTATGAGGAGGGTGATGGCAAGATAATAGTCGTCTAGAACATGGACAGCCATACTGCTGGTTGGTACTCAGGGAGTGCTGATACTGAAGTGTGGTGTTGAAAGAAGGGTTTCAGATCAACAGGAACACTGGATAAAGTACAAATCAAGACGAGGCTCAGCCTTTCATCAAATCATTGATGTCAGCCTAGCAACCTCTACTTCTTATAGTATAGTTGCTCTTAGCGACCAACAGTAACAGAGGCCGTAGTAGGCGAATTCGAAGATATTACGAAAGTCTAGAAAGATCTTAGTCGTGATGGCTTCGATTTCCAGACTCATAAGCGTCATCGATTTTTGGGGACGGGAACTAGTGTCCGGCTTTGGCGAGTCCGACGGGCTTTGGCCAACCGAGACTCCGATCCTGTCAATTTAGACAGGGCTGAGTCTGAGATAACCTTTCCTACTTTACCTCCACGGATTCATTAGCCCTATCGGTTTTTTCGACTCTTGGTTTATATCTTCATTTGTACTTGATTTGGAATTTCTGTGCTCTTCATCTATCTGGAATGATTTTCTCTCGACTATTGCCTGATGAGGATGATACCAACGCATACCTGCACTCCCAGCTCCGATCAGTCCAGGGCTTGGCACTTCACGTTACAACCTTCAGTCCTGATACTGATCCGCCGGTCAAGCTTATGCCGAGCATTCATCAAGGCTTCATCATCCGATTTGGATGGATATGCTTACATATCGTTTTCCTTTTCACAAGTCAGAAAGGTGGATCGCTTAGACTTCCAGTGATGTTTACCGCGTTTGGATAATGGGGCGAGCTGTCGTGTCCTATTCAAACGAAACAACAGCCTCCCAAAACCCAGCCTCAGCAGCGACTCGCGATGTTTGGCCTCACGTCAACATCATGAAGCCTGCGGATCAAGTGGTCTCGCCCTCCTGAGGACCCTTCAAATTGTACCTGCATCCGCTGAGGCTTGCAGCTCTGATTGGTCCTTCGGTCGAGCCCCTGAATCTCGATCCCACACATCGCTTCGCTAAAGGCTTGATGAAACCTGACTTGTCTGGGGAACCTCATTTCTGCCCTTTCCAAGACTTGGGCGTCTGACGAACGCAACTCTCCGACTCCCATGAGACTGTTTGGCACGAGGTCCATCGAACCAGCATCGCGGGCGCTTTGCTGTTTGCACTCCATCAGTGCGTGGCTACTGGGCTAACCGTGGCTTCTACATCGCGAAACGCTGTGCCGGGATGGGATAACGATGCCGATGTTCCAAGCTTGGTGGGTCCTTCATCTCATCTGATCTTTCTCTTCTTCTTTCCCAAAATATCTTTCTTTCTTCTCGAGGTTTTGCGTGGCGGCTCCAGTCTTTCCTTTTCCACAGCACCAATGCCCTCCCGCACGGTGCCGGATCAGCCTCGATAGTGTTTCCGCCCCGACTGCAGTTCGCATCGCCCATCTCTCTCTTGATGGTTACACTTCGTCCTGTTGCTTTCGTTTCTGTAGCTGCCGGTCACGCTCTTTTTTTTGGAGACCCCAAGATTTCTCTTACTTTCAACATACCACGGCTGGTCTGTTGGATGTCACATTCTTTGGGTTATTGTCCTTGGTTTTAATTATACTTTGATATTATGCGGAAACTCTTATCGACATCGCTGCTGGTGGCGGCGATCTCAACTTGTGTTCAGGTAAGAGAGGGATGATGGAGTTGGGTGGTGATAGAAGTTAATGATGGATAGGGAAATCGACCGTTCGAGCATGGTCAACAGCGAAATAGTCTCTCGGATCTGTTAGCAGCGCTGGACAATTCGCAACCGGGGGGAGTAAAGCAAGGTGGTGGAGGGGCTCAGATACAGGCCAGTGGTGCGAGTCCACAAGAAGCTGGGGGACAACAACCAAATGGAATCGCCGATCTATTAGCAGCACTGGAAACGTCGCAACCTGGGGGAATCCAACGTGGGAGTGGAGGTGGGCAGATACAAGGAAGTGATGGGAGCCAGCAGGGAAATAAAGGAAATCAAGGAAGCAGAGGAGGAGATCAACAGGTGAAAACAGTTACAGTAACGCAAGAATCTGTGCAGACAGCGGCCGCCAATAACGGGAGTTGTCCGGCGCAAAAGACAGTGACGGTTGAGAAGACAATAAGTGTACCTGGAGTGGCGGCAGCAGGAACAGGGTATGGATATTTCCTCGATACGAGACGATGGATGCTAAAGGAAATAGGTTACCTTCGACGGTTACTGTTACTCCACTTGCGGCTAATGTCACTCAAATAATCACTGTTACTGCACAAGCACAGGCAGCTGAAAGTCCAAAACCACCTACAGAAGCTTCGAATATGCCGGCGGCTGTCAACCCTCCTGCTGGTGTAAATCCTCCTGAGGGAGCAGCTGGTACTGGTGGAACAGGTTCGAAAACGGCGGCAATTGTCAAGACTTCAGATGCAGCGAATGCAGATGTTGGTTAGTGTGGTTGGTACTAAAATATGAACTCTACTAACATTATGTAGCATCAGGAGCTGTTATGCCAGCAGGTGTAATGCCTCCATCAGGAGCAGCAGCTGGAACTGGACCTCAGAAGACAGCCGGAATAGTCAAGACCAACGACCCAGCAAATCCTGCAGCTGGTGAGTTAGTCACAATCGATGTTTCTACGAAAACTGACAAAATATAGCGTCAGCAGCACCAGGAGTTAACCCTCCAGCAGGAGCCATGGGAACAGCACCAGCAGGAAGCGGAGGAAAGACTCCAGCGATAGTGAAAACCAACGACCCCGCTGTGGGCAATGTCCGTAAGTCAACAAACACACGTCGCTTCACAACACCACACCACAACACTGACTAACAACCATGCAGCAACCGGAGGTGTAGCTTCAGCGGCACCACCAGCAGCATCTGCTCCCCCTCCAGCAGTCGGAGCTCCCGGTGCAATGGCCTCAGGAGTAGGTACGCTCGTCGCTGGAGGAGCATGCGATTGTTCCTGTCTCTGCGCTCCAGGTTCATTCCCCAACATGGCACAAATGGGCCAAGCACCCGCCGCAGCCCCAGCTATAGGAACGACAATGTCAACCCTCACCACACCCGCGATCGTGAAACCTACAAATGCAGCTGCTCCCGCTCCAGCGGGTGCGAATCCACCTCCACCACCACCAGGTGCTCCAGCTCAAGGCACTCTAACGAGCGCTGCTATAGTGAAAGTCACGCCTGGAGCAGCTCCTCCTGCTCAACCACCACAGCCTCAACCTGAACCACAACCGCAATCTCAAGCTCCTCCAGCACCTCAACCTCAAGTCCAGTCTTCCGCACCTGTAGCTCAGCCTCAAGTTGAACCATCACCCTCTCCCTCTCCCACGCCGACGCCCACACCACCAGCTCCAGCTCCAGCTGCCGAAGCTGGACCCAGCTCAGGAGCATCAACGATCGAATTACCAGTCTCGGCACCATTAGGTCAAGCAGCTGCGTTGCAAACGCCAAGTACAACACCTGCGGCGCAGGCTAATGCCGCGGCTGCTATTAACATCGCTACGTTCTCCCTGACGAGTAGTTTGGTGTTGGGGAACTTGGCTGCGCCGACGACGTAGGATGGTGATGTGAGACGAGGAATGGTGATGTGGGATGATAGATGAGATATGGGAGAATGTGGATACTGAATACTAAGTTAATATGAGCGGGTTTCCTTTCCTTCGACTTTCTTCGTTTCTTGTTGGTTTTTGAGTTTGATTTTTGTATGTATGTATGGAGAGGATTATTTATACCATTGGAAGAGAAAAGGGATTTATTGTCCAGGAGACAGATCGAATCAGCTCAAATCAGGTCAGAGCGGAAAGGTGGATGGATACTTGTAGATATAACTTTCACTTCATCACTTTTCTCATATCAAAAAGAAGGAAAAGAAAATAGATGACTTCCGTGCAAGGAATCAGAATGTCAGCTCTTCGCTTGTGTTGGTATTTCGCTAGGTGTTTCGGACACTGCTGGAGTGGACTCCTGTGTAGTTTGTGGACTTGCCCCTACTGCAACTTCACTCCCTGACGATCCGTTATTTTGCATTAGTAGCTTTGCCCTCTTAGCTGCCCTCTTGCTGATAGTTGGTGGTCCTCCATTCGTCTCCTCTTGTTTCCTCTTGCCTTTCTTCCCCGAGCCAACTTCCTTCGCCTTCGGCTTTATAACCTCGTTTTCACCACCATCGATAATATCAATCACACCCCTGAAACTACTCCTCTTCATACCCTCATTTATAACCACTCCCCTCGGATTTACACCCATACTCTCCAAGCCCCTCTCCTTCGCTAATCCCCAAACTCCAAGGAGATTCAAGACATCAGCAGGCGCCCTGACTCCAAGTACACTCTTCGCTTCACTGCTGATCACTAAACCCCTGCCCTTTGTAGCCCGCACTATTGCCAGAGTATTGCTTATGAAGTTCCTCCTCGCGTTACTCTCCTCCCCTGTCGCCTGGCCGTAGCAGATCTCAATCCTGATCCCGCGATTTATAGCCGTCATGAGCGGTTTCGGTTTCCAGTGGAAAGGATACCGTTGCGTGAGGTCGAGGGAGATGAGGGAGTGTTCGGAGAGAGAGATACATGCTGCAAGGTATGCCTTCTCATTTGTAGGTCGCAGAGCGAGGATGTCGTAGGTGCTGGCGAGGACAGGGAGGCGGTAGTTCTGCGCTGGGTCGATGAGCGTGAGTGTACAGCGTCGGAGGAGTGTTGTTTTTGCTGGCAGAGTGAAGGGTTGTGGTGAGGGTATTTGGTTACTTATTTGGGATGGGAGAGGGCCTGAATGGACGTAGTTCAGGGCGAGTGTTCCGTAGCCTAATTCGGAGAGGAAGGAGATGGTTCGTTGGAGCTCTTGGGGGTTCTGGTTTGCTGACCAGGGAACATTGAGGTCGTAAAGCATTTTGAAGAGGGTTTGATGTTGCTTATGTGCGTATCATTGCCCCCCAAGTCATAAAGATCTTTGAAGCCAAAGGTACCTTGGTAGCTCTGCTCTGCCTTTCTGGTTCATCAAAAGCCGGACTGGACTCTGCGCGTTTGTTCGAGTTTCTTTGGTAGGACTCTCAAATATTTACTTCCGATGCCTCTTTGGAATCTTCCAGCAAGCCTTTCTGGACCAAGGAAGGTATATTTCACCTGTCTGAATTCTCGTTTGGTCGTTGTATACTCTTCTGGAGAGTTTTTGGAAAGATGATGCGCAGTTGTCGATTTCTGTTTTCGTGGATTTCCTATAGAATTCTCCTTCAATCCACCAAAGGAATTTAATTGTCCCGCGGCTTGTCGAAGCTTCAAGGTTGGTTCGACAAAATTCGAGAGTAATGACGCGGTTTGAAGTTGTGAATAATTGGAAGAATCTCAGGACATAAATTAAAGCTGCACCTGCAACAATTCCGCGCTTGCCCCACATTAGGATTAGCGCGGGGCAATCTGGAATCCTGCCATTCTGTCAGCGCGCACTCTCTAGTCAATACACCGAGAGTCTAATCCAGACCAGACAGACTCCTCCAGAGTCGTGACACCGCCTCGGGGATTTGGAAAGCATCACATCGCACGAGCACGAGTACTCGAACTCACACGAGCATCATCTTCTGGATCCCGAGTAACCCTCTGCCTACCCCCATTGTCTGCGACACTCCCGCGACTTCACCTCTTCCCGTTTTGCGCTGTGCCCTGCCTAGCAGGCCCGCTGCAATGGCGCGCGTCTACGCGGATGTCAACCAGCAGATGCCCAGGTCCTACTGGGATTACGACAGTGTGAATATTACCTGGGGCATCTTGGAGAACTATGAGGTTGTGCGAAAGATTGGTAGGCCCCTCAGCCCGCTTCGAGACTTTCACATGCAGGCAGACACTGACGACCACGCGCAGGACGAGGAAAGTATTCGGAAGTCTTCGAAGGCATCAACGTTATCAACTACCACAAGTGCGTTGTCAAGGTGCTCAAGCCGGTGAAGAAGAAGAAGATAAAGAGGGAGATCAAGATCCTGCAGAACCTCTCGGGTGGACCGAACATCATCGGCTTGCTGGATGTTGTTAGAGACCAACAAGTAACTCAATCCTCTCCTGAATACCAATCCGAATTTGCCCCCAAAGCTGGGTTTGGCAAATCTGCTTCCGATGGTTTGTTTTGTCAGATGACGAGAACAACGACTCATGGTTTATGCAGAGCAAAACGCCATCCCTGATCTTCGAGTATGTCAACAACACCGACTTCAGATCCCTCTACCCCAAATTCGTCGACTACGATGTCAGATACTATATCTTTGAGCTTTTGAAGGTAGGTTTGGTCCACAACTTGGAGGTTTGTCGCTAATGTTGTCAGGCCCTCGACTTCTGTCATAGCAAAGGTATCATGCATCGTGATGTCAAGCCTCACAATGTTATGATCGATCACGAGAACAGAAAGGTTGGATCACTAACTCGATAGGCATGTTCTGCTACTGACATATAATAGTTGCGACTGATTGACTGGGGTCTTGCCGAATTCTACCACCAGGGGACCGAGTACAACGTCCGGGTTGCTTCTCGATATTTCAAAGGTCCAGAGCTACTCGTCGATTTCCAGGAATATGATTACTCTCTTGATATGTGGTCTTTGGGAGCCATGTTTGCATCCATGATCTTCCGAAAAGAACCCTTCTTCCATGGAAACAGCAACTCTGATCAACTGGTCAAGATTGCCAAAGTTCTTGGCACAGAAGACCTGTTTGACTACCTTGACAAGTATGAGATTGAGCTGGATGCCCAATACGACGATATCCTCGGCAGATTCCCAAAGAAGAACTGGCACAGTTTCGTGAACACCGAGAACTCGAGATTTGTCACCAACGAGGCTATCGATTTCTTGGATAAGTTGTTGAGATATGACCATCAAGTTTGTTGCCCGTACTTGAGATCCAACTCCTTACTAACATGCCACAGGAACGCTTAACCGCTAAAGAGGCCATGGCTCATGCATTCTTCGCCCCAGTTCGAGAAGCCGAGCAGCGTGCTCGCATCACCCCTGGAGCAGCTTCTGCCTCGTGAACGACACCTAAGAACTACGAAATACAACATTCTTCGAGGTCAGCTATATAACTCTCCTGATCACAAAATTCTCATTTACCGAGGTTTCAACTCGGTTAGCGTGACATTGAGCGCTTTTCATTTCCTTCTTCTACTGAGTGATGGATGGTGGATGGGGGGATATCTGATGGAAACGAATGACTGGGACGGGAAGGGCGTTTATTTGTTTGGCTGCGTGCTTGTGTGCGTGGTCAGAGATGCTTGCTAGCATTCTAGGCGCTGATGAAGGGATGAATGGCACTTATACTCCGCTTTGGGTGATGGGTTGTGGGGGGAACGGGAACGATTGAGACACTGGGGTTTAATGGAGCTCAGAGGTGTAGATAGAGAATCTCAATGGAGTATCAATTCCATCTATGTCACTGCTGCTGGAAGTCGTGATGAACAGGACCTGAAATAGAACAAGCTGGGGTCTTTGAAACCACCAGAGACTGCTGTTTGGTGACATCTGCTAACATGAGATTTAAGTGTCCTTGGCAGTCTGGGGACAATCACATTTCTAGAATCTCAACATCGAAAAAGCTCATCGACCCAACGCCATAAATGCTCCTTTCCGCATCCCCTCCAGCCGTAAATGCCATAACGCCTTGCTAGTCTACCTTTCCTCTCTCAGTTCCCCCTCCTGGCCCCTCCCGCTGCATTAACATTGCTTGCATGCGCCAATAAGAATTTACAGCACGTCAGAGTAAACTTGCACGCGCGACTCCAGGCATCATCCTGGGCAATACCCAGCTTGATACTCACATCCCCGATCTTCTCGCCCTCAATCTTATACGGTAGGGCGAGACCTCGTCCACTTTCACTCTCCCTAGCTGATTCCGTCTGTACGAAGGCGCCGAGTTGACGCATACATTCTAGGAATGCAACCATGGCGATGTCGAAACGGCGGTGCATGAATGTCAGACCAAGAGGCATGTCGCCTGACGAGTAGAGTTCTAGGATATGTCGTTTCGGAGGCCGTGTGCGGGAGCTGGTTGGAGCGAATGTTTCGTGCCGGATGATGCGTGATGTTGAGCCCATGGGTTGGAGTTCGTAATTTTGGAAGCGGTAGCCTAATCTATCGGCTACGGTCTGGAGGAGGAGAACTGTGTGTCCCCATGCGGCGTTTATCTCTGGCCAGTCGACTGGGACGTTGGAGAGTCGTCCTAGACGGAGGCCGTTGATGGTGCCGAATTTGCCGTCGTGGGAGATGCAGAACGTGTCGTTGTAGACGTTTGTCCGTTGGAGCTTCTCCAGTAGTTGTGTGTCGTGGTCGTATTGAAGATTCACGCTATCTCGTATATTCTGGAACTCGGCCAGCTTCATGGCGAATGCGTTTCGGGAGCTCCAGAATTTCTCTTCTTCGATATCCAGATCTCGAGCTTCTTCTTCTAGAGAGGCTATTTCTTCGTCGACGGCTGCTTTCTCGGCTTCTAGTTTCTTGAGCTCAGCGATGGCTTCTTCCTCTTCTTTGCGAGCTTTCGAAAGTGCCGCTTGTGATTCCTTAACTTCTTCTTCCGTGGGCACTGAAGCGTTGACCTGCTTTAAAAATCCAACATATGCATCCCGTTCTTTGGTCGCTGCTTCAAGTCGTCGCTGTAGTCCCGAGACAAGGAGATCCGTACATTCAGTACAGACCGGATGATCGATATCTGATCTCGCAGAGAGTATTTCAAATAGCCTCGACGCTCTTTCCATATCCTGCGACATGGCCTTCCCTTCATCTTGCGTGCCATCCATGCCCAAGCTTTCGTCGTGTCTATGATGTTTGGGATTCGTATCTTCGGGGGACTTGATAACTGCTGGTGGTACTACTTGTGACTCCGTGAGCATGACAAATGACATAGCTGGGTTGCCTAGTCCTGATCTCATGGTATCCGATAAAGCTGTTTCGCCTCGGCGAGGGGACGTGATTGTCCTTTTGAAGGTTGGAGAGTGAGTATTTCGAGAGACTCTGTCGTAGAGTTGTTTGCGTTCTTGGGGGTAGGCTGGTCGAGAGGAGGGGATGTTCTTAAATTGTTGTGAAGATGCGCCTGTGAACGTTAGATGACCGGAAAGGAGTATGTAATAAGGGTCTGGAATTAAGATATTATAGAAATATATCAAGTAGAGGGCAACATACCAACTAATAAGTCAAACGCTGCTGGGTTCAGATCCTCCAAAGAGCTGTCTAGCTTCAGTGGAGTCCGGCATTTCTGGCAATACATTTTGTAGAATTTGCAGGCACGATAGGAGTAGAACGAGCGGTTCTTCGAGTGTCATCGGACATTATGCGCTGTTGCTGTCCATGATTCTGTAGGAAGCCTTGACGATGATGTCTAGACACTTCAAAGCTCCCGACGAGGCCAGCTGCCAGACAGGCCAAGCTTCCCGACGGGACAGGGATTATCCAGCCCCCGCGCTAAGAATCAGCCAACTCTACTCCACCTGCAGAAACCCATCACGACGCGACTTTACGCGATAAGTTAAATGCACGACATCCTATTCCACAATTCCTCTATCCCAGGCCGATGATCATGCCAATACTCTATCAATATGGAGCCCTTTCCAAAGCGACAGCGACTGTATGCGCCAATGGAGCGCTCGTTCCCGCAGAGCTTCGACGATCAAAATGCATATTATGACGAACTCGGAGACGAGCTGCCGGAGGAGGAAGAGGAATACGAGGAGGAGGAAGAGGAACCAGAGACAGGATATGACCCGGAAGCCGAATTAGAGCAAAAGCGGGCACGACTCGATTACAAGTTGAAATCAACATTCGAATCTATATTTGAGAAATATGAAAGGGACTTCGACGGGGTTGGCGACGAGATTGACCTCGAGACGGGCGAAATTGTGGTCAACAACGGCCACATAGTACAGATGTTGGACGAACAGGATGCTGGTGATACAAGTCGCGCGCGACAGGCGTTGAGGGAATATACACAAGAACCAGATGAACTTCCCAGTAGTTCTTTTGACGAGACGGAGATTATAGAGGATGACGAAGAAGAGGTAGACGAGGACGAACTAATGAGCGACGAAGATATCGCAGAGGATGATATGGCAGAGGACGATATGATTCTGCGCGGATTTGCGAAAGCCAACCGGTTTCAGCAAGGCTCACCTGAATTGGGTGTATCGAATGCGCCAATTGCTCCTGAGAGAGTACGGCGGCAAGAGCCGATCCCTCGACCTGCTCCATTGCCTCCACCAGTCCAAGCAAAGCCACTCCCTTCACGTGCCGATATTATGGCTCAATTCGGACCGCAACTCGGACCTCAAATCGTGGAATATGTTTCTCAGCAGCATGTGGCAGAGGAACGTCATGTTGAACATTCTTGGCGAGCCCCTGAATTACCGAAGAAGGCTTCAACAGCAAAGAATATTGAGCCAGCTTGGAGGGCGCCTGCGCTTCCATCTGCTGCCCCAAAGCGTGTAGAACCAGCATGGCGAGTTCCAGATCTTCCATCAGCTGCACCGGTCAGGCGACCCATACAAAACCCAGTTTTGATGCTGCCAGAAGAAGGGCGTTCTCCCTCACCCGAGGCTTCTGCATCTATCTGGGCACCAATTAGACCTCGTGGGCGGAGGAGGTTGGATGGTGCTGACAATTCTGCGCTATTCAGGGGGGAAAGCAGAGCTCCAAATCATGGTCAGAAGTCCATGTTAGACCCGCTCGGTTATCGATCGACGCATAACCCATCTCAACGGGCTCAAATCTCGTCTACCAAGAAGCGGCGACTTGCGTTTACTGCCGAGGAAGACGATTTACTCTTAACTTGGGTTTCAAAGCTACGAAGGCATGGCCATGCATTGACCCAAGGCAGATGGAGAGAATTTGAGGCTGAGGCATGTATTATTAACGATCACCCATTGGAGCTTCACTAACAACTTATAGCACCCTCAGCATCCCGCGGCTTCGTGGCAAAAACGTTATGTCCTCAAGTTTACGTATCTTTCCACGGATCAAGTTGAGGAATCAGAACTTTCAAATTCCGAGGTGTCAGTGGAAAGTTTAGTGTATCAACCTCCGCCAGCTGTGGGACGTACCGAGCCACAATACGACTCAGTTCAAAGACCTCGCGAACGCCCCGCTCGAGTTCGGAAACCCGCCCAGACTGATCCGAGAATAATCAGCTGGAATCAGGCAGTTGATTCAATTGAATCAGTTGATCCAATTTTGCATGCTGGGATAATGGAAGATGCACGTAGAGCGAACAACCAACCACCACGCTCTTCATTCAGGCGGTTGGAACCACAGATTTTAGAAGACTCGGACATGGACGCACCCAATCATTCCCAAGAGAATACTCCACCAGCAGAGGACCGGAGATCTTATGATGATTTGCCCATCCGGTCATCTTTGGCCGTTGAGCTGACTCCCGAACCAGAGGATTTCTTGATTCCTGGTGCCCCATGCCCACATGCGGATTGCAAGCTTCATCCCGCAATTTTATATAAACTCCAGCGACGCGAGCATGAACAGTTATCAGAAATGTGTTTACATCTTTTCCGGGTTCATCACACGACACCTTTCCCATGTGGAGAGATTGGATGTTCAAAGAAGGGAGAGGACGGGTATTTCATGCAACTGGACCTGGTCAAGCATGTCAGATTTGCGCATAAGAGTGTTTCCGCCCTGCATCGGTTGAGGGGCCGTGTTGATTCTGCATTACTTGACCAGCCAGCTACAATCGCAAGACCAGCAACAAGTGATACTATGCATAGGCCCATTAGTCAACATCGCGATTCTGATTTCATGTCTCCTCTAAAAGGACATGCAAGGAACCTTTCGAGTAGCCAGCCATCAGGGTTCGATCCAGATCGGACATTGACTCCTAGGGGCACGGCTGGACTATCAACTTTTACACCAATGACTAGTGTTTCGTCACTGAAGGTAAACCATCCGTCAGCGACGTCTATGTCTATGCGAGATACGAGCAATTCTCAAGATAGGACAATTTTGGACTCGCAGGTTGGCTCTTCCCAGTTTGGAAGCAGCCAGCCGAGGATAGAGGTGGAGCCCGTGATGCAATCTAGAAGATCTTTTCATAGAGTGTCGCAGCTACCAACTGACGAATCCTCAGCGCGAGACGTTGTCGGTCCGCAAATTCCTCCAACACCTCAGACTTCCACTGAAAACTCTATCGAGGTGCCGGCTCTCAGCCTGCCGAATCCCGTGAATATAGTCCCGGAGCAGATTCTGAATCCACAGGACACTTTACAAGCGTCAATAGAGTCATGGCCACAAGTTCCAATGCCTTCTATCCAGGTACCTGTCGCCCAGCAGAGTTCTTTCGAGGAAGAATCTTCCAGCGGTTCGAGACCCCCGACGAGTTCGGCTCTGCCTAAACCGACTCGCGCAGTTCCGCCAGTTCCTCCCATTACACGAAACATAGTCGATCCAACCTACGAGTTCTCTGATGAGGAGCCTGAGGTGCAGCCACCAACAATTGTCCCTGCCCAGGAAGTGTCCACCCCGAGACAAGCCCCAAAGCAGCGTGCGAAGGTGCCACTCGTACCTGCATCTGTTAGCAGTAGGCCTTCAACTTCGATGTCCGTTCCCTCAGCCGTCGTCGAGCCACCTGTCAGCCGCAGACTAGGAGCTTTGAAAACAGTTGCCAAACCTCTGGCGAGTTCTGATAGCAGAGCGAAAGTGGTGAAAGCAGTTATTAAATCTGTTGCCGGTCCATCTGCTAGTCAGTTCAAGTCCCCAACTAAGCCTACCGCAACTCCAGCTGCAAAGAGACACCAGAGGGTTCACTCAGAGGGTATTGACGAACTTAGCCTGGGTGTGGATGAGTTCATTCTACTGTCGTCACAGCAAAGAACGAATCCTTTACCTGTACCGCAGATCGGTATCAAACACGAAGAGATGGTTGATTCGCCGGTCTTACTGTCTGTCCCGGCAGCAAGGAAAAGGAAGCTGGACGAGATCCGTGACAACGGTTTTGACGAGCTGAGCATGCTTGCCCAAGCTTCCCAAAACCCCAGCATATCCCAGCCAACAATCAAGACAGAGGCGGATGAACCATCGCTTCCGCAAGCCCGGCCTATGATGCCCAAGCGTAGAGGCAGGCCAGCCAGGAATCGAGATGATACAGAATCATCATCATCGCAAGTGAGATCATCTCAAGCACCAGAAATGATGCATGCTGTCACAAGCACACCTCTACTAGATCTCACCCCAGTCCGTAATGCGCGGGTGAATGCAGAGAGAATGAAGGAAATCGGCGATTCTGAGGAAGATGAAGAGAATGACCCTGAATCGCCCAGCCACAGAGTAAAACAACGTCTAAGAGGACAGAAGGCCCGTCCAGTGGCTTTTGGCAACATGACACCGACCACTAAGAGCAGGTGGAGCAGAGATTTGTTGAAAGCAGAGCAGGTCTCGGTATTGGTTAAGACGCCTGGTGGGACGATGCGTAGATGTGGTGTTGATGGATTCGAGTGTAAGAGATCATTTTGTTTTCGATGCTCGGCAAATGGGTTGGGTCAGGTGGCTTAGGCAGGGCAAGGCAAGGCATGGACTATGATACCCGGTTATGAATTTACGTTTTATGCAACGTATGCTGTTTTTACGATGATATGAGACCTTCAGCTTTGGAAGCTGCTGGCCCGGTGACTTTGTGTTGTCGTCAATGTCAACCACGAGCCGCGAACTTTGATTTAGAGGTACTTTCCCACTCTAGTGAAGAGCTTCTATTTTCTGTATTGATCTCCATTCTGCACATTGTCACGTAATGCGGCGGCCTGCGTAAAGATGTTTACACTACGTCTACTGTACACTGGTTCGCTTTCGCTTCAGCATCTCGCTTAATCAGGTGTTGACTCTGCCACTGCTACATCCTTCAATCCTCTACCTTGTTGAATAAATACGCATCGGCGACCCATGTTCCTAACTCTGTTGTTCTAGCATTTTAGCAGATTCTTTGTAATGATAGCGTGAACTCTAAATTCTTGAAGTGTGTTAGTCCGTGTCTCCGTGCCATGTGTCAGGCGGAGCTTTTCATTTTATAAGGATATGGTGCTAAGACCGTATCAGAAGCTTGGCTTGGCTCCATTCGTAGGTATGCTAATTTTATTTGCACTCTGGAAAGATCAGTTGAGGCTGGTGGGAGTGACAGACGATTAGTATGCCCCAGATAGAAACATGTCTGCAATTTCAAAGAAATGGAGAGTTGGAGATGGTCTTCATGTGGGATGCGGAATCGCTGTGGGGAAAACACAAACAGGAAGTAGTACTAGTAGGGATATATAAGCATGATTAGTTACCGGTGTGACGGCCACGGTACTGTTTTACTCTGGCCATCCTCTCCGGGCACTGAAAGACATGCCTCGCTGCTTCCCCCCCACCCTTCTCGGTCATCTCAGCAACTGGCCATTTGTAATCCTTCTTTAATTTCCCTTGACTTATATGTAAGCTATCTCACTTAAAATCTACTTCATCCATAGGCTCCTGCATCCAGACACCCCTTCATCCGAAAACTCCTTCATCTAAACACTCCTTCGCCCAAAGTTTTATTCAAACTTCCCACATCTCTTACGGAATCCGAAATTGATTCCCTAAAGCTGACTTTACAATGGCTTTCCCTAACCGCCTCCTCACCAACTCAACATGGCGTCTCGTTGGCCTCGGCCTCACTACCACTATCTTCGCCCTTGGATCTCTATCTATAATCGCACCGCCAGTTGCCGCAGAATCTCTTGGAGTCATTCCCACTACACCGGAAGGCCGCTCTATCACAGAAAAAGCAATGGTATTCCTCGGTATACGTGACGTGGCCGCTGCAGGAGCGCTATTCTGGTTCTATCGCGAAGGGAAGGAGAAGGAGATGGGAGTCCTGACACTAGCATGGACTCTAGTCTGCGTAGCGGATACGTGGGTTGCCACGAAAGGGCCGAGAGGATGGGATCAGGGAATTTGGGTGTTATGTGCTGGGGCTGTAGTGGTTACTTTTACAGGGTTGGGTTTGGTGCAGTCGTGAGGAAGAGAGATCGATGTGGTTTGGTGAAGAGTTTAGGGTGTGGGAGTAGAGCAACGGATGAGATTGTTTAGCGACGCATGAATTTTGGGATAGTCTAAGTAGTTTGAGTAGTTCCGGAAGTGGTTGTTGACAGGAATACGTTGAGCTTGAACTTTGAACTTTGATCTGCATACTTGGATGGAAAATGAGGATTCGGTTCTTCTACCGTAACATCTCGAATTTTCATCAATTTCATGTATCTTGTAGCTATGGGGAGCTGAGAACAGCCGACTCCACCGGAGATAACTTAGAAAGCCATCCTCATTTTAAGCAAATCCTTCTCGATAATTTCATCCTTCTTATTCATCAACTCTTCCCATGTCCTATAGACAACTCACGTACCTTCCACCAAGCTACTCGACATGTTTAGCAGCTAATTATGCAATCGTATCTCCAGCTATCTCTGGAGAATCAGGAAACGAATTGCGCACCTGCTCGGGCAAAGTCTCGGTAATCTTGGTCTTGATTGCACCCGGATTGACAGAGAAGGTCAGGAGTCCTTGATCACCGTATTCCATTTGTAGTGACTCAGTCAACCTCAAAATCGCAAGCTTTGAGCTCCGATAGCTCGCGCTTCCTGGACGAGCACTCAACGCCCCTGAGGAGGATACGTTGATCATTGTAGATAACCCGTTGCTCCTTTCTCGAGTCGAAAGTTGCATTGGAAGAAAGGCACGAGCAATATTCAAGAGTCCGTGAATATTGACTTCCCATGTTCGCCAATATATAATTGGGTCTGAAACGAGCAACGACTTGTATGGTTCCATGTGAGCAGCATTGTTGACGACGATATCCAGACGTCCATCAAACTCCTTTAATACGATTTCATGCATGGCTTGAACACTGGCTTCCTTTGAGATGTCAACGGTATAGCTCAGCACCATAGGCTCTGAACGTCCGGCTTGCGTTGCAGCCAGCTTCAGCTTCATAACAAGATAGTTGGACACACCATTCAAATCAGCTAATGCTATCGCTGAAGCTCCTGCACGCGCAAATGCTGTAGCTGTAGCATATCCGACGCCATCCTGCCAAGCTGCCCCTGTGATCAGAACGTTTTTCCCAGCCAGGTCCAGATTGATTGGAGAAATGTAATCGTAGGTCGTCGAGTGTCGTGTGGTTGTAATATTGCCGGCAGCTAGCGCCGTTCTATTTGAGATGGTTGACGTTGTTGAAGTGATGAGAGACGGTACAGAGTGGGACATAGAAATTGCAGATATGCAAGCAAGAAGTTGGATTATACACAAATTAGGATTGTTCGAGAGATCTGACCGAAGCTGTGTATCGCTTATTAAAGCATTGTCGTGCAGAAGTGGAGCATAGAGTAGGTGCTCTCAAAGCGGTAGTTCAGTTGTCTGATTCTGTAAAAGGAGGCTCGTAGGGAGCAACTGAGTATATACAAGAATAGGGGGGGGGGGGGGGCCGCTGAGCCCAGAGCCATGGTGCTGAAGGCCCGTCCGTGCCTGCACAACAAGCATGTTCCTACGAATTCCTGCTCAGAAATTCCGAAACGCAATAAATGACGCAACATCACGAGATGAGGATAAATCGAAATGCATAACTTCTTGGCGGGCCCGAGGTTATAAGCTTATCTGTGACTTATTTGCTTGGTATCGGAGTCTAAATTGGCGATGGTTGTTTTGATAAATGAGCAACAGGCCGAGCAAAGCACAGTACGTGATCTATATCAATGGAAGTGGGAGGTGTCGAGATCCCGGCCAAGTAACAAAACCAGTAAACATACCGATCCCAACACTGATTTAGAGGTGCTTTGCAATTTCAGACCCATTAATTTGCAGGCGCTGGAGCCATCAGTCGTGCTCTGCCACTCTTCCTGCTTCAGTACGAGCATCACCATCAACATAGATGTGTGTATTTCACCCCCCCTTCTTTCTCCAACTGAGTGCAGAATATAGTCGTTGATATCTCAATCCTCACAGGTCCCTAAGGAAGGATATCCTCGTAATCTGAAGCCCATGTGTGATGGAAAAGGAAGTAAGTATCCCGAGTTGCCACCATCTTCTTAATTCAGAGCATCTGCACTTGAATATACTGCTTGTGAACTCGTGGCTCCCCATGTATCTCTCCGGATGGTAGCGGTTTCGTTGATTATGAATTGAGGAATTCGAATATTTGATTGTAGTCTTCTCTGGGCGATGTATTGCAATTAATTTGGGGGTGTTCAGTGATATATCTTTGAAGCGTCTTGTTTTGCAAAATTGGAATAGTATATCCAAGTTACGGTCATTGTCGTTCGGGAATGTATTGGTTTCGTCCACTGAAAATGGAGATGTAAGCACACCACATTTTTTAGTTTACCCGTCGAGGAAGAGAACAGTTTATGAACGTCTTTTAGAACTCTTGGTGCAAAATTTCAGAATGCGGAGTTATGACTTACTTATGGTGGAATTTGGTCTCTCTTGACCTTGTGTGTGCTTTACCCCTCTATCTGTCCACAGCCACCACGCTCACCGCTCGCCTTCTCGCAGCCAAATTATCCCCGGTCGGTATTAGACTTGTGTTTCGATCGGTGCATGACTATCTCGTGAAAAATGGTATGTTGCAAGCAGAGATTGGCATATCGACTCTGGCGTGGCTGGCGTGGCTAGCTGGGCTAGCAACACTAAGAACGGCAATGAGAAGCCTGGAGGTATAATCTGTATCCGTGTGTCGATTATTCGAATGTTGAGCGAGTATTGAGATGCTTCTGAATTATTTCGAGTTTCGAGTCAAAGCCAATGAGAATCGGTCATAAATCCAAGGTGCTTTCTATCGTTTAGGAAACTGTGTTACTCGGCGTGCATTTTCAGCTGCTATCTGGCAAAGAATGAAAGCAAGGACAGCGTACTTGTGAAGGAGGGTTAAGAAGCAGAGACTTGTGGCCAGACTCCATAATCCTCTACCCGGTTTGTACGAATCGCTGAACCCAGTCGGGCGTTTCCAGTCGTCACTGTCTGAAGCTGCTCTGTCCGCAGCTTTGAATCTACGGCCGAAGAAGAAGATGGATATGCATGAGATCTTAGAAGCGAGTAGATTATAATGAGCCAAATTGGCACAAATCAAACCTATGTCAATGCCAAATGCGTCAGCTTCGGATGTGGCTGTCAAATGACTAGCACACTAAGGAAGTATGATCGAGAAAAGCCAAGCAAACTGACTCAATACAGTGAATAAAAAGAGGAAAACTGCATTTGCACATATATCGTCAAATGCAACAACAGTAAGTAGCTGGCAATTGATTAGAACAACTTGAGTGAGTCAAACGACCAAGCCACAAAAGCCATAAAATACACCTTCTCCACAACACCGCAGTAGATTAATTGATTTCTCCCACAGCAAATCCCCATTCGGCAGTACGTATGTAAGAAAGGCTTAATAGACGCCGTGTTTAGAGTAGGAGCTTGAGATGACTCCTGGCCTGAAAGTGAGGTCTATACGGAGTTCCGACTTCGGGGGATCACCGAAGTTGTGGGGATAGTGAAATGTTTAGATGCAAATCAGAGGAATTGTTGTGTGAGGGATATCCAATAGCTTAAACAATGGATTTCGATGATGAGAGCATCGTCTCGTAAGCTTCATTTTGAAACTCCCTTATTAATTAGGGGATGAGGGGTGAGGAGTCGATGCTCATCAGCTCATTATGAACCTCGAATTGCTGACCTAATACAACCACAAACCACCTGGATGGACTTCGGATGTTGCGTGCCGGCCTGGACTCTTGGGGAACGCCACGCCCAGCTCGCCAAATCCACAACGACTTGTCGATTGCAAGGCGTCAGCTCGCCACGAGACAGCCTGAACAAAACACGGTGTGCCAACCGAGCACCTTTGACCCCTTAATCCGATGAGCTCATGCACGGGGTTCAGACGCTCATTCTCCTGGTTTCAATGCTCATCTCACCGTCAGACACCTAACAGATTCCACCTGAAATGCCATCATCCAACCCATCCAGCACGCTCCTCGTACTCACCGGCCTCATTACCACATAATCCACCCATAGCCCAAGGAAAATTTTCACGATGGTGCGTGTCGCCAGGTCTGCAGCGCTGGCGAGATTGTTTCTGGTGTTTTGTATTCCCCTATGAGCAGGACTTCACGAGGGGTGACCGTGTACGTTAAGTATTGTCGGGGTTGACACAGAGAAACGATGCTGTCGGGTTAGAATTTTCCCTGGGGGTAAAGATTTATGGGGTCGTGGGTCCTCGGGATTCAACACGGAGTTCGCTTCGGTGCTGGAGAAACGGGACATTGGAGTGTTGTGACTGGATTTGGGATCATTAGTGAGGAGAATTTTTGTGATGATGTTCCTTGCATGGGGATTCTAGAAGCTGTGGATATTCTAGAAGTTCTCGAGAATTCTTGCCAAGATCCTTGGGTTATTTTTTGTTGTGACTTCATTGAGAGAGAGGGTGAGATGCGTGTGTTTTGTCGTAAGCGGAGTTAAACGAGAGGATTCAGGGGGAAACTCGAACATCGATTTCACAAGCGAATGCTGAGAAATGCAAAAGGCGGAGGACTGCTTCCACGCCCAAAATCCCCAACAACGGTGACGGAGAAGGCTGAACCATGCTGACTTAATATTGGGTGTGATGCCAAGGGCGACCAATCACAATGCAGCCTCCCAAGTGGACTGAGGAACTTGGCAAGGGTTGTGGTAATCCACCTGGCGCCATGCTACCTATCCTGGAGCCATACAGGAGCTGTCCCATGCAGACCACAAGGCGTATTGGAACGTGCATCACACCCACTTCAATCGTGGGTCCGTCGTCGGCCTGCTTTGCTTGCTTGGGGAGCCTGGAGATCCATGTACATCCCATACATGGAGTAGTGTGAAGGTATGGGAAAAATAATCTCAAGTGACTCAGGCCCGCCATTCCTCTTCAGACAACCTGCTCAAACCAAGCATTATAGTCAAAGAATATAAAGGTACAGCAATCCCCTTCTTTTTTTGGCTCTTATCATTCACCAAGAAGCAAGAAGCAAGAAGCAAGTCGAGTCTCTCTCATCACATCGCATACCTCCAAGAGCCTTGCTCCTTCTTGGTTGTGTGTCTCGTGCAACAACTTCCCCGCATCGAGGCTGCATCAGGACCAATTACCTCCAAACCCTTACTTATCGACAGACTACTTATCTTTGTCTTTTCCCCTCGTGAGGGACCCCTTTATTTTCGTCACAGGTTTGCCAAAATGTCCTCTTCTTCTATCCATTCGACCACTGGCACTATCGCCTCGGCCTACAAGAAGATTGCCCAGAATGCCCGTCCAGACATGGATATTGTCCTGGACAATCACCATGACAGAAAAGTCTATACAACATTCGATGCTCTTTCTGGGAAAGTCAACATCACAGCTCCACATGACGCTCGATTCGACGAGATCCAAATAACATTCGAGGGCATAGTAAGAACAGCTATTGAGAATCTATCTCCTCACACCGTCAAATCTCGCACTACAGCCAGACACAACTTCCTCAAACTCGTCATGCCAATCAAGGAATCCGACTATCCTCAACCACGAGTTGCCGAGGCTGGCAGGACATACATTTTCCCTTTCAACTTTGTTGTTCCTGACCAATTGCTTCCGAGAGCTTGTTCGCACTCTGTAGTTGGTGACCATGTCCAACATGCACACATGCAACTGCCTCCGAGCATGGGCGATCGAACTCTTTCAATCCGAGATGATCTGGCGCCTGATATGGCGATAGTCAATTATGGTGTCAGGGTCAAGGTCATCAGGAGCAGGGACCGAGATGGGAAGGAGATGGTCTTGGCAGAAGGCATGAAGAAGCTTCACATCATTCCAGCTGTCGCCGAAGCACCCCCAATGAACATCAGAGATGCAGATAAGGATTATGCTTTGAGCAAGGCGAAATCATTGAAGAAGGGCATGTTTTCTGGGAAGTTGGGCAAGATCACGGTTTCTGCTGAGCAGCCAGGTGCTCTGGTTATCCCATCGCCTACAGCAACAGCCACTACACAGCCAACGACAATGGCTACTGTCAACCTCCGATTCGATCCTCACGATGCCACTTCTCAGCCACCAAGACTAGGTGGTCTGACGACCAAGATCAAGTCAACAACATTCTTCTCCACGAGACCGGCAGTAGATTTCCCAGCACACTTCAGTCAGCAAGTACACTTCGAGACTACGAGGGGTATTTATGATACTTCTGTAGCCATCAACTCTCGTTGCGTGGAATCAGTTGTTTGGACTCAGCAATGCTCATCACCAGCATACAGCCGACGAGGTTCATCGACCTCAACAAGTTCCTCAGACGACTGCTCATCCGACAACGTACACACTCCACCCCAGAAAGAAAACAACACGTACTACACCGCCAGCATCCTAGTGCCGATTACCCTTCCAGCCTCGAAACACTGGATCCCAACATTCCACTCCTGCATCACATCACGGGCATACTGTATCGCTCTCTCTCTCACCATCCACACCCCCGGGACCGGTGTGCCTGCATCGACTGTGAACCTATACGTCCCAGTTCAAATCGCAGCTGATGGGAATAACGGCCGTAGAGCTTCTATTACGGCTGAAGAGGCGGCTATTGAATTGGCTGAACAAGAAGCGGAGGAGTATCTCAGACCAAGAGTGTTGGAAGTTCCACGCGAAGAATTGATTGGGAGGAGTGTGTTGGGTTCGTCGGATTTGGAATTGCCTCCTAGCTATGATGCTTTTGCCCCAAGACGGGTTGTTGATCCTGGAAGAGGGTAAACCTAGGGAAGGAGAGTAGGAGAGTGTTTTTCTTGATAGCGTTTTGGGTTGCGATTTTGTAAGGCGTTTGGGGAAAGTGTTGGAGTTTGATTGGCGACTGGTGATTGGGATATCTTGGGATGGGATTTTGGATTGCGGGTTTGATTTTTGAAAGAGCTGAAATTGATTGTTTCTTTCTGGTTGATGAGGAGCACATACGATACCCATATAGAGTTGATAGTACATAACATAATATTTTGTTCTTCCTGCTTTTGTCTTCGACTGATTATTCGTTAGATGAGTTGATGTCTGCTCTTGAATGAATCTGATTCCAGTTGCACGAAGAAGCTGCAGTACTGTACGAACAACTGATTGAAAAAATCGAAATTTAAAACAGACGAGAACGGTACAGTCTTTTGGAATGTTTCACAGTGAACTCTCTGGTTTCCTTAAGATTGACCACTTGGTCAAGAATATTTAGGTTGGGAAAGTGGGTGAGCTCAATATAATTTTTTTCTTTTAGAAACTAGAAACTGAAGGAATAGACGCTTCAAATCCTACCAAAGGAACTGATCTCCAACATGTCGTGCCTTTTCAAACACATCTCAATTAATAATAATATTCTTCAAGCCTCTATGCATGCAGACAGTGCAGCGCACAGAGTAGACCCACTCAAGTCTTGGCCTTCCCGAACACGGCGCGAGCCGTCCCTAAAAGGATATCCACAATCCTCCTCCCCAAGAACTCTTTCTCAATTCAGATTTCTCTCCAAAGACAGGAAGCGAAGAAGAAAGTAAACATCATATGTAAACAAAACATGGAACGCTCAAGCATCATGGGCAAGAAGATCCCGCCCCGAATATCGTACAAGTATGGCGGCCCCTCATGTTCTTCTCTTCCTTACATATTTCCTCACCGCTCCCTCCATTCGGATGATTCCGCTTATTCTCCCACGAGGGACAACGAAGGAACGAACCACCACGCCAGGCAGGTCAGCTCAACCCAGCTTCTTACTGGATTGCCC
This sequence comes from Leptodontidium sp. MPI-SDFR-AT-0119, assembly GCA_020726505.1. NCBI lineage: Eukaryota > Fungi > Ascomycota > Leotiomycetes > Helotiales > Leptodontidiaceae > Leptodontidium > Leptodontidium sp. MPI-SDFR-AT-0119. The sequence continues at coordinate 197,540 of JAHLEZ010000013.1, read as the reverse complement.
AAGGCGTCAGTCAGGATATGAGCCAGTGCAAGCAGGCAGGGCAGGCAGACTTCACTTCGCGACAAAAGCAAATCCCATCCTCCGCAGCAAACTTCAACGATGAGAATATCCCATCCTCCCTCCACCAACACGACCAACGCGACGGACGCTGATACACGCTGGTGATCATGTCTTCTCAGACCCAATGTCCACCCCAACCAGAACCCCAAGCCCCGCCGCCACAGCCTTCCACGTCGACTGCGGCAGATGCGAAGACTTACTATGGATACCTGTTTGAAGCGGACAAGAAGCCGACAAAGGTGCTGGAGGCGCTGCTGCGTGGCATAGCGACCTATATCGTGAGTAGTGGGGTAATGGAGATGGAGATGGAGATAAGGACAAGGCTGATGAGATGTAGAGCGAGTCGGTAGGAAATACAGACGAGAAGGCTCTGACGCCGGACAAGTTGGCCTGCTTCTACAAGGCTGTGGGTGGGAATTATGACTGTTTGTCTATACTTCATGCATCTGCAAGGCTACAACTGACACTCTGTACTACAGCCCTCTTCGTCGACGTCCCTCACCCCTCCATATCCTGGATCTACGCCTCCATAGGCTGTCAACATACCCTCCAACCGACTACGAACGACTTCTCCCCTCCTTCCATCCCAGCTCTCACACAGAAAGGCTTCGTCCGCTGGCAGAGCATCGAGATCCTGCTCGGACCAGAAGAGCATGTCCCCTTCATCCAAAATGCAATCCGACTCTTCCCCATATTCAACCCCCTCACGGGTCTACCCTTCCCCCTACCCCTCCCACAAGAAGCCTTCCCCCTCGTCCCCGACGTCGGAATAGCGGAATGGCACGACAAATGCGCACAAGAACTACGACAGCGAGCCTCCCCAACCGAAGACGAGCTCCGCCCCCATCTACCTCCTCGACCAAAAGTGCAAGCGGGATATACACATGTGCGACCGCCTCGACCACGAGTCGAGCCCGATTACTTCGAGCCGAAATCGATGCGTGGCCCAGGCGGACGACCGATGGCATATCACCACGTCTCTAGCGCAGGCATACGAGGCACCGTACCTGTTCCTGTCCGACCAGGCCTCTCGCGATCTCCCTCACATCGCGCAAGACAGTTCCTCGCGCCGGAAGATCCAGCGACGCGGCCGGGGAGAGGGCGCAGAGCTAGTTTCCCCGAGAATGCCATTCCCAGTCCTGTGGACTCCCCGGTTCCGCCGCCGATGGATCGGGAGGATCATACGAGGCGGCATAGCCATCCTCGACATGCGAGACGGGGGAGTATGAGCGAGGATGCGAGTAGTAGCGAAGATGGGAGTCCTGACACTCCTATCACGGAGAGGAGGAGGAGACGCAGGAGTTATGCGCATGAGCGGCAAGGGCCTGCGCCGCCTGTTGCGGTCAGGTATTCGATGGCGGGTGAGCCTGCTGATCAGAGGCGCGCGAGAGAGAGGGAGCGTGGGAGGGATAAAGAGGAGGAAGAGGCGAGGAAACGGAGGAGTTTCCCGAGTATACCTATTGATATCACGGGCAAGCTTTCGGCGCCTTTCTTATTGGGGAAGAGGGATAGAGAGAGGGATCGCGAGCGGGCTAAGCCTAGGAGTAGCAGTAGGAGTGGAGGAAGTGGTGGGAATGTCCGCTGGAAAGACCTGGATGGTGATGCCGTCAAGGAGTTGTGGAAGAGTACTAGTGGGGGGAGTTTAGAAGAGGATGTTGGGAGTGGAGGCCGGTTTAGAGATGATAGGGAGAGGGAGTTTAAGAGGAGGGAGAGGGATAGGGATAGAGAGAGGAGTCAGAGGGGTAGTTATGAGGATGAAGGGAGAGGGAGTGGGCAGGAAGGGAGGCATAGACATAGAGATCGCGAACGTGATAGGGAGGCTGTTGTTAATGGGAGGGAACCGCCTGCCGTGCCTGATGGGAGGAGTTTTAGGGAGAGGGAAAGGGATAGGGAGAGAGGGGATAGGAGATACGCTAGTCCTGTGAGGGGAGTGGATGGGAGGAGGTATCCTCCTCATGCTTAATTTGGTGGATAGAGGGTTGGATGTATGGACAGATGATGGTTTACGATGGCGATCAGTTAGTGATACCGCATGAGATATGAGACGACTGTATGAAATGGAATAATATTTCCTCTCTTATATAACACAAAATCTTCGCCTATATCTCTTCAATGACCTGTGGCTCCCAGCTTAATTGAACGGTATCCTGTAGAATCCACTGGCTTGGATAAGGCACGTTATCCAGTGCCTCACCTCTGGACGGCTCCTTCCAGGGGAGAACCAAGTCAGGTGAAATAAGCGAAATGTAAACAACAGGTAAGGCGAAAACGAGGACAAAACTCGCTGTAAGGGAGAAAAATCCACAGAGCATTTGCTTTGAGTACTTCAATCGTTCCAAAGGGATGTTATGTTGTACTAATCTTATGTCTACGGATTCTATGCCCTGTACCAAAGTTTACAAATCTCGCATTCTGAATTAGCGACCTCCTTTCCTGGAAATGTAGACCAAGACCACACTAGAGGTTTGGAGTTGATTTGTGAGAAAATGCTTTCATCTTAATGTCCAGGAAGTAAGACGAGAAAAATAAATTTAAGTGCATCCTCGTACAGATGGAGAAAGATGTCACCAAACATGGCAATTAATTCCTCCAAGCGTCAGTGGTATCTACATTTCGTCCACCCGGGAAAATTCCAAGCCACTCCGGGACGAGAGACAGCCAAAAGAAAAAAAGGGGGGGGATTTTTTTTTTTAAGCACCCAATCCGGTCACCATCCCTAATGTACGAGCGACCAGCACTCTCACTCCGCTGTTTCGGACACCGCCGAACGACCACTCGAGGTTCCAGATAGGTACGCGGTCTTTGTTCTCATTGAAGAAGGATCTGTACCGAGGGACGAGCTGGTCCATTATGGCGTTGCGGAAACAGGGAGATTGGAGATACGCGCCAAGTAAGTAGCTGCCGATGAAACGGTGGATGATTTTATCGCCTTCGCCGAGTTTGATACTCTCCTTGTCGAGTTGGGCGTATCCACCTTGTTCTGAAATGCCGTTTTTATATCTGGTTTGGGATGAACCCAAAATGCTCTCGATGTTTTCGTCGTCTATGTCTCCGTTCCGAATGTAAACGGCGAATAAGCGAAGGTCGTCTATCCGTGTATCGGAGAGGTGGTAGATGCCAGAATTGGCTTCCTTCCAACCTTTCGCTAGAGAGTTGAAGAAGTACTCGCTTCTCTTAGTGAGTGGGGTTGTTGGGAGAGTGACTCGAGAAGATCCACCATTAGTGTAGATGATGATCTGTCTTGGTACCGACTCAGAGCAGTATATGCAGGTTGGGTTTGAGGAGTCGTAGGATGGGATATTTATTTCGTTTGTTAACTTGCTCATCATCCTAGAGCAGTATTCACAAAGACCGTTTGGAGTCTTGCGCGAGCTGGTCTTCAGAATCCATCTCTTGTTGGAGAAATCTTGTTGGATGCCAGCACTGGGAGATGCTGGATGGATGTTGGCTTTCTTGTCACTGCGAATATCCAGAAATGTTAGGAGAGCGATCGATATTGGAGTGGAGGTAAGGGATATTACTTACAGCTCTGAGGACGAAATGTTCTTGAATTTTGGAGAAAGAGGAAGGCTCTGTGCAAACGCCTTGGTCGGTGTTGGGTGGAGTCGGGCTGGAGCCATCTTGACGGCTGGATTACTCCCGATTCTTACTGACGCGCTCGAGGTGTGTGGAAGAGATATCTTCAAGACCGGACTCCTTGAGGTGTTCAATATGTACAGAATAAAATGTGGAAGGAAAAACTCTAGGTAAAAGAAGCCGTGACTAAGTAGGTGCCAGTTAGGAGTCACAGGTGGCAATCAAATGCAGCTGCTGTCGGATGAGCAAGCGAGGATACCGCGCGTGAGTGCATCCCTTGACGAGTACGGGCTGTGAATGAAGAACGGCCAGGAACAAGGACGAAATAAGTTTGAAGCTACCATTAAAGACTATCTTTAATTCCGAATAGGCTCCACAAATGTCGAACTTCACCACACTAGCCCTTCTGGAAGATGCGCGAGTGGGCGACCTTTGCTTTCTGTGTGACCTGATGCCTTGCTGAGTCGAACGGATTCAGCTCTACATCATGGAGAATATTCTACAGAATGTATGAAAGCTTTGAGGGAATGAATATGCAAAGCATTGCAAAGAGCTTGGTACAGAGTATGCTTTTGAAGTTCTCGCTTAATTGACTTGAAGTTAACAACATGGTGGCCAGGCTACAGCAGCTGAGGACTGTTGAAAATGGGCTTTCTTCTTTAAGAATTATATAAATCTTTAACTTGGAAATGATAAACTGGTCTTTGAGTTACGAAGACTACAGAGATAATTATATAGAAACTTTGGACTCGTTTTTGGCCCGCTGATCTAGTCACTGGCTTCACGATGACGGAGAATGATGCAATGTTAGCAGGGAGATGATCTCATATGACTTGGCCCGAAAGCAACTAATACTGGCTGAAAGTGATATCATTTTGCATAGTACCAAGGACTAGAACTCTTCACGCACTTGAAGTCATTCAGAATATTTTCCTGGCCCGCCATACTTAATGTGTATCAACTGACAAGCACCTCCACTAAAAGAGTAACAAGAATGACAGACCAACACACAAACTTTCAGTTAACCCCTCGCAATATCAAACCATCCAGAACCACGGATCAAACTGTAGAGTGTTGATGCTGACAGCTTCATTGCTTGGGTGACTGCGAACTGGCAAAGGTTCGGAAGAAGATCTGTAGCATTGTGAGTATCCGCGAATGATTCTGGTGTCATTATGGGGCTACATACCTATGCATTTGGAATCTCTGACTCGTCCATCCACGAAGAAAAGCAAACACACCCCTTATGCGAGTCCCGACTGTGATAGTGGCACTCCACACACCTTTCCCAAGGATGTGCCAAGGGCTGAGTTGTGTTGAGCAAAGCTTTCGCAAGTTCTTTGAAGTACTCCTTGAAACATGGTACGTCAGAATCAGCATCGTCATCTAGAACTCTGGCTGCAATCACAGAGTCAATGAGCATTGTTCGTAAGGCGCTACTGGGAAGGGAATTTTCGTAGATCAGCTGGATAGTAGAGGCATCCGATCCAAGGAGGACGTCGATATCATAACACAGCCTATAACAATCGACCAACATAGTGAGACAGCGAATTCAAAACTCCTCAGCCAGGATCATATCACCCAGCACGACACACTTGACAGCTAGTCTAGCCTGCTCCAAGGTTGCCTCTTGTCGCTTCTTGTATGCCATTCTCTCGGGAATGGGAGACAGTGCAGCGTAGCTTTGGGGATTATCAGTATATGCCCAAGCAAGAAACACAGCAAATGCTTCGGGCTCATGGTCATGAAGAGTGACACAGTCTTCACGGCCGGACTTCCATGTGACGCTACAAGCTGTACGAAAGTATTCGGAGTGGATGGAGAGGATAGTCTTAAGGGCGTAGAATTCGACATCTTCATCGCCAACGTTGACCTTGACCTGACGTTGGAAATCGGATCTGCAGATGAATTTGTCAGTTGAAGACTCGATGTTGGAGAAATGTGATTTACAGTTCGAAACTCAGCTTCTTTGGTTGCTCTGTAGATCGCATTTGGGATGCAGAATTTGAGCTTGAATCAATTCCCATACCTATCCCAAAGCCAGAGTCATGAATGACCTCCATGTCAGACCCTTCATATTGACCGGCGGACATCATGAAAGCTGCGTGGAGCTTGCCAACGCGTAGGGATGGTGGTGAAGCTTGGACGACGAATTGTCGAGGCTGGGAGTGAGTGAGCAAGTGAGGCCCTCTCCACCGCGAGACTGTGCTAACACAATTCTCTCTTGTGTTGAGTTTGAAGATGAACTTATGTTGACACTAGAGAGTTTTCACTACTGTAAAGTTGTATACTAGCGTGCTCGGCTCGGGGAAACTCAAACGGAAAGGTAAACAAAGATTATCCTGAGGCCCCCATCTCGATTCCGTATCTATTGGGCCTCCAGTGGAAATATGTCCTCAACACGAGATATCTCAGCCCTGTTTGGACGACGTCTTCGGCCAGGATACACGCCTCGTTGTGATCATCATTGCCAAGTCTGGCTCTTATGACCACCGAGGGTCTGCTGTGAGATATCGTATGCTCCCCAAGTTTGTGAACATTTTCCAGAATTCTCATGGCGATCTAATGAGACGAAATGTTATGATATATCAGTCAGAAGACCACAAGATCTATGGGAGTAATGTGATGAAATCATTTGCCTTTTTTTTTTTAAGTGCAGATGGAATGCACAGATGGATCTCTAAATATCCTCTCAGTTCCCTCAACAGTCTGCTTCCTTGCAAGTTGAATGCATTGTTTATGCGAAGAAAAGAAAACTGCAATTTTTCGTTGCGGCGTCCTGAACCGCCCATCTCTCCCTTCAGACATCCTCCCGTGCAACAGGGTGAGAAACGACGAAGAAAGGTTGCGCGATTTTGGTGAGATTCAAGGGCAGATTACCTGTCGAAGACGAGTAAGCAAGGCGGGATTCAAGACTTTAGAAATGTAGTAATCACGTACTAATTGTCGGATCCTCAAGTTGTGAACTTTCTTTGTTGGTAGAGGGCCACGTTTAACTCCGTGTGCTGAAGACGGCACACCTGTAGGAGCCGGTGGAGGATTTTGAGCTGGCTCTTTCTTCGCCTCAAATTCTTCCTTGATCGGAGAGACCTTGCCGGTGCACAAGCACACAGATGTGTTTCCAGGATGCTCGTGGTACTCGCATTTGTTTTTCTGCTCCCATGGATACTCGACCTTCAGCTTAATGCCGTTGAATTGCTGGACAGTTTTCATGCTGAGCTTGGCCATGTCTTCTAAGAAGTCCCTCATAGCTGGAGTGGAGGTTTACATTTCATTCCAGAGGGGATGGTCGGACTGAATGTTGAGGAAGCAGGCTTCGAGGATGTATCGACGGAGAGGGGAGCCTTGTGGAGTGCCGATGAAGACTTGCTCGATGATGTCGATATCAAGGATGGAAAGCCAGCTGGTTCGGAGATACTTGACATCGGTCTTGGAGAACAAGAGGTCGATAATTACGTTCTTGAAGTTGATAGCCACGAGCATTTCTCCGAGAACGAAGCATCGAACGAGTTGCATCCAGTGGGACTTCAGGGTGGCAGCGCTTGGGACTGGTTTCTCATTGATAGATATGTACTCCTCATTGTTTTTAATGTCGCCCGTGTAGATCCAAGTCAAGTCAAAAAGATTGAGAAAATGACTGGACCGTCCTCTTCCAGAGTAATGGTATTTGTCTTTCCACTCTCCCAATGCGGATTGCATACGGGCTTGAAGGACTCGGATTGTTCGCAGACCATGCTCTTTTGGACGAACATTTCGGTCTTGGTTTCGCCAATTATGACACATAGCTGCTGCTGGAAGCTGTCTCTGTAGATGTAGTCAGCAAAAGTGGTATTTGAAAGTCGTGGCAAAGTCAAGTTACAATAAGAGCTTGGCTTTCTTTGTAGGATGCTCTGACGATGCCATTGTTACGGTGTTGCTGATGTGTGAGACTGGTTAATGGGACGAGGTGCTTTTGAGATATGTTGCTCTTGGGAAATATTATATGAAGGAGTTCGAGAACTCGAAGGGAGTTGGCGGGAAGGATGTCGAGGCGAGGGCATCAGTTTTGAAGTGAGTGTGATTTGAGGTAGTTGAGTACTGCCGTGTGGTAGTGGGATAATGTTATTGACTGCGCAAAGGCAATTGCCTATGAAAATACTAGGAAACACAAAGAATAAGTGGAATCAAAAAGCTATTTATTATTGTGTCTAGTCTGAAGTGAATGTTGAAGAGTTGTGAAGAGGAGAAGTAGCTTGACAAGAAGTTGTTGTGCAGGTTATGGTAGGCCGGCTAAGCGAGCCCAATCAAAGGCACCATGGCCAAAGCGCCCGCGAGCTCCATATTCAGGGAGCTCGAATACACTATACGTAGAAATACAACAATCAATTACAGTACTGCGCATACCTCAATAATACGTCAAGTTCGCCTCTGTGGAGCCTCTAGGCGTGCTCTTGCACGACAGAAGTGGATAACGGATCAGACTCAGTTGGAAAGAGACTGAATCAATGATTGAACCCGATTCACCATGAAGGCACGAACCTACATTAATGGCGAAGAGAAGAAAGTACGACATAAGTGCAACGGAGAACTTCACTTTAGACTTGGGCTGGGCTTGTCTTTGGAATAACTGCAAGAGCTTGCGAACCTGCTGTACCTACAACATGTTTTCTAGGCCGAAGAATATGTAACATGCATCAAGCACCAGCCTTGGCCCCTAGAATGCTCAGAATTCCTCGACTTAGAGTGACTGATCTCAGAATATCCAGCAACATCAAATGATCAACGAGGTTGGGAGGCTTCGTATTTGCCTACAACTGCTACTATTGTTCGTGAGTCTGTAGAAAACTCTTATGGAAACTCTCATGCGGAATTTAGTAGCCAAACATAAACGATAGATAGGTAATTGAGTCCTGCTTCTCGCTTGTTCAAGAGACTTTGTCGGAGTCCGTTCCAAAAATCAGCGAGGAATTAAAGTTGGGACTAAGCCGGCTCGGCTCGTTCGCTGAGTAATCATGATTGTAAATTCCACCTCATTTCTTCCTCTTCTCCTAACTTCACACCGCTATCCCAACCATAACCTTCTTCTAAAACCATTAATTCGAAGCCTCTTCATCCAAGTTGGGCGAAGCAGAACTTTATATGTTTGCTGGAAATCTTTGATTCTCTTTGCTCTGCTCATCATTGCATCAGCTCCGCCCCCATTTCCCCCAATCAGTGTTTCAGATGGACGATCGAGCTGTTTTTCCATATTGCCTGTGCACTTCTTCATCGCAAGGTTGACATGACATGGTAGGCAGATTGTGGGTCTTGTTAGGTGGTGCGGCTGAGTACTTTGTGGGCTCTTCATTTTCAGAACCATTTCCTCTTCCTTTTAACACTTTTGCGATTGCTTCTGAACAAATTTCATCGTCTTCCCCAGATATCTGCTTTCGACCCTACTAGTTTCCTCAGCTGCCGCTTTCATGGACAACCTTCAAAGTCGAGCGATTTATGAAGGGTCGTGGGCATTGGCGGTTCCGGGGTCGACCTGTCCAGAAGATGCCTCGGTGAGCTGCACCGACAGCAGCATCTCGACCATGGGATGCTGCCCAGCTGGAGATACCTGTTTCGGCTCCGGTGGTTATTACTGTTGTCCCTCAAGTATGTAAATTCTCCATGGTTATCCACCCAAAGCTAATACTCTGTTATCAAGAGGTCGATTGCAGAACCACGGTGGACAATTTCCCGACTTGTTTCAATAGCACTTGGAGTTTGTACCAAGCGAGCTCATCTTCATATTACTTTTGTTGTCCGCCGGGACAGTATGGAGTCATTCCCAAAGGAGGTTGGGGTGGGATATGCCAATATAATGAGGTGCCCGTTGCGACTTCAAAAGTGGCTACATTGGTAGATCAGCTAACAACGAGGTAGGTTCTGTTTTTAGAAGAGAAGCTGCAATTTTAACGATTCGGCCTGTTGAGTGCAAATAACGGGCATCGGAGCTGACTATCTTGCAGCCCTACTACTCGCGCAACTCGAACCGCAACGATTACAAGCACGAGAAGTGGCGGGGTAGAGGTGACAGTTACTCAATTGGTTTCGGGTCAAATTACAACCCCCGCAGGAGAAAGCCCTACAGGTGGCACTATTCAAGTACCAAGCGGGAACGACAATGCAAACGAGAATACGAGCGGATCATCCACTTCGGGATCAACATCCTCGTCGAAGCAAAGTCTATCTTCTGGGGCTATCGCTGGAATTGTGATTGGCTCCTTTGGTGTCCTGGCCCTGTTTCTGGTAGCATTCATGCTCTACCGGCGAAATTCTAAGAAGGGGAATTCACAAGGCTTAGGCGGGCCGAGTGGGGGTGCAGTTGAGGGTCACACGGGTGGGATGCAACAAGAAAGTGCGCTAGGCTACTCTGCTGTACCACAAAATCAGGACAACTACCCGATTCCTGTGTCGGAGTTCAAGAGTCCAGCTTTGTCGGCCGCAAGCCCAATTCCCACCAGATACTCCCAAAACCAACCGCATGGGACCGAGTTGCCAAGTCCAGCAGATGGACGTCCTGGGGTTTATGAAGCTCCAGTTCCACAGAGTTGGGAGGGGAGGGCAGAGATGGGTTCCACCAGGTGGTAGAAATGGATGCATTGCTGAATGTTGAATTTTCTTAATGGCCAATACCCATGCTGTTTTCCACGTTTTGTAGATGTCCTCGATTTAGTGTGTGATGTTCATATTTTACACCGGAAGTTTCCAGCCAGGTCCAGGTCAGCACCTTTCCTTCATGAGAAGTTGAAGCGATGAGAGTTTCGAAAGTAGCAAGCACAAGCGATAGTTGCAGATGGGTAGATTCGAGAAAGCCAGCCAAGTGGCTATGTACATTCAATGTTCATGAAAATAAGAAGTATATACAGAAACGAGGGCCTAGCCCTGCAATTGTCATCCTGGCTAGCAAGGCCACCTTCATGATTTGGCACCAACCATCTAGCAGCCTGTCTAGCAAGCTGGGAGAGTAGCGAGCTTTCCTTGGGCACCCAAGCAAGAAGTCTTTGTGGAGACCTTTGGCGACTCAATTCCCTCACTCTTGTCGACGCCCTTGAACTCCTGGCAGACGTTCTTGACGCTGGATCCGCAAGACCCGGAGATAGTGGCAGTGTCACCTGTTGCAGATTAGCATAGTCCTAGAGGCTGGCGGAGTAGTAAACTTGCCGTAGTTGCTGTTGATTCCAACAACATCAGAGGTGATGCTCTTAGCTCTCAGACCAGTGATGATAACCTTTCTTGGCCCTCCATTGTTGGAGCAGTTACCGCATCCACGGTAGACCTTTCCGGCGCCAGTAACAGTGTAGTCCTTGATGGTGACCGTACCCCTTCCATTGTGTTGCACAACCTTATCCTTAGCGGCATTGGCTCCACCTCCCTGGATCAAAACGTCTCCCGTGCCGAGGAGAGAAATGGCATCTATGAGGAGTTAGTCAAGGGATATCCTCTATAGGTATCAAGTACATACCTTCGCAGACATCACGGAACCAGACGTTGATCAAAGTGCAAGCGGCCTTGCAGTGAACACCCTCAAGTTGGTTTGCTCCGATAATAACATTCTTGAGAGTTGCACCAGCTGCAAGAATGAAGACAGCAGAGTCACTTCCAGTATCGGCGTCAGTGTCGCAGGCACGGCCTCGATCGAATTCCCTGTTTCCCAAATCAACTGTTCCAGAAATCGCGCTGGGCGTAGAGAGGGAAACGATGCTTCCAACTCTGGTTGGGATATTGAGAGTCTGAGCTGAGGTCAGAGTGGCCAAGATGGCGGCGGCAATGGTAGCTGAGAACTGCATAGTGAATGAAGTATTGGCTTTGGAAGAACAGAAGTGGTTTAAAGAATGTAGAAGTTGATGAGGATGAAGAAGGGGATATTTTCAACAACAGGAGCCTCTCTTATATGCCATCAGGAAGAGTCTTCTCCGAACTCGAGGCTATTGCGAGCTGCGAAGTTGCCTGCCAGATTCGATTCCACTTTGAAAATTGGAACACTTTACATGACAGGACTGCCAAGTATGAATACACGGAGAATCTCTCCAACATGCACATCCCCGATTCCCCGCGAGCGAAAAATGGACAAATCCAGAAGCCGGTGTCATGGAATATTCCTCCAGATCACCAACCGAATCACGCTTCTCGCTACGATGTGGTGGAAAATAAGGGGGCTGCCAAGTGTACCAAGAGACTTGGCCCAACGGACGCGTACATGAGTGGAGGAACAAATTTCCTAGAGTCCAGCTCATGTTTAGAGTTCACCAAGTTGTTTGTGACAGAGTGTGATGGACACATTTGGAGTTCATCTGGCCGTGATCCTTCTGGAACAGGACGAGTCCGTTCATTGAATTCAGGGACGCTCCGCCCCGCTTGAAGCAAGTGAGTATCCTGACAGGCGGATTTTGGATTTCCACTTCAGTACCCCAATCTTGGCATGGGACTGAGCGTTCCACAACGTCTAAGTACCGCAGATCTTGAGACATGGGAGTGTGCGATAGGCGCAATCATATTGTCCGTTAAGTGACATGTCTAGCCCACTTAGGTAGTATGGCCACCAACTCGTGACTACCTGTGGTCACTTCTAAGTGATTTCGGGACCGAAGTACAGATACCAAGACATATATAAGAAAACAAGCTTATGTTTATTGTTTGTTAATGAAGCGAAAGTCTAATGAGTCAAGTGATGCGATTGAGTTTGCCCTTCAAGATCGGTACCCCCGCTACTTGTGTATGCTTAGTTACAGAACTCTTTACAAGGGTCGTCTCCTAGGATTACAGTCTAAGGTCTAGGCTTCTAGCGGCTTCGGAGTCGGAGCTTACGATTACTGAAACTCAGCAATCTACTCCTCGCTGAATGCAAGTTGGAGGCCCTTTCCAGGGATCACTTCATTAAGATTGAACAGTCAGTGTCCTCCAAGCAGTTTCTTACTAGACTGCAACTCTTCCAACGTCGCGGATGTTGATGGCAGAGTAAGAAGATTTTAAATGTTGCTGCGGTTTATTCAGGCCTTTGTGGTTCGGAGAAATATGAATACGAAAGTTGACACATTCCCAGAGAAGAATCCTAAGTCCGACGTTAGAGTAGTAGCTTTGCGGCTACTTGTTGTCATCAATGCGCTCTGTGGTACAGAATCTACTACCTGGACTCTTCAGCCAAGAGACTCATCATATATCAATCAGAGCTTGCTATCCAGTGGATATTTTAGGATACCGAAGTGAAGCAAAACGCATCGCCATGTCAGTGGCCCACATTATCGGGTCGCAACACAGCTTTCGAGCATGCAATATTAATTACTTTCGCTTCCCATAGGACCATTCTCTAAGTTGGTCACTTACCTGACTATCTATCACCTATGTTCGGGCTGTGAGAGTCTTCAGTCAACCCTACCAGCACTTGGCGTGGAGTGCAGGTACCTAACGGTATCCATTTTATTGGTAGACTCCTACAAAGCTCGGCTCCGGTACAATTACAAGCGGTCAGCATTGGAGGAAACAGCTGCGGACTCAACGGGAGTATTATAAAGCGAGGCATTAATTTATTTGGTAATGTTTCATACTTTTATACGAGATATCGCATCTGCACAAGAGAGTGAGTACCTATATGCACAGAGCCATTTGAGGCAGGAGCCAGGGCAAGTTGAGAAGTGCCAAGGAAATCGGGATTTGACAAGAGCTTCTCAACAGCTTGGATTAGGTCTGGAGGCAAGTGCTTCCTATCGTAATCAACAACACAGCCAGGATCCGACTCAGTGGTGCTACCAACCGAGAGGTCCACAGGAAACTGACAAACGTTTCCAGTGCTCTTTATCAAAGCTCAAAAACAAATAAGGTAGCCTAAACTGACAAAAAATAACAGAGAGCGGTTAGCTCACGTACACAAGTCATTCCCACAGTACAAGAATACGGAAGGTTGCAAGGCATTTGTTTCTGCATATGTGCTGAATTAGCTACGAAAGTGCCTCTATTCCGAACCTTCCGACAAAAATCCTGTGAGCCCAAGCAGATCCACAGTATTATCGAGTCATCACCATAACCATATTGATTGTCAACACGTCCTTGGACAGAATCACCATTTTTCACCGTTCCGGAAAGTCACCGTACCTGTACAAAATCAGCACGGCTCTTGGGAGGTTCCGGTGACGATCAGGCACATACAAGTGGCTGCTAGAAACTCAGTCCATTGTACAGGAAAATTCTTCCGTCTTGTCCGGGTGCTGGTGGTAGTTGCATGGGTCCTTGTTTCATGGATTTCTCTCACTCGTCAGAGGGGCGCGCTCTGCATAGCAGTCGTTAAGTTTGGAAATCGAAAGCTTTGCGACATCCTTCAGGAACTCCTGAACCTTTGGCATTGAAGAATCGAGGTCATCAAAGATCGAATCAGGATCACATATGAGCAAGGTATCCAACAAAAGCAGACGTAGAGGTGAGTCGTGTCCGGTGCCCTCGTACACATACTTCAGCTGATCTGATGACAATCCTGCAGGCCACTCATGTTCCTCCCATAACTCCTTCCTCTCCACAATTATCGTGTTCATGACGACATTTCTGAAATTGGTCACGAGGGGGAATTCGCCCAGAATGAAACAATTTGCCAGCAAGTTCTATTGGGCTTCCAATTCGGTACAGATGATGGCCATATCCTGAGAATCCGATCTGATGCTTGTGTATTCCTCCAGATTCTCAGCATCTCCGGTTGCCAGCCAGCTCAAGAACATCTTGAAGACCTTGGGAGTTGCATCGATAACCTCGACGTTGTTGATAGGTCCCGACTCCCAATCATTCTTCGAAGCCGCTTCGAAGAATCCGGATTCAGAGCAGATGAGGCACTTTTGAATGTAGAATTCGGCTTTCTCCTTGCCGACGATGACTTTCAGGGGCATTTCAAAGCTTGACCTGTCGCAAATAGTCAGCAGAGCTTTTGCGATGTTCACAGTATCGGTCTCTTACATTTTCATCTTGATCCTCTTTGCTGGCGGGCCCCTTGATGTGGATCGTGTTGTGCTTGGTGAAGGTGAAGCCGGCACCGGAGCTCCGGATCTCACAGCGGAGGTTTTGGCCAACGAAAACATGCCGCCGAATGGTGAGGCATTGGACGGGATTGATGGAGTCGACGGACCAGCTGAAAGGTAATTTGACCCACTCCAAATAGGTATTCTTTTCCAGGAGCGGTTTTGGATCACATCGTTGCCGTGACCGCGTGGTTATGTAGGTTTCCGCAGAGTAGGACGCGTCAGACGAGTTGGCGCAATGTCCTAGCTGTTCTTTGACACTTGACAACGAGAGACCAAGTCCAGCAGAGTCCAGGAAGGTGGGCTGACAGATGTGGTGATTTGTCGACGGTGCTTGTAGTGGAAGAACGTACTGGGGTTACCTTGGTAGGAATTGGAGGGCCATGAAGGCGAGGTCTCATCTGTTGCGGAGAATAAGCGAAGGCTCAGTAAATTAGGGGGGTTGTCTAGCAGCGATATTATTGTCTTCCCAGGGTCATAGTCAATGTCTTCCCCTGCCCACGATGGAGAGATCCTCTGCTGATATTCACTGGACCGATTAACTTGCCATCTCAGCAGGAATGGTTTGGAAGAATACAGTTCTAAGATTTGTTGCTTTTTCATGCTTAGAATACATCCATTACTAACCAACGACCCGTCAGTTGCCAGAGTGAACTTTGCAACCTCCGAAGGGTTGCTAGTAAATGATGTATTGACCATTTGCATTCGGGAGTACGGCGTACACGATGTCGGGAGTTACGACTCCTTAGATTTTGAAATAACAAGCGTTGTAATCTGTAATCGGTGTTGGTGTTGGCGTAGCAGTGATCTTAGTGATCCCGATGCACGAGCATGCTAACGGGTGTCAAGCTGATTCTGAACATACCGACTCATAAGTCGAGGTTGCGTGTGAGGTAGCTTTGAGGCAACGTCAGCTATTGTATCTTGTGTGAATATAGACACTGAGCCTCGTTGGGCTAGGATGAAGTTGTTCACCCTTTGAAGTAGGAGGACTAGTCTGCAGCTGGGGGCGGGGGGTTTGCTTCACTTTGAGGAAACCCGTCTATTTATGCAATTATAACTGAGGGGTCATGCCAGCAAGTTTTTACCGACCACGAAGCTTCGATTAGGCGAACTGGTTAATAAACGAACTCTCCACAGCGACGGAAGAGTGTATAAAACGGGGTTATGAGCAGCCAAGCATCAACTTCTTGGCGATCTGAGTGGTTGATATTTTAGTTCTTGGTTCGGTACAAACTCAACCTCGAAGCAAGTGCTGTGCCGGTCGTAGGAGAGGGGAAATGTGCGTTGAAATGCTATTTAGTCGACCTCGGTTCATGAAGATCTACCAACATACCGTGTCCCCAGCCAATCTCATGTTCCCTGCAGTCTGGAACAAGCTTGCGCTGCTCCACTCGGTAGTAGGTACCTCTATGTCAACATCGTTTCCGTCCCCCTCAACTTCAAGCTAGACTCTGTTATGAGTGTCAAGCTTGGCTGAGTATGCAGAAAATAAAATTGTAGCTGTTATCAATTATAGCAGTTATCCTTGTTAGTGGCTTTTGGTCTTTAGCTGGGAATGATTTCAGCTAGCGAGGTACTCAGACAAGAATGACAACCAAAGTTGCCAAGTAAACATCAAGGCGGGTTTGCAGGCTCGCAGACATAAAAACAACCCAGAACTACAGTCGCTAGAAAATCACGGGTGGCAAAAACAAAGCTAATATGATTTATTTTGGCAGCTGTAACATGATGGAAATGTGCTAGACGGATCCATCATGTAAGTCGAAATATGAAGGTACTAGAAAAATTCGGGTGCCTTTTGCCACTTACCTAATTCGAAGAGTAAGCGAGTAGTACTTATGTTCTACAGTATTCTACATTCCCTCAGCAGGTGGCTTCCTCGTCATGCCAAAGCATATGAGCCTCATACTCGATCGCCGATTCGCGTACTCGATGATGTTGCTTGTCGTGATTCTCCTGGTCCAGACAGTATTGCTCTTGAGAGAAGCGAAGGCTAGAAGCGAAGGCTGGAAGCTGGAGAATTTCGCCTAAGGGATTAGAAATCGAGGCGTAGCATCGCGCGTCAATACCACAATTAACAGTACACGGAACAAGTCTAGAAACTCCACCACGGAAATTACGGGCGGACGGCTTCCACTGTCGCCCGATGGAAGTTATTAAGAGGCAGAAGAGTGGATACTGTAGGATGAGGAAGATAAATTCAAACTAGTAGCCCAACATGACACACCTTAAAGAGCGCTACTAGCTGACATCATCTGTGCTCTAGTTCGGAATATTACCGTGCAAGATTCTGTTCATTGCTCAGAAAAAAAAAAGTGTGCCCATTTCACCTATTTATAAAAAGAACCTTCCTAATCGGTCCCCTCGTTTCTGATTTCCCATACGATTCGGGAAATCTTCGTGATTATTTACATCAAGGACTAATCTAAGAGCTTCTAAGACCAAATAGGATATTGCGGCCGTCCCAATATGCAACCGAAAAGTCCAAATGTAACACGGTGCAGTTGAGGTTGTTGCACGATCTTGCCTTCCGATCGAAGTCCCCTCTGTTCCCCTCTCCCCCATCCAATGCCACCAATGCATGCGAGAGCTCTGTTATTACTCCGACCGTCAGTTAAGGACCTTTCGAAAACGTCTGACTAGCGCGTGCATGATCCATCATACTTTGAAGGGCCAGGGCATCAAATGATACCAGGCGATATCTTTATGTATTTTTCTCTTTGGCGTGTAAGTGGCTTTTGAAATGGGGTCTTGTCACTAGATCCCGAAGGATTTTATTCTCAGAATCGAGTCCTGGAAAGCTACTCTGACTCTGAGGCTTTGCTTTGTCAAAAGCGTTTTACGAATGTCCAATGTGAGCTATCAAAAGAATAGGATTTGTTCCACACCGCTACCTGATATTTTTAAAATGTAACCAGGCCATACAGGCTTGGTCATGCACCTTTGAACCAGCATACATATCGTCTAAGTTTATACCAAGAGATGAGATAGTTCTCTGAGATTGGTTAGCATACGGCCTCCACTTTGTCTCTCAAGCATAACCAAACGATCTGCCATAGCGAGGTGCCTCAAATATGTACAATAACTTAGCATACGAGTCTTACGAGGCTGTGCCGCACAGGGTGTTGTTGCCAGATACCACATATACACGACAACTTTGCAGTTGGCATCCGTTCTTTCGACGATTCTTCGCCGTGTTATTCTGAGATTGCACCAGGCATAAATTCACTCTGGCTCTGCGCTCTCTTCAATACCTGTAGAAGACAACGTGTGTCTTGATCTTTAACCTTGTAGGGGCGATATAGGTAACTTGGGATATCTTTTATATATTCCATATCCTGCGTGGAAAAGATCGTATAGAAGGCTTGGCGAAATCATCCCAGAGTGTTGTTCGTATGTTTCCCGAAAGGTAATGCCACCGAAGCAGAGCAAGAAAACACAACAGGCTAATTGACCTGATTGAACTGATTGAGTTGGTCGAGCTTATTGAGCTGTCTTCTATTGTGGGCCGCGTAATGCGTGAAGATAGAAATGGACGGAGACCCTGGCTGCAGACGCGAGATAGATCAGGCCCAGGCCAGAAAGGGACAACCCCAACCCCGCCATACTCCATAGCCAGAAGCATTTGATTGGTGCCCAGAGATTTCGGAAGGTCTTACTGTCTCGCATACAGTCACGGCCCGGCCCGGGCCCCTCGATTGGGCATTCCCCGTGAAATCTAAGACAACAGCTTGCCTCATCGAGCTAGAGCCCCATGGTGACAGAACATCCAAGGCATGTACCTCATATGTCAGTCTCTGCTATGCAAGAGGTCGAGGTCGTGATTTTTTATTGCTCTCTACACTCTCAATTTTGCCGCTTTCAAGATATCCACTTTTTTAGGTAAATTGCTGAACATTTTTCTATAAGATACGCTCTGTTGCTGCCAAAAACAATGTTCTTCCATCTAAAGCCATCAGTCTCTGTCTTCTACTCAAAGATCAGACAACATCCAGTCTGCAGCCATGATTTTCCCAAGGATGCTTCCTCTGTCAATCTTGGCTCTTGTACCAATCTCTTCCGCCGCTCCCACTCCGGAAAGTGTTGCAAGTTCTACTGACGCAATTGATTGGATTCCAGTCGCCTTCGAAGGCAAGACGCTTTATGTCAACAGCGCAGCTCTGGTCGAATCCTCTATCGACCCGGCTAAGAGGGCTGCACGTTCTCTTCTCCGCCGTGCCCCGGACAGTGACGCCTGCGGTGGAAGCTCCTTCAACTCCCATCCTGCACTCCTTTTCTGCCACTGCAGACTGTGAGGTCATCTGTGACTGTAAGTTTTGAGAGACCTAGGATTCCAGAGCTATTGCTGACCTCTTGTCTTAGGGGCAGGTACTCAGAACACGTAATGGGGGGTTTGGACTAACACCCCAGATAGCCATGGTCTGTGGTATTATGGGTCGTGTGTCTTTGAGGCAGGCACGCGGAATATATTCGATACCTACATCGGCTCCACCGATGTACGCGATGTGATTCGTGATGCTCTCAACAAGTGGCAGGTAAGCTATCTTCAGCATCGAAATGAGTATGGAGACAAGTTACTGACCAACGCAAAGTCTGGAGGCGTGGTCGCTTCCCAAGGGAGCATGGGCTGTGACAACGCCAACGGTGGCTCATCATTGGTCAACTGGAAGATCAAGCATTCTTGATTCATGGGCAAGCGAGCTGAAGGAGAAGAGTTGTAGGGAAGAAAGGAAGCGGATTGAAGGAAGAAGTTCTTTATGCAGGGAGGAAAAGATTTCAAAAGCAATAACATTTGTTTCATGTTTGCGATTAAAGTAAGAAGTGACCTTGAATGTTTCACCAACCATTGGATCCGTATTGTCAAGGCCGGCCTTCAAGCCCACGTTCTGTATCAAAGTATGATTCTTTGGTGTACGCGCTCACAGAATCTGGGCAGGTTCGTCGTGGAAATTGGAAAGAACTTCTCGCCCAGGCGGAAAGCTGAATAAGTGCATTTGAGTGTTACGAACCTGATGAACCTAAGCGGTACTCTTCGCACAGCATGAATTTAATAGCCCTAGGCCCAAAGTCAATGTCTTGCTTTCATAAAATACGTGTTATCGCCGTGAAATATGAAATGTACTGGATAGGTATCTTGTTGTTCCATTTGCCGTATCATATGTCTTCAAGAATCAAAGCTTTCCACAGTCGTCTCACTTGCACCGCAGTCTCCTGCTGACTCCCCAACTACTTTTATCCAGCCATATGACAACCCAATCAGATGCCCGAAACACAACGCCTGTCATGCCATCAAAAGTTTGCCAAGGTCATAGCAACTCGTTAGCTGCAGCCGCTGTCTACCATGCAGCAAAAGATGGCCATTATCTTGGCTTGCGCGATCTGTGATGTTGACGTACCAGGTACAATTGGTGACATCGCCGGTGGACAGCTAAGTCATGAAGGATGCAAAGATTTTCAGGTCTTCCCCTCAAGAGTGACGGTATCGTGCAACCTGATTCCCAGTGCTCGTTGTAAGCCGCCTTGAAGAATGATTCGGCACACATGAAGGCCTTGTGAACATAGAATTCGACTTTCTCTTCGCCGATGACGATCCTCGATGCGATTGAGAGGCTCGAACTAGCGGGCACAGGAATCGGCAGGCATCCTAGGCTAATGTGTGATATTCACCACCTACATGGGCGTTTTTATTTCCTTTGTTGGAGGTTCCATATCCCGAATGTCAGGAGTCCGAGTTGCGACTTCGGAGTTCATCTCTGCCATGACTGACGTCGACCAGCCCCGTGGGTTCTGTGTGATAGATTCGTTCGGAGGATCTGGAAGTCGACGCTCAGTCACATTGGAATTGGAGTCCTGGGGAGCCACTGGAGAGAATGAGTTGAAGATCGTGAGATGTTAGCTGGCTGAGGACTTTGAGGAGATTGAGGAGACAAAGGCCAACTCATGGCCAGCGCGGTGGGGTTTTTTAGCGCCAATTAAGCGAGGTCAAACAAAACAATGAGCTGCCTACATTCACTTTCGAAATTGCTGTTTCAGAAGCCGCTACTAGAGCTAGTTCGGCCTGGTCAAATTATTTCACTGTTATTATGAATGACACAAAGCACCTTAGAATGATATGTAGCTCGAACTTCCGATGGATTGTCCTTGGATTAAGACAAGAGCGAAGATCGAAAATAGACCTCACTAGTAGGGTGGTGGTCATTAATGCGGAGAAGACACCATCTCCGCGGAAATCCATATTTTTATGATGCTCTATCTAGAAAGACCCTTCAATTCGCCACTACGCCCCCTGCAGACAGCCTGGAAGTCAAAAGAAAAAGGAATTTGGCCCCCAAAAGCCATCCAATCCCCACAGAAGTCAAGTGATCCAGATAGCCGAAGTTTTCCCAAAACAATGTTTGAGAAAGCAGAGAACCAGAGGGAGCATGACCGTCGCTCAAACGTGATATAAGGTAGCAAGTTTTTGCCAGGGGTAAACAGGTGCAACATTAATGCGCGGCATCTTGATACTCAACTGAACCAGCTTCTCGAAGAACCCAAGATCAGGATCATGCAACTCCTTAGAGCCACCATGCTGCAGAACCCAGTTGCTGATTCGGACACATTTGAGAAAGTAGTCTAGGACAAACCGTCTAAGCGGAGAAGATTCCTCGGTATTCTTGAAGATGCGCACGAGTTCATCCTCCCGCATGCCAACCAGATCATTGTCATCATAGAATATGTCCTTGCAGAGAGCGATGATGGAATCCATGACGTGATTTTGGAAACCTGTGGATTGGAGGAAGCTGGCGTAGAAGTAGCAGTTGAGTAGCTGGCTGTATCTACCGGTAGCAGCTGACAAGCGTTCTTCTTGAGACCAATCCCTCTTTCTCGCCTCTGGAACTACGATCATGTCGTTTGAGTTGTCGATAGACTTTGTAAGTAGCCAAGTAAGGAAGATTCCAAATATCTTTGGGTCATCCTCTTTCAAGACAACCTCATTCGATTTACCGGACTCCTACTGATTGATCGCCAGTTAGTATACAACCAGCATGTGGGAGGTAGACTTGACTGTGGCTTACATGATTGTTACAGGCTGCCTTGAAAAAATCGGACTCGTTGATGATGATTCCCTTTTGAATAAAGAACTCAGTTTGATTCTCACCAACAATGACTTTAAGAGGAGTCGCGAAGCTGGAGCTAAAGGGTCAGTTTGTACTTCAGATTCGGTGATAAATTATTTACTTACATCGAAAGCTTTGTTTTCAGGGTCTTCGGTCGCGACGCGCAGGGTAGAATGGGTGCCACTAGATGAGCTCCGTGTACAGCAGCTTGTGGCTGTATAGTAGGGTGGAAGAGTGTGTGCGCCTCAGCCCGTCCCGACGGGTATTGGCCATACGTATGATTGATGTTGGGCCCGTATTGTGACGGCATCTGCACTGGAACTCTCTGGTGACCTTGAGGATGACCCGATTGTGGATTGATACTATTGACTTGGTTATTGCCCGTGGCTGGAGGCATGCCTAGAAATGTAGCTAGATTCGTGGGGGGTGGTTGCCCGGACATGTTACAGAAGTAAGAGGTATTTTGCAGTGGGTATTTTATGTCGAATTCGAGATGGATTCGGAGGAAGAAGTAGAACACGAGAAGGAGGGACTCCTTTGTAGTCAGTCACCTCCCCTCGCTTAGCGCGTAAGGGCGACGCGGCGTGCTAATCACCGGCACAACGACGGCGCGGGCTTTCACTACCATGTATCAAGACTATTCACGGTTTCTCGATTATGTAATTATGCTTGTGTCGTTTTTTCTATAAACCTCTGTAAAGGAACTCATCAAAATCCCGAAACCTCCATGCATCGGCAACGAACCAGATAAGCCAAGAGGAGTGATATTAATGCAGGTTGGCCACTAAGATATTTTTGCCTACCTAATTAAAAAGTACACTAGACATCGTAAAGGTACTGACGTTGGGATCAAAATGTAACCATTGTGGAGTTGGTACCATTTTGAGATCAATTGCCAACTGCTTCCAGCAGAGTTTGCGTGCTGAATTCCGAGGACCTTCCTGTACACCCCTTCTACAAACTCTGCTCAAACAAACTTGTGAGCTTACCACTTGGGTAATTCCAAGGCAGAGAAGCACTACAAATTTTCGGATTTAAAATATCGAAAGTGAAAGTGGACATACAATCGATTTTCTAAGAGTTGAGGTAAGTATCGTATACGAGTATTTTGCTGACAAGCTTCTAAATGATGAATTAAGATACGCAAGCCATTGCTGAATCACTCGCTTTTGGATAAAAGGCATTGCGGATAATTTGTTTTAATGTAACTAGGCTCAGATTCTACATAGGTAGGCTCTCTGAGTTGGATGAGCATTGCGAAAGAAATGGAGGTGAGGAGAAATGTTAGTGGAAACATTCCAGTGAGAATTGCCGTTTGTCATTTTTATTAGATGTAGGTCTGGTATAGACTGAATATTCACCATAGTTTAGAAGTCCGCTCAAAATAAATTACCAGATTCCGTGCCGCCTAAGAATTGTTCTCCTTAGGTGAATGTTAGGTGCTTTGGCTGCCATTGCCACATATGTGGCGTGACATATTCTTTGGGATGTGAAATAACTCTGCAATCATAAAAGACTGTATTCACCGAATTAAAGTGCAATATCTTTCTCCCTGTGGGATTACTATAACGTAATTTTAGACAGCTTTTGTTCGACCAACAATCTTCGTATCGGTCGGAAACCCCCCCACATCTCTCGTCAGCATCTACTCATTTCGAAACCAGGCTATGTCTGCAATTAATTTATCGACTACTTCACTCCCACCATCTGCGAAGAAATTAAAGATATCAAGGTATGGCAACTTCGCCTCAGCAGGGGTCTACACACTGACTCAAAGCAGATCAAGCTTCGCCGCGCCTCTCAAAGTTGTCGTGGGGCCAAACGCCGAAGAATTCTTCATCAACGAGGAGCTCATCTGCGCACAATCCAAATTCTTCAAAGCCGTTTGTAGAGAGTAGTGGAAATCCGGTCGATCTCGTGTCATAATCCTCGTCGAGGACGACCCCACGCTCTTCGCCATCTTCCTTTCATGGCTTGCTACCGGCGACATCGAGAGCTGCTCTGAGTTTCTAGAAGGTGCTGCGCCACCACATTCTGAAGTCAAATTGATTGAGCAGACGTATGCGCAGTGGGAGCAACTTCGTCGTTTTTATAACCTGGGTAACTTTCTTCTTGCTCCGTCATTCAAGAATGCCGCAGTGAACTTGCTGATTGAGACATCTAAATCTCTCCTCATGAGTCACAACATGTTTCCCTGCCGCACTGTCCAAGAATTGGAGACTGTCTACTAAACTACCCACAAAGGATCCGGCCTGAGAAAGCTGGTTGTGGATCTCGCTGTAAAGTGCATGGGAATCCAGAGCATTGCTGACCTTAACATGGTATGGTCAATGCATTCAAAGTACTCGAAACAGCTCATAAGACGTGTGCTAACTCTTTGAACAGTCCAAGCCCTGTGTTACCGATTTCTGTACGGAGCTACTAAGTCGTACGTGCCCGTTGTTGCGAGATCGAGATGAGGAGGGTGATCAGGACAATATTTACCTTGAGTATCCCTGGGAAAGTGAGGCAACGCATTACCATGACAGTCTTGACAAAGTTTAATTGCGCTTTTGCACTAGCACTTGAGATTGCGGAACGTCACTTAAAATTAGGTCAGGAGTCAAGGTGATGGCTTTCTCAGCTCTGCAGCATACAAACATGTCGTTGTTGATAGCGTCAGATGCCACCTAACTTCGTGGTGACATGGAAATGCTTTCTCAGTGGCAAGAAGATTGGATTGTTTCACAAATCAGTACATCAAATTTCCATCGCACCCTGCTCTACCTATTTTTCTTGGTAGTGATCTGCTCTCCTCGGGATATTCATGTTATCTTGAGGAATCTGCATCCCATGGAACGACAGGACCTAACCCGCCTGGCCGATATTGGACTGAATGTATCGAATAGCATAGATCGCTAATTCCTTACAGAAGTCACCAGCACAAGACTCGGTAATATCTGTTCCCTCGATTTTCTCAACGTCAAGATGCATGATCGCAAGATCTAGAACAAGAATTCGGATCGAAGAGTGTGGCTCTGTTTGGCGTGCAAATATTCCAAAGTCGAAGGACTGGTGTCGCCCACTTCGCCGTGCTCATTGACCATGCTCCTGCTGACAGAGACGAGGGCAACCATGACGGCGTTCTTGAAACTTGGAGCTAGGAGCATGCCACCCAGAACGAAAGCTCTTGCTAGCTGGTGCCATTCCGCAAGCCGGTCAAAGCGATTCTCTTCATTGGCCAGTGCGTTGTCATGTATTTTCTGACTGAAAATTTTGGTGAAGCAGAACCTCTTGGAAGAGAGGGCCAGTCGAACCTAGAGGCTAGTTTACCAGTCAAAGACAGAGCTCACATAGCTATTGAAATAAATACAAGGGCATAAAAACACCAACATCGATGTGCATTCTCCTCGTGAATAGTGACGGCTGGTGTGTGACATGATATTAAATTGTATCGCTAATCTCGAGAAGGCCAGAATTACACGCTCGAAATGGGGTCCTTAGACGTACCGGTTTGGACAGGAATTGATTGATATTGCTGCAAGGGTATCATCTCAGCAATTTTAATGTCCTAAAATCGATGGGTCACAATAAAATACCGTGGAAGAAAACATTTGGATCAAATATGCTGACTTGGGAGAGAGAGGGGGCTGGCTTCTGGGCAGATCTGAGTTCGAATTCTGGATGGTAATTTGAATATCTAAATGCCTGAGTTTGCGTTGTAATATGTATTGCAGCCATAAATGCGCCGAATCATGCAATGTACGCTCAAGTGAAACTCGTCCCACCAGTACCAACACCCATATTACTCGCCGCCAACCCATTGCTGAGTCTCCGTCCTCCGCCTGGCCCAACACTTCCTCCCCTGATCCCAATCGGACTACTCATCCTCCTTTCTATTCCGCTTCCAATCCTCGGCACGGCAAGACTCCTCTCGCCATCTGAGCTCTTCCTCGACCGCATGGTGCCACCTAGCGACGGTCCAGAAATCGTCGTCAAATCATCGTCTTCCTCAAAGATGACTTCATCGCCTTCTAGAATCTCCCCTGCGATATCCTCGTCTACAGTTGGGAGGAGATCCTCCTCCTCATCGTCGGTCTCGGTATCGCTGCTATCGTCCGTCTTGCTGAAACCAGGCATCTCGACGAGGGTACCAGATAGGTATCGCGCCGATAGTTGAGATGATTGCGAGCATGAAGTAAGGCGTCACGACGTATCCTCTCTCAATACCCCAAGTGAAAGCCGCACCACCAAGAGCAGGGCCGATAGCTCGACCCACTGCGCTGATGGAAACGGCGAATCCATTCAGAGTACCAAGAATACGGAGGGAGACAGCTGAGTTTGTGAGGAGGATGATGGAACAGGGGAAAGCGAAGATAACAGCGAAGGACTTGATGGTCATGATGCCAAACATCGTCGCTTGTTGTAGATTACTGTTCTGGATGAGCGCTGTGTAAGGAGTGGCGATGCAGATTATGGGGAAGGAAACGGCGCAGCATTTGAAGCAATTCAGAACGCCAAATTTCCGGGCTGTGGGCGGGAAAACGAGGAATTGGATGAAGCAGCCTACGAAGCCGTATGCTGTGAATAGAGTGCCGATTCTGCTTGATCCTAGCCCGAAGCCGCCGGAGAACTTGAAGGGGAGTTGTGTGTTGGTGGAATTTGGAGTTTGTTGGGGAGTGTGTAGGAAGATGGGGAGGAGCTGGTCGTATGCTACTGCGTGGAGAGCGAGGAATGTATAGGCGATTAGGTTGATAACTGATTGTCGGGTGAAGACTTCGACGAGAGTGGGGCGGGGAAGAGGTGGTTTGCTGTCTTTTGGTGCGAAGGAATCGTATCTTGAAGACTCTGATCCGGCTGAGGATGTTGGTCGGAGGAGCGAGGCAGCTGATTCATCATAGCTTGCTGAAGCGCGACGGAATGGTTTGGGGTTCCGCTTGCTGAGGCTGAAGCAGGCTTGGACTGCAGCAGTGAGTTTCTTTCCTAGAGCGAGGCCATAGTCCTTCTGGTGCCTCTTCGTTTCCAGAGTTTCTTTGAGAAACAATATCCCGGTTGTTATCCCAAGTAGAAAGAGGACACTGGCGATCAAATTTGGGAGAGCAAAAGGGAACTTTGTCAGGAATTTGTTATTTCCAAAGAGAGTGGGTAAGTTCTCGGCTGGCTTGGCAAAGAATCCTCCAAATGATGGTCCGAAAATGGATCCAAGAGTCCAGACTAAAGGCATGATTGAGAATGCTCTGGGTTGGAGCTCCTTCTCTGGAACCATTTCTGCAACCATCGTGCGGATGATGCCGACTGTGCATTGTTAGCTTGAGGTGTAGGAGAGGAGTAGGGGCTTACCATTTCCATTACATCCACCTGCAAAAGATCTCGCAACAATAGCCATGGGGAGACTGGAGGACATGCCCCATATCAAGCACGAGATCATGGTCAATGTTAGTCCAGTCAGGACTGTGGGTTTACGACCGAATCTATCTGAAGCTCGCCCCCAGATAACAGCTGTGAGGCATTGCGAGAGCGAAAAGGCTGCGGATGTCATTCCAGCCCACCATGCAACATGTTTCTTCTCAACTCCAAAACTCTCTATCATTTCAGGCTATTTTTGTGAGCTAGTAATTTATGAGGGGCAGATATCGACTTACTAAATATGGAAAGACCGAAGTTAAAGCCACGGGCTCAGCAAATCTACATATTGCTTGAAAGAATTAATATAGAGACTCAGAAGATGAAAAGATCATGTCAAGGTAGATGAGGTAGTGCATAACATTCCAGAATTTGTAGGTGAAGATGACCAACTGACACGGCCAAGATTTGTGCTACAAAATACACCATCCGAAAGGCCGACCGAGCCGCAGCAAGACAGGAAACAAATCCGACCAGTTTACTGACTGCGATTCCGATGTGAAAATATTACGGAGAACTATCTCTCATTTCATATTTTCCAAACATATTTGCACATTTCTTACATAATCCTTCCAGTAAAAATTTGCCTCGACCAGGTCGCCCCAAATTTCAAGACGGCAGCTACTGGACACAAAACTCATTTGTCCCAAATACGAGAAGTGATAAAAAGGGAATCAAAGAACATACCTAGTATTGCCAGTTGCTTAGCAGGAAGCTTTGGAGGCCCACCTGCTCTTCGTTTCACCATCGTGATGGTGGCAACAGAGCCTTCTCAACCTCCAACACTTGACGATCGTACCTTTGCTGAATCTTCGAACCGAGCATGGAAGGCCACGAGGACGTGGATAGAGATATATCTGGTAGGAACTGTTGTTGCTGGTTGAATAGCAATATGAAGAATGAAGAGTGGATATGTAAATGGAGAGAAGAGAGAGGTTGGACTTGACTCAGTCCGGCGGGAGCTGCCTGGTTCCACGCCTTTCCGCTTCCTGCATACAAAACAGAACTTTCTGATTCGACGGCGGGCCATGCAAGAAAATGCATCTCCACAAGGATTAGACGGCAAACTGATTCCGATCACTCGCTTGACTGTCTCCTCTTGGCAAATACTACCCCGCTGTGCGTAGATAGCTTCATGATTGGCGGTGAGCCAGCCAGAGCACGCCGTTATCGCTGTCCTCACGTGGCTGCTTATGAATTATGTCTCATATCTGCGGACGGAGTATGTGATTGATGTTGGCCGTTGGGAGTTGATTCATCAAACCCATGGATCATGATCCTACGGTTTGGACGGCTGGGGCGTGGTTGAGAAGGAGCCGAGAGAAATGAAAACAACACCGAAGCTCGGCTTTTAACGCCGAGTCACGTGTTGCTTACATAGCTTGCTTGCCCGGCCAATGTCACCATCTCAGGCCCGGGCGACGACAGAGCTCCATGCCGCCCGATATGCCTGGGATGCTCCCACTCTTCAAGCTTTATGAGTATCAGCCTTAACTAACATAGGCAGGTCGCAGTGGATTAGAGCTCTTTTGAATGGGTTGAGTTGACGCTATCTAGCGGATTATCCGTACGTACATGTATGTGAGCTGCACTTCCAGCCTTCCACTTTCCCTCAAGTTACACCACTTTCATCCAGTGCTATTCTTTATTGAAGTACAAGTTTGAATACGCCCAATCTCAATAACCACCAAGAGGTGGTAGAGATTCATGTCTTGGGAAGCTTTTACTCACTCTATCATGGGCAGAATAATCACCGAGAAGATGGATGAACGAACACCCCTCATCACGACAGTTCGAATTGCCCCACCACGACAAAGATACACCCACAATATCGTGCGTCGATTTTGTACAGTTGCTCTTGGATCCTCACTCATTGCTCTGGTCGTAGTGTTCCTACTTCCAGTAGCCTTTCTCCCACATCATCGTCATCGAAGACCACATGCCCACGACAGCGCCATTACCTACAGCGAGTTGCAGACAATCCTATTGGAGACACCAAAAGAAGAGAAGGCACAGGAATGGAGTAAATACTATACGGCTGGTCCGCATTTGGCAGGAAAGAACTACAGTCAGGTTCTCTGGACTCAAGAGAGATGGGAGGAATTTGGAATCAAGGCAGATATCATCGCATACGACGTATACATCAACTACCCTCTCGGCCACCGACTGGCGTTGTATGAGAAGAAGAAGACCAAGGGAGAGGTGGATTCATGGAAGGTCAAATTCGAAGCCAGCTTGGAGGAGGACGTTCTCGAGGAAGACCCTACAACTGGCCTGGACAATCGAATCCCCACATTCCACGGCTACTCTGCAAGTGGCAATGTTACGGCTCCATACGTCTATGTCAACTATGGAACATATCAAGATTTCGAGGATCTGATAAATGCAAATATCAGTCTGGCAGGGAAGATTGCTATTGCCAAATATGGAGGTATTTTCCGTGGTCTTAAAGTCAAGCGTGCTCAAGATCTGGGAATGATTGGCTGTGTTATCTTCACCGATCCTGGCGATGATGGAGTTGTGACGGACGCAGATGGGGTCGACTTGTATCCAGATGGACCAGGAAGAAACCCAAGCAGTGTTCAAAGAGGAAGTACTCAGTTCTTGAGTGTTGCTCCTGGAGACCCGTAAGTCATCCTAGAATTGAAAGAACCTTCTCTAACACTAGTAGAACCACCCCTGGCTACCCGTCGAAGCCTGGAGTTCCACGTGCACCAGTTGATGGCGCAATTCCATCAATTCCTTCCATCCCAATTTCTTACGTAGATGCGATCCCTATTCTAAAGGCCCTGAACGGCCACGGCCCCTCTGCAAAAGACTTCAACAAGTTTTGGCAGAAGAACCTTGGTCTTGGCTACAAGGGAGTAAAATACAATGTGGGTCCATCTCCAGATGACCTAGTCCTGAACCTGGTCAACGAACAAGAATATGTCACCACACCTCTGTGGAATGTCATTGGTGTCATCAATGGTACTCTACCAGATGAAGTCATTGTTATCGGAAATCACAGAGATGCTTGGATTGCTGGTGGTGCTGGAGATCCAAATTCTGGCTCTGCAGCCCTGAACGAAGTTATCAGATCCTTTGGTGTTGCTCTCGCTCAAGGATGGAAACCCCTCCGCACCATTGTCTTTGCAAGCTGGGATGGTGAGGAGTATGGGCTGATTGGAAGCACCGAATGGGTCGAAGAGTATCTTCCTTGGCTCAACCATGCCAATGTTGCATACGTCAATGTCGATGTAGCTACGACTGGCCAAGTTTTCGGCGCTTCTGCTTCACCACTTCTGAACAAAGTTCTGTATGAAGTCACATCACTCGTCCAATCGCCAAACCAAACTGTCAAAGGACAAACAGTCGCTGATGTTTGGAGTGGGAAGATCTCCACGATGGGAAGCGGCTCTGATTTCACAGCATTCCAGGACTATGCTGGTATTCCTTCAGTCGATTTCGGCTTCTCAGCCAATGTCAACGACAAGAAGGCAGGAGCAGTGTACCATTACCATTCAAATTATGATTCCTATCACTGGATGAACACCTACGGCGACCCAGGCTTCCACTATCATATCGCGATTGCTAAGATGTGGGGTCTGTTCACCGCAAGATTGGCTGAAGCACCTGTCATCCCTCTCAACGTTACTGATTACGCCATTGCCCTGGACGGCTACATCTCTCAGGTTGAATCCAAGGTCGATTCGGCAATCATCGGCGTACAGTCTGAAGACGAGGAGATGGAAGCCCGAGCTCGTCCAACCCCCGCATCTCCTAAGGGAGATCTATCCGACCTGAAGCTCTCCTTCAAGAAGCTCCACAAAGCAGCCCTCAAGCTCAAGGAAGTTGCTCAAGCTCACGATAGCTGGGCTGCTGAACTGTCTGAAGAGGCTGGGGAGAACATCCCCTGGTGGAAGTGGTATAGCAAGATCAAGCTGTACTATCAAATCCGTCGTGCAAACGACAAGTACAAGTACCTCGAGAGACAGTTCTTGTACGATGAAGGTCTGGATGGACGACCGTGGTTCAAGCATGTTGTTTATGCTCCTGGTCTGTGGACTGGATATGCCGGGGCAGTGTTCCCCGGCTTGGTAGAGGCGATTGATGATAAGGATTATGGGAATGCGGAGAAATGGGTTGGAATCATTGAGGGAACGCTGTGGAAAGCTTACGGTAGCCTAAAGTGAAGCAGTAAACAGGCATGACTACGTGAAGAACCTGCTGTTTTCTTGGTTTGGCACCTCAGATAAGGTAGCCTACTTGAATAGATTTCCACTTTTAAAATTTCGTTATGTGTGAAGATCTGCTCATCATCTTGTCTAGAAAGTCATTTCCCCACGATCCTCTGGCGACGATATTCCGTTCCATAGCCCTATTTGCACCCCTTTTCATCAACAATGCTTCTCGTGAAAGAGAGACTTGTCCATGGTCAGCGCCCAAGGACCTGTCGAGACATCATGACCACTTTCTGAGATACGAAACAAAGGCACCGCACTCTTAGCCAGCTCAGCCCAGAACGCGCATGCAATGCCCGCTGGTAAGTCGTTGAGATTGAGATGGTTCAGGCCCATTTGGACGGCGAGACCTAGATCCAGAGAATATCTGTCAGTTATCATCTCTCCACAACAAACATACTCTAAAGAGCTGACGGAGTGTCTTAGAAGAGTTGAAAAAGGAAAGCAGAAGAAGCTAACGTGGAGAAAAGGAGGACTTACGACGAAGCGGCGACCCCGCCTCCGTAGAATCATAAATCAAACTCAACGACCTATGCTGCATCTCCGCCGCCATCTTATTCTCTTTGGCCACAACCTGCGCCTTATCAACCAACAGATCCATAACCGTATTCTTGAACGCCACCGACCCAAGTAAATCCCCTAGAATATACGCATTCACGAGCTGGTGCCATTGATCCAGTCGCTGAGTCTTCAGCGCTGCTGCTGCTTTGGTGTCTTGTGTGGGTGAGACATTTAGGTTATCTAGGTTGATAAATTCGAAACAGAGCTCGATACTGCCTCGGGTTAACCAGGTTGCGAATAGGACGAAGACGTCGGGGTCCTCGCGAGGGAGCTTAATGGTTTGACTTTCGGTGTCGAGGAGAAGGGGCAGTTGGGAGACTTCGGATTGCAGGAGGTCTTTGGGGATGTGGAATTCGGTCCTGCTTGGGCCAACAGTGATTTTTATTGGTTGGGAAAAGCTGGATCTTCGGGGGCTTGTTAGTGTGATTTGTTTGGGTTGGAAATTTGGGAAATGGGGTGGGCTCTTACATAGATGTTTTGAGCTTCTTGGTTGGTGGTTGGGCCATGGCGTTGTTCTTGTTAGCCTGTGGGGTTGTCTGAAGTCGAGGGTTGTTTTGCGAGCAATGATTGTGACTGAATGTTATTTTGAGAGGTTGAAAGTCTCAGAAGGAAAGTATTATTTATGTCAAACAAGCAGATGGACTATTGAAAGGTGAAGTCACGGCATGATTGCCCACAAACGGTTGCTAAGTGAGTTCCGATTTATATTTTCTTCCCGCTCAGCCTCGCTCTCTTTCTCTCACCATTAACATCAACAATGGCGTCACCCAACCGCTGAAGGATGCTGGCGTCTTCAAAGCGGGAGCCGCAGTGAGGAAGGAGGAGAGCAAGGATATTGAGGTCGAGAGGCAGACTACCAACATGAGTATCGAGATGGTACCCGGGATGATAGTTCCCGAGCCTAGAAGTACAGCTACGCAAGGTTTCGGAGATCGAGGTATGGGAATTGGTGTGCAGTTTCAGCCGCCTCCTGTTGGAACAGGCACTATGGGAAGCTATCAGTTCACAGGACATGTACCGATTCCGATGATAGGTCCCATGAATCAACAAGTATGGTTTGGTCATAATTGAGGATATCCTGCGATGGCTGGTCAGAACTTGACAGCAGTTTGAGGCGGAGCTGGAGCTGTGATAACTCAGACTTCCCTCCAAGGAAATCTAGGTGCAGTTAGTGCTAATAGTTTCCAGTAACTCCCTCTTTGTTTCACCAACGGTTGCGGCAAGGGAGTTGAATGTCCCTTCCATTGCTACAGATGTGGAGGAGCTGCGTACGATATCTATGGATGTCGTACGTCCGTCATGGAATAGTATGTGAGGGCTGGCACACGGTTGATGAAGTGTGATTGTTTGGACCACGACTTGTTCTGGTATGGGGATAGTTGTTGAAGATGTGCTACAGAGCGGTACAGCTACTCCCCGTAATGAGGATACAATCCTCCACGATGCTAAAACCACAGAGCAGAGCTCTACTTGGGTACAACCCTACTTGACTTCAGGGTACAATCCTTCTTAGCGGTATAACCGCGGAGCTTTGCACTACCTTGGGTGCAACCCTTTCTTGTGCTAAAGATGCAATCTTCAGTTGGGATACAATTCCTGGGCAGTGTTTTACTTCGAGGTATAGCCCCTGTTTGAACTCAGGATATAATCCGACAATGGGATGCAATCCCGATGAACGGTAAAAGCGCTGGAGATAGATATGGAAGATCTTGGTTTGAAGCCTGAGGGCGAAACGAAAGATTTCGAGACATGAACATCAACAACACATCTTCAAACAGACAACAAACATGTCGAACAACAGCAGTGAGAAGGATGGCAACATGGCACACAATAACGGTGATGAAGGAGCAAGGAACGAGGGCTACCCGCCTCTCCAGCAGCGCAGCGCAGAGGAGATGAGACGAGTCAACGAGGAGATTCGGCAACAGAGAATGGACCGGCAAGCACAAGAGGCTCGCCTCCGAGCCAACCGCATCCGTTTCGTTCCACTGTACGACGAAAAAGATGAAGACAACGATCTCATCGACAACAGAGTCGATCCATACAAGGGCCTTCCCAATACCCCTCTCAACTTTGTCCCAAGAGGTGATTTCCGCCCTATTGGGCCAGACGATAATATAGAGGAGTTGGTGATCCGGTTGGAGATATTCGACTGCTACGAGGGCGTGTTTGTGAGGAAGCGGGATATCTTACCTGTGCCTCCGGATGAACCTATTTGGTATTCCAAGGATGTTTCGCCATTGGATTACTGGAGTTTGGCGGAGTTGGAGGTAAGTCATGAGCAGGTCTTGTTGGTGTTCCAAGATCTTTCTTGGACTTGTGGTCTGACTTTTTTCTCCTGAGGTTGTGCTAACTGGCCGATAGTTTGCCTAGGTCAGAGTGACTCCCTGTGATTGTGTGGGAGTGGAGCCGACTATCAATTCTGCTTGTAAAGGGACTTGCAATGGCAGTGGGCTAGCTGCAGAGGCGCTGGTGAAGGAGATGGCGGAAAAGCTGCGGCCAATAATTGTTGAGATTCGCCCGCAGTCTGATGATGCCGAATAAGGAGGCGACGAGAAAGAAGATGAGGGCGAAGAAGACGGAGGAGGAGAAGAAGATGTCGAAGAAATCTAAAGGGTCTGGGCGGAACCGTGTGATTATAGATGTGTACTCTCGCATCTTGTTGGGATAGCTGAGGATCATACTGCTGAAGTTGGAGGCTTTTCTTCTGGTGATAAAGCTTGTTTGTTCCCTGATTTATTTTAGTTGTGGAGGGATGACACTCATTGAAATAATTGATGAATTAGAAACATGGAATATGAAGAGTACAGATGTTTTCTGTGCATACCTGTCATGACATACAGCTCGTTGAAGCCAGCCAGCTCAATCATCCTAATGCTTTCAAGGCTACTAAAGTGTTTCCAAATGCTGTCTATGAAGAAATCGACTCAGAAGTCCTGGTGGTGTATCTGATAAAGAATATGATTGAAGTCGAGTATTCTAGGAAAGAACGATAGAGCTAAAGCTATACGAAGGTCTTGGTGGAGAGGGCAAGTACCTTATTAAGAAGGCGAAGCCAAGTTCCTACAATTCGCTCTGCACCCACCCAATGCATACCTCAGACATAAAACTTCTCTCCACGATCAACATCATGCAGCTGCGATGTTTGTGGTATGTTGTTTACAAAGTCACGAAAAGGGGCACCTCCAGATGATCTGCAGTGGTTGTCATCCAGGTCACCGTAGCGGGCGAGAGAGCTAAACCTCGAACAACGACGACACTCCTCACTTCTCAACCTTCTCTTGGAAACATCAGCTCACCACCATCTGAAGTAACTCTTTTCAGGGTTGCTTCTTCATGACACGGTACTTGCATTATGACTTCTGCTTCGTCATGGCGCTGGCGATTTGCCCATCAAGTCGGGGCAGCAAAATCTGCAATCTGGCTTTCAAGTCAGCAACCCTGGAATTCAACTATCATATGCTTCTACCCTTTGAGTCTGATAGACCCCCAACCACTTACAATGGATATGCCAATCTCTGTCAGTTTTGACATTTCTGTCATGTTTCCAGACAATGTGCTGACCTTTGCTTGATAGTGTAAGAGAGTCGAAAGGGACATCAAAGAGCACTCCAAGAGTTCACAAGTCTTAGATGGGAATTACTATTCCCCCTACGCCTCTACATAAGGTTCGTGTCTCTTCCAATTCAACTCTTTGTAGGAAGGTAAGACATGATTCTAATGGGGGGAGGTAATTACCTCAATGCTGTCTTGAGAACGCGGACTCGAATACCCCACTACGGCTAGTTGCAGGATCGAGTCACTTCTCAGCTTACAATTCGTTTGTTCTATCATGGGCAATTACGCAATGCCCAATGTCTGAGAGGATTTTGGGACATTGCCGGCAGATATTTGGGTTTGCAGTGGCCGGCTCACCTTTCGGGGTGCCTGAACACTAGCGCCGTTGGTTCCCCCACCGCCGCGATATATTCCTGATCTCGTCAACAACATCCCTCGAGCTCCTCTCCCCTTCACCAACACCAACACCAACACCCCCCCAAATCACGGCCAGATCTCATTGTACACATCACACTCAATTGTAACATCATCAAGCCACCTCCACGAGCAGCATGGCGGCAATCCGCTCCTCGGAATCCAGGTTCCTCGAGGACATGTTCAACCATGTTGCCCTCCCGCCACGTCTTCCTGGTCGACAAGACGTCAACATTCCCACCATAGAGCGTAACCTCGTTGACCGATTCCTTGAAGCAACGTCTAAATTGTTTCCTGGGACATCGGACGATGGAGTCAGCTCTCTTCGTAGCTCTCTTGAGACTGCTCGACGCGTCAACCTCAATGGCCGTCTCACCAAAGCCTCACTGATCACGGCATTTAGCAGCCTCAACTACACTGATTTCGTCTTGATTCATGTCGGCCAGCAGAACGCAGCTCTCATCATCAGACGAGAGAAGAGGTAAGCTCACTTCGACGGCGCATTGCTCTAATTTGGCTGACAATGATCACAGCAGCACCCATGGAGATGAAGTCTTATTCGAGTCTTTTGAAGCATCTCCAATGTCTGAGAATGTTCTCGCGGCAAAGGGCGCTCTTCAATGGGACTTTCCGGGTAACGCTGTCGCAATTCCATTGTCCGATATTGATAATCCAAGATTTCAAGAAGAACTCGCCCTTTTCCTTGAGAAGGCAAGCACCGAGTCTATCAAACAATTTGCTGCGCATATAGTCAAAGCCGGTTCACTCACGTACGAGAGCCGCGATACTGTGGATCCTACTGTAAGTATTATCGCATCCCCTCTATCCTTTGCCTTCCGATTTTTATCTCGAGATTGCGCCCTAAACATTTCTTTTCTCGGTCCCCACGGAGCAACAGCTAACCCCTCCTCTTCTAGGTTGTCACATCAATGCTCATGACAATTTTGGAGGTTATAGGTCGACGAGTCTTCCCCACACTTCTACGAAAGAACGTAGGAGATGATGTCTCATGGAACAATGGGGCAGCACCATGGCGTCGATGTCCATTCTGGCTCGTACTCCGAGTTGCCGTACAGCGACATCTCTGCCTGACAGATGGTAGTGGCTTGGGGCGATTAAGGTACAAGCTTTTGATGTGCTTCCTGCTTTCTCGGCTTCTCACCGACTGCGTTCCCGACATCCATTTGGAACTCTCGTCTCATCTCAAATCCAAACTCTGCCGCCGCATAATCAAGCTCGAGAACGAAAAGGATACAGTCGCAATTTCACTCGCTGTTGAGTATGAACAACTTCTCTCTCGATCACGACCAGTTCTCGCTCAATCTGTAAGCTCTGCTACCGAGCAGATCCGTGCCACATGGGAGGCAATGAAGAAAGCCATACAACGTCCTGTATTCCTTCTTCCACAACGAGTAAATGACTTCTTCCTTCAGCTCCGCTTTAGTCGAGAATACCTCGAGCAAGTCCTGAACAGCGCGCAATTCCACTCATTGGTTAGGAGTAATTATATCCAGTCCTTACCACAAGCCTACCGACATGCAGCTCGTTCCACGAAGCCATCCACTGTGTTTGCCAATCGCTACTTCTTTTTGTCCGATGAAGAGATTGAAATCGGACAAGAGCTGATCAAAAGTCCCACGCCGTTGTTGGCCAGTGACTGCAAGCAGAAGTGCCTGGATATTTCAACAACTATCGAGAACTATTTAAACCACGTAGGAGCTTCATACGATTTCAATCCTGAGCAGAAAAGCGTGATGCTACTGACTGTCGTGGAACTCTGGGTGGCGATGGACTCAAGCGCGATCAAGGCATTCGGTGTTTTGAAGGACTACAATGTTGGGTTCCCCGTCAACATGCTCGATGTTCTGCAGATTTCTCGGCAAAAAGACATGCACCGTCTCCAGAAAATCCGTACACACATCCAAATGCGCGAAAAAGCCTGCAAATATCCTAAACTGACAATCTTTAGCAATGTCCAAAAAGGATGTTTTGCAGAAAGATATTATGATGAGTCAACTGAAAATCACGCATTGCATGAACTGTATGAGCTCATCGAAGATGATGCAGAGCGCTCAAGAAAAGAGAAGGAGCAAGAGCTCCAGACTAAGAGTTTAGAGTACGAGGAAATCGCAAGAGAACTTATGGTAGCCAAGGTAAGTCCTTTGTTTACCCACTGGATCTGGTTTGAATTCTCGAATTCCTTCTTGAAAACTTCTTGTATTGTTGTGAAGTGTAAGACTTGTACCCATCCATGAAGAAAGGCTGATTTAGCATCCCTGTAGTGCACCCGTGTAGTGAACGGTTCCCGTGGCATGATGTCTCACGACGACGACGACGTATGCCGACACTGCCAACTCCTTTTCTGGAAATCAAACTGCACAATTCGTGTTCATGAACATCCACTCCCCGCTGATCTTGCCCAGGCCAAGGCGACCATCTTTGAGCTGGCTTGTCCCGAGAGTCTACTTGCATATCGAGAGGCAACTTGGAGAATTCTGGGCACCCTTGGGTTTGTGACCTAGACTATTACAATTTCACCAAAATTATATTTGCTGACATCAATACCATAGGCTTTCGGACCCCCTTCCAGGTGATAACCCACGAATCCTTCTTCAGAACTACAAGCGACTTGTGCCTTACGCGACTCGTCGGAGACTGGACAGCTTCTGTCTTGCTTCTACATCAAAGTCATTCAAGATCACTCACTACACTGTTGTGCCGTTGCCGACTAGCCTTGAAGCAGTATGTAAGCCCAACGGTCTCCATCTTAACTATTTCGATATTCGACTCGAATTGTGGCCAGGACAGTTGTACCAAAAGCCCAGCTTTGCCCACCATTGCCGGATTCAGATTCCCTCAACTTCTCCTTTCGCGATGTTCAACTCTTCTTCAAGTTTTGATGCAGACTCT
This sequence comes from Leptodontidium sp. MPI-SDFR-AT-0119, assembly GCA_020726505.1. Classification (NCBI taxonomy): domain Eukaryota; kingdom Fungi; phylum Ascomycota; class Leotiomycetes; order Helotiales; family Leptodontidiaceae; genus Leptodontidium; species Leptodontidium sp. MPI-SDFR-AT-0119. Next base: position 158,750 of record JAHLEZ010000013.1, on the reverse strand, counting down.
ATGGGCCCTTCTTCTTACGACATCATCGCCAGCCAAACCAAATGTCCCCCAGGCACCAATGTCCATGAGTTCATAGCCTTTCAGACTCTTTTCGCCGGGAAAGCACGCCGATGGCCACAGCTGCTCGTTGAACTGGGCTCGTCGAATATCAACTTTAGCACCGATGCCGCAACAAGTCTTGTTCACTTCTTGGCTTTACAAGCAGGACCAGGCCAGGCTGACAATGATATTGGCGTCATATACGCAGTATTTGAAGATACGCGGTTCTGCGAGAAGCTGATGAGTCAACTTGACCAACGACTCGAAGCCATTTCAACCAATTGGCGTGACACCAATAGCATGGAGTCGCTCATCACCATCGGCCTTCGAGTATTTGAGCTCTGCAATAGGGTAACTGAGAATGCAATAATGTTTCTGGAAAAGGCACGCAAGATTACGAACAACTGGGTTGCAACTCTACGAAGCGAAGCCCAGCAAGCTACAGACGCAGATACTGCTTTAAGATGCTCAAAGTATGCCCTGTCCGCCGCTCTGCTCTGCAGACGAACATTCGCAATATATCTTGAGGAAGATCGCGATCTTGATCCAGCTGCGCTCCAATGTTTCATACAGAGTTCTGTCACTTTACAAGACAACATTGGTGAGAATCCGAACAATCTGACGCAAACCGTCAAGAACTCCTTAGTTCACGACCTGAAAATGGCTTCTCAACTCAAACAAGTTATTTTGCTTGCAATTCAATCCAATGAAGAAACTTTGGTTGCCTCAGTCACAGGTTTCTGGCACGGCGGCAAAGGGAGCTTGTCAAGCGAGGCGGTGTGCGTGGAATACCTCTCTAAGCCAGATGATAGGTGGATCCAGATTGAGTTTGTTGCAAATTCCCATGTACAGAAGCAAGTCATCCACTTCAACTTCTTGGAAGGACATCTTTTGGTGATGGGCAAGCCCGTTGGGAAGTTGCCAGCAGAATGGGCAAGATCGAAGGTATGTGAATTTCCGCGCTATTTTCTATCCACGTCCGTCTATGTTTTTCTGACGACAGTCCTAGGTGGTGCAATTCTTGTTTGGCAGTCAAAATTTGCTTGCGTTTCCATCGCATCTCACGGGCATGACTTATATGCTGGCTGTCACGATGAATGGTCACCAAATTCATCTTGGTCGCCGCAAGGATGACGACTTCATCGTGAAGGCCTGCTTTTCTGACTCGATTCTAGAGCTTATTCCAGCAAGTATCTTCGGAACTGGAGATGAATTTGATCTGCCGGCAGATTTAGTAGACGAATGTGTTCACTGGCTTGATCTCAAGACTGGCATTATCGAAATCCGGCCCCATAGGTCTTTGTGGATATCAAAAGCAGGCAACTGGCGTCTCCATATCCGGTCAGGTCAGGCAACAACACCGAAATTGACATTGGTTGATCCACACTCTACGGCATTCAAGCTTGTGGCAGCCAAATTTTCTTTCTTCGAGTGGAAACGCTTTATTACAGTGTATCAGCCCAAATCAATAGGCAGCAGACTGACGGTTCAACTCCGCCGCTTGGAGCTTCTGTTTTTCGTCAACCAGCGCGGACTTCTTGAGTGTTCCCAGCTGAGAGCCGAGATAGACCCAGGTGAGTCCCGTGCATCTTCAAGAAATGTATTTGAAGCATGAGAATGTGCTAGTACTAACTTATTGATGCTGGGTAGATCAAGACGCTGGCACTTGGTACGGTCTGCGTTCCAAACTTGTGCCGAGAGATGTTGCAAAGAAGAGAGATCCATTTACAGGCCATGTGTTTTCGATTCCTTTACGCCAGCGGAGCATTATAGTTCCGATGGGAGATGTCAAAACCGAGATCTCTGGTCCGCACGTCATTGTGACTGTCTTGAATAACGCAGACTATGGGAAATATGTCATCAACGATGTGCTTGGACGCTTAGACTGTGCCGCCGAGCCCCGTCTGCTGTATCTGAAGGCTGCATATCACGCTTACACCTCGTCCGTCATCCCAGACCCCCTCACAGGCCGCACTGGGACTGAAGAGGCCATTCATAGTTTGAAATCCGGTTACTGCCAGCCCTGGACCCCCATTACGACCGGTCCATATCGTGGCCTACAGCTGATCTCAAACTTGACGCCTCCGAGGGAATACTATCCCAGAAATCTCAAGGTTATGCAACAAACAACATGGTAAGCAGCTTATAGTACTGGCAGTCTAACTCCTAACATTCACGCTTCGGAAATCGCGGACATTTTCTGTTCCTCTGCCAACAAGTCAACAACCCGCCGCGGGCATTGAAGGCCGTTGCCCAGATCAATTTTGTTTTTAAATGTGTGGATAGACACTTACTAACTTCCTCTGCAGGTCTGATATGCTCACTACGACAATCCAGCATGATGGCTTCAGATCTCTTGTTGACAATATTCTACAAAAGTCGGAACAATTATCCAAGTTCGCCCTGGCAAAAGTGGAACTTCAGCCCTTGTCTCCTGTCGGGTCGGCTCATCTGGGTTTGCGCAGTCAATTGAGACGACAATGCTACCAGCGGCCGGCTACCACGGACTTTCCTCCATCCACAGGAAGCGATATCTACATAGCCAGAGACCGATTGAAAACTACTCAAAGACGACTAAATATTGGTGAATGCGTCAACCTCCTCCGCAAGTGGCCCAGCTCGTTGCAGACTACCAGAGACCTTGCAGGCATGCTCCAAGCATGGTCCAATTTTCAGGGTTACACTGGTCCATATGACAAAGTCCTCTTGACTGATATTCTTGACATTAATTGGCAAAATGACTGGGGATCTTTGGTCAATCTTTGCCGGAAGTCGACTTGTGACGACGTCTATCAATTGATGTTTTTGTTAGGCCCAGCCTCCTTCCGTCCGGATGCAAACATGGATGCAATCCGAACTTTGGTTGCGTACTCGACCATCCCAGATCTCAAGCTCCCCGCTCCACCAGTATGTCCCGCATACTCTGCCTTCCGACAAAATCACGTCCCTAACCTCGCCTACATCATCCAACTACTGAAGCCATGTCTTGTTACGTATGGCGGCGATGAACGCACGACAGCAGATTTCAATATCAGTCTGAAAATGCGAAAGAGACTTGAAGCCTCAGAGTTAGCTCATAATAAGCAGCTCGATAAGGATACCAAGGTTTTGGCCGAATTTCTTCTGGAGCAATGGCCCTGCCCCGAGCCCAATCTCGAAGGGTTTACCGCCGGAGTCTTGATTGACATGAGTCAAGCTATTGAGATTATCCGCCAGGAATGGTTACGTCTTTTTAAGAACATAGAGCTTTCAGCTTACGTGTCTCAAGTCCAGCGTATCTTAGACAAGCATCATGGTATTCAAGGGATTCCTAACCTGGTGGATTTGAAGTTTAACCCCGGACTTTACCCAGTCCCCAGTTCTGTTCCTCTCTTCCTGTCTCTACCAGAGCTCTTGCTTCGAGTCCCATCGGACTCAGTTTCGTCTCCTATCGAGCCTCTAGGGATCAAATGTGCTCAATTTCCAGTGCAGCATCTAATGCTTCGGCAGCTCCCGACAAATCGACAAGGGCTCAAGCCACAGCCGCCCCTGCCTTCACAAGAGGTTCAGCAGCTACAGCAAATTGTGTCTATCACTTCTAAGTCCAGCTCGGCCATTGAGCGACGATATGGCGAGGATCTAGGAAGAAGCCTGGCTACATTAAAGCAGTCCAACTTCAGACCATCACAACAGCACGCAGCAATCAATCTCCATCAACTATTAGCACTAATCGCCGACGCCAGATTCGACATGCACAGCAAGCTACAGAGTATCCAAACTCTATTGAATGGTATGAACAAGGACATATACTGGCGCGAACAAGGGGCATTGTGGCCGACGATCAGACCCGTTTCAGTTCTGGAAACACTCCGCTCCACCTCGAACTTTCCCTTTGTGGATGGTGTCCGGGACGCTTTAATGAAGTATGCTTTATCTATTACGGCCTTGCAACGGCTGCTGCGACTGGAGGAAGGTTTCAAAAAGGGTAGATTGGAACGCCTAGGGGAGGAACAAGAAAATACTGGTCATCACAATTGGACCCCGTCCAAGCACCCTGACTGGATACTGCTGGAGATCGATGCAAATGTTTTGATTCGCCCAGGTCAAGTAGATGTTGCTTTTGCTACCATATCTCCTGCTTCTGATTCGAACTCGGTCTTGCAAATGAATATGGTCAGCTTAGTCTTTCCCCAGACGGCCCGGGGCTTGTTTTATTGAATCGCTACTTACTGTAATAGGGACAAGGTAAAACTTCGTGCATTATTCCGATGGCTGCTGCAGTTCTCGCGGATTCTAATAACCTCTTGCGGGTCATTGTCCCTAAGTCGCTATTGCTACAAACCGCCCAGCTCCTTCATGCGAGACTCGGTGGGCTGATCGGCAGAGAACTGAGACATGTTCCCTTCTCCCGCAAGACCTCCACCGAACCCGACACAATTGGGGCTTTCCTTGACATACACCAAAATATGCAAAAATCATCTGGCGTGATCATTGCGCTACCTGAGCACTTACTCTCCTTTAGGCTGTCGGGTCTTCAGCGACTCTCTGATGGCCGAGTCCCCGAAGCCAGGTCGATGATTCAGGTCCAGACTTGGTTGTCTCAGCGGTCCCGGGATATCATTGACGAATGCGACAGTATTCTTGCCCTGCGCACACAATTGATTTACCCCTCGGAGCTTTCTTTCTTGGATACAGTACTTTGTGGCACTGCTAATATCAGAAACAGGGATCGCAGAAGACTGTTGATGGGCACCCAATCCGCTGGGAAATCGCTGAAACCCTCTTGAGCAGAGTTGATGGCCATCTGCACAGTCTACAGAAATCTTATCCCCACAGTCTCGAAGTCGTTCGGCGAGAGCAAGGTGGCTTCCCAGTCATGTTCTTCCTCCGGAAGGATGTCGAGGACGAGCTTGTTTCGAGACTGATCGATGACATATACCGCGGCCGAACTTCCATAATCCCGGCGAATTGCTCGCAGCGTAATCGACAGATTATACGCGATTACATCTCTCAACCAAAGGTCAAGAAGCAGACATGGGAGCGCGTGAACAAGATGTTCCGAGACAAGCCCGCGTTACGCCAGTCGATGCATCTTCTGAGAGGATTGTTTGTGCACAGAATTCTGCTCATGACACTCAAAAAGCGTTGGAATGTCCAGTACGGGCTTCATCCAGGTCGAGATCCCATTGCTGTTCCCTACCATGCCAAAGGAACTGTAAGTTAGATTTTTCTTATACGTACTTCATGCAATAATGCGAATAGTCATTGAAATTAAACGCTTACAATCAACTAGCCTAGCGACCAGGCCGAATGGGGCCACCCCGATGTTGCCATTCTATTTACCTGCCTAGCTTTCTACTATGATGGTCTAAGCTTGGCGCATCTCAGCCAGACACTTGAACATGTTCTTAAATGCGACGATCCCAACCAAGTATATGACCGCTTCTCGCAGAAGTCGAGCCTCCCAGATGCGTTACGAGAATGGAGTGCTATCAATGTCGATGACGAGATCCAACTTGCAGAGATATTGAGTCATCTTCGGTACAACGTTGTTGTGATTGATTATTTTCTCAACAACTTCGTGTTTCCTCGACACGCGAAGCAATTCCAAGTCAAGCTTCAGGCTGTATGTAGTCCTAGACCTTTCTCCACTTGCAGTACTCTGTAGATCCTTTCATTCTAAAGTATTTGGACAACATTAAGAACTTTGCTAATACTTCTTATAGTCTGGATGGGATATACCATTAGCTTCTACGGACGGAGACAAGCGGTTGACTACTGGCTTCAGCGGTACAAATGATAGCAAGCGAATGCTGCCACTGACAATCCATCAGCATGATCTTCAAGGTCTTGCTCATACAAACGCTGAGGTCTTGACATATCTGCTTCGAAATCAAAGATACATTCTCGCTGCCAATGCCTTTGGTAGACATATTTCGGAGACCGATCTGCTCCGGAAGATCTACGGGGTCAAAGGTCCAAGAATTCGAGTGCTGATTGATGCCGGTGCGCAGATACTTGAGATGAGCAACGTCGACCTGGTGCGAGCATGGCTCGATATCGATCTTGAAGCACATGCCGCAGTTTATTTCAATGAAGACAGCAAGCCAATGGTTATTTATCGCAACAATTATGCACGATAAACTCCCTTGGTTGCTACACCATTTGCGGACGATCTCAGCGACTGCTTGGTCTATATGGATGAAGCTCATACAAGAGGAACGGATTTGAAGTTGCCTGCAGATGCCCGGGGAGCTTTAACCCTCGGCATTGGCCAATCAAAGGATCATACTGTCCAAGGTTCGTAACCTTCCCATTTCCCCTCCCTCTTTACTATTTGTCGTGGAAGAAGCTGCCGTAGAGCCTGCAATGCATAAGTCAGAGCCTCGTTTTAGCCCAGCCATCATTTATAGTATCAATTTTGCTGACTTGCAGAAGCTGCTATGCGGCTTAGACAACTTGGCACCACCCAGTCCATCACATTCTTTGCTCCGCCAGAAGTCAATCAGAGCATTCTCGACCTTAGTCAGAAGAGTACCTGGGCATCCATCACCTCGTATGATGTCGTTCGCTGGCTTCTAGAACAGACATGCCGAGGAATTGAGCAACTCCAACCATTGTATTTCTCACAGGGTGCGGACTTTTGCCGACGAGCCCAGGCTGAGTTGGACCATCCACAATATCTCAGAGATCCCTCTCAACGTGAGAGTTATATGCATTGCCTTAGACAAGTTGAACAGCAGACTCTAGAACAATTGTACGGGCCCAACACGAAGGTGAAGACAGCCATGACATTCGAAAAGTACTCGCCTGAACTCCGCGTTCTGGTAGAGAAACTTGAAGAGGATCGCAAGGGATACCAAGACACTGGTAACGCTGTGCATGGTTCAGCACTTCAAGAGGTCGAACAGGAGCGGGAAGTGGCGTATGAGGTCGAGGCTGTGCGGGAGGTACAGGTGCCAGTTCACTACGCTGCCTTGAAGATCTCTCCACTTCACAGAGACATTTTGACATTCGCCAACACTGGAAGAATGGCTGCAGATTCAGCTGCATATGAACCCGCATTTACTGCAATGCAGCGATTTTCTGTCTGCAAAAAATTTGGTGTCAGCAATCAGGGAACTTCTGGCAAGCTCTACGTCTCAACCGAGTTCATGAGAACCGTGAAGGTACCGCCAGGAGACACGGCCTTTGACAACTTCCAGCGCCCAGTCCATTGGATTCTCTACAGCACTGCCGCAGATGTCGCGATTATCGTTGTACCAGAAGAAGTGGAACAGATTTTGCGCATTGTGAAGAACGCTGCCTCCCCTATCAGTCATGTTCTATCCTACTCTGCCCCAATTACTCGCAAGATGCTACACTTTAATGATCTCGGTTACTACACGGTTCCTGGTCTTCCATCGGAGTGGAAAGCACCATTATGGCTCTGCACCGAGCTAGGAATCTATGCTGGGCGACTGTACTTTGAATATTCAGAGTACAGTGCCATTCTCTCGTTCCTGGGTGTCCGGGAAACCACAAGCAGAATTGAAGAGGAAGAAGTTGATGATGTCAATGCTAGCGAGGAGTCTGAGGTTCTCAAGAGCGAGGAGAATAGGGAGGAAGTAAAGATCCACAAAGCCTTTACCAGAAAGCCTTTAGCGTTTCTCCAAGAATGGTTAGCTGTTAGGCGAAAGGGACAAGACTTTGCAGAGACACCAATGTAAGTTCATCACCGCGAATACTACCTCCCAGTATGGTATGGAGCTCCCACTAATCTCATCGTCATAGGGGATATATCTGCCAAGGCAAGCAGCTCTCAGAGAATCACCCATTCTTTCGTAAACGTGAGGCCGAGGGGCCTAAGATGGCACCAGTCGCCAAGGCAAGAGTTGTAGCTGAGCAGGTGGACGATGGTGAGGGGCACGCAGGATTCGACCACGATCATGATGATTACGCTCCTGTCCTTGAGGGCGAGGATGACTTCGATTACTCTACTTTGAAGGAGAAACATGTTTCGGAGGACGATGACGATTCATAAACTTGCTTGATATCAAAGAGTTGAATGGGGGTTTCTCTTATGATTTGTAAAGATAGGATATGTAGATTTTATGAGTCCACCAAATGGTTCTTGTACTGAGACTTGAACTGTGATTTCCACAGTGAGGTGAATTGAGAACTGCTGGACTTGGGACGTTTAGAAGAAGGATCCTACATATATTCCAGAGATATGAGTATTCCAGAGTCTCTGCTGGTATCTAGGTACGCACCAACACCTACTGCTCACGTGGACGGAGCCTGATTTCTGAAGAGTCTAGGTCAGAAAGGAACACTAGCGTCAAATTTGGGCCAAAATTAAGCGAAGTTGTCCGCGGTGGGACATCAACAGTTACTTTTCTGTCGCGGACTTTCTTCTCTGCCCCACAACACCATCCCCATCTTCAATCCAGATCGAGATGAAATACCCTCCTTCATCCCCACCTCCCTCGTCTCCTTCACCCCCTCCATCTAATGGCATCGAGAACAAACGACAATTGAGCGACGAACAGCTTCGCAGAGATTGCAGAAATTGCTACACGGCTTGTGGGCACGGCTGGGAGACATCGCGGGCTTTGCGATCTCTCCCAATTTGGCAGGTTGTACTCCAGAGGAATTGCGGGTTGTGCAGTTACATTGAGAACAACTGACAGAGTCCATGCTTGGACGTTTCTGCAGAGATTGCAGAGATTTTTGCATGAGTTTGGGGCACGCACGGCTGGGTGGCATTGAGAGCTTTTGCGATCCCTTGCCATTTGGCAGGTTGTACTCCAGATGAGTTGTTGCGACTAAGTAACGCGTCTACGAAGGATCGGATGTCCACAGGCCCGAGTGCCGCCACGAGTCAAGTTATTGTCTCTGCGGAGAATGTAGACACTCCGGCATACCAAATGATGCTCAGCGAAACATCAACTCGCAAGATCAACCAACTGCCTTTGGGAATGACAGCCACAGGAATGCGACAGAAATTTGAGAGATTGCCCTGGATTAAGAATCATCCAACCCAACAGCTTACGAGTTTATCCGCCGCCCCCTCTCAACGTCAATCGCCTGCTGGTACGCCCATTCCAGCAATGGATGAGAACTACACCGCCATGTAACAGATAAAGCTGAACGTCCGTCTCAGACAAATATCAGATTCTTTGGAAGAAGACGATATTTCTTCCACTGCAGATCGAACAAAGTCAATAGCCCGCGTCCGTCGGACCACACGCACAATCCGAATCGCCAGCACACCTCGCACACCTCGCACACCACTCGCAGATTTAGGAATCGCAACACTAAGTCAATCGATAGACTGGTCACCCTGATCTGACCGATGGAGCTCCTTCATACACCTAACAGGCACGAGATGTAGCCGATCTGCCAGATAGAAAACTTCATGACAGAATCCCGTCCGCTGATGACGAAGGAGAGCACATCCCCGCCTGACAAGTGAGCCCCAGAAGCTCGCTCTCTGAACGCCGAGATAGCAATTTCAATGCAAAACACACTGATAAATATTCTTGACAGCTTGGTTAACGATGACAGAGATTAGGGAGAGCCTGACAGATCTTCTGCCCACCCACCCCGATCTCGAAGACCTATCTTGGATAGTGAACTCAACACGCGCCGCAACAGATACACTGAAGATAGTATTGCCTACCCTCGACGACGTCATGGAAAGGAGATCGACGATAGCCTCCTCGGCTTTCAGCAATCTCGACCACGTTCTCGCAGAGAAATTTAAGATCGGCCTGTCATTCTTAGAGGTCCTTACAGAGAAGCATGACAGAATCTCGTTCGCCCTCATTATCCTCCACCGCGCCTTCGCAAAGAGATTGAAGATAGCCTTTTGGATGCTAGAAATCGCTACAGAGATATGTGGCATAGTCGTAGAGTATTCGAGAATGTTTCTGACGATCGCTTGATTACCAATAGCGGCCCCTTGAAAGGGGAATGCTCCATCTGCTACTCGAAATACCACATCACTTCAAAATGCCCACAAAACGCGAAGACTCGAATCCCAGCTATGCGTGGAGTTCACCCAGGCGAATGCTACACCTGCTATGGACATCGCTTATCCATAAATCGTCCATACAACTGGATTAATCGTCTTTGAGGAGAAAGAGGTGGTGGTGGCGCCGGTAGAGCATAGGCTCCTTGCCGGCTTAGCCCTGCTCATGGGAACAGGGCGACTTTGACTGAGCTTATGGCAACCTGGCCTGCAAAGCCGAGCCCTCACCTTCCCGTGGTGCAGGCTGTGAATACTGAATTGTTCTGCAATTTGAGCTAGCTCACGAGAGTCGCAGGTGGAGATCTTTGGAAAGTGCGGAGCACAGGTTTCATGATTTTATAAGTTGTATTTAACTTCATGAGAAGTTTGGCATGGTTTAGGAAATGTACAAGGTGATCAATGAAAGCTTTTTCTGGAATTCATTTGACACTTCGTCCCCTTGCCGCTCCGGTACCCTTATGTGAAGTTCATTTTTGATTATCAAGAGAGATCAGCTGGCACTGGTTGACCATTAGACATGAGTCTGTTCTCTTTACGTTGCCAAATTTTCCCGGTACAAATATTCTTCTTCTTCTGCCTCACAGATAACTTGAATATTAGACATCAAAAATGCAACAAAAAGTTCTGGAACCCCCGGAAGTTAGCAAGAAGCTTCACCCGTAACGAGTGTTCATTCCAAAAGAAGAACAGCCAGATTCTTTTGACATTCCTTTCATTTTCTCTCGTAGGTCAAATTCTAATAGAAACGGACGGTACTTAGTGAGGGGGGCCATACGCACTCTTTCTAATTCCTGGAGAAATGTTGAACAAATTTGGAATTCGGATAAGATTTAGGAGGTGGAGAGTTGATTCAATCGACAGCAGGAATCCCATTACATGTCCAATTGAAGAAGGATATTGCAACTCAGATTGGCGGTTGAAGACAAATCCGCAACGCAGAGTTGTTGCTCTGGTACGAATGAGTTCTGTATTGATCAAAGAACTAGATTTATGATTTCACTTGGTAGTGTCTTTCAAACTGCTGGCTTGATCGGAACCAACGAGGTATATCATGATGCCCACAACCCAAACCCGATCTCAATGCGCTACAGTAGCACGACATCAAGACCCCAGATCCCTATGCGGTAATACTTGAGTGGGGTGTTTCACATTCATGGTGTACATGTCCCATCAACAATCTCCGCACAGTTCCTATCGACCTTTCAGAATATCTCTTATATAATCTAGCCAGAAGGAAGACGCTGCCGGTATGGTCCTCCTTGGATAACATAGCTGCGGATGTCTTTCCTCCGCATCCAAATCGACATGACCAGGTTTGCAATCATTGCCTAAGAATTCAGCCGCTGTTACCAGATTTACAAACTCGCCGAATTGTCGCACATACCGTGAACAGCCACACAAACACATGCCGAGACAATTGTTCTGTGACACAAATAGATATCGTCGAACTCCTTCATCATTTTCCTATTCCAGCACGAACACTTACACAGTACCCCATGCAGTTTTCTCAAGATATCTCTTCTGCTTCATCCAGTCTTGGGGGCTATAGAAATATCAAGCGAACTGCATACAAAACAGGCGCTGCGGCTGGAGTTGCCCCGTTATTCATCGCCATGCATCCCAGCTGCAGTAGCTTTTCTCGCTTGGCAAGGGGGCCAACCACATCGTGTGGGGTACAAAACAAGCACAACCCAGGCTGTGCAGCTTATTTATAGGCGAAAGATAAACATGCACATCAGCCCCGGTGTGGCCCGTATGGGATAAGCGCAGGGGTGAAGAGCCAATCTTACAAGCTTCCAGTAGAAAGAGCTTCTCCTCTTCTTCGCCAAAGCTTCAACACTCATGACGGTTATGCAAAGTCAGCACACGAGAAAGAGCTCAGCCTTATTGTTGCTGCACATTGCCGCACAACTCTTCTTGCATGAGCGGTACTATCGTCGTGAGGTTTTATCGTTTTTGTCGAATTGTAGGTGCTGGCTGTGTTTGTTTTGGGGTGACGATGGGGCCAACTCTCTTGCTCAGCTTTTGGGGTCAGTTTCACTTCTTGTGTTTTTCTACTCAGCGATGAAGTATATATCTTCGTCCGGAATCATGTCAAATGGACTATCAGACAACGGCAACCTCATCAACAACTACCTCCTCAACAGTTACTCAACAACATCAATCAAAATGTCTGTCCACAATATCACCGTTCCTTATGTCAATGTTAAAGACTTTGACTGGGGGTTTAACCGAACTGGTCCTTTGCCATGGAACCAAACAGTCTGGTAAGTCTCTATCCCTACTTCTACAGACCAAAACTTACACATACAAGGTCTATCCTCGCTGTCTTCACAGCTGTCCCTCTCTGGATGACCGTTGAATTGACCATCTGGGTCTTCTACGTCTTCCGTCGCTGGTCAGGTCTCTACTTCTGGAGCGTCTTGATCACCACTTGGGGCGTCACACTTCACGCCATCGGCTTCATCCTCAAGTTCTGCGTCCCATCATGCAACTGGATCGTCTCGACAACCCTCGCCGAAATCGGCTGGGTATCAATGGTAACGGGCTTCTCAGTAGTCCTCTACTCTCGTCTCCATCTCGTCGTCCGCTCCCAACGCATCCTCAAATTCGTTCTCATCATGGTCATAACCGACGCCTTCCTTTTCCACGTACCCACAATCGTCTTCCAGTACGGCGTCTCTGCCAACAAGAAAACGCACGAATACTACCTCCCGTTCATGGCGCCCATGGAGCGCGTCCAAGTCCTCGGTTTCTCCATCCAGGAAGTCCTCATCAGCGCCATCTACATCTGGGCCACGCTCCGCATGCTGAAGGGCTCGTTCAACAAGAAGATCCGCAATACCATCATGTTCCTCATCTTGATTCAAGTCGTGGTTATCCTGGCAGATGTCATTGTCATTACGCTTGATTACTGCGAGTACTTCACCTTAAAAGCTGTTCTTCATTCATTCGTCTATGCGTTTAAACTCCAGCTCGAATTCGTTATCCTCAATCAATTCAAGGATGTCATCGCCAATGGAGGCATCGCTCCTCGAGGACTAGAAGCCATGCAAGCCGAGCAGAACAATAATCTCTCTCCAACCCCGGCGTCGAAACCTGCAGGCTCGCCAAAGAAATGGGGGAGTTTCATTACCATTGGCCGTGTCGGGACGGTGGAGAGTGAGAGCAAGACCGAGAGATCGGGATCGGTTACTGTGAAGGGTGCGAGTACTCCTCCTCAGCCTGAGATTCAGGGTATGAGGTTGGATCCGAATCAGATCTCGCCGTATGTGGCTGGCCAGACTGATACGATTGATATTGAGAGACAGTACCTTGGGGCTTGGGATAGGCCTGATGTGAATGATGTTGCGAACCGGGTTTGAGTTTGGCACTTGTACGCTCGGAGAGGAAGAGAGGAGGGGAAGAGATGGGGGAAGTTGTAATGTAAAGCTTGATATTTTTGAGGGTAGCGAGACTGATAGACTGCGATCTGTATAGCTTGTAATTAGTAATTAATGACCTCTCTAAGTAACTGCTTACTGAGTTTTTCTGGAGCTTGGTTCCTCAGAGGCTAGATGAAACCCTGTTCTCTACTCTTACATCGTAGCTAGTTTGCAGTCTGAGCCGCTGCAGCAACTTCCTAGATTGCAAGCATGACTTATTACTTTCCAAATATTCTTAAATTTCATGGTCTTACAGAACATTTAATATATTTCTAAGAATCTTTTCCATTCTGTGACTTCAGAGGCATTGTGTCGGGGGGAAAGTATCTGGCTAGATATTCATAAAATGCATGAATGATCATCAAAGTTAACAGGCCCGAAGTAAACAACAAACTCCAGGGTGTATTGCGAACTCAGAATATGGATTGATGGCTAATTTCATTCAGAAGCACCACTTGAGGTGATCTCGCTATGAGACAGCAGTATTGGATTGTTGCTATCGAGTACTTTACATCCCAACGTTCCCCTCAATCCCATTGCCTCATTAGTAAAATTGCTTCTTCGTAATACCTCCACTTAGCAGTCATAATCATGCATGACCACCCTCAATTCTCCCCGATAGTACTGAAAATGAAAGTGCTTCTTGACCACGTTTGCTGCTTTCCTTTGGGCTCCTCCTTGACAGATGTATTCTCCTTCGTTCCATTCGTGGCGTAATTAACAAGTTCAGGCTTCTTCCCATCATTCTCAATCTTGGTGCCACTTCTGACTTTTGCCAATCTGTTGTCCCCTGCTCCATGTTTCTGGGACATCTGAACCTGTCTCCTCAATTCCTCGATAGGCAGGCTCAGGTCCAACAGCAGCGGCCCACTATATTGAAGTCCTGAAGTCACTATGCCCTTAGTCTTGGGATCCTCAATGGCTGGTGGAGTGATAACTTGTGGGGTCGTAGCTCCGGTGTCGTTACAGAATGGTCTCGAGCATTCAGACGCCGGCGATTCCAGGTCTTCTCTGCGTTTCGTGGCCAACCTCGGGCTAATAGGTTTGCCTGGTGGTGATTGAGGATATTTGGAACTGGTGGGATGTTCATTTGCCACCAAGCCCCTAGGTACCTTGATCCCCAAATCCGAACTCATCCAAGCAATCACATTATTATTTATTCCGGTAGCGCTCATGGCTCCATTTTCTTTGTGTGGAAAATCAAGTAGGCGTTGCGCTTTCAGCCTCCACGCTTTCACCGACTCTAGATCTACAAAAAGGAAGCATTTTTCGCAGTCACTCATAGGAAGTTTGGAAACCATCGTCGGATACACTGTCGAATCCCCTGCACTAAAGGATATCAGTCGGATTTTCAATGTCATTAGTAGTTTTTGGAACTGACATATTGTAAAGCCTTTCCAACATCTCTATGCATGTGCCGGATATTTGTATTGCGCCCTTGACGAGATCTGGCTTCGATGCAACAACTTTGGCTAGTAGTTCTGAATTCTGATCTCCCATCTCGCTAAAACCTATCCACACGATGCTCTCGAATTTCTCTTGATCCGAAAGCCCGTTATAGAATTCTCGAAATTTGGAGGGGACTTGCGGTTGCTTGTTTTTCTCTTGAATCGTGGTATTTCCATCGGTTTTGACTGGGCCTCCAATATCCTCGGGAATCCCAGGAAGATTGACGGACGCATATGTTGTACTCGGCACAGTGTGACTCTCAGCAATCTCATCTTGTGTTCCTTTGTGATATCTGCATGGTTCTTGCTTGCCTGTCTCGATTCCTCTAGACTTTTGTGGAGATTAGTCTCTTCATTGCCAGACTTGTCTTCAACGCCAGCATTCTCTTCATCGCCAGACTTCTCTTCGACCCCAGATTTCTCTCCAGAGACCTCTGAAGGTACTCTCTCTGTGTTGTCTTGGACTTCCGCTTTTGGATCTGGCTTTGGTGCCTTCGCTTCTGTTTGCGATTGCGAAGAGGGTGGCGCACTCCAGATGCTTTCGTCCATCAACTGCGATTCACGATCCTTTCTTCTGCGCTTCTGTCTCTTGGCTTGGGTCTTGGTCAACGTATTATGCTTTGACTTGGCTGATACGGTATCGGCATATTGTGCTGGAGGCTCCGTTCCACTTTGGCGGTTGTTGCTCTTCTCTGGCTTGTCTGTTGATCTCTCGGGTTTGGCTTCAACTTCCTCAATCGCATCGTCCGCCCAAGACTTCAAGAGGGGTGTTTCGGATTTCTTGCCAGCTTTAGATCCCTGCTGACCTTTTCCTGCTGCATCATCCGGCTTTGGAAGGGTATCTTTGTTGATATTGTCCCCTGCGCCATCTGTCTGCTGCATCGTGGCACTGGCAACCCGACCACCCTTCTCTTTGACGTCCATCTTGTTCTCCAAGGCTGTTTTCAAATGATCCTCTACCTTCGTCGTAGATGCATTGCCCAATCCAGATATGATTTCAGCACCTGGAGAAAGCTCAACAAGTTCCTCAAACGGAAATTGGACGCCAGGAACTAGACCCCCAGACTTTGTCAGAAACAACGACCAAAGTTCGTGCACAGACAGTGTAGCAGAACTTACACAAGTGACGCCAGAGACAGCGGTCGATCCAAAACAGCTTCTTCTCCTGGTCCGCCGTCGCCTCACCCTTCTTCTTCAAGTGCCAAATAGGAGCTTTGTTTTCAAAGTAGAGGACGTTGCGTTGGATGTGGTCTAGGCTGTGGCCTGCGTGTAAGGCTTTGAGAACGATATTTTCGATGATCGTTTTGTAGGAGGGATGATAGTCCATGATGTGTTAGTGTCGGATGGGTAATCTGTTTAGCGGTATGCTGGGATTGATGCTGCTGATGCTGCTGATGCTTTGAGAGTGGGTTGACGATTGCGAGACGAACTGGAATGAAGTGCTTGAAGATCCTACCCGTCGGCGAGGAAAGGAGCAAGGAAAGGAGCACCCATTTCGCCAACACTCCAACGCATCAGGAAGGCACTCGCCAGTATCATTCAACATAAACAAACGTAATGCCGGGATTTGGTAAATGTCAATTCGCCTACTAACTATGTAAAATCAAACCCAATCCCGCCAACTCCAATCCCGCCATTCCTTTTTTTACTACCCGCAAACCTAGCAAATCTCTTGTGAGAAAAATCTATGCATAAAGCTTCTTCTCATAGCTCTCCATGTTGACACCACCCTCCAACTGAGCACTAGCGGTTCTCAACTCAAATCTGGTAGTACCATTGGCAACACTTTCGTGCAACTCGGCCAAACTCTTCTGTCCACAATCCTGAAGGGAGTGCTTCAATCCAGCAGCCAGGTAAGGAACGAACTTGGTGACCGAGCCTCGGTGAGCAACAGCTCCAGAAACACCTTGAGCAACAAGAACACTGTCACCCTCGGAAAAGTAGCGAGCAGTTCCAGCATTGCTCTTTTGACTGTCTTTGGCACCGGCACCAGCCTTCTTGTCTTGCATAGCATCGATGCTGCCCATGCCACGATAAGCCTTGACAAGCTTACCTTCGCGGCTGACGAAGGAAGTTCCAGGGGATTCGGTTGTTCCGGCAAGAAGACCACCCATCATAATAGTGGTAGCGCCCAATGCTAATCCCTTGACAATGTGACCTACGTTCTGAATACCACCGTCTGCCATGCAGGGCACGCCAAACTTGGCAGCGAAGGAGCTGACATTGTAGACAGCAGCGGCTTGAGGACGTCCAACAGCCATGACTTCTTGCGTGATGCAAGCACTGCCACTACCCATTCCAATTCGGAGACCGTCAACGCCTGCTGCAATGAGAGAAGCAGCTTGCTCGCGGGTGACAACATTGCCTCCAATGACGTCCAAATCAGGATACTTCTCCTTGATGTACTTGATCATCTCAATCTGGTACATACTATTTCCTTGGCTACTATCCAAAATGACTATGTCCAATCCAGCATCAACCAACTTCTGCAGGCGAATCTTGTCCTCTGGTCGAGTACCAATGGCAGCAGCGCAGATAAGTTGCTTGGAGTCTGGGAGCTTGGAAGCCAATGGGAAATGAAGGTTCTTGGTCAAATCCGATCGGGAGATCATGGAGACGAGATTTCCTTCGGTATCAATAATTGGCAGCTTGCCCTTCTTGGACTTGGCAAGGATCTTGTTGGCTTCAAGGAGAGTGGTGCCTGCGGCAGCGGTGACGAGATCGGTAACCATGACGGAAGATACAAGCTGGCTGTCTTCGTCCTCGAATTGAATGTCTCTGTTCGTGACGATTCCGACGAGCTTGGATCCAAGTCTACCATTTTCTGTTTCTGGTCAGCAGATGCTTTGCCAATAGTGAAGTAAATCTGAAGATTTGAGGTGACTTTGTCATAAAGAGCATAGTTTATTCCCCATGACCTTGCGGTCAAATACGGATGAACGAAAGTTATATGTATTTTGTAATAATCATAAAAGTCGATATGGAATTTGGCAAGGAAAAGTCTTACCAGTGACTGGGAAACCACCGAAACCCCACTTCTCCTTCAAGGCCTTGACCTCTCCGACAGTGGTGTTACGGCTGAGAACGACAGGATCGAGGATGAAGCCGTTCTCAAATCTCTTGACCTTTTGGACCATCTCGGCTTGCGCATCGGCGGAGCAATTGTGGTGAATAACACCAAGACCTCCCTGCAATGCCATGTGTGTAGCCATCTCGTGTTCAGTAACGGTGTCCATGGGCGAGGAGACAAAGGGAGTCTTGAGGGAAATTCGTTTTGTGACGGGAGAGTCGAGGACAACTTCGGAGGCAGCGAAGCCAATGTAACCTGGAAGGACGAGGAAATCGTTGTAAGTTAATCCACCGTGCTTCTTGGAGTCAAGCAAGGACTCGATATCCAGACCATCGCGCTCCTCATATTGCTTGAGGATCTCGAGAGCCTTGGAGTGGTGGAGAATGTCGCTGGCGGGGCCAAAGTGCGACTTTACGCCGTTTGTGTGAGGCATCTTGACAAGAGGAAAGAGGCAATTAGGAGAGCAATGGAATAGACGAAGTGAGATAGTCGACGCGTATTGCACGGGTTGGAAATGTATAGTCGACGGGTTGAAGTTGCCTTCTCCCAAATAAGAAGAAAAAAGGAAGAAGAGATTCGAGAAAATTGATTTTTGGGTGGTGGGGATGGCGGAGGGCGGTGAATGGCGCTAAGGATAAATATTTGACCGAGCCGAAAAGCTTAACACTGGGCATGTCAGGTGGAGACATCGTGACTTGAAGAGTATTTTAGTGAGGCAAGATCCTAGCTACCTTAGGTACTAAGACGGTTATGTTTCCATGATATTATTCAAATAGGATTAAAGTCTGATATTTGCGGGCTTTATAGAGGTTCTTGGGAACGAAAGCTTTGTCACTACATGGAACCATCAAAAGCCCAAGGTACCTACAATCGTTCGCTGCTTACTTCTGCAGGCGAGCGAACTTGATTGCTCTTCTTGCGAGTCCAGAGACTAAAGTAAGTTTCTGTTCTATTCAATGAAATAGTCTGATCTCTGGGTCTGATCTCTGAACTTGCAACTGCTATCCTCAACGTCCATCTACCAAAGCCATGATGAGGGCAGTGATATTAGTCTTTGCCTGAGACTTCAATTTACATCGTTGCTGCTTTCCAAAGGTCGGATTGGCTGCCTTCATACGTACGCTCTGCAGCATCATAAACCTTCCCTATCCCCTAATATTTGTATCACAATGAAGCAGTTTATGGGCTACCTAGGTAGGTTATCGGCAAGGTATAACTTGTATTCAACTTCATCGTCTGAAGGATTCTCCAGCCTTCTCTGAAGTAAATGAAGTGGATGTTGTGGATTCAAAGAAAGTTTTCGTCAAGTCGCGCTGCGTAAGTTTCATGGAGGCGGCCGCATGCATGCATAAAGTCGGGTGAAAAGCGGGGCTGGAACTTGCAGCTGAGGCTGGGAACTCGAAGAATTGAATCGAAACAATTATGTCACGACAACCACAATTGATAAAAACAAAATACAAAGTCAAGCAATAACGCAACACAATGAACTCGTAATCATACAGTTTTCATCAAATTTGCAACGTTGTGTGATTTTGTGTTGGCGATACCTTCTGTGCTTGGATGTTCCTTCCACGCGCTACACGGCAACGCCAAAGTGTTTTGTTGACTTTCGGGAAAGATAAACAAAACTCATCCTTGCCCAACGACCAACACCCCTCCCTTTCTTCTCGTCCCACCACCACCACCACTCACACTCATACTCGCACTCGCACTTCTATTCTCCCCGACCACCCTAATCATAGTAATATCCGTGGCTGAATTCGACATTCCTCTATCAACCGTCGTCCAGTCTCAGCATCCGTTTGTTCCTGCGCTGTGCGCCTTAATCGAGCCCGCTATCGATATCGAAGATCCTCCCGAGATATTCTCCGCGCCATTTCTCTCTCATCGAAGTTTTTCGAGCCCCAAGAACATCTGCCCGGCCTGCCAGGCGGCCACGACCATATGTGTACGACATAGGCGCTGTCCTAATTTGAAATCTGGCGAAGACATCATCAAGAACCACATCCAAACGCCGTGATGTCGTACCGTCACCCTCTTCGACAAACACAGACGGCCGACTACCACACTTCAACAAAGCGCCAACCTTCCAACGCCTCTACGGTGTCTTCGGGATACTCCAACTCTTCCGGCGTTTACGACCTCAGCAGAACAAGTACATTGTCCTCCACGGCATCGAGCGGATACACTGGTCATAAACGGGGTGTGAGCGAGGCAACAGGCATGGCTCCGTCTGCCATTGAGAGCAGGATGTCACGAAGTATCGAATCAAGCCCGGATGGTGCATACAAGAGCGTCCGGCAGTCTCTGCGACCCCTCCCTCAACCTCCAGCGCCGACCCCTCCATCCCATGTCAGAAGTGGACTACATGCGCGGACACAGAGTGTTGATGTTTTGAAGACCTCTTTCGGAGAGCAGACACCGACTCCAACCTCACGCGCGACTTCGATCCGACCAAACTCGATGATCCTCAGTCGCGCCGACTCGATAAATCGCGGTCCCAGTTCCTTTCGAAGCAATGCATTGCAGCACCCGCATAGTCCTTTGACAGCCCCCGATCTGCAACAACTCCAGCGATCTTCCACAAGCCAACTGCGAACATTGTCCAAGTTTGCAGAAGACGCCAATCCAGATGAGTTTACAATCAAGAATCCCGCGCAGGAAGTGGCCGGTTTACATGGCCGCAGAAGACTACAGCGGCACGATGCTGCCAAAGGGGCCAACAACAATGTAGCGCTGAGTAGGGGAAATGCATATGGATGGGAAGGGAGGAACTGGATGGACAAGCAGAGGCAGTTCTTGCAAGCATACGAATACCTCTGTCATATCGGTGAAGCCAAGGAATGGATTGAGGATATCTTGCAACGCCCTATCCCGCCAATCGTTCAGCTGGAGGAAGCCCTTCGCGATGGAGTTACACTTGCAGAGATTGTCGAAGCACTATACCCCGAGCGACGAATACGTATCTTCCGGCACGCAAAACTCCAGTTTCGGCATTCTGATAACATTGCTACATTCTTTAGATTTCTTGCTGAAGTCGAACTACCAGACCTCTTCCGATTCGAATTAATCGACCTCTACGAGAAGAAAAACATCCCCAAAGTCATATACTGTATCCATGCTCTAAGTTGGCTATTGTTTAGGAAAGGGATTGTTGATTTCCGGATTGGAAATCTAGTTGGACAACTGGAATTTGAACATCATGAGTTGGAGGAGATGCAGAAGGGCTTGGATAAAGCCGGTGTCAGCATGCCTAGTTTTGGGAACATGGGGGCCGATTTTGGAGTACCTGAGCCCGAGCCTGAACCAGAACCAGTGGAGAGCGAGGAGGACCGAATCGATCGAGAACTGGGCGAGAACGAAATGGCAATTCTGGACCTACAAGCACAGATTCGTGGAGCAGCAGTCCGAATGCGTCTGGGCGACAAAATGCAACAACTGTGGGATTCCGAAGAGATGCTGATCGAACTGCAATCAATTATCCGTGGTGACTTTGCTCGACAAATAGCTGAGTATCGTCTCAACATGCGTAAATTCGCCGTCAATCTTCAAAGCCATGCACGCGGTTTCCTCGTCCGTCAACGACAATCGAACCAAGAATCGTTCTGGAAGAGTCGAGAAGCTGATGTACTGAAATTGCAAAATCTTATTAGGGCCAAAAAGGCTCGAGATGAGGTACGCATGATGAGATCTGAGTTGAGACAAGAAGCAGTTGTAGTCAGGGAATTACAAGCTGGCATTCGAGGTTTCCTTGTTCGGAGATCTATGGCTGCACAAGAAAAAGAGACGAAGACTTTGGCTGGGCCAGTGAAAGATTTGCAGGCCGCTATTCGGGGCATGTTATTGCGAAATTATGTTGCCGATGACCACGAATCTCTTTGGCGCGAAGAAGGCTCGATCAGTTCGATACAGGCTTTCGCAAGAGCCATGCTGACAAGAAACCAGGTTTCTCGCCAGAGAGAAGCACTTCAAGCATCCACCCCAATTTGGAGAGCGCTCCAAGCTTGTGCTCGAGGACAATTACTCCGCAAGCAGGTGGCATCAACAAAACAGAACCTCAAGACGTACTCTCCTCAAATTGCGACAATACAAGCGTTTGCACGGGCTGCTGCTGCTCGGCGAGAAGTCGATGCTACTCTTTCAGATTTGAAGAATGAGGAGTCGTCAATTCTGGAAGTACAGACACTCATCCGAGGAATGCTACTTCGAATGAGAGTAGCTGCTGAGTACCAAGCCCTGTCTGCGCAAACTCCAAAGATAACCCAACTCCAAGCTTTGGCCCGCGGATGCCTCCAGCGACAAGAGACCGAAGCTCTCCTAGACAGCCTTCATGCCCACACCGCCGAGATCGTCGAACTTCAAGCTCTCTCCCGTGCGGTTCTCCTCCGAAACGATATTGGCATGGTCTTGGCAGAGTTGGAGAATGAGGAGGAATCGATTATTGCTATTCAAGCCGCCGCGAAAGCATCTCTTGTTCGTGCCAAATTCAGGGAGAAGCAGCGTTTCTTCAAGGAGAACATGGAGAAGGTCGTCAAGATTCAAAGTTTTGTCCGTGGTCGTCTCCAGGGAGAAGCCTACAAGAGTCTTACTACCGGCAAGAATCCTCCAGTCAATACCGTCAAGAATTTCGTCCACCTGCTCAACGACAGTGACTTTGACTTCAACGAGGAAATCGAGTTCGAACGTATGCGAAAGACTGTTGTCCAGCAAGTCCGCCAAAACGAGATGGCCGAGCAGTACATTGATCAGTTGGATATCAAGATTGCTTTGCTCGTCAAGAACAAGATCACTCTAGACGAAGTCGTCAAGCATCAGAAGAATTTTGGAGGCCATTCAGGCAACCTCTTGGTCAATACTTCCATGGTTTCTGGAAATCAATTCGACCTGAAAGCTTTGAATAAGAATTCCAGGAAGAAGCTCGAATCCTATCAGCAACTCTTCTTCACTCTCCAAACCCAGCCTCAATACCTTGCCCGACTCTTCAAACGTATCCGAGAACAAGGCACAGCAGAGCGAGATGCGAAGCGAATTGAGACCCTGATGATGGGTCTGTTTGGATATGCTCAGAAACGGAGAGAGGAGTACTATCTGCTCAAACTAATTGCTCGATCCGTCAAGGAAGAAGTGGATGGAGTCAATTCGATTCAAGAATACCTCCGAGGCAATTTCTTCTGGTGCAAACTTCTTGCCAACTACACCCGTTCGCCAAGAGACCGAAAGTACCTCAGAGAGCTTCTTAGTCCCCTCATCCACGTCAATATCATCGAGGATCCTGCGCTTGACTTAGAGAGCGATCCTATGCAAATCTATCGCTCAGCTATCAACAACGAAGAGCTCCGAACCGGACGTCCCAGCCACCGCCCACTTGACATCCCTCGAGAGATTGCGATCAAGGATCCTGAGACTCGTGACATGTTCATCGACCACCTCCGTGATCTTCGAGAGATTTCCGACCAATTCCTCCTCGCTCTGGAAGCACTTCTCCACAAGATGCCGTATGGCGTTCGATTCATTTGCCAACAATCATTCGAGGCTCTCTGCGAACATTTCCCAAGAGAACCTCAAAAGCACCTGCTTCAAATCGTGGGTCACTGGCTGTGGAGATTCTACCTTCAGCCAGCCTTGACTGCACCCGAATCAATGGGTGTAGTGGAGAAGCAATTGACACCTCTTCAGAAGCGAAATCTTGGAGAGGTCGGAAAGGTTCTTGGTCAGGTTGCATCTGGTAGACTCTTTGGCGGCGAGAATATCTACCTTCAGCCATTGAACGCCTACGTGGGAGATGCGATTGAGCGAATTACCGACATCTACTCGAACATCATCTCGGTTCCAGATGCCGAAGATACCTTCGACATCGATGAGTTCAACGACTTGTACGCAAGGACAAAGCCAACCCTTTACATCAAGATGGCAGATATATTCTCCATCCATCACCTCATTGCTGCCGACCTACCTCACATCTGCCCCAATCGCGATGATATGCTAAGAGAAATCGTCCAAGAATTGGGAAGCGCCAAGAACAACGAGACGGAGATGCTGGGTGTCACCTCCACAGAGATCCAGATGAACTTGAATCCTAAGCTCCACGACATTGAAGATCCAGAAGCAGAAGTCAAGGCACTCTTCATGGAGACGAAACGTTGTGTTCTGTACATCATCCGAGTTCAATCGGGACCCAACCTCATGGAGATTCTTGTTCGACCAATCAGCCGTGAGGATGATATGAAGTGGCACTCACTCCTCCGAGAAGAATTCGCCGAGGGCAGCAAAACAAGAGGTGCATACTCTGATGCTAACACCCTGGTTGATATCAAGTCGATGTCCTACAAGGAGCTGAAGCGAACAGCCCTCGAGAATATCATGAGACTTGAACAATGGGGACGGATTTCTCGACAAAATTATTATCAAGACATCTTGAACGCCATCGCCTTAGATATCCGGACGAAGAGCAGGAGAAGAGTACAAAGACAACGAGAACTCGAAGGTGTTCGACTCACATTAGTCAACTTGAACGAGAAGGCCGAATGGCTGGAATCGCAAAGAAAGAGTTACGACAATTACATCGAACAGGCCATGATGACATTACAAAAGAAAGGGTACGTACCACATCCACTCGAAATGGCCTCGACTAACAATCTCTTAGCAAAAAGCGATTCCTTATGCCTTTTTCAAAGCAATACAACCACGAACGAGAACTCGAACGATCAGGTCGTAAACCCAAATTCGGATCCTTCAAGTACTCTGCAAGAACTCTATCTGACAAAGGCGTCCTTGTCTCGTGGAAAGGATACGACAATCGGGAATGGGACAAGATCAACCTTACGATATCTTGTGATGAGGTTGGCGTCTTCTTCATCGAAGGTAGCAAAGGAAGCATCCAAATTCCAGGGGCCAGCGCCCAGGTACCGATGGACTCTCTCCTGGCTGCTCAATTTGCCAATCACCAGTACATGGATCTGTTCGAGGGTTGCATGAGGCTTAATGTGAATTTGTTCTTGCACTTGTTGTACAAGAAGTTTTACCGGACGGATGGATGATTATGATTGGTGATGGATTTTTCGGTTTGTTTATGTAGCCTTTTGGTGCTCGGCATTTGAGCATGGTTATGGCGTTGCTTCATGCTAGGAGAGGGGTCCAGAGGGTTTTGAGGAAAACGGTGTTAAGTGTACATATGTTTCGTTCAGGGTGGGAGCCATGGAGTGGATATTACTAGAAATATCATGATGAATCGAATACCTTTTCTACTCTATTTTCCCCAGATCGTCTATCTATGCCTTCGGATCCGGAAGCTACAAATGGCAAGCGCTTTCCACTCTTGATGGGGCTCAAAGCAGGAGCGATAGTCAACTTCCTCCTTCCGACCCTCATCTCTCTGATATTTAGAACAAATCACCACGAATTCCACTCACAATCATCACTGTATCGAACACATTTCAAACATCAAGATCCACCAAGCATCACGATCAATTCAATTCAACATAACCCACAAAAAACGAGAAGTATACGAGTACGCATCCACAGCCACAATGCGACCAGACGATCCTGTGCTCTACCTCATTCTCACCAGCCTCCACCTACCTCTCTCAACATCTCTCATTCTTCCAACCCCTCCATCTCTCGGAATCCGCAATCCAACCTTCCCAGAACCAACTCCACCACCATCCCAACAACTCGCCCAAAACCCCTCCTGCGCACTCCTCTCGCAAGCCCTCTCCATCTGCGCCGTCCTCACGCCCGGCTTCGTCACTCTCCTCCCACCACAACAAGCACATTGCCTCTGCTATTCCAGCACAGTCTGGGCGCCGAATGTCCTCGACGACGCAGTCAAAACATGTGCTGATTTCGCCAGTACTGCTGCACCTGGAGCGTTTCCTCCGCTGATGAACCTCGAAGGGTTCTGTCTCAGTGTAGGAGATGTGGATAAAGATGCTCCGGCAAGCGTAACTGCGACCCCGACTGGACGTATACCTGGTGCTGGAATGGGCGGTACACATGGCAATCCGAATGAAGGCACACCAGGCTCGAATTATGTCCCTCCTAGTCTGCCGACTTATGGAGTGGGTAATGGGAGCGGAGGGAACAGCGGGCAAGGTGGTTCTGGAGATGGACTAGATGGCTCTAATGGCGGTTCCGGTTCTGGCTCAGGAGGACAAGGTGGAGGATCATCAGCAGGGGGCCTTCCGACATCTACCGCAACCGTGAGCTCTGGCTCCATCGGTCTAGACACGCTCACACCCACAACCAGCTTCCCGGGTATGACAATTACAGTCGTTAGTGGAGGAGCAGGAGCTACAAAGACAGCAGATGGAGCAGTGAGGAATCGAGGCGAGGTTACAGAGACGGAGGTCGTGCTGGTCAGTTTGGCAATTGCGGCGCTGATTCTTTTTTTATGATTTCTGCCCTGCTGGGTGGGGCAATCATTCGATTTCTTAGGGCGTAGTATACGCATAGAGAAGAGAGGGATGAGGAGGCATTTTAGTTTAAACTTTGGTTTTGGAGGAGTATGAATAGATGTATTGCATTGTTTTGTTAGGCTTCAGTTAGGAGAGGGTTGGAATAGACACTTGGTTCCTCGTCAATCACAGGTCAACTTACTCACCATCCCTTAAAATGATTTCTCTTGGGAGCAATCAAGGTCATCAAGTATACTTGGAGCTGCTGAGCAGAGAGAATAATAGTTGGGATGGATCCCAAGCATGAAGAACGCCACAGCCGAAGAAAATCCGATAAGCGAAGCTCAATCTGGTGGAATCAAAACAATGAGATGGAGAGCTACATCGCAAGGAAATTGAATCCTTCCGAATAATAAATTGAAGAAACGAGTATTCAGACCGAACAGCCAAGCCGAAGATCTTGGTGTCGAAGAAGGAAGACAGTGCTGCTCATGGTTGAGGAAGGCGGCCATGGGGGAATGTTGACGGGATTGGAAGGGAGAAAGTAAACAAAAAAAGGTTTCATGCCCTCGTCATAGTTGATCAACAAATCGAGCATCAAAAACTTAAAAAAAATCATTGAAGAAAGTGCCAAAACTTAATCAGAAGCCCACACTTGGATGCGTGTGAGGTTCTGATTTACAAACGTAATTGAATACGTTTTTCGATTCGGCTCATATACGATCGAGAGTGGTGGAATTCGTTGTTAGTCGCTCGTTCGTGTTTGGTAGATGTCGAACCAGTTTGACCTGAACCACGTCGACGTGGCCGCCCCCGGTTATGAATTGGAGTTGCTTATTTGGTTAGATGACGGGGGTAGGGGGTGGTTTTTTTGGGGGGGTGGGGGGTTAAGTAGGAGACTGGGAAGTAGGAAGTGGGATGAAGGAAATGGGGCTGATGTCTTGGGTTTGTTTGTGTGTTTAACTTTTCATAATTGTTGATATGTTATGCTTGACAGGAGTAACTTGATATGAAGGTTTCGCAGTCCAGGCACCTCCTGCACAGACTCGCACGGCGTACAATTTGCAAAATCAATCTATTGACCTCTGAGACTCGCTTTTCTGCTCTTTGGGGTTTGACTGCATTCGTTGATTGTGAATTAAACATCACTCAGAACTATCGACTAGAATCTAAGTCGAATCGGTGAAAGGCGTCCCATAAATTCGAAATTTGATTTCACTGCAAAAGAATCGAGTTCATTTAGCCAGGCCTCTAACCCTAACTTCTCTTGTCCTCTAAACACTGCTCCTCATTCAAGATGGCTTATCTACTACAGCATAGCAAAATTCTCCAATCATTATCAGCCCATGTCAGCTACAATCAGCAACTCGGTATCTCAGGAACGTCCATAATACATCAAACACACTCAATACGATCAGCCATTTCGCATCAATTCCTTCCTCCAGTCCGTCTCGCAATCTTCAGCTGTCTCCTCGCGGCATAAACAGCACCACGGCCATTTCTCTGTCCTCCTCCACCTCTACTATCCTCCAAACGCGGTCCACCTCCCTCGCCACCCTTCGAAACCACAGTACCTCTCGACTCATCAGTCCCTCTACCCCTCGTAGGTCTATTATTATACGCCTGTCCCATATTGCTATACCTCGGTGACCCACCAGCTGCAATACCCCGAATTGTAAATCCATTCTTCAATCCAGAAGCAGGGCTTGAGCCTTGGTGATGCTGGTATTGGTTCTGATACTGCGAGAGATTGGCGCGTGATCCTGAACCTGGAGCGGGAGCGGGACTGAATCGGCCTGTGTTGATGGTGTTTATGATAGGAGTTTGAGGAGGGCCAGGGATGTACATTGGAGGGTAGGGGTTTGGGACTGGTGTGCTGTTCATGGCTCGTGGTCCGGTGGGAACGGGTGCTGGGTTGGTGGCAGAGATGAGTGTTGCAGTTGTGGTTGAGGGGAAGGGGAATGGAAAGGGTTCTGATCCAACTGTTGGTTGTTAGCGTTTTCTCTATAGTCATGGATACTTGTAATTCTAACGCGGCTTTAAGTGGTGAGATGAAGGCACGTTCGAGAAAAATAAATAAAGAGCAGATATCCGGATTATACGTACAGTACTTTCCCCACATGTAAAACTCGATATGCCAAGTCTTCTCAACCTCACTGTACGCGCCAAACGCCCCATGAACCCTGATCTGACTGCTGATACGCGTGTAGTCTAGATCAAAGTTTTGGCTGCTTATGCCCCAGGAGCGTGCTTTGTGCTTGATGTTGACGATGCATGAGATGTAGAGGGGAGAGGTGGGAATGGCGTTGGGGGTATATTGCATGGACATTTTTGCGATCTGGGGTCCCTCTTTGTTTGATATCGGGTTGGTGGCGAATAGTAGAGGGTTCGGAAACGTAGTCGTAGATATGGTGACGAGGTTACGTACTGATGAGTTCGCTTTTGGCGAGAAACCTAGACGGCGCGTCAATTCTGGAAATCAGGTGACCGGATGCTCCCCAGCCTGCTTACTTAGGTAGGTACCTTAGATACTAGGAACCGAGCACTTAAATACCAGTGCATCAGTTCTTAGAGGAAGTATCTTTCACCTGCATTGCCATAGGTTGTTAATTTTGCTGGAGCAGGAGAAAGTTCTGGACGAATTTTCTGCACGAAATAGGTCACAAAAATGAAGCAAACGTGACACGGTAAGAAGTTTAAGTCTCTGCAGTGTATGGAAATTGACACAACCACTTCAATATTAGCATCACCAGTACGCCCTGTCAACTGAGCTTCTTGGTGGACTGGGCTCAATGAGGTTCTCACAAGGCTTTGGAAATCCATGGCCTGACCTACTGAATCAGACTTTTCCACGGAGTATTAAAATCAACTTCTTATCTCAAGAGTAATTCATTATTATTATTTAAAACACTTGATCCCAAAGATCCGCAGGGTACTCACGATGCGCTGGACCGCAAATTGGCACCTATCTGAATGGATGTTTTGACTTGGCGCTGCTAAGCGAGATCAAAAGGTATCTCTTCAGTAGACATCTCAAACGGCGGAGGGCTTTAGATATTATATCCTTTCGGCTTGCACGACAATCTCAAACCGATCCAACACATCTCGCAATTATACCCAAGTACTGCGGGGTACTTTCACGACGATTTATTTATGACTTCTCACCAGTATCAAAACAAAGCGGCGTACGGATATTTCATGAATTGGAAAAATAATCTAACTAATACATTAGCACTTCCAAGAGCTTATTTTGTACCCCGTACCCAAAAAATGCCCAAAACTTCGTGCAGCAGCAGCCCATCGCCAGTTCCAAAAGAGACAAACCCTCGTTTCGTTGAACTCCATTCCATAAAGCAAATAATTATGAACTCCACTCCGCACGGCTCTCAACTATTGCCACCAAATCAGTCAGCACCGTAGGAAAAGGAGTCCTCCAGAATGCCGCTGGATCCGAGGTAACAGCCAAACAAAATTGGAGAGACCAAGATCTTGAAATGATCCCCAGACCACCAAACAAGGAGGAATCGTAAATGCTAGGAGAATGCCTGCCAAACCCCCATTTGACATCATCCGTAAATAATCAACACCAAAGTGCAATGCGACCTCTTCATTCCTCACCAGCTTTCCATTAATCATAGGTTCTTTCATCCAGTTGAGATACCACTCGGAGTCCCCTCAACTGCCAAGTAGAAATCTGGAAATTATCTTTTTGCCGGAGCCTGGGCCAGCCAAGTTCCTTCCGAAAATTCTTCCAAATTTCGCTTTCTATTGAATCCTGAGTCAAGACGAGCTTGGTCTTCGGGTAGGAGGTACTGGCGTGGCATATTGGGATTATGTGTTGCAGCCCCATTTCCTCGGACCATGGGATGCCCACCCTGCCAACAAGTTGCTGGCTGCCCACGCCCATTACTCCAGTACTTTTGGTGGTCTGGTTGTGCGTAAACAGGGGGAGCCGAGTTTGTTCGAGGCATCTGAGCTCCGTGTTGGACTTGACTGTGCTGGGGATGCATTGGACTAGGGCTTGAAAATCCATCGGGGTGTGGTCGAGCCTGACCTGGATAATTAGCAAAGTTTGGAGCGAAATGTGCATGTCCATGCCCATTCCCATAGGGTGAACTGTTCTGTGTTGGAACAGTTGGTGTATGGCTGTGTCTGAAGACTGGCTGTCTGAATTGAAGTGGGCTTCCTTGAGGTGGAGTATCGATTGGCATTCCCATGAAGTATTTTGACTGCGGGTACTGAAATTGAGAATAAGCCGCAGTTGTGCAGTCAGAATGAGACCTCTGATGATTATTTTGCTGCTGATACTGGCCTGCAGCAAGATGTGTTGAGTCATTCCTCAGTCCGCTTCCTGGAGGTGGTTGGTAGCCATGCTGGCCATTGAAGTTCGAGTGAGGATTGTTCTGCTGTCCATGATTTTGAGAGTAAGATCCAGCGCGCATGGAAGCCAAGTCAAGGACCTGGTTTCTGTAGTTTTGCGAATGTGGGCTTTGATTTTGGATGACAATTGGAGAGCTAGAAAGATTGTGCCCATCAAGTTTGGTAGTGCTTCCTTGTCGAGCCATCGGGTTGTTTCTTGGGTCTCTATTGCTTTGCATCTGCTGAGGTCTTGTAGTAGAGTGTGGTGGAAAGCTCATGTTAAGTGGACCACCGGTTGCCATCATCCGCATTGATTCCGGTGAATATTGTGCTATTGTTGGTCCCCCCCAGGAATTTGGGTTGATTTGCTGTTGACGAGGCATCATGGTCGTACTGTTCGGTCGTGCAGGAGGTTGCTGTCTGTTCATTGATGGACTAGACTGCATTTGTTTAATATCAGGGTTACGTCCAGGAATCGGGATCAACTTTAGATTTCCTTGTGCCTTTGTGATCGAAGAATTTGAGGGCTGGTTCCTTGAGCTGACATCTCGTTGAAAAGTTCCACGTGCCTGTGAAGTGCGGCGTTTGAGAAGTAATGAGGAGGATTCCATCTGGAGGTTGAATGGCGGTTTGTTTGCTGGGAGGTTGTTGATATGAGCGCGACCAGAGCCAGAGATTTTACTTGAGCGATACGGTGACTTTGATGGAGACTTTTGAGGCTTTGATGATCGCGGGTTGCCTGTGGCAGGGACATCTTGACCAGAACCAACCCAATCTTGTGTAAGAGATGTTTGGGGAAAAGTTCGAAGAGGCACAAAAGTGGGCAATCCAGGATCATCTGCTAGAGTGACACCAGTCTCACTAGAGGCATTTTGACAAGGAAGAGTAGCAACAGTTGGATTCTCGGTGCTAAGACTAAGTGGGGTAGCGACTTTGTTGTTTATTTTCCCAGTGCTAATTTGTGCAGGAGTCGAAGGTCGATGTTCGAGACCAGTAGAGAGTTGTGGTTGATCTGACGGGCATGGAACCTTGTAATCGTCCTTTCCAAACAGTTTCTTCCCTGTGGCACCGTCAGTCTTCAGACCAGGAGACCTAGGTGCAGACTTACAGAAGGTGTCGTATAAGGTAGCGTCAATATACCACAGCTTTTGTTCCTGCGTGAAACCAGGAAAGAAACCTTTTTCGCTCATCAAGTTCTTAAGATTAGCATGAACCAGTTCAAAACCGAACAGAACAGCTCCCATCTGCTTTCCTTTGTCGTCATTGTTTTTTGAAGCTTGCTCCAAGATGGCTCGCATTTTTCCCGCGATGGGTTGATAGGATGCGGCGGTTGATCTGCCTGGGCTAACAGCGGAGGGTATAGCAGGTGTTGCTGTCGTAGACCCATAAGCGGTGGTATCGGTTTTCAAGGTCGCCATGACGAGGTCGGTGGTTGTTCTCGTATGGAGGACCGACTTTGTAGGCGTAGGGAAAACAAGGCGCAGGGTGGTGTTGATCATGAAAGATAGAAATGGTGAAAATCCTGGAAGTTACAAAAAGTGACTACTAGGAGCGAACAAACATCACAATGATGGCGAGCGCGGAAGAGGCGCCTATCGCGACTGCCTCAAGCGAGGAAACTCATGACTCTCACGTGACTAACCCTTGAAGAGCCTGGGTTTAGCAACGGTCTAAAAATGTCAAGAACATATATAATCAGTAATATGAAGGTAAACAATTGAGTTCACTAGAAGTTCGCTCCAAATCTATATTTTTACTTGACAATTGCCCTGAGGCATTCCAGAAACACTGACACGTGATAGACAGCTAAATGTTTCCTTTGAAAGAAATCTCAAGTTCGGAATTGTTTATCGCAGTAACAATTTCAAAAGATGAGTTTTGGATATTCTATTCAATTTCTCGTAGTTTTAAAGCCTGAAATTCCCCATGTTGTGGGGTTTCCAGTGCGTGAGAACGTACTTGTTAAAGTAGAAGCTTGAAGTGAGGTCACCGGTAGCTGATGAAGCCTAACGTAAAAAAACAACATTGAGGCAGTTCATGAGAAATAAGATATGCCATGCTAACCTCGTCTCTTGAAAATCTCAATGGTGTAGGTACCGAAACGTGATCCTACTACGTTTTCATGCTGACAAGTCCGTAGCAACACTTTACAGTCCTGCTCCAAGTAAAGAAACTAGATTGTCACCCGCGTTCTTCACAAATTTAACTGCAGCTGAAGCTCCTATAATCTTAAGTTGGAGCCTCATCCTCTGCCTGGTGGCTGGCAATATCTGGTTGCTTCTAGCTGAAAGTCTGTACGTAGCACGTGACGTAATGCGTTTGTACCTCTTCCGTGGAAAGAAATCAGGGACTGTCACGATCCTTGACAAAGCCCCGCCTATCTTATCAAAGATATCACTCATAGTTGGGTCTTAAACAGCGCTTACATTCTCGTCTGCTTTGTCCATCCAAGATTGCTCTGCGCCAGGTGCAGGAAAGCAAAGAACCCCCAAAAGCTCGTGAGCAGGTGTTTCAGGAGAGAAAATTCCAAGGGCTCTGACAGCTGCTTCAGTATTCACGTGGACACAATGGCGGCACCTCTATCTATGCCGTCAAATAAGGCATTCATACAAACGCTCCATTTGGACAGAAGAGTGGCAATACACCCATCGACCCCTACTTTGATGCACTAGCTCCAGTACAGGCCGCTCGTAATTCCGGTGAGTCATACCAACCTAAAGTTAATCCGGGCTAAAAAGCCCGGATTCCACATACTATATGCCACATCGAGACAGTCCCTACGGAGGAAAGGCTAGAAAATGTAGGCATGGGGAGATATATTGTGGCTACGCTCTCGGTGGAGGAACGGAGTCGTGTGGTGACCCTGTGACGTTTGAGGCTATAGAAAAGGCTGGCGAGGAATTTGAGAATAGGCTAGTAGAGCAATTCAAGTGGGTGCAACAGGATGCTGTGAGCTTTTGTTGTTTTTAGAGTAGAGGAAATATACTTGATTCAGACCCGTACCGACTACAATTTTTCATAATTTTCTTGTCCGATGAAATGGGACGCAATTTACCAATATCGTACACTTCGGAACCAAGTCCAAATAATCTGATTATACTCTTGTGAATAATTATTGGCCCTCCGTCGGACACCAGTCTTCTCTTCCTGTTGTGCTGGTATCTGGTCTTTCTACAACACCTCATCCGAATTCCTCCAACAATTTAGAATGATAATCTATCCCATCTTATTAATTTCTTATCCCTCTCAAGTCCCAAATCTACGTTCCACAATGTCATCAGCCTCAAACTAATTCCGCATTGTGACTCACACCCACCCCTTCCGTCTGACATCACCCCCTCCCCCTCTCCCTTCCCACCCAGACCATCAAATATCAAATTAAGCAAATGTCGTCCAACAAAGCAACCACACCGTTGCGATAAGTCCCTCCAAGTATAAGGTACATCAAAGCAATTTAGCACAGAGGAAGAAGCGCGGGGCTCATAACCCCGAGGTCCCTGGATCAAAACCAGGAATTGCTATCATGATTACCTTTGGCTGGGAATATTCTTTTTTTAACGCTGTTTTGGTTCGTCTTGACTGTAAGTAAGTGAAGTAATGTATTTGGATTTTTAAAAAGGGGGCTGTAAGGTTCTAAGTTGCTGTGGTGTTCTTTTGAAGTTTTGGTCTCCTTTTTTTTTTTTTTTTTGGTTCTCCGAACCAGAGCCGGATGTGTTTGGTTCTAAGCGGAGTTCTTCCAGCGGGTTAGATATAGCTGAATATTTCCATAATCACCCAGAAGCGGAAATTAGGTTCTGGAATATGAGTAGTGAAAATTACTGGGATCTTTGAATTGTAGTTCATGTACACTTTTGAAGTGTTCAGATGGCTCGCAGTTCGACAAAATTCTGGGGTAGCCTCGCTTATTTACAGGGCTTGCCTTCAGGCTCTTCCCCCATTCCAGGGACTCGCTTAGAAGACTTCGGGGTGTTACTGACAGATTCTAAAATAATAGAAGCAAGAGAGAGCAGTATGCGGGTTCACAACTTTGGCACGAAGAGGTATGAAATGCAATACTGTATTTCTTCTATGAAGTGTCCCTTCTTGGACATGTGAGCCCTACATAATGAGAGAAAAAGAAAAGCTTAATTCCTTCTTTTATGATCCGTCTCTAATGCAGAAAAGTACCCCTCTTCACTCCACTTCATTCCTCCCCTCCCGCACCAGCTCCCCTCGACTCCTGCTATCCTCTTCATCACCTCCATCTCCAATTGTCGATTCCAGACTTGGTTGTGACTGGGCGTTTAAGCACCGTTACCGTTGTAGGCAACCAAGTTGGGGGATCCACTGCCTGGGCTGATGACCTTTCCAGTCGTGCCGAGAGCCTTGATGCGGGATTGGACGGAAGCAGGGGTTGTGAGGCCCTCAAGAGCGATCAAGTAAGCAGCGAGACCAGCAACGTGAGGGCAAGCCATGGAAGTTCCGCTGATTGTGTTGGTAGCAGAGTTCGATCCGATCCACGAGGACAAGATGTTGACACCAGGGGCAAAAATATCGACGACAGATCCGTAGTTGGAGAACGAGGCGCGGTTGTCGTCAATGTCAATAGCGCCGACGGTGATGGCCAATGGCTCGGAGGCGGGAGAGTAGTTGGCGGCGTTGGCGTTATTGTTTCCAGCTGCGACGACGACGGTGACTCCTAGAGCGATAGTGTTGCGGACAGCAGTGTTCAGGGATGAAGAGGCTGCTCCTCCGAGAGACATGCTCAGGACTGATTGAGCTGGGGCGTTGTTACCAACCCATTGGATACCTGAGATAACGCCAGAAGTAGTTCCACCTCCACTTGCGTCCAAAACCTTGACAGCAACGAGCTTGGCAGCTTTGGCAACACCGTAGGTTGAGCCTCCAATGGTACCAGCGCAGTGAGTACCGTGTCCGTTGCCATCAGTGTTCTAAATTGAGCAGTTAGCAAGATATCAGAAATAAAAGACTAGGGGACTTACCGAGCTGTCAACAAAGTTTGCTCCCCATGTAGCACGGCCACCAAATTGGGTGTGGGTAGTGAGGATACCGGTGTCAACAACGTAGACGGTGGTTCCGGAACCAGCGGTGCTGTCATAGATGTAGGTAGTAGAATCTTGGTTTCGGTGAGAGATACGACCAAGTCCCCATGTAGCACCAGTCTGAGAAGTGAGGGCAGAGGCGTAAACCTTTTGGTCCTTCTCAATGTAGGCGACCTGAAAGCGTTAGCCGAATCCTAGGGCATGAAATAGCAGAACATACATCTGGAGATGCGGCGATCTCGCCAAGGGTGGCAGCATCAGCGGTGATTTGGTATCCCTTGAAGCTACCAATGTCATAGGTAGCTCCTATGCCACCGACTTCTCGCTTGGAGGTCAAGGACTTGACTTCTTCGACGTGGGTGGAGAAAGCAGCGGCGGAGATATCCTTCTGGTAGACGACGATGTAGGAATCCTTGACGACATCACGAGCATCAACGTTGCGAATCTTGAGGTTGGCTGGGGCAGGCGCAGCAAAGACAATTGGTGCAACGAGAGCAGCCAAAGCCGCGAGGCGACCAAGATATGAGACCATGATGAGCTAAAGAGGTACCGTTGAGATAGGGACGAGAGTAGTCTGATCGAATGAAGCCGAAGGAGGTGAGCTGAGGGATGAAGAACTGGAACTGCATGGGAATCCATCTTGTATTTATACTTGTTGGAAGTATCGATTTTGGCAGGTAGAAAGTGTAGCATCACTTCTTTCAAAATGTCAAGACTGCCTACAGGCAGCCAAGAGACCTGCGATCTGTGACACTTGCCAATCTGAACCCAGGGATCTCCTAGAACTCTTGAACACCTTCTCGAATAGTCGAATCCCTCGATGATCTGAAGAGAGGCGATCGTTGAAGAGGAAGCTCTAGAATGCCACACGCGCTGGCAGTGGGGGAGGCGTTCGTCATCAACTTGGCCCTGTCTGATAAGTCAGGGGTTAGGGCCGCTGCTTGCTTTGATAGGTGTTTATGGGGAGATGGGCCTCGCAAGAGGCTGCACTTGAAGCCACAAGGCCCGAAGGAGGGACGGCAGCAGGGAGAGCTAGACAAGCTTGGATCACAACCCTACCTAAGTGCCGAGCGAACAGAAACATCAGATAACCTTTAAGCTTCGATGTGCCTGGTCACTGCACGCCATCGCTAGCCTGGCTGGTTGTGAGCAAAAGAGGAAAGTGTCAAGACTTTTATACATGGGAAGATACCTGGTTGGATAGATGTTTGGATTGGCAAGGCTCTGAACCAAGCATTCAGTCCTAGCGGCTTTGCTCAGATCCCCTCACAATAGTCTCCCTCACGCACCTCGATAAGGATGCAGAAGATGTTCTGGGGTAGAATATCGCCATCACTCCAACATCAACCTTCCCGAACAAGGCCGCCTCCGAAGCCAGCTCACCATGCCTGGGTTGAACTTCTGGTCGAGGCACATGTCTGGCCCATTGATGCCAGGGTTTCAAATTTCGGAATAGCTCTACAAAATGCCGTGCTCCGATGCAATTCTAGACAGTTCGGTCTTTGAATCTTTGGTTTGATGTTGTCCTCGGCCTCTGGGGTTCTGATTGCAGTTTCCCCTCCCAGCCCTCCCCTTGTGTTACTCTGAGCTATGGTAGCTCGCTTGCACAAATCGTGGGTGCTTATCATAACGGGCATCTTGGCATCTGCAGGAGCAGGCCGTGTGCGATGTGCGATTCGCGAGCCTTCGGACGAAGGCTTATTGCCAAGAATACTCTTGAGTCGCATGATTCGACAGCTGGAGAGCTAGGTCCTAGTTGAGAATCAAGAAGACACGCACCGCGACATGAGGGAGATTGGAGGGGTGGACTGTGGACGATGGGAATAATCGGAGAGCTGTGCGCGTTTCGAGCACAAAATTCAAATTGTTGTGGACAATAGTATATTTACTACTTTCCCTTTACCTTTCTTTACAGTACTAAAATACAATGATCGCATGTCGTTGAATTGAGTTCAACGGAGTTATTATGGTGCAATCGATCTACCTCGCTTATCAGTTCTGTAGGGACTGCCACCCCCATTTAAACCCGGTGATCCACTTCACGTGCCGTTCGAAGACATCTGATGCAACTTCATGCTATGATATGGCACAGACATGCACGTAGCCGTCGTCGCCGTCCAAGTACCGTACCGTTGCCCCGTTCTCACCTCCACACTTATTCTATCATCATCACACCATCTCGACAATAATCACATTGTCAAAGCCTCCTTCCCAAAGGGGGTTCGGTTGAGCAAGCCACCCTCGTCTGCACTTGCGAGTATCTGAGGACTGGCAGTTGTATCTGCAGATCACCTTTGAGTTGCCTTTTTCTGAATGTCCCTTTCGATCATTCTTTGCAACTCTATTCCTACTAAGTCGTTTCCGAGCAATTGCTATTGGACAAAATGTAATGGCCCCCTCCATATTTTCTAGCGCAGCACTCATCCATTGGCTTCTTTTGTTGATGTCTTGTTCTTACTCCTCCTCGTGAGAACCAATTAAATTCTGCTCAAGAAGCCCACAACCTATGCCATCAGAAGCTTCACTTTCAAGTGAATCAGGTCTGGCATGTGATAGAACCAAACCATGGAGTGTATCATATGATGTTGTCTTTCAGAACTCTCCCCCATGCAATCGTTGGTAGACGCGGAAATTTTGAAGGTGGTGCTATTGGATGCATGATCAGGCATACAGAAAGGTCTAGCGCTTCAAGATATTCTTCGGCTGGGCAAGTGTCGGCTTTCCCTTTTCTGACTACCTCCTTCCATGCAACCTGCCATGCATAAAGCTTCTAGTTCATGTGCCATGCTTCCATTTCATAAGTCTCTCGAACACCAAGATATCAAGTCCGCTACGTACCTTTGGACTTTCCTCTTCCGCTCTCCTCAGTCAACACAATCTATCGGCTAGCAAAGGCAAATCTTCTCCAGCGTCTCCTATGCCCCCCGCCCAGCGCAATAGGCCCTATTTCTGTGCTACAGGAAGCTGACAAAGTGTCTACCTTCCTCAAACAGTTTTGGTAACCGCAGCCAAGCTCACTTTGCCTTTCGTCAAGAGATACGCCCAAAGTGCAAGAACGGCGCAAACGTTAAAGAAAGAGAAGACAAGAGACCCGCCGAATATAACCGAGTGGTACTTCCAAGCGTTCGAAGGTGTCATGCCGATTCGAGTGACCGCGATGGCCCACGGAAGCATCCAGAGAAGGTTGGAGCCAAGCGCTTGGATGAGATACCAGTTCGTGGTGGTTGCGAGAAGAATCGCGGAGATCTGATAGTTCAGAGCGTAGAAGATGTAACACCAGTCAATAGTCTGTGAACAAGCGTTAGCGGGTTTCGCTGTTTGGATCGGGCTTTGACTTACTCGCCACATTTTCTGTGTAATGTTTGCAACTGGTTCGGATTGAGAAAGATAGAATGCAAAGCCGTCGATACCCCAAATCGAGAGGAATATGCAGAAAGGTATCTCGATCGCCAGTGCGATAATGCAAGATATCCAAGCCGGGCGGGTGATGACTGTTTTCTATTAGCAAAGTATTCGAAATGCGAGTCCGAATCCGAGACGTACAACTCAAGTCTTTCCTTGTTGCTTGAGGTGTCCTTACTTCTGGTCCGACATGGCCTCTCCATTTCCCCCAGGCGTGACCCACGAAGGTCAAGGTCGATGCTTCAAGTGCCTTGAAACATGTCAGTTCTGTTCAAATTGATGAATTTGACATACCTGTACCGGAACCATTACAATACCCCATCGAATCGTGTTGAAAACACCCCAAGCAGTAGCATAATCAGAGCCCATATCAACAATCCCATGTATCAGCCAGAGATAGATCGCATTCCTCATCGCTGACTCCAGGAATGTCGGAATGCCAGGTATGACTAGAGTCTTCAACGCCAGGAAACTCGGGCTGGCTCTTCCTTCTTCCTCACGAGACCGCCGTTGCAACTTCAACGAAATGAAAACGAAATACACCAATCCCGTCACGGCCGATGTCAAATCACACGCCATTCGTATCAGCGCCTGACCATTGACGGTAGGTTCCCTCTTCCCAACATGAAACTTCGAGATAATGAGAAGGTCTAAGATGATGTTGACTACGAACTTGACCGAGCTGATCACCAGTGGGACATCAGGATGATCCAAGGCTCTCGTCGCCGATGCAACAGCAACCTCAATCGCCGACGAAAGAGCCTGCACAGATGAGATCCTCACATAATTCAAGCTTGTCTCTCTAACCTCCCTCGGAACAAATGCAGCAGCTAGCTCCTTGGAGCTACCGATGAAGACAAAGGTCAATATCAGTCCCAGGATGGATTGCACGATGATAAGCGTGTACGAGAGACTCAGACGAGAGCGGATCGTTCGGGTCGTCCTATCACCAATGACTGTATACGCCGTTCTTGGAAGACCTTCGTTGAGAACTTCGACGACCACTCCGATGTAAGTATAGACGTCCGTTGTAACGACTTGACTAGAGTCGATATTTGCGACCCAGAGCTTACTCAATGTTCCATATAGAGCAGGGAGCATGAACGCTCCGAAATTAAACACCAGTGAGCCATAATACCTAGATTTACCATCAGCTGTAATCACCATTATGTCCTTCGCAACTCACGTCTGTCTACTAGCGAGTTGCTTCAGTTTGTTTCTCGTGAGGCGCTCATTCTCCACCTCAGCCTGCTCATTGCCAAACTCAGTCTCAGCCTCAACAGTCTGCGCATCTTTCGTAGCCAACATTTTGTAAACGCGTCCGTCTCTGAATCTGAGCGTGAATCTATTCGCAAATAGCGAAAGCGAAGAGATCCTCATCTCCTCCGGTCTTTTCTACTCCCCTTCTCACCCCCACTTCTCCTCCAGGTTCTCTCTGTCCTTCTGATAGTGGCAACACCGTTAAAAGAGGGGTTGCAGCGCGCCAGGCCAATGGGGAGGCTTGCCGAATTTACATTGTTCTTGGGACTGCTCTGATGCCGTATTTATTGAGAGAACGACGGACGGGACGGGTGTGGTTTCTGGTTTGGGCGTGATGAGAGGGATGTTGTGTGGCGATTGCTGTTTGTGGTTGTTTGCAGGTGAGGTGGTGGGGAGAACGGTGGGGAGGACAAGGGTATTGTGTAGCCCCAATCCCAAAATGGGAGGTTTGTGTAACTTGAACTTCGAGATTTCTCGACTAGCATTAGTCTGTGAGAATCTTCAAATATTAGTATAAAATCGCAGCCACATAATCCGTGTCCGTAGAGCATGTTCAAAGTGTTGTTGAGGGTTCGAGTTCAGATTAATTTTGAACCTGGCTAGCGAAGTAAGTTGCAAACTATCAAGAAGCACATCTAGCATAGAATAGTCTGACGGCATTATCTCAAATGTAATCTTCTGCACCTAAGAACTTAAGAACGCTGCTGGTAATTTCCCGCCAAGCTGTGGATTCGATAAGCTCCTCGGCTGCCTGCAGTCAACCTATGTAAAGAAACAACCCGAAAATGACGCAAATAGCGACGAATGAGGGCTTTTAGATTACAAGTAATAAACTATAATCGTGGAGAACAAAAGATATCAGTGCATTACAATAGCACCGACTTATCATACTTGATCCTAAACCTTCATCCTTGATGGTTGGTACACTCCCTGGGACCCGCAGGCTGCGAGTGCCTGTGGGAAATATTGCAAATTATTTGTCTTCTAACAGTTGCTGATAGTCGTTAATCATTGGGAAAGCAGCACGCATACCAGCGAATGAGTAGCTTCACCTTGAATAGGTATCCCTTGAAGCAGGAGCTTCCCATTCCCTCGCAGCATGTCGCCACCTGGACCATACTAGTGAAATAAACTTAAGAGGTCGAGTGCCGAATAAGAAAGGGGAATTTTTGCGAGAACACATTCAGTTTTCAGCAATCGAGAAAGTCTCGGAGGGAGATCTCGAGACTTTGTTCAAGGATGCTATGCCGATGTTGTCTCCGGACTTTCTCCGATATCCGAGAGAAAGCGTATAACAGCACTACCAAGTGCCGCTCAGCAAGACCCACTAGCCAGCTCTATGCGTAATCATAAGCTTTATAGTCCGTTCGCGTTTCATGAACTACAAGCGCGAGGAACTTCTCGATGCCCCACACTCCTAATTCTCGCGTCCCGAACCAGTGGTTTCATCAATATATCTTAAGCGAACGGAGGCGAAACACCCCGCAAAGTCAATAAACAAAGCTAATCGGCCATCGAGGGCTCTCTCGGCATATGAGACTCCACCACACCCGAATATTCTAAGCTATATATCTTCTGCTTTCTCATCCCCTTCTGCTCCCACTCTCACTTCTGCTGCATTACCGGAAACCAGAGCAATCAAAATGAAGCTCATCACTCTCCTGACAGTCATCATTTGCGGGCTCCTCCCAAAAGTCCTCGCCCTTCCACTCCCAACTGACATAGCTCAATCAACCACTCTTCTCACAATCCTAGCTCAACAACCCAGCCTCTCAGTATTCTCCTTCATGATCCAACAAACAGGCGGTACACGACCGAATCCCGCTTTTGAGGAACGGTTTAAC
Source organism: Leptodontidium sp. MPI-SDFR-AT-0119 (assembly GCA_020726505.1). NCBI lineage: Eukaryota > Fungi > Ascomycota > Leotiomycetes > Helotiales > Leptodontidiaceae > Leptodontidium > Leptodontidium sp. MPI-SDFR-AT-0119. The sequence continues at coordinate 116,474 of JAHLEZ010000013.1, read as the reverse complement.
TCTGCTTTGGACACGAGGAACTATACTGCCTTCATACCCAGCAACGCTGTAAGTACATCGTTTATCTCAGAAATACAATCAAGATTTCCCAGACTCTTTTACAGAACACCATTCATTTATTCTCCGTAACAGGCAATGCTCAAACTCCCAACCGCAACACTCGACCTCCTCGCCCGTCCACAATCCTACCCCCTCATGGAATCTCTCATCAGGACGCACATAGCCGAAGGGCTCTACACAACCTCAAACCTAACATCCACAACCACCCCACCACAGATAACCTCCATTGAAGGCTTTCCTCTGTCAGTCAGCATCAGCACCACCGACCAAATCACCGGCTCGACATTGACATTAAAACTAAACCAAGCCTCTCTCAACCTAACCGACATCCCAGCCTCCAACGGACGCATCCACACTCTCGACCGCATGCTAAACCCCTACTCGGACTATCTCGGGATCAGCACCTCCTCATCCGCTCCAAGTAGAGGCAGCGGCAACACACAAAACGCAACAACAATGGCCGAGATCCTTGCATCCCATCCTCGTCTCTCAACTCTCAATGAAACATTAACAGAAATCGACCCACCATTCCTAGCCCGTCTCTCCCTCTCCAAGCCCAATAACGAGGAACAGATCTACCTCGCGCCCTCCAACGAAGCGTTTGAGAACCTAGCGCTGGACTCGATGAAAGCACCGTCTAATGTGGCGCTCTCGGGGTATTTGCTTAGGGTGGGCATGTTGAGGGGGAATTTGGGGGTGCTGAATATGATGCTTGAGGGGGAGGTGGAGAGTGATTCGGGGTGGAATGTTACGGTTAGGAAGAGAGGTGACGCTTTCGCGGTTGGGAATGCAGTGGTTGTGGAGAGGGATGCTTGTGCGAGTAATGGATGTGTGTGGATAGTGGATAGGTTGTTGGATCCATTATTTGGGGCCATGGGGTGAGGAAAGAAGGGCGGGTGGAGTTGGGGTTCGCTGGTTTGGGTTTGACTGGAGCGTTTATTGTAACTTTGCAACTTGGGAGATTATTAACGAGTGTTGGCGTAAGTTTGACATTGGAAATCTTGCAGAAAATTACTAGCTTACAAATGCTTTCGGTATACCAATCCCTGAATATAGTTTCGCCAGCATGTGCCATGCCACTCGACCCCGATAGTTGTGAAGACGCCTGGTCCTTGACTTGAGGCTTTGGTCTTGGAGGCATCGTGGGAAACTTTGTAAGAAGGTTGTACTTCAAAGGGTAGATACACACTAGGAGAAAGTAACTCAGGAAAGTTTGGGAAGCACGGCAGTAATCCAATATAGAGATAACATTGGAAAGAGGAAAAAATTGTCTTTGGAGAGAAGACATTGCCGCAACCGGTAAAAACAAAACAAACGCAGGACATCAAAGCCCGGCGCTGGGACATTTAACAGGACAAAGAAGGACTTCCATCTCAGCCATAACACTTTCCACTAACTGGAGCACCCTCGTACTATTCCTTTCCTCTGCAAATAGAGGTAGGATTTCGGATTTATCACTCCGACCCAGCGCAACCCACCCCACCTCCCCCACAAACACCCCACAAACACCCAACCACCATGCCCATCCCCCTCATCCCCAACCCCATCTGCGGACCCACCCTCGGGTCTGGGTGGAAAACCTCAAAAGTCCTCGGGAAAGTAAATCCCGGCGTCGTAACACTCTAAGAATACCACACTCCCCGTCCAAGCGCAATCCAAAGCCCCAGCCCAAACAACACCTCACAAGTAACGCAAATAGTCATCCAACATATCCACAGCAAAGGCCTCAAACGCCCTCTCTTCGAAAGTATAGTCCTGTAAGCACTAGGCCATGCGGAATCGAAGCATGTTATGAGACAGTATAGAGAACCGTGCCAGCAGAAGTTGAGGAGTTGCTGATTGGGATGTTTTTGGAGTTTTGTCCTGGGGGAGATTTAAGTTGTTTGATGAGGAAGGGAGATAAGATGATAGGAAGTGGTGGTAGGCTTGGGGGTAAGGGGAGTGAAAGCGGAGATGTCGAGTTGATTGCTGAGAAGGATTTGTGGAGTTTGTTTTATTGTCTTGCATTGGTTGTTGCGGTTGTACAGAGGGGGACTGAGGATGAGGCGAGTGAGACGGTTTTTCATGGGAGGTCGGTTATGGATATGGTGCATTATACATTTGCCCTGGCACGAAGATATATAGCGAGTGAACGCCGACTATTTCAGTATTAAAATAGATAATAATAAGCGCGGTAACTGTTGACGGTGCCAGGTAACTTATTGACGCTGACAGTTTTCATCGGCTACCGAGACTCGGAACATGACCCTTACCCAATCTTGAAAGTAAGTAATAAATATCCTGCTCAGGACCTTTCTGATACATGCTATTTAGATAGGCGATTTCGGATCTGCTAAACTAGAGCCAAAGAATCCTCCTAACAAGTCCGTATGGGGAGAACCCCGTCTACGAGGTGCTACTGGATGGATTGCCCCTATATGCGACCCAACCTCCCTAGGCCTTCTTTCCTTCTCCTCTCAAATCAATCTAACTATCCCTAACCCAATACAGGAAAACAACCAAGGCAAATTCAGGAATTCACCAAAGAAAAGCGCCTGCTCCAACATCTTCCAGATCGGCTGCGTCATGCACGCGCTCCTCCGGTGCGAGGTGGGGTACCCAGCAACACTTCAAAAACTTTTATGGAAGATTCCTTCTCAGATGTGAAATACGATGGGAGGTTCACTCATGGTTCGGATGTATTTGATTATTTTTGGAGAGAGAGGTATTCGGCGACGCTGAGGGAGTTGATCATGGAATGTCTGATGTGGGAGCGAGCCGGATGATCGACCTAGTTCGCTTGACTTGCAGATGAGAGTCGCTGCGGGGCGAAATGCTGTTGTAAATGCTGAAAAGGATTTGGTTGGTCTTGATGCGAATACAAGGTTGCCTGGGAGGAAGTTTGGATATATACAGATGAATGAACCGGAGTGGATACAGGATCCTTTTATGTCGAAGCCATAGAGGCGAATTTCAATATCGAACTCCAAGGTAGGGAGAAGGGTAGTGAACAGAACTATGATCTACTGGATGCTATCTTCTCTACCAGACAGAGTGTAGTATCCATCTCCATGGCCGCGCTCGAGACATATGTTTCCTTCTCTACAGCCACATACGCGAACACTACTCCAGAGCTAGAAAGTCTGAGAGGGGTTGCATTCTAACCAATGCATTGTAGCATGATGTGTTATGCTCACAGAGTCCAGATGATCTTTGTGGCCCCGAGAGAGGCTTCTGGCAGACCAAGAGAACATCCGTGCTGGTGCTCTGTGTCCGACTGGTAGACCAAGTCGCGAGCAGCTCCAATTGACCACCAACTTGCGGGAAACGCAAGGTTTAAATCCAGGAAGCGTTACCATATTGGCCCATTCGACCATCAATCACATTCAGAATTAGACTTGTCCTAGTATGACCGATTCGTAAGTGGATGAAATTTTCTGTTGCCGAGATATCGTGGCCGCATAATGAACCCATGCGTTGTCAAAAAACCTTGTCCTCCGATGCTCGCCGATTCGACAAATTCATGTCGCAGCGAAATTCGTGCACGCGCAGCAGACAGCTTTCAAGGCCACATTGAAGCCGCAAATTCTCCATGCTCCCCCATCCCTCCAATAAGTGTACTGAACGGATCCTGCGCAACTTGCTCTCCCCGTAACCAATCCATCCCAGCTCTTTTCTTCAAATACTCATGTCTCCTCAACGCCACACTCCAAGCGAAACCATCATACCCCATACCCACAAACTCAGAAACTTTGGTCAGAACTAGAAAGTCCACTGTGGCTTGCTGATCAAGTGTCAGATCCAATAGATCTTCCCGGTCTTTGCCTTTCAAAAGATCGAGTTTGGATGTTGCCTCGATTTCGGTGGCGTTTGCTTCGAGTATAAATCGAGGAATATCGGAACCATGCGCAGAAGCTACATATATGAGGGAGAGATTTGCACGCATGGCATAACCCAGGAAGAGTTTGGACTGAGCCTCGTAATTGGTGTTTGAGCGGTCTGCTTTGGGTAGAGCTTCCACGTCCGTCTCGGTGCTGAGGTACACACCCAGTAGAATATTCTTCAACATGAGTTCCTCAAGGTCCAGTGGCTCATCATATAACGCAGAAATATGATGTAGGACCATAGTGGCAAATCTTCGTATATCAGCGCGGATCTTCAAAATCTTGCCAAAATGCTGCTGGAATGCTTCTCCGTCAGTTGCAGTTGGGTATTTGAGATACGAATCGCCCAGCCGTATGATGACCGGTCCCTTCGAATCTGCCACTAGGTATGGAGAGAGCCATTTGTAGAACGCTGTCCTCCAGTCCTCTGCAAAACGTTCCCCAATCGCTTCCGTCTTGAGAAGACTGTCTGGCTGTAGCGATATAGGTCCATTTGCATTCTTTCCATCTTCAATCTCGAATATGGTCTTGTAGATATGCATCTGAGGACAAGACATTCCCAACGACGCAACAAAATGCTCCGTATCAAACATATACCCAAGATCAGTCGAGTTTCCTGCAATTGTGTCCTCATAATCCTCATTCACCACAATCCTCGGCACAATCATACTTCCACCAGCAGCCATCGCCAACCTTACGCAACCCAGGAGTGAATTGCGCACTTCTGCGATACCTCCAGTGGGTTCCTGGCAGGCAAACACCACGCTGGCATTCCATTGCGTACTCGCGCATAGCTTCTTGATCGTAGGAGAGTTCAGAGGAGCATAATCGAAGATATCACTCGCGCGATCGGTCTGTGGCGCGTTCGAGTAGATGTTCCATGGGATATGGCTTGGGAATGTGTAGGGACGGTTGAAAGCTACCCAGACCCAGACTGTTGCCAGAAGAAAGATGGCAATGGATGCATATCTGCGGTTGACGCCCGCTGGGAGCTCCATGGTTAATCTAGTGTGTGAGGATAGGTAAGGAGAGAGGATGCCATTGTGAGGAAACGGAAATGGGAATCCATGGTGGATAATGTCGCGGGAGGAGGACTGGCGTGGCTTGAAGAGAGGAAATCGTTGACACCAGATCTGGGAAAGCTCCAATTCCCCAGGTTCCAAGGGAGTCGCCCCATGGGCTTGGCGCAGCCCTATTTCTTAGCCTTCCCGCCCTGTTGCGAGTTGATGACACCACTTTTCTCCCTTATCCTTCCTATGATATGCCATGATACATATCTCATGTTGACTTGATATCAACCTTTAGTTGTTTGCACTTGTCTTCCATTTGTCAATTGCAATGGAGAGATCTTCTCATCCGGTAGCAAGTACTAGTGTACTCCATCAGGATCCATATCTTCCCTTGATCCCCTGGGAGTCAGGACATTTCTCGACAGACACCCTCGAACACAACTCCTGCTATGAAATGATCCTTAACAGCTTCTGGAACAATTTCTTGAAGCTCGCATTTCTTTACCTATCGCGCAGATTGAAGTTTACCCCTATCTACCTATCCTTTCCGTCCTGTTGCCTGAGCCAGGAGGGGAGGGGAGGGGAGGCGTCTATTGCGATGTCTTTCCTATCATCATTTTCTTGGTCTTCTACCTTTGGATTTCCCCAACTCTCAATTTCTGACTTTAGGACATCGTTTAATAGTCAAGACTATCTAAATCTTGTCAAGTTTAGTCAGCTGAAGCGATCTAGTTAAGATCTGCTTCGACGCCGTTGCGTCGAAATCCCCGACGAACTGAATCGTGGCGGCTGCTTAACCGTACGATATCTTCAGACTCCGCCGAGGCTAGCCATACTTTTACCACTCTTCAGACTACTCCTCAGACTACTCCCAGACTACTCGTCGCGGCACTTGTTGTCGCAGATATCGAGGATTGGATACTCAATCCACGAGTGAGAGACAATGCCCAACGTCATACACAACCAGCCTATCGTCACAGCGCCTGGCTGGATTTTCACAAGGCATTTCCTTGCTTCTGTTTAAAGGGCGCGATGATATGATCTCCCCTATTGCCTTGCACCCAATGCTAGCAGCTTGGAAGATATACTTCCTTCAAGTTTCGATGCCCAATAGGAGGCGGCGGCGATAGAAATTACTGTATGTAAGTATCATTATTCCCTAAGAGCTGATAGGAGTCGGGCTGAATTAATGATAGCCGGAGCTGACATCGATTATCCTAGATTAATAGACGGCAAGACTCCTCACGCATCACGACCAGCATCAGGCTTCCCCGCGATTCCACTGATGTTTTGCATCCGTCCTGTCTGCATGCTCTCTTTTGCGATGTATCCGATTCGATTAATCCACCAGTTGTGGATATTTACGAGTACCGACGGCCTGCAAATCTCAAGCGTCTTTTTTTTCGTGTTGCATAAGGTCGGCGATAACAACATAAAATTATGGAACACAATTCGGTGAGCTTCACCACACAAACAGCAGGAATCAATAGAAACAAAGCTAACCCCATCGGGCACTGAACCTTCACCTCACAATCCGTCACAACCTTACCGCGAAAGTGGCTGATTGGAGGTGCGTTGGCTCTCGGTTGTGGCTGTTGCTGCAGCTGGGATGGATAGAAGTGATGAATGCCCAACCTCCGAAAAGCCAATATTGGGCAGCAACAAAACACTTCATGTGAGTTTGATACCCTATCCGATTTGTTCCTGACGCCGGGCTGATGTCTGTCTGGCTGTCTGGATGTAGCATTGGGCATGAAAGGACCCTCCAAAAGGGCATTCGATGTACCAATCAGTGGGTATCAACGTGAGGAATACAAATGAACGTTGTCAACTGAAGGTTCGCATGAAACCGACGGGCAGATTATCCCATTCCGAGTCTCGGCACTGCGTTCCTCATATGTCCTGGAGAGCCTGCCCTCTTCTATTCTCTTGTTTCTTCGTCTTCTCTATTTAGAAGATTCGATATCGCGTCGCCCAAGGTCTTCTGCAGGGCAGTCAGTCTTCACCGCAAGTCCAAGATATCCATCCCACTTCTCAACCCCAACACATCACACTATCCCAGAATATCAGAACCTCAGAAACCATACATACCTATCTATTATTCATTCCTACCATTTCTGTCCTGTTTCTTTTTCTGGCAAACATGGCATTGCCAGATAGGTATCAACCCCCATCACCCCACCGCCCAAACTTCCTCCCTCCATCCCATTCCACCTCCACATACCCTGAGCGAAGTCCACGATTTCGCGGGCCGGCTCTCGTAGATGTCGAAGCCGCCGTCCGTAACAACTCTCAAAGGCTGGACTCGCAGTGGCACGACGTCCAGAGCCATCCTCCACGATGGATTCCCACAGAAGACCACTACGAGAACGAGTACTTCTCTGGACCAAGCAGCAGCACCGATGCCTCCCTCTCAGAAAGATTAGAAGCATCTCCACCACCTCTCCTACCAAGTAACGCACCGTTCTACGTTCCTCGTAGTCCACCCGCCGTCTTTCCACATCCACAATACCAACCCCCAAGACAAGACCATAGAATGGATATCGATCCAGGCTACGAGTACGATTACCACTCACAATACCACGCCAGCTATCAACCACATCATCTCTCAGACCAGCACCTTCTCCCGCCCTCGTACCTGCAGCCTCCACTGCCTAACTACGAGCCTCAACCCCGCTGGTCTGATCGTCAGCCTAGTCCAGATCGTTCTCGGCCCCCACCACAGCCCTTCATGCATGCTCAACCATCAAGAGAACGTCTCGCGCCATCAAGAGTGCCGCCACCACCCCCACCGCCGCCGTCGACGGCCAGTATGCAGAGGAATTATTCCCAGGGAAGACATGCGAGAGCGCCGTCGAGCAGTAGACGGAATCCGTACCCATCGACCGATGGGAGGGGAAGGGTGAGTTCTAGCTCGAGGTATCAGGGTAATGGCGGTGGTGGGAAGAGGAGGTCTGAGAAGAGGGGTGGTTATAGACAGAGGGAGGCTGGGCAGTAGGACTTATTGTTTGATTGCTTTGTTTGTTGTGTTGAGTTGAGACCGGATGGATGGCATGGCACCAGCCAGCGATACCTCGCCTGAGGTTGGATGTGTGAAATGGATGGCACCTGCCGACCCTCATCCCTTGATGAGGATGGACTCATAGATTGATACCCGGATACCTTTTGGATTTGCAGAGGATGTCCCTCCCTTCATGCCATGGATGGATGACCGTGCATCCTGCACTGCTGTTGAGTTGAAGCCATGGATGACTCTCCCAGAGTCTGGATGGATGTGCACCTTCCCAAGGATGACTCAAACCCGAGTCTGGATCAGTGCTTCATGCAGCCCAGAGACGCAGCCAGTCCCGTGCATGTCACTGTCGCTCACTCAGTCGTCTGCCTTCAGACTCTCATCATATCCAAGTTGTCCAAGCCCAAGCCGTGGCTTTTCCCAGATACCCCACATCGGATTGGAGTTTTTCATTCTTTTCTCATTTCTGCTTTTCGCTTCCTGCTCCATGGCGTCGGCGTTCGGATAAGGCATGATTGATCATTGTATTGCTGTTCAGGACCCGGCAGTTTTGTTTTTGCACGACTTGCATACGGTGCGCAGATGAGGATATTGACAGGTAGAAATTTGCAATGAAAGACTCGAAATTGCACTATATTAAGGATGTTATTCCCACTGCCGCTGTCATGACGCTGGATTGATGAAATAAAATGATTTGAGTTGAGATAAGATGAGATAAAATCAGATGAGACGAGACCTCACTTCGACTTCGCACTGACAGTCAGTCATGTCACTCGACACCTCTAAACCAAACAAAATCAGCTCAGGGACTGCCCCATCAGCTCAACTCAGATATCAAGGCCAAATAATTCTCCCAAACATGCAAGCAATGGTATCAACAACCCCATCACCTAAACTCCACACTAACAGCTACAATTTGAACCAGCCTCTCACTCACATGTACTGTAAGAGTTTCACACAGCAGGATAAACTTACACATGTATGATGGAACGGCATTCCTTGTCCAGATCAGGCAAAGCCTCGCAAACTCAAGCCCATACATAAAGTTAGGAAATTGCTGCCGACTCAGCGATCAAAGTCAAATTAAAGCTCACTGTGGTAGTTATAGTACTGGAGAGATCTATCTTCCAGTTACAGTTTCTTGCGGATGTACTGCAAGCAGATCGAATCCAAAAAATCGCGCTGAAACAACAGTCAATAACCCAAAGTAAAACTAAAAAAATCAGGAAATAAGGAACATATTCTCTATCCCAGGAATCAACATCTAGGTAACGGATAGAAAAACTCGATCTCAAACTTTTTCCATCTCTAGATACTTAAATTACCATTTTTAATTTACCTCGCTCTTGGTATCATAACAGTACAGCACAGTACAGTACGGTCCGGTCCCATGAACCCTTACAAGTAACAAAGTTCTCACACTTAAACCACTCCACTCCGCTCCTCCCCACATTCGCCTGGGACTTTCCCAATTCACTCCACCACTACACTACGGTATCGCATGTACTCACTACTCTACTAGATGACAAAAGTTATAGCAGATCTGTTCGGATCGATCCAGTACCCGCCCGTGTGTTGAAAATTGAAATTGAAATTGATATGGAATCTTACCAAGGCCGGTCGCTATTAGCGCTTATCCTCTTTACTTTTCACTTCACTGGCTGGAGTGAGGCACTGATTGGCTGGCTGCATGTACGCTACGGTACTGACTTGCATGCAGTATGTATACCGCTGAGTAAGGATAAGCTTTGTATCGATTGCTAGTTAGAGAGAGTGAGAGGGGAGCGAGAAGAGAAGGAATGGAATGGAATGGAAAGGCTGTTACTAGGTTGTGAGGGGATCGACGTGTGAGCAGATCTACTACATGTATGCTGGGTATGGGTATTGTGTGGTTTTAGAAGGATTTGCAGGGAGAGATACACGGGGATTTCTATTATGGGATAATGTGGGTATAGGTAAGCTTTTACGAAAGCGAAGAAACAACAGCTAAATTCTCAAAGGGGAAGGGAGGGGAAGGGAGACAGGTGATGTTTGATTGGGTAGCGCGAGGAGGATGCATGTACAGTGAGTGGTACACTGCGAGAAGTGGAAAAAGCAGCACGATATAAAACAATCTTAAGGATTTTCCCTCCCAGGATAAGAGCAGACTAGATAGATAGTTACCTAGGCTAAGGATCACCAACGAGCAACAGGAAACAAGCGAATGAAATCCCTTTACTCAGAAACCAAAACAGCCCTGAACCTAACCTTCCCAGAAGCCATGTGCTCGAAGGCCTTCTGTGCGTCTTTGAGAGGGAACTTCTCAATCATGCACTTGATACCATGGAGTTGCGTGAAAGCAATCGCTTCCTCGGAATCAAGGGCGTGACCGCTGGGGAATCCACACACAGATGCGGCTTTCATGATCAAGTGGACGGAGTTGATCTCGACACCTCCACAGGGGGACAGGATCAAGACTTTTCCACCAGGCTCGAGACCACCTGTGAGTGGGCTGATGGCTTTGGGGTTTGGTGCCGTGCAAACGATCAGGCTGGCTCCTCCCATCTCCATAAGCTTCTGGACTGGGTCGTCGGTTGAGGTGTTGATGTACTCGTGAGCACCAAGTTTCTTAGCAAAGTCCCGTTTGCTGTCCCCGGAAGAGAGAGCAACGACCTTGTATCCCATCTTGTTCGCGTACTGGACAGCGAGATGGCCAAGTCCTCCGAGTCCTTGAACAGCAACGATATCTCCAGGTGTGATTTGTAACTTTCGGATGGAGTTGAAAACGGTGATTCCAGCGCAGAGGATTGGGGCATATTCGGCGGGATCAACCTCCTTGGGAACCCTAACAACAGCCTCTGTTCTCAAGAGAACGTATTCGGCGAACCCCCCATCCTTTGTGACGCCATTGACAGCCGCATTCTGGCACATTTGGAATTGTCCCCTGTTACATTGTTTGCATGTCCCATCGTGTCCTCCGTGCCATGGGCCTCCAACTCTATCTCCGACCTTCCATCTCTTCTCGCCATCAGGGACTGCAACCACGTTTCCGATGACCTCATGACCTGGAACTATGGGGAAGGCATTTCCGAAACCGCCGGATTGAACGCCAGCGTCGGATCCGCAGACACCGCAGGCAAGGACCTTGACGAGAACTTGCCCTGCGGATGGAGCTTCGAGAGGGAGATCCTTGATTGTGAGGGGGGCAGTGGCTTTTTCGAAGACGGCGGCCTTGTAGGTTTTTGGGAGCGACGTCATCGTTGCGGTTGGTTGTTTGTAGAAGGTAGGAGTTGTTGTGATAGGACTTTGGTCAATTGACAATGTTTAGCAGTGAGGAAAGATTGAGAAGTCGAGTTGTTGCTGTTTGTTGCTGGTGAGTATCAGTGGGAGAACTACCTACCTTTTATACTCGAGTATATTGCTCTTGACCACTCAACGCACATGCCGGTCTATCGAGTATGATGGATGGTACCACAAATTATACTCTGGAGCTTGAGCTTGTCAATGACTAAGACAGATAAACATGGTAAAGCTCCTCTTTCTGTCCCGTTTCATTGGTGGCCCTGCCACGATAGTGGGAGTAGATGGCGCGGGGCTTCCGGCAAATGTTCTGAGAGGCTGTTGATCTAGAGCTGCCCGCGGTGGTCCGTCCGTCTGTCTGTCTATCTGTTTACCCCTCCATCCTCGCTTCAGTCGGTTCCATGCTTCACTTCGCCATGCCTGTTGCGGGACTGTGTTTTCCGTTCTGGTAAATGTTCCGGGTTTATCTCCGAGGCGAGGGGTTGTGGCTGGACGGTTGTCGGTATTAGGCTTGTTAACGGCGTGGAGATTGAAATAGTAACCATATCGCCGTAGGTTGACTCGAGCCGTGGGCATAAGGGTTGGAAATAAACACCAGCAGTATATCGTGTGCTTGGAGGTTGACCAGATCATACCAGGGGTAGAAAAGGAGAGGAGAAGAGCTGGAGAGGATAGCTTAGGTAGATCCATGGATCTATGCTATGAAAGGAGGATGTAAACTGACTTGAGTCTGATTACATCATGAGAAGGACGAGTGGGCGGTGAGTGTGGGTGGTGGCAGAAAACGTGATTACGTAGCCTCAGTGCGTCCAGCTTTCCACACTGAGTTCAGTCCACGATCCTTCAATCCTCCCATTCTGTCGTCTACCGCAATACTTGCCTATCAGTTTATTTTGATATATTTCGAATATAATAGTACGAATTATGTCCTTAGACACGAATATTTCACGTTGAAGTTTTACGTGTGAGAAATCGTGGTTTTGACAGACGTGAACGTTGTTGTCTGGCAGTAATCATCACGGATGTATGCCTTGGACTTTTCTAGCATGGAACAGAGAGTCATGACGCCGACATCGATCCAAAGGTTACACTCTGTATATTTATGTATCTTCATCAAATGCGACTCGGGAACCGGGGACGAGACCATGAGTACAGACGGCAGCCACCCGCAAGTGCGGTCTCATTGTGCGATGTTGTGTCGCGGGCAAACAGCGATACACGGATGAACTGTCAACTCGACTGCCGGGTTTCTGCATGAGATACTTTAGAGTGATAAAGTATCTTCAGAGGCCGGGCGGCTTCAAGGGCAGATCTCGGCTCATGACACCAGACTCCTACACCAAGTCTCACACTCACTTCCGCATGCTCGGCCGCTCCTGGTAATTTACGTCCGGCTAGAGGGGCTCTTCAGTTCATCCCACACCACAATTGGAACGAGAGCGAGCAGCGCTGCCCCCCAATATATGGGGATTTGTCCCAGCAGCGTGGTTACACCTGGCCTATCACCAAATATCTCTCGTAACCAGCCAATCAGCATCTCAATCCTCGTATCCCATGTGCTATGTTCACCCCCATATCATCTCCGGCCAAGGGGCGCCACCAACATTCGCTTCTGAATCCAACAGTTTGTCCGACTCCATTGGTTCCCCAGTTACGATTGCACCTATCGATATTACTCCAACTCCATGCAACGAATGACCAAAGTGGGTGTAGGACCCGATAGAGTAGTGCCCCGTTCCGATACAGAAAGCGACCACCGTTTTATCCGGCTGGTCACTTCTGACGGCTCCCTTCTCTTGTCAACATGGCTTCCATCCATCAAACTCTAACTCTATTCCTCACTTGTACCAGCCGTGGACTTGCACGACCACGGCCTCTCATGAGTGGAGCTGCGGCCCGTCTTTAGTCAATGAAGAGGATCGACATGTGGTGATCTGAGATGAAGGGCAATGCAGGATTCAACGGTGTTCGACTAATTCTTACACTTGCAGAACTGGTGATTGACGTATGAAACAGCTCTTCCTCACCCTTGCTATCCGTCCAAAAGCACCCCTCTGTACCACCCGAGTTCAAGATACCAGAGACCTGGCAGGAACATCTTTCTCTCCTGGATTTGCCTCGAGGAGGACTAAGGGCTTTTAAATCACTGGATGAATCCTGGCTGTACCAAGTACGTCTTGTTCTGTCGTATCCCGTTGTCACACGATACTGAATCGAAACACAGAAATCAAACTGGCCACAAGGTGTCGAACGGCGACTACACCGGTACATGCACACGACAGATTTGTACGAAGTGACCAATTTGGACGGAGCAGGATTTTCAAAATTAGTAGATCTATTCATCACCGCCTCTGAACTGCCGAAAACGAGTGCAGTTCGAGAAATTGTTGTTGAGAAGTGCCAGGCTCTAATCAACACATCAAGCAAATCTTGGGGAAGAGAAGGGGTGGTTGAGCGGAAACTGGATGTGTGGAGAAAGAGCGCAAGGTTTCAAGCGCTGTGGGATGCCGAAGTCGAAAAGTTGAAGCGTTCGAAAACATCCTCAGAGCAGACACCATCTGATGTCGAGAGTAGATACTCGTTGAATATGTCTAGGCGCAGCTCTGATTCAACTAGTCGAAGGCTCTCAGAGGATAGCGTTTCTGCAAAGGTCGATATATTCGAGTTGTCCTTTTGAAGCGTGCTAATTATTGCTCAGAGGCACGCAGAAGAGGAACACAAATCAACCGAACCCTCCAAGCGAGCCCGACGAAGTTCATCTCGCTTTGCGCAAGACGAGACGGGAGATTTCATCATAGTATCTCCAGGTAGCCGCCGGAAGAGAACGTCTGTTGATATCAAAATAGAGGAGGAACGTCAAGCGTCATATAATGAACCCAAGTCGCCTGGAAGGATTCATCCGGACTCTGAAATACCTGAAGAGGGAGCGAAAAAAGCAGTAGATGTTTGGAATTCGCTGCAATATTCATCAAAGGTCTCGGAAACCGCACGACCTCAGACCTCTGCTTCCGACCATACAAGAGAACGGGACTTTAGCTCCCCAACGCCAAGCGACAAGTCATCTTCAGTAGAAGAAAACCTAGGCCGACGAGTCTCAGCTCCAAGTCCAAGAGGGTCAATGGGATCAGTTGCACCCGGATCGGAATGGTCTTCTACACATGGAAGCGAACACGCAAGGGCGGTTACGGTCAGAACGCCAGGCTCCGAAAGCCATGCAGATACAAATCCCATCTCTCGTCGGTCCACCCCTCAGGCTCAGGTAGATGCCAACCATCAAATTTCGGGAATGGTAACATCGAGTGGAAAACAGCGTACGCCTTTGCCGTCTCATAGAGAGCAAAGTCCGTCACATAATGCTGCAACTATGTCCCATCCAATTGTGATCCAGTCGCCCGAGGCACCTCACTCTGCGACTTCGAACTTGTCTGGACAACCCCGCGATTCAACAGAGAGATCTTGGACAAACGAAAAATCTCAGAGTCATGTTTTTAGCACCACACATAACACACAAGAACAATCCACGGGTCCATGGAGAATGTCTAATAGCAGGCGTGATTCGCACGATGAAAGCCATAAGCCAAGATGGGAGCATGATAGCCAAGTCCCGGTACCTCCACCGCCTCATTTGGACCGCTTGCCAAATCGAAGTGGCTCTCCTGCTAACAAGGCATACCACGTCACAGGTACTGTTCTAAGCAGTGTCCCAGCACGCGACCCGGGACCCTTCATGACCTTCCCATCAAGCTTTTCGGTACTCACAGCCGAGTCTCTACAACAAAAGAACCAAACTAAACCAGGAAAAAGGCGCGGACGGAAACCGGCTATTGACCGGCCAAGAACAGATCTGCCTGTCATAGTCCCCCAACCAGAGGCGGACAAGCCAGCGAGTTTCGCCACGGAGGATGGACTACCAAGACAGCCGATAGTACCGTCTTCTCATTCACAGCAAGCCAGTCATCCCGCGCAGAGCGGATTGCCCGCAATCCCAGTTTCTCATGGCTTCTACCAGACAAAGCTGCCACCAAGGCCTACTACAACACCGCCCCCAGTATCAACAGTGTACCCGTCAGAATCATACCGACCTCCTGCCCTAGTTTTCACAGTCGACAACGGAGTAAGAAGCGAGTTGGTAACCGCTGATGTCCAGTCATTTGTGAACAAGTTCAAGCACAACGCTAGAGCCATCATTGCTGGATTCAACAACCAAAACAATATTCACGAGATTGACGTTATCATGTTTCAGAGCTTGCCTCTCTTCTACCATTGGTATACTGACAATA
Source organism: Leptodontidium sp. MPI-SDFR-AT-0119 (assembly GCA_020726505.1). Classification (NCBI taxonomy): domain Eukaryota; kingdom Fungi; phylum Ascomycota; class Leotiomycetes; order Helotiales; family Leptodontidiaceae; genus Leptodontidium; species Leptodontidium sp. MPI-SDFR-AT-0119. The sequence goes on along the minus strand of JAHLEZ010000013.1, from coordinate 100,969 downwards.
CTGGAACCGCTGATATCGGGCCATTAAGATTCGAGTTGATCGATGTTCATTGGCAGCAGGAGAGATCATTCGTTGTTCCTGAGGGAAATCTCGGCCACTATCGGACTCTAAAGCAGTATATTTGGGATTTGTACTGGATGGCAATGGACATGAACAAAACCTTGGGTATGTTCAGAGTGACCATCTCACAATTCCCACCGCGCGGGGAGACATTTTTGGGTGAAGACACGGCTGCATCTGGATGGAAGGCTATAAACTCGAGTATTCCAATGAAGCTCACGCCCAATTCGCAGAGAATCATGGTCGTTCCCACTAGCATCCCTCAGGAATTCCAAACACAGGCTCAGACTTCGCCTCCGAACCACCCTCTGTCAATTCTGCCTCCACCAACCCTGCGGTCGACCCATCATTCATCAACTTCAAGCCACATGATCGATCCAAAGGCTTCTCCCCGCAATAATCCACCGCCTAACCTCCCATCACCCAGCCAATCACCATATCTGCATGGTCCTTATTCAAGAGATTCCTTCCAACAACCTCGCCAAACCGAAAATGACAGCAGGAATCAGGTGCAGCAGCAGTCGCTATCGCTTTTTGGTCCAACCGACGTGAGAAGAACCGCTTGGGATCAAACCCTGCTTCGGGACTATGCCCGTAGCCTAGTGAGTTTGACGCTCAATTACATGTCCAGACCAGTTGCTGACCTCTTCAGAAATTACGCGATGCCGAACTCATGGGCGAGGAATCGACTGTGAAAGATAAGCTACCGTACAAGACTGGCGCGGAGGTATGTGCCGTTGTTGTGGATAAGATGAGTGGCAAAGGCATGGTCACCGTGAGCGGCAAGGGGTACATTACCCTCAACATCACTACCGGACCCGATGAGACTGGTGAGCGGTTCAAAGAGGTAACGATACAGCCCAAGCAGACATGCATGCTGCACGGCGGTGCCGTCGTTCTGTATTTTAAGCGCGAACTTGGTCCCCCACCTCCTTCACGACCGGCGATTGCCAGGACTGAATCTGATGAGCGATATGGACGAGATGGACGTCTTTCGGGATCAATCTATGATCAAGGAATGAATCACGCTCTAGTACAGGAGCGCTATCGAGACGAACACCCACTCCCTCCACCTCCACCTCCCCTCACACTACCCTCGCAACACTCGCAACACTCGCAACGCCCCCAAACACCTCAAACCCTCCACCGAGAAGACAGCCAACCCACCAACCCCACCACGAACTCAAATCTCGACATCAAAATCCGAGTACAAGTCGACGGAACCGGGCGCTTCAGCATACCCTTCGACAAGTCCGTTCTCCGGCCCAAAGTCACCACCACCGAATTCTTCGCCTGGTTCGCGAGCCAGAGCCGACACAGCCCTCCCCACCCGCCGCACCACTTGAAATTCACATTCAAGGATGCGATGCCCGTCCCTCAGGCGACGGAGATCACGGCCGGGAATGAGGACCATTTTAATTATATGCGTAGGGATATCAAGGCACAATGTGAGAAGGCGAGGAGCTTCATGCCGGAGTTGAGGGAGTTTGTTATTCTTGTTACGGTGCCTGGGTGGGTTTCGCCCGGGGTGGAGGAGGAGGAAGAATGGTGATCGATGTGGAGGGATGGCTGGCGTTTAGTCATGACATCTTGAAGCGAGGCGAACTTCCTCTTGCCTGTACATTCGAATACAAAGGTGAGCATATGTACCCATAGATGCTGTAAAATGCACATCAATCAGTACATCAAGATGAAGATATTACCGTGTTCCGACCCAAGATGAAACCCAGGTTCCGGCCCCGGCAATACTTCAATCACAGACCTCCTTTTCAAGACCTTGCTCCGCAATGCCTCGATATCCTCCCCTTTCTCTTCCGGGCCTTCGACGAGATATTTGCAAGTTAAATGGCCTCTCGACATATCACATCTTATTTTCATAAGAATAAATTACAAACTTGCAACTACCCCCCATTCACTAACTTGAGTCAGAACTACAACCCCGATTCCCACAAGTGAACAATGTTTCAACACTGCCTCCCCGTTACAAGCTAATTCAAAGATATTTCACCCCAACCAAACACAAATCAGCCTCACATGCAAACAACCTCCCTAGCCCGCTCTGCTCTGAAGCTCGAATGTAAGACTCAATTCGGCCTTATGCAGCCAAGCATAGAACAACTGTTGTGGCGCATATTTTGCCTTGCGAGTCACCCTCCTGAATCGTGGGTTAAGCGAGGAGGATTCGAAAACGGGTTCTCGTGATGGGGTAAACCGGATTTTGTTGGCCGATTTTCAGCTGTTTTTGGGGTTGCTGCAGCCTGGATTTTGTTGATTCTTAAAATCTTCAGATATCTTCAAGTTTTGGACTCCATCTTCATTTAATTTCCAAGACATCAACTGTTGACTGTTTTTATTCCCATTTTTGGGCTTTATTCATCTTGATTCTACTCATCAATTGCGTGGCCTTGCGGTAATACCAGTACCGGACCTCGCTCAGCCTTGTTCCTGCTTGGGCCGTTCCACCCGAATGAAGTTATTGACTTGGTAGGTTTGTGTGTACTGTACTTTGAAGCCTTATCGATGGATTAGATGAAACCTCCCAGTCGTGTCGACCAGACTTTCTTATATCATGAATCAAACTAACATAATCATATAGACCCACTGGCCTGCAAGTAAATCTCAAATAATGACGTTTACTCGAGCCAGGATTGCCGCCACAGACGTCGAGCTGCAAGGACGACAAAACGATGGATCCATTCTATCAACACGAAGTCCACGAACTACCTGGTCACAACATCTGAAATCTCTAACTCCCAAACTCCGCCTACCACTCGCGATTCTTGCAGGAGCTGCCATCACAGCGGGAACTACCTACGCATTAGTCAAGCACGTCCAGCACCTTATCGCCAACGCGCAAGTTAGTTCCGACCCTTCTGTTTGGCGGAACAAGGCCCGGGATGACGGGTATGGAGCATGTTACAGTGGATGCAACAACTGCCATGATATGAGCTTCGCATACAATGCCTGTGAGAAGACGGCGAGAGCGATTGCTCCTGGGATAGATTGTAATGGAACTAATATGTGGAATTGCAAGTATTAGATCATCTTTGCCCACTTTGTTGAAGAAAAAAACTTCTAATCGAACAAATGCTAACTTCACTGGTCCCAGGGGCCAACCGTTATCCCACCGAATGCCTTGAGGCGTTGGGTGTGATCTACAAAGCAGAGGCATTGACGAGAAAGAAGCAGACATACCGGAACCAACTTGCAGTCATCATTTTGACAATCATCGCCGGCGTACTCGGAGCCATAATTGTCTACCGACTTTGGGGTCGATGGTTCCCCGCCCATCCAGCATCTCCAAGATGGCCATCCGCTCCCCCACCATATATAGCTTCAACTTTCCCCTCTCGACCCAAACCTCGCAGAAAATGGCCATTCTTCTGGCGAACCGCAGCAACTGCTTCTTTTCTCGGCCGTTCTCACGCCTACCCCTGCTGGGGATTCAGCTCCAACGCAGACCAATACTTCACACACACCAACAACACAATCTCCGGTGTCGTCCACGGCTGGACATCAAGTTGCCACTCCGTCAGCTACGTATGCGGATCAACCTGCACATCTTCCTGCTCTTCGGGTCCAAATGGTGGCGGAACTACAACAACATGTACGCCTGATATCTGCTACCGAGATGAAGAGGACGAGCCACCTATCTTCTTTGTCAACTGGACGCTGCCGAGGGTTCAGGAGTGTGGATTTAAGTTGGTGGATAATGTGGAGAGCGAAGTTAATCTGAGGATTGCGCATCCGTTGATAGAGCGGAATTGGAAGGTGAAGATCTCGGTTGATAGGTATAATTTGACTGATGTCACGGATCCGGCTGTTTTGTGTCTTTGGGATATTGGGAATCATTGAAGTGCGAGTAGATAGTTGCAGCTTCCTATGTATTTGAGGAATGTTTCTTGTAGAATCTCCTGTAAGATGAGCACAATTTGATACTCCTTCACCTCTTCTTCTTCACGCACTTCTCACCCTAACTTTCCCTTGGACTTCTTGGTGCCCCCCTTGACTTCCTGTAGCAGCTCCAAAATATCGACCAAGATATTGTAACCGGCCTTCAAATGCTTGATTCCTGAGTTTTGGGCATTACGGTGACTTTGTGTATCTGCTGCTCTCTCACTGCCAGGCTGCCATGTGTTCAGCATCGCTCGCCCTCACAAGATCTAGAAATAGGCGAGAAGCTCGTCATGCCCTGGATATCCTGACCCCTCTGATGGATGGACCCTTAAGTATATTGCACGTCCATCTGTCATAGTTCTCTCAAGACCCTTTTTTCCCCGGTCTACCGTCCATCATCCGTCTCGAATCTTGGTACGGCCCTTTCACGAGTATTTCTCGCATTCTCCACTAGGGCTACTACCCCTCGTCCTGTGCAATATATGGTACTGGATTTGATCGCGATCTTAAAGAAGCACGAGGCTCAAGAAGGACAATCTGGCGAGGGGGAGTAGTGGGAGAAATCAACCGCATCCATCTCCCTCGGCAGGCCGAAAAATGCGAAGTGAACAGCCCCCCGATCATTAAACGGCACAGGGTATCCAAACTCATCCAGTTCCACACCCACCTCCTGCCTATGTCTTGCTTCAAGATCCCAATATTGTTGAATCATTTGAGCGACCAATACACTATTCCACATCCCCTCTCGCCGCGGACATCGTAACAGCAACTCCATTGCCTTCTCTCGAAGAGAAAGGTCTGGACAGTTGATGCAAACGTAATAAAGCGGTCCAATCAATCCCATGTCGCTGCTGAATGTAAGCGGCGGCTTCCCATTCTTAGCATCCTGTTCCACGGCTGCAATCAACGGTCTCGACAAGTTGATGACGATCTCAAAGTCGTTCAAGCACTTCAAGAATGTCCTCGTATGTACTATTTTGGACACCTCTCTCATATCATCCGTGTCGGCGTGAAGGTTGGCTATGATTTTTGCTGTCGTGTGATGGATTTTCAAGAGTGCGGCGCCTTGCACTTCTCTGCTGGTGAGATATTTGCTTTTGGATACCATGAATTTCTCGTATGCAAGGTTCCAGCGGGATAACTGGGATGTGTATTTGTCTAGCATGGCGAGGCTCTCTGTGGGTTGTAAAACGACGGGTAGATCTTCGCTGCATATTAAGTCAGCATGTTTTTGGAAGAGAGAAATTAGTCTTGAGGCATCGTGCTGACGGAATTTGGAAATGCACAATACTTACTCCCACAAGTAGAATACCCCAAACAATCCATCCGCAGCCTGATTCAATGAATTCCTAGCCTCTTCTAGATATTTAAATTCCTCGGGAATTACATCATCTTTTCCAGTGACGGCCATCAGCTTTCTCGCAAACGCCGCCTTGTCTGCCGCACATCTTGTCTCAACGTAAATGATCGATTGCATTGACAACCTCGTGAGAAGCGGAGCGATACTTTCTTCAATGATACCATCCCTCCCAGATGATTTCATGTCTCGCAGAATCCTAAGCCCGCTTTCAAGATGGACCATAGCTGATTCGAACCATCCACGCAGGCTGTCAAAACAGACGAATAATATGCAAGACATGAGCGCCGTAAGTGGCTCCTCCTTCCCGCTAGAAAGAGACATTCTTAGTGCTGCAATGGCTTTCGCGTACTGGTTCAGTGCAAATTGAGCTTTTTCGTCCACCTCTGAGGGCTTTGAGGGAGCCAGCCTTTTACGGGAGAAGTCTTCATGTAAAGCTCCTAGAGCGATAACAGCGTGTCTCAGGGAAGGGTTTTGTGCTGAAGCAGCCAGTACAAGCTTTCCCCAGAATGAAGAATCATAGTACCCAGATAATTCCGCGGCAGTATTTCGAAGGAAAAAATCAAAGCCTCTGTTCTCCTCCTCGTTCCCGGACATGCGCACGACAATTCGTTGGATGGGGTCTGGAGAGGATTCAGGTGTTTGACTGTTTTTTGTCATGTCGCTACCATATCCATCGCAAACTCGTCCTGTTGTTGAACAGCGCTGACAATTCGGCTTGGTTTCGTCGCACTTGATCCTCCGAATTCTGGGAATTGTGTAAGTTCCATTTCCTTCCAGGAGAATTTGGGGAGACTTACTTGCAAGTTCCGCATCCTGTCTTGACTTTTGGTGCACGTCGTTTTTTACGCTCCGTGACCTGGTTTATCGCCATCGCAAGTCTCCAGTCGAGAATTGGAACATGTGGGAAGTAAGGGAGTTGAGGAAGAGAAGTGACGAATTGAGCTTTGAGGCACAATGCCGTTTGACATGCAGTGAGATTTTAGTCTGAAGCCCCCCTGGGCTTGTGCCTGGGTTGTTTTGACGTGCATTTACGCTGCAGGCGAGAAAGCTAGCAATAAACGAACAGGCCAATTAGAAGAAATATACTTGATGAGTAAGCAAAGATGGCAGGAACAACCGTGGTAGTCACTGTGCGCATCGTTTGTGCGCGGGCCAAATCATCAAAATCCTCACCAAAAATCGCAACTTTATGCTCTTATAAGTTAACAATTCTTAGATATTTTTGAATAAAATTGAGAAACTGACATATCCTAAGTAATGCAATTAATTCATATAACTCAGAATCTTTATATCATAGCTGTAGCGTGCTCTGGAAAACCCCCACCTAAAATTTGTTAGCGAATTTGAACATTCTTGAATAACATACTGTATTGTACACTTATAGATAAAGTTTTAGTGTAAAAGAGACTCTACTTGATAATTTTAATATATTTACAAGCTCTTATTTATGACGTCATATAAATTTGTTGTGTTACAAAGCGCTGAAGAGGGTGAGTTTTGGTGAGGATTCGGCTAAATTTAGGGGATGCGCACAGAATTCTGACAGCCACTGTTGGGAGGAGGATTGAACACGCCGGTGATATACTATAGGGCTATGGCTAACTAGAAAATCTCCATAAATACACTAAGTAGCGACTTTGGGCCCATAAGAAAAAGCGAGTATGGAGGAAATAATTGGTGAGAAGCTTCGCTGTAAGGGAGCAGAGCTAACTGAGACTGTTGATGACTTAACCTTTGGCAAGCACAACTCACAGCTTCGATACGAAGTCGAGAATCGCTTTTCTCTTATACAAGAGGGGCCTGGCCGACCCTATCGTTGGCGACACTGGCACTCCTGAGAACATTCACGAGTGAGAATATTTGTATGCGCTCTGCTTCATTCTCAACCCTCAATGAGTGCACTGCATCTCCTTATCGAAGTAAGTTCCATACCCTTTCTTTAATTCTGTATCACTCCGTCAAATTTGGCGAACCATAGAGAATTTTGCCATTCATTGCCCGAGAACGCCGCCAACGTCGACCACTCGAGAGGAACCATGTTGGAATTTTTCTTGTCAATGAATTAGCACCCTAGCTTGCCTTTTTGAATCATCGTTGGAACACACATTGACAGCATACCTTGTGCTCAAAAGTCCTTTGGAGTGCGATTCCACGGAAGATCTTCGTCTGCAACTTTGGAACAGAGGAAATAGTTCTTGTAGCATCCTTCGCCTGCCCGTGGAGGAATCGATACACTTTGCAATCGTAAACGACTTTCCATCAAGCCCTCAAGCACTTTTATGACGCAGTCTTCGTCCACGTCTGCCTTGTTACAATTGTAATAGATACAGCTGAAAACATATGGCAGAGTTACCGTGGGATGCCTCATTCTCGAAAGTTGGCTGTCCACAATCGGAATCTTGTTCTTGATTCTCAAGAGTTCTTGAAGGGCATCGAGGACTAATAGACCTGTGGCTCTTCTGCTCGCTTCAACCGCTCTCACAGTTCTTGGATCTAGTTGAGTAATGAAAAGTTTGACTCTTGGAATGGGGGTCCAATCTCCTGCCAAGAACAGAGCAGCTTCTTGGAACAGAATCTCGTGTCGAAGCTTGACCGCAATGGTGATCAGAGGTATAGCATGGTCCTTGATGTTGAATTGTCTCTCAAGAAGTGGTGGCAGTACCGACTTGGAAAATGCTGGTAGTGCACAGTAGTGATCCGCCACATCCGTCAGAGATCCCAGCTCAGTGACCGAAACAAGCTTGTATGGTTCTCCATGTATAGCGGACAGGAACTTGTGGAACAATCCGGTATGAGTATCTTTGTCACCCTTCAGGGCTTCAGCATGGTTATAGGAGGCCTGTAGAAGAGTAGTTAGAGTAAGTTTCGTAACTCTAGCGCTGAGCAGTGCTCCCTTTTTTTTGATATCACTAACCTGAATAGAGCTAGCAGCTTGCAAAGCCCACGAGCCCTCTTTGTCAACAACAGTGTCCCACTCATACTTGAATGAACCGACATTCGTGGCGTTTGAAAGTTGCTTATTGGGCGAGTCGAGGAATTTGAAGAAAAAAGCTGAGTTCATCTTTAATACGACTGAAGAGACATGGAATTCGGTGTCGAAGACACGGAGACGGACGTCAGGCTGGAGGCCGCGAACCTTGAAGATGATTGGAAACTTGGGGGTAGTTGACGACAGGTCACCTTGATTGCGATCAAGATCTGATCGCGTTGCTGGTGGTGAGGCTTGGAAGGAGGAGGAGATGACCTGTGGTTGACGTAGGTGGTGACTCGAGGTTGAAAGAAGATGTGGACGAAATATCGGGGGATTCTTGGCGGGAGATTAAGCGAAGGGAAATTCATCTACCCAGATAGTCCTCATTCACTCTCTGCAACCAATTCTCAGGAAGGTGAACTTCTGTTGAATTGTTGTAACTCATGATATGAATCGTGTACGCTGCTCGGATGAGTATCACGACTTGAGAGCAAGATGAGAAACACTAAAAAGCTATTCCAAATCCATTCCCCAAAACCTCAACAAGCTTCACATTCATGTTATGCGCTGATATATTATGGGCGATTCATTATAATAAAAAAATCAAGTAGCTATAAAAGGCATACGCTGAATGGATAGCCCGTGTTTTATTTTTCGACGGGAACCGCCGAAGCGTGAGTCGGGAGGCTGATAAGAAATTAATGTTTTAAAAAAAGGAGAGAGTCAAAACGTAGAGAAGATGCAAAAAGCAAGGGGAAACAGGGGGAACGCAAGGGGGGAGATAATAGGTTTTAGGAGGACGTGGAACTAGGCTACTGTAGACAAATGGAAGAATTACAAACCATGATATTTCCCGTGAGGCGACTCAGTGAGGGAGCCGGGTATTTCATTGGCATTCAGAGTCTTCTTTTGTGACTCGACTGAGTGAGAGATCTGCTGAAGTTAGCTCTACTTATCGAGTGAAGTGTTGCTTCGAAGATTCTTACCAATGAGCCAGCTGGGAGTCTTTTTTATTTCAGAGTTAGCTATTTCAATTCATCAATACATTAAGAAAATGATTAATAGTGGGGTAAAGAAGTCAGCAGCCTTGAGCCCGAGGGGGGACAGGTAGAACGGGATACATGGAGAAAACAGCAATTAAGGTGCACTGTTCAACCCCACTTCGATGCTTAAAAAGAAACAAGCTACACCAACCACATCAGGGAAGTTTGCAATTTTGACAGAGGATGTAGCATTTTGTATGGAAAAAGCCTAGGTCTATGTAATTCGGGTTGAACCACTCTAACTACGAGAGATAGCTCCCTATAAGTCACTAATCCTACCTCCATCCTGTACCATCAGACCTCGAGCTCTCCTCCCAGTCTGCACCACAGCTCGGCTATCAACCAGTCTAGGAAAATTGAAGAAAGCACCGCATTGCCGCCATCTTCCAGCGCTGTTGGCAAAGGGCAAGTCTCAATCAGACACCCCTACCCAATCTAAGTATATCTGCTCCCCAATGGCCTTGCCAATTGCAGGTCCTCAATACACCTACCAATCCAACTGAGTCGTATCCCACGGTAGATCTTCGTCACTGACCTCCCCACACAGAAAATAGTGAGAATGACTACCCTGTTCAGGACTGATAGAATCCCTAACCAACCTCAAGTTATTCACCATGAGTGGAGAAACATCGCCGAAGTAAGGAGTGAATGTGTAGATCCCAACATTTAGCTTGTGAACCTCGTAGTAGTACTGAGGCAGTGAGTTGTGTGCGGGGATATCCTCATACATCCTGTTCAGCAGGAGTCGGGCACTGGTGTTTCGGAGCGTGGTCGTCATGACATTGTTGTGTGCGGTGCCGATGGTCGCGAGGACTCCTTGTCGGGCTTTGGTAACGAGTGCTCGAAGTTTTGGATCGAGAGATGAGAGATCGGGGTCGATGTCCCAGCGTCCGCTCAGGTAGCATAGCAGTCCCTCACGAGATCGGCGTTGCGAAGCTGGCTGCCAATCTCCAGGCCAAGCACGGCGTGTTGAGCGATGTTGAGGGGTTTTCGGAGCATTGCATTTATCAAGACCCTTGAAAGGACTGGGAGTGCGCAGTAGTAATCCGCAAGTTGTGTCATGATATCAAGCTCATCCATCGAGTTGAAGGTGATAGGATTGTTGTGCATGACGCATAGCAGAGATTTGCTCTTTTTTTCTGCCTCGGTATGGACCATAGTCTTGGCAGCTGAATTTCTGGAGAATATTAGCGCGCTCAATTTTGTGCTGCAATGCCTTTTGGATTATACTGACTTTGAGAGCGCTGGAATCGACGAGGGTCCAGCTTCAATCTGCTTCAACGATCGTAACCCAGTAGTAGACGAACTCATCTGCAGGAACGGTGGCTGGTCTGGCTTTGTCGGGAGAGTCGAGAAACTTGAGAAAGAACTTCGAATGCTGCTTCAGAAATACTGAATAAGCTGTAAAGTATGTGCCAAGTACCTCAAGATGAACGTCTTCTTTCATGCCAGGCTTGCGAAATGCCGTGAACGACATTGTGAGGCTGAGTCGAGAGGCTGTGGTAATAGCCGTTGCTGAATTTGACAGGTTTGAAATATGTTGTAACGGCAATCTGCTCCCGCGATTCGAGAAAGAAAAGGAAGTAGGCGGCGCGCTAGCGTTCCTCCCAGGCCAACACGTGCTTGATGACCACCTTGTGCTTGTCGCGCAGGGCCTCGTTTTATTCACTCAACAAACATGAAAATACGATCCGAGTATTGTAAAATATTTCAATCAGCACAAATCTCTCGAGGAGCTCTTGGTGAGGAACCTGTGCACCACACATATGCCCCGCATCTTACCCCAGCCCCAATTTCGCTTAATATCGGGGAGTAAACAATCAATCAAGCACAACCTCACGCACAACCTCACGGTAGAATTTTGCTAGGAAATAAGTCGTCAAGTACTCACCAAACTTAAAGGCCGAAGATGAAACTGTGAGGAGATGATTCTGTGTAGATTTGATATTGCTCGGATTCGAATTTCATGTTCTATTACACGACCTTCGAGGAGGATGTCGTGGGATTCACTCGTGTCTAGACAAGCTAGCCCAAGAAAATCATCCTTTAACTGGCAACTCAAGACTTGAGATAAAACAGCAAATAGTTCTCTCTAGTTAGATTCTAGTCAGAGTTCAATGTATCGGCTTGCCCACTGCAGAAGGGTTAAAGCTTGGCTGGACTTGAGGGTCAAATCTAAAACAGATCTGTCGGGGAATGTTTCTGTATCAAACCACCATATACAAACACAAAAGCGCAGATTCATGTTCGTGCAGTTATTCATTTATCTCTCAGTAACTCTCCAGTATGGGACACACGCCAACCATCATCCAAGATATCCTAGCAACAGACCCAGATCCAGCTTTCCAAGTTCAACACCACAGATATTCAGGTCCATGCTACCCAATGCCTCAGATTACCCAGCAGGCAGCATCTAATACCGGGGCTCCTCAGTGACGTCCCTGATCAAGTAATTAGCTAATATCTGTGCCAGTTTCTAGGATAACAAAACTTACCAAGGCAAATCAACATCCTCAATCTCAACGCAGAGGAAGGAATCTTGGTAAACATCTTCACCCGCAATAGCGTGGGCACCAGTGAGCATGAGGTTGTTCTTGAACAGCGGCTTCAAGATGTTCTCGATTTCGCGAGCTTGGGGGTGGCCATTGGCAGTGATGGCTGCATAAATGGTTCTGAAGAATTTCGGAAGCAAGATCCGGCCATTGATAATGAAGCCGGACGCACCGCGGAACAGCAAGCCACCAACGGCATGCTCCCAGGTAGCTCCATCCATGACACGGACCGGATGAGCGTTGGCTACCAGAACCAAAGCCTCCTGGGCCTTGGATACGCGGGCGCAAAGCTGGTTGTATGCTAGCTTCGCAGAGTGGAGGATAGCGGGATCTTCCAGGCTGGTGTAGCGAGGGCTGACCCACGGATTGATGAGGTAGACCAGACATTCGCGGAAGAGTTCCTCATTGCGCATCTTTGCAGCGATGACGATGACCTTGCTAGCGGATCCAGGTAAAGTTCGGACAAACGAGCCGCTTTTGCGGACAGCAGCGAAGACGGTGGCTGAGACGGCGGGCATTGCCATGTAATAGTCGCCATGGTTAGCCAAGGTCTGAAGCTCTACCGTGCTTTCGACCGCATAGGGACGATTGTAAATGGCGCAGAGGAAGGCGTGGAAACCCTTCCCCGCTGCTCGCTTGTCGCCGCTGAATCCTGAGAGATTTTCCTCTACACCTGGCTATTGAGCAGTTAGTCATCTGAGTAATAGCGGATATCGAATGGTATGGAAACGTACCTCCATAGTGTGGTCGCTGACTAGACTCCATTCCGGTCCATTGCCATCAAGCTTTGTGACCCAAGAGTACCGGTACTTGCCAGTGAAGGTCGTCGGCTTGTCAGGAGAGTCGAGGAACTTTCGGAAGTAGGTGGAGTGTAGCTTAAGAGCTGAGGAATGGACGAGAAAGGTCTGGTCAAAGACCTGAAGCTGGGTGTCGGGCTCCATGCCTTCGATCTTGAAGAGGATAGGAGTCTGTTGAGATTGGAAGTTAGTAAACAGACCTAGTATCGTAAAGCAGGCGGAAGCACTTACAGGCAGGGTCTCTGGGGCAGTGACCATCAACTGGTTTGGAGTAGCCATTGCGATGTTTTGGTTTTGTTTTTGGTTGTTGTAGTTTGCGGGTTGTGGGTTCTGGGTTGAACAAAAGTTTCGACTTGCGACCTCTAGATATGCGAGTGAGCTCTGCCCCCTGTCCATATGTCTGCCTCTATCCTAGCAAATTTGCCGATATCGACTATAAAGAAACCTTGAAATACGTCATCGGACTCAATGACAAGGCCGAAGCACGTTTTCACGCCCCCGGGCGCACCGTCGCCCCGCATAATACACGTTGATAGTGGTGAATCAGGGGGCAGATTTGTCGAAGAGCTATGAGCCATTGCCTCATGCAGGCTTAAGAGACAAGGATTAGGTATGATTTAGATATTCTGATGTGTTATATTGAACCGTAACGATGGTGGCAAGTCTAAAGGGGCCGTTCTATAAAGATACACTACATACTGCGACATCCAGTGGTGCCAGTTAATGACAACTTTTGGCATCGCAGCTTCGACGATTGAGGCATCTTCAAATGGCAAAGGAAATATATGGGGTTTAAAGAATTAAGAACACAACTTGTTGATTGATGAAACTGATTGTATCGTGTATGATTGCCACTAAGCAAACAGTGGACATAGAAGTGGACAGCGGATTGCTGATGAGGTGTTGAAACCAATGTTTGAAGTCAAATTATTAAGCGAGACTCCCGTAACTCATTGTCCTCTGCCAAATTCTGACTTTACAAACCCCATTAGGAGTCCAATTCTAGTAGACAATCTCCGGTATTCTAAATGCCCGCATCCCGGCGCAGAGAGCATCCGAAGCAACAGATCCTTGGTGCACCCCCTACTTTCCTTTTTGCTCTAGTCCAGCATGCGGCGCCACCGCGAAAGGCAGATCCTCGTCTGATATTTCCAGGGAAAGGAAGCAATCTTCGTAAAGTCCAGGATCGCCCGCTCTGCGGCCAGATTGATCAATGGCAAGCTTGTTTGTGTCGATAAGTGGGCCAACGAAGGCCTGGTAGCGGCCATCTAGGTACTTATCGTAATTCCACAGCTCCCGAAAGTAACGTGGAAATATGGTCCTACCTGTGACAGCGTCGCTACAACGGGGCATGATGTCGATAGATATCTGTCTCATCTCTCTTTCGTTCTTTGTACACTCTTTGCGGATTGAGGGTATAGAGTCAAAGGTATCCAAGAGCTGTTTCCGTACTGTTTCGATTTTACCCTCCATCTTCTTGTGAGCAGCAATCGCCAGTTTCTTGACCTCACACCCATTCGTCATTGCCATGAACCTGGGATTGTGAAAAGGATTGATGGCATGAATCATGCATTCTCGATACAAGACAGCATGACGGAGAATACAGGCCATCTCCAGAAGTGGATGAGAATTGAGTGGTATCTCCTCTACAACATTGGGGCTTTTGAGAAGGACATCTAGCAGGGACATCGATAATGCAGCGTGGGCACCGATATTCCTGGAAAGACAATATAGCTGTTTCAACTCGAGGATATCGGCGAGATTGTACGGCTGTTCGTGAATGGCACATAGAAGCTTCCCGAAAGCGTTGGTTTGGCTTTGTGTGTACGCGTTGTGAGACTCGATGTCGAGACCATTGTCTACCTCCTATAGACCTCGAGTCAATGAAGAGTTCGGCCTGCGCGACGAAAGGCCACTCACCGCTCCAGACCAGACTAACTTCCACTTATCCTTGTCGGACAGGGTGACGAATGCGTATTTTATAGGATTTTCAGCCGGGATTGGTGTTCCAGGACGTGTGAATTGATCTCTGAAGTAGGCAGATCTAGCCTTCAGGGCCTCTGACTGTACATGAAAGGTTTGCCCAAAGACTTCGAGGCTGGTATCAAGCAGCTTATCGGTCAGGGGGATTGGAATCGGCTTGCCCGTCGGCGAGGAGGGAGAATGGCGCTGGGATGCCTCCATCCTGGCCTAATACACATCTGGTTAGATATCAAGGCTTGCAGGACCGAGACCCTAAGTACTCACTACAGATGTAGATTTAAATATTCTTTCGTTGATGGTGATGGTGATGGTGATGGCGATGGTGATGTTGTTACAAGCCAGATGGTTATTACTCATTCACCTTTGGCAAGGAAGTTAAAGTGAAGAAGGTTCGTTCCCGTCGTTCTGACCTTCCCTAGCTTAATTTGAAAAGTGACTTCAGCTCCTGCCAATTCCATGTGCCCTTCCTCGACTGATCACGTCTGGTAGGAGGTTCTGAGTTGTGGTTAAGGGAGCCACATATCTGAAGCTATCCATACTCCGAACCCTGGCGTTCCAAACATCGCCATCGGACACTCACCATCTCATTGACTCGGCTCAACTCATCACGACCGAGTCGACCAACTACTCCTGCCATATTCTAATTCTCAACTTCAAGATTGTCCCACTGGGCTTTAAAGAGTCCCGTGATTTTGTTGTTACGGCCATACTTCCTCATCGTCGTGGAAAGCGAACCTTCTCCCACACAACCAATGCAAGCATGCCTACAAGACGATGTCATCCATGGTTGAATTCCAAGGAAATCCTTCAATAAAGATTGTCAAGTTTACCTCACCAAGCTTGATTGCAGATGTATGCCTCAAGATTTTCGACACGGGGTATCATGTCAAAAGTATACTCCTGAAGATACACAGTGCCTTCTTTCACAAGTTTCTCGACTCCCGCGACAAGATGGACTCGAGTAGGGCTTGCGAGGATTTCAAGAACAGTGCTGTTCAAGTATGAGTGGGTAACAGAAGTTGATGAGTCAGGACAGTCTTGGTATTTAGTTTGTGCGTCAAGCAAGGTACGTCTTACGGTCATTTTCAAATGCCAACACCTACCAGTTGAGTCCGATTCTGTCGACTATTTCTTGAGCGCTAGTTTGTTTCCATATGCTAACCCAGACCCAGATTGACCAAGGTGGTGCGCTTGAATTCAACGGCGACAAAGGCTTGGACACCAAGTGCTTTTGAATACTTCTCCAAGCAGTATACAACGAGCCTTATGAGATCGCTGATAATGATGTACTCTGTCTACTGGTTGATCTGGCGGATTACATTGTGTTTTGCGTATTGTGTCCCGCACTCTGGATGCTACAATTGGACGGCGCAGTTTCAACTACAGCCTTCTCAATTCAGACCCGTGCAAGATGCTCAGAGTTGCGACGCAGCTGAGGCACCGAGAGATGTTCAACAAATGCCTCATCCTCACTCTGTGGCCATTCTCAGCCCCAGATTTCACAAGCTGGAAGATCTCAAACATCGAAAGCTGGCCGAAAACGCCTACGCCAAAGTTGGCCTTCGAGTGGGCAATGCTCAAAAGGCGCTGCTCAGCCAAATGGACACTCATCGAAGGTCGAATCCAAGGCCGAAGCAGGAGATGCAAGATGACATCGACAACGCCATTTCCATGTCTCGTACTGGTGCAACTCCAGCAAGCCCTCTGCTTCTGCCAGCCTACTACAGAGCTCTCTGGTGTTTCGAATCTCAATTTTTCCCTAAGATATATCCCTTCAGAGCAGCCACCTCTGTGACCATGAAGAACTGTCTCACTTTCAATACGAGCTATGTATCTGGGTCTGGGTGTCTCAAGGATTGCTTCCTGTGCGGGGAGGTTCGGGATGAAGAGCTCCCATGGACCGCTGCTGAGATAGATTAGTAGAGGATTGACGACGGGACTGGTTAGAACATTTGCTGCTATGTTTTACCAGTTGATTGGGGCAATGGGGAATAGTTCTGCACACCTTGAGGGCTGAAGGAATAATCAAACAGCACGAGCTATTGGCGATTGAGATGCAATGTATAAAGTACATACATGGCTTTCCTCGGAACAGCGACATATATAATGCTATTTCCCGTACAAGACAAATCTCACGTGCCATCTACACAGAGCGCTCCACAAAACTGCTTGTTGGATGCCGATGCCAAACGTTGGGAAAACATTGCGGACAGAAATCAAAGTTCGAGCAATCTTGGCACTTGAACCGTAGATCGTGATAGTAAAACTTCTTCTTGTCAGCAAGCCTTCTCCACTCGAGAGCAATCACCGACCTTTTTGTCGCATCCGTCACAGCGCCAATCCCAATCTTCCACTACCCGTACGAGTGGCGGGGGTGTTGGAGACGTTGGAGGTGGAGATTTGGTTGGATTGCTAGAAGTCCTATAGGGACGGCCTGGATAAGTACTTCCTAACAGCGCAGGGGTGTAGGGGCTGGTTTGTGAAGATGAAGATGGCGGGTAACCTGATGTAGCGTGGTAAGATTCCTGGAGAATAGGCGTGATAGGTTTGATGTTTGAATCGGGAGATTGGCTATAGTTCGGCCTAGGACGGTAAGTATCGTCTTCCGAGGAGTTATCGGAAAACCACTACTTGAATCAGCGCTGCCAAAGGTTATCCAGGAAGGAACATACCGCTGAGATTATACCCGTCACATCCTTCTCAGCCTGCGATTTCGAAACCGGTTCAAACTCCCTCCACTCCTCGCCCTTCTCCTTCTTCTGCGCCTCGGCCACTTTTTCAATCATCCGCCTCTCTTCTTCTATCTTTCTTTCCCACGCCCTTCTCTCCTCCTCGGCTTTCTCTTTCCTCTTCACCTCCACCTCCACCAATTTTTCCATCTTTCTTCCCTCCTCTTCCATTTTACTTCTTTCTTCCTGCGTCAGTGAAGATCGCTGGGCTGATTCTCGCATGTGTAACTCCTCTGCCATCTTTCTCTCCCACGCTCTCATCGCCTCAGCTTGCTGCTTCGCCCTCGCCTCCGCCTCAAACAGATCTTGCATCCTCCTCCTCTCTTCCTCCCTCTGGATTTTCTCGTCCTGCTTGAGTGATATCCGCTGGGCCGATTCGCGCATATACATTTTCGGTTCCACTACGGGTTGTTTGAGCATGTCCAAGGAGAAATATGGACTGCGCCTCATGTTTTCTAGAGTCTCCTTTTGCGTGTTTGAGGGGCTAGTTTTGCTTGGTTTCTGAGCTGTTCTCGAGTGTTCTTGTTCCATGAACGGTCTACTGATTCCTTCAGATTGCCGGATGGGTGTCAACGTGAGAGTAGCTTCATAATTCTCATTCCCGTTCATCCCACCAAATCCTTTCAAATTAAACTGCATGGGATGTTGGCTCGTCGCACTCTGAAAAGTGGAAACCCCAGCTGATCCCCCAGAGCTGGACAACCCAACAGGTTGTCTTGGAGTTTGACTTGTGTGAGTGTGGCTCGTGGGAGGAGATGGGAGTTGATACATCCAACAAGTCGTCATGAACATGAACATATGCTGTACTTGCTTAAGCCGATCCTGATGCTTCACGATCTTCTTCTCATCGCGAAAAGCGTATTTGAGCCTTGTTGATAATCGGGCTTTTTCGATCCAGAGGGTATCATTTCGTCGATGTCTTTGAGAATGTTTCTACACTATTTCATCATCTGATCAGTCTTGTTTCAACTGGTTGAAACTCGTAATCTGTCAATATATATATTTTTCTTGTTCCCTTTTTTTCTCTCTAAAGAAAAGTATTTAAAGTACCTGCTCAACAAGCGCCGTAGCATCCTGCTCAAACTTCCTCGGAAACTGCCCTCCTCCTGTTCCATCGACACTCTTGGCGAATACATCGACCAGACCGGCACAGAGAGTTATCTGGCCTGCGATTTCTATCATTTGTTTTGGCGCTGAGTTGAAGGCTTTGTATCGGTCTGTAAGGGTGCTGGCGAGTTTGTTGGCGGCTTCTATGAGTGCTACGGCGCCGACTACAATTGAGAATGGATCCATTGTTGAACTTGAGGAATCTTAAGGTTGGAATATGAAGAGTACTGGGTGTAAATGAAGCTTTGAAAGAAGCGGGTGTCAAGAGATATATCTCCGTCACGCTTCATGTGCTTGAAGATGCTAGGCTCTGCCGCAGCTCACAGGATCTGACGTGCATCACAGCTGACCACCAATCGAATTGCTTCGGGGACCTTTCCACTTTGGGACACTTAGAGCACTTACTGCTTGCTTCACTATTACTGCGACTAAGTTTTGTAAGTATTTCTTTTGGTTTAGTTGCAGTGTGTCATTATGTCAGCTATGAAGCCTATATTCTGAATTATCAGATGCCTTGCCCATGAGAACTAGAAATAAGGCAAAGCAGTATCCCCGCCCCAATTTGTCAGAACAATTTTTTAGCCCGATAAGCCAGTGAGAATGCTGATATGGGTAGGGATTGGTAGCACATTGAAGTACCTAGGTATACAAAGGGAAAATATTCCCCATTTCAGAAATTGCTGCTCAGTGGATTAATTTTTTCCGCATTTGGTCTGGGTGATCTGGGTACAACAAGGAAATAAATGAAAGTCAAAAGCAGGACTGGGCCAGACGAACCGTGCAAGGGGAGTATGGAAGGAAAGTAATTGTAAAGACCCGAAAAGCCTGAGGCTCAGTCAGTTAATCCCTGCGTTGCAAGACAGTGTACTGTAGACTGATGGAATCTGTCTCTATTAGATAGAGATTGTGAAAGGTGCTGAATTTGGCGAATGGTTTTATGGCCGGGGAATTGATAGTGTACCGGGATAGTGATGTTCCTCTTAGCGGCGAAGGGCCACGTTGGTTTAGCTTGCAATTGAATCGAATATTGATCAAAGGTCAACAAGTCTGTGGACAAGGTCCGGGATCGCATGCGGAGTCGAGGGAGTTATGGGAATCCACGAGCGGACGGGAAAGTTGAAAATTCGCCAATACTGTTCCAGGTTAGCACCCCCATTTGTTTGTATATCCACCCCTCCTTGACAGCCTTCATCTGCGAGGCTTCGTTGGCTTCTGACTTCCACGAACCGATTTGAATCGCAAGGCAGACGCTGTAGGGAATGCTGCTTGAATGAGTGGGTGCGCTGCCGGATGTGCGTTATCCTAACGGGAATCTGGATTCAAGAATCACTTCCGGGGAACCGATGAAAATGTATCTCATAGGAAAGAGGGGTTCCTGGACCTGGCTTCTCCAGCTCACTTGAGCCGCATTTTGCCCTCCGGTACCAAGCCTCGCACATTTTCAATTCAATGTCCAGCATATGTCCGGCCCGTATCTGTGCTCCGACGAGATGCTCTAACGCCACAACTCTTCAGAAGGCCAGTGTATCAATCTTCGGCTCACTGCTATCGGAATAGTAGTCTGACTCCTCGAACAAAAAGGTCACCCTGGAGTGCGTAGGAGGAGTTTCGAAGAGCCGTTTTCAATCCCGAATGCGCATTGTATCACATAAATATCAGTCGAATTGTGGAATGTTGTCGAATTGTGATCACACCAGACAAGTGGCTATCTCAGCAAATGCCTCCAGCCTATCCCTTCGCCCAGATGCAAATCTTCCCAATCCCATGTCATCCCAGCCCGAAAACCGCAAATCTGTATGCCCATTAGCACCCCGCCTTCCTCGGTGCGCCGCAGTTGTGTATCGTACCAAAACGCCTCGATGATGCATTTATCTTTGCGAGCTTCCACTCCAGACGTTCTTGAGGAGACCATCACGTTGTGCCAATCGGTTCAGGGAATCGTCGCTCTCGCCCATGGCGCGCACAAATCCGCAGAGTGCGTACACTTGGGACTCTCCGGTGAAACGGCCGTTCTCATCAACCTTTCCGACCGAGATTTGGACAGAGGCGTGATCCTTTGCTTTGATGATTCGGTTGGTGGCGCTGCACTTTCGTGGGACGTAACTGCGAGTTGCAATTAGTACATATTCTCCAACGGTCGCTATTTTCTCGAAGGACCTGTGTGAGGGTTTGCTAGGTGCTGTGCAGGCGATTGCGAGGAGGACGAGCGAGGACCAGCGATGCGGTCTGGTGGAATCGGCGCAGACTTACAGGTCAACGAGTTCTCCCTTGTCGTTCTCCATTTTGACGGTAGTTGGATGTAAGGTTCGGAGTGAGGTGCAGTTGTTGTGTGAAGGTCGTCGTCGGCGCGAAATAGTCAAGATCAAACCTGTAAATTTACGGTGCGCACTAAGCTTTAAGCGAGCGGGATCATCGGCCGCACCCTCTCGAGGATCACATGATATGGCGCTGAATTAAGCTTCGCGCTAGTCGATCGCGACTCAGGATCAACAACACAAGGACATCACGATCCTGTACGAAAGAACAATCCTCGTCTGCCGGTCTGCCCTTCTTTCTTTTCTTCCGCAAGTCCTCCTTCCTCGGATATGAACGCCCGCTATATCGATCCTGTCGTGCCTTCCACTCTTCTCGAATTGCGCTCGGCGCAAAGCCTGTCCAGTCGCCACCAAAATGGCTAACGTCTACATTCTCTCCAGCTCTCCGCCAGCTCGGCACTTGTCAATATACGATATGCCTTCATCCTCGCCGCTACCATCAGTCAACGAGATACTGAAGAAGAAACCCCAGACCCTGCGAGCGGGAAGTCGCACGGCCCCAATTCCTCAAAATGCGACGGCAACATTCGCGAGTGCAGCGACTCTTTTTCAGAAGACAGCGTCGAAGGACCTTGATGCAGATCCGTTTGGGGACCTTGCTAAGCCTGCGAAATCCAAGGCGCGGAAAGTAGTTGCGAAGAAAGTTGACAATGGGGAGAAAGTGGTAAAGTCGAGGGAAGCCGCTACAAAGAAGGATGATACAGTAGTTGGAGAGAAGGAGGTGAAGAAACCCCGGAAGCCAAGAGTGAAGAAGGTGGATGATATTGTGGGGGGAGAAACCGTTACGAAGGTACCTGTTCAGCGCAAACCACGAGCGAAGAAACCCGACAATGAAGCTGGGGATGAAGGAGCTCCAGTGGAGAAGCGAGTGCGAAAGAAAAAGGTCAAGAAGGACACAGAGTCTCAAACCAAGCTCCCCAAAGGCAAAGTAACAAAGGCTTCGACAGCAATTCTTCCGAAGGCGGTGGCATCCAAGAGTATTCCAGACCCCTTCGAAGACCCACTAGATTATGGACTCGTTGAAGCGGTTAGCAGGAAAATGACTTGGACTCCACCCCCAATGTCGCGCAAAAAGAATGTTTCAACACCGATAGATGTCGGACTTCTTGATGGGAGCATATCAGCTGGCTCGCTGTTGTCGGGAGAGAAAAGTAAAGGGTTTATGGATTTACTTGGCAGTTATGGTTTCACCAAAGCCGAAAGCAACGCCACGAAAACCACAATTGCCGTGGAGGGTATTCGGAAGAGGAAACTGATTGAACTGGTCAAGACAAGTGTGGCTACGGCTGCGGCCGTATCTCCCGAGAAGGCACCCAAGAAGAAACCAAGAACCCTCACGGATTTGGCAACTTCTGCTTATGCTGAGGAGGAAGACTTGCCCCCGGCAGATCCTGCACCTTTACTACAATATTTCTCTCTGCAGACTACAGAACTGACAACATCCGATGGCCTCAAGATTCCCCCAAAATCGCGGTCCAAAAGTCCTGTCAAAAGAGGGGCAAAAGCGAAGAAAGGCAGTGCGCAAGCTCCGATTCTCCTCTCACCCGAATCTGCGATGAAGCAGGTCAGAAGACAAGATTTTGTGTTTGGAACGTCAAGCCAACTCGCAAGAGAGGATTCCCCGACTTTGCTTCGTGACCTGCATGAGGCAATGCAAGCTTCTAATGAGGCAGACGACGATCCATTCGCAGACATCTTGGTCGAATCCGTGTCCCAGTCCCTATCTAGTCGAGGCAAGTCATCTGTATCAACAAAACGGAATCTCTGGTCTGCTGCGTCGCGTGATGTCGAAGAAGATTTACAAAACGTTGAGATGGTCGATTTAGTAAACACTCCGGTAACTTCGAAGACTGCAGCCACACAGGCCATCCTGGATCCCAAAACATCCATGCTCGACGACGACGACGAAGACTTTTGGCATGATGTTGAAGAGTTGAGTCAGTCTTTGGCCCAAAAGTCACAGCCCGTCGAAGCCCTATCACAAGCCGGTCCTGGGGACACTTCAACTGCAAAGTCATCACCAAATCGCACCAAGAGAGTAGTAGTGGAAGCGGCATCTCCAAACTCCACCTTGCCAAAATCAACCCAACCTCCCACAGCCAGTCAAACTTCAAGCAAGCCCGTGAAGAAATCAGCGAAGACAAAGGACCTGGTCAAACCTGACTTTTCTTCCTATACGACGGCGCAACTGGTCAAGGAAATTGCATCCTACCGATTCAAGCCTGTCAAGAGTCGAAATCAAATGATCCTTCTGCTAGAGAAGTGCTGGGAGGGAAAGAACAGGACTGCTTTGGCTGCGCTTGGAACAAACATTGCCCCTGTTCCACGTGCTGAGAGCTCGAAATCTGCTGCGCTAACACAAAGTCAAACGGAAGCATCCCCCGAACGACCTCGCGGAAGGCCAAGGAAAGATAGCACAACCACATCGCTACCAAAGCCGAAGACAAAAACAGTACGGAAGAAGACATTGGACACTGTGGTGTATTTGGAGATGGATAGTGATACGCCTCTATCACAGATTCGGACACCCAAGAAATCACAGAAAAAAGCGAAACAGCTTCCGGAAGATATATTCGACTCCGAACCCATTCTCACACCATCACCACCGCGGCGGAGGACGTCCCCAAAGAAGACTAAAGCCCTGACCTTAAAGATTTCAAGCTCACTCAGCGACACCAGCCTCGAACTATCCGCGACCTCGTCTCAGAGACTGCTGTTCAAACATATAAATTCTGCGGTGACTAATGCACCACCGGCCAAGGACTCTTCGAATCCTAGCTGGCATGAGAAAATCCTCTTATATGATCCAGTCATTCTTGAGGACTTGACCGTTTGGCTGAATACTGGCGCGTTGGAGAAAGCGGGCTGGGATGGAGAAGTGGATCCCAAAGAGGTCAAGAAGTGGTGTGAGAGCAAGAGCATTTGCTGCCTGTGGAGGGAAAATTTGAGGGGTGGAACCAGAAATCGCTATTGATGACTGACTCGATGAATGTATGCATATGCCTGGCCTCTGGCTTGTACAGTCTTGAATACGAATGTTTGATTCTCCATCCCCTTGCCCACGTCCTCAACTTCCCGTAGCCGATAGCGCCGACCCCATCTGTGCAAGGCACACTCAACCTTGCATTTATTGTTTTTGTCTGCGCTTTTCGCTCTGTTTTTGGACCTGTGGTGCTAAATAATCCCAGCGACTGCCGAAAGATTTGGGAAGCATCTTTGAGTTCCCATGCCTCGATTTCTTCGTCTTGCCTCGAGGGCATGCATTGTTTGCAATGGCAGCACGTTTGGCTTGGATTTTTGAGAGTTCCTCATATTTTTTGACTTGTCCGATTCAATCTCCTTGCCAGCTGCCAGGCATCGCTTTCATCCTGTCTTCGACGGAAGGCGCCTCGACCCATTTCCAGAAATCTACTGCCAACCCGGCTGAAACGTAGAGATCTTCAAACTCAATGTAGAAGTCATCTGCGGTCTCTCCGATCCAGAGTGAGACCAGCTCGAAGCGGCATTCATTTGCGGGATTGTCAGTCGCCTCGATATTTCCCCGGAACGTCCACCTCGTCTCGTGATTATCGTGCATTTCGTTTTCGATTCGTCCGTATTCCACGAGATCCACGCCTGCTTGGCTGAGAAGTTCTAGCCACCTCTCAATATAAAATTTCTCAGTCGGCTGTGTCTCGAACATTCTCAGTAGATAGCACAATGGTGTGAATCCCTCTGGTGTGGTTATGTGTAAGTCTGCGCCTCTGTGGATTAGGGTAACGAAGAGACTCTCTAAGCACTGATAGGAAGGAAGGTCTCTTCGACGAGCCAATGTCCAGGCGAAAAGAAGGGCATGTAGAAGGCAACCACCGTTCGTCGAAAAACCGGCAAGTGTCTGGAAGGACCGTTCCGTTACCAAGCGGTAAACCAGTTCAGGCATGTTTGCCGTAAAGTTGACAGCTAGGTAGCGAATCATGTCAAGAAAATATTCCTCCGTCGCAGTTTGTAAATCCCACTCGCTGTCCTGAACAAGCCAGCCGAAGAATGGGGTTGGGCCCGTGTAACTATGGAATGCTGTTCGAGAGTATTGATCTTCGAGCATGAGATCGGCTCCAGACGTCACCAGAGCCTTGACTGTTGCTTCAAAATCCTGAACCATTGGCCCGTCAGAGCCAGACTGGCAATATCCCGTATTTAAACCTTGTCTCCCATTCTCTATCAAGAGATGCCCTGTGTTGAGAAGAAGATGCAGGGGGGTACTGTTGTAAATTAGAATCATGAAGAGTGCGTGTGGTGTTAAAGTCTGGGAAGTTACGAGTAAGCAGGCCAACCACGAAAAACCGCTCTGGTTGGGATGTCGTTAATATCCATAAAAAATCCTTCGCCTAATCTAGCGTAGTCTACAACTCGAGACAACTCTCCGTACCAAAATGTTCGCAAATTGGCATCAGCTCCTTGCTCCAGAAGGAAATTGCAGACCCGAGAGTGAGCATATAGAGCGGCATACTAGAATCGAAAGTCAGTGAAAGTCTGGAGACATTCACGAGTTTACTATTTGTTGAGCTTACATGGAGCGGAGTCCTCCCGTCCGGATCGATTTCAAACGGTGATGCTTGTCCGCTGGCAAATAACTGCTGCAAGGCAACTACATTTCCATGCATGCAATAATCAAAAACCTTTGCATCATAGGATACCGTTCTGTACGAGCGAAAACTCTGATCCCAACCTTGTCGAGATTTCATCATCCTCAACTCAAATCTCCGGGCGTAAATCCATCTTGGTAGACCAAATGACACTGAAGTTGTCATATTGTGTTCATCCGCAGAGAGAACAATGGAGAGCAGGCCCGAGAAGAATTTTCGTCCATCCTTCTTTCCCCTGCTTTGCTGCTGGGGTTTCCAACGTCGACGAATGACGTTTGGCTTCTCAGGGGTGACATCAAAATCTGTATCTTCGCGCCCTTTTACATTATCTGCTACATCAACACCTTCAATAGTCCCCTGTGAATATATCCCACTTATTTTTGGGGATGTCATTACCAAGGTCCGTATCTGCACTACTTCCCTCTCAATAATGCTGTGGGTTTGCTCATGGCTCCTCCGCAAATTCAGAACATCCCTTTCAAGACTTTCCCACCTTTGGCTCTGCGTGGCTTGGTAGTAAATCTGATTCGCAAGCTGCATCGTGGTCTTCGCGCTTTCAATCTTCTTCCGGAAACTACATCACGACAAATCAACAACTCGCTCTCGACATTGCCGACTCTGTTAGCACTTACTCATCCATCTCTCCCTTCTTCATCGCCACCCTCAAACTTCCCCTTAGCTTCCCTTTCCCAGGCCCTTCCTCCAAGCCTCCCATCAGGCTCACCAGCCCATCAACCGCCACCTTACACAACCTCCAACTCCTCATAACCGCTCCCTTAACCCTCGGATCTAGGAAAAGCTGTTCCTGCATGCTGCGATCCACATCCTCAAGCACCATACTCAACGTCTCGAGCTCCTCGATTGCGAAGAGGATATCGGCGGGTGCGGATTGCATCAAGCTGTGGAAGCTTTTGAGCTTGTGGATTGTTTCTGCAACTTGGATTGCGAGGGAGACGACGGCGAAGCCGCTGGCGACTGTGCCTAGTATTTCGGCCATTGTCTTGACGATGGGAGAGCAAAATTTGGCATGGGAATGGATGATGGGAGGGAGGAAGTACAGTGAGGGGATGGGGGCGAGGTGTGTTGGTAAAGTACTTGTGGTGGCTTGGCTCAGCCTTGCGAGAAGCCTGTCTGTTGTCACGATGCAGGGATTGACGCCACTGATCTTGGAGATTGGCTGCTTGGTAGGTAGGCATCACAAATGTGTCACAAGACGCGGTACTTTTCGCGGAATTGAAATGCGTTTGGTGCAGACTAGAATACAGAAGCTTCTTGTGATCGTCAGGAAGCTTAACAGCCTGCACCATCTCTCGCGCCAATCGAAGCTTTCCAAACTGAATTGCATAGCTAGGGAGAAATACATGTGCTCTGTTAGCTCTCACAATATTACAATATAGCTGATCAAGCTTACAACAGGAGATCAGTCTTGACAGATTGTGCACGGCTCGAGACCTTTGCAAGATATTGGCATGGCCCAGTCACCCGTAACATGTCAAATAGCTCGACTGCGGACCACGTTTCTGACAAGAAGAAAGAGAGAAGATCCAGGGGAAGAATTTAGGAAAGCCAACTTCCTTTTTGCAACTTGCCTAGGCAATATCTTCTCCCCCACTCTCTGACACAGCTGAGGGTTGGAAGTTGTCCCTCGCGTACGAAATTTACCAAGACGTCAACATGTTTCGCCTATTTTCGCCAAAAATTACTTTGAAAGAGATGGCGAACTGCTTCGAAAATCATTTGTCGCCCTTGTAATCTCCTCCCACGATTCGTCCTCCTCCTCCAGCCTTTTCTCTTAATATCAAAGTATAAAGATAAAAAGCGAGGATCAACTGTCTTGTTGTATGCGATTGGCATTAGTGCTTTCACGGTCGGAAAGGCTCGTGCTATGCCTGCACTTGTCAACAAACCCCAATTCAAATGCTGTTTGGAACTGGTACACACTTAGGATTATGGTCCACACTTCTTGCAGATCCTCAACTAGGTACCATTTTCTAGTAGGGATATCAACCTTGAAGATACTAAAATAAGTAAGCTACGTAATTGGCCAAACAAACTTCCTACTGCTGGCTGGGTGGCTGGAAAAATGTGAAGTCCAGTCCACTTTCAAAGCTTTCGAAACAATCGGATCTCTCGAATCTCACATATCTTGAAAGTTGGCCTCATTGGCATACCTAGGTAGATATCCGTCTAGACGCATGCGCATGCCTCGAACCACCATGATAGCACCCGCCGATCTGATCTGCGAGTCTGCTATAGCCGTAGTCCGGTTTCAGTGTGGGTGCGACTCGAGTTTTTGCTCTGTCGACACTGATGGAGCGGACGTAGCCTCGCTGCCTCTGTAGCAAAGCCAGTGGGGACTCGGTATTTACGAAGGTATGCGAGCCTCAAGCTTCACCAAGCTCAGGCTGTATATCCCCCCTTGCGTGCCATACGACCTACAGTGTCATGTCGTTCAGTGTGATTTTTCAGACGGTGCAATCTGAAGAGACGTGTCTGTCGCGCTGAGGGAGGGGGTAATAGCAAGAGAATCCGTTGCAAAATATCCCACCATCTTCAGAGGCAGAGGATGGAGTACTGTGAGCCATGCTTATACATCACTGCAAGATTGTGGCGTCGTACTGTTGCTTCAAGTCCGAAGCTCTCGAATCGAGCCTGGCGAGGATATTCAACAAATTGGGAAGTTCAAGCTCAGCTCTCTTAACGATGCCCTCGTTTTTGATCGTCTGCGTTATTTCGAGGAGGCTGGCTCCCGCTCGACGAATTTTCTCGACCTAGTTTGTAGCCAGAACTTATAGGTTCTAGATCTGTGACATTTTCGATGAAGGGAAGGGAAGGAGGGGCGTGTGGGGGGCTCTCACACAACTCTCGCCGTTAATCTGAAGGAACTCAAAAGGAGCTGTTTGGATAGCCAACAGCATTTCACGTGCTATATCCGTCTTTTTCAACGCAATCATCACAGGCTCGGAGCTCAACCCCAGAAGAGAGAGGAGATTGAGATCCAGGAATCTCTGCAAGATGATCAAACTCAGCGATTGAAACGTGACTTGGAGGTTTATGCGTTAGATCCAGAAACCGGCGCGCGCTGGTAGACTTGATTTGCATCTGTCACATCTGCTGGTTCATCGATTTCGTGAAACCAAGCGGGTACATTATCCGTAAAGCTGAGGAACTGTACGTAAGCGTCGAGGATCGCTGATGTTTGCTGCACGGTTAGGGGAGGAGGATCCGGTGAGGTGCTGGTGCAGAATGGTTGCAGCAATTGAAAATCCAAGAGAAGTTTTGCTCCCAGACTCCATAGATTTTGGCAGAGATGGAAACTTTGCATCAGATGGCTTTCGTAGGGTTCGGTGTTGTGGGATCTAGTTGTGTCTAGCAATGAGTCTCCGTCTGGCGGTGCATGGCAAGCGGAAATGTGATCTCGGAGTATGAACTCATGGAGAATGAACGGTCGATTGTTCAGCAGCGCAGCAGAATTATCGCCTGTGTGTAATTGCCAAAATATATTTCGTCTTAGCTGTGCCTCGACAGGGTCCATGTTTTCCAAAGCGTACTCGTGGTGTACACACATAGCTTGAGCAAGCCTGATCGCCTCGCCTAGGAGAAACCACGAAACTTTCGCCTTGCCTATTGCATGAATATAATTCGAGTGGAAACATCGAATGATTATAGAAGATGAAATGGGCGACTCGATATCGCTATCTTGTTGGAGATTGAGACAACTTCGAGATGCTTTGAGGAAGTGGTTGGCAAGTCGGGATCCATCGGCTAAGATGTGGGAAGGTAGGATAAAATAGGCCATAGCACAAACAGTAGCCAACGGGGAAATAGCCGACACAGATCCAGATCACCCGTGTCCGAAGGTGGATGGGGACTTGACTGACTCTGGGAATTCGGGGAATGACAGGGAAAGAACCTTTCTGAGTCGGGAGAGAATAGAGCTAGGACACGACATAAGCTTCTCTCGTGGACAAGAGGCATAATGGGAAAGAGATACTGCATGTTAAGACTGATATGTTGTAAGCCAAGACGTCCAATAGGCGACTGGGTTTGTTGGCAATAGCGTCCTCCAACTGTTGGTGAATGTCGAAAAGTTCAGAACGGAAGTCAGTCGGTTGAAGCGTGTCTGAGCTCTCCCCATGCCTTTGATGCTGACCCGAAATATTGGATAGCCCACTCGTGTTCGGGGACACCATGGCCAGAAAATGACCTCACGGAGACCATGACGGGCTGGCGTCTGGGAGGACAGAACTTGGCGAAAGTCTGGAAGGCGGCGGATGAGGAGATGCAGGAGTTCAGAATTTCCGTCCTCTCTTTTTCGGAGGCATGGTGTATGCACAAAGCAAATCCGAAAGTTGACAGCTGGGGCATTGCGGCGACTTAAAATCGTACTATGGCCAAGATGCATTGAGTGCTTGTCTCCTCAGATGGAATGGTTTTGGTTACTCACTTTGACTTTACGTCTTCTGCAGCTGTCGCATGCACAGTAGGACAGCTCACACCCTCAACAAGACCATCCACGCTCACCCAGGCCACCTTCCCCAGGAGTTGGACTGTTACGACGCTTATCCATGCCCTTCCGCACCTTTTGCTCGCTCTTTGGCCCTCCCGACTTGAATATTGATCGATGTCCAACCTCTCGTTCCCAAGTCGTCGAGGTTTCCTATACAACATGGATTCACAGCCCCGACCACATACTACTGTCGATTTCCGCAAGGCACAAGACGAGGCATTGTCTCACGCAGCTCGTGATACTCCCGATGAGCAGTTCCAACGCTCCAGCTCTCCTGGTCACAACTCGTCCCTGGGGAGCAGTCCGATTAGGTCGAGCAAGAAACGATACCGCCCCTCGGATGATGAAGAGGATCCTACAGATAAACTCGCTATTGAGCGACGTGTTAAAGATACTACATATTTAGATAATATGTGTAAATAAGAGCATGAAAATCATGAAAAAGATTGTATGAATATCACGGCCCGGCTCCACGCCCTCGGAACGGTAGAGCCGTGGCCTAGGCGTCACAACCCTGTGTCCCGGCAGTTGTCAAACTCGTCTTGGGCAAGCCGAGATCTCACTGTCAGTCAGGCGTGCCGTGCATGTGACAAGGAAGTATCTATCCTGCTTCCTGGGGCCACAAGCACCACCACTCCCCGCCTTTGGAATTAGGGGGTAAGGTCCGCCGTTGGCGCTCATTAAACCTTTAGTATTAGCTGCGCTTGTGCTATCAAGAAGGCTGGCTGACCTGCCCTTGTTTTCGGGCTCTTGTCGGGTGCGTCATATCCTGGTGAAATGCCCCTGCTTTTGTACTCCTGCAGATCGAGCTCATTAAGGGCTTAGAAGAACTTCGGTCGAAAGCCTTGAGATACTGTACATGTAGCGCTCGGGCCGTGCCTTCCAGGTGCGAAAGCACGTGGCTAACCAAGAGAAATCTCAATGAATTTGATACACACAAAAGCAACTGCTAGGCCATAAGGACCGATAGACACACTTCTTAATTCACTACATACACCACTTAAGGATCTTAGCGACCCGACTCACACCAAGCTGTTTGTTTGAACTTAGAGATCGGCATATCGGGTTCCTATTAATAGTACAGAATCATCAATACCTTCAGAATCCGTCGATCTTATCCACTGACAACCGTCTGCAATATGTCTCATCTATTGTTGGCCTGTTTGCGCGTTTGAGCTCGAGACAAAGGGGTCTCCTCGACTTGGACCACTCGCTTATCCTGTATCCATGTAATTTACTGTACCGAAGTAGTAACGGCAAGATCGAACGATTGAATGACAAAGATTTAGAGTTTTCTGGGGAACGCCACCAAGATCCCTTACTTTCCCTATCCTAAGTGTTAGGGTCTTTGGGTGCTGGCCAAGGTAGTTCCTTGCACTGTTGGAACGGCGTGCCTGGAGTTTCATGTAATCATCTCTCAATGTGGAAATGAGACGACCTAGCTTTCCTGGTTCGGGAGTGTCCACCGCATTGTTTGCGGAGGAGTTGGAGATGGGAGGAAGAGAAGGGCCTTGAGCTGAGGCAGCTCAGAGAGGAGATGAGGTGGTGTGGTGTGGTTTGGCGTGAGCTTTGACCTCGATATCCGCCTGGGAACATGGATTAGCTCCGCCCCTTGGCGCACTTGACAGCGGTATTCCTTAAATGTGGAAGAATTAAGCCTCGATTGTTATCTGATGTCGCGATGGCCGAAAGTCAAAAGCTAAACGTCCGAGCATGACGCAAGTTGCGCAAGTCATGTATCTAGCAAGGCGAACCAACAGATGATATATCCCGAGGGGCCCCTCCTTAGGAAGGGGTTTGAGCCCAGTAACTCATGCTGTGCATTCTGAGAAGGCTGGAAACTCAAATCTCGAACCAATAATGTCTTCAGACCATGCGTCGAAAGGAGCAGCTGTGGTGGCCACGAGTGCTATTTTCTTCATTTTGGCCGTGCTCGCTGTTCTTGGCAGGATGATTGCAAGGTTTGGTTTTTTGAAGAATGGAGGAGGGGGTGACGATATTGCGATTGTTGTAGCTCTGGTATGTCTCTTCACCTGCCTTCGAAACCTGACAACAATAGCTAATGTCCTTTTCCCAATTTTTTTAGCTTTGTTGTATTGCCCTTATCGTTGCAACATGTTACGGTAAGCATTATCTACGGAGCCTTCCATTTCGTCAATACTAAGTTGGGAAACGAACAGAGGTGAAGCACGGCTTAGGACAACACATCTCAGAATTAGCTCCCGGAGAATTCTCGGAAATGCTCAAAGTCAGTATCTTTATATATATCCACCCTTCTTCTGCAATTATATGTAACTCTTCCTAATCTCTCGATCTCAGTGCCTCTGGGTTGCCATCGTGGCCTACAACTTGGCCTTGACCTGTATTAAAATATCCATCATCCTGCAATACCTACGCATCTTCGTCGGGCGTTCAATCCGCTTTTGGTGCTGGGCGAGCATCGTCCTTGTCACGCTTTATGGCCTAGAAACATTCATTCTGGCCTTCGCCGGATGTATACCAATTCACTCATTCTGGACTGGCGGTGGCAAATGCATTAATATGAAATTCATTTGGTTCTTCAATGCGGCGCTTAATATATTAACCGATATTATTATTTTGGTGTTACCAATGCCGGTGTTGTCGAGTTTGAGACTGCCAACGAAGCAAAAGATTGGTCTGATGTTCGTATTCGCGCTAGGTGGTTTGTGAGTGTCCCAAGTCTCCAAACCTTGGCCTGATATACTAATGCCTCAATAGTACATGCCTAACCAGCGTATTGAGACTACACAGTTTATACATTGCAGCGAACACAAAAGACCTGGCCTGTAAGTCATGAACTTGAATTTAAGTTTCTAAAACTAACGAGTATGACATAGGGGATAATGTCAGTACAGCCATCTGGAGCAGCATCGAAGTCACCACTGGCATAATCTGTGCGTGCATGCCCGCCACTAAAGCTCTCATCTCTCGCTTCTTCCCACATCTCCTCTCCACAAATCGCAGCAAACGGCCTACCATCCCTTCTCAAGGCCGCTCGCATAACTTTCGTTCTGGGTTGAACCATTTAACGCCTGTACTTCTAACGGATATAGATCGTGACCACAAGACTGTGACGAGAGTCGAGATTGGTAGTGGGATGTATGGGGAGAGGGATTTGGAGGAAGGTTCGATAGGTGATGAAATTAGAAGCAGGAATATAAATGGGAGTGGTAATGGTAATGGTAATGTAATTGGGAAGGATATCTTTGTAACTACTAGTATGACGCAAGATGTGGAAAGAAAGAGTGAGATGGGGAGTGAGAAGGATTTGATCATCCAGCATAATTAGGAGACTCTTGTATGTTCGGCGAGTAATTTCGCCGTCAAGGTCTTACCTACACCTGTTGGTCCGTCGTTAAAATATGTTAGTGGTATTACGACGCAAAAGACCAGATCACGTACTGCAAAATAATATTGAACCCTTGCATTTTCCCTTTCATCAAAACCACCCAATCGGCTTCTCTCCTATTCCAATAAGCTAAGTTCCCCAGGCTTATTTTCCCCTACCCCGATCCCAACTCTGTCCAGCTTTCCGCCTCCACAAAACTCAAACTCCCCGGCTGCACTCAAGGATCTAACACGGTACCATCCCCCACAATCCATGTGAGTCATGCCAGCCATGTTCACTTCGAAAAATTATATAACATCATGAACTTCCCGTTCTACAGTGATATGCCGAACAAGTCACATTCTCCAGCAACACTCACGTTAAAGTCTTCATAGCACATGGTTCCACTTCTTCTGTTCTCGCGAAAGACCATTTTCCACCGGATCAGGTAACATGGCCCCAAAAGCTGCTAGCGCTGCTGAGAATCTCGAAACAGCCCTCGACTGCTCGAATGTTCCTCCTTTCTGGAAACGCAAGAATGGATTGCTTCTTTACTTCATTCTCACGTCGTCATTCTTCTTTAGTCTGGCATCCGGCTTCGATGGTGTAAGTTTCTCTCTCCAAGAATCATTATCAAAAACAAAGTAACTGACTTCACTCCATGCAGTTCATGACTAACGCTATGCAACTCCTTTCTGTCTAGCAAGACGAATTTGGCCATCCCACTGGGTCAACTCTAGGGTTCTTTGGTATCTCGACTGGTATTGGCGGGGTAATACCTTTGGTTTTCCTCAACTGGCTTCTAGAATACCTGGGACGTAAGTGGCCGACTGTGATAGGTGCCGTTATCATCATCGGATCCTCGATCATGCAGAACTTTTCGACATCCCTCATCATGTTCATAGGTGCGAAGAGGGTCCTTGGATTTCGCACGTCGATTGTGCAAATGGGCGTTCCCGTTCTCATAACAGAATTGAGTCATCGAAGGAGAGGGCAGTTGTTACTTCGCTGTATAACACTTCTGTCGTTCTGGGATGTGTGATTGGAGGTACGTCAACTTCTATTCTATTCCTAAGAAAATGTCTAATATATTCTTAGCATGGGCCACTTTCGGAAGCATTAAGATAGATGGGCAATGGCAATGAGGCTTCCTACACTGTGACAAGCTGCCCTTCTCTTTTCCAGCTAGCTATGGTAGGACATCTATACCCCCCAAATTTCTAACACGAAAGCTAACATTCATTCAGATACACTTCAATCCTGAATCACCCCGCTGGCTCGTCGCCCTGGCCGCCCCAACGAAACTCTCGAAATTCTCATCAAGTGTCATGGCGAGGAAGATCCCAACTCCACCCTGGTTCACCGAATTCGACGAAATCAAAGCAGCTATTGCTCTAGATTCTGAAAAAAACTTTACTTGGAAGCAGTTTTTTGCCTCAGCACCCAATCTTAAACGCATCGCCATCTGTACCGCCGTTGCAGTGTTCTCTCAATCAATGGGCAGCCTCCTCGTCTGAGTCGTCTCCAACTACCTCTGCCCAATCCTGAAGTAGACCAGGCTCGATTCCGAATTCGAGACCACGCTCATCAACGGTATGGTCACATTATAGTCGTACTTCATCTCAATCATCTGCTGCTTCCTTATGAACACTCTCCGACGCCGAACATTCTTCCTCTGGGGCTCGGGCGGGACTCCCATCACATTTATCGTGTGGACAGTTGGCGCCCAGCAGTTCACCGAGAATGGCAACATCGCAGCCAGTTGGCTGGTCATAGCTTGCATATTTTTCTTCCAGCTCTTCTACGTCATTGCGTGGCAAGTGCTCGTCGTGACTTACCCGCTCGAAATCTGTATGTACTAGAAGCGAGCAAAGATGCGCTCGTACGTCTTGCTAGTTACCTAGGTCGCGCAGATCTTAAGTAATTACGTCAACCCCATTGGCCTGGAGAGTATTGGCTGGAAGTATTATATCTATCTGTGTGTCTGGATTGCGATGATTTGGGGAATTGTTTGCTTTTGCTTTCCCGAGACTATGGGCCCTACACTTGAGGAGCTGGAGGCGATTTTTGATGACCCGAAGGAAAGGAGCCAGAGAGATGTAGAGAAAGTTAGGAATGAGAAAGAGGAGGTTGGTCATGAGGAGGTACGCCTATATGGAAATAGAAAACTTTGAGGAAGCAGGGGAACTTTGTCAAGAGAGAGCTGTTCAATGAAGGATGCAGCTGCTGGTCTTAGCTCTAGCTAATAGAACTATCACTGCTCATCATGTTGTCTCTGTTCGTAACTCGAACTATTCTCCGCATTGCTTTGTACCAAAACCCGACCCCGTCTATTGCTCATTGTTAGGTGCTGAATATCACCGACGAAACCAACTTTGAACTGCATCAAGGGTTCCTTGAATCCCCAACTTCCATCTTTGAACTCACCAAGTCGACAGAAAAGCTGTTCGAAACTCGCTTCAATGTTGGCTCGTTTTTTTTTTCATGTTGCAAGAAGGCATATATGTTAAAAAACGGGACTTTTGGCGATGAACATAAGGCAAGAGATGAACACATGGACAGGGTTCGGATGTAATCAAACGTTTTATAAAGAGCATTCTGACAGAGAAATTTGGTTAGCGTCTATGCGAATAGATATTCGTAGAATCTATGATATGCTATTATTATAAAGTATTTGTGTTTGGATATGGTGACACTAGTGATGAACCCTTCGCCTGACCGTAACCAGTCCTATTCTGTTATTTACACTATTGATTGATATACTTTGTTATAAGTGATGTATGTAATCTGTCTTGTATATTAAATTAATGAAAATAATATTCAATAGTATTTAAGCAATGCATTTTTATATATAGTTGATTAATTAAGTAATAATTAACTTTGTATAGTCCTTTAAAACCATTATTCCGGACCCGTTTAGGCTGACGAATAGGTGAATCTGAGAGTATAGACCAGAGTGTATATTTCTTGAGCAGTGAATTGAGTTGAGAGGCTTCTCAAGAGGGCAGCGCAAGAATTGATGTAACCATCTCGCCAACTTTACCTAATCATCAAAAAAGACAAGACATTTAAGCTCCATGCTAGCTCTGTCCGGATCATTGACGTACTCTGAATCCTCAAAACAAGTGTGAAAAACACTCATCTTCGACTCGAATTTATCGTCTTCCACTCCACCACTGTCCCACTGCAGGAATATGACCGGCTCGTCCTTCTGTTGATGCCTCAGAAACACCCATTCGTGCTGATCGCCATACGACGCCGAGTCCAACCAGTAATCCCCCTAGGGTTTCCGAAACAATTTAAATTTCTCAGCAGGCCTTGAAAAAATCTGGGCGTGTCGTTCCTCAGACTTGATGCTGCGAGGGACCAGAAAAGCCAGAGGATCCCGGATAATTGTCTTTAGGGGTCTCCATACGTTTACCAATAGGGCGTGTAAGTGTGTGGAACATATTCTAAGGAGGGAATATCGAAGTGCTTACTGTCTCTTGATCAACTCCGGCGTCTCTCTCTGCAACACCTTCCGGACTTCAGCTTCAACCGTCCAGTCCCTTATGTCAACTATGTCCTTCAGGAATGCAAGCCCGTCCTTTTCGATAGTGAAGCTATCCATCTCTGATCGGATGTCACGAACGAATACATCGCGTTCGTCCCTGAAGCTCTCGGCATCAGAATATAAATTGATCGGGGTATCTAGAAATTCCCTTGATGGAGGTGGCTTCCTGTAAACCACCTTTGTCCAAACCCCTGGTGCGGCAGCCGATGGAGACATGAGGTAGGACAGCAGAAATGAGAGAAGATAAGAGATTTCTTTATGGAAGACAAAGATGGGACAGAGGTACTTACGATGGAAAGGGACAGCTTTTGTAGTAATTTGCTCTCCAATTATTGCCAAAAGCTACCGGTGTTACGTATCAAGAATCACGCCATATCTACAGAAAAGGGTATTCTCATGACAGAAGATGGTGCATATACATTGGCGATTACAATAGCCTCTGATTAAGCACCACCTAGCAGAGGCCAGTCCGAGTAATGCTTATGCGCCTCGTATTCAACCGTAATATTACTCTTACATTAGGTGACGTAGGTGCTGTCTCAAAGAAGTGGCTCCCCAGGGTCTTTATATGAAAGTTTGATAGGATTATGTCAAAGAGGGGAAAACCTATCGGCGAAAAGATCCCTGGCTCTCTGCAACGCGAGATAAACCACAATTTACATAAGTCCATCATGATGATGATGATAATGATGATAGTCACTTTCATCCAACGGCTCTAGGCTGAAAGCCCATCACCTGAGCATCCCGAAGAGCATGGGGGCGTGTCTAGCTAGAATTTACATAGGGAGTCCAGCGCAAGGCGAATAAAAGATTCTGGGATCAAAGGCTTTGACAAGTTACGTAGGTTCAATATACCGTAGATTTATAATGAATACTGTATAACCCTCAAGTTTATTGATAATTCATAGACATTCCTAAGAACAGGAAATTGGCCGGAAACCCAGAGGAGCGAGTGATTGTGAGTAAGTACATAGCCAGTCATATCTAACCCTCCACCACGTACAATTCGCCAGCAACACTAGACCATCAGCACTATATCAATACTGGCGCCACTACCAATGTTATTCGAAAATTTCTCGGCAACAACGTCAGCCATTTTCGGTTGCGGCTTGACCGACAAGATCTCAGGGAACACCTTGGCAGCGCGCTCCGGAAATGACTCAAGGTACACGAGCCAAGAATTCTGGCAGTTATCGCACAGTTGGACGCCGCCAAAACAATGGGTTGTCTCAGCGCCGTAGGAGTCGCGGTAGAGACAACGATCGCAGTTGCCATCACCAGCAGCCTCAAGCAAGTCCGCAAGGCCTGGGAACATGAGGTCGTGACTGTGAGAGGAGACAAGGTCGCGATAGCGCTGGACGGAGTCGCTGGTGCAAGTACTGTGGCGGCTGGCGTCAACGCGATTCCAGAGCTTGAAGTTGCGGCGAGTTTGAGCGACAACATGGGCTGTCTCTGGAGTGCCGATGGTCAGGCTCTCTTCGACAAAGCGGTATCGCCGCATCATCATATGGATGGGCCCGCCGAAGAAGCGAATGAAGTTGATCACAGCTGGAGCCTCTGGATAGCGAGCCCACTGCAGCCAAGTGAGTTAGCAAACATTTCACTGTACTTGTGCAAAACTACGCTCAAGAGGTGGTAGTGGTGCGAAAGGAGAGGGAAGAGAATACTTACAGCTACATCTAAGGCCCATAGAGCTTCTCTACAGCGGGCGAAAGCAACAGTGCGACGCCCTGGCGGCATGTAGGCAAAGCTGCTGTTGGTCTCTCCCTCGGACCGGTGTTTGTAGAATGCGACGGCGTCGTATAGTGTGTCTCCCATCTCAGTCAGGATCTCGAACTGCTCGTCTGTAAACCATACATCGTTGAGGTCGTTGCAAGCAAGTGCCGAAGCGATTGTGAAGCGAGCGAGCGCATCACAATCGCGCATGCGGAACCAGTGGCGTGGGGAATCGGCCAGAGCATTGACGTAGCGCCTAAAGAGCTCACCACTTCGTCGTTCACTGGCTTTGTCGGCGGTTACTAGGAGGAATGTCTTGTACTCACGGGCCATAAGCTCGTGGCCTTTGGTGCCTGCGAACAGCTCCGCTAGTGTGCCGTCCAGTGAATAGCCCAGGATGTTGTCCCCCGCCGTGACATCGACCAGCGAGCCTCGGAACTCAGCAATTATTCCCATGATAATGATGCGCATAAAGGCCACATAGCGGCCCCAATTGGTATACTGGGGAATGACACATCTGGTATACTCCCATGCACATGCAAAAATCTCCTCCTTGAGCTTCATGGGGAGGTCGATGGTCTTCAAGTCGTTTGCAATGTCTTGTGGATAGTACCAGGTGTCCTTGAATTTGGGTTCCTTTTTGACAATGGAGGGAAGAACCATGGTGCTCGGCACGTTAACTTGGGTCTCGGTTTCAATCATTGTAATGGTCTAAAAGTATTCTTGAGAATTTGATAAGTGAAGCAGGAATAATAAGTTAAGTGAGCAGGAAGATGTCTGGAGAGTACTTGGGGTCAAATCCTCATTTTATCAACTCCAATTCAGGTCAGCGATGCTTTATAAATACCTTGTATCTGCGTCACTGTAGAGCAACTACGGATTACTTCAGATAACCGCCTTTACCCCCACTTTGTTTTGAGTACGGAGGTGCAGCTTAGGATTGCATAGCGCTAGTAGGGGATGATCAATATACAGTGCGCTTGATCTTCGGCCCGCTGTTTCTATATTTTAAGTGAGAACGACTACTAAGTACTACTCAGAATAGGCAAGTATACCACATAAGAGCTATCCCCTGCTAGCCCTATTCAAATACTTATGGACTGTACTTCCGTGTTTGCATACAGTTTTAGTCGTAAACTATGTAACCGATTATAGCATTGTGTTTATGCAACGTTGGCCGTGCACCTTTGAGTGGCGAGTGTTTGCTCTGAGAGATAGGGGCGTTTAAACCCTCTAAGTAAATCATATTAGATGGAGACCTGCAAGACCTTGACTCATTCTTACAACGGACTTTAGTTAACACAACCCTGTCTACATACTCCAGTAGGATCAGTCCCACGGGGAAAGAGGGTAGATGTCTGCAAGAGCTTGACTCATTATCTGCATATGTTTCCGGAACCAGACAATCTTGAGAAAAGATCACAAAGCATTCGAGCAAATCCTATCAAGCGGATGCTTGCAACAGCTTGGCTCATTCTCTACTTATGCTTTCTGATGATAGTCCGGAAATGATGAGGCCCCACTGTATTTGCGGACCACTGAATAAAGGGAGTAGCGACAGATTCGTCACTCATATGAAACCCCTATCTTGTCACTGTGTGAGTCAGAGTCTGTTTGACTCGAGGATTTCTGAGCAAATTCACAAGCAAATCAAAAGGGTCTTATCTTTTCCTCTGAAAGTTCACTAGAGGTTTAATTATGTTCAGATTAGTTTGCCGTAATAGAAGATATTCTAACGAAGGTGTTGATAGCGCACTGCGCACTAAATTTAAAGCTACCTTAGACTCCCTTCATTCAGTGGACTGAGAATGGGGCTATCCACTACCGGGGAAAGGAAAGTTATTGATTCGTCAGACATCCTTGTAGTGGAGAAGACCCATTTTCGGTCTATTGAATCAAGAGAGTAAAATGGCGAGGTGAAGTGGATGAAAATGTATGTTTACATGAAAGTCGCTTAGGGGAGGGGGCCCGTGCGCTATGCACTTCCTTGAAGTACTGGGTAAAGAAGGCTATGAAGTAAACAGACCTTGAAGAGATATATCAAGAGTCTATCCTAATATATAAGGCTGTCAGAATAGTAGACTCTCCGGTACAGGAGAATGCACAATGTGTAGTAGCAGAGACATGATCCCATTAAGTAAGAAGAGAAGGACGTTCTTCAACGCACGTGCCTTCACACTACAAGCTCTTTGCATAACTAGTATTAAAAAATTCGCGGGGCAGTCGGACCACTTTTTGAAATGAAGAGGCCCTCCCGAAATCACCAACTACACACCGCGCAATAACCACGCATTAAATTAATACAAAAAGTGAGTGGATTAAAAATGCATATATAAGCTCTTAATATATCTAATTTTTATCGTACCTAGACGTGTAGTTGTGGTGTAATAATCAAAGGCGCGGCATTGGATTATGCAGCTCTACCAGCCTCGCGAGCCCTCAATGCGCCCGAGGTGTTAACTCACAAAATCGTGTGTTCCGCCGTATTAATTATTACACTACAACCACACGTCTAGGTAAGATAAAAATTAGATATATTAAGAGCTTATATATGGGATTTTATTTTTACTTAAGGGCATATATTGTGAAGGTTATTTGAAAGCGAGGAGGGTAGGGGTGTATTGAAGGCTCGCGAGGCTGGCAGAGCCGCATAATCTAATGCCGCGCCTTTAATTATTACACCACAACTACACGTCTAGACAACGTAAAAATTAGATACTTAAGAAGCTCTAATATGCAATTTTATTTCTCCTAAAGGACGTATGTTTTGAGGGTTATTTAAAAGTAAGGGAGGTAAGGGCGTATTGAAGGCTAGCGAGGCTGGTAGACCCGCATAATCCAATGCCGCGCCTTTAAATATTACACCACAACCCCACGCTTAGATAACGTAAAAATTAGATATTTAAGAAGCTCTAATATGCAATTTTATTTCTCCTAAAGGACGTATGTTTTAAGAGTTATTTGAAAGTAAGGGAGGTAGGGGCGCGGAATCTTGAAGTGGTTGGGGGAACCTTTGATTCGCGTGTGGGGTTCTGACAGCCCCGCGATTTTTTAATACTAGTTATGAAAAGAGTTGTATCTCCCAAAGTGGTAAAGCTTCCGCTGTCGCATCCGCAGCCAACTCTTCAACCTCACGCAGAACCTCACAACTCAACCGTCTCATATCTTAGACAAAGAATCTCCTTACTTCAGCACCTCCATCCACCGTCAATAGAAATGTCTGCCCCGGAGATATAAGAAGACTCGTCGCTCAAAAGGAAGGCGATCAATTGTGCAACCTCCTTGGGCTCCCCATCCCGGCGTAGAGCGATGTCTGGATAGCCAGGGTTTCCAGGTGACACGGAGATACCAAGTGCGTCCTCTGCCGACCTGAGCATTGGTGTGATTATGCGACCCCTAATGGCCCAATGTCTATCTGTTAGAACTTGGAAACAAACCCGGCAGGGGATGACTGCAGCCGAGGATGGAAGGGGGAGGGTAGAAAGGTCGACGTACGGGCAGATAGCATTGACTCGAATACCCATGGCTCCGAACTCCTTCGCTGCGGTCCTCGTGAGTCCTAGGACTCCGTGTTTTGAAGCGGTGTAGGAAGCATTGTTCCGTCGTCCAGTTGTGCCTGCGATCGAGGACGCGGTTACGATGGAAGCAGTGCCGGAGTGTTGTGCAGCCATGGCTTTCAATTGAGCCCGCAAGCAGTGCATCAACCCAGTTAGATTCACCCCGAGGACTTGTTCCCATTCGTCGAGGTCTTGTTCCCCGACATCTTTCAGGCCAAGTGACTTTGGGATGACACCTGCAAGGTTAGCCGCGCCGTCCAGCGTGCCAAAACGTTCAACGGTTTGTTTGACCCAGGCATCGACCTGCTGCCAGTTTCGCACGTCCAGTGTAGTGGTGAGCACTTCAACTTGATACTCGGACTGGAGTCTCTCTTGGACTTGCTGCAGTGCCTCTTCTTGGACATCTGCAAGCGACAGAGTTGCCCCACGGCTGGCGAGAAGCTGGGCCGTTTCGAGGCC
The DNA here is from genome assembly GCA_020726505.1 of Leptodontidium sp. MPI-SDFR-AT-0119. Lineage (NCBI taxonomy): Eukaryota > Fungi > Ascomycota > Leotiomycetes > Helotiales > Leptodontidiaceae > Leptodontidium > Leptodontidium sp. MPI-SDFR-AT-0119. The sequence continues at coordinate 58,389 of JAHLEZ010000013.1, read as the reverse complement.
AATTCCTGATGCTGCGCCTGTTATGGCAATGACCTTGCCCGAAAGTTGGAGCGGAGAACGAGTAATGTGAGACATGGTGTCGGTTCAACGATGAGTATCTCAGCCCTGGATGTCTTGCAAAGGACGAAGGTGCTTGCAGTCATATTTATACCTGGCTTTCATCGTGTGGCTGCAATGTCCAGTGTATTTACTGAGTAGTTGGGTATCTCCGCATTGCAGAGTCTAGAGAGCTGAATAGGGTAACTTTGGTTCATTTTTACTGGACGAGAAACAGAATGAGTTCTGGTCTAGCATAAAATATTATACGTTGCCTTGTATTTGTCCTAACATCTTACTATAGGATTTGTCCTTGTAACGGTTACACTGAAGAGAGACATCAACACAGAATGGACTCAATCGCCACTATGTTGCCAGTGAAGAAAAGAAGGGACACTTTTCGCTCACACCCCCTTCAACCGAAACCAGAGGTGGACGAGACTCAACACCCGCAAGGCCTTTACCCGGTACCCTCTACGAATCTCCAGCTTTCTTCAGAGGATTTGCAGAGTTAAGATCGACTTAAACCGGAAATAACAGCGAAGCCCTCCTTATTGCCGCTAATCCTCCCTCAACGATGTTTTCTTTTCGAGTCAGGTAGCAATGGAAACTCGTCCAAAATAAACTTTAATCTTTGCCACCGGGGAAGTAACCGAAGTTTGAGCGCTTTCTATTTCTTAATATTCTGTCTTGCTTATAGCTGTTTTCAATATCGTTTCCGTCTACGTTAATCGTGCGGTGCCACTATACGAAGGTACAGAGTTTCGGCCACCTTCCTAGATGAAATAGAGTTTCAATATGCCAGATCTCCCAATACAGACCAAAAGCCGACCCGATCCCAGCCCTCGAGACGCCCGCAGCGCATCTCTACTCCATTCATTTAATGGACTGAAAACGGATCCTCTACACTACAAGGTTATCTAACGAGCCAGCCAAGTTCCTTTCCCTGGGAGTGGATAGCCCCATTTTCAATCCACTGAATAAAGGGAGAGTACCTAGTGTTCACAATAGTATATGCAATATTTTAATACCCCTAACTTTACTAGTCACCGTACAACTTTAACTATACGTTGTAGTAATAATATTGATTCGAGAATACACCGGCGTAACCGTTTATTATTTAAATATTGATACCTCCTGCGGCGTATACGGAAATACGGAATGCGAGGTAAATGGAGGGGTAAAACGTGACTTTAAAAGCGTTTACCTGTGTACTAGTAAGTTGTTATGATCCCGAAAGCTCTTCTCTTTGCCTAGGTAATTGTATTTAATTGTCTTCAACACCGTTTTAATATCGAGGCATTGTACACCTTAATTAAGGGGTATTCTAACCTTACCCCTTGAATAATACGTGACTTTTAAACCTCCTTAAGATTAGTTCCGTATCTTGGCATACGGTTAGTTTATTGTTTTACCGTACAGTATTATTAGTCCTCTTATTAGTAGTATAATTTCTTTAAATACGTACGGGGCACGTATTAATGACATCGAATACTGCGCTAATAATATTGATAGTATACTATTGCGAACATTGGGAGTACCCCTTTCATCAGTCTCCCAGCCCTGTCTTAGATACCGATTTCAGCTCGAGCAGCACCCCAGCAGTCACAGCAAAGCAGCGGCAGCAGGTCATTGAGATCGCTTCGGTGAGCTACCATTGTGACAGATCCCGAAATCTTCATAATCGTGGGGTTGGTTCTCACTCCTCGCCCCTGGTAATCGGTGCTTTGGAACATCCGACTGTTGAAAAATTGTAATCGTCAAGTAAACTCTAATCGGACAAGGACCTATGTCCCTTGATCCCTGGCTAAATGACGATAAAGGTTATAGTAAACTTAGACACGTCACGTACGTAAATGACTAGGGGAATCACAGGTCTTACACATAGGTGTGGGAGCGTCCTTATGTTCAAATGTGCACCGTATCGCTTCTTACTAAGTCTGGGTTGGATTGGTGGTTCAATGACTCGTTCAAGTTTTGTTGACCAAGTCCTTCCAAAATCTCGTCTGTTGTACGAAAGCATTTCTCATTAGCAATATTCCTCTGCTGAAACGTTTCCTCAAACACAATGTATTCTCTGAACAACGACTTCAATTTGAACTGGGCTACTCTATGTATATTGGGTATATGCTCTCTCGGCGTGCTATACGCGGGGAGCGCAGTTGCGGCTTGGTATCGGCTGCGAAAATTCCCAGCACCATCCTTCTCGGCCCATTTCTCCTACCTCTGGCTTGCGAAAACAACGTACAGCGGAAAGCAGTACTGGGTCCACCGTGAACTGAACAAGAATCATGGACCATTAGTACGTATCGGTCCTAACGAGCTTATGACGGACGACCCCGATATCTTGAAAAAGGTTTCGTCAACACGCAGCTCGTACCCTCGTGATAAATGGGCATGTCACCCCAAAAGCTTCCTGGGTTGAATATAGAAATGCTGATCCCAAATCCTTTTATTTGCAGTACATCACGGGAAGGTTCAACCCGTACCATGATAACATGTTCAGCGTGCTGGACCCAAAGACGCACACAAAGTTCAAGTCACGGACTATCTCGGCGTACAGTGGTCGGGAGACGCCTGACCTTGAAGTCGGAGTTGATAGCCAGGTCAAAACGCTGATCAACCTGCTGGAACAAAAATATGCCGTCAAGGCAGCTCCGAGTTCGCCTGCTATGCCACTTCTCAACTTAGGCGCAGCGAGCTGCTTCTTCACCTTAGACGTCATCACTCGGCTCGCATTCGGACAGGAGTTTAATTATCTCAAAGAGGAGACGGATCATTACAACTTTCTGGGTAGTATCCACGACCTGTGGCCGCAAATGTCCACCTCTGCCGACATACCCTGGATTCGCAAAGTCCTATTCTCCCCCTTCTTTTTGAAGTTGTTGGGACCGAAAACGACGGACAAGAAAGGATTCGGGCCACTGATGGGGTAAGCTTTGAGCACGTAAACTGTAAATTGCCCCAGGATTTGTTGCTGAAGCTTTCTTCCAGTGTAGCCGAGCATCATGTGGGCAAGAGATTCGCACCAGATGCCAAAATTCAGCAGGACATGTTAGTAAGTGTCCCCGCCTTTGTTTTAACAGAAATTTGAGGTTGCTAAACAGAAATGCAGGGCTCAATGATGAAGCACGGTCTGACTCAGAAAGAATGCGAAGTCGAAGGCCTATTCATGGTCATCGCTGGAACAGAGAGCACCGCCTCGGCAATTCGCTCAGTCCTGGTTCATACAATGACATGCCCTCGTGTCTATCAGAAACTCAAGGCCGAAATTGACGAGGCTGTCCGCATGGGTCGAGTCTCGGAACCCATCGGCATTGACGAGGCCAAGTCCTTGCCTTATCTGCAGGCGGTGATCTACGAAGGTATTCGCATGCGTCCACCCCTGCTTGGTCTTTTGCCAAAGGTTGTACCTGCGGGCGGTGACGAGTTTCATGGACAATACGTGCCGGCTAATACCGCCATCTGCATGAACATGTCGTCGCTGTTGTGCTCGCAGAAGCTGTTCGGTGCCGACGCTGACTTGTTCCGTCCCGAACGCTTCATGGAGTTAAGCGGGGACAAGCGAAAGGCAATGGAAAGAGACGTCGAGCTGGTGTTTGGCTACGGCCAGTGGATGTGCGTGGGGAAAACAGTCGCTTTCCTGGAGTTGAACAAGGCAATATTTGAGGTTAGTGGCCCATTATTGTTGAATCAGAAATAATCATATTGTGTCCTGACTAATATGCCTACCTAGATATACCGATCATTCGACTTGCAGTTGGTAAATCCATGTAAGCCGAGCGAGGTCTTGAGTTATGGAACGTTCCTGGAGTCCAATTTGCTTGTCAAAGTAGCGAAAAGATACATTGAGCCTTCTCCTACCGAGGTTCGATAAGCGAACTCTCGCTGCCTCTTACATTCGGCTTCGGATCTTGAGGCTTCGCTGCCAAAGGAACTTCTGTTTTCTCTGGGCACATGGTTTGTACTTCGCTTAAGGGTGGGCTTGAGTTGATTATCTAGCTAGTCGAATTCTATTGTTTTCTTAATGCTACAAATTGTGCTCAATTGTGATATCCCCCCCGCTTGATCCTACCTACACACTCTTGGACCCCTCGCCCTTCTTGTCTCTTAGGTCTTTTTTTCTCTCCCTTAAGCCATGACTATATTTACGCCCTTACATTGTCTTCACATGGAAATGACCATAGACGCCCCCTGTTTCTAAAGATTTCAGGATCGGATCAACTGCCCATTTGTCTTCCAGCGCTATAAACGAATTGATTTCGCCTTAGTTGCCTACGATTATTAAGAGCCCTTTCACTTCCTTTACTGTCACGACTCATTAGTGTGACTATGGAATAGACTAACTTTGTAACTCAGAGATGTCCTCAACCCCCTAATTTTTCGGGCCACTAAGTTGATTCTCTAGCATAAAGAAATAGAGTTCGGCGGAAAACTGGTCTCCACCCCATCACCCTGGTTGCATCCCCGCCTTAGGCAGGTTGCAAATTTAGGTGATGGGTACGTACGTGTGTTCGGTTCGCCGGGGATGGCGGGGGATAGTTCCCCGTGGTGGATCTGACTCTGTCAAGATTTACATCTAGTCAACAATGAGATGAAACCTTAAATCATCAGCTGGCGCGGCGGGTTGTCCCCATCCTTTCAGTCTTGCCCGACGCACTGGCCGACGACTATCACATTAACTAACTCTATGTAGACAGGGATCGCGCAATTATTTCCCCAGATACGAAGTTCTCCCGTCAACAGCGTCCGGTAGCTAGTCCGAACTCTAGTAGACAAAAATCGAGAAAGGTCGCAGCAAGGATTCATGCCTTTTGTTTTCAGGAAGTCTTAAACATCAGTCCAGGGAATTGCGTAAAGCTTGGCAAGGACTTACTAAAGAAATGACGAACTCCAAAATTACTCTATTCGTTGTATTCTCAATGCCGATCTTGGCGGAGTGGAGCGGAGTCTATCAATAATGTGGCATTCGTGAAACCTTGTATTGAATTCTGTCTCTGCTAGACCAGGACCAAGAAATCTTAAAGTCTAATTCTGAATCGGTCCTTTCACATAACATAGTCTACACTCTTTGTCTAGTGAGTTCAACAGAACGTGCGTATTTCTTTGGTCTTGAGGGAATCGTGCTGCAGCCGCCAGGTGCGCTATCTCATGTCAAATGTACTACACAATTGCCGAAGTTCAATCATAGGGACATACTGTAAGTATTCGTGGGGGAAAACTCTAATGTCATCTGAAGCTCCTATAAGCTAACAATTTCAAGGCCGGCCATAGAGTCATACAAAGCAGCAAGCTGGACGTTAAGCTTCCGAGTCATGAAAATAGACTTCTCGGGACATGCGGGAGATGCCTATTCCTGAAAGCTTATCTCTTTACATCGTCCACGTCGTACACGTCGTACTCGCCTTCTTGGTTGGTCAGAACCTGCCCAGGAAAAGACAAAGAGCTGTAGCCGACCAAAGTTCTCCCCTGTAAACCTACTGCGGATAGTTTCAGTCCTACCCACAGAGGATGCGGGTAAGATCGCCATCATTCCGGAACGGGAAAGTGATCCGTGATTGCCGAATAATAGCCGATGTCTGTCAAACGATAGCTTTTAGGTTTGATGCTTTATGCAGTGTTGATAAACTTAACTTCCACTGTGTTTGACTTTGTAGAAAGTTCACGGAAAGTCAACACTTACTCGAGGGTCCCTGATTTCAAGTGCTGAGTACCGTACATACAGTAAGTTACATAACGTAGAGTTTAACAAGACACACAGTTGAAAGATAACTACAAAGCTCCCTGCTATGATGCCGTATTCAACTCCGTTTGATTGCCCGCGGGCAACCACCTGCTTTCTCCATTTGGTTGAACTTCCTGGGGTAACAATACCGGGGCACATCTCACCAAAACGTCCCTTGTAAACCTACAATGAACGTTTTTACCTCACCAAGACAGCCAAGTACCGTATCACCAGCTGAATCAATACCCACAGTCATATACTTTACAGATAAGAAAATTCTCAAACTTGTCGTCTGCGTGAAGGAAGGTTTGAAAAGGTGGGAACGATTTAGATAAGTTTGAAAGGGACGAGAAACAGGTAGTTAGCTGAGAGCACCTCATCAACCCATTCGATTTTGATCACCCTCGGTCCTCAGCATCCCATTGCGAGAAAGAAACAACGAGATATTTCCTCTCCTCCTGAGACCCAAAACAATCTTCCTGTTCTCATCGTATTTACTTGAACAAAAGTTGTGGAAAGCTAGAAGCATCTATACGCAGTGTAAGAGAGAACCTGCTGCCGTCCAAAATGGATCATTATTCCACTCTTTCGTCAATGATGACGAGGAGCGAGAGCTTCGTACTGCCATCAATCTTCATGGCTGTCGGTACAATTGCGTTCATAGTAAGCAAGCTTTCTAGCTATGGATTTGATGAAAACTGATGCATAATTTACCACCGCTTTAGTTAGCCGTAGCGCTCACGGCACGCATTGTTCAAGCGAGATTTCTTCATCCACTTCGCCGATTCCCTGGCCCATGGTTCAGTAGCATATCTGATATTCCCGCCGCTCTGATTTTGCTGAAGGCAAACCAGCCCATGGCTCACAGGAAGCTTCATGAAAAATATGGTAAGTTTAGCCACTGCTACATACAGCTTTGTAGATGGGCTTGACTCTTGAGGATGGCGTTACCTGACTTTTCCGTCCTTTTTGGAATAGGCCCGATCGTAAGAGTCGCCCCGAATGAGCTCAGTTTCATTGGAGCAGATGCTTGGGAGGGGATCTATGGCTTCCAGGTAAAGTGCAACGGCTGACAAGAGCCTTCCTTATATCTTGTACATGGGAGCTAACACGATTAGAAAACGGGACCAAACTTTGAAAAGAGTCCCATTTTCATCGGAGCAGTTTCACCTGTCGAGGGACAGATGGGAATCAGCCTCGCCCCGAACGAGCCGCACTCGCGGCAGCGCAAGGCCCTTGCTGCGGCATTTACTAACAATGCGCTGTTGCAACAACAAGTGATCTTGCAAAGGCATGTCGATAAATTGATGGTGGCACTCAAAAAGATGGCGGCTGGGAAGCAATCGGTAAATATGGCAGATTGGTGTAAGTGCTCGCTCCAATTTGTTTGTTTGTCTGTGTGTTTTTCGCTTAGTCTAGTCTGGTTTGGTCTCGCAGATGGCTAATGGCTGCATTGCTCCTCTAGATACATTCACGACGTTTGACATGATCGGCGACATATGCTTTGCCGAGCCCTTTGGATGTCTTGACGATGGAGCGGCCAACGAATGGGCAAAAGCCATCGTGAACATCTTCAAATCGGCAGTTTGGGACCAAGCTATGCGCCGCTTGGCTGGCACTGGCTCTCTCCTGCACAAGGTCCTGGTCAAACTTGTTGTCCCCGCCGAAGCGGCTAAATGGCGAGTAACACACTTCAGCAAGTCTAAGGAGAAGACATTGCGGCGGCTCGCGGACCCAGACAGGCAGCACCCTGACCTGATCCAGCACATCCTGAAGAATGAAGGCTCGCGTAAGGGACTGACACAGACCGAGATCGTCCTCAACATGGTTCTCTTCATCAGTGCCGGTAGCGAGACCACGGCGAACCTGATGACCGGGTGGACATACTTCATGATCAGCCACCCACATATCCTCCAGCGTGTCACGGACGAGGTCAGGGCTGCCTTCGGCTCGGATCGCGACATCAAGTGGGAGACGGTCAAGGACTTGTCGTACCTCGAAGCCACAATGAACGAGGCACTGCGTCTGTTCTCGCCCGCCCCAGCCAACCAGCAACGCGTTGTGCCTGCCGGTGGCGCTATGATCGATGGACATTACATTCCTGCTGGCACCACCGTGGCCGTTGCACCTTGGGCCGCTGTGCGCTCGCCCTTGAACTTTGTCGACGGCGAGAAGTTTGACCCTGAGCGATGGCTCGGTGACAAGCGTTACGCCAGCGACAACCTGCATGCCTCGCAGCCCTTCAGTCTGGGTCCAAGGGGCTGCATTGGAAAGAATCTGTCCTTCTTCGAGATGAGGCTCATACTGACGCATCTGCTGTGGAACTTTGATCTGGCCTTGGCAGAAGGCGAAGTATCTTCCCGCTGCAAGAAGCGCTGGGATGAGACCGATATGGAGTGTTACCAGACCTGGATGAAGCCAGACCTATGGGTGAGTCTGAAAGAGGTAAAGCGCTAGTGGTTGGTGGTAGTAGCAACATTTCCTTGCCAGAGCTGATAATACTGAGTGCACGGATGGGATGGGTAGTTAAAATATGCCCGCTGCTCGGTGTAGCGTTGCACTTCTATAGAACATCCATTAACGGATCAAGCTGTCTACAATTCAGTTTTGTGCTCCATCATGATCACTCTCGGTGATGACGTCTACTCACATCCCAGTTCCTCTATTTGAGGGTGTGCTCCAGCCTCGAACACCTCGACAATTTCCATGTAACCATTCTTTCTGGCTTTCTCTCGTAATTTTTCGATGCCAGCCTCATCCAGCCCCGGATCGGCATATCTAGGGTATATACCCCTCGCAATGTCCACCAGATTCTGTTCGCACGCTCTGTCCAAAGCTGTTCTTCCATGCTTGTCAGGCGTGTCAACATATTTCATGTCTCCAACGTAGTCTTCCTTGAACATCATGGTCGCGAATGGTATTTGGTTGAAGTCTAGTGTAATTGAGACGATGTTTTCCTGGTCTCGGAGCGGACCCAAAATTGCCAAGTACGCGATAGGAAACGCATATCGACTCCGGCGTTGACGACGATCCATTCGTTTTAGCCTTCTCCATTCTACAAAATACAGACTGGCAAGAGCAGTATTTCCTTGCCGAGCAGCTGAGAGAAACCAGAACAGATCGGCCTTTTTTGAAGGACATGGTATAACCAACCCGGTTCTTGGGCAGCGGCAGCAAGATGATCGAATTTTTCCAAGCCCGTGAACATGGATAAGATGCCGGTGAGATCACAGAACAATGTCCTCCTTTCGAAAAACGTCGAAACATCGCTGCAACCATCCCCGCCAAACCACTGCCGAATACTTCTCACCACGAATGATGTGTACAACCGGTCTTGCGTACTAATAGCAGCGTCAAAGCAGTAGTATTTCATCATATGCATATAGGCATAGCCATAGAGCTTTAGAGATAACAATGCTACGTAATTTGCTTGTACAGCAGCTGACAGTAGCAAAGCAAGATACAATTTTACGAATAGGACGCATGGTGGCTTGTAGTTGGTGAAGATGTCATAGCGGAGCGGTAGGTCTGTCTTGGCTGATTCGTTTCTGAGAACAAGAATTCGTCCAAAAAGTGGCAATTTCAAAGTATAAAAAAGATCGATTGTGAGAGCTAAATTCGTTCTCTTCAGCTGCTCAGTTTTAAAGTTTGGCCAAGACTCGGTGAGGAACAGCCAGCTGGGGTCAGAGTCAACGACGAAACGGGCGTACTTCATAGCTTGGTCTTCTAAAAGCTGCTCGATGTTGCTCATTTTTGCAGCAATGAATTGCAGTGCTGTGGCATGGATAAATTCTACAAAGCAATCAGCCTATCTGATCAGTGTCAAAGCCTCCGCGAAGACCTGGTCTGTAGCAGGATGCTCACAGCAAAAGTCTGGTAGAATTGAAGAAGAGATGCAACTTGGGTAGCAACTTACGGCAAATTGCGGGCGAATCCTGAGATCTTTTCCATTCCAAAAAGTTCACACACCGACTAGAGACTCTCTTCTCTATTTCAGCATGGGAGCCGAGCCGATTTCTGGACAGTGTTGATCTAGTGAGCCCACAGTCGCTGCATGCAGCTATTGCAACAATGTCATTCATGACATCGTGGGACACAGGGTTGTCAGCGGTCCAAGCTAGCATTGCTTCCGTCTCCCTTCTCTGCGAGACTGTTTGTGCTTCGATTACCAGAAACATCCGAGCGTACATTGCATCCAAACCTGAAGGTATGCTGATGAGAATATCTTCCATCTCCTGTATTGTACATCCTTCCCTGTGATACTTTTCTTCCAATTCCAACAAAATCAGTTTGACCCAGAGAAAAACTCCTTGGCATTTTCTTTGTAAGGTCTGTTGGATAACAGACCAATCGTCATGCTTGAGTGAAGGGAGTTGTTGAACTAGCGATGCCAATGACTTTTCAATATAAAGTCTCATATCTTGATCTGTCTGAGATTCAAAATTCATTCGAATGCATCGGTCACTGGCCGCTTCTGTCGTGGGATCTGGACGACTAGCCACAAGAACTTTGATTGTGATGGGGCAGCTGAAACTTTCCGAGTGGTTGGTCGTAAGATCCAGTAAGGACGTTGCAATCTTCCGCCGATTGAGCAGCTCGGATTCGTCCATGGCATCGACAAGCACATAGATAGTGATGGGGGTACGGATCTCATACCGGCATATCGAAAGTAACAGACTTTGCAAATTCTTGACTGATACCCAATTAGAGAACCATTTTGTCATCGACCCTGGCTCGTCGGATATGCTGCTAGGTAACGAAGTCGCTTGTATCTTATATAAAAGCAAGACCAAGGACTCTGGCCACAGGGATCGGTATGGAGAAATGAGCTGCCAGATAATGGACCTGAGCATTGATACATGTTCCTGTTCGACGTCACTGCCACGTATACTGTAGAAGAAGTCTACAACGATATGATTGTGATTATTGGCATAAGGACCCTCTGCCAGACCGTGGCGTATGAACTTCATCATAGTCGATTTCCCACTGGCAGGTTTTCCCTGGATCCAAAGCATCTTCGATCCACCGTTCATCCACTCCTTGAACCGATCATGAGTCCATATCCACGTGAAGGTTCCTTTGTACGAGTCTGGAAGAAGCAAACGTCGTCGCTGAAATCCGTCGAAGTACAAGGCATTGAGAAATTCTTTATACGCTGGACTTCTGATCTCAGCTGAACGGCTGATCGCATCTGCAATGGCTAAGAGGACCGGTCGGAACTTTGGATTGCTGGGGTCCGAAAAGCGGCAGATGGCACGATGATCAGCATCGATCGGAATCGCCATTTCATTCGTGAGATATAGTAGTGCAGACTCTCTACCGACAACTATTCCAGCGAGTTTTAAGAGCTCGAGAGGTCTCGTTTCGTAGGGAGTTACGATTGACAATGGTTGAAGCAGTTCAGGTGCCGAGCAACCAATGTCTGCAAGCTCTTCAGCAGTCCTTTTCAGATTCTGGACCAGATCTGAGCGCAGATTTGGGTAGAATACATGGCCAATATCTAAACAAGTCTTCGACAAGCTGGCACTGCCGGATCCTCTGTGAGGGGTTCCAAAAAAAAAGCGACTCCACGAGTCGATGTAACAATAGATCCGTATAGTTCCTTTCGTTCGTTGGCCAACAGTAGACATTTTTTGAAGAGAATTCCGCCAAGACTGTGGCAAATGAAGAATATGGGAATGTTCTTGGTATTTGTGGACCTTCGAAAGGTTTCCAGGGCACTGAGCAGGCCCAGAACGAAGTCAAGCATCTGATCTTTTGCTCCAGGTGACAGTATCTCCGACGAATAGCCATATGACGAGATGCGTAATGAAGCAGCTGGTACGAGGCTTGGAAGCAGATCTCGAAACCAAATGGTGGTGCCGTCCGTCCATGTGTTGAGTGCGTGACCGTTGAGGCCATGTATGGCAACGACGCTGGAATATCAGCCACGCGCTCTGGAATTGTAGACATATACCTACTCGACTTGGGTATTGCAATGTTCCGAAGTAGGGAAGTCTTTCAGAGCGATAAGGCCCTTGGGGCGCGCTTTCGAGCTGGGCTGCGGCGATGAGGATGATGATGATGATGAAGGCATGCCAGACTCGACCACAAGCTAGAGATATGAGTTCTAAAGAATAGCATACACTGGATAGATGAGCACATGCCTTGTTTTGATGTTCTGGCGTGGAAGGATTAGAGCCTTTCGACCTAGAAGTCAACCGCGACCTGAGCTTCTTAAAGGGAGCCATGATTGCCAAGTATCCTGTCAGAACGTAAATACTGCTGTGGACAGATGTTATAGATGGAGCTCATCTGCTTGCCTTGCTCCATTTATGGATGCAGTTGCCAGAGACCTGAAGTCGTGTCATCTTGTTCTCAGCCGCAGCCTGATCTGAATGGAGGGTGCACATTGTGACAGATGTTGTCCAATGCCCAGAGGAGAAACTGCAGGGATGCGCGCCACCGAAACCTCGTACCGCGGTGGCTTGGATAAGAAACAAGTTAGAATTGCAAAACTGTGTCGATACACTGTGCTGGTGATAATCCGAGATTGCCGAACTTCCCGGGTAAACGTTGTATGTACATTTATCATGACCTTAGCTGGGTATTCAGCCTACCCATCTATGTCTAACCGACATCCTCCCAGAGCTCGAAGTTGAGTTCCCAACAGCGAGGCCCATCCCTCTATCTCTATGAACAGTCCATGCTCAGGATTGACATCCAAACACTCTATAATTTCGACTCTCCTTCCTTCTCCTCAGCCAGAACCTCCCTTCGCTCTCTAACCTCCACATTCCTCGGGCCCTCCTTCCCAAACTTAACAAGCACAACCCTCTTCTCATCACCCCTCCTCCCACTCTCCCTCAACTCCGGGCCAGGCTTATCCAATCCCAATACACTCCTCCCATCACTCTTCCGCATCATAATCCCCATCGGACTCATGACTTTATCCGCCCACTTGACACCCTTCCCATCGCCTCCATCGCCCTTCAGAAACTCTAAGACAGCATGTCTCTGTTTTTGTAATTCAGATGTTGAGAGAGGGGAGGATGATGACGGCGATGAGGCGGGGGTGAGGAAGGGAGCGAGCAGGTACATGAGGTAGAATTGTGGCGGGAAGAGAATTATTGAATTTTGACGTGCTTGGGAAAGCCAGCTTGAACAAGGGGCGAAGAGGGCGGCTGTGTGTTCTAACCCCCCGTCTGAGGTTGGGACTGGGATGACTGATTCGGGAGATATGGATTTTGATGTTGATTCTGTGATGGGCAGGAAGTAGAGGTACATTTGCGTCGTGAAGCGTTTAGGGAGGTTGGTGGGTGTCACCCAGCGAGTAAAGGGGTGCAGCGCTTCTATATTCCTGTCAGTACGATTTTCTCAATCACAACAGCCCACTCTCGAATTTTCCTCAGTAAATAAAGGGGCAAACAAACCAACATCAACAACCCCACCCACCCTCTCAACCCACTCCTCAAACCTCTCCTTGCCCGCATGAATACTCTTCCTAGCCCTCTCCCTCTCCTCCTCCCCAACCTCCAACAGTCCCCCCTCTCCACCCTTCTTCCTAGCCAGCAAAATCCCACTCTCCTCAAAACACTCCCTTATAGCACCAACTCTATAACTCCTCCCATCAACATGTCTCCCCTCATCATTCGGGCCGGGGATATCCCCATCTTGCGAGGCGGAGAGGTTCCCGCCTGGGAAGACGTGCGCGGATGGGAAGGAGGATGATGTTCTCACGCGGTGGAGGAGTAGGATCTCATTGGTGGGTGAGAGGAGGAGGATGCTGGATAAGCACATTAACATTTTTGTAGAAAGGGAGGGGGAAATGAAGCCCGTACCTGGCACTTGGGCGTGGCTCAGCGACTTTCTTCGTGGGTTTTGTGGACATGTATTGTTTCTCCAGCTCTGGGCGTGGGTTTGCCATGGTTCTAGATCGAGGTACACCCGTTTGTCTTCCTCTACTTCCAGCAAATGTCCCAAGTCTTGTTGAATGTTGCGGGGTTTGGATTGCTGAAAACGCGCGTCGAGAATCAGCCGAAGGGATATATATTGTAACAGGATGTGAGACTCGTCGTACAGACAAGATCCTCGTGCGATAGAGATGCATTGAGCTGCGTATAAGAGCGTAGTGTAGTCATTGTGGTAATTAGTTGAGGGGTTGTCGTTGTTCGGCCTGGGAATCTGGGGAGCCGAGGTTAGATTTCTACCCCTTAAAATAATTTGGCGAGCTCTTAGCTTTGTGGATTCTTCACATGGTTGTTTTGTTTTGGATACCTTCTAGGTATGTGCTAATCCCGGGACTTGGTTATGATGATTCTGATTGATTTTTCATTTTACTACAATGAAGTCATTTTTGTATTTATTGTTTGTGAGAAGAGAACCTGGCTAAAATCTGACATCCAAGACAGCAGGGTTGCATGATCAGCACAAGGATTCGAGTGAGATAACTATCGTACAGTACCATCTGATCCATCATCTCACTCATCTCACTTTCCCCCTCACAAGCCACATCTTCAAAATGGGTTCCAACGACATACCCCCCTCCCATGTCCCTACCTTCTACCTCCCAGTATACAACATCCTCCTACAAGCCGGCGGTTCCCTCTGGACAATATGCTACATCCTCCTAACCCTGCAATCCTTCAAAGACCGGAGCTACGGCATGCCCCTCTTCGCACTCGCCTTCAACTTCGCTTGGGAACTGATCTTCGCCCTCTACGTCGCCGAATCACCACTCGAGCAGACCGTATTCGGGATCTGGCTTCTCATCGACCTATTCATGGTCTACGGGCTCGTTAACTACGGGAAAGAGGAGTGGAATGGTTCGCCGCTTGTGAAGAAGTATCTAGGGTGGATTTTTGGGACGATGGTTGTGTGGTGTTCGCTAGGGCATTGGGCGTTTGCGAAATGGTGGATTGATAATGAGATTGGGAAGAAGGAGGGGAAGATTTATAGGGGTGTTGTTGCGGGTGATACCACCGAGCTGGGGTATTGGACTGCGGTGGTTTGCCAAGTTTATTTGTCTGTTGCTAGTTTGGCGCAGTTGGGGATTAGGAGACATACTGGGGGTGTGAGTTGGGGGATTTGGTAAGTGCTTTTCTTCTTCTTTTTCTTTCCTCGTTTTCTCGGTTTCTTCATTAAGTATTTGGGGAAATGAGGAGGGGCTAATTGGATGCTCTGTAGGGCTACGAGAGCTTTGGGCTCTTTGGTGGGTTTGCATGCTAATTATGGATGGATGTGGTATTATTGGAGAGAAGGACATGAATATTTCATGAGCCCTTTTTCGATCTTCCTTTGGGTCACAGCTCTGGTCACTGACTTTGTCTATCCATTTGCTTTTGCTTATATCAGGAAGACCGAAAAGGTTGGACCTGATGGAAGGAAAGCTGCCGGGGACATGGTTTCAGTGAAAATAAACAAGGCCCAGTAGAGTATCATTGGTAGAAAGTCCACGGATTTCTGACTTCATGGACACCCTAATATCTCAGTATCCCTCCCTCCATATCTGCAAAGAATTCTGTGTCTCATGCCTGTCACCCATGCATCTAATCATTTCCTATTCCGTTAATGCACAGCCATCTCCAGACTCCAGATCCCCAACGCCATGCGCCATGCATCTCACAGACCTAAATCACTTCATCTCCATCCCCTCACTCCTCATCCGGATAGAGCTCATCCACATTGCTGAACTCAACATGGAACTCCCCAGTTTTTGTCCAATGTTCCGAGTCCGTGAAAGCGAACGCAATCATCGCACTATCCTTCAAACCTAAGCTCTTCGGCGACTCCTTCAATCCAGCAGCACTGATAGCCAACTCATCCCATCCCTTCTCCAAATCGTAATTATCCTTGGGAACGCCTAGAACAACATCGCTTCCAGACTTAGGTATTGGCAGAGGCTCATCGGAGATACTTGATGGTAGACCATCGGGGTATCGTTCGCGGAGAGTGGTGAGGAGTTCCTTCAGGATGGCTGGGAAGGGTGTGAGGGGTTCGACGAAGAGGAGGATCGTTTGCTTGCCGTGCTTGAAGCGCAGTGTGTAGGCTGTGGATTTGATATCTTCTTCTGTCGTCTGTAGTGTATTAGCTCCGTATCCATATACATGCGAAGGATATATACCATCTTGCTGAATAGCTCGCTGTACTTGGGTTCAAGGTTGTGGTGATTGCTACTCGTGTCTGGACTTCAAAACCGTATGGCAGTCCAGGTAGCCACAATCACGAAAAAGGTACGGTGCACGTGACCGTGACCGTAACCGGGATTTTGAGACAAGGCAAGGGACCAATCCTTCAGCCTCGCGCAACCTTCAACGTCCATTCATTCCCCAGCAGCTCATTATGTCGACCGCTATCGAGGAGGAGGAGGCAAAGAAGAGGGCAGAATGGCGAGCAGAGCAAATACGACAGCTGCGCATCGATTCCCGGTTCTCTTTTCCATTTGGGATGCGTCTCCCCATTGCGACCTCGATATCCTTTGTCTCTGGGCTGGTACTGGGCATGTCGCATGGTAGCCAGATGGCAGGATTCCGATTCCGAGCTGAGAATGCTCATAGATTACCGTCGACGCCTACTGGGTGGTACCTTTATCACAAGAGCAAGAACTACAATATGGCATTGGGAGGCGTCAAGGAGGGATTGAAGATGGGAGCGAAGGTCAGCTTCTGGACGGCAGGGTTCTTCAGTATCGAAGAGATGTTTGATCGGTATAGAGGAACGAAGGATTTCTTAAATACGGTTATTGCCAGCTTGTCTATTGCTGGAGGGTTCTCTCTTTGGAGTATGCTTTTCTACTTCGTCTGCCATTGCCTCCATCCATCCACTTTATCGGTCCCAAATAACGCTAATACACTCCCATAGACCGCTTCCCAATCACCACAGCTGCGAGAACGGCGAAAACCTCATTGGCTATTGGATTGGCATATGGACTTGCACAGGACGCAGTAGGAGCGGCAAGAGGACGTCCGCTAGGATGGGTGGACTTCATACGCCGAGGGGGAAGACGAAAAGACGCAGCCGATACTTCGCAAATACCTACAATGCAGTAGCATGGTTCATTATGCCGTGCGGCTATTCTGATATCAAGCTCTTCTGATACGGTGTTATCCAACCGGAAATCCCAATTGCCAATGGTCTGCTCCGCCACTCCCCACTTTCTCCGCGATTATGGTTTCTTGGCTCGAACAAAGACCGGCTATCGTCGGGCTGATTAGCGACATCATCACCATATCATCGCGCGCAGGGAAATACCCCTCCATTATTTGTAACTGGACTGGTATTGTATTTGTGACCATTTCTCCCGAGCTCGGAGATTCCTTTCTTCAAATATAACTTCTTAATCCTCATTCTTCTCTCTTTTCTATCAATTCACTTAACAACCAATTCACTTCTCCATTCTGTCCTCCCTCCTTTATCATCCGCAGCTGCGAGTTCTCATCCTACCTATCTACCATGGCGATAACGAAGGTTTTGAAAAGCAGGAATGCTTCACTACTTTCTCAAAGATGCATTTCTTCTCAGACATCACCTCGTCGATCCTCGATAGCCTCAGATCATATATCCTCAGACAAATTTCCTACAGCACAGCCAATTGCTGTCAGATCGCCACCCAAAATGACCAAACCAACCCCCCTATCAATTCTGCCTTTGAGTTCTATTCTGAGGTCACTGGCCACAATGTCAATTTCCTCATCACCAGTGAGTAGAACGTTCCTTCTCAATTGACAATTCCTGACAATTCCCAGATCCTCCTCAGACCATCTCTAGCTATCATGTCCAAACTCGCGCACTCCCAATCTGCCATCCTCTCTCCCGACTCGAACCCCCTCCTTCGATTTTTCCTCAAACGAACCTTCTATAAACAATTCTGCGCCGGCGAAAACGAAGCAGAGGTGAAACAAACAGTAGACGGCCTACGGAATTTAGGATTCAGTGGTGTCATCCTCTCATACGCCAAAGAAGTGGTGCTGGACAAGAAACAGACCGAAGCCCTTGCATCAAGTGGAAACAGCGAGGCAGCAGAGGCTTGCATCCGCAATGAGATTATCCCCTGGGCAAACGGAACTCAGGAAACAGTTCGCATGACTAGACCTGGGGATTTCGTGGCTCTCAAATTCACCGGTGCTGGATCCCAGGCTCTGTACGATTTGTCACAAAAAGCAGACCCTTCACCTGCGCTCAAGGAGGCAATTGATTCCGTGTGCGACCTTGCTGCGGAGCAGGGCGTCAAGTTAATGTTCGATGCTGAACAAGCTGCCTTACAACCTGGTATTGATGCTTGGACCCTCAAATACATGGAGAGATACAACAGGACTTCCAGCGGAGAAGCGGTTATCTATGGCACCTACCAAGCATACTTGAAGAGTGCACCTTCAGTCGTAGCTCAGCACCTCGAAGCAGCAAAGAAAGGAGGCTTCACTTTAGGTGTCAAGTTAGTCCGCGGCGCATATCTGGGATCCGATCCAAGGCACTTGATCTGCGACACCAAAGCCGATACAGACGCAGCATACGACGGTATCTCTGAAGCCCTCGTCCGCAAACAATACAACTCCATCCTCCGCCCCGCATCCAGCGATTCCAAGGCCTTCCCAAACGTAGCCATCGTCCTCGCAGGCCACAACCTCCCTTCAGTCCGTAAAGTCCAAGCGATCTGCACGCAACAAAAACAACTCGGCGAGAAACAAGCTGATGTCATCTATGCACAACTCCAAGGAATGGCCGACGAAGTAAGCTGCGAACTAGTCCTCGCTGGAAAACAAGCTCTCGCCAAGGGCGGTGAGAGAGCTGGTTTCGATGTACCCAAGGCGTATAAGTACCTGACGTGGGGAACTACAGGAGAGTGCATGAAGTATCTCTATAGAAGAGCGCAGGAGAATAAAGATGCGGTGCAGAGAACTAAGGAGGGGAGGGATGCTATGGCTGGGGAACTGTGGAAAAGAGTTAAGGCGTCGATGGGTGTGCGTACTTGAGCGTCGTGAGAGTTTTAGTTTTGGCATTTTTGCATGGAGTTCGGACATAGGTATTGACATATGGGAGGGGATGACTTATGATCATGATCTAGACCTGCATAGCGAGTGATTCGAATAGCTGCGAGACTTATAATTGCGAGACTTTATAAACCTCTACCACTTTTCTGTCAATGACATGAGGATTTGATTGTTGTATGCCGAGATTCTTGCAGGCGTGAGCCCTACCTCTTTATCTTTCTCTATCATAGGCCGATTGGAAATCTACATGAGGATGTACTTTTCTTGCCCCGCTACCCGTCTGACTTTGAAGTCCTGAACGAACAGTAGTGAAAAGGCAAGTTTTGTAGGCTAATAATAGTGCTAAACTAGAATTTGTGGTTACGGAAGGAGACATCTCTTAGGCACAATTTTTAAATTTCCCCTCGCTTGCAATTAACTTCCTCCAACTACATACGGACTTCTTGCCCCTCCCCACGATGTCTTCACACCTTCGAAGAGAAATCCTACCTCTTTTTCGCGTTTTACCATAGCTCTTAGATTTCCGTTTCTTTGCCGATTAAATTGTTTGTGGAGGCTTAGAACTAGAGTGTGGTTATTATGGGGTGGCATATGAGAGATCTTCACAGAGTCAGCTGTGAGTCTACCCCTATCTACAGGTTTCTCCTCAAATGGGGTCCTAGATAAGGAATACCTTGATGGGAGAGTTGACCTAGTTAATAGCATCAAAGGAACAATTGTCAAATTCGGTCTCATGTTCGGGTGCCTGTAAAGATAGACAAGAATCAATCAATGAACCGCTAAGAATAAGCGACAAAATCCCCTATCAACTTCATAGCCCATGTATTTAAGTGCACTTCATTATTCCTAAGTTCCCAAATCCCCTTAATATATCCATCCTTCTTTGCCTTCTACGCGGTATTATGTTCACAAGAATCACTCAATAACCTAGGTGATCACTTCAATCCTCGATATCCCATCCCCATCCCTTGTCGTTGCAAAAGTCCTTAGCGCGAAACTAGCGAGAAGTAAACAATCAGAGCATGCAAACCACGTTGCTGTTCACCTTCTCGAAATGCACAAAGATGATTTCTTTCGAAGGAAATTTTGCCTTCAGAAAACATCAACGCATCAACAACGAGTAACAGCCAACGAGATTCGACATGCACCATGGCGAACCAAAGCAAGCTTGCCAAAGACGACTGGGTGTTCCGTCCTAGGCAATTGTCGGCGTTGAAGCGCGTTAAGAAAGCTCTCATCGGGCCTTTTACCATCAGATCCAAGAACATGGCTGGCGTCTGCACAGGCCCTGAAGGAGAGCGTGAAGATGAGGTACAGATCGATGTTAAAGCTGAAGCAAAGGACAACATTATCACCAAGCAAGACATGTTTGAGAGATTCCTTAATCTGCCAACTGAGTTACAAGATCAGATCTGGGGATATTACATGGTTCTCGATCACATCCAGCGCGATATCCACGTCAAGTATGTCACACCACTCCCTTCCGGCTACACCACTCTCCAGTAAAATATTGACTTCGAAATACAGTCTCACACTCAGAAAGCTTCCCAAGAACCTCAACCCCAACGACGCAAAGTCACCAATCCGCTACGCACCCTCCCTAATCTACACCACGCCCAGCGCCCCTCCTCCACCACTCTTCTCCATCTCCCACGCCTCCCGCAACTTCGCTATCAAGAACTCACCCTACAAATTCGCCATCCCGCTCCCCCTCCCAAGCTCCGGCCCTGGCGTTACAAAAACCAACACAATAACCCGTCTCATCCCCCTCGATTTCACCATCGGCGATAAACTCACCATCACTTTCCCCTTCCACTCCGAGGCTCTCTTCTCATGGATTGCATTCCACCTCTCACCCGGGTTCACGAAATATATCAAGCGACCCATCGAGGTAGTTGGCGAGCTGGAAAGAGATGATAGGAGGGTTTTGAAAGCTGCTGGGGCGTTGGTTGCTAAGCGGAAGCGGAGCTGGGGGTGGCTTAGGAGAGGGGAGAGGAGGACGGTGGTGACGTTTAAGTTGTGTGAGGTGTGGGAGGGGTTGGATATTGGTGTTGATGAGATTGGAGGGGGGAGGGTGGTGGAGAGGCTGAGGGGTGTGCCGGTTGGGGTGTGGGATCGGATGTGGATGAGGTTAATGGAGAAACTTGAGGTTGAGGGTGGGGGGTTGACAGATGATTTTTGAGGGGATGGGAAGGGAGTGATGACGGAATGCTGTTGATTTGAGGAGAGTTGGTGTTTAATGCAGAAGTGGGGAATGTCTCTTGCTACTTCATGCTTTGAGAGAAGTGAAATGAAAAGAAACTAGCGCATTGCAGAACTTGCTGTGGGCTATGTAGCACTTCTCATTGTGATACTTCAAATGTACACTCTTGTGAGTGATTGCTGACAAAAGGAAAGACTTGTATGAAGCTGCACGTAACGTAGATTTCTTATTTTACCTTTGTTTATTTATATTCTAAACTTATTTGTCTCGCACAGAACCATGTAGAAAGAAACGCCACATGATGTCTTGATACTTCAACCCAAAAGCGACTGTCAACGACCATAGATCTTAAAGTGCTTGATAACGATAAGAAATCCAAGCTGCCGCAAAGTAAACAAACCCGGATTCTGACGTCCCGCGCCACTTCTCGTCCAATCCGGACCCCTTCAGTCTTCGAGTACAAACCTTCTCCGAGTCCTCCATCTACATCCAACCTTCTCCAATCGCGGCTTTGATCTTGAATCCCCCACATCTGCCAAAGACTCAATTCAATCATTACAAGATCTACAGCCATGTCCATCATGCTAAGACCAGGACCAGTTGACAATTTCTCTACTATTCAGCTTCAGGTCACGCCGGATGCCCGTCGAGAGTTCAGAGATCGAGAAGCCAGCCAGCAATTTCACGAAAGCGTCCGACCACTAGAACCATACTATCCTACGATAGACCTCGGACGCAACAGTGTTTCTCCCTCATCTCGGCCACAAACCTTCCAGCCTCACATTGCTGACAGAAGCAAATTTCCAAACCCGACAGAGAAAGAGCTTCTAGAGCCTAAGAAGCTAGAACTAGAAAAGCTCGTCAGGTTCTGCAGCGCTCCATCGGGGCTTCGAAAACCAGCTAACAAGTTGATCCTCCCCGCAGCATGCATGGTGGATATGCTCGACAACCCGATCCCACCTATTTCCATTTCCGAACTACCTACAGACATCAGACTCATGATCCTCGACGAGCTCGACGCACCAAAACCTCGCGACGTCCACGTTGCTCTAGTCAACATAGTCCCCCGAGGCGCATACAGCTTCAAACTCTATTACAAACCCGTCAATACCACCGTCCCACTCATCCTCCAGATCTGCCGCGAGTCTCAAAGCTACGGACTGACAAAGTACAAATCTGCGTTCAAGAACGTCGACCAAGATGGCAATGTCGAGGACCAGATCTACGTCAATCCAAAGCTAGACACCATTGCCGTCGAACTGCCGGTCGAAATCATGAGGTATCCGAGGGTAAAACCATTTCCATCTAAGCCGAGTCCCTTGACGAACGAAACGCATAAACTCTTCAGATGCATGAACTTCAAGTTCGCTCACAGTGACCCCTAGGCTAGTGTCGAGGACCTGGATGACGCTTTCGGATATGACTATCGGCTCAAGAGTTATTTGGTTATGTACCGAAGGGAAAAGCTGCTTGTTGGGTTGAGAAGGTTGAGATGGAGGGTGTGAAGCTAACGACAGGGATATATACTTGCACCATGATTGGACCCGTCATTCTCCCTCCTTATACGGATATAACTGCAGCTTCTCTGCCTGGCTCATGGTACGATTACACAGCAAACTTCGTGGATGGATTGGAGAGCGATCCATTGGTTATGAAACGCCCACTTGGAAATTCCCCGTACAGGTTCCGGGATAATTAATTAAGCTAGAGATTATCTCGCCAGCACTAGCTGGTGAAGCTTTTGAGGATGGCTAATCCTGCACACTCGGAATACATATTAGCGTGGAGAAAATAGGAGTTTTGGAAAGCATTTTGGTCCACATCCACCAAGAAAGAAACTTCTTTGCAAATAGTATTCGGGAGGGAACGCAACGGGGGATAGCAGCATGTGAAGCTGCGTTGATGCTCCTCTCAATCGAAGAAAGCATTCATGAAAAAAAAAATTGTAAACTTAAGAAAGCAAAAGAACATTCGTTACAGAGACCTCCAACCCATATGCAGGTGATTTGGTGATTACCGCTGCGTCTCGACAAATTGATGCTAATCCCCAGAGTTCAAAGAACATGCCTTTTGGGAGTACAAGAAATTAGTGACGCGAGGAGTGGTTTTTGCTCAAGGAGAGACAGGCAAATACATATATTTTGGATCAAAGATATGGATCATTGGTATGATGAAATTTCGCAGCTATTTCAACTTTGCATACTCTGGGTTCAATGCCGGGCGATGAGAGGCAGCTAGCATCTCGTCAGCTGGTCTAATACTCCCACAAAACCTTTTTGCGTATCGTATTTCTACTTAGGTATGAGAGGATGGGTTGGGAGTCAAGTCTTGTAAAATTACCTTCGGCCTAGATGTCCAACAGAATAGAAGACGGAAAAGACCGAACGCAGAGGAATTTGACGTCTAAAGGGACACCGCACTTCTGAAACTGTTCATAGCTACTACCATACCAAGACATCGGAATTGAGTGTCTCGTGTCTCGTGACCTGTCTTTATATCGGCCTTGTTGCCTCAAAGATACCTGATCAGCTTTGGCACCAGACTGCAGATTGCTGCTGCCAAATATATCCCCTTTCGTTCTTCTCAACAAGCAATGCAAGAGGGCGTCAAAAGAAGGTCAGCACAAAGAAGCATGACCAGCTAACTTGCCAGGAGCGTGACTGATTCGAGGTTGCTAACGTCATTCTACGCGCAGCCTTTCGAAGGTGAACGCGTTTACGCGAGGAAACAAAAATAAAACACAACAATACGCGACCAGAGATTGGGACAACAAAATTCGAGCAACGAACAAGGCACTCGCTCACACCAGACGACGGCGAAGTTGCACACAAGACAACTTGCTATTCAAGATGGCAAACGTTTGGCAGTTCAAGATCTCACCCTCACCTCCCCTCGTATCCTACCTCGACATCGCTGGTTGGAACAATCCTGTCGGTCAAGACACTTGGATCACGGCGGCAAACCTGAAGGTCTACAAACACATTCCTGGAGTCCCTGAGGCATACGCGGGTGAAGAACGCGCCGGCCTCGTCCTCTACGTCAGAGGTGTCCCTTTTGGCATCACATCCAATGCCTTCAGAGAAATGTTTATGCCATTTGGCAAGGTCAACAAATCACCAGTCCTCATCTGCCTTGGCAGCCAAGAGACCTTCAGATGGGTCATCATGAAGCATGCGGATGACGCGCAGGATGTGAAGAGAGCCCTGCATGGTAGTACTCATGAGAGCGGTAGCCAGCTGTTCATCAGCATGGCCATGAGACCCGGTGAGGTTTTCGAGCTGCAGGGCAAGGAGCTACCCGGTGGAAATCAGAGCTCCAAGCAGTATCTCGGACACCAAAACGGCTTGAATGGTCATGGACACCCCTCTCCGCTAGTTGTCCAATCTTCCAAGTCTCTCCTACCGGCAATCCCGAGAATCGCTGTTCCAACAATTGCTCTGCCTGGCGCACAAGGTGGTCCTGTTGTCGCTCCACCTCCAGGACTCGCCGTACATACGACCGAAGAGCAGACTGTTAGCCCTCCAAGTCAACAGGAACAAGTTGCTCACCCGGTTCAGAAGCCCGCGGAACCAAGACAGTATTCGAGCATATCCTCCGCTTCCTCTGGAGAGAGTACGGTTAAGGCAAAGTCGGTGGTTGCTGCCGCGGAGCAAGTCGGCGCTCAGCCATCCTCGTGGGCAAACATCGCCAGCTCCTCCGATCCTGCTACCCGCATCATTGAGCTTCGCCCTGAACACAAGAGCAGCAATGTTGGACCGCGCCTCCATCCAGTTGGCCGTATCCCCAAGGTCGTCAGCACTCGCGAGGAGCCACTTACCGAACAAATGCGCTTAGTCTTCCTCCTGAACCTCCCCAACAGCATCGGTTTGCAAGAGATCACACAAGCTGTTCAAGAAGGTCCTTTGGTCAGAATCCAATTTGGCTTTGACACCGATAACCAAGCCCGTTTCGTCGGTATTATCTTCCAACATGCCATCCACGCCGAGGCTTTCCAAAATGTTCTCATCAAGGAGCGTGAGAGAAGCAGACCAGAGCGCTTCCGCTTCATCGTTAATGTGGTTCGAGGTGATGCCGTCCCAGCAGACCATACCATCAGATCGATGAACGAGCACCCCTTCGCAACCCGCCGCCTCACGATCGTAAAGGGAAAATTCTTCTTCATGTTCGGCGAGCGCCAGCTCAAGGATCTGTGCTGCAAGATTGCAGGAGAGGATAATGTGCAGTTGGTCTGGCTGTACAATGGTGGGAATGCTACGGTCGTGTTTGCAGATGTTGAGTCGGCGATTAAGGTCAAGAGAGCACTGGATAAGAGAGCTAATGCCAAGACGGATGGTGTTGAGGGTGCGGAGTCTATTGTCTGGAAGGGCTTGCAGACTACGTTCTCGAAGGATCCTTGCATTCATCCGTTGGATTTGAAGACGGCTATGCATGACTGATTCTCTTCTGGATGGCTTTGCTGGGATGTTAGAGCCTCTTTCTGGTCTTGAATGGACTTTGGTTGCACTATGTCTTGGTTCAATGGACTGGATATTGGGTCTTTCAATTGCTCATGGACGGATTTCGAAGGACACCACTCTCGCAATGGCCCAGGCAGGAATGAAGGATGGACATAGCGAGCAGTCTGAAGTTTTCTGCTTTTGTAATCAGCAAAGGTCTGCACATTCTGGAGGATCTTCTCATAGTGACGTTTCTTTACTTTGTATGTATTCTCTGGACCTGGCCTCCTCTTTTACGAATAGCCTCAATACAATGAAAGACTTGGTACGAATTTCTTGACAAAAGGGTGACATACAAGAGATTTGACTACCCAAGAACTTTCTGTTTCCAACCCTCCTTCGGCCTAAATCCAGGCAGGTGGTTGATACATGCTTCAGGGTGCTCAAAAGTCCCAGATTTACTGTGACTCTTCCCATTCCCCCACACATTGATAGGCAAAACAGCTAATCCTCTCATATCGTCCTCCGACCCCTCTTTAACTTGCTCCCCATCCATCCACAAAATCTCCTTTAATCCCCGAAACTTCTTCCACGTAACTCTCCTCTCTAGCCCGGCCTCCCTATCCCGCATATCATGGCCCTCCTTCAAAGTAGCACTCAGAACCTCCAGCACCACGTCAGTGAACATCCCATTCCCGCTTATCTCCCCCGTGTAGTCTGTTCTCGCAGTAATCTTTTCCCTCCAAGTCTCCTCTGCAAAAGTATCATGTATCCTGGCATGGCTCACAGTCCTCACGATCGCCTTCCTCAATATCGGATCGAACCTCATAGGCGCCCACATAACAGCCTGTCCGAACCCAACAGCCCTCGCCCACTTCCACTCCCGCATCGTCACATCGCCGAGGAACGGCTCGTCAAGATCGACACCCACCATCAGACTGACCTCCTTCTGATTCGCAAGCACAGCCGCAATGGGCGGGCAATCTCTCAGTGCAACCCTATCCCACGTATCCACGTCTGTGTAAAAGCCCCCATGGAACCACAGTAACAGATACCGCATCAAATCATTCTGCACAGTCGTTGATGTGCTATTCATGCCCGCAATCTCTGGTATGCCCTTGAAATGGGAGTACAGCTCCACAGGCGGCGATGTAAAGAGGTTATAAACCCAATCTTTGTTGTTATCTCTCCACTGGCTCGTCCAAAGCGGTAATGCATCTGCGGCTTCCTGTGTAGTGATCTGCCATATCGTGAGGTTCGTCGCGAGTTCATGGTGATCAGTCGGCAGAGTCTTTATAACCTCTAGCTCCAAGGCGCGGAGTTTCTCATCCAGCGCCGCTTCGAATGCTAGATCGGCTTTCTGTCTGTACAAGGACAGATATTCGTACGTCGGATACAGATCATATTGGATCTTCTTCGGCGAATGCACGAGGATCGGGAGAGGCACTGGTTCGTATGCGACAAGGAGGTAGAGGAGGATGAGGCCGACGATCGTATAGAGGATTCGCCGGGGTCTTTTACGCCGGATCGCAATGGCTTGGACTGGGAGAGGGATGGCATTCCTGCCGTCCTCCTCGTGTTGGCGTATCATGGCGCATTGTGGTGGAAGGAAGAGAGTTTGATTTTTTGGATAGGGAGTGTTTTGGAATAGGGGTGAGGTGGATGATCGACGGTTGGGGAACCCCTGGATTTTAGGATGAGCTTCTCGGTTAGCTTTGTTTGGGCCTTGGCGATGTTTAGGGGTTGTAACGAAAACGAATAAGGTATGTAGCGACTCGCGGATGGTCTTTTTGTTTGTTGTATTTTATTGGGAAGCAGAAACATTCTTAAAACAAGACTCTAATAATGTGGTTTTGGGAGAATATCATAACTCGTTCTTGGGTACATGTGGCATAGGCTCAAATGAGATCAGATATAAGACGTTAGTTCATCAAATCTACGATCATCCGAAGCTTATGTTCGATCTACCAGATCCAGATGTTTCAGAAATACACTTTCATCCGAAATTGGTGGGGAGATCAATATTTTTGGTATTTGACTATCCGAATTCTAAATCTACCAAGAAACTGCTACCTCAGAGCCAAAACAAACCCCAAGTCGCCAAAAACCAACCCAGGGAAGCATCGTTGCAGAGCAAAGATCTAGCAAAGACCAGCTGCAGCAACATTGTCGTGGCGGTATGCAGTCTCCAGCTGTTCGAAGGATCTCTTGACGAAGTCCATATGGACTTGTTTGATGTCCAACGGGCAGGTCTTCAACTCTGGAAAGACAACAACGATAATTAGCATTCTGAACAAAAGCCAGACACGAGGAAAGAGAAGGAAGGGAATTCTTACCGTCCACAATGTCCACAAGGTTGTCCCAAAGTGTTTGGGTCTCCGCGTTGGCAAAGTTTTGGTGGACGGAGCCGGCAACGAGAGGCGACTGGTGGCACTTCTCACAAGCAGCGTTTGCAATGAACAGCTTCTTAAGAGAAGCGAATTGCTCATCCATGTTCGCGACTATAGCTGCCTCAATTGCAGCTTGGTGAGCCAGTGTTGGAGACTCGTACCGGTGTCGAGTTTGGAGGGTTGAGATCTTCTCGAAGTCGACTAGGTAGCCAATTAGAATTAGCGAAGGGTTGGTGGTGTCTGGGAGGGTGTTGGCGTTTGCTGGAGCGGCCATTTTGGATGGATGTTTTGTACTTTGTTGTTTAGAAGTGTTTGTTTCTTGTGTTTGAGAAGTAGTCGTTGATTGTGGTGTGAGTGTAATGGAGAGAAGGGGCAAGATGTGCAAGAGACAGCGTGAGGTGTTGCAGGTGTTGTTGTATAGAGGAACAAGAAATATTTTCGAGGAGGGAGAGAGGCCTCTCTTGTATAGAAATCAAAGAGCAGTGGATGCTTAAAGAGGACTAGTCGAGATGCCTGAAGAACCCTTAAAGTCGCTCTATTCACGCTCTGATTAGCAATAAATGGGTAAGTCATTTCGGGTTGACCTGCCTCGAATTTCTGCATTCACTTACACTTTGCGCTCTATTTGAGAATTAATAGCCTAGCAAAAGGGCAAATTGGGCGAATACGCTTTCATTCACACAACTTGAGGCAAATCAAGTGGAGAGAACGTATTACCTGCTTGAAACCTCTTCTCGTTCCCAGAAAGGATAATTTACGCAGTATGAAAGGCAATCTTTAGTTAAAGCCATGATCTCTCAAAGGACTCTAGCTCAATTAATATAGCTCATTCACTCAAAGCTCTATTCCAGTTGGAGTATAATGTTTTCCAGATTGAATTCTAATTGACTCAAGAGTATGCATCTGTAAATTATCTTGAACCCATCAGCAGGACTTGTCTTTTGAAAGACACTCTTCAAGTACATTAGAATCAATTGAAGATAAGAAGATAAAATCAATAAATATATAAAACAAAGTTCGTCAGATTGAAGGGGCTTCACATGTATTTATTCAGGATGTCCTGGATATCGCTTTTCTGTACGAGGACCTTTAGGCTTCTTCTCTGGTATTTATACTCGCCTTCCTTGAGTTCACGACATGATTTTTCAACGGGCTGACCCTCTCTCTGATAAGGAAAGTGGTTTGCGCTATGATTAACATACCACTCTGCTTAACAATCTGGCAAAGAACTTGTCAAACATACATGTCTTGTAAGCTCAATATCTAAACTAGGGGAGCAAAGCTGCACAAGCCAGTCACAATTAATTTTGTAAACCAAGAATAGCTTTGTGATGTGATTGCATGAACGGAAGCTTCTATGTTCTAATTAATTTCAACACAAATTGCTAGCATCTAGAGGCAGTTGACCTTGCTTAACACACTTCTCACCAATCTCCAGGAAAACATGAGCGAGCAAGCGAGCAAGCCTATTCATTTGCAGGTAACTAAATTTTGATCTCCTGCTCCTTCTCTGACCTGTTTGTGAGAAAGGTATCATTTAATAAATTCGTTGGGAATGACAAAGAAACATGCAGGGCTAATAGACTAAAGGACAGTTGCTGTCCTGCTTGCGGCATGCATGTTGTTTGTATAGGCTGCTATTTACTATACGTTGTTTAAATTTGGAACCAGAAGCACCATTTCATTGATAGATGCACTAATCACACTATAAATCTACACACACAATCAGCATCTCGGCTTGTCACCCCTCCACAGCATTTGAGCGTCAAGCCATTTCCCCTCCCTGCCATCCAGCTCGGGGTGCTGGAAGTCTGAAGGACATTCACGACCCTCTCAAGAGCGTTACAACGCTTCCAGCACATGAAACTCCAGTTTAGAATTTTGTCGTGAAATTTAGTGTGATGTAGAAGGGATATCAAGACCGGCTTGGTAGATATAAGAGGAAATGCAAAGAATATGTCGGATTGATTATGATTTGTTGAAAATATTACAGACCAGCTGTAAAATTCGGCAAGATTTTGATGTTGATGAGATCGGAAAGTTGGAACTATGAATTCCTCCAGGATTTGCAAGATACTTAATCCTAGTGCCTGATAGAGATTGAGGTGTGGTTCATCCTTCAAGCTGAGCCAAAGTGGGCACCAGTATTCTCACAAAACACTCGAGATTTCTGCCGCGATTGGAAGCTTAAGGGACAAGCCCCCAGAGACGACACAACTTCGGAGGTAAGATGAAGATAGAACTTTTGGTGACGTTGGATGGTTGAGGACATAAAATATTTGGGCAGGTGATGTCGCATCGCGACAACTTCGTATTAGTGACAGAGGGATTTCTCAAGCGAGATTCCTCGATGCTGAAATATACCTCTACCTAGTCTTTCCCTGAACTGGCCTCACCATACTGTAAGCTGTCGATATCTCGTCCTTACCACCCCACTTCTTCAAGTCGACATCAAGAACATTAGTTGTCTTCCACCCCATCTTCTCATAAAGCCCCTTACCCTCAGGACTAGCATCGATATAAGTCTCCAACCCCTCTTCATCTACAAGTTTCAAACCCCACTCTAGCATCCGCTTTCCGATGCCCATCCGCTGGAACTCAGGATCAATGACCAGGATATGCATATACACATACTTCTTCCCCAGCATCTTTTCATTCATCACCCTGGCAAATTCACCGAACATCCATTTCCCCAGTTCGGGGTTGCCAGCTGGGGGGAACTCGGTCGGGAACGGATTCTGAGGACCGATGCTGGAGAAGAAATTCCACTTTGCAAAGCCAACAATACGACCAGATGGGATAGTCGCTTTCATGAACCGGGTTTCAGGGTCTGTCTTCCCTATTGAAAAGAAGTCGAATTAGTGAGAACTGGGGATTTTGAAGCGGGCATGCTTACAAACATGACAAAGGTGGGCCGCGGATGCGTTGAGATCTGGAGGACCCGCGATTGCGTCCATAATTGGAGACTGCTTGAAGCCGAGGGCATAGAGGGTCGCTATCTCGAGGAAGTCATCCTCGGACTTGACAAGAGCGAGCGTTATTTCTGGCGGTGAAGACATGGTGGGGGTGATGGCTTTCGTCGATAAGCTGTTTAATAAAGTGCGGAACAGTTTCACAAGACAATCGACTGAAGAGGTTCTCTAGCTTTGAGATATTGAAGCAAGCCAGCTATCAACTACCGCAAAGAAGCAGATCAATAGAAATAGCTATCCAGAAATTAACAGGAAGGAATAGATACCTGGACACGCATGAAGCTTGCTAGAGGCCCCTGCAGTTCATATGGCGCAGATATGCCGGGCAGCAGGCCCAGAATGGGGAGTGGGAGACTTCTCCATTTTCACACAAGCCCCATCCCATCCCATCACTAAGCTCTTGATGTAAATAGTAAAAGCTTCTTTGATCTTACTATTGCTATACCACTGCACTTAGAAGCGGCACTCGTAGTTCTTCTTTGAAGAAGCTTTTGCTCGGTTCTTGGCATCCGCCGGCACAACTTGACCCCGCACTGCTGATCATCTCCAGAATTTTTGACAAGCTTCAAAGCTTCATTTCATTTCGCCCCACTTCACAAAAGTAACAGCACAGCTCGAACTTTAATCGATTGGAACCAGCTCATCTATTAAATATGTACGAACAGACTCCGCAACCTGTTGGGAAAATGCAGCATTCAAGTCGCACGACAGCTTCCTCCGATCATCCAGGTAATGTAACCTAGGCAAATGAACCGGTGTCCAATGCCCAATCCATTGGTGCCATCCACCCTGCTCTCTCGGAACAGACGAGAAGAGGAGGAGATGGTACTTGGGTTGGGAGAAGGTCTGAGAGTATACGGTTACAACTTGATCTGGATAATGCCAGCGTTAAGAATCATGCTACCCCTCTCCCTCTCCTCCTTTCTTTTACTCACATCGAGGATTGGATAGACTAATATCCGCAATAGAATGGCCTCTAGCGACGAACCGATGACCGATATAGAGAAGGGGCGTGAAATAAATGTCTCCCAATCCCAGTCTCAACTCCAACTTTCGCCCGAGAAAGACCCCTCCAACGAATTAGACGCAACACTCGATATCGACGATTCCCTTACCTCCCCCGACTACAAGATACTTCAATGGACGAAGCGAATCGAGCGTGTTCTTGGCCTCGAAGCTCGCGGCATTCATCGAGTGAAGGAGAATGAGCAGACGGCTAGAACAACACTCGGTTTCTGGCAGATAGTCCTGATGTGGTTCTCGATCAACACTGCACCGCAAAATATTACTCTTGGAAGTATTGGCGGCGAAGTATATGGACTTGGCTTTAAAGATGCCGTTTTGTGCAGTGTCTTTGGAGGTTTGGTGGGGTGCATACCCGTGGCTTATACAGCGGGATGGGGTCCATGGAGTGGTAATCGAACTATGGTGTGTAGAGCCATAACCATATGACGAGGCGTGTCCTGACAAAACCCTAGATCTGCGCGAGATTTACTATGGGATGGTGGCCTGTGAAGCTTTGTGTCTTGCTCAACTTGGTCATCTTGATTGGCTATTCCATGATAGACGCTGTTGTAGCAGGCCAAATGCTCTCCGCCGTGTCTGCCAATGGCAGTCTGACTGTTCAAGTTGGAATTGTTATAACCGCCATCATCACATGGGTAGTTACTACATTTGGCATCAAGCTATTCCATTATTTTGAAAGGTAAGTTCCACTTGCGTATGGCCATGGCTCATCTGATTTCCGTTAGATATGCTTTCATCCCCCAAACAATCGTTCTCCTAATCCTGGCCGGAACAGCTGGACCAAAATTTGACACAAAATCCCCGTCTACTGTTGAGGGAGCCACACTTGCAGGCAATCGACTGAGCTTCTTCTCTATATGCTTGAGCGCAGCTGTCACTTATGCACCAGGAGCAGCCGACTTTCTAGTGTACTGCGATCCCAAAATTGCTACACGCTGGAAAGTTTTTGCTGCCACATTACTGGGGCTCTCGCTGTCATTTACGTTCACATTCACACTTGGCGCTGGCCTCGCATCCGGTCTCCAAAACGATCCCACTTGGGAGGCAGCCGGTGCTGGAACCGGTGCTCTTGTTGTAGCTGGTTACAATGGACTGGGCGGCTTTGGAAAATTCTGTGCAGTAGTCTCAGCTCTGGGCCTCATCCCAAACATGGTGGCGCCCATCTACATCTCTGGCATCGATTTCCAGATTCTCGGGAGAGTATTCGCAATGGTTCCACGATTCATCTGGAATACATTCGCCGTCATTGTTTTCGCTGTCTGCGCACTTGCAGGGAGGAACAATCTTTCGACTATCTTCACGAACTTCTTGGCTTTGATGGGTTACTGTAAGTTTACCTTAATCACCCACTCGTCACTAGTTCTCTATGCTCATTATATCCAGGGGTCGTGATTTGGATTGCTATCACTCTCGAGGAGGAGTTCATCTTCCGACGCAGACGTACACCCAACTTCGTCTGGAGCGATTGGAACACCCCGGATAAACTACCGATCGGAATCGCAGCGCTTGTTGCATTCTGTGTTGGCTGGGCTGGCTCTGTGCTTTGCATGGCGCAGTACTACTTCATCGGCCCGCTTGCCGCTTTGGTTGGAGATGATGGTGCTGATATGGGCAATTACGTTGGCTTTGCATGGGCGCTGCTGGTTTATCCTCCCTTGAGATACTGGGAGCTGAAGCACTTTGGGAGATAGAGCGTAAGCTTCCTCTCAGCCAAAGTTGAGACGAAGACTATGCCTGCCTGCCACGGTTGTTGAAGTCAAGTGAGAAGGGTTCCGAATGAGTGGGCGGTAGTACGGTCGCCAAGTTGTCCCACCTCTCCAATAGCATCAAGTTTCATTCCATCCATTATTAAAAGCAGTTCGAAAATCTATTCTCCGTAGGTGTATCCCTTTGTTTTTTATCTCCTTGCCCTCAGTTCGACCGAATAAACTACCCCCCTGAAAAGCGAGTTAATCTTGGCACACAAACTCCACTCCAACCTCAGCCAGAGCTTCTCGAGTCATGACACTTTTCTCGAGGACATGACTCGAACTTTTTTTCCGTAGATGCTTCTAGCCACGTTGACATAAAAAGTGCGACGTGCAACATAACCTCCTATTTCATCACTCCTAGTTGACGTGGTGACCTCTTTTCCCTTTGTATCTCGCTTAGATTCAAAGGAAAGGATTGGGATTATTCATCCCCTGAGATCTTTCACGGAGGACTTAGAAGTCCAACGACGTACTCTCATCACATCCCCTCCTCTCCCCAACACTCTCCAAAAACTCCCTCACAATCCCCTCATAATCACCCGCCAAATAACACCCAAACCACTCCTCAACCCACGCCTTCCATCCAAACCAACCCCTCCACCCACCCGGAACACGCATGCGCTTTCTATCCGACCTCAGTCCCAGCTCTGTCAAGACCAGATCCTCGTATTCAGGAGCCTCGAAAATAGCAAGCCGGTATGGATATGAATTGAGATATCTCTTCCTCCTGAAAGCTTCTAGATGCGCGATGTCCTTATTCATGAGCTCTTCGTTCGCGAGTATGGCTTTGGCGGCTGGTGGCATTAGATCTTCGAGGTAGGCGATGGCCCAGAGACAGTTTATCTCAGAAGTTTGCTGTACGCGACCACCGGCATAATTGCCCAAGATGACGAGTGAGTTATCGCCTCGCGCTGCTAGGGTAGGAGGGACGATCGAGCGGAATAGTCGGAAAGGTGTCTTGGCTGATTTGGGGATGTGGATGTTGCGCGGTGGGTTCTTGAGCAGGGGGTTGTCGTTGTCGATGCGAGCTTCGGCTAAGGCGTCGAGGGTTTTCCAGTATGCTTTTTGTTTTGGGGAGAGGATGGAGGGATCGACGGGGATGCCGAGCTCGTTGGCTAGATCGGGGGAGAAGAGAGGCGGGAAGGCGAGTTCCCAGCCGGTGCAGTAGATGATTGCGTCTGTGGATAACTTGTCGCCGTTTGAGAGAGTGATCGATTTCCCGACTGCGGAGATCATGTTCTCTCTGGTGACATTGACGAGGTGTCCTTCGTCTACTAGTTTGAACGTCTCGAGATCTCTTCCGTGGAGCATTGTACCTCCTGGAACGAACCAAAAGAGGCTGTGCAGAGAGTCAGCATGAATTCCAACTTGGAAAGCATAATGGATGGGTTATGTGGAAGTGCACTCACGTTTCTGGAACCGGCTCGAGCTTCCGCCCATTCTCACTTCTGTGGTATCGATTCTTCTTGGTAATGGCATCTTTCTTCACTTGCGTCGTCATGAACCTCCAGAACCAGTTCAAAAACCAGGTTCCGAACCAATACTTGCCACTGTGAAAGAATCGGTTCACCCAACGATCTGAATGATAAACACTGCTTGATAGGAAACCCATGAATCGCTTCGTCGACAATTTGGCCAACGAGGAACCGTCTGGATTTCTGGCTGGCATCATCCACGTTGGACCGCCTCCTTCTTTCCTGATGAGCCATTCGACCTTCTTCCCAGCTTGGGCAAAAGCTCCAACAGCTTCCAGCGCGGACTTGTGTCCACCGACGACTGTCACATGTTTGATCTCAGGAGCGAGAACCTCGTGCTGGCGTTGACCTACTTCAACAGCGTGGAATGAGATGCCTTCAAATTTACTCAGGTCCCAAGGCGTTGGCTTTGGTTTGGAGGTGATGCCAGTTGATATGATGAGTTTGGTGCAGGTAATTTCTTCGACAATCTCTCTTGATGATACAGTCCGGCGAGTGACCACCTTCCAGCCAGATTCATTCCTTTCAACTGCTACTGCCTGGGTATTGAATTGGCATAGCTTGGGGATATCGTATTTCTGAGCATATCGATTCTGTTCGAAGTTTAGATAACCCTTTTAATGACTGACGGCGGCACTTACCAGAAACTCATTGATCTGATATCCAGTGACATCTCCCCAAGGCTCAACGCCCAGCTCCTTCTCCATGTCAAAATCCGTAAAGTTCGCCATGGGACATGGCATTTCATAGATGAGACCAGGATAGATTCGCTCGGCTGACCAAACCCCTCCAATTGAACTACCTCCATCGATGATCAGGATATCAACAGAAGGGTTGATTTGGAGATAAGTCTTTGCAGCTACAATGCCATTGTGGCCTGCACCCACGATAACTACATCATGGTGTAAAGAGGATTTGGATGGAGCCATTGAGAGGAGCTAGATTCCTATAGATAAGCATGAAAGGGGAACCGAGTAGACATAAAATTTTAGATGATGGGTAGGACACAACTTTATCAAGATCTCAATCAGGAGCTACGCCTCAATGGCTTCACGGATACTTCCCGGACCCTTTTGCAGATGTTTGTGCTCACATCAGACCTGTGCAGCCAATGGAATACCGGCAAAACGGGAAACTGATCTTTGATAGGTTATTTGTCCGAGTGCAAATCGTAAGAGCAAGCCTAGCACTTGCTAGCAGCATGATTGTTGACGTAAACGGCCTGATCTTGTATGCAGGATATCATCACTGCGGTTAAGCTCCATCTGACCTGATGGGAAAGCACGGGAAGGGCAAGGCAAGGCTAGGAACTGAATGCAAGAATTGAAAGAGAAGATACACTTTTCGAATAAATAGAGACTGAAACATAAAAGATGAACAAAAGACTGAAGATGTTTGTCTATCCTATAGTTGTGACGTTTGCGCATTGTTAATTTGTTAGTGTTGAGGGATGAATGAGGCTGAGAGACTTTGTCGTCGCGAAAAGCTCCCTGCAGCTCCTCAAACATTTCGAACCTCGAAACCCCACCAACTCCATCCACGCCGTTCACCTCGACAACAAACAACTCCTTCCTCCCTCAATCCAACACCGCAATCATGGCAGATACCGAGATGGACGTCGACGCACCGCTCTCCCCAGACCTAAAGCAAGATACCAAGAATGCGTCAATGGCCACCCATACGAACGCGACCGCCGTCCGCTCCATCGAAGGCTGGATCATCATCGTCACCAACGTCCACGAAGAGGCCAGCGAGGAGGATCTGAACGATTTGTTCGCCGAGTTTGGAGAGATCAAGAACCTACACTTGAACCTGGATCGCAGAACGGGTTATGTCAAGGTGCGCAGCGCATACTCTCTCCACAAGGCTAAGGAGGGAACTGGCTAACAAAGCATCGGAATAGGGATACGCGCTGATCGAATACCCAACCCTGGACGAGGCACGCAAGGCGATTGATGGTGCGCACAATACAAAGCTGTTGGATCAGACGATCGAGGTTGATTTCGCCTTCGTACGACCACCACCAGGCAAGGGCAGAGGAGGACGACCACCTGCGAAGGGAAGAGCGAGAAGCCGGAGTCGTAGCCCGGGTGCTAGGGATGAGGTTGTTGAGTGAAGGGGTGGTGAAGGGATGGTGGAGATACCTGCATTTCCAAAAGCTACAGCGTCTGCTTGGCCGATGTGTCCGATTTAGAGGCATGTCGGCGTGTGAGAGATGGCCTCAATGGTATGTTTGCTTGGTAGATGGGATATCCGGGGTTTAGACTGACAGTTCTGCAGAGCCTCAATATCAAAATCGATTCCCAATCTGTATGGAAACATTTGACGATCTGTGAAGATGTGCGAGGGGGAGTTACACCAGGGAAG
The DNA here is from genome assembly GCA_020726505.1 of Leptodontidium sp. MPI-SDFR-AT-0119. Taxonomy (NCBI): domain Eukaryota; kingdom Fungi; phylum Ascomycota; class Leotiomycetes; order Helotiales; family Leptodontidiaceae; genus Leptodontidium; species Leptodontidium sp. MPI-SDFR-AT-0119. Next base: position 21,043 of record JAHLEZ010000013.1, on the reverse strand, counting down.
TTGAATGCATACCTTGATTAAGTGCTCACCGTCACTACATCATTCTAGAATCTGGAATAGGCACACAAACACTTTCATGAGGGGAACGAGATCCTGTTGGATACAGCCGTACAGCAGACACTGATGAAAAGCTTCGGATTCATTGGTGTATGATCTTCTTGTGTGTGCTTTCTATAATACAAAAATTCTGACAGGTGGATGCTCCCTGGGATTCTAATTCCCCTTCTAATACCACTAGGAGACTGTACTATCACAAACATGCTTTGAAAACGCAGCTCGGAGAGTCACATCAACTGCGCAATCCCCGTCGAGAAACTCGTCTCCTCCGAGGTGTGACTAGATAACGCTCTTTGACCAGGGCTGACCATCCTCTGAAAGTCTTAATGGCTTCCCCGGAAGTGAACAAGTCCAGCATCATCTCATTCCCATCGAAGGTGAGATCTGTTAGATCTGTGAACACCCACCAACGATCCTCAAGTAAGCATCTCGCCATCCTCGTAGCCCGCCCCATCTGCATACACTATAACTCCATCGAAGCGATCCATGGGTAGAAGTATCTTTCGTAGTGCTCAAACACATCCACCTGATGAATGCCTAATGTCATGCGTTTGATATGCGAAGATCCATCAGCAAAAACCGGTTTTCCATCGAGCCAAACCTCAGATCTCGAGGCCTTGCCAATTTGTTCGAATACGACCCATGCTGGTCTCCAATCTTCACTTGAACATTTTGGTCTTGCCTTGTCATAGTCGAAGTTGGCTTTTGTCCGGCGGTGCTCCATAGCGTCATTCAAGACAACCTTTCGTTGGAGATGTGACAATCGTGTCGATCCTTCAATATATCCAGGACCTCTTGATGATCTCTCTCGGCGTTGCGTGACAGAGGACGTGCTCGTACATCATCTCCCAATACCGCTCCCAACGACCCATTCCACAGTCTACCATTAACAAACAGAATCAACTCCTTCAACGCAGGAAGCTTCTCCATCTCCTCCAAATCCGCCTTGAATATCTCATCTCATTCGTCTGTTTCCCAACGCCCACCCACACAATACGGATCTTCAACACGAGTTGAAGATAAGATCTGACTGTTGGAACATGCCTCATCCATCTTCCGGGACAGATGTTCGTGATCTCGAAGGCGTTCTGCTCCCAGAAAGCCCTCGGCGGAAAGCCAACTCCTGCTGAACGGTGTCAGTTTAGGTCCAATCTGCCACTGGAAGTGAACTCCTACCTGAGACCAAGATTGTCCTCCTCGGAAACACCTTGTCTTTGCTTCCCTTCAGCTGCTCCCCTACCTGTGCTTGAAGTCCTGCAGGAACAAGACTTGTCCAGCTTCCCAATTGTCAATTGTACAGTACAAGCTATGTCGCACACTGTCCTGAGAGGTTTGGTTGTCAAGGAGGCTGTTTAAAAGTTAGAGGCGAGACGCGTTGTTGAGATAGCTCCAGGTTTCGATTAGCGTAGAGGGCAGGGATTTTTGTGACTTTGCATCATGTCATATTCTGCCCGGTGACTCTGACTCTGCAGATGATGGTTTGTTTGGCATGTTTGCTCTAAGTCCAGTGCAGTCAGTGTAGATTACATGACGCCCATATACTGCAGAAGTATGAGGCGAGAAGGTAGGATCTGAGAAATGGACGGAGACATGTTGGACAGCTTTGTCCACTTTGTAGATATATATATCATAGACGTTGTCAAACTTCTGCCATGAACTTTCGATATAAAACAGATGTAACTCGGGGATCTGACATTGTCGGTTAATCTAAGGCTTTCGTGCCTGTGAGCCCTCCTCAAGAGCGGCAGCGCCGTCTTTGCCTACCTTTTTGTTCTCTTTAGACGCACTTGGTTCTTTTAGAATTCTCCACCACGTATTAACAGACACTTCTCATTTGATGCTTCGTAAAAGCCTCGGAATAAATATTTCTGCGGTACAGGTAATCTTCATGCCCAATTGATCATCAATTGATATGCGCCAATTCTCCTTTAATTCTTGAAATGCCTCGTCCGCATTTGTACTGCTATGATGCCATTGTATTTTCACAATGACTCTGTATTGATATAATGCCCTGGTACGAGCACCGAAGAATGTTGTTGTTGTCAATGTGGTAGTCTTTTGACCGATTTTTCAAGATAATCCTCCTCCCTTCCAAAAACAACCACCTAGGGCACTTTTTCTGTAGGTAGTTCAGCAACAGAATAAGCGGAACGATGTCATTGGTTGAGCTGTGCATGTCAGACTCGGAATTTTTTAATTCAGCTATATAGTCAAATAGCGAGTTGCCAGCCAATCAGTCTTCGAATGGGTGACGTGGCCGAGCGGTTATGGCGCTAGTTTCAGGAACTTCTCATCCCTTTCCCTAGGGTGATAAGAATCAATCAATACTAGTTCGAAAGAGCATGGGTTCGAATCCCATCGTCATCAGAAGATGATTACTTTTTTGAAGTTTTGAATTCCGTCTTCAAAAAGTGTCAGAAATGAAGCTTTTTGTATTAACAATTCCTTTTTTTTCCCTACTTCTTTTTATTTTTTATTTTTCACTTTTCACTTTTCACTTTTCACTTTTCACTTTTCACTTTTCACTTTTCACTTTTCACTTTTATGAGCTGGCCGACTTTCATCCCGGTAGCGAGCACTAGCTGTCTTGGTGTCATCCTCAAGTAGTTATCATTGCTCAAGTGGACATCTTTCTTGCGCTAGAATTATTTTTGTTTGGACAAGTGGTGGGGTGAAGTGGGGTTTTTTCTACACTGTCAAGCTAGGGCACCGCTGGCTAACTCGTAAGCGAGCATACCCTGAACACCCTGCGACCCAAGCGAGAATGTCAACAAACACCGGCCCGGACCACCACTCAATCGAGCCTAACTTAAAATGTAAGCAAGCTAATACAGTAATAATTTGAAAGTTGAAGCAGTTAAATATTAGCGATATTCTTTGCTTCTATTTCTGTTCCTTTCAGTGCCCTCATTTTTCAACAGGGAACACCATTGAGTCTTTTGTGGTCCTTGGGTCCTAGGTCTTGTCTCTTCTGTTGGTGTTATCATTCCTCCAGAAGAACCCTGTAATTATCCCGACGAAAGCTGAATTTCAATACCATGTATGATAGTAAAAAGGACTCCAGGATGTTTCCTTGTTGGAACAATAAGCACACATCATCATGTTCTACCTAATAGATCTCATTCCCCCGCCTTCCTCCGTCAATTCCTTACCCTCAGATATAGTATATCTCTAGAATTGATCTTGTTTTGATCTCTTGAAGTCTAGAACTCCCTTCGTACCTTACTCTGTGCTACCTTTCTTGTTTTGTAGTTATTGGGTTTCATTCCCTCCACAGTATCATAAATTTTCTGTCAAATTTGAGACAATCTTTGACCTGCAAGTTGATAGCAGCTTCAAAAGGTGATAATACTCCCACATATTCACCGGTAGCGAATTGGGAAATCACACTCCTCCACATCACGCTAGCTACGAAGCTAGCGCTTTGAGAACCTAATAAACCTTCGACTTCTAGCGACTTCTTTCCCCTTCAACAACACCATCCACCTCAACCTCAGGTCGACAAGTCCCCCACAACCTCTCAGCTTCAGCTTCAACTTCGGAACCAGAATCAACGCCAACATGCCGCCTCCACCAGCAAAGAAACAGAAGACCTCTTCTGGCGGTACGTATATTCTTCACTGCCCCGAGATGTCTCTCTCTCCATGGTACCAGCTAACGTTCCTCAGGCTCACCTATCATCTTCACCACCGCCAGACACAAGCCCGATATCCGTATGTTCGTCTTCGACCAAGAGTTCCATGTCTATTCGGGCATGCTCAAAATGAATTCAGCCTTCTTTGAGACAATGCTAGAGCCATCAGGAGGCATCCAGCCAACCTCAACCTCACTCTCTTTAAGAGTGATTGGTACACTACGTTAGACAAGGATCTTGGCTGGGTTCTCTCTTCCGATCTCAAGCGCAAACACGAGGACTTGTCTACCTTCCAAGGATCGGTCTCCCGAGAGCAACAAGCATTCGCAAACCTCCTTTCCGCCATCTTCAGCAAAGAATACCATCTTGCTGATGCGAACGAGCTCGAGTCCATGACAAAACTAGCTGACTACTACCGTGCTCTTCCCATCGTATCTTACTCTCTCTCTGGTACCATCTACAACAGCCCTGGTTTTATCAATTCCATCGCCTCTGATCCATGCACTCTTCTTGTCTCTGCCTACAAGCTTAGACACAAGCTGTTATTCCGAGAACCCTTTATTATTGCACTTGGTCCATGGACAAAACCCTCATACAGAAAGCTGAAGAGTTCCTACCCCGAATTGTTCAATCTGGCTGATACCGTATACCAAATGGTTGATTCCAAAATCTCGATGGTCACCAGAGAACTGTTTGGGATTGCCGCCAGCGGATTCCATTACTCGAGGAAGGAGGGGAAATTGAGCCTACAGCTTGTACAAAACGTTGCCGCTGAGTCTTACCACTGCGTTGAGATGAAGGGAAATATGCCTTGGCCAATGTTCGTCCGGAACAGCAAGAAATCTGTAGACGGCTTTAATGGAGGTGGTTTTTATCATAATCTGTCCATACAAAAGGTGCTCGGCGAACTTCTTCAAAACGAATCTGTCTCAACAAGAATGCGACAGCTGGAGCAAGCGATTTTGAGGATCGGTTCCTGTGCTTCTCAATCCCCGATGAGGTGCTTCCTTGGGACACTACTCAAATTGACTACTGAAACTGGTATGTTTTCTGCGCAAAATAGGGTGTAACTTTGTATTTTGGATTCTAGCGCGCCATAATGTAGACATTTCCAATCGGTTCCTTGATGTGCTGGACATATCAAGCGTGCGAACCTTCCCGCTGATTTCAAGTCTGTCAGCTCATCGCCTAGGCACACATCACGACACTCCCGGAAACAAGTCATTGTCGCTTCCTCCTATCTCCTCATCGAGTCCAGCAAAATTACCCGAGACAACACGAGGTTACACTCTTCTTTTTCCAGAGCTCGTTTCTAGGGCTGCATTGCTTCACCAACACGGGCACTGGTGTCTGGGCTGAGGTTGACATTGTTCAATGGAGCGGTGAGATGGTGGTTTGCATACTCTTGAACGGTCTCAAGAATAAGCTTTTTACATTCCGAGACTTGTGAACTACAGCGGTTATATCGTTCTGCTGAATTGTGGCAAGTTGCAGCATATGTCGATGCGTCAATGGTTCTTCCATCCTTCACCTCAAGGCGTTCATAGCATGAGTTCTTACTAATTTGATACTGTAAGCATTTAAATTTCTGAAGCTAGTGAAACTCCTGACTAGAAATTTTCATGACCGTGAAGCCTATTTTCTTACTCTAAGACACTTTACTGGCCATCGTTGTTTAGTTTATCAGACCATTTTACGGTTTGTATCGATCTTTCTCTACTCTAAATCCTTAGTTTAGTTTGACGTGATGCCAGGGAATATCTATTTGAGAATAGTCTTCACTTCAAGCCTTAAACACATCATGGATGGAGGGTGCCAAAATTTGATCTCCGTTCCTGAGATATGGTATAGATTCTCTACAATCTGTCTCTCCAGTCGAAGTGAAAGCCCATGACTTAGAAAATCTCGAGAAATTCCCAGCGCTAACCAATGGGTCAGTAGCGTCATTTAAAAAGGCCCAGGGGCCCAGACATGTTACTCACAATGTTGAAATATTTTATGTTCTTACCCAACCGAGATTTTCATGGCCATGGGACCCTCCTTTAACCTGTACTAATGCTGCCAACCTGAGGATCGAAAAGCGCTAAGCTGAAGACTGAGAAGTTCATCCGAATCGACTTTAAGAAATATATCAAGACACTGATTAGAATCGTCTTTTATGCAACTAAGGCGTAATCGACTTCTGCCCTCTAATAGTAGTGATACTGACTGCTGCGTGGCTCTTGTAGCAAGCACATCCTGACCAAGAACAGATCATATGAAGGAAATTTGGAACTAGATATACGACGATAGGATACACGGGCATATAAGAGCTATGGAACACTTCACATCAGACATGGCGCAAAGAGTAATGTCAAAATGATGAGAAGGTTGTCAGCGCCGGGGACTTGGAGGGCAAGACGGGGGCCACTGTCCACAACGACAGTGCCAACGTCAACAGCCCGAATGTGCCCCAGAACTCCAAGGAATGGGTTGAAAATGGCTTCGTTGTGTGGTTCTACATTAGCCTCTCTCTTTGTCGCTTCTTTTGACTGTTTACTTTGTTTTCTCGTGATCCTGCCACGCTGCTCCTGATAAACTTTACGTCCCTTGCCTTGATTCTCACCGAGTATGACGTTGAGCTTCACACTTCATTTTGCTCTTATTTTTTGATCTCCGAGTTTGACCGCTTGTGTCTGGGGTGTCTGATACCGGAATATATGAGTTCTCTCCAGCCACGTGTATTCCGCAGTTTTGAAGTCCGCTCAAAAGTGAGTTTCTCGGGACTATTAGTCCCAACTATTTCCTCCAACAAGCCCACCGTTGCAAAATCAACCAGACAGGCTGCGACAAACGCGTCACTCAAGTTAGCATAGCCAGTTGCCAAGAGAACAATACTAGACAACTTCCTATCCCCGATCATCTTCGAAAGCCCCTACTTTCCAAAGAAGCCCGATGTACGCCTCACCATCTTCAATCAGCAGATGCATGTCCATTCCGAGATTTTGAAGATGAAGTCACAGTTCTTCAACGCATTCCTAGGTTCCCCTGGTACCGTGGACCAAACATCATGCGCTGGATTCAAGTACGAATGGGTCGCGAAAATCGATGCTCCGTTTGGAGAGCCCAACGACTGGGGATTAAGATGGCTTCTTACGTCTCTAAAGAAAGATAAGGAAATAGATTTTCCAGCTCATTTCATTTGAAGAGCTCCTGGCTAGTCTCATAGCACATCAACTGGCAACATACAGTCCCCCAATGTATGGACGCCTGGCTAGTGAAGGGGTGGCCAGAAAGGGAGAAAGATTTATTTCAGAAAGAAGCTCCTCCGAATCTTCTATTACGATCCCTAAAAAGTGATTGATTGGGGGGAATTGAAAACGATGACAGAGATCGCGGACTACCTTCTAGCTCTGTCATCTCTATCCAAAGGCCTTCACATGGACAACATCGCATCTCTGAGTCTCGCAAGAGCATGCCAAGAGTCACCCGAAAGCGTTCTACCAGTTGCAGTCAAGCTGAGAAACAAGGTGTTATTCAAGGAATACATCATGTGTGTCATAAATCCATGGAGTTTGGATGGGGAACGAATTGGCATGCTCGAGGACGAAAATATCAGAGCAATTGCGCAGAAGGCCTACGATACCATCGAGAAAAGGGCCAACAGGGTGCTTCGCAAGATTATAGATTGTGTCGGTGCCCACGGTAGCCCTGGAGAGGAGCATGATGAACAATTGGAAACACTATCATCAATGTTTGTTAACTATGTACAACTTGCCCACGATTCAGGCAGAGACAGGCTTGGTCGCGTTTGTCTTCCACATTTATTCTACTTGGTCACGAAAGACCAGGGCCATGTATTTTTTAAGGAAGCCAGCGACAAGTGGGAGATTGACGGCTTAATGAGAATCAATGAGTCTCGGCTTGCTTTTCAAGGTCAAGTAGTTGGCAGAGACGAGGCCGTTCTTGACCATTTTCTCAATGTCCACATCGACGATGCAGATCTACCTTGGTATGTTTATCTCTCGCCCTAAACAACTGAACCGCAATTGGACCCTTTTCACTTTCGTTGCACATATTCTGACTTCTCTTTAGAGATCCTGCCGAGAAGGCCTGGTAAACGATAGCCGGCTTCGACTCCTCAAGCTTCGACATACATGCTATCATGACGACTCCTGCGCAATGCATCACCACTGTTAAAGTAACGCCCCAACAAGCACCAGACCTTTCGATTTAGATTTTCGAACACAATTGCCTCTCAAGGAATATTTGGCGGCCTGGGAGAGCACAATGAATAAGGTTCAGCGGGGGCTTTTGGGGAGCGCTTTCATTAGTTGCCGTTTCACAAACTAGCTATTTAAATGGCGGACATAATGCGAAATTTCAATCTAAACTGTTCGCCAGAGGCCTTCAATAACATGAGAGATTGTACTTTACTGGTTGTATTTCAGTGGGAAAAATTCGGTAATGAAAGGAGCTTTTTTCCTGTGAATTGCAAACAAATAGAGGAATTCTCCCTGGAAAATAAATTTTGAGGGGTATTTTTGTCCGGGTCTTTGTATTTTGTAGTCCCCAATTCCTGCAACTGCACCCCCCCCCCCCCCCCCCCCCGGTCCTTTTTTTTCTCTCTCTTTCTCTCTCTCTCTCTTCCATTAATACCCTAGTAGTATCTCCTAAGCAGCTAATTGCCCAATGCAGCGGAGAATACTTACTTGGCCAGAGATTCCGAGTCCGACATCTTTCAGGATGACCTCGCCGGAGGAGTTGAGAGTTATTTATTTCGCGGCTTTCCCAGAGCAGCACCCCGAGCTGGAAGGCATACTCATTTCCAAATTGTTATAGAGTTGATCAGAGACATCTGAGAATCCTATCGAAAATCGAGGAACTCGCCCAAGACTTCTTTAAGCATCAACAAACCAAGGGGGGAAAGGCGTGCAATATTTCATGATTGGCCTGATAGGCAAGCTCTAGACATTCTAACCCGCAACAGCCAAAGCATTAACAAAACACCACCGCCTGTTATTATTCCGCCCAAAAATTCTTCCCTAACGCCTAGAAAAAAATTAACCGAAGCAAAAAATAAATAAATAAAAATAAATAAAAATAAAAATAAAAAAGGTTTCACTAAAACAAAACAACAAAACTCAATTGGGTGCCCACACTCGGATGCGTGTGAGGTTCGAATCTACAAACGTAATTAAATACGTTTTTCTCGATCGATCGATCCGCCGTGTTTAGTGTTCGTATACGATTGGGGGAAGGGAGGAGGGAGGAACAGCCGGTTTGACCTGAACCACCCGGGTGGTCGCCTGCCGGCTGTGATAGGAATGTGACTGTTTGGTTATATATACTCGTTAGCGACGGCGATGGTTTGCCCGGATGATGGAAGCGATAAATCACAATTCTATCTGTGGGGTATGAAGAATGCGACTCTGGAAGTGAGACGATCGTTATTTGAGTTTCAGCGAGGTATTTGCATTATGGCTGTTTTGGATCTTCGGATAGGATAAGGATATAGGTCGAGGCTTTATTAGATATTGCGAGATTCACGTTGGTCAAATTTTAGAAGCCAAAGGTTCACGTTCTAGGGAGCGGGGAAACTTTTTGAGGCTGCCTTTAAGAATCTGATCAGCTAGGAGTGGTAGTCCCACAGGTAGTGCCTACTTTGTTTGAAGAGATACAAAGTATGGAGGTTAACTCATGAAGAAGTGGTCCACAAGCGAGATAAGCCACCATACCGTTGAAAGAGGAAGAGCTCAAAATCAAAGCAGGTACCATTTCCCCTCCAATTCCGTTGAGTTGATGATTCACCACACTTGTCCTTGTGCTATCAAATAAACTTATGAAACCGCCATGCCGCCCGTATGTCCCATCTACCTGAGTCCAATCGACATTGCAGGTGTGTTGTGGCCGCCTTGGAAGTGAATGACATGCGATCACCAAATTGTTTCTTCCAAATCCCACTAGAGAAACAGTTAGCACAGCGAAATCTGTTGTAAGGTGACTTTGAATAAGGAGGGTGCCTTTCATTACAGGGACAAAGTCTCAGGCCACTCAAGCTAGATGACTTCAAAGAACTCCCTTTGCTAGTAGACGATAGGGTTTTCCGGAAGTAGCGAACAGACTTACAAGAATATCCTCATCAGATATCTCGACACAGCAGAAGTTTTCCTCCCAGTAGTCATCCCCGGCTTTGATATCTGAGCAAAAACGGAGATTGCTCTTGATATGGCTTCCAACTGGGAGTCAAGGTCATAACCCAAGGAGTCCCACGGGCCATCTTTGAGAATAGCCCAGAAGTGGTTCGGAAGGAATGGGGTGAGGTTTCTGTTCGTGCTCATTCGGAGTTTATTCCGACTCTCATAGTGCTCGTCATGGACTGCTTCTGTAAGATGTGTCAGCTCCTCGGGCTTCAGCTGTGCATCAAGAGGGACGTTTGGCCAGCCCCGAGAACTTGTCTAACCATCACGAGCTTTCCATGCCTGCAGGATTCGCGGATGGAAGTAACTTACTATCAAGAAGCTGCTGAATGACTACAATTTTGGCCATCAATGCGTTTCTAGCATTACGAGCTATTTTTTTGATATTTTCTTGAGCCATACCCTCGAATTCTGGAATTTCGCAAGGTTCAATGAGACCTGCAGCATATATGAGGGCTTCAGTGAACAGCACTTTGTGTCTGAGTTTTGCAGCCAGAACCATCACTTCGCAGCAGCAGCTTGATACAAATTCGGCGTTGGTAGATTTGCTAACCATGATGTCATTGATAGATTGAGAAAGGATCGGGAGGCACCGATAATAATCTCCTAGAGACACGAGGATTTCAAATTCCTTGAAGTATTTCAAGCTGTAAGGTTTTCCGTAGATAGCACACAGAAAATGTTTGAAACACCCCCGCTGTAGCTCTTTGTTGTCTGTGTAGGTATAGTAGCGGTCCTCCACTTCCTAAACATTGTCAGCTTTGTCCAGTAAACCTTTGAAGCCCTCATCATTGGCCTAATAAAAATGGCGCAATCGTGATCTCTAAGTAGGATCCAAATGGAATAAATCTCAATTTTGGGTACACATATCTGTTTTCAACTCGAAGTGTTTATCTTGGACTCACCTTTGGATTTGGCTTCGCAATCAAATGCCAGCCCTTGCCATCATCATCCACCTTCGAGATCCACTCATACCGGAAATGGCTATTGATAATTGATTTCTCCGAACTCGATTGCTTGTCTGCGGAGTCGAGAAACTTGGCAAAGAATGCTGAGTGTGCCTTCAGCAAGCCAGAATGTGCTTGAAAGTTCTGCCCTAGGTCTCGCTTATCGCCTTCATAACTTTCCTGCCTTCAACTCCAAAGTGTCCCAACAACCTTTCGCAATCCTCCACCCAAAAAAAAAAAAAAAAAAAAAAGGTGGGGGGGTGGGGGAAGAGGACTCGCACAGCACGAGGCAACTTAACGTGATGATCCAGAGTGTAGCTATCCACCTTTGTGCGCCATGTCCCAGTCCCAGTCCCAAGATGGTCACTTCAACTGCCACACGATATCTCCTTTGACACCATCAACACCACCAATCATCTAAAGCGCTAGCTGTCTCATCCTCAATTTTTGATTTAGGGTCTTTGGGAAGTATTCTACGTAATCTCTACTGTCCTGAAGCTTCATTAAGAGTACTTCTATAAATTTCTTAACCACATCATAGCGTCAATATCACTGCCCGGCAGACTTCCCCGCATGGAGTATTTTGGTACGAATACGTGACGAAGTTTGATAGAAATGGTCCGGGGTATCCAGAGACTGCTTCAAATACTGCCATGGCTTTAAACTCAAGAAAACCTTTGTTTATAAAGATCACTATGATCTTGCAAACTTTACAGTGCTTGTCCCAGACTCTATCTGGCCCTCTTACTGGGGCGAGGCGACGGTTTGACTTCAAACCTCGACAAAGCTCGGTCTAGACAATATAGCCATGTCAATAATTCTCCCATCTCATATGTAATGCGATCTTCAGAGAAGCTCTAGTACTTTCCTTTGGACCGTTTCATGACCGCACAATCAAGATGCTCAACCCCGACCGAGTGAAAGATTTGATATCGAATAAGATATGCTACTCTAAGTCTTAGACCTTGATACATAAGACGATACGATAGAAACTGCTGCTCGTCAGTAAATGTACAGCTTCCAGAGGCTACGATCAGCTGTAGGACTGATGGTAAAGGTTCGTGGCCTCAACTCATCCAAAATACTAGGACAGAGCCGTGTGGGTGTGTCATGAATGACGAGAAGGTCAACAGGCGTGCCTGGAATCTGTCGCAGAACGATATGGTATTTAATAAGGGGTAGGCTGCAAGAACAAGTTAATCCAATGAAGGTTTTCTTCTGTGTCAAGATTACAAACTAGGAAGTACTTTGAGATACTATGGATGCGAACTGGCATATTTGAGAGCACATTTTCAAGTACTTAACGGCTGTAAAGATCACTTGGAAAGTTATCCAGCCAAACGCAGTCTGACCTTACCTGGGGAGACGCAAGGATTGACCAGGTGATAATGAGGAGACACTTTTTATTCCTGAAGCTTATGAATTACTTCCCACTGATGCTCAGTCAATTTTAAGGTCTTTAATGTACAGATATTAGTTCCTAGTGGGTTGAATAGATTCAATAAAGTTGACCTATCCGCACCCTCCACCGTAAGAATATGCCCGCCAAGGAGGGCCACCCCAACGTTTTTACAAATGTGTCCAATACAACCATTTCGTGTTTGCATGAGTAGCTAGCTTTGGATGCCACATTCTTTTCTCCATCAATGACAGTGACCCAGTGATACGCAAATTCTGGGTGTCCACCAGCACGAGCTCGGGAGATAGCAGCTGGACCCGCCAACGCCGACGCGTTGCCTTCGATAGCGGCAGCCTTATCGGGAGAATCCAGAAACTTGCGGAAGAATGCCGAGTGCAGCTCTAGTGGGATGGAATTGAGGTGGAACTCTTGATCAAAGACCCCAAGGCGAACATCAGGTTGATATCCTGGCGTATTGAAGACGATGGGAGGCTTGGGCTCCTTGGCGTCGGTAGTCTTTTGCTCTTTCGCTGGTAGTGCTGACATTGCTGCGGTGTAGATGTGATAATCTGAGATGATCGAGGATTCGTTCTGTTGCTGCGGCGGTGCGGTGTTGTCGTGTCTGTGATGCTGGGAAGAAGGAAAAAGGAAGGGAAAGTTGATGTAGGAAGGAATGTCAGCTAAGGTAGCACCGGTCCTAGAAGGGAAGGAACTCAACCTGGAGCTCGCCCTATTTACTCTCAGCCAAGAAGAAAGGAACATAGAAAGACATAGAAAGTAGAGAATGGTAGAGATATAAACCACTTCCAGGAGAGAAAAATCCGCTGTTAAAGATAAGAACGTTGGGGTAATCACCGCGAATCACTCTCAGATCTCAGAAGTATCAAAGGAAGGTGAAGTTACCACACGGTCACAAAACAGCTTCACTAAGAACACATACTTTGTTCATGTGAGAAGCAACTTTTGATTTCGAAGGATGCGACTAAGAACTGATGAAATTTGATCCATATCTGTTTTTGTTTTCCATCATTATCTGCGTCAATTCCGCCAACCTCCCGCTGCAAGAAAACAAGCACATCAAAATGTGAGCAAGATGAGGGCAGCTGCAATCTTCCTATGTAGCGGCTGTGGTTCTAGAAGACTTTCTCCTTCCATAGTCTTGCAATAGGAAGCTGTTGGCTTGCTTTGAGGCCCTGAGTGGAGTCAAAGTCCGCGAAATTTGCAGAAAGTCAGCGAGTGTTTCCATACATCCCAGATTTATATACTGGATGAAATTAGCACCAAGCAACTTGTTGAGAGTGGATGAGCTGTCTTACCTTTGTCTAATAATCCATCTCCTCTGGATCCCAAGGAAGATCTTGATCCTCAATAGTTGCGCAGAGAAAATGTCCCTCCAAGTCATTCTTGCTAGCACCAGCATTATACATGTCTCTGCTCAGTTTCAGTTCGTTCTGAAGAAGTTGGAGCATTCCATCGTCGATATACTCTTCCGGTAAACGGCCCACCAGTCTTCGAAAGTACCATGGAAGTAGAACCTTCTTTCCCTCATCAAGGTTTTCTCGGGGCAAGATTCCAAAAACCAATTCATTCAGGTCATCCGCATAATTTTCTGCGTGGTCAAGGTGTAAATCGACCAACAATGATTGAACGACCGACAAGACTCTTGTGGATAGCTCGCCATGTACGCTCTTGGCAATGGATCGTAGACTTCGATCCTCCAGCTGTTGGAATTCCGGGTCGTTATAAGGGCCAACAATCCAAATCAAAGCCTCTCTGAAGAGTAAAGCGTTACGGACCTTAGCAGCTGCGACATACAGGTCTAGAGATCTGTAGCGAATATCCCCAACAAATTCCGGGCTTCTCACCATAGCACCATCAAGTGTTTGCGATAAAGCTGGCAAAACGCAGTAGTAATCCGCCTTCTCAACCAGATTCAAGAGCTCATCGACGTTGACAATGTTGTATGACCGACCGTAAATTGCACATAGAAGCTTCTCAAACTCAGATATTTCTTGGTCGGTTTCACCTTCCAAGTAAAAAGAAAGTTCGTAAGGCTCATTCTACGGTATGTCAATAACGGGGTTCAGGAAATTGAGATGCGAGATGTACCTTGGGGTTTCGGCAGACGAGGTGCCACTCTCCCTCCTGATCAATCTTTGTGACCCAATCGTACTTGAAAGGCTGACCAATCGACGCGACTCCAAATGTGCCAAATGAAGCGAAGTCAGTGGAACTCGGGTTTGCTGGAGTTGAAGATGTGCCCTTCGCAGCTGCCGCGACAACAGCGCCAGGATTGCTTGAAGCTGAGGTGTTGGTGCTCGCAGAATAATTTGGGGGACCAGCAACGCCGTTATTTGGGGCTTTGTCGGGGGAGTCGAGGAACTTCCTGAAGAAGGGGGAGTGTAGTTTCAAAACCAGAGAGTGAACATGAAATTCTTGTTTGAAGACGGTAAGGCGAGTATCTGGCTTGAGACATGGAGTGGAAAAGACAATTGGAGAGATGCTGTTGTCGATCTTCTGTTTCTTGAGTGAGGGGGTTGCCATGGCGTCCGAGATGGGCTTCTGAGGTGCAGTGTTGAAGCTTCTGAAGTTGAGATGGAGAGACAATGAGTTTGGTAGTTAGGATGGGTTTGGGACCAGGTTGATATAGGAACGAGGGGTACTAGCGTGCTTTAAGCGAAGCAAGCGTTTTGCCTGCTTCTTCGATGCCTCGCTCCCCTGGGTGAATTGAAGAATTTGTTGGGAAAACAACCCTTAGACTTAAAGTGAAGTCCAAAACTTAGAATTTCTGCTCTGGCTCTGGATACAAGTTTCAAGACATGCATATGGACAATGCATCTCGAGGTCTTACACGGACGAAACAACTGCTGGGCTCTCTATTGTTGAACTCCTACGGTTCTTCAATTTCCTGGCAAGAATACCTACGCAGTTCAGATATATACTCATCAGACTGCTGAGAGTAGGCATACTCGACTTTTCTAAATGATTTTGTATCTAGAAAAAAATCAAAGCGGAGTACTCCGCATGCAAGCTGTCGTGATCTGGTGCAAAGCTTCTCGGTTCACACTGACTTCCGGCTGAAGATAAATATTCATGCCCAGCATTGATCACGTTGGGAAAAATTGTCAATTCGATGTCGATTCTTGATTGCCATTCCCCACTCTCTATGTTTTATCTACAAATGGGCTGTGACAATCACTAAGAGCTAGCAACCAAAGATAGCACCTCAGCCTCCACACAAATGCCAGAAGAGTAGTATGAGTACGATTGGACAGCGGAAGATGTTCCCAAGCCTTTCTACCTCGCCACCTCAATCCTCGAAGTACCATACTCAAGTATTCAAACTGAGCGCTTGAAATGCTAGGAAATAGGTCTGTAATGTTCTCTTAGTTTGGCAAATAGACATCGGAGAGGAGAAAACTCACTTGACTTAAAAGTCTGTCTCGTTGATATCCCAAGGCAGGTCCTCGTCCTCAATCTCGGCACAAAGGAAATGATCCTCCATACCAGGATTCTCAAAGTCCTCATCATAATCAGAGTCTGAGTTTTCTTCCTCATCGTAGTCATCGGGGCCATTGTTGTCTTGGACCACCAAAATTTGTTTTCCCGGCTCAAAGATTCCCTTGTTTAAATTGAGCTTACTCATCCGTAGCTGCTTTATCAATTTGTGTAGCTCTGGCTCCTGGGAATATATGTTGGGGTCCTTTCTAAGGGCTAGATCCAATTTCCGAAAGTATCTTGGCACAGCAACCTTGAATCGTCTGGTGATAGCTCTGGTAGCAATATTCATTGCTTTGTTGACTTCGACGTCTTCAAGTTGAATCAGGTTGCCCAAAGCTTCGCTTGCGATCGCGATCATAAGCAGGTGGTGTACCTCAGCAATCTTGGCGCAGACCTCGGTCCATGCTCTGTGAGCAACCTTCTTTAGCTTAGGATCCCTCAGATTCTTATAAGTTGGCTTTCCCCAAGGACCGACGATCCACACAAGGGCCTCCCTAAACAACAGCTCGTTTCTGAGCTTTGCTGCTGCTGCAAAGACTTCGCATCGGGACTGAGGGATCTGATTGATGAGAGTTGGGCTTGTGTGGAACGCGATGTTGAGAGTTCGAGATACGATGGAGAGGGTACAGTAGAAATCGGCCAGTCTTGTCAGCACAAGAAGGTCGGCGCAACTTTCAATGGTGTACGGTTTCAGGTAAATGGCGCACATCATTGTGTTAAACATGGCGATCTCCCTTAGCTGCTCTCCTGAGAAGGTCGAAAAGTTGGCTTGGGAATTCTGTATCAATAGTGTTAGCTTAAAATCTCGTGAAAAGGTTCTTGCAACGTACATTTGACTTGGCGGCTGTAAGGTACCAGCCCGCGCTGTTATCCCCGTCGATCTCAGTTATCCAATGATACTTGAAGACCGGAGGCGCTCCAGAACATGAGATCCGTGAGGCTCCAGCTGGCGTTGAAATATCTCCACTGACAGAGAGATTGGCGACCGTAACCTGCGGGACTTTGTCTGGGGAGTCGAGAAACTTGCGGAAGAACGCCGAATGTATTTTCAGCAGAACGGAGTGGACGTGGAAGTCTTGGTCGAAGACGGTGAGACGGACATCTGTTTGGTAACCCGGCGTGGTGAATACGACAGGCCTGTTGAATTCTCGCTTTTTTGCGGGAGGTTCTGCCATGATTGAGATGCAGTTCGAGGACTTTTCGATTTTTAGAGACTGTCGAAGGTCGATCCTGAAAGTGAAGAGGGGGGTGACTCAGGTGGAGTTAACGAAAGATGTCAAAAAGATGGGCTCCAGAATTTGAAAAAAAAAAAATGAAGTGATCGATTTAGAGAGAGGGTGAAGCGTCAGCGTGAATGCCTCTCATCACCAAAAGCAGGAAACGGAAATTTGTTGACCTCGCTTAATCTCAGCAGCTCCGATTCTCAAACTACCACAACACACCACTTTCCAAGTCATAGACGTTCGCAGCGACATGAATCGTAAGAGATATCGAGCCAGCGAGAAGAACCCACCAAAATGTAAACGGTAGGTATCCACGCACGTATCATGTGACACATGCACTACTCTATTTCTGGCGTAGCTCCCGTCAAAGAGTTTCATCCTCACGGTTGTTTTCTGTTTGCATCGTTTCCCCTCTAGCAGAACAATTTGCGAAAGTCCCAGTTTGCTTTGGAAACCCTTCCAGTAATTCAAGATGCCGAACGCTTCGCACTTTGGATCGTTCAACACGATGGATGGCTTTAACCCGGAAGATCCTGCAGAGTGGTTCAGAAAGCACGCCAAGGTGGGAGAGATAGTGACGCTGATGCCCCCCTCATTCCCATCCCCAGACGAAGCCCGACTAGAAGCCAAGACCAGAGCCACCAACATCTTAGCAAATTACAATTTACTTGGTCAAATTCTCGACAGACATGAAGCTACAATCAGGAAGAGATGGCTGAAGAAGACCAAAAAGCAGCAACGATTAATTCTGCTTCAGGCTTGGCCTAACATGGCACCGTCGCATCGACCGGATTATGAAGCTCTCAGACGCGAGGAGTCTGCTCCGCGCCCTAATGGGGCAACTGTATTCAGAGATTGGTTTATGTGGCCTGCCGTCAACCTCGAAGACTTGACATTGAAAAGAAGCATGCTGCACTTTCTTCACAGTCGAGGGCGTCATCCACCTAGCACCTTCGCCCGTTCGGACTACAATTGTACTGGACTCGCGCACACCAGTGGAGCTGTGGGCATTCCATTTCTTCACAATCACACGATGTATTTGGATGGTCACACCCCGACTAAGTACGGGAGACTCGTCTGTTGGGACGATGACGAAGATGCTCTCGAGGACTCCAAGTCTGGCCGAGCATTCGCGATCGACCCTGGTCAGGGACTACTGAGTCTTGAGATCCAGGAGAAAATCATGGAATTCCTGGTCGAGTGTTGCAAGATTATTTTGCATGATTTGAACGAGTCTGGCTCATTGTGCGATCCAAAATTCCCCATCGAGGCGGCGCTTCCTGAGATCACTACAGATGCATCCGAATATCCTACCACCGTAGCACTCGCCATCGAGAGACAGTATCGCGCTCCGGTTGCCTTTGATTACAAGAGAATGCGAAGCATCATCAGTGCAAAGCGTGCAGAAGCAGAGGATCATATCTGGTCATTGAGAGAGGACCCATCTTACTTCGCAGATACAATTATGGAATGGAGTGAGCATCGGCGTGAGAGGCTACCAGATACCAATGGTCACAGTCATCCAGTTGGTCCGGCAGTGACACAAGACCATGCACTCTTCTGGGAACGTGTGATTGCTTTTGCGGCAGCAAATTCATACGGCTCGCTCATAAACTGGAACATCATTGAGAAGCAGCTCAAGGTTCTCGAGACTCTTCAAGAGAAGTATTCCTCTGTCATATCCCCTGGAAAAGCGCTTCCTCGTGAATACCTCCAAGCGCTTCTCACGTTCAGACAAATGTAAGATCATCCACAGCTTTCATTCGGCCGTCGAATCCAGTGGACTTAATTGACTCAAACAGGCTCACTGAAGCTCAAACACGTGTTATGAAAAATCTTGAGAATGATGCCCCAGCATCACCCCCTCTGAGATGCCATTATGTCCGTCAGCCTCAAAATCCCCACACCACAGTAATAACTATCATGGAGGTACCATTGGACCAACGGACCAAGGGCAAAGATAATCTCCTGTTCATGCTTGAAATTCTTTGGGATCCAGTCAAGACTTTCAACTTCGGTCTTTCAGATCTCCTAGACCAAATAGAGCATCTCGCCATTGACGATCCTAGCCAAAAAGCACGGCTGTCGTCTAAAGTAACAGGCCTCATCTCCGACTTGGGCATTTTTGCGCAACTCCGCGACGAACTCGACAATTATGAACCATGGGCAGCTGGTATGGACTATGAGTTCTCGAAGGTTCACGAAAAGATTGAGAAGGAAGTTTTCGCTCAGTTCGGTGCCCGGCAGGTTATTGACGGCAATATGAAATACGTCTCTACCGGCCTCGAACTTCTTGGAGCACCTGTTGCCTCATCTCGGGATAAGCAACAGAGATTTTACTACCCTTCGGAAAAGAGGAGGACGAAGGAGAATCACGAGGCAATGCGTCAAGCAGAGGCGGAATTGGACGCTTTCTGGGCGAAGTTCGATTCGAAATACAAGTACAAGGTTGGCAAGACTATCAACGAGATTGTCGAGGGATTTCTCTTCGAAAATCGCGACCTGAAGAGGACGCCAGAGTGGGTGGAGCCGATCGAAGTTGTTGCCAAAAAGAGCAAGAAGGGAACACTTGAGAAGTCTTTCTCGAGATTTGACTTAGACACCAATGATTCTCCATCGTCAAAGATCGCGACATCGACTAGGGAGAAAATCAAGACCAAAGGCCAAGCAAAGACACCGCAAGCAGACCCCGCAGAACCGGAAACTGAAACCACCCAAGAAGATACACAGCCCACGTTTTCCGTTGACCAACGATCCCTCAAGGTCTTTAAGACTATTTTCTTCACTCCCAATCAGACAGACACTCCTGGTGAAATCCCATGGGCGGATTTCCTTCATGCAATGGACAAGACGGGCTTTCGAATCGAGAAACTGTACGGCTCCGTGTGGCATTTCGAACCAACGAAATTGGATGTTGAGCGAGATATCAACTTTCATGAACCGCATCCGCACAGCAAGATCCCGTATAAGATTGCCAGGCGTATGGGTAGGCGATTGGCGAGAGCATACGGCTGGCACGTTGGGATGTTTGTTGTACAGTGAGAGGTTATTCTGTTCTAGCTACAGGGGTGTGCCGATGATTTCGAGGATCACATTAGGATGACTACTAGCAGAGCCCACCGTTTCTCTAATTTCTGGATTTCTTCCCTATTCAAGTTTTGGCTAGGTTCTCTAGGAAGATTGATGGGTAGGATAGTTTTACTCATCGATTTTCTCTGATTCTGGTCTTCGAAATCGCCAAGAGTATTTAAGGAATTTGAGATACAAATATGCCAGTCCTAGGTGTTTTCCTAGGAATTGGAGGCATATTTTACAGGCAGTCTTTGTACTTCTGGGTTAGCAAGCAAGAATGATCGCCATACAGGCCACATTTGATGGAAGATATGATCAAACCGTGAATTGAACTATTGGTAAACAACACATTCCTCTCTATCTCGAAGAGGAAGAGAAAAAGTAGCGTTAGCAGACTGGTCCTAGGTGAATGCGTGTTGTTGACGCGGCAGGAGCGACCTCGCTTCTTCGGCGGTGGCCTTGGCGCCATTTTGCCGACTGCTCTTCTAATCCTCTTCCTCCTCTTTTTCTCGCGACATCAACACCAAACAAACACCCACCGACTCCAGGCTCCGAGTTATCAACCCGCGAGTCTTGATTACATATCATCTCATCAACAATCTCGCAGATTACGAACTGCGACACTCTCTCCCAAGTCTCCACCTCGTTATCGAATCCATCTCACAATCATACAGAAGGCCTGGACTTCACCTTCAACATGGCCACCGCCAATACCCCCGACCCAGAACCTGTTGTCTTCACAGCACGAGGTCTAGAGATTGACACCCGTCTGCGAGTCTTCGATATAGTATTCCATGTCCATTCCACCATCCTCAAGCTCCATTCGCAATACTTTTACAAGTTCCTCGATTCTGCGGACAAGGCTGCTGGAATGAGTACTGAAGGCTTCAAGTATGACTGGGTTACAAAGATCGTTGATGGGAGGAAGGATTGGCAGTTAGTTTACTCTGGTCCGAATGTGTGTGTTGATCCCGATTAGGTGGAGAAGCATGAGGGGCCACCAGTTGACAATTTGATGTACAGGCCGGCGA